>CP136886.1:9459626-14259626 GCA_033000465.1 Sciaenops ocellatus
AGCCAAGTCAAAGGAGGGTGGGTTTGAGTTGATATCCTCCCAGGAGGGATGAGAGCATTCTGAGAGTGAGAGCTTGCCTAAAATGGGACCGACGGTGCCTCTTTTGGAGATAATTCAGGTGTCCCGAAACACGCGTCTTGTCTCCTATAACATGTGACGGCCTGCGAAACCAGCGATGCCCTTCAAGAAATCCATGAGCAGCAGATAAAGGACGGCTCCTCGCCGATCATCTCACAGCGAGGAAATGTAACTCAGCGTCCCCCTTTCGAGAAAAACACTGGAAAACGCAACCTGCAGGGTCCCGGTGTGGCTTCGAGGCTGCAGCTGTGCGGGATCGCCTCTACTGCGCATCCGCCTGTATGCACCTCCAGAAGAGAAAACGCCTTTTGTAGCGAGAGGCTGCTTTAATATCTACAGCGCTGTGAGTGACTGGTGCTGCGCTCAATTCAGCCAGATGTTCGTATCTCTTTCACGGGAGGGTTTTTGCTGGCGACGCAGGGCTCAGTGCGAGTTAATCCAGATTGACTGAAAGGTTGCTGCCATAATATGCCCCCCCGCCCTCCTCCTTCTGCCCCCGGACTACTGTCAACCACCGACCCGGCTCCATTTCTGACCAGAGGTGCTGTGCTCGGAATGGTAATCAGTGCGCTCCGAGCTGCACAGAGACCATTTGTGTGCATAGACAGATGCAGTGCCTCCCAGCCTATCTCACAGGCAGGCATCATAATTTATTCATGTAGATTGAACTCCACTGCACGAAAATGCAGTTGGCCTATAATATTGTCTAAAGAAAAATGTAATCAGTTAAAAAAAAAAGAAGAGAAATGTTCATCAGATTTAGACGTACAGGAGATGAAAAATGAGTCATGTAATAGGTCCAAACGAGTTTTATTGAAAATGCATCCATTCCTTTAGATAAAACCTTTAATGCACGGTGCATCTGGTCTGGATAAAGCCAAATATAGCAGCCTATAGCTGAATATCCCTGCATGTATTACATAGATTATTGGCAAGAAAGTGTTGAGTTGGCTGTAACTGAAAGCCCTGGCTCCCTGTGGGTCTTCTTGGCACTCCACCCATCACTATCTGATGCAGTGATCCTATGGCCTTTTGTGCAAGTTGGCAAAGTAGCCTATATGTTCATAAGTCTATTACAGTACAGTGGTGTAGAAGTCTTTTTATATTTTCAATAAGACTGACTGCTCCGGGGGCCTCCTGGCACTTTGAAATAGGTGGTCATTGTCATCAACAGAATTACCCTGAGGATTTCTACTCCAGATCAATAGCTCCATCCAGTTACAACACATCCACTTGAAATCAATAAAAATAGCCTAAGTGGTTTAAGCAGAGTTATCCAGAACTGGAAAAGCAAGAGCTATTTAAGCGGTTTATCATACAATCTGTGTGTGTACAAAGTCCCTGGTATTACATGCATAGAAATGTGCTGCACTTAGTCTTTGTTGTGAGATGACTCGGTAGCCAGTAGATTCATCTCAGGGTTGATTTTTTCAGACTGATCACATGTTTGCTACCTGCACAAAAACCTTGCAGAATAGCTGATTCTCCACAAGCCACAACAACAACATACAAGCATTTTGCTGGTGGGAAGTGTTAATGCCAAGGCCTGCATGTGACCCACTGTGAGTGTCTCATCAGAGTCATCGTGAGCTGACAGTTGGTGATATGAAAGGACACTGACATGTCTTGGTTTTTTGCTGCGCTACTTTACTGTTGTGATTCATGCCGTGGCCCTCTCTCTCTTTCTCTCTGTCTCACTGACGCATGTCATCCAGGAAACGCTTGTAGGTGAGGCTGTCTGCCCGCTCACCTGTCCAGCTCTTTCTCTCCAAGAACAGGCCCATGTCGTCCCGTGAAGGGTCAGCGATGCTGCGACTCCACAGGGTCTCTGTGATCCCCAGTAGCTCACGCACTCGAGCAGAGATTACCTGCAGGGGCACACGGCAGGGTTGAATCCTTTGATATGTTTACAGTATCTAACCTTTATTTAATTAGGTAGTCCCACTGAGAGTAAGTGTCTAGTCTTTTAAAGGAGATATCGCCCAGATTGTGGCATCATGGGAAGAAAGGTTATAAGGTTACACGTCCAAAAACAAATTAATCAAAGGACTTAGACTAAACCAATATAAAGCCTGACTAAATAGGGCAAAGGCACTTCTATACAGAGTCTGTCTGTCTCGAGGTATATGATTTAATGCTTCTACAGTAAAGCAGAGCTGAATACATACAGACGCTTTCAGCCAATTTAGTCCTGACCTCAGGGAGAGATAAAAAACAGCAGCTTCAACTGTAAACAGCACATGTGATACAGCTGATCTGAGGTGTCTGCAGGCAGTGATGCTCTGTTACAACGCGCAACTTTAATTGGATGTCACACCGCTCAAAGAAAGAGCGTTTAAAGTGCCAAATGGGATGAGCAACAGACTTGACACCAGTTTTGTGGTGTTTACAGTCCACTTTGAGCTCAGTCTAGAGACATTTAGAATACACTATAGGAGAATGATTTCTTTAGGTTGGTCTTTATTGTTTTTCCTCTTCAATCTATCTATTACTTTGTCCAATTAAGCAAAAGTTGCTGAGCCCAAAGTGATATGTGATGCAGGAAATGCTTGTTATTTTTAACTTAAGCTACTTAAATGATCACTTATCAAAATATTTGAATCAGTAATTTGAACAGTGCCATCATTATCCTGGTGCTACTCAGCTTGTTCATACTTCTTTGAACACTGTGTGAGCCTCAATCTTTGATATGTAAACAATCTATTCTGAAGGTCTGCCATCAAAAAGCTCGAGTTTATGCCTCTTCTCAGTACCTGCATGTCTCTATAATCTGTGATTCCAAGTCTCGGCATGTAGATGCAATTTACATAAATGAGCTTTCTTCCGGTGATGAAGTTCTCCGTGAAACATGCCTGCCGACAGAAATGAATAATGAGGTGAAGTCAGAGCTTTGAAGAGTGAAATATGAGCTCGGAAGCTTGACAGGAACGTATCCCGTACTGTCAATGTTATCTCTGTTTAGCCAGGTCAATGTTAACATACTTTATATTGTGGAAATCCTAAAGACTCAATCCATCTTGCAACATCATGACAACTCCACTGCAGGAACTCCATGTTGCCTGTAAGCATGTTGCCATGGAAACTGTTACCTGCCATTAGTTGTTGAGAAGTGTTTCCTTCACACGACAAAAGCTAATTTTGTCCTGTTTTATATTTAAAAAGATGTTTCCGCGGGCATTTTAGGACGTTGTTTGGCTACTAAGCCACATTTTGACACTGAAGTTACCTAAGTTTTTCTTTTTTTTTTTTTAAAGCCTAAAAAAGTAACACATACGACTTAAGTCTGTTTTTATAAAAACAGCCAATCAGCTTCTTGTAATTTAGGGCGGTTGGTAAAATACGCGCGGTGATTGGCTTGTAAATCGGATTTATCCCGCCCACACTGGAGGGGAACAGCGAATGACGCCACGCGCAGCTTCCACTGATCTACAAATCACGTGTGCTGGCGCCAATCACTGACATCCACACCGCCGATGTTTTGTAGATCGAATTAAAGCGCAGCGTCGTATCCCGCTGCTCTGCCCTCTGCTACATATCTGCTAGCTAAAGTTCTCTTTACACTCCCGTGTCTTGTGGGTCGGTTGAAGGGCTCCGGTGCAGGAAAAAAAGGAACTTGACTCTCCACAATGGCAGCAATTCTCCTCCGGTCCCTTTTAAACAAAAAGGTAAAAACAAATTCATGCACGTCTTTTACGGAACATTTGGTTTTGTTTGACGCTAAAATAGCTAACAACATACGCTGCTAGCTGATAAAGTCGCTGCCCTGTAAGCACGCTGCACACAGTCCACTCATTTTCATGCAAGTGTTGAATATTTATTTGCAACTCAAGTTGGGTAGGTGAGGGCAGGTTTTATTTATCACGTGGACTGTAGTGACCCCAAATGGAGCACTCAGACTTGGCTGTAAATCACTAGACAATGAGTTTAATATGAATTAAAGTTAACTAATGCTATGGTGTTTTCTTTTTCCTTGCAGGTCCCCCTCCAGCTGGGTCGCTGTTACTCCGCCTCCTCAGTGGTATGAACCTCCAGTGTTACGTGTTCACCACATGTTCTTTGTATTGACAGGTTAATAAGTCGCCAGACTTGTTTCACAGCAAATCCCTGCCACCGTTTGAGCTTGCTCTCTCTCTGTTTCCATGCGCTACTTTCTGTTAGATAAATATTTAATTTATTGGACACACATGACTCATAATGTCACCATGTTTTAAGACACGTTTGCAAAGCTTGTTCTAGTGAAATTTAAGTGACAAATGGAGCTGAGACACATCCTGTTTATCCTGTTTTCACAGATCTTCATTACAGATAGCCTGAATCATGCTGGAATTTTAAATTCTGATTCCAATATCAATATTTCAAAGCTAACCTCATAGAATAACGGTTTACTGAACAATATAAACTATTTAACATAAATATTTTCGGTAAAGACCCCTTAAGAAATTGTCCCTTATATCTTAGATGTGAAAAATACACTTTCAAATGTTTCCTGTAATTAAAACACTGTTTCAAAATGACCTCAATCATATTTTGGTATTTCTTTGTGCAATATCTTGTTTGCTTATCAGCCAGCGTGTTAGCTGAGATTGATACGGCATATCTGCACTAAGCTAATACTGGCTCATTTTGATTGCTGTGGCAAATTTGATTTGGTAAGACAAACCTCTCTGTAAGGTTTTACAGATTTGAGAATGTCAGAGCAAAAAATGTGACTGTAATTAAGTCAAAGAAGCTCCACTTAGACCTTTTAACTAAGATTGTGTTGAGGCATGAATCCAAAAGGTGGTACATAAACCTTTTTAAAGCACTACAAGTTCCCAGTTCTCAATGCAAGATGGAAGACTGCATAGAAAAGCATCAGTGCAGTTAGTAAACAAAATCAGCATTCTGTTTTGCAGGAAATAATGCAATGCATATGTAGCTGGAAATCAGGCAAACTACAGCTTAGGTAGGTTAGGAAGCATGCATACTGACTTCCACTGCGTACACACTTTATACTCAAACCCAGCTTAGTGTTAGTATGTATTATGGGATTGGGAGACAGATGATCAACCATGAAAGACTCTTTGAACCCTCCAGACTCTGTTTATGAAGTCTGACCTACTTAGAAGGTAGAGAGACTTAAAACAAATGTGTTTTGGAAGTCACTGTATATGTTGTGGATGTCCGTAATGATGTAACCACGCTGGAAGAGATTTAATCATATGCTTCTGTGATCCTCTAGCCCACCACCAAGCTGTTCATTGATGGCAAGTTCGTGGAGTCCAACACCTCCGAATGGCTAGACATTAACAATCCTGTAAGTACTCACAGATTTACCATATCCAACCTGCAGTAACAAGACCTCTACTGTAAGATGGCTGCAAATAACCAGTGCACTGCTGTAGTAGTAACTTTTTAACATCGGTGAGAGGAAAGTAAGTCTTTATTTGCCAATTTTTA
This sequence comes from Sciaenops ocellatus, assembly GCA_033000465.1. Lineage (NCBI taxonomy): Eukaryota > Metazoa > Chordata > Actinopteri > Sciaenidae > Sciaenops > Sciaenops ocellatus. The sequence goes on from CP136886.1 coordinate 9,465,144, forward strand.
TTTTAATTAGTAAAAGGAGAGAAATCAGAGCCCAGTTTGTATAGCCAGTCATGTTTTATATCTTACAAGTCCAGCCCTGCTGTAGTTTAGCAAATGTAAGCCTCTATCAAGGCAGTGATAGATGATTATAGCGTTCCAGCAGCCGTCCACTTACATCACATAAAATATCAGACCTGTTAAGGATGTGAAACCTACATTTGGTTATTAATATTAATCAATTAATGTACCTGCTGTAATACTATGTAATGACTTCCTCTGCTCTAAGTCAACCTGTCTGTTGTTTCCTGCCCCTTCAGGCCACTAATGAGGTGGTGGGACGTGTTCCCATAGCTACCCAGTTGGAGATGCTTGCAGCCGTGGACTCCTGCTCCAGAGCCTTCCACTCCTGGGCCGAGACCTCCATCCTGAGCAGGCAGCAGATCTTCCTGCGCTACCAGCAGCTCATCAAGGATAACATTGTAAGGAAATGTGTCGCTTGATAATGTGCCTTGTGTCATCTTTTTTCATCTTTTATCAACGTGTTTCCATTTTTTAAGACAACAAATTGGACAGGAAGGATGTATGTGTACATTATTTAGTTTTTTTGTTTTTTTCCCCTCATTGACGTCTTGAATTATTTGTTTTTTCCTCAATATTTCAGAAAGAACTGGCTAAAATTATCACCTTGGAGCAGGGCAAAACACTTGCTGATGCAGAGGGAGATGTATTTAGAGGACTCCGTAAGTAAAGCGCAGACTTCCTAGTGTGCTATTGAGTTTTAATATCCTGATTAGATTAGAGTGCTGGTGAATATATAGCAGAGATCATATTCCCCTTTTCAAACTATTGTCTATAGTATCTGTATCTCCTGATGAAAAGTCTCTATCTTTGGCTGCCCTTTATGCCATCGCCTTGCGTGAACTAAGTGGCTCCAGGGTGTCGATTATTTGCGTGTAACCAGACACTCCCTGCAAAAGTGACTTTCACTTTTAAATTAATCATGGGGTAAGGGTTCTGTTTGGGCCATATTGGCTATAGAGGCTTAAAATGCTTTTCAAGAGGCTTTGAAAGTGTCCAATTATAACAAAACAAGGGTTAAGAAAACAGCATCTCTGCAGCATCACAAGTCCTGATGTTAGAGTGTGTCTGATTTTGATGTCTATGTAAAACACTTTGCAGGCTCCGCTTTTAGCCGCATGCTACAGAAAGATAATGATACAGTTCCCGTCATTGCGGTACAGACTTGCATCAATAAGAGCTGTGTTGATAAATTCAAAGAGTCGTGCACACTTGCAAATAAAGGAAGATGAAATTAGGTAATTCTAAGACGGAACTGCCAAAGTATTTTTTTTTGTACTTGGTACAGTTCCCAGTTTTTGGGATGCCTGAGTTATTCTGGCATGCACACTTAACTCATCAGCTGAAAGACGGGGCTACATTTGCACATGTGCTGCCAGCATCAGAGATTTCCCACAGTACGGGGACCAACAGTGCTTGACGTTTTTACAAGTTCTATTACAGTTTACTCACAGGAAAAAAAATCAATTAACAGTTTGTTTTTATTAAGTAAGAGGATTTGTTTATACTAAAATTCGTTATTCATTTTGTACCTTAGCCTGTCATCTTAAATAGCTCATATTTCCATTACAGATTATTGTGCTTGTCATATTTTCTTTCTCACTTTTTTATTGGTTTACCTCATCCTTTCTCTTTCTCTTCACCCCACCAGAGGTGGTTGAACATGCCTGCAGCATTACATCCCTCATGCTGGGGGAGACCTTACCATCCATCACCAAAGACATGGACACTTACACTTACCGCCTGCCCATCGGGGTGTGTGCGGGCATCGCCCCTTTTAACTTCCCTGCCATGATTCCTCTGTGGATGTTCCCCATTGGCATGGTATGTGGCAACACGTACCTGATGAAGCCCTCTGAACGTGTCCCAGGATGCACAATGCTCCTGGCCAAAATGCTTCAGGATGCCGGGGCACCAGATGGCACACTCAACATCATCCACGGCCAACACGCAGGTGAGTGTGTTCATGTTCATTCAGACGCAGGCAATCTGTGTGTAATGAGCAACGGGTAAAGGTCCAAGGATGATTCAAAACATTAATCGTACACCCCCCGGGCAATATGTAGATTGGATATTTCCATAATATGCGCTATCTATATCTGTAAGTAATTCAGGAGCAGCAAGAGGATTTGAATCTCTGTATTCAAGGCCTTTGTGCTCTCATATTGTGCCCTAAGGGTGCAGCACACATGAAGAAGAGAGGTGTTACAATATCTGTTTGTACCTTTTGTGTAGCTGTGAATTTCATCTGTGACCATCCGGCCATCAAAGCCATCAGCTTCGTGGGCTCCAACCCGGCTGGAGAGCACATCTACGAGCGGGGATCCAAGAACGGCAAGAGAGTGCAGTCTAACATGGTACAGCCGAACTCACAGTGCTCTTTTTAACATCGTTAGATTATATATGCCTGCGACCCTGCAAAGGATGAGCAGTTATAAATAATGGATGGAGGGATAGACTCAATATTCAACTCTCACATCAGGGATTATTGTTTCCACGATAACCCACATATCAAATACTGTTCCTATTATTGTGGACAAAAACATATGGAGTGAAATATTTACTATTACGGTTGCCAAGACAACAGCTCAGTACTTCACTGTCAATCACTGAGATTTGTAACATGTGTGATTAGCGCTGTGCTGCCTCTGTTTGATGTCCTACAGTCGGGAGAAAAACTCAACAGAGCTGTGTCCTACATTTTTCATTTTAGGGTGCCAAGAATCATGGTGTGGTGATGCCCGATGCCAACAAAGAGAACACCATCAACCAGCTGGTGGGTGCTGCCTTCGGCGCAGCTGGCCAGCGCTGCATGGCTCTCTCCACTGCTATTTTTGTAGGGGATTCTCGTGAGTGGCTCCCAGAGCTGGTGGAGCGCTCTAAATCTCTGCGCGTGAACGCAGGTAACTCCTTCACTTGTAACAGTGTCAACACAAATTTGCTAATCATTTCAAACAATATGTTGTAGCATAATATTGCTCTTAATAAAGGGAAATTGTACGCATCTGTATCCTTAAGGTGATCAGCCTGGGGCAGATGTGGGGCCCCTGATCTCTCCCGAAGCCAAGGCCAGGGTGGAGTCTTTGATCCAGAGTGGGGTGGATGAAGGTGCCAAGGTGCTGCTGGATGGGAGACATGTCAACGTCAAAGGATATGAAAATGGAAACTTTGTAGGACCCACCATCCTCAGTGGTGTGACGGTGAGATTTGGCTTGGGTGCAACATGGTCACTTATTTTTTTTCATTTACTAAAAAGTCCAATATACTAAAACACATGACCAGATTACTCACAAAACTGCATGTTTCAGTATGACAGTTTGTAAGCTATAGAGAAAATTTTGTTTTATAACAGGAAACTGAAAAATGTCCTAAATATTGCAGCATTTTTAGTAAGAAAACTCATCCCTCGCTCGGGTAAATTGCAAGAACTCGTTTTTGTAGAATAGAAAATGTAACACAAGAACTCCTGAATCAATTCCGTATGTTCAATGAAGCTTTTTGTCATTTTAAATCACATTTCAGCAACTTCTCTAGTGTGCATAACTGTCTTAATATTGTCCATCCGCTGAGCACAGGTTAGAAGAGCTCTACAGCTCTCTCCTATATCCTGAGGGGATAGAAGTCATTTCCCAGGTTAAGAAAGATGAAAAAATGCGTTTACTCCTAAGCCTAAAAGTCGGACCACTCTATAAATTTTGGGGGCTTGGGGCAGATTTTCCTGCCTGGACAACTTTGCTGTCACAGTACAGACTACAAACCATCATTTAATAACATGTAGCTTTCTTAGGGACATTTTCCACCCACCCACCAAGGTTTCCTGTTGTGTGTCAGACATGTTACATAACAAAAGAAGGCAGCTGTAAGTGTTAATAAATGAATTTAAGGCAGTAGTTTCACATGATGTTAAATTCTGGAGGAAACATTTTGATGTGATCGTTCTGCTGTTCTTTCCAGCCCAACATGAAGTGCTACACAGAGGAGATCTTCGGACCAGTGCTCGTCGTCCTGGAGGCTGACAACCTCGACGAAGCGATTTCTATAATCAACAGTAACCCCTACGGCAACGGCACTGCCATCTTCACCACTAATGGCGCCACAGCACGCAAATATACCCATGAGGTGGACGTTGGCCAGGTGAGAGCTGGAGCTGCTGGAGATTATATTAGAACAAGCAGCTGCTTCTACATTGGTTTTAAAATGCCATTTAGAGATCACCTGTGGTGTTATTTTGGTCCTCAGTGAGTCACCTGTATGAGATGAGTAAACGGTTTTGTGTGGGAGGCGTTCTGGTTGAAAAAGTTCATTTATGTGAAATGTGAATAGCTCAATAGAGCTATTTAGCTAATGTTTTTAGTGATAGGTCCACAATTTTTAAAGCCTATCCTAAAACGACGTGCCCAAATGTACAATTCAGTCTGATCAGAAGGATATTATTACAAAGACAAATTGTACCAGATACTGCCTGCCAATACATAGAAAGTTTGGGACAATCTCAAAGCTGAAATAATAAAGTAGGAGCTGATTTGCTGGCTTCAAGTCTGGTTCAGATTGTGTGTGATAATCGAGTCTTGATCCAGTGGAATTGAACAATTTAAACATAGCAGCAATTCTCCTGCAGATAGAGAGAGGGAATCATTTTTCACAGCCTCCCTCCTAAAGGAATTATTTGTCTATGTCTGCCTCACATTGACTCTTCAAGCCTCTAGAAATGTGTTTTTGAAATAGTGAAAATTCATGTGATATCAAAGTTGATCCTCTAATTAAGCATCCACAAAAATCGGAGAGAAACTACGTGTTCATAACTTTTAGAAAACCTAGTTGAAAAATGGCTCATTTTACTGTTTAGACTATTTCTCAAGGCAGCGTAGGCATGGCAGATCCCGCTCTGATTGACATCTCCCTCATGAGTACCAGCACGGAAGCTAAGCAGTGTACTGCTGTGGATAGGGAACATATTTTAGCCACCTAAAAACATCACTATCAGTTAAAGTGTAGGCTATATTTAGAAAAGTTTCACTGGTTTACTTTGCTGTCAGACAGCTCTTTCTGACAGTTAGCTAAGCTCTAGCCACCAGACCAGACAGAGTTATTTTACCAGAATATTTTTCACATCTAACTGTGAGAATTGTTGATTTATATCGACCAAAGCAGAGCTGATGATTGTTGGAACGCCAGAAAGACAAACCAAGACAGTTTTGTTACAATTTATTTTGTTTCTGTCGCATTTGAGTGTTTCATTGTTAACACGGCAGTTAAGCTAATCTAAAAGAGGGACACTTGAATTCAGGAGGCGTATGGTTGTATTTTTCTGTTTCTTGACAGTTGTTTGTGTTTGAGTTTATTAATTAGACTAAGTGTAGCAAAGTCATCCATGAGTGTTTTTTGGCTCCGGCTGGCTGAGTAGAGGTTTTGTTTTGTTTTTGACAACTGATATGGATTTTTTTTTTTTTTTTTTATGATTGGTTAGCAGAATTAATTGTGAAATAAATGTCTGGAACTAATTCTTAATATTTTTTTAGATGCTCATTATTATGTATATCGGACTCTAAATTACATAGTAAGAAGGCTGTTGTGGATTTGGGCTTTCAGTGGCTTTAAAGGTCCCAGGTTTTTGGAAGGTTCTGCCAACTAAAATGACACAAGTTAAACTTCGATCATTGGTGTATTTGAACCCCAGCGACACTTGTGTATGACATTAATCTGTGTATCTGTATGTTACAGATTGGCGTGAATGTGCCCATCCCCGTCCCCCTCCCCATGTTCTCCTTCACCGGCTCCAGAGGTTCATTCAGAGGAGACACCAACTTCTATGGCAAGCAGGTAAACGACAAAAGCGGCTTGTCACATGTTGGATAATAAAAATACTCTGCACATGTACGGCTGTCTGATACAGCTGTTGTCTCTTTACCACCCAGGGCATCCAGTTCTACACTCAGATTAAGACTGTGACATCGCAATGGAAGGCTGAGGATGCCACTCTGACGAGCCCGGCTGTTACCATGCCAACCATGGGACGCTAATTTGACAGCACATCCAAGATAACCTGCAACGAGTTCTCATGCCTTAAGAATAAGCTGGAGGGAGGAGTTACATGTCCTTGTTACTGCTGAAAAATATAACACACATTAGTTGGTGATTGTTTGAACTCTCATGCAGTGTTGTTGCACAAACACTCACGTGCAATTTACACCAGATGTGGGGATATGAACTGGACTAACGAAATGAATGATGGTGGCGTGAGTCTCTTGATGGGTTTGTTGTATTTTGTACCTGTTTGTCTCTTGTTCATGTCTGTCCTGACCGAGTGGACTGTGATTTAAATCATGGTCGTTTTCGTGATCTGCCGTGTCTCTGGTACCACTTTTCTTAAAGCCTACAGTAGAACTGAAAAGGATCAGGGATCAGTCTTCCACCACTATCCTTTGTGGTTCTGTGTTCATCAGAGAGTTGTGTAGATACTTAAAAACTATATATACGCTAAGTAGTATCTACAGTATAAAGAAGAGTAATGGCCCCAGTTCCTCAAGGTTTTTCTCTGTATGAACAAGCACTACATTCGAACAAGGCCACACACACTCTCTCCATTAAAGTCTGAAATAACGGTTGCTGAGGTTTTGTCCTCTAAATGTTTGTGTTACTGTACACCGTCAGTAGTTTTGTACCGTACTGTCAGAGTGTTTTTTTTTTTGTGGGATGGTATAGAGGTTGAATTGCAGTGACATGGATTTGACTGCTGATATCTTTACAAACTATTATGATGAATTCATGTGATGTGCTGCACTTACAGTACAGTATATGCTAGACATCTTTTTCATCCAAAGTAATATGAGCCATTTCAATCTCTGTCCCCTTGACTTCCCTCTTAGGTCATATTGTATAATAATAGGAGGTGATAAGAATATGTGAGTGTAGCTCCCTGTTTGAATAAAGGCACTAACTGAGTTGATTTGTGTTGAAATGGTCCTCTGGTTCTGTCGTAATCCCCGTATTGGTATGCTGGAGCATGAAAGAGCAGATTAGTGAATTCCAGAGATGAAAAGTATGTGATGATGTTTGAACTTGAGTTATTCTGATTCAGCATTTGCACAGCCTGTAATTTCACTGCTGAAAACATCCCACTGTTGTGACTACCAGTGAAAGGTAAACATCAGAAATAATGCTACAGCTGCCAGGAAGATGAACCACTGAAGGATAAGTGTGTGTGTGTGAGCCTCGCACGAGACTCTAAAACTCGGATGACGTCACGAGGAGTCAGCTGAGAGAGGAGAGCGTGTCTCGCGAGTCGGACAACATGGTGAGCCCGGACTGTGTTTAACGTCCATAAAACACCCAAATAAGTCAGCTACACCTTCATCACCGTGTGTTCTGTCGTTTTATCTGACTTAGTCGAGTTTTAGCTCCATGTGTAGCTTCTCTGACGAAACCGCTTTAACGTGCGGCAGTTAGCTTGTTGACAAACTTCACCGGCTAGCTCCGGTGTTAGCTAACGGTTATAACCACAGATGACTGCATGACTAATAATCTGACACACACGATAGTGTGAAGGCTACAATCTTTCCCAATGAGCTGCAGACTGGAACTTTCTTGTTTTCTTGAAATACTGTGGTGCTCTGCTTTTATAGTATTTCTGTCTGCTGAATTCACGCACAGCCAGAGGACATCCAGCATCACTCACAGTGGATTATTAACTTTACAGACACCGCAGCAGTTAGATTTTTATGCAAACATGTTCTGCTTCATTTATGATATTGCTTACAGTAAAAGTACGTTTATTAAACTTATAAAATTGTCCAGCTTTTGAATTAAGTGTCAATCGAAAGATTCTGAGCATGAGCATCCTAAACTAACCCAAAGCACTAATATACAACACTGCAAATATAATTAACTGTATAAAAACAAAGCCTCAAGTGCTAATCTTTTATATCATTTGGTAGAAATGTAAGGCACAGCAGTGATCACTAAAAACGTGTCTACACATCCAATCCAGATTCGTTTTGCATGGTTGATGATATTGATTACAGCTATTTAACCGTGCAACAGTGGGAACATTGTTTTAAATCAGTTCTACAATGTGACCTCGAACACAGAGTCTTTAGTCAGCAGTGGGAATTAAGCTATTCAGGAACTGCAAGCAAGTTTTCTAAAGATGTTGCAAAAACTGAACAGGACTGTAAGCTGATTTGAGTGACTCTTGCAACGTCTGTGCTCTCCAAGGCTGGCGCACACCTTTATTTTGCACCTACTCAGAGCATACTGTCCACTCTGGAGCCACAGATTTACTTTTCACTGATACAAATCACTGGAGACATCAGTAAAACAACAGTTGCGCAGGTAATTTAATTGATGCTTTTCTCCCATACTGAGTGGGCACCTCATACCATGAGCCGGTTATAGCAAGTTCATAATTGCACTAAAAATCCCAAAACATTCAACAGTGTCTTACTGTATTTGCGCCCTTTCTAGCAGAGGTTAGCTTCAAATGAGAAAACATCCAATTAAACTGAGCCCTTGATTTCATTTTAAAGTCATACAGAGGAGCATGCGCCCTTTGCAGTAGGCACTCCATCTGTAGCCATTACTCTTCTTTACAGTAGATACCACTTAGCTTCTGAAACATTCCAGCGATAAATAAATGATAAAGGAATAAAGGGACAGAGCCACGGGGGCCCAGTTGGTCGTTTAACTGTAAAGTCATGCTATAGTTTCTCTAACAGTCACGTATTCAGTTGTAGCATTTCTATTCATTTTCCTAACTGGCTCCAGACAGTAGTGTCTGAACTTCAACTGAAAATTGTCAGTGTCAGTGTCTCAGCAGGGGTGTCCCACGAAGCGATGCCTGACTGAGGCTTTTAAGAAATCATAATCCTCAAGAAATCCTCACATTAGATATCTGAGTTTTGTTCAGGAGGTGTAGAGACAAGCCTGGGTTTCTGTGCATCGATCGAACATCGAGATCAAAGGATTAAAGTCCACCGCTGTACGTCCAACATGATGAAACTGTGATGTTTTCTAAATTGTCCGCAGGAGTTGACTCAGCAGGTAGAGAGGTTAATTTTGGGATATGTCTCTGTGGTTGGTTGGGAAGTCTGACAGGGAGTGGTCAAACCCTGGTGTAAATAACTCTATTGCTTGGTGCTCTTCTGTTGCACGTCATGCTGTAATTGAATATCTACCGATGCTGCTTTTTTGAGCAGGTCAAAACAATTTAATAGAATAACACAGCCCTACACAGCTGCAACAAGAAGACCTGTTGTATGTTTTGTTGCTGATTCTCCAGAGTGAAGATGAAGCTGACCGTTCCACGTCTACTACTCCTGGTCCTGCTCGCTGTCGCAGGGCTGAGCCGAGCCCAGGTCAAGACCTCTCTCCTGGATTTGACCAACAGCATCGGGAGCATCCTTCCCGGTCTGAGCCGACCGGCAAACCACAGCCGCATCTTCTATGCGGTGATGTTTGACGCAGGGAGCACAGGGACACGCATCCATGTCTACACCTTCATCCACAGTGACTCAGGTAATGCTGGGCAGAGCGGGAACGATCACTCTGACCTGCTTCTCTTTACTCTTTTATTAATTTTATGATATCGGGGTCAGAGCGGGTTAAATCATGTGTTTATTTACTGCAGCAAGGGTGTGTTGTGTCATGTATTTACATTGGATTTACATTGAAAAGACTGATAGATTTACTATGCAAACAGCAGAGTAACAAGCCTTCCTCTCTATCCTCACGGCCTCACTTCTAGAGACTGTACATGTTCACTTCAGGTTTCAGGGGTTGAATCATACTTGACTTGATTAACTTTTAAAGTCATAATCCTATTTTGTCAAACACGCTTCATCTTGAATAAGGGGATATATTCTGGATATGTATGCTAAGCAGATTTAGGCGTCTTAATGCTTTTAACAGCAGCTGCATATTTGATGTGGGTGGATTTTGTATCTTTTAGTGGAGCTGCCTGTTTTGGACAATGAGATGTTCCATTCCATAAAGCCCGGTTTGTCAGCATATGCCGACTCCCCTGAAATGGTGAGTTCATTGTCATGTCTAATCAATTACATTGAGCCAAAACAAAAGGTCCGCTGGCTCTTCATAAACCCTGCCAATAAACCTCACTCTGCAGGGACTCACGTTGCTAATGACAGTAAGTAGGAAGTGAGAAAAGCCAAATGACAAACAAGTGGAGATTCGAGCAGCCTGATATGTAACACTTGATGTGTTTTCACAACTCCAGCCAGTCACCCTGTTGTCAGAAGCCATTGTCTCTGTGTTTAAAGGCCGGACACACAGTGAGGATGCTGCTAAAAGTGGCCAAGAAGACTGTGCCTCGTCTGGAGTGGAAGAGAACTCCAGTGGTCCTAAAAGCCACAGCTGGACTTCGACTGCTGCCCGCAGACAAAGCCCAGGCTCTTCTGGACCAGGTAGAAAAAATATTGCAGTGGTGCAGAGACGTGACAAACTATTGGGATCTCTGTAAAGTAGAGTGCAGTTCTTTATCATGGGGGAGTTGTTAGGCGCTACATTGTCTGACACTTTTAAAGAAAAGTGCAACCTCTTATCCCGGAAGGGAGCAAACAGAAACACTTTCAGTGCTGTGGCAGGTGGCACAGAGACAAGAGGAACAGTATTGTTATCAGAGTGCTGTGAGCTTAGTGTGAAAGGGTCTTGTGGAGGGGATAAGATAGTAATGGATGGCCCTGGGGCACCTTGGGAGATAAGTGATACTTTATTAATCCCCCTGAGGGAATTAATTAATCCCTTCAAGCGGAGGGCACCTCTGGATGAGCTACCATTACAGTAGATAACATTAAGGCCATTTCTCTGCTGCTCCCCTGTGCTCTCATCTTCCCTCCCTCCCGTTCTCACTCTCTCCCCCTCTCCTTTCGCCCTCCCCTCCCTCCCTCCCTCCCTCCCTCCCTCCCTCTCTTCTTCTTCCTTCACAGGTTCAACACGTGTTTGATGAATCTCCTTTTTTGGTCCCAGACAACGGCGTAAGCATAATGAACGGCACGAACGAAGGTAACGTCTGCCCAACCTTTGCCCTGACAGGCAAAACGTTCATCAGTTCAATCGCATGTTCTTCCTGCAGCACTTCGGAGGTGGCACCAGGGATTCCTCTGCCCTACCTTTCGTGCGCTGTGCAATTTCCATATGGAATCTTTGTTTACCGCAGACATTTAACTAAATTAGATAGATTATCGGCGTCTTTTATGATGACACTTAAGAAAATTTAATTACTCCTCGCCACAGAGTTGTTGTGACCTTAAAATCCTGTAATTATGTGGCGAAAATTTGTTGTTGTCTGTTGTGCCACAGTGTTATTGATTTGTCAGCACTTCCACCTTGTTTTTAGAATTATAGCCTCTTGCGCATGTGTTTGCATACGCCAACCTTTGTAATTTCTGCGAACATTTGTCGTCAGCTTTTCTAAAATGAGCCTGTGCGTTCCACCTGAAATGACTGTTTTCTGTTGCTCTTCAATGCAGGAATCCTGGCCTGGATATCTTTGAACTTCCTGACAGGTGAGCACTGCAAACTCTACAGTCTGCATGGTCTGAAACATAACACAGTTAATATGTTTCTTCATTGTAAAGGGTTTTCTGATATATCCAAATTTATCTTAGCGGCTGAAATTGTCAGTGTCTTATTATAGACCCTGGTTCACAAACACACGCTGTGGTTTCGTTGCCTCAAGGGAATGGCTCTGATCTTTATCAGGATCAGTGTTGGGATTTTATACCTTTGGGTTGCACAATGGGTGTCAAATCTGCCTTTTGAAGATAGCATCTAAAGGTATAACCGATTAGCTCGCGTCTGTTGTGGCTGCTCGATTAAAGTGGGAAATGTTTTCAGGTCACCTGAAAGCACAAACCAAGAAGACAGTGGGAATCTTGGATCTGGGAGGAGGATCCACACAGATCACTTTCCTGCCAAAACTCAGGGTTAGTTGTTTGTTTGCATCTTTATTTATGTTTTTTTTTTTAAAAATAACTCTTTAATGATGAGTAACCCACAATGTCCTTCATATTCTACTGTAGAAAACCATTGAGAGTGTTCCTGTTGCTGATTACGTTGCCAGATTCGAGATCTTCAACTCAACATTTGAGTTGTACACTTACAGGTAACATAATTAACATTTAATTCCAGATTTAATCTCTATTCAAGGTAGTTTCCATATATTTTAAAAATGTTTTAATTGGCCTCCAGTATTGATTAGTCACGTTACAAATGAAACTGACTTTGTAACTTCACTCAGATCGTTTTTTTTAGATTGTTTAGTCATTAGGATGTGAAGAACAGGCAGACCATTTGTTTGGCCTGTTTTCAGAATGACTTATTGTTACACACACAGTCTGTTCCTGGTTGGTTTTTGTGTAACAGTCCTTTCACTTCATCCAGTTACCTTGGAAATGGACTGATGGCAGCTCGACTGGCCACACTGGGCGCTCTCGGTGCAGAAGGTATTGTGCTGTACATAAAGAAAGAGGTGGTCTGTTGCCATTAGCTGTGGGTCAGTGTCCATTGTCAGTGTGTCTCTTAAGGATACTGAGACACAACAGTGACTCAGTCCTCCAAGTGTTGTCTCAGAGGTTTTTTTTCCAGTCCTGCCTATTTCTCCAAATACTGAGTAAAAGGAGCCACAGTGAGAGAGGTGTTTTTGTACAATGTACTTCTCTTTTTTTCTAATAAACAATTCAAGTGAGACTCTGAGATGAATCACCGAAGGGCTTCAGAGAAAATTGTGTTAGCGAGGTCTTGAGTCAGTCTCCGAACACGATGACCAGGTGTGAAGCCGTCGAGCCGAGTAAGTAGATTAAACGAGTCATGTACGTGTTCTCACAGGGTTGGAGTGGCGAGTTTTTAAAAGTTCCTGCCTGCCAAAAAAGTTCAGGGATGAATGGAGTTTTGGCGGACAGACCTATCAAGTGAGCGGTGACCCAGATGGTAAGATCCTGTTTATATAAAGATTGATAATTCAAGTAAATCCAAAGCACTGCACGTGGGAATTAACACTGAATTAAGATTACAAACATCCAGTGTAATGTTCAGTGAAAATCCAAAAAAACGAAAGTGTCGGGATATCAACCAAACCTATTAAAATGGACTTAGTTGAATTACGAATCATTCCATATTGTTGTTCTGATACGAGATGCATAATTTACACACCGCTGTCTCTGTTTCCTCTCCAGGTTATGCAGGATACAAGCTTTGTTATCAGGAAGTACTTAAAGTGGTGAAGGGGATTATTCATCAGCCGCACGAGCTCGAAGACAACAACGTTTTCTATGCGTTCTCCTATTACTTTGACAGAGCGGTGGATGCTGGTCTTATCGGTTAGCACACACTCACATACACCTGACATAATTATACAGACCCAGCAGGATGTTATTACCCATTCCAATGCTAGACAGAGGCAGGACAACGTGAGTCATCTGCACCTGTCTCTGTGGATTTGATGAGCTATAGGTGTGTAGTTATTAGAGAAATTGCTATCCTCTGCCATTCTAAGCTGAAAGGGCACAAGCTCGGTTATTAGTATTATGGAAATGTTCATGTAGAGCTGCTCTCGTAATGAATGGCATAGCATCTTAAATGTGAGGGAAAATGACCCACAATCGTTCTCTGTTGCAGATGGGGTCCACGGAGGAATGCTGGAGGTCAGAGACTTCAAGAAGAGAGCTAAAGAGGGTGAGATGGGCAGAGTAATACATCGTAACTATGACAGATGTGCAGCTCCCTGTACTTGAGACACAGTGTGCATGTCAATAGTCTGGACTTGTGTCCTTTGCTGCTATCTGAAATCCTGCCCCCATCCACTCAGCAGAATACAGATGACTGATTGTCTAACCTAACAGACATGATTTCCCCTTTTTGTCTGCTTAGTGTGCAATAAGATGACCAAGTACCCTCCCATCAGTTCCTTCCTGTGTATGGACATGACCTACATCACTTGTCTGCTCAAGGATGGGTTCGGCTTTAAAGAGAGCACTGTGCTGCAGGTGAGGCAGTTTTATACAACACAGTCAAAAGGGTTTGTGGCCTCGCTCAGAACGACTCAACAGAAGAAAACAGGCAGGAAGGAACATTTTTCAAAGAGGTTGCGAGGCATAAAAAAAAAAAAAAAAAATTAAAAAAAAGACGACTGCTAGTACGATGTTTAAAGTTGTGTTGCTCAGAGTGGAGCTGTATGAATCATAAGCTACGAAGACATGGGCATGGTTAAGTTTAAAAATGACCTTCACTTTGCATTCACAACACAAAACATACCTTTAAAAATAGTACACTTTTATATAATCACCCAATAGAAGGAATGTCCCAGACGTCACCAAAAAATATCACAAAAAATGAAAGAAAAAAAGTGAATTCTACACAAAATGTGTTACTTTTTTTATTTCAATAAATACAAAAGGCATTTGAGTGATTTGGTGTTGTTATTTTGTTTTTTTTCCCCTCCTCCTAGTTGACCAAGAAGGTGAACAACGTGGAGTCAAGCTGGGCTTTGGGCGCCACGTTGGACCACTTCCACCACCTGAAGATCCACTGAGGAGAAGGCGGGAACAAACACTGCTGATTTAGGTGGTGCTCAATAATGTGCACCACCTTATCTGCTGTCCCCAGACATCTGCGTTTTGTTTCATAAGGGCCGGACTAACCTCGCGAGTAATTCTTAATTTCTTTTTTTTTTTTTTTTAAAGCAATTATTCTCAAGTGTTAATATACTGAGGTGTAAGTGAGTAAATGTGTGCCTTACTCAGAGAACAAGTGAAGCACTGGAGGTTGACATTTGAGTGATGTTACCAATAACACACTGAGTTAATGCAGCTTTGAGCATTACTGGGTTTGAGATAGAGGTTTGTGTGTTTTAGTAAGACCAGTGTTTACATGCAGCTATGAGATATTCTGTGCTTTAGCAGTTTTTAATGTCAAGTGTTTCATTATTAGTAATAAGGATGTACACGTGTCTGGTACTTTGAATTTGAGAGTAGATTTGCCATACATCATTTTAAGAAATAAGTGGGACATTATTATCAGGTAATATCGTCATCATTGCATTTCAACCCCAGACTTCTGTTTACATGATACTGCACATAAAAATGCACGGTCAATATATTTTCATAAACTTTTAAACCCGTCTCAGTATTTCTTTGGGAGCATTGGTTTTTCAAAAACTTGAGGACAAAAAGGTTGTTTTGTACAAACTTTGCCATTTCACACTTGTCAAAATAAAACCATCATCGATCGCTAATTACAAATATCTACAGGGGTGAAAGTCAGTGATTAATTAATTTACAAATAGACGTCTATGTGTACTCCGCTGTGACAGACAGTCTAGCGCTGCTGAAATGGGCAGTGTGTGACATTTTTCATGATGGCAGACTACAGCAGCGCCACCACGTCTTCTCCATATGCATGGGCTTCAGTCGTCATGGTCACCAATTCATGTGGCTGAGAGAGAACAACCACCGAGTCCGCAGAGCCTGGAGGGACGGAAACAAAGACGAGTTCAAAGATAAACTATCAGTTAACATGAATGCTGTCTTAATAGCGAGACACCCTGTCAATCTTTATCTACCTACAGTCATCGTGAGATGAAAAATCCCTTTCAGGGCAAAAACTCTACGGTTACATTTGTCCTTGAGTTTCTGCAAGCTTTCACCTGGTTATGCTTTTTGGTTTTAGTGCTGACAGGCCAAGTTAGGAAAAACTGAAGGACACTGAAGAACATGCACAAATACCGATGTAATAACTGGGCTTTTAAAAAGTAAAGAGTAAAAAGTATAAGTCCACTAAACACTCTCAGTTTCTATAAACTCCTGCCTGTCTCTGACACATTCGCTGAGAAATATTTTTTTTAAATTGATGGATTATCGACCACAATACAATGATTATTACTTTGGCATTTCCTGGTTGTACACACAGCTGTTCACGTTTCTGGTGCCTTAGCTGGATCCAATTTGACAGCATGTGGCCAAGAATCGAATGCAGTAGAATGAGCACCATGACTAACTTGGCTGTTGAACGCTCCAGTTGTAAAATAATAGTTTTAAATGCCCAAGAGTTGGTTAATCATAGTTGGGTTGGACCAACAACTTTAGCAGTGCACCTGAGATCAAGAGGCTGGAGAAATGAGGAGAGGTTTGTTTGGCAGGCCAAACATGCCCACGTCGGAAGCACAGGTTACATTTATCATAATCTGAAAGGTTCGTCGTGAATCTACAAGCTGTAAAAATATGTCATTTATAAGCTGGTTGGGAAAGTTTTAAACAAAATGATATAATGGGAAAGTCACAAAGATCTTATTCAAAATTACTGTTACAAAGGCAATTACACAATTGAGTCATAGTAAGCAGAGCGAGCTACTGACAAGCTGTTTGTTTCAACTCTGACAATCATTATTTTAATAACTTTTCAAGGAGACATAAGCAAACTACACAGTTAAAGTACAGAGAGGCCTGAAAGCTGCTGCCTGAATTATTGCTTCATTGTTCGAAAACAAGACATATCAAAGTCATGACAGCTTAGGCAAACACAAAATAGCTGGACTGTCAACAGTAACAGTATTTACAAAAAAACTGTCATGAGCAATGATTGAAAAGCATTTAACGGGACATTAACAACACCGCGAGTTGACGTGGCACCTCAGACATTAACAGAACAGCGTGACCTTCGCTAAAATACAGCAGGGTTATCGTATCGTGAGAGGTGTGTTGTCAACTGTGTATGCATTGTGTTTTTTTCCCCCCCTGCTTTACATGTGCATACACCTACCTGGTGATCTCAGCATGGCGTGGTGAAGATTCATGGGCTCCACGGTTGTTGTCATGGTGACCATACTGTCTGCATTTTCGCCATCTGCCTCCAGCAGGCTGCTTTGTGTCAGAGCCTCTCCTGTCAGTCGCAAAGAGATGACAAACTTTTGTATGGAAGTGTGAAGAGTGACACACGCCGTACTTTAAAAAGGATTAACAGTAAACAACTTACTATAAATCAGAAAGAAAAATCAATGTTCAAAGATGAAACCTGCATATTATTACTAACTTTCTAAGTTATCTTTTGACTCTTGTGTGAAAATGTATTTTTCATGGTTTTTAGGACTGTAGTTATTCCAACACAGTCCGTTTAATAATTCATTCACTGTAAGTAACACAGAAACTAGCAGTCTGTTGTGAAGCTGCATCTTCCTTTGCTCCGCTTTTACAAAAGACCAGCCTCTTTGGGGAGGCTGACCGAATAAATCTGCTGTTTATAATTAGAGCTTTGGCAGCATTTCCTCAGTGGTGATTCAGCTGCGGTGCTTCCCACTGCTACAGAAATATGACAAGGAGGCAAATGCTCTGTCTGCTCTCATTGTTTCATGCCAAAAAAAAAAAAAACCCACAACCCTAATTTAAGCTGATTGTGTACAATTACACCATATGTTGCAATGTAAAGAGCTCATTGAGAGATGCTTTTAATCTGAAGAGGTGCTGAAAATGATACCAAGAATAGAGGCAGGAGTGAACTTGAGTGAATTCACCACAGCTGCAGTGAAGATTTACTCAAGTATCCACTCGTTTATCTCTGTAATTTGTAAGGTGGAGGCAAAAAAGGCATTTGAGTGAGGCAAGAGATGCTTGAAGACATGAATTTGAGTTACTGTGTCCTTTTAACTTGGTGATTACATACTTTTCAGGCGACTGACCCCATCACAAGACGCCTAACGGGCCTATTTCTGCGGTAGAGTTGTGCTATCTCTGCTTTTCCAGAGATATGTGCATTCTAAAACAATTCAGCTACTGGCCCTGAAGAATAAAAATTTCAATGATACATTTTTCAGTGCTAAAGGGTTATTAATTATTCAAGTCATGTTCCTAAATGTAACTTTAACCAACATCATCTCTATGCACATTTTAAAATGTATGGGCTGCTTGAAGCTACAATCAAACGATTAACATATCCACCTACTGCACTGTGTGTGCGACAATGTGTGTGTGAGAAAGACCTGTTTCCCTGCTTTCACTGCTGAGACCGTCCTCTCCGTGCCTCTTCCTCATGTGGACGTTTCGGCTGCCCGACTGAGAGAAAGTCTTTCCACAGATCCCGCAGTGATGAGGCTTCTCGCCTGGGAGGCGCAGCACGCACAAGGCACATTAAAAAAAAAAAAAAAGAGAGATTGTACTACCCTGTGATCCCTTCTGCACTGACACAGGATGAATCTTGTCACGGCACATGATGATATGCTATATCTGTAGCACGCTAATTACAAAAAGAAAGTGCAACTCAACTGTACAGCTGTAAACTCTCTGTCCCCACTCACCAGAATGTACGAGCATGTGTTTTCGTAGACTGGAATACTCAGCAAAAGATCGCCCACAACCATCTGCTTCACACAGAAAAGGCTTCTCTCCTGGAAGCAGCCACACACACACACACACACACACACACAGATATTGTTGAACTCCACAATACAAAGACCTAAAGAAGTGAACTGAC
Source organism: Sciaenops ocellatus (assembly GCA_033000465.1). Lineage (NCBI taxonomy): Eukaryota > Metazoa > Chordata > Actinopteri > Sciaenidae > Sciaenops > Sciaenops ocellatus. Next base: position 9,483,672 of record CP136886.1, read on the forward strand.
TGCTGCAGAACATGTTGAGAGAAATTTCAGCGGCTTAAGACACTCTGGCAGATTTCTCGCCGTTAATGGAACCCGTGGTGACGGCCGACCCGTCTTGACGCACACAAACGTAAAAGAAATGTTCTTCCAGACGTATGGGCAAAATATAAACACTGTACAGTGTAGCCTGTCTGCTAACTGGTCCCTAGGTAGAAGAAGCAGACTGTGGAACAGGCCATCAAAATCTTAATGTCACCCTAAATAAAATATGACAGAGTACGGTTACTCATTCTAGCAGTGAAATGGAGGCGCCAGTGCTGCTGACTCTTCAAATCTCCAGCCTTGACTGCACCAAGGAAGCACTAAATGAGCAGAGCCAAATGGCCTGAGTCAGTTATTGCTTCCAGCGTGTTTGGGCTTTTTATATGCGGGTATCTACTGCTCCCCACCTGTGTGTATGCGTCTGTGGTTCTTCAAGTTTCCAGCTGTGGTGAATTTCTTGCCACAGTTCTTCTCCTTGCAGATGAAGGGCTTCTCGCCGTTGTGGGTCCTCATGTGAACCTGGAGCCTCTGCAGCACGTAGAAGCTCTTCCCGCAGCCCTCTGCGCCACACCTGAACATTCGGTCGTTCCTGCGAGGCCGAGATAACCAGACAAACGTGGCTTTGTGTTTCCTGTGCACACGATTCATTAGCAACAGCCCCCCACGAGGTCAGACAGGGTGACCGCAAATAGATTTCCTACACGTATGTTAAGAGAGCTCTTGCAGTACAAGTGCACACTTCTTTCCAAGTCTCAGCTGTGTTTCTCCTGTTTGGCTGTTCTGTCTGCCTCGACCACAAACAACCTGTGGAAAAACACTGTGTGATCACTCCTCTGACTAACATCGCATTCAGACTAAATCAGGCGTTGTAGCGATTAGCACAGGGAGGTGCAGGAGTGTTTATTTGTGCTGAATGTAACCGCTGTGAAACAATCAGAAAATAACTTTTTATTTTGCTAATTCACTGGCTTTTTTTGCAGACAGTGCTCTCTCTCCTCATCCATTCTCTTTGTCACTTGACCACCACTCACTTGGTTTTCGCTACAGCACCTGATTTGGCTTGTAAACTTGTTTAACTAACTTTGTCTTAAAAGCCTTAAAAGATTAACTATTCATGGACAATGCAAGGTTCCATATCTGATGAAATTTACTTTACTTTATTATCAATATCATCATAATTAATAATACAATGGTTATTTTTAGGAAGTCTTTGTAATATTTCTAGAATCGGTCTGGTTTATATACATTTGTGGTGGGCTGAGCATCATTCATGCATAGAGAACAGAAGCACTTTAAAGTGATGCCTTGTGTGCGTTGCATTTTGTTTTACAGGTAACAATGGCTGGAAATTTTCTATTATCAGCAAAGATATATGATATCTAAAATCTATGGTGTGTGAGTACTTGTATAAAACGCTGGAAACACTATTAGCCTGCAAGGTTGCATTATTATTTTTCAATTTGGAAAATGTATCCACTTTAGCCAGGTTTGCACAGGAGTGTATCGTGATACTTTGGCAGCAGCATCTTGTTGAGACTACTGCCTGATCTATTATCCTCTGTTACGTGTGTGTGTGTGTGTGTGTGTGTGTGTGTGTGCGATATGTTACCTGTGTGTGTGTGTGTGTGCGTTATGTGTTGTGTGTGTGATATGTTACCTGTGTGTGTGTGTGTGTGTGTGTGTGTTACCTGTGTGTGTTATGTGTTACCTGTGTGTTGTGTTTGTGTGTGTGTGTTACCTGTGTGTGTTATGTGTTACCTGTGTGTTGTGTTTGTGTGTGTGTGTTACCTGTGTGTGTTATGTGTTACCTGTGTGTTGTGTTTGTGTGTGTGTGTTACCTGTGTGTGTTATGTGTTACCTGTGTGTTGTGTTTGTGTGTGTGTGTTACCTGTGTGTGGTATGTGTTACCTGTGTGTTGTGTTTGTGTGTGTGTGTTACCTGTGTGTGGTATGTGTTACCTGTGTGTGTTATGTGTTACCTGTGTGTTGTGTTTGTGTGTGTGTGTTACCTGTGTGTGTTATGTGTTACCTGTGTGTGTGTGGGTGTCTGTGTGTGTGTGTGTGTTATGTGTTACCTGTGTGTTGTGTTTGTGTGTGTGTGTGTGTGTATATGATATGTTACCTGTGTGTGTGTGTGTGTGTGTGTGTGGGTGTGTGGGTGTGATATGTTACCTGTGTGTGTGTGTGTGTGTGTGTGTGTGTGTGTGTGTGTGATGTGTTACCTGCGTGTTTGGGTGTGTGTATGTGTGTGTGTGTGTGTGTGTGTGTGTATATGATATGTTACCTGTGTGTGTGTGGGTGTGTGGGTGTGATATGTTACCTGTGTGTGTGTGGGTGTGTGGGTGTGTGGGTGTGATATGTTACCTGTGTGTGTGTGTGTGTGTGTGTGTGTGTGTGTGTGTGTGTGTGTGTGTGTGTGTGATGTGTTACCTGCGTGTTTGGGTGTGTGTATGTGTGTGTGAGATGTGTTACCTGTGTGTGTGTGGGTGTCTGTGTGTGTGTGTGTGTTATGTGTTACCTGTGTGTTGTGTTTGTGTGTGTGTGTGTGTGTTACCTGTGTGTTGTGTTTGTGTGTGTGTGTTACCTGTGTGTTGTGTTTGTGTGTGTGTGTTACCTGTGTGTTTTGAGGTGGTATTTGAGATGAGCCGGCCAGGTAAACGTCCTGCAGCAACCCTCGAACGAGCAGCGGAGGATCTGCTTGGCGAGGGGGCGGCCGGTCCGAGGCGGCAGCTCCCGCTTGTCTCCGTCTGCTGTCAGACTGTGTGTGTGGTCACCTAGGCAACCAGAAGAGGAAAGTGAGCGGGGCCGTGCGGAAATCCAGAAGTACCAGGCGGCTGGCCTCTGGAAGCTGGCTGCATAAAAGCTAATCATCGGGTACTGACTGAAACCTGCTGAACAACCACAGCCAAAAAAAACAACTGGAAGCTGAATGCAATCATTCCCTTTTCACCTGCTCTGACTCCCCGCTTTGAATTCCTTTAACGGGTCCAATTTAGCTTACGGCTTGACAGCAGTAATGCACCTATAACTGATACCCTGCTGCTGAAGGAAACTTGTCTATCTAATGCAAGTTAGTGGGAGGGCAGCGATTACAGTGGCTCAAATAATGGAGTTTAAGTTTCACACTGAAACACAGTCTGCTGCATGTTATTTCACAATGTACAAGTCTTTTCTTAACTGTCACAGTCGCTCAGAAGAAGACATTATATGTTTTAACATGCTACTTTTATCGTGGTCTTGCAAGATCATATAAAGACGTCCAAGGCTGGATCTACAGTCAATTTTTCCTTTGCTAATTGACTTGACCCTAATAGAAATATAATGAGGACAAGGATAAATGTGGAGGAATCATAAAGAGGTAAGGGAAGAACACCTGTGCTAAGAGAGCCCATCTGAGTTAAACTAGGCTACGTGATCACCTGAGGTAACCTACTTTTCAATATATATCAAAATTCAGGGAAGCACTGAGCCAACTTTCTAAAGCATGTTGGGAATTCAACCACCACCACGTGTCAAAAAGCAGCATATAAAGTGGTGTGAAGTATAAAAGAAACAATATGCACTTGTGGTGGTGCTAAAAGAATTCAAACAAACAATGAAGCAGCAAGTAGAAGATCATCAACTGTGGAGAAGGTTGCTATGGGAGGAAATAAACTCGGAGCTCACTCTCACTTTTCTAACCGGGACCTCTGGCAGTAATTCAGCTCAGAGGGAGTTCAAAGATCAGAGATGTAGCTAGGAGTCATAGAGCCTTGAATGTCATGGGTAAAAATCTTTATCCAACAGGCAGCCTGCGGAGGGAAGTCAAAACGGGTCGTGATGTAGTCCTGACTCCTGGTGAGGGTCAACAGCTCGCTACAGCTCTGTGCTGCAGGAAACGAGCGCGTGTCTTAGATCAGAGACAAGCGCTTTCAGGTAAAGTGAGTGCATAGACAACTTAGGTGAGCTACAGACTGAGATGGTGAAGGAGCTGAAGTTCTTACATACTTTATTTAGATATCAGTTACGGAAGCGTTTGCATAGCTGGACTGAAATTTGTGGCGCTTCTCAACTATATGAAAAAGAGTCGACCAAACATCGCTCAGTGAGGCGCTACAGAGTTTCTTATCTATCTGAATATATGGTCACAATTTTGGCTATCAGGACTTTCTTGGCTGGAAGCAGTTGCCAGGCAACTGGTGAAGACTCCAGGAAGTAATGAGATATTTCATGTTAATTAGCGAGCGTTAGACATGCTGGTAGGTGGATTTTTATCACCAGGCAAGTTCGTTCCTAACTTTAAAGTACTTGTGCTATGCTAAGCTAACCACCTGCTGGGTTACGGGTGTACCCTCTTTGAAGCCGCACATTAAAATCACAACATGCCATGATCAGCGTTTCACGATAATGTGTCATTCATGTCTCCGCTGCATATCTGCCGTCAGACTTGTAAACCAGTGTAGACAAAGCCACAAATTCATTTTGACTGAGAAGACTTCTGATGAGAATTGTTGAACACAGTTTCAGTCAGTGCTGATTATACAACATTTTCATCTCATGGCTGACCTAATTTCTCTTCTTTCTATCTTTGATGCCTGCTGATGCAGACCAGCTGATGCCATTTTACCACAAAATATGCTGCTTCCTGTACACAGGCTTATTTCCTTTTCCTAATTTTAGTCTTAGACTTGACACTACATCACAGGTTGCTGTAATTTACATGCAATTAGCACAGCACACATACATGAACAATGGGTTAAAGTGGAGAATCTTCTTCTGCGGAGCCTGTTTGGCTTTACTTTCCGGAGTGAACGACCTCTAAAATCCTTTTTGCTTGTGTTGACAAGATGAAGTGACTTTACCATTACTGACACTTGCAGTTCTGGCATCTTGGCTGGCCTTGGCATCTCTCGCAAGCTGTGCCCGCGTGGCCGCAATCAGGCTGTCGTGTGCCAGCTCCTGTACCCGCAGATACCAGGGAGCACTGCCATCTATCCCGTAGTCCCCTGATGAGACCCCCTCGTCATCGTCCTCCCCGGCGCCATCTGCGGCGAAGATCAGCGACTCCGAGGAGGCTGTGATGCCTGAGAGGGGAACACGAGGCAGGAGGAGAATCACCATGAAACAAGACGTTCAAGGCCAACGCAACATTCTGCAGGATCATCGATAAATGCAGCCCCTCTAGGTCATGTTCCTGAATTCATTATTGTCCTCCCATTGAGCTCAGCAATTTTGGGTTTAATGACACGGCTTTGTTCTGAAAGGCTGAGAGGATACAGGCCGACAGACACATTTATAAAGCACATAAACACGCTAAAAAAACTCAATCCCTCTTCATTGGTGGTTTGAATTTAATCTAACAATAAGCAGAAAGTATTCTCTGCCCTTCACATCACCGAGTCACAGGCAGAACACAGCACACTGTAGAAAAGGTGGATGTCAAGGGACCAAAATTGATTTTGTGGCTCTTGTGCCAAGAGCTGATGAACCAAGAGAATGTGCCTGCCAAGGATCATTTCTTCCAGCCAAAATAATTCACAGTTTTTCGCTCATGAAAATGTGTCACCTCATTTCGTTTTAGCACTGTGTGTAGAATCTGGAGCCATATGAGACACAAAGTACTGACACAAGATCTGATTTAGAGTTTTAATGTAAAACATCTTTAAAATGATTGAAATCATGCAGGGGTAATGTTCTGTATCTGTATTTTCATTATGGGTTGATCTATTGATTCTTTTTTGGATTACAAAAGCAGGTGTACATGTCTGACTCTGCCATATGTGAATAGTTAAGTGTTAGTTGCTCCTTTACCTTTTGCGAGGTTCAGTAGGACGTAGGAAGTGCTGTCTGACTGTTGTAGGTCATGGAGGATGGGTGGGGGGCTCGGCGAGGCCCGCGGATGAGAGTGTGCCTGGACCACTAACGTGCTTCTCTCTGACACACCTCCGAACTCTGACAGGGAGGGAGAACTCTCAGGCTCATGACTCAGGCCTCCATCTGAGGAGAAAACAACAGTTTGTTAGTTTTAGTCCCGAATAAACACGGTGTGTGATATAAAACATTAATCTCTCCAATGATCAAACTATGGTTTATACTGGATGGGTGAGTGGATGGACTTTAGATCATCATAGCAGCCACAAACATTCATACAAAAAGTGCACAATGAATGCTTTAATGGCAGGAGTGTAGACTAGCAAACATGCATAATATTTAGCATAGACAATACAGGTTCAAAATTGAGATATACAAATAACATTTTGATTATGGAATGAGCAAAAATATGTGTTCAGTTAAAGGTTTCAACAACCTTTAATATATAAACACATCAAATATTTATGATTAGTTCTATTTACATAGTCAAATGTGCACTTTGCACACACACAAACACACACGTGCACACATAGTCAAGTCATACACAATGCCACATATGGCATCTTTCCATCCAAATGCACATTAATTTAAAAAATATATATTCCATGACTTATACAGCCTGATGAAGAAGATAAAACAATCTTTTACTTATAGAAATCCTCCAATAATTGACATTATATTTGTGATTTTGAATAATGATATTATTTGGGGGCAGCAGAAACAAGTTGCGAACACAACAATGACATGTTGATTCAAATCAATATAGTGAATTTGTTAGCACACAGTTGCTTCTTCACACATCCAGCAGGTATGGAACATTATCATGTCATGTTTCTGTCCACTTGACGGATGCAGCTCCAATATTCAGTCGCTTTTCACTCTCTATCATCTCCTGAGGGGAATATCTGTCATTTTAGCAGCTACACGCTGCACACTTTTCCCCAGCTTGTTTCTAACTGTGTCTTCTCTGCTGCAGGTGTGCGTATTGTGGGGTTTTTTTTAGAGCTGCCTGCTGTCTCTGAAGACAACACGGTAAAGTTGTGAACCCGACAGTTACATAATAACGCAGATTCAGGTGATAACTTCCTGTAAGTTCGTCAGTACAAGCAACCACTCCCACATTGTTTTCACATTTCCATTAAATGCATTGTTATTATAAATCCAAACTCTTTTTTTTTTGTTGTGCTGTGTTGACAGTGGAGGTGTCAAACATTCATGGGATCCTTGATCTACTACAACTTTGCAACTGTGTGTCTCACAGCAAAAGAGATTAATATTACTAAACAATAAGAACTAATACATAGTGGTGTTGTGTAACATGCAGAGTAAGCTCTGAGCATCACTGCCAGTGTTTTGGCCTGTGGTGGTCAGGACAAGATGAGCTGCTGACCTGTGAGCTCCAGCGGGCTGCACAGCGAGCTGTCAGCCGGAGCCAGCAGAGGCAGGCAAGAGTGTTTGGACTCGGAGTCCTCCAGACCCTGAACCAAGGGGATGGAGGCGTTCTGCACAAACTGCACCAGAAGCTGAGGGGAGAGACAGAAAAGACTCGGCACAGTCAGGGTGTGAAACTCATGTGCCAAAACACAACCTCCGCGATGAAAATGATGAGCAGATTACCTCTGGTTTGGAGTCAAGCTCATCTGAAAGCATGGGTCACCCTGTGTGGAGCCTGCAGAATGACAGGATGACACTGACGCATCAAAACGCAACACAGATTTACTACGATTGGATTAATCCAAACAATGCTTACCTCAAAGCTGACCTGCTAAATGTGGGATTATCTGCCGGTCATAAGCGCAGGGTGCAGGTCATCTCTGAGTGCAAACCATCGCTCGACCTGTGGTCAAACAACACGTCAAAAAAACGTCAAACATCAAGTAACCAGCTCGGCTTTGTTAGCTGTCAGCGAGTCCTCCAAGTGTGAAAATTAAAGACCACATAACAGCGTAGCTAGATGTATTTTAGCGTCCAAGTGTTGTTGGATAAAACAGACAGATGACAGCCTGCGTGTTAACTTAGCTAGCAGGGTTAGCAGTTACCAAACTAGCCACCGGGGCTAACAGCCAGCTGCCAGCTGTTAGCCGCCTGCCCGCTGACGACGCGCCGCGCACGTACTCAATGCTATTACATCTTCAGTAACATGAAACCAGCTCGTTTACCTTGTAACAGTCCTGTAGCTGAATATTTGTCCCAAAACAGAGCTGCAGTTTGTTTTGCTCTACGGAGTCTCCGATGGAACAATGTTAGAAACGCTTCCGCGTTTTCAACGCCGGGGATCTTGTATCATCTGCGCCACCCAGTGGTCAAACATGTAAACTACACCGTCAGGCAAAGATTCAAAAAGATATAGAGGCAGATAAATTAATAAATAAACATACATCCATCCCCAAAATACCTGAAAACCTAAATATTAACTAAAGTTTGATTAGGAGTTTTATTTAAAAGGCCCTGCACACTGCTCCAAACTTATCTCCTGTCCTCTGTCGTGACATCTGCTTTAATAGTGATTCAGTGTTCAACCAAAATAATTAATTAATCTGAAGAATTCACAGCAAAAAGTTTAACAAAATTCCTTAATTCATGCTTAATCGAGGGCAGGTGCACTGAGAGATGGTAAATAAATGGTTAATCCTTATGTGCAGTGTGTCCATCACAAGGTGTCAATACTTTGTGATCAAGATCTCAATCATTTTGAATAAAATCATATATATTTTATGTGTTTACAACAAGTGTAGACACTAGCCAACAAATTAAATATGGGAATGTGAAATGTAACACCATTCAAAAATATGACTGCAGATGAATTATATATTATGTGTGTATTATGGGCTTTATCGCCCTATTTATCTATATAGAGCATACTAGTGAATTTCCCTGGTGTGGGATCAATAAAGTCTCTTATCTTATCTAGTTCAACACATTATTCTCAGTTTTGTGCTATAAGAGCACAGCCTTCTTTCTAACTGCTCACTTTCTCTCAGTTTGCCAGTGTGATGAGAGGTGTGTAGAAAAACTCCAAAAATAAACGTCTTCGTTCTCATCTCTGTCCAAGATTCAGTCACACTTATTGCTCCTCCTCACCATGTAACCTAAAAATGTACTCTGAACTGACTCAGTGCTCTCATAATTCATTTGGACAGATACTCAATACACAGGAAGATGGTTTTCTTTGGAATGACATTTATTACACAGGCAATGAGTCTAACTTAAAATGTACAAAAAGAGCCCTGCAGCATGTTACATCAAACCCTTTCTCAATCGTAGTTTATTGATTTTTGATTGGCATAGCTGAAGTATCATTAATTATTTAACAAGCTGCACGTCTCCAGATGTTTAAGACTGTAAGACATGAAGCTAATGTTTTGGCAAATCCTTGTGGATTTCAATAACTTTCTGCATTTACATTACAAACATTACATTCAGTCTGCCAAATGCTACTACAGGAATTATTTGGGCTAATGATCGTTGCTGCTGGTGCACTACTGAAAGAGTTTGATAAAACAATCCCAATCATTTTCACAAACATTTTCAGCATCTTTAAAATGAAAGAAGGCAGACTGAAATGTGCAGAGGAAACCAAGCTGCCAACATTTAGATGAAAAAAAACCCCCCTCAAAATCCAGTGTTAGAAAATGACTAGTGTCCTATTGTACAAAAAAACAAATGGTCTTTACTCCTTTTCAATTAACTGTTAACTGTTTTGAAAGTTGAAACAGAAAACTGCGGCCTCATAACACAATCACAACAACGGTAATAACAATCGGTGACACAGCATGTAGCATATACATAATAGCGGCACCACAGACTTATGGTTTGATACAGTTCGGTCAATAGTCACTCACATGTACTGGATCCGAGAAAGAGTGACCACAGCAGTGTGGATCCATGTAAACAAAACCAAACCTTCGATTACTGCGAGCTGATGGTAACCAATCTTTCATAAATAAACGTGTTAGGGTAAAAACTGATGGCAGCAAACAAGGAAAGTGAACATGACCATTGTTGTTGTGCTATTATTAGCCTAAACATTACTGAACCATTTGATTGTTCAGTACCATCATTTATTCCACTGGCAGTGAACCAGTATTGGAACAGCGAAATCTAATTTCAGCAGGTCGTTAAACTGTTTTGATTCTACAGTGACCCATTAAGAACAATATCAACGATTCCACGAATATATCGACTGTCTGTGCATCTGATTGAGGTGCAACAGGTCTACAAATTTTGTAAAAACATTTCTGTGACGATTTTAGACATTTAAATTTATATAAACGTGCTGTTCAACTCTGCTATAAAAAGAGCTCAACACACTGGCAGTTGTTTTTGGCCGAGGCAAAAGACCAAAACAGTGCCAGCAGTCTTGCAGCCTCCTGGTTAGAGTATCTTAATAAGGCCTTTTTAAGGACGTGTGGTATTAGAATAAATTACTGATCCGTTACAGTGACACAACCACAAAAACACGAGGTTAGGTTTTCTTTTCCATGTGTCAGTAATCGTTTTGCAATGAGTCAACTTTGAAAACCTTGTCATAAGGTTCACACAGCTTGTAATAGACACAGTCATGACTTTTGATGTTTAAAACGTGCACCATTAACACACAAACACATTTAAATTTCTTCATAAATGAGTTGTGTTGTCTGAACATCTGCTGGATTAAAAACAGAACATATCTGCATAGTTTTTTTTACTTTGTTATACAGAAAAGTCTACGTCATTGTGACATGGACTACTGAATTCTGCTGTCTGAGAAGTTTGTCTGCACTTTATCTCATTATCTTGAGCAACACTCATTGTACTGTACAGAAAGCAGATGACACTCAAGAAATTTACTTACCACCAAAGCAAGTTTAAAAATCAAATTCAACAAGGACCTTGAACACATCAAATCTGGTTTGGGAGTGTCTAAAAACCACAATATCACATCATCTGCTACCGTTAACATGTCAGTCTGTTACAACATAAAAGTTAATCTCTCTACTCCCTTCAAAAGCTGAGATATACAATAAATGTTAGTTGTAAAACACCCACAATTCATTCACAAAAGAACCCAAACTCGTCTGTTCGTGTGACAAACACTTCCACACAGTTTGCTGCAGAATACACGACCCTCAGAAGAGCACGAGCTTTTTTTTAAACTTAACTGTATTCATGTTTACATGGGCTAAGACTGCAAAAGTGGACTATAAATGATCCCTTACTGGAGATGTTTCATGTGAGGCACTGTACGTCAACATAAGCACAGCATGTACATCATCACATCAGTTATTATTGTATAGTTAAGGACAGTTAATGGAGAAGCCGTTTAATACTGAGGAAACCGTAATAAAAATCATCTGACAATGTAAATGTTATGCATGTGCATACTATAGGAACAGTAGTGTGCTTATGTTAACTCATGATGCACTTGAAGTTCTGTAACTTAAACAGAAAAAGACTTTTGCAGTCCACCTTAAATGAGCTGCCATAGCTTCCATTAAACTCTGCACAGAAATGACTTCAGAGCTACTCTCAGATTATTTTAGTGCAAATGCAAAGTTAGAAACACAGACCGGGTTTGGATTTTAAGGCCATAATTTAAAAGCATCCCAAAAAAAAATAACTGAATAATCTGGACTGGCCAAAAGTTGATGCACAACAACTGGTCTTCATCAAGAGACCAGACTTGATGCTCGTCTCAAAAAAAAAAAAAAAAAAAAAAAAGTTCACAATGAAAACTTCATACAGATGAAAGTAGAAAGGAATTTTAAAAAACAGAAAAAGTCTGCACTTAAGTTAGATAATATTGCCACATTAAATTACATCCATGTGTATATTAAAAAACACACACACAAAAACAAATGATATAACTCATGTACAGTCACTGATAAATATGGTTGAACTAAAGGAAGCACCCACCCTGGCATGTTATCGGGGAAGCATCTAAACGGCTGTTAAGAGCTTTACTTCCAGCCAGTTTGCACTGTACAGTATTATAGCTGCCATCAACATGATGAGAATGCTAAACTTGAAATAGTCGACGGGCTGTGCCAAATCCTTCACGCCGAGTTTAAAAATGTAGCAGGAACTAAAAAGACACTTTAGGTTTGTCTATTTAAAGATGTTGACTGGCAAGAGGCCGCGGACACATTCGGTGTGACATGATGAAAACACTTAATAAATCATCGACGTTACATAATTGCAACCGCTGCAGAGAATAATTTAGATTATGTACACACTTGTCTGTTAACTGGATGCGTGGTTAAGCAGCACATCAGAGGAACATGAATGATGAAAAACTGTTGAAACACAAACGTCAACCTAATTCAATCTATGTAGTGAGACAGTCTGTTGATAGAAGTAAGTATACTTCTATCAACAGGTTTAGACGACAACACCATGCGTTGTTCAAGTTCAAATATCCAGTTTAACTTAAATCTAGCTTTTAGAGTCTGAGCCAGTATTGTGCGTTTAGTTAAGAAAAAAAACGTTATTTATTGATTCATCCCTTCATGTCTTACATCTCTCAGGAATTTTGGGTCTTGATTGCCAATAAGCAAAAGATTTCTGTGCAGCACGGCAGCACTTTGTGATTCAGTGGAAGAGATCTAATCAGACTTTAGGGTCTGGCCTTGTTTGACTTTAGGTCCCTGACACACCAAGCCGACAGTTGGCGACCATCGCCAATAGTTTTTGGGGGACGTCCTTCACTGCTGGCGCTAGTCAGAACTTATCTGTGGCCGTTTGGACGAGCTTGTCAGCAATAGAGGCAATAAAACAGCACTGTCTGACTGACCTTGAAAATCTGTGATTTCACTGATCTAGTGTGGTTTCTTCCTGTTTTTTTACCTCGATTTTTTCTTTTTCCACAAATTTAAAAAAAGAAAAACCACAGGCTGACAACATCAAAGCAAAGTCAAAGTCCATTGAAACTTTTTAAGAGAATATAAAGATATTCTCAATTCTTCCGAGCATACAATGAGACAATTTTCACAAACTCTGTGGCACAAAAATAGAACGGTTGTTTGCTTTTCTATCTGTCATGTTTCCTGGATTTCCTGGACTCTCTCACAGGTGTAGATCATTATGTGCATGTCGGTGGTCAACTGACCACCAGCTTTACAATGAGTCATTGTGCAACCTTTGACAGAAGATATGAGGCAACAAAAACAACTTTATCAGCACAAAATCTTTGAGGTGGGTTTGGTGTGTCAGAGCCCTAAGGCAGTTGGCAGCCAAAATGTAGGCCACAGCACACTGTCTGTGTTAGAGAGTGTGTGGGGGTGGGTGTGTATTGCAGAGCGCATTACTTTCGGTCCATCTGTCTCTGTACGCTTCACCCCCCCTCCCTCCCCTCCAACCGTGGCCTTCCTTTTTCCCCATCTCAGTCTAAAGGATTACCGTCTCACACCAGTCTAGGTCTAATCTGCCTTCAAGCTGGGCTGAGCAGCTCTCTCTCTGTCTTTCTCTATGTCTTCCTCTTGTAGGCTGGACTGCAGTTTAACACAGATGCTGGTGTCACCGCTCCTCACAGCCTGAAGGAAGAGGTCTGTGTGTTCTTTTAGCTGGTCGAGGTCATTCTGGGTGCGTCGGTTCTGCCGGTGGAGCTCCTTGGTGCGGAGTGCGATGTCCAGCAGGCCCGACTTGCTAAGGATGTTGTAAGTGTTGCAGAAGCGCTTTCTCTTTGTATCAGCATCGCTATCACTGTGGTTATGCTCTCCTGGTGCGCTGTTCTCTTGGATGGCCCCTCTGGGGACAGGGAGTGTCGTGTTTTTGGTGCCAGCAGTGTGACTGAAAGACGAGGAGGTGGTAAGCTCTGTCTGGCTGACAGTTGTTGAAGGCGACTCCCTGGCAGGACTACTGCAGGCGCTGGCTTCTGTGTGGAGAGAAAGTCGGTTCTGGAGCAGAGGCGACATGGCGCTGGAGCAAGCAGGAAGACTGGGAGTAGCTGAGCCAGAGTTACTGGCACTGCTACACACACTTCTTGGCTGCTTCTCTCTCTGACAGTGGTCCCGGTGGTTGGAGGTCAAGCTGCTGCCTCTCTCTGACCCTGCAGAAGAGGATGAGGAGGAGGGGGCGGTGGAGGAAGATGAGGAAGCAGTTCCTCTTCCTGAGGAACTAGAGCTGTCTCCAGGATGTGGAGCAATCTTGGGGTAGGATTTCAGGATTGGAAGATACTTCTTAGGGCGTCTGTGTCTAGAGGAAGCCTCTCTGGAGGCAGGGGAAGCTTGGCGTGAGACCACAGGCTGGAGGAAGACCACCTGAGGCTGCTGAACCACCTCCACTGTGGGACTAAACCCCCAGGGCTTCATAGGAGGAGGATTATCTCCAGGCTGCAAAAGCAAAAAAGTCAAAATTGGGAGCTTTAAAAGACATTCTCACAAAAGCACTTCCCTTTTTAACTCTTTATCTGTTGTTTACAATGAGACATTGTGAAGAGAACAAAATGAGAATAAAAACCAAGAACACACTGTACTAATTAATCATTAATCTATGAAATGGTAAATACAGACACACACACAGATTTCTGCTAAAATGTATTACCCAGCTGCAAATTAAACCATAAGTAATAAACTTTAAACTTGTGTGAACCACACACTTTTTTCCTGACAAACAACAAAACTGATCAAGTCATAAGATTTTCATCATTTTTCTGTCAGAAATATTTTCAGCACCACTACCCACACAGCTTTGTCATAAATACACAATAATTTAAAGTTGTTTTATCAGAACTAATTCTTTGTGGGAATCGGCGTGTGATGCAGGTCTACTGACGACATGTTAGACCTACTTTTGACCTTTTAATCAGTTCTAATAAACTATAGACTGACATTACATTAATCACCAAATAAAGTTTTCACTTCTCTTCTCTCTCTGTATCTTGCTTGTTTACCCACACACACACTCTCCTTTTGTCTCTGGAGGCACTGTAATGACTTTTCTATGGCAATATCACTAAATTAATTTCCATCTGTCATAGAGATGCCTGGAAACTTGCTTTCACCCCATCTGCAGGAGGGCTGGATGACGTACACGGATGTGCAGTTCATTAATTTAGACAAACTGCTGACGCAGTTTAGACCTACGTCATTGTTTCACATAGATAGATAGATATTTTATTTATCCCTGGGGCGAAGTTTGCACCCATATAACTAGTAACAATGTGAAATACTAAAAAAATAAAATACAAAAATAGACTAAATAAATCTGCTTCAGACACATACACCATTTAAACAGAAACCAGAGGAGGAAACAAGAGGAGCACTGTGAGTGACATACTGTGATGGAAATTAGCCATTTAATTTAATCAATGAAATCATCAAGCTTTAACAGAGAGACTAGACTAATGCCATTGATACCATTGATTAAATAAGGTCAACAACAGTGATCTTCTCTGTTTGAGGTCAAAATCTGTCATAGAAACTTCAATAACCAACTACAAAACCATCAATCAAGTTAAAATCATTCTTGTTTTTCGCAGTGTTACCTTTTTTTCCTTTTTTTTTTTATTATTTACTGAAATCTTAATTTAATTTAGAGCTACATTACTTCTACGTCTCTGCTGTTGGTGAGCAAACAGTCTCGACGTATGTGAATGGTTAGTTGTTTTTTTTTGTGTTGACACTTTTCCAGGCAGCTGTGACTGGACCGTGAAGGCACATTCAAATTAGACACAGGCGCAATAAAACTGGAATAAAACTTTCCTGTCGTGACCCGATCGCTGGCTGAAGTTAAAAGGCTGAAGTAGTAAGCTCCACGTGGAGTCACAGCGTCAAGGTTTAAACTGTGTGCGGCAGCAGTGTACCTGCTTGAGGAGGACGTTGTTCATGATGATCATGGGAGAGAGGTTGGAGTAGGAGCCTCCCACCACGGCCAGCTGAGAGGGCTGGGGCCCCAAGCCAGACGTCTGCTGTGCCTGCTGTGCAGCGGGCCGGGTTGAGTCCTCGGAGTCTGTGGTGTCCATTGTGCTCATGTACTCCGAGCTTGCATCTATAGACCAGAAAGATGAGTATGTGGGGTTCAATTAAATGACACCTTACACTGAAAGCACTTAAACTTGAGGTAAGAAGAAGGTCTAACCTGAGAACCCAGAGTCTCTCTCTGAATCGACTCGGGAGTCTCCAGACTTCATGATGCGTGGTCTGTTCGCTGCCCTGGAGTGACTCTCTGCTTTCCTCTTGGTGCTCATCTCCTTTCCTGCTGCACTGACAATGCCCTTGGCTCGACAAGCTTGCGCAGCAAATCAAAGGCTGGGAATCAAACAACACCAAGTAACGTCAGACACAATTTTTATGTCAATGACACGATATGGAGGTGTGTACGGACAGCATGACGTCATATATTACACTCCACTGCTTATCTATTGTTAATATTATTTAATAAAAACATGCCGATGCATAGCTGCCGTTCACAAAATGTTATAAAAGTGCGACATTAAAGTATTAAGTTACCGTTAGCTCAAAACATAAATATACTAACGCTCCTAGCTAACCTATCTAAATGTTGTTTATATTAGTATATTGGGGGTTAATGTAACGTTATAGTCTTAAGTAACGTAAAGTTACTAGCTAACTCCAGTATATAACATTTAATATATGACTAATAACGACTGAACAAGAAGAGTTTAGATAAAGTTAGCACTTTGGTTAGCTACGTTAGGCGCTAATGCTAACTTACCAACGGTAACATTAGAATGCAAACGTTAACATAACGTTAGAGCGTTAACTGACTCCGAGTACACGATAGCTATAGAACCATCACAAAACGTTTAATAAACATTAAAAAAACACATGCGTACTTTGCTCTTGGCGTTATTCCAACGACGCCGTCTTCTAAGCTGACGGATAACGTTACGAGCTGGCAGTCGGACCGGGCTCTGTGTTGCTGTTGTCTCGGCGACTTCTCTTCCTCCGTGTGGCCGTAGCTGCTGGCTCGATGCTGCCCAACTACATTGCCTAGGACTCGGTCTTCCACGGTACAATACACGAGACAGACCGCCCCTCCCCTGTCCCGCTCGGTCACATGCAGAGCACGGTGGCTAGTGCCTGTAGCAGCTGCGGTTTAACGTCCTCTGTGAGCGTCAAAACAAAAAGTAGGATACAGACGAGCTGTGGGCTTTCGCTCATCTACCGACAATTGTTCTGAAATACACAACGGACAGGATATAACAACAGACACTTTACCATATTTGGTAGATAAGGGCGTTGCCATGTCTGGAGTATCGGATACGTCACATTCTTTAAGTTGCTACGTCAACCCACCTGGTTGATTTCCTGGCTTCTGATTGGCCGGAACAACCAGCAGCTGAAAAACGTGACCACAGCTGAATGTGTGGCAATTTAAGGACATTGTGTTCGTCGTGCAGTTAAGAGGTGTACAGTACAGCAAAGTACAGTGTAGGACAGGGCAGGCAACACAGATGTACCGCCGGGGAACCCAGTGACGTGAGGTTGTAATGTTCATCTGTATTACATAATAGTCTGGTTGGCCTACAGATAACCTTAGCAGAGCAACCCGTCTCTGCTGCATGTTTGAAGAAGTAAAAACACATCACCATCCCACAGATCATGATGTCCTCACGTGTCGGCATGCGGCTCTGAACTAACTTAAATACACAACGCAACATGCAATGACAAAAGTGGAGGTTGAGGTGGAAAGGTGTACGTGCACAGGGAGAGAAGACATCCACAAAAAATGCTTCACATATACTGCAAAATAATGCTCAAAGGTTACAGTTGAGGTAGTTACAGTACCTGTTGGCACTAATTTGAAATCTATAAAACATGACTGTCATACTTTAATGATGGCTTCACTTACAAAGTGAAGTACATGAGAAAACTTTCATCATCATCTCACATGTTTCTAAAAGGCTGTGAATGCAGTTAAAATCAATGGATAGCAGCAGCCCCCTGTGCTTCGTCAACAATGTGCTTACTACAGAGCCTTGTAAGATAAAGAGATCACAGTGTCCTCATATGTCGCCCATCCTAATGGTCTATCAATGCAGATGGACATAACAGAAAAAACGTCCTTATATTCGGAGTGAATTTTATTTCATGTTCCAGGCAAGAGTAAATAACACTTTACAGTAAGTCACATAGATTATGTGATTATTATAACAGGAGTCAGTCTGCAAAAGTCACAAGGAACATGAAGTCATGGAGAAGGTCTCTGGCCTCTCTGTGAATGTTGTCACTGATCTGACAATAAATCAACACTTCAGGGTCGATGGATCCTGATAAACTTGTAGCATTCAATTATCTCTGTACATATTCTGAATCTCTCAAATCCTCCCTTTTTAAAATGTTACTCAAAAGCAGCTGTGATTTTTAAATCAAAATTGACATTGGTTTAAAAAAAACAAAAAACAGCAGTTATAGCCAAAGGAGATTGCCGATATGGTTGTTTGCTTTGATGCTGAATCAAAAAAGAAGAAAAGAATGTCACGGACAAGATGGAAAGTCTGATGTTTGATGGACTGCTCTGGATGAGGAACAAGATATATGAACAGAATATGAATAGTCGGATGATCAGTTACAGATATGCTATTGTTCCCCACTTCAAAATCACTCCTCCAAATCAAACTTTGGACAGACGTGTGAATCAGTGAAGATTTATCTTGTTTTGAGGGAACTGGCACCTGAAAAGACAAGAATAAATGATTACAGAAATTTAAACTGACACCGCTGCATGTCTGTGAAATGCATCTGTGCCCATTTTGTAACCAACACTGCGGAATGTCATTTAAATTTCAAATCTTCCGACCCAGCTTTAAGACAGCAGATAATTTAAATAATTTCTAAGAAAAGATGTGTTCCTTGAATCTTGAAACACCATTTAAAAAGTCATTGACTGCAACCTCTTTTTTCTATCTTTATGCAGAGGATTTGGGGGTGAATATTATCTACACTCTGAGTGAGTTAAATCACTCTTTTCATTAAGAGATAAGCTTCCAGAATTAGTAAGCTCTCATCTATTTCCAAATTGCAAGTGGACTCTGTGGGTTATGAGATCCACTAATGTGCTAATGCATTGTCACCACCCAAATGATAATTTTCACACTTACATGGGGGGATTACAGAGCAGGCCTACAGGGCACAGGGTGCCCGTCATATGTCCCTTAAGACTTGAGCCTCTGTGGGAAATGACATTTCTCATCACAGCATGAAAGGGCAAAACGTTCTTCAGAACAACCAATGTAAAATCCTAAACTTTCACTTTAAACATCAAACCAAGTGTTTATTCCCTCAGGAAGTTTTACTCCTGTTCGGGTTTATGTTCAGCATTGGCATCATACAAATTGGGCCCTTGAATTTTTATCAAATTAAAAACTCTGCTACTGCTAAAAGATGGGGTGGATGACCCCAAGCTATGTTCATGCTGCAGCATTGTGCTTCATTAGACAACAGCCACAACAACATGGCCACACAGGAATAATACCAAATGTGGAGAAACCTACAGACCACCACCAAACACAGCCTTACTCCACAATGACCTCAGGTCCAATGTTTGTCTTTTAGCAGGGCTGACTCAGAGGGTGGATTTCTTTCCAACTCTTTTAAAACTGCTGGATAAGATGAGGAGATGGTGAAAGCCTATTTTTCCTTGTTCCCCCAAGAGTGAAAGTTTATGTGCTTAAATGACTGAGCCAGTAGTGACGCTTCCAATAGTGATGATCTTTATTTAAATGCTTAAAGAATAGGTTTGCCTAAAGCAACACTCACATGCCCATATGTATGTTGAAAGACAAAATCCACGGAAAATCCACTCTCAATGTCTCAACCTTCAGACAAATAAAGACGATATCTCCGTCTTTTCAGTGTGAAATTCTTTCCTTGCTAAGTTGTGGTGGCGAGATAGTGACACAAAGAGTTTTTTTTTCTTTGTGCTAAAAAGAAAATAAGATACCAAACTGATTTGACTGACTCATAATGCTTGTGAAAGTTTCTAGTCCTCGCTCTGGATCCTGCATAGGATGGATAGTGTCCGTGCCTGACAAATGGCCACATCTCCATGTTTGCAACGCTATTAAAAAGTTGCAGTTTCTAAGCCCAAATAGAGACCGCCAAAATGACACCATCAGGGTTATTTCAACAGAGCTCCATCTGTAAAATTTGTTCCCCCTTTAACAAAACCACTTTGTACTCGTCTATAAACCCAGATGCAGCTTTAAACTTTAAAACCGCATAACATTTCAGTACCCATTATTTATTTTGGGCATGGCAACACCTTCATTGTAAACTAATTCAAAAGGGGGTTACACATCCATTTCCCCTGTCAAACAAAAGAGAAAGAAGAGAGAGGCACGGGCAGATTACCTGTGACACATGCTGCCCTTTTGACCTGTGTGTGACAAGAGTGACAAACAAAATACCAATGATGGCTCTGGTATTACCCTGGGACTGAAATGCTCGGTCTTAAAAGATAATTGGATTTAAAACCTCAAAACAACAACAAAGAAACGTTTTAACTGCTTAACTACATTTGCAGAAGGCAGATTTAGCTGCTCTTTGGATTCATCCCTCTAGTCAGATTCAATTTTAAGGCTAGGGTTGAAATCTGCTGTTACTGAACTCACGCTCCAGTTGCACCTTTATCTCCAGCGTTGTGCACTTGGCTTAATCCAGACACATATTGACTAGTTTTAACATGGATGAAATGTCTTTGACGTGACTCCTTTACTGACTCTTTTCTTTTCTTATTTTTCCTTATATGTGAATCTGGTTATTTTCAGACAAAAATCCTTTACACTTTGGCTGAAATGCTCTGTGGCTGCTGGATTACAGGTCTGCCAAACAGAAGAGCAACAAATCAGACAATATGTTGTGAAACCATTTAATCTCATCTGTCCTTGGTAGTCTGACAGTGAGGAGGAAACAGTGATGAATGTAGCCATACACTAAATGTCTAAACATTATGAAACAGTGTGTGTGTGTGTGTGTGTGCACGCGCCACGGGGGGGGGGTAATCGATCTCTTACTTGCCACAGCCGTTCACCGTCTTCTTTTGCTTCCTTCTCCGAGGTCTGTTCCTGATAGACTCGCTGTGTAGGAAGAGCAAAGTGCAATGAAGATATTGATGTGTTCATGTCTGATAGATGAAATGTTCATCTACTGACCTTTTATTATTTAGAGGTTTCTGACGGACTCTGAAACAGAAGGGAAAAACACAAACAACTGGTAGTTAGCTGTCTTAACTTGCATTTAGTGTTTATTAACAAGGATCATTAATTTACCTGCAGTCACAACTCTGATGCTCCACAAATGTGAGTTCCACATGGTGTATAGATGTCATAGGATTAAGCCTCATCACCTGAGAAACAAAGGAAAGGGAAAACTATAACTTGCTGAACTTATAACACCAACCTTTAGGTATTTCTGATCAAATGTTGCAGATTAGAGATGTTGCTACACCTGCAGAGTGATGTTACGTTCAAGGGTAGGCTGGCACTCCAGATTCTCATCGCCACAGCAACCAGAGCATCGCCAAAGTGGGACACAAGCAGGCATGTAGATGTACTCCACCTCTCCAGGATACTCCTGCTCCACATCCACCAGCTGCTCCATGGGCCGACACATGCTCTTTACCCACACCTCCTGGAACGCCATTACTACGAGATGTAATGTATTTTTAGTTTTTAGATTATGTGGAAGAGCTGAAAATGCCCTTTCAGGGGGATACGCTCAATTTACCTTTTGAGTGAGTCTCTTCTGGAGGGTGTGAAATCTGCAAAATATACAAAGAAAAAAAAACAGGTCAATCCTTTAGTTTTCTTTCTTAAAAAGTACATGGTTGTAATGACACAGAACCGGCAATCAGGAAACTGACACACATGAGAGAAGTGAGCATCATGTAGGTAGGTTATGTCAGCAGTGGGTTCATTGAGCAGTTGCAGAGCGCCCTCTTGTGGAGAAAAAGTAATGCCCACTCAGTGATTCATTAAAAGTACCATTTCCAGCATGGTTTCTTGGGTGTACCTCTGTGCTGCTTGCTTGCAAATCAGCAGAAAAAGCAGTGACATGATCCAGCCAACAACTTGATTTCTCAATTTATTGTAATACAAGAAGGTTTATTTTCGCAAGCAGAAAAAACCTACAAAGTATGCAAAGAATAACAAGCAAAGAATAGCTGCTGTCTTTACTCACGGGAGTTTTACACACAATAAACACAGTTAAAACAAAGGCAGTACTGAAAAGTATCGTGACACAGCATGAATTTTGTTAAGTTCTCACAACACAGCCTCCAAACTGACAATGGCAACGTTCCACGGTTTCTGAACACCAAATTGAGCAGAAACACAAGTGCAAAGTTGATCTTGGCTCTCTTCTTCTTTTGAATATCAACAATCTCTTTGTGACTCCTCACCTCTCTGCTGCTCTCATCTCACTCTGTGAACATTGATGGGAACACTGTCTTTTGAACGCCACACACAGGGAATGCTTCAAAAGGACATCCATGGGTTTTTTTTATTGTGGGATTTTTCTGTTTGCTGTAAGTGAGTTTGTGCTTGTGCCAAACGCGATGCAAAAACCCCAAAGAGTCTGCACTGCCTCATCCAACAATAGAACCAGCGTCAACAGCTGTAATTAGCATAAAACATGCAGACATGCATGAACAATACAGTGTGATGGTGAAGTGGCTTGATGTTGGACATGATAACATACTGTATCTAAATCTGTTGCTTTGCTAAAAAAGAAAAAAATGTGGAAAATTGCTTAACTTACACAAAACTTCCAAGAAAATGCACAATGGTTATTGTCATACTGAGCAAAAATATTTCACATGTCATTCTCTCTCCCACTTTCCCTCCATCATTCCTCTTTTTTTTTCTCAGTATGATTTTTAGATGTCACGTGCATGTTCTGCTTCGGTGCTTGACAAATAAAATAGTTTGGTTAGTGGTTTTACAGCACCAAAAACCAGTGATGTCTCATCTTGGTTAAGAGTCTAGAGAATTGAAATATTTGTCCAGATTTCAACTTCTCCTGAGATTTGCAAACCTGTGTTTTGTACAAAAACAGTTAGTTTTTTTCTAGTCATTAATGTGGTAGTAATTTGGGATTTTCTTTGTTAAAAATGGCATCCCAAAAAATGTATTTTCTCAATATTTTAAATTCTAGGCACACTTGCCCTGATTCTGGAGGCAAAAATCCACATTTTCCTTGAGAAACGGACATGAAAAGAAAGAGTCTGGTGATTCCAGCTGTGTTCATTCATCATTTTTTCAAAGTGTTCAGGCTTACAAGATCTCCTGAAGGCTTGTATCACTGACACTGTGCCCTACATGCAGACCATTCATGTTATAAAACACACCACAGATTAGTTCTTCTTCTTAACACACAGTACAACTAGTAAGATTTCCATTCATCGTCTGCTGCTGTCAAACATCTGCAAAATGTATAGTAGGAATAGAAATATAGAAATTATTGTTTTAATAATATTTTCATCAGTGATCAGTCTGGCAAACTCATGGAGAAAGAGATGTGGAAGAATTACCGTCTCCAAACCCACAACAACTGTTGTCTCATGTCAGTCCAGCCAGCTTTTTTTAAATTACAGATGCCTCTCTAGCTGAGCTCTTTGCTGAATGTTTCAGCATGGAGCTCTGCACGCTTCTCTGTTTTAACCTGGATCGGTTACATGCAGCAGCTGCATCTGGCTGGTTGAGTCAATATCTGTACACTGACTGTAAACATGGCCATTCCCAAACCCCTTAAAATGCAGATGGTATCTTCGTAACGCAGCCAGTCAAATATACAGATAGTCTGGGGCAGATGTGTCCTCTCACAGTGGAAACAGTCTGACATTCTGATGTGAGTCATGTTGGCTTCGGTGTTTCACGTTAAGAGAAAAGATTTGTCCTAAAAAGGAAAATCTTAGTGCTCTTCAACATCACTAACAATTCAGAATATCACAGGAGGAACTGAATTTCAAAATAAATGTCACTTTGATTAATGCTGTATTTAAATACCTCGCTGATAAATGCCAGAGCCGTCCCAAAAACACCTGACACCTACAAAACTGCGACCTTAACAAGAGATAAAAAGTGGCTTGTGATTAGGAGTTATATAAATATAATAAATATAATATACTGAATTACCTGCGCAGGTACCCGCTGCAGCAGAAGAGCCAATAAGAAGTGCGATATTCCGATGAAGCTTTGCATGCTGCCAAAGACAAGTTACCTCCACTGGTCTCCGGTCGGTCACTAAGTAAGAAGAGGAAAAAGTCTGAACAGCAGCGTCTTGAAGCGGTCGAGCTTTTGAATGGCGGAGCCCCGCTGTGCGCGTGCTGGAACGGAAAGGACCGTGTAATGACACAACCGGACTGGACCGCGCGCCGAGCCCTTCAGTATACTGTATGTAGATCTCCGAATGCTGATCAATAAGAGACCGATACAAGTTTACAACTTTTATATCGGTCCAGCGGGAAGCAGTCATATTAAGTTATGTATTTAAGACAATATTGAATATCGATAAATAATCATCATAATAAGAAATATAACAGCCAGAACTGTGTTAATGAATTATTATTATTATGTTATCAGGTAAATTATGTTATTATGTTTTGAACTGTTAGAAAAACTGTTTATTAATGTGACTATATTTCTAATAGTTTCCTGCCCTGCTGTCCACGTCAGTCAGCTGCTGTGTGACCCACCACAGACGTCTGTATGTTACAGGACCATTTTGCATGTTTTAGTCCATTCACGCACACTAACATAACATATACTTGCGCTACACAAACTATGCTGCGGTGTTTTTATAGCATTTTAATTAAATCTGATAATGTATTCATGTAGAAAACTCTAAACTCGCTTGAGTTGTGCAATCTATTCAGGAAACTAGGTTTACATCATTTATTCTGTTTTTTTTTTTTTTTTTATCATCTTAAAGAGGTAACATGATGCAGACTGCTCAAATCAATATGCACTTAAACTTTATTATTGCATAACAAGAATGTAACACTGAGAAAATGAGCGCAGACCTAATGTCCACTGTGATTTACACTCTTTTAATTGATCTGACTATTTGATCCATACATCTTAGTTTAGGTGATTTTGAATTTTTCAAATAAAATTAAGAATTTGTTTATTCTTTAATTCTTGAATAATTTCAGAAATATTACTTTCACTTTTGGTCTCTTGGGAACACCCTGATCACATTCACACAGTTACACAGCTGCCCATTGAGCAGCTCCAGGTTATGGGCCTTGTTTAAAAACACCTCAGAGGTGGTAATGACGGAGGGTCGAGCTTTGCCTTTCACTTTCCCCACAAGATATAGCCCACTGGTCCATGGAATTTAACCAATAGCCTTCAGGTAACACTCTTACTTCTCTAATCTTAAAGCTACCAGTTGAATTATCTGAAAAAATTACACTGTTACAAAACTAAAAACATGTCTGACTCATGAAATGTTGACATTTTGGAGACGTGATTTTTCACAGGACAGCAACGTGGAAACAGAAATGAATGAAAACAAATGGCTGCACAGAGCTTCAGGAGAAAACTAAAAAAAATGTAGCAAACAAGCATTCTTGTTTTATTGATAAGTAGCAAACACAAACACACTGATACAGCACTGAGTTGAATTTTGAATTTGTCCTGGTCTGATTATGATAATGACATACAGTTTTTTCAGGCTCAGGCAACAGTATGAGGAGTTCCCTCTGTTTACTACATTTACCATATCTGTTATCATCAGCGCTATAAACAACAGCTGCATAAATTTAGCCTTCCTATTACTCAATACCTGGCTTCTTTAGAGGCGTTCACTTACAGGTAATGCTGATTCAGGATTATGTTTACTTCCGAAAGTGATGTCGAGGCGCAGTGGTACCAGCTACAATTCTTGTTTGCTCATTCTGCAGGGCGTGAATGACAAGCACCGAGGTGCCCCTACATTTATTAGAAAGGCTCAGATGTGTTTCCACAGCCCGTGTGATTTATGAGGTAATTGGGCTGTTGTGTGTTGAAAAACAGCCTCTGTGGAGGAGATAACCGAGATGGATGATGACTCTCTCTCCACGCAGGCTGCGATGGCGAAGCAGCTTGATGCTCGTGTAGGCAAAATTAGTGCATGAACTCAGCAGCTTGGTGCTCGTGTAGGCAAAATTAGTGCATGAACGCAGCATTATGCAATATTACTGATGTCATTGAAAAACAAGAAACAAGAACAGCCAAATGTTTTAGAGTGATTTCTTAATCCAGCGAAAACACAGATAATGTGTAATAATCATTAACGTCAGGACTGAAACACTCAGATGTGGGCGTGTGAACTGTTTTTGAACTTACTGGTCCTCCGATATATTGTTTGCCACTCATTACAGGCTCACCCACTTTCCTGGGGGTTTCCCGACTCCCAGTCTGATAGCCAGAGGTCAGACGGACAGCTGCTGCTTCCTGTCTCTGGGAACCACACTGATGCTCCAGTCCCAGTCCCCATCGAGGGAGGATGGGGTTTCCCTCAGCTGGAGCAGAGGCAGCAGCAGCAGGTGGGACTATACAGCTCTATATCCTCGGATGTGGGCGAGGCTGTGGCTGTCTTTGGTTATATAGTCAGAAAGGGATCATCTGAGTACAAACACACAAAAACACTGGCCTGAATCCACAGTTAGGAGGTCTGCACTCCTTCTGCTTCACAGCCCTTTTGACCCTACATCAAATGGAAACTGATACAGCCAGATTTTAGGCCACAATTATTGACCTACAAATGACCAAAAATCACATGCAGTGGCTTTTGCTTGTCTTTCCATAGTTTAATCGCTGCAGTTCTTCTCCGCTCAATGCCTATTTTTATGCCGGTGATCAGAACCTCCATCTGATTTTCCCACACTTTCTTGCCAGTCTTGAGCTGCAGGTGCATTGTGGGTAAATGCTACTGGTTCCCAAGCCCACAGTAGCCAGACAGACCAACGCTGAGTGATGATGTGACCCAAAAGGCCAAACAGATGTAACTCCATTCTGGGACACAAACACACATTAAACAGCATGTTCGGGCTTTCTTGAATAAATTTAGCTGAACACTGTGGATGTCATCATAATAAAAAAAAATACACAAATAAACAGCAGAACATGGCTTGATCGTGTTCTGTTAGCTCCACTTGTCCACTTAATATTTCCCTGCAACACACTGGCCTCACTATCTACAGTTTATTCCCTTGTTTATTGAGTGAACTCCTATAGATATCTATAGATATCTATGTTTTCTGTTGCTGGTTGCTGTTTCAGTGTGTTAACTGCATTTACAGCCGGAGGGATGCCAGTAACTGTTCCAGTGTTTCCTCCTACGTGTGAGGAAATTCAGAATGAGGTGAGGCTCACTTAAACATGATACTTCAGTGTGATACTGTTAAAGTTTATAGCTCAGATTCAAGTGGGAACAAAATTGGCAGCACCCGTGGCAATAAAAAAAAAAAAAAAGGTACTTTTTCTGGGTTGACGGTTACAGTACGGAGTTATTTGACCTACACTTTATTTGAAACCGAGATGTAACTCAAACAGACTTAGTGTCTTAATCTGTAAGCTGTGGTGCAACATTACAAATGAGTTTGTTTTCTAGCTGCTGATCTGAGGACAGAAATAGCTGTCTGACGTTCAGTTATTTCCTTATGAAAGGTTTCAGCTACTTTTTTTTTTTTTTAAAAACAGACAACACTCTCGGATAGAAAGGACAGAAAAAACATGTCCGATTGAATTCTGAATATTTATTGGCTGTTATAGATGTGATAAATTCTGTAAACAAAACACAACATTGACACAAAAAAGTGATTTCAATTATTTCGCTTGATATGATCACACAGGACTGTGTGGATGTATTCAAAGCCATCCCTGACCCTTCTGTTAAATGTGCTATACTTGTTAGGGTGGACATCATAGATCTCTGTGGTGTAGCATATGCAAAGCCTGGTGACCTCATCATACTACCAGGACATTTCCACCAGGCTTTAACATGAAAAGCCATTAATATAGCTGGAATAACTGAGAACACATGTGTAAGGGGAATATGGCCTTTATTAAGTCCAAATAATAAATAAGTGAGTTTTTCTTCTTTTGAAACACCATGGGGGCATTAACGTTAAAATCCATCAGATTTCCACACTTTATGATACATTTCACTGGTATAACATCTGTTTTCTCCAAAGCTTAGCAACACGTTCTGTTATTTTGCCGATAAATGGGTGAGTCAAGCTCAACTTGGTCATCATCTGAAACATTTATAGTGAAAGTGAAGTGTTTCATCTATCAACAAAATCCAGAGTGGAGTGAGCTTGAGCACGTACAAGTTCAGCATATTGGTCAATGAGACTTCAAATGAAAGAAGACATGGCTAAAAGTAGCACAGAAACTTTTTCAAATTTTAACACTGTAATCTCTGAATAACATCAACGTAATCGCCTATATTCTGATATCTGTTCTGTCTGGTAAGATCAGAAACCAGCTCGCCTGATCATCAAACAGTCCACAATCAGTGCATACAAAAACGCAGGTGTGACTATTAGACGTTACAAACATCTGGAGCTGTTTGTGGAGTTAACACGTGAACGAGATGTTACATTTAAGATTACTGAACTGTTCTCTCAGGTAGAATAAAAGAGTACAGTGTTTGAATTGTCTTACGGCACATTTTACTTCTCTGTGGAGAAGGCTCTCTTCATGAGTGGAGGAGGGGTCTTTCCTGCTTCGTAGAGAGATTCAGGAGGAGGAGAGCTCAAGCAGCACCAGTCTGGGATGCGGCCTGTCTGGTTGTAGTAGTCTCGTGACACCGACCTGCTGCCCAGGATGTCCTGCAGCGCCCCGAAGATAGCACCTGTAGAGAAGAGAATGATATGAATACAGACTTTCCAAACGATATGAAAGGCCACAAACAATATTCTTGTTTAAAAACCTGAAAAAGGCTGACATATGGTCTCTAAAGTATGCTGATACTGAAGATTTTTTAAACTCTGCTCACTCAGAAAGCTTTCAGCTCTGCAGTTATCGATAAATATTTAAATAAAACCTCATATCTGACCTCCGAGCCAGGCAGTGCAATTGGGCTTGGCAGGTGGAGCGTGTATACGCAAGCTCTTGCTGGCCAGCACGTTGCTGTACTTGGGTTTCTCCACCAGGAGGCGTATCTCGGCCAGCAGCCGGTGCAGGAAACCGGGCAGCATTGCTGTGCCTCCGATCACCACCAGATTCTCAGAAAGGACCTTACGTGCGTCAATGGGGCACTACAGGAAAACATATGCACACATTTTTACCACATTAGATGATGTACAGATGAGTCACCTGTTTTTTTTCCAGCATGATATGACAGATTAGAGAGGAATTACAATGAAAACAGCCGTCTATGTCCGCAGCCTTTGCTTCGTGGTGCAATGGATGTGCTGCTTTAATTTTAATAAGTTTAGATAACAGAGAAATACACCTAAACGACCACCATCCACTTCTTCGTCAGTGCATTAGGAGAAAAGATGAGGCAGGAGGAAGCAGCAGTTCTACAGGACAGGTGCAGACTGAAACAAAATGTGATGGATGAAAGTAGCTGAAGCGGGCATTACTGCAGCGCCTTCTCTTGCGTGTAGAGCCTTAATCATATATCAATATCAATATATCCTGAGTGGAGTACTGCACAGATAGGGAGTTTAAACATATCGCTGCTATAGTCAAAGTCTGAGGCTGCTGCTCGACCTACTGAGATTAATTAGGCTGTCAGGCGCCGACTTGATCCCCACACGGGACAACCGAACCGCTCTCAGTTACATGGTGCTGGCCACGGCTGAGTGTTGCCGTGGCAACCACACTGAGTCAAACTGCACGCTCAACTCCTATATGGAGCAAAAAACTGGGTTGCTGCATTCCTCCTGACAAAGATAGTGAAGGGTTACAGCGGGATAATTAAGAATAAACTCTGTCAAACTGATATCCACCAACAGAGAGGCGACGTCTTCAAAATCAAATGATGTCAACCAAGGTACGAAAGATGGTTAAGAGGGCCAGGTAAGATCACACTTTGTTACCACAACAGGTGAAACGTTTAAATAACTAGATATTGTTAAATAAGTTGAGTAAAAGCAAGATATATTAGACCCTGTGATTAAAGGCATCAAGCTTCAAATGAAGTGCTTGTTAGCTTGTCAAACAGAGATTGAAACCCATCCCTTGACACCTCTCCAACGCAATTAGGGTTATTAACTGTTTTCAAGTCTCCCACATGATTTATCACACGCACAGATCTACAGAAAAGACAGAGCAAATTTTCTCTACCTTGACCAGAGCGTCAAGTATCAGAGAGGCCACACTCTTCTCCTCATTGTCCTGTTCAAACAGGATCTCCATCACAGAGTCCCTGCAGAAATAAAAATACAGAAAATCAATGAGTGAATACTTTGTGATATAAATCTCATTTTACAGATAGACATCACAAAGAGAACACAAAAAACACAAAAACACTCACAAGCAAATATCTCAGACTGAAAAAGATTCTAGCATTATTGGGTGAACTACCTGATTGATCCTTTGACGTGCAGGATTTTCTCACCATCCAGAGGGTAATCGACATCTGGAGGAGGGGCTGGACGCTACAAACGAGAAGGAAGAAGTGTAAATAAATATACAGCAGTGCGTTACTTAATGCAAACAGATTTAAGGTAAAGCTAACATAAAAAACAGTGTACAAACAGCATTTCACTTACCTCAGCTGTACCTTCCAGGTTAAACTTGGCTTCCTGGATCTTGAGGCCTCTCTGCAGGTCACTGACAAAGCATGTTCTGACTGCAGGAAGAAAAAAACCCAGTGAGTACGCATTAAAACTAAAAGCCAAGACTAAACTCAGGATGAACCCTTCAAGCAGTGTCCTCACTGACTGTGGGCAATGTTAGCGACTGACACTGAATTAAAAGGTTATAAGCAATAAACTGCATGCCAGTCCTCAATAAAAGCTTTAACTAGATAATTTCCATGGGCTGTTATGTAGCATATATTACATAACTTTATTATTATTATTATGATTTTTATGAAGTACATGTAAATTATTTGAATCACAAAAAAAAAACAATTGCTATGCAATTAACAGGCTTTTTTTGCAGACATAAATAAAATGAGACTATTCATAAATCCAACACTGTATCAGCTTAAAAATTAAAAAGTATAAAATTACAGTGGGCTGCCAAAATAAAGTCTGCCTTTGTTTAAGAAAGTTAACATATTCATGAAATCAGGAGTGGTATGCACAGTCGGGTCGCCTAAATTCCTTGTTGATAACATTTTGGCAGGTCAGATCTGCTCATATAATATTGCAGTGAAGGAATTGTAAAGAGGAAGCAGCGATAGTCTCAAAAGTTCTTTTGGAAGTGCCATCTTTGAAGGGAATAAACAATAAGTATGATCGATTACCCTCACAGGAGCCAGTGAGATTTGAAATGAAGAAAATAAAATAAAATAAAACAGCTCAGTCATACTTACCCTTGATATCCTCTACAGTCTCCTCTGGGACGGTTCCTGAAGACAAAAAGATGAAAAAGAGATACAAATGAAATGAAACTTAATTTTCTTCGGCTCGCTTGTGCATAAATCAGCCGTTTTACTCCCAAGTTAGATTTATGATGAGGCTGAATCAGCGTTTGGGGGGAAATGTGTGAGCTGACACTGCAGCAAATGACAAGTCGAATATGACTTTATGGCTTTGAACACTGCTGCAGAAGAAACTTGTTTTGCAGTATTTTGTCACTACTGATGTACAGACTGTTTACAAATCCTGCATCTACTTGAGATTCTGGGATCTGAAGTCCATTTCTCATTTTCTCCCCGGGTCATTCACACTGTTAATTGTGTGATTGCAGAGATCTCAGCCCTTCTGTGCTTACTGCAGAAATCCAGCTTGTTCAACAGTCCAGTCGAGTGAGTGGGCCGGCTGTCTGTCTGTCTTAATTATTGATGCATATGTGTTAAGCTGCTCTCACTCTGCTGCACTGTAGACCTCAAAGCTGAACATGACTCAGTTTCCTCCAAGTGTGGAGAGATAACTCTAGAATAGACTGGGTGCATATGTATAATTGAGATTAGAGAGACACTTAAATTGTCACACAGAAAAGTTCTTCTTATGAATAGTAAATGATGCATAATGGATCAAAGTCATTATATTTTTCTCTGCATTGTAAAACAAATCAGCAGTCCATATCAATGTCAGTTTATCCATTTCAAAAGACAAACACACACAGTGTTTGGTATTTTTCTGTAATTACCGATGACAACTGGTACACTCTGCCCGGTGGTGCTGTCTGTGTCCACAGTGCACTGTTCCACAAGAAGTCCATCTAATTCTCTTCAAGAAATACAGACACATGCAGGTTATGGGAGGAAACAAGCATATCGATCCATTTTACAGTCACACGATTTTCAATCCAAACTGAACAAAGCGTAAAATACAAATGTTTCTTTTTATAGTACACCGACAAATGCAAAGTCACACACTCCTCTTAAATCTACTTACTTATGGATGGCTTTCCCTCCCAAAGGCAAAGCCTCCCAGGCTGGCAGAATAGGAGTGCATTCGTAAACCTGATTTCACAGTTAAGGCGGTAACGTATAAATCCCATATGTCAAAGTTTACTTTTCTTCAATCTTTTCTTTAACCTTCTTTTTCATTTACATCACTAATGAAATATAATTAAAGAGCACATCAGTAATATCAACAGTGAGACAGCAATTTGTGCACAGCAGTCTCAGTTTTCATGTAGTGAAGCTGCTTCTTACTGAACCTGACAGAGATTGGTCCAAGCGATGTTTAGCCTAGCTTAACATGAAGACTGGTAACGGACAGCTAACCTAGCTCCTTCCAAAAGCTGCAAAAAACAAACATTGTGATTTAATAAGAAGTGGGTTAATGCACTCAAGCTACTAAGTGACCGACAGCTCTCAGAACTGATGTTCACATAGCATAGTGAGAGCTTTGCCAGCTTTGCGCACTTTCAGATCTCTGAACAAAACCCAGCTGACTCTGATGTGCTCATGACTAATGTCCTACCTAACAAGATGCTACAATGTGATTCATTCAATTTAGAAACAGATGGCTAGGCTAAACATGTCCTGGAAGACTAACAGAGATTAAACCGATGATAATCAAATAAAAAAGCAAATAGATCTATTCCCTAAGCAGCTGGAGTATTCCTTTAAGGGGTGGCAGGAAAAGGATACAGGTAGGACCAGCGTCTCAGTGTAGCCACAGTCCATCACCAGAGCAGAGTTGATGCCCAAAGTCATGATGGCCATGAGGTGACTGGGGGCAAACAGCACAGAGGGCACCTGGAAAACACCATCAAAGAATAACACTTAGCACACTCACTGCACACTGCAGCTGACACTTACTGTTAAAGTGTTACAGCAGAACTGTCTTTACTCTTGTCAAACTTAAGTCCCTAAACTTTTTGCGTGTTAGTTTTATGAGCACAGAGCTAAACGTCTGTGTGAATTTTCAATAAAATATTGATGTACCTCAAACTGTTTGAAGAAAACCTTGGTGAGTGTCTCCCTGAAGTGAGACGGACAGAGGATGGACTCGATGATGACCACTCTTCTGTCGCGAGGGTTCACCAACAGGTGCCTGATTGAGACAAATGGGAGGACAAAGTTTGACTTGATGAATCTTGACCACCAAGTCCTGAAGAGGGGATGTTCCAACACTTTCTTACAATGAGTAAGTAATGCGGCAGCGGCAGTCTCACCTGAAGTACAGTAAATGGATAAACTCTTTGAGGATGACATAAAGCTCTTCTGTGTTGATGTTGTACTGAACCACTTTGATGGCCTGAAAATGAGACATTCCACACCACGTTATATTTAGCAATTTCTAAACTGCTTTGCAAATGATTACACACAGCAAAGCACAGCGGCGTCTCACCTGTTGCTGTCCTGGTTTCCGGATTTCGCTCGGAATGATGAACCTGGGCCCCGTTTCCCCCGCAAAGCCACATCTGCAAGAAAAAGACACAGTCAGTGGTAGATATTGTAGATACTTATGATATGATGCAATAATATTACTACCAATAATAATGCAATCAGTAATGGCTCATACACATAATATAATATAAGCAACTGAAACAAAGTATGTAAACATGATGCATAGCAACACAGCAAACGAAGGAAGGAAGAAGGAACGAAGACTTGGCTTAAGGTGCCACATGATAATGTTATTAAAATCCTAAATGTGTCCAATGCTGTGGGGCAGTGACTGTAGACAAAGACTTCATTATTATTAAAAAAGAAGAGTCCATTTGATCTTCATGTGACTTGCCTAAGGCCAGTTTCTCATCTTTACTTGAACAACTCTGGCTACAGTTCCAGCAAGATGACACATATTATGCAGCACTGAAGATTTTATAGTGGTATTTTTTTTTATTTCCAGTTTTCTGTTCACTGTAAACACACTAAATGTGTGAAGATATGCAAAGTCTAATAATAAAGAAGTGACTTTTATTATCAGAGAGCTTTCAGACTACCGGGCAGAGCAGTCATCATTGGGGTGCGTTCATCTCACAACAGACAAATGACAACAAGCTGCTCTGGTCTGACGAAGCTAAATTTAGTCAGTACGCTTTTTCCAACAGACCTATTAAAATAGTAGGGTCGACACAGGTGTGTCCAATGATACTAATTAAGGTCCAGTTCCATTTAGTGCAGCAGAGACTTTCCAGTGAACTAACATGCAGCAGAGCGGCACTCTGACACTGTTTGACCTGAATGGAACGGGACCTTAATTAGTATCAATGTAACACCTGTGTGTAAAAAAAAAAAAAAAAAGGTCTATTACATCTCAAATAATTTAATTTCCATCAGTATAATAAAGCTCTTCTGATTTTTTTTAGCTGCATCATTCTGACAAAGTTAGCCAGCTTTAGCTTTACATTGATCCATTGTCTGAACTGTAACGTTACTAAAACACGAACATGTCGGGTGTTTAAAAGCTTGTTTTTGGCAGTGCAGCTTGACTTAATGTTATCAGCTGATCATGTTGTTGTTTACTTTTTGTCTTTAGCTCTAAAATAGTATTAATGCTAACGTTAGCTGAACGCTGCATTGACTGTAGCGAACACCGCGACATTATTTATTCCCGACATAAACAGCCGTGCGTAATGTTTGTCATATTTAACGCTGTGTTAGACCTAAAGACAGTTCATGGAGGATTAGTTAAACATAATAGATGTATATCGGCACGTTAGCATATTGTGCTAACTGACTGACTGACTGGCCGTTAAAAAGGGCTAAGGGCTGAGACTCACTTTGTGTACGCTGCTCCCAGGTCAATAACGATCGCAGTCTTCTCTCCTCCACTTCCCAATCCATCAAATAAAGGCATTTTATGTGTTTATTTTACGGTTAACGTCAACACTTGGCGTTAACAGCGGCACATTAGCATCGTATCAAAAGGATAAAATCTGTTGTCTTCCGCTTGGGCCGGGCTGTGTCGTCAGAAACGTGATGACGTCGAACGAACGTGCTTGATCAAAATGTGCTGAAAAATATTAAAAATATACAGATTAATGGAAACTTTCTATTCAACCAGTACATTTCAGATGAGTCAGTCAAATGTAGACTTCTTAAATACAAAGAGTAAAACGTGAACACGTGTTTAGAAATAGCTCACTGACAGACGAGTTCAAAATACATTTTTATCAGCTTACATAATTTTTAGACATTGCGGATATATTGTTGCGTTGTGTAATGTACATATATCTTCTTTAAAACACTGAAACTCCATGTATTCTAGGGGAGACCAGGAACAGCTGTAACAGCGAAGAGCTGCAAACATCTGAGTCTCACTGAATGAAAATTAAACAGAAGTTATAAAAGGGCTGATTTTTTTTTTTTTTTAAATGTCCTTCTGACTATTGAAGTACACTGATGCTGACACTGATGATGCTGATGATGTAACCGCACTGGGCCACCACAGGAGGTCACTGGAACTTTTTCTGTAGCCTATGCCCCGACTAGACGTCCACTCCAGTTTTACTGAACTGTCCATGAAAAGTTTTCATATTAGGTTTATATCTTTGTCCCAGCATCACATTTCCCTAAATACGAGCGATGATTATACCATGCCATGATGCCACTATACCGCTCTATTGAATTAATTATGTGTCACTCATTTCCTGCCTAGATATCCCACCTCCAGTCCCTTCATTTGTAATAAAACCTGTATGATTGACTTTTTCAGAGTTCACTTGTTAGGAAGTAAAACACACTTCAGATCATGCATTTGTGCAGACATTTGCTGCAGGACATGTAACTTAAGGATATGTACTGTGACTAATGAAGTTATTATACTAAGTTCTCGTGCATGCACCTTCTTCTGTGTGATAATCATTACGCAGGAATTAATCTGCTGTGCTCACTGCAGAGCTGAAATAAATAAATAAATAAATAAATAAATAAAAGTAGGGAGCGAAAAATGAATGAGGACTAGATGCACTGTAAGGCAAACAGCACGGTTTATCATAAAGCAGATGTCAAAGCAGTCATCCTGCAGATTTGAAGCATTTGGTGGCAGCACTTGTGAAGCAGGCGGACATACGTAGAGAAGACTGAGACTTTGAGTCAGTGACGCTGAGCTGCACAACAACAAGCCTCTCCTTCAGCCTCTTCCACACCAGACCATCCTGAATCTACATCCGTACGAACTGCATCTATCTTTTCTTTTTCTTTTTTTGCACACTGCAAGAGAAGCTCACTGCGATCCGTCATGAACTCTGAAAGGTAATTTGATTTCTTAATTAATATGTGAATCTCGCTCTCCAGTGTTTGAATGTGATGATGCGTTTTTAAAGGGGTTTGCATTCTAGTCTCTCCAATGTGAGGCTGTGATTAGCTCCACTGTGGTAATTCTTGTGCAGTCAAGGTTGGAGACATTTGTTTACAGTGCAAAATGCTCGAGCGATCGTGTTGTCAGGTGGTGGACTTGCACGAGCATACGGGCATAAAGAGTGCGTTAACTGTATTGATCACACGGTGGAGGTGCGCAGACAGAAAAGTGGGTTGTATTTTGTTGGACTGTGCATCATCAAGGCTGGAGGATGGATGATTTCTCTCAGACGTTTTGTCTGACTCAGGGTGTCACCCTGTCACATCTTGCTTCCACAGCAGTGATTGATTATCAGGTGATTAATGCTGTCACATCATGTGAAGCAACACATGCGCCATACACAGCAGTTGTTTGCCTTGTTTTTAATCTAATGTAATGTTTGATAATGTGCATGAAAATGCCCTCTCTCTCTCTCTCTCTCTCTTTATTTCTGTAGAGAGATGCTGCTCTGTGTAATGTGAAAATGTAACATTCGTGGATCCATCTGTAGAGCATCCTGGAGGATAGAAAATCTGCTGCTATTTATAGGTGAAGTGCGGAGGGGTGCTAAGGATTGCTGTGTCAGATTCCCACTCTCTCTGCCTCTCTCTGCCTCTCTCTATTTGTCACTCTCCCTGTGTGTGTGTGTGTGTGTGTGTGTGTGTGTGTGTGTGTGTGTGTGTGTGTGTGTGTGTGTGTGTGTGCATTTCTCTCTTAATACAAAAAAAAAAACGAACAGAAGTCTGAGATGAAAAGGAATTTCATCCAAATTATTCAAAAATGCTGCAACTGCAGCATCAAAGCATATGCAGGCGGAACTGCACAGTTAATCCTGTTCTCTCTGGTTATCACAGGCTACATGAAGGTCTCACTTTTGCATTCTGACCATATAATCTGCCGCTGCACACCTTGGTAATGTGTCCTGTCACACTGGCTTCCCTCCCATACACTGCCACCTCTGCTTTGTCTCTCTGTCCACATGTAGGCTGTCTGACAACGCGTAGAAATTGCAGGCAGGCTGACTGGTTCACACCTCAGTTAACCCTATTAGCATTTGTCATTTGCAGGCACTGAGACGAGAGAGAGATGCTGATGTTTGGGCTGCTCCATCGCCTCCTCCTGGCTGGGACCTGTCTCTGTGTCTGTGGAACCCCTGTCCACCTCCCAGACCTCACCCTCACGCAGGACAGCGAGTGTGACGGGCAGTGTGCCAGCTCAGTAACAACAGTTGGGTCAACGCACACCACAGATGTGAAGTCTGAACCCTCAGATACAGAACATGTGACTGGCCTGATATTAAATGTAGGTGCAGGAGGAGGGGTTGGCCTGCATGGACGACCCGAGGGGACAGCTTCAGTGACGCAGACAGAAAACGGGGACAGTCTTGATGGAAGATCTGGGCCGAGTGATGCTGGTGGAGCGGCATGGAGCCAAAACAGCGAGGTAAAGAAGGTCGGTAGCACATCTGAGATGGGAGACGCTCAAAGGCAGTCGAAGGCAGCTTCAGTGCAGCCTGTTGATCCAGAGGGTAAAAAGGAGGACGTACCTGTCACCAGTGAGCCTATTTTAAGTCCTATAGGTGGGAGGAAGCAGTTGGACATAGCCGTGAGTACCACAAGGTTGACTTCAGATGGATTTCTCACCTCCTCCACTGCACCAGCACAGCTGAGAATCACACCCAAGGAGAGCAAACCCCAACGTGGGGAGGATCGAACAAAACTACCCGGTTATGGTGATTCTCTCCAGGATAAAGACCCAGACACAAGTTTGCCATCCTCTACAGAATCCTCAAATCCTGGAGAACGGATCCAGAGGCTGACCTCCCACAGTCCCATCCCTCCCTCAGTTTTCGCCTCCACACCTTTGTCAATTTGGGGCCATGATGGAGCTACAATATCCTCCCTCCCAGACCCCCTATTGCCTGAAATTGGACCAAACCTGATGCCCAAAGAGGATGGACCAGAAAGCCTGTGGACTGAGGCAGCGAGGCCCGGTGGAGGTGAGTCATAAAAATGAGAAAAAAGCATGATTAGTGTTGATGGAAAACAGCCATGCATGGTTTTCTATTGAGGTCAAACTTTCTGTAATCCCTTTACTAGTCATTAATTCAACGTGTCTAAACTTTAGACACACAACATCCCCCTCAAAGCGGTATATGGTGCAGGCTGCAGTCATAGTCACCCTATAAGAATTCCCTCCGCAACAAGCTGCATTTTCCAGCTTGCTGGAGTTTGCAGGGTTTCAGTAGGCTTCATTAAAAAGTGAGGCGGAAATAAAAATGACACGTCTAGTGGCAGAGATTGCCTTTGATGATTGGCAAAGAAGGAGCCCACTTTTTCACGCTCCACTTTGAACCCCAGCTGGGACCCGTGGCAGTCTAATTACTTTCTATTCCTGACTGGAGCCTAAAAAAATAAAGAGAACACACACAGAACTGCCAGGAAAAGGCTGGTGGCAGGGTGTGTTATACAAGCCTTTGGAGGATTCAGGATTCAACCCCTTTTTTCTCAATCTATAACCCCCCCCCCCCCCCCGCAAACACACACGCACACACGCACACACACACACACACACACCCTAAACCCTCTTCTCCTTCTTTCCCAGTTTCCACATTCCCCATCCAGACGATTGTAAAGAAGCAGGCAGGTTATTATTCAGTGTGGCAGCAGAGGAAAATGGATTAAAGGAGTCTTGTCTGAGCCAATGTGTTCCCGCCGTCCATTTGGGGGTTGTCTGTTTGATGAAGCTTCCTCCCAAAGGAAAAGAAGCTGACAAAAAAAAAAACAGCATTATGTAAAAGGTCTTTATAAGCATTTTTCAGCTTACTTTAGAAATGCTTTGGACTAAAGGAAATGCCTGTGAGATGTGCAGTTTTTTTTTTCTGTGACAGCCCCCCCCCCCCCCCCTCTGTGGTAGCTTCTTATCAAGAAAGAACCATTTTTCAAACAATCCCCCTTTCATCGTGCCTTAGCTGCTCTGTAAACTCGAGTTCAGGTTCATAACGGGGCTCTGAGCGGGTTCAAATGCTCCTAATGAGAAAACTTCATGTCCAAAGAGGCAACTGGTTCAATACATTCTCTCATAAAGCGTTGTATGCTGACTACAGTTGGATGTGAAGAAACTGCAACTTGTCCTCATTCATTTGGCCCAGTTTACTCACCAAAGTGAACCTGATCACAAAAACAACTTTCAAAGTGCAACATTTCGCTGACTTTTACCAGAGCAATCCTGCCCTTTGGAGATTAAATACCACGCCACATATCCTGACCCTCATTCTGCCTCTGTGCTTGTGTTGACATGATTACAGTGGACACTGTGGTCCCGCTGTCCCAGGATGAAGCCACAGAGGGCACCATGTCATCAGAGGCTCTCCCTCTCATCTTTGAGCCTTTTGAAGATGTCACACCAGAGGGGGCACCGGCCGAAGCGGCGGCAGCGGCCACGCTGGTGCCCGGCAGTGCTCAGCCTCCTGCTGCCATGGCGACCGGAGGAATGCCTCTGTCAGAGGTGGACCTGGACCAGCTGGTCACCTTGGAGACAGACAGCGACGGCCCCTCGCACGCTCCGCCCCTGCTGATGCCAGACTGGATGTCACCTTGGCAGACGTCTGGCGCTGAGCTGTTGGAGCCAATCAGCTCCTCGGGTCCGTCTGTTTCACCGCGGCAAGCCGGAACTGAGCTGGAGGATCACTCCGAGAGAGGTGAGAGAGGTGATGTGGCAGGACCAGAACGAATGAATGAATCTCAATGTCAACATCATGCTCTATGGAACAATTACTTAATGTACCATGATGCTGTTTTTGCACCTTTTTTCAACAAATCACATGAACTTCATAGATCTGATATCCACAAATTAATTTCTCAAATGGCTTGGATGTGAACTGGCACCAGTGGGTGCACAGACCAATCCTCTCACACATTGTCAGGTGTTAAAATGAGCTGTGAGTTGTAGATGCAGTTGTACACACAGTGTGAAAACCTCCACCTCTCTTCACTTTCTCAGTGTGCCGTATAATTTATGACATGTAGGTGCTGTGAGGACACAGAACCTCAAGGCGAATTTGCCCACCGCCGGCCCCTCCTTCTCATCCTTCCAACATGCTATGACAACGGTAACCATGGCAACCCATCGGCCGGTGCACAAATCCAGATCAGGGTTAGAGGAGATAGAGTCTGAGGGTAAGATGAGTTTTATTGCCAACGGAAAAACAATTTCATTTTAATTAGGATTTTTTTTTTTTTTTTTTTTTTTATAGAGTCGATGACTTTTATTTTGTTCCCTGCAGAGGAGACAGACGAAGACGAGGACGATGAAAACTCGGAGGAATCTGTGGAGGATGAGAGCGAAGAGGACCTAACAGAACCACCCAAAACATCCTCAACGCAGCCTCCATACAGCCTCATCCCTCCACCTCCCGTCTGGGTTCAACGCAACCAGGGCCTGAGTATGAGATGGTTTCTAAATCAGCTGTTTGCGAGCCTGTCAATTTAACTATTGCATTTAATGCTCATACCATCATCAGAAACATTTAAACTGCTACCAGTATAAGAGAGAAATAGTTTTGTAGAACATTGCCCTTATTGCCCTTATTATGGCTCTTTTCTTCCAGTGCGGAGCTGGGTAGAGCTGATCAGAGAAAAGGTAAGACTGCCCCCTGCTGTCCTTGAAAGGTCTTGGGCATCCATCAAAAATGTCAGTTTCCTTCACTCCTTCACAAAGTGATTTGAAGGATAAATCTGACAATATACCACTATTTTTCTTATTGACCTAACCTAACAATAAATGATCCCTCTAATAAATAATCACTAGAACATCCAAATGTGGATTAATCCGCAGCTGAAAGTAGTCCACAACAAATTGCCAGCTTGGGGTAGTACCTGGATGAGACATGTTTACAACTCTGTTTCATTTTGACCTCTGCGTCTCCACCCTCGGCAGGCGGGTTATGTGTCTGGGATGTTGGCCCCCGTGGGCATTGGCATCACTGGGGCCCTGCTTATCGTCGGCGCCCTCTACAGCATCAGAATGATTCACCGCAAAAGGAGGAACAGCTTCAAACACCAGAGGAGGAAGGTCAGGCAGCCAGAGGTCAATACCCTATTTGTATTTATAACTTGTTTTAGTAGTTTTGCTTGTTATTGAGGATCAATCTTGTATTGAGTATTACAT
Organism: Sciaenops ocellatus; assembly: GCA_033000465.1. Lineage (NCBI taxonomy): Eukaryota > Metazoa > Chordata > Actinopteri > Sciaenidae > Sciaenops > Sciaenops ocellatus. Next base: position 9,525,509 of record CP136886.1, read on the forward strand.
TTCCTCCCCAGCAACCTCGAGAGCCCGGGACCAGCCGTCAGGACCAGGCCATGCTGCTGGCCGACAGCTCCGAGGATGAGTTCTGATGAGACCCTTTTGGGCTCCTTACGTCTGTGACCAATGGCTGATGCTCCTGTAAAGGAGGCTCAGCAAACACCCCCCATCGCTATGACTACCGCATCTCCAATCACCCTGGGCTGTTTGGCTATGACTCATCTGATACACAGTGTGACAGAGTATAGGGCACAATTTGCACAGGCTGCACAAAGGTCAGCTTTGTATTCCCCCCTTTCCAAAAGTACCAACATGAGCACTTTTCTGAATGTTGGCAGGTGATATCGACTCTAATCATTTGGCAGGGCTGGTGTGATGCACTTCGACATAAAAAATAATATTGCTGCTCATAAAAGCAAAATGCATTAGCAGGTTATTGGCAGGATGAAATTGTTGCTGGTATATTGAGGTTTTGCCTTTGTGGAGTTGAGGGGGAAAGTGTGGACCAGCGGGCTTCTGTCAAGTAATAAAAAAGGGCTGTAGAAGAGTTACATAACATAAACAATGTAAATACCTGTACTGTATGTAGCTGACTTGGGGTCAGTCATGTTAGTGTAAATAAAGTTTTATTTCTTGATACATATCTAAGATATTTAAAGAAATTCATTAACATTTTAGTGAATTGATTTGCTTTCTTGCCTAGAAAACATCGATACTACTCTCATATTTGTCCTTTAGCTGAAGCAAGCAGCCGGTTAGCTTAGCTTATGATAAAGACTGGGGGAAACAGCAACCCGACTCTGCCCAAAGACACCAAAACCTGCCTATCAGCACCTCTGAAAGCTCACTAATAAACACATTTGTTTAACCCGTACAAAAAAAATGAAGGATTAAAAACTACAATTTGCTGTTTTACAGGGGTCATGTGCCAAACTGTTACTTGGCGGGGAGCAGTGATTCCCCGGAGTCACCGCCATTTACCTTACAACTGCTAACCAAGATGTAACATGTTAATTAATGAACTTTAAAGACACTGGTAGACAGATGTTTGTTACATTTGGACAGAGCCATGCTAGCTTATCCCCTGCCCGTTTCCAGTCTTTCTGCTAAGCTAAGCTAAGCTAAGCTAAGCACCTCCTGGCTGTAACGTTTCATATTTATCAGAAAAATACAAGAGTGGTATCTATCTTCTCGTCTAAATCTTGGCAAGAAAAAGAATAATTTCCTAAAATGATGAACTATTTCCTAAAGCAAGATTTCCGCACATTTCAGAAATCTTTACATACAATTTCATTTGAATTAATGCTTCGTTTAAATGTGAATTTTGTGGAAATGTAAATGTTTTATTCAAAGGCATTTGTTCATAAAAGTTACTGTGAGACGCACATACAAAATACCATAATCCTACAAGTATGTAGCATAAAACAGATTTTGATGTACAATATAACTCCGATATGACTTCATTCTTTTGCCACTTGCAAAACGTTTCTTTTTTTAAGTGCATGACCTTGTCTTAGTCTATTCGTACACAGACCCGTTTGCAGAGATTTCTTTCTAACGAGAGAAGAGCTCCTGTTGGCTGGAAAAGCACAAACATTGAAGACACTGGGGCAGAAGTTAATTTCACAACTGAATTCTTTTTTAACCTGCTCATTTTGCACAATGGTGATTTTTGTGTGTAAATCTAGTCCAGACGAGGACGGGGATAATGGAGACATTTTGGCTGACACGTTCAGCTCAAAGAATGTCACATTGCTGAGATGCAATGAGTTGTAGTCACATAAAGTCCTTACATTTTTGGAGAAAATAATAAATTCAATAAAAACTTTTCTGCTGCAGTTCAGAAAATTACACTACATGTTTGTTATACCAATGAAGATAGTGTACGGTCTTGTCTTTTTGTTTAAAGAAAATATATTTTCTGTAACTTCATGAGCCATCTGATATGCTTAATGTACAACTGCCTGTTTATATGCAATAATACTGTTTTAGGGTAAGTGTGATGTAAAACAGTGGACACTTTGCCTCTTTATGTAGATATCAAACAGGATGTGATGAAATAAACAATTCTTTTAGATGTCTGATTGTGACTCTTTCTTATCAAGTGTGAATTATGTTGTTTTTTTTAAAATGAAAACCACTCCAGACAGCAGACAAGATAACCCAGTTTACAGCATTAAAAAAATCAAATAATTTATTTCTGTGTTCTTTTTCCACATTAAATAAAAGCTATCGGACATTTCCAGATCAAAATCAAGAGAGGGGACAGGGAAGAAGAACAGGGGAAATGGAAATCTGACATGCAAAAAAACCTTTTGCTCTCCCCTTTTTGCACACTTCATGGGTGGCGTTGGAGGCGGTGCTGGCCCACCCCGAAAAAACTGCAGGAAGCCCCTCTGGTTGGCTAGTTGGTTGGTTGTATGGACCACAGCTTTTTGTGGCGCAGCCAAGACAAATCTTGTTTATCTGACCAACAAACTGGTTTCTGGGGGGGGGGGTTTATGATTGTAACACTCAAAATGTAGGATGGCAGACGTCGCCCCAGGTGAGGAAAGAAAAGTGGGGGGGGGGGGTGATTGTTAGAAAAAGCCACCTGGATACCGCAGTGTTGTCCAGGACGAGGAAGAAGAAAAACAAAAAGACTGCTTCTAACATCTGTGAACACTGAACTGGCATGTCAAGTCAAAACTTATTCCAAATGCATTGTCAGAGAGAGAGAGCTGAGTAAAACTATGCAACACGACAAGCCATGGCTACAAACTGATATTGATGACGAAGCCCTTCAGTCTGTGATCATAGTCTAAACAGAGCCCTTTGGCTCTTTGCGACAGGCTGTAATGCCCATACACCTAATGGAACTGCCAGAGTTTCACAGGAGTAAAACAAAACAAAAAAAAGACCCTTTTCCTTCGAAATCTAAAAACACCTCTTCATACTGATAACTGGTTTGAAAGCGTGAGATAGGGTCATTTTGTGAGGCGTTACCTATCCTGTCCTTTCGTCCATCAGTAGTGACTGTGTGAGGGAAGAAAAGGCCGGGACAGCGATGGGACACAGAAGAAGGGAAGCAAGTGTCCAACACAGAGATTGAAGATTTAAAACCAGGGAGGAGTTTAGGAGGGTGAAATCTGAACAGCGCCAGATGAGCAGTAATAGTCGGTGTTCGGGATCTAGAGCGTTTTCATATGACCGCTATGAACCGCTCAGAATTCTCGTTACACCTTTGGGTGGGCCAAAGTAGCACAGAAATTAAAAAATAAAAATCAAATCTGACAAACCCAAACCGCCCCCATCCCAACAGATGATTCACAAAAAAAAACAAAAAAAAACATGCTCTCAATATATCCGTTGAATAGAACAACACTCGTATACAAATCTGAAAAAAAAAAGGTCATCTGATCCATTGCTCCATATGCACACAGACACAAACTTACATACATACACAGGCTGTTATATGGGTGGAAACTCTGTAAACATCTATGCTCCCTTTCAGTCCTGCGTCCCTCCTGGGATGAAAGGGGAAATAAACCCGAAACATGAACACGGTCCTGTAGTGTCGTTCATCGATCTGACTACCGCGAATGTTTCCTGGAGACTTTGCATTTGTTCTGTAGTCAATATTGTGTAGCAGATTGTACTCTGATTTTTCAGCTGTGCCGCGTGGCAGTGTCTTGCGGTGCTTTCTACTCTGAATATTGCAGGCAGGATAAAAGCACACAGATGCCCAATTGCATAATTTGAGGCGCTACGAGGAAAACAAAAGAAAAAAGTTACTTAAAATTGCATTCACAAGCTGTGATATAGGGTGTCTTCTAACGTTTAATTTAGGGTTTTATCTCCCCTCAACTATCACTCAACTGTCTCCTGCCTCTTCTACCGCATAACTTGAATCCTGGAAGGCTAAAAAACAAAAAGGGATTTTATTTTCCTTCCTATTTTTCTCTTACGGCTGGAGCCAAACACCTTAAAAGGTGCTTTTTTTCTGTGCAGGGCCTCTGAAAGAAGATAAATTATAGTCTAGCAGTACAGATCCACACCGACACATTCATACATACACAAACACACTGCAGCAATTTCCAAAGAAGTGCATCTGACCTTTGTTCATTTTACTTTTTTAAAGAAATAAAAGCGGCTGAAGCAAACTTTCTTTGCCATATTTAGTGTGGATTTGGAACGTCCGGGTGCATCTATGACGTGTTCCATGCTGGAGGATCTTAAGATGTTAGCGAGGTTGGTTGTGCATCGAGTTAGGGCACCTGGGAAGTGCATTGTGGACTCAGCCGCTTACGCAGCAGCGTGAGGTTATACAGGTGTAGACAATCTAAATAAACTGAAAGCGAACACAAGAATAAAATATAATCTGCTAGGAATACTTGTCTATTTTTCCTTTTTTTTTTTTATCAAGAGATAAACACGCACGCACGCACGCACACACACACACGCTCACAGCATACTCAAACAGGAATCCAGCATATGTAACACTTAGCGTCCGGTCTAGTGTCAAAGCGCAGACCAGAACCGGGCCGAGGCTGCCGTGTGACGCCCGTTATAGCGCGCAGATCACTGCAGTTGTGGCCGAGAGTGCTTGATGGATTTGAGTGGCACTTGCAATGAGGGGGGGTGAGTAATCTTTTTTTTTTTTTTTTAGAAAAAAAAACGAGCAAACTGAGATGGTTAGGACACATTTGAACACACCATCGTTGGCAAGGAAGTCTCTTTGAGAGACTCCATTTTCTCCTTTGTGGGAATTTTGTAGCAGCTGGCAGTGCATTTGGGGAAAAACAAGTTCAGAGGGAAAAGTCCTCACCCATACCTTCAGGGTTTGATGATGAGATATTTTAAGCGGGAAAAAAAAAAAAAAAAAAAAAGAAGGGGGGGGCAGATCCACCAGTTAGGCAACAGTTTGAGGTGCTAATGGAGTGATTTGTTTCGATCAACGTGCTCTGCACCAAACACAGGGTCGGGTTTGGATGGGTTAGCCTCGGACTGGGTTAATCAACACGCGCTCTTTCACACTTTTTACCCCCCCCCTCCCCGCACTCACATAAAAATAAATGCATGCATATCTTTACAGGCTTCAGTCCTGGAGGCTGAGGCAGGTGATGGAAACAGCAGCAGGGAGCAGCTGCGCCCACTGGACAGGATGAGAAACAAACAAACAAACAAACAAAAAAAAAACCCAACACACAAACAGTACGCAGAAATCCAACCAAGCGTGCGCTCGCGCAGTCGCACAAACACGTTCACTTGCTCACCAACCACGCTACACGTACAACATGCACACGAAAACAGAAGACTTACCCCCTCCCACCCACCCCAAAAAAACAAACAAAAAAATGAGGCGGTACAAACACACAGTCATACTATAGCTTTTCCAACAACCATCCAACTTACAAGGTTAAAAAAGAAACACAAAAATAAACTCCACAAATATTTTCTTCCCAGTCTTTTTTTTTTTTTTTTTGCCGCCCTGCTTTCCTTGTTTCACGTGTGGTTGTTTTCTTTAAGTCTGTGTTTGTCCTGTGGAGGATTTGGTGTGGTGCCGAGTCCTCTGGGGTTTGTTTTGTTTTTTTTCGGACGCACGTCCTCAGCTTGAGCTCGCTTGAACAACACCTCGCGTCCCGGTCGATGCGGCATCCGAGTTTGAAGGTCAAAAAAAGGTCACCTAGTCCCCAGTCAAGGTCATCCCAGAGACCACCCTCGCTCGCCCCCCTCCTCGTCACAGAAAGTATCAGGGGCCCCTTCATGAAAACATCAGGTGGGATGTCAGTCCGTTTCTGCCTAAACAACAGTTGTTCAGAGGTCAAGGACAAAAAGAGGGTGTTTGCGGTGTCTATGCATACCTATGTGCATACTCCTGTGTGTGTGCTGTGTGTGTATGTGTGTGTGTGTGTAAGAGTGAAATGACCAGGGCAGAGCTGAGGCTGTCAAGCTGATAGTATAACGAGGTGAACAGCACCCGCTGTCCCGTCCTTCCCCGTCCCCTCTTCATTCCTCTAGCGGAGCCACAGTTTGAGCCGCAGCGCGTCCACTCCGTTCAGGTAGTATCTGAACAGCCGCTTGTCTCTGACAAAACCCAAGTTCTCGTACAGCTTCAGGGCTGATTTGTTGGTGATTTCAGTCTCCAATACAACCTGGGGAACACACAGACGGCCATGTCAGTACGTTGCTGTATGCATGAGTGGACTAGCTTACAACCTGATATAAAAGTCAGGCTCACCCCCACGACTCTAAACCTGGCTCAGTTTCATGTTGTATCTTGTCAGCTAGGGAGCTAGTCATAGATACGAAGAGTCAGCTGGGTTTTACATAATTATGTAATTATGAAAAGTATGCATGCAAGGCAAGGAAAACTGTCTTGAAGGCACATGACATCACAGATGTAGGGGCGTGGGGTCAAGAATAGTTTCAGTGAGTAAGCTAGCATCTAATTACACCCCGACATCTCATGTTCTATTTCTATGCATCCTGAATACACACAAAGTGTTAAAAAAAAAACCTTTAGAAGAAGCTGAAAGACATCTTTGTGTCTGAGCAGACATTTTTTTGCAATACAACTATAAACTGTGACAGTGAGCCAGCATGCACAGGACAAGGACCCTGAAACTGAAGCAGCTGAATTCAGCCGTGACCTGTCTCCCTTTGAGAGCGGCTACTAAACATACGATAAACATTCTTCTCAATAAAACTTTTACAAATCCTGTAGTGTCTGTAAAAATGTTTCACCCACCTTAAAGACATAAACCCACAGTGGACGTAAGGAGTTTGTTTTTCACACCGATCAACAGAAAGACTCTTTAATCCAAAACATATTGATCAGAGTTCAGTAGAAGTACCCTTTCCCAGCAGCTATTAGTTTCTATTCATTGCACTACAATTTGCCAACCGTTATTTATTTATATGTTTGAGATAGGTGATCCGCTACAGTGACCTTCAGTAGCATATTTTTTTTAAAATCACACATATTTTATTACGTTTAAATGCAGCTGCCCGAAGAGGTAGTTCAGCAAGCTTTCTTGTCTTTGTTCATTTGCATTTATACGCAAAGCACCCGAGAAACTAAACAAGTGAAGTGATGCGTTTTAATCAGGAAACCTCTTGTACCTGCATGCTTTTTTTAATCTTCCAGGACATAAGTTCTGTGATGTTTTGCTAAAAAACTGCAACACCCTTACACTCTTTGGAGTAAAAAAATACATTTCTATCCAAGTGTGTGCTCGGTAGCCTTGAGTCTTTTGATCTCAGTCAACAAGGATGCCAGAGAAGGTTTAATACTGAACTGCGTTTCCACCTCAAGCATCTGAAATATTTTAAAAATCTAATGTGTGTACTGTGTGTAGAGCAGATGAGCGAGCATGAGGCTATTCAGGTAGAAGCAGAGCAAGTGAAATAGTTTGTAGTAGAGGGAAGATAGGCTCGGAGTAGCTGATTATCGCACCAAGGTTACCCCACAAACTATGATAAGTGAAAGGACGGGGAAATAAAAGTGGGCCTTGAAACACGGAGAGTTTCTTTTCTTTTGGTTCAAGCTCACACTGAGGATTTGGTGGTGTGCCAACACCAAACTAAGAGAGAGCCAAAAGGTTTATTTTAGTATTATAGTGTGTTTTTTTTTTTTTTACCATGTTGTCATTTCTTCTTCTCTGGTTTGGTCAATGCAAGACTCTCCTCTAGCCTGCTGTCTACATTAACACTGAGTGAATACGCTGGCACAGAGCTCGATAATGTGTGCCAATGTCAGGCATGATGCCTGTGCGCGTTGGCACGAACCCATAAATGTGTTTCACGTTTCCCTCGAGAACTTTGATTTTCTCTGCGTGTACAAAAAGATGTTTTAAAAAAAGGAAGACGTGAACTGATTTCGATGTCCTCCAGTGGGAATGGGTGTATGTATCTTACCTCATCACAGTCGCCCTCCACCATGGCATAGATGGCCTTCTTCACCAGATTAGTACCTGACAGAGAAGTTTAAGTCAGTGACAGCACGCAAATGAACGCTTGACGTCTGATAGTGTACGAAATGCAAAAGGTATGCACATGGACTCTGTATAACTTATCTAAATGTTGCATTTGCATAAAGAGATTTGGTTGTCAAAGAAAGCACAAAAGACGCTGTTGCACAACGACTCGGCTCCCCATTATGACATTGTGTACGGGACGTGCACAGTCAGGATCTCACCGATGCTTTTCCTTCTGTGTTTCGAGTCCACGGCCAGCATGGCAATGTAGCCACGACGAAACATCTTCTTGTGCATGTCAAGCTTACATACTATGGCTCCGACACACTCCTGCTCCACCATGGCCTGTGACAGACAGACAGACACACACACACACACACACACACAACCGTTAAGTTCCTCTGAGTGTCTACTGGGGTGGCAGCTGAAGGCCTAGCAACAGTTCCTGTGCTGTGCAGTTGCTGTCATCCTGCCAGTTCTGCTGGCTCTCCAAGTTGACCTCTGACCTTTATTTCACGGCACTTCCTCTTATGTCACATGCGGCGTTCCAGACAAACTGGAACTGGAAGTTTACGACCTTGAGGCTCAGGAGGATAAACAAAGAGAGGACAGTGTCTTTCAAAGTCGGAAACACTAACTGGACACTGCGGGTGCACGAGGGAACGCCACTTAAAGCGCAACACTCTCTACCGAAGCTGGAAAGTAAAGATCTTTTGCCCTTAAAAGTCTTGTACACATGACGGGACACAAGATCCATACATCAGTGATGCACTCTTCTTGATTGGACAGCCATTAACTCAGACTGAAATCCAAAAAACTAACAAGTACGTGGTATTTGTGATAGAAAAGTGGGTGCTGTAGTGCCATCACTGAGACATGTGTGTGTAGCTTCAGTACATGTCAGCACTATGTTTGGCTTCATTTAGCACACACTGACAGCAGGTGAAGTACATGTGCAGTCACACCCAGCATCAACATGCTACTTCAGGTGAGCTCACACTTGATGGACACAGTGACAGAGTGGATTCAGACATTTTCTTCACATGGTCTCATTTTTGTACTCACCAGAAAGCAGAGCTGCGGCCAGTTGTGGATGAAGTACCTGTACGTGTAAATTGAATAAGGCTCAGACAAGTCCTTGGTGATCAGTCTCATGATCCATGGCATCTGAAGCTCGGACTCGTAGCGGACATAGCGGATGCCGTGGCTCTCCTCTTCCGCTCGACCGGGAGAGCCGCTCAGGTCGAGCCGGGCCAGCTCTGCGGCTGGCGGCTGATGCGGGTCGGCGTGGCTCTCCTCTCCGCCGGGCCCTGCAGCGTCCGGCGGCCCGACGCTCGGCGGTCTCGGCGGCTCCGTGTGATCAAACTCCTCTTTCCCTTCGTCCCTGGGGTGGCCGTGGGCCGCCTCAGTTCTCGTGAAACCCGGCATCCCGTTCATGCTATTGTTAACCAGGGGCGAGTGACTGCCGTTTTTGGAGAAGGGGCTGTGGCCTTCGTGTTGGCAATGCTCACTATTGTTTCTAGCGGCCGGAGCCTCTTCATTGCTGCCGCTGCTGCTGCTGTCACAGTTGTCCACGGACGGTCTCGGATTGTCAGGCCGGTTTCCTGTGTGTTGGTGGCTGTCAGCGTCCTCTGAGGGGCTCGCCAAGCCGTTTAGCTGCTGCTGCTCTCGGGCTTGCATTTTTAGGTGCAGCGCCGCCGGGCTAGCTCGAGCTAGCATGTTTTTCTGCTTACTCTTAACCGACGCTTTGACGTCGCTTACCGGCTGCGACTTCTTCCCTGTATCGGCGGTGACACGGTCCTCCCTGTGGCAGGCCGGCTCTCCGTCTCCCCCCGCCGGCTCCGCGCTCCGAGCCCCGGGGAAAGGAGGAATCTCAGCCGGGGATGCAGGCAGTGCGCTACTAGGCCCAGGCGGCACTGTGGCCATCCCACCGCATTAAGGTGGAGATTGACGCTTGGAAAACGTTGAACACAATCTCATCCACAAGGCGTAGAGATATACAATCAGTATACACGTCAGTTCACCGAATATTACATAAATCCGAGGCTTTCTGAGGCGATAATGTTTCCGCTGGCGACGCTTGTCGCTGCTTTCTCCTCGATTTCCCTGCTGCCGCAAAGTGCTGTCGCAGCAAACGCCATTGCAACAGCAGACAGAAACGTTTTACGACAGTGGTGTAACGCATGACAGATGCAGACAGCAGGGTAGTGTACTCTGCTAAACATCCAAACACTGTATGATCACCCAGCTCAGACGTTTAGTGTTATTAATATTCATCTGCATTAATGCCTGCATTGTACTGATATAATTTATGAAGCAGGAATGTGAATAAAATGTCTAAAACAACATGAAACAAGATGATTATAAGGATAGGATCATAATCAGAGAAGAACACACAAAAGCATGGTGATATATAAGATAAAAAATCATGTTTTTACATCAATGTGTGACCTAAAATTCAATGTGATGCTTTCAGTGGTTTGAAACTCAGAGAGAAGTTACTAAATCTATCTTCTTTTCCAGGGTGCACCTAACTTTTATAATCTAATAAAGATTTCTGAATTTGTAGTATAACCTGATATATTTTGGACCATTTTAAAATGTATAACTGGCTCAGCAGTGAAAGGTTCAGAGCTCTGTTGGCTTTCTGACCAGCAGAGGACAAGCTGATAGATGATTTGTAACACCGCTGCAGTTTGTCCAGTAGATGTCGCCAGTAGATCAGTTTTGTTGGTTTTCATCCTGGAGCGCATGTGCGAGTTTATTTTGAGTAACGTGCAAGCTGTGACATTTACTTTTCACTTCATTACTTACTGCATCTGGTACATATGATACATGTGAGTTATCTGCAGACTAAGTTATAATACAGACATGACAGGTGCATTTTCACTTATATGGTGACATGATTTCAGCTTAACACTTATGCCTTAACAAGGTTTCTGATAAAGTCACTGAAGTAATCCAAGTTTATTTCCCCCACAGTTTGAGACGACTGAACACAATAAATACAAATGTACACGTTTCAAGATCTTTAATTCTGTCACTTGATTCTAGGCCAGCCGTACTTGCTGCACCAACTTGTCCTTGTCGTACTGTACCTTGATTGTTTCCCTTTTTGTAAGTTGCTTTGACTGAATTTGACTGAATGTAAAACATGTTTGCAGCCTGGTAACCAAAGACAGTAAGGTAAACATAATAAAAATGAAAAGGTGTGACTAAAACAAACTGAACAAATATTTATTTGTCAGGTACATGTCTGTCTATGCCTCTATAGCTAAACAGTGCGCTTACTTCACCCTAAAAACATTATGAACTTCCCTGTAGATAGAAAAAAAGTGAAATGTTTGGTGAATATTTTAGGTTTTTTAAATTATGCTTTTATATTGAGGACAATGAAAACAAATCAAAGGAGCCCAGTCAGATTTGAGATGTAAATCATGACTCAGACTCGACTGAAAATAGCCTCAAAGAATGAGACGTGTAACACGCTTGTCCCAGTTTATCTGCATGGTGGTGCAGCCCGTTCTAGATGGCAGCGTTGCACTATCCTGTCCTCAAGCACGTCCATGTACTCAGAGGTGAATCACTGTTGGTGTGAACTTTCAAGTGCAATTCTGCCTTATTTCATATATGTATACTGGGAGGAAACTAGATGCTTCCATTGAGCTATACATAGATGATAAATAGATGCTATGAGAGACACCTTCTCCTCTGTCCTACATTCAACCGACTTGAACATATGTGTGCTTGATATGTGGAAAGAGAGAGTCATATTTTGTTTGTAGATATATGTCACAGAGACTGAGAGATAGACAGGGAGAGAGACGGCCCATTGAAAGCTAAGCCTTGGGGCTGAGAACTCTCTGAAGAGCTGGAATCAGACATGCACAATCAGTTCCCCCTCTTCAAATCTCCTTTACAGGCCTATCTACTTGAACAGGCTTCTCTTAATTACTTTCTCTATCACTTAGCGAGCTGTGCCTGGGACTAGGAGCAGCAGCGTCTTGCCAGAGACACTTGGCTGGTTTGAATCCATATTTATATATCTTCTTTCTCACAATCATGTCCCATACCTTCTTCCCCCCCTCCCCTCCTGCTTTCATTCTATGCCTCTCTTGTCTCTCCGTGGCTCTCCCCATACTGTCTTTACCCTTTTCCAAATATCTCCAGGGCGTCGGTTGCGTCATGTGACTGGTGCGCTTGTGATTACAGCAGTTGGCAACTGTACTGATCTATGACGGAGAACGCAAAATACCTTGAAAAAAGACAAGCGTGTAAAGGAGTATAAGGTCAGTGTGGGGCTCATCAGAGAGTGGCAACATGCTCAGGGCAGCCCAGGCGGACAATGGCACCCAAATGCCCTCCTCCTTCGAAAGTCTCTCCCCGTCTTTCTGTCTGTCTGAACCGGTCTCAGGGGCTGGAGGCCAACCATTGGACCCCCCCCCCCTCCTTCTCTCTCTCCTACTCCTGCCTGTCACATTGGCTCACTCCGCTGACTTGCTTGTGTCCTCCTCCTCCTCCTTCTTCTTCTTTTTAATTTTTTTTTTTTTCTGTTTGGCGTCTGGTCCACTAGAGCTGTATTTAATTAGTTTCTGTTGGGTTAATTAGAGGCAAAAGTTAGGGGGTCGGACCAGAACAAAAGCGGGTCAGGCTGGACGGATGCAGGTGCTCCCGTGTGGTTGCCAGATTCCTCCGTTCAGATTAAGATGGCTGCAAATTGTCTGGAGTATTGGGGAGAGGGAGAGAGCCACCAGTGAATCGCAGGGGAGGAGGTTTTCCATCACATATGGGATGGCAGCGCCTTATACGCCCATGCTGGCATCACTGCGCTTATTATTTGAGACATTTCAACAACAGCTTTTCTTTGCATTTTCCACTAGAACCACCTCATATTCACTGGATTTCACTCTGCTTTCATGTCTTTCCCCTCTTATATTACACTGGCGCACATCACACGGAGCTGATCTAATGTATGGTGTGTGTGCAAGTGAAGTCTTTGCCAGTCTGTTTGCGATACAAGGAGCTGTGTTGTGTTGCATGTTCTCATTTATATCGCTCCCAACACCCTTCAGTCTTTTTTCATCTCCGCGTGGCAGCTATACCCTTTCCTTTTGCTTTGTTGGTTGGCTGTGTAAAATAAAAAACATGTGAGGAAGATATCAAATGACCAATCCAGACAAGTGAAGTATACATAAAACGGCCAATTCAGGCCTGTGAAGTGTACATCAGTTGTTTGAATGGAGTGATCGTGTAAATGAAACAAATGAAAACAGTAGATGTGAGTCTAGAAAAGCTTCAGGCTGCAGCACTTTGAAGGTTACCTGTTTACTTTCCTACTGTTGGCATGTATTCACCATCTTAAAATGTATTAAAGTGAATAAATGGAGCTTTTCAAAACAGATGTATGGCAGGCAAATATGCACTTACAGACTTATATGTGTAACTTTGATCGCAAAGAGGAGCGAGGAGAGCCGAAAGAGACACAATTTGACCTTTTCTTCTATCCCGTGGAGATGAAGAGGGACCAGATGAGCTGATATGTGGGGAGAGGAGAGAGAGGGCATCTCTGGCATGGCTGGAGACCCTCAGTGTGTGAGGGTCCTGGGGCCCTTTAGACAGGCGCCAGCCCAGCAGGGTGGCAGAGACAATCACGCAGCACCAGATTCAACGCAGAGAGATGGAGGGATGGAGGGAGATGAGGAGACACAGAGGGGAGGGTTGCGAGGGGGTGGGTGGGTGGGCGGTGGGACAAAGAGCACTGTTGAGAAAGGTGGAGGACACGGCAAGGAGAAGAGACGACATGTTCAGGTAGAAACGGAAAGAGGTGCTGAATAAAAGAGAGGAGTTGAAAAGAGACGGATGAAGAGGGAGAAAACGACAGTGTGGCTCAAGAGGAGGTGAGAGGAGTAAAAGGAAGAAAGAGCAAGCTAGGGAGAGATAGCATATATTCCCTCTGTAACAGTCTTTATCACCAGCCCAGATCGTGGCGTATGAACAGTGATCCAAGTCAACCATCTGCTGAGGCTAGATAAGCCTGGGAGAGCTGGGTATTGAGCTGTCACTCAGTGAGGAGCGCAGAAAAAGAAAGAGAGGAGGGGAGAAAAGAACAGAGGAGAAATAAAGACAGAACGGGAGAGAGATCGAGAGGGAGGGAGGGAGGAAGGAAGGGTACGTGCAAGGTAGGAAAAATTCAAAGGAGAAGATTTGTGCAGACTGGAGAGCATCCGTCTTGTTAGAGAAAGACTTAACGTCAAATAGATGTCCAGCCTTGTCCTGCCTAATCTTGAAATAATCCTTCAGCTAATGAGAAGAAGAATAAAATGGGGCTATTTATTGGGTTTTATTTTTGTCAACCCACACACACACACACACACACACACACACTTGTGCACAGACACACACATCCATCGTCAATCACGCTTATGGTGACATGAGGCTGTTTGTTGTTCATTTTCTGTCACTAACACACACACACACACACATATTCGTGTCACCAGTTACACCAATCAGGCTGTTTTCAACACCTCAAAACACACACACACGTTTTAATGGTGAAAAAGTGTGTGGGGTTGTCTCGGTTGATTAGACACCTCTACTGGTGATGAGGATCCCCAGAGTAGAAGATGGGTTACTAGTTGATTAAGCCTATGTGCAGGTGATTAAGTTAAATCCCACTTAAACATACCCCCCTAAACCACTTACTGCATAACTATGAATGACTTTATTATCCTGTATGTGAGTGAAAGTGTGTGTTTAACATTCAATATTGGCTGATTGGTGTCGTCATTCACCTGATTTTGTGTTTTAAAGACGCGCATCCAATCCCAGCTCTGTATTTTTGGATGTGTGTTTGTGTTTATAGTGTGATACTGTGGTAGTACGGGGGTGTGAATTAAGGCCAGGAGGGGGGTCAGGCCCGGGAGTGGGGGTTAGGAGGGGATTAGCCGAGGCCAGTTGGATCATTTTACAGCCGGAGGACCCCCCCTCACCCTCTGCAGTCTCCTGGACAATGAGGATTAAACTCCTCTTGTTCCTCAACTCCGAAAAACGGCAGGACGACAAAGACACTATTCCTCCTGGGTCCCCTGGCTGTAGCTGGGAGCTGAGCTGAGGAGGGAAGGAGGGAGGGAAGGAGCAAAGAGGAGGAGGAGGGAGGAGGAGGGAGGCAGGAGGGAGGCAGGGGGTCCATCATAAAATTAATCCCTTCACAGTTTCCTCTGGGTGCAAAGTGAGATATGAGGCAGACATGTCTAATGAAACGCTACAGTCATCTAAGGGCACAGCGATAAAAGCATATATTAAACTAATGGAGCTCGTCATTAGTGCCTCCATTAAGCGGATCGAGAGGGATGTGCTTTCCTCTGGTGATCAGCACTGAAGATTAATCAGCAGCAATAAAACTCCACCTTTCCATATTCTCCTAACTCAGTGCGTGTACAGTAGTCGTATGACAGTATTTAGACTCACTTACCCATAATCCTCTGGGGTTTGATATTTGGGAATATTCTTCTTCACTTTCTTGCCATGCATTAGATGAGAAGATTGATACCTCTCTAGTGGCTACAGCAAATATGAATCAACCAGGAGACATTAGCTTAGCTTGGCATTAGGATTGGAAACAAGGGAACCAGCTAGCCTGGCTCCAAATGTAACAAAATTTACCTACAAGCACTTGTAAAGCTCACTGATTAACATCTTGTGCCTGAAGTAAAAAGTAAAAAACAACACGTCACTGTTCAGGTGAAATGTCTTTTCTTATGCCTCAGTTTTTGTACAGATTAAAGGTCTTTTCAGACAGGGAGTGACTCTCATGTGACTAGACCGGCAGACAAGTGCTCCAGTAAACACTAGGCACTCTACCTGTTGTAACCATGGAAACGGCACAGATGTTAATATCGACTAGTGTTAAGTGAGTACAGGTAAATGAAACAACATTAAGTTAGTTGACTGGGGTCATATCAGTAATCGCGCGTCGATTTGTTGACCCATCGTGGAAATCCTGTCTTTGACACCAACCACTGCCATTGTTGATAGCTAAAGTTAGCTAAATTAGCATAGTCATAACTTTATACCCTAGCTTCAGTTAAAACGTTTACCTGATACAGCCAGCCTTATGCCGATGCTCTGCCATGTGACTGCCCTCCTGTTTATGGTAGTTAGTTTAAGAAAATTCAACTCCCAGCAGGTAGGCGTGTGCATGTGCGCGCCTTGAAATTACAAGGTGTGTCAATCGCTCCCCATCTTAAAAGACCTGAAACAAACGAGACACTAAGTGTTAATTAGTGAGGTTTGAGCACATTTTGTACAGAGCCAGATGAGCTGGCAGACTAGTTTCCCTCTGATTTCAGTCTTTATGCTAAGTTATGCTAACCATCTGCTAGCTACAGCTTCATATTAACAGTACAGATATGGTATCGATCATCTCATCTAACTCTTGGCAAGAAAGGTTGCTGATTTTGTTACCATCAGACAGCGCCAGGCTGGCTGTTTCTCCGTTTCCAGTCTTTGAGCTAAGCAAACCATCACCTGGCTATTTCCCATAACTGTCAAACTGTTTCATTCAAAATTACATTGAAACAAACAGCAACCAAAATGTAACACTTGGGTACTCTGTCAGCAAAAAGCACTCCAAGCTTAGAAAATTGAAAGATAAATCCTGTGTAAAAGCCCAGTGTTGAGCAGTGTGTGATCATAGCCTGAGGCATGGTGATTAAGGATCCCTATGTGGCAAAGTGTCCACCCTAAGACATAGTAGGGGGCTCAGTATGTGGCAGAGTGTCAGGCTTAGGAGGACACAGATTTGGTTGCTCTCTGCCTTTTTTTTTTTTTTTACTGTAACGACTACTGTTGCTTATAGTGATAGAGGACAAAAGTAATTTTCTGATGTTGTGACACCGAGGATCAAATTTACTGGTCAACATCCAAGTGAGAGGGACATAAAAGAGGAAGACAAAAGAAACAGAAGAGCACTGGTTTTAATCTGAGAGAAAAAAAAAAATGAGGGAGTCAATATAGAAATGTAAAGAGAGGAGTGAAGGAGAGAACCAAGGAGCACAACAGAAACAGGGGGAGTTAGAGGAGAGAGGAGAGCAGAGGAGGGCCCTTTCATACAAAAAAGGCTCTCTTTTACTCATAAAAGGAAAAAAAAAAGAGCAAAAGAAAAGCTTCTTCTCGCCTCCTGGACGCAGTGTCAAACCCAATCAGTGTCTGGTCTGGCAGTGCTGCTCGTCTCCCAGGCACCAGCTCACAATGGAGGCGAGCCTCGGCCGCCACACCTCTCACTTCCAATCTGCATCCTCCAGGACAGGCCTGAGAGCGAGGGGGGCCGCGGGTAAGGCCAACAATGCGCCTCAAATGTTCAAATTCTTATAAAAAATCTCTGTGTGGTGAGAATTGGATTAACTAGTAAAAGTAAAAAAAAAAAACATTCTTAAAGTAGCTTTAGATCAGTTCATGTTGATCTGGACAGCTAATATCGGTTTTTATTGTGAGGAAGCTGGTGTAAGTGTGGCTTAGGATGAACGGCTGGGTGTAGGTAGTTGTTTCTCTTAAAGATTTTTAGTACAGGGGGGAAAGAATGGGACTTAATGTCAGGGTGCATATACGTAAAGCCAAACACAAACATGGATAAACTGCTCGACGATTACAACGACCAACAATCCCTGAGCTGTGCAGTCCCGCGCTAATAAACGTGAGCAACAAGGCTTGATCCTTAAAAACCTCGCCACTCAAAAAAAAAGAGAAAAAAATGTCTATCTTGAATAGACACCCCCTAAATCGCATTGTTGAGCAAATCCTGTATTAAAAGGAAAGAGTTACTCTGCATTTATACTCCTGAAGACTTTAGTTAAGCCAGTGCCTCTGCCACTTTGCAGCGCGGGCTTCATCGAGCCTGAGTAAATCCGTCTCTCAATGGCGATTGGCTGAAGCCGAAGGGGCCATCTTTTTCACACGCTTCTTCAGTCGTCGTCCCCCCCCCCCCCGCTGCCGCCGCCATCTCGGCTAGTGTTTACCCGTCACCAAACAATGGCTGGTTACTGGCAATTAAACAGCATTTTCGGAGGAATCCGTGGCACTGGTCTAATGGCATTACTGTTGGATGATTCAATCCTTGAATAGTCAACAGGATTTTGCCTCTCACCAGGAAAATACTGCTTCATCGAATTACCCGTATTACATAGATTTACCCAAAGCTTATGATTCAGGGTTCACAGATTACTGCTCTTCTAAAGATGGCGGGAGAAAGGAGCGATAGGCCAGGGAGAGTGATGACTCCAACGCCTCACTGCTGTCGCTGGCACAGTCATGGCTAAAAGATTTATCCAAAAATCTTTGCAGATTTAGTGAGATTATTAATTTCCCTGAATGCAAACACTTCTTTCATTTTGTTGCTCTTCGTGTTTTCTGACGTGGACTTGGAAATCTTGGAAGATGGCTCGCACCGCAGCATTTACAGTCACACACACATGCACACACGAACATATAGGAGCCAAACTGCACATTGTGCCCTTTGACCTTCCATGGGTCGAGTCGGGCTGGGCAGCTCAGGGAACCAGGAAGACCGGCCAAGTCCATTATCTCACAATGAAGGGCTAATTACTGGGCCTGCAAGCCTCAAATCACACGGCAGCAGACTGCCTGTCTCTGTCCTCCGCTCACCCAACATCTTAATTGCTCTTTTATTCTCTCTCTGCTTTTACTGTGCCTCTCTCCCGGACTCGCTCCTTCTCTCGCCTCAGCCATTTTCACACATAAAAGCAAGATGCTAATTGCCTGCTATGGAAATATTGGGCCTGTGATTAGCCAGGCAGAGGGATTGGCTGGCCTGTGTTTTTCCCTGTCTGTGTGAGGGAGTGTCGAGCCAGCACGCCGGGCGTAGAAATAGGAAACCGCAGTCGTCGGTGGTGAAAGGAAATTCATTTTGCTGTCATTCACATGCGAGGCTGGGTTGAAAGTGTAAGGGTTGTTATTGTGCTCCAGTGGCAATTTGTCAGACAGCAATGTTGGCAAAATGTTGATAGAAAATCAGCTTGAACAAAATTACAGGAAAATTAGTTCAGCTGCTTTTAGGCAGAGTTGGAATATTCGTATTGATATGTGACTAATTATTTTGGCATCTTTAAATACCTGGACAACCAATCTGGACAACTAACTGCAACCTCAGATAATAAGTGTGATCAAATGTTGGTGCACATGATTGGTTCATGAGTTCATTATTCGTGTATAATGTTTTTATCTGTGATGAGTAATTTACCCAAACTCAAAAATGTTCTCCTCCCTGACTTATTATCTCAATCTGTAGGTCATTTACTGATAATGGCCACACATAATCACCTAACAAGACAACAAGGGTTAGTCTTAATAGACTCCTTCTTGAGATGCACATACATATGGAAATGAGACCCAGTGGGGGAATTTGCTTCGGCTTCTGCTACATATAACTCTAACCTGCTCGTTTTCTGAAGAATTATTCCTTTTACAAAACTTTCAATGTAGAACTGGCCAACTTTAACCCGTCTATGACTTCTGTCTCTTCATCTCTTCTCAAAATACAATTTTCTAAGTGTGCATGTACTTTATCCATCACCTATGAAACAAACCGTAGAAAGCTATAAAAGCTAGAAAGTTAAGTTAAGAAACAGCCATAATCAAATATCCTTTTAACAAATTTGACTTCTCTGACACTCAGCAGGTGCAACCTTTCCCCTCTCCTTCTTCTATTATAATTCCTCTTTGGTAATCTTTAGCTCTTTTCCATACACGTCAGATGTTAGCAGGTTATTTTAGTAACTTTTCTTCATTCAGTCACCTGCCATTTGACCTCGGCCTTGTCCCAGAACCAAACCAAAGCTTTTTTTTTTTTGAGAACCTTGGGCGGATATTGAAATGCTCTTTCAGACACTTTCTCTTTGCAGTAGTTCCCCCCAAGTGCTTTGTCCAAGATGCTGGAAAAGATGGAGAAGACAGAGAGAGCCCGGTTTTCCCAACGATGGGAGCAGTGGAGTGTTTGGGCAGCGCAGTGATTGGTGGTAGGAGTGGGGGGAGAAGGTTTGAGGGACCAAGAGGGGTGCAGGTCGGCTGTTCAAAGGCTGGCTTTTTACATTGTTGGTCAGTTGGGGATTAAGGTCCTCTGTGCAGCAGAATAGCCCCTCTAATTAAAAAGGATAAGAAGGCAGAAAAATAGCGAGAGGCACGGGAGGAAGCAAAGAGAGAGGGAGAGGGGAGAGCAAATTTGCAGAGAAAAGAAAGAAAAGAAAAACTGTTTTCAGTGTCATTCCTGCGGCCGGGCCCATCGATTCAGACTGGATTAACTTTAAACTCCTCCTCCCTGTTTCTCTGTCACTCTCTCCCTCAATCTCTTTCTGTCACTCTTTCTATTTCGCAATTTCCGAACTTTGTTCCCCACATGCACTTTGTTTACTTGAAAGTACAGTTAAACAATGCATTCAAAGCATACAGATTGAACTCAAAAAAGCTACATCTTTATATTGTATGGGGTGATCTATGTATACAACCTTGGCTGCAGCTTTATACGAGGTAAGCGCTCAGTCACTGCAAAAATACTTTGCAGATTCATCCTTTCATTCTGTTGCAGGTTTGCTGTATGAAGCAGACCCAGTGTGCGTGTGTGTGTGTGTGTGTGTGTGTGTGTGTGTGTGTGTGTGTGTGCTGCTCCGTATTTGCCGTCATCACAATGTGAATAGATCGGCTGTGTGCTGTGCCCCAGATGCTGGCTGACAGTAGGTGGGCTGTTTGCCGTGGGGATGCCAGGTTGTGTTTTTGTTTGGCCCTCCTCTGTCCCGCCTGCCTCCCTCCCCTTGCCCGGTGGGGGGTCCAGATCTCCCGGGGCTGGTCCCTGCTGACCAATACCCAGGTATGAGGCTTCTGAGTTTGGCTAACACTAGCTGTAGGCCATGGGAGGTTAACGAGGTACCAGCAGGGACAAGACATTCAACCCTCCCATGGACAAACCACAAGTGGTGGATGTATCTCAATGAAGGGCATGAATATGATATGTTGTAAGCCATGCGTGGGTGCAAAGGGGGTTAAAGAGTAATAATACTTCAGGTGCAATATAAAACTGCAGTGATACTGAGCTATCAAAGACAAATTCTCCACCAAGTCATCAGCTGGCCAGATGTAAGTCTGCTACTTACATCTGAAGAACTTGGTGAACTCTGACGGACAAATTCATGAAGTTGACTCATAGCAAGCCGTCTTAACAGTGGCTACTTTTGAGGGAACAAAAGTGCAAAATGAAAGCTATCGTAGCTTATTAGCTGTGTTGCACCACCTAGTTTTATTTAATTCTTCTTAAATGAACACTAAAACGTGAAATAAAGAACAATTCTGAGAACAAAGTGTGCAGGGAGGGAGTAAAAGGCACAGGACAGAGACAATATAAAGTTACAGAGGGTCTCCGCATGCTAGCATGTTTGCTTGTACCTTCCCATCCACAGTAGTACACCAGAAATGTGTCTCTTACATAAACTGTTACCTGTTCATACCTTATTGTCTCATTAGTGATCTAGCAAGAAGCTATCTAACTAACAGTGGTTATTTTTTATTAGTTTCACCTTGTTGAATTTCTCTTAATTGAATAAAATTGTGCACAACTTTGACAACAAAACATTGCAGATATAACAGAAAAGAGCCTGGAGATCCAAGTGCTAGCATGTTCACGACTTGCTCGCCTGTAGTTCACAAACTAGGCCTGCAAACTCTTTCTGGTATGACCAGGCCTTTAAGGTCCAACAACTGCAACTGACATTTTTGAAAAAATACAGCCAGCTTCATGTCTGTTGTGTTCCTCAGGAACACCTGCCGCCCGAAGCTCACATAGACTCTTATGAAAATACAGTAATTCAATATCCGTGGACGCTCACTTCGGTTTGGAATCATCAATACATGTATCGCTTCCTCCGCCCTGCCTATCAATAAATCTATCGATGTGAGTTTTGCAGTGCAGATGGCAAAGAGCAAGCTGTCATAATGTCTAATACAGTTCTGTGTGTGTGTGTGTGTAACAGATGGGGTTGGTTGAGTGGGCCAAATCATTGATTTGACCTTGAGATGGACAGCTGAAGTGAAGAACTGAAATAGTCGGTGCAAAAAGAAAAAATGAGGATCCAATAATATTGAGCACTAGCATGACTGCACAGCCAGTGAAAAATCTGTCTCACAATGCCCCAACTTCATTCAGGTACAAAACAAAATCAGTGGAATATTTCAAAGTTAAATTATCTATAATAAAGAAGGTTAATTACTTCTTCTGAACAGCAAACACTGAAAACAAAAATCATTCTAGCAGATAAGAGACTATAGGTTATAAATATTTTATTCCAAAGACTTGAGCTAATAGATAAAGCCCACAGCCACAAAGGATTCTTCTGATTTTTGCTGTTATTTAACCACATGAAGCAGTCCTATGGGGAGCAAACAAAAGGCTGCTGGAGGAGAGGGGAGGCAGCACATCATACTTGCCTCTTGCCAGCCAGTATTATCCAGTAGTCTCTGTGAGAGAGTGGTATCTCAGTCCCACGATTCTTAGCCTTCAATTCATCTCCCTAACAGCAGGAGAAACCGTGACTTCGTCAATTGGCCCGGAGACAGGGGGAGGGCATATTGCCACAGACATTAACAAGCGACTTCACCTTTTTACAACCACGGCCCCGTTTAGCTGAAACGCTCCCCAGGGCTATTAGATATTTTCCGATGAATTATATATCAGAGCTGAAGATGAAAGGACTCTGCATGAGCCAAGAATATAGCTGTGGGACAACAAGGGGACCAGATACTTAAGCCTGGTTTGTTTTAGTGTGAGTGCTGAGGGGAAATGAAAAAACTGCACTCAGGCCTGCAGGAAAAACTCTTTTAGTCCATAATGACCAACATCAGATCACAATATTAACATATCCCCCCCTAAATGTTAGTTCCTTGTTGGCTTTATAGATATATTCCATAAATATTGTATTTTATTTGATACTATAGAGTCCATAGAAGGCTGTATTGATTTTAGTGTTGAAGCCAGCAGCCTCACAGTCTGTTCATCTGGCATGCAGACTCATAATTAGTTCTCTAACCTGCTACATAAATCGAAACCTTCATTCAGAGGCTGCTGAGGCCAGAGTTTTGTCAACATGACATGAAACCAGTTTTAAAAATTACATTTGCTCTAAAATATTACAATTATATTCACTACATATCACATCACAGGCATTTTATTTTATTATTTTATCCCAAAAATTCAACGACCTGCCCAGACATGCACAAAATCCACACAAAAATTCTCAAGTGCTGTAAAATTAAATAAAAAACCACATAATTTGATCTGCTGTTTATGTTTTATTTATTTTTTTTAAATGTTACATAAAAGTGGTGTTAGTGGTGGTGTTACTGGTGGTGGTGTGCAGCTTCATGGGCCACCATCTTTTTTTTCTTAAATCTCCTTTACAGGGTTACACAGAATCAAAGCGTGACAGATCCCCAAGAAGTTATTTTCACCTCTCACTACAAAACACTGCCTCGCTTTTGCTTGCTCAGCTCATTTTGACAATTAAATCTGCAAGCTGCAGCTTTCATCTTCTCCTTGTTATTATGAGTTATATATCAAAATGATCTGCAAGGTGATCGGCTCTGATTGACACATATATTGGCATCTTCAGACCTGAAAATAAACTGTAGACACTACTGAGAAGGCTGACTATAATATGTTTAAATGATAATAAAATATAGCACAGTATTGTTAGTGCCACTTTACTCCAGCTGCTGCATCCTTTCACACCTCTGCCCTTCATCATATTTTCTCTCATTTCCATTGGCTGCTAAATTTCCTCGCAGTCTCTCTCTCTCCATAAATACTGAGCAGGTCTTAGTATTATCCGCATCCAACAAGCTTACCAAGGAGGAAACTAATCAAAGCCGCTTGATAGAACCACTCTGCACTGCTGAGAGAGGCGTTAGGAAAATACCTGAAGTAAGTGATTTATTTCACTTTTCTGTATGAGCAGTATTTTTCCTGTAAATGTTAAGTGAGATGATTTTTTTTTATTCTAATCGACGGTGAAAACCTGCAGGAGCTGCGTGCGGTGGAGATGCAGATAGCCCACAGGGTTGATAATTGGGTAGGCGTGCTTTCAAACTTTTCTCCCCTCTCTCTCTCTTTCTCCTCTCGGCTCTGTGGGCTGCAGGCTCGGAGCAAAGGGGCACTCAACCGATTAATAGCAGGACGGTGGTGCGGTCCACAACTTTAGATAATACACTCCAACTGCTGGATGTTTGACTAGAGACTCTGGATGTATTGAGGCATGTAGAGGAGGGAGGGTAAACCCTGCTCAAGTCAAGTTGGAGGATGACAGCAGGTTTTATCTGAAGTCACACGACGTATTAAATTCATATTTTTTAATCAAACTGCTTAAATAACGAGGGTTATTTTCTGGTGTAATTTTAGAAAATAAAGTTCAATATTTATTGTGCAAATTTATATAATAACATCCCCTGTTTTTTTTGCTGAATTTTGACCATAGAAACACATGTAAATATTTAAACAACAGACCCTTTTCCCAGCAGCCATTTTGACATGAAATAGTAGGGTCAACACAGGTGTTTCCAATGATACTAATTTAGGTTCAGTTCCATTTATTGCAGCAGAGACTTTCCAGTGAGCCAACACGCACCACAGCACTCTGTTTGACCTGAATGGAACGGGACCTTAATTAATATCATTAGTAACACCTGTGTTATACCTACTATTTCATGTCAAAACGGCTGCAGTGAAAAAGGTCTTTTAAAGAAAAATGTTCACACGCACACAAAAAAATAAATAATAATAATCATATTTTTGGAGCTCCACCGGGCATGTGTCGGTTTGAGAAAGTGAGGTTGGTTGTGCTGGATTTGGGGGGGGGGGGGGGGGGGGGGGGGGGGTTTGATGATGAGGTGGTGGGGGTGGTTGGTTGTCTGGCAGTCAGCTGGTCTGATAAATACAATGCCAGTCTTTGTTTTATTTTCGTGACGCAGAAAATTAAGGAGGCCTGAATGCGGAGTCGTGGCTGGCGTCCTGTAATCAGGCCAGCGCGTGCCGTCCGGATTATCTCGTTAATTTCTTACAGAAAAAAAAAAGAAGAGAAAAAAATCTCTTGCAGCCAATAATAATTAATGACTGGGCAGGGTATTTATTATTGAACGGATGTGGTGGAACAACCGGTAAGCCTGGGGTGCAAAAAGTGACAGATTGAGTATAGGAGTGGCCGTTATTGGCTGTATAAAAACGAGCGGTCCGGTTAGAGAGAGGAGCACCCTGCGGTCCTGAGAACTTTATTCTACAGGTAGGTGTCGGTAGAAACGTTAGGAGAGGCCTCAGACAGCAGCATATGGTGTGTAGACTAATTACTATTGTTAGCAGCAATAATTAGCTATTACTAAAAAAGAAAGACATTATTAAGGCCTGTTAAACATTTTGTATTCAATCAATGCGTTCAATCGCTTTTCTCCCAATTGATTAGGCCTAACCCCCAGAGGGGAAAATAATATAGATAGATAGATTTAATATTTTATCATATTTCCTTGCTACTAGATTGCGTATTTAATGTTCAAATTAATCGATATTGACCTTATACTAATTAAATTTCTATAATATTCCTATTAAAAACATTTATAATGCACATTTGTCTCACAAATTAAATTCACGCTGTGACTTACATTATATATTCTATATCATTATTAATTAAATCCTTATAAATGTTATTTATGATACATTTTTTTTTATCTTTATAAAAGTTGTAATAATTAATTGTCGAATTAATTTGAACAAGGTGTTAACAGACCTCGTTTAGATAAAGTGCTCTCACATTAAAGTGTTCATATGAAAAACTTTTTATCTCCAGAATACGCGGAGACAAATTTAAGGAGCCCATCTCCTTGTTTGTTTAGATTAAGATTAAGTGCTCCTCTCTAATCAACACTTTTCGATAGTCTCACCTTCCAAATCTAATTACCGGGAGCAATTCATTAGGAAAGGAGGGGGAATCACCCGGAGGAGTGTCAATAATATGTGAGGAATGCCTCCATGTTTCTAATTATTTGTTAAAGTTGTCCTTCGTATTTTAATTTCGTTACATTTGAATGTACAAGGGTTTTTAGTGGAAACCAACAATAGGCCTGAGATATAGAAATGAAGATGCTGAGTTGTGTTTGAATGAGCGCGCAGTTTGCAGTATTGGCTTCATTGTTTGTTCCCTAAAGTCTTTTGTTATCAGCATTACTTATCGGTCAACAGTGGGCTTTGTTTCTGCAAATGGCCCCCCAATCAGCTGTCTATTTAGCTTCGCCTAACCTGTGGGTATATGCTAATTGAGAGCCCGGTTGGGGCCCAGCGAGTGTGCGCATTTTAACGACAATGTTTTGTTTTGGTGGTACTAGGAGAGGAGTGTGTTTGGGGAAGAGGGGGGTGATAAGGGGCGGGGTTATAGTAGCAGTTAGTGTGTGTGTGTGTGTGTGTGTGTGTGATGGTGTGGGGTGATGGCGTAAACGCCTGTCAGCCAGACAGAGCATCCTCAGTCCAGCAGGGACAGCTGGGGGTCTCCACTCGCCTTTTAAGAGCCCTGCGAGTCCGAGGACGCCCACTTCTTGAAGCCCGCCGCCGTGCGTAAAAGGCTGCGCGTAAAAATCAGACGGACACAGACGATTCTGAGCAAACCTTTCCTGTTTTTGTGTCCCGCTTCAGGTGAAACACCAAACGGAGACTCAAGAGGATTACAACTATTTTCTTTGCCCTATTTTTTCGTACTTCTCCTTCTTCTTCTTTGGTGCCCTCTAAGTCCGGCCGCCAGCATGATGTCCTATTTGAAGCAGCCGCCGTACACGGTGAACGGACTGAGCTTATCTACCTCAGGAGTGGACCTGCTGCACCCTTCAGTGGGATACCAAGGTAATATACAGGCGAACAAAAAATATATTTCAGGCTATTGCGGTAGTTTATGTGTATTAAATAACGAAAAAGTGAGAATTATTTACAACCATCAACTTATTTTCATATTTGGAGTAACGACTGGATGATGACCATTTGTATTTTAGCCAAAGCCATGGCCTTTAAAGAAACGTTAAACGCCGCTATTTATAATCTATAGAGATTATATTTGATATTTGCTTTTAATTAAGTTACAGAACTTATATATTTATACCGAACAAGCTGCCTCATGTGGTTTCTTATTTTAATAACACTTGTTTCTCACCCCTTTTCTTCACAGGCACCCCTCGCAAACAGAGAAGAGAGAGGACGACCTTCACTCGGGCCCAGCTCGACGTGCTGGAGAACCTGTTCGGAAAGACTCGGTATCCTGATATCTTCATGAGAGAGGAGGTGGCCTTAAAGATCAACCTGCCTGAATCTCGAGTGCAGGTGAGTCTTTCAACACGAATACTGTACAAGTTTACACTCCACTTAAGGGAAAAGTGTCCCATTCATTGTTTAAGTGCCTGAAAACTGTTTGTGATTAACCTTTTTTTTATTGTCAGAATAAAGTTTATATAGGCTATATTAATTATATAAAGCCCGTAAGATTAATGAAGATAGGCCCGATGGACAGTTTAAAAAAATAACATGAACCTTAACAGCATATTTAATTAACTATTTTTTCAGTCTAGTGTTTATCTGGGTTTATGCTGCATCTTATATCCTGGAAGCAGATACAAAGTATTAATTTTCCATACCCCAAGTTGTCTTTATAGCTATATAAAATTAATTTAACCATTTTTCTTCCAGGTATGGTTCAAAAACCGCCGAGCCAAACATCGCCAACAGGCCCAGCAAACCCAAAGTGGGGTCCAGAACAAGGCAGTCAACAAGCCGGTGAAAAAGAAAGGCTCTCCGGTCAGAGAGGCGAGCTCAGAGAGCGGAGCCAGCGGCCAGTTCACGCCGCCCTCCACCACCTCACTCCCGCCTGTGAGCAGCAGCACGGCGCCGGTGTCTATCTGGAGCCCGGCGTCCATCTCCCCGCTCTCCGACCCGCTGTCTACCTCCTCCTCCTGCATGCAGCGTTCCTATCCCATGACCTACACCCAGGCGTCGGGCTACAACCAGGGCTACACGGGTTCCTCGTCCTACTTCCCAGGGATGGACTGCGGCTCCTACCTTTCGCCTATGCACCACCAGCTATCCGCCGCGGGCTCCGCCATGAGCCCCATGGGCAGCAACGGGGTGTCAAGCCACTTGAGCCCGGCGTCTTCTCTCTCCTCTTCGGCGTACGGGGCGGCGGCGGCGGGACTGGGCTTCAGCGGCGCTGCAGACTGCCTGGACTATAAGGACCAAACAGCCTCCTCATGGAAGCTCAATTTCAACGCGGACTGTTTGGATTACAAAGACCAGGCAGCGTGGAAATTTCAGGTGTTGTGAGAGGAGAGAAATAAAAGGGACAAATGTGACAAACTTGCAGACTATACAGGCAAATTAAAACCCAAGGTTGGGAGCGGCAAGTGCGGCGTTTTTTCCACGACTACAGCCCCCAACTTCTACCTCGGGCAGAGCAGAACAAGGACTGCCAGCCGGTTGTCTCACTTGTTGGGTTAATTTATTAAACATTCACACTGACTTCTCCCCAACTTTGATCAAGGACACGGAACAAATGTGTTGACCAAAAGGAGAAAAAAGGATCAAAAGAGCGAAAGATCCAAGCCTAACTTGGTTGAGTTTGAGGAATAGGTCAGGTTTTCTTCTAAGCTCCTTAAAGACTCCCCTCTCTTGTCTTTTTTTTATTTTGTTGGCACGCTGAAGGGCCCCTTTGATCAAAGCGTTGTGCATGAGTGTGTGTGTTGTAGAGAGAGAGAGAGAGAGAGAGAGAGAGAGAGTGTGTGTGTGTGAGAGAGAGAGAGAGAGTGAGCAGCTCTGACATGAACCTGGATGCACTATTAATTTATGAGAAATATGTTTAAGACTAGTTATAAGAGACAATCAGTCCGTTTGCGTGTGCTCATAAATGTCCCTTATATGTTTTTGAATTATTCTCCCCCTGTGTTAGATTTCTTTTTAAATTGTGATTCTTTGTACTGCCTGTATGCAATTTTTCTTCACGCCACAAACCCAGCTGTGGATTTGATAGATTTATTTCCATGTTTCCAGTGTTAAATTATTATTATAAGGACATATTAGTTGAATGAAATAGGGATTGCAGGGTAAAAAAAAAAAATCAAGCCAGCAGCGAGTAAGGTCCTTTTTTGTAAAGTGCGGTGAGAAGGCCACAAACACACTAAATAACAATAAAGACCACTTGACCTGATCCAACACTGTGGCTGCTTGTGTGAATCCATCTAAATCATCTGTTTGTATCACCTGTTTCTGCACACATGTCAACAAACATGAGAACCCACATCTTCCATTAAAAGTGTCAGTAAACTCCATCCACTTTCTATATTTCTACGCCTACATCACTAAAGTCCATGATTTCTGCCCAGGCTGGGAGGAATGTGAATTATGGCAGAGCTATGTTAATCCCAGCCTCTTAAAGAGGATAATCCAACATTTTATTGACGGCTGCTCTCTGCTTCAGGGCGCACCGCTGGTCAGTTCACACGCAGAAATGTGAAATGAGCTCAAGAGTCCAGGAGCAAACATGAGTTTAAAGACGGGTTATAAACATGACTGAACATGAAACAGCAGCCAGGGAGGTGGACATTAATAATTTAAACAATAACTCTATTTTTGATCCATATAAAGGTGGGTAAACACGGTAGAGTTAAAAAAAAAGAACATCAGTAAGTGGTGAAATACTTTGTTTCCATCAATCTGAAGCTGAAACTATCACAGTAGATAATCTAAATTAAATATCATATTCGGCTTTAAATGATGTTTTATACTTTTGCCCCTGTTCCATGGATGATGACAATAATCTCGATCAAAATCAAATTATCCAGGCATCTGTTGCAGGGATTGTGATTAGCCGTGTATTGCGCATATGGATCTGTGTGCGCATAAAGCCACTTTGCAGCCTTTTTGGGGTTTTAAACACAGAGAGAGAGCATTTGAGCCTGAGCAGGGGCTCGTGCATGGATTAAAGTAGTAGTAGTAGTAGAAGAAGAAGGCTCGTGCTATCGGTCTAATTAGGATGTGACAGGAGATGTCACAGAGGCTGCTCAAATAGTGACTTTTTGCTGCCGTTCAAGTGCTTTGTTGTCAGTTTGACCTCCAATTAGCGCAGAATGACACACATAATTACAGAGCTACACGCATCTGACTGCTGTCTGAATTAGACACTAAACATTTAACCTATCAGATTTTGTATATAATATGTTTTTAAGTGGTTAATCTGTAAACGTGACAAAGGATTTGGAGTAGTCAGATCGCGCGTAAAATGCGGACCTAAAAATCTTGAGCTGAATTAAGACAAGACTGATAAGGACAAATAAAAAACAGCTGTAAATCTGATGGGCAAACGAGGAAAACACAATAAATCACATGAAAAAACACGCCTAATTAATAAAACCTGACAAATATTAGTCTTAATTTATTTTATGGGGGGGGGGGGGATCCTTCATTCCCATCCAGTGGTTCAAGTCAAATGTGTCCATAAAGATTGGAGCTACATTTTATATAATCATAACCAAATAAAACTGCCGCATAAATAAAATGATCTCTATATTTCTGTCTCACTTGCCTGTAGTCCTCTACATATTTTTTCTTGATTCCCTGAGTCAAAGTTTCAACAGGTTCAGTCCAAAATGTCAGCAGAGAGCAGTAAGTCAGTCAGTCAGTCTTCCTGCAGCAGGAGGACCAGGCCCCCCCCGAGTATCCATTCGGTTTTAATTAAGCACAAGCGGCACTAAAGGGGACATATGGGTCCGGCAGACGCTCTTCATTAATCCTCTCATCGCTTTCGAGGATGTTAAACAATAAAAAAGAGCCTCGGAAGCCTCTTCTTGGCCGAAGCGACCGCACATTTTGTAGACCGTCGCCCTGAGGCAGGGCTTTCCCCAAGCGGCACCACTTCACCGCGGCCGGGGATTTACAGGTTTCCCCCGCCGGCGGTGGAGAGGAGGTCCGACCGACGCAGGAGGGGCGCCTCGATCCGGCTCCACAGCGGCCCAATGATAATTTACTGTTTTTATTACACTGTTAATTATAACTCTTTATTTTTCATTCTATATTCCTTATCTAATTTATAATTTATGTGACTGTGACAACAGTTTCTCACTGATGTGAATAAAGTACGCATGAGGTTAAAAAATGTATGCAGGAATAAACAGAGGCTCAGCTCAATGAAGAACTGAATTTGGCAATATCATACTGTGAAATATATATTAACTTTATCTCTTTATGTACTACATATAATGGCATAATATATAATACTACTAAT
Source organism: Sciaenops ocellatus (assembly GCA_033000465.1). Lineage (NCBI taxonomy): Eukaryota > Metazoa > Chordata > Actinopteri > Sciaenidae > Sciaenops > Sciaenops ocellatus. The sequence goes on from CP136886.1 coordinate 9,556,806, forward strand.
AATAGTAGTAGTTATATTAATATTAAGAACAGACCACATATTTTAACTGTTAAATTGGCTGAACATGTCTGGATACTGATCTCTGAAATGGCTGTATTAAATGTGAAAATATTTCATAATTATCTTTATATAAGGTTTGTAAAAACATATCATACATCTTATTTTTACAGCTCACTTTGTAGTCAGCATATAGGTGGTAGTTTGTTGCTATAACAAACCAGTATGTCAATTGTTGTCTGAAGCATGACATAAACCGTTCATGATGAACAGTTCATGATTCAGTTCAATTCATTTAAATGGGCTAATGCTATTATCAGCTACACAATGTCACTGACAGGCATGTGACTTTGTTTTTTTAAAAAGAGAGAATTAGTGAAAGTATACTGTGGCATCAGTAACTGCCATGTGGTCAAGTGGGATATGGACCTGATTCCTTGACAGCAGTTGCATAAAATAAAGCACAAGATGAACTGGATATAGTTTCCTTTATGAATCAGAGAATACGGGAGATAAACGGCCAATTTGTTGGTGAGAATATAACTGAAGACTATTGTTATGCATAAGTATGTGTCCTACATTCCCAGAGAGACGATGTCTATCACATATCAACACATACATAATTCATCTGCAACAACAACAGTCATGGAATCTCATTTAAATGAATGAAACAATAGTGTTTCTGTACTCCTGTCAGGCAGGCGGTTGAGGAATATGGTAAATGGTTAAAGTGCACAGCCTTAACTCTTCATGACCCTCTCTATCTGTGTTAAGCCGTGCAATGTTTAGAGTGATTTCATCTCATGGATTACACAATTTGATGAGATTAAACCCGATTCTATGAGATACACGCTAAATGTTGCCACGTGACGTTTTAATGTGACACAAAATGTTCTTTTAATTGCTCCAAATACTCAACTGGGGGTTAACTTTGGGTTTTAATGTACAGCTCCCCTTTATATTGTGTTAATGCAGAGTCAAATTTAACAGAGGACAGAAGGAAACCTGGTGTATCTTAAACAGAAAATGCATCTCACTGACCAGAAGCCATTTTTTGTATAATATCAGAACCTGATTCAACATGAAGGCTGCTTACACTGCTACAGCTAGTAAACTGAGTTGTCTATCATTTGATTGTCCAGAAACATCATAAGGCAGCACATACTCAAAGAGAACTCATGTAAAACACTGTTTTCACTTTTGTTTAAAAAAAGAGGCACATATGCAAACAGAGCTTCAAGAGAACATTTTTTTCTCATATTTAGACCCTGTAAATGTACAACATCAAAGTCCTCTTTAGAAGGTACAATTCCTGCATTCAAAATGACACTGAAATATTATACGTAAAATGTACTCTTAGTGTCATGAGTAAAAAATAGTCTGATATATGTATTACAGTGTTATTATACTGTTGCAATGCATAAGCAGGATGTGGACCTATAGTTTTAATACACAGTTTGATAGTTTAGTGCAACTCAATGGTCCTGCACTCTCTGAAGGATCACAAGACAAATCTGCTGGGTTGTGAGATGATTAATGGGATTGGAAAGAAGAAGTTTCTACTTGTTTTTCTAAACTCTAATCTTGGCTTTTTTGTCAAATATAATTTTACCTCTTAGTGCCTCAAGCAGTTATTTGAATGAAACAATCACAAGTATTTGAGAGGGGAAATGTCTCTGCTGATAATTGTGAAAGGTGACAAGGGGCCACTGCTTTTTAATGAGGGGCCACATGCCTAAGAACTAGTGGTTTAATCTTAACAATGCCTTAAAATGTAGTGGAGTATATTTTTAGTAATATACCTTTAAGTAAGTAACTTTAGATTTTGCTTAACTTTGAAGCTCACACCAAGTAATTAAATTAGATGATGTATGTGTGCCGAAGGTGTTAATTATTGTCAGTGTCATATCAATATTACACATTTTTATATCTGAAGAGGCCATTGCATGTCCCATAGTGTCATCGAACAGGACAAATTATACTGAAGTTATTCTTGATAACAAAGTAAACATTAAATTGTTAATCTCATATAAAATATTATTGGACAACATGAGTCTACCGTTGAGCCGTGCCAGATTTTGTCAGGTGCACACAAAGAGTTTGATGTTCTTGTGAACAAAATTAGGTGGGAGTGTGAGCATGTTTATTCCAAGCTTTGTTTGGCTCTTCTCCAATTTTATGATGAAATTTGCTGAAGAAAATGCTTACTAACTGGACCTCCTGAGTGCTTCTCCAATAATAATAGCCGCTTTCGCCTTCTGTTGATGCTATTTTCATGTTACAACCATGGCACACTGCATGAGTGTTTTTAATTTTCTTATGAGGAGAGGGACACCCAGCCAAACATTTTTATACGAGATAACATTTTCATACATTTCCAGCTTTTCTGTGAGGCCGTCTAAAGATCATGTGAATAACATTGTGAACTAATGAAGGCCACAGGCTGTAATGTGTGTATTCCTATCTTTTCTTAAGTCCCTTTTAAATCCATTAAATGCTGTTTAATTTCTCTTAGTCAGCTTTTTGAGATGACAAACCCTGCAGGCCAAGAAAACCCCTTTAAAGATTCCACAATGAGCAATCCTGCTCTAAAATCATTAAATGTATCTGATTTGTATCATAATCTGTACATAATCTCACCCAATAATAACTCACTTTATGTAGAATTAACTGATTTTAAAGACTTTAGCCTGTTATAAATGTATACAATGAAAACAGCAGTGAAATGTTAAACTAAATGACATTTGAGTGTTGCTAGGATTTGAGCTGTGTCTCCACCATATGGCTGTAGTTACGTGAGCCAAAAAAAATAATACTTAGATATTATCATTTGAGGAAACACAAATCTCTACATATGTTGCACACACATAGACATAAAGCGGAAAGCTGATTACAGATTTAAACAAAATCCAGTATATGCTTTACATAAAGCAAATGTCTAGTCAGTGTTTCTTCCATCCATTTAGCTTCAGGATCTTACAACCCTGGATTATGTTGACAGTGGACATTCAGCCAACAAAGCACTCCTGTCCTTGTAAGAACAGACCATTAGCAGGAAAAAAAAATCACAAATCTCCTTATAAGAGCAAAAGGGATATGTTGTACAAACAGATTACATGCATTTAATGGCCAAATTTACATCCATAAACTAAAGCTGAAAGCATCTGACGTAAACAGATGACTGAGTAAAGCTTCATCGAGGAAGGTATAGGACACTGAGGACGAGGCAGTGTGGGTAGATACATAAATAATTAAATCAAAAACACATGCACAATGGTTGTTGAGGAACAAGTGATATAAACGGGTCTTATTTGGCTCAAGTGTAATAATAATATATGTCTAACACAGGAAGTTACAGTTCAGTTCAGTACTGTGTTTTATCTTCCCCTCAAGCAGGAGGCTGCAGTTTGACTGTTTCTGAAATCAATAAACTTGAAATACATGGTTGGTGCCCTCTGACACTAAAATCAAAATGTTAACATCATATACTACACACTAAAACCTCAAATTTGAGCCTGTTAACACAGACACTTTGTATGTATTAATCTTAAATGGAAGGCCATAATTTATATGAACTGAACTAGATTAAATGATCTTGGTAAAACTATGACAATAACCTCACTTTAACCTTGAAGGGCTAGCAATTACGAACATTTGTGTTGGTCATATTAACAGATAAACACATGAACTAGTAACTGAAACAGTGCATTTAGTCACATTTTGGCAAAAATATCAGTATACAAATGGAAAGAAGAAGGATTGTTTGAAAATGTTTCAATTGACTTCATAATTTTGATTCCTACTGTAAAAAAAACCCAAACAAAGTATGGTTGGATTATTACCTTGGTAATTGGTATTAACTTTACCAAAAAAAAGTTAGACAAACAAAATGTAAAACAACTGACAAAAAAACTCAAGGTCCACTTACTAGTTTCAGGAGCTCAGCTGTACAACAAATACTAACTACAAATGACTTTCACACACTGAAATAAAGTGAAATAATTTAGACTAACTTTAATTCAAAACTTGGCCAAACCCCGGACGCTGTGCCAATTTTTGTAATTTTCTAACAAACAAAAAAATGTATTGCAATATTACAAAATCACTTTCTGCCGCTATACACAGTATACACAATACGTTATATATAAACTATAAATATTCTTACAAACAGCTTCAGAATACCTTAAATTAAGGTCAAATCAGTGCCAACAGTTCAATCAGCTGTTAGACACGCAGACCTTAACTGCCAAACCTCTCCTGTACTGGTGTTACAATACAGAGGTCAAAGGTCAAGGGGCCTCCCATTGCAGTAGAATGCTGCATTGATGCAACAGAAAACTGTAGTGTAGAAAATGTTACATTCATGTCCATTATTACAGTTAGAGACAAATAGGACACGATTTACAAAAGATAAAAACATAAAAGCTAAGCTGCAGTACATGATTATCACAGTTTCCTCTTCACTGTATTATTGACCTTCCTCCTCGCTCTGCCTCTCTCTGGGCAGATGGAGAGGAAGTACAGTGGAGGAGGATGGATGCAGAGTTTGTTAACAGATGCCTCTCTCCCTGCCCCGCCTTGCCTCGGCCCACCTGTTAAGGGCAGCACTGAGCTCCTGGAGGCGAGCGTGTCTGTTGTGGATGCACGCCGGGGAGGAGGTGGCCAGGGAGGGGCAGACTGGAAACTCTGGCACGTGCTTTCATCCAGAGATTGTTCTTGTAAGTCTTGTGGCAGGGCATGTGTGTGTGTGTGTGTATATGGGCATTAGGCGTGCATATGCGTGTGAATGAGTGCAGGTGTGTATCTCTATGTGTTTCCTCTCCCCTGTGGTAATACAAAGCATCAGAGTGTGGAGCAAGCACTGATGTGTTTATGGGGTTTGTGAATCAATCATATGTGTGTTAGTGTGTGTGTTTAGGGGAGCAGGAGGAGTGTGTCCTCTCTGCACCCCCACAGCCGCCACACGCCTGGCCACCTGCTCTGGGATTAGAGAGCATGCGGATTACACGCGTCACAATGGAGATACACAAACACAAATATGCCCTCGGCCAACAAAGGACACACACCGGACAGCTCCACCGCTAATCACTTTTAGCATCTTCAATATTTTCATAGTTTGGGAAATAATGACTCTGGACGCAGCGCACGACATGGCAGATGATGTTTGTGTTGAGTGATGCTGTCAGAGTGCAGCACAAGAGATTTTGAGCTGTGGATTAATTTTTGTGTGTGTTTGTTGAGGAAGGCTTATTGCACTATTCACTTGGCTAGTTGTTTCAGTGGGTTTTAACATGTGTGTCTGTGTGTGTGTGTGTGTGTGTGTGTGTGGGGGGGGTGTTTTGCCTTGCCTGCTCCACTGTGACCCGCAACAGATCCGCTGTCCTACTTTTCAATCATAAAAACAGTGTGACGTCAACACGGAGAAACCAACAGGCGATCATCACCAAGAAAGGTCATCAAAAAACAACATCACCATTAACACAAACAACAATAACTATTGTGATTAATTTAACGGCTCTAAGTTACAACAAAAAAAAGTTCCACTCATAAATGATTCAACAGGCCTTTCTCTACCTACCATGTCCTGTGAGGAACAGTGAGCAGAAGGATGCAGTGAAGCATGATTAGTCACTTGTTTTATTGTAATGTGAGGTGTGTTCATTATAGGCTCTTTATGAGGTCAGAAACTTACTGATCATCACATTTGCAGGCTAACGACATAACTCACTCTTAAACACTACTGTGTGAGGATAAATCTATTGATAGCTTTGACTCAGTTCCCCACAATAATTTAAAGCAGCAATCCACCCATTTTATATGTCAGAGTGAATTTTTACTAGTGATGGGGAGCACTAGACGGCCTATAAAAGCACTTCTATGATGTCTTGTGTAGCATTTAAGGACTAAAAAGGGATCATCTATGATCCTACCTAGGATAAATACATAGACTCCCCACCAGAACTGAAGAAGCTTCTTGGATGCGAGGCGAAATGTCTTCACGGATACAAACAAGTCCTGTTTCCCCAAACTCAACCTCTGCAGCGCCTGCTTTAACCATTCTTTATAAATCTGTCTTGCAAGCGCCCCAATTTCAAACAAGTACAGTATCCTTTAAAAAAAAAAAATTAAAATAAAAAAATAGATATGTACATGTGATCTAAAACAGAAATCAAGCACCACTTTTCAGTAAGAAGTCACTTATAACCGCATTTACATTTAAATGCATAAAATTGAACCGGACACTCTTGATTTGTTAGTTGGATCATAAATTATCTTCAAGTATTCAAACGAAAAGTTTTTTTTTTTGTTTTTGTTTTTACTCTTGTTTAGTTTGCACAGTTAAAATGACATAAAAAATGACAAATGTAACAAATAATGTAAAGTGCAGGGAGAGGCAGAAAACCCAGATGGGCGTATTTAAAGCCTCCACCTTAAGTTAAAATTTCACAGTTATAAAGAACACAAAATTAACATGCATAGAATAATACATAAAGTAATGACAAACTTGTAATAGAAAAAAACATATGCATATATAACATCAGCAACAAATAATAGTAAGTAAAGGACACATTACAACTTATCTTCTCAAGTAAGTTGTAGTTTTACGTATTAGGATGTTCTGTTACAAGGTTATGAGGCTACGCTGTAATTTGTTACATAAAACAGAGACATGGTGAAAAAAGTCACCAAACATCGTCCAGCGGCTCGTGATAGCAATCAGTTGCTCACATGTAAATCTAACAGTCATCACTGTAACACACGCTTTTGTATGCATGATGTAATTCGGTGCTTCAGTGTCATCTAAAATTATTTTAATGACATGTTTGAACTAAACCTATCACAGAAATTACAGTAAGGTGATGTAAAAGGATGCCAAGACCCCTGATGTACAGCCAAAAACTACCAGCAATGTGTGTGTGCGTGTGTGTGTGTGTGTGTATTTTAAAACACTTGTTGGATGTTGGTGAAGAGTTTCAGCCTTTGGGTGTTTTGTGATAGTCATGGTGGGATGTTTGGGGGGGGGGGATCTTCTGCCACCATCTTCCCCCTCTTCCTCACCTCCTTTTGCCCCACAGGGTCGATGGGTTTGTTTTGCTAATGACCCCATCCCGTTATGACCTCATTCAGTTTGCGCTCAGTAATTGGTGGCACACTGACACACTGCGGTGTCGAGGGAGGGGCTCACACGCCTAGGGGGGCCATCCCATTGTAAACATTCTTCCCCGACAAATAAGGTATTGTTATTGATGATTAACGGCAATGAGGGATACTGTGTGTGTGTGTGTGAGTGTATGTGTGTGTGTGTGTGTGTGTGTGTGTGTGTGTGTGTGTGTGTGTGTGTGTGTGTGCGTTTGGGCAGGGAAAAGGATAATGAGGATGATGGAGGTGATGAACGATGATGACAAGTGAGGCGTTACCACAGATTAACCTCAGGGGCAGTAATGAAGCTGGCTGAGATGACAGTAACATTTTTTGTCGTGCTCTGTTGACAAAGACACTCTTCACACCTTCAGGTACTTACATGCTCTCATGCAAGGCACGGAGTGATGAGCAGAGCGGACCGCAGAGCCATGTTTCTCACTTTCACACTGTTTCCATGTTTCCATAAAACCTCTCCCAGACAAATCGAATATTTGAAAAATATTGTCTTATCTGGATGAATGTGGAAAGGGATAAATGAAAGTCAGAGGAGATTATTAATAGTCATAGTTTTTCAGCTGCAGTTGCTTTTACGTTGCAGATTTTTTACATACGATTCCTTTAAAATATGATGCATTATCGATCAAACTACCCAACAATGTATATTAAAATTAACTTAATCTCAACCATCAATGTTATCAACATTACACTTTAACGTATCCATAATTTTGTTGTTTTTTGTTTTCATAGTTTTGATGTGTTTGCTCTAGGTGGTCCATGTTTCTTCTCCATACAGTACACTGTCTTGTAAACTAATATTTTAGTCCTTACTTTCACGGTCTTCACAACTCTACGTGGGTTTTACAAAGGTCACACTGGTACAGCTAATATGATGTATTTTTTTTTGTTGATGTCATATGATGTATTGCAGGTGGGGCAGCACTGATTTCTGGTAGCAGCTGGCAGTAAAACTTGTGTTTTCCATCGGTTCAGGTTCAGTCTGAGTAGCCTAGATGCTTGAACACATGCATCAAGGATGCACTTTACCGACAATATAAGGATATATATGACACTGACACTGGTTATTCTAGTACATTTTGCTGATAATACGTATGTACTAATTAAGAGCTAAGAGCATTTTTACATTGAGCTATTGCTACTTTAGTATAAGATCACAATACCACAGCTGCACAATGAGGGCATTCAAATATGCTGCACTAATGTGATGGATAGAGTTATTATCTATGACAGAAGTGAATAAGTTACTGTCTCATCCTCCACTTCTTTTCCCCAAACTTCCATTTGACTTGCAGAACGGAGAGTTCTCTCTTGCATGGATGGAAGGTAAACTATCTGACTCTTAATATGGCACAAAATTATACCCTCGAGATGTGTGTGTGTGTGTGTGTGTGTGTGTGTGGTTGTGTGTGTAAGCGTTAAGTGGTTGCATGTCTCCTGTGAGAAATGCCTGGGGTCTTTCATGGGTTTTTCTAATGTGTCTGTCTACATGCCATTATTCAAATGAATTCAAGGGGAAGTGTGTGTGTACTGTGTGTGTGTGTGTGTGTGTGTGTGTGTGTGTGTGCTAAAACACTCCACTGAGGAAATGTTTTGATTGTACATCAAAAAAAAAAGTCACATGATATCTATCGGTCTTAATTATAATCTACTATGTGTCATGTAATTACACAGACATTATTACCATTAATTATTGAGCATTTCTAAATTAATTAGCATGTATCATGTCTTCTATGTGCGTGTGTGTGTGTGTGTGTGTTTGCGTGTGCTCTGTGGCAATGGATTTGGCACGTTAGCAAAATGTTTCGCTGACGTTACATTGTGTGTGTGTGTCACACAGGCGAGCACCACAGGAAGCCTTCCTCAAACAAAAACAATAAAAAACGTGCTTCTGCTCGTGTTTGGTTTATATCTGGAAAAACACTACTCGTGTGCACATGCGCCCGCAAATACCCACAAATGCAAACACACACATGCACAATCTTGCTTCTTTTACTTTTAGTGGGTGGCAGCAAAAGTCATCCCTGCAAGCTCCCCCCCTCCTCCTCCTCCTCTTCTTTCCTCACCTCTCCTCTCCCTCTCTCCCCTCTCCTCATCCCACTATCACATTGGACAGGGTCTACTTATAGTACCGCGCCAGAGAGCGGAGAATGGGGAGAGAAAGGGTATTATGACAGTGAGGAAAGAAAAGAGAGGGAGCGAGAGAAAAGAAGGGCAGACAGGGTATTATGAGAGAGAGGGATGAGAGCAGTGAAGGCATTTGGAGTCTTTATTCGCCTTCCTAAGCCACGGGCTCCGCTCCCAATCCGATTGGTCGATACGGCCAGCCATGTAAATGAAATGCAAAGCAGAGAGACCCTTCCTTCCCTTTGCCAATTTGTGGGGCCCTTTCTCTCTTCCTCCGCCGATGGCTTCGTTCTTTTATCAGTCTGTCTTCCTCGCAACGTGGCGCCTTTCTTCCTCGGTATCACAGCCCGCCGCCTTCAACCTCTGATTCTTCCCCTCTCTGGAAGATAATGATTTGTCTTTTTTTTCCCAGTGAGAGCTGAACTCTGCACTTCTCTAATGTTCAGCTCGAAGGATTTAATCCACAGAGGCTTTTTTTATTTCCTGGGAAACTCCAGTGGTGATTAAGCATATGCTCTTTTGCATGTGTGCTGCTCTGTTTGTGTGCGTGCAGAAGCATACATGTCCCCTCTTTAACACTGGATTTGAAGCCATTAAAGGTTGACTTCACTCGCAGTTTGCTTCAGTTAGGGTAAACTTCACAGGTCTGACCCTGAATGAACTTCTTCACCCATTATATGTCTAAAGACGTGTCATTTAATGTCTATGATGGAGACCCTCCTCCACCCTTACAGAAGTAGGGACTGTTGACACTAAACTCTCCCCAGGGGGTAGAGTACCAGCAATGGGGGCTCTGGCTGCATAAAGCCCTGGCTGTGAGATTTAGGTTGCAGTTTATTTATTTTATTTATTTATTCTGAAGAGTCTAATCAGCTCCAGCAGTGTTTTTTTTTTAAGGATGGGACGCGGTGACAGGCCGATAGACAGGGCAGGACTGATGACAGTTTTAAGTGCAGACAAATGCCACAGTCTGTCCCAGATTAAAAATGCCTACTACCACTGTAATCCCTGTAGCGCTGCCAAATTGGTATTTCCCTTCCCTTCCCTGACCTGAGGGGCACTGAATGAGCACAGACTGGGACAGCAGGAGAACGAGCTTCACATAGTGACTCGTGACCTTAGTGAACTCCCCTGGCTTTGTGTATGGTTGGACTGGACTGAATGTCTCGAATCATTACTTAAAATTTGTTTCAGGAATTTGTTGCTCACAAAAGGAAAAAAAAAATGTATCAGGCCTGACTTTAGCTCTACTGAAGAAAGAAGTGCAAAGACAGCTTCTGAAAACTAACAATTATAAGTAGGTATAGAAAATATATAAACAGCATGAAAAAAGATGAATAAGAGAGACTAAATATAGGAGATGACCAGATGAGAACTGGTCCAGTGGTCCACAGCCATGCTCTTAGACTGTTCATCTTGAAAACACTGCCACCTGCAGGCTGCTGTTTAAAACACAACCGGTTCAGAGCACACACCTCACACACACGCTGGTGCAAACATGCACAGACAAAATCACATGAGGACAGAAAATTCAGTGTGTGTGTTCAGTCTAACTGTTGATAATGTGACACAAAAATGAAATGAAATGAAAACTGATAATGTAATAAAACAAGTGCACAATGTAATGTCATTTTGCATATCCTATAATAAGTTATTATATTTTATGATATTGTTACATTATGATTTTGGTTTTGGTGGCCATGTTTGCAATGAAAGATGAATCTTATATCACAATCCAAAATAATCCACAGTGAAGCTGAAGGGCTTGGGGGAAGCCCTGGGTGAGTTATCACCAGCAAGAAATTGCAGCACAGAAACGCCAAACTAGGTTGGAAGTAACGTGTCCTTTCAGCAACAATACTCTGGTTTCTTCTTCTTTCAGTTTTCATTGGAACTACTTTATTCTGACAAAATAAAATAAATATTGTTAATATCTGACAACCTGGACACTTCCTGGACAAACCTATCTGCATGGCTCGGAGGTAAAATGAGAGTTATGTAAAGTTTTTCTGGAACCGACCCTCTAACTAATTGCAATTCAACCTGTGTTGTGTGAAACTTAAGTCACCATATGTTGACTGTGGTAGTGAAGCCCTGGAAATGTGTTCATGTATATGCATGCACGCACCATGATGGGCAAATGTGTGGGAAGCTACAGTACACTACAGCTCTTGACAAGAGGGAGGAGGCCTACCATAACACACACACACACACACACACCCTCCTCATCAGCTGCTCCTTCCTCGTCCTCCCATCAACCCTCTCTTTAGTTGGCTCTCTCCCCTCCTCCTCCTCCTCCTCCTCCTCCTCTCATACTCTCCCAACAGTCCTGCCAAGCTGACAGCTCCAAGCTCCGTGGAAAATGAGTCTCGCTCGCATTACAATCGCGCAGGACAGATTCCATTAGCACTATCTGAAATTGAGCGCGGGGAGCAGAGAGCGGGAGGCAGCGGCGCGTGCCCTTATCAGAGGCAGAGGGTGAGTTCCGCCGACGTCACTAATCCACCGGGCAGGATTGAGCGGGCACACACGCACACACACAGTGAAAAGACAACTCGGGGAAGACACAGGATGAACACAGTCTCTCTTTCATATACTGAAAACAACAGAGATACACCCATACATATTAAGACACACAGGAAATGAAAGGCTCACGCACATACAGATAGCACTACCTCAGCGCTCACGTGTACTGAAAAGGACCAAAATTTCCATTTAGCTAAAGGACATGATGAAACTGGTGGAAAACAGGCAACAGATCAACTCACACACAGCCTCTGTGTGTGTGTGTGTGTGTCTTTTCCTGAGGAGCGCTGGCAGGTCTGTTCAGTGCTGCTGCTGGTGGGATTTGTAACATGTCAGTCCGTCGGTTTGAGATGAAACTGAGCCTCGCTCGCACTTGCTGTGTGATCTCTACCTCCCTCTCTCCTCACACACACACACACACACACACACACACACACAAGCGTCCTCTTGTATATACGTTCTACATATACATGCTGACACAGACACAGACGTGCATTTGCACGAACCCCCCACATGAACCCCCCCCTGTGTCCTCGTTCTCATAGTTATTAACCCTTGACACATAAATCCAAGGGTGTGTGTGGGTGTGTGATATTTGCTGTGTGTGTGTGGGGGAGAGAGGATGGGGTTAATCTTTATGTAGTGGGGATCTTTCACACAAGATCACTCAATTTAAATAGAGAGGGAACACTTTGATGTCTCCAGCCCTCCCTGCCTCCTTCCCCTCGCTCTCGTCTCTCATTCACCCCTCTAATTTGCTTCATGTTGCCCCCCTCTGTGCCCCAGTGATAAGGTGTAATGAGAAATGTTTTCAAAATGGCTCTCACCTACCATGCAATGCTAATTGAGCGTGTGCTTGATCCATCCATGAGAGGAGAGCGCTCATGCCTGACCGTCGAAGGTGCTGAGGAGAGGAGGAGGGGGGGGAGATAAGAACCATGAGTGGATAGCAGAGAGTAAAATAAAAGTGACGCGTGCTTGCATCAACCGAGCGCCCTCAAAGACACAAAGTAATGAGGGGAAATACCATCTTCATTAGTTGTCATTCACAGGGAATTACAATGATGCCTCCTCGGGGCTGTTATTGGTCACACTGAGAGCGAGCGGAGAGAGCAACGTCAGGGAGGAAAAGAAGAAACTTTGGGAAGATGTTTCATTTAGCAGCAGAGGGACAACACTGCACTTCCCTCGTCAAAATGGGGAACAAATTGGCTTGGTATAAATCAAAATTGAAAGACTGAAAGTCCAAAATATAAACAAACAGGAAGAGGACTTGTTCCAAACATGAAATCAGAGCTGTAGACTTGAATCTTGATGAAACAGGAATCACAAACATTACTACGAAGGTGAGCCACATTAGGTTGGATGTAAAATAACAACATTTCTCAGCTGTAGAAGAAGTTTAGAAACCTGCTTTTTGTTATTATGTAAATAAAAACAATATATGACGACATAACAGAGCTTCAGAGACACCAAACGGGTCTCATGACAGCTATCGCCAACATTAGCTAGTTCATTCATCTTCAGTTGACACATTTAAGCTTACTTTCAGGGACAAAACCAGCTGGAGTATATTAGGAAAGGCAATATGAAGTTATATTAAGATATTTTTATGGTTAAATGATGAAATATTGGTTTAATAGGTCGTTAGCAGAGACTTACATGGTGAAGAAACATGGCGCAGTTCAAATTCACGTTTGTTTCTAAGGAGACGCAGGTGGGGGGGCGGGGCTTCCACTAATTACGCTCAGGTACTCACACAACCTGTTTTATGATTTATCCAGTCTATGGTTTTAATGTCTCTAAAAGAGTCAGTGTAATTTAACACAGTCTGTCAGTAAAGTATTAATGCTACTTTGTGTGAATGTGATAATTTTATGTGTAAGCACATTTCATCTATAAACTAAACAGATGGTAATTAGTAATTGGTTCTATTTTACACATTTTAACTAAAGCATAATGGAGGCAGCTCAGTCCATATGGACTTGGCTTGGGAACCAGAGAGTGACCTGTTCGAGTGCAGCAAGGACTATAGTATGGAGCATGGACTGATAGCTTAAAAGGTGCCACTTCACCTCCCGGGCACTGCTGAGGTGCCCTTAAGCAAAGCTACCGAGCCTCTAACTGCTCCTGGGGTGCCCTTCACGCGTATATGTGCAAAACTTGAGTGAAAAAAGAATAACCCCATTGAGGGATCACCAAAGTTATTCTTCTTCTTCTATAACACTGGAATACTTCCAGTTTATTCCACTGAACCTGATGGTTTTACCTCGTATTTATACATTGCCATATTGTGATATGATCTCCCAAAATGGAAAAATATAGTCTCACTTATCTGCAGTGGTATCTCACTTGGCAAATAGTTTTGAATAAAAAATTTAAAAAAAGTTTTAAATAGAGCCTCTCAGTGGTGTAAATCACTTTAATACAATTTAGCTGATTTAATCTGTGCTGCTCACAGTCAAGATAAATAAAACAATATTTTCGAAATACGAATGGTTACCTAATACACCCCTTAAACCCCTTCAGACAATTATGACTAGACACCACAAAAAAGTAATGAAAAAGTGTATTACTTGGATTTTTCACATGATATAATTAATTGTTAAAGTTTACTTTAAATTAATTTACACATGAAGGCCATAATTCTGCCTTCAGCACACTGCCAGAAATAAAATCCAGGTGGAGAAGCCTATAAAATACCAACCATCTGCACGTTTTTGACTGTAAAATGTAATCAGCATCACTGAGCTCTACTAATGCTATGAAATTAAAGGTAAAAGTAAAGTATAAATAAACTGAGCTTCATTTGGGGGTTGGATAAAAGTGTGGGTGGTGGTGCACACTGAAGTAGCAACATCAGCAGGCTTCCCATCGCTGCCACAGTGAGGCGGAATATTCCTGAAGGCTTAAGAGCTGCATGTGACAGGTGCTGAAGCAGGTTCCCTCCTCTGTGTCACATTCTCATCCATCTCACGTCCACGTTGGACGTTCCCTTCCCGAAAAGTGACGTGTGATGACAGCCTCCGCAGCGGCAGAGTGGGAGACCACTTGGTGAGTCCGGATTACCAACCCAACTGCCACAACATCACATCCCTAACAGGATAACACAGCATAATAAACTCCATAAAATAATCAAACTTATTACAACTCTTAGCCCCTGTTTAATACATTCTGCTCAGCTTACGTGTGCTGGCATTCACTACCACATTCACAGCCACAAAAGAGAATAGTCTTATAAGACTAGAGAACACAGGGCAGCAGCTTGTGATGCCTTAATATTGGCTTTAATTGGATTTATAAATTATGTGGCTAAATTAACACTTTCTATGGCTCGGTGACTTAGTGAAATGTGTAGAAGGAAAGAAAAAAGAAGGGAAAGTCTTAAAGTTAATTAATCGTCTGTGGCCCCAGCTTAATTAAAGTTTCCCAGTGTTTGTAGTTAATGGGTGGATTGATGGAACAATGGTTTGAACGCCCCTTGTTACCTCCAGAGTGAGTCCACAGAGAGGAAGATTTCTGAGAGGTTGATTAACACACACACAGCAACTCAGATGCCTTCACATGCTCCTCACTTGTACGAGCTTATACGCCGTGTATGTGTGCATGCACGCACACAGACATATGCTGGAAAACACACACACACACGTACAGTACACACACACACAGTCCCCTTCAAACTTCCCTGTCACAGATACCCATTACTTCCCATTGAGGGTTTCACATTAATTAGCTGGGATCAAAACCTACAAATCCCTCCGCTGAGGATTGAACTGTATTGCTAAACCCAGCCTCCATCATCTATGCTAGGTCCCATGACACACGTGCACACACACATGCACGCACGCACGCACGCACACACACACACACACACACACACACACACACACAGCATGGCCCGATAAACCTGCAAGGGAGCCTCAGGGCGAGAAAGAGCTGTTGGGCCCCTGTTCCTCTCCTCACTGCAGTATGTACAGTATTTCCTAGAATATTTGCTCTGCTGCAATGTGACTGAACATAATTTAGGAACATACAGTATTTATTATTTTGTTATAATTATTTAAAAGCAATAAAACTAGATTAAGTGCATCAAGTTTAGTAATCTGTTTGTTTTTTAAGCCACTTATGCACAGAGCTCCACAACAAACTGAACATATGCGCACATATTATGGCCTTATAAAGTGGATATGGCTAACATGATACAGTTACAGTTACAGAGTTACAGTTGCAGGCCATAAAACCAAAACAATGAGCTGAAAGCACAGACAGTATAAAACATGTATGTCACATCCGTGACGTCACCCTTAAGTTTCTGAAGAGCAGTTGTGAAGCTCAGAGTGTGCTGGCTCTGGTCATCGCCATCTTGGCAGTCCTGCCTCTACCACCTCTCGGCTAATCCAAAAATCGGCAAAGACGTGGAGCGTGGGTGGGGCTGAGGCTGGCTGAATGGAGCCTGGGCACTCAAACAAGCCATCTGTCAATCAAAGCGGCTATGATGTTAATTATGTATAAATTTGAGCCTTAATATAATTTGAACAGGTGAGTTATATAAAAATTCAGACTCAGTACAGTTGACATGAACGGGGAAATTAGTTATAGAGACCAAAACTGTTTTTTGTGCCAGGCTGTAAACATGTTTATTTCTGCTGTGAAGTTTTAATATAGGGGCTTATTGAGACTGACTTGTTTTGTAACCAGCCTCAAGAGGTCGTTTGAGGAACTGCAGTCTCTGGCACTTCTGCTAAAAAATGCTAAAACACTCTATAGAGTTGGGAAGAATTGCAGAGTCAGGTGATAAATCTTTATAGGTACATCCCTACAAGTCACTCCTTTCACATTACACAGTGACTGTATATAAGCAGTTGGTGTATAAAAATACTTATTAATGCAGCTTAAAAGCTTTTATCATGCCAGTTGATATTCTGCTTTGGGAGTGTGTTTGTCATATGATCAGTCACAAAATGTCACCTGCCAATTATCATCATCATCATCGTTAAATATAAATCTAAGCACGCTGTATACACTGTATATAGACATGTAACCTGTTCAAATGTTTTATATATATATTTATATGCATCAGTTTTCACATACTTGTCCATACCACGTTATAGTCCCATATTCATTTTTACAAAGCTTTGTTCAGCTTTGCTGTCCTTGCTTTTACATTTATGTTTATTTCTATCTATTTTTCCTGGAAATTTCTTGGAAATTTCTTGAAAAGTTGTGTAACTTTCAGAGCAACTTCAAACCGGAGTCAAATTCCTTGCAAGTTTACACTTGCTTGGCCAAAAAGGCTGATTCTGATTCCTCCAGCTCTTCTGAGTTCAGACAGCAAGTCTCCCTTTCATCCAGGCTGTCAGGCTTACTTTCTCTTTCTCTCAATACTTAATAAAAAAAGATATTTTGTCAGTGACAACTTGAAGGGTTTCTTTCTCTTTAAAATACATCTCTGGGTGAAAAACAAGCTAAAGTAGCAAATACTTTGCCCTCATTTAAAGAGTCGAGGAGTAACAGCTAGAAAGTCGTGGAGGCAAAACAACCTACGTTAGTCAAGTTCTGTGCTTTGACTGTGAAGGCCTCCCAAAAGGCACTATACTATACGCTCCTTTTTGAGTGGACTGATATTATTATAGGCATTTTAGCAAACTATATAGTAAGATGCAATGAGTAAGGACGTGTTTCACTTATTACAACTTATTAGATGAAATTATCTTATCTTAACATGAACCGGTATTTATTTTAGTCATAGTCTCTTCTATAGTGTCTCAGCAGGCTTTTGGTTTTCTCCTTTACTCGCTTTGGAAGAGATTAAATGTAGTGTGGCATTGAGATACCCATGAAATAGGCTTCATAATCTTTGAAAGAAAAAAAATCCTCTTCCCCATGGTTCAGGAGTGAAATCATTTCTTAACAAACTTTTGAATACCACCACTCTC
This sequence comes from Sciaenops ocellatus, assembly GCA_033000465.1. NCBI lineage: Eukaryota > Metazoa > Chordata > Actinopteri > Sciaenidae > Sciaenops > Sciaenops ocellatus. Next base: position 9,574,550 of record CP136886.1, read on the forward strand.
AGCAGGTCTTTCAGGAGACATCCAGAATTCTTTGCAAAGGAACCAACTTAAGTCTTTTAAATTGCTATTTTAAATCAAGCGTCCTGTAATTTTGCAGCCATTTGCGTCGTCTTATCACATTTGCGTGGTGATGAACATGACTGCCAAGAATTGCTCATTAAAACAGTTGATTATTTTAAAGAGGTGATGCAACTCAGAGCAACCTCAGCATAGAATATATGTAAATGTACGTTTGTAAGTGTGTGTGCGTGTTATGTGTGTGCCCTGCTGCCAAGCTGGTAGAGAGCACCCTCTGCTGGCACAAACGCATGTGAAGCACACCACTTAACTTTTTTTGCTGTATTTAAATGCGATGACCTTTATTCTGTTTAATAAGCACATTCTTGACTTTATGCTGATCTATATTATTTCACAGCCTGAAGAAGAAGAAACTCAAAAACACAGAAAAAACGACTTTTTAACAGGTTTATTGACATGTGTATAGCGATTGTCTGTGCACCGGACGATTACAGAAGAATATGATATAAAATAATACAAAATAGCTGTACATAACACAGATGTATTTAAAAGGAATGCATTGTTAACTGTGAGGTTTTATGCTGTATAATACGTGTTAGCTACTCACTCGTCTACAGTGAGATGAGCTCAGAAGTTGAGGTTTTGCCATCTGGAATGAAGGTCAACTGATAGCTATAATAAAAAGACAGGAGTTAATGATGTTACTGTCTGTATTAAACAACCTGACACCACGCTAAAATACTGTATCTGGTACTAAAATCTAAAAACAAAGGGAAAGGAAATTGCATATGGACACCTATAACCCAAAGAGGGCTCAAAGGAGGAAAGAAAAGTAAAGATCAGATCAAAATCAAATCAGAAATCAGATAAAATAAATACATCAGGTCATAAACTAGAAGCCAATGAGGGTGCTGCAACGGTTCTTCCATCCACATGCCAATGGTGTTACATTAATTGTTGTATATATTATCTTCAAAAGCAGAATTCACTGGATTTGGCGTGCTTAGTAAAGGGCTGCTCATCGAGATGTTTTCACAGCCTGTTTCACTAGATCCCTTTTATGAAGACCCGTATGTGACTGATCCTAGACCTGCGGTGATCTACCTCTACTGTATGTCCTCTTAATGCCGTGCTACTGTGTTTTGCAGTAGTGAAACTTTTTTTTTTTTTTTTTTTTGACTCTCTCCAAACAGGCTTTCTTCAAAGCTGTGAATCTGAAGTCACTAATCCTGAGCTACAGTAATTATCAACACTACGTCAATTATCCACCGCACTGTGGGGAGTTTAAATCTTGTATTTAGACGTCGAGCTGAACAGCAGCAGCTTTCAATAGCTCCGAATGTCTGAATGCAAAATGAAAACAAGTGTTGTTGTGGACATCTTTCTGCAGTGAATTGGTTTGGTGGAAAATATTCGCATAGTAGTACAAAGTGGGAGTCGATAGGTCTCATTCACAAATGTTACGCATCTATCAAGTATGAGGATTTTTTTTTTTTTAAAGTTCTCTCTCTGGTTTCTTTTTTTCTTTTTTGGAGAGGTCTTCCGAAAGAAACAAAACACAACAAAACAAAGAAAAAAAATAGGAAGGCTGCAGGTTTAACAGCTGAGGACTCGGAAGACATCTTAGTCTGCGGCAAACGCTCTCAGCATGAGTAACAGGTTGGCAATCAACCGTGCAAAGTTTTCGAGTAAGTGTACGTGTAGTGTACATACTGTATGTGTACGTTCAGCACATGCAAGCTAGACACAATTTCCATGTGAGTGTGTATTATCAATTATACGTCTTCCACACTTGAGGCTATTATTGAAATCGTCTGACTTTTCCGAGCTAGTTCACCAAGCTACACCATAATATTCAGTTACAAAAATAGTATCACAATATAGACCATTCAATATGAGCACCAGGGAAAGGCTAAATATAGCCTGAGTATTTGGCTACATTCATTGTCTGGGCAATGTGTGTTTTTTTTTTTTTTTTTAAACGGTAGCAGTGTGGTAAAGTGTGTGTTTGTTGGACACAGTGTTGGCAATGTTTTCTCACTCACAAGCTCTCCTAGATCTACCACACGATAATATTCGGAAACATACAGAACTTGCTTACACTGAGTAACAACAGTTAACTAAAACCAATTATCAGTTAGAAAAATAGTTTGTTGTTTTTTTCTTTTTAATACTGAACATCTAAAAGAATTCCTCCCACAACCCCTAAATAAATCCCTCCCCATTTCCTAACAAAATAGTTTTCTTTGAAACAAAAAGAAAAAAAAAAACAAAGGTTGTCTTTTGAGGTTACACAAGGTCAAACCTTTTTGACACTCCGTCACACCAACATGGACCCTGTTTAGCATAATTCAGTAACCAGAAGTGTGTTCAAACTAACACAACAGCGGCAACGCAATATGTTCTGTCATGACGGGGAGCTGCCAAACATGCTCATTTCTGTCAGCGTGTTTGGGCTGCTTGCAATGATTCATATTTGAATAAATCATGTATTTAATCGCGGATTCGGTTGCTCATCTTTAAAAATTCTAGCACTTTGGTTACATCACATACACTTCACATCATTTGGAAATCAAATCACGACGTTGAACACGCTTCTGGTTGAGCCCTTAACCTGGAAACCATTTCAGCCATGTTTGAAGTGACCGCCGACATAACACTTGGCTAAACATAGCACAACATCTAGCTTATCTATGGGAGTGCTATTATTGCTGTAGAGAGTTATTAAGTGGATTTTTACCCAGTTTCATCCTCAGCCCTTGCTTATCCTTGTTGGCTTGATAATCGAGATACGATCTGGCCTTAAAGATCCAGTGTGTAAGATTTAGGGCGCTCTATTCACAGAATATGGCAGAAATAGAATATAATATGCATAACTATGTTTTCATTGCTGTATAATCGCGTGAACATAAGAATCATTATGTTTTGGTTACCTTAGAATGAGCCTGTCATATCTACAGATGCCGCAAGTCCTCTTTCGTGGAGTTTCTAGAGGAAAATTCAAACACTGGCTGTAGACAGGACAGCATGAGGCAAGGGGGTTGCAATCAGCAACTACATGGCTGGATGCCACTAAATCCTACACACTGGGCCTGAATTTGTGGTGTGATCATACAGTGTGTGTCTCTCTAGTGCTTCAGAGAGAATCAAAGTGTCTGCAGGTTTTCATTCCAACCTAACACAACACAGGCGGTCTCATTTATGGAGTCTCTCTGCATAGATTTCAGACTAAAAGGATGCGTGAAGACGAAAGATGAAAACGGCATATCAGAAACATCCTATGGTAAATAATTTTCATGACTCGCTATGAACTCGCTATGAACTCGAAACACAAGCCTCTGACCTCACCTGGTAACCTCCCACATTTATGATAGTAGTATAAAGGTGATGTTTGGTTTTTACAGGAGCTGAGGCCAGATGCGTTATGTTGTTTAGCGATCAAAATGCTACCACAACCAATAAAAAAAACAAATGATTGATAGCAGCATTTCACAGAATTACAGTTAAGTGTTTTAGAAATTAAGAGGCGATCGGATATCAGGCAGAGAAGTGCAACACACGAGCACCGCAGACATGTAAGACTCTGCAGACGTGCAAGTAGATAAAAAGGCCATTCCTTTCTTATGTGCAAAAAGCTACTTGTCATTTCATAAATGGCTTCTGAAACAGACAAATAAGAAGTGATTAGAACTGTTTGTTTCATGTGACATAATAAATAATTAGTGGGAGGTTGTGTCATTTGATAATGGAGTGAAAATATATGTTTGAAAGGGGTCAAGCAGCATTGTTTAAGATAGATTATATATACAATTTCACTTATGAGAACCGTCTCTTGATAAAGGTTGGGTCAATGGTGAACTGTAGTGTTTGGCTGGAATGAAAAACAGCAGAATTTAGCCTAATCCATATGGAGTTTAGAATACATACTGTCCACATGACAGTATCGATTATTGTGTCTTCCTTTCACCTGTTCTTTAGATCCTAAACCAATCAACACGCACTGAAGGATAAACAAGGGGATGGATTCTTCAGCCTTGAGTTGCATTCAGTAACAACGTTTGACAGTGTTCATACTGATACACTGATCAACGTTTGCACCATGAATGAAGCTCAGGCATCTTCCTGTTATTGTGATAGTGGTTGCTGAGGAGTTGCGACTAGTCGATGGGGCCCTGGAAGATGAGCCGCGTCCAGCCGGGGGAGCTGAGGGCAGTGGAGCAGAAAGGGCAGATAGGTCTGAAGGCGTGCGTCCCGTGGGGAAGCGGGGTCTCAGCCCAGTACCTGGCTGTCCTCTCTGAGGAGACGTGGCCGCACGGCACAAAACCGTGAGTGGGGGCTCCAGCGTCCACGTACACTGCAGGCTCGCATCCCAGCCACAGGGGCACGTAGGGACCCACGCTCCTGCACAGGGGACATTCTCGGCGGGCTGTGGAACCATCGCCCTCTCCTGGGTCCTCCACTCCCTCGGATCTCTGGCCCCAGTCGTGGCGTCCGTGGACATGGCCGCACGTGAGGTAGACCCAGGGCTGACGCTCCTCAAGGCTGAAGTAACACATCAACAGAGTGTCAGTACTTTAGTTTGTGTGAAGTCCTGGTGCAAAGGAGGCGAAAATAATGTGTATTTTGTGGCTCCCACCTGTGGCTGCGTGGCAGGCTGGGGAAGGCCAGTGTGCTGAGGCCTACGGGACACTGGGGCCGGGACGCGTTAAGCTCCTGGCGAAGTGCTTCCAGGTGACGTAGGGTGGGAGCACGCATCAGCCCCTCACCTGTACGCCACAGGAGGGTGGCGCCACACAGGTCAACCAGGGAACCGTCACGTAGCGCGCTGCTCTCACCCTCTGCCTGCAGAGGTTTAAACACAGACAGACACTTACTATCAAACCAAAAATAAATCTCACAACCTTGATGGGGCCAAAAATAAATGCAGACATGGCCACCAAACTGGCAGGGACTGACCAGTTTGCCCCGGCTGGGACCAGAGCGCGTCTCCCGCAGGGCGTAGACATCTCCGCAGACTGAGATCTCCCTCCACAGACCCTGCTTGGGGTCCTCTGGGAATCCCTCCGGGTGCATCACTAGCACCCCATTGGTGGTCAGGCCGTCCATATGCCCATCTGGGTTTTTCCATTTGGTTGCTTTCTCCTGTGGTGGCACAGACATGAAGGCATATAAATCATTCATGATTCCCGAAAAGTAAAAATGAATGACGACATATCAAACCTTGATTTTATGTTTGCTTTATTTTAAATTACTTGGACACGGATTCCAAAAACGTACTCTTTGATCATCAGTCCACTCACCCCTAAGAAGATATTTTTGGAGGAATCAAAGCCAGCAGCGTAGATGCGTGCGGTGTAAGGTGGGTTGCGTTCACACACCACCCTGCAGGCAAAACGTGAGATGGTGCTGGGAGCGATGGAGGGGTCTTCACCCTCTTTCCCCCCTCCGGACGTGTCTGTCACCACAAAGTCGATGGGACTTTCTGTGGAGCGTCCAATCTGCAAAGTGACATTCAAAACTAATTTTAACGAACATAACTACACAATTATTAATAGCATTACGTCAACTTGTGTATAAAAATAGACTTTCTTGGAAGATTTCCACACACGCCTCTCTTAAGACTTAATGACCACAGTTCTGAACCAAAACTATCTACCTACTGTAACAATCCCTTTGAACATTACATAAGAGCATATTTTTGGAGAAACTTGCTCATGATGACAAATCTATGACTACTTTTGCTGTAAAATGAGCCTTGAATTAAGGAGGGTGTATTAAAAAAGATTTCCTTGGTGTGTTACCTGAAACATGTCTGTGTTGTTGTCATGGCAGTACTCCACCACCACCGTCTGGTTACGGGACAGAGTGAAAGAGATGCTGTGCTGCCCCCTGCTGTGGACAGCCTGCAACAACAACGGCAACAAGCAAAGTTGAAGTGCTCATGTTCTGGAAAAATCTTTCATTTTCTTGACAGCTCAAACATCAGATTGAATTACATTGTTACTCAGAAGTGAATCAGACGTAGCTGCATGAATAATTACAACATTTCATACTTGAATGTGGCATTAGAAAGCAGCATGTGACAGACAGTGACCTAAATGTGATTCAGAGGATGGACAGCCCACATGCGACAGTCGTCATGCCTAGTCATCCTTCCTCTGGCTCATTTAAAATAGACAACAGGGAGTCACAGGAAGGAAAGCTGACACGCTGATAAAACATACAGTACACGCACGCACGCACGCACCTTGCTGTCCTGTGGCGTGTTGAGGATGTGCACGGCGCTGGGCTTGACGCCGTTGGCCTTGGCCCTTCGGTACAGAGCAAAGCGGCTCTTTCTGCGCCCACGGTCTCCGCTTGGAAGAGAGCCATTGTACCTGAAGAAGGACAAACAAAAACAAGCACAGGATGAAGATACAGACATGAGGACATCGCAATCAGACTCATCTACATTAGACTACAACTCAGACTCAAGAGAAGACACGCTCACGAGCTCACGCTCAGTTCACCGAGCTTTATTGAGAAAGCCTGATGGTGGGAAAAAAAAACAGTGTGATCTCACTGTTTGCTAAAATATCACTGATGTTGCCAAGATGTCTGAAGAAATAACTGCAATTATAGCGTGAGCTATAAATGATTTTGTGCGTCTTCACGGCTACATTATCGCAGATTCTTCTGAAATGAATTTAGAGCAGCACACCGGGCCACTCATGACTCATATTAAACTGCTCAACCTCAATGAAAAGGACAACTACCACTTGATTTCGCTCACACTGCTCGCACTTAAGGCTCACACTTACTGAAGAGGAGCTAGCTCTTCATCGAAACTCTTTTTTTTTCAGCATTTTCAGCAGCACAGAATCATCAGAGAGGCAGGAAAGTAGGGAGGGCGTGTGCTCCACCCGGCAACAGGACAGAATCATTTCCCCAACACCATTACATTAAAACACGCAGCCTTGAGTTAACATGCTCGTTACTACTTTGAAGGTTTGTGTTCATTAATAAAAACAGACATTAAAGATCAGGTTCTTCTCAAGAGAGCGATAAATAATGTATTCTAGAGTTTTATAATTCAATATCAATCTTTTTGAAAAGATGATCTCAGTTTTAAAATGGTAAATGGTCTTCCGACCACTCAAAGTTTACACTACATATCTCATTCACCCATTCACACACCGATGGCACAGCCTTCGGGAGCAATTTGGGGTTCAGTATCTTGCCCACATGCAGACTGGAGGGGATCGAACCGCCGATCATCTGATTAGTCGGACCGAGCCGAACTCTTCTGGTGCTGATTAAGATACTAGCATTTTGTTTTGAAGCTGGACTGTCCATCAGTTAGGTCCAAGCAGAAGGTTATAATGCTGTTTTTAGGCTTTTTTAAGCTAATCAGCGGGATATGGTCCTTGTTAAAAACTATTTAGAGGTTACCCAGCGGGCAAAAAGACTTTGTGAGGGACAATAACTGCCTTTGCTGGCCTTCAGACTTGATCACATCACAGAGCATCTGGTCTGGCTCCATTCTGATCTGTCTCACAGAGGCCTCGCGGCATAAGGCTGAAGAAATCGCTGCCTGGTTTGACAACGTTTGCACTCATCGAGCAGTTAAGAGAATTTTTAAAAACTGATTAATTAAAATCAGCTGGTCAGAGCTTTTCAAATGCAAAAATATGCTTTCATTTCTTCAGCTTATGTCAATACAAACTGAATACTTTGGTTTTTGCTGCTGGTCAACAGTGATTTTTGTGACATGACAGTTTCTGATCATCTGACAACAGATTCATTGATAGTGAACATAAGCCTTACCTGCAGTTCTAATAAAACAAAATGGCGTACGAGGAGAACTGTTCATCTATGCAAGAGCTAACACAAAAACAATTAGTCAATTAATTGATTGTCAGGAAGTTAACCGACAACATTTTTTTTGTAAAGTACAAAAATACAACCAATTACAAATACGTGCTTTGTCTTCTATGATGGCAAACTGGATGTCTTTTGAATTTTTAGACTGTCAGTTGGACTAGACACCCTTCATACTGCCATAACTATGTGTCTTAGGTGCCTAAATGATAAAAACATATGTCAGCTAGGTGTAAATACTGGAGTTAACCCAAACAATCTCTATGAGAGGTAAGGAACACATTCATGGATGGAAGTACAAAGGCCAGTGCTGTAGCAACTTTACAAGCCACAGTTACCATTTGTTTTCTTACATCTGTTTAATATCTATTCAAATTCTGACACTTCATGACACTTATTTATTTTGCTTTCCTAAGATTTGGAGAAATAAACTTAAATCTATCATCTGTCATTTGTTGACATTATGCAGCTATGCTTCCATAAATATCCAAAATTCATTTTGTCTGGGTAAGAACTCCTACAGCTGGATCAGGATTTTGGTGAGAGGATTGGTTATGTCACATGGAAAAACCGTCAAACACACACACACACCACATTTACTCGTGATATTTTTTTAATGTGGAGTCCAGTCGCAGAGGATGACTCAGTGCTCTGCCTGTCATTTTAAACTGGACCCTGTCTGATAAGAGGAGGACTGGGTCAGGAAAAGAAGAGACACACGAGAACAGATTTCTGGGGGTTCTGGTTAACAGGCAGAGAGGAGAAATGGGACCAAGGATAAGAGGACACAGGAGTGGAAATCAGCTTATGGAAAGAGAAACAGTGGCCGTGCCTTGACAGAAACAGAGACAGAAAAGAAGTCAGACGCTATCAAGAGTATTCAAGGTGGAACTTAAAGCTAAATGAATGAAATAAAATAAAGAGCAGGGTGAGGGAGACAAGAGGGACAGAAGAGTCGAGAGAGAAGGTTTGGCAGAGGTCGGTCGAGGGGGAAAGGCCAGTGGAAGAGCAGCTCAACAAAGTATGATCAGCCTGGGCAGCCCTGCCCTGCATCACGCATGTGCGTACGTCATAAAGCACCGTATGAAATATTCACTCCTTCTGCCCCTCGACGCGGGGTTTATTTTCGTTGAGGGCAAGTCACCAATGAGAAAGTCAGCACTCAGCAAAACACTGGGACTGGGTGAGAGACGGGGGGGAATGCGACAGCTACAGTGTTGAGAGGGGTTTATGGGGTGGGATGGAAAGAAAGGTGTGCGAGAGATAAACACAGAGAACAAGAGGGTGTTTGCTTGGAGATGTGAGTGGGAGTTGAGTGAGTTAAGCCTCGCTGGGGTGCTGGACAGGGGCAGAACTGTACACGGTGTCCGGGGCTAACTACGGCAATGAGCGATGGGCAGGCAGCCACTGCAAAGATCACATGGCCTGCAGTGAAGCAGGCATCGACCACACGGGGCATGTGATCATCAAGGCTGACAGATGCAAAGTTAAACAACACTTGCACTAAAACAGGCCAGGAAAATGTGATATCTGACAGGAAGCAGTATAAAGAACATCCTGTTCTGACACCAGGTATCTGCTGTCAAAGTTACCGGCTGTGTGTTTGGGGACAGATGGAGTGACCTGAAACGACATCAAAATGTGTGTATCCACTATAATTAGATGTATATCGTGTTATATAACAAAATAACAGCTATAACGGTAGATGGTCTTTCAGTTGTAGCGTTATCCACTTTTCGCATATCACTCAGCCCTTGTTCAAACCATAGAGATGACACCCATAATAGCCTGCAAGCCTGTGGCCATCACTCTTGGCAGAACAAGATCAAACCACACCTCAATCACTACAGTTTTAAAGTGAGCTAATACAAATGCATTTTCAACCCTCAGTGAGGCGCATTACGCATCGCGGCACACACCGCAGAGCACGTTGGTGTTTAAGTTGCATGGCCAAAACCTCAGAAATCACTTCCTTATTCTGATCCGAGGGTGTAAAGGGCCGCTCTGTTCAAACAGTCAGATGACGAGGAGGAGGGCGACTAATCAGTATGCTGATGCAGGCCGGCTACAGCCTCCTCCACTCCATGTTCAGCCGGAGGGGAAGAGATAGGCCATTAGGTCAGTTATCTTTGGCATACACAGGAAGCTCTGCAGGGCAAGAGGGAGGCCTGTGTAAGCCTGGATATGACTGTGTGGGTGTGGGTGTGTGTGTGTGTGTGTGTGTGTGTGTGTTGTGGCATTTCTGGTCCCTGCAGACCCTGCACAGTGTGGTGGAGCTGCAGGGGTAGAAATGCTGTGGAAGCTGGTGGCTGTCATCAGCACATCCTGCCTATACTTGAGTGCTTGTGTGTGCTGGTGATGTAGTAGGGCTTTTCTCCTCCTCCTCCTCCTCCTCCTCCTCTTCCACCACCTCCTCCTCCTCCTACTCCTTGGCATGGATGGTCATCTGGCTGCGACGTTTATTAATTAATAATAAAAGAGACTTTATGACTAAATAATATGAGCAAGGTGCATGAATATTTCAGACAATGATATCATCCCCCAGTCCTACTTTTAGCAATCTCAGATCCAGCATAGTATGACATCATTGGGATTTTCAGCTTGAGCAATCCAGCTCTGCTTACCCCCACCACTACAACCATTGATGAAAAAGCGGCTACATCCGTAGTAGCATTATGTGCAATAGCTAAAGCATATTTTGCACCTTTTGTACTCAAACGCACCACACATGGTGTGGAAACGACACCAGCTTTAGAGGATATGTCCTCATTTGTAACACAAAGTTAGTTTGTAACATTACAACACAACCACACACTGGTGCTATACGACGAAAATGGGCTTGAAACATGAGCTAAAATGTGTTACTATCGCGGCTTCTCTCGACAAACAGGGTTTTGTTTGATAAAGAGAGGTGGATTAAAGCTCAACTCACACGTCATCTGTTGGTTTATTGTGCTAAATCGTGCCGCTACATATTTCACGTTCATTTGCAGCTGGAGGTTTCCCGTCCTACACAATTTCACTATCGCCCTACGTTGGGTTTTTTTTTTTTTTTTAAAGAGACTTACCCCAAAATGACCAACTCGCCGTATTTTACCGGGTCTTTAACGGGCACATCATCATCTCCGTCTTTTTTCGGTGAATTCATCAGACTGGACTGCTCCAGGAGGAAAAAAAACGCGTCCAATGGCCAATAGTGGTGGGATAAAGCAATGCTAACACACTCGAAACTGTAGGGAAGTGATTTGGGTTGTAGTCTTATCAAAGTTTGGGCACAGTTGGGCAAAGTTTTTCCAGACTTCTTGTTGTTTGTTTTATTGTTTTAATCCCGTGAAGGCGCATCTTTTCGTGGCTTTTTAATGCCAGCGTGCAGCTAGTTGGTATCGCCACATATCTGTTCAGTAGCATAGGATACAACAACGGCTAACGGCAGGGAGTGGGCCATACCATATTGTATAGGGGAGGGTCGTTCAAAACGTTGTCCCAAAATAGTTGACAGAATTGCTTCTGCACTCATAAATACACACTTGTTGGATTTCTTTCTCTCTCAACAGCACTGTACTGACGACTGGAAGAAAAAAAACATACTCATAATTCAATATATAAACTTACTTAAGCATAACCCCCCCTATGGAATAAGACATGGATGCAGCCTTGCTGAGACGCTGGCTCCCACTGCTAGAATAAAATGAGGCATTTGGAAGTCCAGAGGAAGTGTCCACATCCCCTGGCATGTAAAGGCGCACTGCTACATTTAAATTAAAACACTAGTCCGTTTGGTTTAATGTATGGAAATCATGTAGCGCTGATCTCGTGGGTGATTATGAAGTCTGACGTAATGAGACGCTTCAGGGGGTGTGGTGTAAAGCTAGGATGTGGGTCACCATTGCACCCCCAGACTAGACACCTTTTTTTTTTCTTGCCTGCATTTCATGTGGGAGTTGGGAGACAGATATATACATATAGGCCGACTGGAGCCAACACTTCCACCTCTCTTTCACCTCTGTCTCTCTCTAACACACACACAAACACAAGGAGTGGTGTCTATGTACTTACTCATCATACTGTGACCACATGAGGGCAGTACACTTCAGTTGCAAAGTACAACTTTCAAGTGAAGTTAGTCAAGTGTAGCTTATTACAATAATTTGTATATCTAGACATCAGTTCTACCTGTGCATTGATTCAGTGACTTCCACTGCATTCCCCCATGTGTGTTTCCTGAATGAATGGGACTGACTGAGACCTACAGTCACCGTCAGATACAGCTGCCTTGTCACATACTTGGCACATTTTCCTCCAACAGCCTGCTTGCTGATCATTGTTATTTGATGAGACAGAAAGCAAAGCCCTTTGCTGCAGGCTTTTGGACAGAACACGGGTCTGGGGTGTCAGTAACAGAATCTGCTCCACAGTCTCCACAGCGGCATTGGCTGCCTTCATCTGGGACAGTAGCCTACTTCATGTTCTGGCGGGGTGGTGTGACATGTAGTGGCTTGCATGCAGGGTAAGGCACACAGGCGCCATGCAGCCTCCCGGCATGTTTCTCTGCAGTGTTGGCCCTGGTTATGAGATAGATTGGTGTCATTAAAACATTTGCCTGTGCAAATTTAACTGAGTTGTTACCTGAGTGATGTGATAACCAATTGAAATGGCCTCCCTCACATGATAGCAAAATTCTGCAACTACAGCAGGATTATTGATGACACTTGAAGGGGTGGTGACTCATGAGTAAGATTCAGCATAACACCAAACAACCACACCCTTAATCTGTGAATGACAGCTCACTGTAGTCACAGAGTAATTAATCAAGCAACTGCAGTGGTGACTCACCTCATATGGGGATACAATAGTATACAAGCTTCACTGTGTATTTCCTAAGTTTAACCTCCAACATACTTTTCTTCTGAGATACAAAGTAGAAACTGGATGGACCAGATGTGTGTGTGTGTGCATGTTTCAGTGAGTTTCTTTCCTACTCTGGGATTAAGGTCACACCCTCCTCACTCTGTGTCTCTTTCCTTTGCTGTCTCTTTTCTCTCTGGCTGTCCCTGTCCTTGTTTGGCTGAATATTAGCATTTAAAATATATCCGGCCTGCATCAGACTGGAGGAATCCTCACTGATCCCCTTAATTTACACTTTGTTTATGGCCATAATAAGCAACCACCAGGGCAAGGATCCAGTTTGCACTGTTGGAGAGTATTTACAGTCTTGTCTATCCAGGAATTTACAAGATAAAGAATGCACTGCTAGGCCATCAACTGTATTGGATACAAAATATTTAATGATAATGAAGTGTTTCATTAATCCCCATGGGAGGATTTCAGCAACAGAACAGTGGGAGGGATTCATCAACCTGCTAAAAGATACTTAGCAGGCCACATACTTGTCATTACAGAGTTGCTTTTTTTGGTTCATAAACCATCTTTCCGTTCATAAACTGCCCCACTGCCACAAATAGACATGTTTATATAGAGACGCCCTTTCCAGGGTGTCATAAGTTGTGTCATCTAAGTGATAAAAGAGAAGCTGATGTAATCAGTAAAAAAAGATTAGACATGGCAGTTTTAATTGACAGCCACTTTGTTCTATGAAGCCTCATCAGCCAGACAAATCCTGATGAGTGAATCACAGCGTGAGGTATCGGCTGCCTTGCACATCTGGCTGCTGTAGTTTTGCACATTGTTGCTACTGAGTAGTATTAACTGCTCACAAAATACACAACAGTATTGACATACAAATGCTATACAGTAGTTTAGTCAGTGAGTCAGCAGCATGTAACAATTTTAAACCTCCATTTATGGCAGCCTGCTCTGACATTTATGTCACTGGCGTGAATATAAGGGATCTAAACAACCAAACTGGAAAGGAATTTGTAGTCTACTCTGTAGCCTACCACAGTGTGTAGTTGTGAACAACCTCGTTGCATCACACAAGTCATGTAGAAACCATATTTGGTGAGCAAATCACAGATCAGATTGTATGCCTAATTGTGAACATGTGGAATGCATTACCTCTGCTATCATTATGTAGTTTTTGGCAGGCTGCATTTCAAGTCAAGCGAAACATAGTAGAAGAGGTAGCCACCGATCATTTATAATTGCATGCTCGTGCAGAACATACACAAATAAGAAATGTGTAGGAGTAACTCTACTCTATGTCCCTGATATATACAAATATAGCCACATATTCACCAATTCTAAACATTTATATATACATGTAATAACAGTAAAATAAACACATACCGAAAAGTAAATGGTGAGGGGCAGAAGAATAAATCACATTCCTAAAAACAGACAAGGTGAACAGATTGGAAAATTCTCCTTTTAAACACACACATGCTCTTTGCACATAATTTCATGATACCGCTAATGCTTTTGGCTGAAGAGCCTGATTCACAGACTGTACACTATCAGACACGAGTCCATGATGAATGTGACTTCTGGGTTTGTTTCCATGATTTATCTCCAGAACGTCAGCATGTCAGTGACGTAAAGATGCTCCTGGGCCAACAGGCCTCAATCTGAGGATTTAATTGATGGTGATCTAAAAAATGAAAAAAGATGGAAACAGATATTTGGTAGAAGAATGGTAAGTAAGCGATGGGAGTCAAGACAGTCAATTTAAAGCACTTAGATGTGCTACAGCCATCTGCCGCTGAGTCTTTGTCAATGTTGCCATAGAGACAAGAGCAACAAAGAAAAGGTATTTCTGTAATTCAGCAACCTTGTCTCCCCTGTCTGTAGTTAAAGCTTAAATGGACTGGTGAAGCAGAACCTCAGACTTTTGGATACAATGTGCACCGACAGAGCAACAAGAGTTCACTTTAATACACGTCATGATGATTTCTTATATGTAAGAAATCACTGTGGGCTTGTATAAGTATGTGTCCTACCTGTGATGCATGAGTGCACACATGCCTGCTGGGCGTGTGTGTGTGTGTGTGTGAGAGAGACGCCATACTCCTTTAACATGATGAGGAGGGAGACTCCTGCATAGAGCAGGCACGATACTGCAGATGGCTCAGCATATTCCCATTCTCTATGGGCACTGGGACACAACAGGCTCTGCTAGTGATTTTGGCTCCCTACAGGGGAGACTAATTGCATACACAAGCAGGTTTGTTGCAAAACACTGAAAATGAATAGCATTATAACTGGCGGCAATTGATTGTATATACTGTAGATAATAGCTTTAGCCAACACAGTCACAAAGTGTATATTCAGTGCAGTTTCAACTGTTCTTTTATTTCAACAGTTTTGAAATATGGGCTGATATCCGGGCAGTTTGATTACACATAATGGCATTTTTAGATTTAGCACATTGTTGGGCAAGAAAAGAAAACATGACATGAGGTCATGTGAGAAGCAGAAGATAGAGAAGTAATTTGAGGCCCTCATGGGCACAACCTCTGAGCCAAATCTCAGTAAGAAATGGACCTAATAAAACTGCTGCACATGTGACAAGATTAACCTTTGTAGCCAGTCATTACACTTTATGTATTCCAGTATTTCAATTATGAAAGAATTATGGATTATGTTCAATCACAATATACAAAAAAACTTGAATATATGCAATACTTGCAAGAAGCTAACCTAATTCCAAAAGTACAGTGGGATACAGAAAAACAAGAAACTTAGTCACAGCGTGAGAAATGAACATCATGAGGCCTTTTATTAGGACAACTGCCGCTCAGCTTAAACACTGACTAGCGAGCTGAGGCGTCCTTTCTACAAATCATTGAGCTCCATGGAGCACCTGCCAACAACCTGCCATACATGTACATGACCTGATCACATAGGCTACGCACACAGCTGCTGGCGTGAGCCGCGCTGAGTGCTTTACACAAAAGCAGATGGCTCCTGAGACAGGTCATTAATAAGAGCCGGTGGGGAGGCTGTGTGTGGTGGGTTATTTTTGGATTTAGTGTTGTGTGTTATTTAGGGATGAAAGTTGTATTGGTGACTCTGTTTCTGTGTTTGTGTAAGTGGGTGGTTGCCAACAGGAACCAAAGAGAGCGACATTTAGAGTAATTGGCTGCCTGTTCTGTCCGACAGTACTCCACAGCAGACCTATTAATAATTACACAATGTGCGAATGGCAGCCTTTGACCCAGCTTCAACAGGTTTTTATCACCACAGCTTTTAAAGAATGAATGAAGGCATAGTGACACATGTTGGCTTGTTTTCTCACCACTTAAGATGAAGCAACAGTAGGGAATTAACTGAGATATACATGATGTTGATTCCACTCCTCTTGGCCAAACTCATATTTAAAGCGCTGCACTGTACCGCCTCAGTTTCACAGCAGAGAGTCAGTCCAGGTAATTACAGTGCTGTTTAACAGACACATAATTTACTTCAGAATAACAATACTTTAACCCTGCTCTAACGGTTTTACTCTAGACCCAGGCAGACAGGTCTGTTGTACTTCTCACTTCTTTTTTATCTCGTCTGTTGCTGTGGTGTGCCATGTGTCACACAGGAAGGTTGCAGCATATGTCACTTCCTGTCACAAACGAAAATCAACATTTAGACATCACTTCAGGTTTTCATCTACAGAGAAAAAATCTCACGTAACAAGAAAATTATGCGTCTTCCTGTTATTTATTTTTTATCTGCTGAAGCGACACATGTGACAATAATCAATTTCAGTGAGAGATTTTTCTAAGTTCTTACTTAATCTATTAAGTTTCCTGTACGAGAGATCGGTTTACAAATCTTGAATACAACCGCATCAATGACAATAAAAATGTAGATTAAATGGACTGTGAGCGAAACAATCCACAGGTCTCTCCACCTGCTCTTATTTTTATTTTTCAAGATAGTGATAGAAATAAAAAAGCAGATTCTGTTAAAATCATGCTTTTCCTAAAGGATGTGGAAAAAGCAATACTTTCACTTCTCAGTCTCCATTAATTACATCTGTGAGACTGAATCATTGCCCCTGCACACATCCCTCCCACTGCACAGCTTCTCCGCCAAATGCAAACACAGGCCTCGGGCTCCCTGTAATTATTAGCACATTGTCCAAGGCGGAGGGAAATGCAGTGTGCGACAGATTCTGAGGAGCTTACAACTGGCTGGAAGCTGAATGTCACTCTGCATGCTGCTTTTATTACTCTGTTTAAACGGGCCCCATGACAACCGAGACACTGAGACTTTCTGAGCTTTAGCTGCAGCCCATCCAGCCAGTCTTAAAGTCCCTTTGTGTGTGTCAATAGTTGTTGGACAGGAAATGTCTGTGAAGACAACTGCAGATAATCATTCAATCAAAAGTGAAATAAAATGGAAAACAAAAGCAATCCATGGGTGAATCTTATCCTTGCTGAGCTCAACAAGAATTGGTTAGAGAAACATTAGGCAGAAGGGTGTGTTCAAGGAACACAATATTTTTTGGTCCTGTTGCCCGTGGCAACTGGGGGATGCACTGCCCTGTATTAGAAAAGCCCCAGAGGTGCTGGAGACTGACGGGGATGTGGTGGTGGGTTGTGACAGCTAAAGGAATGGCTTTTAAGTAAATTATAAGAGTGTCCACAGTCTAAACATCAGGTTAGCAGGTGATGAGGAGTGACAAGTTTAATTATGCATGAAAGATTTTCATTGGACCATTTAACGGACGCTTTTCTTATGAATTTCCAATTTGATAGACACATGTCAAGGCTGCAGTCACTGTGTAATTTATATGCATTTTCCCAAATATGATATAATGTGTGTACCCAGTGAGCCTCAGAGGTGCTGGTAGGCATATTTTGGACAGCTAACAGCTAATCGGCTACTGTTTGTAGCTTCCTATTTAATAAACAGATCCTCTAACTGTCCAACAGGAAGCAAATAAGCGTATTTCCCAAAATGTCAAACTATACCTTTAATCGTAAATAATTAAAGGATCGGTGTGTAGGGTTTTGTGGCATCCAGATGTGTTGGTGTTGATTGCAACCCCCTTGTTTCACCCTCTCCTTTCTAGCTTGAACTGAGAAACTAAAGCGGCTGTGAAAGGAGTGAAAAACATGAAAGGTCCTCTCTGGAGCCTGTGTTTAGTTTGACTGTTCTGGGCTACTGTATAGAAACATGGCAGACTCTGTATGAGGACCCACGGCATATGTAGATATAAACGTAACGTTAACGTAACAAACAATTGTTGTAACGATTCTTATTTTCAGGTGATTATACTTGACATGAAAAGATAGCTATACAAGTCATTTTCAATTCCTGCCAGATTCTGTTAATCTTCTACACTGGGACCTTTAAATAGTAAATATAACAGGAAGTGTTCCACCACAACATTTGCAACTGTAAAAGATAAGTGTAGTTAACATACAGCTAAAGTTTCACTGCAGGCGGTCTATGCACTGATGTCAAAACGTCTGCATCTGTTCCGCTTTTCATTCCACGGATTCTACACATTTCCACTCCAGCCAACAAGGCTAACGTTTAAACATATACACACACATTTGTACAAACATGATGAGAAAAAGCTCAAGGGTGAAACTCTCTTTGAGTGTCTCACTTGTCCTCTGACTCCTAAAGCAAAGCGAGCGTACCGTGTCTAAACTCCCGAGCTCTACGGAAACAACTGTGGGTAGAGACAGACAGCGACTGCCCGAGGTGTGAGGAAAGCAAAAGAAGTTTGTTCAACTCTAGATCTCACTATATGAGTGTCACTGTGAGTGTGTGTCTTTCATTTGAGGCTGTACTGTAGTCAACATAAACACAATCAGTGCTTATACTATGCATTTAGCAGTTCAAGCACTGATTGTAGTAGATGAGGATTTAAAGTTGCAAGGCACACATCATTAGCAGCTGGTTCAGCACTGGACAAGCAGGTGAATCCTAGAAAGCCAGCGTTAGAGTCTTCTTAAATATATGCTCATGTGCAAGTGACTCTTTCATGATGAAATGCACATTGTCTGTATAGTTTCCTGGTTTACTGAATGAAGAACTGCTGTGAGATTAAAATCAAAGAGGAACGCCTTAGTAAACAAATGACAGGGGAACTGCCAATGAGCTGCATTTGAAAGTATTGTTTGAAACCACCCCTTCGAAAAGGCACACAATAGTGTGGTCCACCCCCACCCAGCGACATACAATGGCAGCGCTAAACCTGAACGTGAAAGAAAACGAAACAGGTCGGGCTCAGGCTTTCATTCAAATCCAACGCTTCCGTAGCAGCTTTCACTGGGAGGCTGTTTGCAGGAAACACATTATTACTGAATCACATCTGAAGTCCTGATGTGACTGTTGATGATGATAATTGTATCAAAGAGGTTGCAGGGAAACTGTTTCCTGTACAACCACAATGAGTGTCTGAAACTTCTATGCTGAGGAGGACAAAAACACAGCTTGAATTCATGAATTCTACCTACAATGCAAATTCTTAAATCATGCCCTTTAACTGAGGGCCACAGGTGAGCCTGACAGCATTTGACACCAGCCAGTGTGTGCGGTGCATCTGCTGCTGAGTGCAGTGACAGCTGTACAAAAGGCCTCTGACATGTGCAGCATGATTCACCGGCTCAGCGCTGATGTAACATCAGGAGCCGTTTCAAACTGCTCTCCCTTTCCACATTTCCTCTCACGGGAATAGCCAAGAATTTATAAATTTCACTTTGCAATTTCCACATCCACATAAGAAGTCATGAATGAAAATCACAAGCAAACAAGATCACACTTGACGCCGCAGAGGCACTGCCCTCAACTGTTCAAATGAAGTGGTTTCATTACAATAGAACACTGTGAAAATGCAGGAAATTCCTCTTCCTGTCCAATTCAAAAAAAAAAAAGATATATACTAGAAAGTGAGAGCAGTTTCAGGAGAGATAACAGGCTGTAGCATTTGTGTGACTATCTCTACTTTAACTGCCCGTCCCTGTCATTCATGACGGACACGTCACATGCACAATACTGCTTTCAGCGCAGCAACAGGTCAAACTTCAACTCGGCAGCCACAGAACAAACACCACATGAGGAGGCAGAGCAAATACAGAGATAGAGAGCAAGCATTCCTGCACAGCACAGGAATTCCTGGACTATGACTCTCATGAACATTGCTATAGTAACTAATCAGGAAAAGAATTTAATACCTTCAAAATGAAATCTTTTCAGGAAATGGGAGCAGATTTACTTTGCCACTTCTGCTTCAATAAAAAATGAAGTCCATAAATAGGCCTGCATTGGAATCGGTGTTTTACCTGCCTGTGTTTGTCTTTACAGTGACACAGTGTTGTTGTTGCTGCTCACCAACAGGTTCTCAAACCACCAATTTCCATGACAACTCTTTTCTCCTTTCAAGCGTTTCCTGACTTCACACGGTGATGTCACCACATTTCACACCCGCCTCTTTCAGTGCATGTAGAGGGGAAGCTGAGTTTACACACAGCTATTTGTCCTTGTTCGTATGGCTTGGAAACACACAGAAACTCGAGGGCAGAGACATACAGTAAGCGGGTAAAAAAAGAAAAATGGAAATGACGTAGAAACTGTGGCCTGATCCCATGTCTGTGCCGTATGGCGACTTGCATACTCTGGGCAAAATGCCAGGCTTGCCTTTTCGTGAGACTGTCACCCTAACCTCAGCAGTTACACAATACAGTGCTTTCATCAAGTTCTCTGTTACCCAAATTCACCCTGCTTCTGATCAGATTCCCACCGCGAAGGACGATCTTCATCATGATGACAACATAAATCTTGGTTTGTTAGAAATGTGTCATTTCCTGCTCATGAAAGTGTCCTACTTTGAACCTTTAGTTGAGACAATACTTGTTTCTTCTGTACACACTTTAAAACTTTGTGCTCGTTAACTTTTACCCTTCATAGTTCAATATTTGGACCAAATCCACATTAAATTAGCTTTCTTAGAAAATGTCAAAAACCACCCGTTGAGTTAGCTCCCTGGTTGACAAAGTAATACTATAAGACCTTCAACAATCACTACTCCGAAACTAGAGATCTCATCACTTATTCACAGCCAGTGAGTCACACATGCAAGTGCAGAAAGGAAACAGGCCGAGACTCACTTCACTTCAGTTTGTTCTAACTAGTCCCTCTTAGAGGCATTCTAACGCCCTAAACTCTCGCTTCCTCTTTTACGAGCTCACCATTTTCAAAAGTGAAATATTACTTTTGCTACTCTTTTAACGATGGCCGCCGCTTATTGAAGAGAGGTCACTTCCGTACTGATCTGGATATATTTTTTTTATTATTTCATCAGCATAGCAAAAAAAAAATAAAACAGAGCAGTATCTGTGAACTATTAACAGAAAGTTGCCGTGTGTCTGCAGGATCTTGAAGTGTACAAGTAGGTGTGATGATGGGTAAAAATAGAAGAAAAGAAGAAGAGGTGATGCAGTCACCGAAGCACCTACATTGGAGGAGGTGGCAGTGGCGATGGTGGTGGGGTTTATTTTTTTGAAACATTTGCTGGGGTCCAAAAGTCAGTCACAGAAAATCTACACGTGCACACAGCCAGATAGTTTGTAACCCCACCCCCTCCATCTCCATCCCAAAGTGCAAACTCAGCAGTTGAGCATACCTTCTGTGGTAGTAACTGTCTTGTTTTTGGGGCACCTGTAACCTTGGTCGCCCTCTCTTTTAAAAAGGCAGCTGAAACTACAAATACCCAACAGTAATGGAAGCGCTATGAGAAACAAAGAGAGGCGATTAATAAGACTGGTGGTAACAGATTCAGACCCTGAAACAACAAAAGTATATATCCATATCACAGTGTGTGAAGAGCGTCCAGCGTCCACATAGTGTCTTTCAAACAAACCGCCACAGTAGACACGATGGTTGTAATCACTGCACAGGAAATAAGTACGAACACATTTCCTCAATCATCCCAGTACAATCATTTATGAAAACTTTTTTTTTTTTTTGAGGTCCTAACATATCCATGATACACATTCTTACAAATGACAGAGGCAGTTGGAGCCATGAGAGTGACACGCTGATGTAGGCAGAAGGTTTCCGGACTGTTCCATCCTTTGGATATGTAGCTGGGTCATGAGAATACTGAATTAGAGCTAAGCAAGGGGGCAAAACTATAAGCATGTGTCCCAAAGTCCCCTAAAAGAAATGATACAAAAATAAAAAGGAGGAAAACAAAAGAAATTTGCACCAAGAGCTCAAAAAGCTTATTGTATATTTAAACAGTACTGATTATACAGAATGTGAACCAAAGCAAAACTACTAAAAAGAAAAGCCAGCCAAAAAACAATTTGTCTTTTGTTTAAATGAAATCTGGGGTTATAGTGAAGTCATCATTATCAAAAAAGAAAAATAAAACAAAATATAATTGCTACTCTCTTTGACATATATACTCAGCAGAGAGGTCATGGTATTAATTGCTTCAGATTGCATTTTTTTAACTCATGTTTTCATTCTCAGCTACTCATTTTGCCTCCAAGTCTCCAGGCTGGTGATGGGAGAAACATTAAGATTTGTAATTTGAGGTAAGCCAGGTCAGGCCCTCAAATAGTCCATCCCCTGTTGTTGCACACGAGGGCTGAACGTACCAATTCCTATCTCTGATCCGGGTCAGGCCTAGCTTCTCCTGGATCTCGTGGGGTTTCATGGCATCTGGGAGGTCTTGTTTGTTGGCGAAGATCAGGATGATGGTGTCCTTCATCTCCCGGTCGTTGATGATTCGGTGGAGCTCCTGCCTCGCCTCGTCGATCCTGTCCCTGTCGGCACAGTCCACCACGAAAATGAGGCCCTGGGTGCCAGTGTAGTAATGTCTCCAAAGTGGCCTGATCTTGTCCTGGCCTCCCACGTCCCACACGTTGAACTTCACATTCTTATAGGTGACTGTCTCCACGTTGAAACCAACAGTGGGGATGGTGGTGACTGACTGTCCCAACTTCAGCTTGTACAAGATGGTAGTTTTACCAGCAGCATCAAGTCCAAGCATCAATATTCTCATCTCCTTGTTGCCAAAAATTTTTGCGAGCACTTTCCCCATCTTGTTTGTTGTGCATAAATACTTTGTTAGAAGAAAAACAAGGCTTCTCTAACCAGAGAAAATAAGTTTTCAACACAAGTTACAGTCTCAGTGTGTGCTGAAAGCCCTCCACGTGATGGCAGCGGTGGGCTGACACAAGTGTCAATATTCAAAAGGCGGTGACTTTCAAGTTTTGTTGAATGACAGACCACTACAGTTCAGCTGGACTATGATGATCTGACCTGAGCGGGTGACTTTGAGCCTTCACTGGGAGCAGTGTGTGTTTAGCCCTCGCAGAATTGGGTGGGGATATATTTTCATGATCCACTGCCCTCCTATGTAAGAAGAAAAAATTACATCCCCGTGTCTCAGACTTCCGTCAAAATCCACATTTCAAGCCTGATTCAAAAATCCAGATAGTCTCAGCTGAGCTGGACTTGATTCAAATCAGCTTTCTTTTTCTTTTTTTTCCTCACAAAAAGCCTACTATATAAATCAGGCCCAGTCCAAGCCCGGGGTTCCCACTTCCTCCTTGACTGCCGGCTGTCCACACTTGCCCCTAGCCAATTCCAGTCGATGGATCTCAGAGCACAGTTCTTATTAAAACACGCCAAAATGTGAGCTCTCCTGTCCGTTTCTGCACCGGGACATCCAGAGGAAGAGCGCTCAAAAGGTCATTGATTCATCCGACTTTCTTCTCTTCCCCCTGTGACACAAGAGCGGTCCAGAGAAGGGAGGGGTGTTAGTACAGAGGACAACTTTAGATCCGAAAAAATATTCTCTCTGCGGACAGAAAAGCAAAACAAAAACAAAAAACACAGAGTGCTGGATAAATACCTACGTCTGCGGCAATCATCCCCCAGTCCCCGAGCCGTTTCTCCCCGCTCTTGCCGCTCTCTGGCTCTCTTCTTCCCTCTCTCTGCTCTCTCCCTCTCTCTCTCTCTCTCTCCAGCCGTTCAGTCACAGCGGTGGCGGTGCTGTGTTACCGGAAAAGGTGCGGACCCAGATCAGCCGCCACTTCCTCTACACTGCTCTCACACACTGCTGCTGCGTTCAGGGACGACTCATAAGCTCCGACATCTGATCACCCCAAAAACTTCTGACTATATGGCCCTTGCAGAGAAGCCTAAAGTGTTATTTTAAATACATTTTGAGTAGTATACTGTATTATTTACTTATTTGTATATTATAATTTATTGTGATTGTAGTATAGTATAATTTAATAACGATGTATATAAGCTAATAATTTATTTATGGCTATATTTATTTAGATTTATTTCTTATTTCTGCTCTTTGGATTGTTTCCTCTATGTAGGTGAAGTAGGCTAATTTAAGATCCTTAAAAACTTACACGAAACTACATGAAAACACTATTTCCTAGCTATAAGTTAGAGCATTTTTGGTTATTTCATATTTGGCATTTATTTTTTCTTCTCTCCACGTGAACTCTTCTCCCTGCTTTAAAGTGAGTGGAAGTTATGGTGATGCCAGATACTTCAGTACACCAATCAGTATTTAGCAATATTTGCACAAGATAACAGTTGGCAGGTTTTTTAGTCACTGTCAATCAAATCTGATCAAACCCCACAGCAGTCCTGCTGAAGCAGTTTGACTGTTAAATCCTTTCTTGATAATGAGTATTTATGTTATAGATGAGAATCAAAGCAAAGGTTTCATGGGGCTTTAATACCAAGTTGAAGCAGTGTAGCACCGCCACTTCTGAGTGACAGTTTCAAGTTGTACTTCTAACCACACCCAGCAGTGATCTGACGATGGTGTGTCAACACCCTTGAGTACATCACTGCAGAAAAATAGAAGGTTAAACCACAACATCTGATGTCAAACAGTGCGTCGTCTAAGAATTAAATTAGGTCCAGTCCACAGAGCATTGGTAGGGATATTGGGTTTAAGACAGAAATAAACATTAATCAGTAATTATCATTTATCTTTGACCTTATCAAATAATCATTCAAACGCGAATGTTGATCTATTCATATTCACTTATTTAATAAATGTATTGATTTATTAAGTCATAATAATTCATCACTATAAACGTCTAAAGTCAAAGCTCTGTACAAACCATTTTGGACAAATGCATCCTTAACTCAAATCATTAGATTTCCGACTGTGCATGAAGGCACCATACGCCATTTCGCATGCGCGCTTAAAAAAAACTGAACTGCAGACAGACCATTAGCTTGTGTTGACGCCATTTGAGCTTTCATTATGTATTTAATTGCCTTTAATGTCACGTCTGCCACAAGAACCACACACAGGCCTGTACATACGGAGCACATGTAAGGATTCAGTCGACCTAACAGTGTTTACAGAGGGTTTCAGCCGGGTCTTTCCGACATGTCTCATCGTTCATTCAAATCGGTCGCGTATGACGTGGAGGTTGTGAGGGGGAACTACGGCGTCTCACATTGACGAAAGCAGCTTGTTACTTTACAGCGGCTCAGTGAAACTGACTAACAACGTGATAAAGCCCACACAGTGACTACTGAAAAACAAAGTACGCCATGTAGTAGTAGCATATTATTACTAAATTATTATTACTATTATTACTAAAATAGTGATTTCAGTCAGCCTCGTGGATACATAAGAACGTATTTAGCCCTATATCAACTACATCTGAAACTTTACAGTGGGCTAATACTCTAAATAATCTAATCTAATAGATAGATAGATAGAATTTGACTATACTGTACTATACTATAAACTATAATATTTTTGAGGCTGATACTAACTCTAAAGCTTTAGATTAGTTTAAAAAACAAACAAATAAAAACATATGATCTCAGGCATTTCTTTACTGGAAATAATTGTTATGTACCTGTTGACATACAGGTATATGCACATGTCCAACCTGTGTTTACCTATCCAATTTACCAGTCTTGCTGTATTATATATGCAAGTATAAACCTACAGTTCATTTACTTTGTAGTCTACATCGTGGAGTCTAAAAATAGAGAGATTACTTTGGTTCGAGTAGAAAACAATATACTTCTCATCACCAGTGTAAAAACCAGGTAAAACTACTATTGTTTCAGTTCAGTATAATTTCCCTGTAGATGATGTTTAATTCTGCTGTTCATTGCAGGGTTATGCATGTCATGTCTTGGTCTTGATAAACTACTTTACATATATGCCTACTTTACTTCTACAAATCCCTCACAACAGTAACTAAATTTGAATGCTATATTATAGGCTAAATGGTTTAATCTCTGTTACTCATTTGAAAGCCAATATTTGGTCTCCTGCATCTAAAGACCTGTGACCTTGCACGTTGGGTAAAATACACCAAAAATGTGACAAAAATCATGTCTCTCTCTTCAGAGTACCAAGGGCGGGCACTAAACTGAGCATGCGCACACGCCGTCTCGGTTCTTCCCCCAAGTTAAGAATGGTGGGTGAAGCGCGCCTGGTTCTTGTAGGTTAGCTGAAGTGACTTCGAAAGCTGCGTTCAAGTTCTTACGGTTGACCGGCACTTGATGGAAGATAGTGGTAAGGTCACTAAACGTGTATTTGTTCATTTCATTGGTGTAACTTTGGTAGATATTTGGCAGTTTCAAGAGCCAGCTAACGCTAGCTACTAGTGGTACCTTGTGAAGTGGCAGCGTTAGCCGGCTAGCTAACGTGGAGAAGCCGCTGGCACCGACTATTAACTGGAGAAGGAGGCAAACGTTGAGCACGTTGTAGTTGTCCTAGTTAGCCCGAGTTGAACGAGTTTATAATGTTATCGATGTATGTCGCAATATATACCCCTGGTAAGCCGAATTTTGTAGTTAACTAACTAAATGTTAGTAATTGAGTTCACGTTCAGCGTTGCGTTACTAAACGAGGGCTAACGTGAAGCTAACGTCAACCGTCACTTTAGTGCGGTGATACTCGGCAGGAAATAGGCAGGAGTCTAGGCCCAACTTCGGATTGAACTTTGACTATACAAACAACCTCGCGGGTGCAACATGGTCTCAATCAGCAAACATTGGCAAAGCTAACATTAATCGAGTTTTTGTATAGCAAGTCGATGGTTGTTTTTTTATGGAGTCACACGCAATGTTATTTAATTTGGAAACCAACCACGTGGTTACATTATTTTTAGTAGCTAACGGGAGGGTTTAAGCTAAAGCTGGCGCCCGTGTTAATGTTAGAACAAGGAAGTGTCCTGTGGCACCAACTGCTGCTCCTACCGTGCTGACCTTTTTTGGTGTAAAGCTAATTTAATTGAGCTTAAGGCGAAGTTTTTAAACTGTGAGTATGATCTACATGACACATTAATGTTAACGCGCCACTTTAACGATAACTGTTACTTGGAACTAGGAAGTGAAGCATGTTACCAGACTAGTTCTGGAAAGTTCATTATCTACACTCTTAAATTTGGCACATTGTGAATGTTTATTTAAAAGTACCTCCCTGTACACTTAGATATCAAGTTGTGTAGTATTTCAACTAACTGGCTCTCATATCTGCTTAGTTATTAATAATAATTAATTATTAATAATTATTTTGCTGATAATTTTCTTGCTTAAGCAATTATGCGTTTATTTCGAACAATTTCCACACCCACTTTGTCTTCTAGCTTTTGTTAGACAAACACCCATAAGCTCATAAGATATTAAATTATTTTAACATACGGCAAAGAAAGGAGGATTTTAAGAGGCAGAAACCAGATCATTTTGCTTGTAAAATGACAGAAATTATGGTTTGATTTTCATAAATAATAAATTAATTTTCTGTCTAATTATTCAACAGGCCTGCAACTCTCAGACGACGCTATTACTGGAATGCTGGACACTGAGTCCCCTGCCATGGAGAGCAACGGGGATGCCTTTCTTCCTGACCATCCTGTTCTAGGCCAAGCTGCAGACTGGTCCATGGATCAGGTCGCTCCAGAACCACTCACCAACGTCCTACCTGAGGACTCGGATGCATCTCAGGATGCACCGGGAGAACAGCAGCAACCAGACCAAGAGATGAACTCCACGGGGCTAGGAGCTGTGGAGAAGGCTGTGGAGCAGTTTCAGCTCGCCAGTGCTCAGCTCTTCAAAGAAGAGCAACCACCACTTCCACCACAGCCCCCAGACGAGCCAGAACAGCCATACGTACACAAAACCGAGGAGATGAATTTAGAGTCAGAGGTTGCTGCACAGGATGGCACTCAAGGTAATCAAAATAGTTGTTGCTATGCTATGTTATCAACAGTTCCCGCAACCGAGGTTGTTAAAAGCATTTGTTGGCACACAAATTCATACGTGTAATATGATTTTTGTATATTTCATAGTTTCCCAACCAAATAAATGCAGACAGAAAACGGGTTGCGCTTCTCAGGCATGATGAACAGTCTATAGGGTGTTTGATTTTCAATATTACAAAATTAAACTCCCTATATTTGTAATTTTTATGCTTGCTCCTTCACTTCATGCCACTTAACTCTTCATGTTTCCTTGTTGACTTTTCCAGAGGGTACAGAGGCACCACAGGTGACAGAGGATGGCATGGAGCTGGAAGAGCCATCCAAAGAGACAACAGAAGAATCGCTTGTTCCTGCAGAGCCACAGCTGCCCAGTGAGTTTGAAAAGCTCTTTAAAGGGTGTGAGGAGAACCCAGAAGACTTCAATGGTTGGGTCTACCTGCTGCAGTATGTGGAGCAGGAGGTAAGAAGACATTCAGATTACTATGAAGATTATTATGTTCACTTTGTATATTACTAAAGGTGAACAGAAGGATGACCTGCAATTTTAAAATTCAGGATAACCAAATTGTTATATTTTATACTATTATTAAATGGGAAATGGTAATATTGAGTGTTTTTGCTGTTCTCTCTCTTGCAGAATGTCCTTACAGCTGTTAGACAGACATTTGATACGTTCTTCCTACGTTATCCCTACTGCTATGGCTACTGGAAGAAGTATGCTGATATTGAGAAAAAGCATGGCAATTACCTGGAAGCAGAAGAGGTAAATATAATTATTTTTTGACACACACTTGTTGCTTTTTGTCATTGGTTTTCTACCTTTAACTTACTAAATACTTGTGTTATAGCCAGTTGAACCAGCTGGCCCTGTCTCTATTTTTTTTAATCCCATCATTAGTTATTATTAGTACACTGACTCAAGACCATGAACCTTTAGAGACTGCACGCAGCAACTGTGTTGGCATTAAGGCAGAGAAGTCAAGGGAGAATTGCTCAAGAATATAGTAAAATTGTTTCAGCCACTGACAGACTTGTTTGTGTTTGCAGGTGTACAGAAGAGGCTTGGCGGACATCCCTCTCAGTGTGGACCTGTGGCTGCACTATCTGACCTATGTCAAAGAGAACTCAGACCTTAATGACCCAGAGACTGAGGGGCGCATTCGAGCGTGAGCTATTTACATGACAATAGATGAGGCTGTCATTTTTTTTTTTAACTCCGATGGGCTAATGAGACCACATGGATTCATAATATTCACAATCTTTCCTTTTATTTTCTACCATTAGTACCTATGAGCATGCAGTGCTTGCGGCAGGAACAGACTTTCGCTCAGACCGTCTGTGGGAGTCCTTCATCAACTGGGAGACAGAGCAGCAGAAGCTGGCTAACGTCACCGCCATCTATGACCGCATCTTGTCCATCCCGACCCAGCTGTATTCCCAGCACTTCCAGAGGTAGGAGGGGGGGGATAGGTGCTTTTTCCGTAAGAAATTTTAAGTCAAATAACAGATGTAACACATGTAACTCTGAGTTAAGTCTTATTTTCCTGTTTATAATCTTCACAGGTTCAAAGATCATGTGCAGAGCAACAACCCCAAACACTTCCTGTCAGAAGAGGAGTTTGTTCAGCTGAGGCTCGAGCTCTCTAAAGCCAGTCTAGCGGCAATGGTCGGCGAGGATGAAGAGACACCTGTTGCTCAGGAGGAGCTTCCACCTGGTACAGAGGATCTTTCGGACCCTGCAAAGGTAAATCCAATTTCCAATCCTGCAGGAGAGACAGATTTCCACAAGTACTGCTTGCAGGGATTAGCAGGAGCTTGCCTGTTCTCCATGATGAGATGGAAAGAAAGCTTTGTTCAGGTTTGAAGAGGTGTCTTTATGTCAGCAGCCAAGCCAATGAATGCCAGGGGGGATTCAAGTTGGCATCCAGTCAGGGACTCGCCCTAAAACTTAAAGGATCAACCGTGGCCCATTGACCCCAGAACCTGCACCCAGAGGCTGGTATGCAGGGTGCAGACATACCTCTCCCCTCTACAGGCTTCTTGTCTCTGGCAAGCTCATGGTGATGTAAATCCTTGGCTGCAGGACTAGCAGTTTTGACATCAAGTGGAGCATGTCATATTGTGATGTGTACGGGGCGTTGACCATGTGTTTTTCCTTTTTGTGTGTGCCTTTTTATGTAGAGAGTGACAGAGATCGAGAATATGCGCCACAAGGTGATCGAGGTTCGACAGGAAGTGTTCAACCACAACGAACATGAAGTCAGCAAGCGCTGGGCCTTTGAAGAAGGGGTATGTGTCTTGTTCTTTCCACAACTATGTTGACAGTTAGAAGTGTTTTTCTTTGTATTCTTTGACACTAAAACAAAGATTTATTCATGTCCTTTTAGATAAAGAGACCATACTTCCATGTCAAAGCCTTAGAGAAGACCCAGCTGAACAACTGGAAGGAGTATCTGGACTTTGAAATTGAAAACGGGACACCGGAACGTGTGGTCGTTCTTTTTGAGCGATGCCTCATCGCTTGCGCGCTCTACGAGGAGTTCTGGACCAAGGTAATGTGACCTTTGACCGCACTCTCACTCCCGCTTCTTCCCTGCACTTCCCCATCCACGATGATATCACATCGACACAGTAAATCGTCCTGCACTCTCTTTGCGTGTAACGTTGATATGTGACTGTATCTGTTGTATTAGGGGATGGCCAGCTTGCCACACAAGATTTGACTGCAGCATTTGCCAACTACTACGTTGCATCTTCTTCGTCTCCCACTACCTTACAGAAACTTATCTAATTGGTTCCATGAAGGTGCTGATGGGTTTACACAGAAAATTTCTAAAAACGATCTTGTCAATGAAGAAATTCACTGTTTCTGCCAACTGAAATTTTAGGTTTAAAATGTGTTGTCTTTTTTTGCCTTTCTCCTTCTCCTCTGTTCTTTTCCTCTGTCCTCTCCTGCATTTCTTCCAACTCGCTTTCTCTTTTTCACTCTGAAGTATGCAAAATATCTAGAGGGCTACAGCACAGACGGTGTGAGGCATATCTACAAGAAGGCGTGTACCATCCATCTGCCCAGGAAACCAGCCACCCACCTGCTGTGGGCTGCCTTTGAGGAGCAGCAAGGTGAGTGATGCTCAGACATGCAAATTGGACACAATTGAATTACCATGGGGTGTGGGTGGGGAGTATCTATTGGTTTGAATAAATAACCTCTTGGGGTGTGACTACATGGTGATACAGAACCAAATTTCATATCATTTGGCCTGACGTTCTGATTTTCTTTGTCCAGGCAACGTCGAGGAGGCTCGTGGCATCCTGAAGTCCCTAGAGGCGGCAGTCCCAGGTCTGGCCATGGTGCGACTTCGGAGGGTTAGTCTCGAGCGACGCCACGGTAACTTGGATGAAGCGGAGGCCCTGTTGAGGGAGGCCATGGACTCTGCGAAGAATGCTACTGAGTCGTCATTCTATGCTGTGAAGCTGGCCAGGCAGCAGATGAAGGTGCAGAGAAGTCTGAGCAAAGCCAGGAAGGTGCTGCTGGATGCTATCGAAAAAGACCAGGTGAGAGCTGGCTGATGACCTTCAACAAATACATACAACAGAGCTCAACAGAACTTCAAGAATTAGCAAGCTGCTGTTATGATAATAAAAGTAGCGCATAGCTTAAAGCAATAAGCAATAATAAAGGAAGATGTTTGGCCGTTGTCTGCTGCTAAAAAACTCCATTAAATTCTGAGAAGTTGAGTTTCTTAAATCCTAAAATGCAGTAAAACTAATACAGTAGTAAAAGTAATTTCATTTACATGAATTTGATCAACACACTTCGAAGAGGCATTCTCTAAATGAAAAATCGGACTGGTTTACACTTCATGTTTAATGCTGGATAACAAGTCTTAGACAGTTGTTCAGTCATCCACATGAGTTTTATAGACGAATTGCTGTAATGTATGTAATATAAAAGTGCGGATATATTGCAGTCATAACATGCACACTGACATTTTTGTGGCTTTACAGACGAGTCCTAAACTCTATCTGAACCTGCTTGAGCTGGAATACAGCGGAGACGTGACCCAGAACGAGGCTGAGATCTTGGCTTGTTTCGACCGAGCCCTGACGAGCCCGATGCCCCTCGAATCACGCCTCCTGTTCTGCCAGCGCAAAGTCGAGTTCCTCGAGGACTTTGGCAGTGACATCAATGTGTGAGTTTGTTGTTACCTTGTACAGACAGAGTAATGGAGCAACACGAATGGATTTGTCATATTGGATATTGAGTGTTTTTTATTCTTTTACATTTTTTAGGCTCGTAGCGGCATATGAGGAACTTCAGAAACTACAGAAAGAAAGTGAATCCACAAAGAGGAAAGCTGAGAACGGGTATGACAGGTGTGTAATGGGACAGGGCTTGGGTCACACCAACACAGTTTTTCAAGGAACTTTTCAATCAAGGCGTATCTGTCCAAGCAAAGTGTCCTGTAGTTTATTCATTTTCATGACATGTTGTAATTATGTTTGACATGAGCTTAACATCCGCTAAAAAGTTGGCAATATGGCACACAATACTAAATACACCAATGTAATAAGCTTAATTTGTTGATCAAGGGATTTTACTTACTTTGAAACTATCCATCTCCAGCTCTCAAGAACCTGACGCTAAGAGACAACGTGTGGATGACGCTTCCTCTGGTGCAGCAAGCGCACTGACAGACACCCAGGCCAACAACTCTGCATACAACTACAACTGGTACCAGGTGGGTTTCTTAGCTGCGCACTGAAACTTTCACGTTATGGTACACCAGTCATGTATGACCATGTAGAGCATGTATTACGTGAAAGTTCTAGTAAGAATTTGTTTTATTTAAACCTGTTCTCTCCCTCCTTTTAGCAACAATACGGTGGTTGGGGACAAAACTCCTGGGGGCAGTACAACCAATATGGCCAGTATAACCAGTACTACCCTCCTCCTCCAACATGATGGACAAAATCCTGACATGAAGATGGAGACTCAGAGGAAAGCATCCTTTCTGACCTGCCTACATCTCTGAACAGGACTATTTAACAGGGTGTCATGGAGATTTGAAACACAGAAGCTGATTTGTTTCTTCTTTCTGGGTTAAAGTGTGCTAATCAGTTTAATTACACTTTGTAGCCATTTTTTTTGAATATGATACTCTTTGACCCTCCATGGCAGTCATGTTGATCAGTGAAAAAAAACCCTTCATTGCTACATCCGTCATCTCCAACACTGGCTGCTTTTTTTTTTGTTTTTTGTTTTTTTTTGGGTTCTTTAATGCATGTATTTGTGAAGGCAAATTTATTTTCTCCCTGTGTGATAAGGCTTTTTAATTTTTAGATCAGATGACTTAGTTTGGTCTCTTTCTTTGTGTTAAAAATTTAAACTTGTAAAGGGGGCATTCGTCGATGTACCTCTGAGTCGTGTTTCTTCATCCCAAACTGAAAGATTTTTAATATTTCGTGGTTATGATTCCATAAAGAAAATGGAGAGTTCCTCCTTTTTTATTTTGACTTGATTTCATAATAAAGAGATTGATATCCTGAAGTGTCTGTCGTTGACTTCATCATCCTTTTTATTCCTAAATAGTTCAAATAATTACTGAAATACCATATGCTATTTAGTGACAGTACACACACGATTCCTTCAAAGTGTGTATTTGTAAGTATGGAAATCTTTTCTGTGTGTTCAGTACATGTGCAAATGATCAGCTAGTAGAACGAACATAATCCTATATTGAACAGTGATTTATGCTGATGGCTAATATTACTGAGTCACGTGAAGGAATTAATTCATATTTAAGTTTCATGATACAAAAATACACCGTGGCCTCCTCAAACCACAGCTTGTTGTTATAACGACCTAGTAAGGCTTATTATGGGTTTATTGATCTTTGTGCTGTTTTAATGTAACAGAGTTTAAATATAATTGATCGTTAAATAATAAAGGGAATCAGCCCAATCACCCTCCAAAACGTGATGGGCGTGGCTACTGCTTCCGACTCTGCTCACGTAAATCCGCTCATGCGCAGTGTCGGCCCTTAAACGGCCCTTTTTATGCTTAGCGTTGAACGACTAGCATCAAACGAGGTAAGGCCCGGCCAATATTAGTGAAAAAGCCTAAAAGTGTTCAACTTTGATCGACTTAGCTACGTCGATGTAACTCCTGTATCATCATTTATGACAGTTACCCTTTATTCTGAGCAGTTGGGCCGTATTTTGTGTGTTTTTAAGCGACTTTATGAAACGCGTGTCCCATGCGGCTAGTTCAGCTAGCATAGCATTAGCGCTCAGCTCTCGGCACGTTGCTCTGCTTCTTCTCGTCACTTTTTAACTTAATAATTTAATGACAGAGTGTATTTTGTTTGTGAATCCACGTGTACATTGTTTAAAAATCTAAAAAAGGTTTAGTCGTCACTGTTAGCTGTCACTAATAAACCCAACGCCGAAGTCTGATTTCCGCAACAGTGATATAGAAACTAAAGTCTCTTTCGTGTTTTCTTCATCAGCATCAAGATGCAGCTCTTCTTGCGTGCCCAGAACACTCACACCCTTGAGGTGACCGGACAGGAGACTGTTGGACAGATCAAGGTAAAATGCCTACAAGTTGCGGGAAACATAATTAGCAGTGGCGTTTTCAGTGAACCTTAGTAATGGGTTCCAATAATAATGCATATTCTTTGTCTCAGGCTCATGTCCAGAGTCTGGAGGGTCTCCTGGTTGAGGAGCAGGTACTGTTGCTCGCTGGATGCCCGCTGGAGGATGATGCCTCCCTGGCATCCTGCGGTGTCTCAGAGCTCTGCACCCTGGAAGTAGCTGGCAGGCTGCTGGGAGGTCAGTACACTGATGCAGCACACAGTTGTTTGTGAAAATACTATTTTAAAGGTAGATGGAAACCTTATGAAATATGCTCAGTGACAAATAAAATGTTTGTGTAGTTTTGTGTTTTAAAATTAAGATTATTTGATTGCTCTCTTTCACCTGAGACATCGTAGACAGCCCTACTTTTTGACATAACAGATTTGGGTGTACTGCTGACTGTATAAGATGAGTCATCATACCCACACAAGCTATTGAATGTAAGATCTAGATCTGTAACTAACGAATATTGTCATTATCAATTTTATCTTTTAATCATAGACAAATATCACAAGAAAATATTCATATTTAAAAGACTTAAATTTGTGTTTAGACTTTTTCTTAAAAGCTCAAAACAGATCATGGATAACTAATCAGCTAATCCGTTAAATGTTACAGATCATCACAAAACAAATACCCGAATATCTTACTGTTTTTATTACACTACACAACCCATGTTCGTTTCTGAATCAGTGCAGAAGCTTTAGTTATGTTCTACTCTTCTGTTTCTGTAAAATATCCTAATTGACACCACTCTTTCCCTTTTCTCCTCAGGCAAGGTTCACGGTTCTCTGGCCCGTGCCGGAAAAGTGAGGGGACAGACACCCAAGGTGAGATTATTTTCTGCTTTTCATGTATCAATATGATACAAACTTTTCCCACCCTTTTACTGACTTTAGGAACACGTTCTGTATCGCTTAAAGTATTCGTATGACAATAACCTTTACACGTTCAGTTTTGGATGCACTAGTCTTTTAAGTTGCATACGTTCAAATGTTTACTACCTCATGGTCTTAGAGAAGTAACAGGTACATCTCTTTGTCGTGTTGTCCAGGTCGACAAGCAGGAGAAGAAGAAAAAGAAGACTGGCCGTGCCAAGCGTCGCATCCAGTACAACAGGCGCTTTGTGAATGTTGTGCCCACCTTCGGAAAGAAGAAGGGACCCAACGCCAACTCCTAAGTGCTTCAATGCTCTAAAGGAGAAATACGGTCACCACCCATCACTTTTTACCAAGTTAAATGTTATCCTGCTGTACAGAATAAAAATTTTGGCTTGGACAAAAGAACTGTGTGTGGTGTTCTTTAGAAAACTAGTTGCCATTTGAAGGGTTTTGTGACCATTTGTATCCATTTTAAATAGACTAAATCAAGAGTTACTCCATACTCTGATAATCGGATACTATTGTTTTAAGCAACGTGCGTGTCATTGATACGTCCGAACTCTGCAGTTCATCTAGATTGGCGTCAACTGCCGTACTACATATTTAATGGACAACTGAGACTAACTAAATCTGACTAGTGTGCATGAAAGGAGTTGCTTATATCAGATTAATTCAGATCTATCTTGAACTAATGGGACAGTTTTTTTCCTGTCAATGCCATGCATGTGGATGATGGTAAAATTGACATCCAACCTACATGTACTTAATGTAAAATGGTCACTACTGACATGAAAGTGAAATTATTACTAGTCATCTCTGAAACAGGTTTATTTATCATTTACATTTTACATGCAAAAGAACCAAAACAATACAGAATAAGGTTTCAGGGTGTCTCATATTTACATTATTGACAAGCCAAAACTTACAACATTGTAATAACAGGTCATTTCTTGCAATTGTGATAATAAATGAGAAAGTTGAAACAGAACTGCACAGTCAAAGTGCCATTTTAACTTGAATCTTGACAAGTCCATCCTTGAGATGTAGTGCATGCTGGCCAACAGTTGTAAACTAATCCACAGCCACCAGCTCGACCTCGAAAATCAGCTTTGCATTGGGTGGAATTCTGGTAGGGCTGGAGTTAAGGAGAAGACACATTACAAGCGTACTAACGCTCAGCTACATAGTATCAATACCTGACCTCTGACCACCTATGTAGGAAAGGAAATCAGAAAACGACAACAGCTAAGATGAACTGTGAATAAACATTATACGTGACATGCACAAAATCAGCCAAGCAAAAGGATACTTGGAGTCAGGGAGCCCCTTCCTTCCATAGGCCCATTCTGGTTCAATCTCCAATCGAGCCGTTTCACCCTTGCTCATTGTCATAAGGGCCTCATCCCACTGTGAAAGACAAGGATTACTGATGATGTGTGGTGAAGAGAAGTGTTACAATGAGGAACTGACAAAACTTGAGATACTCCTGGTAAAAGAAATAAAATAAACATCTGCATCACTTACTCCTCTGATGACTCTGCCCAGGCCGACTTTGAAGCTCAGTGGTTTGGTTTGTTTTTTCTTTCTTGCCGCTGCAGAGAGAAAAACAGTGATGGTTTAAACCTATGGACAGAATCTTTATCGTAGGATACTGATTCAATCTGTATATATAACTATAAGGGCAAATGCTTAAACAAACAAACAAAAAAAACGCTGGGTATATCTTTTTTTATTTTGGGTGGAGTGTGACGCAGGTTTGTCATACCTGTGGGTATGTTGGTGTCAAACACAGTGCCATCCTCCAGCGTACCAGTGTACCAGCAGCTCACAGTCTCGCCCTTCTTTGGAAAGTTCGTCTTGTCACCTTTCTTCAACACTGACTTGGTGTACCTGGGCGGACCCTATGAAAAAGCACCACAGGAACACCGGTCAATATATTTTAGATGTGCAAAGCAAAAATGAAAAAAAAAAAATCCCCTTAATTCAACACCCTGGACCAGTACCTCGTCCACAACCTCTGTCTTGACTTCTTTGGGCTTCTCGTCAATTTTGACTGCTTTAACCTGCTCGGTCACTTCTTCGACTGGTTCGGTGCCTTTGAACCTCTGGAGAGGACACAGAAAACATGATGAACATTTACAGCAACGCCACAGATGCAGTCTGTGCAATATAAAGTGTCATTCTCATCACTTACTTTGCTCTCAAAGAGCTGATTGTAGGCAATAATCAGCTGTTCTTTCTTGGCTGTTTTGGCAACATTTTTTATGTTTCCCAGCAGCTTGTGCTCATTGAGAAACTGAAAAGGAAAATGCATTTAGTAAGGAGAAAGTTAAATGATATCTCTGTTCAATAATCATCTGCGCACATCACTGACAGGTTCAGGGCTAGCTTATGTAAAAGCATGTCAATGCAGCTGTTTCTGCTCTTGGTCAGATGAATAAGGTTAATATATTTTATGTGAACTGTGCAGCACTCCTGTGTAAACGCTGCTCTGTATTGTTGTGCATGGTGCGTGGCTACATGCTAAAACACAACAGCTTTCCTCATGTGGCTAACCACGCAGCATGCTGCAGCTCCAAGTGGCCATTAACACTTTTAAACATACAAATATTCAAACTACAACCACAAACAGACGAATGTGATAGACATACCGAGTGTGCTGCATTGTCCTGAATGAACTTTATAATGTCTTTTTTGGGCAAATCGTCACTTTTGAGCTGCTCATCGCTCCACTCCCGTGTCGGTTCAGCCGCCATTTTGAGAGGCGAACTGTCAACTTTGACCCTGTGGCGTAGCTTCATTAAAATCTGCAAACCCTCTTTGTTTTGTTTAAAACTTGTGTCATATATTTTAATTCACCTCATGAGCTGTCAGCTAATATTCACGACGAGTTAGTAAAAAAAATCAGCGAAGTGCACGGGGAGAAAAATAAATTAAACACCGGAAACAACGCTGAATAAATCAATAATCATTAAATTCATAGCAGGTGAACACATTATAAAACTTAACTCTATTCAAGTGAGCCATTTAAAAAGATTCATAAGTAATAGAGCGAGTTACATTACTCTAACATCTGTGCCCTGACACCTAGTGGACAAATACATATAACATTAGCTATTACTTCCACCTGTGGTTATTAAAAACAAATACAGATATTAAAAGAGTGAAGATGTTTCACGTTACAAAACTTTACAGCTGTTTTAACAACCTGCAATAAGTGACAGAAATGTAGTTCCTGTAGTAGAACTTAATTCTTTCTCATCTGATGCTCACATAGCGTTAGAAACAGATGTGCCACCTGTTTTCTTCTCTTAAATAGTAGTGTTTTACTTTGTTTAATTTTGTTTGTATCATATGACCATATTTAGCCCTGTAAAGCCTGAACATGAATTAATTGCCAGAAAATTCAATAAAAAAACAAAACAAAACTGTGTTTATTGAACCTTCTGACAAATAAAAAAATAAATAAAAATAAATAAATAGCTAATAGCTAAAATAATTGCTCACAGTTTGTTTATGTTATGTTATGGGTCCTTGACTTCTGAACTTATCTGGTCCACGCTTTCATCTTGTAAGTCCTCCTCATCACTATTGTACACATTGCAGTAGGAGCCCATTCCTCATCATCACCTTCCTCTAACTGCTCCATGTCACTTGAATTCCCATCCGTAATCATCAATCACATCTTCAACACATTTAGAAGAGGTCTTTCTGTACGGTGGAGGATAAGGTGCCTCATTTACTTTTTTTGTCATCTGCTAGCCCAGGTTTATTTCTTACACTGATGCCATGTATTTATGTGGAGATCTTAATCGTCAACACTTGGATAAAGACTATTATATAGGGGATACTAATAACATTTCCTCTCAAGTGGCTATAGACCTGAGCCATGGTAAATGACTCCTCTCTCATTGTGAATGCAGTGTCTTTAATAGCAGTATAAATCCCGCTAATGGTAATTTTACTTCTATACCAAGAGGAGAAGCTGTTGTGGATTAT
This sequence comes from Sciaenops ocellatus, assembly GCA_033000465.1. Classification (NCBI taxonomy): domain Eukaryota; kingdom Metazoa; phylum Chordata; class Actinopteri; family Sciaenidae; genus Sciaenops; species Sciaenops ocellatus. The sequence goes on from CP136886.1 coordinate 9,614,085, forward strand.
ATATTAACACCCCCATGATTGTCTGGACACTCGTATTGACTTTAAGGCAATCACCTCGTCTGAGCATTTGGATAACGACCCTGCTTGTATTAAATCATTTGTGTTGTAATGTTAACTTTATTAAAAGTAAACTTTTATTGAATTTTGAAGACAAATTATCTGAAGCCAAAATTAAGGACATACCTGTGCACTTCAAACAAAAGTCTCTGGCCATAGAGGTTGGGCTATTCAAAAGTACTGAGATTGTGTGAGCTGATGTGTGGTAAGTGAGCCCCATTTTCTTTTGTTCAGTACAAATTATGATGATTTAAGAGAGTTAATTTTCCATGAAATTGCTCAAAAAAAAAAAAAAAAAAAGAAATATTCTGGTGTACAGAAGAGCACAAATTGGACAGGCTGTTTAATTTAGATGTGTTTAAAGTTTGCTCACTTTGTTTCAAAAGCCTCGAGAAAGAAAGCAAGAATACTTTAATTAGTATTTATTCTCCAATATATGCACAGTCTAGTATATGTTTTTGTTAGTGATTTTACTTTGTTGTAGACTAAGATGGTCTGAGGACATTTTCTATTGTTTGCAAATACATCCACAGCACTCTGGTCCTGGCTTATATGAAATAATGGTGTCTTGTGGGCCCTTTGGGCTGTTATAGTTAATACAATAAGAACTTTATTAGAATTTAGAATATACTTGATATCTCGTCTGATTCTCCTCTGCACAGTGCATTTCCATTCATTTCCACTGTACGCAGATCAGTTATATATAAATGACAAGTTAGATTTCTTTTTGTATTTGAGTATGGTGGATGCAAAACTTTTATTTAATATTTCGATCTGTCTGTAAGTACTGACACAGCTGTATAAAATATATATAATCTACAATATTCTATACACTCTTCTTCCTCTGGTGGTTAGCACCACCTTCAGGGCTGACTTCTGCTTCTTCTTCTGTATTTCTGGAAAGTTGATATGTATCATTATCATACTATTCATACAGTTGTAAACATTGTACCTATTGTAGGCTACTAAATATTTAAATCCAAGTAAAGTCATCATGGTGCATTAAGATTTCTGAACTGAGGAGGGCTTTTTGTCCAATAAAAACAGGTAGCCTATAAATGACTGAATATTCAAATTTCAATAATTTAACCACCAAATTATACCTTTTAATCATAACTTATATGTATATTAAAACTAATGTGGTTCACACATTTAGAATAAAAAATAGGCACACTTCATGGTTGTTATATATTGATAAAAAAATGTATGCTTGAAAGTGTAACAAACATACATAAGTGGTCCAAACAGTCCAGTGATACATGTTATAGTTATAGATGCTACTTGTTATGTCTTGCTATATGTTTCCCAACCAGGCACCTATCTTCATATTGTACATTGTCACCATAGCAAGCACCATGCATTCTGTCTGAGTTTGCAGCCTCCTGCTGCTTTTCTCAAAGATCATGTCAATCTCCCCTTTGTTACATCATCCAGCCTCTGTGTTTGCGCCCCGCTGTTCAACTGGAAATCTTGAATTCACTGTGAGAGGTGCAGCATAAAGAGACCTGCATAAATATGTCTCAGTACTGACTTTGGCTGCTTCTATTCATAAATAACCTTTTAAAAGCAGCGAGCTGATGACTTGGCACCGTTATAACTGGCTACAGAATAGTTTTTATTTTACCTCACCTTGTTGGTTACGAGGCAACAGCAGTGACTCTGGGTGAGAAGCTCATGAGGAAGAGGAGAGGGCTAATTATCTCTTTAGAGGAAATCTCCCAGGTCTCATTTCACCTCCTTTAAAGCCCCTGATAGTCACAACAACACAAACTGTGGAGGTGAGACACCTTCAGAAGAATCTGAATCATTTTAGATATCCGTATTTATAAACACTGAATAAAATGTACCTCTTCTGCCTTTTGATATTGTAATATGATGTTCTCTTTATGATGACATCTCACATATACCTGTCTGTGGAGTATAACCATGAGTTTTTAGATATCACTTAGCCAGTGGGCCTACTTAAAATGTCTCTTCAGTTCCTTTTTTTTCACCCTCTCTGTCTTTTTATTTCATTGTTATGCCGCCAGCACAATGTTTGCTTTTGCATTTTAGAGTGATGAGCGTGTCTCTCTGTGTTTAGGGGTGTCTGGATGAAACTTGCATCACAGGAAGTTTCGGGAGAGAAGAAACAGCAACTGAGGATCGTGTCTGGTGCATCGTGTTGTGATGAAGTATTTCTTAGGAATGCAAAGCTGAGGAGCTTAAATGAGCTCACATATCAAGCGAGGAAGGAATTCAATTTGATGCAGCTCCTGAGAGCTCTTCACATCTACAGGTTACACAAACAAGTGATACACATTCTCTAAGATGTGCTTCACGGCACGGAGACTGCAAACAATATAATCCTTAAGTAATGTTTGCAGAACAATGTCCTCAGTTACACTCAATTCGAGCACAAACACTGTCAGTCAAGTTTTAGGATTTTGTGGTTAACTCTCGGGAAATGTATATGTAGTATAAGTAAGACACCTAAAATTAAACAGTAAGAAATAGGTATGGATGAATTTATAATTTTTTAAAGCAGATATTCAGCCCTGTCATAGCAGGAAAGCACGGGCAAATAGCAATAGCCAACAAGTTACTGCAGATTTGTTGTAAAGTTATGTCGTTCTTTGCAACAAATCTGAAAAGGTGTCAACAAATAGACTGATTGAATCTCAACAGAAAACAACCTTCTTTAGAGGAAAAAAAAGGGCAGTCTCGACTGCAATATAATTTGCTGTACTATTTGCCTGATCTCTTGGCAATACAGACAGAGTACTGTTACATTTAACCCTAATATTGGCTGTTTTTCAAATGTACTTGACTTTGGCTTTAGTCTGCTGTGAGCTGACATTTAGTTCCACGTTTACAGCATTCTACCAAATATCTAAATCTCTGTATTTATGGAGCTATGAATTGGCAAACACTCACTCACATCCTAATGCAAACAAAGAGCTGCATGGATTCCTCAGCAGTGTCATATGTTGCAGACTAAATATTGAACAAACATATGATCCGCTACCTCAAGAAGATACTGTAATATCTTTAAATTGAATTTGCTGAAAGATGTTCCCTGATGCTTACATGTTTTCCTATCTGCACACACATTTTACATCACCCTATCATCAAACGCCATGTGCTCAATATGTTTACAGATTTTCAGATATGTATGCGTGAATATGTTTAATGAGTTCTTCCTATCTGGGTCACTGCAGTTCTGTATGACTGCAGTCACAACTTTTGACCTCCAGGGGGCAGTATGCACACATTGTTGATATGAGTTTTCCGTCCCACATTTACAAAAGATTGATATTTTCAATATATGTTTACAATGAGGCTTGACAGGAGGGAAAATGACTATGATTCACACAGATGAAGAGTGCAACAATAATAAACAGCATAAACAATGTAAATAAAGGATGGTAAGGGGGGAAAAAAGCTTTGCATTGCTGGTATGGTACAGAGCCAACTATGTACTGTCTGAGTGGATGGTGTTAATTTAGTGTTTATGGTTGAAACGCCTAGTGTGCATCTGTTTTTATGTATGTGCAAAAAGGAGTAGGAGTCAGTCTGTATGTGTAACCGTTAATTTGCCAGTTTTCCTTGAGAAATTCTGCAAAAGAGATCTTAATTATACCTTCTGAATGCACTCAATGACTTGTGTGTCTTTTTTAGTTTCTAAAGATCTGCTATAGATATGCTATAGCTGCATCTAGCATGACTCGAATGAGTACACGTTTTTAAATGTAGTTTGCCAATGAAGTCAGTGTAAGAATAGGAGAACACATTGAGCATGGACATCACGTCACTCTGTTTTTCTAACCTCACAATGCTTTTCAAATCTATTCATTTTGCAGGCCTTGAGTTTCCTTATGAATCGTCTCTTAAAAAATAACCGCAACAAACATTCTGAGAACACATTTGATTAATTTTACGAGTTTAAAGGAAAGAGGTCGACACGGGGAGAGAGAAACATTAAAGTCAGGGGAGGTCAGATAGTCAGTCATATGTATTTTCAACAATGTAATTACTTATAAAACTGTGTTCAAGGAACAATGCACTGAATTTACATTTCTCCTTCAATGCCAGTCAGGAGTAGACAGGCCTTGAAGATAACATCCACCTGTGCGCGAGCCAAGCAGCCAGGGTGCTGCTCCTCTCCTGAAGCATTTTTCCACATCCTCCCCTACTTACAGCAGAGGAATTAAAGGCTTTCATAATGGAAATCATCTCTCGATGGCCTTGGTCCACTGTGGATAATGTGTTTTCTGCTCAGAGCCTAATAAGCTCCCCCCTAAGCCATATGGCAGGCTGAGTTCACCTGCCTGTGCCCTGGGCTGTGAGAACACATCTTTTGCTTCATATGGAATATGATTCATACGCAGCTGCAGCTCAAACCAACAACTCACACTTCATGTGATGCAGGCAGAGCAGCTCCAGGGTGGAATAGGTCAGTAGTTGAAAACTCCACCAACATCTCGCAGCAAGAAAGTTGGAACTGTTACCTTGCTCTATAAAACTTCCACCCATAACTGTGTCCCCTGGGTGGACAGTAAAGGTCGGAATAAAGTGCGGTATAGCAGGTGGGTTAATCAATAGGGAGTTTGGAATATCTCACAATCATGCTCCTGGTTATCATCATGCAGCAAGGAGCTCTCAATCCAACAAGCTGCACCAAGCTTTGGACCATTTCCAATCCAGAGTTTAGCCTGCAGATCTGTAGTCTCAGTACTAGCCCACGCCTGCCCTGTCAGATCTAATCTCTTGGCTGCATGCCGTGAAATGGGGCTTATTAAGAGTTTAACTGAGATCAGCCCAACCCCTGATCTGAAGCGTGCAAAGGAAAAGGGCAATCACTCACCTGAAAAATCTCAAAATCACAAGAACTGGGTGGCATAAGGGGTTGATATCAGTCACCGGAGGCTTTGCTGTACACCACTACGTGCTTTCTCCCGTCTGTCTCCGGGATGCATCATCTGTTAACCACTAATTAGAAACCAAAGAGAAAAGATGGATTTGAAGTTTCCATTCGAACTGGTCCCAGTATGATATCTCACAGGGCTTAAAGGGACAGACTTCTGAGCCAGATGCTCCCAAAACTCTTGTCTCCTCACATTCCTCTCACTCTGTCTCTTTGCAGTTAAACAATGAGATTCAAGGCTGCATCCTCAGTGCAATTTATACATTTAAAATGCTGTATTATAACTTTGTCCACAGATCTGTCTAAGAAGTCCACAGCTCCTCATTATATTGTTCTTAAACGTTGATATATACAGTTAAAAAATAGTTTCTTATAACTGAGGCAGTGAAAGTTTGGCCCTGGCATTTTTTCTCTCACCTTCACTTAGTCTGTCTCCAGACTTTATATACAGCCTGAATACAGAAACTGTTGAATACAACTTTGCACAATAGAGCAATTACATTGCACGGCAACTGAAAGAAAAGTAATGTTGTTTGAATTATGTTTTTTTGCCGTGCTAGTGGCATTGCTCTAGGGATGGCAATGTCTATGTGTGCAATTATTGACCTGTCTGCCACTTTGGTCCAGACTGAAATATCTCAGCAACTACTTAATAGACTGCCGTTCTTTTAGAGACATTCATGGTTCCTAGATGATGAGTTCTAATGACGTTGGTGTCTGGCTGACTATTTCTCTCACATTTGTAGTTTTAAGTGGTGTAACAGTTTTTTTTTGGCAAATCGCAGGTCTGAATGTATCTGTAACATTTTTATCGACAACACGTTTAATTTGCTTTTCCACTTGTAACTCACATTATCCACTTGTAGCAACCAAAGACAGCTTTCCTATGCTGATATGTAAGTACTCAGAGTGTGTGGTTAAGGTTGGATGTTGAAAAAGTCAACGCTCACCTGAAACAGCATGAGCTACTTTAGCATACAGTTAAAAGTCATTGGCGACTGGAGGGTAAACCCAAATAGATAATTCATAACAAATAATTATGAATTTAACAAAGCAGGACAGGTACAGGTATAACTAATAACATTAGGCATTTAACCATTTACTATTAACTATTTCCTTAATTGTCCCAGTAAGCAGTGACATGCACAACACCAGAGCTCTGGAACTGGCTCACCTAAAAGTAATGCAGCCATCATTAAAGACCATGTAAAGGCAATTCTGAGATTTCTTTCAAAATACATTAAATATGTTGGAAAATAGTTGCTGAAAACATGTAAAAAGATTTTGAACGATATATTACTGAAAAGTGGAGTTTGAGGTTAAAACAGTTTTTCACCAGTTTTCAATCAAGGATTTTTTGGGCGGTCCTAAAGGGTGGCTCAATGACACACTGAGGCCACCCTGAGCATACCCATGCACCCCTAGCGCTGTAATGGTGTAAACGCCTTCAACATGTTAGCATCATTATCATACTGTATGTGGTTCTCCGTATGCTTGTTATTATTATTGTTTACACTCAGTTGCTAGCTAGCTCTGCCTTCTAATGCTAAACGTGTAACCGCCTGCTGCAGGTGTGCCGTGCTGTGGGTGGTTTTTTCAAAACACACATTCATATATACATTAAACACACTCACTCCTCCATCCAGGGATCTCCCCTGTCCATACAACCTGAGATCAAGGCTCAATCTCACCCAGACACACCCATCACTCCCACCCTTACCCCCATGGATCCATCGTCAAACAGACCTTTAGTTTGTGTTTACCAACCTTGGGATGAGGTATACACATGTGTCCCCCAATGGGAAACCTCAGAACAGAGAGGACAGAAATGGTCGATGCATTGTGATGGTGTAGGGAATACTGATTGTAGAGGGGTTCGGAGTCAGAGGCAGAAGTGACATTGAACGGCATATGTCAGGACTGCATGGTTTGGATTATGAGTTTTTTTTTCTCAGCCTAATTTGATTTGAATGTGACACGTGCACAGCATGATGCAAAGCAAGTGGTTTTAATTTCAGGAAACAGAATTGGGAAAAATTGGACACATTTATGACTTTGAATCGTAAAATTGATTTCAGTGTTTTTTGATTTGTTCATCTTTTGGAAATAGGCTGATTTTCATACTATAATTTTTTTTCCAAATTGCACAGTTTTGTGGCTGAATATATTTCATGGTGATGCAGACCGACTTAAACATGTTGGCAATTCCCAGTTTCATCTAGCGGTGTGTGCAAAAGTGATTCACTGCCTGGATCACCCTCCATTAAATCCATGCCAGGATACCCAACGTGGCCTGGCACAAACCTCCTGTTGCACTCATAAAACATTCAAACCTTCAGATAAAATTTGAAAGAAATATTTTTTTCTCTCTAAAAAAAGAAAAAAGGATGGCACACCTTGCCTTATCAGTATGTCAAGTAAAACACCAAGCAATTTTGCTCTACTTACACTAAGCAGAATGTGTTTTCAAACTTGGGATATAGTAACTTTTTTTCCCATTTGTTCAAAGATTGTATTGTATTTTAAAGCAATCCCTTTCTTTTATGAGAACACGGACATGCACAGGCTTACGCACCGTGCGCGAGGGGTTTTTTGTGTAATTGAAAATGGGTTTGCGTTCAGTAGATGGAATTCCATCTTCCTTCCTTCGCCTCCATCACAAGGATGAAGGAGGTTTCACTGTGGCTGCCATGTAAAATACATCATGACTGTGGAGAGAAGAAGGCTTACTGATAACAGAACATGTTTTTTTTATACTTAGTATTTATGAAACACCTCCTGAAGGTTATTCCTAAAACAGAATCTTCTCTTGGGGGTGTCAGAAAAGATGGGCGAACATGTGACAGATAGTGTCATGGAAGTCATGAACCCATTATGTTGTTTGCAAATAAAATTGTACTCCACAGGCAGCTCCGGTCCTGGAATTCTGCTTTTTCCTTTTTTTTTTGTACAAGCATGAGCCTGAATGCACTTTGGAGAAAGATAAGAGGAGCGAAGGGAGAGAGAGTATTTTAGGGATGAAGTGCTGTGTGTTAAATCTTGTGTGTGTTTGGGGTACGCACCTGGTGCAAAAAAAACATGGGACATTAAAGCACAACAGTCATGAAAGAGGTGACCAGTCCTTTTTTTATGTGCAGCTCTCCTAGCTTGTCCTCTCCAGCCAGCTGAGCCACTCAGGCACGGAGTTTGATCAGTATGTGAAGCTTAACATGAACAAGGCACCATGCAATGAACATGAAAGGCTCAGCAAAACACACAGGCGCTGGCACAGAAACAAACACACACACACACACACACACACACACACACACACACACACACACAGAGTTACACACACTTCTTCTTTTATGTGTCAGTCTCTCTTTTGTTTTGGTCAAAAGGGCTCAAAAACACAAAATCCAACAATTCACACACACTCTAACCCACCAGCCGCTCTGCACTCGCTCTCAGAATCCCATTCATCTCAATAATGGAGAAGACAAAAGTGCTAGTGCCAGATTGTCTGTGGCACCTCTACCACCTTGCATTTCTGAAGGTGCCAACCAATCTGTCTATCTGACAAAATTCATGAAGGTGGCACTTTTTAAGAGGAGGAGGAAGAAAGGTCATGTGTGAATAATGAATCTGCACAGGGAATGAACTGCAGCCCTGGTATCTGCCTGAGTTTTTGCAAATTTTCCTCTGGTGGGCGAAGCTGTGACCACAGGTTCAATGTCTGTTAGAGACCCATGGGGAAAGACGAGATAAACTGAGGAGAGTAAATTGCTCAAACAAGGAACAAGGAGAGTCTGAATGAAAACACAAACTATTCAAATATAACTCATGACCTCCTGTGACCTTACAAACATGCCAGACAAAAATAAAGGCAAAGAGTGATGGCAATGATGATGATGATGATGATGACTGTGATATTGTGACATTGTTTACAGGTATAAGCCGAAGGTCAGACTCTGTCCTGACAAAAAAAGTCATTATCTGGACGGGTGAGATGGTCCACTGGGATTCAGGCCTCATCAGTGTAAAGGACAGAGAGGGAGGCTGCAGACGACAGATACAGTAGACAGACTGAGGCGTCCCAAGACGACAATAACAAGGCATACAGGTGGAGATAGGTGTCATTATGGGCAGGGCTGTCTGGCGCTCTCTTTTCTGGCACAGACAGACAATTCGATTAATTTAGGGCTGTGCCAGAGGTTGTTCCTTAAAATCTTGGGTTAAGGCTGCAGTGATACACAAAAATGTGTTCATCTCAAGTGATATAATTGGTTGACATTGTGCACTCTTAATGAAGACACTCTAGTCTGTCTGGCAGTAGTTCCCCAAAATGTTCAAAATAAGAACTGGTATGCAGCGGACACAAGCTGCCTTTAAAGATTGTTTGTCCACTTGCGGGCAGCAAAACAAGCTATAAACACAACACTGTCAGGGCGAACACGTTAGCGGACAGTTTGGTATTTATACATTCAATGTGCACATAAAAAACATGTTGTGTATCTGGTCACCTGGCAAATATAAGTATATAAGTATATACTTCTTCTCCACTGACTCCTGAGAAAAAAGAAAAAAAAAAAGAAAAAAATTTTACCAGCTAGTCGCCAACTTCTTCTTCTTCTTTTTTTTTCTCGGCATCGTGTACAGTCTATCAGAGCTTTGCCGAAAACAGCTGTTCAGTGAGGTTGAGAGCGGCAGGACTGAACCAAAACATTAAAGTTGCAGACTGTAAAGCCAAAACAATGAGCTGAAAGTCACTAAAGAGCTTCAAAGGACAGCAGCAGAGCTGGGTGGTAATTCTCTATGGGTCTGTCACCTAGAGAGACACCTTCTACAATACAGGTGGCCATTTGATTCATTGTAAATAGAAAAATATGGATAAGTGCAGCTTTAAAGTCACTCTGTGGCAGAAGTTTTATCTGAACTGGACTGAAATTTATTTAAGACTAAAACCCTGTTGTAAGCATAATGTAGATTTATCAAGAACTGCAAGGTAATGCCATTGCAAGGTTTCTCCTTTAACCCTACAAAGAGGTGCTTACATCAACACTAATTTAAATTAAAAACCATATTCAACTTGTATCGTTACACCAATCACTCAAAAAATCACACCGAAAATCTAATCCTGCAAGATAGATCCTTTATACCACCTTCATTCTGTACTCTCGTTTCATCATCCATGAGTCACACAGGTCCCATGATGCAGCTAACTCGACTATTTATCATAACAGTATGATGGAGTTTAATAAAATAGCGCACACTTGAGGAGTCTAAGTGAGAAAATGGTTTAATCAGCGTACCGCAGAATGGAGTGGTGGTCTCCAGTGGACAAAAGCATCTGCTGAAGGGGGAGTGATTGTCTACATATAAATGAATGAAAACAGGCAGAGGGAAGTGTAAAATGCGTACGTGATGACGTCTTAAGACTCAGACCAAGACATTATCACTTACACGCTGACGGGTGTTAGATACTGCGCGAATTAACTGTCTTGGTGTTTGATCAAGCTGAGGCTGGCACTTACGCAGGCGAAAATAACAGCTTACAACATGCTGCACAAATACTATTTCCATGAAGTAGCAGGAGAAATCATCAGCTATTTGACTTCAACTACTTGTCTTTGCATGATCCTGTACAGGGATGATGCAATTTTATGTGCAAACCTCCCCCTGCAGGAATATAAAGTGAAGGCAGGATGAAGTTCTGCTTTTAAAGCTTGACCCTGTTCCCCGGTGATACTGCATTCAGGAAGACAAGACTACAGCTCATACTAATTATTTCTAACTGATAGGCCAATCCATCAAGAGAGACAGTCTAAAAGAAGGAAGGGAGAAGGAGGTGGAGGTGGAGGGGAAGGACGGTAAGAACTCACGCTGAGACTCAACCACTCTTCCTCTGTAGGATATCTCCTTTCTGTGGTTTTCCCCTTTTGTTCTTTCTTTTTTATCTTTGCCCTTTCACATCTCTTATTGCTTTTTCTTCCTCACTTTCCTTGAGCTGTTTTATGCTCTCCACACGAAAACGTACCTTCTTTTGTGTTATAGTACTGTACATTGGATAAATCAATAACACAAATACATGTCATAGTTTATAATGCAGCAAGCGATCTTCTGTCCGAATGAGTCAATGTGAATTCAGAGAACCTATTTAACTTTATTCCTCATATGAGGATTGCATGACAAATGTCCACAGTCCAGGCGCACTGGGTCATTAAATTCAGATTTATAAGATTGATATCAATACTTATCAAAACACTAACGCCCCCTTATGCCATCAAAGCCCCCAGGCGCCTATTCGTCCCTCGTGAAGAGAGAGATGGATAGACCTAGAGAATGGACAAGAGCGAGAGAAAGAGAAAGGGATAGATAGAGAGGAAAAAATGTCCTCAGCCACAGCAGCTGAGTGCGATTCAACATCACGGCCTTAGCTGACGTCTCCTGATAACAATGGTGAGGGATTAATCAGTATTCTGTGCATAGCTTAGAGCTGCACTAGTCCTTTATCACAGCAGCAACTGCGGTCTTCCTCTAAAGGTAAGGTTAAAATGGAGATTACGCTTTGTTCCTGCTCACCTCTTCTAATGAACCTTATCTCCCCTCACTACCCATCTCTTCATTCTGTCTCGCTCACACAGAATAACACACCTCCTGCTCTCGTTTCCCCTCTCTGGAGGAAAACAAAGAAGAGCTCTCTGTTTTCTGTGTCTCTTTTTAAGTGCAATGGGCCACTCACCCTGTTGTCTCCTTCATTTCCGCTTTGAGTCATTCACATTGAAGCATTTACACTTCTCGGCTGCTTAGAGGCTGTCCCGTCCAATGTCTAACAATTTGTCAAAATCCCTAAACATGGACTCATTTGCTCCTAATGCTTTAGAATCGCTTAGTGCTTTCATCCAAACAGCAAAAGTAAAATTCACATCTACCAGTAAATAATAATGTCTACGGCTGAGAAGAAAATCAATTTAGTTTGACTAATTAAAACATATTGTTGCAAGTCCAATACGATCCATCTCACATGCAAATCAACAAACCAATTCACACAAATGCTCCTGCAGTTAGATGTTACAGGAAATTACACAGCAGACAGCTGAAAGTTGAGAGATAATTTTCTCACATTTGAAAACATGTGCCCTCAATTTAACCTTGGTTGCTTGCAGCAGCCCTGTACTTTCAAATGTAGCCTGATTATGCATATGTTTATTAAGAGATTTAAATTAAATTTAAACAGGTTGCACCATACAAACTAATTCGAACAGGTAAGTTCTGACAACATTAACATTAGCTGGCTAACATTATTTACTGAAGAGTAAAAGAGGTAATCTGAGTCGTTAACAAAAGGACAATTATCATTATTCATCATTAGTATTAATCATCATTATTACCTGGATTAAAACAATTATATATTTTTTAATTAAAAGAGTAAAAAATATTAGCAGCTACATACAAAAAAGTAGATGTTTCACAATCAAGAAAATGTTAAGAAAAGGTGCAAGAAATAAACTTAGTAACGACATAGTTAATGGTTACAGTTATTTTAATATGAAAAAAAAAAACAACAACAACATTATGCTAATAACATCACAGTAAATGGCTAAATAGTTTCAGTTAGGTTAGCAGAGTTGGATATACCCACTTATTTTATATCTGCAAACCAACTTTTTAAATCCATGTACAAATTCCAAACAAAAGAGATTAATTCATACATTAACACCCTGGAAATTATCTAAGTTTGTGCTACAGTTTGAGATGCTACAGTGCTCTCCTGTTTACATAGTTATTTATTTTTATTGTACAGCACTGGAGCACATGTTTAGTAGAGACAAATTTACACATTAGCATAACTATTAACTATTTAAGTTTGTTGCTGCAACACAGTTTAAGACACTGGTTTGAAACTTCTTGTTGGACCTTGTATTTATAGATGATTTAAAGAGAGATAAGATGGAGGTATGACAAGAATACTTTATTTACAATATAATCTCATAATATCAAATAAATATGGTATAGACAGTAGTATAAATATGAATAAATACAACTACGGTGCAAACCAATCCAGTTCTCTGGCATGCTAAAAGTTATCTGAGCTGTGTAAAGGCTGTGTTCTTCAGGGCCACCTCGGTCACACTAAGATAATTCAAAATGTATGATACATCACCTTTGTTTATTTGTTCCCTCTTGATTCCCTCTTGTTCTTTTGTTTTACAAAGCTGAATCACACGCTGGTGAAACAACAGCAACCTTAATTTACACCTGAGCGGGAGGCAGAAGTATGTAACGCGGTGATGGCAAATCAGGCCATTCAACTTGAAAAGCTTCAGAGTGCTGTTTGTGCACGAAGGTGGCATCTTTCAGCACATCGACTCTGTGATCCTCTCAACCGTCAACAGGATGAAGAGGAGTTGCAATGAATCACGCAGAAGCTGGCTTTTTAGGGTGGCAAGGTGAAGAAGTGGAGGCACAAACAAAAACTATATACAGATAAAATCACATCACTGTATGTTAATGTGTTCTCCTTTAGTATTCTTGGACATGTAAATGCCCACTTTCAGAATACATAATACAGTTGAATTACATGTGTACTTGTAATTATGTGATTAGAGTGGTACTCAAAACTACTTTGTGTTTGTATCTCTGCAGAGTGACAGACCTGGACTACTGGAAAATGCACCTCCCATGCAAATTTGTCATCCTGATGAGACAGGATTCAACCTGGCAAAGTCAAAAGACGAAGCGATGTAAGAAGGGCAATTTGACAAAGTGTCCTCAAATATTAGAGAAAGTTGTCATTTCTCAAATTTCTATCATTGGGCTCTCCAATACAAAAACACTTTCTTGCCTTTTTGGAGGCCTTATTTCTCAAAGTAAGAGTGCTGGCGAGGGACGACTTAATGAATGATGAGGCAGTTTGGGACAATTTCAGCTTTTACCTGTCTGCTCTTTAAAGGTATTGGTCTCTCTTGCTAGAGCTCCATCCCAATGTATTCATTGTTTCTCCATTCAACTGAAAAATTCTCCTCATCAGCCTCTAAATCACATTCATTCATCTCAGGCGACAATATCAGGTGTGATGTGAATAAAATGTTGAAAGAGGAGGGAAATGCCATTACATTTCTATTTAGTTTTCCTTTTAGCTTTTAATCACCAGCCTTTGACGTTACATTTACTGAACTACATCTGCTAAACTGTACCTGAAACATGGTGGTCACATGCTAAAATCATGTGCTAACAAGACATTCTTCTACTACTGGTGAAAACACTTCTCGCAGATACATTGGCATTCATATTGAACCCTGTTTCTGGGAACCTGAGTATAATATTTAGTCTTCTTTTAGCCTTCACCTCCTGCTAGATGCTCATGAATGTTGACTCACTAGTTGCTAACTTTGTCTGTTTGCTGTTTCGTGCTCGGCACGTATCGTACTGTAGATCTATCAGGGCAAACTGTTGGTGTTATTGTGAGTAATGTAGGCACCAGGTTGCGCCAAGGAAGAAGAATGTGTGGAATAAAAATAAATATATTTTTATTCTATTGGGTTCACTGGGAGTCCAACAGTATTTTAGGAGTGCAATGCTAATCGATGGAGCATTCTTGTAAGCAGCTGTTACAAAGTCGTTGGCAGCTGAAGCAACTAAATGTCCTGTTTGGAAATCTGTAGCGTAATATGATAAATGGGTTACATATTATTTCCCCAGCTCCTTCTGCTCTGTTATTGCAGTGACCTTTTATATCCTCAGACTTTATTCTGCCATCATAAATGACCAATGTGATCCTCCATTTACTGTTTCAATTTCTCTCCTTTTCATCTGTCTCATCAGGGTGTTAACACAGTTTCCTTTTCGTATGTCTGTAAATCTCATGCATAAAAAAAATGTAAAATAAAGTGTTGCTTCGGCTTCGAGGGACACATCTTTCATATATGCACTATTGTTCACGGAGAATCTATCCAAAAAAAGCTCAAGTCATTTCTCTGCATGAATGCCCTCTCTAAACCAACAGGCTTTAGATGAATTCTAAATCACTCAATGTGCTTCACTCTCCACTCTCTCTCTCTCTCTGAGACCACTCAGATCCAAAGCTGGCATGATAAATCTGTATGCACATCTGCCAAACCATCCCTGTCTCCTCTCCACCTCTCTCCCTCCTCCCTGTTCTAACCCCCGCCCCCACCTCCCTCCATCTCTCAGTCCCAGACTCATTTGATTTGGGGTGTAATTGCGGGTGCAGATCTGTGGCAGGGTGTGGAGAGGAGCGATTGCTGTGCTCCACTGAGTGCTGAGGATGAGATAGAAGAGAACAGTGCCCAGGAGACTCCATGCTGCTATAGCTGGTTACCTAGACTCACACCTAGCTGCAAGCGCACTACAGTGCCAATGGGAAGCCGAGGTTGGCTTTGCCAGTTTAAGTCTCTGTGTCTTTGCTTCCCTCTGTCTTGTTCTGTGTCTTTCACACTTGAGTCTCTCCCCTGTGGTAGTCTCTTATTCTCTTTTCACCTGTCTCTCATTTTCTCTCCTAGTTTTGCTTCTCTTCATCGTCTATCTATCTATCTATCTATCTATCTATCTATCTATCTATCTATCTATCTATCTATCTATCTATCTATCTATCTATCTATCTATCTATTGTAGTATACCTAAAATGAAATCTCTGTGTCTTTCTCTTCCACACTCTCTCCACAAGCATGCATTTTCAATTCGATGTGGACTTAGTTCCTGCAGATTTATCCTTGCTAGGACTCGAGCTACCAATTACCACGCCAGGTGCCTTCACATTTTCGATTTCACATTCACTTGGCGAGAAAAGTAAACCCAAATATGTGTGAATGCATATTGTCGAAGAACGACGGGACCATTCTTCTTCCAAGTGTTGCCGTGTGGAGCCTTAGCGCGCAGCCCATCAGGGAAGCAGTCGCCCTCGAACACAGGAAACAGACCCACAGGTTTACGTGGAAAAGCTGACATGTTTTTTTTTTTTTGTTTTTTTTTGAGTGATCAGCTGTGCAACTTCCTCACGCTACACAAGGTTTGCTATCATGATATTTTCTTTTAGTGGCTGCCCTCAAAACTGCAACAATCTCTGTGGTGCAAGCTAGTAATCAAGTCCCTCAAACTACATAATTACAGCCGACTGTTAAAACCCATCAGCCTCCTGTGGTTCCATGCCAACGTATTAAACAGAGGTATAGCCTGTAATTATAGTCAAGACACATAGAGTATAAAGTGAAGTGCCTATGGACAGGGGAAAATATTAAGCTAGTTCCCCTGTGAGTTGAGACCCTAGCAATTAAGTCCCAACATGCTACAGTACATAGCAATCAGATACACTGGGTTATAAGGCTTAATTGCATGACATTGACATCCAAAGCTTTCCCCAAATTGGCTCCCATAAGAAATTAACTGGTGCTATGTGCGATAAATATTCTGAGTGAGTCTATTTTGGTAAAGTGAATATACAGACTCAGCTCCCTGCACTCTGTCGTGGCCTTGAGATCCACGCAGGAGAGATTCAGGAGGGAAAAGATTTTGAGTCTGGGAGCGGTTGCTCCGCAGGACACTCCAGGCCTTCACAGGAAATTATTTATTCAGGAAGTAAGTGTAGCAGCGGGCCATGGGGCCTCCCCTGCCATCATTTAGGTGCATGCGCCTGCTTCATTTATCCTCCCCCTTTTATTGATTAATTCATGGCCCTGATTAAATTTTCACAAGTTGCCAATTGTCCTTCACAACGTCCGACTCCCCTGTCGATCTTGGAGCCAGTGGGGACGGCTGCCCTCTTGGTAATGGGAGAAAAAGACGCTACTTCCTCTGGAACGTTTACTCCCTCATCACAGAAGAAGCTAGTCTAAGAGAACCCTTCTCCCTCTCTGAATAGTTCACAGATTTGCAGGCCATTATCATCTTTTTTTTTTTTTTTTGGTTACCCAGTGAGAGATTACTTAAATATTGATGATATGGTAATTCATCAATAATTGCGGGCTGCTGGGATAACAACCCACATATGGGCAAAGGAGAGTATCAATTAAGCAGTCAATCATTTCTCACTTGGAGTGTGTGGTGATTCTGCATTAGTTGAAGGTGTTCCACAGGAAGTTGGGCATTTTACAAAGTGCTATATAGTAAAATGTTGCTATCTCCATAGTACAGAGATTTATCTTATTATTCATAAAAAGTTCTGCCATGAAGAAGCTCTGGCAGGAAAAATAATTTACAGGTGGATGCAAACGGCAAGATTTCTTAAACTAATTATTCAGCTAGCAGCCATATTTCCTAGTTGAAGATACAGCAGGACCTCTGAGAAAAGCTGTGATTTAACATGTAAATTAGAGCTGGATGACAGTGTGAGTCACCTTAATAAATTTAATGACTATGCTCAAGACGAAAATATTGAAAAAAATGTTACAGGTTTGACAAAAAAGTATGTTTCCAACAAGGCAGAGAGAAAAAGACGCGGCATTGTAAGTTAACAAAGTTTCCCCAAAGTAACAGCTGAATTATCGTACATGCTTTGGCTCTGTCTCCTGAACTCCTGCTACTTTCCCTTTCATGTTCCACTTTTCTCAAGGCTATGACATATAAAGCAAGAAAGCCCTTCTGACTATGAGAAATCACTTTCATTTCTTTGCAATAATAGAGTCAAAACCTACAATTATTCCCACACTTCTCTACCTGATTACCTGATATGCAGCAGCAGTGCGTATGCGGGCGCGCACACACATACACACACACACACACACACACACACACACACACACGCACACACTCACACACTGAAAGAAAGAAAAAACACAAAAGAAAAGCTGCTACGCTAACTTTGCTATCGGGATAGATTTTTTTTTTAAGTCTCCACAGCAATAGATCAAGCTCATTCCCATAACAAGATGATACAACTCTGTGCTGCATTATGCCCACGCACATTTGGATGTGAATAAAAATAGTGTGTGTGTGTGTGTGTGTGTGTGTGTGTGTGTACGCTGAAATTATCAGGAAGCCATGACACAATAATTCTCAATATCTGTCAGTTAAACATGCATAAAAGAGATTATACTGGTAATGTAACTCAATAAATTGAATTGAAATAGACATGATAAGATATGATAAAAGGAGTTTAAACATTGTTGACTGAAACTGGTGCCGGTCAGTCGCAGCTCTGGAGCGTTCATTCAACTCTGAAGTCCAATAGTCACTCTTGTTTAACTCTTTAGCAGCTAGACGCTCCACTGTGATCACAAAGTTTGCCTGCTCTTAGAGAGGAACTCACTGTGTGCATGACAGAGAAAGTATGTCACATAAACTCCAGGCAAAGTATGTTAAACAACCCCTCTGCTGCTCAAAGAAGGCACAGCATGGAAGCTGTCGGACGGGTATTTAATAACTGAAGTGTTATCCAAACCGCAACCCTAAAATTAGTCACCACGTTCAGTTGCCATGGAGAGTATCAGACAGGGCTTTGTCTGTGTGTCAGAGAGAAGCATAAATCCCACAGCCCTGCGATAAAAGCCACTAGATTAGAAACACGCGAATGTGCTGAATGCATCTTTTCTATCTCTATCGCTCCTTTGTTCTCTGCTCACTTTGTTGTTATGTCCTTTCTCACTCCTCTCATTCCAGTTGCTCCTTACTACCTGTCTAAAGAGAAAAAATGGACTCTTCTCACTGCCATCCTCATATCAGACTGTAACTGTGTTTTTCTGTGTCACAGTGTCCTCTTTTCCTCACTCCTCTGCCTCTCATTTCCTCTACCACAGTGACGCTTGTTAATTCTCATTTTTATCCCTTATTTTCTCCATCTTTTGCTGTCCTCACTTTATTTTTATTTTTTTTACCCCTCTTCCACCTTCATTCCCTCTCAGACTAAGGGTTGCATGGCGTTGCCCCTGGTGAAGGCACCATCCCACTGTAAACGAATGAGTCTGTCACACTGCAAACAATCTGCATTCATCATGTCTTATCTGCCCGGGCCTCCATGGCAGCAGTCATGATACCCGGGCAAAGCGAATGTGTTTGGGCCCGTGGCGTGCAGGGTCAAGGTCTACGGCTCAGGGAAATAGCACGCGGGCTCAAGGCTTATTTGGCGAGCTGGTGTTGGATTTAAGCATCAGGCCGTGGAGGAGGGGGGCAGACGGCTTGCCTTATCCTTGATCCAGGATAACGTTCTTTTTTTCTATTTGTCCAGTGGATGGTTTGCTGACCATGCATGCTCTTTTCTAGAAATGCCCGACTTCAGATTCATGCAGCTGCAGCGCATATACTAACATCTGGCAGGATAATAGGATAACCAGAGTCTTAAACCTTAACATAAACAGGTTTAAGTGCCTTGCTTGAGGGCTTATCATAATTAATTGTTGAGATGAGCGAGGAGAGAGTGCTGCTTAATCACCTTCCCCACCCTGAATTTCTCCCTCAGTTGCAGGCTTCAAAATGAAGCATTTTCCCTTACATCGACTTTAAAATCACACTGCATTGATGTAACAGACAAAAAAAAAACAGACACGAAAAAGTTTGTACTCTGACAAACAGCATTTACAGCTACCAATTCCTCTGTGAAATATTATTCCAGTGAAGCATAAGTCAAACAACACTTATGTGGGGACTTATTGTCAGTTATCAAAGTCATTACCACAGAGAGACACATGCAAGCTATTTCTGTAAACAAAAGCGGCACCATGGAGCTTGTATTGATGGATTCTACGATGAACATACGTTTAGACTGTCAAAAATGTTTGTCAATATCAGTGTGATAGCTGATGGAGTTTCAGTGGACTTTATTGGATCCAGTAAAGCGTTGGGTCCTGATGCGAACTTAGATTTTATAGCTCATGCGAAGCCTTAATGGTGCACAATGGCTCAGAGGGAAGCAACAAAATAACAGAAATACATGAAAAACCTGCACAACAAAGACATCTTTCTTATCTTTTCACCCAGAATTCATCAAGATGCGATTTCTGGAGCTGCTCCGGCATTAAACTCTTGACTAAATTTTGGCATCCAACTGGCCTTGAAATGCTAATGACGACAGGAAAAGTGTTTACGGGCGTCGTGTTTGGAAGCGAGATTGAATGATAGCGCCGGTTTGAAGGTCAGAGCTGCAGCGTTGACCGAGCAACAGAGTCACTGACTCCACCTGCTGCCTGGCAGACCTCTGGGCTACCTATCAGTCACGCACCCGGCGGACGGCCGCACCCTGGGTGACTGGACTACACCTCCCAGCTAGCCACTCTATCACCGCAGACAGCGCTCGCGGGAGCATGGGCAGAGGGCATGTTAGAGGTCGTAATCAAGTGCACGGCCTGACTCTTCCATCTGATGGTGTGTGTGTGTGTGTGTATGTGTGGAGAGGTTAAGGGTCACGTGGATATTTCGTTTGACTGACCGGATGCGAGATGGGACTCAGCAGCGATAACAAAGATGTAACATGACGGAGAGAGCGCATGACACATGATAACTGTTGGTGTAGTAATTAGAAATACCATGATGGATGTCTGCAGCTGACCGTGAACAACACACACATGTGTTTGTGTTTATATAATTACTAATGTTAAACCCAAGCATGCTGCAGTTGTAGCTGCAGCTTTCCAATTAAAATTCAATCTCTATGCTCTTTCTTTCAGCCACTCATCACTCAAACAAAAAGGCAGATGTGTGTTTGGGAGCAAACCTCTCCACTATATTACATTCCACAAATCAATTTTTCATTTTCCCCCTCTTTTGCTTCTGAGTGAATTATGTGTATCATCCTTGAAGTACCAAGCAGGAGTTAATATAAGTTCACTGGTTGTGCTGCGATTATTTCTTTTGGTTGTGTATGTGCTAGTGTTTCTTCTTTCATAATTCAAATCACTGCAGGGAAGTCTTTCTCTGCAGGGGGGTCATGCAACACCACACCACGAGCCTCTGGTTCTCAGCTTGCATGGATACGCACAAGTTAATGAGCACCTTGAACAACGTTGCTCTAAACAAATCGAGTTAACCTGCATTTTAATTCAATTTGGCCTTTGATTGAGTTGTTAATGCCGCGTTTTTTTTTCTTTTTTGTCCAGATGCATGTGCATATCCATGAGAGAGCTCGAAAAAATACCTCCTTTTGTATTTGGGCTCTTTCTGCTCCCTGCTGCGACGTGAATGGATTCACTGATGGATGCAACATGAATAACAATTAATACAGATAATAGTAATGACCACTAGAGTTACTCCCTGCACTTACAGTGGCATTTGAGTGTTTTGTATCTGCTCATCGCATTAGCATTTTTAATTAGGAAAAGCACTATGACGGACAATATCTAAAAGTGGTGGCCTTTAAACCGATTTCCATTTCACCCTAAACAAGTTCTGTCCTAAATCACATGTGGACCTTCTGCGTCTGTCGACAGTGAAATACACTATCCTTGACTGATAGGGACACTGCTCCACTAATGCATATTTAATTGTGTGAGCCATTACGATGCTGGAATATTTCAATTACATACATGCATTATACTTTCCTTGGAGGAACAGCTCTGTGTTTAATTTGATTCCATATAATTACTGTAAAATGAATTTTAATTGTTATATCCAATCCTAAAATAAATTGGCATATATTTCCTGCTCCCTGCAGTGAGGTGACTTTTCATTTGGATTTAAAACATTGCAATCAGACTATATTTGGCTAAATTAAGAAAATGGAGTCCATCTAGATAACTTTGTTTAAGCAAAAGCATGAAGACACTAAGGCCTCTATTAACCCACTTTGCAGCAGAATTTAGCCCAATGGAAATCTCATCACTGAGGGGTGAAGTCTCGCTAAAGTGAACGGATCTGAATGTAAAAATAGGACCCGTAACCTTTTTGTTTGACCAAAATTAGGCAGCAGTTTCTGACAAATCCTAACTGGCCAAGTTGTTTCTCCATCCAGACCTTGTCAAAAACGTTCTGGGTGTCACAGTCGCCTGAACATCTGCCATATTTATTACAGTTGGCTGCCTATTTCTGCTTTAAAATGAAACTGGCACCTGGGTCTGTGCTGCTCACTATGAAATTTTCACTATTGGAAGATGAAATATATGCATCCCTATCTCTCGCTGTCTTCCTCCCTCCGTCTCTTTCCCCATCGATGGCTTCTGTTGTCCGAGTGGATCCAGCAGGTTCCGCTGGGTAAAGATGAGCTTCCCCTATTCGAAAATCAGGAGACACAGCCGCCTCATAATTAGATTTGCTTTCTGTGTGGCGCCAGTCCCTTCAATCTAATCTATTTATGCATTCCCTCTTTCAGGCCTCATTGAGATTCTATCGCCTTGTATTTGTACCCCGCCTGTCAAAACGGCCTTCTTTTCTTCACAATTTTGGGCTCATTTCACTGGCGGAGATGGGCGATGATTGCCCGCTGGTCTCATCGCAAATGCAATGTGCTGGAACTTAAGAGGCTTCTCTTCTCTCTTTAAAAGGCTGGAGTGTGTGCGTCTGTGTGTGAGTGTGTATGTTTGTTTAGCAGGATGAGACATATGCTTGGCTGTGGGATGTGTTTGTGTTCTTGTGTACGTGTGCTTATGTCTCTATAGTATTGATGTGGGCATCAATAAATAGTCTGTCCATGAGTGTGTGTGTGTGGCAGATTAGTATAAGGTTGTGGTGGTGGCAGGGAGGAGGTGGAAGGAGAAGGTGGAGTGTTAAAGTAAGATTAACTTTATTGATCTCTGGGAGGGAGAATTGGTTATTATAGGAACAAACAATGAGCTGTGGGTGAAAATGCAATAAAGTGAATCAGAAGATGTGTGCCATCGTACCAAAATAGATCTCCTCTTGGCGTAAATGAACTCTCAAATCACAGATTCATGTAGTTCTCACAGGGGTTACACCTAATGTGCACAGTTTTCCACCAAAACATGTCACAGTTTTTTTATCATGATCACAGAAGATGAACTCAAGCGAGTATCTATCGCTAGGCTATCTAGCAAGTCTTTCCACACTTTTGTATTATCTGAAATTGAAGTGAGGCTATCTAACTTTTAATAAACAACAGTCGCTGTGGCTACAAGTGACAAATAAAGGATAATGCAGTAGCACAAGAGTCATAAAGTCAACAAACTTGATCAGCAACATAGCTACCAAGCGAGACTAGCAGCAAACTTGAGCTAAGGTGTGTTTGTTTTCTCAGAGGAGAGAGAGGAAAAATGTGTTATTATTCTTTCAAAAGTCACATCGTCTTGTTTTAAATAAACCTTTTAGATACACAGGAGACACTGTCAGTTTCAGGTTATGCAAATAGAAAGTGATTTGATCACTGTGCCAAATTACAAGCACGAGAGTGCATTGTTATCGACTGACATTATCGGATTTAAGTAGTAGAGTTTGTGAGTGTGTGTGCACGTGCATGGCCGACAGCCACGCTGTGTCTTTTTGTCTTTTGTGTGGCAGTGTGTGCTTGAGTAGCTATGTACATGTTATTTGTTCACACGAAAAGAAGAGAGCCGCAGAGTAAATGGGATCCAGGTGACTTGAGGCGGTTTCGCCTGTCTCAAGTGTTTCATTCCGTGTCTGTCAGCAATGAAACCTGTCGTAGTTTGTTGCCAATCCTATCAGCGTGAATGGAAATGTCCCCAGAAGGGCATGGCAAAGCTTCAGTACATCCGAACAATAAATTACCTCGATAACAACAATGAATGTTTTTTTCCTGACAAGTCGCTTGCTATTTTATCATTGTCCAGCTGACACCATCGCCGGTGCCAAGCTGACATTGGTCTACATTCAAACCAAATCAGGCTTTGTGGTGAAGCCATCTGCACTGAAGGACGCGAAAAAAGAAAGAAACTGTGAGCGAAGGTTACGGAACAACTGGAGTCATCCACTCAGGTGTTTGGATCAATATCCTACATGGCAAGGTTCAGGAATGCTTTTATAGATGTGTGTGTCAAAACCACCCTCCACTTTAGTTTTTATAAGATCATCTTATTATAAACGTGAAGACAGATGTAATCCATACTGAAATACTGAAAGAAAATACAAAATGGAGGTCATATTCTGTAAATTTCAAAGCCGTATTTTAAAATTGACACTGGAATGAACATGCTGAAAGCAACACAAAGACTGCAGCCGTTATCAGAATATTCTGAAAGGTTTTGCTAAGAAATAGTTAGAGCAACCATCCATCCATTATCAACTGGCCCTGTGGGGTTTCGGGGCTAGAGTGACCAATTAACCTGTTCAGTACACACGTCTTTGGACTGTGGGAGGAAGCAGGAGTACCCGGAGAGAACCCTGCACGCACACACAAGGAGAACATGCAAACTCCACACAGAAAGCTGAGGTTCGAACCAGGATAGTTATAGCATGTAACCACAAATTGTCATTTATATTCCTGTCAAACCTTCCAATGGGACCTTGCTAACCGTTTCCCCCCGCTTTCACTCTTTGTGCTAAGTAAGCTAATCGCCTCCTGGCTTCAGCTCAATACTATGCACAATATGAGAGAAGTATTAATCTGCTCATCTAACTCTTTAAATAGAAATAAGCTGTTTTCCAAAAAATCACAGTTTTTTATTGAGATCAACTTCATGGGTTTGACCTAAAGGTTTTGTGACCAAGCTAACTTTGTGGACACGACATATGTACTGTATATGGCTATTTGTTAGCAACTTTATTATTTATCTGTGAGCTGAAACTAAATGTGAGGTTTTAGTACTATCGATGGCTATATGTTTCAGATCATTTGAAAAAAATAACTCTAGAAAAAGGAATTTAATTAGCGAGACGTTTACATGCAGTCGAGCTTCCAGACTACCTTTAAGTGAGGCACATAACCTCACAGCGTAAATACAGTCACTGGAGAACAGTGCAAGACTGCAACTAAAGTGCTAAAATCCCTTTTCTAAATGTGAAAAAACAAGTCTGAAATTGAAGTCAGGTGTTGTTGTAAATGATTACTCAACCTTCCCTGTTGAATTCGAATGGTGAAAAAAGCCCAGCATCCTATAGTAGCTATGCTAATTGACTGCACGGAGTAAAAGCTAGTCAGTATGACAGTCCGTTTCTGTGATGCTTGTTTCCTGCGTGCATTCAGATCTCTTGGGCATGTAATGCAGCTACGCTTCCTGAGAGCTGCAAGCAGCCGCACTGTTCAGCTGGTGACACCATTACAGTGAGTGATGGTCTGTCTGACAGGGGCTTCTGTCACCACTTGCAGGAGGAGTCAACGAACTGAACAGTCTCTCAGCGTCTGAGGAGCTCTGCTTGTTGCCAGAGGGATAAACACTGTCACTGGTTGCTTTTAATTTTACTCTGTCTTGTTGAGCATTTGTCAGCTGAACCGCTTGATTGTTGTCTCTAAAGCATTTTAGTTCACTATTTGACAAGCATTCACTTCCTCTTATCTAACCGTGAGAGCTTTTGTGGTGATTTCCAGGCTTTCACCACTCATGGTATTATGGTTAGATGTGTTCAGTTCACATACATAATTAATATATTATCTCATCTGACAGTTTAATTGCGACATTACAGACGTGTGCGTGTGTGTAGCTTGTGAGTTTGCATGTCTTACCGTCGTGACAAACCCGAAGTTCACAGGAGCACCTTGAACTTACACCTCACGATACTTTGCAAATAAGATTAGAGCAATTTAATTAGGCAGAAAGCCGCAGTAATAAAGCCATTAAATTAGTCGCTGGTGCAGGGCAACAGTGGCAAGGAATCCCACTAATTAACCTGTGTCTCTTAGACTGTTGCAACCCAGCTTGTCATAATGACGAAGGCTCGATGGTGCAATGACCCAAATGTCCCGACCTTGTCCAAAGCACTTAAATTCTCATCTAGTTGCAGAATTGGCAAAGTTCATTAGTGTAAACATACAAAGTGTGCAACATCCTCTTGTTTCTTTCAACTCACTAGACATTTGACGGGTGTAAAATGTAAACGGTTAAAGCATCATGACTTGAATGATGAATGATTACAGGCTTAGCTTAGCTCAGCTGATCATTTTTGCTTTCATAATACTGCACTCATCAACATTTCTTCAACTTTTACACATCATTTCATTTGAGGTTTATATCTGAGCTTGGTGGAAAAATAATCACGGACTTGACTTGATGTTCATTCCACAAATGTCCCTTTTTCTGCAGCATGCACAACCTTAAAGCAACATTGTGAAGAAATTGATATTGTTTTGATCTAGTGCACTTCCAATCTCACTTTATATAAGGACAGTTGAACATGTGCATTAGTTATGATTAAATTATGATCAAAAACCAGCAAGTCAACAACTTTGCTAGCAGTCTAACATCAAGCAGGTGCAACATAACAACAACATAGCAGCCAGGTAATATTACTTAGTAGTCCAAAACAAAGAAGCCAAGCTTGGTGTCTGTTCTTCAGCCTTTATGTGACAAAGCTCTTGCCAATGATTAAAAGTCAGTCTCAAATTTGCTCGTCAGACGGCCTCTTGCTTTGTCACTCTCTCCTTTTCTTTTCTTAGCTTCATCCATCACCTTTGTTATTATGTACTTAGAAGCTGTCTAACCCTGTTACATTACCTGCCTCCCAGTTCTGGCATGACACTGGCCCTGCTCTTCAACAACCCCCATTCTGAACAATATACAACAGGCCTGAAAACTTCCCCTTCTCAGTGGTCCAAAACGCCTGTGGTACAAACACTAACACTCCCTAGTGCTCTGAACTCACAGCCCTGGTAACAAACTTAGCTAGCAGCAGCTAAAGTTGGCAGCAGTTTACTTTACTGTCCATCAGGAAACTCTGTAAATGACAGAGAGGAGGAAGTCAGAGTAAAAACTAGAAAACATTTCCTCCATAAAGTATGATCCAGTTTCAGACCTAATGCCGTAAAGCGTTACGTACTTCTTATAGGTGATTGTACA
Source organism: Sciaenops ocellatus (assembly GCA_033000465.1). NCBI lineage: Eukaryota > Metazoa > Chordata > Actinopteri > Sciaenidae > Sciaenops > Sciaenops ocellatus. The sequence goes on from CP136886.1 coordinate 9,640,869, forward strand.
CGGAACAAATTACATGTGAATGACAGAAGCACCATGTACCTGATTACAAGTCTTTGTAGCATTAAAATGATTTAAAATCTGTGCTTCTATGGTAGAAAAGTTACACAATGTTCCTTTAACATCAGCTTTATGAAAAAACAAAACAAAACACTTTGCTCTATGATGCAGAATAGAAGCACATCATATTCCTTTATTTAGTGAAGCAGGCTGTGGATCAAGCAGCCATTATCCTTCTAAATCAGTTTCTAGTACTTGACCCACAGCCGTGCCCAAAGCGGAGACGTAAAGATGAGAGTGTAAAAATAAATCCCGAGTCAAAATGAAAGCCGGGCTCGATTGCAGAAATAACATCTCATGGCTCATCACCTTGTGAACCTTCATCTACATCCTATCAAACAGAAAAACACTTGAAAGTCATTTTTTCCATTCTCGTATGGCTTTGGTAAAATATGAAATGGTATTAATTATTTTACCTGTCCACATTTTCCTAGCACTGCAGCTAGAGGGCAAGCTAGCATAGAAAACTGTTTTACTGAATGTCTCAGACGGATGAGGGTTACACTGGGATCTCAGTGATGAAAGCCTGTATGTTATCTTCACAGGATATAAATTAAGGATGTTCAGCATGCTTTCAGAGTAATACTGCACTGTACATCACTCTTTGTGTATTACCTCAATGCAAGAGTAGCACAGGATGACATAATCCTCTTTGTTTAAATGATGAGAGGTGTACCCTTCAGATTATTTGACAACATAGCTGGATGTCTTATCTCGGAGGCTTACATTCACAGACGTGCACTTACACGCAAAGCCCCGGAAAGAATCAGCAAGACATAAAACATGACATCTTAAAGATGTAACATGAAGGTCTGCGCAGAGCTGGATGTTTCTGTTGGTCTTTGACACGGTATCCGTTTTGGGTGGGTAGTGCTTCTGGCACGAGTTGGCTGACTGCAGCACCCATGGGACTTTGCCTAGCCCCTGGCATTGTCATTCTTCATTGATCAGAGGGGAGAGGCTAACAAGGTCTCCAGGCTACACGCTGCTCTCTGCCTGCTGGTAGAAACCTGCTCCTACTGCGCAGTCTAGGCTGGGCATTGCTGCTTTCCCACTGTCAACGAAAAAACCATCTTTGTCAGGACCTAAATTAAGTGTAAACTATGGTTCATGACAACTTTGGTCTCAATTTTATAGTTATAGTTATATAATTTCTATTAGTGATGATAACCCATAAATGCTGAAATGTGGGAATGCAGCAAAAAGAAGTCTGATAGGGCAAGAAACAAAAGCTGGATTTTGAAGAGCAAACAAAAATATCGACATGTTTATGAAATTCGGTGTCAAAATCAGGTAAAAATGAGCAGTATTCTGCAGGGGTATGCTCAGGGTGGCCTCAGCGTGTCATCGAGCCACCTTATAGGACCGCCCAAAAAATCCTGGACTGAAAACTGGTGAAAAACTGTTTTAACTCCACATTTCAGTAATATATCGTTCAAAGTCTTTTTACATGTTGGCAGCAACTATTTTCCAACATATTTAATGTATTTTGAAAGAAATCTCAGAATTAACTTGACACAGACTTTAATGTTGTGTTTACGGCTTCTTGTGCTGAGTGCATTGATAGTATAATTAGTGGACACGTCTTTGAAGTGAAGCCAATGTAGAGGTGTCTTAAACTGACATTTTTTTTAATGGCCAGTAGGGGGTGGCTCATTTAGCTGTAAAAAGAACTCTGACTATACTGAGTCTTATGATGAAATTAAGCTACTTCTCAGTTGATTTATACCATCTGTAAACCATTTCATCATGAATTTATGTTCCCAATCTCCAGTTTGAAGTCTTCTTCCACACAGCATGATGTTCATTTTGTAAATTATGTGTGGCTATTGGCGATTGGCATACGTTTCTCATTGAGTATGTCCAGTGCAACACACCTGGCTCAGATCAAACTGTCAGACTAGACAATGTCAAGATACTGTTCCTGCAATGCCTATTTCGTATCTCAAATATAACAGCTGTTTAGCTGTAATATGAGGATGTTTGTGACTGCTTGAAAGAACCGAGCGCAGCCCAACTCTCAGTACGTCACCCACCAGTTCCACACTCTTGTCCAAACATGCTCATTTCTGGATCCAAAAACAAAGTTGGCCATACAGCCATAATGCCAAACTGCATCACTCTGGGTTTATACTTGGCTGTGGGATGACAAGACAACAAGCTCAGGCTCAATTGTCCTCTCCTTTTCAGTAACACACATTTAGCAAAGCCACTTCCACTGCAGACCTGCTCACTGCAATCTGCTCTTTCTGTCACGTTGACTGAAATATCATAAATACTGAAAATACTGTAATAGTCCCATATTCAGTAAATAGACAAGGTGAACCTTCCCACTGTTTGTACCGTGGTTACACGGCAGTAGGCTCTCTGTAATGAGACAAGGTGAAATATGAGTTACCTAGAAACCAAAACTTATGCTGTAGGTGTCTAGAGGGGGACCACTGTTATACCCTTTGAGTCAAACAAAATCCCAGTTGAAATCCTCCTTTCAGTTTCTCACTCTGTAAAGTGATCCCTACTAAAGTAAAATGACCATTAGCAAGGCTACAATGCCATCATGGATTTAAGTGAAGTTATGTACAGAGCATAGCTCATTAGATTGTCTCCACACCATCAAATCCAGTGCGGTGATCCTGGCCCTCTTACCTGTAACCTGCATAGCAATCATCCCTCCCTCTGACCTACTCCGCCGACCCGCCGCTTGCCCTCTCTCTGCCCGCTTCCTCATTAGTGGCTGGCTCTCAATGAGGCAAATCCATTAGTAATCCTACTATCTAACACAGCATGAATCTGAAATGTTCCACTTTTTTTTGCGCTCACACAATCAGTCTTCGCCTTCTCTCTAATTTGCATGCACACAAACATAAGCACGAGGCACACTCTTCACGCTGACATGTTTTAATCTTTGCTGTCACTATTCTTACTTCTGGCACTTTGTTTGTCTCTCTCTCTCTGCAGCTTCATGCCATTATTCCCCCTCTTCCTCCACATGTCTGTGAAATACCCAGAGAGAACACATACACACTCCCTCCCACGCACTCCTCCTCTGGCATGCGGTGCATCTAAGCTGGGTGAAATCGTGGTCATAAGATGTCTCTGCTGCTTGGATCTAAATTGGCCAGTCCTGAACTCTGAGCTTCAGAGGATGGCCCATGGTAACAAGGGGGGAAGAGGTGAAGCCCCATCCATATGCAGCGCCACTCATTTATTAAGTTTGTGAAGGAACTTTGCTGCTCGCAGGATGAGGAGGAGGGTTGTATAATCAGTCGAGTCCTGAATATTCAAATGTACATATGTCTCACGTGAATATTTATGTCATCCATCTATGAAACGAGTGGAATGATTGCAATATCAGAGTACGCAGATGGCTCAGAGGCATGACTTGGGAAAGCCGTGTAATAAGTTAGAACATTTTCAGAGCGAGGCAAACAGACTGACTCTAAAAAATGCGCTAAAAATAGAGATAAAATGAGAATTTGGAGCCTGAAGTTATCATATACGTGTCGTATTGGGATAGGAAACATATAACCAAGAAATGCTGCCAACTCAGATGAATAGAACCAGATGGGGTAATCATACAATTAATCTATTTTGTTACCTGTATCACCCTGAAGCTACGTGATACAAACCAGACTAAATTACACCAATTAGGTTGCTGTGATAGATCTAGGTGCTCTTCATCTTCCACCCCTAATTAGTTATTTTTGTGCTGCAATTTTTCCTAATTGAAAACGTCAGGAAAATGCATTTAGCACAAACAAAGCGTAGCTAATTGTGGTGTGGAACAATGGCAGGGGTGAGAAATGAATTAGCCCGGATGACATGTACAGTATGTGTGAGCATAGCATGTACTGTGTGTAGGCAAGCTGGTGTGTTTCCAACATGCAGTATGAGTCAGGAGTGGTTTGTGGGTAATACAACACCTTCAGCTGGAATTGACCGGTTCTGCTTTTAGAGGAGCTTTAATGTAATTTTGCACATTTAGAGCATTAATTAGTAACTTGTGTATACCTTACAGTACTGCTGACCATTCTCTAATGCATGCCATAGATTTTTAGATTGATTTTGTACCTTCCAGGCAGCCACTGGTTTCCATAATTTTCAGTACACTATGAAACCAAAGCGTCCACTGAGACTCAGTCTGCTACAAAAACTAATTATATAAGCTTCTACTGGTGTAGTTTACAGCATAGTGTTTGGTTAAGTTTGGACAGCTAAATCTGCTTAGGTTAGTGGAGGCATCTCACCATGATTTTATATATATATATATACACACACACACACACACACAAGCTATCTTATCTGATGCTAGCTTACCCCCAATTACTAAATTACCCCCAGTTTCCAGTTAATTCCCATATATTCCCATAAATTCCCATAATTTTCTACAATTCCCACAGAATGTTTCCAATTTGGAATATTTCCAAAATTCCCCAGACTAACTTCCTATGAAAAGTTTTTACCAGAAATATTCCATCCCTTTGCAACCCTAGGAAGCACTACTGTGGCTTCCACATCAACTGTCAATGGCATTGGCAGGGTGGATACATCACCTGCTACAGATTGGTTTGTGCAAAACAAAACAAACATGATTTATTAAAACAAATTAGCATTTCAGTCTGTGGTCTTCAGTGTCAAGTTCAGACAGTTTGTATGACGAAATGTCAATATTTTATTGGACAGTGACTCATGAGTGAGAAGATATTACAACCATATCTGAACAGAGTGTGTTTTCCTCAGACTAACAAAGGCCAGATAAGGCTACATGGAGGTTCATTCCAGCTGTCACTTCAGCTGTGCTAACATATCGACAACGCCTCGACCTAACCTTGTCATTCCCACCGTTGCTCCCACCACAGTTGGCCCCTCTCCCGTTTTACACTCTTAGGGGTTAAAAGCACGTAGCCTTTATTCAATCTAGCTCTTGATCATGCAGATAATGACTTTAGGGAGCTAGTTAGGCCGAGGGACATGTGGAGGCCCTGTACACATGACAGCCAACAGACGGGATAAAGAGACCGTTGGCCTTGCCAGAATGACAAGCTGAAGGCGTTCATATTCAGCATGCAGCTTCATATGATATAATGTGTGCTCAGCTGCAATATTATGTGGGCTGGAGAAGACTGTGTGTTTGTTTGTGTAGATTTACAGTGAAGCAGCGTGTGTTAAAAATACACGCGGATGCTGCAGGGAGGAGATTTCTGCTTAAGTCTAATTGTGTCATGTGTATTATTCACAAGCACAACCACAGGCAAGGTCAACCCTCCTTTGTGTCATTAAAAAAAACAAAAATATTCAATCATACTGTAAAGTACAGCAGTGCCGCAGCCCTGAATCTGCAAACTGTACTTCTGTACAGTAGATTTAGTGCATGAATAGTAATGGAAGTCATCTCCTATAAAGTCACAAGCAGGCAGAATTGTTCTGACACACACTTGTGTTAACTCCAAAATGTCAGAGCAAATTTACCCGTTGTCTCTTTCTGTCTCTCTTTATTTCATGCCCTCTTTATTTCCAGTGCTCTCTTTCTTGCTTGCACAGGAAATTTAGCGGGATGCTCATTCTCCAGAGACAACACAATTTTCTTCTTCTCGCACTTGAGTCCCCCCAGTCAACATCTCTCAATTCTAAATTATAGCTAGGTAATGCCAGAACTCACCCTCATTACCAATCATAATCATGGAGGGAGAGAAGTGGCGATAACGTATGCATATGGGGAGAAAGTGGCTGTCAAGTAGGGTGTAACACATGCAAATTGAAGCCTCATTTTTACTTGAGTCTGAAGCTGGCTGAGACTGTTTTCTTTACTCTACATCTGAAATTAAGTGGGGAACCACTTGAACAGGACTTGGATAGAAACTAAAGTTATGATCTCATTTTTGTATATCCTCTCTTGATACTTTTTCTGTGCAGCAGAAGCTCTCAATTTTACTGCCACTTTTATATCCACCTTTGCCTTCCCCCTCTCAGATTTAACTGACAATGACTGGTGGTGTTCTATATTTTTTCCTATTGTCAACAACCAACCCTCTATACAAGTATTGTCTACCCAAAGCCTGATATAGCTTATTCCTCTGTGCCATAGAGCTGCATTGTTGCCCAAAAACATATGGATGAGTCATACTGTTACACTGGGTGACATGTTCTTTCATTATGATGAACATGGGCACTGTTTATTTTGAGTCAGTGCTATATACACTGTCCTGCTGATCTAAATACTCACTAGAGCTATGTTAATCTGCAGCTGATTTGTTTGAATCAAGTGCACTCAAAACTACAGTGCCCAGCTCAATTATGTAATTAATTCTATAGAATTACACAGAAATAAAGTACAAAGTGGCCTGTTTTGAGGAGGGTAGTTAGAATAGAACAAATGAGCTTCTGACTGATTGAAAGTGGAAAGTACTGCGAGACAGATGAACACATTATTGGTTAAGAAAAACAAATAATTTTAGGAGAAACAGGTCATGAGATGAAGTGAAGCACCATCATCATGGTTACTTTGAGGTGATGTGTACCCATGGGACTTACTCATGTACTTAATCCAAGACACAAAATGTGGTCACGCATGGTTGACATAGATATGCCACGTTCCGTACGGGCCTGGAAAGCACAGTGACTTGTTCCCAGGGAGAAGCCCAGTTTGCCATGCAGATGGCCACAGCTGTAGCACATTGGCATACACTCTGTTCTGCTCTGGGTGACCCTCCCATGTGCCAGCTCGAGGTAAATGCTGCAGCTGTGGTGAACCTCTGCCACACTCTCTCGCTCAGTCCCTCTCACTCTGTGATGCTCTTTCCCTCGCATGCACGCAAGCAAACAAGCTCTTAGACTCGAGGGATGTATATCTTCATCTGTGAATTCAGAGAAAAACAAACCATCAGAAAGCAGCATATGGTCCGCTTCTAACGGAACACATCTCTTGAGCTCTAACTGATACACTTACACAAAGGGCCCAGTGGCTTGAATGTTTCGCACCGCTGTCTGAGCTTTAGGTGGAATTATTTACTCAATATAACAAGTGAGACTTTTGTTTTTGCACAATTTTCAGTTTTGCATTGTTATTTCTTCTGAGGATGATATGGCTTGTCTTTGCCAGCTTAGAGTCCCAAGGACAATTGGAAGATGAATTCGGCAGCGTAGAGAATCAGAAAACTCCTTTATTTATGCATGTAGGTCGGTGAAAAACAAATTCTTATTTACAAGTCTAACCTTGGAGGAGTGAATTTTCCTCTTGAGTGGGAAGGGGAGGAGATAAAAAATGACGTTCAGGCAAACAAAAACGCTCTACACTGAGGGACAGTATTAGACAGTGATAAACAACAACATAAATATTGAAATAAGTGCAGACTGGCAGCCAAACATAGTGGCAAAATAAAACGAAAGCGGTAGGAATAATGAAAAGGGATTAGGCAATAAATAATAGTGAGATTGACGAGAGGCAATACACAGAAAAAAACAACAGAACAGCAGGACACTAAAATCATGAGAAAGCTGTAATAGGTAAGCTACACTGCCAAAGGCACGGGACCAGTATTAAGATTTTTGGTGTTGCAGTAGACTCAATAAAATGTGCAAATGAAGACACAGCGTGATATTTAAATCCACATTCAATATTTAAAACAAGTTTTCCTCAGTCTACAAACACCACTGTTGGAAGAATACTCGCAGTGAGGCAGACCTGAGGTGTTGGACAGTGATGCCGCCATCATCTTGTATGTGCTTCACATTTACAAAGAGGTGAATCGAATTTCTGACTTCTGTGGTGCTCTACAAACAAGAGGAGATTGTGTCATGACAGATGAGCTGGAGGTGATGCGACATGCAGATGGGTTTCTTGTAGAGCACATGCTGGAAAACTCACATTACTTGTTGTTGCTGCCTGAAAACGACAGTTTGTCCTGACCTAATCACCACTGAAAGAAATGGAAACTAAATGTCATAGCTGAGATTTATTACTTTTATATAATACACTATATGGCTAGGAGTATGTTGCCACCTGAGAAAAGATGCTGTTAGCCAAACATTGTAGCTTTCCACAAGAATTTCAAAAACTAGCTGCAAGGATTTGGTCCTATTTAGCCACAAAAGTGAGGACAGTTCCTGTTCCAATTTATTCCAAAGGTGCTAGAAAGGGGTTGAGGTCAGGGCTCTGTGCAGGAAGAGCCAAGTACAAAATAAAACTATACATTAGTGACCTGTTTTTAAAGATTTATGTCTTCAGCGAGAACGAATAAGCTCGGGGCTGAGAGACACATACGGGGCAGAAAGTTATGACAGATAGACCTACAAATTGTTGGTTTTGGTCTTTTCATGGGATTTGTTGACAATAAGAAGGACATAGAATAATGCCGACATTATTTTTTCAGCACCAAACTCTATAAAGGAAACTAGTTTTTAGGGACCTCAATGTCATGTTGAAAGAAAGAAGAGGAAAAGTGTTGCCAATCATATTATTCTCTAAATAAAATATCATTGTATGCTGTTGTATCACTGAGATTTTCCTTAAAACTAAAGGGCAGCACCCAAACCTTGAAAAAGAGCCCAAGGAATCATTTTAATTTTGGATAATGGCTGCACAACGTTTATGTTCAATGCCAACATTCAGTGTAAATCCATGAAGTAGTTTGCCCTTTATTCAATGTAATCACAATCTTTCTCTAACCTTAACCATAGTGTAGTTTTCATGCGTGCATACTGCAGAAAATGAGAATTAAGTTTGCTTTAGACATAAAAAAGTGCTGCTTTACTCTTATATTGAGGATCCTGCATCAAGGATGAATAAACAACCCCAGACCATTCCGAAGAACTACCACATACAAAAAGCACAGCTCATACATGAAACAGCCTACAGTAGCTTTCTTTCTTCCATTATTCACTGCCAGTTACGGCTTAAATCATTGACTTCACCTGCCTTAAAATGTCTCTAAAGGACTCAAACAATGAATCCAAACAGAGATGGCTTATAGTTTATGCAACACTGAGGTGTGAGTAAGGACAGGATCCCCAAATAAATTTAAAAAAAAATGTACTTTTTGCCATGGAAACAAGCTGATGTTCTGTCTCATCTTTTCAAGTGGTGGAGCTAGCATTACTGTTTTAGTACCACTGGTTCAATACTGTGGTATGTAGCCTACATACTGCGTTTCATCTGGTATGAAAAATTTAGAACATGTGTTATATCACCATCAGACCCACAGAGACATGAATATCAAAGCACATTCTCTTGGTTTTGTTTCATAACACCCATATCATTCTCTTTTCAGCTCACCCTTACTACTCTGATGCAACATATGAACGTGTATACTGTACATGAACCTTTGCAGGTCCACAGAAAACACGGAACGATTGTAAAAATGGCGTCAGGCTAAAGCAGTGCTCACCCTCCTTTTTCTATTCTCCTCTCTCCCTCTCTCTCTCCCCCGTCAACTTCTCCCAAATGAACACAGATGCCTCCTAATAGATTCTGCTAACTCAAAGACCATCTCTGGTGTAGCCAAGACAACACAGCTTATGATATATTCCCTCTTGATATTAAAAAACAAGTGGGATGAGCAGAGGGATTGTCTGGGTTCTCTTATCTGACTTCTGAGAGCCGTCATCTACCCCCCTCCCTTCTTCCTCCCACCTGCCCCCCCGCGCTCCCACTTGCCTTCTCCCCTGATCATCACGGCGATAATATGTAGTGATGAAGGGGGAGGTATGCATTCTGGAGGGATAACGATGTGGGCTAACTTCAACCCCCTGCCTCCCCTCTCTCCATATTCACCAAATCCCCCTGATGCTGTTCTTAGATCAGCCTATTTGTTATACACAGGCTTTTTTTTTCTTCCTGCGTTCAAGAAATGCTAAGAGAGACGAACTCCTTGTTTGACTAGTGCCAGTGCTGCCTTGTCTCTTTTAGCCACTGACGATCTATAGGGATATGTGTGTTTGCATGGTTGTGTGTTGGCTCACATTAAGTGCACCCAATCTGACTGTCTGCTGTGATGTCTACGTCTCCACTGAATGTATGTGCAAATTGGCAAACGCGACTCTTCATTTGTCGTGTGTGAACTCCATTTGTTTCTCTAAAGGCTGAAACAACAATCAGCAGCTAAGTGATGAACATTCAGTGAGAGCATTGGGAGAGCAAAACCAAAGAGATGGTGTGCATAGGTGGGGTTATAGGGGGATTTGTGCCTGCCCTTTTGTCCTTGATGGCAACACAAATGTTCTTTATATGTTGTAGTACGAATGTTTGCATGACAGATCTCAGTCAACGATGCATATGGACACTATCATGCATTATAATCTGCTTGGATTTTAATTCTATCAATAAACTCATGACATGTGAAAGGAATATTTCACTGTCTACTCATCACCAACAATGTGGCATCAGGTAAGAAAACATATGCCACTCTTTTATTCCACACACGCTTTTGTTACTGTGAGTGTGTAGTTGTCTCTTTGAGGATAACAAATGGATCATGCAGGTCATTTGTTGAATTGTGATCAAGTTCAGCATGATATCTGAAGGTAGAGTGGAGCTGTAGTCTGAAATGTTACACAAAACTTTGGTTTCTTTTGATTTATATCATCACCATTTCCATCTACAATTTGTAAATTTAGCCCCCTGAACCAGATAAATCAAAATCTTTGTCCCAGACCCATGTTTGTGTGCGGATATACACACTTACTCTTTCCAGTGATAGTGATATCTTCAATATCCTTGAGGGTAAACGTCCACACATCTACTTAGAGATCCTAGAAACAAGATGCACCTAACAACTTTCGATCTGTCCGATCAAAGACCGTGTTTCAATGTATTCTTTAGTATCAAAAGTAGTCAGCCAGCAGACAGGACAGTAGTAGCAGATTGTTGCAAACAGGGACTGCAAACAACTAATCCAGTGCGATTTTTCATGGTGCAGATTTGCCTGAATGTAGATAAATAGATAGAATAAATACACTTAAATCTGGCCCAAAGCGTAGCCCACAGCTAACTGTCTGACTCCATAGAGATATCATACTTCCTGGTTGCATCCCCTAAAGCATTATGGGAATTGTAGTTCCAAAATTCAGTATATGTTTAAAATTGTACAGAAGACAAACAACAGGAATGAGGATATTAATTTAATAATTTGTTTTACTTGCTCTATTATGGTTCAGAACTTTGAGGCCCTGCTGCTGTTTATTTTTGGATGATGAGTTTTAATCACAAGACAGTTTGAGCTGATGTCCATGCATCAATGTCACTACTAATCACACATTACTTCAAGATATCCCTTAAAGTGAACTAAATGGTTATTTAGTCAAAGAAACAGACTGTACTGAAACCCAGTTCAGTCAGTGTTCTTTTGTTTTTATCTGTCACTCACAGCAGACAGACTGAGGTGCAGTGGGAATATGAGCTCTGACTGATCGATTGACAGCTATTGATCTAAAGCCAGTCACAAATTATCGACAAAATTCTTTCTGTCAGTCATGACAAACCATTTTCTTACGGCATTTTCTTTCTCTTATAGCAATTTCATGAAAACATGACATCTAATCATTATCAAGACCAGGTGCATCAAGCTTTCTTCACAAGAACAAAGAAAACTGTTTATTCAAACTGTATAATTGTATTGGACATGTTTTTGGATCAATAATATATTGTTATACTGCTGTATCTTCCCAAAAATGTATGTGCAGGAGACCTTAAAAATACTTCTAAAGGAAGGTGCCCTTTAAAATATTATCTTCATGACATTTCAGTTTTATCAAAGGTCCAGTGTGCGAGATTTGGGGGCCTTTATTTACAGAATATGGAATAATATGGAATAAATGGAATATAATATTATGCTATAATATATGCTTTCTACAATCAGCTGAAAGTAAGAATTGTTGTGTTTCTGTTACCTTAGAATGACGTCATGGGACCTCTTCTACAGAGTTCATCATCACTTCTATGTTTCTACAGAAGCTCACAATGGACAAACTAAACACTGGCTCTAATTTGGTGTTTTGCATTTCTTACGCCTTCTTCCACTTAATGCTGGAAACAGGAGGGCGGGTGGAGGGTGATGTAATCTGCAACTACACCGCTAGATGCCACTAAATCCTCAATACTGATCCTTTCAATAGTTCACAATGCAAAAATATTTTTAAAGAAATAATTTTGTTCTGCATCGTAGTATGACAAGACTTAGAAATGACAGATTTATATCTAAATAAAATCTGAAATCAAAATCGATGGTGGGATATGACTTTTGTGAGAAGGTCTTCTTTTTACAACTTACTTCTACCTTAATTCCAACATTACTGGCCAAAGGGGTGTCGTTTAGCTCAGCTGGTAGAGCATCAGCCCCTTGTACAAAGGCTCAGTCCTTGCTGCGGCGGCCCAGGGTTCGAATCCGACCTGTGGCTCTTTCCCGCATGTCATTCCCCATCTCTCTCTCCCCACATTCCTGTCACTCTTCAAGCTGTCTCTGACAAATAAAGCTCAAAAAGGCCAAAAAAGTATCTTGACTTATAAATATTTGGCGTTACTGGCCAAGTCTGTCTTCAAATAATACACACACTCAAACAAATAGACTCAAAGCTACAGACAAAGAAAAGCCTTCACCACTTAACAGCATGCATGCACACACATAAACCCTGACACACATGCACTCACACACATACACTCACATCCCAGCAGCCAGTTGTTCCCTGCTTTGCATAAACCAATAATGTAATGGAGAAAAAGCCATTCCCTGATGAACAATGTTATGAATAATTTAAAATAATAACAGCTGAAAACCATCTCAAACTTTTAAACTTGCTCCAATCACCCAATCAAAAAGTCCATAAAGAAATGTAATGCCAGTCAATGCACGTAATGTTACAGAATCATTGTACAAATAAGATGAGTTGCTTGCATTTACGTCCACTTGAATTCAATAAGCTGAGCGGGTTTGATTTCTGCTGTGATGGATTACAGTCGAGATTGCTTAGCAGTAGCAGAGTGCTCACTAGCTTTGTTTTTGCCGTTTGACTTTCCTTCACGCCTCAGGGATGAGGTGACCGCTACAATCACATAGTGGGAAGAAGATAAAAGAATTGTATCTTTGTACATGCATGTGCTGCAAGCATTATGTAGATAAATATGTAGATGAATAACTCATTGTGGTGCTGCTAAACAGAGCTAAAAACAGCGGATACCTCTGGGAGCCCATGGGCGTGGTCTATTTCTGACCCACTGGCCGCTGTTAATTGATGATGCTCTCACAAGAGCCATTGTTGAAAGTGAAACTGCAAACAGCTACGTGATGTACAGACAATATTTAACAAATCAAGCCTAAAATTAAACACATGTACACTGCTCTTCTTATCAGCCACCTCTTATAGTGCTGTGTTGACAAATACAATCATAATTATGTTTATTTTAAGTATATTGTCAATAACGTATTATGCCAATCATGCCAAATTACAGTTATTTTTCATTTTTTTTCTGCTTTCTTCAGTTACATACAAATGTATGCAAAATGACAGAAATACTCTGTAATTAAATATGTGGCTCATTATTTAAATGTTTATGTTCGTACCAACAATGTAAAGTTTTTCTTTGTAGTTTTAAGGTAAATCTTATTAGTTTTACACGACTGTGTACCTTTGCATTTAAACTTTGTAACCTAATTAAGGAAAATAACAAAAAAATTATAGTAGTAGTAGTATCATCACTTTATTGAAGATGTTTGATTGTAATAATTCACTAAAATAGCGGTATTTTTCTACAAAATCTTGACTGACATTTTCTGTAAATGTGTATTTTGTGACATTTATTTAAATTCTGATATTTTACTTTAATTGTATTGTTTTTGTTCGGGTGCCAGTTATTTAACTGTTTATTTTATTTTATTTTATTTTTTTTTATACAGTGATAATATCTGTTGGGGTAGAGTGATTTTTATTTTTACAGTTTTTTGCACAGTTAAAAAAACAAGGATATTATAATAGGTAATACTTAATTTTAAAGGTAAAGCACATGCTTAAGTGATGCATAACTAATGCATGAATCACGTTGATCTAATAACACATGCATTAATTCAGGATGTATTATGAATGCCTGTTGCTTATCATTCATAAATAATTGAGTCACTATCAGTTTGTGTCCTTGGTTAATACTTAATGGATCATCAATTTATGAATGTTAACTCACAGTCAGTTCACACGTGAAGCGCACAATAAGAAGAAGCAAGTCACATAGGAAACAAAGTTTCTGGTCTCTCTGGTCTAAAGAAATCTGAATATGTTTTTATCATGCAGCAACATGTAGATGACTGACCTCTACATCGACATAAAAAAACTGTTTCATTTGTTTTTGAGAAGAGACGATGATTCATGTCGAATGAGCAGTACGGTGCCCGAAGGTGTTCAAGATTTTTTCTCAAACAGTGCCAACTTACCTCTGTGCCAAAAAATAGATAAAATACTCAACATTTATGCTGGTTTAGTGAATGTTAGAGGATAGGTTATCCCAAGTAAAAGACATTTAACAGGCCCAAAAACTGGAATGAGGTACAACTAATAAATAAGAAGTGAAGCGATGTCGAAATGCATTTCATCAAGGTGAAAAATCCACTGAAGTTGGATTCAAACCAGTGTTAAACAATGGAAGTGGGACACTTTAAACTCAGCCAGATAAAATGTTCTTTCAGGGACGTAATAAGGAGACCTACCAACACTTCCATACAAATACATTCAAATTGAATGTGTCTCATTTTATACTTCAGGTTTATCTTTACCCAAACATACAAATGACATATTTCTTTCTATTTCTAACTTTATACAGTCTGTTTTACTTTTATGTGCACTGCATACCCTTACCATTCATCATCTGTTTAATGTATTTTCAAAAGCTGTAGATATTTGGTGTTAATCTAGAAAGTATGTCTAATGTTCTCTTCTGTTCTGTGTAGTAAATAAAACTCCAGGTGCTGTATGCATGTCCAGATGTCCAGCTTATAGCTCTGCAGCCCCAGGCACATCATTGTCAGCTGGATCTGAAAAAAGAGATATAAAATGACATGGCCTACGATTTATTTAAAAATCTGTCACATTAGTTCAGACACTATTAATTTATTGGTCAACATATTTGTCACCCATCCAGATGTAGCACCCACTCAGCCTGTCGGGAGGAATGACTTACCGCCCATCACTCATCCAGCTGATATCACCCTTTGGCTGCCCAAGAAACTCTTCAAGTGACATGGTACTCTTGAGGGCACACTTAATCTGAAGGAGCTGCGTTCCTTCTGGCCTGACTCCAAACCAGGGATGGTCAGGATGCACCACAAGGCCTTTCCTTTCCACTTGTCTTTTCCCTTATTTTCTTTCAGTTGCAGTGTTGCGAGTGAACATGAGGCGCAAGTCGTCATTCAGAACTTTATGTGGTTTAGTAGTGCTCTGTTTGGGGTCTCTGCTGTACTGGCAGTCAGTCAGACTATCAGTGCATCATGCCACAGTTATGATACACTTTATACCTCGTCTGTCAACTTCTCTACCTGGAAAGGCCTTAGTTTGATATATGTTTCATAAACAAAAAGGTTAGTGTCCGGCCGTGTTCTGTATGGGGTCAGCAGCTGAAATAGTGGGGTCACTGCAGAAGAATAACTTTTAAATTCTGTTTGATCCTTGAAAAGTTTTGAGGAGCGCTGATGTTGATGAGCCTGAATAAATGTGATCTGGTTTATGATGTTTGAAATTTATGTGCTTCACCTCCAGATTTCAGCACTACATCCGCCCTTGTGCCTGAAATTCACTTCCTCTGCACATCAGTACACGATATCACTCTTTCCCCGCGTGACTGCAGTCCTAACCTTGATTAAAAAATCATCAATTGTAGCGATACTTAGCAGTCACGTGTGACATGCAATAATGAAGATTGCAAGTGCTGATTGCAACAGAAATAAACAAGTCATCAGAAGTGACACTGTTTTTACTTTTACACAGTATGCAGCTGTGTGGACAGTCAAGCACATCCCTTTTTGTCTGTCCCACCTGAACAGTTGCAACAGAGCTAAGAGTGAGGGAAATTTTAAGCACAGTCTGTACGCACCCACACAGTCCAGAGAAGATGTCTAATTAGGCACAATAAGTGAAAACACCTGTGTGGGTACGTGTACCATGGGTCTGTAAGACCTTTAAGATAGTTTAAGAATAAAAGTTTCAGGAAAATTCAAGAAATGATGATTTGCTGTCTCTAGTTTTTCATTAATTAATAGCAGATTGCAAATAAACTTATAAACTGCTTTCTAGTTTGTGGCATTATGCGTTATTTTACTTGAGGACATGCAAAAAGTTAAGTAAATAATCAAGAATGTAATGTTACTGTTAAATGACGTGTAATTAGAAATTAATCAGAAAAGTAGCAGCTGTTGCACTCTGCAGCTGACTCAGTTAATCAGGACTGATTCATTAAGAATGTGGTCAATATGCAGATTCACTGATATCTGAGAACTAATCATTGCATAAACTGTCATTAACATAGCCACAAAATCTATGATTGAACTTATTTAATTATCTGTTATTTCATTATTTTTTCATGAATACCTGGTAACTACTCGCTCAAGTAGTTTCAATCAAGCGGCAGTTTCAATCAAGCGGCAACCTCCGGTTCTGGCAAATGAAGCCAATGCAGAAGTACTTAAAACTGTAATTCCTTGAGCGTCCACTTGAGACAGGCTGCAGAAGTGAATCACTCTCCATAGGTGGCCACATTAAAATGTGCAACTTCACAGCAGAAATAAACATGTTTACAGCCTGTTTCAGACAACGGTTTTGGTTTCTATAGCCAATTTCCCTGTTCTTGACAACTCTGAGTGTGGTGAATTTTTTTTAACTCACTTGTTCAAATTATATTAAGGCTTAAAGTTGCACATAATTAACAGCGTGGCCGCTTGATTGACAGGTGGGTGCCATTACAGATGGCTTATTTGAACAACCAGGCGTCTTTCGGCCCGCCTGAGGCCGGCCGATGATCCATGTCTATGCCGATATTTAGATTAGCTGGGAGTGGAGTAAGCAGTACATCCAACATGGTAGCGGCCAGTGCTGCAAAACAGCGCTTTGGAAACCTATGGGTGACGTCACTCAGGCTCTGTCCATTCTTTATACTGTCATTGGTTTCTAAGTACTATATTGTTTTGGGTGTTAGTGCTGATTGATCATAAATAAATTAACTCACATTTTTTTGTCCCGAGGAAAAAATATCTGTGGTCAAGAAATTGTATTTGTTTGAATGTTCTGTGGTGGTGAAACATCTTCATCGCCATTAAATGATCTCAGATCAGATTTTAATATGTCCTTTTCAATGTGTCTTTGAAAGAGAGCTCATATTTGGTTCTTTCTTCAAAGATAGGTTAATCTGCTTGTTTAAGGGCTTAAAAAAAAACCACACGTCACGTCAGTACAGTGTGCTCCACAACCATCTGTCATCCAACTCTTTCTCATCCAGCCTCTCTTTGACCGGCTGCCCTGCTGTACGGCGAGTTGGCCCGGTGGGACACAATGGAGGTCGTATCTAGAAGGGACAGTACATCAGCTGGACGCTAATCGGCTGACTCACCTTCACAATGCCCCCCTCTGGGATGGGCCAGAGGACTATCGAAGGGGAAAGGCAGAGGGAAATCAGACTGTGAGCGATTAGGTTAATGAAAGAGGGAAATGGAGTGAAAGGACAGAAAAAGGTGGCCCTAAGGCAAATAAGTTTAGAGGAGAGCTGAACCAATTGCTCTGACAGCTTTAGAGCACAGCACTGAGACACTGATTGGCAGAGAAGAAATAAGAGCCAAGATACACTGTCACCAGGTGAAAGAATTACTTTAAATGTACTATTTTAGAACCTCCCATTTCCATCAAGTGCTGGAAGGTCAATGAAAGCAGGGCCATCACACAGAAGTCCCCTTTTTACAGCTGTCTGGTTTTACTGACTAACTCTAAGTTAACTGAAATTCTCCAATAAAGTCTCCTTTAAAGTTCCACTTGGCAGGATTTTATATAGAAACACAACTGTCTCAGCCAAAACTGTGAAGTAAGCTGCCATCAAGACATGCATCCAATCAAATAACACTGACACACCACAGAAGATGATGCTTTATGATGATTTTTTATATATTCTCACTTGGATGGCTACCATTATTAAAAAAAGCCCCCCAAAAACATGCATTTCAGACAGGTAAGATGTTTTTCATTTAAACTGACATGTTTAAAATAGTTTAAAAGTGCATGTTGTCCCTGTGTCTGTGTGGGTTCTCTCCAGGTACTGTGGCTTCCTCCCACAGTCCAAAGACATGCAGGTTTATAGGTCTATTGGTGACTCTGAATTGTCTGTAGGTTTGAATGGTGGTCTGTCTCTACAGTATGTGTCAGCCCTGTGATGAACTGGCAATTTGTCCAGGATGTACCCGCCTCTCACCCAATGTCAGCTGAGATTGGCTCCAGCCCTCATAACCCTGATTATTCAGTTAAAAATAAATAAAATACATTTTAAAAGCAACTAAAAGGAAGCAACTTTTATTTTGTGTTGATTTTGGCGGCCCTTGTGGACAAAAGTGGTATTGTTTTCACTCTGCTGTGTCGTGAGGATGTTGAGCTGTCTGGAAGAGAGAAAAAGAAAGATATTTCTTTTTAATATTGCTGTTTTTGGAAGCACAGTGAAGCATAGTATTATATCTATAGCTATGTTAGATTAGTAACTGTAATATGACGATGGTAAAACAAAGCAAACGTTGTCAACATTCACTAGTAATGTTATGTCTTCATAATAAGAATACGCCAGCAGCAAGATATAGCTATAGCTCTAATGTCCAAAGTGACCTATGACTCATGGACTCACATGACTGTATACAGGCGTTTGCAGTAGGTGCAAACTAACTGCTGCAGGCATAAACATGTTATATGCTGGTCTAAGAGGAAGTGGGCTAATTCTGGAACATTTTCCAAATTCTCTCCAATCAAATGACTAACAAAGGCTGACACTGTTTTTGCCACTGTCTCCTTTAA
Organism: Sciaenops ocellatus; assembly: GCA_033000465.1. Classification (NCBI taxonomy): domain Eukaryota; kingdom Metazoa; phylum Chordata; class Actinopteri; family Sciaenidae; genus Sciaenops; species Sciaenops ocellatus. The sequence goes on from CP136886.1 coordinate 9,659,934, forward strand.
GTTTGTTATTGTTCTCCTGGCAATTATTTTCATTTTCTCTTTGCTGATCCTGCCCCAGTATCAACCCTACCCATAAAATATGAAACCAAAGATAAAATTCTCTAAAGAAAAATCTCATCTTGCTTCTATTTAACAGGCCAACATAGTACTCACTGCCAAACTTTACCTGGGAAAATATAAACATAAGCTCTTTCAGCCTGCGTGCCGTACATCATTTCACCTGATGTTGTGGGGAATGGGACCCAGTGACAGACATTATGAATGAACTATATAGAACTAACTAATCTTTTCACTGATGGTCTTGTTTGCTTATGTGGGTCATATGAGGAATCAGTAATAAATCGAGACTGTTTCTCAACCACTTAAAAGCTCCTTGCAGTTACTTTAAGGACTCAATGGCAGAATACTTTTGTTATTTGTCCATTAATAGCATGACAGCGACATATAATCCACCTCTTGCTGTGTCTTTAATGCATGATGCTGAATTTCACACAAATAACGCTTCACGCATGCCTTCAGCAGCTTTTAAATGAAATGTTAGGACAAATGTGAAGCGACTGATGATTGAGATTTGCACCTTGTATTTGACTGTGTGAGTTTGGCCTCTGGACATGCTTCTGGTTGTGTCTTTGAAATGTGCTGTAGCTCCATGTTAACAACTGTTTGTTTACAGAAAATGTCTGTCAGGCAGTAAAGAACAAAATGCAAGAATTATGCAGTTGGAATTGGAGATTCTGGGTTCTGGGGTGTTTTGTCAAATGCTAAATAATGTTAAAATCAGCAGCAGTCTGGTGCACTGAATTTTAATTATTCCTAATCCTCCTGTTGCTCTAGTACCAAAAAAGAAGACTATGCAGAAGAAAGAGAATAGGAAATGTTGATACTAATAACTTCTTCACAAGCGTTTTAGAATTTGTTGTTTTCTTCACTTCAAGTTTGATGTCAGCAAAAATTTTCATCTCTCTCTAGTCTGTCTTGCTAACATTGTCTGGCGTTGCATCTCTTGGTCTGTCTGTGTGGGCTGTGTTCTGTGACTGCGCCTGACAAAAGTCAGAGTGAAATACAACTATTTAATACTTTTCATAAACTCCAACAGTGTTTATAAATTGCAGCTTAGAAAAGATAACTGTGTCCCATGTGAACATGCATTCATATGCACATGCACAAACAGTAACTTCTGATGGGACCAGTCCAGACAATAAACTGTATGTATGGAACGTGAAGTCTATGCACACACAAATGTGTCACCACAGATCCTCTTCACATAACAAGTAACCCCTGGTCTTACATTTACATTACTTTTAGTCATTTAGCTGACGCTTTTATCCAAAGCGACTTACAAAAAAGGGAAACAATCAAGGTACAGTGTGACAAAGACGTGTTAGTGCAGCAATAAGTACTGTGACAGTTCTAGAGAGGTTAGATTTAGCATGTCCAGTTTTTGGTAGTGCTAGGAGAGGAAGTACTCTCTGAAGAGCTGGGTCTTCAGGAGTATTTTAAAGGTAGAGAAGGACACCTCTGCTCTAGTAGGAACTTGTAGTGCGTTCCACCAACGGGAAACAGACGAAAAAGAGTCTGGATTGCCTTGAGTGAATAGGTCGTGAGGTAACATATGCCTGTATAAGGGCATCCATATAGGTGGGTGCAGAACCAGAGACTACATTGTAGGTAAGCATTAGCGATTTGAATTTAATGTGTGTTAAGGTAGCCAGTGGAGCTTGATGAACAGCGGGGTAACGCACCGTCGCGTTCTGGATCATCTAGAGAGGTTTCACTGTGCAGGCTGGGAGGCCCGTCAGGTGGGCGTTACAGTAATCAAGTCGTGAGATGACCACAGCCTGTATCAGTAGTTGGGTAGCACGTTGAGTCAAGAATGACAGAGTAACTGTGGCAACATGATTAGAGAAGGTCAGTTGGTCATCAATCTCATCATCAAGACACAGGCTGGGAGGACCAGTAGTTTAGTTTTTGAGAGGTTCAGCTGGAGATGGTATGCCTTCATCCATGTGGATATAGCTGAGAGGCATTCAGAGGTCTCTGTGAGACCAAGGGGTCGTCAGGGGGAAATGACAGATAGATCTGGGTGTCATCTGCATGCAAGCGGATAAGTGGACCCAGGGAGGTGGTGTAAATAGCGAAGAGAAGGGGCCCCAGGATTGAGCCTTGGGGCACCCCTGTAGTAAGGTGATGAGATGTCTTACATATGCACTTGATGGCTACATACATGTGCTTACAGTACACACTGAAAGTAAGGATGAAGCATCCTCACCAGACAAGACACGGAAATAAAGAAACAACATTGTTCTTGCAATGTAGAGCCAGTTGTATCATTATTAAGTATAATAAGTGTGTTATTTTGTTCTAACATAACACTGTTTGGCTGTTTAGCGTATACTTTGTCATTAGACTGTTCTCTCAGGTAATGTTTGTTGGGTTTGCTGGAGAATAAACTTTCCCAAATATGAAAGATGCTAAGCTAAGCACTAGCCACCTTTTTTTTTTAAACAAAATTTGTAACCCCACAATCTGGGGTGCTTGCTTACTTTTTAAGCAAGTCTCGATAGTAAGCTAATTAGGTGAGGATGCAAATGATAGCTTACTTAAGAGCAGACAAACACACTTTTGCTTTTGTGCATTTGTAAAGGGTTGTAAAAAGATTATGCACTCTTTAAATGCACACTGTTATGGAATTTTCTATCCTTAGGTTACACGAGGTCACGTGTGGGCCTTGAGGTTCTCAGCAGTATTAGTTGTTTGGCTTTGATTGGGAACAGTAGGTGCCAGTCTATCTCAACACTGTGGTGGCCAGGGTCGAAGAGACCTATTGCTGCCTTCTCAGACATAATAAATAGCTGGCTGTTGACTTTCCAATCTGCGTAAACAGACATCTGTGTCTCCAGACTAGAATATGTTGACAATAACACCTCCATGGGTAAAGACATTCTCTTTGACTAATTCTGGGCGTATAGTATTTGTGGTGTTATCTTGGGGTTTAAAGTCTATCCACCAGGATGAGTTGGGGAGAATGTGAGACCGACTCAGACACTTCGGATGTACTTTGAGAGTGTCTCTAATTCTCCTTGGCCAAGCGTCAATAAATATTACAGCATAAGACATCAGAGGCTCCTGAACACTTTCTTCCCTCCTGACCTCACCATTGTCCTTTGACTTCAGCAATTTCTCCACAACACACAGCACTTCAACCTACGGCTATGATTGGCCAATTGCTGCTTTGGGGAGGAAGTTTAGTAAAAGGTCAGTCACACTTTTCATTGCAGTCACTCACAGTTTTACTCCTCTTTTAATGTATTCATGTTGTCTGGTTGAAAGATCAGAAATCTGGCTTCACTGACTCTCAAGCTGCCTTTTGATGATTGAATTCTAAACAATTTAAACAGTCATTTTCTCCATTAACTTTCATCAGTGTATTTACTGCTGGGCCTGTGGATTTCTTTCTTGCTCCAAGCAAGACAGTAACTAGGAGATCTAGCTGGCTTGTAAGGTGGTAAACAGAAAAAGGCTGAAATGTATTATTTAGTTATATGTCAGCTTGCACTATCTGGTACTTAAATTCTCCATTTAAATTCTAGGAACGATGTGTCTTTTCTTCGAATGATATAAAAATCCCTTGTTTCTTGCACAGCTTGTATTTTTCATGTTGGATAAAAGCTTCACTCTAGGCATCCAGAAAAGGACAATCTTGTTTGAATTCAGTGGAGGTGATGAGGTGTATTTGATTGCCAGTCTTGTCACCTTTGCTGAAGCCTTAGAGTATTGTTGAGATTGGGCCTGTCACTGTGCTGGCATTGGAAAAGCATTTATTTTGGTGATATACTTCTAGCATTGCTCCGTATGTGCCATTTTTTTTTTCAAGGACTGGCCCCTTCAGATTATACTGGGCTCCTCAGGACATCCCAGAATTTAGCTGTGAAAACAAACTAAACAAAACTAAGTCTCCATTTTCCTCTCAGTGCTAATGCGTTCAACAGAGAAACAAACAAAAAGATATCTCAGAAACAAGAGGAACTATAGCAGATGTGTGTATTGATTTTAAGAAAACTCTTCCTCCAGAATGTAGAGCACGTTTAAGCACCTACAGGAACAAAACCTCTGAAATCCCCTCAGTACCCACCAACATCTTCCTTCTCAGCAAGACAAAAAAGACAACTTAACAAGCACTACTGAATTAAAGCCCAAAGGATTTCAAAGCATCTGGACCGGAAAATGTGTACAAGCTGTAAACAAATAGCCAAGGAACAAACTTTCGAGTCTCGCCAAGCTCTCATCAAATGCAAAAAAATTCTCCTCACACCGCAGAGCTGACCTGGCCCTCACACAATATCCCCAACCTCTCATAACCCAACTCTGCAGCACTCACAAATAGTTCCTCTGTTGTCCAGGAGACAGCAAAGTGCCTCAGCAATGGCCTTTTGATCTGTAAGAAAAGCTCAGGTGTTCACAACCCAAACAAAGTGTGTCGAGGTTGGCCTCAGAGGTTAAAGGTTCTGGTTGATAGAGAGAAGCTTGCTGTTCAATGTCAAAAAAGTTGAGTTTACATCAGCTGCGGGCCCTGTGGCGTTTGTGCAAGATAAAGAAGAATGAAAGTCAATTTCCTTTTTCTCTGACAGCGTAGTGGCGAAACTAAAACAGAAAGAGTTTGCCAGATTTTTCTTTCTTTTTCTGACTCTTTCTTACATTCATCTTTCCTTATTTTTCCTTGCTCCGCTGAGGGGCAGTAGGTAGTAAAGCTTGGGTAGAGCTTGGGACACTACCCCCAGCAGCCTCTCAGTGCACCTTCACAAGAGTGTGAAATATAATTGGACACCTGCAGCCAAGAAGCACCAAAAATAGCACTCCATGTTTACACCAGAGCTCGGAGGAGGGAGAGCACTGCAGCAAGAGTATCGCTGTTACCCTTTGTTAGACTCAGACTTTTTTCATTGCTGTCATCTGATTGCTCGGCCCCTTCGCAGCTCTCAAATACAATTCCTGAAAGCAAAATGAATTTTTTTTCTTTGGTGTCTTTGTAAATTCTCCAACTCACACTAACATCGACACAAATCTCTCAGACCAGACTGCTTGCCCTGAATTTGGTTTAGTGCAGTTCATTCAGGAGGAATTTCCAGTACAATACAAGGCTTAATTCCTTAGAGGAAGAATAGTTTGCTCTAAAGTAAGAGAGACAGCTATGGTACATTGCCTTCACCCCTTGTCCACCTTCTTACATTCTTGGTTTTAAATGATCCCCGATCTCCCCCCTTAGTGAACCGTGATTTCAAATAAACTAACTTCATCTGAGCACTGTCAGTGAAAGAAGAAAAACAGAATGACTGTATCTTTGAAGAACTGAGGCAATGTGTGCTGAATGCAGCAGGGATGAGGCCACATCTGTCCACATGCCCCCTATTTACAGTTCTCTCCTGATCAATAGATGCTCCAGGCAGTGAAAACCTCACTGAACCAGATCTACATCTCCACCCCTTACCCCAGGGATCTGGAGAAGGATCTTAGCACACAATTAAAATTTCACACTTGACTGGATACCACAGACTGTCGATATTAGGAAAATGAATAACAGCAAAGTTTGCAGTAAACATAAAGTTAAAGGGGACTAATAACTTGCAAAAGGAACTGATAGGACATAGAGAGGTTATTAGAGTAAGAGTCTACAGCCTAACACCAACATGCTGATGTTTTGCAGGTATAATGTTCAAATTCATCAAGTTATATCGTAAAGAATATGTAACAAATATATCGATATGTAAATATGTATGCTAACATTTGCTAACTGGCTCTAAACACAAAGTACAGCTGAGACTGAGGATGTCATTAGTTGTGCAGGTATTTAATCATAAAGATTATCCGATGATTGTCCTAGAAGAAAATCAGTGGATCATGAAAGCTATTACAAACCATCCTGACAGGGGCAAAATTTGATTACAGTCACTCCAGTGCTTGTCAAGATATTTTACTTCAAGCAACATTGTGTAACTTTTCTACCATAAAATAACAGATTTAAATGTTTTCTCATGCTACACTGACTTGTAATCAGGTGAATGATCTCTCTGTCTTTCCCAGTCTGCGCCCCTTAAGTCTGTTCTTGCAGTATGTAACTTTGTGCTCCCGGTACGATCAATGCTTTACAGCACTAACTCACACATCACAATATTTTATGAGGAAAATGTTTTGCGATTTTACCTCTGATGTCTACAAACAAAGAGAAGAAAAATACTGAGTACTGAGATTGTAAAAACACATCTGTTCTGTGCACTAAGTGGTCTACAGCCTTGAATTCTGGGATACTCTGAGTTGTTTTTCTTCACCCAGCAGAAGGTTTAGTCCTCTGGGAGAGAAGCTGGCACAGGATGGCTGCTTTGTTCTCCAGACATGACAAAATGAAACTGCTGCAGCTGCAGTGAACTAAGTCGTGTCTTTCTGGCCAAAACAAAAAGACGAATGTCATGTCATGTGGTGTGACACAATCCCTGGTTTTGAAGGCAGATTTCAAGTCCATTTGATAAATATCATTTCATATAAAACACATGCCACAGAGTCAGCATTCCAGCACAGGTCCACAGCAACTATGACAGAAACTAACAAAATAAAACAAGTTGAATTTCCTGAGTTGTCAGCCTTTTGTTGGGGTAAAAACTACTTTACGATGCTGTGGGGTGGATTTTGTCAAGGTAACGAAGAACCACAACCTGTTAAGCGGAACCGGGGATCAGCAGAACTTGTCAAAGACTTGGCAACGGCACATTTTTCACATAATTTCCAGTCAGTTCACATAGAAACGAAGGCTCAGCCATCCGGTGAAATATGTGAACACTAGAAAGTTACCTTTTTACTGATAGATATATTTTTACATGTCTATCTATCTCACTGTCTGCCTGTCAGTCTGTGTTTTGGCAGATACAAAAACAGAAGGAGATAATTGCTTGGTCTAACTTGTCGCCGTCATGCTGAGAGGTACTCCATGTCTGTGTCCTGTCCTTCAAAGGACACTTGTATCACATCAGAACCATAAGTGGTGAGTGCAGATGAAAGGAGGAAATGGAAATTATGGATTGGAGTTTCAGATTCTTGCCCAATTTCAGCACTTGGATTTCTTAGACATCTTAACAGGCTTTTATTTTTGTGACAGCAGTGAAATTACATGAAAAGCACAACTCCTGTTGGTATATTTCTCTAAATATTTCCATCTTACTTAAATTATTTTTTGAGGGTATAATTGCTTTTCAAAGTCTCTCAAATCAATATGTTTCTGTGAATTATAGGGGATATCATAATATATCTATTTTGAAGATAACGATGATCTTTAAAAAATACATTTTGATATTGTGTTAATAATACACTACGTACTAATAAATCAACCATATGTGTCCATTGTTTCATTAATTCTTGAGATACAGAAAAGATAAACAGGTAGAAGAGATAAATAGTTACACAGTTTGTCCTAAGAATGGAAAGATTTCGATTATTGTTAATATCAGTATTATTTTAATTGAACTCTGTGAATTAGTAAAATAACATTGCAGGTTCAAAATATTACTTTCCTACATTTTTGTTGTCATCAAGTGAATCTTTTACAGTCAGGCTGATATGATGTACAATAACCTCACTTTGATTTTCACTATAGCTGTCAGCTGTCATGGCATCATTTTGCTGGCTTCATGCTGACTCAAGGAGTGTTAATTGAAAATTATTTCTCGGCTCTGTTTCATGTTGTTTGACCTACTTTTGTTTAAAGGGCATGTGACTTCATTGTACTGTGAAATGAGTCATCCCTCGGTACCTCCACAGTGTACTATCGGTCTCTCTCAAACACTGTCAAAGAATTAAAGGAAAAGATTCCTCTTTTTGTTCCTTTTCAAATCAAATTTGGGACCACTCGATTCAATACTCCGAGTATTTGAAGCCGCTCTAAATTATAATTCTTGGGCTCATATTTAATAGCGTGACCGCTCATAACAGCAGTAAGATAAGGGAGCAGTCGGGGTGGATCCTTGTGGCATTGTGTAATCAGGACGTGGTGATGAGAAAAGGTCATTTGTGCTAATGCAACATTTTTTATTCTATGAGAAAGACGTCAGCGCTGATAGATGATCCAAAGGTCACCCGTGTCATCACGCCCATTCTGTCCTGCGGGGTGATGCAAAACAGATCTGATGACTGCCCTCCACACTCTGCACTCCATCAGTGAACGAGAGAGTGAACAGCTCATCTGGTGGGCGGATAAGGGCCTGGGTGGGGCTCGCTCGCTCACATGATGAACAACCTTCCTTGCAACCTTACTCATAGCGTTAACTCACTGGCTGAGATTTGCAGACTTTAGCACCGCGGAAATGAGGGAATCCGGCGAGTTTAAGGCGCAGTTATTTCCTTTGCTGACATGGAAGACGTACGGGAGCAGATTTATCCTCTTTTGATCTGAATCAGCAACTTTAACAGTAATAAAATGCCTGTGTCCTCACACCCCGACACGGTGCTTGGATAAACACACAATTCATATCAAGCAAATGAATCTCCTACTTGATATGCATAGGAGCAGTAATCATTATCTAGCCAGCTCATAAGTATTATACTCATAGCCTACCAGTAAACAAAGCTTATGAAATCACTTTTTGTCAATTAGCTCTCTGAGAAATGATCCAGAAAGAAATATTGTGAACGTGATGGACGTGATGTGGAAAAATTAAGTGTGGCATTGTCTTTATTCTTATGCCTTACCATCACTTTGCAAAGGACACCATACATTGAGAGCCTAAGATGTGACAAAGAGAACACTCTGCTAACAAATACTGAAGGGAATATTTACCCGGAGAAGCAGAATTAGATGTCTTATTTGAATTGTCTTGCTAGAATCAACAACATAAAAATGAATATGAGCGAGCAAAAAGAAAGAAAAGTGCTCACCAAGTCTGAGAAACTTTCTGTTCTGCAGAAGCGGGTCATGATGTACCCAGGAGGGAAGTACATGTAAAACCACCCTGGGAGGTAATCCATCTTACGTATGAGACAGTATTGCAATACAGAAATATATGATTTTATAATACAGGGTCATTGTGTTATAATTGAATTAGTCAGAAAATCAGCTAAGATTCACCAGAAGTCCTGAATCTTTTCATCTGCTGTTTAATCACCTGGAAGGATGAAAGTGAAACAATAAAGCAGTACGCTCGGTGAAAGTGCTCTGGATCTGTCCTGCGTTAGCAATGAAGAACTCAATACTGCAGTACAGCAGAAGTAATCCCCACAGAGATGAAGCAAAAGTGCAGCAGCAGCGCGGTGCACATGTGGAAACGGTGACCACAGTGCTGTTTAAGCTCCCTTTGTGTATCTATCTAGTGGCCACAATTCAAACAAGATCTGATGTCTTCCTCCCATGATGTGCACTCTTATCACACGACACAGATGTCTGAGCGGATGCCAGCGGGCTCAGGTCTGTGATGAGAACTCCTAGTTATGCGTGGTGGCACCCGGTGAGAGAGCCGGCTTCCGAAGGGCAGACAGATAAATTATTCAGCCTGAAGTTTTGCATTGACGTGGCTCAGATGGCAGCACATGATAAGGATTAATTTATGCAACATCCATGAGAGGGAAAGGAGATGTCTCAGAGCCATGGGTTGAGTGAGAGGTGCTCATGTGTGGGCAGAGAGGCAAATTATTGCTCATAATGGAAGAATTACTAATTGCTAAGTTACTGTGGACTGTGACACATTTTGTATTCAAGATACAGCTGATGAAGAAAACAACAAAACAATGTTAGTTACTGTTTGCTCTGCTCGTACTCATATTGTGACTGGATTTATTATTTTCAGATTATTTTGGTCTGTGTGAAACTTTTGAATCTTATTTAAAAACAATAACTTTGGCTTATTAAGTTGGAAAAAAAGATGCACTGAGGGAACAAAAAGTGTCGCAGCTAATAAATTCAATAAAATCCCTGCAGTGTGTCTCTTTTAGCTCCGTTATCAAAAAAGAAAAAAAAAAAATCTGTTTTATTCTCAAAAGCAATCAGCTTTAATCATCTCAACTGAATACAAATTAGTTCAAACACAGCACATGTTTATGGTGAATAAATGAGGAATATGGTTATTGATAGTATGTCAGCACTGCACCCACCACAGATGTGGTCGTCTCATGTTTGCTTGAACGACTTTGACAAAGCTGGCATAACTGAATAGATATTGTTTGACTGACATGGGGAGGCCTGTCAGAGGAGCATTAGCAGACCATTAGCATTCCATGACATTTTCCCATCCGTCCGGAAAGCAGAGGTGGCCCTGTAAACAAAGTGCTGTTGCGGTGCATGGCAAGGAGAAAAGGGAATAGAATGTAATGTAAAATGGCATTGTTCAGTGGTTGAGATACCAGGTGCGCATTCTAATGCAGATCTACAGGCCAACCTCTGGCTGAGTGAAACAGAGGAGGGAGACGATAAGGGAGTGGACGAATGGGACATGCAGCCGGGTAATTGAAAGTGCTTGGGATTTTAAAGGCCAAATGCTACCAGGGGTTATCAGCCGCAGAAACAATCTGAATTTTATATGGGAGTAACTTATTATCCGGACAAAAAGGAGGTCTGTCACGCTTCACAGAGGGCACGCAGGATAAAACAAGATCATAAAGGCCACAAGCAAACTTTGGAGAGCCGTTAAAGCACTGTAAAATTACTTTTAGCACCTTGTGTGCAGGAACAATGTTTGGATTGTGTACTCAACACCCTTTTGAATAAATGTGCTCCAGTTCCCTTCACAGTAATTGTCTGTGTAATGGAACAAACTCCATAATGTGGTGTTGATCATGTTTTGTTTTTTTTTTGTCTTTTTTCATAGATCTACACACGCTAAAAGAGATCAGTACTTGGTCACCAGTAAAGAGGCTACATCACCGCTCATATTACAATGCAGGGCAAAACAGACCTGAAAATAAAGGTGAGAGCTGTTTCTGAGTGGCCATCACTGAGCTACAAATTCCCACAACAGTGCCGGTGGGGGAAGACACATTGATGCTAAAAAATATTGTTCAGACAAATAAATGTTTTGTCATATGAGGATGCAGTGCGCACAGTAACATATGTGTGTGTCCACACGACCTACAAAACACACACAGCCATAGCATTCTCTAAATTGGTGGTCAGCCTTAGGAAAGCCCCAAAGCTAAAGGGAGAGTGATGACAAAATCTGCATCTCATAAAACAATAACACTCTCCCGCTGTTCCCTCAGGGAACATGGTTGAAAAAAACCACTACTGGCAGATTCCTCCAGTCTTGGTAAAAACAACTTGCCTTTCAGGAGCATGGACACAGCTTGCCCTTGGGGACAGCTGACTATATGGTGGAGATTGCTTATTAGCCCCTACAGCAAGGCTTCATTGCGTGCAAGAAGATCATCCCAACCTGCATTACTGTATTTGACAGTGTTGTGTGAACACCAGCCTGGTTTTTCCACAACCATTTGAAATGAGTACAATATCTTTATAGTTAAGTCATAGTTCAACATTTTCATAAACAGACGTATTTGCTTTCGTGCTGTGGGCTATGAGAACCTCAATATCACTCTCATTAAAAGTAAGTAACACTTTACAGCATGATGTCACACGTCACCAACTATTTCTCTTATTTTGGTGAAACTGGATCATATTTTATGGACAAAATGTTTTCTGCTCTATATCCTCTGGCTGCTTTGCCTCAACTGTCAGTGATTTACAGATTTAGACAGTTACGAAATGCAAATAAATATAACCATATTTCATGAAATGTTGACCCACTTCTTTAAATCAAGCTGCAGTATGTTATCTTAGAGGTGCACTGTTGAGGCTTTTGCAAATAATTGTTTCTGTCTATGAGGTCTAGTAAACATGCTAAAAGCTTTTCCTTCTTTATAAAACTTTCAAAAAATACTTTTTTAAATTAAAAACATCCATTATTTACATCCATTTTAACTACCTTGGAGTCCTCGTCAACTGTACTTTAACTTTGTTGGCACGCTGACACGCTACCGCCATCTGTTTATTAGTGTGAAACCATCGGCTGGAGTGTGCATCACGCCCCGCATGCACGAGAACAAACAGAACACCTGAAATCATTGCTTCATTAGCGGTCAAAAATTCCAAATTAATTTCCATATTTTATTATCTGTATGAATCTGCAGCACGCTTCTGACCTGCTGTATGTATATTTACCATATGAAAGAGATGGACTGGACAGAAAAAAAAAAAAAGAAAAGTCATTTCAGGCTGTGTACAGTCGTCTCTATTCAGGTTGCCACTCTATAAGCTTACCTCAGTCCGAAGGCCCCTGCTGGCTAACCTTTGGATGACTTTCAAGTCCCCCCGTACACCATTGTTATTCCGCCGTCTTTCCCTCAGATGTCCTTTTCTTGCCACAATCATTCACATGCTCTCAGCTGTGAGAGCAAAGCGAGCATGCTAACTCCTCAGAAGTACCACAAACTGGGGAGCACTGTCAAAAGAACAATTTGCACAACACAACAGCTTTTGTTTCTAGCACTTTGAGTGGGAGACAGGTGGCCACTGTGGGAATAACTTGGCTTTCCCTTTGAAAAACTACGGGGACAAAGGTGTCAAGTACAGGGAAGCTACAGGAACAAGAGGATTTGTGCATTATGCATATACTACAAGATACTGTATTCCATTCTGTCCTATTTTGTTCTACCCTATTATGTTTTAGTCTAATACTGCATGGTGGAAAAAGTAGACACAGCACATAAAATATTCCTTTTCTTTATTTTTTCATTAGTTGCAGGTATGGCACAAAAAATGGGTGATAAATCCAAAGAAATACAGTGAAAAAGAAGCCTGATCATATATAAATATAGAGCACATAACAGAGAAGAGTTACAGGTCATCATTACAGGGTGTCGGCACAGAACAAGATAAATAACATCACTGAAACACAGCTCTCAACAACCTGGATATTACAGCATCAAATCTCATTATTTCCTGGGGTCTTTTCAAGATCGGAGGGGGGCGAGGGGTGGCGATTTTTCAACGGTGGCAAACGTCTTCATGTTGTCATTCTGCACGCAGTCAGCTGCACTGATGGTAAATAACTGGTAAAATGGAGTCTGTGTGAGCATTCGTGTTGCTCCTGCCTGGCCTGTGATTCCCGATCAGAGCGGGTGAAAGAGGAAAAGAGGACAGAGAGAAGAGGAAAGCCATCGAGAAGTCGAGTATTGAGATTCACTGCAACACCAGAGACAGTAAGGTAGCAAGAGGTGGCAGTTTTCCCACTGGTAAAGTTGTCACACTGAGCAGCCATGCCATCAAATAACGACATACTGCTTCTTCCCTGACAGAGTAAAATGAGATCTCTGAAATGTGTCTACCCCTTCCAGTTATTTAGTGAGACTGCAGTCAGCCTCCTGTCGAGAAGTCACTCACTACTGCCTAGCCACTGTGTGGAAGTGAAAGAAACGCACCACATTAAGATGGCAATTTTACTCTTGAAAAACATTCAACACAGGGGTAATGTTTCAGCTTTAATATGACAGACATTTTGTTCCTGTTTGAGTACTTCATATGAACACTTTTCTGACTGCCAATTCTGTCAGTGCCGGTCGTGCCTAACCACGATGCACCCCCCCCCCCTCTTGGCAACAATTCTCTTTGCTGAATCAATACCAAGAAAGCAGGGTGTGTATAGTGATAATAGGGCTACCAGCTGCAATTATATCATGCTAGTGGAACTGAATGGTTATTCGGGGAGTTAAAATAGCACGATGAATGGCACAATGTGACAAAGCCCTTCTTAGGTTGAACAGAAAATGAGAACATTTCGACACAGAAAGAAATATTGGGACTGTTCCTTTTAGAGACCCACGAGCACTCGGTATTGAGCATTTAAAAACACCTTTGAAAAACTACACAACAGTTGGAATCGGCAGCATTACTGAGTAGGACTTTACTTTCTCAACAAACTACTTGTAGTTTCTAATATCACAAGGTACGCACTCTTTAGGAATTAAGGCAATACTTTGTTTTAAATTACATTTTCTCACATAGCATCTGGTCATGGTTTTACTCACATGGATAGGTTTAATCAAATTTACCAAAGATCCAGGGAAATTATTTCAACATACTGCATGCCGCTGCAATTATGTTCAATCTGCAGCCTGCACAAACTCTGACAGACCACATCTTTTAATGCTACAGTACCTCCATTTTAATGGTATTAATGTAAGCACCGGGTACATTCATGCACAACTGCATAATTAATTTGCGTATTCATCAAAGCACAAAAAGAAATAACGGATTCTTTAAAGAATCTAGGATGAAACACTAAAAACAAGTCCTTGTTTGTTTCCTTGGTACTCCAGGACTTACCAGGCAAACGTTATTTCCTTTTCAGTTCATGTAAGACCAACATGAATTATTTATGTTACACATAGGTAGCAAGTCAGATTTGACATTTTATTATTAAGGAAGATGAAACTGCATTTTAAAAGAAAAACATCATCTTTGTCTCTGTACCTTGTGCTGCAGACTGCTTTCCGCCTCCCACCTTCCCAACAGCTATTGCCTGTTCTATGCAATAAAGATGAACTTGTTGTCGTTTGTTTTCAGCAGTGTTACAAAGAAAAAAAAAGGCAATTTCTAGTGTATATACTGTGACCAGTACGATGTAATGCAATGTAATACAAGTGGCCCAAACACCTTATTTATAATGTGCAGTATTTGTTGAAACTACAAGCTTTAGTTCTTTAGCTTTTTTTCCCCTTGTGTGTGTTTACTGAATTCTCTGGTGCATTTTCAGGCTGTACTTTCTAGTGGTTTTATTTGATTGCATCATATTGAAAGGTGCACTGAAACGTTTTCCATCTCGTTTGCATTTACTGCATGAAGGGGCAAAAACACAATACAATCAAAGGAAAACAGCACCGCTAAAGTACAACTTCAAAAATGACTATAGAGTTAAATCGACATCTTTCCGACACGACGCCAACAACAGAGGAACTGATGATTTATAGCAAATGGTTATACGGTTGGGCTCTGCTGTTTTAAGGAGCTCTGAAAGAACGAATCCCCCTTAATCAACACAAGCATGAACATTAAGACTATGATGAATTAACAACGGAAAAAATATGACACACGAGGAGCTTTAGGGGCTTGGAGGGAGCTGTGGCAGCAAACAACGTTGGCTGCAGAGTAAGAGTGAGACATGTCAGGCTATAATGGCCATGCTGTAAATCATCATGAATATGATTGGATGTTACTCATCAGCTGACAGCCACACAGCTGCTGATTAAGTCAGTGATTGTGAAGCATGAACGAAACAGCTGATGCCAATCAGGTGATGCAAGTGCAGAGAGAGAAAGGAACATTTATTATCAGACAATTGCATTATAAATTATTATTTATTATTGTTTTAAGATAAAAACTGAAATTAAAGGACCTGTGCGTAGGATTCTGTTACGGTGTAGTTGCCAATTGCAACCCCCTCGTGTCACTCCCCTTCCAAGCACAATGGATAAACTACGGTGGCTGCAAAAAGCGTAAATCGTCCTATCTAGAGCCAGTGTTTGGTTTAGAAACACGGCGGTTCAACATGGCGGACTTGGTCGAAGAGGACCCGTGGTGTCTACAGACACAAAAGGATCATTCTAAAGTAACACAAATAAAATGATTCTTGTTTTTAGGTGATTATATACTAATGAAGACATATTTTTAGCTATATATATATATTATTTTTTTGCCATATGCCACAAAATGGAGCCCCTAAATATTACATACTGGACCGGACTAATAGATACCAACAAGAAAAGAGAAAAAAAGTGTTATTTTATTTTTGTAACCCTCTATTAAAGTTCATGGCACTATCACCACAAACTGTTGCATGAGTGTCAAACTAAAAGTGGCTGCTGTGATAAACCTCTGATACTGTGTGTTGGTGGGGAAAAACAAATGTCTCGGGCCCAGGCACAGTGATGTGAAAACAAACCAATCGGCACACGTAGAAAACATTCAGCTCCAGCACAAACTAATCAGTAGGTACAAAAACCCATTTCCCCCTTGTTAGTTCATGAACACTTTACACCTTCAACAACTATAGAAGCCTCTAATCATCAAAATAAAAAGTCAGTAAACACTGTAAGAAAGAAAACTGTCACACAACACTGTTTACATATTCAGAAACTAATCTTAATCCCCTCCAATTGTACTTTGAAGTAGCTTAGAGGACTTTTATCAATAAATAGAGCAGAGCTGAGTGTGTAAGCTACTCACCAGGCTCACATCCCTCGTATACACAAAGGGCAGAGGCTGACACAGGGTGTGTGAATAGCACAGAAACGGAAATCAAGGATATGGTGAGAGCTGTAATACCATGGAAACAAACGATGATTCATTTTTCTGTCCAATTTCAGCCTGCCGCTGTGGGAAAATTAGACAATATTTCCTTCACAAAGATGAAAATTTTGTAGATAATGAATGTACCCAGAATTTATTAATATACACCTGAAAAGTAGGATAAAAATTAGGCTTCTGAAAGGCTAATACTGATATAATTCCAGCATTCACATAACAGAGTTCACAGTGTGGTAACTGAGAGGTTATAGGAAGGAGTTTTTTTCCTCCCAGGCTGTTATTTTAAAGCAATAATTTGACTTTTTGGGCAAGTAAAGCTGATTTGCTTTTCGGCTGAGACTTAAAAAAGAAGATTAATACCACTCACATATTTGCAGTTAAATTAGCTTAGCATAAAGACTGGAAGCAGGGGGAAACTGTTAGCCTGGTTATGTCCAAAACAAACAAGACCCCCCCCCCCCACCTTACAAGCACCTCTTAGGCTCACTAATGAAAATGTTATATTTTGTTTGTTTAATCCGTACAAAAACTGATGAGTGAAATTGACAATTTTATGGTGGTTTACCTGCCGGACTATTTCTTAGCTGGGAGCAGTGACTTCCTGAAGTCTCTGCTAGTTGGTTAACCTTGTTGTTTTCATACTTTGGCTTTTGTACAAATCTAAACAAAGCAAAAACGTGTTAATTCATGAGCTTTACATGTACTGCTAGGTGGCTTTTGTTACCTTCAGACATCTGTTTCCCCCTGTTTTCAGTCTTTATGCTAAGACCAACAAGCTTTCAGCAAGAAAGCCCAAAATGTGAAATGTATTCCTTTAAAATCTTTGACCTCAACACCATAATGATAGCAAAGGTGTTCCATCATTTAAATCCTGCTGTAATTTTGAATCATTAATGTACTTCGAGGTGGAGTTACTATTACATGAGGATTTTGTATTCTCTTCATGATTGACCAGGTGCTCGGGGTCTAAAAGGAACAATTACCAAAATATCTTAAGGAACTCATATCCATACTTATAACAGTGATGACTGCACAGGGCACTTTGGCACTTTTCATTACCTACTATACCACAAGAGGATATAGCGACTAGCTAATGGATATTTTATCTGAGCTTATATTTTTGGAAATTGTGTCAAAGTCTGTGACAAAGTCAGACAAACTTCATGTTCTTGATGTGTCCAAAACAACCTATGAAAGTTTGAAAGTTCTCATCATCAAAAGCACACAAAAACATATGTTTTAGTAAAACATTACATCTAGTAAGACTGTAAGAAAAGAATCCCCTCCCCCCCCAAGAACTGAATTTACATTCATTATGATCTGGGCCTTATGAAAATAAAAACACATAAATGAAAGAGAAAAACCCAACAGAAATGGATAGCAGGTAATAGCTGTGATTATGTCTCTGTAACAACATCATACAGACGATAATGATATTGTGAGGATGCCCTGAAATGCTCATCATTCTGCTCTGTTTTGCTTAACATATTTATCTTCTTTACATGTATCAGTTTCTTATCACACCTATTGTACACAGCTTTATGTTCACACATGTACATGACCCACTCAGACCATCTCAGGCTTCCACTGAAGAGGCTACATATGCTGAACAACCACAACACCACACTGAACCTTTTACCCAGTCTGCATTCGTGAAGATTTCATTTATACTCCTCAGTGGGTTCCCGCTAGTGTTCTGGTTGCACTATAAATATGAATGTCACAAGTAAAAAATGATCAATTTGCTGTTAAATGTGGACTTGTTTCAGTGTTGAAAAGCCAGTGGGAGTAGGTCACGTATGTGCAGAGAAATATAAAATGGATTTTATATGTTGAGACCTTAAACTGTATGTTGTGCTTCCTGTACTCCAACATAAAACATTTATCATAAACCTTTGAATAGAGCTTCTTTAACATTTACAAGTTATACAGTTACCAAATTGGTTTACTTCTTATGCTTCCATCAGCTTTGATACTTAAGCAATGCAAAGGGAGACAACAAGAAGAGAAAGGAAGTTAAGTCATCTTCAACAGAAAAAATAAGAAACAAGACACAAGTCCTCAAAACATTTTGTCATAACCAACAATGAACGGAATTTTTCATTTTCTTATTTTCTCTTTTTTACAATACATTTTTTAAAAACCCCGCTGGTTAAGGTTATGGTCTCAGGTAGATCTTCCACAGTCAATCTTCACAGTTTGTGTAAAAGCAGAGAAACATTCTCGCTAGAGTAATAAAATATCATGACTATTATTATGGTCATTATTATCTTTTATTCTCATATTGTTCCATATAAATGGTGGAGGACTGGGGTGAGGCGTATCACCCTAATGAAGAGCCAGCAGTCCCAAAGTTCCTACTCTCCTCCCTGTACAACGCAATGTTTTATTCAGCAGTTGTTCTTTTTCTTTTGTTAAAAAATGCTCGCCCCCAGGGAAGGAGAATCATGGGAAGAGAGAGTGGGGTATTCATTCGACGAAGTGTCTTCATCCTCCTGTATGATCTTAAACTGTCAAAAAAAAAAAAAAAGAAAAGAAAAAGAAAAAGAAAAAAAAAGATCCAGAGCCTCACTTTCACTGTTGCTGCTGTTTTTATCCAAACTGTTTCCAAACCTGGTCTGCCAGCACTGCTGCCTCGTCGGCTGCCCTCACATTGAACTACGCGTAGGCATAGGCAAAGGCGCATGCACACACACAAGCACACAAACTCGCACGCACACAAACACACAGACACACAGACAAACTTTCCCCATCTGGAGTTAAATTCGGGTGTAGCACAACTCCATACTCCCTCTGAACACGCATGCCCTCCAATCAGCACTTGTGGGGCAAAAGAAACATGTAGAAAATAGCCCATCAGAGGAAACATGAACAGAGATGTGTCCGATGTTGATTAACACCCAGGCTCACGATTCGGTTTGTAATCTGAAGGCACTTTGTTTCATGGCAGAAAGTAAAGTGGCTTCTGTTCCACAGGCGGACCGCTGACTGAATATTCGAGTCAGGCCTCACTAATCGGACCTTTCTCTTCTCTCTGTTTGTTCCTCCTCCCCCTCCATTTCTCCTCCTCCACCTCAACATACCTCCTCCCTGCTGCCTTTCCACCTCCCCCTTTCATTTCGGCTCCTAAGCTTGAACTCCTTTCTGCCCTTCAGTCCAGCTGTCTACTATTCCGCTGATTCTTCATTCTGCATTTTTTTTTCTTCTTTTTTTTTTTCCTGCCACCATACCTTCGGTTGGCCACTTGGACTCGTGAGCACAGTGTTAAAAAGATACATAGGCAGCTACAGGGGAGTAAGCAGACAGAACTAAATGTCGCCAGAGTCCTTGTTTCTCTACAGTACAGCACCAAGCAGATAAAGAAATGCCAAGGTGTGACGTGAGGCTGGGCTAGAGTGAAAAACAAGTGTCGGTGATTGGCATCTGGTGCAAGAAGATGAAGATAAAGATACACAGAGAAAGGTCTGATTCCATGTATTTGTAAGCAGGGAAATGTTATTTCCTCTTCAAAAAGTTAGCAGTGTCTATATTCCGCCGCCTTCCAAAGATATTTTCATAACTTCATAAAATTGTTCTTGTGCTTTACAAACTGTCCTCCCTCGACGCTTGCGAACTCTTTTGCCAAAGTCCAGGCTTATTCATCGCCCACCTGTCTTTGTGCTCGTAAAGATGTCCCAAGTCCTGCACCGAGGGGAGTTTACTGTAAAAGAGGTCTCTTTAAAAAATTAGCGCATCTTCTTTATTACCTTTTGTGTAACTTTTTTAATCACTATTTTTTCTCTCTTTCATGAATTTCGGTCCCTCCGTGTTCTGTCAGGGGTCCCCTGCTGCTTTCAGGATGCATGAATCTTTGGTGATTGGATGCCGAGGGTATAGTTCACAGACGGAGGGTCTGAATATTCGCCTCTGAGATGACTGAGAGAAGGGTCACCTCTGACCTTCCAGGAGGGTCATCACCAAGGTGATGCATAGCAGCCATATATGGGAGGATGCGGACAGAGCCTTGGAGCTGAGATCTACATGGGAAGAATAAAAAAAAACAGAAAGTAATGGTAGCTGTTTATTATATATACTGTAAAGACGTACTACATGTGATGAGCAAAAGGTGTTTGAAACAATACTTTTGGAAAATACACTCATTCACTTTCTTGCTGAGATTTAATTGTGAAGATCGTTACTTGTTCCAAATCTTACAATGTATGTGCAGCCGATTAGTTTAGCTTAGCATAAAGACTGAAAACAGTGCAAGCAGCTAGCCTGGCTTTGTCCAAAGAAACAAAAACTGAAGTGTAAAAACCACAAGTTGTGAATTTACAGCAGGCTATGTGCTGGACTATTTCTTTGCTGGGTAGAGTGGAGTCTGGAGTCTCAGCTGGTTGCCTGTCAACCTTACCATGATGGCAAAACTCTAGCAAGTCATTGCTTCTAGACATGAAATGACATGGCATGACATTTGTTCATGTATACACTTTGATTTATGTACAAATTAAACAAACAAAATATAAATGGATAATTAATGAGCTTTAGATGTGCTGGTAGGTTGATTTTGTTATTTCTGGACTGATCCAGGCTAGCATTTCCCCCTGCTTTCAGTTGCTAAGCTAAGCTAACGGTTTCCTGGCTCCAATTTCGTACTTTTTCATTTATCACATAAATTCATGTTAGACTCATCATGTGAGATTTGAATTGCAAGACTCTTGACATCACTCTTTTCTCAGGCTGGGCGACCACACCCATGACATTAAAATGAATTGATGTTGTCATTTTAAATCATAATGCATCTAAATGACTAATAATCTTAAAGTAATAAATAAAATTCATCTTCCAGACCAAGATCACTCACTCTGATTCTCTTTTTAGATGCCTGGTTATTTCCATCAGACATGAAAATGAAAATAGATTACTATGATTCATCTGTGGTGTGTTTGATAAGCTTGTAGAAACATGTATATAAATGTTCCTCCAAGCATGAATAGCAGGAAATCAAAGGAACAGCGTTTGTCTGCCTACCAATGTCACCTTGTCAATTGCAGGCCATTTTCTGTGTCCTGTTTTCTGCTTTTACCTTCTGTTTGTTCCTGCAGCGCAATTACAGTGCTCCACTCAGCCAGCGTGGCTATCATTCATGTGATTACAACACTGTTGCTACGGCAACCGTGTTTTCCCTGTGAGATGGTAGCTCAATGCTGGCAACTGTCTAAGATTAGATCCCCTCTCGTAAATCTCAACCTTGTCCAATGAGGTAGAGTGGGAACCCGGAGCTCAGATAAGAGGGGCAGAGAGGAGATTGAGGAGGCAGCATTGTGGTGCTACTCACTGGGCGGCGGGTCTCGACACTCCCCTTCCTCCAGCATGACATCATCGATGGCGATGTCTCCCTCAATGCCTGGTCCCCGGATACCTTCGAGTACCACCTACAGAGAGAAAAACACATCAGTGTTATTAAATGTTCAGCTTAGATAAAGCACAACGACTAGAAAATTAGCTCTGCTTTAAGAAACAACATAAAAATAAACACACAGTGTAATTTTACTAAATTGCCTTTTATAAAATATAACAGCAGGTGGCAAGTGTTTGTTGCAGTTTTTAATGTCACAAAGTTTAAAGAATTGAGAATGCTTGTGGTGTTCAAACAGTCAGAAGTGAAAGTGGGAACAAAATACCCCACAGAAGTGAAGCTGAAACTATAATTACTTTCCGCAACTGCAGCCGTAAAAATGATGGAGAATATTGCAGGTCTGTATTCGCTACTCACAAAGATTAGGCTTCCTGATGGCAAAGCGTGAGCGATATTGCTTTCTCAACGGCAAACACTGTGTATGGATCCCGTCCACTTCTCTGCTTAATATCGAGGCTTGTGAAGCGCTACATCAATATGCAGCCCCCAAGGAAACTAATACTTCACCGTACACACAGTCAGAGTAGAAAATAGAGGGCAAGAAGGGAAATGCTGCTGCGTATTGGATTGATTAAGTTTTTTGGTCTCACCTGGAAAGATGCTGTTGGATGGATGCTTACTTTGGCCTGCTTCCAGCGGTCACCTTGGTTACCACTTAGCGACCACACGGGGCCCTCTGAGGTCGTTTGGCCCTTCTGCTTTAGGAGGGCGTTTAATGTTCCTGCATGAGCGAGGGAGACAGGTACACACAGAGGTCAGTGCACACACACATAAACATGATTACAATAAATGTAGAAAAATGTTGCAACACTGTACTGCACTGCTCCAGGCAGTGGAGCCACAGCAGGCTAATATACACTACTGCGCCGAGTGAAAACAAGATAAATTGTCAAAAAAGCTGAACAATAATTCGATGATTTTACATGGTGCTACAGTGTAGGCTAGTTTTGCCTAATAACTCGGTTTGTTCTCCAGTTTTACTCAACAACAACATGCTGATATTTAATTTAAAGTAGGTCATCACTACTCAAGGTAACCAGTTTGCCATCGCCGCCTTTTAGCATTCAGCAATGCATGAAATCTGTGTGAGAACACCACCTCAGTGTAGCACAGAGGTCCATCTGCATATTATTTATTTAACAAGTAACTGTAATGAAACACAGAGTTCTGTTTACTTTTGTTTTTATGCATGCCCACGCAAGGTTAATTTGTGTTTTAAGAGAATAGAAAGAGACATTCATCTAGTTTATGACAGAAAAATGAGTTTTACATATTCTAAAAGAAGTTTCATAACCTCTTGTATCATTTGTAATCTTTTAAATCAAGAACTGTGTGTTAGTAAGAACATTATGGCATTAAGTAGATTATAGAAAAGAGAAATACTATCAGCTAGAAACTGCAACAATACACCTATATTTGAGATACTATAGCCACCCATAGTAGGTGGAGACTACAGTGAACTTGGATCTAGACTTTTGAGCTTAATATTCATGTTTCCTGCATTTCAGATTTATATATTCCTCTGCATTCGAAGCAGAGCCGAGCAGTAGCAAAGGTTAAACGCGGGTCATATGAGTTGATACATTTATTAAGATGGGGTTCTGCAAGTGATTATAAATTATTCTCCAGCTCATATTAATCCAAATTAATTATCACTAATGGGCAGTGTGTGATGGGAATTTTTGGTGAGTGTAAATACGTTTCTTGTGGTGAACTGTTCCTCCTAATTTATCATCAGTTTCATTAGTTATTCCCGCTCAGTCTGGTTTCCTTTTTCATCTCGTAAAGGAAAAACTACCTGAGGTCACTGTTGGAGCCAACTCTATATTTGGAAATGCAATACGACAGATCCATTTCAACTGAATTCATATATAACCCTTACAATAACATAGAAATACTGGCTCTTATTGAGACAGAATAGACTATATACCAGGTCTGAATTGAAGACTCCCCTCAGTGGGACCTCTTGTCAGGCCTGGGCTTTGATATAAAACTGTCAGATGATGACACCGAGTGCAACCACTTTACCCTCCTCTCCAAACACACACAACGATTGTGTTTGGGTTTTTTTCTTCACAATGCGAGAAGACCAAGAGCGAGAGAGAGAGAGGGAGAGGGAGAGGGAGAGGGAGAAGGCAGTATTTCTCGGCAGTGGGTCAGCAGGAGCAGTATTCAAACACCCAAATCAGGTTAGCATTGGCATCACAGTGAAGACCAGCAGGACCACTGCTCTGAAGTCAAGTGAGTTTTATGTATGTATGTATAGAGAGCGGCACCTTTGTGTTGACACAACTTGGGAGCGACTTCGACTGCAACGTCGCTTTTTGAAGCATCTTTGTCTCAGCGAGGTGCCTCATTACTGTACAGTCCCCTTCGAATAAACACGTCTGTGAGGAAATGAAAGAAAGCTATACAGTACGTCCTTGTTCATACTCTCTCATCAACACGATATACCCTTTCCCCAACGACAGCGCAATCTCCAGTGAGAGGATGAGCTCTTGTACGAAACATGACCTGCGGTTTCATCTCCCGCTGAAGTGTTTAGGATGTAGGAGGATTCTCGCTGAGCTGGCTGGCTTACATTTTCTTTGAACTCATCGCAATGTAGGTGGTTATGTCAGTGTCATCACATCCAGAGCAAAGTCGGATGCTGTATATTCTTTGGAGTACCTTCTTTTTTTTTTTTTTTGAAAAATAAAAGGAATACCTGTGGAAGACACTTGTGAAATTTAAAAAGATCTGAGAAGTGAAGGATGTGAGTCTGGTGAAAAGTGAGAAATAGCTCCTGGAAATTGTTCAATAATGTAGTGAGGACAAGAGAGAGGGTGGGTTGAGGTGCAGTACCACCCTCCTTGCTAATAAAAGGAAGACTCCATTGCTTCTCAGAAGGTCAGGCTTAAAACAGACTTGCTTGGTGTGCTTTGCTGGAGACTTAATCCTATAAACAAATGCGACACGGGCTCCAAAGGCAAACTTTGATGTGCGCTTCAGTAATTAAGTGTGACCTTGTCTCAGGTATCCCCCCGCTAGCCAACTACGGAGGAGTTTCTTTGAGACTGTGCCACTGTTCTCATCAGTGTGTAGGCGAAACTCCTTATCGACTGATTCTGGCCTACAGCGCTGCCGTGCCACAACTCGACTGTGACTCACCTCAGCAGCACACTCCCAAAGAGCATCAAACTCCCAGGATTTCAAGACGGAGCTGTGCCATGTCTGATGGCTTTGTGACTCACAGCTCTAAATACGGAACAGCTTTCAACTAAATGAAACAACAAAGTTTTCTGTGATAAGAGAAAATACAGTATATGTGAACATACTTTATTTGGACCATTTGTCATATTCACTGCTCTTTTGTTGGAAAATACCACAAACCAACGTTACTGTGCTGAGGGGTGAATTTCTCTCACAGCCGGGGAAGCAGAATACTAAATGGAGCGTAGCTATGGAGGATCTGAGCTGGGTTTCAAGTCCTTGACATTTAGCCCATTCATCATAACGCGGCACAGTCTGGGCATGGGCTTCACCACAGACGGGGAGGGCAGAGAAGAGAGGGTCTGGCTGGCGATCAATTTGAGCAAATTGGAAATGTCACGGCCTACTCAACCTCGGCAGGGAGCCGGAGGAGCTCTCATCTCCCTGCTGAGTCGCCCTCCAACACCTCTATCCTAATATTCTCTCCACCTCCCTCGCTTCCACCTCTCCAGATGTTTGGTCCAGCCCCCCCACATGGACACTTCCATTTGGCCTTTCCACTGAGGACAGCTGATAAGTAACCTGGCTAAATTTGAGACCCTATAGAGCCCTGTTGTTAACTCAGTGTCACACTTAAAGAGTCAATTC
The DNA here is from genome assembly GCA_033000465.1 of Sciaenops ocellatus. Taxonomy (NCBI): domain Eukaryota; kingdom Metazoa; phylum Chordata; class Actinopteri; family Sciaenidae; genus Sciaenops; species Sciaenops ocellatus. The sequence continues at coordinate 9,685,502 of CP136886.1, forward strand.
GCCCAAAATATTAAATTAGAATACTTAAAATATTTTTAGCCATACATGGTCTGGATTTATTTTCAGATAATTGATTTTAAGTTGTCTGATACGACTGAAATACAACGATAGTACATGTAATTTTGTGTATAATACTCAAAGCAGTGTAAATGTAAATTTTCTTTCACATTTACGAGTGTAATGTTCTGATTACTCATAATAATCCACTGAAGATATTCAGTGATATCTGTGGATTACAATGAATAAACAGGGAGCTCATCAGGTGGAGGTCAGTGGTCAAATCTGCTGAAAAACAAATGTAATGATGCAAAAAAAGGTCGTTTATAAGGTAACAAAATCCCAAAAATGTAGGCGGCAGTTTGCCTCCAACTGAGGTATTTATATTATTAATGCAAATAAGAGTCAAACAATAAACTTCAAAGGGAAATTAAAGAAAGTCTGAATGGAATGAGATTCAAAAAATAAAAAATAAAATGCGGCTAATAGAAAATATATAAGCCAGCACGCTCAAAAAGAAAGAGAGAAAGCTGAGTGGGTTGGAGTTGGAGCAGCAGGTCCAGCAGAAGCTCAGAGCGTAGCAGGTGGAGGGTGGAGATGGCGCTGATACCACCGATGTCTCACCAGAATACTGTGGTAAATGCTGCCAAATGCTTGCTGTAAACATCTAATCAAAAGAGAGAAGAGTGCAGTTGCCAGCCTGTAGTGATTTCACAGTTTATTGAACGTCAAGTTCAAGTTTAATGAGCACAAAAGTACAACTCCCCGTCCGCTTTTTGAGTGTATTCACTACCAGTTCTCTTTTTTTTTTAGCGTTGTTTTTTGTTTCGACTAAAATATATTTTTATTTAAATGGAAATTTTTGTTGCGCACTCTCAATTTCCTTTTTTAAAAGCCCCGAAAACACATTTTCTCAATCAGCTTCTTAGTGTACCCACATGAACACAAAGAGTCTGCCAAAGTTTGAACAGTGTCTGTTATATCACATGAGAGATTTCTGTATAATTCTCACTGGTTTGAAGTTAGTTGAGAAGGTGTGTACTCACGTACGTCCACGCACCAATCAGAATTTAGCAATACTACTGATCATAATCTGATGACAGCCGTCGGGTTATGAATGAATGCAGAATCTGTAGGAAAGGGACCAAGATTTTGGCCCCTGGAGTCACTTGGTTTCAATTTGTAGTCTGAGTGGTATTGACTAGTCACTTTTGAGTGAGCTTTGGTTGCATACAGGTAAAGAGTCCATGTGGAGAGCAAAAGAGGTGGAATACTGTGGCTGAAATACAGACAGAGGACGGTTATCTGCATTCACATCCAGATATCTGATTATAGAGTTTAGCAGAAATGTGTCATTCTTGTCATTCTCATGTATTAAGTTGCTAATCAGACTGCACAGGAAGTCTTGGTTCACATATCCATCATCCATTTTCAGGATAGCCGCCGGTTACACCAGAAGCCCAGAAACACTGGCCGTTGCCCCCAGGGTCTAAACTGCTGTCAGACGATAGCCTATGGGTTCAGACATTGCTGTCAATCAAATCTGACCACACCTCTGTTTATAATCTACAGTATGTTCACATGTTGCTTTGCACGTGAATGGATCTCATCTCATCATCATCTATTGGCCTTAACAGGTAAAAACCAGTCCAACAACTGGATTGCAAAAGGTTGTCTGGTTCAAAATGCACCAATACAGGAACCATCATGCATGACAACAACTAAAGAGGCCAGTGAGGTTCATCTCTGAGACATTTAAGTGGCTTAAATTGAGTCCATTACTATCTATAGATCGAAAATACAGAGTTCCTACACCTTTGCGTCACCTGAAATGCTGATGGTAATGGAAGATTTATGAGACATATTGACATATTTTTAACAAGCAACATGAAATAGGCTGAAATTATTGCAGAATTCCTATATGATCAATTTGTAGCTCCCTCCATGCTCTTGCAAAAAGGAGGAGACGTGTCACACATTTGAGAAACCTTTTTTAGATACTTTAATAAAATAAAACATAAAAAAGGCTATTTTTGTAAATACTTTCTACAGTGCTTTGAATGCACAACATCAGCTTACTGTAACAAACTGCTCTCCTGTCTGAACGGCATCCAGGACTCATGATACCAAGCTGACCCGGTAACCCCACCCAGCGGTGCCCCTCACCTGCCTTATGAACCTGTGCAGTAGCTAATGATACAGGGTGAAGCTGAGACAGAGAAGTCGCCACTAGAGGCCTTCAACAAAGTACAAGCCTGCTGTTTTTCTTCTAGAGATCCAATCTTGCTCAACACTCCCAAATGCACAAACACACAAACAGCCTGCACTCAGAGGAGTGCTTGTGGTCGGCTGATTGGGTCCCCCGGTGAAGGGAGCCTAAGAGTCAGATGTGAGCCACAGAGTGCTCCTTCAGTCGCTCCGCCATCTTCAAATGGGCCGTACAAGGTTGTTATCTACATTCAGAGAGAAATGTAAGACCTAATGCCTGGGATCGGTGTACACACCTTTGAAGGGGTTTTGTTGCAAAAAATGAGATTTCTTTTGCTTGAAACATCTGACAGCTGCACTTATAAAATCTTAGCACAAAAGCACAAAACTCCCCGGTGCACCCACCATAGGAACAAACTCTCGGAAAATGACTGAAGTGCTGCTGCTTACAGAAAAAAAGTGCTGCCGTTCTACCTTTTTTGTCTCGGCGAGACTACTGTGTCTCACACATACTGTAGGTGGCGGACAGCAGTTTCCAAAATCTCATCTCTCAACTAATGTTTCAAAGCCATGCGATGTCCCACAGATGCTTGATAATGGTCTTTTTTTTTGGTAAATTAAATTTGTTGAGGTGTTTCCTCAGTGAATGTTATTTAGCCGCGCACAGATAAGAATGCATCTCCTTCATTTAGCAGTGAATTGCCAAAGTAATTTGAGTTCCACTTGAAGTTGCTCTTGCTGCTTAAGCAACCAAACGCACAGTGACAGATCCTTTAAAGAATGAGAGTAATTATTCACTTCTTCATCTATTTCCATGAACTACTGAGCAATGAATATAAATTAAGATGATGATTTCAGCAGATTGGATATGTGGAAGAGCAAACACAGACATTTGTTATACACGCAGGGGACAATGAAGCATATGAGGAATGTATCTTACCTATGTGTTTTCCATACATGTGGTAGTAGAAGCCGAAGCAGTAGGCAGGTGGGTTGGTGATACCGTAAGGGTTTTTAGGTGCTACGTTGAAAAACGGACTTACAAGCCGTGCTTGGTCACCTTCCTTTCGTGGTCTTGAGGTCTCAATGTACATGTAGAAACCTTGAAACACAGGAACAAATAAAACACACATAAGCCATGCATACATATATGTATTATTTATATATGTACAGGAGGTTAGTGCGAGTAATATTTACTTGCAGACAAAATCATCTTAATTCACAAATGTGCAATGTGTAATGTCCTTTTCAGGAGAGCAACATTTAAAGGATTATTCTGCTTTAGTACAACTTTTACTTTGCAGTGTTTTATTATAATTTTGTGAAACAAATCAAGGAAAATGAGCAGACAGATGATTATACAGGTCGTACACAAGCCAATACTTTAGGCAGATTATCTAAAGCACTTTATTTGGAGGTAAAACCAAAGGTGACTGCACTCTGAATCAGTAATAATCCATCATTACACATTAGTGTGCAGACAGTTTAAAGGTAGGTTAAACAGTTTGGGAAATTGTTTTTCAATTTCTCTTTCAAATCAGTCTGGCTTACATAGAGGTTTGTTGTCTTGTCTGATTGCCTTTTCTGCATTATCCTGGTGATTATAATGTTATTATAACATTATTATATTATACACCTATATGGCAAACACTACTAAGGGAGAAGATACAATAAACAAAAATGATCTTTTTATGCTAATTACCTAACACATATGTCTACAGTGATACTTGTATACAGGATGTTATCTGATGTCTTGTAGATATTCTTAGGACATAAGACAAAGTCATTGTGTCTCAGTGGGGAACTGCACAAACAGTGAATGTACCCTTTGAAAAATGAGAGCGTCTGTCAGGCAGTGTTCAGAATCCCACCACTACTTTCTGACTGCCTACTGATAAACCAACAAATTATTTGTCACTGTAAAAAAAAAATAGGCTTTCTCGGTCATACTCAGTTGCATTTTTGGCCAGACTGAGATAGCGTGATGAAAATGAAACCTTCCATATCAAAGATAAGGAGGAGGGCTTTCTATAAAGGACAGTTCTCCTTTTTACTAATAGCTATAACTGGGGGGCAAATCGAGACGATAACAATGGGGTTACATTTATGCTCCCTCAGTCGTGGACAGCAGCGGTGACGGCAGTGAGTCAAACAGCCCTCTGATTGTGTCTGAACCACATAATCTGAAGCCAATCTCTGCCCCGCCACAGGCGCAGAGAAGGTAGCCGGTGAGCGGCTCCACACCCCTCCAGCCAAAATCAAATGGAATATCTCCCTCGGTTGAATCTCATATCAGATAATTATACACAAAGAGGAATGGGGCTGGTAATGAAATGCTGGACGTTTTGGAACCATTAGGTGATTAAAGCCAATGCATTATTTACTGCTTCAGCTGCTGCTGGTGCCACAGCACCATAACAAGCACTTATATTGCACCACAGATACCTTTCTCCTACAAATCTAATATTGGTATTTATTAAGTTCTTCAGTATGGATGTATGCATGGAAGTATGTAAGTAACATATTGAAAACTAAATACTATGTGGATTTCTCTGGTTTAGGTGCCTGTGAAAACGGTAACAGAGACTCGGATTATCTTGAAAATAAATGATGAAGGCGGCTCAATTTTAGATTGTGCTGCATCAAGCCTTTGGTGACACAATGAGCACAGCGAAAATCATCTGTTATGCAATCGGGAACACTTGAGTCTTTCAAACTTATTTCAATATTTTAAAAATTTGAAACTTTGTAGTGGGATCTTTGTGTAAAAGGTACAACGTGTTCATGTCGCACTACTGCTAATTTTACATCTTCCCACGTAATTTAGCAATAACACCATGATCACACTGTTTGCCTGTGCACTGGGGGAACTGATGTATTCATGCATGGATTACATAACAAATAACAGAGTGGTGTCCATTTAAATGTGTGCATTCAACCAACCTTTTTTCCAATCCACTGAGCAGTTGCAGTGTTTTTAGAGCCACACTGACAGCTGGCAAAAATAATCACTTACACTTACACCAACTGTGTTTTTTTCCCTGTTGGGGCATAATTTTGCAATATGATTGTTCTGCTATAGAAATAAATGCCCAGCTGAGAAATTTACCTGAATGACTAAGCTCAATAGTTAATGAATACTTAGGTTGTTGGTGATTTGTATCTAATTAGCTTTTTTATCTACCGTTATATTGCACATATGTATCTACATATCTATATATATCAGTATTATGGAGAGCTGGAGCCATTTTGAAGTGTCATTCATAAGTATAGAGAAACACCGTGAACAGGTCTAACACAAACAAACACTCTGTACTGCTGTGGTTCTGACACATTCGTCATTCACTGCTGCAATCTCGCTAATAAAGGAATCAGATTACTTTTGAAGTGGAATTAAATGAATGGACCTTTTGTTCTTGGTCTGTACTCACTTTAAATCTCTGCAGTGTGGTGTGGAAACTTGAGAATGTATGAGTAAAGTATGAGACAGCCTGTGTCCGACACATTTACATATTCATATATTCTTGGTTTATGAATGTGGAAAACCCATATCAGACAGGAAATGTTCAAAGCAGAATATTTTTATATTTTACTAATACTTATACATTGGCTATTTCTCTTTAACAGTAGAAGAAAAGGAGGTAAAAGATTTACTTTTAATCCCCAATGGGGTGATTCTTTTTTCTTTCTTTTTTTTTTCATTCGATTTTTTTACACATACAGGTCACATTGGCCATTACACTGACTGGATGTTTACAAAAGAAAAACACTCTTGGATAAACAATAAAAAGGTTAGCTTTATTATATTATATGGTTTAGAACAATTTTAAACATTCAGTTTTAGATGGGAAAATGCCTTAAGGATGAGGACTGACCGAGGAGTTAATAAGCTAGTTAGCTGAGCACGCAAACATTTGACTTCTACATGAGTGTAGATAAACAGTGCACTGTTCTATTATTTAAACTTTTGCGCTTGTTCTGTGTTTTTGGTTTTTGAAGGTCTAAACAGACACCACCGGACAAGCAGTACAGAAGTATCATTTGCTGTATCAACAGGCTACAGAGCAGCTTCTTTCCTCAGACTCCTCAATTCATCTTTTGCGCTTCACCTTAAATAATGGTTTATTTTTATGACTTATTTATTCATACATTTATTTTTTGTTATGTGAAAAACATAAATGAACTAAAACTTATTTTGCAGACTGATACATAAAAGAACCTTGTACCTTGCTTAATGAACAGTAAAGGTCAGGCTTAGACTTTTCGAAGTACTTACCCTGCTTGGAACCACTGCGGTCACCACTGGGCCCGGTGTTGGGTGTATACTTTGTATCGCGGGTAGCGGCACTGTGCCGTGTCCAATCAAAATCATCATTCTTGTCCTGGGTGAACATGCAGATTGGCTCCTCCTCAAAGCTGCAGTGGAACTCTCCTAGTGAGCGACAGAGCAGAACCGGGCTCTTACATTCACTTCACTACGAAAAAGTGAGAAGTTAGGAGATACAGTATGTATGCAGTGTGACACCTACTGTATATTTATGAGATTTCCTGGAGTGTGTGTGTGTGTGAGTATGGTGTGCACATTGGTGTGTGTCTCGGGGGGGTATACAACAGCTAAGTCCTAATTACACCAAACGATCTGCTGAAGAGAATTTCTAAATTAAGACGTGACCTCTCGCTGACTGTAGTGTAGACGTCAGTGAATGTGTTTGTTTTTTCCGTGACGACACACAGTTCAGTTCAGAAGGAGAAGTTTCTGCAGAGAGAGTGCTGCACCTTGAAACACCCAATGGCACGGCACTGCGTGTGTGTGTGTGTGTGTGTGTGTGTTATTAGAAGCATTACCGTGACAGCCCACAACTGCTGCATGGTGAATTGCAATAACCTTTTTTAAATAACCTTTTTTTTATGATTGAAAGTAAGAATGAGTTGATCGTCCTTGGATGTTTTGTAGTGTCTCAATCAGTTTTCAAAATGGATACCGCCTCCCGCCTTCTCTACAGCTCTCCATCTTTGGAGTGGATGTGCAAGTAGAGATATTAGGTGCACTCCCCCACCTCCGCTCCCTTCTCTCCCCATCACCCTTCCCTTTCCTCCAGTGCTCTCCACGCCCCTTTGACTGCAATTTTTAAACTAGTGGAGTGTGCAGTGAGAGAATGAAACTCTAGGTACTGTCAACTTTCAAGAAAAAAGTAATTGTAATTCTAGCATGAGGTGATAGTGGGTCACATGTAGGAGAATGTCTAACAGTGAACATTCTAATGAATAGTTGGAAATGAGTTGTGTGGGGGACTAACCACTCAGTTTAATGAAGGCGTAGCAGTAGGATCAGCAGTGTCAACACCTCCATTTAATCCATGTAACAAACAAACAAAAACAGCTAACCAGAGGAAATGGCACTACTGAGAAGTGTCCTCAAAGCTATAGTAAAAAGGAGCATTTAGATTCAGAATGCAGGCATGTGTTCTGATAAATATTCATTGATTTATTAAAACGTAGCTGGGAGCACTTTGGAGTGGTGACCTTGAGAGGCGCAGAATCTGCAGCTTTTACTCAGGTAATGGAGGTAACATAGACGGAGGTAGAGCGTGGGTGGATGGACCCAGGGAGAGGATGAGGGCAATGATGCTGCCAAAGAGATAGAAAGTGAGAGTGGGAGAGAAAGAAGTGATGGAGTTGGAGAGCGGAGGAAGGTGCCGGGTTGCAGGCACTCTTGACTCTTCTCCTCACAGGCATGCAGATTTAAATGGAGGTCTAGCTCCCGGCGCTAGACACTGATGCCCCCATCCACTGTGAGCTAAACTAAATGTTTTCGCCTTCTGCACCCGGGAGAGATAGGAAGGATTTGGAGGAAAGGCAAAGGAAGAGGAGGCGTGCAGGTAAGATAGTTTCCTTCAGGGATTTGGATAATGATGTTGGTGATTAGGATGTTTGTTATTATGTCGGCAATGTTTGTATTAACACCCACCAAAATACATATCTACATAAATAAATAAACCACAATACACAACAGCACACTGCAGCACGACAAAGAATGATTAAGTGTGGATTCTCAAGGCATGAATAATGTGAATTTGTAAAGTTTCAACAATGAAATGCGTCATAAATGGGACTAAATATGAAAGAATACAAACACATATTGCACGAACGCATGCATAAGTAATGCTCACAAAGCACAGAGTGCGCAAATGGTCTCATGCACAAACACAGACACACACATCTCATCTTAGTACACACCATACATCATGTCTTGCAGAGATTTCACGCTCTTAAAGTGTCAAATAGCCAGATGCAGGTTTACTCAAAATTCCTAAATGAAAGTCAATTTATCATACTTCATTTAGTGCTACTTAAGATCACTTAGAGGGATCTTCCAGTGCAGTGTGACACTCTGAGAGCCAGATCTCTACGGGATGTACAGTTACTTTGAGTCTCCCCACTGTTCTCACAGACTGTGTTACGACAGAAGGAGCTCACGCTCTGGCGAGACATGCTCAGTGAGGTGCACATTACTTACTCAGGTGAGGGTTGATGGGAGCTGTGAAAAGAAAAACGCCAGAAACAGTCATTAGTACAGAACATCCTAGCTGTCTGTCAATACTTGAAACACTGAAAGTGTAGTGAAATGCTCACAGACTCACGCACAGCTGTACAAGCACTCAAACTGTCGCACTTTAAAAAACGTTTGGTTGATTTCGTGCGCTCCACTACAGGTTACACAGAATACAACACAAGTGTGCACACAGCAGCTGTTGCGATTCACCCTTCATCATGCTGTCATCTACTATTTAGGCGCAGAGCTAATAAAAGTCTACATGTATAAAACTTGCACACTTTTGCGCAGTGTTCAGCTGTCATAAAATGAAATGAAAGAGGCCCATGGGAGGGCTGGAAATATTGTCCTCTGATATTAAAACACTGGGAGCATATCAGAGTGTGCGCTCTCTGTCTTCATCAAGCTCTACTGCTTTCACAGTGTACAAACAAAAAGTAAACACAGGGCTAAAGAGGAAGCGATCCACTGGCACAAACGCAATGCAAGGATTATTGAGCGGACAGAAAGAGAGATGTCTGGGATTTAAAGTGGAAAAGGTGACAGCAGTCGTTCCCTGCCTGTTATCAAATGTAAAAGACAGAGGGATTAGGAAGACTGGCCTGACCACATTAATAAGCTTATAGTGAAACTGCTTATCATTATTGCCATTTACTGGCATTGCTGATGTTCTTGTTCAAGGTGACTTCCATTTAAAGCGCTAAGCCTATTTTAGACTTCCATTTAGAAGCCAATAAATCATAAAAACGAGTAATAATCACAAGCAGTTGTCTGCTAATCACTTTCCTGTAATATCCTTGATTCCTTTTGTGTTTTCAAACACCACCGTTACTGGAACTTTTGTAGATCAAACACTAATGACTTGAGCCCAGGGAAATACATGCAAGGCTTCTTTTGCATTCTGTCCACCTAACCGCGGTTCAATGCTTCCCTCATTGACAATTTAGGAGGCTACTGCCGCACCAAACACAGAAAGGTCAAGGGTATCACACGGAGTTGCAACGAGCCAGTTAGTCGGCACTTCACTTTTTGCAGAGTAAATACCATTTAACCTGTCAAGAAGATTCATGGGCATTTTCATGATCGATTGTTGACCGGCTGAATAGATGCGATATATCAGCTTTACCACAAAACTACGTTGCTGCGTGATTTATGAAACCTTGCTGTTCATGGGGGGAATTGATTTTAATCCAACCAATTAAAGTGAGTAATAACAAATCATTCCTACAAAGAACACATGTACTGAAGACTGGGGAAGTACTGCAGGGCTGGTGGTATTGGTCTTTTAAAAATCAGAAACGCGAGTAGTGATTTCTGTTTATTGCTGTGTGGTACGTGGAAAATGTGTGTCCACTTGTTCACTTGCAGCATGGAGAAAAGAAAGACATGCACACAGAGGGAAAGAGAGAGAGAGAGAGAGAACAAACCATTGCATTTCCAATTAAATCATATAAAACATTCAGTGAGCTGCAACGCTGCAGCTGAAGCCTCACCATGAGGGGGGCACAAGTGTGGAAAGAACAGGCTGTACACCCTCAGCCTGTAAAAGCTTGAATAATATTTTAAGTTACAGATTGTGAAAATACCTGCATCCTAACATCCAAAGCTTCCTGCTGAATCTACACTGGACTACACAGAGTGCCACTGCTGCAGTAAAAAGACTCTGCAGAGAGGGAGGAAACCATCCGGCCTGTTGCAGAGAAAATGTTTTAAATGACAACTTACAGCCTGAGGCCTGTGAATCGGATGCTGAGTTTTCCGACAAAACTCTATTCTTCCAGCCCCCCTCCTGCTCGCTCTTTCCCTCTCAGCTTCCCATTTCCTGCACCCCCCCCACCCCCTCCCTAATCCTTCCTGTTTCTCCCCCTTGGAAGAAAAAAAGAGGGGAGCTCCTTCTTTCTTCCAAGACTGTGGTTATGAAAATATGTTTCGTTGTCAGTTTTTTTTTTTGTTGTTGTTTTGTTTTTTTACCTGCAGCTTCCCCAGGCTGACTTACGTTGCCTTAGTCCAGATGAATGTGTCTGCTCAAGCAATGTCTCTACCCCTACTGAGGAAATCAAGCTGAGCACAGAGCAGGCCCACAGGCTACTTTACTACTGCTGTGCATGCACATACTCTAAAAAACACACACGCACACACACACATACAGACACAGATAATTTAACTTCCAATTTAGATGACTGTAATGGATAAGGGTAAACAAACAAAGCATAAAATAAATTGAGACTGAGATCTATTGTTGACTCAACCATTTAAAATGAAGCATTCTTTTCAGAAATGTTACAGCCTTCATCTTTGAATACTTTTACAGTTCCTGAAAACATGGTTGGACCTCAAACACCCTCCTCAAAATTCCCATTGTTAAAGCACAGATGTGAAAAGCCCTCAAGCAAGATGCAAAAAAATATTTGATTTCCATCCTTAATGCTGCAGCACTCTGCTTTCCCCCCAGCTAAAAAGCCACAAATAAAGATCGGGGAAGAGATGTAATTTTGATAGCTCTCAAGATGCTAGTGATCACGGCAGAAAGTGAGTTTTTTGAATGCAGCTCTTTGAAAACTTCTTTTATGGCAGGTCACGTCCTTAACCCACACATTAGGTGCATGTCTGACTCGGGGTTTCTACTTTTCCAACTGAGAGGACAAAACAAACTGCTGCTTGATGCATGAGTGCCTTCTATCCAAATTGCCTAATTTTGATTGAAACACAAAGTGAGCTCATTGACCGCCAAAGGACAGCAGTCCGTAGAGGCCGTTCCGGATGCAAACACTGACTTCATCTTGGCAGGATTCCCTGCTCGCTGGCTTGCGGCTGCATTACAGAGCAGCAGACAATTCTATGGCTGCAGCCAAGTGTCCTCATAGACAACGGCAGCCCAGCTTCTTTCTTCTTTTTTTTTTTTTTTTTTTCCACTGACCTCATATAATCCACACTCTCCAAGATTCCCATCCATCATGTTTAGGGGGTCTGGGTGGGTGCCATGACATTCTGAGAAAGCCCTGTCACGGTTTCACAGCTCCAACCATCAGTTGGAATAATAACACTGTGGGCAAATGTAATTCCCCTCATGTCTCCCTGACAAAAATAACACAGGCGACATCACACTATTGTGTCCTTCAATCACATTGTCGCTCCCTAACAGAGGATGTAACAGTTCTGCAGCAACACATACAGACTGGCCATGGCCGGTAATTTTCTATGTGTTATCCTGCTCTTGCATCACTGTGAATATGACACACTGATGCAATAGATTCCTTAATGGACTTCCACATGGATTAGCTCTGCTTTGGTCTAAGTAGCAAGCAGAGGAGTGAGACAAAAATGTGGGGAAAAAACAGCAACATGCCGTCTTTCTTAGCAACAGTTAGATGAGAAGGTTGATGACACGGTCTATCCATAAAATATGAAGCAAGCACATGATTAGCTTACCTTGGCACAAACACTTGACTCACTTGGACTTGAAACAGGGAAAAACAGCAAGCCTGACTCAGTACCAACTCCACCTACCAGCACTTAAGCTCACTAATTAACATGTTGTATCTCTTTTGTTTGAATCATCGAGTTTATCCAAAGCTGAATGTTGAAAAACCAAAATGGATTCCAGCCAGGCTCATTCAGGATATCTGTTTCCCCCATTTGTACTAAGCTAAGCTAACCTACAGCTGGATGTAGCCTTATATTTAAAAGACAGTGGTATTGATCTGATCTAACTCTCCACAAAGAGTATTTCCCCAAAACTATCCCTTTAAGTCCAGTGTGTCAGATTTATGGGGCTCTATTTACAGAATATGGCAGAAATGTAATATAATGTGTATTACTATGTTTTCATTAGTGTATAATCACCTGAAAATAAGAACTGTTATGTTTTTGTTATCTTAGAATGATCCTTTTATATCTACAGATGTCATGAGTCTTCTCCGATGGAGTCAAATAACCATGTCCAACCATGTTGGACAGTCTAAACACGGGCTCTAGGGAGGGCCTTGCATGTTATTTGTGCGTTCCGCAACCACTGTCGTTCCCCCCTTTGGTGAGGTGAGTGGGTTGCAATCTGCATCTACGTTACTAGATGGCACTAAATCATACACACTGGTCCTTTAAAGGCAGTACTCCTGAATATGTTCACAAAAATACAATGATAAGACAGCAGCTGCACAATATTTTGCAGGCTTATATTATGCCTTGAAAAGTTGTTCTATGTTGCTACAAGTATTTTTCAGCAGTTTATCATATTGTCATGAATATGACAATATCCTGCAATAACATGTTATTTTATTAAAATACTTTCCACCCACAGAAACTCTACGCTGCAAGCTCGAGGCCCAAGTATTAAAAATATCATCATAATGATAAAATATAATGCTGTGTTTTACTGAGTTTTCGGGTAAACAGAGAGTTGAGACCAGGACTGAACAAAAGCTGAGACAGGGATTACACTGAACCACCACCGGCTGAATGATTACACCCCAACACCTCAGCTATAGCAGATGATAGAAATCATCAGAAGCTGTAGAAGGTATTTAATGTAAGATTTACTGGGTTTTGACTTCAGAACAGGCATCTTGCCGTTTATGTCACTATGAGCTGCATAAAAATGGAAAATTAAGAAATAGCTGCAGTGTTTCACTGTGACACTGTGAGGCTTGACAGGAGGTTTATACATTAAATCCTTCATCTTGGAGGAAACCAGAGAGAGAGGAGTGTTATGAGGAACATCAACCAGATGCCGAGTTTGTCACTGCAGCAAAATTTAAAAGAGTGTCTTTGGAGTTTGGTGACACGACCATCCTTCATCTTACAGCTGGGGACACTATAACCGCTTTTGTGTTTTCTTGCCAACTCACAGAAAAGCTGCTACCACCGGCTTTATGTGCATCGGAATGATTGCTTGGCCTATTGGGCAATAATAAGCAAACTCACTCATACTTAGATTTTAGAGGCCTTATGTTAAAACTTCACAGTAGGAAAGTAATGTTTATCCTCACAAACAGACCAACAGTCATATTTCTTGGGTTAGTTGTTTGTTTCCGTACGCGCACACACATTTATTTTCAGGGTCACGGGGAGCTCTAGTGAAAGGCAGGAAGGCACCGTGTTCGGTATTGCACGGTATGTATACAAACATAAATATATGGGCAAACACTGAGAGGAAAATACTCGCATTCACACCTGAGGGTTATTTGGAGACTCCTAACCTGTGTGTGTTTTCGATTGTTGGAGGAACCCAATGCAAGCAAGAGGTAAATGTGCAAACTCAACACTGCAAGAAGCAGGGCTAAAGGTGAATTCAAGCTCACAACCTTCTCGCTGTGGCTCAACAGTGCTAACCACTGAGGAAAACCATCACACTGGTAATGCTCAGTATGTCACTTTCTGGAGTGAGAAATAGAAAGGATACAAAATTAGAAATACACACATATATATAATATAACTAGGTAATTGCAAAAGTCAGTATTGGCCTGATGTGTAAGTGGACTGTGCATTTATTCAGCATATTAAAAAATAAACAAACTGTATGTCCCGGTTGTAAACTATACAACAAAAATATGCACAGACTTGAGTGCAAATTAGCAAATGTGCATATTTTTTGCATGTTTGAGTCTGGAAACATAAAACCTTGGTGTGGTGACAATCTTAAAAAAATGCCAACTGGGTTATTTTACCTTTTCGGAGAGACAAGCAGCATGTCTAATCTGCATACTATATATCGTTGTTGCCTGATGAAAACCACGTTTCTATCTATCTCCACTACTGATCATTTTGACTTTTTTCTATATATGGATATATATATATTCTCTTACGTCTACGGTCAGCATTTAGAGTCTTACTGATGAATGAAAAGATGTTTTGTTACATCATGTTCATGCTTTGGATAAATAACGTTTTGAGCTTTGATTCAAGGATAGACGACAAGCTCTGTGATCTCTCTGCACTGAGTCAGCCTGATGCATACACATCAGTGACCGATGGCCATTGACCTGGATTATGCTGATTTAAATCTAAATTAGCTTTGATTAGGTCAGTGTGCTGTGTGGAAACATGTAGGACAGCCTTGCTATTGATAGTTTACCAACTGTGGTTGACATAAACAGCAGAGTTGAGGCTCTGAACCACCTGCATTAGAACCATTTATCACTTACAATACATGTAAATAAAACATTAAATAGATCACTGATGCCTGTGTCAACATAGATTTTCATTTCTGGTGCTAAATGTGTCTTATTACAGAGCTTTAGGATCATTTTGTAAGACAGTTTTTTCATCCTCGTTAAAATTTTTTTTTTAGACATACATGGTTTTCATGGGACAGCGACAATATATTTAATTGTGTACAGTATATATTAAATAGATATATCTAGACTACTGTTAGTTTTACACTTACAAGAAATGATACAACACATGCATCGATTGACGCACATTAATCGACACTGACAATTATGCTTACATAATAATAAACAAAAAATGTTCTATATTTTTTACATTTTTCTCAGAACTGTTAGCATTATGCATAATTTATGTTTATGTTTTGCAGCTATGAGTAGCTCCTCCATTTCCTTTGTGCATTGCAATGTGAAAGAATAGTGTACATCAACAGCACACACAAAAAAAAATCATTTTTAGCATTCATACTTCAAACCACTGTTTACTACTTTTATCACTTGGTGTAAACACATCAGATGCTCTGCCGAGATGTAGTATGTAGTATGGATCTGGTGCACATGGAAAGAAACTGAGCTTTGCCTTAGATCAGACAGCGTGGGCTCACATTAGCTGACTGGCATCAGCTGCTTCACAATCATTTACAGCTACTTGGCCACCAGCTCACGTGTAACATTCAGTCATATTCATTCAGATGTACAGCAAAGTCATTACAACATGACATTTCTCACTCTGCTCGGTACCTGGCACTCATTCCAAAATTGTTTGCTGCCGCAGCTCCCTCCACTGTTCAACCTCCTGTTCCAAGCTTTTGGTATTGATTTAACAAAGACATAATGTCCGTGCGTGTGTTTATTAATGGTGGATTAGCTCGCTCTGCACAATCCTCATTGCTGCTCGGATTGTTTGAGAGCTCCCTCAAACAGCCGAGCGCTTTTCCACCAAATTTAGCCATGAACTGACACTTGTTTGACGTGTCTCTGACTCACACTGACGTTTCCCTGTTAGCAGGCAAAGTGCTAAATATAGGTAGCGTAGTAGAAAAATCCATATGAAGATACAGTAAGTGTCTCTGACTAAAATGAAAGTGCAAAATATACTGTAGGTGGCTTAGTAAGAAATCAAATTGAAGAAGTGTCTTACAGGAATACAGATGTAAGTGGGTGTCTCTTTCCTCCAAGAAAATATTACCTGATATTTATATAACCAGAGACTGAATAAGGAATAAGGAATTATAACCGCATATAACATATTTTTAATCACACACATTCACTTTAGTTCACCATAAACTTGTTAACCTATAAAGTAACTAAAATAACAGCTTGTATACAGATACCCAACAGGTCCTTGTTCCCCACTGAGAGTGAAAGGGGAGCGATAATGAAGATGATCATGGACTGTAGTTCACATATCAGTCAGGACGTCTTACGGGAAACGTTCTCTGAGCAGACTGGATTGTGCTCAGACCAACATTAGGCTGCTACAGTGACGCTATGCGGTGCGTGGGAGAACAGAGCAGCCCTAGAGTGATAATTAGTCCTTTCTCTTGTTGGGCAGCCGATTCGCACATCAGTATTGGCTCTCTTCTTTCCTTTTCTTTTTTTTAAACTTTGTTCCTCTGTATCTTGATTTTTTTTTTCACAGTCCCAACTTGGCTGTCTCCATCTCCTTCCTCTATGAGTATCTCTGTGTTAATTAGCCTCACTTCTCTTCACTTCGCTTTGATTGGATTCAATTTGATTCAATTCAGTGGAATTGAACAACTCAAGGTTTAGCAGAGACCACACCGTATTACACACTGCTACAAGACTAACAGCAGAGAAAGTTTATCCGTCTCTTTCTCTGTTCCTCTCTTTCCCAATTCCCTTTTCAGCAGCCATGATGAGCTGCAGTGAAACTGAATAATTCACAACTGCAGCAGCAACACTCAGGAAGACCTCAGCAGTGGGTGATAGACAGAAAACAGTCAGCCAGTTTGTTACTGAAAATGCACATCTCAAGTACCTGTGCACATGTTCACTGGGACTGCTGGGTCTACTGTGGATACTGATGGAGCACAGGCTGGAGAATGTACCTCCATTTGAAAGTTGCTATTTCAATCTGTAGAGAAATACAGTGTGTTTTGATGTATTCTCACTGGCCTGACTGGGCTACATCATCTTCATGATGCTGCTATTTGATTACTATAGACCTGATTCAGAACGTACAACCGAATCAAACAATATGAGAGCGGTAAACATGTTATTGTCCTGTCTGGTTCTGGGTTAAGGCACAGTGAGCTTTTATTTTGTTAGAGGAGCCACGCAGGGCCAAGAACCTTTCAAAATATTTGTAATATAAAATCGAAAAGCTATTTGTTGAAAAACATCCCGGGAGACAAATCACATCTTCTGGCAAAAAGACAAGAGGGAATCACGGACAGAAAAATACTTTATTTGGGTGGAAACTGAGCGAAGCAAAACATGACTCATCTTTGACCAGCTCTGCTTGCTCTTATGACCCAAACGAGTCATCTGCTTTTACGTCACGAGGATCTTTCATATACAGAAAGTCAATTTTTACCCCCCTGACTCAATAAAAGTCATGGTGAAGAGATGATTAGTAAGTTGATCAGCATTCATTCAAGCTGTCTTCCAATAAGTGAATGTGTTAAGATCAATTTCAAATTATCTTAATGAGTTCGCTTTTTACTTTCCTCATACATATCATAAATAATACATCATTGTGATGATTGGTGATACCAGAGTGAACGTTTGATATCTATCAGTGTTGTTAGACATGTGTCATGATGCTGCAGCAGAAAAACTCCAGCTGGAATTAATTTAAGAGTATTTCTGCAAGGATAACATGACAGGCTGCAGCTATAATTCTTCCACCTGTGCATACACCTGCACACGAGCAAGCAGAAGTCTCCCCTACCCAATCTTCTGTTTATTTTTCAAACATGGAAACATTAAAATACTGCAGGATGAGTAGACTGTCCTCCAAAAAGACATCTCTAGAGTTAGTATTCAGCACTCACCGCTGTAAGTGACAATCCGGATGGTGGAGTCACCCTCTCCAAAACGAGTGATGGGGGTCAGGCGCACCTCGTACGATTCAGGCTTTATGAGATCAGTCAGGTTGTGTGTCATGAGCTCTCCTTTGTTGATTGTTCGGTCCACAGGGATCTCCTGCTCCCACCAGCGCTGCAATCCCATCTGCATGGGAAGAGGAAGCACAAGAGGTTCAGACACTCAGACATTTTTATTTACCTATTTACATAGTAAATAATTACATAATTGATCTACAAAAAGCATTTGGAATGTTAATTACGGTCTGCTACTTAATAAGCTGTCAGTATCGGGTTTATATCTAGCAGAACTGACAGGTTTTGATTCATATTTCAATAAGATCTAGAATCAACTTAAAATAATAAGATGTCAAATGTATTTGGATTAAATCCAAGCCTGACCAGTACTGTCTTGGTCAAATTTTCTTCTTCCCCATCAGAGACAGACAACAGATCGAGGTTTTTGGCTAGCAAAGCTAATTTAAATGATAGAGGAAGTCTGAGATTGTTGACTAATTCTCTTGTTTTGAGTTGCTTTGATTAGTCACTAAATTCATAGTTTGAAGGAAAAACAACTCAAGTTAACTTGAGATCTTGAAGTTAGTCAGGGTTGTGTTGGATTTGGACCCAAAGGCACATGTTGGCAAATGAGACAAGTGGTCACACTTGAACAATAAAGTCATTCTGAGAACGGAGCCCCTGAGCATCTCAAACCGATCTTTGATGTAGTGGTGCTTGGAAAAGTGGGTAAATGCCCCCGTCAGCAACCCATCTAGCAAAGGATAAACACTCTTTGTTATACACAGTGACATGTAAGAGGTCTCTTATTTAGCTCACCAAAAAATTGGCCAGTAGTATATCAGAACGTTACATAACTGCTGCTGCTTGACTTCAGGGAGTGGGGATAATTAAGAAATCGACATTAGCCACAGAAGAGGTGCCGATTTTGCAATAAATACTGACCCACTGACAGGTGAGACAACTATATTATTATTATGTATTGCAAGTATTGCTTATTCCTTACTCCATCCACTCATATAAACTGGACAACTATGCCATGCCTTCACCTTTCTGGGGGAAAAAGAACACTACTGATTGCTGGGCATCTGAAGGGATTTAGAAGTGGGTATATACCCTTCTTTACACCACTGGTTGAGGGGACTCGTGCCAACCAGACTAGAGCTTCCATAAGTTTAATACTAATATAGGTGTCTGCTCCTCTATGTTCTGTGTTGGCAGGAATTTGAATAAATTACCTTTGCACACTAAAGGAATAAGTACTTACCACAACTTTAAAAACAACACTAATCAATATGCTGACACATCTGACTACTTATATGAAACATACCTTATATACTACGTATATGAAAGGGGTCTCTTGTTGGGACAAATCCACTGCGAATGATCACATAAATCTGTAGTTTCCTTTAGCCCTACAAAGCTTTATAATGGTTTTAGAGAGATGTTATAGTTTTTCATGTCCTCGTTTTGGCTTTACATCCTGCAGCTTGGTTTTGACTCAGTGTAATGTTTGGCAGCAGCAGGCAGTTTTTGTTTCATCTCCAAAGCTCTAAAAATCAAGTGAATGCTACCTATCCAGCATCAAACCAAAGACAGGCACGGCAGGTAATGACCAGTTGGCAAACATAGTGGATTGTTTAGCTGCTGTAGAGCCTGATATTTCCCTGAGGAGTTGGTAGAAACCAAAGAGAGCTAAAAAGAAAATGAATATTTGATTTCCGTTCACCATTTGGCCAAAAACCTAGCTTGTTGGATGTCACCTCATCACATGAACTCCTGCATCTTTGCTATCATTACATCAAGGACCGAACTGGGTAATAGGTTTTGTTAAATATTGATTGGAGCACATAAGTGAACATTATTCAAGGAAATACTAGTATTAAGTATTAAAGTGTCAAGTATCATCATTGTTGAATATAAACAGGTATCAACTCAACATACTTTCTTCTAGCGTTGGATCGTTAGAATTAAATGAGATTTTTTCATTTCACATAAAATCCTTGACATTTTTGTAGTTGTGTGTGATTTAAAGTTCAGCTAAAATACATAAAATGCAAGGCTCTACAGATTTTGTGTCTAGTATTATCACAAAAGGACAGAATGTACAGCACCAAAGGACATTCTTCAGAAAAGATTGCTCCCGGGAACATTGTGCGTACATGAGCACAGCAAACTGTATTTCCTTCACCATTAGTGTAGGATGTTCCATCTCATCTGCCAATTAACCCTGTCTATAGGCATTTGTATGATCTGCCAACATTAAATGCTACACAACAAAACCGATTTTTTCCATGTAAGCTGTTGACAGCTAGCTGCTCATTAGCCACATTTACTTTCAAAGCAGCTCACATCCTGTGAATTCAAAGCCGGTTATGAGCAAGCAGCAGAGATATTCTTATATTTGCCGAGAGAAAAATCCCCTGGTTCATTTTTCCTATTAAAAATAGCTTCAGTCTGCATTATTGTACTCGCAATATATGTATTTCGGAGTAGGGACAACACCTTTGTGCTCTTTGCATGATTGCTTTAAAGTTTGTCTTTAACCATGCTCTACAATGTTTTGCTATCCTCTTTCTACAGGGACCTTGATCTGACATGAATTTAATATCTTGTCTTTGCACAATGCTGAGCACAAGCACTAAGCTCAGGTATCACACAAAAATTAGCTCATGCTTTTCATGTCTTGTGATACAATACAGCCCCCCGGAAAATTCAAAGAAACAAAATGAGGGCTTGCTGTGCATTTGCTGGGGGCAAAGAGACGAGAAGTAGGGTACATTTTATCCTTGAGAATCAGTTTAAAGGGAAGAGCTGCACAAAGACAAGTTACAGCTTCTGCATCACAATTAGTGACTTTAGGTGCCCTTCTCAGTCAAAGGAAAAGAGGAAGTATGTTGCCAGCAGGAGAGATAGACAGAGATAGAGTGAATGAAAGTGTGATAGGAGTGAAGCAGAGTCAGTGTGTGTGTGTGTGTGTGTAAGAACAATACCAATTAAGTAATTACTTAGAGCCTGGATGATCCACAATTATGGGGTGCAAGTTTTCATCACCATTAGTTTGCAGGTAAATAGAGTGTTGTGTCTGCCACTGGTAATTGCAGACAGAGCACTTGTCCCTACCTATCCTTTGAAAATTTTAGCTACCCTCTAAAGTACAAAAGGCATGGCAGTTAATTGCAACAAATTACAGTGTTGGTCTGTAAGTATATGCACGTGTGTGTGTGTGTGTGTGTGTGTGTGTATGTGTGTTTGAACACTCGAAAAAGAGGACATATCAATTTAAACACATCAATAGTTTCAGGAAAAAAAAACGAGAACAACCTTTCTATGCAAAAAGCACCTAGAGACACACAATGTGTCAATGATGTATTGACATGTTCTGTTTTGCTCATATTTGGCAGTCTGGGTATTGTCGGTAGATTGGTGGTGAGGGCTTTGCAGATACAAAAGACAGAGGTTACATTTCTGTGTCTGCAGCAACTGGCAGTTGCAAGATTCAAAAATTATTTACACATGACAAACTAATATATATCATGCATATGTGTGCATTAAAGCAACTAATGCTGATCTATCAATCTGTGCCCACAAGCTGTTTTGCACGTGGAAAGCTGTGTGGAGAACATTTATCACACCTGTTCTAATGAATGTATTTTAAGTGACTGGTGTTGTAAAGGGTAAAATAAAACAAACATCATGCAAAGGGACCTATGCAGCTTTAAACACTTTATTACTAAGCTGGACAGTGTATCTAATCCATTCATTAAATCTAGTTCCATTTATGGAGCATAGTGTTAGTCCAGGCAGAGCATTGAGCATGTTTATATTATATGATTGGTAGCAGCCTGTTCATTCATCAGCTGCTTGGCTACCAGCTGACAAGTAAAGTCTAATCATATTCATAATATTCATCAAACTATAGTGTGGCCATAATGACATGATACTTTTGACCACCAAAACGTCCTCCTTTGTGCTACATTCTTTGAATCTAACGAAATCTAACTGTATAAACTTTTCCTATATTTAGAAGTGTCTGTAATTGGAATTAGCCATCAATTGTCAGTTTATATCATATAAAACCACAGATGTTTGGATGATGTTCATAACGTTAAAAACCTGCAGCTAAAACATAAATATGAGACCTATATGAAATGGGATTCAAATATTTGTTGGTAGCCTAATGAAGCTCTGATGAATCAAGCAATCTGTGGCATTACATTTGCACTTTAGACCTAGTTTATTAGAATGTTATTATAATGGTATGTTATGGATTTGTTTCCAGATTGTAATGAGAGCACCCCTTGAGAATCAGAATATCTTGGGATTTGTATTATACCTCATTAAAGTTCACACACTACGTTGCTTTCTTTGCTTACAGTGTGATTGGTATAGTTGTGTGCTGTACAGTAAGTATACATAAAAACATTAAAATATGTATATGTAGCTGTATAACAGTTTTTGATACCCATGTCAGATTCAAATAAATTTAATTAGGAAGAGAATAATAAAAATAATAAGGGGTGAGTGTGTGTGTGTGTGTGTGTGTGTGTGTGTGTCCTAAATCTCCAGTCAGTCATGGCAATAGCTGCTTCAAGCTCCAGACGACAACAAATGGAAGCAAATAGTTCACTTTCTTCTCATATCAAAAAGAAATTGCCTTAATGTGCAAAATCAGATCAAACTCGAGATGTTGATTCAGAAATGTTACACTTTTCGGACATTTTGAGTCATACACATTCTTCATGGCATCATGGATTTTGCACTTTTGTTTTGATTCCCATTAATGTTCACTGAATCACCACGTCTGTGTTCAATTAAGGTTTCTTTTTTGCACATCATTACCTTTCATTCTCCACATTTTCTCCACAGAGGCACAGTGCCATATTGATTTAATTTCATTTGATTGCGGCAGCAGTTCATGGGGTTTTTATAGCAACTTTAAAAAAACAGCAGGATTGATCAAAGCGATAGAAGAAGCCAAAAGAAACACGTGAATAATCAAAGTGATGGTTTAATGTTAGACGAGCGCTGAACTACTGTAGATTGCCTGCGTGTAATTAGTGTGGCTCGGATTGATCTGCTAGCACACCCTGACTTGACAGATCAATTGAAAAAGACGAAAGCGCAGGAGGAAAAAAAGGAAGAGACAGAAGGAGCAGTTCCAAGATGGCAAGATATAGATTGAAAAAGTTATCCTACAGAGGTTGGAGATGGGCAATCAAGCTTCTGGACAGCAGAAAAGGTTTTGAAGAAGCTACAGTATGAAAACAAGGGCAGACGTCACACCTTCTCATTGCACCCTTGACAGGTGTGGTGATTTGTGTTTTGTGATTCTTGACCGTGCATGCCTTTCAGCTGGAGCTTCCTTCCCATTTCCTCTTCAGCTAGACTGTCTCTCACAAACGCACTGGACGATAACACAAAGCAATCCAGTACTGAGGCGTAAGGTCTACCAGCTCTAAGTATCAATTCAAAAGCAGCGAGAGAAAATGATAATAATTCCAAGGCAATGGCTGGAAGCAGCTGCTGGATCTATAAATAGATCGAAGTAGTGTAGTCCACGTGCCAGAGCATTCTTTACTGCGGCGCTTTTTCACAGTCCGGGGGTATCGCTGCATTTATTTATTTACAGAAAGCGCCTCTCCCCCTACTCATTCCTCTCTTCCTCTCTCTCATTTCTTGCTCACCGCCTTGACTTTTTTTCCGCCTCTTTCCAGTTCCATCTCTTCCTCCCCAGAAGATATATGAAAAAAAATCTTATCATCAGCTTAAATCAATACTTAAAGCTGTGACTCAATCAATCACAGAGAGTACACTGTATACTAAATCCAGTGAAAAATTCATGGAAACGTGAAAAAGTGAATTTTCCCTACAGCAAAGAATCTCTTTCATCTAAGACAATGGAGGATATGTTGTTATGCCTCGCAGGAAAGAAATAATGGTCACAAAATGTACCCTCTTGAGATATCAAGGCAAGAAGGTGGAAAGAAATTCATTTGCTCAAACACTGATTGTCTGAAAACAAAAACACTCAAACACTGAGGTCGTGTTGTTCTCTTTTTAATAAACAAAAGTTGGAATGTTAACGTGATTTCTGGATGACTCTGGGTTCGTTCTAGCACAGATGCAGAGATAATAATCTGTTACGAAAAACTGTACAAAGGACCAGCTGAAAACAGGAAAAAGCAAATGTATATTCCTGGCAAGTTTTCAGACAAACGCCTGGCAAGTGCAAACATGGGCAATGCAAGCACAACATCATTTATTACCAAACAGACCAACTGAGATAGCTGACAGGAAAATCATTGTGCTATACAAACATAACTGCTTTAGAATGCGTTTCCAAGCTTCAATTCCTTGAGGGTGTAGTGTGAAACAAACATGAAATTATATTATTCATTGCAAACACAACTGTCAGGGTATGCTCGCTAATTCTGAGCAGAACTGAGATGGATTTAGCATTGCAGCATTTTTCTTTTTATATACGCTGTTTTGTTTTTATTTCTCCCCCAAATGGCGGCTCAGCGTTGCAGAGCAAAAGCAATGTTAACCTGAAAATCTGTGGCGTTAAAGGAGCTTGTTCACTATTTCAAACTTCATGTAAACTGAAGGCGGTGCCACACCTGCTGCAGCTGCAAATAAAAAAAAACTATAAAGACTAAATGTGCTCCACACTGCCATGGCGAGAGAAAGAGTGAGAGAGCGAAAGGGAAAGGTACACATTGATTGCCAAAGAGAGAAAATGTAACCATGCCATCCATCAATGCTGCAAACCTGTCATCTGTGGAGTTTACTTGAGAAGCAGCGTAAACAGGAGCTATGCTTGCTCTTTCTCTCTGCGGGCTTCCCTTCCACTCCTCTGACTAAGCTTCTGATGGAGAGCAAAAACAGAAGCAATTCGTGAAAACCACAGAACTCATTGAAACGACTGCCCCTGACAGGTTCTTAGTCATCCCGCCCGGCCCGCAGATGCTCATTCACATCCTTAAAAACACGGTAGAATAAGACAGACAGTGAATCGAAGCCGTTAGATTTGGCGCTGTCAAATGAAATAGTGTACAAGCGCAAGCTGCGCAAACACTTCTATTGCTTAAATTAGCAATGAGAAGGGTTTTTACTGCCTCATGGCTCAAAATGACTGTAATTCCTTGAAGAATGGTCAAAAATAGGCTGGCCAATACCACTGACTCAGCCATTATTGTACCAGGAGCCAACATTTCTGGCTTTATAAACTTGTGTTCTGGCTGTAACCATAGCTCCCTGAGAACAGAGTTCTGAGGGACTGAATAACACTTTTCTTTGCAACAACCTTTGAATGATGCACTGAGGTTAGACGGAGAAAAAGAGAACAAATCAGCAGGCAGGAGGTTGAGTGCTCAGATAGACACAGAGCTATCTTACCTGTCTGAAGCCGAGTCTGTAGGCGACAATGCGGTCCACAGCGTTGGGGTTCATCTGGGTCCACTGGAGCTTGAAGTCGAAGACTCTGGGTCTGTTCTGCCACAGAGGGCTGTAGGTATCATAGTAGAACTCTGGAGGGTAGGCTTTGCCTGGGGAGAAAGCAGAAAATAATACTTTATGCTTTAATAATGTCTATAAACCAATGACCAGCAACTTACTGCACTTGACGCAAATATTAAAAACAAGAATGATCAAAATTGAAGCAGCAGAGGCCAAGATACCCTGACTTTGAATTTCTAGTGGACTCTAGAGTCCAAAACAGTGGATCCTACCCCTGATGTCTTTCCATAACTACCTTCAGAGCCATAGAAGTATAAGCAGTGGCCCTGCATCCAGTTTGTTCATTCAGTGTGGTGGCTCTGATGTGGTGGCTTTTAAAATGATTCAATTATGTTCCCTAAGACAGTAGTATTTAAACTGTGGGGCATAGAGCCACTGCAGGGGGGGCATGGATGACCAGTGGAACAATATGGAGTGAAATACCTTTGAATGACTATGATTATTAATTAATTAGTATTATTAATTATTTGGAGAACAAAAGAAACAAGAGTTTGCTGACCTTCATTTCACTCAAATTCCACTTGCATAATTTTTTACTAGTTCTTACGAGGGGGTTGGGATGAGTTTTTGTGGCTCCTGAATAGGAGCATACCAGAAAGAGTTTGAGGTACGCCAGTACTGCAGGCTAGAATGAAAAACTCTTTAATTTGTACAGGCAATGACTGTTTTTTGACAATTAATTGTGTGTTTGAAGTAATAATAATAATATAATTTTTATATATCACTTATTTATATTGTAATATTGATATCAATCAAAGCTTGACCTTGGACTCCTGGACCTGGATTTTAAGACCCAGATCTCAACTGACCCTAGAAAAATATTATATAACAGCTTTTACAGGCTGAGTTTGAATATGAATATCCTGATCTTAATATGTAAAATGAGTGAAGTGTTCATTTAAAATAATTTTGAAACATACACCAGCAGTATGCGCTTTAGGGATGGACTATCTTGAACACATTCAGATAAACATCAATGTCAAATTGCCAGATTCAACATTGGATGATGGAAACATGCAAAACAACCTACTCCCCAATGACTGGAACCGTTTTTTTAAGTGGAGAACTAAAAATTATAATTGAAACGTCTCACAGTACCTTTGTGTATGTTGTTGCTTAATGAACACACTGACATATTTGTGTGAATCATGGCAGATTTGGAATAAAGCGAAGCTCTCAATGCACTTGCAGGATTTTACAGGAAGTTGGTATGAATGTAATTAGTAAACAAACTATTGTAAAAGGCCAGTGTAATTAGGGCTGCGTTATTATTATTTAATGACACAGATGTAAATTATTACTGTATTTTTTTTTAAGTTACTAGGTTAACATTGTTATTATTAATAGTATTTTGAGATCTTAATCATTTCCTTGCATCTGTGTGCAAACTCTTCCCTGCTGCAGTGGCATTCTTTCATACTTGAGTATAAACATGAACGTGTAAGTGCTTTATTTGTAAACATGGTGCTGAATTACCATGACAAAGATGTATCTGTCTGTGTATGTATCTTTCATCTTCACTGTCACTTACTATCTTCTGTTTGTTCTATTTTTATCCACCCTATATGACATTCCTTGTTGCTGCTATGACCGTATTTTTCCTTAAGGATCATTTTAATTAAGTGTCATCTTGTGTTAAGTGACATCGTACTTTCCTGCCATTGAATCAAAGCGTGTACAAGATCGTAGCATGTCTCATTAATGTAGGATTCCATCGCATGCAATAGCAGATCCTACCTGTGTGCTAAATACCTGCACAAAGTAAAAAAATAATTTCATACGACAGGATCCAGACTACCACAGAGATCTTCTCAAATATTTTCTTTGAATAACACTGTTTGCTTTGTTGGAATCTGTGAGGACTTATTTTTCTATAGCGACGGCAGCATGAACCAAATTAATCTTTCTAGTTTTCAGCTTTCTAGTCTGCAGCCTGAATTCAGACAACCACAGTCGGAGTTGGCAGAACAATATATTTTAATCAAGATCTAGAAACAAGCTTACACAATGACCTTGCAAACAAATAATAGTGATTCACCTTCTGTCCCTCTGCTACTCAGGCTTGTTTATTGAAGGATGACAATACCCAAGGCAGATGATTTTTAATAACCACGGAGAAAGAGACAGAGAAGAGACGTAGAGAAGCCACTGTTAGCTTAAACAAATGCAGCACAGGGATTTGATGCACCCATGTGGAGATGCAGTAAAGTACTTGATGTATGTCGTGTGATTGGATAAACCTGTCAAGATAGTTTATGTTATTGATTAATTATAATAGAGTTATTTTCCTAAACAGTTTTAGTGGCATCCTGGGTCCCTCTCCATGGACCTGTTGGTGTGAAAAGATCCTTAAACCATTTTATTTCCTTTAATTTGATTCTACATATGACGCTCAGGGGAGTTACTAAACTGTGGCTTGGGAGTCTGTGAAGGTCATAGGTTCGAAAGATTAAATGTCTAGTCTAAATTCCCAAATCACAGTAAGACATTAGGCTAGTGGCTCCAAATCTACAACTGGATCTGAATATTGTAAAAACAATATTGTTTTCCTTGAAACTTTGCATATGAGGGAAAAAATGATAGGACTTGTCAAACCATCTTATCACTCCAATGGAATCACCACAATAAGTGGATCTGCTCGAGGTAGTAAAGAAAATTCTGGCAGATTTTTCCTGTATAGTTCAACTATGACATACAAATTCTCGCTATTGACCAATTGCAGACTGTCTTGCCGGGGCTGATATTTGAGGGAACTGCGAGCTGGAGAGTGCAAGATAGAGGATCCAGCATCCATTTTTATTTCATCTCCTTTATCAGAGTATAAACTGCTCCACAGAAAACGACATGGTTTGCAGTCAGTTATGAGACTGAAATCAATGGAACAAACTTATCTTTGAGTGAACTGAGTGAACTTATTGTGCTGTTAGTGACCGAGCTGAGTTAGCAAGCTATTTATCAAACTTGCAAACTCAGAGAGGTTGCTGGGTCACTTTCTGGTGTGACTAGGGGTAATGCTGCTCTATATTTTTCTTATTGTCAACAAATCGTATGAAAAGACCAAAAAAAGCTGCTATAGCACTGTGGCTGTGTAGATAAAGCGTCCCAGCTTAAAAACACATCACATGAGATTCTTCATTAAAATATTCCCTGACAAACTCACAATTTTCTCCTGCTGTTTTAGGTATTATTATGCTGTTTTGAGTATCATTAAGTTTAGTGATCCGTGTCTTCAATAGATCTGATGATGGGATTTGGTGACAATAAGACAAATATTGAATAAACCCAGCATTATCCTTTAAGGACAATTCATATGAAGTTAGGAGAAGGCGAATCTGACTGAGCGCTCACTCAGCTGTGTAATTATGCAACATTAGCTGTGAGTGATGTCGGATGCTAAAAGTATGCGTAGTCTTGAGATTAAATCTATACGTCAACAAGGAAAACAATATAGTGAGAACACAATCCATAACTGGCAAATTTCATAATTTCTTTGAATGCGTTGTACAAGTTCAGCTGCAAACACACGCTTCAGATATAATCATTCAAATTTAGCGAAGTGCGTTTGTAGGAGGAAAAAAAAAAAAAACACAATTAGTGGTCTCTTTCGGCCGCTGACTGGTTTGATCAATTCTCATAATCGTCCGTGAAAATCAGTCAAAATCAACACTGAGGGCGTTTTGTTCTGCATTTTAAGGAAATAAATCAGGTTAATGATGCTTTGGGCAGCCTGCTGCAGATCACTTGGCCTTTACATGGGTAAAGCTATTTAAAATACAACTGTAATCTGAGTCAAAGGAACACTCATTCATCAGTCAGATAAAATCATTCAGAGAGAAAATAATAAGTGAAAGCCAGAAAAGTAGTTAATTATTAACAGTGTAATTTAGTTTGAAATGTTTTGCCCTGGTTATGATGATGCATATCGCAAGGCTTCAGTAGTGTACTTCAAGCTGAACCTTATGCCCCCAAGGCTTGCTGAGATGTTAATGCAACAAAAAACCCACACATTTACCAAGAAAAAAAAATGCAAGGACAAATACTTTCTGCACTTCACTTGGCAGTTTTTCTCTGTATAGAGCCAGCTGTGTTTACAGCATACTGTACAGTAAATGTTACATAAGTAAGGCTGGCAGATACTGTCAGTTTTGTACATGCACTTTATACTTTACAGTGAGGCTGGTACAGAAATGACGAGTCTGTAATTTGCAGTAGAACAAAGGCAGGAACAGAGAATTAATGTGACTCATCTCATTGTATGTTTTCATAAATGATCTTTAAAGATCGCTGCATGTACTCTGCTTTAGGAGTACAGGACTGAAAGGGTTGTATTCATATGAGTACATGATGTGAACAAGTCATAAAAAGATGACATTCATTCAAGTGTTTTGAACTAATCAATTACATCAATTGTGTATTTTTTTGTTTTTGAGGAAAACCTTTTCAAAGTCTTTGAACACATTTACAGCAAAAGCAGCCACACTGTCACAAACTCG
Organism: Sciaenops ocellatus; assembly: GCA_033000465.1. NCBI lineage: Eukaryota > Metazoa > Chordata > Actinopteri > Sciaenidae > Sciaenops > Sciaenops ocellatus. The sequence continues at coordinate 9,715,503 of CP136886.1, forward strand.
CCACTGAATTGTTGTCTTTCATTCAAATATAAAATGTAATGTAATGAAGTGAACTTGCCCTCTCTCCTAATAATATGTTATGTGTGGTGAAGCACATTACCTAACCCACTCTGCTTGAAACAGATAACCCTGGGTGGGAGACATCAAACATAAAGTACAGAAGGCTTAATTGATTTTTTAAAAATCCTGTTTATAACAGCAGAACCAATGCAATGACTCATAACAGCTCAGTGAAACCCTTCAGGCAAGAAGTTGACCTTGTTTGCAGACTTCCTTTTCATTTTTTAAGGGTTTATGAACATGTTTTCTTCTTCAGGAAAACACTTTATCCCACCATATGGTAAGGCTTGCTATATGGTGCTGGGCTGATGTGTGATGTAGGCTCTTGTGGCAGAAATGACGCTTACATATGGATGCACAGCTGGCCGACAAACCCACCATCAGTGCACAAATAGCCAACTGACTAGGGAAAAGACATTACAGCCATTAGAAGACTTGGTGGTAACTGCTTGGTTTTGTCCTTCTGGGATAGAGAATGAAGTCTGTGGCTTTTTATTATTTAAGGGCAATAGCATTGAACTTATAATGAGTCACTTCCACCTGAACTATTCAGCTTATTCTTCCTCAACGTCCTCTCTCCTCGACTAATCCACTTAAAAAAATAAACAAAAAGCCCAGAAAGATTTCTAATCATTGATCATATTAACTGGAATTGGATTTTGTTTGTCTTGGCCCACTGTGACGTCTTGGCCAGTGTAAATGGAAGGCTGATATAGAGTGACTAATCCTGTGATATTGTATTGATATAAAAGAAGAACCACAAAAAAATAAAAATAAAAATAAAACACTGGTAAAACATCAGAAAGGAGTGTGTCTGTCCTTCAAGCCTGGCAGACTCTCAGTCTGATCACAGATAACATTATTCATATGCTGCCTCTTCACTCTGACCATGTAATCATTACTACCTACAGGATCCATCAATGTCAGTATGTCTCTTTGAGCTGCAGAAGGTATTCAATATCATCCACAGTTTACTGTGCGGGTGAAGTTCAGCCTAGGTGAACTGGGCACAGGCTTTAAAAGCTGATAGCTGAGTTACTACATGTCCCCAACTCAAAGCTAAGGCACAAATGTTCACTGGAAACCAACTCTGATAAGGTTTATAAACCCCTGAGATAGAGGAGTGTGCAGGTTTGAAGGTAAAATCAATCTAGTTTTTCTTTTACTTGAAGATATGAAAAATGATTAGGACAAAAATAACACACACATACACAAAAAAAACATCAAATTGTACTAGTCTAGCTTAAAAAAGGCCCAAGAGACATATTTAAAACACCTCAAAGAGCCAAACAAACAAACTAAAAAATAAATCAAGACGACAAAAACATTACTCAGAACAGATGATGGATTAAATAATAAAATAATAACATATCAAAATAGACTGAGTGCAGATAAGATAAAACAGATCAGAGATAGCAGCTGTGTGTGTGTGTGTGTGTCACACAAAAATAAATACATTTTCCTCCTAAAACATATGCAGATATCTCATTGCAGCCAAATTTGGGCACTGTGTTTCACAATGTAATTGCTGCATCATTAGAAACAATGGCTACAATAAAAAGGGGAAACTGGGACCATACCAGCACATCATTATGTTGAATCTGAATTCATTTTGTGAGCAAACTCACAAAATGCAGACAATGAATATCTAAACATTGTCCCGGAGATTTTTTTTTTTTTTTTTGTTCTAATTTATGACGGACTGCCAAAAAGAGGAATTAGACATGGGAGAAATGAGGAACATTGTTTGCTCTTTCTTTGTGAATTTCTGAATTCCAGTAAAACTGCAGCATGCATTGTTTGGGAGACAAGTTGCTGAAGAGAAAGAAATGTGGACTAGATCTGCAGAATTAGTCGCATGAATGTTAGAAATGTCAGTGTTAGACAAATTGCCTTGAAAGGCACTCTGCTGATTTTACACATGAAGTTCAGTCCACTTGTCATCACAGCTTAGGCTTTAAATTTTTAATAGAAATTATTAGCGTGAAAGTGTAAGTGAGTGGAGATACGCTATTGAGTTGCATTATGGGATATGTAGGATACAGGGTTTTAGGGATGTAGCTCATCCCAAGTGGCAAACTCCGGTTCTGGGAAATGAAGCCAAAGCAGAAGTACTTAAAACTGTAATTCCCTGAGTGGCCACTCGAGACAGGCTGCAGAAGTGAGTCACTCTCCATAAGCGCCCATATTAAAATGCCTAACTTAGAAATAAACATGTTTACAGCCTGGTTCGGACAACGGTTTTGCTCTCTATAGCTAATTTCCCCGTTCATGACAACTGTGAGGGGGGTGAATTTTTTTAACTCACCCGTTTAAATGATATTAAGACTTAAAGTTACGTATAATTAACAGTGTGGCCGCTTTGATTGACAGGTAAGTGCCGTTACAGATGGCTTATTCAAGCACCCAGGCGTCATTTGGCCTGCCTCAGGTCCCCCGATCATATATGTCTTTGCCGATATTTAGATTAACCGGGAGGCGGTGGCCAACATGGCGGTGGCAAGCGCCAAATATTTTCGGCTTCAAAACAGTGTTTCGGAAACCTACGGGTGACGTCACTTAGGCTCATTCTTTATACTGTCATTGGCTCATGCTCAAGGCTCAACATGAGACTATCTCAGCCTCTGCTGTTTCTATTCTGAGACCCCCAACTTTAACAAGTGTACCACTAAATAGATGGAATCCATGTTTAAATGTCATGTCTGCATATGCTGTGACCTGTGTTTCACCCTATCACTGCTTCATTAGTACACATTTGCAGCCTAAGGACAGGATGTACAAATGCAGACTGCATAAATCACCGACCGCATCACACTGGAATGAAATGAAAGAAGAAAGGCAGCAAGACTGTGATTTTTTTTTTCTGTGCTCTAACCCTGCCAACCCTTCAGAGGAACATGACTTCAGCATTTTCTAAAAACTCAGGGTTCCTGTGACACAGAGCCTGAGCCAAAGCGCAGTGGTACACATTACATCCCCTCTGAGGGGTCTCTCCCTTGGCACAATTTAATGGCCAACTTGGCCATTACAGCCAACTCACTGTTTCCACAGATGTCCCAATGGCTTGGCACATGGGCATCCATGCACATGCACACACACACACTCCCCTGGCACAATATACTTTTTGAGGAAACAGCATTTATATAAGCCAAAGAATGGCCTTATGCCCAACTTTGGTGAGTTTGCATGTGTCTGTCGGCATGGTAACGTGTATGCTTTGCATGGTATGTTGACAGGATCTGTGAAATTGATTGGAATTCATGGAACCACTGTAGCTTCAGGCCAAAACTTCTGACTGATGTTCATTACACATCAATACAGCCTGGGAGAAAGTCTGAGGTAATATCAGGTGTCTACCTGTCTTCACTCTGTGAAGTGAATATACTGAGATACTACTACCTTATTGCATGAACAGTACCAAATATTTCATGAACTTCACCTTGAAGTGGTCTTACAAGTCATGGAGAGGAGCTGATTTCTCTCTGGTAGATTATTTATTTCAGCCACACTACACAGTGTTGATCTCATATTGTGCTTATTGAATTCAAGGATAAAATAATCTAAAATAATTTAAAAAATCTTTAAGAATAGGAGCTGGAATTAAGGGAATGGGGCATGCCAGATTTCATGGATGATGGGAGGAACCAAAGTGGATTTTCTGCACCATGCTCTTGCACTCAGGGGGTTACTAAAAGAGCCTCCATACCTTTGGCAACCACTGAGTCCAGATGGTGGGAATCTGGAGCACTGGGCGGGAGGAATGGAGCGATGGTAAAAGAGAGAAAGAGAGATGGAGGGATGGAGGATGAAAGGGAAGGAAGGGGTGCAATAGTAGGCAAACCCCAGCCCTGTTGAGAAAAACAAATGGCTGGAGGGGACTATCTGCTTCTGTCTCTCAGCTCTACCTGTTTCACCAGGGAGGGCTGATTTATGATACACACAGGAGGGTGGTGTCCATCTTTCTCTCCAGGTAAGCTGGAGAGAGAGAGAGGACGATAGAGAGACATTTAAAATGAGAAAGATGAAGAATGAGGGAAAGAAAATATGGACAAAGAGAGAAAGAAAGGGCAAGAGGGGAGATAGAAAAATCGAGTGCAGAAAGGTACGATTAGAAGACAGCAATAGATGGCAAGAGGTAGACAGTATCAAAGAGGAGAGCAACCTAAGTGGCAGAGGATCAAAGTGACAAATACTCCTCCTGTGACCCTGCAGCTCCTGTCTCTAATGGGAGGTCTGGGAGATTGAAACCTTGGCCAGAGTTCCCGCGGTCACTCAGCACAGCCAAACTAATTTGGTCCTGTCATAACAACCAACTAGGAGATGGACACTTGCAGCTCTTGTTGAAAAAAAAAAAAAAAAAAAAAAAAAAAGAGGCAATCTCTAAAAAAAAAATGGAGGAAGGTGGTAAGTGTGTATTATCTGAAAGAATAGGTTTACTTCATAAGACAGGAGCAAAGCTGTCATGGTTGACGCTTCCCATTCAAATTGACGATCTATGTTTTTTTCTTTCACTCTTTTAAATTAATTGTCTATCATTTCCAGAGACATCCACGCACCTAAAACACAGTGTGACAAGGACTGTTATATGTTTGAGGAGGCAATTTTCAGCTGTCCGAAAAAATTCTCACTCTAGGACTCTAATTACAAACTGGAGTGCATACTGAAGAAGTTCCTGTAGACATGCAAGTGTGGCAACAAAATGGCTGCCATCAAATGCAGCTTCAAGGTGAATGAAACACTCTGACAGTCCATTTTATATCACTAATCTGTGCATAAGAATGAAATATGTTAAGTGTATGTTGGATAACTAATAATTAAACAGTAACTGTCCTGTCATAGTGTAACTAGACATGACAGCTCGGTCAATCTTTGGATTTCTCCACTAGTTAAAGTAGTGCCAAAATACTTTAAAGTGAAGTGTTACTTCCAAGACCATCACATATCTTATAGGTAAGCATCTTATAAGTCTTGTAAGTCTTGGTTGTGTCAAAAAAAAAGTACTGTATTGTTTGGAAGCTGCCGGAGTTTAGGCTAGTGTTAGCGGCTCTGCCCTGCTCCTGATTTGAGGACGTTTACACTCCAGCAACCAAGCTCATTATCTGAAACACATCAGTAAGTCCTCATCCTAAATGCTTTTTCTCTGTTATATTAAAAATGAAACAGACTAAAATATGACAAATAAAGCATACACTTGACCCATATTATGCCTGTCTAAGTATGTAAGCTAAGAAGCCAAACAGGGTTATGTTAGAAGGAAATACAAGGATATTTCTCCACGTCGTACCGTCATAATGTCATACATGGTAATACAATAACAATGCTGTTGCTTTATTTCCATGTCTTCTGCATGGATCATCAACTGAAGGGAACTCTCCTGACATGCAGCTTTAACCTTACCTCAATAAGATCCCTTTTTACAGGGTTTTACTTCAGAAGTAGTCTGCTAAAAAATTAAACAGCCAGCCAGAGGCGTTTTCAACCAACTCATGGAGTTCATGTTAGCTCAATTAGCGAGCCAGCTACAGCTAATAAAGTCTGCTGTCTTTTCAGCTAGCAAAATCAATGGTCACAGGCTAGAAAAGTTGCTTTTGTCAACCTTGTCTGGCCCCAGTAGCATTGTTAACAGCGTGTGTTTTGTGAGAAGAGAGAGATAAACCAATAAAAACATGAAAAAGCCAAATCTTTGATGACAAGCACTCTTTACCTGTAACCTGGAAGGTGCATTTGCCTGCTCCGGCCTCGTTAATGACATTACAGGTGTATTCCCCCCAGCCGTCTCGATTCAGGCTACGGATGGTGTATTCCGTCTCATCTTTTTGGGCGTCGAAGGCTCCTGCATGGAGCAGCCGGTTTGATAGAAGCCATTCAAATCGCAGCACACGGGAAGGGTGGGCTCGCAGCACCCTGCAGGTCATCACTACAGGCCTTCCTAGTCCCTGACGCAACTCCATGTAAACCGGCTCCACCGTAGGAGGATCTGAGCGAGAGACAAATGGGCTCAGATGAGTTCAGCTGACATTTGATAGGGACAGGGAAGTGTGTCAAGGATGTTAGTGCAGTGGAAATATGAAAAAAGGTATGGATAAAGAGGGCAAAGAAGAGAAAAAGAGAACAAGCAGTGACATCTATACAAGACAGACGCTTCAGGTGAGGGCCGTCTTGGACAGAGTGGGTGTCTCTGACCTCCAGACATTTTTAAAGAAAAAATCTGGAAGAGAGAAAAGACATAAAAGTCAGAATACTATTAGGTATGATAGTTAGGTATGAGATGAATACATAAATTTATTGAAAAATTTACACAAGGACATGTTATGAAAGAGTGAGAACAAAAGGAAAAATGTTCAAGTTCAAGCTCACTGACCGAAGCTCACTGAAGAGAATGAAAATGAAAATAGCTTTTTGAATAACAACCAATACATACTTAAATCATGGACAGACAGCAAAGGGAAGAGAAAGATTTTAAAGAACAGTCTAATATTGTAACATGAGTGGGTGTGGTGAGCAGGGAGAAAAAGTGTGAGATTTAAGCATATTGTAACTAAACCTTAAACAATCAGCACTGCAAAGTCAATACACCACAGCATTAAATGAAAAATGACGAGTGAAAACAATTGTGGGGAGAGCGGCAATGGGTGCAGGAAGATCAATTTTGCAGAAAAACTAGAACAATGTTCTGAACGAAATCAGTCACGCTTCACGGAAAATTGGTAACAGGATGATGAAGTGCACCTCAAGCTTTCAAAATGGAAAATTAATAACTTAGTTGAGTATCTGACAGCCTTCACCTCTTCCCACACAGACAACCTGGCAGTGAATTATTTAGCCTGTCGTCTCCGAGAAGTGAGAGGCTGGATATGACCTCTGTGCAACCCGAAGTCTTTCTCTTCAACGTGTAATATGTTATATTTTAGCTTATGTTATATGTGGGCACGGTTACAAAACTTGTGGGGCTTTATGAGGACAGGATGTGTGTAAGCACTTCTGCATGCAAGAGTAAAATGGTTATGAATAATTTCCCCCATCTTAAGCATCTTTGCTCTTGACATGCTCATACAGATGCTTGACAAAAGTCACTGGCAGGGCTTGAAAAACAACAGTGAATGCTGAGGAGAAGAGACAGAATGACACAGAGCCCCTTAATTGCCTGAAATTTGCATAATTCCTGACAGAGTAAAGGAGAGGAGGGTAGCTATAGCCAGGGTTGGGGATGTTACTTTTTAAAATGTAATATGTTACAGATCACTGATTACCTGATTGAAACTGTAATCTGCAACATAATCTTCTACATTATTCACACACGGTAATATAATCTAATTACTGCCTTCCAAACTTGATAGGATATGCAATTAAATGAACAGTTTATTAAGATTTACAGCATATAATTTGATAACACTCTTAATGTCATTATCTACAATCTTAATCAGCCATTTTTTTAAAAGATGTGAAATTTCACAAGCTAAATCTCTTTACGGAATCTAATAAATACTCGCCTGTTTTTCAGTATATTATTTTCTGTGTTTTTGGAGTAGCTAATTTTATTATTTATTTCCCACTGCACATAATTGAATTAACCTTAATCAAGCCTGTAGAGCAGGGCAGGTCAGATCCTGCTTTGCAGGCTCCATGACACAGAAACACACTGAGAATTGTGGGCTGTAAACATAGTGAATGCAAAATGAAACACCAGCATAACAATCCAAAGTGGGATTTTACATCCTTGTCCTCGATGCTAATTATCACACAACGCACTCGAAAATCTGTATTGAATTAACACAGCAGCTACTATGATTAATGACACACCATTAGAACAGATAATGACTGCCTGAAATGTGAAAAATAATAATCATAACACATGGGAATGACAAAAAAAAAAAAAAAGTAAACACAAACCTTCAAAGAAGTTTAGACTGAAACGAAAAAACAAGTTTGCCTCTTTTACCTGATGCTGTTCACCAGGTGGAGAGCAAAGTGGCTTTCATCTCCGCTAAATGAAACAGCAATCAGTTCCCTCCTTCAAATGGGCCTTGCCTGGGCTTTTACCCAAACTCAATGCCTTATCTCTGACTCCAAAAGAAGGGTCTGAATCTCTACTTATCACATTAAAATTGTAGGTTTGTGTGTGGCTGTGAATCACAGCCCAGCTCCACAGCCTCCCTGAGTGGCACTAGACCAAATTGCAGTAAGTGCATATCCATTGACATAGAAAGACAAATGAAGACAACGTCTGGGTCTGCAGCAAATGAAAAAAGGAGAAAAAAAAAAAATCTCTTATATAACCAAAACATCCTTTAAACAAGGGCACATGCCTCATCTCCCCCCTGTGCATCTCCTGTGAAACAGCTGCCCAGTGAACACGAGGAGAAAGGAGCGAAAAGGTCCTGTGTGATATTCCCTGAGCAGCGCTCTCTATGGTTAGTGTAGCAGCGAGGGCGGCGAGGGCTCCAAGTTGCTGTAAGTCACAGGCGGAGGGAAAACCCTGAGCACCGGCTGAGATATAATCCATCATCAGTCACCGGTGGATACCTTGACAGTAATGTGGTGAAAAACAACATTTAGGAGCACGGAGGCCTTTTCCCGGCGGTTCATATAGACCGCCATCTACGGGGAGGTGGACAGAACAAAGACATGGGTATACATGTGGGAAATACACACGTGTGTTTTTGAGTGTGTGCGGCAGACTGAAGTGAATTTGTGTGCATGCATGCACCTGCATTTCTAAAATACCGCTCGACTGGTTTATAATAAACTACAGCTTCAGGCAAAATGGGTTTGATGTTTCTACTATGTGCTTCGGGTGAGTGCATCAAGAGAAGGACATGTTACTCCTGTGGGCAAGCCTGCAAGAGTAGATATAGTAGCAAGAGTGCTATAGTCTGTGCATGTGAATGTGAAGTGTGTATATGTGACTGCATTCCTTCTATATGGCTGGATGTTTACTTCACTTTTCTTTCATCCTTTTTCTCCCTGAAGCAACAGAATGGTTTTGCTCACTAGAGGCCAGGTGAGAGATACCTCAGACCTTTTACTCAAATAAAAGTAACAATAGAAAAAACTCCATGAAAATGTCATTCATTCAAACAAGACAGGACAAAAAGGAGCTGAGTAATGATTCGATTCAGGGCTTATTAAGGTGCGAATGCTGTCACAAACTTTTCAACAGACTTAATGAATTGACAACATACAATCACAGCTGATTTAACAGTTTTGACCTCTTAATCGAGGAAAATACTTGCGCTAATGACCATGTGTTACTATGGTTACGATATGATTTTCATAAATACTGTATATACATGGCTCACACAGATAGATTATAAGTTACTTCCTGAACAGACCTGAACACAATTATCAGGTGGATTAGCCTTTGAAATTATGTTAAACATCTGTTTGAAATAAAATCCTGTGGTTGGTTGGTTGGTTTGTTTGTCTTAACCGTGACCATGCTTTTCAAATGGACTCAGTCTGGTTGTTTGGTTCACACAGGTTTCGATTGACAGCTTTCACACCACCCCAAATGAACAGCACTCGACTGAACTGAACAGGTTAGGTGTGAATGCAGCCGATATTCACAGCATCACAGAATCAGTTTGGATTCTCATACAAAATTTCACATGAAAAGTCTATCTGTAATATGGTATGTGTGCATGTATACATGCTGCATTTTAAGTACATCCTTACTTAATTAGTGGTGTGAAAATGGACAATTTACTGAACTATAGTTGTAGTGCAGGTGAATTCAAAACGTGCCTGTGTGAAATAGGCTAATTGCCGTATTGCTTCTTACAGTTGTCTTTGAACCCACTTGGCCAAAAAACTTCACGCTAGACTCTCCACTTCTTTGGGTCCTAAGCAATACACTTACCCTGATTTAAGTGTTGGTTAAGTGAAGTTAAGTTTAGTGAGACAAAATGGCAAACTTACAAGACTTTGCTACAGTGGAAGAACTCTGGTCTCTCTGGTCTCTGTTTCTTCATCTGTGAAGGAACTGGAAATAAAGGCCTGTGTCTGACACAAGTAAAGGCCTGGTTCTCTCTGCCACTGAGGTAAAAATAAAAAGGCCCTGGCCACTGTTTGAGAACTTTTAATATCCATTATATCATGCAAACATGTCAGTAGCAGTTTAGTGTTGCATCTGGTTAAGGTGGAGCTAACATATTGATTAGGGGTGCAACAATACATGTATCTGTATTGAACCGTTCGGTACAGTGGTCTCGGTTCGGTACGCACTATGAATCGAACAATACGCAATTTTCTATTTATCTTATCAACTTCTGACGATGCGCTCTGTGCTGAAAGCTCAGTGGATCTGCGCTCGACTACTCCGCCGATCTACTACGCTGCGCCTCCCACATTCATTCAGACCAAGCTGCTGAGACAGAAGCTACATGCGAAGCAACATGGCTAATGCCTTTAATATACCTGAAATTGAAGATCCTCCACCATCCTTCAGATCTGGCGTTTGGAGCTACTTTGGTTTTCATATTAAGTATGACCCTGATGGCAAGCGCATCGTGGACAAAATGTTTCAAAATATATTTAAGGAGCTATTTCTTTTTAATATATACTCTGCTGCTAAGAATGCACCACAGAAGATGGGTGATTTATCAGATGCATTTATTTTATTAATATTTTTACAAGGTGCTGTTTTTGTTTTATATGGTTCTAACTTCTAAGTATGCACAGCAGAAAATGAGGCAGGTATAGCTGCACCAGATACATTTAATTAAATTTAAAAACTGTACTTTTGAGTTGAAACAAATGTCAGTAATTTCAATAAACTACAAGTTAAAAAAGGCATGGAAATTTCTCTTTTTTGTATCGAAAAAATATCGAACCGTGACACTAAAGTATCGAACCGAACCGAACTGTGAATTTTGTGTATCGTTGCACCCCTAATATTGATGGGTAGTTTAGCCCAGTGATTATCATCCTAGAGGTTGTAGCCCCTAGTGGGAGTAAGATAATTGTGGGGAGTCATGAGATGAGAAAACCCAAATCGAACCCTGGGCCACTACGGCAAGGTCTGAGCCTTTGCACATAGGGCGCTCAGTCTACCTACTGAGCTAACTGGCACCCCTGGGCTTCACACAGTTACTTAAATTAAATCATCTGAGAAGTTTAGAAGAGAAATCACTTTCTGGTGGAGCTGCTCATAGACATACTCCACCGATTTCATATTTTACAGTGTATTGTATTTTATATTATGTGTGTGTGTGGAGTAAAAAGTACAATATTCATATATAAATACCTTAAAATTATACATGAGTAAATGTGGTGACTGGTGTGAAATTGGTGTTCCTTGTTAATGAATCCATTTACTGTCTGTTGCTACATGTTGGAGTATCCATTCAGAAATATGTCACGTTTTCACACAGCCTTGAGCAGCAGCATGCAGGAGAGTAAAAGAAACAAAAGCCTTGTTTAAGAATGGAATCAAAAGCATCTTGCACAATGCCATTTAGTCATTTAGCTGATGCTTTTATCCAAAGTGACTTACAAAAAGGGAAAAATTAGAGGGGGTTAAATTTAGTATGTCCAGTAGTACTCTCTTAAAAGGAACAGAGAGACACTCCTGCTCTGGTGGAAACTGGTGGTGCGTTCCACCAATGGGGAAGAATAACCTTTGTAGCATAACATGCTTCAATATCAGGTCTTGATAGAGGAACTAACATTCATTAGGAAGTCAAACTGATCTACACAGAATATGAAATGATAACCCTGATTCAACTGATTTATAATGAGTCCCTGTGATGAATAATGTAGGCAAATGCTGCTCCGCATCAACGCGCCCTCCTTCCCAAGCACAACAGACGCTTCAAACAATGAACTTAAGCAGCATGTACATTACCATATTGTAATTAAAACTTAAGGATAATATATGAACTTGAAAATAAAATTAATGATAATCAATGGAGGCTCTTCAGTGCGAGGACTGGCCTGGTGATCCGCTAATAGGTTTAACTCAGTCATTGGCCAAGTTATGAATTATTCTGTCTAAGCCATGTGCAGACTTCTGTTTACAACCTACAGATTCGCTGACCTTTTCTGGTGTGGATTTGATACGGCCGATCAATTCAATATTGTTCCATAAAAAAAGGTTATTAAAATTTCATCCCCAAATGCGGTGTGTGAGCCCTGCTGTAATGCAAAAGATTAATTTGCTGGCGTTAGGCTAATGTGAATCGCTCTAATATGATTCACATTAGAGTGGGCCTCGGGGGCCAGCATTGCAGGCCTTCTTGATGCAGAAAGGAAAATTAATTAAAAACAATAATCGTGTAATTCTGCTCATTACTTTTGCCCAGACGTTAGCTCTTTATCCTGGTGTGTCTTTTTGATGTATGTCAGATAGTGAGTTGCTTGCTCAGGGGGACAATCGCATGGTTGCGTCAGGCAGGTGTCATGGACGATGTAAGGAGGAACAGAAGGGAAGCGTGGATAAAAGATTCCTGTGCATCTGGGCTCAAGTAGAGCTTGATAACTCTCAATCTGACAGACAGTGGTATCTAGGACAGGACACCACTGTATGCCTCCTTCTTCCCTCTATTTCTCTCCTTTTCTTTACTCCCTCTCTCAAGCCCCTGGATCATGCCAAGTCAGTTTGACTAAGAACATTAGGGTGTCACAGCTTGGGATTTGGCGTTTGCAATTCTATTAGAGAGACGATTCTAAAGGCAGACGTCTTCCATCCCCTCTACCTCTCCTCCTGGCGTTGCCTCTGCCAGCCAACAGATGCAGGTTTTTACATATCAAAGCTGTTGACTTGCCAGAGTCGTTCCTTCACGCCTCTAATGCTCTTTGCTTCAGAGGACTGTACCTCGGTCCCTTGATCAAGTTACTAAACGCGGCTTTGCACATGGCTCACCACCAAAGGCGGGTGGCACACGCTGGGACCTGGAAATGCAGGCGAGAAAAGCATCTCAGAGGGATTGGCTGGTGCTTACACACCATGAGACAGGCCAAGAGAAGGAAGGGGGGGGGGGGGGGCATACCAACAGTCGTACTGAGCAAACAACAAAAGCAGGGTCGGATTGTCTTAATAAAGTAATTTCGGAAGCTGAGAAAGACGAGCAAAAGGTCTGCGTATTTGGCAAACGCAAGGGAGTCAACAGTGCATTGATGTGTACACATGGTCAAAATGTGTCAAAGCAATCTAACAACTCAAGTTTGGATTGTTTCTGCTTTTTAAACTTGGGCTTTCATGCCAACTACTAATAGGTAACGAGCATCTCACGAGGAGAATAACTGACTGAAGTAAGAACATAGCAGAATGATTGATTTATCAACCAAAGTGATAATAACACTCTTCATTATGTGTTCTGCTTTGAAGATGAACAGATGAAAGTGCTATACGACATTAGGAATGTAGTGCAAGAGAGGTCAGGACATGCCTTGCTGGGTGTCTTGTACTGTGCGTGTCATCTTATGATGCAACCGCATGCCAAGGCAAATCTATGTGTGAGGAGGAAAAGATTTAATGGCGTGTGTCTTTCTTGGGAGTCTCCTCGCCTCCTGAGGCATGTCTTCTCTCTATCTGTGTCACTAACAACAATCACTCCCTGTAAGTGACCCCTTTCCACTGTCAAGGGAAGCAGCCACGGCGTGTGATAGGCGGTGACCTTTCCCGGGTGGGTGTCAGAGGAGAAAAACCTTGCCTGAAAACAGCCCTGATATTGACCGCCACCTTGAGATAGGTTCATTGAAAGGTTCTAGTTCATGGGAGTTATGTCTCTGCTTTTTGAAAATACAGTTTAAGGTTTCAGCGTTCACTATATCATATATTTAGATATGATTTAACTGGATCTGGATCTTTTGTATTCATTCATTCAAAGTCATTTTCATCCTCTTATCCTTTAAAGTCATTTGTTATACCAGACAACAGGGTAGTTCTTGTTATTTTTATTGGTAACATCTTGTTCGTCTTCTCATCTCTATGATTACTCAAATTTGACATTTTATCTCATCATCTTCTTTTTGCATTCCAGTGTGTTTAAAAAACACAAAATACACATCTTCAGCTCATTCATGATCAACATGGTAGGAGATACTGTGTGGCTGGATTTCAATTTCTAAACTACAGCACAGCGTTTTATTTTATGGTATTGTATGTCTCTTTCAATAACTTCATTTCCACACAGGGAATGTGTCACACTGTGAAGACTTACATGTGTGAGAACCATTTTATAGTTTGTAATATAACATACAGCGTGAAGGACCGCCAGAGGTGGAGGAAAGGCAGCAGTTTGACAAACCTTAACCTCGATCTCTATTAACAGAGCTACACTAATTATGTCAGCTCTCCACCCACACAGCCCGGGGATCAGCAGGTCATGTTACGGTTATAATAGTCATGGTCAGAATATGTGTTTCATTATGTGTATATAACAATATGATAACATAACAGAAGTTAATGGCTGTTAGAAAACCTGTGTTAATACTCAATATACAATGGAAACACAGTGCACTTTTCTATCGATTGTGCTTATTACTGCGCAACAAGCTGATTATTCCAAATTATATTATCACTAAAAATCAGCTGGTTGGATGAAGAATACAAATAACATTAATTCATAATTGATTCATCACTTGTTTTTTTAATACAGCCTCAAATACCAGCCATAAGTTTAAAGACCAAACCGTAGTAATTCATTATTAAATATTAATGTCGACTGTCATTTTGGGATGTCACAATATCAGATTTTCTACATGATTATCAGGGTCTAAAATATTCTCAATAATAATATTATTGCAATATCAATAGAAACTGATTAGCATTAACTAGCATTATAAAAAAATAATGCTATCAGTCAAAGTGCAATGAGTTGAGGCGCATTACCACCACATTCTATACTGGAGTGTGAACCACAAAGCGGAAAAGAAATGGAAAGTATTTAAGAGGCACTAGATTACTTACACATTACTGTCATCATGTTGTTTATGACACGATGAAGATTGAATTTTTTAATATCATAATTTTTGTCAATATCTGTATTTGTGACACGTCTGCTGTTAATAAATATGTATTTTTTGTACACTCAAATGAATTTCATGCTTCACAAACACAAGCTGCTCCAGCACAAATAGATCCAATGCCTAAAGATAGAGAAGACACTTTGGTCGCATGCCTGGTGGACATTGGCACGACTTCTAGACTGTCAGCAGATTATCTCCTGCAGCCTGTGCTCTATCTAGTGGACATGGGGGGTTAACTTTTTTATTGATTTTTTTTTTTCCTCCCATGATGTCTTAATTGCGACAGAAACTACTCCATACAACTATGTTTTTTTGTATCATAGAGTATTAATATATACATATATTTTGAATGCACTGAATAGTTTTATGTAATAGCCAAAGTTTTCATTCACTGTGAAAAAGATCATTCTAGCTGGAGGACATTTTATGCTCTTAATCTTCTATAAAAATAACAACTCTCAGCTTAATCCAAAAAAAGCCTTTTATTTTGGCTGGACCCTGATTAAATGTGTCATCTTTTATTTGTCACTGATTTACAGATGAAGCTGTAGCAACGCATTGTTGCTGCAAATGCAGAAAGAAAAGAGTTTTTTTTTTTTTTTTTTCCATTGATCATTCATTGCTAAGTAATTTTCAGCTGCTGACCAAAAAGCTTCTGGACAGTTTGTGCTTATTTCCATTCTTCCTGCTCTAATAGTGCTGCTCTGAGAAAAATGGTACACAGAATACAGTATGTGCCCCTGCTGCTTTCCAAATGGTAGGCAAGATCACTGTGACCTATTGTTGCTCGTGGCAGCAAACGGCTCTCTGCTGAGAGGGAGCAGAGGAGGGAGCAGCAGCATCCATTCTTCAACTCTATTTTCTTTTTAAATAACTGAAGCCAGGGTGCTATGTGGATGTGTGTTAATATTTCATGTGATGGTAGATATTTCACTGCAGCTGTTATTTAAAAGAAGGACTTGGGAAAATGTTCATCATTAGGGTGTTGAAAAAACATACAGCATACATACAAACTATGATTAAAAAAAGTCATTTACATTAATTTTACATTCAACAATTCTTCTGTCTCGCACCACACCATCTTTGAAAAAGGCTGCAGATCCACAGAGTGTTGCTAATGAAGGGCATCTTAGAGTCCAAATCCTTTGTTTACTTTTCAGTGTCAGCATTGCTGCGTACCAAAGCCACTAACCTTTGATATGGGGCTGTCATCACAGCATAATCATAATCAATTCAGCCAAAAAAATTAACACAGCCTTCTTCAAAGCACATCAAAACTTCATTAATTCTCTTAACACAGCACAGTGGGTAACAGCTAAGCTGAAACGTGAATGCCATAGCAAAGAGTACGATAAAATTCTTGAAAAAATGAGGGCAGAATTATGCGCTAATCCTTGTCGGCAAGAACAGAACAGGGCCCGCTCTTGTTCCCCTTCAATCAAAATATTGGTAGTGGGTGTGTCAAGTTCATCTTGGAACAAAAACTCTGGTCGAGCTGCAGCCATAATTCTTTTTTCATTGTTCACACTTTAAAAGTTGGTGGTTATTTTTCTGCAGTCTTATGTTTGGCAAGTCTAATGGGGAGGACATAAAACATGGCAGGCAGCATAGAGCGTGTTAATTGCCATTTATGTCAGAGTAGTTTAAGAGTGAGATACTGCAGCACAGGTTCCTACCAGATTAGTGTAAATTGAGATGGAAGAATGTATGGATTAACTAAGTAGGTCATGAGGAAAAACAATGAGCCATTTCCTTCCTATCCATCTTTCGTTCTTTTTTTTTTTTTTCTAGCGGAAAGAAACTTCCAGTGACAACGCTTTGAATCCCTGACATTCATTCAAAATATTCCATTCAAATTTCCATAAATGAATACAAAATGAATACTAGTGGGAATAAATTAGCCGCTCGCTAATTAGCCGTTAAGCCATCTTTGAATGTCACATCTTAAGGAGTGGATGGGGTTCCTCAATGAGCGGCAGTGACGGGGGGTCTAAGGCCTGGGGATATGGCACACAGTCTTTGGGTCTTTTCTGACACACACACCCACACACACACACACACACACACGCAAACAAATTTGCAGACAGACCCTAATAAGTGTGGACATCAGTATCTAGAGCTTTGTGCCTCCATTAATATTAGTTCTGCTCAGCTCACGCTCAGCAGATAAAGTCTTCTGCTTAGTGTAAGAGGTGGAGTCAGAGCGGTTTCCTCTCAGACCTGACTGAAGGTACCAGGGGATTGGACTAATTTTACACCCTTCAGAAGGAAATTGGATGGGCGTGGAATGAAAGAAACAGGAGAATGTTCAATTTTGGCCACACTGGGCTAGAACACAAAGATTAATTACCCTGCATACATTGACAGTACATCACCGAGACAACACAATAGATACTCACATACATCACTGCTGCGGGTTATACCACAACACTGCATCATGTATTATATACATACATACATGGACAAAAATACCCACAGTCTGTCTACTTACATTGTACGATCAGCTCCACCACGGCCTCCCGGGGCTTTACGTTGAAACCATTATACTGGCTGGTCTGGCAGCGGTATGAGCCCGTCATCTCCCTGGACACATTAACAATACGCAGCACGCCATCGTAGCTCTCCATTTGCATGCTGCCATCCGGCATGGGTGCCTCTTTATCGGCTCGCGACCACAGGATGATGGGCTTGGGCTTCCCTGAAACAAGGCACTCCAGCTCCACTGTGTCACCCTCGCGGGCCACCAGGGGGGACTTGCCCCGGGGGACTGTCAGGTTGGGGGGAACTAAGAAAGAGAAAAACAGAGGAGGGACTGATATGGGGCTCTAGAAAGTCAGCAGGCGGGGTAAAAGGAAATGGTCGATTGGGGGGGAGAAGTATGGGGCGGGGGCAAGCGAATGAGCATCCAAGTTGCAATGGCAATGAAGCTGAGTCTCAGCCGCGCACACAGCTCGTATGGGAGGACCATGCGGATATTAGAAGCAGCAATGGCTAACAGCTGGAACTGGGCGATCTGAGCATGTAATTTAATGCAAAACCATCATGGAGGCAGCAGTGAGGAAGTTAAATGCACTCAAGCAATGGCAAACAATGAACAATGCAATGAAGAGCTGACAAACAAATGCACTTGGTGACTGTAACATTTGAAGAAAATGATCAACAACAGCTCTGTTTGACCAAGTTTCCAGGCGCTAAGGAGCCACATGAACTAAACTAAACTTTTTGGACAGAGCTAGTCTAGCTGTTGCCCCCATCATTCAGCCTGTATGCTAAGTTAAGCTAACTGTCTGCTCTGGCTTTATACTTATACGAAATCCCCTGATTCACTTGTTCTCACTTGATTGCCACTCCATCTCCCTATCGCTCTCATTCATTCATCCTTTCAGCTCATTTGCACTCACTCTTTCTCTCGCTTTATCTTGCTCTTTTTAAATTAGTCGAAAACCTGGCAACCCAACTTTGTTTTTAACTTCAGTAAATCATGCAAGAAATGTCCTACCCTTCACCCTTGTGCTGACACTAGTGGCATCCTGTACTTGCTCACAGTGTGAATGAAGTTGTTCAGATGTTGTAGCAGCCATTAGTTCAACCAACCATTAGCCTATCAAAAAGTACAACATGAAGCATAGGGACTGTTTTACAACCATGAAATATGGCAGAGGAACTAAATTTACTAAAAGTCCACTCATTCCTGAAATAGTTCCTTATCCCCTCTGTAAAAGTTCTTGTAATGGAAATGGGATATACGTCCAGAATAATAAGTAACAGAATGGTAATAGGTGATAAAATCCACCTAATAATCTTACTATAAACAAATTACATATACTCTACATTTTCCTAAGCAACTATATTGCATTAGCCACCATCATGTCAGTATTGCCATTACAATCATCAGCATTACATCAGTACTATCATCATTGTCACATTTTCGTCATAATGTTGATCTTCACATCACATTTTCATCACTTCCTCGTTGCAATACTATTTTTCAGGATGACTTTCATGACCATCATTACAACATGCAATAATTCTTAGCACCATCACTTGCATCATTACTATCACTCTCCACACAGCTTTTTACTTCTCTGCACTTCTCCGCACCTCATGCAGCTACTCATTCTCAGCATCATATAACTCAGAACATTTACAAGAGAATCCTCCCAGAGGTGATACAGCATTATTGCTGGCCATGTTACAAAATATGACCCAATAAATATTTTCCTTTTGTTTAACGGACATTTTAAAGCCTGGCTGAAAGTGAACAATGAATAATAAAAGTGTAAAGTGCCAAATT
This sequence comes from Sciaenops ocellatus, assembly GCA_033000465.1. Lineage (NCBI taxonomy): Eukaryota > Metazoa > Chordata > Actinopteri > Sciaenidae > Sciaenops > Sciaenops ocellatus. The sequence continues at coordinate 9,734,827 of CP136886.1, forward strand.
GCTGGACACATTTGCAAGTTTCCTAGAGTGTGCTTTTTGTGTGCGTGTGTGTGCATGCAATCTATGTTTGGAAAGCAGGAAAACTAGCAGGTTGGATCAGGCAGTCTGCTTCCTCATCAAGCATGCTGGCCAAGTAAATTTGTTTAATTAGTAAACCTGGCAAATTGCACCGGCTCCTAGAGTGCTGTGTGTGTGTATTTGTGTGTTCATGTACTTTTGTGTGAGTCCAAACCATCAGCACACTCCAAGACTATTTTGTAGCACTGCTCCCAAAAATAGTTTACAGCCAACGAGTCGAGGACCGAAAATCTTCTCAGCAATGATGAAACCGTGTCATGCTTCCCTGATGATTTTCGAATCACTGTCATTCTGCCCAAACAATGCTGCAGCTGGAATGAAGTCAAGCCACATTGAAGTTTCATAGTGATGAAATCACCAGCAATCTCCAGAAAATGAAACGGACTCCAGCTATATTTCTTTTGACCCCATTTCTTTCTGGGTGAGAGGTAACAATCCCACTGTCATCTCAATTTTGCAACTGTTGGCTATTCCTTTTGTCCTTAAAGTGAGTCAGAAGGTACAACCTGACTGAAAATGCTGGACCAGTACTTGAAACTGAATCAAATAATAGATTAATCAAACTGGTAGGAACAATGAAAAGCTTATCATGCAGGTTGTGCTAAATCCAACTCTTAAAAATGAAATAATACCATCTGTATTTAGCCCATCGATAACCCTAGGTTATGCACTAAATGTCCAAGAGGAAGTAAGTGGTCTGAATATTGGAAAACGTTGTGAATGAGGCACAATATCAAAAAATCATTTCTCATTGAACTATATGGAAACATCTTTCCAAAATGTTGTGCCATTCAGGAACAACAGAAACAAGCTGTAAACACAACACCAACCAACACCTTAGAAGTTGATCTAGTAAACCAGTTAGCAAACAATGGTCTATTTACACAACCAGAAGATATGCAACAGCATCAGGATTCATTTGGAATTGTGATGAATTAATTAAGATGATTAATTAAGCACAATATTTTTTTCCTTGTAGCTCTGTCCTGGTCTTAACCAACTCCTTAAAGAAATACCTGCCTCTCCAGCAGCTAGGTACTCCATTGTGGACAACGGCTAGTTGCTAACCTTTTCTCTCTGCAATTTAGTGCGGGGAAAGTAGCTCAGAGTGGGTTCATCAAAGATTTTTCACTATAACAAACTAATTTTTTCAATATAATGGAAGAATCGTGGGCCATAGAAAACAAAGAGCTGAAAGATGCTAAAACGCTCAATAGAGCTGCAAGGAACGGTAGTCGGGCTATAATTACTTGATTTAGCTGCCAAGTGTGGGTGCATCTATGCAAATGTATATACATTTGGCAGCTTCAAACTCATTATACTGCATATAGGAAATACTGTACTGATTAATTATTGTATTATGACAGATGGAAACGCCTAACATTCCTTTTCAGCCAACCCCCATATAAAGCTGCTTAATCAGCTAGTTGGCCAGCAAACATGTATCTATACCTTTTTGTGTGAGTGATACGTAAACACGTTGGTGCCATTAGCATGGGATAATAAACACCAGTCATTCACAAGTAAGTCTTGGCAATCCTGTTTGGCACCAAAGGAGCAGCAAAAATGATCTCCATGGAGACAATGACAGCGGACACTCATTTCACTCACAGACATTTGCTGATTGGTATTCACACAATGTCTCGACTGAGGCAGCCAGGTGTCAAGAGCTGACATATTTCTTTCCACAGCAAATTTTCTCCACTTTTCCCAACGTTTCCTTGGGTCCAAACAGTAAAATTGTGAATTGACAGCAGCGGTATAGGATGGGAGCAGCAAGCATCCATTAGCGAGTGGAGGAGAGGTGTATTCACTGAGTTGCCATCATTACACCTGGCCTCTCCACAGCCCAGATTAGGCAGGCAATTACAGTTGTCTGCCTATTGGGTTTGGCAGCACAAATACTGGCTATCAGCTGCCATTGTTTCCCTCCGCACCATCATGGAAACGCAAACAGGCGTACATGCAAACAGACACTCGCTCATCACTCTCTCTTGCTCACTCTGTATCTCATTCTTCCTTCTGCTCTCTCTGTCCAAGCGAACACCCTGCCTCTGTGTGTGAGACTGACCACCGAGATGCTCAGCGTGGCAGAGAGCCCGCTACTGGTCTTCACTGTGCTCTCATTGTGCCAAAGCCATCCAAATGCCAGTGATGCCTGCAGGGCATGCCCGCTGAGTGCGTATGCTTGTTTAGTGTGTGCTTACGTGGTTTTTATGTCTCTGTATGTGCATGTGTGTATAGCTGAGTGTTCCTCTTCTCACCCATGGGTGACACCATGCTGTGATTCTGCCTTAGTTACTCAATGGGATGCTTCTAGTTGTTGTTGTTGACTGAAAACACTGCATCTATGTGTGTGTGGGGGGGTGTGTGTGTACGCAAATTAGCGACCGGACCTCCCTGTTTGGCCTCTGTAGTGCTGCACATCTCTAGGGCCTCAGCTGGAATGATCCTCCAAGCATAGAGGCTGATTGCTGGAGCCTTTCGGTGGAATGTGAGCTGACTGCAAAACGTGGAAATATCTGGCACTTTGCATTTTCTTACAGTGACGGGAGCCAGAGTGGTGCGCACACGGACGTTTTGGAGAATAAACAACATTCCCGCTGCCCCCTTTTTTTCGGGTAAGTGCTGTGACATCACTCCCCATCACCATGGCAACTTAGTGCTCTCTCTTATACTGCAACTCCTGCAGAGTGTGTGTCTGTATGTGTGAGAGTGTGTTTAGACAGCTTGAGGCCAATGAGTTGGTCACAATGTGACAGGACTCTCTTCTCCTCTGAGTCCTGGACCTCTGGGGACAGAGAGAGGAGTCCCGTAGGTCAACTGTGGACATGTTTGTGAATCTGTGTGTGATTGTATGTGTGTAAAAGGAGTTGCACCAATAACCCGTGTTGCTGAAGTGTAATAAATATCTACAGATGTGTTAAAATTGGCTTAGTGCATTGATAGACTGCAGTGACACTCCAGTGACCACCATTGACATACTACTGTGTGTGTGTTTTTGAGCTCATTGCCGTTCCCCCGAGATTTTAAAACCTATCTTGCAATCAATCACGCAAACCCTTCATGAATTCATGCGGCTGAGGTTGTTGAGCAGCAGGGTTCAATACCAAATCTCTCATGGCTTTACAGTTAGATTTGTGGCCACAACACTCTCTGTAATATGCTCTCTCTCTCTCTCTCTCTCTCTCTCTTTTTTTTTAACATTTACCCAAGCAGAAGGAGTAAAATTAATTCCCACTGCCCACTTTAGAAAGGCTCAAATACACACCTCCAGTAGCACCACGTTTTCTACTGCTAAATACTGAGCAACTCCCCTGGAAGGACCAGAGTTTATGTACATCGCTCAAGGGGCCTCAGCAGTAGTTAATGAGGGAGAGAAGAGTGTTTCTTATTCATGTTTCCCTCACTGATTTTCCCAGCTGGACAGGGAGGTGATTTCCCAGATGGCCACCTACATAAAGCATGACTTCAGGTGGTGCAGTTGAGGCTAGATGCAGGTACGCTGGGCATAATTTGCTGAGTTATCTAGTCTTATTAACATATTTTATGGTCATAACTCAGTGAAACCGGGTCACAGTTTACCTACAACTACAACAACCACTACACTTCTGCCTGTTATCCTTTGATTTCCAAGACCCATATAAGTGTGTTTTTTTTTTTTTTCATCACAGGTGTTGTCCTGCCAGATGGTTATACGCCTATCATTCTTGAAGTGGCATGACCGTGCCATCTACTGTTGTCATATGGCAGATTTCTCAGGACAGCATCCCAGCTTTGGGACAGCTGTTAGGCCCCTTCATCCCAGTTCACAGCTCATTGGGCCTGTTTCCGGACCATTGTTGGCTTGTTAATCCAGTCTTGGGATCTACTGCTCTCAGATGTCATTATTTTAGCCCAGTTCCTTTTATAGATGTCTAATTTCAGGTTTTTAGGTTTGACTGCACACATACAGTACTGCACTCAAACAATTTTTTCTGAATCATTTCAATAGACGGACTCGACCACCTCAATGTAGAGTGATTTTATAAGTCATGTCATGTTCCCCGGTGTTTCAGTTTTACACATGTGCCACCTGACTGACTACTTGCTACCCTGAACAGTGATTGTCTAATCATATCTTAGTAACCATGACTAGACATGGCAGGCCTGTCAAACTTTGCATTTATCCTCATGTTGAAGTGGTGCACATGAGGCTGTGGTATGAGCCATACACAGCACTTAAAAGTTTTGAGGGAGGTATCTTTTTTTAACCATAGACATAAACATAATGCAGAAGAAGAGTAGAGAAAAAGACTAAAGAATGGATTGTTTGTCTTGTCTAATGCAAGTGCTGTAATCCAGTTAGCACGTACAGCTAACTTGTACTAACTCTGCACTGTGTGGATGCTGATAAAGAGTTTAGGCTAACGTTTGTTAATTAGATTTAGGTATGTTTACACTGATAAACAAACAAAGAAGAGGAATTCTGCTTATTAATCTCCATGTCTCCTAAATAGATCATCAGCTCGTGAGGGTGTTGACTTCTGGCTTGGACATGCAGCTTTAGCCTCCATCTCGTAGCCACCAAGTGCACAATTTTAGACCACTTTTAGAGGATTCTGATCAACAGCAAGTCAACTTGAAACAAAGAAAAGTCACCTGGAGATGGTCAACTCATGGAACAAATGTTAGCATAATTAGCTACAGCTAACAACATCTGACAGTGACAGTGTAATTTCAGCAAAATCTACCACTGCTGGCTATAAATGATAAATCTGCTTTTGTGAACCACTGTCTTAATACAAGGACATGAACTCAACTCAACGACACATGCACACAAAGACTGTTCTTCAATGTGTATTTATCCAGCGGAACTGCATTTCTTACTGCACAAATACAATTATACAAAAAAAAAAAAAAAGAAAGAAAGAAAAAAGCAATGAAAGGGAAGGAGTAGGTGAACAACAACGAAGAACCACATTCTGTGAAAACTCTGCATGTACAAACATGAAGCAAAAAAACAGCAAACAACTTGTTTCCACCCACAGTGATCAACAGTCGAACCTTTGCAACCTGTAGGTGAATCAGAATGCAGACCAGATTTCTCTTTATTGAGGTCATGGAAAACAAGCACATCAGCCCGGTCAACAGCCAGCGGTCATGCTGTCCTTATTAGAGTCACATGTGGCACAGTAATTCGGATGATGGCAGCTCACGACGAATCAAACAAACAATGGGAAGGCTGAAAGTAGGATACACAGAGAACCTTCCACGTGCTTCAGATGACTTGAATTCATTTAAAAATAAAAAGATTGTACATTGTGTTTATGAAATCAGCTTATTTTTTAATCAACTGAGCACTTAATTGATTTGCTTAATTCATTAACTGCAGTGATTCTTGAGATTGACAGAAACACAGGGTGGTGCCAGAGTTTCAGGTGTGAGCAGGATGCTAATTGAGGGACTCATCATGAAAAGATTTATCTCGCTCACAAGAGGAGAGAGGTGACTTTCAATCCTTATACTTACTTTGTGATCATCAATCACACTGAGGATGAGCTACCGGCGTGTGCTGATGCTAAGATGTATCGACAGAGACTGTTCTCACCATGGCTCCTTATAGGACAGGAATGCTGTTTTCTTGAACCACGATAGTAGAATCCAGTGTTTGCAGTAATTATATTACAGTGAGTGCAATAAGTGGGTATCAGCTTTCCGAATCAGTGTTGAAAACTGGCTTTAAAGGTCATGAATCTATTCGTAATAAGTCAACATGCTATTAAAATTTTATCGCTAAGATGGTCCCAGTAGTTCCAATCTGAAGCCAAATAACATTTCAAAGAGTCACAGATGCTAAATGTCAATAATTACATCAGCTAACGATAATCCAGCAAGACACACCCACTAAACATACATTTAACAGACAGGCTAATGAGAGGATTAATCAGCTAGCTCCTGTTAGAAGTTTATGTGATGTTTTACACTCCTTTCAGCTATCCCTGTGCCTCGTGGTTCTTAATCTTGACAGTATTCAAAGAGGAGGTGTCTGTGTCCTCGTTTCCAGACCACGCTCATAAATAAGCATTTGCCCCACAATCTCTGGGAGCCAGGGTGAGATATGAAGTTGCTTATTTAATGAGTGTGTCATGATAGTTAATATTAGCGCTGTTTTGCAAAAAGGAGAAATCGCGAAGGCTGTTAAAATCAGTGGTCATCAAAAGTTGAAAGAATGGAAGATAATTAATATTCTCTTTTGCAAAGACGCCCTGCGGGATAGGGCAAAGCCCGGATATGGAATCTGGAACTGGAGCCAACGCTAGAACAGCCAGAAAGCTCCAAAGTGTTCAGACTAGAGACACTTTAGGCTCAATCGCTTTCCAACCACTTCCCCAGCACGAAACCCTGGCAGACCTGCAGTGTAATCTCCTCTAAACGCTTTTATTAAGACTTCTAATTGCAGCTCGGGCTTTCTCCCTTCAGGAGAACAGGCAGAGGAACAAAAACAGAGCTTATTCACCCCAAAACAGGCTGCAGGCATATGGCAAGGCAGAGGCATAAGGCGCTTTAGTACACAGGAGCTATACTGCATCGCTCTGATTCATGGCATAAATCTGACTGAAAGAACACCACACATATTCTTTAGGAAAACAGCCCAGTCACATCCAGGTAATGCAGCGGGAATTGTTACTGGCAGAAGCAAAATTCAATATATTATTTCCTATGACAGGAACAGCTCTATGACAATGCAACACTTTCATAATATTTCATACCCGCACATCTGACTGGAACAATGAAAGCTTAAGAAGCAATCACATCTAAGCCTTAAGGAAACCTTTCATTTCATATGATCACAATAGAGTCAGTCATTTCCTCGGTTATTTCCTCCATCAGACAGCAGTGTTTTTTTAACACATTAAAGGGTCTGTGTTAATGCATTGGCATCGCCCAGGCACTCCAAAAGAAGAGACTGCACTACTTTAAAAGATAATGAGGAAACAATCTTGGCAGGTGCGATTGATCCCACTGTTTTATAGCGTAGGGATTATCAAAGGATTATCTAACAATAATTATGCACCCAAGGTCGACACAGCGCTTTCATGTTCACGCTGTGAGTGGCAGCGAGGTGTGTGTGTGAAAAAAACAAGGCGGTGAAAGGACGTAAGGGTGTGCGAGTGTGTAAATGTATGATGTGAGTGTGTGTGTAAAAAAAAAAAGAGGAAATAAAGCATTCTATGAACCCAATCACAAGTCGCAAAATATCACACAACCCAAAAGTCACTTATCGCTACCAAACACACGGCAGTAAAAGCAAAGCAAAGAACAGACATCTCCTGAAACGGCAGTAACACCAACTCATGGGGTCTCCTCCCCATGGAAGATCTGGGATTAGCAAACAGGAGACTCCCAAACATGGTGTCTCTGAAGGCTTGGAGTCGATTGGGTCACACCCCTCTGTAAAGTTCATGGGTGATGAAGTAATGTGGAGTGACAGCAGAGCATTTGCAGCTCACTGATTAACCTCGCACTAGAGATAAAGAATTGATTTGTCTCTCTAACAATTCTGCAGGAAGCGAGTATTGTTAACTGTACTAAAGGTGCTATGTAATAATCTTCTGCAAGTCAGGCTCTCTTCTGAAGCTCTTCAACACTTCTTTCTAAAGAAATCTGACAGAAGGAGGGCTGATTAATGTTAAAAACCTAAAACAGTAGACAGAAAAATCCACGTTTGACAGCAGATTTGGCCTTCTAAAGATTGAATACTGATTTTATTATCTAAGCACCTACAGTACATCTTGCCATCCTTTGAAACGACTGATACAACAGAGCAGCATATCTAAAAGGCGCGATGAATGGCTGCTGTAACACTTGTCTGTTTCTAAGAAAGTACTCAACATGCCATGATTGAAACTACAATGATGCAGCTCAGTAGACAAGGTGGACTGGTATGTTGTGTTATTAACATGCTGCACACATGTATACAAACGTTAGTGGTGGAAGCAGCCAATTAGATGGGAGGACGATGGATATTTAGTCTCTGATTAGTCGGACTGATGGAGTTAGCTTTGGTTCACAGGAATCCAATTGAACAGTCATAGCAATAAAGTGGTGCTGGTGCTGTAATATAATAGTCTGCAGTAACTAGAAACTACAGAGGACAGTGGTTCTTGGACATTTTTGAGCCTGGGACAAATTACTGCAGTTGAGTCAGGCAGTGAACAGTTTAAAAAAAGACATACAACAAGCTTTCTTATCCTGTGGAGATGGTCCAGGAAGGTTGGTTCAACAGAATAATACACACACAAAAGGAAATCTCAGTAGTTTTGCTTTTATCTACTTATGTTTTGATATTTTGCCTTGGCACACGCTGTGCCTTCAGTAAAATGGCAGCGAATTGAGTTTTGGGCTACTAAAGTATATATATAAAAATACATTGGAAAAAACAGACAAAAACAGGTCTTTCCCTCCAGAAATGTCCCATTTACTCTGGGTAATCCATAGACCAGTCAATTGTCATTTCATTGCAGACGGAAGGTAAAAATTGGAAAACATACTTTTCTTACAACCTGGTCAACGTAACAGCTGAATGCTGGAGAAATGTCAACTCTACAAACAGATGTTCCAAGTCCCCAAGAACACTTAAGGGTTAATTATATTAGATAAACCTCTAACCTAGAGACAAATACCAAGCTGAACACTGAAGTTATTTTTACAACTGTCAGTTGTTAATTAGATTGTGGTTAGTAATTTTCTTGTTCTACCTTTGACCTACTGGAGTTTTACACTGCAGTGGATGATTATAACATTTACAGTGTGTTATTCTTAGTTTTTACTTCCAAAGAAATGGTTTAGGGTTACCTGACTGGAGACGATTAAGAGCAAAATGATATGAAAACTAAAGAATTGATAGAAAAAAACTACAAAAATAAGACTTAGATAGCTAAAAGAAAGAATTGTCCCAAGGTCCACAGTCCAAGAAACACTGTTTTTTTCTTTGCTTTGTCAGTAGCCATTTTCAAAACACCTGTCTTGATCATCTAAAGCAAGCGTGTATGACAAAAGTAGCTATAAGGTCCGTGTGTGTGTATCGAATGTGTTGGGGAGGGTGTGTAGATGCATCACTGACACAAAGGGGTGTGAGGCTCACCAGTTGTGGAAGAGATGTTGACGTCAATGCTGATCTCTGGGATGCCTCCTCCCTTCAGCGCGGCCACGCAGGTGTACGTGCCAAAGTCAGTGAACTTGAGGTCTATGATGTCCAGGTTGGTGGTCCCGGGGGATATGTCGGGGTCCGTCTGGGTGATGACCATACGCTCTGAGCTGCGCAGGGCACGGCCATTTTTCAACCAGCTGAACGTCAGCTCTTCGGGCGGGGTCGCCTCCACCTGGGATGTTCATAACATGTTATGTTGCATTTACTTGTAGCTTTAACTTGTTATGTTATGCATACGTGTGTGTTTCCTCTACCTGACAAGATATCTTGACTTCACGTCCAATCTGGATGTTGTCATCATTGTGGTAGGGGTCAGGAGTGATCCAGAATCGGCCCTTTTTCAAAGCTGTGAAGAGATGATCCATTTCATTAGAATTAGAATTACATTTATACACAGCACTTGTTCCTTCCCAGTCTGAAACATGCTGCTGGAACGCGTTTACTGCAGGTTATGGCTCTGCTTGTCATATTGATGTGATTTCTGAGATGTAATCCCAAAGACACGATTTTATAGATTTTTCAAATTGATTTTTTCTTGTGTTTTTACTTTTCTCGGTGTCCCCACTTCAGGCTGTGAAATCACTGTTATGCATCTCCAGTTAATATACTGTAAATGTGATCGTGTTACTCATATCTGCTGAGACTTTGCACACTTCTTACACTGTTCAAATGCATAGAAACTGATCTGAGCATAGAATTGTGAGCATTATTTCTCGCTCATCTAGATGTGACTCTCATAATACGGCAACTGTAACTATTCTTCAAAAACAACAACTGAAAGTTTAGCTTATGATGCAGCAAAAGGGTCAAACAGACGACTTAACAGATAAAGAAGAACCATATGTTTGTTCTGAAGACTAACGCTTTGAACCAACATTAATATTGATAACTACAGACTTTAAAAAATCCTACAGAATTCAAGCAGGTTCACACACACTGACTCAAACATGCAAACACACACTGTGAAATTGGAGAGATACCTAACAAAATATCCACCAGTTCTAATCCAATTTTGTTTGCAAACTCCATTTTCAAAGCACAGCTTCTCTGAACGGAAAAAGATGATTTCATTATAATGCATGCTGTATTGGTTTCTACTGTTCAATTCATCTCCTCAGCAAAAAAAAGCTGACGGCACCACGGAAATCTTTTCATCTAGCAATTCCCATGTGACATTATCATATTCAGTTTGGTAAAGGGAAAACGAAAACAAAACCTGCGTGTCAGATTTAAACACAGGAAATTGAATGTGCAAAACGCTGTGATGCCTGCCGAGCTGCACGTTGAAGGGGGAGACGAGTGACACCCGCCTTCTTGACATGATCTTCCTCCTCGTGTTTGAAATCAATGTCGGCAGGCAGAGAATCCTATTTCTGACACGTGTCAGATACAAATATTACAATCACGTCAACGCTCTCGCAAATTCTCACAAACACCGTCGAGCATTTGCATTCATTCTTGCATCCCATATATTCTTATTCTGCAGGGTGCTGCCTATCAGTCATGTCGTATATAATTCAATAGTACCGGCATGGAAAGGTGTGGCAATTAGCATATTATTGTGTGCAGCATATATCTGTGACCTTTATGGATATGAAGATAATACAAAGCATTACCTGCAAACCACGTTCATTTCCCGTTTGGGCTCAGCTCTGCATAACAGTGTACATCTACTACATACACGCCAAGATTCAATTTCCTTAATGGCAAGATGCACAGTGTAAGGTTAACGACACAATAAGAAGTCCATGGTGGAAGCCATAAAGCGAGCATAACTGTAAGGGGAACACAGATTTCCTTCAATCATACATGTCAGACAGAAGCCACCACGAAACAGAGTTGTGGTTACATCTTGACAGCCTGAAAAGGATTTTGTATCTCAGCATCATCCTCAGCAGAGTTGGTAGCTGCTTCTTAATAAAGTATTATCTCATACACACACACGTATTTCCACACATCTGTGTGAGCCTTTGTGCTGTCACAGGTGACAGCGGATAAACATTTGGATTAACTGCCTCTTCCTCCTTTTGCCTTCCTCCGACTTGAGTATATTCTCCTCTCAACTTAAGAAAGTCTAACACAACTAGGCACTTAACAATCCCCGACCGAGCTCTACTTTACCGCTGAGGCCAGGTTTAATCTTGTACATGAAGCTGTCTGTCAGACGAACGAACACAAGTCATTCTCCTCAGTTGCTTATACTTATTTCTTTCTGCAGTAAATATTGTGAATAGCCACACAGGGAGTGTATAGCAACCAAACGTATAATTGTCAGTTTGGGAAGAAAAAAGTGTTGGTTGTGTCAGGCTGAATAAATACTTTTCCACAGCAATTCTAGTTCGTCCTTGACAACAGTGACTGTGCATGTCTGTAAATAGTATATTGCCTCATCACAGAATCCCCCACAATACAGTGCTTTCTTACAGTGATTCAAAGCAAAGACTGTATACTGTATATGTGCTTCTAAAGCCAGCAGATAAAGTTTGCAATTATTATATAGTTTATAGTTATTATAGTTTTGTTGCTGACAGTTTTATGTGCTTAGAATACATTTTATTTATTTGCCTAATCTGAATTTACAGTCAATTCATTTCTATAATCCCCACGTTTGCATTATGTGTTTAACACATCCACGCTCCCTTAACTCATTTACTTTAAAAAGGTCATCAGGGTAACTCCCTTTATCGCTAACCACTATGACTGATAAATCTCACCTGCCTTTTACACTACACTGCTTGTGCCAGAGCTGCTCCAGGTAGGCATGGATTTAAAATTAACTTCAGAGGCCAATATTAACCTGCAATTCATGTAACAACATGCCAATGTTATCAGCAGAAAACACGAAGTTGGGCAGCTGAACAGAATTTGATTCACATTGGCCAAATGGACCTCTGGTGCTGTGTATGTAGACACACTTCACTGACCACAGGATGTGATGAATCTAACTCTACAGTGGCCTCATGGCGTCTACAATCGTTTCACAATACAATGTGGACCTGTAGGGATGGGATGGCTGGGCACGTCATCACAGCATGTGAGAGCTCCATCTAGAAGAAACTGGATTTGTGTTACATCACTTGCCTATTTCTTTATTCCTTTCTTACTGTTTGATTTAAATATAAATTCAAATTTAGTCATGTTGATAGCTCAATGAATGGTGAAGCACAGCCATTGGCTAATGGGCTAAGTTATGTCATTTTCTCAGGCAGCATCAAGAGTGTGAAGGTAAGCTGTCCCAGAAAACATCAGCTGGTGCAAATTAACCTGACCATTAAGTTGTGAGCCTTTAATTGCTCCCATTTATAAATAACTGTGTGTTATTGAGCTGTTTATCTACTTAAATTTGAAGAACATTGATTAACACCCAGGTCTTCATATTATAAACATTGTTAAACAAATGTTCAGCTTACAGGGCTGCAAGCATTAAATGATATAAACGACCTTGCAGCTGGTATTTGTAGTACTGATTTATAAATGATGTGTAGTTCCTGATTGCAATCCCCTCCCCTCGCCCTTCAGTTCCAATTGTGAAGGAGAAACTATGGTGGTGGCGAAACGTGCAGGAAATACGAAATACCCTATCTAGAGCCATTGTTTAGTTTGTCTTTTCTGGGCTACTGTAGAAACACGGTGGTTCAACAACTCTTTGGTGTCTGTACAAAAAGAAACATTTTTTTAGGTGATTATACAGTAATGAAAACTTATACTTCTGCCATATTTTCAAAATAGAGCTTCCTAAATCTTACATACGTTTATGATTGACAAGTTTTGGACTGACACAAGGGAAGAAGAGATTGAAGTCCACACTGACTTGGCTGCTTTTTAATATCTATGATAATACCAGCACACCAAAGAGACTTCCTATATTATCATACTGATCAGATCATGTTACCACCAAGCATCAGAGCTAACATCAGTTTTATTTTCATTCACCTCCTCCACTCTTTGTGTTTGATGTTGCGATAGAAAATCAACAGCTCCCATCGCCTGCTCCCATATTTATATTTAGATTCCACAGATCTTACCTGATAGGTAAACTGGGAATAGAAAAAGTCTGATTGAATCTCGGTGGTCACTTGGCGCTACTTTTCCCAGACTTCTCCTCGTGGTGACTCAGCCCTCCCTCAATTTCTGCACAGAGCTGCACTGCACATCAAAATAGCCAGTGCTGCATATGTGCACTCATGCATATTTCAGAATTGGTTCCCTCCCTGCCTCCACCACATTCAAACGTCCTTTCCTGCAATTTTATCTGAACATAAATATTGAATAGCAAGTAGGAATTCCAGTAAATCGACTACATTTGTGTACAAGAGAGATAAGTGGGCATTACTTCCCCTGGTTGTAGTAAATTTTGCTGGACAGCTGCAGTGACTAAAAAGGTGCCTGTTCCCTTATGCATGGAAGAGAATTTAAAACTGGAGGTATAAAAGGTATAAAAGGCACTGTGGTGAGTGTGTGAGGTGAGAAGTGCAGAGTTGGGAGACTTGTGATGGCGTACTGTCACTCTTCCTTCCCCATTTCTGATTACCAATTCATGGCAAAAGTTACATGAATCTTTAAGGAGGGCTTCGCTCCGAAACAGAACTTTCCCATTTACGCTGGAGGTAAACTGTGTCTCTGACTTTTGTTACACAATTTCGACAACACCATTAAAATCTTACAAGAGTTTGTGTGTATTCAGTGAGGGTACACCATAATGTAGGTCAGACAAAATATCATGACCTGTAGTAAAATTAATGTGCGTTTCTGAGGATGGACAAAATAATCCCAACTTAAGGTCCCCTTGCTATCTTTTTCTGGAGCTTTCAATCATATCATACTGTCTTCATTAGGAGACTGTGTTTACATTGTTGTTATGGAGATGGATCTGTTTTCATAGGAGCTCAGATGCAGCTCCATGACAACCGACTAGGGGTGTGTATCTCTCCTACTCAGACAATTATAATAGATACACAGTCCACAACAACAACAACGTTATGATGATTGCAATAGATTAAAATTTAATATTTTATGTTAAACTAAAATAAACAAATTAGTTCCTTGATTTTTATTTCTAACACTGAATATTTTACACCAACAGCAGTAAAAAATGAGCGATGATGCAGCAGATAACCAGCTGGAGGAGGCATTAGCTGCTAATTATGGCTGAACAAAAATCAGAATTTTTCCTGACATGTTAGCTCTCAGGTTTTACCAATCATATAGACGTGAAAACATCAGATTTCCACACAGTCAAAGGGATAAAAAGTGTGGATCCTGATCATATTTCAGTTATAAAATCCACCGCAGAGCTTCTCTTCTGCCAGGCTGTATCACACTGGATGGCGGTATAGGAAATGAAGCTCATGTCTGATTCAAACATAGTTTTTCAGCTTTGCTAACGTTCTAGTTCTGAGAGCATTAGAGGAAAAGAGTTGCTCAGCCCTCTGCTTCCATCACACTATTCTATGTCTATCACACTTTGTTTTTGTATTTGGAAGAATTTTGGGCCAAGACTAGGTTTGTAAAAGTTGCTGTTATCGTGCGTTGCTCTGTGTGCAACAACGCAGCAAAAACGTACAGTGATTTCACTGACAGATGTGGTCAGAAGATGAGAAAGGTGCTCTATAAGTACAGTCCAGTTACCATTTACTCGACATGTGTTGACTGCTCCCTTATGTAGCTTTAACTGTCAATGCTCAAGTCACGCTTTTACATGTGCCATACAGCCTGTGGCAGATTTTATGATACAATTGCATGTTTTAAACTGCATGATGTAAAGATTTCAGTCAGTGTTGTACATGGTAATACATTTCTTTCAGTGTGGGACAATTGTGGTTAAGTTGAACCAGGTACGTCACAAGGGGAACATAGAGAGCTAACAGAAGAGGGGCACACGGATCCGTAATAAAACAGTATTGCGGATCTGTAATAAAACAATATTGCGGATCCGTGCAGCCAAATCATAGAGGTTTGTGTTGTGTGATACATGCGTTTCAGTTAAACACATTCGTCTTTACACCCCTATAACTCATGGTTTAGAGCCCTGAAAAAAAGTCGAGAATAAGCTTTCATGCTAACATTTATCAATCACAGAGTTCAACTTTTGTTCATTAGGCGGCAACTAAAGCAGGGAACGATCAGCGCAATAAGCAATTTCAGGCACCAGTGTAGAAAATCCAGTGTTATTTTGAAAAACATTGCCAGTATCATAGGCGATGGGGCATAAAACACAAGTCAACCTAGGCACAAACAAATTCAGTATGAATTATTGATGGATTTTGGAAGCTGCTTGCTTTTTATCACCATCAGAGCTTCCTGTCACTGAACCTTGACTGCAGGAACATACAAACGGAGTAAAATATACACTATAGGGACACTTACTGGAGCTACTTTCGTCATGACAATATCAAAAGAAGAAATATAGGCTCTGCTTGTGCTTACATTTGCATTACATATCTCCTGTATCCTATTTTGCCTGAGAGACTGCATGCAGTGTGTTCCAAATCATATTCAAGACATTATTTTTTGATCATTACCATTCATATTGCAATGCTCCTATTTCTTTCTTTCTTTTTTTAAACCACAAACTGAGGTACTTTCACTTGCAGCGAGCCTGTATGATTCTCCATAGCTTTAATAGCCTGTGGGAATAATGGGTGGCCTGTACATGAAAAGCGCAGATAATCACACAAAGAGAAAAGCCCTGGTTGAGGCCTTCTTCTACAGAGAGCTCATGTCACACGGCAGGATTACAATACCACCTCTGGGGAGCTTCTTAGCAGGGCAAACGTACACACAGCCTTTACATACAGACTGTGACATGCACGTACATACGCTCATAATGATAAAGACACAATGGCTCCACTTATGCGCACACACAACTGCTGCAACACAGCAGGAGAAAAAAGATGTTTGAATATGCACTCGCTCTCCTGCTCTCTCCAGTGCATTCTCCCTGCCTTTGTCAGATAGAGAAGAAAGACGTGTCTCACTCCGCTCTCACTCTGAATCATTATCCTGTCTACCCATCAGTCCATCTTATTTTTCAGTTGGACCTGTCTGTGTGTGTCTCTCAGCAGGCAACATACTGTGCTCTCCCTTCTTTCTTGCAGAGAATATCAGCATGTGAAGCTGAACTCATCTCTCAGAGCCAGATGGATGTCTCTCTAACTGCCACTCTCCTCTGCCTCGTCTGCTCTGCTCAAGGTTAAATACAAAAAAGGACATAGGGCATTAGCATTAGTTCATACCGCCATCCAAACACCTTTCATTTCCCTATTATCACTCCATGCATCTTCAAATTAGCACCAACACTCAATATCACGACCGCTCACACATATCCATTCTTTGGTGGGAAATGAGTCCTAAACGCTGCTCTCAACCTTCAGGATGACCTCCAGCTTTAATTTATGTTGAAAAGCATTCACTTGCACTGAATGCACAAACAAAACAGGCATGTGCACATGTACAGACACACACACAGACAGTCCTTAGGGCCGCAGCCCAAGAGACTTGTCTGCCTGTGCCAGTTCTAGCCATCCAGCCATTAAATCTGGCATTCATGAATGGAAATATATTCAGCTTTCGACCAGAATTTATTCCAAAGCAAATTTGATAAGGGTCATTCACATGTTGATTCACATGCTGACAGCCAGGGTTTTACAAGGCACGTCATGATTGTTTTCTCCCCACCACACAGTCTAAATATAAACAGCGGGGAGCTCACACTGGAAAAGATTGCATTTTTGCTTCTCTATAAATAACAGCAAGCTTCCAATCAGAGTTACAAAGCGTGGATTGTAGCTAGCGTGTTTGACTTTGAGTTTACGCTTGAATGTGTGCACGCCGGTGAGTGTGCGGAGTCAGCCGTGCCTACGTTAGCAGGTCGGAGTGATGGATGTGTCTTGGGTGTAAAAGCTTCACACCTGAATTTGTCAGGAACTCCTGGAGGAATTGTTGAGAAAATCCAGTGACAACACTGCGGCGTTTGATTTTGAATCTTTTGATAGCTACTGCAATGCTCATTTCTCTACATCACACAGAGGGAAAACACATTGCTTTAGCAAACAAAAACAAAAAAAAAATGGGAAGCACATGCACATGAGTCAAATTGTCTGTGTGCAGGGAAAACATGAAAACAAAATGCCAGGCCAGCTACCCACTTCAACTGCATGTACAGACAGCCCTGTCTCAATTCACCAACTCTCCATTTGAGTGCTGCCGACTCATGTTTGATAGCCAGCAGAAGAAAGGAAAAAACAACCAGAGTATCTTTGCATTGTCACAGCAGTTATATCACAAACTGGTGTACTTGTGGAGAACATAATGGACTATAGTGGTTAGGGGAAAGCAGGGTATTGACCTGCATTTGAAGACGTGTTGTGGACCCTTAATCCATAAAAAGGATCTTGTCAGCAGGGTGATGTGATGCCAGTAGCCTGCTGGGCTGGCTGCAGAGATGGCCAAGCCCTGGAAGGCCGTCTGGCTGGTGGGACAGTATGGCCAGAGAAACTACCATCTGCTGGGGAGAGATGTGTGTTTTCACACACATAGCCCCCTTTGGCAACAGCAGTTTGAGAGGGCTTCTCAAGGACTGCAGACGAGGGTGAACAAGCTGAGATAGGCACAGATGAGGCCACGGGGTGACCCTGCAAAACATGCAAAATTAACTCAATGTAGCAGAACCAAATCAATTGGCATTTCATGTACACGTGCAGTATTATGCACATGAATATCAATGCACTGACAGATGACCGTCATTTCTTTCCAAGTACTTGTGATTCCTAACTCTTCATGGCCACACACACACACACAAACAATTGGCAGAGCATTTTTGCATCAGTTGATTTTGAACTAAAGACTGTTTATTAGTCTATAGTCCCAATATTCTTACAATTAAATCAACCGATATAAGGTACATTTGAATATGTATTTGTCTGCACACAAACAGGCCTTCACACTTTCTGTTGCCTCTCTTTCTGGCACGCACGCACACACACACACACACGCGCACACACACACACACACACACACACACACACACACACACACACACACGCACAGCATCTAAAGGTCTGGCTGTGCTCTAGCCTCGAGCTTGGCTCATCCTCTTTCAATTCTCTTTTTCTCCTCACTTCAAAGTATAACATCAGTTGCCAGTGCAAAGACTGCACTGTATGTTTTGTCAAACACAATTAAAAGAAATACAATTTTGGTTTACAGTTATGACAATTTATTGAAACTCTGGCTAAATAAGCAGCAACATCCGAGATGTACAAGAGAACAAAGTGCAATGTCTTATCTTAATTCCTCCATGGTTAGATTATAATTTTGTCTGCATGAAATAGCATTACGAAGTAGAGACAGCACATACAATTCAAGTGCCATGTGCTGTATTATCTACAGTAGATTTTATTCCAAAGTTCTTCCTGTGTAATTTCAATAGAAGATCAAATCCATTCTGAGCACTACAACCTCACCCTGTCCACTCTGCCTCCATTTTCACTTAGAGGGTTTGCCATTTTAAGGGCCATTTCAAACCAGTTAATGGGCGGTGGAAGTGGACGATATAACGCTCTGTAAACTCTGACAGTGCAAAGTCTTTACTGATGGACACAACAAAGTCCACTCGTTTAATCACCTGGGCTGACATATCGACTGATAAGAGCTCATCACAGATAAATCGGTATGGTCGTGTATGTCAGCCGATAAGTACAGTAATACCAAAGATATGTTGGGGTACATCAAATTTCAAATAAAGAAGAAGCTGATTCTTTAACTGTGGAATGTCTAATTCAGAATATATCTTGGTCATAAGTCTTACTTTCTTAACATTTTTCAGGGGATATATGCATATTCGGTCCAAATATAAGTTTGTTCATGCCTCGATTTTTTCCTTTCTAAACACTGTGTTTTTATGTTGATTTACACAAAAGTATTAGAACATGGGGAGAAGTTCGGAAAAGAAAAAGAAAAAAAAGAAAAACATCACTTTGTTTCTACATACAAACATCTAACGACATCCATGGTGACGGAAATTTACTTTAAACAGTGTAAATTTACCACACCCCCATGCCAACCCACCCACCCGCTCACCCATCCAGTCCCCTTAATCTGGAAAGATGCTTGTTTGACACTTAGTAACAGTAGTGAGGAGAGATCAGGTCAACGCATGAAAGTGGAAAAACTGTTCTAGAAAAAGAGTGCATGTCGGGCATGCTTTGGTTTTTTGAAAAGCTGGTTGTTGAACAGAACACATGTAAACAAGTCTGTGAATATGAGTATGTTGGACATCTATACATGGCTGCTGAATACACTGCAGCAAGTTATTAAGGAACAGACAAAATCCATGATAAATCTCTATAAATGATGCAGTCTACTGAAGGACAGTTGTACCGCCCACCCTCGTCACCTGGTGCATGTTCCAAAATTGGATTTCCTGACAGCTAATCAGACTCAGGAGAACGGTCCTGATGCCATGCTGAGATGTGTGATAGTGTGCTGAAATCTGTCTCAGAATTAAATTTAAAAAAGCTGTCATGCTTTTGGCTTTGTTTGGTCAAATTCATTTTGACACCAGTGATGTTTTATTGAACTTCAGAGTATTTCTCATCAAACAGTGATGTGTTTCAAGTTTGTCTTCCTTTGTAATTGGCTTTACTTTGATAATCAATATCTGTCAATGTCCAAACTAAAATGATATGTCATTTGAGTAAGTTGGTCCAAAACTATACCCTCTGACTCTGTTCTTCAGAGACTACTAACTAATAACTATTGATCCCACAGCTGGACTGATAAGAGTAAGAGTGACTGTTCATCAGTCTCATGTGAATGTTCTCAATTTATTTTCTATTTTTATTGATTCTTAATTGTCTTTGTCACATATTGATTAATTATGTCATTTCAGCATCTCCCCTTTGAATTTGAGACTGCAGGGATTTCTTGTTTTAGATTGTTTTCACCTCAAATTCACACCAAGATGTGTGACTTCACTTACTTAGGACATAATTTCTTGTCACTTAGTCATTTATTTAGCCTCCTCCCTGTCTGATTGCCTTTTCTTTAAATATCTACAGTAAATTACATTGCACAGATGTCAGTGATGGCTTTAGGGGAATAAACAAGGCTCTCTCTGTTATGGGTACTACTCATAAAGCATAAGTTAAGAGTTAAATGATTAAGGCAATGTTAAGACATGTCTTAGGCTTTGGTGTCTGGATTGATGCAGCCAGGCACTGAATTGAATCCTTGTTTTTTTTAAACAGCTCGGCACTGCCTAACAAATCAATGACTATGGATCCTGCATGGCATTTAGTCAAGCAGAATAACACATATCTGTCCTGTTTGACTTTTAGCAAGTACAGACAATGCTCTGTAGCATTAAACACACAGTATGTGATATGTCACTATGGGTCCCTCACATCAAAACAATAAAAAACAAAAACAAACGTAGTTTAAAGATGTCGTGAAGTAGCGTGGGAACATGGGAGTCGTTGTCTTCAATTGTATCTGACATGACTCAGGCAGAAATCATGTTCACGGACAAGTTTATGTATTAAAGTTTTATTCAGTCTGCATTTAGTCGTCTTCTCAGACTTCCTCTTTCACTCTCTGACGCCATTGACAAGCAACCAAATGAAACGCACCTCATGTTACCTTAAATAAAATGACAGATTTCTCTGGGTTTGAACATTGTTGAAAACATTTGGGGTAATAAAAGTAGACAACTCAACTAAATATATAACGTAGGTGTTGTTGTTTTTAGACATTTTAATGCGGAAATATTATTCCTTTAAATGTGACAAACCAATCTGTATTCAAATGTCATACCTATCTAAGGAAAGAGGTGATTTTTTCCTTCAGTGTTTTACCAAGATCCCATATGAGAACCATTGTCAGCTTTAGACGTACGACACATCAATGAGAGCATGATATTTATTGCAGCAATTGCCTGCATTGAGTGTGCTCTGACTTATTTGCTGCCATGGGACACCTGACACCTTCTCTTTGATGTAAACCTCTTGATTCTTAAGTCCTCAACAACATTGGCACTTTCACAATACAGAGAAGGGGTTTATCTGTCAGGGGGGCCATCAAAAATGATTTGTTGATGATTTGATTTTCATCCCAGGGAGCATATGGCTGCATAAATAAATGCCTTCAAACAGGCTGAGCACTGAGGCGACCTGATGATGGAGCTGTGGCATAATGTCTGAGATGAAAGGAGAAAACTCTGTGAGAAACTTTCTGAGCCAATCTGCTAAACTCTCATTCAAATGTGTCCCATTTGTGAGTGTGTGATGTCCTCTGAAAAGTTTAAATTCATATTCGGATCATCTCATAAATGCTGTTTTGTTTGTAACGCTTCCACTAATTAACGTGTCTCTTTATTCACCTGCAAGAGGTTCCTGCAGTTTCACATTCAGGGTGTTGGGATCCTCTGCTATGTCACTGATGAAAGCCTAGTCACACACCACCCATAATCCCCAAGCTTAGTAATAGCAGTTGATTAAAGAGTATGAAAGTCGATTTCCTCATGCATCATGTCGCATCTGCAAGTCTTAAATCAAAACAGCTTTTCTTTGCAGATAGTAAAATTGCCTGTCTTGAGCATTAAACTTCAAAGCAGTATTTTTGCATTCTACTGTACATACCGTGCGCCTGGTAATAAGCACACTTCACCTTCTGTGTATCCATGTTGATAGAGAACTGTCAGTATGACTAGCATGCAAAATGGTGTTTTGATAACGGTTATTTCTGTAATGAGCTAAAGCGACATTAGATGCTCTTCTGCCTTCTGTGCCACTCAGGTGATAAGCAGCTTGGGGGGGAAAAAAAGCAAGCAGCGATGGCCCTCACCTGCTACTCTTGATAAATTGGTTATAACAACTCTTTGTGTTTTAATTAACGGTTTCACATTCACTTTGTCAACATAAACAAACTATATACTATAAAACTGCATTGCAATATGGTTGCAGTGTATAATAAAAATGGGCATATGCATACAAGATGTAAATGCTTTACCTGCCTTTAGTGTTCTCAGACAAAACATGAAATAAATTAGTAAATAAATAATGAAACAATAAATTGTGCAATAATTAAAGAAAGTATTAACACTTCCTTTAATTATTAAAGAATGAACACTAATTATTTCATCCTTCTTATTTTCATTTAATTTTTAGTTTTTTTTTTAATTTCAAAATTCTCCTTGTCAAGTGTGTTTTTATTCATAATAGAATTTCATTTTATTTTTTTGCTAATGACACTTTTATTTCATGTCACTTTTCACACCTTCACACCTGTCACTACCCCGTCACCTTTCAGCAGCTCACATACCCTCAGTCTCTTTTATCAAGATCAACAGCTGCTAACTGAATTTACCCGGCTAGCATGTGTTAGCAACAATAGCTACAATGTCAACTTAAATCTGAATCAACTAACTAGTCTGCTGCTGTAAATAAACTCAGCACACGGCCATAGTAACTAACCTTTATTGAGAGTAACATGGCTGCAGGTGCTACCTACGGGACAGGGCAAGCAATGGTGACAGCTTCACTGTCATGAACATTAGCAAATAAAATGTGAAATTTTGAAATACATTTTTTATGATGCAATAAAATGAATTAGCAGTTTTAATAATTGACTAAAGTATATCAGCAATCGTGTGTTATGCCATATATTTTGCTCATTTTATGGTCATTTATTTCATAGACTATTCTTTACTTATGTAATATTCAATACTTTGGGGCTCCACATATCTGGACATGCAGTCATGCTTTCTCACCTCGCACCACAATGGTGGTGGACTTCTTGGCCGGGTTTCCGACGTTGTTGCTGGCCACACAGCTGTAGATCCCCGCCTCGTCTGAGGTGATGGCTGGAAGTGTGAGCGTGCCCCCCTTCACCACGCTTCTTTGTGGCAGGCTATCATTACTGCTGACCCATGTGAGAGTCGGGGGCGGCTCTCCACCTGTGGTGATGCACACCAAAGATACTGTCTGGCCAGGATTCACTACAATAGGATCCTCCACAAGCAGCTTGATGGACGGGGAGGCTGTGGAGGAAGAGCACGTGGAGTTATAGTAAGACTGGCAGAAGATGGACAAGTTTGGCAGTTATGACAGTTACAGTATGTGTCAGTTAGGAGACTCCACACCACCTCATCCGTCTTTCTCCATGTCTGTCCAACAACATTTAATGAGACAGCTTTATAAATTACTGCAAAACCAGCAAATTGGGAGCTTATAAAATTATAATGCGAAAGAGTCAATAGCCTTTGAGTACCTGTCTTATTGGTGAGTCTGAAGATAACACTGCGGTCAGGGATCCCACACACATTTCTGACAGAGGCGATGCAGCTGTAGTTGGCATAGTCCTGGGGACGCAGGTTCTTCAGCTTCAAAATCTTCGTTTCCCCCTGCAGCTCAGACCAAACCAACACTGGTATGCAAATGTGTGCAAAAATATCAACATAAGCAAGTAAAAGAAATGCAGAAAACTAGGTAGTTGGAAAGAAATGAGAAAGGCCAAACAGCTCCAAAGAAAGGTCAAAGAGATGAATATGTATATAGTTTTAATGAAGCCAAAAATGAAAAGAAAAAGGTAGCAGAGCTCAAGAATATTACCGTAAAATCTCTATGAAAAAAACATGCTGGTATTTTTCAAGGAAATTAATGTGTCAACTTGCTCGATACCAACGGGCGGATTACTTTTCAGTCAATGGCACTGCAGTATTTTCATCATTCAGCTACAGAATTATGGATGGGCTCGGTGGGGGATCCTTCCACAGAAACGGCTATCTCACTGAGAATGTGCGTTTGATTCCCGTTGATGCCCGTCAACCGTGAGCCCCGCCCAGAAGGCTACGACGAGGATGTGGAGCTTTGATCTGCTTGACTTCAATGTCTGGCTGCCGCGTCGGAGGGGGAGGCGGCAGACTAACACATGAGTCAGCCGAACACTGCGGCAGTCCACGCAACATGACAATCACTCACATCTATCAAACCCTTTCATATCCAATGAGGCTTATGGATAACTTAATTGCATTAGATTAGCCACGGACTCCACACTCCACATCCTTTTCCTCTCCGTCACCTCCTCTGCTTCAGAGCAGATATCAGGAGATGAGCTCGGCCGTATTGAGAGTGCAAGCTTTACTCATAGCAAGGCGGGGTGTGGGGGCATATCGGATAGGAAATCTATTTAGAAAATGCAAGGGGCAGAAAAAGGAATGGAAAGGACAAACACATTAAATCGAATTGGACTGGGGGATTGATGGCTATATTGATGGAAAGATTGAACACTTAAGTACACAAGAGGTTCAGGAACGGGGCTTATGGTTGTCGGTAAAGGGCAAAGAAATTTTAGAGGAGTCTACTGTCAGTGTCAGGTCTCTTTTTTTTTTTCCAGTCTTATTTGAGGGATCGAATGCTCGTCTTTGGGAACACACAATCAAAACCAGCTTGATGAACTTAAAATGCATGTTAGTAAAGATGAAAAGCAGGTCTTTTTTTCATGCTAGGAGCAGGAAAATATGTAGACTACATTAGCCAAAAAAAGCTGGAAAAAAAAAGAGCTAGAGGATAATGTAAAAATTGACATAAATACGATACACGCCTCAGCAGGGCAATGAGCAATATGTTGCTAGCTGCGTATTTAATACTTAACAGTCTAGACAATATGCTCAAACAGAACATTACACACACCAAGAAACATCATAAACATCAAAACATATTGACTGCTGCAAAGAGGTGAGAATCCGACGAGATATGAGAAATGGCTTGATTATACCTTCGATGATTGTGCTATTCTCTGGCACTTTGTAGAAAACATTATGGAGAGGTGGAGGAGAAAGTAACAGACAGCAGAAAGGACAGGGTTCCTACAATAAAAGCACAGCTCTGGGCCTCACTTAATTATGAACCTGTTCTCCGTACAGAGTTTGAAATGCCACCACTGCATTTCTCCTGTATCGGTGGGAATATAAAAAACATTTGGTAGACTGAAAAAGGTGCTAGGAAATGAAGAATAATGGTAGGAGAAAGGTAAAGAGACAAACTTAATTCACAAATGTGCACGGCCAAAATGGAGGCCTGGCTGCACTCTAATGGACTCAACTTGTGCCTGTAGGCTCGATTTCTGTCAGTTATGAATTTGTAACTCAATTATCGAAGTATGTTTCAGGCAAGTTCTGACATATTGTTGAAAAATAATGTTATTAGCCATTTATATGTGCAAATTACTAGGACTTTAGTCAGGATTTATTTGGAGTTGGACTCGCACAAAGCTAATCTCTGGGTTTGGGTTTGCTCTGAAATTTCCAGACCCAATTAAAGCTTTAATAGAGGGCTGGATGAAGGAGCGAGGGAAGGAGAAAAGAGGTATGAAGAGCAGGAAGAGAAGGGAAGAGTGTCTGATGAGGCCCAGTTGTGCAGCTTCTTCAGCCTCCTTCACCCACTCCATTAGATCCCAGCCATCTTTCTTCATTTGGCCAAACATCAATTTCACTTCCTTTTTTTCCTCTCTGTTTCTTATAAGCCTCTTTTTCTCCTCTCTCCCATGTCTTTTTCTCTCTTGCAGATTTCCATTCCCCTCTGCCGCCCAATTCAACGGACAAATCGCATTCGCCTCAATCAATTCAAGAATATACAATTCCCTTACTAGTGACAGACAAAGTCTTTGTTGGCTAAGCAAAGTCCCAGAACAAAAAGCTTCTCAATTTTCAAATTGTAAAGAAAATCCAACTGGTTGTAAAAAGAGCCTGATGTTTCTGTGTCTGCAGTTTCTCAAAATGCCCGTAACTATGTAAAACTGGGTTGGTGAAGCTGATGTTGCTATTCGTAGGATTAATAAGTACAACTTTTACTAACAGCACAGCAAGAGGTGGTGTTAGGGTTTGACGTGGGGTTGTGAAACACACAAAATTCACGTAGCAATATGTCACCTTTGTAACAAGATGCTGTGTTGATTCATTATTTAGTGACTGTGGATTACTCATCTCTGCTGTGAAAATGCAGGAAGTGAGCGGCACGTTGTTGCACTTATTACTCATTGTCAGAAGAGATTCATGAATGTCATTTTTTACACACTTGAAGAGCCTTTTAAAGGCCCTACATTACATGTAGGACATGATCCTCAATATAACGCATTAGACTATTGATTAGTAGTAATAATAATGATTATACTATTGCTATAAAACAAAACCTTTTGCTTCTGAAAATATGCTTTGCTCACTCACATCTATTGTGACTGAAACATTAACCAACAAAACTAGTTTTTATACACATAAATTAGCAATCACAGTCACAAACAAACTTTGTAACTCTCTCTCATGGTGAGAGAGAGAGAGAGAGCCCTGCGTCATAAAAATTTGATCATGTTAATAAATTCTCAACCTGCTGTGCAAAACTGAAGCTCTGCCGCTTCAATCTAGCTGCAACAGAAATGTTAGCTTTTCCTCCTTCTTTTGGTTACACACAGAAGGGTGCCGCAGTTCCAAATGGTCATGAGAGCATCTCTTAATATGAGAGAGCACCGTTTGAAGGGGCTTCAACAGATTTAGCTCCTGATGAACACATCTTTTGCTATGCCTTCAACAGCTTATTATGGTTGTTTCGCATCCTCTATTCCGTATCAGCCTATTTATCCTTTCTTTGTAGTGCGCAGAGGGGGAGCAAAGAGTGCATGTCTTCATGACAGCCGACATAAAGCAGCAGTACAACATTCCTAGAAGTCCTCAACTTTGATATTTGACTCGTAACAGCTATAAACCTTTACCCTGAATAAAACAATACATTTCTCTTTGCATCCACTATTCTCTCTAATTTTTGATGCTGTCACCCATATCATGTTGCCTGTGTCTTACCTGAGTGAAAAACGGCTCGTAGATCTCCACTCCCTTGTCCGAGCCCTGCGTCAGGACCTCTCTCCCGCGATGCCAGCTGTAGCGGACGGGCGGGTTGGAATTGGCAACGCAGCGCAGGAACACAGTCCTCTCATAGTAGAACTGCTCCTTAGCTTCTCCTATACTCTGGTGTACCGTCACCACCGGGTCATCAAGGTCTGTGAGAGAAAAGACGTCAATAAACACTTTTCCATGAGTTGTTCAATTGACGAATGAATCGAAGACTTGGATCAATCAATCGCCACAGACCACATTTCAAGCATAAATACATGTATTTGCCTAGCTGTGGTGGCAGTAATAAACAAACCAGCAAACACAAATCACCCACGATCTGCGCGTCTTCATCGTGGTTAAAGATCTGACCGGAAGGGTCAGAATTTTCATTGCACTTGGAGAGCCAGTTATCAGCATGCACACAGGGGTCGATGTGTGAAAGGAGGTGAGAAGCCCTCTGCTTGAACTACTTAAGTCAATAGGATGCAGCCCAAGGGCACATTGACTGGGAAGTCAATGAGCGTGCTGCTATGTGCTCCAAGTCGCACTCTATTGAGAGCTTCAAACACGAGCGAGGATGACAAATACTGTGCACTAAAGTGATGTTTGATGTCCGTCACGTCAAAGAAAAATGTTTGGTTGGCCTCCGCTCTGATTTAGACACTCTGTGATTTGACACATCTGTTACTCTACCGCATTTCCCAGCAGATCTAAGGGAACTTTTACCCCAATGCTAGACAGTTTGGTTGTTTGAGAAAGCGCTTTTGGTTGATTAAATGGATTCAAAGTTAATCATCTTACCCGGCTATCACATTAAGCCTTGGCAAATGGTGTTCATCATAGCTGTGGTTTTCTTTTAGCATGCTAATACTCGCCTTTTAGATTATGTCTATTTGCACGCTCAGAGAACGTGGCGGGCTAGCTGCTTCCCTTTCATCTCTGTCCGAGATGCAATCAGTTTTTAACACGAGCAGAAAAGGCAATTTAAGGGAGAAGATGAGAGAAGCTAATGCAAGCTATCCCTCACACTAAAATTGTAACTGATAAAGGCTGACCTTTTTCATATGAAGGGGGAAGTGATTGAGTGTATTAATGAGTGAGTTAGTGTATCAGTGATTGAGCAACAAGGTGGATGATTGAGTGACGGAGAGAGCCGGTGTGTGAATATGCGAGTGAGCGAGTGCAAGCAGCTTACAGTAAATGAATACCCAAATCTTTAACGATTATAAGCCTCCAGAGAAAAACTACACACGCCTTAGGTATTATTAATGGATGAATTCATTGCTTTTAATTCGGTAGCGGTGGCCCACCCCAGGATTTGCTGAGGATCAGGTCCTAATCAAGGTGCCTGTGGGCCACAGTGCACAGCAGACCAGCCTCGACACGCCAGCCACAGAATGCTGATTCCTCAGTTTCATTAAAGACATGTTCTGCCCTACAGCCCCTTAATCAAAATCTAGCAGCGGTCAATACCTCATCCAGGATCCATTACAGTGTCTCAGGTAAGAGCAATTACCTTTGGGGGGTTGGGGAAAAACAGGGGAGGGGTGTGACAACGCTCCGGAGAAGACAGAGCGACTGCGGTGCCATTTTAGAGGAGCAGAATGCTCTAAGTAAATACACTGATTCATTATAGAGAGGAGGGGGAGAGTATGAATCCTACATCTTATCTCTGACGCTCCCCAGCTTCTCTCTCATCTGTTTCCTGCTTCAAACAGTCAATTTACCAACTGTGGCAGGAAAGGAGTGATTCATTGACAGCCCTATCTACCTTGGGATACACGTGTCTTTGAGCGTTGGACTTGATAGGAGGTTGTCTTTTTTTTTTTTTTTGCTTTGTGGTGACAAGTGCGCAAGGGTGTGTTTCCGTATGTTTGTGCATTAGGTAAGGAGGGGCTTGAGATATTAATAGGGCCGAAATTATATGCAGGGAGGACGTGTATGCTAGGAGCGCAAAGAGATAAATATGGAAATATGGAAATGTACGCACTGGATTAAATTTTGATGAATTTCAAACAAAATTCCACCTCCACCATCAGTCTTTCTCCCGTAAGGATGTTAGTGTGTGTGCCTGCGTGTGTGCGTGCGTACACGCGCGTGTCACTCTTGTGCAATTAGCTTCTGAAGTCACGCTTGACTGATTGTGAAGCTTAAATCCCCGAGCCCAGAGGAAAACTGCGGTGTACAGGCCGCCTGCGCCAGAGTTGTTAGGGTTTGTAATTGCAGGTTTATGGGTTCACAGGCCGGTAAATCTGCCCATGTACAGCTAAACGCTCCAGCGAGCTAACCTTAGCATCACTCCTGCTCACTCCCACCAACCATGACAAGTCTCAAAGGGTTTGTCTGATATTAGGACACGGGAGGTGGGGCAGAATGACACACACCGATGTGCAAATGCCAGATGCACTAGGTGTGTGTCAGGGGAGGTCTCACAAGGCAAGCAAAGAAAATGAAAACAAAAAACAAGAAAAAGGTAAAAAAAAAATACAGTTCAACAAGCTTTTTATCGTCTCAAGTGAGAACAACTCGAAGAAAACCTGAAGATCCTGATATTCCCGTTTAAATAGCAGAAAGCACATCTACTTTACAGGCCTACCAAAACATTTGTTGGACAAATAGGCACAAGTGAGTGGTATGGATAAAAGAGAAGAAGGAGATTAAAGAAGGTGCTTCATTATCACATCAAACCTTAGCTCCATCCTTTCATGTCGTCCAACCCCCACCTCCAAAAAAACAGACACCTGCATGAAAACACATTACCTCACTCCACCTACCCACGAACACACACACAGACACCAACTTAGACCCGGCACACACGCTGTTTTTTGGGCCGTCTCTTGGGTGTTAATCTAATATATTTCTATTTTTTTTCCTTAGCTTTGATGTATTTCACTCTCTCTTCCCGATTTGCAAAAGTCACCTGGGAAAGGAACACCTATGAGGCTCCCAGGCTGTCAGCCATGAGCGACAGAGGTCTGCGATTAATTTCACCTAATCACTGTCCCAGCTTGATTCCCAGCGGGGGCCGCTGACCTGAATGACATTTGCGCAACGTCTTTCATGAGTAAAAACAGCCCTGTTATGTCAAAGATAAGCAATTTGCTTTTATTTGGTGCCAAGGGACGGCGAGAGACTGTGTTAGAGAGACACGAGGCCCTGGTTGACGGGAAATTGAGACAAAAAGGAGAGCGTGTAAAGAGTTCTAATTTTCCGCTATCCAGATGCAGGGTTAATGAGGTGATGATACTGTATAGCAGCTGTCTCCTGCACTTATTCCAAATAAGGGTGACTTGCTCTCTTTGTGGTGGATTTTTTTGTTAGAAATATGGGCATGAGGCATAAGCGATTAGAGAAGTTATTACTTGGCAGCCTGCCGTGTGAAGGACCTCACCTTCAAGCCTCTTTTTTCAGAAGCTGGAGTTTAAAAGGTAGAGCCATCTCCACATAAATAGAAAGTAATAAGAGATGAATTTATTTTCCGGCTTTTTAGACATATCCTGGGCAGACTGAATGTCCGTCAAAGGCATCTGCTCATGCGAAAAGTGGTGTTTGTGTGATTTTTGAAAATATCAATGGTAGCCGTTTTTTAAATAAGAGGCTCAGGGAAATAAAGACATTCAGATAATGGGCAGTGAGGATTAAACATGAGATGGAGAAATGTGCACTGCATGCATAATGCGTGGAATTGATCTATCTAAAATTGCAAACAATATACAGCAGTATACCCTGTGTAAACACACTACATCAAATAAGACAGCACAAATAAAACATGATGCACATATAATGCTGAATGGTGCGCTTTGATGCATTTCATTTATGTGGGTCAAAGGGTTAATAAGCCATATTGGTGATATACGACATCGATCTCACGTGGAAGCCTCTGATGGAATATGTGAATCCAGCATGTAATTTACTGTCAGAACATTTCCGTTCCCTCCATCTCTCCACCCCCTGGCAACAGTGACCTCTATCTCATGGCTACACTCCACAGTAACTAGCTGCTGCTAGCTGCATCTATTTGGTGGCAGCTGTTGCTTCATACTAAAGTGTGATTGTGGCGGCGGATGGATGTGTTTGGAGGGTGGGCGAGGGCACGATGCATCTATCTCAGCAATAAGTCCACTCTGACGATGCCGCCTGTGTAACAGAGATATCTCAGTAAACTGAATATCATTCTCTGAGACATGAGATACGAGCGCGAGCAGCTTCATGCTCTCAGTGCTGTCGGGGGGATAAAGGGAGGGAGAGGGAAGAACCCAGGGAGAGGCTCATTCAGTTTGTGTGTGATATCTGAATGTGGCAGTGTAACACACATCTCAGTGGTGAGACACACATAAACAGTGACTGACAGATCAAACAATAGGAAAGCTAAGTGCATCTCACCACGTAATTAAAATGGTTAATGTACACATCGCTGGGGAGTCTCCGTTGTTTGCCTGGGAACCTCACGGTGACAACAACACTCTGGGAAGGCATTACTCCCAGCCCACACAACTTGGTTTTTGTTTTGTTTGTTTTTTTTTATACAGATTAAACAAATGACACGTAACGTGTTAATTAGCTTTGGCTGTGTTTGTAGGCGGATTCTGTTACCTTTGGATGGAGCCAGGCTAGCTGTTCCCCCCCATTTTCAGTCTTTGTGCTAAGCTAAGCTAACCAGCTGCTGGCTTTATATTTACCGTACAGACATGAGAGTTATATCAATCGTCTAATCGAACCCTCAGCAAGAAAACAAAAAAGTGTATTTTCCAATAGATATTTCACCAAGACCCTTGCCATGGTGCATCATTATGTGTCAGTTTCATTAAAAGTATATCCTGTATTTTATCGCTCATGATACTTAGAGTACTGTATCATCAATGTTCTCTCAAAAAAATTCTACTTTTAATGATTTTTAACTTTTTCTCTATTTGTGATGTGCATATTCCCTTACATCTACAGTCAACATATACAACCTTATTGACCAGTGAAAAGATGCTTTGTCACATCATGTATATAGGATAGATAGAAGGAGGATAGACGACAAGCTCTGTGATCTCCCTGAACCAAGCCAGCCTGACGCACATGTCTCAGTGTCAGGTAGACATTCACCTGGATTATACTGATTTCAATATAATATAGTAAAATAGCTTTGATTAGGTCAACGTGCTGTGTGGAAACGTGTAGGACAGCCTTGCTATTGCTAGTTTACCAGCTGAGGTGGACGTGAACAGGAGAGTCGAGGCTCAGAACCACGCGCCGTCCATTTATTTTGAAAAAAAAAGTGCATATCCAAATTCAATCACAAGCGATTTGAATCCATTTAAAACATTAAATAGATCACAAATGACGGTGTGAACATAGATTGTCATTTTCGGTGCTAAATCTGTGTCATTGCAGTGTTTTAGGTTCATTTTGTGAGCTAGTTTCTGAGAAAAGAGTTTTTTCATCCTCCTGGAAAAAATGATTTTTGGGCATGTGTGATTTTATGAACAGTGATAATATCATGTGATATATTTCACACATCTCTGGATATTATTCCAAATGTTACATCTTTTTTAAACCAAAAGGTATTCATTTATATCATGACATATAGACATATAGACATAGACATATCACTCTCAATTCAGACCTTAGACTATTCACATGAAAATATACATATACATGCATACATACAGTACATGCACATCTACACTGTACTGTGCATATATACTATAGAAGTATTTTTTATTTTGTTGTATTTGTAACTTTGACACAATCGACGGTCTAATCTATATAGTCCGGATAAACATTAGTCTTCAAACATTGAAACATATTTTTGCATTTAGATGTTATGGTCACAGAGGTTATGCATTCAATCTTGTGATTACTATTACGACATGCACTTTAAGGCACAGACTCCATGTTTTTTTAATAACAATGATTAAAAATGTAGTGCTCAAAGCAAACGCCAGGAAAGAGCGATAACAATGTGCAAACATTGTTCACATGCTTTTGAAAAACACACCTAATTAGCTACTTCTGTAATGAACTGAATGTCACTGGCATTTACCACTTCTAACACACAAAAAAAGCAAACAGTAAAAAATGAATCTGTGTTTCTGTGGCATCAACAGAACAAAAATGACTATCCAAAGCCTTGTGTCACATCACTAAAACCCTGCAGGTTTATTAGGTTAGGTGTCTGTGTGAATGTGTGCTGTCTCGGGTATAATTCATTACAACTTATAACTCCCCATCCAGGCTTTAATATTTGAAGTTTGGAATTGAAATTTAATCAGTATGTCTGTTGCTAGGGGTGGAAACAACTCTTTTAATACACTGTAAAGGGGCAGACCTTTGAGACCAGGGCTTTCATAAAGGCTACTCTTCTGTCTCTGCCAGGAACACAGCTAGGGGGAGTTTGGACAAGTTGGGTTAAGGTTTGTAAAGGGCAACACACCACCCCTGCCATGGCTGCTGTTTGGCATGCCTCTGTGGTACTGTGTAACAAGTCCTGAATTATTCATTAAGCATTTCCACATTCCTGCTTTAACTTGAACTTCAATTTCTTCTAGGGGAGGGTAGAGAAGGCTTCTTTTCTCTCGCTTTCTCTACAAAATCTTCTTCACTTGACTTCCCCACCCTCTTAAACACACACTCTTCTCTCTTTCTCTCTGCTCTCTCTCTCTTGCCATCATAAGATATGCACTGAGCATTAAGGTAATGGTAAACTAACTCACTCTCTGAGGCCACAGTCATCAGGTCTGGTTAAGTGTAATTACTGCCAATTAAAGTCGCAATGCAGAATGGAGTCAATGGAGCGATAGTGAACGATACAGCATGCTACAGTGTTGGAAGTAGAGCGGCCTAAATGGATATAGAGGACAATGGTCTTGTTAGTATTGCAAGACGGTACTCTAATGTATGGTAAAGTGAGCTTGTCCCCTCGAGCTATTGACTGCTAATGTGTAAAAACCAAAAATGATTTAGATAATATGTGGTATGCATCAAAAGAAGCGTTTTATTTGTGCTATAAACAAATCTCCAGAGCTTAAATATAGACTTCTGATTGCTCTTTTTCCCTTAAAGTCAAAACTATGCAAATAGATGATATTTAAGCTCAAAGAGTGGGTGATGTTTCCCTCTAGCCAGATGAAGTCATCCTGCACTTTAAACGTGCTGTTCAAACTGTTGCTTTAAGAGCTCGAGCTGTGTTCAGGAAGCCGCAGCTCACTTAGGACTGCTGCACCTCCATCTTCCACAGTGACAGTGTTTTTCCAATTATGCTGTCTTTGGAGGAACACTAGGTGTCTGTAGGTGTGTACAAGACCAGTATGCATGTGTCCGTGCGTGTGTGTATGTGTGTGTGTGTGGGCACATGGACCATGTGTGTGATGAATGGAGGGGCAGACATCAGCAGCCTCACAGTGGAGAGCCTGCAACCCCTCACTTCCTCCCAGTGATGGAGATGAGGAAATAATGAGGCCCAATTCGGCTCTGTGTGTGCGTGTCTGTGTTTGTTTTCGTGTGCATGTGTTAGGGGGGGTGAGGAGTAATGAATCTCCTCTTCATCCTCTCCCTTAGACAGTGGCGTCTGCCTCAGCCCATCTCCTCTCTAATTCATCTTGCTAGAAAACAAACAGACCACAGAGCACTGATCTAAACAACAACGCCTAGAAAGCCACCATTAGAGTTGGAGGCAAAGCACCAGTGACATGATGGAGTCCTTCTCTGGTTCCAGCCTAATCACCTTCTCCTTTGTTTGATCTGGACAAAGGGCAGCAAAGGTTGGGAGATGATTTGAAAGCATTTTCTAATTTCACAGGCTCAGTTTTGTCCCCACAAATTTGATACATATAGTAACAAGATTATTTTAATGGCTTAAGAGGGACATGCTATAGGAGGGGTTCCACGTGTTGTGTTGTTTTATCTAGGAAAATAACAAGATATTTCATTTATTATTGAGCTGCCTTGTGCTCAACAGCGGGCTGGCTTAGATGGCTGATGCTCGTTTGACCACTGACGTAATGTCTGTGCACACCGCATTTCTTTTAAGACACCATAAAATTGGCAATTAAACGTCCCGGCAATCGCTGAATCACCAACAGTGATCTCATACTATGCCAGCAGGTGTGGACATCACATCTAACCAAGAAAGACATCATACATTTAAAAATAGCCCTGCACTTCTGCCCGGTCTATCAAATAAAGTACTTTCTTTCCTTACAAGGATAACTTCAGTATTTTTCAAACTGTTTTTGTATCTAAGGGACAAATGGGGACAACAATTTTTAAAACTGGTCCAATATTGCGCAAGAGGGCTGCAACTACCAGCGCTGGCGCTGGCTGCAATGTAATTCTTATGGGCAACTGCGCATCATCAATTGATGGTCACTGAAAGTGCTTATTTTTAGCCACTGATAGCTGTCTTCAAAACATCCAGACTCCACTGACAAATAGAGCATTTTTTCCTGGCAGATGATCATGAGTCTGGTGGCTTTAAAGTGAGTGATATATGACTGTTTTCTAGTTTAAGAGAAATTATATTACTCTATACAAAAAGGTGCATCTCTGTAGGGATCTTTTCCATAACACTGTCAGTGACACTTAGAATAACAATCTGAACAGTAACAAGCACTTTTAGTGGATGTAAATTGACAGTACGCAGTTGCACATACGGATTATGTTGCAGCCAGTTTGGTGGCTCTCGCTCAGTATAGGAACAATTTAAAAAACTCGTGTCCCCATTAATCAATGAGACATAAAAACATGGGAAAATTGGGTCCCGGTTGAAAAATGTGAAAAATACCAATGTTACACTTTCGATTGGTTTCTCTCACTGATTTATGTAAAGCTGCCACATCCTGTTTCATCAGAAATTACATCATTTTAAGGCTGAAATTAGGACGTTTTATTGTGTCTCTAATGCACGCCTCCAGTGTTCTGTATAATGTTACATTTCATACAATCATTACAGATTATCCTCATCACATAGCAACCTCCATAAACAATATTCTTTAGCTGATTTTTGCCTCAGACCACCTCAGATTTTTGCCTCAGACCAAGACTTCTGTCCTCGCGAGGCTTCATTCCAGATCGATATTATCATTATTCTTCGTGATTCAACTTTGTGAACTGTATCATCAGATCCTGTTATTAGGATATTGTTGTCCATATCGAAAAATACTGGTGAAAAAAGATAATAATAACTAGCTGTCAGTACATCATCTGTGGCTGTTTCTCACCAAGAGAGAAAATGTTAAAAAACAAAAAGCAGATAAGGATGAAAATCTGCACAATTATCACATTAGCATACACAACACAAACACACTGTAGTATGTTTTAAGCTCTTGATGGGGAGAAAAACACAGGCACGAGATGAGGTTGACTCCACTCCTCTGATTAAGGGCCCCTCCCCAGAGCGAGTCCTTGAAAGAGTAATGGGCAGTCGTGAACTGGCTTTACCTCCATTAACCAAACCAGCAAACATTTACATAATGTACACATAATGTGCTGATTCATTCTGTCCTGATTCAAACAAGGCTCAGATAACTCACCGTGGCTGTATCACACCATTCATCACACCAGGTCATTTACATCCAAAAGCACTTAAGAGCCGCTGCACATATATCTTTGTCTACATACATTAAGGGATCTTTTCAGAAGATTGTATAATACATCATCTTGTATCACAGGATCACATCATTCCTGAGATACCAAGACAGCATTACTCAGCCTTTCTGGCACAGAACTCTGTTTTAAGTCCCGATATTAATGATGAAGATGCCATGTAAGGTTTTGTAGTACTTGAATTAAATTTTAAAGAGCATGGGATAAGCTCCAAGTGGATGGCAGAAGATTTATTATATATTTCACACTTGTTTTGCTTTAGTTATATTCTCCTCATATCTGTGTGTCTATATACCAGCAGGTATATCAAACTTTAGATTTCTCCACATGTCAAAGTAATATGAACAGGGCTGTAGTCTAAGTAAAACTCTGAATTTAAAGAGTTTGGAAAGTCTTTCCAAAACTATAAACACAAGAGCAAAAGTGAAAAGAATGAATTAAACACTGTCTTTATCTGCTTTAACGTAAGCTAGAAAATGTTAGCCTGTCCGGCTAACTTGATCACAACCTACAGTAGTGACTGATTTCCAAAGTCAAGAAACTAGCTAACTAAAATTGTTCTTACGGTTACAGGTTACATTAAAAAAGCCTGGTTCACAACTAGCACATCCACTGTGCAGCCGAATGTTTTATATATAATATTTCCCCAAAGTGTGGCTACTATTAGAGTTTATGCTAACGTTAGCTGCTGTTTTTACTGCAGCAACCACAAAAATGACCCAAGTTGGCATACGTTATTCATGAAACCTCTTAAAATATTTAAAGTGAAAGTAAATAAGGTAACATGATCACACACTTTTCCTTATCATGCATATAATACAATCACTATAATATAAGGAGTTAATGCTATACAACAATACAAGATATTAGAGACATTTTCAACCAACTCATGCGGTTAGCTAGCGAGAGCTGATCATATCTACTAGTGTCAGTTGTGTATTAAGCTTCTTTCTGGAATCAAGGACCAACGAATAGAACATCTGTTCTTTTAACCATGAAACTGTCAAAATAAAAGCTTTATATGACTAGAAAATGGTCCACAAGTTAGCAATTATGTATTCCTTTAGCCTGAGTCATAACTCAACCTATTGAGCCTGCCTCCAGCACTTGCCTCATCCAACTGAACCCACTAATCAATAGACTCCCCTCCCCTGAGATCGCCATCATACTTTCCTCTATACCCAAATATATTACTTTAAATGAGCTTCTCCAGGGTGAAGTGCAAATATTAGTAATGAATCGATGCAGGAGTTAATAGGAAATGCAAGCCTCAGTCAAAACTTTTCTTGATCATCTTGTACTGTGTCTCTGAGAGTCAAGGTTTTCTCCAAAACCCTCTCTGTCTTGTCTTGCTCTGCACACACATTTACTCAGGTAGCTTGCAGCAGGGCAGCACGAATTGGACACCTGATGAGATAGGAAGCACCAGTTATACTGACCGACTGGATAAAGCAAAGCCAGCATGGCCGATAAACAAACACCATCAGCTGCTGTTTGGTCTCTGAGCTCCTTCATGAACTCCATTGATGGAAGGCAAACATAAAGCGGACACACTTCCCCGAGTCGGCCTCACACCACATACTGCTGCACAGCGTTGCCCAGCTAAGGAGGCGTATGCCAAGACAAGTTAAGCCTTTGACATGTGTGTGCGAGTCAGAACCTCACCGGTGGAGAGTGTGTTCATGCATAAGCATGTGCTTGAAGCCAATGGGCAGCCTCTATTTCTGTTACCTTGACACGAGGAAATGGACATTCACACGTCTTGAATCGAGATGAACGCTGCTGTTGTCAAAAAAATGATTCAAGCTCAGACTCTTGCCCATGTGCTGACAAACACACAAAGACTCACAGTATCCTCATTAAAATTCTCTGGCATCTGCACCAGCAGCGTGGAGTAAGGGCTGTGTCCTTCCAGAGATAACACACAGGAAGCGGTCTATTGTCTTACTGTAATCCTTCTTTTGAAGGAACGTAGTGAGAAATATCAGGGAAGACTGAAAATGTGTGTGAAAGTAAGATGATATCCACAGTCCAGTAGGCTGTTTCTCGCAATATATGCACCACCTGATTCTTACTATTTCACAGCTACTGACAAACTGGCACTGCCTGACTGGGCAGACAACATTAATATCATCTGCCCAACATTAGCATATGGACAAACAGTACAAAGTGCTTTTTCTTTGCTGTAAACTCTGGGAAACTTGGCTGCTTTTTTTTTTTCTTTCTCCTCTCCGCACTCCATCTCTGTGTTCTCAATTTATTCCGTTTTCCCGAGCTTGTTCAGACCATTTTAAAGTGAGTTTTAAAGTGGTCCTTTATCACTGTACAGTCACCTGTACAGTAAATGCTGACCTGGACTGAGCAGGTTTAAGGCCACAGCAATTTGTTTTCCATTTGTCCATCAGCTAAAACCATTTCGATTCATTCTCTCTGGTGTAATTCAACAAACTACTACCAATAATCCACTTGACTTGATTGTGATTAAAAGTAATATATTTATTATTTGTGTTTAGGACGTGGAAAGCCACATGTGTTCATTAGTGGGAAGTGAATTCATACAGCACATCAAAATTAGGCTTTCAACTGATGATTACTTTCAGTATCGATTAACCTGTCAATAATTTTTTCAATGAAATGATTTGAATAAATTGAACATTTAGTGCACAAAACCTTAATTGTGAAAATTCCCAACGAAAATTACGAAAATGCTCATTTCAGGTTCACAGAGCCAAGGTGGCATCTTGTTTTATCAACCAAACACATTAATTTCAAATAATATAAAACAAAAAAAGCTGGAAATCCTTACACTTATGCCTCTGGAACCAGCACAGAACAGACGCAAAATACTTAATTACCAAATGGCTTAATTAATATTGTTGATTTCTGCTTCTTTGATTGAAAAAGTGATTAATCAACTACCATTTTAGCACAATTTAATAAAATTTATATCAATAGTATGTGATTAAAAAAGAAAATACACCAGAGATTTGAAAAACAGTGTAAATTCATTCACAACATACTGTACGTAGAAATGTTTCATGCCCTTGAACTCTTTCTAACGGTTGTTTTTTTGGTCAGTCGCCTCCTTGCCAAATCGCTTTTAGATATATTGGGCTGGCGATAGTCAGTGAACACCAAGCCTGCAATAAGCTGCCCCTGCAGAACTCTTAAGCCCTCCTCGATCAGTCACTCAATGAAACATTAGATGCTGCAGCAAAATTAATGCAGCTGAAATTAAATGAAAACACTGAAAAGACTCCCCTGTAGGAAAAAGAAGTGGGCATCTTAAGCTTAAAATCGATCACTGTAGGAGTTGGGCAAGGTTCTTTATTAACTTTGCAGAGGACCTTCCCTACAGACCTAACTGCCGACAAACACAACTGAAGTGTCAGCAGGTATAAAATGTGCTTAGATGGACTTCTGAGCTTTGTAAATACGTTAGCTTTGAGCCAGCTATATAGCTAATATCAGCTCCTCTGGGCTGCAGAGGTCAGTTATTACCATTAATTATCCCTCCCTGATTTCATCTGCTGCTCACAGTCGACTCTGCAGAAAACTTTCACTGTCTGTCTGTCTGTCTGTCTGTCTGTCTGTCTGTCCCTTCATTTAATTTCCTTGAAACAGGGTGAAGCAGACAGTGGCTGCCTTTATGAAGAAG
Source organism: Sciaenops ocellatus (assembly GCA_033000465.1). Classification (NCBI taxonomy): domain Eukaryota; kingdom Metazoa; phylum Chordata; class Actinopteri; family Sciaenidae; genus Sciaenops; species Sciaenops ocellatus. The sequence goes on from CP136886.1 coordinate 9,775,228, forward strand.
GGGGGATTTCTGAAACACACTTTGATCTAATAAAGGTACACATATGAATATGATCTCTAGTGTTTATTTTGAAAATTGAAAGGAGGACCCTTGATTCCAGGAAGCAGACGCAAATAAATGGTCTCAAAAGAAAACCAAGGAAGAGGCTATGGAAAGACAATTCAGGCTTTAAGCCTCTTCATGTAAAACATGGTGCAGTCCATTATAACACCAGTCTTATTTTTTCCTCTTTTCTCATGTAAACATGACAGTGATATGAACTGAGACACACATGCACGATACATCTGACAGAGGTGTTGCTGGGAGGTCCAGCTCCAAAACACCAATTTTAATACTAATTAAAAATCGTAGCTGCAAACCACTAAAAATAGCATGTACTGCAGAGGGCCATCAATTACATTCACCCCCAGGGGACAGCTATAACATTACTCAGGAGGAATGATGTTCTTTTGCTGGATGTGCAACATAACACAATGCTAGCTAATGAATTACACACATACTGTGTTACAAGGCCAGATGCAAGGACATCATCAGGACAACAATTTTAAATGCCAGTGAGCAAAAAATATTTGCTGAATATTTATTTGAACGTTTTTTCTTTTTGTTTCTACATGTTTTCACTACTTTTGTTGATGCATTTGCATTATGTTATATAATAACATTATATAACCTCACTATCAGTATCACCTCATCACAATATAATCATGCTACATTAGTACTGTATTAATTTTATTATGTCTTCATATTATATGCTATATCAAGGTATTTCTTTCCCTTTCTATTATATATATTTAATAGTGTTGCATTATTAATGTATAGTGTGTGTGTATATTACATCTACTGTACATATATAACTATATACTTTATTATTATTTACTACTTATACCTATATACATATATAGTCCCCACATCATGGCTGCTGCACAAGGTTTTGTGGATTTCTTTCTCTAAGAAGATGCTTTTTTTGTATTTCTTCTATGTCATCTTATTTTATTCTTTGTTGTTTTTTCATGCCTCTTTCACGTCTCATTGCTGCTCTAACATTGGGATCAAAGAATTCTTTATCTTATGATACCTCGAGTTTGCAGTTTAATAATGGTGCCATATGTAGGACTCTGAGGCATGTTACGTACTCATTCAGATGTTTAAATAACTGTTTTGTTGCTCCTGCGTGTACAGGTTGTAATATAACTCAAAAACAGAGCCCTTACACAACTTTATCAGTTTCCTTTAACAGCCCGTGGACTGGTTTGTATGTAAAAGACAAATTTTCTGGTAAAGTCCAAAGCATTGTGACATTTATGCACAATCCTGAGTGCCTTCTCTCTCTGCTTTAGAATGCAACACTAGCTAATGTTAGCTCAAAAATGGAGTCCACAAATGTCAACAAACGATGGGCATGCATTACAACGCCAAGTCAAATCTAACATTACTTCTTCACTAAAGTGATCCATGATGCCAAATAATGTATTAATATAATCATGTTGATTTCAGCCAAAAATAAACTATCCAGTGGTAAAAAGAAATGGTGTGTACTGTGTCTAATGACTGCTTTCTACTAGCCAAGAAAGATGCAAGGCAGGGGTTAACTAAGCTGTGGCTGGCTGGCTGGCTAGCTATGACTTGGCTGCACGACGTGGGTCTGGCGTTGGTTTCATGGTGTTGGATGATGGAGTGATTGGCTAATGGCAAGCTAGTTAGTATCATGGAGCCAATGGTCCAAAAAAAATAATAATACAGGAACATTATAGATAGTAACGTTATTCCAAAAATGATCGTAATTTATCTTCCTGCACTCAGTGTTCATTCGTTTCAGTCACATGTTGTTACTTCTGGCCAATGCCAGGATGATGCTCACTTGTACCTACGTAGTGTGTAAGTAGAGTGCAGGCGCGAGCAACAGGAAGTTGCCACTGACCTAATGGCTAAAGGTGTCGTTATTAATGTGGGTTTTCTGAATGTTACATAGAGAACATTTAATCAAACTGTGCTCAGCTTGAACTTAATCATTCACCAAATACACAATCATCAGTTTCCTTTAATAGCACAAAAATTCAAAATGATGACCTTAAAATGCCAGATGATGAAGCTCACTGAGGATCCACACTCTGATTATCCTATGGTCTGTCTCTGTTGTGCTATCTGGCCTCATTTCTATGTCTGCTCCTCCAGCTCTTTAGTGCAGCCAAGGTGAAATGGTGCACAGAGGGAACGAGGCTCCGACTGTCAGCTGGTGAGACGCTTTCAGCCTCTGCTCTGCTGCTCCACTAAGACCTTCTACAAGCTTTCTAAACAAGTTTCAATTCGACATCCTCTGCCCGTGTCAGTCCAAATAAACAGATACAAGGATGTGGCTCACACATCGACGGGCAGGAATAAGACAGACAGGAAAGAAAATATGGACAGAGGAGAAGAACCAAGAGGCCCTTAAATGCCAGTGTGTTACTCACACAACTACAGAAAGAGGCAAGTGTACCTTTACTTAAATAGCTCACATGGTAAATTCAGCATAATATACATTTCCACAGTGCCAGACTTCAGCTCTGAGCTTCACTCTTCAGACTCAACAGATTTTATTCACTAATTATTTCTATGTGCTTTAACTTTTCAGGCACAATTGCTGCAAAGCTGCTGTCAGTGAAACTCATCATTTCACACAACTGCAGAGAGAGGCAAGGGTTAGCACTCAAATATGCATCAAATGAATGTAGGTCTCGCTGGAAAGGTGTCATGGACTGGAGAGGGCTCAAGTGCATCTAATTTAGTACAAAAATGTTCTCCTCCACTACCTCTTTCTTCCCTCTGTGACTGTAAATTGGATGTTTGGCAACAAATTAAGGGCAGACAAGACATCAATTTTCAAAGCCATAGCATTTTTTTTTTTTTACTTTGTTGCTTGGCATGAAAAAGAAAGCAGGGATTGTGTGCTACTGAGGGCGCGAAGACTGGAGTGAAAAATAAAGGAAGCGGCTTAAAGATCTTTCAAAGGTACCAAAGACATGATTTAAAATGTAATTCAGCAGAGTCTTTTTGAAGCTGATCAGAGACCCGCCCTCTGACAATACACACATATAATACATATGATTTGGCCATAAACTCCCACTTGTTGGAGGTTCTCTAAAGGTCTGGGTGTGATGAAAAGGCAGAGACTCACCCATATCGCCACTCTTCGACCACTAACAAGGTGAAATAGTACAATCAATGCCAAATCAATAAAGACAATAACCATAAATCACTGTTTTCTTTCATGAATCTTGATGGGCCTTTGCCATTTGTTGTAGAGATACTTCAAAGATAAAGAGGTTGCACTTACATGGAAGTGTCAGGATAATAAGAGTGTTTTAGCTTAATTAATATTCTCAAGAGAGCGCAGGGGTGTCTTTGGATGCTCTACCTCTAAATAACTACATCCATTTACAGCAGAAATATGAAACGTTGCTATATCGGGCTGCAAGGTTTCATGTTGTTACACATTGATCAGCACTAATTGTCTGTGCTGCTGCTGCTGCTGTCTGAGTTCAGTTATATTTGTCTATTTTAAAACAGGGCAAATTTAGAACATTATATTCCAGCACTTGTTTCATTTGACATAATCATTTATTTTCTATGACTTTAAATTGACCTGAAACATACATATGGGTGATAAATTAAAGGAAAATCATGACTAAGTGGAAAAACAAATGCAGATACATCCAGGTGTACAACATGGGCCGATTTAGCAATTAACATCCAGCCATGCTCAATGTCTATGGCTTGTATGGAAATGCTGAACAGACCCAATTAATTCTGATTTTGTATCAAGATGGCAAGAGGAAAAGACTTTGAAAGAGGGTTCATTGTTGGGTCATGGATTGCACGAGCTTCAGTGACAAAGACTGCTCAACTAGCTCAGTAGGAACTAAAGTATCCTCTGCATTTAGATCTGTGGGAAATACATCAGTAAATAGGGTTGGGAATTGTGGCTGACAGCAGACACTTGACACCCCGTGATGCTCATGCAATGGTACGATATGCAAGAAAAAAACCCAAGAAGAACAACTGTCCCGCCGGTGACTGAACGTCAATGCAGGACGTGATCAGGTTGTCAGAAGTAACAGTCCAGAGCATTTCATAGAGAGGATATTAAAGTAGGACTGCAGTGCATGAACCCCTCATTATAATGATGAACGCATATTTGAGAGTTCAGTCGTGCAAAAACCATCAGCACTGGCCTGCATATCCTTGTCAAGTGGGCGAGTACATGTGTGCCGTACAGCAGGAGAACCTGAAAGCTTGAGCCCTGCAGTGAGGGGATTTGGTGCCTCTGTTACACTGTTGGGGGCTTTTTTCTGACATGGATTGGTCCTCTTAGAGGGAAGGGTCACTTCAAATCAATACAAAGTTGTTCAGAGTGTTTATTTTATGATAAAACATTTCTGTCCTGATGGGTTAGGGTCTCATCCAAGATGAGTATGCCCCCATCCATACAACGCTGAACAGTTGACACAGTAGACTCCCGGAGACGCCAAAGCTCACTGAAGCTGTTTGGGCATGTGGTGATCCAACATTCTCACTGGTACCGGTTTACAGAGCAGCTGCACTATAGTATTTTTTACTACACTGCTAAGAGAGTGACTTTGTTGCATAATCAGAACAGTGAATAGAAATCGTTTCAGGGTCATGGCTGGAATTTGTCCTAGCAGAGAATTAGGCAGAAGACAAAGTGACACCCTGGCCACTTATTCGCACAGTAACACAGATATAGACTCTGATAGTCACACCTTTTGGGTAATTTAAACCCGGCGCACTTGGATGTCTTTGTAAACCAGAAAGAAACACTTAACAATAACAAATGGAAAAATTCAAACAACTCCACTCCAGGACTAAGGCAGGCCCAGCTATGACTTTATGACTGTGAAGCAACATTGGACCATTTTCTCTTAGTAATCTCTTTTGCTTTCTGAATGACAAATAAAAAATACCAACAATGCATCATATCCAACTTTGAGCTATGTATGTCACACTTACAGTAGACGTCCACTCTGATGGACTTGATGGCAGGGGATCCAAGGCCATTCTCAGCCTTGCAGTAGTAGCGACCTCCCTGGGTCCTCTGGATCTTCGCGATGTGCAACGTCTCGTTGAACACACTGGAGTCCTGGAAGCGGTCCGACACGCTGCCAGCTGTCTTGGTCCATCGGATCTGGACAACAACAAGGCAGAAAGATCTGCTGTTCATCTTCTGTTGTAGCATACATGCAATAAATTGAGGGAGGCAAGTAAGAAACACTGAAGGGCTGTAATTACCTACCACTCACACTCAAATAGCTCACATGGTAAATTCAGCATAATAATAATAATTTCCACAGCATTGATTTCATTAGTGCACCAGTCTGCAGCTTTGAGTATCTCTTTTCAACAGATTTTATTCACTATTTCCAATCGCTCCAAATTTTCAGTTTCTTTCAATTGCTGCAAAGATACTGTTACCTCTTTCCTCCTTCCCACATTTTTCAAATTAAAGGCCCCACAGTTTTAATGTGAAATTGCTTACAGGATATGTTGGTTTCATCAGAATAGATTCACTCTGACTGAAAAACAACAAACTGGAATGGAAGTTACTGGAAATAAGCAGTGAATTAAATCAGTGTTTCTGTTTGCAAAGAACGAGCTTGGAGCAACTTTGTCTACTGAGTGCACATGTTAGTGTGAAGGAAGTTCATTAACAGCAAACAGCAATGTGATTTCATTGATCAGAAAACATGATTCTTACAAAATGAAAATGATAATTATGAAACAGAAGAAACTAGAAATAAAAGCCCGTCCAATCGTTGTTTTTGTGAGATGTCACAGTACAAAGGAGGACTTAAGAACGAAAAATCTTCCTCCAACTTCTCTCTTTCCTCTGTTCCACACAAGACTGACCTCAGCGTGGCCTTCTCAGCATGAGTACCTTTCACTAACTGATGAGACCCAGTTAGCCCATGGCATTGAGGTGTAATGAAAGGTGAAATAGTGTTACTCTCCAACATGAGGTTGTAATTGACTCTCCATCATCTCCTTCTCCTGTCCTCATTAAAGCATACAGCATGAACAGGTACTGTGACAACTCTGGCCTGGGGGCCACACAGCCAGAACTACGGAGCAAAAAGCTCCATTCAATCCCTCATCCTAAGTAAGCCACAGATGAACTGGCTTTGCCTGCAGAGTCTCACATATCTCTGCCTAGGCAGGGGGAGGCTATGAATTAGAATCCAATAACTCCACACTGTATGGTGTGGCATCGTCTTGGATACTGATAACATCCCATTTTACAGAGATAGCATCAGATGGAACAGGGATATCATTGCATGGAGGAATGGGGATTGGGTGCTATCTCAGGAGATTGCCGCTGTGCTGCTCTAGCTGTGGGGTTTTACCCATGACGATTCTAGCCCGGGGTAACGACAGCTTGAAGTTTGGTCATTTTCCAAACAGATGGGAGAAAGGAAATGAAAGGGTGGGTGGCCCAAGACCTGATAATGGTGCCCTGTTCCAGAGGCTTTTTTTGGAGCTTGGGGCTAAAAGATGACAGGGACAGGAATTCACATGCAGCAAAAGTTTATCAGAGGAGTTTCAGATTCTCTGTTTTGCTTGGGGTGCTACTGCTTGGAGTGGCAGAAATAAATTAGCTACCATCAAATTCAAAGACTGCGTGTGTGCTGTATTTCTCCCTTTCACCTACTTATTTCTTCAAAAAAAAAAGATAAAGTGTGCAGTCAGACTCTTTCCCATCCCCTTATACAGCCTTTAAGTCGATATATTACCATTAAAAATAAATGCCTCTAAATGAATACACTGCACAGAGGAGGCTTCGCATGGCCTGTTTCAAATGCATCAAGAGACATTGAGAGAAAGAACTCCATGAAAAAGTCCAAACTCAGCAACTGATCGATGCTAAAGCCCCACTGTTAGAAAATCTGGGGCCCTATTATAACAGTTGGGGACATCATGAGTTCAGCAAAACAAGCCCTGAAGTTAAATAAGTTATGATTATAAATTAGATGGAGATGGAATTCTGTGTCACTCTCCTACAGTGCTCTGGATCCCCTCATGCAAATACAAAGCAAGCTGGCTTATGGCGACCTCAGCAGAATTCAATATTCTCCTAGCTTATACCCCCAGTCATTTCCTTTGCCTTTTGTGTAAAGAGCTTTGAGTTTTAGGAAAGCGCGGTATCAATAAGTGCATTGTTAGAGTGACACTAAGAAGTGGGTATTCAAATAACTCTCCATATTTTCAAAAAGAAAGTGCTCCTGTTTGTTTCACAGGGGCAGCAGACAACATTACTGGTGAGCTTTCAACTCTCCCTGTACCCTGAAGCTTTTTTTTTTTTTTTTTTTTACTCCTCCATTCCTTTGACTTTTTACGTCAGAGCCCCTCTATCCGCAGGGGGAGTCCTGAAGTATGCCTGGTGAGAACAGTTTGACCCTCTTCACTCTCCTCAGCGCAATGCAAATACTCTTGATCTGAGAGGAGCTGGCGGATTTGAGCAATATGATAATTGCTCCTTCTAGCACTGACAACCTGAATGAGTTTTTTTTTTGGGGTTATTTTTGCAGCACCTTTCTCATTCCTCAGCTGAAACTCTGCAAGTATACACTGGGGAATAAGTCAAACTGCCCATGATGTACCACCCAGCCGTGCTTTATGGCAGAAATGTATTATTACTGTCCGTCTCACGCAATTGTGCACATATATTATTACCATGAAATGTAGATGAGGTGTGGTTTTCATGTTTCACCTCGCATAGTTTAGAAAAAAAGGATCATTCCCATTTTGCATATTCTATTTTTTCTTTTAAGGATCATCAAAAACATCACACCACTTAGTTCCAAAGGGAAATGCAAAGTCAATGCAATAATAACACCATTAAAACATCAGAAATCCCAAAAGAAAGATCAACATTTGCTCATAAGTAAAGTAGAAGTTCGTCTAGATTAGTATCCAGCTGAAAATCCCAGCAGTGTTTGAGACCACACATGCTGCGATGTCACGGCAAGAGCTAATTAAAATGCGCCCAGTGTCTGTTGTTATGCAGGGATCATATGCTGGAGCACGCGCCTTCAGTGAATCTCCCATAACGCCTGCTGTGACGTTTCGTTTTCCCAAACTGAAGACTGGTTTCTAATTGCTTGCCATCTTTTCTTTTAGGCACTGATGGTGGTCTGTGCCGCTCAGTGGTGCAGCCAAGTGTGGCTGAGCATGACAATCAAGCGATCAGAAGAAGCAACAGGGGGTCCAAATCACAAATTGTGAGTGCACAGACTCTACAGGTCTGTATTAGAACATACTGACCCTCGTAAAAACTGGATGACAATATGAAACATGCCGCTGTGAAGTGTTTGATATTAAAATAAAATAAAAACAATTCAAATCAGAATTGAAGAGGAAACACACTGACAAGGATAAAAAATGAAATTATTCCGCTTCTATTTGAACCACATTCAATTTGAAAGCTGCAGTTAAATTCACTCTTAAGACGGCTGAGTATAAACGAATGCAAGACAGGTTAAAGTTCAAGGAGAAACTCTAAGACGGTGCTCCCTCTAATACTGCAACAATGCAAAAAACAATAAAAGGCTAAATCATGTTTTAAAAAAAGCATCATCTGTTAAAGACACCAGCACTGTAGGCTAACTGTCATGGGAACATCCAAAAAAGATCACATACTCCAATTGGTCTGTATAAAGTGAAATGTCCCAGGGCCTGAGGTCAGCTTATTTGTACTCACTGACCCGTGGCGCTGTGAGCTGAATCTGGCCAGCCAATAATTGAAACAAAAAAAAAAAAAAAAGGGTGTTTGCAATGTGATGTTGCTGGCTACTGGAGCCTGGTACTCAAACAAAGTAGTGTGGACATAATGGATGGAGGCCAGGGCAGGGGAGACGGGGGGCAGATGGCTTCATCATCAGGGACTCTTTGATGTCTATTCACAGCATCAAAGACAATGAATGAAGCTGCAGACAGTGACCATGAAGGTATGAACAGTCAGAGGTGTACATGTACAGTATGCATGAAGTGTTCTGATACAGAGAGAGTGAGACAGTGAAAGGAGTCTTTCTATCTAATACAGACAGGGAAATATTCATTTTCAGTATTGATTATTCATTATTTTTCGTATTAACTATAAAAAATCTATACAACGTCAAGACAATTGTGAAAAATGCTCATCTCAAGTTTCCAGAACCCCAAAGGAACGCCTTTAAATTGCACTGTTATTCAATTTCCATTGATATAAAACTGGGAAAAACTGTAAGTCTTCACATTGGAGAAGTTGTAGCCAGCTGATGTTTGGCAATTTTACTTGATAAATGATGGAGTTATCAAAAATGTAGAAGAATAACTTCATGTTCTTCAACTAATTGAATAATCAACCAAATGTTTCAGCACTAGATAGAGGACGGAGAGAGGGATGCAGACAGAGAGGGAGAGAATGGACATTTCTAAAGTCCTTTATAAAGACATGCTGAGTAGGGAGAGGCATTGGCATCAACAAAGAGTTTTTTAAACATATTGTGTATCTTGTGCTTTTTTTCCGACAGAGAGCCAATTCAGAGATAAAGGAGACAAAGAGAGATCGAGGAAGAGATCGACAGCGTTCTTTGATAAGGGCAGGGCTGAATTAAGTATTTTCTTTGTCAATCATCGATCAATTCATTTTGCACCTACTCAATCAATCCTTTCATTTATAATATATATAAAATATGTAAAAAGAAAACTTCCTAACATTTTTAATTTGCTTGATTTGTCTGATAACAGATTGACATGAAAATTGTTCGAGACATTCACGATACCAACAGGATGAACTGAAGTAGCTACCAGCCTCAGCTGTACTAGTGCTAATTGGCAAATGTTAGCATGCTAACATGCTAAATTATAATGGGAAACATGGTAAATATTACCTGCTAAACGTTAGCATGCTAGCATCGTCACTGTGAGCACGTTAGGGTGGAGCTCAAAGCACCATAGTGTCTAAGCAGAGCCTCACAAAGCAGCTAGCAGGTTATACAGGCTCTTGTTTGTTAAATGATGTGAACATATTAGAGATTATCAAACTTCTTGTCGAATTATTCTCTGTTAATTGACTATTTTTTCAGCAATACATAGAAGGAAGCAACAGAGCAATACAATGTACATGCTAGTTTTACAAACAGATAAAAAGAAGAGAGTAAGGGAAAAGCTCTGGCCGCAAGATTTTCTGTCTTATCCTTCTCCTGAGAGAGCCAAGTTCCACAAATCCTTCCAGTGACCTCTGCACTATACATCTATGAGAATTTGACTTCATTGCCCCCCCGAGTGTGCCAGATGCCAACAGTCCCAGTCTTCCTGCACAGCCCGTAGTAACACCTTGAAATGCCAAACTCACAGGGCAGAGCGAAAAAGCACATATACTGTGTGCCGGTGACTGACAGGAACATGTATTTCTTTGACAATTAAATGGGAATGCAGACAAGTGTTCCCGCTGCCACGTGTGTGTGTTTGTCTTTGTGTGTGTGTGTGTGTGTGTGTGTGTGTGAGGTTTGATGCATGTATAGTTTTATTATTAGAAAGCCTCTGTTTGTCCTCCGAGGTGGGTGGGCGGATGTGCACGGTGCTGACAGAGAGACCCACTGTGAGGAAGCTGCTGCCTGGTTGGACACAATCCAGAGACTCCATCAGTGGCAAGGCCTGAGGGGCGTCTATGTAATTTAAGAAGTGTGCATATTGATAGACATGTGGAGAATTAAACGGTGGCGAAATTGCCAACCGTGGCCCCATTTACTCTGTGGTTGGTCCTTTGTGGTGCTGATGTTGTACTTGGCACAACACCCCTCAGTCTATGCAGTATCATGGGAGCCAGTAGTATCTCAAAGTCTGGGAAAGAGACCGAAATCTGGACAGTAATGGTGAAAAAAGCTATTTGTGATTTGCTAATGCAGAACTAATTGAAGCCATTTACAGTGATAGAGTAGTGTGTCCCCCTGTGATTCTGTGGCACAGATGGAGAGTGTAGTTTAAGTTACTCCTGGTATGGAGGTGGTTTAAGGAAACAAAATCCAGAATGATTTCACAGATAGGAGAACCTGCCCATTAATCTTGTAGATCTTAGGCGGTGCAGAGGCAGGTTTGCAGTCCCTGGTGTTTTAAGCATAGCCCAGAATCTTTTTACCGGTCATCGCATGTGGCATTCTTTGTAGTCAACACAGATCTTAGCTGTGTAGGAAAACAATGTAAGAAGACAACAGAGACGCTCCCGTCTAGTCTTTTTGCTCAGCCCCTGTCGGCAGAGCACCAGCTGGGAGAGTTTCTAATGGACAGTTTTTATGTGCTGACAGTCACTAAAATGGAACAAACAACTTGTGATAAAAATAAAAATCTCAGTTTGTTTGCATCTACATTAATGTACAGACTGATTATAAACCATAAATACTGTGTTAGAAGGCCTGGACATTAAAATGTCTCAAGAAGCTGAATAACATAACAGATACCAAACAAATATTTTGGTGTGTCATATCAGGGATATTGGATTTATCTTGCAAATTTAGGTGTGAGGTGGTAGCGAGCTAATTTGTTTAGACTGCTCAAACAGCATTTTAACATGGAAAAGATGGAGCATATAAGGTCCTTTTTCAAAGGAAAGAAGTGTCAGTAAGAGCTCAGCAATTTACTAATCAAGTTTAGTTTACTACCTAACACTCTGGTTCAGGAGTTGAGTTATTAATGTATTTGTTTGTTTGTTTGTTTTTTAACCCTCTGATGCCCCTTTAAAATCCTAACGTTTATACCCCTTCGCACATAAATGTGCTCATAAAAACATCAAGCTATAAAAATCTTATAAATTATTATTATTATTATTTTTTTATTTTAAACCAGCATCAGTCTTAATCATACATATCAAATATTAATGATTTTTTAAAAATGTTTAATGCTTAAATTGCCAAGTTTTTGTCATGATGCACCTCCATTTTATGGGCTAAAAAACACAAAAAATGATTTATTTTCAATATACTTTACTTACTTATACGTTTGATTATTGCATTATGTCATATTTCATAAAATCTTCACTAATCTACACTTAAAAGCCCCAGGCCTCAAATGAAATCCACGTTGTTTACAATAGGCTAAAAATAAAAAATACATCTGGTTTACACTGTGACATTCATGACGTTTAGGTTCATGTTTGAGGTAAGGATGCTCTATATCAGCTGCAGCAAATTTTAGTTGTGTGGACCAGCAGAGGACACATAGAAGTCTTAAAATAAATAAAACATACACTACAACTTTTACAAACTACTGATTACTTTTTCCCACTTATGCTCTTGAAAGATGAAGAAACTCAACTCAATTAAGATGGAACTCTGAGGGGGCGGGGGGGCACAAAAAAAGACTGAACATGTTCTGAGGATTAATATTTAATTCTTCTCAAAAGATGAGCTGCTGTTGCTGTATTAACTGTGAGAGTCTGTTTCCGATGAGGTCGCATACCCTTGTGTTTTTCCACCAACATCACAAAACCGGCCTTAGGTCTGCTGCCACCCCAGATAACCTACTCGACTTCCGAAGCCACTCAGAATGAGTGTGCACTGCCCCCGGGTCCCATGCCACTACCAGAGGGGGCCAAAGCTGACACATCCCAAAGTCCGGAGAGACACAGCCGAGACCTGCTGTGCCAGGGGATCTGCGTGAGTCTCATAATGACTCTGTTTCAAAGGAGATCCTGCCTCTCCTGCCACAGCCGTGCAGGGCTTTTGATCTCCCACTCTCCTCTCCCCCCTCCCTTCCCCTTCACTCTGCTCTGTATTTCAGAAATTCTAATTAAGAGGAAAGACAGAGATGATGAGTGTGAAGATGTCCCCCCTGACGACAGAAGGAGATGAACGGCGTGTCTGAACCTCTCGCTAATTTAAGAGGCCTCACCTTTTCATTGAAATATAAAAATCAATATGCTCTTTTGCTTTGGCATCCAGAGGGGAAGTGTACAAATTAATGGCCCTGTCTATCGATCAAAAGGGGAATTATATTAATTAATGTAAATGAGCTCAGTCCTGTCCAGAGATAGTGCCGAATTCTGTGCAATTTGTGTTATCAAGCAAATTGGAAACAACATTCGATAAATGCTGGAAAGGTTAGTGTGTGCAAATCCTGTCCAGATTAATATGAGAACAAAATGTGATGGTGAGGTAGTTTGTGGCAGAGCTGACATTTATACCTACACGAATAAGCTTAGTTGGTATTTCGTCTAAGTGAGTAAGATGGGATCTTGTTTGTGTTTTGTCTTTTATCAACATGTTTTTTATGAGAAAAGCACTAAATAGAAGGCGACATGACCAAATTAAAAGGCTGTTTGCTTCATTTAAAGGTGGAAAGTTTTTCTAATTAGCTCAGATCACAACAGTAAATAAAAGAGCTGTATGGCAAAAATCTGTTTTTCAGTTGCAGAGGACTCGTGTGGATTCACATGACCCAGCGTCTTCTCGCTGTGGCCTGCTTCTTGCTCGTTACAGTTCTGTTTTGGCAGATCTTTCGGCTGTTTTGTTTCTGCCTTCTCATTAGCCTCGGGAAAGCTTTCATTATCAACATGCAGGTGCACAATGCAACCTAAACCATCAATAATTAAAGGATTAAACTTTTAAGCTGGTTTAGTGCAGAGGTACGTGGTGTGCCACTCAATGATGCTAAAGCAGAATTAAACGAAAAAGCTGCTATAGGAAAGTGAGGAACAGAGACAGCTATTTTTGTCCACACTGTCAGTTAAAGACGGACGAAAAGGTGCATAGTTCCTTACCTGTGGTCGAGGATGCCCCGTCACCAGACAGGTGAGCTCCAGGGTCTCTCCCTCTCTGATGGTGTAAACTCTCTCTGTGTGCCTCTCCTCCTCAACATTACAGGCATGCCCTGAGTGTATAATGCGGACAGTTGGAGGGGCTGCAGAGGGGGGGGAAAATAAAGCACAAGGCACGTTAGCATTCTGGTCATTTCTGAAGGAATGAGTAGTTTAGCACAACAGATGGTGTATTGATTAAGAGGTTGTCTCACTGAAAACAAGCATTGTGGTCACGTTTGTACTTCACACAACAGACCAGAATTATTTCCACAAGAAGAAAAGAAAAAAAAATTGAGACTTGATAATGAACGCAGATTGTTTCATGTGTTTTGTGTTTCTTTTTTTCTAAATATGTACCTGAGAAACACTGTATACATCTGTATATATGCATGCATGTAAGATGGTAACATCAAAAAATATTATAATCATGCTACTAGCTTGCACTGCAAAGTATTGTCAGTATATCACATTACTTGCCCTAGCATTTTGATTGACTCTTAAAGGCACAGTGCACAATTTAAACAAAGAAAAAAGTAACTCTGTCACATTCAGATTAATTGATGGGTTTTTAACACACTGATGACCAATCTAAGTTATCGATTTATGATGCTGTTAAGCTGTAATGTTTGTAAACTAGTTAAATAGGAGTATATTTCCATTTATAATCATGTATGAATACATTTTGACATTCATTCATGTAAATATACAGCAATTTTATGATTTATGTGATCAAAGACTACAGATTTTGTCTAAAGTTCATCCAAACTGAATACTCTCAAGTAGCATGATGCTACTTGAGAGTATTCTTGTCATAAAAGGTGTTAATAGCGCACATATTGTGTCCTTTTTTGATTTATCTGTCATTTTTAGTCAATATTTGAGTACTTGCAGACCATTTATGATGCCCCTTCACCCCAGTCACACCCCAGTATCTTGAAAAAAAAAACAAACAAAAAAAACACAGTTTTGAGAAAATAGATTTGGTAGCTATGGCAGAAGCGAATCAGTATCACTCCACTTTGATTCAAAGTGACACTCAATTTGCATCCTAACTAAATTAGCCAGTGTGAGCAGCAGTAGTTCAAATGCAGTGTCAAGTAGAGGACCAACTGTAAACAAGTGATGGTGAGCCGCCAATCAAGTCATTTCTCTCACTCTCTATATTTATCCTCCTCATTTCTTTTCTATATATCAGAATATCAGAATTAATTTACATACATTATTACACACATTACATTGTAATTACATGCCAGAGGGGTTTTTATGATAAAACTATATACATTTATATACAGAACACTTTGAAATAGAAGGTAAATGATCTAAAATGAGTCAGCAATATTTTGAAAAAAACTGACTCAGACTTAAAAACAGCTATTCATTTTTAAGTGAACGTCTTGAATGACTGATATAATTTCACACATTTCAATTTTAACTGAAGATATTCTCAACTGTCATTAGACCATATGGAGAGTGGGTGTCCATATTTAAATTGGTGGAAACCTCATTTTGGAACAAAAGTCATTATTTAGCATATTCATTTTAGCAGATAATGTAATGCAATTAGGTATATAAAAATGGCAGAAACTTTGATATGGGCGAATTAAACTCATTATTCAGCAGCACAGTCACACTGCAGTACAAGTTCAGGACATTTTTTTTTTTTTTTAACTACCCACAGCTGTAATCACTGCAGTCTTCATCATTAGCCCTGACCCTTGTGAGACAGTAAGGATATTTCAATTCGTCCACAACCCAACATACATGTGGGACACAAGAGTCGCGGGCTAAATGGAAGGGAGGAACGAGTCATCTTAGGTAAACCGCCCAAAAATGCTCCGTTCTACTGAGCTGTGAATGTGCAGTTGCATGTAACCAACCCCTGACAATACTAGCATCTGCTAAGCATTTACTCCTCTCCAACTTACATGATTAGTAAAGAGGTTTGGGATGAGATGATTTAAAGAGCGGATACGGGATATGATTAGGAGGAGGAGTACAAATTGGTGAAAAAAATAATTAAATAAATAAATCAAGCAGAAATCACAAGGAGTTTCAGACTGTAGTGTTCCTTTCATGTTGGAGGAGCAGCTTCCTGTGTGGGCCTCTCTCGGCAGACTTAGCCCCGGCAGCATACTTCTACCTCTATCCAGGCTGCGATGCTAATGAGTGCGGCGACACTCCTCCCCAGTGCTGCAATGGGAGTCTCAACCAGAGTGTACTCTTAGCCACGCACTAACCACTTGTCCCTCCCTGTTACCAACCATGCTGTTTGTCTCATTCACCTTGTTAGCTTAAAGCCCTGGCGTGCTGGTCCTGCCTATCGAATTGCTACGCAGATTGATGAACGCTGATGCTAACTGGCTGCTCATAAAAGCCTCGTTGGACTATTTTCGCTCTTACCCCTCATTGTCTTCCTCTCTCCATTTGGAGAATACACTGGTGGTGTATTCCATAGGGGGGGATAAGGGCTTGAGAAATAGGCTCAGTGTAAGGGAGCTTCATGCAAGGCTGCCACTTGAAACAAAAAAAGGCTTAGAAACAAGACCCCAGGGCACTAGCCGAACAAAGTACTAATGCCATTTACTCCAATGAGCCAGTATCTCTGCAGCATACTATCAGTCCTGGAGGAAAGTAGGGAAACACCCGTAATTAATGATCTCCAACTGCTATAGCTGCTACTGCAACGGCTCTACACACACACACACACAGGCATGAACCGACACTTGTTCTTTGTGCAGACAACACTAAGCTTACAGCAACAAAAGCAAATAACCCTCTCCTAACTGTACATAATGAGCCCCATAATGTTCTCGCGGTCGCACATATCCTTGTATAGATAAGGCCTGCTTTCTCAGATCACTTGGCCCAAAGCATGAACTAAAATCTCTGTCATTACTACATAATTCCCTATTTGTTTAGTTTTCATGAAAGCTGCTTCATATTCTACTGACAGTAAGCACTCATACTACATTCAGAAAAAAGACATCTGAGAATGGAGAATGAGACATTAATGCACTGAGACTTGGGGTTGCGTAAAGTGAGATGTCAATGTGCTGACAGGTTTGAGATAAAAGATGTCCTGGTAGTGGGGATATGGGTGGTAGAAAAAGCTTTGAATACATCACAGCAGGTTAGACACAACTATGTGGCATACAAGTTCATTCACTATTCACTGTAAGATTCTGTCTCATATACTGGAACAAAGTTAAAATGATACTTAAAGGTCCAGTGTGTAAGATTTCAGCACTCTATTTCCAGAATATAGCAGAAATGTAATATAATATGCATAATGTTTTCATTAGTGTATAATCACCTGAAAGTAAGAATCATTATGTTTTTTTTTTTTTGTTACAATGGACCTTTTATATCTAAAGATGCCACAGGTACTTTTTGGCAGGGTCCGCCATGTTGGCCTTTCATGTTTACTAAATCCTACACTCTGGACCTTTAAAGGTACTCTATGGATTTTTTGGGGAAAACAAACAACTATGTTTACATTCATTTGTACATGATACAAACAAATTGGGGATCCACTCAACAAAACGTTGCTCCATAGCACCAGTCGTAGTCATAAATTTCACAGGATGCACAGGAAATCAACCACCAGCAGACCCTGAAGTCATATGTTTGTATTATCAGAGGCCTCCTTCAACAAGCTTTAAAAATCTTTACATGCTTAAGGCCAATTAATCAATAATCAGCTTCTCTAAAGCACTTTTTCCAACCCCCTTATCCCTGCACAGCACAAGTACAAGATGTTAAATGAGTGGTCATGTGTCATATTGAGCAGCAGAACAGAGGTCATTTGGGAGCAATGAGCTGAAAAAAAAAAAAAAACAATTCTGCTGGTGGCACATTTGGATGTTAATTAGATACATTTTCCTGATCTTGTTTTTTTTTTCCCCCCTGCCAGTTGGGGAATTGGCATTGGCATAAGAAGCACATCTGCCACTCACACTGATGTGAGAAGTGCAAAACTGTGCATGGAAAAAAATCAATGCGAAATATTGAGTGGATCTTTGCAGTCAAACTAATGCAGAATCACTCTGAAATCACTTGTTTATTTGCTCTACAAGCACTTGTAATTAAACAGCGTTGCTGAAAATGTTGCCATGTGGGTTAAGTTTGCATAAATGTGCATCTCTGTAGTGTCACTATCCCCACTTACCAACCATCTGTAGGCACACGCACATGCTCAAACTCACATATACACAGCTTCCTGATAGCTATAGGTTTAAAGGTGGAAAAAAAATTAAGTGTTTCTCATTTTCATAACAGTGACATAATTTCCCTCTCTGCAGAAACACACAACAGAGAGAGAGAAATGGTAGAAGAGGGGACTGCCTCCGCACATACAACATGTTAGCATGTGTGTGTGTGTGTGTGTGTGTGTGTGTCAAGTTGTGTTTAATTGTGCATTATGTCATTGTTGTGTTGAATGAGTAGTTCCCAGTGGAGTGCCTAGCCTTCTTTGGCCTCAGTTGGGGGAGATGGAGACAGCTTTATCCACTACCGCCAATGGAGATTAAATTGGATTTGGCTAAAAGCAGCCTTGTCACCACAGTTCTGGAGTGCCTGAGTGGCAGAGGGGGTTCTTGGCAATAGTGGAGGCTCTAAATTTGACAAACAAATGAATGTGAAAAAACTCCAACAGCTGGGGCTCGTTGTCGGTGTGGGCTTAATGTCCTCAGACCAACCCCTCAGGACCACTAACCATATCCTGCTAGTTTCCTGGCTCCCAATCACCTTCTCAGAATGGAAGAGGCAGAAAAAAAAATGCAATATGCATACGGTAACAACTTAAAATAGAATAGTTTTTGTTATCTCACCAAATTCATTATGAATTCTGTGCCAGGAATACCGAAAATAAAACTCTAGTTGGTTATGAAGGGACTGTGGGGGAAAAGTCCATTTCAGCTGTATGATAAAACTGCACAATACATTACAACATTACAAAAAAGCTTAGTAATAACACAAAACTGTTTTTATTGAGCTGTTATTATTAAGCTATTCAATCAAGGCCAACACTGTCATATTAGATGTGGCACTTATCCTAAATGAATAATGAGTTTTGAAAAAATATAGGTCAAACTGGTCAATCAACATCTCTTTTGAATTAATACCACTTTGACATATGTGAAATTGAGTTTAAACAGTTTAAATGCTTTAAAAAACACACCTCTGTCCCAGGTTGTCTCTCTCTAATTCTTTCTGTATGTAAAAATGATAGTATTTTTCTTTGTGAGACGGTGACACACAGTGTCAACATTAGTGCAAATACAGAGGAGTCATGAGGAAAAAAGTAAATGGACTCAATACAGCAACATCTATCTCAAGTGCTGACATTAGCCACCATAAGCTACTGGTCATACCAGACCAAGTAATGCTGTAGCAGCATTAATTGGTCTTTGTAAGGCACTTTGTAAGAGGAACATTATGTTCCTCTTACAAAGTAATACAGTACAATGTAAGAGGAACATAATGTTCAAGTCATCATCTTGAAATCAGCCATAACTGATTGTTTTGGCTACCTGGCGGCAGCAGAATAAGCTTAGAACACAACACTGATATATTATCATGTTAAACAGTTGTTGGGAAAATGTGACCTCAACTCTCCTTAAAGCTCTGTTTTGGTCTCCACTCCTGAGGGATTTATCTTTGTTAGATATAGCTTTGTTAAAAGCTAAATGCCCTGCCCTGTGTTCACCAGCTAGTCATTAACTTTGTCTGTCTGCTGTTTGGTGCTTGGAAGACAGTGTACAGTGTGTTTATTAGAGCTTTTTCAATTAAATTAGCTGCCTGCCACTGCTGGAAACAAGGTTGATAAGAGCAGAGGGACTCAACCAAAGCAGTAAAGCTGCGAGTCATAAAGCCAAAATATTGATAAGTGCAGCTTTAACGACTGAGAATAACACAATGTATAACCCAACCAAAATCTACTATAAGGTTATGGTTATCTTAATAATAAATCTATAGTGGCCCTACAGTATTATAGACTTAGATTGGTGTTACATTATCTTCCCCCTTGTACACCACAGCCGAGCAGATTATGAGTTATGATTAAAAGCAGTATTGGCTGTCTCCTCAGGTGATGCAAAACACTGGCATTGGTTATATGGATGTGAATTTAATGGATTTAAACTCTGAGAATAGATAAACACAGTGCCCCACAACAAATTCTATTATTTTCTAGGCTTTCCCCCATGCCTTGCACTTAAGAAAGTGTAAGCTTACAATAAACCCTGGCCTCCCTCCTGTATAATTGAGAAGCAACTCATCCATGGGGTTATCCATGTGTGTAAGGCCTTGAAATGATTTGCCAGCAGCACATGCATATTATTACATCAGGGGTTGTCAGAGCGTATTGATTACACACTGTAATGCACTCGCATGCACTCCTCGGCCTACACTGTTATTGTAAATGAGACTCTGTATAGATCCGGCTTCGCGCTATCAGCACAGATCATTTATCACACGGTGTGTACCCTGGACTGAAAAACACAGACATTCATATGGTGCAGAGACAGCATCACAGAAAACACACCTCAGCAGAAAGAGACAGACAGTCATTATTAAGATCAAGAGAGACATGTCAGGTGGTCAGACTGAAGCTTACGGTCATAAATTAGGTACTTGAGATGAGAAAGCTCATTAACACAGCAGAGGGGTTCGTTTGCCCGATCATTCGACGGACATGGAAACGCCACAAGAGCGCGAATCAAACCTTGCACAGATGAGGTGCTATTTATAGAAAACAAACATGCACACACAGACAATCACACAGACACATACCCATGTGCACACACGTCGACAAACACACACACACACACACACCTTGTTACTCTAAAATTAGGCCAGTGTGAACCTGCCAAAGCCCTGCTGAGATGGAAGAGAGTAGAGAGAGATGACTGCGGAGGGTGAAGGTGGGGAGATTTAGAGGACAGATTCATCTTTGCTCCCATATTTTGGCGCAGCACAGCGGGGGTTATGGAGCTTGACTGCATACGGCTGCATCCATTATGTTCATACAAGCTTTATGGCATGCAAAACATCTTGAGGAAACAACACAAAGAGGAGGCCGGTTTCATTGATGTATAATTTAAAAGCTAGTGGATACTTGTTTGTTTGTCTTT
This sequence comes from Sciaenops ocellatus, assembly GCA_033000465.1. Taxonomy (NCBI): domain Eukaryota; kingdom Metazoa; phylum Chordata; class Actinopteri; family Sciaenidae; genus Sciaenops; species Sciaenops ocellatus. The sequence goes on from CP136886.1 coordinate 9,796,186, forward strand.
TCTTTACTGCAAACCAAATGTGTGAAGTTAACAAAACAGGATATGAGGGGAAACGCTGTGTGGTGCATTTTGGTGTTTGGCTTGAAGCAAAGCTGTGATGGTGCTGTCTCTGTCCATGGTGCTGAAGCATACAGCAGTTGTTATTGTAGCCACGTAGGAAGAGCCCATTGCTACGCCTGCTGCCTATACACAGTGGAAGCATCAGAGCAACTAAACCAAACAGGCAGAAGTTACTTAATGTAACACTGGAGGTTTATTCTACTTCAGTACATGCATATATAACTCGGTGCATTAAATCCACCATCTTGGATCCTACTGTTTATGGGTTCCTTCAGATTTAACACTGCATATATACATTTACAAACATACATATATGTGTATATATGACTTTATAATGTATACATTTTCAACAAAGAGTTCTAATAGTTATAGTTGTACATGTACTGCAATACAAGATTTCAAGTTGTGCTAAAACATTTAGCCAAAAAACTGTATAATATGTAACATGTCCACATTAAATTACATTAAAATATTCAAAAACAACTTGACCCGTGTTATATATTTTGTTCAGATGTGCACTTAAATGATCCATGTGTTGATGTGTTTCCACCAGCGTTCAAACCCAGAGAAACCTTTCACTTGTTCGCCTGTCAATGTCGTCATATCACCGTTATTCCCTTGCTATAATTTCGAGGGAACCCTGTGTTTCACATGACTGAGGAAGGAGGTCTGCAAACGTGACTAAATGTAACGTAAATAAAACTTTAATGCGCTTTCTCGTCCGTGAACATGATTTCTGCCTGAGTTATGTCAGATAGATTTTCTTCAGCTAATGGTGGTTGTTTAACAATGATGACAACAACTCCCATGATCCCTGCTACTTCACGGCATCATCAAACTACAGATATTGTTTTGATGTGACACCCCTAGAAGCAGAAATTACATAATGCGGGTTTAATGGCTTTGAAAAAAAAAACAACAAAAAAACAAAAACAGAAAATTAATCAATTATTCGATAAAGAAATTTCTTTAAGCAAAAATGCCAAACATTTGCTGTTTCTAGCTTCTCATGTGAATATTTGCTGGTTTTCTTGATCGTTAATTGTTTGATCTGTTGGCAGTTTAAAGATGTAGAATCTTTTAAAATACAATGAGCATTTTTCACTTTTTTCCAACATTTTAAAGACTAAATAATTTATTAAAAGAGAAAAATATCTGAAGAAAAACAATAATGAAAATAACTGTTAGTTGCCTAGTTGCCTGTTTGAGCATGTTGATGGTAAACCTGAAGCCACCTGTTCTCCACCTCTCTATAATTCATCTTCATCATGTACACTAAGATGCTAAGATTACTGGGACTTTCTATAAACTATGATCATTTTTTTATAGCCTTATCATCAAGAAATAATCATAGTTTTATAGAATATTATTCAGTTTAAAGACACTGACAGAAAAAAAATGGAACTTTTGACCTTTTACATGTGAGATACAATTATAGATCTTTTTCACAGCTGAAATTTAGTCTTATCTTAGCAGGAAAAGCACAGATGTAATTAATAACATTAATAAGAGTTCTGTTCCAAGTGAGCCAGCATGCACAGTATTAGGGTCTGGAATTAGCCTGCTTATGCTTCTTAATTAAACCTGTGCTTTTTCTGCTACATGTCAAAGTGCCTCCTGTGAAAAAAAGTCTGTAGTAGCCTTAATGTTCACGCTTTCCCGAAATAATAAGTGTAGTTTTAATTAGAAAATCTTACTATAATATTAAACATTCTCATTCTTTTCCAAGAACTAAAATAGCATCTTATTTTAAGAGCTGTGTTGAATTATATTAAATATAGTATAATCAAATATTCTGCGAGAAAAAAGGTGTGCAGCTACACCGACCTACAGGAAACAAAGTCTTGTTTGTCTTCTTCTGCAATGGCCAGAGATAATTCAGGTGCTGTTAGCACTTCCTGCTATAATGCTGAACAGTGGTTGGATGAATTGGTAGAATAACATGTAATATGCAAAATCGGGCACAACAAATGCTTATGCGCACACATTAGCTACCTAATTTACAGTGGAAACAGGAAGCTTTAGTGGTACTAAAGCCTCTGTGCTATCATCTGATGTAATGCCTATGTCAACTTCAGGCGCAGACATGTGTTATAGGCCCATTAAACTGAACATGACCAGAGAACACTGAACAGGTCCTTGGCTCGTGTAAGTCAGTGCAGGTTTATGAGGACTAAACCTATAGGCGTACTTTACGAGTACATGCAGGTAAATTTAGAATCTCATTAAAGACAGTACTTCTGTTTCAAGCAGCGCCTGATAGCACGATGTATTCTTAAGAAAGGTCATCAAGTTGAGGTGTGGAACTATACTTTGCCTACCAACAATGCTACACAGTCAAAAAGTCATTGAGTACCACAGGATGACAGCCAGTGTATCACAGTGTTACAGTTGAAGTAAGCCTTTGTGGGTTTTTCCTATCCCATTCTACCAGTCGCTCCATTCGCGGTGCCACATTGGCATAGTTGTCCTGTTGTGGCAGTTTGATTTCCCTAAACAACACTAATCGGACATCTGTAGGGAAGGATAAAGCCCAGATTGGCTGTAACCATGCAGCAGTTCTCTGTCGATAGGCCTAACTCTGGCCAACACTCACACGATTGGCTGACGCAAGGCACTAGCTTTCTTTATGGTTGGCTAGTAGCGAGCCAGCAACAGCTCACTGAGGATAGAGTATCTGGCATCCCTCTGAAGATTGGGTGCTTCTCGCCAAGAAACTGTCTGATGATTGGCTGTGGTGACTCCAGAGTGAACTGATTGTCCTATCAATGCCCACAGCGCAGGTTGGCTGACAGTGCTGCCTGCTGGCTGGCTTTGCAATATGCAGCTATCCATAACACCTCCAGGGGGCATATGTCCATGTCTTTGAGTGTGTGTGAGTGTGTGTGACTGTATACCATCCATAACTTTTCCAATGGGGAGGTGCTCGGCTAAGCCCTGCCAGCAGGCTCTAACACCTCATTATTCTAAGCCAGGCAGGAAATGGGTTTTAGAGATCTCTCACTGAGCTATGCTCTTGGAAATGAGGGCTACAGGTCTCCTAGTGTCAGCGGCACAGACCTGAGAAATTCCTATTTACTTCAAGTTAGCCACACTGCAGCACTTCACCAAAGATCAAATCCAATTGACGAGGCACGTACTATAATATCACAAAACACAAACTGTTACAGTCTTGTGCAAATTAATTTGGGTCTGAGGGTTTTTGAGATTTAATGAATTTGAGTTTTTCCACTGAGTCTTGTTAACTGAAGGGTGCTTATTCAATGTGATGTTAAATACAGCTCAGTGAAATGATGAAGATGAAAAATAGCAGCGCCTAAAGCCTCATTAGGGGATTTTCTACATTTGGGTGAAAAACTTGAGCAAGTTAGCACATATACACTTACTGAGGAACTTAAAGAAGAAAGCAAAAGAGGCAGTGGAGAGGAAGAATAAGAGACAGAAGACGGAGAAATGCTAAATGTTACCCAAAATGAAAAATATAGTGTGAGATTATTCTTCCTACATAGACACGTATGGATTTTGAAATGAGTCCACGTGGTGTTCTGTCATTGTATATTTGGTCAAATACAGTAATTTGAACATTCAAATGAAAATTAAAATGTTGAAAAAACACAATAGGTCAAAACTACTTAAACCATTTTTGGAAGTTCAGTTAAGCAAGAGAACAACAAGCTGATTTTAGAAGTAATACAGGTGTTATGTCATAATAACTCAGGACTCCATCATGATTCCAGGATTCCATTAAAGTATGCAAGTTTATTGTGGTACAAGACATTACAAGAAATGACCTCCTGATTTTTTTATTCAAGCCTTTCATACTGTGCCCATGTTTTCCCAGCACATCCAGCACTTTGCTCAAAACATAAAGTGCCAGATATTTCAAAAAATAAACCAGAAGTTGGTTAAAAGCATCCTCATGAACCTGTCTAGACGGACAGGACCTGTGCGATTTGAAACAATAAGATGTGCACTAACAGTGATCACCTTAAGCTGCACTTGCAGCTTAAGGTGCACCCATGCACCCATGATGTGACTAATGTAAAGAGTTGCTGTGAGCCATAGAAACAGCAAAACACGTCACATAATCACAGGTATCATCAAACCCCACACGGGCTTACAGGTTTGCACCTAGAATCAGAGGACTTGGATATGGTGTTGTCATGTTAACAGAGAATTTACTCGAAACGTAGCTTGGTGCAGACACACAGCAGTATTTGCACTAGTAACAAGAGTCTAAGGCAACACTAGCAGCACTGTGAGGCCAAGGAGAGGAATATATTTTTAAAACTTAAGATTATGTAAGTGTTTTACAAAATAAAATAACCATATCTTCACTGAAATGCGGACAGGACGGGTTTATATCAGTGGTTGTAGCCTGAAGGAGGGGAAATGGGCAACCACTCCTCTAACATCATCAGCTCTAGATGGACTAGGGAAACGTGGGTGGGCAAAATGGATGAGTCACACTTTTCCCTCCTTTAACATAATTTTCAAGGTACCCTTGAGCAAGGTGTATATTGGGTTAGTGGCAACCAATAAAAAGACTGCATGGACTGCTAAAGTATGATCAGTTTGTTCTCTGGAAATCCCAATAGCATCTCATAAACATCCCAATCTCTGTATAAGTTGTTAAAAAAGACAATTAGAGTTACAAATAATTAATTTACCTTATCTGTTCAACTGAATCCTTTCAACCGGACCCTGACAGATGAAACAAAGTTTTAAAGTTAAGAAGTTTTCTCGTTATCTATATCTTCCTTTCACCCTCACTGCTGTGTCTCTCAGCTCAAAGACCTTTTATAGTATAATTTTCAAATCCACCTCATAAAGCTCTTGACACCTCATCCATCAAATAAAATTATTCCCTGAATGGACTCCGCAACTGGATTGCAGCTTAATCAATTGCATTACTACAATAATACACCTGATTTGATTTACTATTTGCGTGGCTCTTACAAGTCTAGTAATTCATACCAATTAAGATGGTGTTCATATTCAATATATTTGTTCCTGTTTGTCTGAAAGACAATTAGTATGTCGAGATGTTTATGTTCTCAGATTGACTCCGGCACTGAGAACAAATAGACAGAGGGAGGCAGACAGAGAGCTACTTTTAGTCTTCAAAAACATTGTTGGAGAAAAAAAAAAAAAAAAAAAAAACATTGCTGTGAGTGACTAATGCTATAAAAAAAGCAACTTGTTACTCGCAAGCATACAAATAGATGGGAAATTAGCGAGCTAGTGGAGAAACAACAGGAGAAATATCTCGCTTATTTGGAGACTTGCTCGTAAAAACACATAATGAGTTGGATCACAGGGGACGCTGGAAATGAATGCAGTGTGCAAAACAGTTAATTGTTATTTTGACATGCAGTCAGATGCCGAGCAAAAGGCGAGTGAAGGGAGAGTAAGTAGGGCATCTGTGTCGGGTAGGATGACCGACTGTAGGAGGAGAAGGAGCTAAAGTGAGTAAGAGGCAGCAGAGCAGGCTAATGTGTTTCATTTCACAGGGTGGTTATCATGGCAGCGGACTTCCTGGCACACACTCCCACTGAACACCAGTGCAGTGATTTGAAATGTTAAGCACATTGTTTAATAGTCCATTACGTAAATTGATATTGCTCATTGACTGTTGTCCTTGGCTGCCCACGTAGTGTCAGAGAAAAAGACAGAGATGTGCTCTAGCGCAGTGGAGGGCTAATAGGGTAAGCCATCACTGTTGTTTGGCGTTTCAGGAACAATGTGCCAAAATTTCACACCTGCTCCGCTTCCTACCACCACACAAATCCACCTCCTAATACTGTTGAAGTCACAATAACAATGAGAAATATAGTTGCCAATAAGGATTATTTTTGTGGATTTATCGGTAGAGTAGAAAATACTGAAAATTTGCCAATGTGATGTACACATTACCAGATAATGTTTTTTTCTTGCTTGAAAATGACTGGAAAGATTAAAGGTCCAGTGTGTAAGATGTCTTTGAGTATTTTTTGCAGGAATTGAATACAATATTCAATAGTATGTTTTCATTAGTGTATAATAACCTGAATATATGAATTGTTGTGTTTTCGTTGTCTTATAATGAGCCCTTTATATCTACAGTAAGAGCGGGTCCTCTTCCATGGAGTCTGCCATTTTGGACTGCCATTTTTGTACAGTAGCTCAGAACAGACAAACTACAACTGATCTAGATATGGCTTTTATGAATTGATATGAATTTGGCAGCCAGAGTTTTTCCTACACGTTTGGAAGGAGAGTGTGAGATGTGGCAGAGTATTCATTTGGTTGGTGCCACTAGATCCTACACACTGGACCTTTAAGCCTAATCAATTATCAAAACCATTGCTGCCTGATATTCTGTTGATAGACTCATCACTTAATCAACTAATTGTTTCAACTCTATTCATTTTACTTCCATATGAGAATTTACAGCTGAAACCTACGTGTTTCTTTAACTTTAACCCTCCAACCCTGTCATTCCCATCAAATATAATGAAGTAGAAATCCATCAAATAAATCAAAAAAGGATGAGAAAGAGAGAAAGGAAGGAAAAGGGGTTAGGGCTCCTGACTATACTACACTAGCAGAGGGGAATTCGTGTTCAAAATAAAGCAGAAAAGGTTGCCAGACCTTACAGAACTTTTGAGAAGTCTCCCAGCATTTTCTCAACTAAAAAGAATCAGTCATCCAGCCAATATTGTGGAAAGAGCAATAGCCTCTACCGGATATGCTGATAACTGCGTCTTGTACGGTGCTACACCAAAGATAGAAGTCAAAGGGTTATGATCGATATCTTTATTGCATATGAATAAAAGTTATAAATATGTCTGTCCAGAATTTTGAACATTTCCTCACCCACCTCTCGACTGTGACGCCAATGGAGCACCTTAAATCGCAATAACCTGTGTCTGATACATACTGATGATGAGTGCACCAGTTCTATTCCCCACAGCCAAGCTGAGCCGAGTATCACTATTCCCAGTTCCTCCTGCCTGTTATGTCCAAGAGCAATCATATAGGATGGATAGCATACCCCTACGAGCAGGGTCCATATTCAGTAACTCATCTATATCCAGATATCCTGTGGTGGGTCCAGGGATGGAGAGAAATGTGTTTAAACTAAGCTTTGGACCTGAAAGTACCTAAAGAAATGGACTGGGGAATACTGAAGTCTGTTCGCAGCTATTCAAATGAAATAAAAGTGCCATCCTTAAAAAGGTTCTTTACACACTACAGCCCATTTCTGAGCCATAAACGAAATGCTGAGTCTATAAGGCAAAGAGGGAACAGAGAGGTCATTCCCATCATATAAACTTTCAATGGCAGCATGGTGAGGCAATATATTTTTGGCTGATCACCCATGAAATAAGCCGGTGGCAGGAGTTTTCTTCATTTTTAAATTTTAAAAAATCCAGAACTAAGATGAATGATTGCAGCACTGTGTATAAAAAAGACTTCTCTTACAGTGACTGTTGTGGATAAAATACATGAAGAGCAATCTATGCTTTTCTTTCCTGATTTTTAATGTGTGCATGATTGTAGTTGAGGTTTAAGTCCACTGAACTCACCAAAAAGTATAGGACAAACGAGCCTGCAGACTATATGTGATACTTTTACTCTGACAAGTGATGCTTTTCTGAAGCCTCTCCTCGGCTTAACAAAGTGCAGATGTTTGGAGAGAAATAAAAAATCTTTTTTTTTTTTGTGGGTAGCACTAGACTGACACCCAATTGAATAAGATCTACTTCTCCTGCAGTTGGAGAGGCATTAGGAATAAAGCTCAACCGAACGGATGGGTCATACATCATTGAGCATTACTCGTACTGTGCTGTGCCTCTAAAACACAAATTGGATTACCTGTGCACCCACGCGGATCACCCGAATTGGACAGGGGCGGGCAGGCAGGCAGGCACACACACACACACACACACACACACACACATACATACAGAGAGGCATATATAGGTGTGCATGTGCAAAACGCTTGATGCAAACATTGTAAACTGTGCAAATCTATAGAGTTTTATGGGGATTGCAGTAAAGGGAGTTCACACACACACAGCACCTGCAGTCCATCTCTATTTAAGACACTAACACGCACGCACACACACAGAGTGCAATTTTTGTTCTCCGATAATAAATGCCACATTATTGTGATATACAGCGGAGGACCACATCATATAAAGGTTGCTGTGGTGGAATCTCCATTCCAAGCTGCCGGCCTTGACATGCGAAATCAGATCCTAAAACTGTTTATGGTGCTATGAAGCCAGACAGCATCCCTCTTCTCTTGTAAACAATCCACTGGAAGCTGATGATTTATTACCGGGGCATCCAGTAAATCTAAATACTCATTTCTCTAAACAACCGATTTTTGGATTTTGAGTTTTTAGAAGGCTGTTTTTGTAGTTGTTGTTGTTGTTGTTGTTGTTGCTGTTTTGTGTTCATCACAGTCTGGTGGCCAGAGCTCTCCAGCAGAGATCGACACTAATGCAGCAGCAGCAACAGAGCTTCAATAATGAGTCCAGGACTTTACAGCCAGTCACTAATTGAGCCATTATTATTATTTGAAACAACACATTTTAAATAGGGCTGCACAACAACACTGCAGGTCACACGCAGTGTAAACTAAAAAGCTCTTTGTGGAATGTCAATGGTCGTAAAAGGCCACCGTGGCTGTTTAGATTAATGGGAAATGAGGTTTTTGTTAAGAGATGCCTTGATTGTATCTGCAGCGCTGGAGTTGCTTGTGATCATAAGTCTGTTCTGATACTAATGGTTAAATAAGTTGCACTTTGGAAAAATAAGTAAAGATTTTCAGTGTAGGGAGTTACAGTACAGCAGCTTAAAAGTTAGAATGTCCCTTTAAAATATGGTAAGAACAAGATTTTGGGGGTAAAAACGAATCTACAGAGGCAACAAACAATCACGTCTTCACAGCAAGATGTTAATCAGTTTAGGATTCACTTGTTTCTGTTACTTTCTTTGTCTTAGTTTTGCTCTTCCCAAACAACTCCCTCTACAGCCACTCAGTTCTCAGTGCATAGTTTGATCAAATTAAGCATGTGTTTATGTAATTGTTCTTATTCTGAAAACTTAAATCAAATCTCTTAAGGTTCATTTTAAAAAGGGCTGCAACTATCAATTATTTTAATTACAGATTCATTTTAGGATTATTTTCTTGACTCATCTCATAAAATGTAAGAAAATATTGAAAAATAGACATTTTTACCCAAGTTGATGTCCTCAGATGTCTTTTTTTATTCAACTATCAATCCAAAACACAAATATATCCAATGTAGTGGGATATATGGCAAAGAAAAGCAGCAAATACTCACATTTGAGAAGCTGGAACCAGAAAATATCTGCAATTTCTATTTTAAAAAATATTGAGACATGATGAATTCATTATCACAATAGTCAATCAACTAACAGATTCATTGTTTCATCTCTAATTATAGTACTTCTCTTCTTCAGTACTGAAATAGTCCTTTATTTTGTCTTTTTTTTAAAGAAACTAGGTTTAAAAGCTACATCACCACTTCACCTCAATTCCTGCAAATCCTGGATAAGAACATTTAACGGGCATTGTTTGTTTCAAATGGTGTATCCGTTATTTTTAGGATAAGACTTTAGGACAGACCCAGATCTTATGAGCAGACCTCCTGTTGGTTAAAAAGGCCATCTGAAATATGATGCTAAGTGAGCCGCCAGCAGCCCGTGGTCACTGTAATCCCCACAGAATAAGATTATCTCTGCATGGTGACAGAGGGCCAGGGTGGGCCAGGGCACTCCCATCAGCTGTGTGTCTAAAACAGAGCCCATTGAACACCTACCGCTAATCTCTGTACACAGACACACCCTGACAGCCTGCATATAAACTCAGCCTTGACTGGACTTCAGCATCAGTCCCCTGAGACGAGCAAAGTTTCTAAAGTGAAATTTGAAGCATCGGCACCTTCAGACAAAAATGAACAGTGGTTTCTCTTTTTCTGCTGCTGCTCCTGGGCTTCTGTACCGCTCACCAAGGCAATGTATGAAATAAATCACTAAATATAATGTAGAACAGCTTGCATGCACTGTATGAAATAAATAACACACCATCACTGTCTATCTTTGTCAAGATCATTGCATTTAAAGTACTGTAGAATGAAGAAAGTGCTTTATTTTTTTTCCTTTTTTTACCACAGGATCATGGTGCTGATAATGGTAAGTGAACAAATCTAAGTGCATCTATTTGCAGCCGTGTCTAACAGGCAAAATCTATGAGATAAACAGTGTGTGTCAGTGTGAAAACAGAGTGGTATGATATCTGCTTTGCTTTCACTGATTAGAGATCGTAGTGGATAAATCTGGCATGGAGGACATAACCACGACTATTCTGAGGATGAACAATGGTGAGTATTCAATCATATTACAGTACAAAAGGAGTGAGGGAACATTAGTTTCTCACATTATTAATGCATTTCTATATTCAATAAGAGAAACCATATATAGTGGAACACACAAAAAAGTGATTTCTTGCTCTGATTGTACTCGTGTTCTCACAGTTAGATTAAAATGCATATTTTCCTTTTCTTCTAAAAGCATCTGATGAGTTTCTGCTGGAAGGAGACGTGTTGATTCCCAGAACCAGGAATGCTATGAAGTGCTTTAATGAAGCATATTCGTGTCCCTTTCCTTATAAGCGGAAAATATGGTAGGTTGGAACTGGATTCTGTATATTACACATGAGGAATACGATTTTAATTGCCATGAAAGACTTTTGAATCCAAAACCTGCATTCGCTTCATTCCACGTGCAACTCAGAGGTCGTACTTAAGCATTGAACCAAGATTTGGGTGAGTCTATAACTAAAGCACTCCTGCATGTAAAGTACTGAGGTTTAAGTAGCGTACATAAAAGTAGTGGGCCAGTTAGGATAATTCATCTGTTAAGGGAAAAGTGAACTGTAAAAATATACTATAATCTACACTAAATTTATACATTAGGCACAATGTGGTTCATAAAATGATTTGGAACAACTTAAAAATTTAACTACTATTGTTTTATTTCACTTGAGCTTATGCACCAGGTGGATGAGGTTTTGCACTTGTTCCAGTTTAAGCCACTAAATGTTAGACGTTAAGATGTCCTCTGGTGAAAAACAACTTTTTCAACACACAGTTTCTGACACACCCATCAGATGCACTTGGATTACTGAACAGGCCTACCAGGCACTGAAACCAAATTTTTCTCTTCATATGAGCGACAGTAACATTAATAAAGCTACTTTAATTAGTTTGACAGCAGAACAGCTGTGCATCTCAGGGTTTCTTTGGCAGATTCTTATTATATTTTTGATATTCTGTGTGATTTAGTATTTAGTAAATCTGTGCAGAGGAGTGTCAGTACAAAAAGACACAAAAAGACCACGACGAGACGCCAAATGACCACAAATATCTGCAAAACCACAAAAAACTGATAAATAAACACAGAGAGAGAACACAACATTACTCCAATGAAGCAGCAGTGTCATTTATAATCATTTGGAAATGTTAGTCTGGGGGTCTAGCTCCTATAGAGGAGGCCTTGGGGGCTTTTTGCATGTCTGTGCCCCGGTGCCCATGGTCTCATAATTCATCCATGCACATAGGTTAAAGTGGCAACATGCATCTTGTTTTTAACTACAGCAGGGAGTTGTTGTTTTTTTTTTTTTTGTTTTTTTTCAGCACAGCCCTCTTCCTCTTGGTTAAAATGCTACCCAAACATTTCTAGGTCCTCTCTGTGATCTCTCTACCTTGAAAACAGCAAACAATCAGACAAAGAGTTGACCATCAGCCCACAGAAAGAGCTTTACAAGCAAGAAGGAAACAAAAGAACAGCGAGCTGCAAGTTTAGCTTCACAATAGCTGTTTTTGCCCATTGTTCGAGTCGTGCATCAGCTCCCAGCCAAGCTCACAACAACACAAAACAACCTCGCCAAACCTCAGAAAGCTAATTATTTAAACAGATAAACACAGGATCGCTAATAATGTAAATTAAATTAATTTGTCAATCAATTGTCAAGTTCCATGTTGCATATTAATGATCGCCGTCTCTCTTTTGTTACTGTTAGCTGTTCCGCTTTACTCGGTTTTATTGGAGCCAAGCAGGTGGTTTCACTGCAGCGGTATGGCTGCGTAATTCAAGGTATCATCCAGCACGAGCTGCTCCACTCAATGGGTTTCTACCACGAACACACCCGGAGTGACCGTGACCAGTATGTCAGAGTCCATAAACGAATCTGTGTCAGTGTCGTTTATGACTGATTGATTCAGACTGACACATTCGTTAATGTGTTAGCTATTAAATTAGTAAATAATATGTCACCAACTTCCAAAAAATGGACACAAATAATCTCAACACTTCATATGACTACTCCTCTATAATGCACTATGGAAAGTAAGGAAAACATTACATTAAATGAAATTTAACTGTATTCTAAAAACTCATTTCTGAATTCTAATTTTTCTCCAAATCTGTAGAACTGCCTTCGGAGAGTATAGATCGGGAACCATAACTCCGTTCCCTGACCCCTCTGTTCCCATCAGGCAAAGAGACCGTCTGTCCGACCTCGACGTTCTCAAGATCAACAGGCTTTACAAATGCTGGAATTACCTTTGGTAGAGGATCACTGCAATATGTTTTGATTCTGAAATGGTACAACAGGGGCTACAAGTTAATATTTCATGGCTTCTGCTGGTTCAGTTTTCACCATTCTTGTTTAAACCCGTCTCCCGCAAGGCCCCCCCCCCAACTTTGTGGAGGTGCAAAACTAAATAAGTGGAGTACTAATTCACTTAGTCTGGAGTTACACTTTGCAGTATATACATCCTCCAGTGGAAAAAAAGTCCTAAGGCTGTGCTTGATTTTATTTCTTTGTTTCTGCAGAAGCAGGATTGATGACATCAACAAAGATCCTATATGTTCTGACCATCTGACAAAAAAATCCATTTATCTTTATTTAGGAACAACTTTTACTGTATGCAGTAAAAAAGAAAAAAAAAAAGTTTTATATTTGCTATCACTATATTTGTACTCCATATTACTTCAGTAATGAAAACAAAGTTGGGAAATGTTGGCCAAAGACAAAGAAATGAATTTAATTAGATACAAAAAAGACTGAAGGGAAAATATCTTGCAATATATAAAGATTGAGTTAATTTCCATTCGGGCTCATAGTAATTAATTTAGGAGTTGTACACTAGTGAAGAGTACAGTGTGTTATCAGTGTGAATCAGTACTGCAGTATATTCAGTAAGCCAAACTTTGCAGGTCTCTGCAGGAAGGCAGAGATGTCGTACAACAGGAGATAAACTCTTCTTCTACTGCTCCTGAACCCTGCAGAGACCGTAGTTTTTCACTTGGCCACATCCTACACTCTTGAATGTGAGTGTGTTATATTTTTTTCTCCATCCTTTGATATCCTACGCAGTGTTATTCTTCTGTTTTCACCCCAGTGAGAGCGAGCAGCGTTGGGTGAGAAAGGAGTGGCGGGGGAGTGTAAGGGTGAGATAAGGGAGGAGAATGCCCGGGAGAAAGAACAGATTCCTATTAAGCAAATTTCCCTCCTCTCATGATGTATGAGTGCACTAACAATCATGACAGCGTTGCATGTAGTTCTCTGGTGTTCTGGCTTAAATGTAGCCAAAGATGCCATAGCACATGCAGGGCTCTGAAAGCCAGTGATTCTGTATAGTTCAGATGGACACAGGCCCTTTAATGTTTCATAAAGTCGTTTCAGTTCATATCAATCGTTCTGCACATGAAATATTTAAAATCTACTTGTTTATTGAAATATTTAATGCTCTGGGCTCTGTTCATGCTCCAAGAAGCTCAGAGAGACTTTCTGGCCAGCTATAAATTAAAGTATTTCTGCAAATCCTGATTAAAATAAGATTAGCAATGTGAGTCTGAGATCCCATGACTGAAATGCAAACAGGCCACCACTGGAAGACACTGTGGCTTACAAATCACTGAACATTCAATGAAATAGGGTCCAGTGAGAGTCATCTGTCTGAACTTTGAGGCTGATGTAAACTGAAAATCATCCAATGGAATATTTAATCTTTCCTTTGATTGTTCACAAGTGTGCCTCCTTTTAGTTCTGAAAGAAACATGAAAATTTGAAAAGGAAGCCTGATCTGTGGTATATTACTATTTAATACAGACTGTTATTTGATAACAGCTTTAAAGCATTGTCTGTCAGGCTCTTACCGATGCTCTTTGACTGTACTTTAAAGGGCAGTGCGTATATGACCACTGGGGTCTCCTGAAGGATGTCCGTTCTAATGAGAACAGGACGAGCTGAGCCAAATACAGTCCGATTTGTGATGTCACTGGTAATATGCTGGCAGGCCATAACCGCTGGCTGGCCGGCCAGCTCTTACCACGGCGTTATTAACACAGATCAGTGTACCTGCCTCTCTTCAAACATGATAAGCTTCAACACACAGCGTTCTTCACTTCACTGCGTGAGCTGCCTAATACCCGCCAATAGGAAATTAAAATGTTCTCTCCGTGCTATCATCTTAGCCAGTCCAACCTTGGCGACTGTCTCAGAGTTTTCTGTCAGCAACCTTCCTGGAAAAATCCCTTTAAAACAAGACAAAAATATGTCCCTTTACCTTCTAACTAAGTTAGTACATTCCTCCTCTTCGTCGTGGAGACTTCTATCTGGACAAAAATATGCTCATATGAGGTTATATGAGCCCTTTGTCCAGGATTCATCAAAAAAGACACTCTTTCACTTGGAGATAATGAAGTGTTCACATTTTTCTAAGGTCCATCATAAATAAATCTCCATAAATCCATTTGAGAATCATAGAAAATAAGATGCTACCTGTACCTCCAGAACCGAAAATCATGTTTTTAAGTTTGCTTCAGTGTCAAAAGATTCCAATGATACGTCTGTACATCCATGGGTGCATTGTGAACAGGAACTGCCAGTAGCTAATTTAACACAGTTTTAAATGGTGCCGATTTGCCAAAATGTAATCAAATATATACTAAAAAGAAGGGCTCAAGTTGTAGCCCACAGTGTTAACTCACCAAATCCCAAGCATACACATCTTAGGGTTAGATATTTCTGAGACATTTTTTTGACAAGGCTCAGGATGCCCCATCAAAATGGGTTTTACATTCCTAAACACCCAGACAACCAGACACAAAAAAACTCAATTTCAAATTGCATAAAACTCAGCAGCTCAGCAAAGAAACGTTTTCTGGAAAAAAAAAAAAAGTATTTAAAAAGGTTTTCACTTCATACGTCGTCTACCTCAGACTGCCGAAGACTCACTGAAGTCACTGAGTTGTGGAATGCATTTCTGTGGATTTTGTGGATTTTATCCACACTCTCGTGCATTAAAATCGGATTAGAAAGGGATTTCTTCACGCGTATGGGGAGAGAAAAACCGATAACACCATGCTGCAACTGTTTAAATGTATACATGGGCATAAGAGCAATGTTTAAGGCATCCTTTCAGACAGAATGTGTGTTCAGCTGAATAAATAACATATGGTAGTTTTCTCCAGAATATAATTAAACAGCCTAATAACTAACAGGAATTTAAAAAATCTTACAAGAAAAACAGTTGCTTGCACAGATAAATTGATTTTGCAATCTGTGGTGTGCTTCTACTTTCAAAGCGTGTCCTGGGTCACAAGCAAGTCAGCTGTTAAGTGGCCCTTTTGAGAAATATGAAAGCAGCACTTGCAAAAACAAGTAAATTTAGTTAAGGATGCAATCAAAAGAAATAACAGATTGGCATACAAATTCTCAACGTCTTTGTTGTTGCCCTGCAGGACCCAGAGGAAACGATTAGAACAGATCGAAGGCAGGCAAACTCTAACATGCGCTATTGTTGAAGCTTTCATGAAGTTTCACTTAGCTTCTCCTCCGCAGATCTGAGGAGCTCCAGGAGCCACAGATGAACTTCTAAGATGTCTGAACCTAGAATAGCACACTGACAAGTAACTGTCTGTTGTCAATGCATTCTCAGATCTCATAAATATTTCATGCGCTGTGTTCCCTGGTGCTGAGATACCTGAGATAAAGGCAGGCAGCACTTAAAAAATTTGTTTTTAAAAATGGACATTTCAGAAGACAGTGAGATGAGGTGGTGAGAAAAGATTCTGACCAGAAAAATATCAGTAAATTAGTTATATAAACCTATGTTTTCTTTACAAGCCATTTATGTACAAGCAGTCTGTTTGTGTCAAAGGGAAATTATCTTTTAAAAGGGCCTTTGTAAATGTGTAAATCAGACTGAGGCATTAGTCTACAATCCCTCTGAGCTGTGTTCGCAGAGCTGCACCACATCTCTGTTTGTCAGCGCTGAGGAATTGCAGCTGTCGAAAATGATGCGGTCCCATTAGTGACGGAATCCAAGCTGAGACGGAGCCAGACAGAAAGCCGCCGTGGGGACAAGATGATAACAAGGTACTCATTGGAGATGTGAGGGATGGTGTTTGTGCATCACTTCTTTGTGTTTGTGTGTGTCTGATGAGAACGGGGCAAGAGGAGGAAATGGAGGGGTTAAGATGAGGAGGGAGAAAGAGCGGGAGAGAAGGCGTGGAGAATGAGAAAGAGAAGGAAGCGCTTAAGGGAGAAAAAAGGATGCGGGAGATAAGACGAGACAAATAGAGAGGGCAACAATGAGACTGGGGAGCAAGAGGGAGTGACTGGGACAGTAATCAGGGGAAGGCAACAGTGAAACAGACAAATCAAAGCAGCGACTAAAGTACGTGAGAGACAGGGAGAGAGCAAGATGCAGAGGCCCAGTAGCCAGTTCCCTGAGAGACTGGCAGGTTTATTCACAGGGAGTTACTGATCTCTCATCCTACAGATTATTTCATCTCTGAGGTAAAGCATCAGTGCATCAGACGACAACAGAAATTATTTCACTGTAAAAGGCTATGATGTCACACCATGGGCGAAGCTTCCCACAGTAGATTAAGCTATAATTAAGCAGGCTGATAGATTTCTTGATTAAAGAGCAGTTTGACACAGAACCGAGGTAAACTATCTTTACAATCAACAGGATTGACCTGCAGTTTAATTGACCTACAGCTAACATTGCAGCTGCTAACACTAGAATATTAATTAAACAGCAATATGATAATAGGATTTGCATACCATCTGCTAGCATGTAACTTCACTTTGTGCTTTTTAAAGTTAATTGGACAAAACACAAGGCTGCACTGACACTGTGCCATGTTGGTTTGATCAGATCAAGATGTTGTTGTGATTTGAATTTATTCTTCATCAGCTCTCCAAGTTTGAAATCTGGTACAAATTAAAACAGTGATTGCTGCACTTAAAAGCGGGGCCGCCTGATCAACCTGCTGGAGGGCACAAAGGCAACAATAAGCTCCCATGCCCATTTAGCTCTTTAATTTTGCTTCTGAACTAATTTTGAATTAATCAAATTACAACAAAGTAATTGCTACACAGACAACTCTTGAGAGCCATCCATTCTTGCCCAGATATCTTCCTCACACACAGGGACGGGGCAGGTATAGCACATTTTGAAATTGGTTAAAACATAACTGACATATGTGCTATATTGTCACATCTTAAATTAGCTAATGTTAGCAAAATGCTAGCTAACCAACTTGCACATCAATAGCAAGCAGCAACCTCCATGGCTCCAATGTGGGAGTCCCAAAAACTGCTCGAATGGTCAATCTCCATAGGCGCCCCATTTTAAAATGTCCAACTTCACAGCATAAATAAACATGTTTACAGCCTGGAACAAAAAAACTTTTTTCCTATTCCTGACAACTGTACTGAGGGTGAATTTTTATATAACTCACCCGTTCAAATTTTATTAAGGCTTAAAGTTGTGCATAATTAACATTGTGGCTGCTTTGACTGACTTGATTTGGGCATTGTGCAGGTGGCTTGCTCGAGCAAACAGATGTCATTCAGCCCTTGTCAGGCCCACTTACTATCCACGTCTTTGTACATCTTTAGATTAGCCAGAAGCAGGCAGAGACAGGACTGCTAAGATGGCAGCGGCCAGTGTCACCTTTGTACTGTCTATGATCAAGAGTTAGCTAGCTAGCTATGAGGCTGTTTTTTTTATAAGTGAGTATCAACGTATCAGCAAGATTCAGTTGAACTTACAGCAACAAAATGAACAATAAAATCGAGTTGACACATTTAAGCAAAAGTTCTTGCATGCTTTAATCCAAGCATCAACAGAGATGGTGCTATTATATGTTATGCACAGGTGTTAAGCAGTGCATATTCTTGAAATGCTAAAACAAAGTTAGTGCTTGTGGACATGTGCGTACATGAGCGTCTACTGCATACTAAAGGTGGGATTGTATAATTACTGCTATAGAAATATAATTACAACCTTGAAATGTGGCAATTATATGCGGTAATTATACAGGTTGTATGAGTCTGACTTTTATGAGCAGCGAAGTGGATGACAGCTTCCGATCCACATGAAGTCTTGGAAGGCCATTTATTCTATGTTATATTAATAGCACCTTTCTTGCTTTTATAGGCAGGACGCTTTGTCGTACTGTTTCAGCTAATTATCATGGCATTAGGCTGCACTTCACTCTCTTTGTCCTTGGCGGACTTGCCAATAAACCCAGGTGGACTGTGATCGTCTGACAGCTGTTTCTGATTTTCGGTTGATTACACATCCCAGTTTTTGGGTTCTTTTTTTTTTTTTTTCATGTGAACGTGTTTAATTAAGATTTTGGTAATGGCTCCCAAATCACTTTTAAGCCAATAAATTGGATCGTCATTTGCAGCCAAACGGTGGTTTAATCAAAGCACAGTTATATCATGAACGCAGATGAAAAATCGAATAAAATGGGAAAACAGACAATGATGAAATGACAAAATGATGGAGCAATTCCCGACAGCATTAGTGAGTGATTCCCAAAGGTAGGACGTTTACTTCTTGTAAGCGCTGCACAACAAATATGATTTTAGAGTTCTGGCGCTCCCAGCTATAGCCGATAAGGGGAAATTATGTTCTTCTTTTTTTTAATCTAAATGTTTCTTTTTCTTTGTTTACAACATAATGTTCCTGGGAGGACATATTATCCCTGCAGAGATGTGTTGCACATTTAAGATATTTTTAACTTAGTATACTTGTATATCGCCCAATTAAAGCCATAATTAATGCAGCAGATTTGTGCTTCAAGGAAAATGTGAAACTTAACGCATGTGACGAATGAATAGCCGGGATCAAGCTCCTCGGAAAAAGAGTCTGAACCATTGAAAACAAAGCACAAAGGTCAGAAGTCTTTGATTGTGCTTTGAAAACGTTATTTCTATGAAATTCACTTTCATGGTATGTTTGTGGACTCTGTGCTGATTGTGTTTTTCCGCACATCCTTTGCCCCCAATGTACTTCCATCATGTTGCCGCAGACAATTGGAAAATGTAATTTCTTCTCGCTGAATGAATGGGTTGGAGAACACACAATCTTCTGCTCGGGCGATGTATGTCTCTGTCTTGAAGGAAAACAGTGTCCACACGGACATGCTAAATCAGCAGAAAGGTTAAACAGGGCAGTAGAGAGGGAGGCCTTCGTATGAACGTTTTGTCAGTTTCTCTGTGGGTGTCCAGGCAGTGCTTCTGGGTAATATAAGCAATTGAAGAAGTAACATTTTCATGGAAAGAAAACAGTTTTAGTTTGTATTGCACACATGGCTCCAGTCATTCCAGCAGACCAGAATTACATTCCCCCTCCAGTTGGAAATATAAGTTTCTATTTAGGAGAAAATCTAAGTAGGCTTCTCATGTTTCTGGCCTCTTCTCCAGCAACTGGAGAAATGTTCTACTTCTGAAAAGGGAAAAAAAATCCATTTGAGCTATGTTGGAAACTCTAAAGTGGTTGGCCGTAATGAGTTCGTGAGTTGTTAACAAACCACCGATAAATCCAAAATAAGAAACCTCTCTGCTCCAGCAAAGGAAATGACAACAGTATGCAGTGTTGAGGGTACGCCCTAATGCTCCCGGTTCATCGCATCCGACACAGACTGGAACAAAGGACCCCATAGTTCTTCCAGCAACCCTTGACAGCAGTAAGGGGAGTAGCAGTAAATGGAAGCAGGCAAGCATGTTAGCCTGTAGTCTGCACATAACGCAGGGATACAGTTGATGATCTTTCAAGGCCGCCTCTGCTCCTGCAGCAACGTGTGCTGAAAAATGGTGAGGATGGTGCTGGTGCATTACAACAGTGCATGGGCTCATTAGCCTTTTCTTCAGTTCACCAGTTCTGATTATGAATCCTTTCATCATTTCTTCCAGTGGATGTGTATGTGTGTGTGTTTTTACTGCCAGCAAGAGTCTGCATATGTCTGCGCATGTGAGAGTGACACCATACGGGGAGCTACTTTCAAAGTGAGAATGCTTCTCTAAACCAGGTGGAGGCTCCTTGAGGGAATATTGCGTCTTGTGTCAGATTGTTAAAATGCATTTACAGTTTACAGACAATCATGAACATATTATCGGTTGAGGTAAGGAAAAAGCAGCTTTTATTTGAGTAGCTTTAGCGTCTGTTTTTCCCCCAGTAGTTGTTTTGAGTGGGCAGCCTTCCACACCAGTTAGTACATGAAACTAATTGAAACAAAGTTCTTTTTTCCCCCCACTTTCTATAAGTAACTTGACATGTTTTGAGGCAGTATGATACCTCATGCGATGAGGGACTCATTAGACCATGAAATTGAGCAATGTTACCTTGCCTTGTATAAAAATTTTGTGGGAGACAAAGGAGGCAAATGAACAGATAGAGAGAAAAAAGGGGGAGTTAGAAAGACTGTGTTCTCCGGATGAAACAACAAAAAACATGGAGAAGTATCTTTATTCCTACAGCCACTAGAGGGCTTTATCACTTGTTTTGGGGGCATTTTTCGTATTTCTGTGCCATGTTGCTAAACTTTACGCTGGCTAACGTTTCTTCCGAAACACAGTCGCAGTTTTTCTTGCATCGCTCCTCCTAATGCAGCAGTTTTTCTGTAATGTTTTTATAATTAGCTGTGATTATTCACATCCTTTCGCTACAAGACTATACTTAACCAGTTACTGAAGACGTTATTTCACTTTCATCAGTAAAATTACTGTTGGGTTCATATCACTTAGAATAATCTATTAAATCCCACGCAGTGAAATATGCTTACTTGCTTTCTTGCCGAGAGTTAGATGAGAGGATTGATACCACTCATATCATAATGACTGGAAGCAGGGGAAAACAGCTAGTGGGACTGAATCTCAAAAATAAATAAATAAATAAATAAATCTGCCTACCAACACCTCTAAACTTCCCCAATTTACACGTTATGTGCTGGACTGTTTCTTGACCACAAGCAGTAACCTCTTGGTGTGTTATCATCACCTTGAGGTTGCCAGGCAACCAGCAAAGACTCCAGGAAGTCTCTGCATACTGGCATAAACCTCCTGTGTCATTTTTAAACTTTAGTTTTTGTACAAACTAAACAAATACGAGCTTTAGAGATGCTGGTGGGCAGATTTCATTAGAGCCAGGTTAGCCGTTTCCCCACTATTTCACATCTTTATGCTAAGCTAAGCTAACTGTTTCACGGTTTTACCCCTTTATTTAGCATAAAGACATGAAAGTTGTAGCAATCTTCTTCAAAAGCCAAACAATTTCTTTGATACTTGCCTGATCAAACCTGCAAAGAACAATCTTCTAAAATGCCCAAACTTGATTCATCTTAATTAAATTAGTTATGCAGCACCCAATATCAAAACAACCAGGGGTGAGAAAGGTCTCTGCATTCATAGTTAGAGTGTGTTGTTGGAAAGTCAAACCCAAAAGACAAACAATAAGTGAGAATGGACATTGTCTGAAAGTTAATTTGAATTTGGCAGTGTTTCAAATCTGAGATGTCCTTGAACACACAAACAAGGAGATTTTTCAAAGCAGTCCCTGCTCACTTTACCACGTGACAGTAATGTAACTTTGGCAACAAAAGAAGGAGATATGTTCACTTGCAGGGAAACAAGTTCAACCTCTGCATCTGAGGAAAATAAATGGAAACAAGTGGCTGCCAAATGAGTGAGAAGTCAGTCTGACAACTTTCAGTATTCTGAAGGGTTCAGCGTGTTATATGTTTAAAGTGGTGGCAATAATGTTAAGTATCTGTGATCAGATGTGATAAATGCGCAAAAACCATTAGTATGGTCCTTCAATCACACTTATCAGCAGCCTTCGATGAGAGTGCATCGTAACCTCCACTCTACTGGGCTAAAAGCTACGTGCACAAGCATAGCAACAGTATCCAAGGCTTGAATGAGGCCTGTGTCACAAACACTGACAGCCCTTTCAATCTTAACATGAAGGAAAATGTTTCAGTGTACACTGACATGCTGGTGGGGGGATTATGCCTGACCTGAGCAGAGTAATAAACTTCCACCCCAACATATAGTGCACTTCTAGGTCTAACATACTGCAGAGTAAAAACTGCAACATTTTGGAAGTGGTTGTGCGAGGGGTGTAGTAAGGCAATAAAAAGAACAGTGTTGCTCCATGGAGTGTAAAATGGGAGGGTTTGGCAGAGTGCAGAAAAAGGAGGACAGCAGGGGAGAGGAGAAGGAGCGCGGGTCGCTGGGGTAATTTAGCTCTGATCGCAGTGTACTGTCGTGAGGCCCGGGGAGGGACGCCCATGCATCACGCTGTAGCTGTGTCCAGAGCGCACTCTTATGATTGATCACCTCACACCCCGCTTTAATTTAAAGTCAATGGCATCTATAGATACCTGTCAAGGCGGAGCAACCTGTAATGTCTCCTCACACGCCAGGACCCTCAGTCCTCCGACTGAGGAGCTGCCAAACACCAAGTGGAGCTTTAGCAGCCCACGAACAAAAGGAAGAGAAAGGGAGCAAGCGTGGTAATAACTCATCCAGATGTTTTATTTCTGGCAGCTGTGACAGAAAGCGTTAAGGTGTTCACCGCCGGTTTGAGTCGAAGATAGATTGCAGCAGGTGAACCAACGCAAACACAAGTCAAGATAAATCAGATTTGTTATCCAAGAGCTACTATTTATGATCACATTATGTAATTTAGACATTGGTTTTAAACTTTAGAGGATGGTGACCTTGCAGGACAGTTTTCTTCTGCTTTACCAAACTAAAACATCTCTCACAGTATCTCATGTGTACTTTAGCCAGCTCTGATTTAAATTGCTCTTTGTGTTAGTCTTTTTTCACTTTATTATTACAAATACCAAATGAAATAAGTGTAAAATAGCTCCCTCTGTGTACCTGGCAAGCCTTTCTGTATTACAAATGACAACAGGCTTCACAGGGACATAAGATCACACCCATTAAATGATTCACATCCTTCAGCAATTACATTTTATTTTTGGCAACGAACATATGGGCTATCTAAATCACTGAAGTAAGAACAAGGAGGCGTTATTGACTTACTTTAGCAAATTACGTCCGCGAAATCAAATGCGTTAATTTCAGCATTTTTTCTATGTAAAGGCGGCAAAAATCATGCGCTAAATCATTAATAATACTACCGAAAACACCAAATCAATTACATCTGTGTCATCCAGATATTTAAAGAGCATTTTTTTTCTTTCACCCACTAACCTGCGCATCCACTCCTCGTATAAACAGGACCGGGTTTTGTCTTGTGGCCTCCGAATATCACTATCATTAAAGCAGACCCTCAGGGTCCCTACTGGCAAAACCGTATTCTGATTCGTTGTCCCTGACCTCCACTCTTGCATTTATAATACAGGACCTTGCACCGGAGGGTATGACAGGCACCTACATGGCTTCAGAAAGCAAGTAGCCTGAAGCAGAAAGATATGAATATCTGACATCTTCTCAGGTTTAAGGTCATGTGCTATGGGCAGTACATATCCACTCACACACTTACAGTATATGGATCTGATGTGTACGATCTGTAGATTTTACTGTGAATGCATGCCTGCAAGTGCAGATACATATTTAAAGAGGCACACTGGTTCTTTGTTAGTACAATTCATGCACATGGAGAAGAAGCTGCACCTTTATTAAAAAGGTTGGTCATGGTGTAGAGCGTCCTTTCAAAGATTTGCAGACTAATGCGGTACAGTAATGGATTACTTTTTAAAGTTGTATAGGGATTACAATTTAAAATAGTTGAATTTGAAGTAATTACTGTCAAATGTCAAATGTTACTTCGACCTTCGAGGTCAGC
Source organism: Sciaenops ocellatus (assembly GCA_033000465.1). Taxonomy (NCBI): domain Eukaryota; kingdom Metazoa; phylum Chordata; class Actinopteri; family Sciaenidae; genus Sciaenops; species Sciaenops ocellatus. Next base: position 9,820,458 of record CP136886.1, read on the forward strand.
TTATTCCCTGTCTTATTCAGGAGTTACATGGTGGGATAATCGTACCATTTTTGTTTTCTTTCTTTTTAAAAGTGACCTGTTATGTCCAAAGTTGTCCTTGTCACATTGTGTTTTTTTTTTTTTTGCCGGCTTGCTCCCATTAGCCACGGGTGACACATTCAAGAGTCACTCCAGTTTTGCTTTTGGAGTTGAAGGGTGTGTGAACCGCACAGCTGTGGCTGGGATTTCTGCAGAGCTGTGTGCAGTCATCAAAGCTAGGCTAGCTGCTATACGGTCAGTAAATTCTTCCAAACATTAAAGATGCCTGCTTGTTAAACTGCAACGTCTCGCTCTCTCTCGCCACACGTCTTAAATACAAAAGCGTGTGGGTGTCAGGGATTTGGAATTATTCAAAGGCACCTTTGACTGAGCTGGGAACACATTGCTGTTGCTGTTGAGTAATTACTAATTTTTTCTATGGATATTGCTAACGGCAACATGTCACACGTCAATGAATTAGATCATTCTGAAAACAGTAATCGTAAAATTCTGACTGAACGGTTGCGTTGCAAACATATTCATGGATTAAAGCCAAAAAAAATTTAGTTAGTTATAGCCAAGTCATATTCCCATTTGCAATTAGTGAAACATGTTACAGGTTACATTACTTGACACCTGCTCAAGAAATAACACAATGCATAAGATTTCAGCACCACTCCACACATAGCCATGTTCTCAGTTGACCAACAATTTTACAGGAGGATGATTTTAAACAGCTGTTCTACTCTTTTCTTTTTCGTCTTTTCAATGCAGGAATCTATAAAAAGGAAATGTACTCACGATTTACTGTTTCCGATAATCAACCATCTGCAGAACTTTTCAGTACATGTTTTATTTTTCTTATTATTATTATTGTTTAGTATTGCATCATTGGCTGTAGAGTGTGACAATCAGCCAATAAAAACATCAACCCCCCAGCACATTTCTTTCTCCTCAGATCTACATTGATCTCATAAACAGCCTCTGTAAACTCTAAATGACAGAAAACTTTAATCCATGCATATTGTTTTATCTGTCTATGAGTCTAAAATATCCCATCTAATCTATAAAGATGCTTAAAGTTAAGTTACATTTTTATAGAGTAAGTTAAAGTTAAAGTTTAAAAACAAAAAACAAAAAAAAACATGATTTATACATCATGACATACCCAAGTGTGGTCTCAACAAAACAACAACAAAATCTCTTTTGTTTGCAGCTTAAAGAGGTCCATCGCATGTTAGGCTTGTGCGAACTAAAACACAACAGCCTCTGCAGGGGAGGAACATATGTCCATTTTGTTCATTTCACGCACAGTAAACCGTGTCTGATTCTCCCATGTCACCCTGTTGCTTTAAATCTGTTTCTGCACGTGCATACCTGTGCATGTGCGTGGACAGTATGTGCAGGCGTGAGTGTATTAGAGAGCCACATTTTTGGATTCACTCCATTTCACACTGTAATTGAGATAAGTGCCTCTGCCCTGATCAGCCATCCAGAAAGGGAGTAAATCAATGTCCAGTCATGAAGCCTAAAGGGTCAAAGGGGAGGTCTGCTGTTGTGCAGTGCTGGTATATCATTTCCAGGCAAGGCTGAGCACCTAGCTCCTACCAGACACATCAGATCACTTATACTGATGTGCCTTCAAAATTAAATATTACGTTTTTGGACCGGTGAAGCATATGAAGAAGTGACAATGTGTAATAATTACAACATGGCTTTCACTCAACTGGATTTGCATGATTTGAATGATCAGATGTCCACTGAAGTGCTTAAATATCACCCATCCATCTGAATCGTGTGAATGAGATTTCTGTATAATCTGCCACTATCGGTCAAGGCCAGTTTTTGAGAAAATGCCCCAAAAATGAGCTAATTTATCAATAAATAAACACATAATTCCTGATTAGCTCTAACCATCTTGCCGTTAAATTGGCTCATTTGGGATTGGCACCCAGGATCTCTGGCAAGCAGTAAAGAATATGAGCATGATGAAAAAGCAGCAGCATGAAAGATCGCACCCAAGAAACTACACCCACCACCAGCTTCTCATTATAAGCAAAGGCAACAATAATTTTGCACAAGTGACAAGGGCCTGCTGCCAGTTCAGGCAAACAGGTTCCACAAGAAAAACTACCTCAGAAGGCAGGCACCCCCTCCTACAAGGAAAACCTCTCCTCCATGAGGCATTTGCCCCACAATGCCACATAAAGTAACCAACAGACTCCTGGATGCAGCTCAAATCATTGTGAAACTCAAGTGAAACTAAAAGCAGATGAACGAGACTCTCAAACAGCCTTTAATGAAGCGTTTGTGCAAATTTCATGTACGCTAAAGCAAACCAACTCTTAAACTAAACCAAAGAAATGACAACTTTGGCTCACAATGAGAGGCTTCTAATTACGGTGTCAGCAAATTGCACGCCATTTCTTACACTGCAGTGGGCCGTGACATACAGAAGCACACTGTGACATAGAGAGACATAAAAGCCAACCATGTAAAGACATCTCAAACTCAGGCTTGCCACTGTGAACCATTCAAAAGCTGCCATCATGACAGGAAATATTCCAGCGGGAGAACTTTACAGTCAACTCAGTTTGCAGATAATAAAGGCTTTTATTGCCTCATGCGTTACACTTCATCGCCATGCACAGGACTAAATGTGTGCCTATTTGCATGTACATTACATGTCAAGCTTGAGCATGCCCAGGCCAAACTGCTTCCTGCTCTGTACTTAACGGCCCAATTCACGCCACAGGCATGACAGAGCTTCGCTAATAGTCAGTGCTTAGTCAAAGTAGGCATCCCTGAAATGTGAAAATCAATCATGGATGACAGCTCATTTGGGCTATCTATCAGGGGAAGGCAGACTGCGGGAATAAAAGGGTAGAAATTCCAATTACACAGTTGATGACCATTTGCTCCATGGATATGAGTAACCTCTGGCTGATGTTGTTGATGCCTCCATCCACTTGTGTAATGAGCATGCTGTGAGCATAAGTTTTTTAAGCAAAACTTTGAATTTAGAAGAATAAAGTTGTTGTCACATTGCAAAGAAGATCCAGGAGTTTCTATGGAGCAGTCAAGATGAGACCACAGACGGGCATTGTCTCGCTGTCACAGTGTGACAGGCGAATTATCCCATATAGCTGGTTGAAACTGGCTACCTTTAGCTGATTAGAATAATTAGACAGCATGCTATACTGTCAAGTACCTGTCTCAAGCAATGTACTGCATAATGTCCATTTTAGCCCACAGTTCTTGAGACAAAAGTTCAACTTTAAATGCCAGCGACAAATCAAAAGATGAGATCACCATGCTCCAGACTGACAGCAGCTTACATGACCCATTTAACCTTCTTGCAAGCCATGCAAACCCCGCAATCTGTTCATTGGCCCTCCTGTCACCCGTGGACGGAGCGCCACAGCAGCCTGCCATGGAGTCAAACTGCTCAAAACTAATATAATTTTCGTCTGGGCAATCTAATAAAACACAAGAGCCATTTTCCCTCTTTTCTGTCCCTCCTGCCCTCTTTCCACATATCCTGGCGGAACCGCTATGATTCATAAGAGATGTGGTGGCTGCTCTCAGTATGCGATGAGCGAAAGGCACCTTGGGGAATTTTATGATCCATGACGAAGCGTCCAGGATCATTTTGGATGTATGCATGTGTCACTGCATATTAATAATGGCCTCTGTCTCATGAAAGCGCCAGCACACCTTCAAAGAAGATAATTTAATCTTCTCCCCGCTGAGCCTCCTCTCCTCTCCACGCTTTCTAATACTTCTGCCTCAGAATCCCAGTCAAAGGAGCCATCGCTTACATTGTGCACCTTGGCTTTAGGATAATAAAAAGAAGAAACAGGAAATGATAGAGGAAGTCAAGCCAACCAGGAGGAGGAAATAAGCCCTGGATTCATAACACGGCTGAGGGAGATAAACACAGAGCTGATGGCGAGTTTCTTTTCTGCTCTTCACGCATGTAAATTGAGTGGTCATACAACGTTACCAAAGAGCTAGTTGTTGAGGAAATTGACTTTTTACCTTTCTGGGTTATCTATCCACTGCTGAGAATTATGTGCAGCCACTAAAAATTCTCTCATTAAAAATTACCATCCTGCTGTGCTCCTTTTTTTTGCCTTCTGTCCCCATTTTTGCACTGTAAGCCTGCAAACAAGCAAAAGAACAAGGCAGGGTGCTCTTAAGTGAGCTCCATGTGCCCTTTATCTTGCAGAAAGACTTCATTCTCTTTAAAGAGCTGGCACCCCGTGGCGAAGCCAACAAATGAGGAGAGCATTGTTGGATCCCGGACTTGTTTACGGGACACCATGGTGAGCATCGTCAAAGCCGGAGCTGGTACTCATTACTCAGTGAGTGCGCAGCATACCGAAAGCTACCGAGCCCTGTAAGCATCCACCATAAGGCATCACTTTTGATATATGTAAGTATATAGCTGATCTAATAACTGCGTGTAAAATCAGAGTTGATATGTAATAACCTCGAATGTCCTCCTGTTTTATCGTCATACATGTTGTGCCGAGCGCCAGTTAACCTCCGCCCAATGAAACCTGTTGTAAAAGAGCTTCCATTATGTAAATAGATTCGCAGACATATTCCCTGTATAGCAGTAAGACATTCACAGCACACAACAGCCATGTATTAGCACGCATGATGACATACTGCTGTTAACAATGGGGCAATGTCAGCTGATGATGTAAGTGCATTAAGAAGACGAGTAAACCTATGAAAGGAGCCATTAATAGTCCATCTAGAGAGTATCCATCCAGAGAAAAAAGAAAGTGAATGTCAACTATCAAATACAACATGGCACAGAATTGCAAATGAATGCAAATCTGGGCTAAATCCTTTCAAATGCTGCAAAGAACACTTAGCATATTAACACAAGAGCTTGATCTCTTGATCTTGACGGGTGTTGACTTAAATAAGTTTTAAAAGCTTTGCGGTGCAGCATGTGTAACCATTGCTTTTGTGTACTCCTGAATGCCTGTGATTACTAGCAGCTGCTTACTCTTTTTTTTTTTCAAATTGAGAATACGGTCCATTAATTTTCTTGTTTATCTTTTTTACAGCGTTCGGAGTTTAAGCTTTTATTGAGAGTGCCGATATATCTGAGGGGTTTGGGTGTGGGTAGGGGGTGTGTGTGTGTGTGTGTGTGGGGGGTACCACGTATCTGAGGAGAGAAGCACTTAAAACAAATGTGAGGAATAAAACAAAGTATTACATGTTAAGGATTTCTGGCAGAGGCGCCCGCATTGCAATGTGGCAACTGGGATTACAAGGCTAAAAAAACAAGCTGAGAAAATATGAAGAAAGATTTGCAAATATTAGGCATACACTCACACGCAGCCTCCCACAAAACTGTGCCATTATCACGAACAGAAGCAGTAGTCTACATATATTCAATGAGGCCTGGGGAAAAGAATATACTGTAGTAAATCTGATTTATCTTAACCCTCTGTGAAAGGGGAATGCCTAATGGAGTGTGTGGTGGAATCAGCATCTCATGCCCTTCATCAGCCAGAGGTGTCACTACAGTGCAGGAAAGGATCACGCATAACAGACTGTTAGAGGAGGTCAGTGATGGATCTTTTTTGACACACCACCTATTTGTTTTTTTTCTTCAGGGGCAACTGTGCACACTGCTGTGAGTCACTTTTAGACAGTTAGAGCTACAGTCAAGGCCAGTGTGTATTAGGGACCTACGATCACAGCATGAGGGCTGGGGGATGAACAAGGCTCTTTGGTTTCCTGCTTTATATACGAGCGAATACATCAACCATCATCTGTAAACAAATGTAATCCTATTGAACAATACCTAGTCAAGCTTTGTCAGCTTTAATATGGCATAACAAGACTACTCAAAAGATCCTATTGTGGAGCAGATACAATTATTATTATTTTAAGCGGCATACCTGTATGAGATTTCCTCAGTGTTACAGTATACATCTCATCTGACTGAATTTGAGTTCCTACTTTTAATGATGTTACTTTGGATGTTTTATTTTACCACCATCATCTGTACATGTCTACGGTTGTTGTTGTTTTTACTACTGTGTATATCAATTCTCATTAAAGACATACTGGCACTAAATAGAGTTTTAAATAAGCAGACAGCATTTGCAAATGAGAATAAAGAAATATTTAAATGAAGCACATCATCGCTTTCAATATCTGATATCAAATAAGAAGCAAGAATTCTTCAGGACTTCCTGGATTTACAAAAACAAAATAATTAACTTGACATGGAGATTTTGTAACAGCATCAGATTTTCTGTAAATACACACCAGACAAAACAAGCATCCTGCAATAAAATGCAATCTAATACAACACCACCAAAGAATACAAACTACCAAAGAGTTGGTTTAACACCTCGTTGAAAATTTAACACTCTTTGGCCACTCTGAATGTAAAAGTGCCAAAATTGCAATTAGGGGTATATTTAAGCAATACCACGAGAGGGAGTGGGAGTAATGTTGGGATTGTTGTGATTGTTGTACTGAATATCAGCACAAGGCCAATGATAATCACAACATCCCATCCTCAAGTGTGATATTGCTACCGTACAACAGTTCTACAGGCACCATTTATTAATTTAAGTGACAGCAGATTATGATTTGTTTATTTAAATCATTTATTTGACTCCACCAACACAAATAGTTCCGTAACTCGACTGGGACTGCACTGTTGCCAAGCAACGCATCAACATTTTCCTGAACATTAGCCTGCTAGCTTTGATCTATAAGTCACACAGTACATTTTACAGCAGCCCGGTCAACGTTAAAATTTCTGAGACTTAGCCAAGTCTGAGAGCAGTTGAAAATGTTGCTTGCCTCATGGCGTTAGCTTCGTTTTTGCTCTTCTATAATTTGTCTCGTGTCATTTTCTGAACTCATCTGACACATTTCAGTGACGTCACAAGTGGGCGTGGGCTGTGCAAAGTTTGTTACAATTTAAGATGGATAACGACTGTTAATGAAACAAATTAAGAGCCAGTGAAGCAGAGTGATACATGTAGTTAAAAGTGAACACTCATCGAACGAATCTTGTCCAATGAAAACACCTGGTCGAAACTAACTGCTGTAAAATAAAAGATGATTTCTGTAATATTGTTACTGCTACTATCGCTTTAACTTTTTTGGGTGTATTAGTTCAGCAGGACCATATCAGTCTATGTCAGCGTTGGATATTTATATGATGTTTGTGTCCATGTAGTGTTTTTTGATAAGACTAAATCAGATATTCACATCTCATTATCCATCGAGATTCAAAATGATCTTTGTCAGAGGGTTTTTATTCATAATTTTAATTGCTAAGTTTGAAGAGAAACCTCATTCGAAAAGCTCAAACTTCTACATCAGCGTTCGCTGTTGCAGCAGTGCTATTTGTGAACATGCAAATCTATGCCATAAGTTAATGAGTTTTAGCATATTATGTCATCAGACAGGCCAGTGAGTAATTCCCACAGCTGTTCCCCTTTTGGCTTCTCAATGACGTTATAATCATGGCTGACTCCCACTTCCGCTGCAGCATGTAACCTCGTAACATGTACAACAAGCCACTTAATGGCGAAATAAATGAGTCAGAGGCCTTCTTCCTCTTGTCTTTCCTGCATGAGTGTGTTTGTGTGTTAGCGAGAGAAAGCGAGAGTGGGGAGTAAAACATCAGGAACAGAGCGTACACCCATGCAAGTGTGATCCCTTCTATGTATGTGTGAATGAACTTCACGGTTCAGAGAGTGCTCTTTTATTCACTCCCATCCCTCTCAGGAAGCCGTGTTCGTGGCAATGACGAAATCCCCCGTCGTCTTTAAGTTTTCTTTCTGTCGCCAAGCTCTCACCTCCCCTCAAGAGCGTGGAGGAGGTGAGAGGGAGAAAGCCTAAGCTGTCATCACAGTTTAGATCAGTGTCCTGCCTACACCTCAACTGCCTCCTTTTGCCCTGCACCCACACCCCCAGCAGCGTATTAAGCAACTTCAAAAACAAGGTCACGGAAATATCCAGAGAGGAATCAAAGCAGATAAACAGGAAAGAAAGACCCTTTTCCTCTGCGCTGTGTTTCTGCTTGTGCCCATTGCAGTGCGTGATTCAGCAGGAGATGAGGCCGCTGGAATGAGAGAGCCCGCAGCGTTGAACGCATACAAATGTCCGCAGACACACATTTAGACACATGCACAAACACAATATTGACACATACACATGTCAGGCACTGGCAGCTCATGATATTTTGAAGAAGACATGAAGCCTTGTGTCCCTGTGTTTGTGCATGTGTGTATTCAGGCTGCATGCTGTGTGGTGCCTCACTGTGAAGACTAATACTCACCCGCGGTTAAGATCAAATTTCCTAAACAAGGCCTCCTCTTAAATAAGAAACCTCATTCTGACCGCCCGTTTCTCATGCATTATTAATAAGGATTCTAGTTAAAAAACGAGCCCTGGTGAGCTAAAGAGACGTCACACATTACTTCTGCCTTGCACTGGGCATGATCAATACCAACTACTGTTGCAAGAGAAGAAAGATGTGTGTGACAACCAGCAAGCCTTAGCTTGTAAGGGCAGAAGCTCTGTATTATAATGCTCAATTAGTCTTAGAAAGTTTACAGTCTGCAGTCAGGCTAGCAGCTCTGTGAGGCTGTTCTTAATCACAATGGTGTGTTGAGCTAGCATTAAGACGCTAACGTGCTCTCAAAGACGATGTTGAACATACTGATGTTAATCTTAGCTGAGGCCTGCAGGCATTCAGTCATAAACAAAAGTATTGGACATAAAAGAGGAAAAGTCAGGGGATTACTAAAGTTATTATCATCATCAACCTCATCCCTTAGGGGAACATGAATTACTGTAGCCAAATTTAATGGCAATTCATCCAGTATTGTTGAAGTACATCAGTCAAGACCAATGTGCCGTACCTTAAAAACTTTCATCTACAACATTACAACATACATAAAACTTTTAATCTAGCTTAATGATTTCTGACCAGCAGGCTAGAGGTAGCGATCACTCTTATGAGTGTCACAGGGGAAGTTTTACCTTTAATTTTAACATCAGGTTTTTCACCCCTGTCTGCTGGAGTGCAAACTAAGAGAGATGGATTACATCATGAAGAAATGTATGGTATGACTTGAATGTGTATTTCATGGTTCAAAAACCCTGAAATATGTAGTGGCAAACTGAAGTTCCTGAGAATTGTTGTTTCATTTCAAAATGTTTCTTCATACTTTAGATGGTTAAGCAATGGTTAAACTGTTGTTTTTGTTCTGGAGTGTTCCGAGCAGTGAGCTCTAGTGAGCTTGTCCAAGGACTTGGCCATCTTCCAGCTAAGAGAGGAATAAAAAATAAAAAGGAACTGAGGCTAGTTAGTTGAAGTCTCCGGTGACTGCAGGTCTAAGACGACACGTCATTCTGCAATTGATTTATTTTGAGTTTGCAATAAACTTATGTTATCTAAAAAGAAATCACTGCAGCCACTATACCAGCATAAAATATTCAAATATATCCAAAATATGAGGATTATTTGACATTGTCAATTGTATATGATTATTAAGTGATCAGTGTTAAAATTATTAATTGATCAGAATCTATTCAGCAACACATTTGACAATCCATTTAGTCATTCATGAAGCAAAATCTTTCAAACAAAGGCGGGTAACATCTTCTCAAATGGGAGAATTTGCTGCTTTTATCTATTTGACATCACTGTATAATGCTGTAAATTGAATATCTTTGGGGCAGGCAAAAGAATCTCTGGGGTGTTGGCTTGTCGGTTAGACAAAACAGGCAATTTAAGGGTGTTAACCTGGGCCCTGGGAAATTGAGACAGCATTTTTCACACTTTTCTGACATTTTCCCAGATTAAAGGAATAATTAATAATGAAAATAAATGATTAGTTGCAGCCCTAACGGAACACTGTGGGGTCTAGGACTGTTAATTGAAAAAAAACAAGCAATTTGAAGATAGTTCTGGGGAATTATACTGGCATTTTCCACCATTTCCTGACATTTTCTATACACTAAACAATCAATAAAACCCACAGATTACTGGATAATGAAAATAATGGTAGTCACGTCATTAGAATATATCAACCAATACATCAACTATAAGAACTTCACAAGCCATGTCACCGCAATTCATCTGTCATCATCAACACAGCAGCTCATCTCTAAATGAATATTTAGTATGATAATGTGACACTATACAAATCAGTTAATTGCTGATTCTCCTGGTTATTTACATGCTAATGTTGTTGTGTCAGCTTGCAGCCATTTTTTTTTTACATTTGCTGTAGCTGTTCGTCATTCTCAAACAACCGAGCAATCATTAATTAAATTCAGACTGTGTATAACTCAACTCTGTGCTGGGGTTCTCCACCCATCAGGCATAATTTAACAGCGTTGATTAAGTTTGTCAGGATACCCAAATTTAAAACTTCAGTACTAGTATTATAAAACAATGTTTGCTACCTCTTTCAACACCATGGCAAAGAAAAGTCCCGGGCACACAAAATAATCTGTATGTTTTTTCTTTTTTTAAATTAGCAGTGCTGATACAGAAAAACTCACAGAATGACAGTGTAACTGAGATGGGTATTATATATATTTGTATACATTAACCCATTTCCAGTAGGTTATTTATCATGTCACAGTTTTAATGCTTTGCCTTATGTTAGTCTTTACTCACAAACTAATCTGCTTGCCTTGCTTTTCCTCAACTTTACCCCCCACAGGAAAATACCTACACCTAACTGCACACACACACACACATGCCAGCTTGCTCCGCCTCTCTGTTTCTCTCTCGCTGTACCACACAGGAACAGCAGCAAAAGAACAAAACATTTTGGATTTTTTTTTCACAGCAGTAGGTGAGCCACGTGCAGATGAGGCTTTTTGTCGATGACGTAAGCCTATCGAAACCAACGTGGTACCGACCAGGTGTGTTTACAATTTACCTAATTTCTTGCTTGTAAAATAAACGTTGTTTACTTTCATCTTCAGCGTAACGCCAGATATCGTCTCTCTCCCTCCCTTTCTGTGTGTCTCTGCAGCAGATCATGTGGGATTGTCAGCAGACCGCACAGGAGGAGGAGACTAAGGTGTGGTGGGTCAACTAGTTTTTAAAGATGCCGGCGTTCTGATTGTAGATCAGATTTTTTAAACAAATAAGATATTATGAAATGTATAATTAGGGGAAATTGCATCATTTCAAACATCTGGTATTGAACTCTTTATACCTGCACACAGCTTCAGCAGCTCCGTGAGAGAACAATCAGTTCACCCAGTCCTGCCATAATAACTGTCACTGAAAAATCAACAGTTACTGCGAAGCTGTGGTGAGTAGAGTGTGTGCATTCCCAGCTGTATGTCTCCCTATGACCGCCATGTATCTGTACGGTCATGTCATTACATGTTAATGGGCTTTCCTCTGATGCTACAGCGGAGAAGAGAGACGGAGGCTGTGATGGAGAGAACAGGGAACCATTTGATGTTTGCCAGTTGAAAGAATAAGCCTTACTTTGGGTTGCGCTTTCCACAGAGGCATGCTGGGATTGAAAGAGCGCTTGCCCAGGGCTAGAGGGGATTTTTGGTGGGCGTCACACATCCAATTACCTCGGTAGCATCACAGAAATCCACAGGGAATGCACACACAACAGTCAGATGCACGCATTCACACACGCGTGTGCGCGCGCGCTCGCACCCACGCACACACCGACATATAAGACACCCACTGCAGGAGGCTCTCATCACAGAGGGGGCGCAGCCAAATTTCACTATTCTGCTTCTGCTGGATCGGTTGCTACAGAATTCATGAATATTATCAGCATGTGTTGATATCTGGCTTATATTATAAATATGGATAGCAATATGGAAACACCACCCAGGTTCCACCTCTATTGAGAGCATTATTAATGCATTCAGAGAGGCTATTACTAGATTTGCAAGAGCTCTTCTGAGGGGCCAAGAGGACCTGCGGATCCACTAATATGTTAAGGTTTATTGGGGCATTTCAAAGCTGTTTTGAAGTCCTCTGTTCTGTAGCAAAAGCTGGGGCTTCTAGCTGTTTAATATCCCCACCGACAAACTTTAATAACTACATGGTCCCACATCAGCACGCAAAACACGTAGACCCACCAAACCAAACTCATTTAAAACACATCCTGGAATGAATGCATCCAAAGTTTTTCTTGTTTTTTTCTTTTACTTCTACCTACGCAGGTTAATAACTTTAATATTTTCTCTTTCCTTAAAACAGAGGCCTGAAGGCCAATGGGAAATCACACATCACCAGACATTACTACGAAATTGATTTTGTGGTACATTTTTAATTATACAAGATTCGTCATTTCTTTTAATAACGTGATGAAATAGCCCGGAGCACGAGTTCTTCCTTATTGAAGCTGATAAATCTCTGATATCTGTGTAGTGTTAAATCACCTGGCCACCACGGGGGAAATTACTCTACGTTTGGTAAATACACTCACAATATGATCAATTCAAACCCAAAGATGAGTGTTAAAATGAATTTTGGTCAAAGTCTTTGTCAATCTTCAAATCTTGGTGAATCTGGTTTTAATTAAATAATTAAAAAATAATTCAAGAAGAAAGGTGTAATTCATAATTTCATTTCATTTCACACAATTTAATTTGTTATTAGTCAATAAACTCAATCCAAAATACAGCCCTGAATCATACAAGCAACATATGCATTCAGTACTGGGGTTTTCTTTAGATCCCAAGGACCAGCACAGCACCCCCAAACAATCAACTATAGATTGACTACTGACCTGCAATTTCACACAATCAACCGTACCCCCAACTGAGCCAGGAGGACAAAATCCACAGCGAGTCTGGCTGTTACCTCAAGAAAAAGTTGCTGTTCAGGAAAGTTTTTCTGCTCAGTACAGAGACCTTTGATTAAAATCCAAGATATATTTTAGTAACCTTCCCAAGGTAATCACACCAATGAAGGGTCACTGGAGAGGTCCCACTAGCCCATTCATTATTATTCATCTGTCTTAACTGCTCAGAGATGATGCCACTCTTTCAGGCATTTGGTACACACCCGGAACCGAAGTAGTAACAACACTGCGTGTCAGGGAAAAGGCAGTGTAAGGGCACGGGGAAATAAAACGAAGGGAAATGGGAGGAAGCAGACATAATGGAAAGGGGCTGGAGGTCAGCTGAAGCTGTGAATGCGACATTTGAGGAGGCCTCCTTCAGGCTTCAAATCAAACACATCTAACTGACGCTAAAGCATGCACATATGCACATACACAGTGTATGCATGTGGGGTTTTTTTGTTGTTGTTTTGGGCACATTGAGGGTTTTAGCTGAGTTTCAATGTTTTGTCATGATCACACCATTCTCGCTCTGGCATACACACGTCTTAACACATTAACACATTAACTCACTACATCACACAGAGTATGACAAGATATGATCAACTGAAAATTCATTAAGGAAAAGCATCAGATTTCCTACCAGAAAGCACACTGCATGTTATACAATGTCAGCATGAGACAGCAATTTTGAATTAATCAGCCATTTAACTCTTAATTTTAGTAAAGCCCATCTTACTGTAAGTTTGTCATTGCAATGATCTGATTTCTGTAGTGCCAAACAACAGGTTAAGAGTTAAAGAGTTATTGTATATTAGTTTGCTAAGTGTGTCTGTTTTGACATAGAGTTGTTCCCAGCAGTGAGTAGTGACTTTGTGACCTGGTAATCTTCCAACTAAATGATGTTTGGAGAGGATGTTGAGCAACAAGATATCTGTGTCTTTTCTTGGGAAGAACAAGTTGCCAAACGTGTCCACAGCCAGAACCAAATAGGGACGGAGGGTGTATGAAAGAAAGAGGTGAGGGAAAGACAGGGCCTTTGGCCTCTGCAGAGCTGACAGACACATGCATATCATGTCATTTGCATACTATTGTACTACTTTAAATTACTTTGCTTTGTAATAAACTCATATTATCTAAAAGAGTGCCCGTCTCCTGAGGTGTCACTGCAGCCACTACATTTCCCTATCATAAAACAAAAAATGAAAGTGAGCGGCGCAAAAGAAAAGAAACCCGTGCGGTCAATAGTTGAAGCAAGCCTTTGTTGAGGCCAGGGGAGAGCGAACCAAATCAAGTGAGAATTGCATGGAAGGCGCAAAAGCGTGGGCTGATTCTTCCACTGTCTGTGGCAAGGGAGAAGCTATCCAAAAGGAAGCACACTTCATGCTGTGCAGACATGTATAGACTGGGTCAGAAGCCAGATTGGATTGCTAATAACCGAAGGCCAAAGCATGAATATCTGAAACAATGCACCAGACCATGAGGAGGCCCAGCAAGAGTTAAACCGCTTTTTCTCAGATTCTGGACTCATTTGATCGGCGTACTGTTCTCAGCAGCTGATTCGTGGCTAGTACCTCCGTGAAGTAATTCCTATACAGCTACAGTGCACAAATATAACTCCCGGTAAAACAGCTAAGAAGTGCAAAGCTTTTGCTGCAGCAGCCTGAATAAAGACAAGAAAGGAGACGGCAGACAATCTGAACTGGGCGAGAACTCCCAACATCTGCATTAAATCTCGCTCTGAGATTTCTTTCTCCACTTAGTGAAATCTCAGTGGAGAAGCGCTCTGCCTACTCCAGATAGCTCTGCTTGCTTTGCCATAGGAAGCCATTAACTGACAGTACACGGCTTGAGGTTATCCCCATGGGTGTAACAGCCTCTGGGATATACTGTGTCTGGCGGAGAGATGAAGAGAGCATGACGCTAAAGAGTTTAGCTCTTACAATGTGAATTTTTGTTAGAAGAATAGGGTTTTTAAGTCTATTGAGGGATACACAGAAAACCAAATAATACCCCCATAAAAGAAGCTCAGCAGACAGATATCCCTTTAAAAAAACGGTGGGAGGGTTTGGTAAGTGTAAAAGCACACGGAATGACTGCATCGCATGTTCGCGGGCACTTTGAGGCACGTTCAGCATCCGTGATGAGTCTCGCTCAGATGGGCTGATGTGTGAACGTGGTGATAAATCACATTGCTAAATTAATATCTCAGCAAAGTATTGCCCTAGATAGACGAAAAAGCACACACGCACACAGAAAACGAGTACACATGCTCTCCCACACACACGCACACAAAGTCCATGTTCATCTGTGTTGAAATTTCACAGTGCCTCTGCAGAGCCACAGCACAACTCATCTCCCTTTGCCAGTAGGGGAATGACTAGATTTTGAGAGGGGAAGGAAAAAAACAGATACACCATGGATACTTGTGTTTTTTTAGTTGCGTTTGCACGGATGGGCTGGGTGGAGGAGGTATGGATACGATGGCAATCTTATGCAGGGGTTGTTGTACGCGTAGCTCCCCTGCTGTCTGGCTGTTTGGCGTTTGTTTTGAAGCTAGAGACTACTGAAGGCGTCATTGTCAACACATTTACTTCGCCACTATTCCTGCTTGTCAGAGAAGCTTAGGCATTACTCGCTACAAAGATAAGTAGGCCCCTTCCTGCAGTTGCCTCACAGCAATGAAATGGTGGTTATTTTTGAAGAGACACATTCAGCACCCCTCGGCAACCCCCTCCTCCGCGAATCTTCTAGACCCCCCCCACCCCCACCCCAACAGCAATCTCATCTGCTCTCGCGCACAATTGTAAGGCCGCTGCGAGGAGCTTGCGTTTCTGCAATCACTTCACATTTGTTTCAGCGATTGATTTCCTGGCATGTGAGGGGAAGGAGAGAATGAGCGAGTGGGTAGGCAGCGAAGGGAGGGAGGGGAGGAGCGAGCAGAGGGAGGCAACGGGGAAGTCAGAGGATGTGCAATGCCAGGCTCACATACTGTCACCATGACAACAGACATCACTTCACAGGAGCAGCACTTAGGATGCCTGTGTGGGCTGAAGTGACATAGTTGAAGGTTGGCATTAGCCTCTTGTGGGTGCCACAACGTACCAATCCTCTCCTGGCTTGCATTTTTTTGCTTTATTTCCTCCACAGTACTGCTAAAAGGCTCCCTGTTGCTCTTACCAGCTACCTATTGGGACTGCTGAGTGATTTGTACTTTATGTGTGTAAATGCGGGTCCTGCCAGTTTGGCTTAACAAAGACAATCCAATTGACTGAAGTACGTAAGGGAAGACGGGAGGAGACATTCATATTCAATGAGCCCCTTTCATCATTTGCGTCACTTTGAAGCTGGCTAGCATGTATAATTCTCTGTGATTTGAAGTGATGCCAATCATGGAAATCATAACTTGAGATACGGAAACACACCACAGACACTAAAAAGGATCCATCTTAGCAGCTAAATCTGCTGTTCATTAAGGAAAATAAGAGGCACTTTCTGAGTGTATACAAATGGTGTTTTTAAATGCAAAACTAATGCATGACTCATCAAGATCAAATGCATGCATTAATGGGTTATATAATACGAGTTATTTTATTAAGATATAAATAAAACTTATATAATGATTTAACACCTTACGAATCCTCAATTTACAAAATGAATTTTCATACATTAATTAACATGTCATTTACATTAGCTATAAATCTGGTAACGCTTCACTCACTCTCAGCATCTCTAAAAGCATTACTGTCTTTGTGCACAAATTATATACCTGGCTAAAGGGATTTTGGTCTGCTCTTATCAGCATGCAGCATGCACGGCCGCATGCCTCGCTCTCCACATCTAAATCCAATTCACATACAGTATACAGTATTCATGAGCTGGCTAAACTGTAATGCATGTAAGAGGCATGACAGCATAATGAAAGCATGAATTTCTGTAGCATCCAGTAAGTGGCATTTGAGCTAACAAGCAGCAAATATACGATGAGATGTTAATGAATGCATGACTTAACGGTGAGCTAATTGTTATGACTTCAGCAGAAAACGTAAAACTCTATTGTGTTAAGTATGATTCTAATTTTCATTTAGTAGATTTAATCAAGTGCTGTGCAGTTTTGAGGTACTTGTACTTTACTTGAGTATTTACATTAAACACAGCTCTAATTCAGCACATTTTCGAGATAGATATTGTATTTTGAATCCACTACATTTATCTGACAGCTGTAGCTACTTGTTAATGTGCTAATTAAAGGCTTCACAGGTGCTTTCATTACTCTGGCTAATTAGACCTCTCCAGGTCTATCTCACATGGTCATCTTTTATTCATTCATTATTGTTGATTCAAACTACCAAACAATATAGTAAGTCGTCTTGAACTGAATGCAAAGCAGCAGCTTCCCCTCGTCTATTTTTAAGAAGACTCATTTTGTCACTTCTCCACACTGGAAGCTGAAACTAATTCGAAAAATACAATTCAGTGTTCCTTCAAAAGTGTCACGTCAGAGTCTACTCTAAGTGGATTTAAATCACCATCTGTTGATTATGGGGTACATGCCATTATGCTAATGTGGCTGTGAATTACTCTTACATGAGCATCTGATGTTACTGACTTTTTTTTTAAACATATTTTTATCATTATATTACTATTTTCTTGGCTTTGTATACAGTATAGAGCAGCCAGGAAAATGGAAAAGCAGAGAGGGAGAGATGTAGAGGGCAACATGCTATAAAGATCCCTGGCTGGACTTGAACCAGTGATGTTGTCTGAACCTGTATGCCAACAGGACGCCTTGACTCATATTTCATCTTTCATGCATAACAACAGTCTTTATGATGGCCAGTCCTATCCTCTTCAGGGAAAACACCAGGCTGCTGTATTGCTGGCTAACGTTGCTATAAATGATGGAGGACGAGAGCCAGCAAAAACCCACAGTGTGGGTTTCTTTTATGCTTTTATATTTCATTTTTTCCATTTTTCTATTAAAATTGCAACCGAGAGTGGAAGTGTATGGGATGCAAGCCCACGGCAATGTCAATAGGAGTCTTATCCCAAGGATCTACATCTGAACCAGTCACTTAACCAGCAGTATTGAACAGTTTGGCCTCTTAAATCAAGGCATTGTAGCTTTAATTTATTGGAGTTGGACCATGTGTCTGTCAACATGAGGAAATTAATGCTATTAGAAGAAATTAAAAGACTACAGATAAAAGCTGTGCCGCTATACAAGGTAATATTAGCAGGACCAAGGTTGACATTTAGAATTTAAATCTTGTTTTTAATGATCCAGATGATGAACAGCCACTTCATTAGAATGTCAGGAGACAAAGGGAAAAATATCAGTTCTGGTTCAATGCAAGCCATAACAGACTGCACCATAGCAGAATTACTTTTGATTCTAAATAAACCGGGGAAAGAGGCTGGTCTAGTTATGCATCAGAGCAGGACTTAATGAATGAATGACTACAAGATCATTAGCAGCAGCTTTCTGTCCTCAGCACTGTACAGAGCAGGACAAGTAGCTCAGGGTTCGGGGATGTGGGCTTAACAGTTGAAGCAGCCAGCCAGGTTACAATAAGCTTCTTTGGTCCGCGGTGGGGATTTGGCCTTGAATGATCCAGAGGTAAATTGTGTTCCTGAACTCATCCAAATCCGCACAGTAGAAGGAAGAAAGTATTACAGCTGTTCATGATGTGTGCAAAGTAGCCAGAGCTACATTATACTTTCTATTTTATGTATATGCTGTACAGTTTTGAACACAAATCATCAAGAAAAATATAATGCTGTAAACATCCACCCTGATAAATATATTCCATTCATCACAGCTGTGCACGACACTATCTTTGCTTTGAAGTATGCAAAAAGAAAAAGGAATGGAATTGCTTATTTTCTGTGCAGAGGACGCTGCAGTAGTTGACAATGCTGTTAAAATCCCCTCTACAACCCTTAAAGCTTACAGCTCCATTTTCCATTTTGCATACTGCCAAACTACACACAGCTACATCTTTCAAAATAGCTAAAGGGGCAGAGAGAGGGCAAAACTGACAGTGGCATCCTTCCAGTGGAGAGTGCTACCCCGCAACACCCTCACACACACACACACACACACCTCGCATAAACACGGACAACGTGAACTCTCAGCTATTCACAGCTATACAGGAAGTCACAGAGATAAAATTAAAGGGGCATGTCACTGATTTTACACATACGGTATAAGAAGTATGACTCTGTGAAAACAACTTCTTATGTGTCTGCAGAGGAGCTTCCTAAAGTCAGAAAAATAACCCTGATTATGTCATGGTGATGTCATCAGGATTATCTTGGTTTTGACTTTGAGATCACCGATTTATAACAGAGAGCCTGCATTACAAACCGGGTTAATGCAGTTTGAAAGATGTGGGCATGTATCACGCAGGAATGTTTAAATAAGATGATGATGGTACATTATGGGAAATGTAGGATCCAGTGTTTTAGCCTCTTAACTCAAATTAAAGGGCTAAAAGTCAAGATAGCCTGGCCTCTGTTGCTTTAAATATGACAATTTTTAAAAATTCTTTCACGATCACCCCTCAGATGTATGAATTTGGGGCGGAATACCCCTTTAATTTCAACTCAGAGAGAATTTGACATCTGGTTCCCCAAATTCACCACACTGAAAAACATCTGTTTCACCTTAATCGCATTGTATTGGAGTATTAAAGTAACACTGTCAGAGATTATCCGGTGAATACTAAGCACAGCGGGAGTGCTTCAGACTTTAAGTTCAAACATTGTCTCTGCAGTGTATATTCAGTGCCATTCTCAGCGGACTCGGCCCAAAGAGAACTGACATTCGGTATGATTAAGTTGGTGCTATCTGAAGCCCCACCCAGGGGTACGTAATAATCCCCAACGTGCACCTCACACCACTCCACTGCAACAAATTATTTCTTCTCCGCAGTACCCAGCTGTATATCCTCATTTACTTCTGATTGAAGCGCACACTGTAGACGTCCATCCGCTGCCCTGTTCCCCGGGTAATGGAAGGAGAGACAGGCAGAAGAGAGAGAGACAGGCAGGGAGAGAGTGACTGAGAGTGTGAGGGAGGAGAAGAGATAGAGTTATCCGTCGTCTCATTACGGTGGGAAATGTGAGGGTCCCGATCCAAGGGAATGATGAAGGACTCTGTGGAGGAGGCCTCTGAGAACCAACAAAGACGGCTTTAGTTTCACTGGCAGAATGCATTTGCATAGCTTAGAAGCCAAAGCGTCTGAACCGGGGCTCATGAAAAGAAACCCCAGCAATTGGTTGGACTTCAATGCAAACGAGAGGGAGCGAGAGACAGAAAGAGAGAGAGAGAGAGAGAAAGAGAGGGAGAAGTGGGATGGGAGAAAAAGCAGTAGGAACTTTTTCTCTTCTGTCGCATAACACAAAATGAGATCAGGAACATCTGCACATCCCATGGAGGTTGTCGCTGATGCAAAGAGAACATACTGAAGGCGGTACATCCACAGATAAAGTAACAAGCAGAAAAACATTTCCATGCCCTCATAAGAGTCATGTTCCATTGTACCCGTTTGATATTATCATTTAGTGCAGTTTGGTTGTCAGCAACATTAGCGATAAATGCCAATTAGGAATATTTAGCAGCTTAGTAGTTGCTTACATTTGCTATGATGGAAGAGTAGCTACCGGCCTATCAGAGCTCTGGAGAGCAACACAGAGATGAGCAGGGGTCGAGATAATAGAGCAATCTCCTGGAGAAGGGTGTGTGTGTGTGTGTGTGTGTGTGTGTGTGTGTGTGTGTGGTGATTGTGTGGAGTGCAGCAGATGTTGTACTTTAGTGGTGTCTCTCTTTTTCCCTCTGTGGCCTGGAGTCACGGAGGGATGACTAGCCTTCATCAATCCTCTTTAATGACTCTGGCAGCGCCACTTAATGCACTGGTATGTGATTTCTTCATTACTACATCATGATCCCGCCATTTAGTCGGCGGCGATGACGTCCACCGATGTTCTGGGATAAAAATAATCGTCTCATTTTTAGCGAAACTGTCCCATTCGTCTGTTCTTGGGTCAATTTGGAAATCTGCGAATGTAAGAGATAGCTGACGCTCTGAACTCAAAAAAATGATGGAATCTGGTGGTAAAAAAAATATTATCTATGATAGATATGACCAGAGCAAAAAAACTCAAGGCTTGCCCTCTGTCAAACCCATTGTGAAACTCTCCTACTTCAAAGTTACTGCCACCATTACGTGTTATCCTCTCACAGCCCTTTAACCTGGGGTGCACAGTACTACATTTCACTGACCCCTCCAAGACGTCACGTGTCAAAGAATACGGTGAATACAATGGGAGGCAACGCAACAAGCATGCTAATGTTTTGGTTCCATCAATAATAAATGCTGACTTCTGAACTTTGCCAATACATTTTCATCCGCACCACCTCCCCCGAGATGTACAGTATGTTTTAAACATGAAGCATAGACAGACCACTGGATCGTCACGATTTCTATCTATCTATCTATCTATCTATCTATCTATCTATCTA
Source organism: Sciaenops ocellatus (assembly GCA_033000465.1). Lineage (NCBI taxonomy): Eukaryota > Metazoa > Chordata > Actinopteri > Sciaenidae > Sciaenops > Sciaenops ocellatus. The sequence goes on from CP136886.1 coordinate 9,841,851, forward strand.
TCTATCTATCTATCTATCTATCTATCTATCTATCTATCTATCTATCTATCTATCTATCGCAGCAGTAAGCAGAACATATGTAAATCCTTACTAAAGCACGCTTACTGTAGCATAGGTGAAACACCATAGTGATGGCAAAAAAGGGGGATGACTGTGCCTTAAGGGAATTTTCAGGCTGCGTGAGATACAAGTACAAACACAAGACAGTTAAGTCCTCAAACAATTCCATCTGCTACATCTCCCCATGTCTCTTCTTCTTCTGCTGCTGCTGCTTCGGGCCTACTAGTCCACACATACCTCTATGGCAACACCACATATCAAGCATTATGAGATATGATTCTTTCTAATGAGCTTGCATCTTCATCTGCACGCACACGCTGCAGCGTGGACAGCCTGCTCACACCGAGAATCCGCAGCTTTTGATCTGACATCCATCTGATCGGTTTGGATGGTTAGCATCATGATGGTCTCCCCTGAATATATGTGCATGTTGGAGAGACCAATTAAGTGGATAAGGATATCGACAATGATTTCTTAAAGCATCAGTGTTTGAAGGGAGGTTATATACCCTTGAGCTTAATGCATGACTGGAGGTATTTGCTAACTCCAAACAACAACACCTACGTGCAAAATCTTACACCGCCTGGAGAGTGCTTAGAAGTTTGAACATTAAAAATCACTAAAGGTACGCTACACATATTGTACTGTGAAAATATCTCTGCAACAGGTGTTCGAGGGAGAAATGTGGGAACACGGGATGAACTGTGCACATATATGAGCAGTCATGCTCCAGCTGTCTTGACATGTGCTTTGATTTATTATCTTATTCACTCTCCTCCCTCTAGAGCAAAAGAATAGATAAAATCCCGGCGCATCATTGGTCAGGTGCAGCACCATGACTGTTCCCGTCATGCTCACAGTAACCTTTCTTTGCTACATCATCTCTGCACACACACATACACATGTACACACACATTTAAACCACGGCAACAAAAGATCCTTTTAGTGCTTGGCGACAGCCTCTGAAGCACACCATCCCGCGTCTCTACTTGACCTCACACTCTCCCTGCACAACCTCTGCTGTGGTCAGAGCCACCGTGCACTCCCGACAGGTCAGGGCTGTGCACCTCAAGGTTTCCTCCGTGGTCCCAGTGTTAGCGCACATGAATGATTATTTCCTCCAACAATGCTGCCGCCACCACTGCTGAGAGGATGACGATTTGTGTGAGATCTCATCTGTGCCACTGGTTGCACAGGCAGGCAGGGTAAGAGAAATACAAGAGAAATGTGTGCTCACTGTGAAGAGGATGAGTGTGTGCATGGGAGGGAGAGACAGAGAGAGATCCAGACAGACAGACAGACATAAGGAAGGGGTAGGCAGATAGATAATAGTTCATGTCTGTGCATATTAAATGGCACTGCTCATGCAAACTGATTACAGTCCGTATGGTGACATTCAAAAATACATTTGGCCTGATGTAAGACAAGTGGCACATCGACCTTTTAAATGATAATTAACAGATTACATGTAGGTGACCAGTCTGGGAGGCTACATCCTTCAAGATCAAATCCAGCAGGTTCCGGTGTAATAATCTATGACTGCACAATCCTAAATTTAGCCTGCTCACCGACCATCATGAGTGATGGATTGGATGAGAGAAGGGGGTTGTGCATGATTGGCTACACACGCGATTTGCTGTATAACCTCAGGGTTGCTGTGAACATTTGGAGCCTCTCACTCAAACATGACATTCAAACCTGGTTGGAGACCCTCACAAGAGTTGATGCTGCGTGTTTTTTTTTTTTCTAGAATAATTATTGTTATTATGACACCTTGTGTGCTTAAAGAGAATAAGTGGCCGATTTATGAGCGACCACTGTTTTACAAGGTCATGATCACGTTTGGTTTCAGCAGGAGGCAAATTGCATACACTCACCGTACACTCCTTGGCAACGGATGCCCTCCACGATCAGCGCCAGCAGCCCCAAAACACAGATAATTAGATCCATCCTTTCACGTTAATCTCTGCATATCCAGCTCTCAATGGCAAGAAGTCCTTTCCGGGGCGGTGTAACTGAGGTGCATAGACATAAGACGGCACAGCTCCGATCCACGCGTCGATTAATTCAGTCTCACTATTTTCTGTAAAGGTATTTACGCCCGCAGGAAGCAAACACACTCAGATGGTGATGGTTTTGATGTCCACTGCCATGTAGTGGAGACGCGGAGCGCTCTGCGCCGCGCGGAGGATGCGGGAGAAAGCGGGAGGGCGCGGGGGAGTGGGCTGCAGAAAGCCCGGCCTTATAACAAACAGCAACCTCTTCTCGACTCCAGGTAGGTGCGCTCAGCTGACACAGTGTCTCCCTGGACTTTAGCGTAGACCCCCGAGGCACCAAACCGACGGGGCGCACTGATGCTGTCGACTACAGGCGGACGGAGGCTCGGTACCCGCGGACATAGCTCCTCAAATCCAGCTGTGGCTCACGGCTCGCTCCGCGGATGCTGCGTTGACTGCATGCTGTCAGACGGAGCCATCACCTCTGCTTCACACACACATACATGCACACACACACAGTCAAAATCTCACTGTTTTCACCTCCCGGGCTGTAAAGTCGCCAAGCTGCCGTTGTGAAAGCTCGTGCGCTCACACAGTCACATCACGACTGCACCTCAACGCCGCGCGCTCGACTCATCTCTCCCGGTGGCAATGACAACGGGAGGGTCCGGTCCGGTGAGGAGCGGGCGGATGGTTTCTCTACAGCTCCTCGGCGATGCCTGCTGTTGTCTCGGCGTTATGAGACCACTTTTCTAATGAATTCACGCGACGGTGGGAGCCGGATGTGCCCGCCGTGGAGCCAGTTGAGCATCAGTCACGTTGCGCAATACGTGCTACGGAGACCGAGTGGCACCGCAACCGGTCTGTGGCTACGTCAAGAGGTGCGTGGCTTCCAGCGCTCATCTGTATGGGAGGCTTCGCTCAGCGTCAGGAAAGGCATGAGAGGCGCAGCTGCTGGATGCTGGGAGGGAGAGAGAGAGAGAGAGAGGAGAGAGAGAGAGGAGAGAGACATGGTACCATTGGAATTCAGGAGGTCTGGCGTTGACAGACCTTTGCAATCAACACCAAACACACAGTCTATACTCCTGTCTACTCATGTTTCACCATCCCTCCTTTATCAGACAGCCAGGATGAGATGCTGTCTGTCATGTAGCATTCATCTGCTACATCAGATTTCTTTGACTTGAAACAGTGATCTGTCTATGTTCTAGTCCATCCAAAGGCACACACGCATACACATACACACATGCTGCTGCTCCTGCAGCCACAGGCCTACATGTTTTTGAGAACTTTTATACCAATACATGACTTTTAAAGTTTTGAAAAGGTACAGCTAAGTGGTTCCCAAACGGGGGCCCAGTCTGCCCTCAGGGGTCCTGCTGGCAGTTCCAGGGGGTTCCTGCAAAATAAGAAATTCCATTTCATTATATTCAATTTTGCCATATTTAAAGACTAGAAATACCTCAATTAAATACGTGTGAGCTGCTGTATTCTGACCGCAGGTTTCACCTCACCATCGTCCTTTTAAAGCGCAGCACCGACTAATGGTATTATGAAGCATTTCAAAGCAACATAAACACTTTATTGTATTTCCCGTTCAAGTGTTTGGTAATATAAATACTGGCAGGATCTAAAAGCTGGACTATTGCTGTTTCCTAGCAACACTATTTCAATTAAAATAGGTTTAATTAGCATAATATTTTTCCCCAATGCAGAAGCAAATGTTATACTTTTAGGACAAATGGGAATGAATGCCACAATTTGATTCCTGATCAAACGGCACACAGCTTTGATTTATCACCACATTAGGTTCCCTGTGATGTCAAATATATTTTTAATAAATAAATAAAAAGATTATTGTTAATTTATATGTACCATACATCTGCTTTTTTAAAAAACAATGGCAGGACATTAGACATTATTTTGTCCCATAAGTCAAAGTAAAAGGCTTCGCCAACTCCATCAGCTCAACTTCTCTTCAAAACTGTAACATATGTACTGTTGTTGAATGTTGAATTTTCAACTAAGTTTTTAAAACTATTTCATGTTGCAACAGGACAGACATAGTAGCTGAAGTACAGACGCTGTCCTCATCTTTAAAGGGAGCTGGGGATCAGATGAAGTGACTGCTGGAAAAACCATTGGGTGGGCTGGCGCCCTCTACAGGCCTCAATTAAATGAACCCATAATCATGCACTCATTGGGGGTAAGACCCAGTTTGTGACCAAGCGATAATTTTGATTGCACACGATCACTGTTTAAAACTGAAATAAAGATGACATCACAAGTATTTCATCGCCTCATGAGGTCTCCATCATGTCCAATCCTGAAACGAGGTGTTATAATGCAGCAGAGGACAAAAAAATCAATTTAGTCAGGTTAATATTTGATATAGGCTATTCTAAATTTAATTTCAGAATCTAAATGATTAATCTTGTCCATCCTTTTTATACGCTCATTAGTGTGGCACCCTTAAACACCGGCGTAGTGGTGGAGCAGTGAAGATTTGTTAAATGTTTTAAATTATATTTTCTGCTATTAACTAGCTTTGTTTTATTTCAAGGTGCGTAAAGCCCAGAGTGCTATAATTTTATCCTCTCTTTAATGCAACATGTTTAACCATCTATTTCTCTCTGTCTTTTCACTCCCTCCCTGTGAGAGTATATACATGTCAGAAAAGAGGTCCTTTCATAATAAATAAATCCCGTTTGACAAGCCATTTAATAGCAACTGTGCACATTTTCTTGGACAGACTTGCTGGTTGAAGGGTGTTTGGCAATAGTTTGGACATGAATATAAGTCAGCTGAATGTCCTGACAAGTATAGAAACGTGTGTGTTTTGTCATATAGTGACGCACGTGTGTGTGTGTGTGTGTGTTAGTATTGTCGCTTATCCCCACACCTGCTTGCTGCTTATCATTATGTTATTACTGTACCTTTGCATCACCCATCCAATATGGACTGGAGCAGGAGACCACCGGGGAAGCTTAGACTTTAACTCCTCCATCTGTCTGCTGGGGATAAGTCTGCGCTCAGCTTTTCCCCGTCACTCTGTCTTCTCCTTCCCTGGCGGAATATAATACAACCCTTTTTTATCCAAGATGTCTAAAGCTAGTACACTGCACTGACAGTGGAGGCAATGCGATTATGAAGCCTATTGTGTGTACTGTGTCTCCATATAGCATCATGAGGGAGGGGGGGGGTTATAAATATAATATGCCCTCACTACTAGTTGTTGGAGCTGTATGACATTTCACTAAATGTATTCAGTCGCTCAGTGCATGAGGTGTTGGGTATGGTATGAAACAAGACAATTTGGCATTTGGGGAAGGCCTCTGTGGGCTTCGCCTTCATCATCAAACCCAGCAGACCCAGATGATGTCACGGTAAAATACAAGGGCAAGGTCAGCCAGAGAGGAGTGCGTATAGGCGAGTGTGCGAGAAAAAACATGAGAGGGTTATGACTTTGGTATTCTGACAATATTCTGCTCTGCTTGGCCTCACACATGAGCAAATCTCAAATGGAACAACATGTATTTTTCCATCTCGCTGCGTGAAAAGTCATATAAGAGCCAGTGGCCACCTGTGGAGACTCCGCTCACTACTGCAGCTCAAAGCCTGTCAAGAATTCCTCACTTTTTCTTATTTTTGGTTGCATCACTGTTAGAACTTTAAAGTAATCATTCGCTTCAAATGCCACGTTCAATCTGGCGAACAGGAGACGTCATTCAGCGTAGATAGAAATTACACTGACTCGAGCATTTGAGTTTAAAAGGCTCTTAATGCTTCCAAAAAAACTGCTATTACCTTTCTCCTCTGAACAACCCGAAGAGCCTTTAAACGCACTGTTAAAATCTGCAACATCCAGTGTACAAGTGCCCATGGGAAGTACGGTTTTGGTCTTCACTCAAAAATTGCACATGGCCAACTTTCTGCCAACCACACATGCACATTAGCATGTATGTGTGTCCTTTGAGTATGCACCCTCACAGGACACAACCAAGCATATGCCAATGCTTCACTTAGAAAATAGGTCACCTCCAAGCTGGCAGAAAGATTTTAGGAGGGTCGAAATTTAAAAGTGGGCAGATGATTTAGTTTCCCCGTGTCATGATTCGTTCACGGTGCTGTAATGCCTTGCATGTGGCTTATCTGAGACCAGCTGGAGAGAAAGAGACGGCGGGTAAAAATGTATCCAACAAGAACACTTGACTTCCTTTCCAGAGTGCAATTTGAAAAGGACGTAAAAGGTAAGTGCAATCGTTATTCCAAAGAAAATCTTGACTGATGAGTTAATGCACATATCCTCTGTTGATTCTCCAAGAAAGCAACTTCCTTTTATGTTAATTGCATCTAGACCACGTCTGTTTTTTCTGCCCTTCCAAATGGAGCTCACTCCTTTTAGATCCAGTGTTTTTAGTTTGTCTGTTACAGCTACAGCACACTCTTTTAACATGGACTTGTGAGAAATCTCACGCTGAGCGGCAGGCCTTAGCCTGACAGTAAAAACAAAAGGCAGTTCTGACAGGCATGACACGCGTTTCTATTCTACAAATGTTGCTTCAGACACCACCCGTTTTTCCCTGGGTAGCGGCACTTTGACACACTCAGTATTCACGGCAGGAGGAAGCCTGTCGGCAGTATTTACACACATAACTGGGGTGAAAAGAGGTAGATTTCACAATGAGGTGCAGCGGTTCATGGCAGTTGGTATCAAGATGCCGTCAGAATCCAGAAACCGCAGCCCCTTTGTGACGGTCCCAGGTGAGATATCAGGGTTGGTCTCCACAGAGGCTGAATTGTCAACGAATTCACTGAAGTGGTGTGAAGTTACCTGCACATCTGACGCTTTGAAGAACTTGCCACGGCAGCGTGAAAAGTATACAGCTCACGACCGTGACCTAAACATAAATAAAAAAAGATTCAGTTTTTCCCTTTAGCTTTGCTCACAGGAGGATTGTCATGACACCCTTCAACACTACAATCTGATGAAAATCTCCACAAATCAGTTAATTCATCTGTCTATAGTGTGATTTAAAAAAAAACCTTTTATGTCTCCTTTAATTCAGCTAAACTGCAACTGTCCATTTTAACAGGAGAGAGAACTTCCTATTGGCCTATTGATCAGCTGCAGTCCCAAGTGATTCGTCCCAACTCAGATTGATTGAGGCTGTTTTGGTGAGACAGCACAGAGTTAACACAGCATGCTAATTAAACTGTATGCTCCTTTACAGATTAAATGGTCCAATACTTGACGTCACGTGCAGACACAAAGAGATTCATTTTCTAAACAAAACATCAAGTAAACACTCAAATAAACACTGTCTGAGGATGATCTGAAGATGAAATCAAAAGGAAAACAAGCTGCTGGAGATTTTCTTTACATTGTTGCCACAGTGGCAGCAAAAATAATCTGCTTCTTGATAATAATTAAATAATAATTGGAAATGAAATAAATTAAACAATTAACTTTTCATTATGTCAAATCTAGTAAAAGTTTAAGGCATCCTAGTTAGCATTTATTGTAAATCAAATGAATGGTTTATAAAACACTATAATGTAGTCGTATCAGATATAGGTGATTTTATAATGTATTTGTCAACACTTTAACTCCTTAGCATCATCTGTAACTGGGGTATAATCAGTTAATTAATGAATGATAAACATATAACATAGCGGTAATCATATTTAATGATATATGATTACATACGATCAAATCCTTACAGCGTGTTATAAAACATTTACTAAATATTTGTAGAGGTCATTCACAGGTTAAATCTGTGTTCATAACTCATGAGGACGGTTCTGCTTATGATCAAACTCTAGGTCCATTTACTAGATTTTTTTTTTTTTTCTCTGAGGGTTTCATCTGCATCTAATCTCCTTCATCAGCACAAAGTTTGCTCAGTTGGCATGAAATATGTAATGTTAGGAATACATTACATACATGTCATAATGTATAGGGAGTAAATATAAGTTGATATTTTATATTAATATAAATATGATTAGAAATGTTATTTAGCTGTTTATACAGTTATTACAGACACATTAAAGGGTATTTAGAAATGCATTCAGACCATACTGTGTCTTTATATTACTACATCATACGTGTGTCAAGTGTTACTGTGTATACATGCAAAATAAAATGATAAAAAATAAAATGTTACCGCTCTTTTTCTTGTTATGACAAAACATTAATATTAGTGACTAAAAAAAAAGTTTTTTCTTGTTATTGCAACATGACTATCAAGATGAGATGGTTACAACCAGACATATGTTGTTGTACAGATTTGAGCATTTTAATGTTGTGAAAACAAATATGTTGTGATATTGTGTAAAATATTTCAGAATCATTATTAGTAGACAGAATTAGCTGTATAGAAGGAATCTTTGGTTTCTAGCAGCTCTTGATGTACTTTCAGGAACAATGTTAAGAAACATACACGTAGACATATTTTATAACAACATCAAAGTGTCTTTTTGTATTGGGGAAAAAAACTTCTCATTATAATGAGGAACTGAGTGGATTTGTTTTTCTCATGGTGGTAGTAATACACTGCAGTGTATTTCCACTGCAGTGCTAATCACAAATACCATGATCTAAGCAAGTACAATCAAGTTCCCAATTTAAACCCCTTCAACTGCATAGAAAATGTGATTCCCAGTTTAGTATGCAGCGCTACTTGGCTCTGTGTCTGAGAATGTAATTATCTCTCTGCAAAGACGGTAAAGTGAAGCCATGTTAGCCTTCGTGTCCTTGGCTGCACCGGGGCAGGAAAATAAATCTTCAGAACAGATCTCATTCAGGGTACATTCATTACACAGTACACATTGCACTCGACAGACAGTAAATTACATTACTAACTCCACTTAAAATTGGAGGTAAAGAGTGACAGAGAGGAAATCTTTATTCAAAAGTAAACTTCAAGTATCGGTTTGTATCTCGGCAGGCCTTGGATCAGCACAAAATTACACACCCGTCCAACCTCTACCACTCGAAAGGCCATTAGTAATCACTGTTTGTACCTGTGTGAGTGTACAAACAGATGCAGATAATTGGGTGTTTCGTAAGAAAGATGCCATTACAGTGTAATTATTTTCTTTATCTGCCGCAGATCCTGTGCCTGATTCTGCGAGAAAGCCTCATTGTGAATCAGAGCTTTTTCTGGAACCATAGTAGGGCCGGAGGCAATAGCAGAAAGCAATGAAGTATGGGTAAAGTGGTGTGTGTGAATGAAATACAAATGCCACTCTATTCAGCGGGACAGAGTTTGCCATAGATATACACCCAAATGAAAAAGGGCCACAATCACTTTAGGCTGAGTTGCGAGCAAACAAATTAATTATTTATGAACAATGAATATTGCATATTGCTCTCAAAATTGTTGTTGCCTCTCCTTCATAAGGCAGCAGATTTGATTTACAGGGCTGGATATTCACTTCCATGGAAGCTGAATTCTAATCACCATTTCTACGTCAGCACACGGAGTCGAGAAGCAGCCAACATGCAGTTGATATCTGTGCCACAGCACGATAAAAAATGTATAATGTATACATTTTATAAAAATATCTGCGTTAAATTATTTGCTTTTCTTGACATGCAACATAAACACAGTCCCTCCATAGGACACTGAAAGAGATTTTTTTTTTTTTTTTTTTAAACCTCGAATCTAGCCATGTTTATATTTCTTTCAACCGTGGCCAATAAACCATGTTTTTCCGGCGGCATCACATCATGTTGTGTCCCTTTATTTTCACCCAACATTGCCTTCTGATGTGCCCACTTTAAAAAGTAATCGAGTGGTCAAACAAAGCTTGAAACAGCCGCTGTGTAACCATTGGCTTTTCTATTTTGCACTGTGGTTCAGATGTAGGGTAATAATGGCTCTGCCATCTGCTCACCCGGTTGTCCTTTAAATTGTCTTCTTTTGCTATTGGCTTAAAACAAAAACCTGAGTGCACACTGCTGTTTATGCCAGGCACACATCCACTCTGGATTTAAAGCTACCGCCGCCACCAGCAAAAGATCATTCTGAAAATAAGTCAGTTACACTGATTCAAAGCACTTGAAAATACATCAATATGATGCAATATGATAAATGGATTTTTTCTGTCTGCAAATCATACTCACCTTATGCTTTTCTGTATATGCTGTAATTCTGAACTTCTACTCCAAACATTGCTATAACAGACAAAAGGTCCATCTTTCCATCCATCCCTCCATCTCCTGTATCTTCAGGGTCAGGGGAATATCCCAGCATGCATTTGACAAATGGAAGGGTACACCCTAAACAGGTCAACAGAGCAACCACATTCATACCTACATCCAATTTATTGTTTCCACTTCACATGACTTGAATGTGTCTGAACTGTGGGAGGAAAACTGAACACACAATGGAGAACATGTACTCCACAAAGACAGATTCCAGCTGCCCAGGGCAGGTTCAAATTCAGGGCAACTGATTATCCCATCAATCATTTTATGATTTTAATGGAAGCAAACAGTCACAAAGCTACACTTCCAAATGGCTCCAGATCTATTCTCTTGATAGCTTTAGCTCTTAGAGGTAGCAAATATGATTTTTTTTTAAACCTACATTTATTGTTGCATTTTGGTGTTGAACAAGTCCTGAGAAAAATATCTGGCTCTTTGGCTCCTGAATGCTATGTTCACAAACTAGCTTTGTTGATGCTGGGTAGGTAGCGTACAGTGTTTAATGCTGATGAGAGTGGGGACAGTGAATCAGAACAAAAAAAACAAAACATAACAATGAGCTAAAAGAGGCTAAAACGCTCCATAGATATGAGGGGACCTGCAGAGTTGGGTGATAATTCTGTGGTGGATCTTCATTGCAAGTGGCCACTTTCACATTATAAATGGCATTTTCATTCATTGTTAATATAAATATATTAACAGGAGCAGCTTTAATCCGACCAAAAACTAGCTAATTTCTTTTTATATTTATCTGAATAAAGACTTTGGGATCAATCGGTACTGGTAAACACTAACACACTTAGCTTGTCTGGACTTCACATCAGTCAAGCATTGCTGCAGGAACTGCGTGACAGCAGCAGCCAAAATATATCCAGAAAGCCAGAGCCTGGGGGGAATGATCTCCTTGCAATGTGTCATGAGATTTTAGAGGTGATGTACTGCTTATTTCATGGCAGGTAATGGATATGCATTTTCCAGATTCTTCTTCTTTTGTTCAGTCTTTGGCTGTAAAGTCGGGGGCTGAAGAAAACCTTTGTTCATTGCACACATTGTCATCATGAATACTGCAATGCTCAGCAGCATAACGTCCAATAGATGAGTAATAATAATATATTAACAACACAAATACCATCTACACCTGATACAATGCATCCATTAGTAATAATTAGCAATAAATAACAATCATTGATATTGCAGCTATGGATGGATATTCGTATTTTTGAATGCTTTTGTTCGTGTCCTGTCTGAATGTCTAGCAGAGTTTGTTGATCTTTCAAGATCTATGTTATTCAACCTTCAGTTAAGTGGGCTTTTGGGGGGAGTGATATGAACCTACTTTAACGTGCTCTGCCAACATCTCAAATATTCATGATGTTGTAAGCTCGAAGCAGAGAAGCGGTTCACAAACGCTGCTGAAACCTCATTCCGCAGCATCCTCTCTTAGACCTCATCTGAAAATCTAAATCTTCGCCCAAATCGACACCTGGGACGTGATCTGCTTTCGCTGCATAGCTGACGAAGAAAAATAATGGAAGTAATATTTAATTCAGTAACAAACTCCGCTTGTATTCCCTGTATTGTGTGTCTACTGTGGCTCTGCTGTGTCCAAGCAACGGAGACGTAATTTCCATGAAAACAGACGTTCGTGTGAGGAGTAGGTGCATTCTTGCATCCCCAGTAGAACTTACAAGCTCTCACACGGTAAAATCTTCCTGCGGCGCTCATTATAAAATTAGATTTAATCTTTTCGGAGATGCTGATGCAAATTGCATCCACGATAAAGGCAGCATTGTTTTCTTGCGTCACTTCATTTGGATGCATGCTGTTAGCATGCAAACATGGATGTTGTAAGTAAACTAGACTGAACTAAAACCGTGGGCGGATCAGGGAAGAATTCAATCATCTCCGTCTTTTCTTCATAAGCGTGTACTTATTTCCTATCATCATTCATCACATTTTCCGGCTGTCATTTAATTGCTGGGCAAGCATCCAACGCTGTAGACTTATATGTTGCTAATAGATGTAAAATGAGAGCAGACACCGGTGGCTGCATAAAGGGGATATAAATGAAAAGTTGCTACAGGATGGGACTTGGCAGATTGACAGCTTTTGCCGTAATCAAGTGTGACTATTCAAAAAGTGATTACTTTGATGCTTCGATGCCTTTTAACGGGAGAATTGCTAATAAGATGATGTGTACCTTTACTCCACCTAAAAGTAGATACAAATATCTGATCAGAGACCAAGGAAGTTAATCAAAAAAAGCATCACGGGCTTGTAGCGCATCTTTCTTTTATATATACACAGGGTTATACATTATACTGTATGTCTTCATGTGTGCACAGACACAAGCTTGTTTGTGTGTGTTTGTCAGAAGTTGAGGTAGGTGGGGGTTGGGTGTCCAGGGTGCGTGTGTCAACATGATAGCGTGTCTCTTGAGAGCACAGCCAAGCAGAACTGTGATATGTGGAGGGGGGCCTAATTATGGTGCGACGCAGGGTCAATGTGCTGCCCTCAGCACTGCTGACCGAACACTTCTAATGGGACATGCAGGTGCCAAAAGAACATGGGAAAACGAAGGAGGAGGGCTGCTTAATAAATAGATAATCACATCAGTTTCCCCCTCCTTCTCTCCGGCCGATTAAGCTGGGCTTCATTAAAGAGCAGAAGCAGCATTACTCGCGCTATAGGAAGCTGACCGCGTTGGCACCGGAATGTGTTTTACTGCAATGTTTCGCTGATTGCTGTGTTATCATAAAGGATTCTCAAAACAATGTAGCGCTGGAGATGCTCGAGGTTGCGGCCCTGGATGAGAGAATGGGTAAAGGAGGCAGTCTGCAATGAGTTACACTCACCGTCTGCATACAAATCGGCGAGCCGGCGACAAGAGACAGAGAGGCCGACAACAGATTTAACATCTCAGTGAGCGGGTGAGCATGGTGCAGGCTGGCAGCTCCCATCTTCTCTCTCTCCTTCTACGCCCCGTCTTCACTCAGCCAACCTCCCTGGTGATGATGGTGGCAGTGGAGGAGTGGAGGAGGCGGCGGCGGCAGCAGCAGGCCAGCTGGCGTCCCGTTGGAAGGGCAGGTTGGGAGGGCAGCCAGCACGAACTGTCAGAGGCCTGGCAGGGTTGCCGAGGAGCCCGGCGCCCTCCATTCTGCTCAGCATGATGCAGTAGCAGGGAACACACACACACAGCAGATTTTTAGCGCTATAAAGTACACACAAGAATCTTCAGTGATTATTATATTCCCTATCTCATAACTTTCAGTTGAAGTCTCCTCACTACATGCTCAGTCTCAAGGCTGGGAGCTGAGTCACACCAGAATTTAGTAAAAGGAAAAATTCAGATTAAAATCATCTCAATAGCACTGCCACGATCAGTGGATTCATTTGTTTAGAAAAACTAAAGTGCAGAGCTTTCATGTAGTTTTTCAATTTCAGTTTTGAGGAACTTTGAATTTGTGCCAATTCATTTCGACTTTGATGGGTACTGAGGGAGCAAAGAGAATGAGAGTACGCAAAACAACAAGGAAGTTAAGATATTAGTTGTGTCGCAGCATCCAGATTCATATGACCCTCCTCTATCAAATAAATAGCAGACTAAATTAACCACAACCAACTGTGGTCAGGGCACGACCCACAATTATCACCGCAACAATAAGTTTCCGTGACTATTTTGCAAGAACAAAATACACAGAAAAATCAAAGATGCACAAAATATACACGGGGTACACACAGCACAACATCATTTATAATGTTTCCATGTTAGTCAGGCGTGTTAGCAAGCTAGTATTTCCTAATTAGCACCAAACAGATCAGGTTGATGGGAATGTCATCAGTTTTGGATGCATTTAGTCATTAAGCCAGGTATTGGATTAAATAATTTCTGACCTGATTGAATTGTACTCCATGAAAAGTCCATCTATCCATCCGTTTTATGTAACACGCTTATCCTCATCAGGGGCGCTGCAGCCCATCCCTGCTGGCAGTGGTAAAGACGCAGGGTACACCGTGAACAAGTCACCAGTTTATCACAGGGCTGACACGGAGAGACAGACAACCATTCACGCTCACATTCACACCTACGGCCAATTTAGATTCACCAATTATCCCGCGTGTGTTTGGACTGTGGGAGGAAGCCAGAGTATCCGGAGAGAACCCACGCAGACACGGGGAGAACATGCAAACTCCAGTGCTGACCACCGCACCACCTCGATGAAATTCATTGTTGATATATCTCAGACTGATGTGGCTAAAAACATAGACTGTGTAAAATCTTGCTGCATATCTGTCCATCTTTTTTCTATTTGTCGCACGTACATACACATTCATATAAACACAAATAAACTGGGAATGAAAGAAACAAATGTCCCCAGTCTCAAAATATTTGTGGCAGAACATCATTCTTGAGTTTAAGCTGGACCTGAAGCGGCAAAAGCACTTGTTTTTTTTTTTTAATTAAATCTGTAACCTGTTGTTTTGGACTCTTTGTCAAATTTCACTTAATTAGCCAACAGTACTCCATGTGTGGTCTTGAAATTCAAGGTCCAATCCAAGGTCTTTTGAGCCTTTTCACATTTTTGTGTTTTGTTTCCATCATTTTGTTCAGACATCAACACAACACATCCTCCTGTCTATCTTCCTGTCATGTATTCTCTTTGTCAGTCTGCTCCTGTCTGTCTGCATCCTAGACGTCTGTCTGTCAGTCTGTCTTTCCACTCATTAGCAGGGTTGTGTGTAGTGAGGCTCAGCGGACATTACATGCGCCATCTATTTGCCAGATGTTATTGCTTACACGGTGGTGATTTCATAAGGTGCTGTGACAATTTCATTAACTTGGGGGAAATCAGACTCTTTCCCAGAGAAGGAGAAAATGGAGATGCGAAGGGGGGGTTCGGGATCTGAAACGCTGTGACATTAGGAAGATGGGGGAGGAATACATCACCGAGGAATTACTGAGCACAATAGACACGGCATAGCCATTCTCCTCCATTTTAATGAGATATGCTCAGCTCATGCTACCTGCAGTCCTGTAGGTAAATGAAAACACACCAGGATGGCACGTTGAATTGTTACAGACGGGAACCTTGATCTGTTAGCAATGCGGCTGATTTTCCAATCTGTCCCACTATGAATTCAAATTTTCAAATTGAGAGACGTCGGATGATATCAGACGTATCCCATTTCAGGAACATATTGTGTCCTCAGAGTTAGGAGCTCACTGCAGGGCTTGAAGAGGAGAAAAAAAAAATGTGCTGGAGCTGTGCACGGTCATATGGTTAATGGGGTTTCATTGAAAGCACAAGACGAGGGGTGATAGCCTTCCCTGATCACATTAGTCACATATCGATCAAGGCCCTCTGTCTGCTTGGTAAAGGTGATCACGCAAGACGTAATCCTGTTAGCAGCTCTTTCCCCAACCACTCGCCCAGATGGAGAGGTATCTGTGATAAGGGTTTGTTATCTGCTTACATCTAAGGTTTCCCAGCAAGAGCTGTTTGAAGGCTGAGTTTGTTCATCCTGCATCTAAATTTACTTTTTTTTTTTTTTCTGAGGATCATAAATACAAAAATAAGTTGTTGCCTCTGTGTCTTTATCACTTTTGGAGGCTATATCTTATCTAGAAACACTCCTACTGTACAGACACGCTGAAGTTACTACACCGCATATGCACACACGCATATATAAAATGTACATAAAGAGAGTTCCCGACAGCGGGGTTTGATTGCTAAAACAGATGAAGAGATAAAAGGGGATTCATCAAAAAGCATGATGTTTAAACTCACCGGCCAGTGATGCATAATTCATCACAGATCAAATTTGACAAGTTCTTATCTTCCTGTTTGTTGTGAAACAATGCTGCGACTTTATCATTATTATTTTTTTCTGCATTGTGTCTGGCTGCTGCGAGAGAGAGCGAGGAGTCTAATTTCCATTTTTGCAGCCGAGCCACATTAGCATACATTTCTACATGCGGTAGTGGGGTGGCAACTGGGGTCCTCATCAGATAGGATTAAAGAAGAGAGTCCGCTGGAGCAGAACAGATTTAGGGTAAGACGGGCAGAGATAGTGAGGAAGGGATAGAAGAGCTGTAGAGAGGGATGGAGAGGGGAAGAGACAGAGAAATAGCTGGACCATGAAACATGAGTCTTCGACCTAGCACAGCTTCTCTGCAGTACATCTGAACCAGTTATTAGATGGTATTTGAGTCTTTTAGTAAAAGTCATGTCTGTTCACGCTTTGATTTTTCTTTATTGTTAACATCAGTAACACAAAAGTCCATTCTCTCACCCAGACTCACCCTATTACGTTGGATCATATTAAACCTTGAAGCTGAAAGAGTTCACTCTGCTTGCATAATTTAAAAAAGGTCCTGTATTTTATACTTTATTGGTGTTTTATTCGAGGTTTTGACATCTGTGAGAAGATACATGTTGTTTTAAATAGCAAAAACGCTCTCAATATAGTTTTACATCTCCCCTCTCACACGTTCTCCTCTGCAGCTGAAACTTTGATCCATTCCTTCATCACATCCAGAATAGACAACTATAACATCATTTTATATGACACATCACCCAAAGCACTAAATATAACTCCAATATATCTAGAATTTTGCTGCCCGTCTCACTCCTCTGACAACATTACCCCTGTCCTCCTGAAACTCCACTGGCTTCCTGTCCAACAAAGGATCTAATTCAAACTCCACAAAGCCCTCTAGCCCCCTGCTACTATAGTGACCTGCTCCACCATCATACTCCACCCTGCAGCTTCTGCTCCTCTGATGCCAACCTCATGTTTCCACCTCTAAGGGCCAAGCACCAGACCTGAGTTGGTAGAGCCTTCTCCTGTTCCTCTGGAACGCTCTTCCCAAACAAATCTGCACTGCACCAACCTGTCCACGTTGAAAACACAACTCAAAACTTGAATTGCATTTGTGTCATGTGTGATTAATGCTGTGTTGTATGCTTTCTGACAGTGGGTCCAGGTGGGGGTGTGGCTGAGGGTCGTGACTGTATAGTTGTGACATCACAACTTTACAGAAGACCTGACAGTTTCTAAATATATGCGTTTGGCTTTGGATTGAGCTTTTGATACTTTCACAGTATTTATATAGCACCTAGACCTGCTTTATAATAATAAAAAAGATATTTTACTTTCTACAATATGGGACCTTTAACTTGATAGTTATTCTTAGAACAATGCCATTCTGCACTTGCAAGGTACATTAGTGAAACTGATGGTATTTTTGCCACATCTGAAAAATCTGGACCATTTAAGTTGCACTCATACAATGAAAATGTATTGTCAGACACAGATATTTCATAGCGTTCAAAGGCAATGTACTGTACAATGGCAGACAGATGAGTTTTCACACTCAGGATGATTGACTTGGATGCTCGCAGTCACGTCTGCTCAAACCAGGGACCACAAGATGAATAGCCGCCAATTTAAAAGGATAATTCAAAGTTTTTATTTCCCCAGTTTCTGCCATTGCGGCAGTCAGATTTTGTCAGATACAAAAATTCTGCCCTTTTCTCTTTTCAGCAGAGTCGCTGTGGAAGTCAGTCAAAATCAGAAGGGATTCAAACTTGTCCCTTCAAAACAGTTTTTCACATGACATTTATCTAAGGCCTGTAACTTCAGTATTAACACTCAGCTGTACTGTGTTTACTTCAGGAACCTGGGCAGACGTAAAAATAGTTAAAGCTAACTCAGCGATTCTGCTTCATAAGGCAACTCTCTACGGTCCTATGCTTTGCATTCGGTCCTAAAATTAGTTCTTGCCAATGCATCAAACAAGCAACTTTGCATCCTTAGATGTCTTTTTAAACCAATTTTATTAGTTATTGTATCTATCATTTATCTATAATGTTTTCCCTGATTTTCCCTCATTGGAAAGTACCAACGAGTACCAATAGAGTTGTAGTTCCTCTGTACTAATTGTGTAGTAACCCAACTGTCACCAAGATCCCGCAGCCTTGATCAGCAGCTACAGTTTGCTCAGTTGTCATGGAGATTATTGAGCGCTCAACACAGGACCTAAATAGGTGGATCGGTGGTCGGTACTCCATGTCTCTATTCAAGGATGGCACTTTGACACCATCCCAGCTTATACGGTGTCCATTCACTGCGCCTATTCAGATTATTTCAGAGTCAGCTCTTGGTCTGAGCCTTGACCACTGGACGCAATCTGCAAGTGAAGGAGAGCTCAAATATATTTCTATGAGGCCATCGAGCTCATAAAACAGAGATGTAATGTAGTGATCTTTATTTTAAACTATAAATTGATAAGAAAATCTTTTTGGTCCAATTATCTTATTATGCCAATAAGAGTGATGAATTTTAACACTATATTCACTTGCCTGTTGGAGAGAGATAAGAGGGTCGGGGCAGCAGGTGGAGGAGAGAGAACTCTATTTCCTACTTTCAAACATTCTTCCAGATGTTTCTGTGGTGTGATATGACTATGTCTGATGTCAACGAGAATAAAGATTAAATAGAGAGGCAACGTCTGTGGCTGTGAAGTGAAGCCAATGCAGACATGCCAAAAACTGCAGTTCCTCAAACACCCACTTGAGGCTGGCTACAGAACAAGTCAATCTCCATAAGCTCCCATGATAAAATGTCCAACTTCACAGCAGAAATAAACATGTTTACAGCCTGGTACAAAAAACTGTTTTGGTCTCTATAGCCAATTCACCCATTCATGACAACTGCACCGAGGGTGGATTTAATTTTTTCAAATTATATTAAGACTTGAAGTTATGCATAATTAAGAGCGTGGTTTGATTGACAGGTGGGTACCATCACAGGTGACTTGTTTGAGCAGCCAGGCATCATTCAGCCCGCCTCAGCTCCACCCACGCTCCACATCTTTGGTTTAGTTGGGCGCCAACAGAGGCAGGACTGCCAAGATGGTGGCAGCCAGAGCCACCACAACCTGGCCACCACTCTCTGAGCTGCACAATGGCTCTTTAGAAACCTATGGGTGATGTCACAGACACGACATCCATCATTTCACAAGCGTCAGTAATTCCAGAAGAATACATATCATTTTTCTTTTTTACACTTTTTTAAATAGAACATTATGTTGAGTTTAAAGGCTCATTGTTGACATCGAAAGTGGACGTTTGAATAATTTTTATAACCAAAACAGTCATTTTTCGCATACTGACATGATAATGAAACATGTGATAAGGAAAATAATACAAAATAATAAAAAAAACAACAGCATGACAATCAACAAACAAGACAGGCAATTAAGAAGGCTGGGACACAACAAAATTCTCATTCTTTCAAAAACATGTCATTTGGACTGCCTCAATAAAACATAAGGAGTAGTTAGATAGCTCATCTTGCTTATAAAGACCAGGGCTCTTGGATTGTTGTTTGGCACTGAGCTAGACATGTCGCTTTGTGTGCAAACCTTACTTGATGGCCGCTTATTCACTTAAAACAGTGGAATGTATAGGGTTAATGTCTCACTGAACATTAGAAGCTTGGAATGTGAAAAAAGGAATACATGCTATCTTGCTCCTTGAATGCACTTTCTTTCTGCAGTAGCATGAACGAAGATTGAAAAGAGGAAAGGTACAAATGGATGACTGATCACCAAAGCCTTTGAGTTTGTTGTAATCATACTGAAAAAGCAGAATAGCTGAGGGGCAGATGGGGAATCCAATGCTCTACATTGAACGTCCTTGCAAAGATGCCTGGATGATACTCAATATTCCTTTCCATATTCAACAAATGGAGTGTAAAACGTGTTCCAATAAATTGCCCTCCATTTTGCCCAGCGTTTCAAAGATTTTTAGGTATCCAGAAATGTGTCTTCCATTTCAACTACAATCATCCATCTTTGGGAGAAAAAAGTTTGAACTGAAGAAACACAGAAGCTCAGCTAAATTCCCTCCATCTGGCTATTTGATGGAAACAGCAATATTTTGTTTACTCTGCGATATCAAATGGACAACAGACGATGATTCTGCAGTGACTTAATGCAGCGGGCTCGTTTTTGAGTGATGAATATTGTATGTCAAATAGATTTCCTGCAGTGATTCACTGCCATATTTATGAGGTCAGCTATGACAACACATGGGCTGCATGGAGTCATGTGGCTGTACATGATATTGTGCCTGGGCCCCCCTCCCGTTTCAGCACCCTCATGGCTCCGGTCCTGCCCGTGCTAACCTTCATCATCACTCATCAGTGCAGGTCCACGCTCTCTCTCTCTCTCTCTCTCTCTCTCTCTCCTAAGAGCTCACACACATCCTTCAATGATTAATTTACCATCACATTCTTCTGCTCCGACTAGACAAGTTGAGCACATCAATTATGGACCTGTGCGTGTGTGTGTGATGTTTTCATTTGGCATACCTAGATCAGACAAGGCTATCAGAAAAAATGTTCAATTGTGCTTGTGTGGGAGATGTGAAGATTTATTTGATTGAAAAACTGTGTTGAAAATCTGTTGTGTAGTATTCCTCAGAGCAGCTTCTTCTTTCTCCACAAGAAGTAAAAAATATGGGACTTGCTTTATGCATTCAAAAAATTAAAGATTGTGTCAAATGCAAATTGAAATAGACCAGATTGACCTCATCTCTGAACTCACACAGAGGCAGAGGAAGTAAAGCGCCGTATTTAAGCTGTTGATTCTTTCACACAAAACGAAAAACTAGATTTATTTTTGTTAATTTTTAATTTTCTACATCTTTTACCACTTTGGACTTTGATGTTACGATGTTTGTTCCAGTATATTGCAGCTCTGAAGCCCACTGTGTTGAGCAAACGTGTGATCTGGTGTTGCCTGCAGTTCAACCTCTCTGTAACGCACCAGAGAATAAATGCACGCAAGCTTTAAAAAACTAAACTCAAAGTTGATCAAAAAGCTGACCTGCCAGCAGATATTTGCTGAGACGTATCTACCAGCATGGGTCCACTCCATGTGTGCTTTATATCCGTTATAGGCCACATCTGGAGAGTTTTTGATCAAATAAATCGTAGTTCAACCTTGAATTGGCATTTTAAATGCAAATGTCTTAATATGGAACCCAAATCTGATTTCCTTCATTTCTCTGAACATACGATATGTAAACAAACCCCTCTGCTTCAAGCAGGCAGAGTTATCCTTTAATAAAAAGGATTTTCTACTGAGAGGAAAAACAAATGTCAGAGTTTCATAATCTGAGTCATATTTATTTAATTTTGTAGATCACTAATGATGCCATTACTGCATTTGTTATTTGTTGTTATTTTTGTTGCATTTGTTAAAAGACCTAAAATGAAGTGGTTTTAATATAGTGAATAAAATGCTGCTTGTTACATTGAAAAGTAATTACATAAATGGATCAAAATCCATTTGGTTGAAACTTCATCCTCCTTGAAAAAAATGTTTTAATGCATTTAAAAGAACAGACCTTCAATGCTTTTATAGGAGGGCAACATTGTACATGTGCATTGTACCGTACATTTCTTCTTTATCCTCCTTGAATGTTCTGACTATTTCAGCCTGTAACTATACAATGTGCTGAATATGGTAAGGTGGACAGTTTGAAAGAGACTTCGACCTTGTTAAACTTAAATGCACCGACACTTGGAGTTGGTATAATACACATTCTATAGCTGTAATAGTGTCATAGCCACAAGCAAAGACCTGCCCTGTAGCCAAAGACTCTCCATCTTTGCCAGGTGAGATAATCCCATGGAGGGTATTCATCAGATTGAAAGAGACAAGACTTCACTCTGTCTTTCCATCACAGCATCTCTAACCGGGATCTTCGCTCCTGCCTTCAGCCGGGGGCGAGAAAGTCTGTTCAACTTTTAAGTCAACTCTCGCTCTTGCAAAGGGATCTAAATTAACATTGCTCTGTGAGGTGCGAGGCATATATGGATTTGAGCGGGGTGAGCACACAGTGGTGAGCACACAGTTATCAGCGCGGAAGCTTTACACTGCACAGGACAGTTTGCATTTGAGCCGTTACAGTCAGTCGGAAAAACTTGTTTCTCGTGGCATCGCTTCTTAGAAACACAGTGGAACTCATATGGAGCTCCTGCGATGAGCGAGGCTTCATCTTGGCAGAGAGAGTTTAGGTTTAGTGACCAGTACTTTTAATGCAGTCACAGCAGCAATATAATGAGTCCTGAAGATTGCTGATTCCTCTTTATGCGCCCCACACAGGAAATCACCAAAACTCTAGCTGCTCATTATCCACGTGGCTGGATATAAAATGCTCACCGTTGATATGAGTTGCAGGTTCGTTAGAACATACACAGACATGCATATGCACACACACACACACACACACAAATAGACCTTACTCGTCTACCCACTCTTTTCCATCATATATTTCCAGCATGACTGAGCTTACCGCATTCCCCAGCAGAGCCCTTCTCCAAACTTGCAGAGTGCTTGAGCAAACACTGTGTACTGGGCCAATTAAAACTCTTGTGGCGTGGGCGAGGTGGTATGGCAGCATGGGATGGATAGATGGGGCATAACGACCCATTTGGGTAATGACCAGCTTTTCCCTCTCCCTCCTCCTCCTTATATACATCTCTCCTTCATCTCCTCCCCTCTTTTGTATTTCTGTCTCCCCTCCTCCTCCTCACTCTTCTCTCTCTCTCTCTCCATGTTGATTGTCTGTCACTCCCTCTGTGCTCCTGGGAGCAGCTAATTGCACCTCTTGCACTCCCCCGCTTCCCCCTTGTGTCATGCAATGCCGATTGTGGCGGGTACTCACTTTAAGCGATCAATGGCGCGAGTTGCTAAACAGCCCCGCGCAGAGCTGACTGCCGGGATGGCGGCTGTGGTCGATGCAAAGGAGCTCTTTGCAGCCTATTGTTTATGCAATTCAAAGACCTTGCACATGAATCGCACACCGCGCATCAGCTTTAGCTGAAGTGTGCTGTTAGGCAACAGCCTTTCACAGCAGTACCCTCCGTAATGGTAATGAAGATAACCAAAATGAAAAAAAAGGCTGAAATAAGTTGATGGTGTAAATCGAAGCCAAAGGGATAAACAAAAGTGTACCCCCCCCCCCCCTCCCCTATGTGCAGGAGCCTTAAATTGAAAAGTTTAAACCTTTTCACTCGTGTGAAAGGATGATGTCGTCTCGCATGTGTCGCTGTCAGGTGTCATCACGGGTTCCAGTTGACAATGTTGCCGCTTGTTTCAGAATAAACGGTGAGCTGGCATAAAGGAATAACGGCAGAATGTGACAAATTATCACTCACAACTTGTCAATCATCCACACCCAGGGGTTGTTTGTTGTGACACAAATAGCAGCAGTAAACTTAGTCACAGCGAAGATGACATTTGCAAAGGTTTGGGTTCCGTCCTCGGAGTGCGAGGAGTTGTTTTTATTCCAACAGCCTGCGACGTCAGCTCTCATATGTGTATTAAACAAAACAAAAAAAAAAAAACAGATGAATGCTCTCACACAGGATTGAGGCCACGTTTCACACAAAAAGACGCGGATTGGTGATAATGATGTCTCGTTATCATTTATTCACTCACATTTTGTGCAGACGCATTCGACTGAGTGCAAAACAAACCGATGATTGCATTCACAATTACAAAAGTGTATTCTGTTTTGTATCCTCGCAGTCTTTATTTTGGCAAAATGTCTGCGTCAAGACTGCTCCTGGCAGATCGCTGAAAACAGAAAGGATCTTTTCCGAGTTAAACACATTGCATGTTGTGAACGAGCCGTCACAAATGATCTGCTAATGTGATTACAGAGCAATGCCCCTCAAGGCTGAACGTAAATGGTAGAGAAGGAAGAGGTTTTTTTTTTTTGGTTTTTTTTAAGTGGGATGATATTTGGCAAAAAAAGCTTTGACATGGTAGAAAAAACAAAAACAAAGCAAATGAGAGCAAACGTTTTACTTTCTTTAAAACCCAGACAGAAATGAAAAAGGATCATAGCAGAGACATGCTCCTCCACCCGTCCCTATGCTCGCTCTCTCTCACTGCAATCCTACTGTAAAGGCTTACATTATCAATGCTTAATTACACTTTAGGTTTCTCATCAGTTTCAAATCTAATCAAGTAGAAAATTAATATTTCAAAATCATATTTTCTGAGCAATATTCAACTCTATTCATGTCTGCTAATGAGAGAGGCGTAGATACACTAGACAGGCTGCTGTACTCTTTAATTATCCCCTTCTTGCCTTCTCCCTAAGTTGCACAGGATCACTTCACTGGCCACTTCCTTTTGACCGAAGCATGCAGCTTAGACTGTGTGTATTTTTAACTCGAGGAACTCAAGATGAGATCATAATACTTAATTTTGGCACCTGTTCCAGGTAATTTCCTTTTCTGTTAGCGCCCATCAGAGCAGCGCTGCTTGTTCTCGCGACATGCTGCTCGAAATGGAGACTAAATCAGAAAAATATGAAGGATAGATCAACTGTAGACATCTAATCCTACAAAGAGAGAGACGAGAGACTGCAGACAATGTTGTGTACTGAAGACACCTGCAGTATCAACAGTGTATTAATGCATTTTGAGGTATTTGTATCATGTCATATGTATTTAGTTGCTTCTATTCTCAGCAGACTGAGGAATGTTAATAATTCATACACTCACAGGGTTAAAAGACAGATGGTCAGACCTTTAGCATCACTAGGAAGGTGAATATAATCAAGACGTGTTCATCACGTGTACCAAATGCAGATCAAACTGATTGTTCATACAGATAAATCACTGATCATCCTTTAATGACACTAACCCTAGGGCTAGAACCGCGAGGTTCAAAGAAATAATAATATACAGACTATGAATATATTTCAGAGCAGCAGGGAGCAGAAGTAGAACCATTAATCCAAGGATGCTGGTTCAAGTACCTGAGTTTGCAAGCATCCACCCAGCTGAGGTGTAAAGTATTGCATTTTTGTTGGAGTTGCAGTATGGTTTATTAAAATGTCTCTTCATAGTTTTGGTTATAATTTCTATGAGTTATGAAAAGCACCGTACTTACCAAATGAACTGAAACGCACCGAACTATCTCCCAGATCTGGATTGGGGTCAATACTGATCTTTAGCGGATTGGGTATGGCCCAATCCATTAAATGGTTTCTTTATTAATGTCAGATTTCAGTGTCAAAAACAAACTATTTACTATCAGTTATAATTATAAGACAAGCAGAACCATTGTTTTAGCAAAACAGCAATCCAACCCAGGTCCACACAGTGTTGTATATATCGATACGGAGAAACAGAAAGGAGTGTTATCAGATTGAGAATTCATTTGGGTAGATATTTTAAGTTGAGGAATGGTATTTAGAGACTAGAAGTGTGATATAGTAATTACCAAGATCTGGGAACTTGGTGAAATTTCTAAAAATTAAGTCAGACAGGGCAAAAAGCGCAAGCACTCAGACGATCGGTTTAGTTAGATTATCTAAAGCCCTTTATTTAGAGGGAAAAGCAAAGGTGAGTGCGCCCTAAAGGTTAGTAATAATCTCCCATTGCACAGGAAAACTGTGTTCAAACTTGAATTGGAAACTTGTTTTTTTTTTTGAATTGGGTGTCTTGCAATGGGCTGTCTGGGGTGCAATTTCACCTTTGTTCTTTTTCAAAATTATTTTTTAACTAACCTGGGGGTTTGTTTAAACCTGTGTGATCATCCGACTACTCGTGTTTCTTGTCCCAATTTCATTTCAGCAATGTAGACGTGTTCCCAGATCTGAGCAATTAACTTATTATTACCGACAGGAATGATAGCCAAAGTTACAAAAATAGAACTGCAACGTGCCTTTGAAGGCAGCATAAAAAGCGCCTTATCTGATTGCTTCTACTATACTAGTTGTAATAATTTCACCTACTTTTATATAATTAACTTTGTTAAAAATAACAGGAACACCGACTTCATTTGCTTCACCCTTCATGACCGTGTAATTTTGTAGCTTCCTAATGATCACTTCTAGTATGAACTCTTGGAAGTTTCATGCAAACAATAAATGAATCAACTCTCAAAAGGTCCCCTTCTATTAATGAGCAGAACAACAAAATGCAAAATGTAACTGCTCTTTGTGCCCTTTCAACAGTACAAATGCGCTAAATGGGCAAGTACTGGAGCGGTCACCTTGTGAGTGTTTGCTGACAAGGAAGTTTGTAGCCTTTCTAATAGGTACAAGGCTTGAATATACACCGCTTTCTTGCAGACACTGTCACCCTCGCTTCGGTTTTTGCCTCGCCAGCTCCACACTATTGTCAAATTGTGTTTACAGGAGACATTTATAGATGTTTGCCACTGAAGTCCTTCAGTGAAAACATCAATCATGTGCAGTAACAAGTCAGAATTTGATTACTTTTAGATTTCAGGACTTGGGAATCAGCGTGGATTATACATCAAAATCATACCAGATATCGTCTACATGTCACCACAGTTTTAGCTTGAAGGCAGGTGATTTAGGCCAGGTGTAATTCCTTTGCTCTGCCCTCTCCTGTTAATTAGATAATGCTTCACTTCTGTTGGCATCACACACTTGATGAACGCAGTCCTGGGAGATTACTTCTCCAGAGCAGCAGACAGGCTGGATTACCTAGACAAATTAATGGCTCTATAATTTGATTTTTCCAGGATTGCAATGCTTAAGCGACTCCAGCAGAGAGGAACGGTCTGAATCAGCCCTGCTGCGCGGTGACATTAGCTAATCACATCTGCATGCTAAAGAGACCGCTGGGCCAAGGGGAAACAAAAGGCTCCACAGAGGTAGCAAATGGGAATGATTTTCTCCAGGAAGCAATCTGTAGGGAGAACCAGCGGGATTTTCGGCTCAGAGGTACAGCTCGGAGTTCAACCGAAAAAGCTCTACACTAGAGGATGCGAGATGCAAGGTAAGAGGTAAATCTGCTACAAACGGAAGCAGCACAGTGCGCCGTGGGTGGCCGCTTGTCCCTGTCAGAGCACCTGTTGTGTCTGAGATCAGCTTGCAAACATTTGTCAAGTGTTCCTCGCATGAACCACTGGCTCCATTGGAAGGCCATGCACAATGAGGATTACTAAAAAAGCAAGCAAATCTTCAGCTGAACTGACATCTATTCTCTGCTCTGTAGCACTGAATTCAAGCTGTTCACCTTACTTCACAGGTACATGGTTCACAGCTCTAGTCGTCGAATCGATTTCCCAAAATAAGTGTTACCTTCACTATATATATATATATATATATATATATATATATATATATATATATATATATATATATATATATAGACATATATATATATAGACACACACACACACACACACACACACACACACAGTATGTACCTCGTATATAACTCATGATATTGTACAGACTGTTGCAAGCCTGTGGAAACAATGACATTATAAAGAACTTATGTTGTGTTTTGCTGGTTCACAGTGCTAATAAAAGTTGTAATGGTAGCTCTACCACTTGCACAAGTCCCAATGGCATGTAATTAAACTGTCTCATCAGGGAATCCTAGGCCTGATGAGCGTCTCACATTTCAACAAGTAAACTGCTGCTGCGGAACAGTTGTGGGCTCAGGCAACCGTTCCCAATCCATTCTCGGGGGTAATTCTCTCTGAATGAAAGTTTTGCAATTTACTTGCAAATAATTTGGCTTCTCCAAAGCCCATTTCATTTTTTTGTATGTGTGCGTTCTGTATGACTGATAGTCGGGCTCCGTGTGACTGACGCTGAGTGACAGCCAATCAGGGGAGGCAGCTCTGCCTGTCCAGGAAGTCCCATCTGTGCTGACAGCGCAGATTCGATTGGCTCCTGCACAGGGTTGGTTTGCACGCCGCCCACGTACCGATGCACTCCGAGACGACGACATACCAACACCTAAAAACAGGCTAGCCTTGCAAAATGTTTGCGTTTCTTCTGTTACGACAGCAGTATCTTGTGTAAGCATTTAATACGGCCATTCTTACTGAAGTGTGCAAAAAGCTTTAATTCCCATGGCAACAGAAATGATTTAGAAGCGTGGGGCTATATTCATCTCTGTGAATGTGGTGCTGTAAGTGTTATTATGCAGGCATAAAATTTCAGCTTCACACAGGCACCGACCCATCAGGGGATGGATTCCAAATTCATGTGGCTGTTCTTTGTTCTTCTTTGGCTCATGTGTATTCATGACTAAATAAATGCAAATAACTTCTTTTAGTAATATCCTCCATGCATGCACGCTGCACATTAAAAGATGACTCATCGTTAGCAGCGTTAACTTTTTTTTCAAAAATCATTAGTGTCCTGTGACGTGTGTTTTAGGTCTAATTTGATGAGAGACTATAAACTAAGGCACTTTTCAGCTTTCATTTCCAAACTAGCAAGACATTTCAAAGAATATCAGCAACAATTTCATACTGAAAAACATAGACACTTGAATAGGATGGGGAAATCACAACAACACATTCCCACTAAAGTCTATTTTATCTGTCAGTGGGCCAGCCAATATCAATGAGAAAAGCACAGGTGTTATCCTTGAGACCTCTATCAGTCAGTGATCAGCAAGTCTCTTCATCCTGGCACACAGTGCGCTCTGGGGAGACCTCTTGTGACATTCTCCCTCGTCTGTGGTTCACAACACTAAATCGTGGCCATTTGATCTCTGCATACTCCCTAAGGCACAAATCGGCTCTGGCATTTGCAGACAAGGCAACAAGGAGCAACGTGGCACGCTGTAGTGAGGAGGGTTAGGACATCTGGACAGAGCGGGGACGACACTGCAAACCTCCTCAATACTCAAGATACGATGGAGGGGAAGAAAAGAAGCGAAGAGAGCGCAGATGAAGCTGCCCAGAGCTCCAGCAGACATGAAAGGAAAGAGCGTCACTCTGGGGCTTTGGCTGGAAAATGTTCATAGATAAGAGCAGCTAGAAAGTGCATGCAATAGTTGGTAGGGCTTGGCATGTGGTTATGTGTCCATGTGCATATTATTTGTTTTCTCTCCTAACATGGAGGATTGCATCTGAGACAAAAGCTAATATTTGGTTAGGTGCACAAAAAAAACTACTACTTAATTGAATTTCAGCCACATGAGGGCAGCACAACAAACTGTAAACACAACATCAACATAATATTGCCTTATAAAATTTGATATGGCACACATTCAGCAGATAAGGATGCTGCAACTAAAAGCAACACAGATGAGAGCAGTGATGCTCAACTAAAATAAAAAAACAAAACAACGAGCTGAAAGACACTATAAGGCTTAGAGCTGAGGGGAACTGCAGAGTTGATTATATCAGCTTTAAGGTTGGGGAAAAAAACAAAACTTAAAGTTTAAGGCTGGGAAGAGTCACAGATGGGGTCAAAAGAACAAGAAAAAGAACACCCACATCGCACTCCTCCCTACAGGTTCTGTAGGCAGTTCTGATAGACTGTACAATAAAAAGTCACACAGTGACTAGCGGTCCTTTTCAAGTAATCAGAAATATATAGAAGGCATAGAACCGCTTGCAAGGACAGATTCATCTCCAGCTGACACTGGACGGCATAGGTTGTATTTTTTTTTTTGTTGCATTTTTTTTTTTTTTTTTTTTTTCTTTGGTCATGCTGTGTAAGAAAAGCAATCTGGCTTTTAATTGTTAACAATTTAAGATGACAATACTTTTCTGCACTGATGGTGAAACTATAAAAAAATAATCCAGCAAGTATTTCTAACACTTAAGACAAATGGGTCAGACCAAGAGCAGTGAGGATGTATACCACAGGCACAATAAATTGATCATGTGAATGCGGATGTATGAGTCAAGTTGACCAAGATGTTTTTTACTATCATCTATACCAACAGTGTTGGAACTTAGCACATTATATTTGCTTAAGTGTTGCACTTAAAGCAACATTAGGTAGAAATTGGTATTCTGTGATATAGCTACAACTTTTGTAACAGCCAAACATCAAGCAAGTGTAACAACACAAGACATAGCAGCCAGCTAATATTACTTACTAGTCCAACATCAAGAAGTCCAGCTCGGCAGCTGTCTTTCAGACACTAACACTTCCCCGGTGCTCTGAGCTCACAGTCCGGGCAGCCCAGCTAACAAAGTGAGCTAACCTTAGCTAACAGCAGCTACAGTTGGCATCAGATTACTTTACTGATCACCAGGAAACTCTGTAAACCACAGAGAGTTGATGCATAGTAGCTGGAGGACATCATCTGAGGAAAAGCAGAAACATTTTCTCCATACAATATGATCCAGTTTGAAACAGCTGGTGGCGTGTGACTTGTTACGTACTTTGTGATCATACCCAGAGCACAAATTTACATAATACAGAAACAGGCCGAGGTATAGGTGTAGGCCGCTGAGTGGGAATGACAGAGGCATCATTCATCTGATTAATGTCCGTGTAGCATCAAACTAATTTGAATTCTGTTTTATGGTAGAAAAGTTACACAATGGGGCTTTAACTACACGGTTGCAGTACTTGTGTTCAAGGGACTGCTTCACATGTTCACCTTCACATGTTCACCTTCACATGTTCACCTCACCCACCCAATAATGTAATACTTATAGTATTTAACTATATAACACTTGATATTTAGGTAGATTTTGCTGCCAATACTACTGTACATTTACTCTACTATGACTATGGGCAACTCCCTCCTGGTGCATACCATTCTTATCAAGTAAGATAATACTACCATTCACCTCTCCTCCTCACACGGAACTCAATTACCAATTAGCATGCTCTTTATAAATCCAATTAGCTGCATCACCATTTTCCCCACCAAAAGCAGCATTAAGACTGGGTCCACGGTGGTGGCTGAAGAGTTATCGGATGCTGAGGGACTCATTCCAATAATCAGGAATAAAATGCAGATTGATCCAAAATCACATTCTTCTGTAAACTGGTCTCCCCTGATTCACTCACACGTACTGAACGTCTTCAATAACGACACAGTGTACTGGAATGCTAAGCCCAATTGCACTATTATCACCAACAGGGAACACTGCAGTCTTCAAAGAGGATGCCTGTTTAAGCTCTCAAAGGAAAAAAACAGCGTTGACGAGAACACAGATCTTGGCCAATCTCAGAAGCAATAAAATGCTTCTTAAGACATATCCTTAGAAAAGTATAGTCTCACAGTTTCAAATCAGTCTCCCAGTATGTCTGGCTCTTTGACAGACACATCATCTTGAGGTGAAACTACCACTGGGACTGTGATATTAAAGCTCAGCTCAGATACTTGGCAAGTTTTTCCACAATTAGAAAACTTGGTGACTCGAGCATTGGTATAGAGCATTAGCATTGGCCTTGTTTTGAATTCTGACCCCAAAAGACAAGGAGTGGTAGCATACACGGCGGAAACTCTAACACCTTATATCAAAAAATGAAAAAAAAAAAGAAATAACCCAAAGAACATTATTCTTGCTAAGCTTCCAGGAGAATTGGTCTGTCCAAAATACATTACTGCATCATCTCACTGAAAGCAGCGTGATGAATATCTTTCCAATATGTGAGAGAAGAGAGAATTTCTATTAGCAAGCTGTTCAGATAACATAGTAGAGAGGGAAAAAAAAAAAAAACTCGTCCAGCTGGCTGGGTAGAGCTCCAGTCTCTTCTGTGTCTCCTGCTCGCTCTCTCTCTCTCGCTCTCCTCTGAGGTGTACTGTCCAATCAGCCTCCATTAGTAAATTAGATGTTATCTTCCCTGACTGGATCGATAAATTATCACATAACAAGATGTTGGACCGTGATTTGCATTACTGGTCCTGACAGCATGTAACAAACTAATTATTTCTGAAGGACCCCTCGCTCTGTGTGTGACAATGTGGGAAATGAAGTGGAGACATTTCTATGACTTGCGAATACCCACAGAGCTAATACACAGAAATCAAAAGTCACATTAAAACCAAGCTACAAGTAGATGTAGAGCTCATACAGGAAAGCCAAGGGTGCCAATATTAGAATAAAGACATGTTTATTAGTATCATCCTCCTGTTATAACCCCTTGAACTGTTTTACTGGCTTAAGAAAGATATGATATAAAAGAACACTTTTATGTTTATTATATATGCCTATTGATTTTCTATCACAAAAGAGCTTTTTTTTTAAATCTCTAATATGCTTCACTGAATAGCTTCCTGGATTTCAATCATTTTCATTTGAGTTGTATATATGTACAACTTTTCTGGAGCATAATAGAGAGAATACAAGTTATTAAAATGTCATTAAGGATAGTCTAAAAGGCCTGAAAGAGCAGTAAATGTGTAGGCCTAAGAGGCAAGAAAAAAAAAGAAAAGTTACCATGGTAACGGAAAATATGTATGACGACATGTCTGTCAAGGACAATCAGTAACAAATGTGTCACCTTTACAATTAATTAAATTGTGTGGGGTTATTTTTAAACAGCATGTCATAGGGAGCTCGAACGTGCTTCAGGTCGGTGAATTATCACATCACAGTGAAGAATTTATTGCCTTCATTGTGTTGTCAAAGTTATGATATTGTTGTGTTGCTTATGAGGTTGCAAGCGCAATTTTCAAGGACGTTCTGACACACAAAAGATCAGATAGTCAGCTACTGAACGGCACTGCGATGATGAGCAAGGAAAATCTAATAATTCAGAAGACACACAAGCATTCACAAATTCATGGTCTACATGAAGAAGACCGAGAATTTTGTAGGTAAAACAATACTTCTGCAAAATATTAAGAATTGTATTTGTTGAAGCAATATTTCAATTAGTCTTCAGTGTGAGACAAACAATCAGAAATACACACAAAAAAAAAATGACAGTTGCAAGCTACATAAAGCCACATGGCACTCATCTTGAAATAGTTTGTAGTTATAAAAGAGGAACAAAATCTGTTTAGAGGTGTTCAGGAACACGGCTGCATGTGTGAAATAAAGAATAAAATAGTATAAAAGTCTTTTGTGGCTCCAGAGGGAGCTGTGTGAAGTCTGATAAATTGCCTGAAGCTGGAGAACACAGGTCTGGAAATGAAAAAAGTGTAGGATGTGGAGTTAGAAGTACAAGAAGAAGAAATGAGCTTACCTGGCTAGAGGTACGAGGGTACGTTAGCCACTACTAGCTTAACACACCTGAATGTCCGAAAGTTTTGACGATGACATGAGAGAAAGCACTGATTGAAAGTTGATTGACTGAAAAATAACCAGGAGGTATTTTATTAATCAATGATTCTTCAAATGAAAACCAAAACGTCAAACATTCTCTAGTTTGTCGCTTTTCCCTGTTTTATATCGATGTGAATTGAATATTGTTTGTCTGAGAAAGCAAATCATTTGGGGACATCACTGAAGTTTTTTCAATATTTAGCAGACAATTAAAAAAATAATAATTGCCAGACTAAAAATGAACATAATTATTACTTTCAGCCAAAAAGAAGATGATATCTCTGGTTCTGCTGCATCAACTTTGATCCTGTTTTTTAAAAACTGCCCATCAAGTCTGACAATTAGATTGCAATGGTAGAGTTGAAACAATTAGTCTCACAACACAAAATGGATCAGCAAGATAATGATAGTCCATAAATAGACACTTTTTAAAGCAAAGAAAACATAAACTTAAGTATGAGTATTTTGTTTTTGTCTGATTTATAGCATTTCAAATTGAATATATTTAGACTGTTAGTCACACCAAACACAGATTAGAAGATGTCTACTTGGGAATTATGTAACAAACATTTTCCACAAGTTTGCAAATTTTGGGGAGGATCTTGAAAGCTTCCAGCTGCAGACTTTGTGACATATGAACACATACTAAAAAACCGTCATGGCACCTGACTGCCTCGTGTTGGATCATCCAAGCCAAGCAGGGCAGGTCGCGGGTCAGGATCTTCTCAGAATGGATAGTGAATGCTTTAGGAGGCTGACATACAGACAAGGTGAGAACAGGGATTGTGGTGGGGGAAAATTTTTTTTTTTTTAAAAATCGGCTTCAAAGATATGTGGGAGTGGGTTTTTGTTTGATTGCCAGAGGCTGCAGGGGAAGAAAAAGGGGAGTGCTATATTAGAGGGAGAGAAAAGAAAACCTGTAAGTAAAAGGTATAAAGTGTCTGTCCTTATAAAGTCAAAGAGTGGGAGAAGGACACAGAAGACGGAGACAGAGAGAGAGAAGGGATAGAGGAAGGGATTGAAAAATGGAACAGCGAGGTAAAGGAAGAGGGGAGAGGGAGGGCAGGGGGGGGCGGCAGAGAGTCTGAGGCGGTGAGTAAAGAATGTGGGATTGGCTGGTTGGGTAAAGGGAGCTTTGGTCCCTATAAAGTCACATTACTGCAGGCTCATAACGCAGGGAAGCTGCTGCCTCCACAGATATGAGCAGTGGCTTTGGTACATGAATAATTCAGCCAGCAAGAAGGACACAGGGATCCGGGGATACAGTGGCATATGGATGGGCCTTTGCAAAGGCCCCGAGAGACATAACGCAGCAGGAAAAAGCACAAGTTAATCCACATCGGCCCTAAGATCTGACCTTACACCCCCATGAAATCAGAAGTAGAAGAAGCTCTGCATGCATGCAAGGCCATCGATCCTTATCTTCTTCTTCTTTTGCACTCTGTATTGTATCTAGGCCTCATTAGGCAGTGCGAAATGTGCATCATGTTTTACAAGAGGTTTGTTAGCATGGAAATGCATGCAAAGCCCCACTGTGGGACAGAAGCCTTTATTAATCCGGTGAGGAGAGAGTTAATGTGAGAGTTCCTCGGCATGCATTAGATAGCGGCTGTACTAATGGGAGGCAGGCAGGCTGCTGGGAACCTGGCCGACAGGGATTAGATAGAGAAGTGATCACAGGAAAGACTTCATCAGAAATGCTGAGGCACCAGGCAGCTCATTACTACTGTAGCAGCACAGCCTCAGCCCAGTGGTCCCACTCTGCTCTCTGCAGCACCACACACACACTAACACACACACACGAGCAAGCTGAAATACATACAGGCAGGCTGGAAATACAGTATTGATGCAAACACACACTATACACTATAGAATTAAACCTACTATTCACAAACAAACACACACATCTGTTACAAGCAACACTTGTCCCATTTATTATAAAACCTATTCATTGACCTTTATGTAATGTACATTACTGTGGCCCTATGGTTCCTAGAGTACTAGAGCTACATACAAACAGGCATTAAAAAGATCGAAAGCACACATAACGTCGTCACAATGCGGACTTCAAACAGACACCCGCAATTCATATTTCATGCTGTTATGCTGCGAGTCTGAACAAAAGGAATTACGCCGTTTTCAAAAAACATCAAAATACATTTTCAGTGAGGTTGAACGGTCCGAGATCTTTTGAGGACAACAAACATAAAAACACCTTTTTATAGGGAGGTGTTGGTGCGATTTTGAAACTCCTCTCTCTCTCTCGCCCTTGTTTGACAGGCATACCAGCGTTATCATGTTTTTTGCCTTGCTCTGGTGGCCAGTGATGGTTTCTCATATACCTCTCGCAGTTTTCTGGTTCCATCCATTGCCTCAGCAGAAACACTGAACTGAACAGGAGTTTCATCATACGTCAGCCTCCCATACAATACCACCTAAGTATTTACAGCATTCTTTGGGAGACTGTATTTTTCGATCTACCTCGAAAATCAGTATCTTTAAAGCAAGAAGTCACCTCCTTTTTACAGTTCTTTTTGTGGATAGTGGCGCTTTAGAGACACTCTTAAAAGAGATGTTTCTTAGTAAACCCACATACTGTCAAGGTGTCGACCGACAGGGCCAATGTGCATCAATTTAAAAGGGAACTCAGCTAACTTTACATCTAGCAAAAACTGGGAGTAAACATAGTTTCTTACTTCCAAACTTTGACTAACAAAGACAGAACCAGAGACAGCGGGGGTATGATTGCATCAGGTTTTGCGTCAACACCTTTTACATTTGTAAAATGATAATTTGTTTGCTTTCTGTGACCCAAGACAGTGTGAATACAACAGGATGTTTATCTTTGAAAGCCCCACAGCTAACAAACACTTTTGTCTGCTCCGGATGACAACAGGTTCATCACAGCAATTGCCCATCTCCTGCTCTAAAGAAGAAATGATTGCCAAAGAGAAGTGATGGCGGGGGTTGTGTGCTGTGGAAACGGGTTCACAGAAACAGCTTAACAGTGATGTGGCAGAGGGGGATTGGCAAAGGCCGTATGCAACAGAGAAGAAGGATCTTTTGTGCTGCTGTGTTGACAGACTTTCGTATTCAGCCATGCTTCTCCATTAGGGAGTCCAATATGAACAAATGTGTTAGCATGATTTATATACACAAACACACAGAAAAACCACACCAAACAGACAGCAGACATTAGCCATCAAGTTTGTCACAACGTGGCCCGACAGATTGCGGGCATAAAATGATCACAGTCTGTAAGATGCCAGATCCAGACTGAGAAGTCAGGCGTAATTTGTGAGATAAATAAAGACAGATGGTTCAAACAAGTGAGAAAAATATTAACTTTGGACAAACAGCAGCAGAAATAGACTAACATGCTCTGTTGGAACAAAAAGTCCAGATCAGCTTCTCCTCTGATGTTTGAGGACATTCAGAGTTACAAGTGCAAATGTACAGCTTCCCAAATATACATATGTCAGCACAATATTTTACCATGAGCATTTTTATCCATGCTAGCAGCATGGCTTCAGGGTCTGTCAGTCGGTCATGCTGCCACTTCAATCCAGGTAGAAATATCTTAAAATAGATTGCCATGAAATTGTGTACAGACAGTCGTGGTCCCAAGAGGTTATCCTCCAACGTTGTCTCTAGTTCCACCAGCTAGGTGACATTTTGGATTGGTACTGAAATATCCCAACAACTATTAGGTGGGTTGCTGTGAAAATCCATGGTCAGATGATGAGCTATTTCATAATATATTTATGGGGGGGGGGGATTCCGCTCAGGAAACGAGAGCAGTCTAACGTTACATGCACTGACATTAGGTAACACACATGAAAATGATGAGAAACCCTAATGTAATTATGTTAGTACACGATGTAAAATCACATTACTGTGCACCACGTCACCTAACGTTACTGTAATTACTGTATTATTTTCAGGTCTACATTAATATGGCCCTTCACAAGCCCACTTCTTCTTCATCACTTGTTTTTTTTAAAACTGAAATAAAGTAATGGAGCTGTTGTGCACATTCTGGCATCCATTGAAGATGCATTTTCGGGATGCTGAGGGCAGAGCTAGCTAGCAACGGCTGTACGTATAAGTGTTGCAATTCAAAAATGAGGGGGTGGAGAGGGGGTGTTGCGCTGAATGTATTTATACCGCTACAGCAGCAGGGGCGGGTTTATGCTAATCACGGCCGCGTTACGTAAAGCGGCGGTGATTTTCAGACCCGCCCACTAAATCCTGACACAGAAATGTTGAAACACAGTTTGTGAAGCGTAACTCCACAATTCAAATCTAAATGGTTGAAATGCTTTTTACACATTGTTGAGAAATACATTTATGACCTATTTAATGTGTTTAGAAGAAAATGACTGAATTCACTTTACACGGTCTTTAAGTGCTGTAACTATAGTAGATTTTATTAGTTGTAGCCACCAAGCTACGTTAACTTCGTGAGTTGGTTGAAAATACCAACATCTCTCGCTGGCTCTTCAAGGTTTCCACAAACCGCAAACTTCTACCAATCCAGTAAAAATCAGGACAGAGCTGCTAACGTTGAACTAAACACTGATAGCATCCAGAACAGGCTTCCACACAGAAGGCAAATACTACACACTAGTTATGAATTGTGCTTTTGACATAACCTGTGACCCTCCAGTTAGTTAATGATGTCCTCCTTGACCTTAAAAGTAAGTTTGCTACTGTAATTTAACATGCTAACAATTGCAGCAACAGGCATCACCCTTCAAGCTCTCTATATACAAAGTATCATCCTTATTATAACCACACGGTGCCATCATGTTGCTGTTTGGGGGATGACCAGTTTGATGTGCATAACAGATGTTGGTGTCTTTGCTCTGAAGCAGCCTGCTGTGGTTGTGCATGATTTAATTAAGTTAACCACAGTGGATCTAGCATGCATAACTAGACTTTGACAATGCGTGTCACTCAAATTAGAGACTGCAGACAGAAAACATACCCGTCACCTTCAGATGACTGTAAAGAGAGTTGATCAGCTGAACATAAAAGTGAATGAGAGATGCTGATAAGAATAGACATGAATCTTTACTCTGCCTTCCTGGCATTATTGCCATAATTGCTATAAAATTGTATTTTTTCTGTGCATTTAGATGTGTCTGCTAGTTGATGAATGTATAGTGAAAATCAAACTGACAAGCTAAATATGCATAGAAAGTGTTTGAGGTTTTTTGGGATGGTTTCCTGTGAGTTTCAGCCAATTAAAGTGAAGAAAATAGCACAGAACACAGAGGCAGCATATGTGTTGACCTGCTAACCGGCACCAGAAAAATGCTGTGGATACTGACACCAGAACTGTAGTGAACTGCCAACATTGCACCCCCTGCCGCGGTGCTCCTCGTGGTGAGTCACCAAAATGCCAAACAGACACAGACAGGAAGAAACCTCGCTGCTCCAGAAAAATACCACTTCCAACGGTGCAAAGCTGTCTTTTGCAATGTACCTGATTAAAATAGAAACCCTTAGCCGCAGAAAGTGTCAATAAAAGATAAAATGAATCCAACAAAAAAAACAAAAAGCCGGTAGCTGGTGATGAGTACTAACTCTCAAGATGCATTCAGTGTAGCTTCCTGCTAGTTGCAGGCATTACAGCATGTTATTCATCTTTGGTTAAGACGCTTTTTTGTAAATCACTTATTGAATTTACAGTAAGAAGCTGCAGGAAATTGGTTAGCCCAGGTCTGTTGAAGCTCTGTTTCCTCAGGTACCCATCTAAAATCCCTAGCCTAAACAAACTGTAAGAGGGAACTAATTTTCTTCCTCAATTAATTAACTCTTGCTAAATTATTTTGACTGTGGGGTGGTGATCATCTTTAAGCTATATTAAGAAATAATTTAATAAAAGAAGAAAATTTGTTCCAGAGTCTGATTATGAGGGTAATTGTACACAGAGATCCTGCACCTTGATAGAAGGCACAAGAAAGTATTAATAAAAAGAGCACACTGTGATCCTGAAAATGAGTTCACGGGAAGTGAGTATTAAGTTTACACATCTCACGTTCGCCTCTAAAAACAAGTCACATTTTTCTATTTTCTTGTTTATTGGCATTGTTTGTTGCATTCCGCGCCAGTGCTGTAAATCTAAAGGGATGTCTTCGTGGCGTGACCGTGTTAAATAAAAACCTGAGCGCTACGCTCACAGAGGTGGACTGCTTGTCAGCGCCGTCTGCTTGTCATGCAGAAAGCGAAGGAAGGCAAGAAACTGGGGAAATTTAGCCGAAGCAAACCTCGCTCACAAATTCAGTGAATCATTAATGTATCATATTGCAGTCAAGACTGCTTTCCAATTCAATTCATTCTTATTTAGACACCTCGTTTCATGTGAAAATAATCACAAAAATAACCAAAAACAGAAATAATCATATTCATAATCGCGGGAGTGAGGTAGATTGAGGGAGGACCTGCTCAACAGTCTGCCTTCACCTTGTATTTCTTTACATTTCATCACTTCTTTGCCTTACTTCTGCACGGCCTTATTTAAAATTTATATATGTAAAACGGCAAAACTTAAACTAAGGAAGGTGCTAGGTGGCATCATCACCACCGCGCTACAGCGTTTTTCTGGTACCTCTAGTGGCAAAAAACTCTTGCAAGATGACACCTGTGTGTTAAACGTTGGGCAAGACATAAATAAATGCGGACTCATGCGCACACTCAAGGAATGATACACAGTTAAGTGACAGAGGGACAATGTCACTGTTTGCAGCTGTTCAAACATGTCATCTACTCTCTTGTCGGGGGCTTCCCATGTAATTACACAGCTGTCACACTGTAATCACTCTAATCTCTGGTGAATCACAAGGAAATAGCATGGGCCACTCACTCATTAAGAGCCATGCCTCCTCTTCATCTGCCATGTGTTTGTTTTATAAACCTGCAGAGATAATCTCCTTGTCCGTGATGGGATAAAAATAAAAAAAAAAATCATCACTAGCATTCTGAAACGAAGTAAATGTAAACACAAGCTCTGCCAGTGACAGCTTGTGCGAGATCACACACATGGAAAAAAAAAAAAAAAAAAAAAAGAATGTTGGCATAGGGATCAGCAGTTCTATGCAAGATGTCTGCCGTGGACTGGTAATCTCTTGACTTAACCTGCGGTCCAGTCGAGTCGGTGCAGCGTCCACTTTTTGAAAAAGTTGAGAGACTTTGCACAGTTGGAGCGTGAAAGAAGCGAGCTGTCAAGTTGCGTCGATTAAATACCAGCTGATGTGGCAAGTTCAAAGGGAAGACATTAAAATGAAAATGATTGCTGTCATATGCTTGAGTTTGAAATGACAACTCACAAACAGCCTGACGTTCATGCAAAAATAAAGTGTGTGTGTGCATATTACAATGTCTTTAAAGCCTCCACACACCCATGGACACCCACACAGGTGTTTGCATTTCTCAGGTGTACACAAGCTATTAATTAATTAACGGTTCTCTCACTTTCTGTATTATGTTAGGGTGGGGCAATTTTGTCATGTTTAGTATAAGTACGGCGACATGTATCCCTGCACAGCGGCCTAATCATTGCATGCAAAGCACCTGAAATTAGGCCCGATATCACTGAACTGGAGTAAAACCAGTGTTATGGAATTTTCTACAAGGTCACGTGTGGGCCTTGAGGTCCTCTGCAGTAGTAGTTTGTTTGGCTTTGTTTGAGCACAGCAGGTGCCAGTCTATCTCAACACTGTGGTTGCACTATGTTGCCTTCCTAGACATAATAGATAGGTTGCTGTTGATGTTTCATTAACATAGACAACAGTGTCTCCAGACTAGAATGTGCTGATGGTAACACGAACATGGGTAAAACATTCTCTTTGACTATTTCTGGGCGTATATAGCAGAATGGGAGACCGACTCACGGCACTTCTGATGTACTTCGAGTGTCTCTAATTCTCCTTGGCCAAGCGTCAATAAATATTACAGCATAAGACATCAGAGGCGCCTGAACACTTTCTTCCCTCCTGACCTCACCATTGACTTCAGCAATTCAGCAACAACCAGCCATTCCAGTTTACCCAGCACTTCTGACGATCTACAACTTTAAAAATGTCAATACTATTTCCTGCTGGAGGTTTTAAACATACACCGATTTCTACCAACACCTTGCATTCATCCAATAACATGACTCAACCCATGAGACTTCACAAGTAGGGCAGAGCCCACAGCGGTAATGGAGAGAGAGTCCATCCCGCCAAGCTGAGTCATCAATCGTCCCAAAGCCTCAGGAACATCCTCAATAATTGCCATTCTTACCATCTGGAAGGAGAAACGCCAGAATGGCTACTTCCTGTCTGACTCTTAAATGCCGACTAATGAGCAGGAAATTGTCCTGACCAAAGCTATCGACAAAGAGACTGAGATTAATTAACTGTAAATACTTTTTGGTTAGGGATTGTTTGGTTGTCCTTAATGATCTAAGTTGTTTTGCTGTGGGAAATACACAGAAATCCTAAATCTTGTTGTTGTGCTGTGTTTTGTGCTCGGTGAAGGTTCATGAGAGTTTTTACATCCATCTATTGTATATGGTTAGGATTTTCGTTGATTTATTTGTCAGATGTGACCCTGACTGACCCTAGTGTTGACTCTCAAAACACAGATGTACTCCAAAGTAATTAAAAACAAAACAATTAATGGCTGCTGTAATCTTGAATCTTGTTCCACTTGCAGGTAATCAGATATTACAGGTGCAGTTTTTATGGAATGATGAGTGCACTGTATTTTTTAGGTTTTATATTTTACGCCTAGAAAATGTGACTGGAGAAAACTGTGTGTTTTGCTGAATACTGTGAGGAATAATATACTCCTCTGGGTGTCCTGTCTTGAGGTTATTTTGGAGAAAGATATTCTGTTAACCCAACGGGAAAAAAACAGACTATTGAACAAAAAGCAATAAAAGAAAATTAACAAATGTAGACTGACTAACAGCTCAATCCCACCGGGCACGGCTGCATTGCATTCTGGCATGACAGCATGTTTGAGAAGCAGCTCTTTGCTCCATGCTCCACTTTGATAAATGCCGTGACAAACCACATATCAAGTTGTCCTGAAGTCAGACACAGACACGTTGTAGAGGATCCGGTCAATTTTCAAAATAAAACACTGCATGCAAACTGGGGTAGGGAAACAATTTAACTACGTAGCGACTTACTCATGGTAGAAGCACATAAACCAAGGAAAAATGACCAAA
Organism: Sciaenops ocellatus; assembly: GCA_033000465.1. Taxonomy (NCBI): domain Eukaryota; kingdom Metazoa; phylum Chordata; class Actinopteri; family Sciaenidae; genus Sciaenops; species Sciaenops ocellatus. The sequence goes on from CP136886.1 coordinate 9,884,411, forward strand.
TCTAAGCAAGTAAACAAAGTCTGGTGGACAAAACGCTTCTGAAACACTCCTGGTTGGATATGAAGCCATGTGGACAAGGTACGAAAACAGCGTTGTGGCCATACCTGGTGGGAACACTCCATGGGTAAGGCTTTATTATCTGTAGTTCTTTTATAAAAGGAGGTTATTGTTCAATTCTTATTCATTGATTCATTTGTATGTAGAAGGCTGATTTATTAAATACAAAAACTGGCATGAAAAGTTTAACGTGAGGAGTCAGTGAGGTAAAACAGCTGATGATGCTTTGCGTGGTAAATCTTTAATAAATTGTATTCCTATCACATTTTAGGTCAATATATGACATCTCTCGATCATCTATTGGTTCTAAATAAATATGCATATTCTAGTAGGAGTGAAAATACAAAAATAACCTTCTTGCTGCTCAGTATGTATTGAGTTGGCAGATGGACTCTGTGCCAGTGGCAATGCAGAGAATGAAGATATTTTTGATGGTCTTACTCCGGGAATTTTCTGCAGAAGAGAGGATTAAACGATGGTGAGGTTTTAAGGCCACACACCTCCAGGGCCTCTAAGAAGTTAATCAAATGTTTTGGGGAAGTTTATTTATATGTGCTGGTGCGACGTATGCATTCGGAATGGCAATGCTGTCACTCTAAACAACCCATGGCTGTATGAGCCCAACTTACTTTTTTAAAGCTGGTATTCCCCATACATTTGTATAATTTCACTCCTCAGCATAGAAAAAAGGCATACTCTTCAAAGGAGGTTGCATAAATTGATTGGGTAAGAGCTCTTTCTATTCCCCCACCACGGCAATGTGAACACCAGTGCTATGCATCAGAAATAGACCTTCTTTTCAGAAGTATAGAGAGAGGATGTGTGTGTGTGGGGGGACAGAAAAAAAAAAAAAAAAAATCGCATGTATTCAAACTGGAGGCCTCGCTGAATTGATGGGCACCAGGCGTGGAGCTTTTCTGAGGGGAAATCATTTGCATAATGGGAAAGTGCTTGGAGTTGGAGCTGAGAGCTCTCCTCTTGTGGGGACAGTCAGTGAAGTGGAGGGAGTGCACTCCTATCAGACAGAAGACCAATACCAAGGTGCTCTGAGAGGGAGATGTGAGTGTGCGATATGCTCTTCTGCTTCCTGTCACCTGCCCATTTCATCTGCAAAACAATTTACCAACAATCTCACGGACGCCCACAGCCAATATGTACTCGCGAATTTGCTTTTGAAAAGAGCTGCAGCAGAACTGCCCCGTCTTCATTCCGCTAATGAATCTTGCACAATAGTTTCCAGTCAACTTGCTACGATAAAAAGAAGGCCGATTGATTCCCAAATTGAAATTCAGCCAAATTTAATTTTTGAACACTGCATCTGTGGAAACTGAAGCAGGCCTGACCTTCAATCGCTCACACCTCATGTTCATTCAGCCGTGGCTCTGAATAGTGATCCATAGCCATTCTTGTTTTAATAAATACACGAGACCCCAAATTTAGAAACCGTACATTGCTATATTATATGGCTAATATTTGTGCACATACATTAGAGCAGTGCTTATGAAAAATAGCTTGAACAATACGGTGGATACGAGGACAAAGCATATAGACTACAGAGCTGAAAATGTGTCTCACTGCATGATTTATAGGTTTAGGCTTTTTTATGCAGTCTTATGATGTATGTGTGCACTTTCCAGAAAGGAGGTATGTAGTGTAGGCTAGGAATTGAGGATCGAAGTGAATGATGCTTCAGTCATACATTTTTCAAAAGGTTTTGGAGGTGCTTGGTGGTTTGCTGTTGCCTGGAAAGAATATCAACAACAGCTTTGCAGGTGCAGGAAGGAAAATAGCAGAAGAGCACATTCTTCCAGGAATTGTTGTGGGGGGAAAAAAAAAAAAAAAAAACTGCTGCTCACAATATTTCTTGCAGTGTGACAAGTACTTCGGGATATGAATCCAAAACATGAAGCCCACTATTTGACTAATGTTACACCTTATCTTTTAAAATGATAGTTGGCATTCAAGTGTTGAGTGCTGCATATTAATGACACAAAGCCTGCCAGCTAGTTCAGGCAGAAAACTTGAACGGCGTTGCCTCCTGATTCAGCTGATGCTTTAAGCTGAGCTTATATACAGTCAACACCTTCTGGATAGTCTATTTAAGGTGTTAAACTTGCTATTCATTATGTGCACCTGCTATTCCTCCTGCAGCTACAGTATCTGTGCATGAAACCTAATGTGCATACAGATATTATGCATTTATTAGCAGAGCTGTTTTCAACTATGCTTTTGCGGCTAAATGTTGTTGTTTGTTATCTAGCAACAGTTTGGCAGGTATGAGCTGAAATTAAAGGTATATTTTGAAATATGTATGAGATGCTGACATACTTGTCACCTTGATGACAAGCACATTTGCTCAGCATGCGACACGCTGTTGTTACACAGTGGCTGGGTACATTTGGCACTGACACTGAATAGTTTTGCATTCTCTCAGGTCTTTACGGAGGCCACCGCAGCAGCATTTCAGCTCTGTTGTTAGCGAATGACTTGTTGTTGATTAAAAAAAAGAAAGAAAAGGAGCTAAGTTCATTTGACCTGAGCACTCTAGTTTGTTTCCCAATGCCTGTTTTAATCAGTGGGTGGCTGGTTCTCCACCTTTAATCAACACAATTAGTTTCAACCCAAAGACCTGACTGCTTATAAACAAATAGACTATGGATGCTGGGTTAAAGGTGCTGAATATTATGTTGCTCTTTATTTGCCGTCTTCCTCTGTATATCAGCTGAACTCGCATTAAATACAGCACTATATCTGACTCTGAAGTGGTTTTGATCTAAGTTTTGAAAGGCTGTGATCGGTGAAGGTTTACAGTTCGCTCAGGCTGAAATAAGCACCAGCAGCACTTCATCTGATCGCTTCACTCATCTCTCCCGCAACATTTGAAGCTAATCTGCCAACACAAAAGCGCTGAAAATGTCCACACAGATATAGTTGGATTTTTGGCCTTGCTATTTAAAAGGACTATAATAACATGCAGCAGCACACAGAGTGACTACTACTCCGGCACTGAACAGCACTAGTGAATGGTACTGTGCCAATTTTTTAAATAGCTTTTTGGAGGTCTATGGCACAGAGAAATAAACTATATCAGACATTAGAATACAAAAACCTATGTATAGATATGTGCAGGCTGTCTGTTTCACAAAATGGTCTCATTGAACTCAGCCAGATTTTCATCCAGACTGGCGCTCCAGTTTGCATATGGGTGAAGGTAACCTTAAGTTACCTGTTAACATTGTTTTTCATGAAATGCGTGTAAACAATGTGCTGTTTATGTTTATGCAACAGTCTTACACTATTTTTAACTCTCCGGAAAGACATGGGTTTGCGTTGTTTCTCCTGGGTGACAAGTTTTTACAAGTTAGGAGAGGCAGCCAGCTCAGTCAGTCACAATCAGTCGGAGATGTGTGAGGATGAATGAGAGTCATTTCAGGTGACAGAGGAGAGCAGGAGCTCAAATTTCACATTTTCCAATGTAAACATTCAGTCACGCTCCAAAGTCTCCATGGTAGAGGTGCGTATTCATATTAAATTATTTTACTTGATTTATAACTGTGTTTTAAAGGTGGCTGAATGATTAAGATGGGTGAGAAATCTCAGTTTCTTGAAAGCTCCATCAAGCATAAGACAACAAGATTAATTAGAAAATCGTTATTGTATAGATACTTGTTCATCCAGCCATGGATGAACAAGCAACCATGACGTGCTTTACACTGAGAGTTAAAGATTCAAGTTGGAAAAACAAAATGAGGATGGGATAGGATACTGCAACAGCAGCAAAGTCTGATGCAAATAGCTAAATCTTTATTTACCAATATTTACCAATAGGTGACACCATAGGTTGAAAGAGTTCCTCCTCATTCAGAGGAGGTTAACGTGACTACAATGTATGAGATGCGAGACAAAAGAGCTTCATCCATTGTGTTCATCTGTAGGTTCATTGTCTGTGTTTTGTTCCAGCAACAAACCTACACGTGACCACCAGGATGAATCCATTCACCATGGTGCAGCAAGGAAACAAAAGAGGAACTTTGGAAGATACCACGTAATCTTTTAACTCGGACAGTTGAAGCCTCTTATTATCTTCCTCTCTCTTATTAGTCTCACAGTGTCGCCGTGTTATGAAGGAATCACTCCGCAGCCAGTATGAACAGGCACAGGAATAATTACACAGACCAAAAACTCTTTCATGTGTGTATGACATGTGGGTGCGTTTCATGTTGTGTGATATGTTTAAGGACATTTTTGCTTTAAGTGGCTCCCTTCAGACGCTTTCAGCACATTTTTGCTGAATGAAGACATTTTGTATGATATTCATAGTCAGGCCTGGTTAATCCTTGCGTTGCATTAATACACATATTCAACATGCCTTCATTCGGTAAACCTTCATAAAGAATTAAGCTTCCAAGGCAGAGTCTTTCTAAATTGTCAACGTAAAATAAGGGTGACGCAACTCTTGATGGCAGAAAAACAGCCGAGCCAACACTCAGCCAGAGTCTTACAGAGATAATTCCTGCTCTAATAATCTTAATGGCGTTAATTGTATTGGCATTACTGTTGACGCAGGTACTACAACTGTAGTTCATTACAGTTTGATTCAAGAGGACTTGCCAGATATTAATTTAGCATACATGCGTCATGCCTGCTTGTTTGTCGATGGCCGGTTGACACAATGCAGCATGAAAGCAGATGAAATTTTTGATCTCTTCATTTATGCACATTGTCAGGGGCAATTCTGCAATATTCCTGCCTTTAAATGACCTGACAATTTTATCCTCGTGATTACCACGTGAAATAAAGATGGTCAATCTCTTTCTCTCATCTGTTACAGTTCTCCTGTGCGTAAGCCATTACATGTGGACTCCCTCTCTCTCTCTTTGGGTAATGCAGTGCAAAGACTGGTGAGAGATTTCAGCACTTGCGCTACTGCCAACAGAGATGTTGATTGGCTTGACATGATATCCACTGACGAGGGAGCCCCCTGCAGAGGTTCAGAGCTATTGATTGTCTCCCAGTAACCTTCTTCATTAAAAAAAAAAAAGTGCTTTACGCAATTGCATAATTACTTTATAGTGCAGGCCGGAGCTGTTTATAGTGCATATGCGTGTCTTTTATTTGATCTGATCTTGCCTCTTGTTCTGCAGGTTGCAGATCATGAAGCTCTTATCCAAGGATCCACTGAGGAGACCACAGTGGGAATACATGTGATCAAAGACCAAGATGCTACAGTATAAATGAGGACATCAGAACTGTTCTCAAGGGGCAAGATTGCGTTGCAAGACTGCAGAGAATTGGATTTGGGACTCCCACTTTGTCTGAGCTTAAACTACCTGCCTGAACTCAAGTACGCCTTTAAAGCACTTTGTCATCTTTCCTGGATCGGTATCAAAGATTACAGCTCCCTCCATTGAACTGATCACTGACTCAATGTGATGCTCATTCTAGCTTTGGACATGTATTTTAGTGCCTCTCGCATGGACTTGGACTGTTTTTTTGTATGTTACGTTCCTCCTGCTTTTGTGTTTCTTTGTTCTGTTTCTTTTGGACATGTAGTGTTTCTCTACTCTCCTAACTTGGTGGATGAAAGAATGAATGATAAAAAACATGTTAGAGCATGTTAGACCTACGTGAGCACATTAGATTGAACCTAGGCTAAATATGAACAGACAGATTGCTTAACAAACAGTTGGCAGGTTTATTGCGATGCACTTAACTCTTTGCAGAAGTAGTAGTAAAAAAAAATGAAATAAAATAAATGTCCTTACTCTCTACCTGCACAAGATAAATGTGTGTGTGATTACTGTAAATCCTATGAATCCTTTGTGTCTTATCAAATAGTGCAGAATGAGACCCAAACCAGCTGCCCCCACCACTTCCAGGTTTCTTTCAGAATTACGTCACCACTGGGACTGGCATGGGTCATCAAAAAAACTATCTGCACCTACAGTACAAAGAAGTCAGGTAAATCATCATATGATCTACTTTTCAAATAAGATCTCATCTACTTCATCTACAGGAATTTTTCTTTAATTTTCTAGTATTCCACCAAAAATTAACATCCTCAATTAGTATGCATTTCTCATATGAAATAACTGAAATTATATCCCTTTCAAACAGTAACTAAAATACACAAGACAATTACCTCAAACATAGTATAATCATGAATACAGCAAATAAAAACACATCACACCAATCACACCATACTCAAAATACTGGTCAGAAAACTGTTAACACAATTTCACTGAATTTCTTATATCCTCCTAAGATAGCAAACCATAACAATCCAGCTCCATCACTCCAAACTATTTTAAGCAGTCAAGAAACAAGATTGATAGTCTAGTTAGGATTTATAACTTTGTTCTGTACATCTTAATTGTCAAATTTACACCGTGAGTAGTAAACCCTTTAGTATCCATATACCTTTATGAGGGTTACATAATACAATACATGAAGTTAAAAGGCAGTTTAACAGATAGTAATTAAATACACAGAACATAATAAAAAAAAGTAAAAGTTTAGTATATTTGACACAAACCTGTAATTTTCAATAAATCTGATTTTATTATGTTGCACCAAACGTATATATATTTATGTTAATTAAACTGATTTTTTAGTGCAAATCTGTTTAGTGAGTGAATGCACTCATGGTCAAACCAAGTCTTTCTAGCAAACAACAGCAGAAATGATGTAATAGCAGCCAGCTATGGAAAAAGTTCAAACTTTTGGTCTTAAATAAGACCAAATAAGATTCCCCCCCCCCCCCCCCCCCCCCCCCCCCCCCCCCCCCCCTCATCTCCCCCCTGCATGGAGGCCCATCAGGTATGGATTTTTATGTTTTGGTCAAGGACACATTAGCAGGGCAGTTTCCTGACAGAGAAGCTTGCTGCAGTATATGAGTCTATCCTGATATTGGAGAAAAACAAATGCATTTCTGAAAACTAGAAAAACTTGTAAAATCTTTATTTCCAGAGTACTTTAGACTTTCCTAGCAAATATCATTTTAAAGCTTTCATGGTTTGTAAGCTAATTCATGTGGACCACTCATACATCCAACCTTTTCATTTAAACTCTTGCTCTCTCCTTTTTCCTTCCCGTATTCCTATGAAATAGTGAGACAGTGGGATACTGTATATATATATATATATATATATATATATATATATATATATATATATATATACTGAGCAAGACATGACCACAGCAGTAGTACAGTGGCTAAGTATTAATTCACCACTTACTTTCCTCAACAGCCACATCAGAGATTTGGAGTCTAATGATTTCTGCTGCAGCAGAATAATAGGATCTTTCTTCACGCCACCCTTTGAAGTCAAAGAGCCAGATCGTCAGGGTAAAGACTGCCACTTATGATGTGCCTTAGGTACAAATGAGAGGCATTAGTTTGCTGGACCCCCACATGAATATCAATAGCTTGCTCCGTGGACTAGCCTTAGTGGTGCCACTCACCTCCTATTTCCTCTTATGGACAAACTATCATAGGTTTCTGACAACATATTTTTTGATGCTAAGGTAAGTATGAGAGACTAATTTGAAATGGCAAGGAAGTGATCGAAATGACATCAGCTCTATACACTCAACAGAAGTCAGCGAGTCAGAGCGCTCATGATTTTTGTCTGCGTTACTTCTAAAGCTCCCCGTTTAGCAGGAGTGACAGATGATTTCTGTTTTGTGCACTCTTTAAAGAAATACCTTGACTTCTTGATTCTTCACTTTTGTTATCGATTCTTTGCCGTTTCTTTTGTTTCCCTTTGGCATTGTTACTATTCTTACAAGCACAAAACACCATTAACAGCTAAATCTGTCTGTCACAATAAATAAGAACTCAAAATGAGTAGCATTTTAAGGTTGTCCCTTTTTTGTTTTTCCCCAGTATTTCTACAGTTCGCTGGTCTGAATTATTGGGAAGTTTTTACATGAGCTTCTGAGCACATTTCTATAACCATAAAGTTGGAAGATCGTTGTATTATGTTCATTAATTATCAGTTGTAACATTAATAAGTTGCTGTTTTCAACACAGTACCTGATGGAGGCTGACTGATTAGTCAACTGGATTATTTCACACGCATTGTTACTTTATTGATCATTATCACTTGCAAAATCATTGCTCATATGTAATAAGAAGTAGAAGTCTCAAATGGTCTGACAACAGAGTTTATCTCTGCAGTTAAACAGAACACTATGAATAATAATGAGAAGAAAACAACCTTTTTATTTGAATAGTTTGGGGTATTGCTGTTGTACATCCAGACTGTTGACAGCTGTGCTGAAGAGAACAGAGTGGTGTGATTTCTTTGGTCTGTCACCTCAACATGAGCAGTGCGTCTGCAAACATGACAAAATGACAAAAATGTATAAATTCAACAGCTCAGGTCTGCTGTTCCGCACACAGCCGGTTTGTAAAACTCAGTGTTATGATCTTAAATTCTATCAGAAAAACTCAGTTTTGGTTTTAAATACCGGCAACAGAAAGTCACGGAAGGAGTGGGTGATAAAATCCATATTTCAACCATATATCAATATATGCTGTGGTCGAGTAAATCTTCTGTAAAAACCAGTCAGGAGTGTAATATTATAGTAATACTGTCATAAATCATTCCTGCTAATTGATTTTCAATATTGTACACAAGGGACTAAACAACCAGGGTTGTAATCAAAGGAAGAAATACACGGTATGGCAAAATCTTTTTCACAATTCGCCTGCATGTGAAGGACGAGGGAAGCAGCAGGACTGTGATAGAGAATCTTGTGCACAGACTGTATTTAATAAGATACTCTTTATGATTGTTATCGAGGTAAATGTGGCAATTAATCATGACTGTGATAATTCTAAAAGAAACTAGAGCCCAATTTATTTTCTAATTCTCCACTCCTCATTCAAAGTACCCTTAAGACAGGCTCAGATTTATCCCCAGATTCACAGCTGCCAACAAACATAGGAGAATCTGGTCTGAGACCTTGGTCAGCACCAATGTTTGGCCCAGGTTGTCTGGTCTTGTGAGGTATTTACAGATCCAGTCTAAAGCTTCCCAACTGCTCACACTCATTGGAGCCTCCCAAATAATTTCAAACCTATTCAGGATATTTAGGACTTCTGGATGCCGGAGTCTACAAGGAGAAGTTAGTCCCAGATCAGCTGACTGTGTGTCCTACCCTTAGAGCCTTACGTTTGCTGGCATATTACTGTTGGCAGTTATAGTCTGTGTAAAGTAAGAATAAATATGTAAGTTGTGAGTTTGTCAGACCAAAGTAGAAAGTGTTATTAATCACCCAGCCAAATTTGAATGATTGGAAATATCAACAAGTTTATGAAATTAGGTGTCAAAATCAGGTAAAAATGCAGGGGTATGCTCAGAGTGGCCTCAGTGTTTGAGATTTAAGAGAAAAACTGTAAAGTTTCTCCCCATGAGCGTAAGGCAACCCGATTTCAAAATGGGGTTTTAAAACTTTTGCAGTCTGAGCCTGGCTTTATGATAGAGTATAGAGTTTTCCCGACCGTTTTAGTACTATATAGCAACACTTGTGTCAAAACATAAAAACAATGTGGCGACTCTGTATGAAGCCTCATACATCATAACTCCACATAACAGTGTGCAGTGGAGCGTTTAACCTTGTTACCAGACACCAGCAGCCATATATGTTTACCTGCACATAGTGTATCTAAAAACTGATGTAACCAAGGATGAGGGTTCTGCACTTAGAATCACACTTTAATCATTTATAATCATATTGAGCAGGTTATTATATGACTGCCTTGAAAATATTTAGCTCAACTGATGAATACATTTGTGTTTATTTTCTTGCAAAAGTTTATAGCTCTTCATTATTGGCTTCTTTGCACCAGTAAAAGCCTAAAACTAATCAGCACAGGCATGCACTGTTAAACCTTTACAGGACGGTGTGTTGCACACAACAGCAATGATACTATTTATTGAGTACATAGTCATATCCATGTTTTGGTTTTTGCTTGCCCCCCCTCTAGGCAGGTCAAAGAGAGGAGCACCCACAACGGACACATGGGCTTCAACCCAATTCTCCCAACTCGCTGCATCGCTAATTTTGGTCTCATTACATGCTGTTAAACGGAGAGAGACAGCAAAAGACAGATGGGATAAGATGTAACGGTCATGAGGTGGATTTGAACAGCTGATGCTGGGGGCTTGAGCCAGCTAGTGCACCTGGAAAACTTGTGCGTTCAAAACCACACTGTTATGAATGTAATGGCAAGCTAAAACATTGGGCTGAGCGCACAGAGATGTTTATTCATACTGTATATATTTTTGGTCTGTTCTACAGCCGGGATGTGCATGTAATTGAAAGACATCTGTATTCTTGAATCCCCGTCTGGCTTTACACATAAAAAAGATAGTCTCTCTGGCTTTAAAACAATTCTAAGCTAGCAGTAACTTTTTTTTTCATAACATAATTCCACATTCATATTATTTCTTGTGGTCTGGTAATGGAGATTGAATAGAAATACGAGAAAGGCAAATCCTCCCTGCGCTCCCTCCCACCCTCCTTCAACATTTCAGTCCACTAGCATTAATTTAATGCTTCGTCTATCTAATATTGTAATCCTATAAAAATTTTCTGCTATTGTAATTTTGCCCATCACCACCTCTGAGTCATGAAGCACCACAGACCCACCAGTTTATATTCCCACAGACTCAAACTCCATCGAGCTCCACTCTCTCTTTTTCGTCTATACGACTGTAAACTTTCTGCCAACGTGTGTGTGTGTGTGTGTGTGTGCGTGTGCGTGTGGGTGTGGGTGGGTGAAAAGAGCAAGCGGGTTCAGGTTCAGCGTGTTGTGAATGATGCCTGATTCAATCCCCGGAGACGTAAAAAAGGGTGCAGTCTGACGTGTGCAACTGCACAGACCGAAAACGCACACGTAAACATACAACACTTTCTCCGGCAGCGCTTCCTGTCCCTCAGGGAAATGGCTACATGAGAATAAGTGAGTGTGAGTGTTTGCGTGTGTATGTGTGTGAGGATGTTGGGAGGTTAAGGCTGAAATGGAGATATTCAACAGAGACCAAGCCGGAGCACAAACTGAGAACTAGTTCAGGTATAGTGGCAATTTACTATATCAGAGAGCTCGACACTCCTGGTTTTCCAGCTGGATGAATTAACTGAAATCCGTCTCTTTTATATGGAAAATAGGCCGCAAATTACCACCTGAGATGAGCTTTGTGCCAGTGAGCCAAGATGCAGCCTTCCGACTTTTAATATGCATTAGATAACCTGATTCTGACATTTTATTAATAGGGAAACTGTCAGCACAGGGACACAGAATTCTTTATTTAATCACTGGTACATTACTATGGTGATTGTGTATCAAATGAAAAAAAATGACACAATAATCTAATTTTTGTGTCAACGGCATATTAATACATGTCAGAGAGAAAGAAGCTATTATTGTGGCTTGCGTGTATTCTGCCGGTGGGTTTGTTTGTGGCTGTGCTGTCCTTGAGGGAATCGATTGCACGACATTGTAATTCCTTTAGCATAAATAGAGTCGCGCAACAACTAAAGGCATACGCTTGCCTCAGCAACAGAAACATATACCTAATTTAAATCAATAACGGTTGAGTTGGTGAACAAGTGTTGAAAACACAGTGATTTGATCCCCCCCGAGGAGCAAATCACATATTTTCATGCAACATATTTTCTAAAAAAAACCTCTCTATGATTCAAAAAGAAATTAGATCAACTGTAGTATCATATCACCTTACAGACAATCCAAATCAGCAATCCTGCTCTCTTAACATATAGCAAATGGCTCTCTGAGGCAATGTAGGCTTTTATGAAATGCTATTTAACCAAAACATTCTGAAAAAGTTGTTCTCTGCAAGGACAAACGCTGAGTGACACTTTCATTATGAGGATATTAGTTAACAGACAACTTTTAAAAAAGATCTGCCATCTGTTTTGCTGAGACACTTCATGTAAGACAGAAACTTGCAGTGAAAGCATCCTCCTACAGACCCAAACAACAATAACTAGCTTCAGCAAGAAACACTGAGGAGGATGTAATGTGCCAAACTGATCATTGTACATGTCAACATTGTTACCATTTTCTAAAGTATTTAGTGAGTACATGTTTAGTCCGTGTCTCAGTTTGTAATTCAATGTAATACCTTACAACATTTCAACATATAACAACAACAACTCAAAAGTGGTCACAGAAATTAAAGGACCACTGAGTAGGATGTCGTGGCATCTAGCGGTGCAGTCCCCTCACCTCACCTTTTTTTTTTAGTGTGAAGGAGAAACAACAAAATCAAAAAGCACATGATATGCAAAAGATCCTATCTAGAGCCTGTGTTTAGATTTTCTAGTCTGGGCTACCGTAGAGACACGGCGGCTCAACATGGTGGTCTTCCTAGAAGAGGACCCACGTCTATGCTAACGAAAACATAACGATTCTTATTTTCAGGTGATTATACGCTAATGAAAACATACTTATATTCAATTTATGCCATAATCTGTAAATAGGTGTCTAAATTTTACAAACAGATTAACAACAAATTGTATAAACTGTAGTTGTATCACTTATTAGCATTTGCATTTATGAATTGAGTCATTGTATGATATTTTACATTGATTGTTTTACATGCCAGCACCCACAGGGAAACAGAAAACATAGAAAAGGCCTCACAATATTAAGGAATAATGACTTGGGCATGTACATAAATCGCCATGTAAGTATGAATTAATAACTGCACTTATTAATCATTTGTGTACAGTATCTATTGATTAATCGTTACCAAACAACTCTGTTAATGTACAATACTTCTAAAAGCCACTCTGCTGTTGGCACCATGCATTACAGTGGAGCCGCGATCTTTAGCTGGCAGATTTGGCCCAGTTCACTTCTTACTTGTCCTTTGATTGATCTTTAAGAACTTACAAGGGGAAAAACAAACAATATTTCACTCATTATATTTAATTAACCATGTATGATTATGTCTAGCCTTTCCTTAAAATGTTTAATCATCACATATTATGCCCTGTAGCCAATAAGAATCATCCAATCACTCACTGCTGCACTCAAGGAAGCAATCTCCTGCTGTTTTTTTGGCAATGGTAATTTTATTTATAGAGCATAATTCATTACATTGAAACTGTGAAAACACAAAATATAAGAATATGAAGCATAAATGTGAGAGTTGTGGCAGCAACAAAATAAAATCATAATAAATGGTTGCACAGCAGACATTTTTGACCTGCCATAGCGGGAAACTCAGGTGTATTAATGAGTGCTGCATTGCACTTAGAGAACACTCTGCTATTGTTCGTGCTGGTTCATGGTCACTTACTGAGACACTTAATGGAACTGAGCCATTGTTACTGTTATTAGGTGCACCTGTGTTTTTCTGGATTTGACCAGGCAAAACGTCTGCTTTCCAACCAATCAATTTCCCATTTCAAAAGAAAGAAAAATGAATAGTAGACACTAAAAATAGTGTAAAACTGATTTTTCTACACTTTGCAGTGGAGAAAAATAACTAAAGGCTTTCAGGAGAACTGAACATCACTTGGACCTTCCCCTAGAAGGAAACAGAATTGGAAAAATCATTTTCTTTCCCTGGGCTGTTAATGTACAGCTCCTGCGCTGGCAAAGTAAGTGGTACGTTTTAAAAAAAAGATCATGGACACTGGTTTGGTACTTACAAACATCATTTGCTCACCATCTCAACTTTTCCACCAGCTATTCTCTGACATTTTAACTGAGCACAATGAATGTGCTTATCCATTATGGTAAGTATAACCAAAGGTAATTGTATTAATTGTTTTTGTTCAGGGAGAAGGTTTTGGTTTTCCTCTCTAATTGTTGTTTTTACAAAATCCGCCACCTGTGGCACTGCCCACAGGCTACATTACAGGCTTTTACCAGCCACTGCAAAATCTTCCAAATGCGATAAATTCAACATCCCCACTATGCTGACGAGATTAATTAGAGACTGATTCTCAGGATTCTGCAACACCAGTAAATGATTTGGTGGAAGCTTTCTGTGTTGACTTACTCACCATTGTGCTTGCGAAAAAAATGGAGCAACGCCTGCGAGCAAGTTCAGGCAGACAACTCGAGCTACGCTGCATATAGACCCACCAGAGCCAAGAACTGTATTCTACGGCTGCAATAAAACATTCCAACCGTGAGTTGGTTCACTGAAATATAGTTTTACTTCCATTTACGATCATACACCAAAGGCTGTGGTCCAAACTGTTCTCTCTTGCACCTGTAACCACACCCACCAGTGACATCACAGTGTACTGACACACACTAGAGTACACTTCCACATCACTACAGCAAGCTGTGAATTTAAACCGCTGGAGATCAGCAAAGACTAGATTTTCATTGGTTAAGTTGCACTAATGCAAAAAACTTTATAGTCTGTGTAAAGTGAAAATAAATGTGTTTGTCAGACCAAAGAAGAAAAATGTTGTTAACCACCCAGCCAAATTATAATAACTTTATAATAAGTTTATGAAAATTAGGTGTCAAAATTGGGTAAAAAAAAAATGCAAATAAAACAAAATCGTTTAATTTGATCTAGTCGGGCTGAACCACAATTAGGAGGTTTAAAGAATCATTTTCAGTCCAACACATACAATACTGTATCTGGCTCCATTTATCCAATGTATTTTCTGCCTGAATTTTGTATGCTGAGCAAAACAGGATTATCCTGTGGTGTTACATTGTGAAATTCACAGGTGAGTGTTCCTTCATAATCACGCAAATTAAGAAAATTATGTTGAGGATTGAGAATCACAAAGTGTGAGATGACTAGCTAATCTCTTTAGACGTGCACACACAACAAGTGCACACTCAAAGACACACACACAGGCTTTCTTCATTTGAACGGTCTCACAGCTGACAAAAACAAATTGACAGCCCAAATTCAAGTAGAGTTATTACGTTGAGCCTGAGGAAAGTTCATCCTTCTGATGTTATTCATTCACTTGTTCTGAGATCGCACAGAAGAAGAGATAAGAGAATGTGCTGCAATGTTGTTTTTTGACCCCCTGTGCAGAAAAGTTATTCTTTACAGCCTGTTGTTTTGTTGTTACATATTCTATGAAATCAGCTTGTGTGCATTCGATTGCAACAACAAACGTGATTAGGATTCAGCTGCATCTCCCTCTGCTCCTCAAACACCCACCCACCCACAAACGCACTCTACCATGCAGACAGCCCTTGCTCTCTCCTTGTTTCTAATTCAAATGGGAATAGTGTGGCGAGTCACTGCCAGAAGAAGAGGCTTCATTAATGCTTTGGGTTGATGACACTCTCTTGATATCAATAATCAATCATGAAACCCCATGCACCGATCTAGTCAGTTAAGCACTGGTACAAATCAATACCATGATGAAGCGACTTGTCCCTCGAGCACACCCCACTGCTCAGTCTGCTCTGTGGAGTTTCCTCGGCCGGACATTAATCCCTCCGCGCTGGACACTCCTCAGCTGGCCATTTTCGCAAAACCACTTCCACACCCTTCTTGAGTTGGTTCAGCACACACCAGGAAAGTTAGCACAGTACACCCAACGACCTCAATGTGACAACCAGAAAAAAGTAAAACCCCTGATAGATCATATACCGTAATGTCGCGAGTGTACAGTTCACATCCAGTTCAGATGAGGCTTTAGGCTGTCACAACAAATTTCACACTTTTTTTTCCTTCCACTGTACGCTACTTCAAAGTGTGCTCGAGTGTTTACATGCGCACAACTGGATTATGCTTTTGTTGACTCGTTGCATACATTACAAAGCACAAATAGATGTGCATTCGTCCTACAAATCTGACCCCCATTGGCAAAAGAAGGACCTTTGTTTACATAATGATTACCTCTGTCCTCTAAGTCAAAACCAGCCAACATTGCTGAAATGAAGAGATGTTTACATGCTTCCATGCTTTCTGAATAATGCATTTGGTGTCACAGTACACACACACAGCTGTATGTGAGTGTGTGTGTGTGTGTGTGTGCGCGTGTGCGTGTGGTGTTTTTAGGGGAAGAGGGAGCTGCACAAGGTCATTAGCTTCACAGTGGTCCAGCTGTGTGAGCTGGCTAAGGTACACACAGATCATATTTGACCTTGATGTTTAGCAGGCAGCAGGGGTCTGTGCGTGTGTGCGTGTGTGTGTGTGTGTGTGTGTGTGTGTGTGTGTGTGTGTGTTTCCATGTTGTACGTGTGTGAGTGGTTCTCCACAGTAGAGGGCAAGAAAATGAACATTTTCGACTGTGAGTAGTTACCAAGCAGTCAGCAGGAAAGGTAAAGACTGAAAACTGGTATAAAAAAAAAAAAAACTGTCTTAACCTTCAACTCCAGATTTCAGTAATATATCATTCAAAGTCTTTCAGTCAGCAACTATTTTCCAATATATTTTGAAAGAAATCTCAGAATTGCCTTCACACAGACTTTAAGCTTATGTCAGGTAAAGAAAAACATTTTCACTTAAGTTATAGATCAATAAGTTGCTGAGAATTTAATTTATCACTATTAACTTTTCAAACAGTTATCAGATTAGAGTGAAATCTGCATTGTTTATCTCTCGTGTATAAACATGCAGTCTTTTCCCTGGTGCTTTTATTTACAGTTGTACAAAACTACAAGACTGTATAACTATTACACTGCAACTCTGCACAACCCTGATGATTTTTTTATGTTTCACATAGAATTAAGTCACACATAAGTAGAAAAGTAGAAGCCTGAGAACATACAGTACACAGTCATTTCTTCAATGGAAGAATTTAACTGTTCAAGCCTAATGAAATGACAGACACTCTTGACTCTTCAGTGCATCTTCAACCTTTTGCTAGCATCTTTCTATACATGACATAGGACTACTGTAGTTGTCAGGCATTGTATGCTGTGTTGTGATAGATACAATGTCTTCTCCCTGTCACACACTATAAAGAGCTTTAAGAGTTTAATGTGTTCTCAGAGAACCATAGTTTGTACCTTATACAAGGCCTTTTGCTACTTTTTCTACCTCTCAACAGAGAAATAAGTCTCATCCTTGGGTTCTTTGTAGCCCAATTGAGGCCAGCTTGAGTGTGCAGCACTGCTATTCTCCCATGTCCTCCACACAAACAAAATGTTCCATTGTATCTTCAGATTCTGACTTAATGAGCAACTGAAGCTTGTTGAATCTAGAGACGAGAGCGACAGAGAATCGGTAATGGCGTATTGCTAGTAATCATCTCCTCGCGTGCTAATCGGGACTCCACTGATTTACGGTGTGGCTCAATGCGCTCTGCTCACCACTCGATCACATGAACTTAACACATTACAGTAAGGCAGCTGTTAAGACAACCACCCCCCGTCTCTCCGCTAGTTCAACAAGAGCTATTCATTAATTTATTTATCTGGGCACTCACAGGAACAAGGCCATGGAGATACAGCGGAGGGAGCTTTTTAATCAAGCCGCAGCTCCAAACTGGCTGACTGATGTGCAGTGACGCGTGTTTGTTTATCCAGGACGCAGCTGCCAGAGGGCAAGGTGACGAGGGAATTTCTCTCTTCCTGTTGCTCTCTCACTCTCTCTCTCTGAACACACTGAGAACAGTTCTGCGAAAGAGTAAGAGAGAGAGAGAGAGAGATAGAGAAAAGGCGAGGAGGATCTTGAACTTTTTCTAACGAGATCTAAAGCACTGGGTGTAATTAGAAGCTGTCTGGAATGAGGACAATTAAGTGCGGTTTTGGTGTCCCCCAGGGTTCTCTCAATGGGCCGAATTAGAAAACGGGTGCAAAAAGATTGATGAGTTCAATGTTTTCCAAATGAGCAGCCTTATACACATAATTACACCGCGGAAATGAATGGATCATCACGATACAAACTCAGGCGAGGGTATGCTAATTGCTCATCAAATGGGAAGGCTGCGGTGTCAGCTACACAACTGCAGCATTCACAGTAAAAAAAAGAAGCGCTGGGGAGGGGGCTCTGCAGCTCAGATTAATGTGATCCATCTTCCTTTTGTCTATGTTCATTATTCTATATTCACACTGTAACCCCAGTTATCTAGTCCTGCACTCCGTGCCAGTCAGATGCACAAGGACGTTGCAGTATTTCTTACAGTCCCGTATCGTGTCTGCTATTAAACGCTACTTCATTGTGATACAAGATTCCTCCACAAACCCTCTCTGACGTGTGGTGGATGATGAAGAAAGTGAACATTTATACATCAGTAAAAGCATCTTGCATTCCTTTATTCTAGTTCCCAAAGCATTGCAAGCTTTGGTGATGTCTGCCAACGTTTTGATGCTCTTCAGTCTTGCTTGCATAGTTTACATTCAGCTTAACTTTCCCCAGGGTTCACAGTGACACGGTCAGATGGTGCTGAGTAGGACATTTTGTCACTGACTAGACATCAGTAAGTAATATTTAGTGGAGTGATCTTGGGGATAATGACATGACTAATTTGAATAAATCCCCTCTCTATGGTAAGGGGGTTATAATTATCATCAGAGGTTATAGGACATCAGAAACAGCTGCCAGAGCGCCTGTTGAGTTGATGGAAGGGGTCCAAATGAAAAGTTGGTTTAAAATGGGAGGACATCAGACCTTTGATATGTACCATTTTGATTCTTTTTCAATATTCACAGTTTTTTTTCTCTCTATTTGACAGTGTAGCTTACACAGTGAAAGATACTCAGTAGCATCCCAGCCTTGGTCTTCATTTGACCCTGTTTAATTTACACAAAGAATGACATTTCACTTTCTGGAATTATTTTAACTTTTTTTTTCTTTTTTTTTGAATCGAGAACAAATCTTCTAAATGACCCATCAGCGAAGTCATCAGTGAGTCGTAAGTTCAAATCATCAATCCAGACACTATCACCCACTGCAGAGTCGACCCAACTAATTTTCACTGCCCATCGGACCTTTGATATCCTCATACTAAGCCCACGGTGTCAGTGTTACAGGGGACATGTCGGCAATGGTCTACTTATCAAATCCCCAGGAATGGATGGCAAATCCCTTTTTCCCTGACCTTATCTGATATCTGTCCTGCAAGCCTTTCAGCACACTCATCCTGCATCGCATTAGACCATATGGCCTTCGGCTTACTGGGCTGGCGCGTATCCTTCCCTCCTTCCTCCCACATCATCACATGAATAAGTGAGTGCCCAAGAAGGGTTGTCTAGATCTCTTTAGATATCCTCTGGGATGCACGGTCTTGCCTGGTGGAACGCAGTCCATTTAGGGATGCTAGCAAAGGCAGGACTCGCACTGCAGTGGGTTTGTATGGAAAAGTTAATGCAGTTTTGACTACATATTTAATTAGTTTTTCTATGGTTCAAGAGATATGCCAAGACACTGAACACAGGAACTGGAGTTTAAAAAGAAGGAGCAGAGTTTAAATTTGTGGTAGGATTTAAAATGTTACAACAAAATGGCTTCTGGTGTGTTTAATGTGCTGGTTGAGCGTGTCAATAAATAGAAAGACAAAAACAAAACAGCCCAAAAAGGGACTCCATAGTCCTCAGAGGGAACGCCTTGACATGTTTTGATGCTGCTAACACCACAAAGGCTGCCGTTTCAAAGAGATCCATGAAAGGCACAAGTAGAAAGGCACATCTGTGAGTACAGACATTAGGATGCCTCAAAACATTCCCATTCTGCTAAATTAAGGTCACAGCCTGAATCTGTGATGTTATCGGATCACTTGATATGAATATTGAGCTTTTACTTTGAAGGGGAGGCAGTGCTGCTACATGTACATCTACGGACAAACACATAATGTAGCAGCAATCATGTAAAAAGCCAGGACGCATTGAGAGCAGCCATTACTGAGTTACATCAGAGCTATGGAATATTAAACCATCCATCTTTGTTCACGACATCTTACCCTCAGGTGTGCATAAACTACAGGTTATGAACTCCTTTTTAAAAACACAAAAATGTGGCATTATCAGCTATCTAATTGGCGTCACCCATCATACTTATCACATTAAACTCATTATCAACACATCCAGGGACTATTTTTCCCTGATGATGCCATATTGTGAACAACAAATCTGACACAGGTGCCGGTACCGGTTACAAACAGGCTTGGTAGTGAACATGGTGACAGATTTGGGGTTTTTTTGGGGTTTTTTAGCTGAGCTAGACCAGAAAATATTTGGTTCAAACTGATTGATGATGCTGTTTTGCCCTCATTGTTCTCCGTGAAGTTTTCTGAAGTGATGTAAAGTAGCTGTGTTATGGAGAACACGGTGCCAGACTCCGGTTACAAAATAGTCTTTTAAATGCTACACTGCTTGTCAGCAAGCGTATGATAACTTGGGAGGCACTTTGGCTTAGGGTGCTCTGATTAATTTGGGATGTTGTTAATACACCAGTCGTGATTTTGATTTAATCAAAACTCAACTCCTGGCATTTGCTCCTGATGTTCTACACCACTGTTTTGGAAAAAGGAAATAACAGGAGTAACAATCGAACCAGCTTTAAAAGTGACATACTTTCATTGTAAATATGTGTGTGCGGTTGATCTAATTAATACCAATCCAGATTTATACACAAGTATGTTAGCAAAGAAAGTTTTAAATGTTTCTAATTTTATTCAGGACCTGCTTAAATGGCCACCTGTGGGTCCTGGGGACTTGGGCAAAATTCATAGTGCATCCCTACCTGTAGATACAGTACATCACACACACACTGTTATTTTGATGAAATAGATATTAGAAAGAGAATTCTGACTATAATAGAATTATTTTACAAAACCATTGTACCATTACACATTTTGTATTTGAGCAAAAGCAACTGAGGATCAAGGTAGATGAGGGGCTTACATCTGGTGGTCGATTAAATACTCTAAACATACGTCAGGTGAGGGTTCAGTGTCAGGACATAGTTTATCAGTCAAAATGAAAAAACATTTGATTTTTTTTCCAGGAATGGCTACATGGATTTTGAAATTCTAGGCTTTGACAAACAATATTAGTAATTTTAAAATTTTTGTTTCAAACCACTTCACACTTTTGGCCATTGGAACGTCACCACGTGGGAATTTTGACCAGCAATGAGTCTAAAGGTTGAAAACTATATCTCTTATGCTGTTTGATCCTCTGAACGGCTGCCTGCCTCCATACAGAGGTGTGTGTGTGTGTGTGTGTTAGAGTGTGTGGGGCGAAGTAGTTAGAAATGCTTGATGGTGCTGCACACTGCTGAGCTGACAATGACAAGACTGATTATGGTATGCGAAAATTTTGACAGAACTTAACAAATTAGAATTATGTTGCCTTCAGACGCCTGTCAGACAAAAACTGAATTATGAATTTAGCATGCATAAACACAGAGGGAGGGAGAGTGGGAAGCGTTATGTATCATATACCCTACTTTATTTAAAATATTTACAAAAACTGACCATACTTTGGTCTACGTGTGTCAGTTTTGTGAGTGGAGTATCTGTGGTGGTGAAAGCCACGTTTGGATGAAATGTCACAATTCATCGATTATTAAGAAAGGTGCCAATTAATATTCTGTAGGCCTTTTCAAACAAATCATTGTCTCAGTTTTGATTTGTGCCTTTTCTGTGTCATAATCACTGTAAACTAGTTTTTGACTGACAAAACAAGAAATCTAAGATATCACCACATTTTTCACTATTTTGTGGCATTTTATAGACCAAACAAAGAATGTCAGCTTAATTGAAAAAAAATAATGGTTAGTTATGAGCCCTAGTTAATGGTTTCGGGTGATCAGAAGCCCATCAGATAGAGCTTGATCACATGAAAGTAGATGTGTTGGATTGTGATCTGATCAGCCAAACCACCTCTGGCAGTGGTCAGGCATGCATTGTGACCACAATGAACACAAGTATAAAAGCAATTGTGTTGTCAATCCACACACAACAACTACGTGGTCGCAGTCTTCCACCAATAAAATGAAAAGCTTGACGACGCACACAGGCAGTGTTGTACATAAACGCGCTTCAAGAGCGAGCAACTTTTACTTTCCAGCAGAGCTAAGCCATCAGCGCACAGCTGAAGAGAGGGGAAAATAAAATTCACTGTGGAAAGCCAGCTCAGAGATGGTTCATAAAGTTATTATACAGCCTATAGTTAGAGAGCATAACACCTGTGCGGACACTTGGCGTCTCAGGAGAGAAAAATGAAGAGGAGGAGTGTTTGGCTCATGGTTTAACCATGCTGAAAAGTTCCTCATCCTAAATTTAAAATCACTTCATGTTTTTGTAAAGCAGCTCATTTAAAATAAAACAGAACAAATTAGATTTTTTTTTCTGAGCTATCAAATCCCAATGTGGACACTGGACATACATATTAATGCTAGATGTAACTTTAATCAGATTAAAATTACATCTAGATACGAGATGCATTTTAATGCACGGTGTAAATGAAGTAAACATTGCTCACATTAGCCATTAATGTTCATACTAGGCCAGGTAAGCAAAACCCTTAAATCTACTGAATGGTGTTTTATCACTTATGAATTCAACTTTTCATGATATTTTTTTTATTTTATTTTATTTTATTACGGGCAATTAACTTTATTTATTCATGCCTTCATTGAATTATTCATTGAATGTTTCTGTCTTATGTGGAAAAGTTATGAGGGAGGTTGCATGCAGAAATGATCTTTGTCACTTGGAGTATTCATCAGTGAACTGAGTGCAGCGCGGTACGAGGTCAAGGAGCAGCACGAAGTGAGGGGAGCAGAAAAACACACAGAGAATCCTCTGAGGTGAAACATGGACACACTCGCCCCCAGGGGTCCTCCCTGACTTTTTCTCCCAGCTGCCACATTCAGATGGTAGCCTTCGGATTATATTTATATATTTAACTAGAAATTTCATTAATTAGTTGGAATGTGCTCACATATGCGTACGTGTGAGAGAGACGGGGCAAAAAAAAGAAAAGGATAAAAACGGTGGAGGGAGAGGAAGAGAAAAAGTGCATTAGAGTTAATGAGTTGTTAATGGGAGTATTTGCTAGTCAGGACCAAGGACAGCACCACGGAGAAATTCCAGCCAAACTTTCAGCGGGAGCATAATCCAGACCCTTATGAAGGAAATTGTAGCCAAATTAATTGCACGTGAGGGCTGGTGAAAGCACGCTGGGGTCTTGCAAAGTTTCATTTGCAAGTGTATTTATGTGTGTCAGACACGCAGCTTTTCAGAGACCTTTGGCGAACTACACCCAAATCCATTCCATGCAGGATTTCAACGAAGAGGGTTGTGACTAATAGTTTGGACACATGTACTCCAGCTTGTGACAACTGAGCTCCAGTGTTAATTATGTCTGGGTTTAAGGATCAAATAAATAAACATGAGCTTTGTTTAATTATGGTCTTCAGTGGAGGAAATTCCTTAGATTGGGGAGGACATGAGCTGTCAGAAGGGGGATAATCTCTCACACCTGCACGATGACACACTCACTAAGTCCCTTGAACAAATATGTCCGACGTAAATCTCTTCACTTATAATAGGCCTACAGTTGCCCTGAGTGGGTGTGGAGGGGGACAAAACATTTAGACAAAAGAGACACATAAACAAGAGAGACAGAAACAAACAAGGCAGAGAATGAACCGCGTGCCACTTCCTACCCCCCCCCATGCTCGGAAGGTTGCGCGTTGGTCGGGTTAACCTGCCGGCTGTCTCAAGGCAGCTCTTCAACTCAACGCCCAAATGCTGGTGTCTGCCTCTGAGCTTATCAGGCTTTCCCAGATGGTGATTTGAGCGCATGGAGGGAGCGAGAGGCGCACTGAAAGGGAAAGGGGAGTGGAGAGGAGTGGAGGTGAGTTTACGAAGATGAAACAGACTCTACACTTGGGGTCAAAAAAATATGACTTTTTTTTCCCCCCTCTTACTCCTGTACACCTTTTCTTTCTCCGAGGTGCCTATGGATTAATTCCTGTCGGTACAAGAATAGTTTGTGTGATACACACTTCGCACTGTCAGGTCTGAAAGCTCAATAAAAAGTCAGACAGGAGATGTCTGTAATGTTCATTAAAGAAAACATTAGTCCCTATAAGCTTTTGCGTAAACACTTCAGCACAAATGAAGAGGCGAGAGATTGTTCACTCACTGTGGTGTTATAATCAGATATTTCACCCTGCACTCTTTCCAGTCCGCTGCTCGTTATGTTTCTGAACAAAAAAAATATGTTCTATATCAGTGATAATCGCAAAGCCAGCAGCGATTAGTTCCCATCTTAGCCAACATCCAAACATCATATTTAAACTAGTTTTCCTCCGACGTTTTAGACTCCATTGCATAATACAGTAGCGTGACTTGTTTACAGAATGTAAAAACATGTTTGGCCGCGCTGAATGACAGCAAAACAGCAAGTGCCATCATGATCTTTGGGGGTTCAAGTGCTGCGTTACCGAACGCGCTGCTACAGGATGCATCCGCGCAAACTCGAGAGAGCTAATTGACTGTAATGTCATTTTATCTGCTTCAGCAGGTTATTGACAGCAACATCCCAGAAGCCTGTTCATCCCTCTGTCAACTCATCAGCATGGGAGAAGCCATTATCATCTCATTACGGCTCACGCTTTCATATAATCCTGACATTTCCTCCTTCTCTCTCTGTCTTTCTCTGAGCTTTAGGAGCTGTGACGCATAGCTGTATTGTAGTGGTAATAGTGCAACGGTGTGTGTGCGTGTGTGTGAATGGGGTGGTTGGGTGATAGAGGATGAGAAGGAGAGGTAATAAAGACAGTTTTAATTTCCTGCAGCCACTCAACAGACAATCCTTATCCATCTGCTAGTTCCCTCTAACAACCTCACAGCCTTTAAATCTCCACATTTTTGTACTTCAGCAAAAACAAGCACAAAAAAAAACTGCATGCTTAAAAACAATGACTTGCTGAATCCACACCAACAATCTGAAAACAGTCTTGAATGTTGGCAGTGTTGTTTGTGGAGAGCGTAGCCTTGAATGAT
This sequence comes from Sciaenops ocellatus, assembly GCA_033000465.1. NCBI lineage: Eukaryota > Metazoa > Chordata > Actinopteri > Sciaenidae > Sciaenops > Sciaenops ocellatus. Next base: position 9,909,410 of record CP136886.1, read on the forward strand.
GCCTAGTTATTACTGAAATAACCGTTGTGCAGTCAGCGATGGAAAGGTCACCGACAGACATGAGGAATGGGAGGTGTGCTGGGGCGATGGAAGGAACTCTGAGTGGTGTGTCCGGGATTAATCTTGTCTTTCCAGAGTTACCTGGGGAATGAGAACATGCTTCATGCCGAGAGCGGGAGGAGAAAAAAAAAATCTCTCAGAAAAACAGCTGCTGTTTGTGTGTGTGTGTGAGAGACAAAAAGAAAAAGTCATGTATCTGCCCAGAATGAGTTTACCGTTTGCCCATGTGATGCAGCGATCACATGCTCTTTTAAAGGTGTGCCGGGTCTACAGACGACCTTCTCTCTGAACCGTGTTTCTTTTCATCTGCCGTTTCCAGCGACCCTCCGCTGTGCCCCTTATTAATCTTCCATGGAAAAAAAAACACTCTGTTTCAAACGAGCGCCGGGTGCACGGGGATATCAGAGCAATCGATGCGAGGAGCGTCTGTAAAAGAAGCAGCAGCAGCAGAAGCAGCGGCAGCGGGCCCCAGTGATGTGGGCGAAGGTGAGAATCTCAGTATGAATCCTACAATTTATCCTGTGCAGCGCTGCAGAGAACAGAGGGAAAGTTCCACATTTCCACTTCAGCAGCCATCAATAGCTCTCGGGCCGTCTCCCACAGCACTGCTTCATGATTGCAGCTGTTACAGGATGGTTAGGTGTTTGTCAGGTGAAACTGAAGCATACCCAGATCAATGAGCACTGGTGTGGACGGTAAAAACAAACTGTATTTTCTTTAAAGCCTGTAATTTGCATAGCGTGTCATTTATTTACTGAGATGATTAGTTCCACAACATTTAAGTTAACATATTTTGTGACAGACGAGTAAATGTAATGTGGCAATTCATTGATGAGTACGCTAATAAATTATCTGATGTAGCTGATATTCAATTGTTTTGCTCAAGGACACTGCAGCAGAACTTACACGAGAAGCAATAAAATTACAGCTACGAGCAGTAATACGGCAACTGGGCTCTGATCATTTAGCCATGGGGGCGAAATAAAAAATTAATTTAGAAGATCTGGCATATTTAGAAGAGAAATTAAGACCTGGGAGCGAAAACTTCTGAAAGTTTCTATCACTCGACCATCAGGTGGTTTGTTCTCAGAATTTTGCCGCATCGTTTTGTGTGGACAATTTTTGCACTTTGGTGCATTTTCATTCACGGGAGGACAATATTTTATCAAAAGATGGCGATTTATCACAGTGAACAATGTGGATGTGCTGTGGTGGAAAGGTTCGGACTCCTCCATCTCCAGCAGGAACAAAATGCTAAAGTTCAAATGGGGTTTTCAAACCAACAGTAACTAACACTTGATGCTCCTGCAGAACTTTTCTTTAACCTACAATTTATCAACAGTTCAAACTTCTAGCCACTGTTTATTCATTTTTTGTAAAAGACTGTGGTTCACGAGATTTCATAGCTCAGAAAGCTGCGCTAACAGCTTACGCATGCAAATATGGAGCAAACATGCATGATCCATCAAAGCATCATTGTATTGGCCCCAATTCTGATCGTCTGGATTGGAACATATAATAATGACGGGATAGAATATACCTCTGTGTGCCACAGCTCATGCCAAGAAATCACACATTTCAACTACCTTGTCGGGATTGTTCTGAAGTCAGAAGAGAGCTCATGCTTGCTGACTCAGAGGAATATTTTACTATTAATGTACACATGCACACATGCACAGCAACATAAATATTCTTTACTTCAGTATTTCAAATCAGCAGCCTAAAACTGAACCGATACAGATCAACATAACAAGTCTGCAGGAGGACGATATTATTCTTCGTGTCTGACAGTTATGAGTACATGGATTGGAGTTTCACTCTTGCTTCCACTGGAGTGCACTGCATTGATCTCTCATGCTAACACTTCTAAAAACCTTGCAGGACAGAAAGGCCTAAGACGCAATCCATTTGCAAGAGACGGGATCACAGTGCAGTTAAGTTGGACTTTGCTGTCTGGGATACACTTAAATGATATGAGCGCACACACCGCGACGCCTGATGACATTTTCAGATTTCAGTCGCCAGAATCACATTTCCATCTTTCCATTTGGGCTGTTTTTGCCAGGTTTAATGGCAAGAGAAAAAATATTCTGATTATTTTAATTTGCCTGCTTGCACGCAAACACAGATTTTTCTTTCGCTGGCATTACCAACATTCAAAAACATCACACATGTTTATGCGCTCCCGTTTATTTCAACTCTGACACATCAGTGACGAATCGAAGACGGAATGGGGTAAAAAAACAAAACATTAAGGCCTGTACCAAATGTGCAACAGCTTGCCATAAATCCACACAGTATAAATTGGACCAATTATTCTCCTCCTGTCAGGAACACACGGCCCGTTCAGTTGACTCAGTCTATGCATAGCTGCTGTTGTTTTTTCTTTTTCATACTGCTATTCCGCCACACCACAGAGCTGCGTTCTGCAGATCTGCCAGACTGCCAGGAAAGCTCAGTTAGCCGGCTCTGCCCTATCAGGAATACCAAGTACATGTTTAGACTACTCAGAGGATGTGGACACAGATGCCTCTGTGTTCAGCCTCAGTGTGCAGGCTGGAGGCAGAACGCCACCATATTACAAAGACAAAGCCTAATCGTCTGACTGTGTTGCTCGTCAGAGGAAACATAACGCCGCTTGTTCTGCGGAGCCTTGCTTTAGTGGGGCATACGTATGCATGTACACACAGTCTGTGAGTATACAGTATGCAGACGGGCTAACATAGCTACAGATACACACAATGTGCAGTCGTTATTGTATTCTTATGGTGGCAGAGAGGCCGGTGTGCCCCGGCTGTCATACATGAGGGAACATGAGTGATATGGCTCTGCGCCTCCAGGCCCGGCTTGTCACTCTGCTAAATTGTTGTAATTTTCTCCTCCTGGACTGGCCTGCAGTTGCGTAACCTTCTGCATTTCACCTTGCCATCGTCCTTAGGTCAGACAGTACTAAAAGCTGTGTCCTCATACATGTAATCCAGGCAAGATAAATGGTAAATGTTGTCCTGGAAAAAAAAAATGCATAAGGTTTTTAACCTCCATTCCTTCAAATGATGTATAACCATGCATTTTGTGTAGCAGAGCATTACAACGTAATTGTGCGACAGTTACATATAAAGAAACCAAGGCAAATTGCTGCACATTAGGGCATCGTGTCTCACAGTTAGCTACAAATGTCTCCCTCCTGTTCATTTAAAAGCCTGCATATAGTCTCTGCCCTCCTATGCAGTTATATCTTGTGCACAGCATCACATGGAGCAGCATAATGGCCATACAGAGAACCATAAGGATTCATCTCAAACTGCTCTATATGCATTGCCCTCCAGTTCCCTTCTGATCTGACTAGGGGTGATGGAGCTGTCGATTTCTTTAACCCAAAAAGGTACGATAGCATCTCTCCCAGGTTTGCTTATCTGTGCTCACCGCAGAAGACTTAACAGAGTGGGTCGAGGCACAAAGGCACACGGCGGATCTGCATCAGCTTATTTTAGTCTGAACTAGTGTTCAGACGTCTTTAACGAGTTTGAGGAGAGACGTGTCATGGAGTTCAGTTTCGTAGCCGAGTGCTCGAATGTGACTCAGTGAGAAAGACTCACTGTCAAATGGAAAAGTGCAAGTTGTTCTTAATATATATACATGAGTGCTGCTTTTGTCAGAAAAGGTTGGAGTGTATATGTAGTTTAATGAAACCATTAATTTCTTACAAACTCATCATCATTATGCTTGCGTATACATGCAACTGGCTTTCAAGGACAAACAGAGTCAGAGCAACAAAGAAATAAGTCTGTTGCATGTCTGTTGTGACGTTTATAAAGCGGGTTTTGGGGGTGAATTTCTCCTTATAAGAATCTCAGGATGGAGGTATTGCATGCTGTGTGATCTGTGATATTGGGCTGTCTAAATGAAATTGACAAAAGTAAGACGATGGGGCGGTTGGGGGGCGAGGCAGGATGACGAGAGGGAGAATAGCAAAGAGTCCATGTGCGCCGGGTCCTGTTACTCAGCTGCTGAGTGCGGCTCTCAGGTTGCCATTTGTCCATTCCCTGTTCCAGAGAGAGGGGCAGGGCGCTGAGAGAGACTCCCTGCAGCAGATGGCAGAGTTATGCTCTGCAGAGGTGAGAAATAGCCCATTAGCCTGACCAGAAATTACAGCCTGCCTCCTCTTTAGTGCTCAGCCTTGAGTACACCTGACCAGATTGGGACTGTGCCTAGCATGATCATCACCCTGTAATCAGACTGTTGCTCTGTTGACTGGAAAAAAAATTTAAAAAACAGTTGTTGGTCTGCTTCAGCCGTCCCTATCCTCACTGTGCGCACATCAATTCATTCACGAGGGAGCCGATGGAAATTAATTGCAATATTTATGAAAGATTGAGAGGGCAACTAAGAAACATTTTAGCAATTAGAGCCCATTAATGCGGAGCGTCTTCCTCCTTGGAGTTTAAAAATGCCTTCAGCTAAAATTAAGGACTGGCTACGGTTACGGCTCAGCATTCATGCTTTCTATAAACATTTTGTACTAGAAGCAAAATGGAAATGCAAGTTGTCAGCTAATCTTGAAAATGTCCACATCTCAAATTAAATACAGACTAAAGGTTTATGTCCATTTGGAAACTTATAAACTTCACTTATTTTGACTATAACCCCGAAAAATTAACCAATCAGTGAAAGCTTAGCCGTGCCCAAGAGGCATTTATGACCCTGGGATGCAATAACAAAATGTAAATGACCCTTTTGTGCCTCATAAAATGAGTCTGCTGTTGCCTAAACTATCTACTCAGCTGATAAGAACAGCCAGTGCACACATGAGACTATGTAATCATCTTGTTCGTCACGATTTCTTCAAGAGCGGGCTGTTTTATGGAGCCTCTTTTTAAATGCGATTCTTGGCAAATTACTGAAATAACATTTCTATTCATACTTTAGGTGTAGCCATTGAAGAGTGGCACAAAAGGATGAGGGACTTTTAATGCCTTCCTGTCCACAGAATAAGGTGAGACTGAATTAATGTGGCACCTTTCCAAGCCAAAGACGCAGCATTACAATGTGGGAACTTGACAAGAGTGTAAGGAGCTTGTGTTACACTGGAAGTAGACAATTCAAGGAAGCGGCTTCAGAAGGAATTAAACAGTCATAAGGAGTATATGTTCTGTCATGGCTTTGGGTGTTTGTGTCAGCCACCTCTGACTGTTTGGAAGAAACCAACTCTGCACAGTCAACAGAGAGAAAACAGCATACAGCACCCATCTTATCTGTTGAGTCTGGTGTTTATTTTTACAAGATTCAGACTGAGACAGCCAGGGGACACACAGAGAGGAGAGCTTTTTGCAGTTTTTGGGGGGGAAACACGTAACTTTTCGATACTAAGTAATACTTTCACTCAAATTTGAAAATTAAAAAGGCTATTTTGGTCAACTGATGCCCTGATCAAATGGACACCAATCATTAATGATCAATATTCAGTAAAAAATATACAATTGGGAGATCTAGATTAATGCTTTCAAGTCGGCCAGTGTGTAAACCAATCGATGATGCACATGGTACGCAGAGCATGGCATGCAACACATCCAGACAAGATGAGGACAAAGCTAACAAAAACTGGGATTCACTTCACCTTGTATTTCGTCTAACCTTTGTGAAGCATAACATATCGGGTACAGAATTAATCTGCAGATGTTTTGGTTCAAGATGAGTCCAAATATTTCTACAGATGTCACAAGAAAAAGGCTAAAATGTATCCTATCCTATAACAGACTAGACAGACTAGACAGATAGATAGACAGACAGAGTACAAGGACAACTTCTTGGCTCCTACCGTCCGGTTAGGAGGAGTGAGGAGTCAGCAGTCGGTATTAAGAACAGTCAAAAGCTGATCGCTAAAAATCAATTTATAGCCATGTTGGATTTAATTTACACTTGCCTGGCATATTAAGTTTTCAGTTTTCAGGCTCATCAAGGCGAGGAAGGAAGGAGATGGAGAGACGATGACTGGTCAGAATATTAAAAAGAAAAAAACTGAGCAATTTAATTATGACTCAAAATGAACAAAGGTTTGGTCAGCACAAAACAGCATTTGAATTTCAAAAACTTTTAAAGCACTTGTTAAAAAATTAAAAATATGTTTAAGGTATTTCAGTACTTGTTTATTTTATAATACTGCTCTACCAGCTGCTATAACGAGAAAAAATAAAATATTATGTGATACTGCAAAACAACATTATCGAGGAATCCTGACTTTCACAGTGTGATACATTATTTCTCAGTCATAAATACATGAATGATGTCACAAAGATCAGCTACATGAATTTAATTTCAATTAATATCATAAAGGCAGGTGTTGCAAACTGGATGACTGCACAGTGCAAATCTTAATGACTCATTAACTCACATTTAGTCAAGGGAACATGAACCGCCACATTATGTGATAACAGTAATGTGTGTTGTGCTGTGCAAACCCATGGAGCCATTGGTTATTGGTAATTACAGGATACAACTGCGTGCTGATGATGTCATTAACCTGCATTTAGTGTTTACATTGTTGGCTTCAAAACAAATCAAACTAACTTTTTGGATTCCACACAGGAATTATATCTGCATGTTGAGCAATACAATAATACTGTCTAACTTATTATTGTCATTTTATTTACAACGAGGTATGTTATGTGTTTTGTGTTTATGGTAGGTGATGCCGTTGCTGATAATCCACGTCTTTGCCGATATTTTTGGCTTCAAAACAGCACTTCAAAATCCTATGGGTGATGTCACTCATGCTTTTTCCATTCTTTATACTGTCATTGGTAAAATTACATGTTTGTCATCAAATTGTTTTCATATCCGCCTACCCTAATCTGTAACATATCAAAGTGATCATATTATTACAAGATTTCCAGAAGGAAGGTTATGGATGCTGTACTGTTAGACGTTGTTATTCTTAAAGACAAGGCAATGGTGGTGTCTTTAAAACACATGGGCCGGAGTGAGACCAGGTGTTGTTTTTAGGGGCACTAGTTCACCTTGAACTTACAGTGAGTGCTCATTTTAGCTTTAGATGTGTCTCAGGAAAAGTTTGTGAGACAGCCAAGTCAGACAGGTCATCTTAAAAAAAAAAAAAAAAGGCTACAAAAGTAGGACACTGCACATTTACAAACAAAGTTAATAAAGTCAGATTTCTAGCACCTCTCCATTGTGGTATATCACAACAAAATGTGACGTTTTAGTTCAGGTATTGGACCGAAACGCAGGTGAGGATACAAAGGAACACAGAGAGACTAAATACACAAGAGGACACATGATGACAAGACAGAGGTGAAAACGAATCACGGAGGCAGCGATCATCAAAAGTGGGGGGAAACAAAAAGGTAAAGAAACACAAGACACGGAGAGGGGAGACTAAAGACTCAAAACCATAAGACAAACTACATAGCATTCAACCACTGACTAACATTTTGACCGCAAATTAAACTGAAGAAAAATCCGGCTCAAATAAAAGATGCATGACTTCTATGGCTCTTATCTTTCCACATATTCACAGGACTACAACGCTTATATTGTGATACATGTGCAGATCCATTTTAAATGTCATGTTTACATGAAAGAAAACCACTGCATGTATTAAATACATGACTTGCACTCCTTGAATATATACATACTGAGCGTACAAAAAGCAATATTATCAGTACACCAACAGAACATTTAAAAGATAAAACAAGCAACTACTGTACCAGACTGCAAACACAGTCGACGGGTAAAATAACAACAAATACAAAATTGTGGGAACAAACATGTAGCTTTGTGTCTTATTGTGTCTATTGAGGGTACATAAATAATAACATAGCAGCTTTGTTATCCAGTATACTGTACATTTGACCAACCTCCAACATTAAACACAAATCCACAGCTGGGTTTTAAACAGTTTACAGCAGAAACAGACATGTGTTTCACTCACATATGAAGTCCTCTCTCCTTCCGTCCATGGAGGTGAAGTGGTGATTACATCCATGTCCTGTAACTTTTGCACATGCCATGGCAGTCTTGTGGAGTTAACTCAAAGCTAATGTCAGTACTAGAAAACAAGCTAACCAGTGATGTAGGTTAGTTAACTGTCTACAGTTTGTTTCTCCTTTCAGAGCTCACCTCACAGTTTCCTCTCCACATTCCAGTCCATTCACAGCGCCACAGGGAAATTAAAATGGCTGTTTGCTACGCGTACATTTTTCTAATTAGGTAAGATGAGCTACACCTGGCTTCTTTTCGGTTTCTTCCGGTGTAATACCACTTTTCACCACACGCTAATTAACATGTACATTACAATCCGGGGGGGCGCTGTTTCATCACTTTTTAAACAGCTCTACAAGACGTGGGGAAGAGATGGCAACACACTGTACATATAGATCTCACTCAAGTGGGAGTTATGTGGCAGAAATATTCTTATAATTTAAAGTGAGAGTTACAGTTATAGCAGTTATAGCTAGGTTGAACAAAAAGTGAAGCTAAGTTTACCTTCCTGAGAGAAAACTTAGTCTTGTTTGAGTGAATGGGATGATTTAAATTTAACTATAGCAGTTCAAAGCCACATAGCTAAACCATGTCCAGTTTTTAAGCTGTTATTTAGGTAGCATTTAAGCTTTTATTATAAAGATAGCAACACAAAAAAATGTTATCTCCTAATGCCATAGGAGAAGCCAACACACAAACACAAATCCAGCTTGCTGGTATCACTAATGATGACATACAGTTTTCTCTTTCACAAATGTCACCTAAATCTCCAGCTATTTCTGAAAATAGATAAAATAGACAAATGCTTGCTGGCAGCTGTGTTTGGTGATTTATCCAATAATTTATTCTTGCAGTATGTTTTGAATAATTTGCCTAATTAGCAGTTATGATATTAAAAAGTAGTTGGCGACAGATGGGTGCAGAGAAGCCTGGCATTAAGTCTCACAGAAACAGTTGCATAGCATCCACAGAAATCAATTTTTGCCATGGTACTGAGAGACACACTCAGGTCAATCAATTCAGCTTCAGACACTGAGATGTCTCCTCTATGTCTGTGCATCACAGACAGAGGAAATGTTCAAAATTGGCAGCTGGATGGTCAACACTGCAGTATGTATGATTGAAATTCATGTTGAATTTCTCCAAATCTTTACAGCAGTTTTAAGATTCTTATTATGTTCTTTTCATGTCAAGAGAAAACAACGTATGCTCAAATCTTTTTGATTATTTCAAATGCTACAAATACTATCCAATGCAATGAAACAACAGTGATCCCTGGTACATTGTGGAGTGGAGTGGAGTACGCTTAAGAAAAATGAATATTAATAATGTACCATGTGAAGATTATAAAACATACCCAACCAACAATACTGACACAACACATTAAGGGAAACATCTATGATTAAAAGTGTGCAAAAGCTATAGAAGAAAACCACAACAGTCTCCATGGCAGCAGAAAACTGAGACATGGGAGGCATTCACCTAAATAACAATGAAAGAAATAATAGAGAAAAAGAAAAAGACAATATGGGAAGATTTCCCTTGGGCTGTCGTTACCTGTGCTTAGCCAAACTGTGTACTGCACTGCTGGAAGGCTTTTACTGTTAAACAGCAGCAGGAAGTGTTGAGATTAACATTGCAAGGGAGTAATGGACTTTCATTAACCAACCAAGGGAAGCTGAGACTGCTGCTATCTGTGAGATGAATGAAACAAAAACTCAGGTGCATAACTCAAAAAAAAGAAAAAGAAAAAAACAGCACACAACACTGCAGAATGCTCAACAAAGTGAGTCTTTTAAAATGTCACCGTCTCTCGCTTCCTGTCCCCTGCATGGCCACGCGCTCTTGAGCCAGTCAGTTGACCGTGATGTCATTACAGTTCAGTCGTGGGCAGGCACCATCACACCACAGCTCTGCTCACAAGCAGAACATAAACAGCACTGCATGGGTGGGCTCAGAAATCACCTGCAGAGAATGTGAAATGAAAGCACAGTTTGGCACGGACAGCACTTGGCCAAAGTGCTCCATTCTAAATGGAAACATGATGTATGTGATTAAATGTAGCAAGTGTGCAGGGATGTGTTCACTCTGTAATCGGTCTACAGAGGCCATGCAGCTCCATGAGTGTAGACAATTGGAAGAAATCATATACACCTCACTTGTAGTTGCAAAAAAAACATGTAATCAGGAAGATTTGCGGCTGGCAGACAGGTAGAGAAGAAGTCACAATGAGTAAAGCACGTGTAAATTAAACCCTCAGAACATCAGAACATGACATGTAAATAAATATGCATGAAAAGGGACTTCTCAAAAGTGCAAACAATGCTGTGTACCTGATCTCCCAATAGGAAGAATTTAATTGTAGGACTTCATGATCACAATGTCTGACATTGAAGGAATGTGGCAAACACTCCATGAGACTGTGCCAAATCTGTACTTTTTTATTGTTTTGGATGTGATGGGATGTTCAGCAGAAGCTCAGAGCTTCCTGTCAAAATTTTGACGTCTGCTAGATCCCTTATGGTTTCTACCTTTAAATGAAAGGGCCATTGGCATTGGCAATTTTCCCCTGCTGTAATGAAAACGTACCCAACTGCAACTCCAACACTGTGATGTGTTATCATTTTGTGACTTTCCTGAAATGTTCATCTTCTACCGGGCACATTTTGCGTATTTTCTGTGTCTCTCTCTTTTTTTTAAGAACAATGTTCCATTTCTACCTTAAATGATTCAACATTGAAGAGTGGCATGGTATCCATATACAGTGTATTTCTTCTGGTGAGTATAAAAAAACAGCAGCAGAGGGGGAAGGGTGATAGAAGGCATTTTTATTGTGAGCACACATTACTTTGGAAACAAACTCCCTACACGGCTTGCTGAGGGATGTCAATCAAAATGTCACACCCCCGTTTGCAGGTTGGCTATGTAACCTTTCACGGTAAATCTTGAGTTCAACCTTCCTATAGGCATTGGTTTTGTCAGTTTTTAGCCTTTTCATTTCATTTTTCTGACCTACTTTACTGCAACATACACTGATAAAAAAAAAAAAAAAGTGTCATTTTTCATTTCCTGGGGCATGTAAGGTGAATTCATATTTTAGTGTCACCATGGTCAGACGGAGTGTCCAGCATGTAGGAGGCATGAGCGAGCAGACGACTGAACAGAATCGGTAAGAGAGGCACAAAACAAGGTCGGCAGAAGAAGCTGTGATGTGTTATGCCAATCATGAACCAGTGGCTTGGATTCACACTCACACACACACACACACACACACACATGCATGTGCAACAGACACATAGACACATATATCATCTAATAAATTCAGACTGAGTAGCCAGAGGGACCTGTGCTGAGACTGTCTTGGATGCATTGTCAGTATTTACATGCGCTTCCTGTCCTCATTTAGATGCAGAGAGAGTGGACAAACATCAGAATCAATTGTAGGTGCTGCTCTGATTCCAAATCCCCAGGCAATTTTGCCAGCTCGTACGTGTTTTCAAAAATAAAAGACATTGCCTTAAAATACCTTGTGCGCAAGCATGGTTTGCACATGCACAGATCTGTCTGTGCCTGCGTGTGTACTGTACGTACCTGTGTGAGCATTATCTGTTCTCACATCTCTGTCTAGTTGTTGTAAGCTGCAGTACTAAAAGAATAATCTAGTTATCATGCAAGATTCATATCTGGATAAAAAAATGACAGATTCCCTTTGAGAAGTCTGCAGATCAAATGCTCAAAAGAAAAACTGCTCATTTTGTTCTAATATTAAGCTAGAATACTGAGGCCAAGCAGGACAGAATCTGTCAAGCAAGAACAACAGACTGTCCCTGTTTCGCCATTTCTATGTCCAACTCTGAAACATTTACCCATCTAAAGTATTAATGCCCTACTGTGGCACTGTCTTTATATCAGTCACTCCTGCAGTACCAGCACTTCCCTTGAAAGCAGTCTAATTAGATGCCCAACCTGAAAGAGACTCCTGATATACCATAAATCCAGTGAAAAATCATTTTCTTTAATGAGTTGCTTTCATGTCCTCAGGTTCCACCAAAGACTTTCAAAAAAGAAGATTGCCTTTAGAAATAGCAGGGGAGGTATACACTGACCCATTTTAATGCCCTCAGGGTCAAGTGAAACACCGATTTGAACTGCTCTTTCAGTATAAAATCTATGAAACGCTGGTCTTCAAAAGCATCTGCGCTGATACAGTTGCCACAGTATTGTGCACAATCATTCGCTGCCTACTGTCGTTCAATCTACAAAGAACTCACCTTTTCTTCTGTGCACTTAAGAAGAAAGAAACATCATTTGTCGCACTAAATGGTGCAAGAATCCAGAATGGATGTCCATTAGCTGATTTTTTTTCTCATGTTATGGAATTGGTTGCTTTAAAGTTATGTGTCACTATACTTACATTTCTGTATACATTACACTGGGAATTGATGCTATCTTAAGCATGATTTTTCAATGTTAATTGTAAGTTCTAGTTATGTACTTGGTATATACCTACACTTGTTTCACATTAAAATCTCAGGAAATATTTTGTATTGCTTTCTTTTATGCCATGAACTGTGGGTTTTTGTTTTATTAAGTAAGTCACCAGCAATTCTCTGCTGCTAGTAATTGCTTACAGCATATGATGTACTAAAACACTCGCGATGTGCAATTGCTCTCATACTGAATACTGGGTGGATGTAAGGTAAAAGTACGACAGAAAAAAGTGTTCTAACATTTTGTTGCTTTGAACATATAAGAAACGCAAGTTAATGTATCTCATTTTGTATAGCTTTTAATATGGGGTCAGAGAATACCTCATAGGCAGTAGTTAATTAAGTAAGCTAAACATTTTTTTAGCCACTTGGGGGCAGCAGACACTGGAACAAAATAGAAACACTGACATATTATTGCCTTATAAATTTGATTTAGCAGATATATGCCTATTTAGTTTAGTTTATGGGCACATATCAATTTATTTTGACAGCAGTCACTATTTGTATGGTGGTAAACACATGATTTTCACCTTAGATAACTTGTAAATGAGATCAGATAACATTATCACAAAATAACAATTACAAGTTAAAAGCACAAATAACAAAAATAGACAGAGCAAAAAGCCAAACACATGTTGCTGTGATGCAAGCTACAGCTGTGGTGTTTTGGAGCAAAGACTAAACAGAACAGTTTACAGTTTCAGGCCACTTGGGCATCATTAACAAGTTGTAAACAGAATAACACAGACATATTATCACATATATGGCGAACTTGTTAGCAAACTGTTGCCTTTCTACATACTCAGCATACAAAGCAACATTCATTTGGAGTTGTTTTGGGAGACCTGATTACTCAGCATTTCACAAATACATACAAAACATTTCATTAGGTGTCGTCCCAGCCTTTCCGTATCTGAAATGCTGTTCCGTTTTGTGAAATGTTTTGACCCTCAGGGCCACTGTACCTGATTAATGTAAATCTAATATTTACTCTTGGTGCTGAGCAAAATATCTTTTTCTTTACTAAATTCAGAGCTTTTCTGATGAAAACAGCTTCCTGCTGCGTCTGGACACACGGTGAAAATGAATCAAAAGAATAAAGTTGTGGTGTGCCCTTTCAAATATATGCAGTTTTTTTTGTCCTATCTTAATATAAAGATATTTATTAAAGCACCTTTAACTAACCTTACAACATATTATAGCAGATATGTAGGCTATCCTTCAGGAGTGAAAGGCAGGAGTGAAAGGAAGATAGGTGTGTCTGTTACCCAGGGCTTAAACAACTGTGAGCTCCAGCTCCAGAATATGAATAGTTTCATACAGTAGAAAATCTGTGAGAAACATTGCCCCTGGACCAAGGACACTAACAGTATAGTCTCACTGTGGCTCTTGTTCATTGTTGCTGAGTCTCCTCTGTGTATGCTTAATAATTAATCACACACTCAATTGGTCACAATAAACATGGAGCTATTTACCTCAGAAATGAGTATCTGCTCTCTTCATCTGCTCTGCATTCCATCTATTGATTAGTCATCCATCCATTCAGCGTCTGCCTCTTTTTGACACACGAACATGTAGAGAGTCGGCCGCAGTGCTCAAATTGTTTTATACCTGCTATGAACACACAGCGCTTCCTTTTCCTTTTTAATGAAAACCCAATCTGTCAACATCCCGAAAAGAAAAAGTAATATCCACATGTAAATGTTTTCACCATAATATGTGTTGTGTCAGTTCAGGGTTACATTACTGAGTACAGAAATCATTTTTAATGGATCCTAACAAGGAACTGGATCCTGTGATGGTGTTTACATGACCAGAAATTATCGATATTGTATATCACGTGATATGTGGTGCTTTCAGAAATGAAAATCTCCTCTTAATCTGCCCTGCATGCTTTGTATAGATTCGTTTTCTGTCCAATCGGCTTCTATCTCTCACGCAAACAGGGTGGTAGCCATTGTTTTGTAATACACACCTCTTGCCTTCTTTTTCAGGAAACATTACCACTGTCATTAAATTTAATTGAAAAGGAATAATAAATGAGTTTTTCTTAACCAAATGAGGTGTCCATTCCCATATGCTTTATGCCCTCTAATCCCATTATAATTTCAAAAAGATAACTAGGGAAAGAGCAGAAACTTGTATGTGGACAATCCATATAATTTTCACCAGCACTGACTATAAAAATAATAGCCATCATTTGTGCGTAGGCTACTTATTGGCCATGTACAATGTTCATTTTGCTTTCCCATGCGCTAGAGGAAGTTATCAAGATGCATAATAAGTCATTCCCATGGCCCCTATTAGAACAGATCTTAGGTCTGATCAGCTGTGTTGCTGAACTGTATCCTTCTTTAAAATAACTTTCTGTCCACGTCTCCACAGTGCCCTCCTCAGGGCTTTACAACACTGCTTTTAATGCTACATACTGCCACACTAATTCTGGACATGGAGATGTGTTGTCCATGGTTTAGTGCTCTGTAGTGCAGACAGTGCTGTAAATATTAGTTGCACTTGTCATTGTTGCTTTGATCTCCCCCGATCTAATTAAAGCAGAGAATGCAGCCTTTTCATACATACCGCAAATGCAGCTTGTTTGTTTGGTAGCGCCTCAGGATTCTCACCAGCACCACCACTTGTTTTGGTGCTTCTCAATCTGTATCCATGGGGAGTCAAGTAGTGCTAAGTATATTTGTGTATGCCAACTGTGCTCCACTACTACAGCAAGAAACAGAGAGTAAACATAAAACTTTCAAATTTGTACTGCCATGTCATGCAGACTGAGTTTCATCTTTGGAGTAAACATGGCAAACGCAGCATGAAAAAACCATCTTACAGTCTGAAATACATTGACAGGATTTAACTTCTGAGCTTCAGTCGCACATTTAAATATGAATAATATGAATAACAAATTCTTCACAAATGATTTGCAACATGCACGGGAGGGACCTTGGTCCTTTTATCCGATTTAATAACAATATATAGTTATATCAGAATACATTCTGACTGTCTAAATCATTTACACTGAAACCATGTAGCAAGGTGCCTGCAGGCCAGCTGCCAACATGAGTAACTGTATTTGTTCTTTCCTGGATTATCCCACCTATAGGCTCTTTTCTATAAGTCCCTGACCACCAACCCCAACCTGCCACACCATCTCTGAGCATGTAGTTCCACAACTGACTCGTCAAGTACCCATCAGGTCGAGTAGTTTCCCCACAACACAATTTGTGGATATCAAAACAGCTAAAATATCTAAATATAAATATATAAAACCAACTGGGTTATGCATTGTCACAAATCTGAACACAAGCTGCTTTACTTAATGTTGACATTTTGGGATATATATTGTTTTCACATGATAGGAACGCCTTGATATATTATTATCTTGAAGGATGTTACAATGGAACCACTACATTTGGGTCTGATAGAGAATCAGAGATACACAACAATTCAATTGTAAATTTAGATTATTTCACAATTTGTACAGGCTTTCATAAAAATAATATAGATATAACATATAGTAGCTTTTTGTGGTTGAAATGCGAATTTAGGATGAAGTGCTTCAAAGAAATGGAAGATTTACTCCAGAATCTTTATTGAAAAGCTTTCACTGGACATTTGCCATCAAATCAATCCCAACATTTAACTGCAAAATCAATACATCATCAATACTGAGACTGCAGACGTTTCATCAGCACAGTCTCTCAAAGCTTCTCTCACTATCATAGCAGGGTAATTTAAAGCATTTATGCACCACTGTATGATTGGTATTATACTGTATAACCAAGGTTGGTGAACAACGGAGCCAGATTCCAACTGACATTCATGAAATATCACAAATCCATCTGCATTACTTGAAATAATTCAGTGCTCTTGATGGTCAGGGGACAATGATGAATTTGCCTGCTCGGCTGATAATCAAGTCTTGGGTTCAAGGGTCATGTTCTGTGCTGTCTGTGGTATGAGCAAGAAAATTGTCAGCATTGATGTGTGCTCTTCCATGCCTGAACAGCTGACTGGGGACTGATTATTTCCTACTGAACTTTAAGTATGCACAGCAAATGGTCTAAATCAGCACAAGTTTGCACATTAGATAACCAGTAGGAAAATGACTACAATAGTTGTTAGCATAACAACTATTGTAGTCATTTTACACTGACATACTATAACTTTGAAGTCAATAAGGTAATCTTGTTAGCAGTTTACACATGCAGTTGTTTTGGAGAAATATTAGCATTCATTCAAGGTCGTGTTAGTGTCTACCTCCTGAGGGAAATATTTGGTTATTTAACTGCTGAAAGCTCCACTTTGTTCACCAGCTAGTTGCTAATTTAACAGTGTACAGGTGTGATCCATTAATATGAAAATATTGATTATAGTCGCTTTAACATCAGTGTAATTTTAAGGTACCTCTCTTTCACTAGCAGGTTGTTATGTTTTATTCTCCACTGGATTCATTGATGCAACTCCACACTTCTGCTGTAACACTACAAATCCGCACACCATCTATATCATACATGTGCTTCCTGTTTATTTCTTTTACTTTCTCCATCTTGCTGTCTTTGTTTCTCTCTTTCTGTTCCCCCCTTCTCTTCCCTATTGCAGCTCTTCCCCTCAGCTCCCCGCTGACAGCTGGATTACCATGTATCAATGCAGTGCCAGAAACTGGCTGCCAGACAAAATCATGTTTTGTCTCATCCTTGGCTACTGCAGTGTGATGAGGGCCAACAGCGTATGACATTGGGAACAAGAGAAAGAAAGCCAGGTGTGACCAGAGACAAAGATGACAGAACGTTTACGTTTCCATATGTAGGTATGTATACAGCCGTATGCATATACGTATATGAACATCGTGCATTTGTGCTCGTCTACATGAATGTTCTCCCCATGAAAATGTGATGACAGGAAGTTACAGATTGCTACATATTTGATAGATATTTATTAGTAATCCATGCTTCACTTTTAAACCTATAGCTATGGGAGTTATGTGTGCTCATATATGTACATATACAGTACATCATTGCCTACATTAAGGTCTGTGGAGAAGTATGTATGTGCCTGCGTTTGATGTCTGTTCGAGGGTTATAAATGCTTATTGTCCCAGAGACCATAGTGAAATTGCAGTGCGGTAAGAAAGATTCTCACTGGCTTGCAGGCTGAATATTGGATTTTCCAAAAAGTCAATAAAGGGCTTGATCATTAAAGTGAATAAATATTCTCTCCCCTCAAAGCTATTTCAAGACTTGCAGTTTCCTATCACTACTGTGGCTCTTTTATTATTTACAGTATTGTGCTGACACACACACTCTTACTGCATGTAGTGTCTTATATGAAACTGAAAAGAGGTGCACGAAGGGAAAGTTGCCAATAATACAGAGACAGCTCTATTAAAATGGATTACCTTTACCCCCACTCTCACTCTTCCCTCTGCACTC
Source organism: Sciaenops ocellatus (assembly GCA_033000465.1). NCBI lineage: Eukaryota > Metazoa > Chordata > Actinopteri > Sciaenidae > Sciaenops > Sciaenops ocellatus. The sequence continues at coordinate 9,927,393 of CP136886.1, forward strand.
CCCAAAAATAATGTATAAGATTTCTGTCAGGGCTTTTGCAATAGATTGGCTTTTTGTATATCTGTTTCCCGGAGGAGTAGGTGAGGTTATTTTGGAGCTTTTGGTAGATGGTGGTTGGTAGTTGGAGGAAGCGATTTGCTGAGGAGGTAAAACAGCATCATGAGGGGATATACAGTATTGCAGTCATTATCTACTACCCATACAGCAGACTCAATCAGTGACTTTTTGTACTGCTGACATGAAATACACAGTAATAAAGTAATTATGAGGTAGACTGTGCAGTTCACTATGAAGCTGACAAGCAAATTCCAAAACTGGTGTTTAAGTTGATACAATTATTGGCATCACTGTCTACTAAGAAATGATAACTCTGAACTAATGGCTCACTTAATCATAATAAATGAATTACTAATGCTTTATAAGCTGAACAACTTGCTGTTTATCCTCCTCCAGAGTGTCAACTTGCTGTGTCTTTAAAATAATCATTGTATGAATATTTAATTTATAAATAAATAAGCGAATAAAGAACATGGATTTTGGTACAGATGGCATGCAGCAGAGCTACAAGATCAAAAGTTGTTCTTGTTACTTAAGCATTAGTAAATAAATATTATATTGATGATTATTATATAGTAATGATTATTACTATTAACCATTAAAAATATGTTACAGCTTTTAAATCCTTACAAAATGCGATTAGAACATTAAAATGTCATACTTTATCATTTCTGACAAAATTAAGAGTCTTCAAACTCTTTGAAGCTCTACTTCACACCACAGTGGTGCTGTCAGTTGAATGCTAACAGCAGCATGCTAATATACTCACAGTGATAATGCAAACATGCTGATGTTGGGAGATATAATGTTGACCCTGCTCAACATCTTAACTTAACTTTTGCTAATTAGCACAGTCACATAAAGCTGAGCTGAAGCTGATGGGGTCATTCATACTTGACCTGATGATGGCTCTGTCTAGATAAAAGGTCAAGGAATCACCAAAGCTATTACAAATTAGTAATGTATGCATCATATTTAATTGCAATCCACATAAAACCCAAAATGTCAGCCTCATGGTGGCACTAGAGGAAGTCATGGGTTCACCAATGAAATTCCAAAGAATTCAATGGTCTAGTACATATAGCAGATTTCAAAATATTTCACTGATTAGATAAAAACTTTGACTATCTGGTGGTGGTCAGATGATCTTGAATGATTCATTCTCTGGGGATCATAAATGTCTGTATAGTTGCATTACACTCCAACAGTTGGAGAGATATTTCAGTCTGGACTAAAGTGGGGCACCGACAGACTGACATTTCTATCCACAGAGCAATGTCATTAGCTTTGCAAAAACCAACCAGCACTGACCCTTAATCTTGTATTTCCCTTTCCCATTTAAATTATGTCTTCTTAATCACGTAATAACTCTGGACTATCTGGACGCAGGCAAATTGGCAGTTTAAGGATCCATGTGAGGGCGTACAGTAAGAGATAAGAATCATCATCCATGAAATAATGCTGTTCTTCCCGCTGATGACTAATGGTGTCATGAGAAAGCTGCACAACTGTTCATCCCTCTATCTGTCCGTCCTTTGTGATATCTCTTCTTCCATTTGCTTGCACATTGTTTCTGATTATTTACCGAGCTGCAATCCCCTAAACCCAGACAGACAGGAGAGGGCTGATTTGTATTCATCTGGACCTCCACACAACGTGACAGTGTGGAAGGAAAGGAGGAGTGAGTGGGCAAGAATACGTGAGTGTATGTGTGTTCGGGATATATATCTCAGCGTGTACGTGCATGTCCAGGTGTATACATCCCTGTGAGAGTTTGTATGTGTGTGTGGGGCAGCTTACTTCTCCACACACCCTGCACTGCCCAAGTTAATTAGTTTATTTATGAGGGAGGTGAGCAGCAAGAGGAGGCAAATGAAGACTTAGTATTGTTACTTATCCTGACAGAGCAGGATAGTGAAGAGATTAACTATGTGGGTCTGAGATACAGCTCTTGTGGATTGATGACTCCTGAGCAACTGGGAGACAGACTCAACAATTCTTGATACTAACAACCTCCCATGAAAACCTTGTATCTCCTACAAGTGACCTCCTCTCAAACAAAAAAACATCAATTGTCATGTTGGGGGTGAAAAACTTTAAATTCTCTGTTAAATATACTGAAATTCACTTACAATACATGCTTTATTTCACTAAGACTTGACAACTTGACTTGATTATGGATTGCTGGTGTTTCCATTACTGCCCTCAAATGGCTTGTCTCTCTCCAATAGGACATTATAGGAGTTGATGACCTTTCCTTGTTTCATGGAGTGCCCCAGGGGTCCATCCACGGGACATTATTGTTTTCTATTTATATGTTACCCTTAAATCAGCAGCTGTTTTTTCATCTTTATGCAGATGATGCATGCTATACATTTCTTTTCATCTGAATGATCTTAACAGTCTATACGTTGTCTATAACATGTATAACATATCTTCATGACATCAAGAACTAGATGGACCAAAAACGACATGTTTTGTACATAAATGTTGACAAACTAATGTAGAAATCATTGCTCAATTTCCTACAGTGAAAACAGTTCAGCAGTCCTTGGGTTCTTTAGAAGACCATTCAATATCAACATACAACATACAAGAATTTCCAGTTTTATTTGGACAAAGGTCTACTGAATATGTTAACAGTCTCAGAACTACAATCACCACAATAACCTGGTCCAATCATGTTTCATCTAGTTCAAAAAACATTTCAAAAAATTGAATCCATAGTTTCACGTCAAGACCACTCATGCCTTTGTAATCTCCCAACATTTTCTTTTTCAGAATCAACAGACTTTTAACAATCAAACAGCCTACACACACACACACACACACACACACATACACACACACACACACACACACACACACACACACACACACACACACACAGACTAGGCCTACTCCATTTTTACAGGACCATCAAGACACTGGCTCCAAATTTATGTTAGAATCGATTTTATTTCTTTAAATTACTTATAAGGCATTACATATTAAAGTCCCAGCACACATTGCTGCACTGTTACATCAGTACTGTCCTTCGCAATGTTTGAGGTAATCAGACAAGCATTTGGTGAATCCTGTTTTGAAAGGTGCTGTATAAAGAATTATTATTCTTTATTATTACTATATTTCCCTGGAGGGCCAATAAAATGTATATCCATCTGCTGTAAAGTCCTGTTTTCTAGCTCACCAGTTCATATAACCCTCCAACTCAAAACACTTCTGCCAAAACATCAAGTAGAAATTGGACATTTATTAGACATTTTGACCAAATTACACCTGTTCTGAAATCCTTTCAAAGGCTCCAATTCAAGCTGAATTGGATTTTAAAGTGCTTCTGTTGACATATGATGTGCTGTAAATCATTACATGGCTTTTTTTTTACCTCACCATTCAACCTCATCATCCGTCATCTACCCTGTCATGTCTGCCAGTTGCTGGATGCTGTCAGCATGCTGAATCAAGGAAAAGAAATCTGCAAGCAGCAGGGTATTTTAGCAGTTGCTCATCTTTGGCACCAAATCCTGTTGCAATTAAAATTGTAGTGGAAGCCTTCAAATCCAAAAATCACACATTTTTTCTCATTGCACTCATATGAATGATTGGATGTGCACGTGAGGCAATAGGATTGCCTGCATGCACACACTGAAGCAGAACAGGTCGAAGAAAAGGGACTTTGCTTAATCAATATCCACATTAGCAGGCTTACAGTCAGGCATGAGAAGGCACAAGCAAACAAATCCAGAGAGGCAAAGCAGGCATGCAGGCAGGTCATAAACAGGCAACGGGTCAAAACATGAGTAGCCGGTATCAGGCAGAAAATCAGGAACAGGAAAACGGGAACAGGTACAGATGGCTGAATTGCAAGTGCATAATATTGACTACATAGTGAACTGCCAAAGAGAAAGCTGGTGAGCTGTTTATATACACTGAGGGACTGATGAGATTATAAGAAGCAGGTGTATCAGCAGGTGGGAATGAAATGGGAATGTGAACAGATGAGCAGGTGGATGTTGAAATCAGGTGACCAGGATGGATGAGGGTATCTGCTGAACAGGTGAATGGACGGTCTGGAGAGTTCCTCTGTAATTCATGGGCTCGGGGGGAAGTAGGGAATGGCTGGAGGCAGGGACAGAGAGACAGAGTGAGCAAAGTGATAAGAACTGAGGCAGCCGTATAACACTGACCTTAGTGCCGTCTAGTTTAAAACTTAATGTCGACAGGATTGATATAGACACCTGCCGTTGGTTACCCAGCGTAGGGGTATAGTAGCCTTGTTAAAATTCTGCAATTTGCTGCACTCACTGTTTTATGTTGCTGCATACTAATTGCTTCATTTTGTCCTGTGTTAATTAGTGAATCCAGGTAGGGCTTTTTTCTCTTTTAAGCCCTTTAAGACATTCTTGTGACAAAGGGCTGTACATTTTGTAGCATTTCTAACATACAAGGTGCTAGTATAAAATTCTAGAAAAACAGACTACAGCCACCTTTACAGTAGCATTCACCTGTTACAGGGACAAAAGTCAGCAGTGATCCCCATTTTACCCTATAAACCAACCTGGAATAGTACCCACCGGGTTTGTTGTGTGTCAGTTGGTATGTCATAATTTAAATAAACACCAATTTATTTCTTTTTTTTTTTTTTACTAGATTTGTGACATAGACCAGCCCCTGTAAGACTGGGTAAGAGTGCTGGAGCCACCTTGGGGCCCTTACTATTTCACTTATTAATTGTGTTTGGTGGTGCATAATACCAAAAAAGATTGGTAATTAATCGAATTACCATAAATTGCCACACAATCTAGCTTGCCCACTTTTTCCAGTTTGTTTTCTAGCCTGGAGAAAAAGATGATATATCGGACGCCTTCCCTCGTTTGACTACAGTGCTACTGTGTAATAAATAACCTCTGCTGCTGTTGTTTAAACTGGAAGTTTGATGGTGGCACCAATAATGTATTGCTCCCGAGGACTGAAGGCGTGCCGGTGTCTTAATGTTTTAATGATCCCATAATCTTTGCCCATATTGTTTTAGTCATAAATGTTGCTAAAATATATAACAAGATACATTTTTGCCATGTTGAACTAATTTTAGGAACATTTGATGAGCTTGGTGGCATTTTATTTTATGAACTTTCAAGGGCATTTCCCACAGTAGGCCTTGTGAATTTCCAAACTTGACTTGGACTAATATACATGCTGAATTCAGTATATCATACAGGTTATTTAATGTCCTCCTAGCTGCACTTTGTTATTCCAATGAAAGGCCAACAACTAAGACTCAACACTAATAAGAGCAGATGTGGAGTGATTGAAGTGTTCCCATTTTGAAGCAGACAACTGCAGTGTATTTAAGTTAATGCTGTTGAATAATTACCATCTTGGTGAACAGGCTCAATAGCAACCGCCACTGTTTGCATTCAGATTGCCTACCGGTTACTCATTATGCAAGGACTTTAAGCAGAGGAGCTCTGGATGAAATGATCAATCAATTCTTGCTCTTGCTAGGCACTGAGACTGAGCTTGCTAAACTAACATTACACCAGGTACTTGTTGGAAACTTCTTGGAAAAGATATTTTGTTCATATCCAGCCATCTTAGATCTAAGATCAGTTGGCGTAGTAGTAAACGCTCCTCTGTTGGCTGTTGAGCTACGAGAACAGCAAGTGCTGTCACTCTGTGCTTTCTATATCCATAATAGACCATCTGTATTCAGGCGGTACAAGTTCACACGGGTACACACACACACACGCAAACACATACACAATACTTGGCACTTAAGAATGACACAAACTCTTCAATATTCTAGGCCACTGTCAGAGGCCTGACTGAAACACCTTTGCTACAAATTACTTTATAGAAAAGATAGAGTTTGAGAGTATAGTTATCCTCCCACTCCCTGTTGTAATGGGTTCTGATGCCTGATACATAGGAGCTGGGTAATGACATGCAAAATGCACACTCTGGAGGCAAGGTAATGGATAAAATCTATTTTCTTGTTTCATACATGCCAATTTGGAGTTGTTGGAGTGAGCCTGTTCGGCTGGAACTATCTCTGGTTGGTAGAACTGACAGTAATGAGCACATCAATAAGAAACCTAAGATCTGCCCCCTCAGCCCTCCTGTCCTACCCTCCTGATGAATCGAAGTCTCCAAAGACACTCGCATCTGGGCCAATTTATGGCTATAATATGGCTTCCTCTGGTTCCAACCAATACTGCTGAGTGGGTGCTTTGAAAGCCTGCATATGAATGAAGGAATAAAAATATATGTGGTGTTTACACCCTAGGGTTTGAAAATAGAAATAGAGAGTGATTTCATTGCATCTCTTAGAGCGATTTGTGATCACAACACAAAACTAAATACCTCTTAGTCGCAAAAAGGATGGTAAGTTTGTGGGATCCTTAAAGAAATAGTTTGACATACTGGAGAATGTCCTTATTCACCTTCTTGCTGAGAGTTGGATGAGACGATTGATACCACTCACACGTTTGTATCTTAAATATTAGGCACAACCAGGAGACAGTTAGCTTAGCATAAAGAGTAGGAACAGGAAAAAAACAGCTACCAGCACATCTAGAGCTCAGTAATTAACACATTATATCTCATTCATTTGTAAGCTTCAGAGGTGCTTGTAAGTAGGATTTGTTATCTTAGTCTTTATGCTAAGCTAAGCTAACCTGCTGCTGGCTGTAGCGTCATATTTACTCTACAGACTTGAGAGTTTTATCATGAAGTGTATTTCCAAAAATGTCTACCTCTTTCTTTCATAATCAAGAGGAGATTATGTTTTACTCTGTCTTACTTTATTTGTACCAGACAATATAAAGTAATTTATAAATTATATTCGATTGGCCTTTTTTGTTTTTTCCGTTTTTGAGTGACCTCTACCCCGGTAGTCTCCATTAGGATTGGATTGTTTGCTCAACTCTGAGGGGAATTATGCAATGTTGATAACAGGTTGGCTCATGAATCATATTTACAGTTATAGCCAGAACTGTCAGTTCTACATAGACACATACTGGCCATAAAATGGATTTGTTTGATCACAGAGCGGGGTGTAAAATTGGCTGCCTGTCACATTTCACACATTTATAACTACCGCCTGACTTTACCCATCAAGTCCCCTGGAAAGAGCAGTCATGTCCAAACACGTGTGAGTGGGTTGCGAGAATAGGATACGGACATAATGTAGAGACACAGACCGTGCATGCATGTTATAATCAGCATGCAAATAACAGGGTAAGTGACATTTCATTCTCGAATCAGTCGCCAACGGAGCAGCAATGGCAATAAAGTCATAGCGATAATGAAATCTCCAGCAAGGGCTCAAACTGAGGTTTTGTGGCCTTATATGTGTGGCTGTGTGCATTCATCCACTCATGCACTCAGGCCCACTGTGGGCACATCTGAGCAAAATTAATATCTAGCCTGAGAAGCCTCCAGTGAGTTCCGCCTGGGTCGGTGTCATTCGGAGAGGCATATGCAATCAGGCACACTGTAAAAAGTGACATTTCACTTAAGCTTGCCGCTGTGCCACCGGCTAATGCATGCACGCACATCAGATGGCACCTGTCACAGCACTCAGCAGGAAGCAATATCACCAATTCAACCCTGTTCTGATAAATGGATTAGTTCAGATTAGCTGGTGTCCACTACAGCAAATTCACTGAGGGTTGACCAGGTTTATAGATTCACTTCCAGATGGTGCTTCTGGATTGTGCAGTGTTTGCAGCAGTTATAGTACAAAGTTTAATTGCCATATGGTAAAGACGCCACAGTCATATTAAACGTGACAAATGTATGCATGTGTAAGTAATCTGATTAAATGCGTTCCACTCACTGTTCAAATAAGCGACAGTAAGCAAGCTATAAATCCAGCAGATGCTATGATTGAAGTTCCTTGTCTTCAGGTGACACGCAGCGTCAGTTATCATCTCCGGTCTGTGATGCAAATGGGAAACTTATCTTATTTTAGTTGTCCCCAGTTTAATAATGGTACCAATTAAGGATTCTGATCAGGTAGGTGATTGAGCTGTTGTTATCTCCATTGAGTAAACAAGGTTTCTTTCTTCTCATCACTAGGCTTCATTAGCAAGCATAACACATGGCTGCATCCTGGCGCCCACGAAGACATGAATCTATAGCTCGGAGTGGACTCCAGCGTACAAACAGATATATACGTGGAAACATTGGCACAAACACTGACTATTTGAATTAAGGCTTTAAATGCGTTTGTCCTGGGGAGATGATTGATTGCTACACCAGCGGCAGTATGTTTACCTACCTTAATCTAACTTGACTCCAGATATGTGTCTATCATGGATGGATTTCTCGATTCCTACTTGTAAAACTCGTAAAAGAAAGTGCTGTGAAACTCTTCGGGGAAACAACAAGTTATTCAGTTGCTGAATGGAAGGAAAGATAAATCCTTTTTGTGCTTTACAAGGTCACATATCTTTGTGCACTCTGGAGCAGAGACAATATGATGTATGAATGTTCCTGGTTATGGGTCAGTGACGAGAAACGCAGTCATAAGAGAATAATGGAAAAGTACATCTGATTTCAAAGAACATGTGAGGATTAAGATTAAATTTTGGTTGTGTGGTCATCTTCCATTTATGTTAAGCCTTCAACATCGGGCTCTCTGCATTCTCATCTAAAGCCAACCCTAACCTTAATGATCCCGTTGATGTTCATTCAGATAAAATGAGAAAAAAATAGACATTTTCTCTCAATGCCCGTCCATTTCACAAACATATGACAACAGACACCCCTTCCCCTTTTATCCTTTCACCCCTCCCTCTCACTCTCCCCCTCTCTGTGTAAACTGGGAATGCTTTTCATGCTTCATTAAGGCTAGCAGTGAGTTTCCATTTAAATCCATTACTTTATAAAGCTCAGCGATACACAGTGGTGATGATGTTCTCATAACCCCATTTAAGATTTCATTGCTGCTGAAATGAGCTCTGGTGTAATTCATAAGTAATAATGACATTTGGACCAGTGTCGCCGCTGTTTTGTGCTTCGTTCCAATTTCTACGCCGGGCAAACTCAATGGGGATGCTTCATCGAAGCCTATTCAGAAGCATCACTGTTAATTCTGCATAACACCGCCACCACCACCATCGTATGACGACACCCATACAGCATGTTCCTCATCAACTGCTGAGAGACACGCACATAAAAGCAGCATTAACTCCCAGAAATGAGCAGATGTAATATCTCCAATCATGCGCAAGCACAGATGATGTGAAGTCCATTTTGGACGATTGAAGGCCCCCATGGCTCTCTTTCGAGCTCGAGGAGGAGATGACCGTAGCATTTATTAACACTGATAAACCTCTTACCTGTACTTTCCCATCCCCTTTACCTCTTAATAAGCTCTGTTCATCCGAATTCCATTTGGCCACAATCAGCCACGGTGATTTCTCTCTCTCGCTCTCTCTCTCCCAAGGCTAAATTATGCCTCGTACATCATCGTTTCCTTGAGCCTAAGCAGATGCTCCGAGCAGAATGAGGTTGGGAAGGGTGTATCGAATTAATCTAAATAATTGGCCTTAGCTTGTGTGAGCGGGCTCTCACACTGATTCTCGGACAGCGTAATGAAGTTGCGACCTCCCCTAAGATGAGGCTGGTCAGTCAACCTCCAGCTCATGTGTAGCATGTGTCGTAAGCATAATTAAGTAGCTACAACTGTGGTGAGCAATGCAATGACAGTGTACCCCCGACCCCAACACTCATAAATCATAAACTCCATGTTGTCGCCCTAATCTTGATTATAAATAACACCCTCAGGTCCAGAGCTGCTGAATTATTCATGTTTTGCTAATAGAGGTATTTAAAGATATTCTATGTATCTTTACATGTGTAATGCGCACACTTATCCTAACGACTCTTGGGATGTGTACGGACAGGCATTAGCAAAAGCTAACAGACTAGTATTTCTGTTGCAAACAAAGGCAGAGAAAGGCCAGGACTGCTGTCAGGGGAAAACACGACATGATGCTAAGCATACCATTGTAATAATCAAGCATGTATGGTCATCTAATGGCTTACTGTGGATGTTTATTCTAGTTATAGTAATGCATTGGTGTCCACGAGAAAGCTCTCTTCTCTTTAACCTAAAGGCTTTCAGTTTCAACCTGAAGTTCAACAATCGCAGAATTAAATCTTTTAACAAGTAGAGGTTGTTGTCTTGGTGAACGCAGCCACAAGACATGATGTTTACTACAGGGGTCTTTTCCTCGACTAATTTTCAGTTATAGAATGGAAAGGTTCATGGAATAGACATAAATTCAGTCTTTATGCACTTTCTACTGTAAAATGTGGCTCTGTTGTAGCTCTGCCTCCAACAAAAGTGAAGCTAGCTAAGTGACCTTAGCTTGGCATCAGGTGTTTGAAGCTCTTACCTCAATCCAGCATTTAGGCAGCTGTAAATAACTGGCACATTTAAAGACCTTGTTTGTGATTACAAAAAAAAGGAACAGTCAATTACATGTAACAAATCACTTAAAATATCAAGATAAAATAAGCTAAGATAAACTAAGCCAAGCTAAGATAAGATTTATTGATTCCACAGTGGAGAAACTCACTTGCGATACACAAGGTAGATAAGAAAAGTACTCATAAATAAAAATAAAATACAAAATAAAAGTAATATACACGATATACACCTTTCAAATACTGTATATGGATATGCATGTTTGATCATTTCACAGAAATATTGTGCTGTATACACACATGGTGTATTATACTATATAGAGAGATTTTCTAGAATACAGCAGGAGCTAATAATCTTACTCAGGTAGCCTGAAGTACAGACTGAAAGAAAGAAAAACAAAAAGCTAATAAGAGAGAAAACACAAATAGCTAGTCTGATATTTAATGTGCATTTCAAAGTCTGTGGCTGTCAGGTTTCCATTTCACACAATGCCATTGGTTAGGGAGTGTTCACCTCAGCTAAATCTCTCCACGCAGATTGTTTCAAGCAGGAAAACAAGACTGTCCCTTTTTTTTTTTTTTTTTCAGATCTATGTCAGAAATCAAACAGTGGCCTTTTGTGTTGCTATCTTGCCCCGAAGCATCTTTGATGAAGTGTATATAAAACACTGATTGATATGGAAAGATTGAAGTGGAGGGAGAGAGGTGAGGACAAACTCAGATGATCAAAGAGATGTGGAGTGGAGAGGAGAAATGGGCCATACGTGGGGGATGCTTCCCTTTAAATTGCTATAAATAAGACTTTGAAATTCCCTGAACCTTTTGTCACAGTCCCATGGTGTTCATCTCTGACATTTATGAATTAATGAAAAGATGGCAGAATGTCAGCCTATCTATTTGTAGGTTTGCCCAGATAGCGTTGGTGTACACTGTACTGTGTGCATTACGCTTTCTTCCAAATGTAACACAGATACATTTTAAACACACGCACACACAAACACATGCAAGTCCACAGTGGGGCACGTCTTCTCCCTTGGTTTTGCTCTTTCTCATTGCCATATGCGCACACATTCATATGTATACAGTAATAGAACATCAGCTACTCTAAATGAGGCCACTAAATGGTGTATACCAGATACATAATGAATACTACTAACATACTACTGTGTATTCAGTAAAAATGCCCTATTTTGCTTCATGCACTGGGGCTCGAGATGGATAAATGGGAAGGAGCTCTTGCTGTTCTTTGAGCAGGGGGATAGAAGCCTGCTGAGTGTTACTGTGATTTGCTATGACAGCCATGCCCCAGTGCAACATTCATTTAAAGCACAAAGTAAGCTTTGTCCATTTGTTTCTGTTAGTGTGTGTACTTGGGGGGGTGGGTGAGTACAGGGCAGCAGGGACTAGATGAATGCAGAAAAGTGTGTATTTCCCAGCCAGGTGGAATCAGACAGTGTCTTCTTTAAATGACAGATGAGCTTGGAGACCATCTACATACATCATGTTTTGCTAGACTGATCAGGAGAAAGAGTGGGGAGCAAAACAGAGAAATCCCTACGGCACAGGATTTTGGACTTAATAATTTCATGAGAGGCTGAACACTGTGAGAATTACACCAGACAGACAGAAGAGCCTGCTTATTTTCAGCACCAGTTGGGTGGTATTTTTTGCTCAGCCTCCCTGACTTTTTTTTTCTATTGAAATACATAGCTGGGTCAGATACACATGCATGGTGCTATTCCCTCCATTTTGTCCCATCTGTTTATCATGGCGCATTACTAACACAATCAGCAGATCTTGGCACACGATGTGCCAGACACTGGTGGAACAACTGCCACAGAAGCCCGTATTTCTACACCACATTTTCTTTCTGTGTCAAAGGATTCATTTAGAAATTATATTACTGCTGTAGGATCAGAATTAATCCCTAATCTGCTTTTGTGTTACACGCTCACCAGACCTCTCAGGTCGGAGAGCTTGTTGTGGAGTTTCACCAGCTATATTTATGAATCTAAAATGAGTTTACAACTAGCTAGTTACAAACGGGTGATTTGCAAAATCTCATTGTACCATTAAAACCTAAGAAATGTCTTAGCTAAGTACTTCAGTTATGTGTAAATTGGCTGCAAGGAAAAATCTGTAGCTCCATCCAGTCGTAAATAATCTGTGTCAACAGAAGGTCACTGTAGCATTACAAGCTGTAACATAACTTCCAAAAATAACAGTTTTAGAGCGCTGAACAATATATTAAACCTGACAATCCTTTGTAAGGGATGACGGGGTCATCCCCATATTTCACAGCTCTATATTCCCCTAATATAACACATAGCACTTTACATCTGTCTTCTGAGTGATGAGATATTTAGTATATAAATGGACTAAGCATATAAAACAACAATGTGGGTATTCATTAAGTTATTCTTCTAGTACACACTTTACAATGTAATTTAATCTGTTTTTGTCTCCGGTAATCTATGCTGTTCTTTCTTCTGCAACGTTGTTGAAGACTTTGGTAATCAGTGCATATAAAGGTAGACAGATGTTTGATGGTTATGTTCCCATCACTCAAAGATGCAGAGTAATGATACAGATGCAGATCTATCTTGGTAGACGATTATGTCAGCTAGACCGAATTTTTACTTCTCTGAGTTTCAAAGGGTTAGATTGAGGGTAATTCAAAATCTTCACAGTTTACATCACTATAATTTTGAATTTTAAAGTGTCTGGTTGGCCGCCTCGACAAAAACCCACAACTGTGCTGAGTCTAAACGTTTTATGTTCAAGCTAACGTTACTTTTGTCAGTTGGTCCAGCAGTTCCACTTCGCAGCAACCTGTTATAATTCATCCATGCATACATTTCGACTATGTCTCAATTCGGATACTTTTGTTGGTACACTTCTATGAGTACACTGTGTATATTACGTACTTCCTAGCGTAGTGCACTAATTTTGACAGGGTAGTGTTGTCTGAGTTCGAGCACAACTACTGTGCACTTACCGGAAATGACCATTGCAACATTTTACCACTCTTTCTCTGTCTCCAAATTACAACATTTAACTGTCAAACTATAAATGCAAAAACATATGTACAGCTTACATTCACATATTGCGGTGTTCAGCGCAACAGCTTCTTTGTCCACCATTTTCACAATGCCGGTGGTCCTTCCCTTCCACTACATAGCCAAAATGGCGACCACTGAAGTCGAGAAGTGTCCAGCGTTCCACATTCAACTTTTTGACCGTTATGAGTGCACCATCCGGGGACTCACAGTACACTGAATTTTGACATAACTGACAGTATGAACGTGCTTATGTACTCAAAATAGTATGCTGGAATAAACTTTCAGTGTATCTGTGGTGTGCATTCGTATTTCGGGTTGTTTACTGCATGTAAATGCATCCTTACTTTTATTCCTATGATTTATCAATTTGTCCGTCTCTATTTCATTCTATTCTTTTACAAACTGATATTTAATTTTCCTTTCTTTGATTTTTAAGTGTTGTGCTATGCGTTATGTTAAGCAGCGGCACAATAATTTGGGTTATTCACATTTATTTTTCACTATTTTGGGACTTCTGCTCTTTTTTGTTTGTGTGAACTGTCTGAATTCCTCAACCTTCCATGGCCATGTCCATTGCTCTGAGAACCATTTGTTATGCAGGTTCATGAGATCAAGTGGGTGTTTGTCATTCCCGAGCTCACTCCTTCACAGTGGTTGGCTGCCTGTCTCCCCGCGATACCACAGTGAGGAGAAAACAGCATGACACGGACCATGGTCGTCTGCCTCACAGAAGAGGAATGTACAGAGGCCACCTCTCATATGTTGCTCTGATTTGCTCCAATGTTAGATTGATTTCCCGGCAAGATGGCCAAGCAGACGGTATTTGCTACAGCAGTATGATTCTACTGTCAGTCATGCAGCAGATGCTCGTGCTCTGCTGGAGATAACAGAGATGCACTCTGGAAAAAGAGGGGCTCACGCAAACACACACACGCACACACTATTATGCTCATCGACAGTCACAGCAGGCATGAGTGTGACCCCACAAATAGTGATGAGGTCATTACATCCGACTCAGGCAGAGCTGGAGCCTGGAGGCTGTGCGCCAGTAAAACAGAAGAGAGTACACCATGTTCTTCAGAAAGGCCAGAGGTCAGGACGTGCTAGTCCCTATGCTTGTCCACGGCAGTGGATACAGGACGGGGAGCTGGTGACATCACACAGGGCCACTCGCAGTGACTCACAGACACTAATTATGGTTTCAACCTCCTGCACTCGCTCAGTTTGACTCCTCTCCACCTCACTGCTGACATTTCCACCTGCGACATTTTGACAATCTCTCTCAAATCTCTCGTTCTCTCTTGCTTGAACTTTTTTCTCACCTTTCAGCGTGTGTGTGTGTGTGTGTGTGTGTGTGTGTGTGTGTGTGTGTGTCTTTCTCTCTTGCACTCACACATCTTGTATGCAACAATTAGATAGTATAGCAACATTTATATCCTGTCATAGTTCATGTCATCCTCTTCTCTGCCTTGCTCTTCCTCGCTCACTTTTTCTTCGTAGACCTCTTTGGAAACATTTTTAGCTTCTGTAAGAGCAGAGAAGCAATTGTGAACTGCGACTAGAGGAAATGGACTGAATGGGGATAACACTCTGCCACTTGACTGGAAAAAAGGCAACATGCGCTGGGGTAAATCAAGGCTCTTTTTGGTTGGGTCTGCTGATATCCTGTTAAGGGATGATTCACTCGATATCCAAACAGGTGAATAGAGTGGTGAAGAGGTTACACAGTGAATGGCAAGATGTGCAAGGATGAGGCGCAAAAAAAGCGAAGAATATAACAAGTAAACTTTGTGAAAAAAAGGTTTATATATAGAGAGAGAAGAAGTGCTGTAAAAGGGAGGGGTTGGTTTGCAGCAGCAGTGGGTGGGTTTCTGTTTGCGCTCCCGGTTAGCTCTCAGCTGGCTGATATGAAGGAGCCTTGGCAGAGCAGTCAGCCAGCAGCCAGCACACCTGAGGAGTAAACACGACAGATTCTGATAGACCCTGACACAGACTGATAAGCGCTCTCCCACAATCCCCCAGTGCTGTCCACAGCAGTGCAGAAACCTTATCGTTCGGTGCACCATGCCAAGCCTGCCTTCCCTTACATCGCCACCTTCGCAGTCGGCGCGCAACCACCCCCCGATAGGCCGAGCGATCCCGTCCACGATCCCGGGTGTGACGTAGTGGCTGCGCGTGCTCAACCTGGTGGGGCTGGAAATTATACTTGACTCCTGCGATGATTCATCTCATCTTGGTAACCAGCATATTTTATTAACATCCTGAGGCTTGATTGAGCACCACTCCAAATCCAAGTGTAATGATGTAGAGCGGGCTACCATATAAAGAGAAAATGAATGATGAGATGCCAACGTTACACCAGTTATATGCAAATTGGCTAATAAAGATATCTCTCTATAAAATGATGTGTAGGAATAATCAAGAGAAATAATCAAATCAGACGCATGGTTACTGTAAAATATTTCTTTGTGAGGAGAGGTAGTAGAAGTAGTGGACACAGTCACTTATGAAAAGATGTAGTGGTAGAAATATTAAAAATAGCAGTGCAGTAGAAATAGTAAGAGCAGTAAAACTGAAGTAGATGTATGATAAATTAGACCTGCATGCAGGTATACCAGGGTCCAAGTGCCTGATACAACTAAGCGATATTACATAGAATACATGGTATTTTGTGATTTAGCATCCCCAGTTTCAGAGTGCAATACCACTGTGGTAAATATGGACAGTTGTACATGTGTGTTTGTTAGGATTATATTACTTATAATCAAAAACTAGCAAGTCGATCGCTTAGTCACTCTCTTCTTATCTAACTAGCCTAGTAACACTGCCCACTTGCCCGGCTCCAGTTCTGGCACAACACTGGCTATGCTCCCTGTCAACATTCCCCGTAGCCTGAAAACCTCCTCTTCCTCCTCATACACTCCCCCCCAGTGCTCTGAGCTCACAGTTCAGGGAGGCGGCCATCAAACTGAATTAACATTAGCTAACAGCAGCTACGGTTCACTCTGTAAAAATCAAATGAGTTGACGTGGGTCACATTTTCTCCAGTTTCATCAAAATCAGTGAAATAGTTTGTGGTGTGTGACTTTGTGTCAGAAAGCGTTACGTACAGGTTCTATGTAGAGCCAGTGTTTGGTTTGTCCCATCTGGGCTGCTGTAGAAACAAAGTGGTTAAAAATGTCAGACTCCACAGGAGATATGTAGATATAAAAGGCTCATTCTAAGGTAACATAACCATAAGGAAATTATACACTAATGAAAACATAGTTATGAACACGATATTCCATTTCTGTCAGTAGATACCATTAAATGCTACACACTGGACCTTTAAAATCATCAATGGTAGAAAAATGACATGATGTTTGTTTAATAGATGTACTTTCTTGCTGTGTCTGCACCAAAACTATACTTTAGTATACTTAGTTACTTTACAGTTCTCTGCATTACACTTAAAAAAGCAAAAATAAGAATACTTGCTCATTCCCACAGGTCCTTGGCATTAATCCATAACACCTCTTAACTCTTAGTGTCACTCAGTGACGCTTGTTAAAATGCTTATAATTTCTATTGACCTGACGTCATTGATCTCTCTATTTGTTTATACGCACACACACTCACACACAGCTAATCAATTGTAACCTGGCTCTAACTGATCCCTATCACTCTCAATTACGCCAATCAGAGTTTGGTCTGCTGATACCCTCCGGCCTCTAAATATGTGGACTGTGCATCATGTTAACTGGTATCGGATCCTCTGGTGGGTGGACAGGCTGGAATCAATAAAAGCAGAGAGGATCCCCAGTGCAGCAGTAGCAGCACACAGCTGAGAGCGGGCAGGTCATGCTGCCGCAGGCGAACAGACAGTGAATCTACTGGGAAAGACATATCTCAGCACCAAACAACAATGTACTATACTACCCTTTTCTGCGTGACTTCTTAATCCTGTACTTGTCATTGCTGTGGGCAATAAACCATTCCGCTGTAACCAAGCGATTTAACCTCGCAAGATCCCTGAAGATGTGGAAAACATCTTAAGTTTTAGACAAAGGACCATGAGGCGATTCCATGAATTAAAATGGACATACTGTAGGGTGTGTTAAGTGAATAAAACATATTGAAAGTTTACATAACCTCTAATCTAAAGCACTGTTCTTCATAACAACATGTCATTACTGCTGAAATCACAGCATTAAGAAGCTTTAGGGATCGTCTGCTGGGAAGACGTCCTCTAAACACAAGGAGGCATTCACTTAAAAAAAAAAAAAAGAAGAAGCAATCAGCAGTGAGTGCTGAAAGGTCAAAATAGCATCTCATGCAGAGACAGTACAAGGCAGGCAACACTGCACCGCGCACGTTTGTTGATCTGCATTTTGAACGCAGCTTTGTGTGTGTCAGTCAAAAAACTGCTCAGCCACGGGACAAAGGTGATCAACCTCATAAAAGTGCTCATCTTCCCGTGGAATCTGGAAGAGGCTGTGGTTTGTTGGTGGTTTTCTGAAAGCAGCGCAGGTGGGAGAAGTTAGATGACTCAAATGCTGCATTAGGCCTATTTGTCAAAAAAAAGAAAGAAAAATCCGCTCTGCACCATACTCCATTTCACTCAAGAGGAAAATGGCCCTCTCTGCAATGATGACATAAGGACTGTGTGTCATATTTAATGCCAGTCATTTTCTGACATGTTGGTCGGTCCGCAGAGATGTTGTGCGTAATAGCCAGAGGCGTAATGGTTATGGTAGGAGTGGGGTTAATAAAAAAATAAGAAGGGCTGGAACTGGAGTGAGCAGGAAAGCCTGCTCACTGTGCCTCCATCTGAGCTGCTGGGTTTTATGCCGCTCTCTCTGATCCTCGCTGGCTGCATCATTCGCACATTCACCCTGGAAAAATAGAGCTGCATCTGTCACATTGTCACTCAGTGAATCGTCCTCCATCTGAATTACCTCCTTCAAATATTCAAAAATGAGGAGAGAGAGAGAGGGGAAAAAGGTTTGGATGAAAAAGTCTCGCCTGCCCATTACTCCGAACCCATGCGGTAGAGGTGTTGTCACGGAAACCAGCAGCCACTTTTACCAATCAAACATGCGTGACAGTTCATTTTCTCTCCTGGATTAGAAGTGCTAGCGCCAAAGTGTGAGCAGAGAGGCAGCGAGGCCAAGCAGGATAGCGAGAGTGTGACAATTGGACGGAAAAGGAAAATACAATTCACAACTGGAGGCACGGTGGAAAGAATTAGCAACTACTAATAAGATCAGTGGGTGGCAGCTGTTCGCTCACCATCTTGAACATCTGTTTATCATATCAAACAATACAGGAATTTACAATTCAGAGGAAGCTAGTCTGCAGCGGCACATGACAAATGTTTACATGGTGCTGTTGTAAAAAATATGGAAATCGCATATATTGATCCATCATTTCTACCCCTGCTCATCCTGTCATCTTTGCACTATGACTGGGATCAAGTGTGCATACTGAGAGATATATATTCTCCTTCTTTAATATGCACTTCAGTGTAATGTCCATGCAAATCATGTTAAATATTCACGTCCGCTCTGGCTCTCTCGGAGATTCATAAATGCGGGTAATGGAAAATGTTAGCATGGGTCACATTCAGGCCAGGCATCGTGATTTCAAAGGTTAACATCCAAACCAGTGTACAAAAGAGATTGACAGACATGGTTATGGTCAGATATTTCCATATTGCATAAAGGATTATGGCTGTGTCTAGTCTCTTGAAACCATAAAGTCTGAATACGCTCATTTTCATGCCTTTAGCTTGGTGAACATATACCGTATATGTGCATGACTGTAATAGGGGATTACAGCGACAGAGACCACCCGGTAAAGTAAAGTATATGGTTTGATTGCCCAGCTATGACCTGTGTGAAAAATAAATTACAATGCTGACAGAACACCACATCCTCTTAGCCCCGAGGAGAGCTGAAAGACGAGGATCCTCCGTGACACCATTTCTCTGCGGATTGTTAAATGCCACTTTTTGATCTTTTCCATTTATGAGTAACATTTTTATCCGCTGCCCCTAAGCACCGTGCTTTGCTAAGCTACATATGGGAGGCCAGTCAAATACCCAAACAGTTGCTGACCTCCAACTATCGTGTTATGCCTCCTGTGGATCTGCAAAGCAGGAGTTTAAAGTTGTATAACCTGTGTTAAGTTTCTTCAGCATTGTTGAGTGTTTTTCAAATAAGGTTTAAAATTATGCTACTACGACTTATTCCTCAAACCACCCTTGAAGACTCACGCAGCTTCCTCTTCCTCTCATTCATTCCTACATCGCCACCAGCAGCACGTACGTAAAGACAGTGGGAGATGTCGAACGCAGAGCAAAGATCAGGGCTATGTGTTTGAGGATCTTCTGTGTTCACTCTTTGAGTCGTCTTTTTTTGTTAGGCGAAGGCTGCTCTCCCGCTGCGCCTGCCCTACGCTTGCTTCTCTTTCCTGCTCCAGCTGCACTCCACCACTTCAAATGGCATGGCGTATTCAATTAGATATGCCCCGAGCTGACAGCCTGATCGAGGCTGCATCTCCCTCTCTTATTTAATTTATTTTTTTCTTTTTCGCTGCGAGTGGAGTGCTTCTCCCCAGAGAGCAGCACAACACCTCCTGTCACCTCACCTTCCGGTGCTCCATGCCTTCCTCCTCATCCCTGCCACTTTCTGTCTCAGCTGTGATGCAACACTGCCCCCACAGGTGTGTTTGGGCTCTTGCAGGATTATTGTCACTGCATGGTGGGGAGGCGACTGTGATTTATTGACTGACTCATGAGAGTTGGTTTCACGTATGTTAATGTGGGATGTCAAATCCCATCAGTTGACGGCTGTTCATTCATATAAACTAGGATCTGTGGCATGCACGTAAATCTGCCTGACATGACTTTTGCTTTAATGAATGAGGGTCAAGCTCAGCTTAGGTCATTTCATTTAAAAGACTTAAATACTACACATCCATGGATTTATAACAGATCCTCTGCTGTTGTGCACAGATGTTTGATGGATTCCTCTGCACGCATACAGTGTGATTTATAACATTTAGCATTGTGAATACCAAAACAACACATGCTGAATACCAGAAAGCCTTTTGCAGAATACTTTTTTTCCCCTTTTTTTTCTTCCCTTTTTTTCCCTAAGAGGAGTAAATGTAGATCATCTGGACTTTTCAGATAGGTGAACATTTTATATTCTCCTGTCATACACCAGGTAAGAGTCCTGTCTATTAATATTCAGCTTGATATTGTGTATAGAATACAGCCTTTTGAGCTTCACAGGTGGATAATTTGCTTTCTTGCCGGTATGCTTGCAAACTCGGAAACTGCTTCAACCTTATGTGTATTTAATTTCACCCCTGGAGTAAGGAGACACATTTATAATGTGCAAACATTAAAAAGGTCAAATTGGGTTTGACTTTCCAACCAACTCTTGATGCTTTTAGAAACCCATGTTTTGATAAAATCTTATAATGTCTCCAGAAACTACTTCATCATAGGTTACTGTTTGAAAGCAAACATGTTCATGAACCGATGCAACTTAGAAATAATGGCAATAAGGATTATGAAGATGTGACACCTTGATAAACAATCTGTACTGAATCACTTGTAATGTAATCGTCTTGTTATTGTAGTTATTGTTGCAATCAATAATGTTAGGGTCAGTTCTTAAGGTCATAATACCAACAAAAATATCTTACTATTTTCATAAATATTCACAACAACACATTTGTATCCATTTCAAATCAAAATGTCTCATTTCCTCATAGATAGATAGTGTATATGCAGCTCATAGATTCTGATCTTTTAGATTACCCACTTATTTGTTTCAGTGTGACATTATCTCGCTGCATATTCTCTAACCAGAGTTCATCAACTCAGACGTCATTGGACGAAGACTTACATGTCTATACCACATGACAACCGGCAGTCCAACAGTTAGTTTCCACCAAGTAAGTTGATCGGACAAGAGTCACGCCATGATTGCTGAGCACATCACTGAGACTTTTAGCTACACGTATCACTCTGCTTCACAGGTGTTCTAAATTCATTATCCATCTTAAATTGTAATTAACTTTGCACTGTAAAGATGAACCTTTTCCACAAATAACATTTGACTCGAACTATGAATGGTCTTCAGAAGAGAACAAAGGGAAGGAAAGAAGCCTGGATACTTCAGGTGTGCTCATATGACATCATCTGACCTAGACAAATTAGAGAAGAGCAACAAAGCTAACATACAGGCTTTGAACTGCTTTCAGACTTGGCTACATCTCAAAAATATTGACCTCAACTGGGCTGCAGTAAAATGTAGACTTATAGATCAAAGCTAGCAAGCTACTGTTCCCCGTAACCTGGAAGGGTACACCCTGGACAAGTCGCCAATTCATCACAGGGCACACAGACAATTTAGAGTCACCAATTACTCAATTAAGTGCATGTCTTTGGGAGGAGGCCAGAGTACTTAGAGAGAACCCACGCAGACACGGGGAGAACATGCAAACTCCACATAGAAAGGCCCCAGCCGCGGTCCGAACCAGAAACCATCTTGCTGTGAGGTGACAGCGCTAACCACTGCACCACCGTGTCACCACTAGTACCACTATGAGCACTTCTTAAGGATAAGCTTCAACAAAGCTGAGGGATAAACATTATATTTAGGCTACCAGCTGAATGAGTGAAACCGGCTTTTCAAACTATGTTGCACGTTTCAAATAAAGTGATTTTAAAAAAAAGCTTGGTCTTTGTCATCTGGATTAGAAAACAGTTTTTTTTTCACAGCAGCCATTTTGACTTGTCATAGCAGGGTAAGCACAGGTGTAACTAATAACACTAACGATGGCTCTGTTCTTTTGAAATGCCCCAGTAAGCCATGCGGCTAAGCCAAACTGCAGCAGGAACTCTGGAACTAGCTCACCTAAATGGAAAGCGGCCCTTGTTAGCGGTATTAATCACACCTGTGCCTCTCCTGCTGTGGCATGTCAGCTGCGAATGAGTCAGACGTTTTTTTTTTTTTTACTTTGCCTGTGAGTCTTTCACGAGGGACTGATAACGCTTCGTTATCATTCTACGTAACATTAGCCTGAAGATTACAGGCACATTTCTCCGTGGTGTGATATGAATAAAGTCATTGCAGGAGCAATTTCCCAGTTTCCATAATCCCCCCCTCCCAGAAATCTAGGGAGAAATTAATGTTTGCAAAAGTCATCTAAGCTTGAATTGAGGCTTTGCAGCAGGAGAATGCGTATCCCATGGTGGTTTGAGAATTAGGATCTGTTTGACTGGAACAATTGAGTCAGCCAGGTGCTCCATACTGGACTGTAATAAAGCTCTGCGTAGTGCACAGCTCACTTCTCAAGGGAACACAGAAACAGGGGAAAAAATCCTAGAAAACAGTGTAGTCTGGTGATGTTTGTGGGTATAGATATTGCTGTTTCCTGGTGTGGATTATTGAGGATTTTCTTAACCTCTCCAGTTGCCGTAAGAAAATGACGGTATCATGAACAAAACAGCCGCTACTTATCAATACTTAGAGCTGCTTACACCATAGCCTCTTAGTCACTGCATAATTTCACTGTGAGAACAAACTGCCCCCGCCTTTACTGTTGCTTTTTTTAAAAAAAATTTCAATTACTCTTTCTGTTTGTTCTTTCTGTCTCTGGCTGCCGCACTTTTGTATTTCCCTTTTATTTGCCATCACTCAGCCAACACCGATCCCTCTCAGTCGAAATTGAGGGAGAACGCGAATTAGCCGCGTATTTGCTCACAGGCCTTTTGAGGAACCTTGCAGTGAGAAGTGCCTCTTGGTCTAACAATTGAAAGCAGGTAAACCCAGTGGAATGTTTCCATGCCAACTGTGCGCAGTAACATCTTCAATTCACTTATTTTCCTTATAATCTAGGAGATGGATGAGAGACCTGTGCGATGTGCCTGGCAGTCAGTTGCAGTAGCAGCAGCAGCAGCACTGAGACTTAAGGCCCCCCAAGCCATCACACAAGCCGTCCCTTCTGATATGCTCGGTCTAGTGTTTTATTCACGTTTACTTTCGATGTTAAGATGTAGTTGTATCCATAAAGTGTGCACACAGTAATATATTTATAAGGGAGTGTGTACAGGCTTGACACATGCACACGTGTGCATACAGACGAGCCTTTCAGCACAACCAAGTGTGCATCAGCATTTCAGCAACACACAAGCAACCACTGTTGGTAGATGTTGTTGGTTGTGCTAATCAATAGTTAGAGGATGACCCTAACAGGCAACATTACAGAGCTTTTTTAACCTCTTTTAGCTCATTGTTTTGGATTAAATAGGGACTGAGCTTGAGACTTGACATTTTTAACAGAAAGTCTGTTTTAAAAATTGGACAAGTTGAGTGTAATGAAAATTTTATGAGTTGTATAAGTGGTCACAAGAACTGTGAAATTCAGACTTTTTCTTTTTTGGATTTTTTTTTTTTTTTTTTTTTTTTTTTGAAAATACAAAATATGAAATGCACCTTGTGAGAAAATATGTTAACTTTGAGGGGAGAAACACAAGTATACCCAAGGTTCTGATTTGTTTTGTGCATTGTACAAAATATAAAAGTACATCAATATGAAAATGCAACGGTAAACCATGAGGTAAAACATAAACCTCAAAAATCAAATTGAGACATTTATTTTCATTTTGACATTATTTAAAACTGTTTTTTTTTTTTTTTGCATTTTTTAAAGTTTAAAGTTGCACTTCAGGTTTCTACCAACTTTGGTCATCTGTAAAGAAAAATACTGCACAGTTTCAGTCGTTTGATTTGGTCTGTATGGTTGTTGCCAAGTATAATTAGGATGACTTTTATCTTTTACATTCAGTGTTTTACACAGCTAGCTCTGCTCAGTTTTTTCCCCACTTGTCATATCTCTCATAATTTCTTCTCTCTTTTACTCACTCTAAAAAATAACAACTATAACTGTAAGAAATAGTAGCTGACGAGGAGGAATAACAGAAAAAAAAAATTAACAGCCAAATCATTATTCATCATTCTAAATAAAACATTAAGTACATTGATATTTACCTTTTAAGTTGGACAGTTCACAATTTCACAATGGCTATGAAACATTTCTTGAAACGTTCCACACTTTTTTATTGTGTATATAAACACATTTTGCATATTCAAAAAAATATTTAAAAATGTGCATTCACAATTCATTACAGAGCTCACTCGCTGACACTTTTATCCAATGTAACTTACAAAAAAGGAACAATCAAGGTACAGTGCAACAAGGACGTGTTAGCGCAGCAATAAGTACTACTGGCAGAGAATTAAGTGGCAGTTCTAGGGTGGGATAGATTTAGCATGTCCAGTTGGTAGTGTGGGAGAGGAGGTACTCTCTCAAGAGCTTCAGAAGTCTTTTAGGTAGAGGTAGAGAGGGTCCGAGGGACGCCCTGCTCCGGTACAAACTGGTAGCACGTTCCACCAACAGGCAGCAACAGATGAGAAAAATGTGTACAGTGAGCGCTGTGGCTCAGGTGGTAGAGTGGGTCACATCCAGATACATCTATTCTAGCCAACTGGTTTAATCACATCATTAAAAAGAAGTGTGAACAATTTTGAGTTGTGCTGTGTCACAACTGTGCTCAACTTCAGCCGCCCGTGTTTCCCATTTTGCAACACAAGGGCATCATGGTGCAAATTGTCACTTCATTTCCTTTGAACAGCTGAAGAAAGACTTCAGTATCCCTCAGTCACATTTCTTTAGATACCTACAGGTGCGGAGTTATGTTAAAACACACTTCTCTTTAACAACCCCTCAGAGTACATGGATAGATGAATGTTTGAACATGGTTGACAGAGGTCTGGTGTCTATGTTATATAATAACATCCAGAGGGTTGCTGTCATATCACTTAACCGTCTAGCAAGGCTGTGGGAGGAAGAATTAAGAACCACCATTTCAGATGTAAACTGGCAGACAGCAATTACATTGGTACACTCTTCGTCAATATGTATTCAACATGGGTTGCTGCAATTTAAGGTTCTGCACAGGTTACATTTATCTGCAAGTAAGCTAGCCAAACTCTACCCTGGTTTAGACCCGACTTGCATCAGATGCAGGCAGGACCCAGCAAGCCTCAGTCACATGTTTTGGTTCTGCCCGAAACTGGCTCTATTTTGGACACGTATATTTGATACATTTTCATATATGTGTAATAAAGTTGTCAGTCCCAACCCATTGACTGCATTATTTGGGGTCGTCCCTCAGGAGACACCAATAACTGGGCACCAGGCTGAGGCTATAGCATTCTCCACTCTATTGGCTCGACGTCTGATACTCCTTAGTTGGAAGAAGGTTACGCCCCCCTCTCTCATAGGCACTGGGCGGAGGAGGTGATGTCCCATCTCAAACTTGAACAACTTAAATACCCATAGATATTATAAAGTTTGGCAACCATTTCTATCGTATTTCGAGGTTGAACCATCCCTCTATAGTGTAGCCTAAGTTAGCCCCCCCCCTTGTGTTTATATGTAACTCTGTATATGCAGTTATGTGTGTGTGTATGTATGTATGTATAGCTACTTTGTGTATACTGAGTAATTTCTCTGTTTTATTATCTTGATTTTTTATTTATTTAGTTTGTATTACTATTATTTTCTTTTCCCCTTGTCTGGGGTATTGAGTACTACTGTGAGTGTATAATGTGAAAATCAATAAAAATATTTGAATAATCATTGTGTTTTAGCAAGTGAGTTTAGATTTTTGCCAAAAGAGTGAATGCTTTGATAAATGGGTTCAGAGTTTTTGGTTCAGATAATGGAGTAAACTGTACATCTCTCTCAGATGGAAATGGGAGACAAGGAGGGCTGTAGTTAACAGTTAATGTATAATTAATCACTGCATGAAATCTGATAAAAACATGACATTTAAGAAGATTAGCATTTTTTAAAATCTACTGTTTCTTCTCTTCATATCTTCATATCTCTTCTCTGTCTTGTCTGTTCTCTTGTTTCTTCTCACCTCCTCCTTTCTCTTCTTTTCTGTCCTCATTATTGCAGATGTTTACTCCATTCTTCTCATCTTTTCTTTTCTCATCCCTCCCTACAATGCATCTCCTTCCATTATTTATGCAGTAACATTTTCTACCCATTTTAGTTGAAAGCAATACAGACAAATTCAGTTACCTTCAGGGTATGTGGCTCTCTTGCGCCACCTGCTGTCAAATAATTTTCTCCTCCATTAAAAGCCTCAAGTTCTTCACCCGCTTTGGCTCAGGGTGGCTCCATAACAGCTGAGGTTCACTGGGCGTCAGTGGAGAAAACACAATTCAGTGCTATATAGGCCATGCCCTACATGCTTGAAAATTAGTTGGCCTTTAAATGGTTAAATATTTCCTTACGCTCTGTTACAGAGGTGTAGTAGTTTTACTTTAAATCTGAGTCACAGATATAATATTATTTTAACATTGGCAGACTCAGACAGCCAGTGCTTAGCTCTGTGAATACCAGGACTACATTTCACCAGAAAACTGGTCAGACAGTGAACATGCAGCGAACAAGAAAGAGCCTTGTCGAGTAAGCCGAGGTTGGATGAAACAGACTTTTCAACGTGTCCTATCAGCGGCTTGTCTTTGCAGTGGTGTGCTGAGGAGGCAGCATAACAAGAGCATTAATACACCGGTGAAAAAAAAAAAAAAAAAGAAGAAGAAGAACCTGAAGTGAACATCAAAGACAACACCTTCCTGCCGCCTCCTTAGTGGACTGATGCAACATGGAGCACTTGTGTGCTGAGCTCATTCTGTCCAACCCGGGCCTCTGCCAGCCTGTGTTAAAGCACACACAGTCCTCACAAACTCTTCTTAATGCATATGAGTGAGGAGTGCTTATGTAATACACACTTACATTTTATATATAGACATCCTCGAGCTAACAATGCACACACTGTGCCTCTGTTTGAAGATTTGATGGGATAATGATGCCTACATTTGATTCCTCATGTATTTATTAATGTGCAGTGTACATCCTCTGTAATATTGCAATCTTATTTTTCTTTATTTCATCAGTATATGGGTATATTTCATTCCTCTAACATTTTGTACGTACACTGGATTTTCTGTGCTTCATCATAAAAGGTGCTACTCCAATTTCACACACTGCTCTTCTTTTTCATTCGTCTTATCATTTTTATTTAACATGTTCCTGTGCTGACACTATAAGGTTGCGTGTGTTCGTATAACCTTCACTTCGCTGCGATCTTATTAATGCTTTGCCACATTCCAATTTCCCCACTGGGATCATTAAAGTTCCATCTTAATCCTGCTGTGCACAAAGAGATCTGTTATTTATGATAAACAGGACTCTGCCAAACATCATTTATTTGTTGCCTGGGATTAAATAGGAGCAAACCCTAACTGTCCAGCTGATAAATCATCAAAGTGCAAGGCGTGATCTAAATATACTCTGTGGATTCTGCATGAATCAAAGTACATGTTTCAAATCATTTTTATTATTTGATTTTTAATAATCAATTTAACAGCATATATACCGAGTAAAATATTTTCAGTGGTCTTTCAGCAGGTCTGGAACAGTCCTTTTCATTAGCCAGCCTGAAACCTCACATTAACCACACACTTAGTGACAGACAAGGTTAACTTAAGCTGCTATAGCTGCTTGATGAAAAGGGGTAAATGCTGAAGAATATCTGAATGCATAAATGGCATTTCTAAGTGCTATAGCAATTTTCACTGTCACTGGTCTTGAATCATGAATGTGAAGTGCTGCTGCCATCTAGTGCTTCACCCTTAACCTTGTGTTTCAAAAACAGGGGAGGACATGAATTACATGAATAAATTCTAGTTACAGTCTATGTGGATCTGCAGAGAGCCCCACCTGACTGTGGAAGTGCACTGATGACAGATTAGAGAGCACAAGACATACTCTGAGCACTTCTCAGTCTGCAGGGCAACATTTAATAGGCTGGTGCTTGTGCTGAGCTTACTTAATATTTCAAGTTTGGTATCCTAGGTCACAAGGCACTAAGCAATTAGCCACACTACAGGGGATCTATCAGATTTCATCCACTTTGAACAAGACCAATATTTCAGCGTGTTACCAATTCTCAGATGTGAGGGTGGGGGGCAA
The DNA here is from genome assembly GCA_033000465.1 of Sciaenops ocellatus. NCBI lineage: Eukaryota > Metazoa > Chordata > Actinopteri > Sciaenidae > Sciaenops > Sciaenops ocellatus. The sequence continues at coordinate 9,956,063 of CP136886.1, forward strand.
GTCGTTCCATGGAAATGCACGCTGACTTGGAAATTAATCAATTGCTCTTTACTGCAGTGCCATTTATTATCATATGTACAGCTGCAGGGGACTATTGTACTACTTCATTTCTTGTGAAATAGCTCTTTAAGGGTTGTTAATGAAGACATGTGTGCCTCAAAGTTGTGTTTCTGCATGATATACTTGGCATCTTCTCATGTCACACTGGAGCAGCTCTTCTGTTACTTGTACTTTTCCTCTCCATCAGTTTTGTGCACTGGTTTCCAATGATACCAACCCCCTCCCCCGGGGTTATCCACTAATTATGCAAATGCATACACAAATTAACCCAAATAATGTGAACAAAATCACCTTTTGGGCATGATCCTACACAATGTTTCCTTAAAATAACCTTTTGTTGACTTTGCAATTACTAATGGTCATTTAGAGACTGTCCAGGTCTGGCAGGTGTCTAACATTTTGTACACGCATGCATACACACACACACACTCAGTAAACATATTGCACATCTTACAACAGAGCAACACCCCAGCATGAAGCCCTGAAAACTAGTCAAGTCAACAAAATGTTACATCTAATGAGTGTATTTATGGCAGGACTGTTGCATTTTTATTATCAGTGTAATTTGAAAGTTTATGTAGAACCCCAAAGGAGTGTTTCTTTGTTATCCATGAGTTTAAGGGATTAGTTAGACAGGTTTGTACAGTAGACACTTTATATTTAAGCCCTCACGTGCTATAAACTTAACAGATCCAACCATTGTGTGAGAATTAAAACTTAACTTTAAACCTAACTTAAACAGATCAATTACCTGGTAGAGTTAAGAGCAATTATTTGATCATTTACATTAAATTATATTTCATATTCAAGGATGTTATCCAGATATGAATAGTTAGCACATAATTTCTAAAATATTACCAGTCTATAAATATTGTAATTTAGTTTACAGTGTATTTAAATTTTAACTACCAACTTTTGTTTTCATTGTGAAGTTCACATCATTCACATCAAGTTGTTTCCCCGTCTTCCCTGTATGTTATTAACACTACCCTACATCCTGCGGAGAAGCCAATGCATGCATAAAAGTGAATGAATAAAAACACTGTACATTCAGCTTGGACAAAAAAACACATTTATTTGCAGTGCTGAATTATCCCATCTTGGCTCGCCTTCCAGGAATCGAATGACCCATCTGAAGACGTGTTAGCGCAAGACATCTAGTCCAGCTGTGTGAAAATAAAATCAGGATTAGTTAAGGTGAAATGATATTCATCAACAGCATTATTAGTACAGATTCAGCCACACCAGGAACTTAAAGTAAGTGAACCACGAGTGCGTTATTGACTTAACAATTCCTGCAAAGATGTGCTACAAACTGACAACTACTCATGAAAAAAACACTCCTAGTTTTAGGCGCTTCAACAGCAAAGTTCAGAGCCATAGTTATAAGAGTACAACATCAGTTAACTGATCAAATGGACAGTACTACTTGCCTTGACGAAGCCGATATCTTTAGCGTACTGCCTGAAGCACTGGCGGCACATGTTGAGCCCGTATTTACGGATCAGACCGTGTCTGTTCGAGCACACTCGGCTGGAACAAAAGAAGAAAATGGGTTAATTTGCTTACATTTACATGAAAGTGTCAAATGTCCACAAGCCATCATCCATTCACACAAACTACAAGTCCACACGGACACTGCCTTTCTCTGGGCATCACTGCTAACCCTGAGCAGTTAGTTCAAAATATTTAATATATAGTTTACTGTAACCAACCCCACAACACATATTTGAAAGGGTTACCCGCTTGTAAGAGACTCAACGAGAGTATTTTCGTTTCAGGAACAGTGAGCGGCTAACTAATCACAATGCTAACGCTATCGAGCTAACAGGGTGCATCCTCCACCGCCATGTTAGCTCAGCAGCAGCCTCCATGCGGTGACCGTTTCGGTGATAAATTTCAAAGTGTTGGAAGCCGCAAACCCCGTAAATCTGACTCGCTTCAGCACATATATCGATAAATCACAGGATTAACTCAGGACTGACCAGGATCGGGATCCCTGACCGAATTTTCTGGGGTGACTCCAGTAGAGCTGCTGATGGCCCATCTTGTCTCTCTCTCGCTCGAGTGTCGGAAAGGAAGAAAGCCCGCTGCGCGTGCGCAAATCAATCTTTCAGGCCGTGTGTTTCCGGATGTGGAGTCGATGTGTGGCGCCTCCTAGTGGTAGAAACAAACCGCGGCACGTAGAGGGACAGCCTGCTGGTGGCGTTACAGTGAACTCAGTGACGACGAGTGGAGGCATCCAAGTGAATAAGAACATATGGATATACATACTGTAGCTGTTTGTATTGAAACGGGGTAAACTGAATAACAAATTAAAGGACAGGAACTACAGGTTGAATATGAGAAAATATATTTTTCATGTGTTCAAGTTTTGAATAGGTCTAATTTGGAGTCACATTTAATTGTGACCTGAAACTGGACAAAACAAGTGAAAGAAAAAAAGTAAATCGGTTAAAACTCCAAATGGATTAAATTAAAATTAAATATGAGAACACATGCCGTTTGATGATTACATAATATAGTTGATACTTCAGCCCAGAAGAATTTCATTCTTTCTTTCTTGATCATCAGCCCTATTTTGTATTTGTGTTAGGAATTGTTATTATTACAAAATATTAAGCAATCTATATATATTTTTTATTATATTTGTATGTTATTTTTAAAGATTTTTTAAAAAGTGGTTTACCTAATTACCTTAAATAAATTAAATACCTACTACTGTGCATATATTTATATTGTTTATATTAATTAGTACTTGATCTTATCTTCCTTATATTCTTTGAACATTTTTGTGTGCATCCTGACAGAACTTAGATAAATGCCTCTTTAAAGAATAACAGATGTTTTATCTGTGCCTCTATATTGTTGTTATTATGAAAGATCTCATTAAAAAACAAAAAAAAAAAAAAAAAACTGCTGCTGTAAATGAATAAGACATGGAGCTGCTGCTTAGACAGTGAGTAATGGGACAACTCATGCAGTATATAGATCACTGTGACAGCACCCATTGTGATTTAACCAGGATATATGTTGTCATACATAGCTGTAAGCCTTATATTCATATCAAATCATATAAAGCAATGATGCTCTGGTTTGTAGCTTAAGGAGACAGTTGTTTGTGTGTAATGACCATCATAACTGCAAGTAGGCAAAATTCAGTTTTAAGGTGGAATTCCAATTTTAATGTCTAAATGTATATATTACCCCTGGTATGAACTTGTGAAGCACTTAAAGGTATAGTAAACCTATCCCACCCTATAATGAGCCAAACAGAGGCTGCCAGCAGCAGGGATACATGATATTTAGGGTGCCCCCCGCTGGACCAGTGCATTGTGGGACAGCGGCAGACAGTATTTGGGGTTTTTGCAGCTAGCTGCCGGTAGTCTAGTCTCGTTTCCATGCATCCAGCTGGAAGGTATGGAGGAGAACGGGACGCCACCGTGCTAATGTTTCTCGTCGAAAGGACCGCACGGCTTCAACAGTTCTAGGTGAGTCGTGTGAACACGGTTGTTTGTGGTGCGCCATGGACGGTGTTGTTGACGAGGTTTGGTCTGGACGGGGGGGGGGTTTGCTGCTTGTAAGTTGCTAGCCGTGGAGCTAACTTACTGTTAGCATTTTCGGGATGCTCGCTGTCATTTTAAAAAAGAAAAAGAAAAACAAATGAAGCTGCGACGCTTAAAAAAAAAACAAAAAAACGTGTTTTCATGCGTTACCAGAGCATTTCATATCAGTGTGCGAAATAACGGTGACGGTATGTTGCGTTTAAATCGATGAAAGCTGTCGCTGGCTCGGTGTGCTTTGACGGCGGCCAATGCAGGACAGAAAAACTAACGGTTTGTAGGCTTCAAGTGAAACATGGCTTATTTACACGAGCAAGGAAACACGATAGACACAGATATTGTGTAGATTAAATCGAAATAAATAAATAGAGCGGATAAAAACAGTACTTTCAGCTGCAGGACGGACGCTTCACTCGATTTGGCAAGCTGCAAGTGTTACAGAAACCATTGAAACCGTGTAGAGACATGCTCACTGCAAACCTATATCGCATTGCTTTGCCTTTTTAATCCGCCATTAATTACTGTCAGTGTAAATGAAACATTACTCTGGTAGAGTGCATGTTTACTGGTAGCATTTGGTTTACTTTATTTAATTTTATAGCAGCTACCAGGATTGTATTCATTATTATATTATGTTAGTGTTGGTGATGATTCACTTGAGGAGTCTTCGGGAAGGAGAAAAGACAGATGAAAGGGTCAAGTAGGAAGCCAGAGAGACCACTAATTTAATAACAAAATAAATAATCGAGGTCTGTTCAGCAGAACCGGCTAATCAATATGGATAATTCGGTTAAGGAGAGAGATGTATGCAGGGGTAAATATAGAAGCATGGAGAAATAATCAACTGATAATATAACAGAAAGAGAAAGTGGTTGAATGCATGCCTCCTTCGGGCTGGTGCTTGCCTGAAGGAGGCATGCATTCAACCCTGTTTGTGGCTTTGGTGACACTTTTTCATAGTGAGCAGTGTCCTTGTATACATATATTAAATGAAGTCGCTACTGTTGTTGTAAGTGCTCTTCCATTAGGGCTGGGTGATTCAGCAGGGACGAATCATAATGTGATATGATTATCATGTATCAGTTTAGAGATATCTGCTGTCCAAATTAAAATCTAAAAGTCAGGGGGGTTTGTTCTATAGCTTCACACCGCACCTCAACATCTATATGAGCAACTGGAGTTTTCTCAGTTATGGAGTTGAAGCAATTAGTCATTTATTTGATTAGTTGATAGGCAGTAAATTATTAAATTAGCCAATTTTGATAATGGATTAATCGTGTGATTTGTTTATTAAACAGAAATGCTTCTGAAAAATGAGGATTTGCTTTTCTCTGGTTTATATTATTTTAAAGTCTGTGCAAAGTAAGAATAAATATGTGTTCTGTGTTTGTCAGACCAAAGACTAAAGTGTTGTTCAGCAACTATTTTACAACATATTTAATGTATTTGGAAAGAAATCTCAGAATTGGCTTTACACAGACTTTAAATGTAATTTTTTTCCCGGTTTGCTCGACTATCAATGAACAAAACATACATTTAAAGTCGTCCTCTTGTGCTCTCAGTACTTGTCTTTTTTGCATGCATTTGCCAAACTGTGATATACAGCATATTGATCAGAAATTAGACTGTGATAGTGATTTCAACCATATTTCCCGGCGCTAACTTTATTTATTGATTTTCATTTAGGTGGTTCATGCTCGCTGCCTCCCAGCAACCATCATGCCTTATGGAATATTCATCCGCCATCAATGACATTCCAGCAGGATCCATGTTTACAACAACAGTTCATTTTGCCAATAATTAGCCTCATAACAGCTTCTTTTTAATCAGGCTTGCTCCCTGTGGAAACCACACCATCACAGCTGCAAACCTGTGCTTTTTGTACCACTACAATCAGCTTCTCTCCCTTCGCAAGAGGCTGACCCCCTATCATGAGATTCCGAATCTACAAGAGGAAGGTGGTGATACTGACTCTGGTGGTTGTCATCTGTGGCCTAGCTTTCTGGAGCAGCGGAAGGCAGAAGAAGAACGACAGCGGATCGTTCCCCAAGGAAGTGGAGACGGTGAGGAGAAGCAGCAGCATTAGCAGCAGCAGCAGCAGCAGCAGTAGCATCAACAATCATATCCAGGTGCAAGCCACACCTGCAGTTAGCCGGGCACCTGTTCCACCGCCTATTATACAAGCAAATGACACACACCAGGAAAAGGCAAAGGAGAAAGAGAAGATACTCAAGCCAGAAGTAGATAACACCACTCTAGTGTACCGTGGCATTGTCTTCCAGCTCAACTTCGACCAGACAATAAGAAATGAGGAAAAGTTTAAGTCAGCGCGGCAGAAGGACGATCTGGTTGTGGTGGTTCAGGTCCATAACCGACCAGACTACCTTAAGCTATTAGTGGACAGTTTGAGGAAGGCCAGAGGTGTGGAGAGCATACTGCTGATATTCAGCCATGACTTCTGGTCCCCTGAGATAAATAAAGTGGTGGCCTCTGTTGACTTTTGTCAGGTACTTCAGATTTTCTTCCCCTTCAGCATCCAGCTGTACCCCCAGGAGTTCCCCGGACACGACCCCAGGGACTGCCCAAGAGACATTCCCAAAAAAGACGCCTTAAAGCTGGGCTGCATCAATGCAGAGTACCCTGATTCGTTCGGCCACTACCGTGAGGCAAAGTTCTCCCAGACCAAGCACCACTGGTGGTGGAAGCTGCACTTTGTATGGGACAGAGTCCGTATTCTGAAAGACCATAAGGGTCTGCTCCTGCTGATCGAGGAGGACCACTACATGTCCCCGGACTTTATCCATCTCTTGAAGCTGATGTCAGCTCTCAAAAGGGAGCAGTGCACTGACTGCGACATCCTCTCGTTGGGGAGCTACAGCCACATCGGCTACTCCAGCAAAGCAAATAAGGTGGAGGTGAAGGCCTGGAAGTCCACTGAGCACAACATGGGGATGGCTCTGAGTAGAGAGACGTACCTGAAGCTCATCCAATGCACCGAGACGTTCTGTACTTACGACGACTACAACTGGGACTGGTCCTTACAACACCTGACTGTGTCCTGCCTGCCCTCCTACTGGAAGGTCATGGTGAGCGAGGCGCCGCGGATTTTCCATGCTGGAGACTGCGGGATGCACCACAAGAAGGCTTCTTGCATGCCAATCAGCCAGAAAACCAAGATAGAAAACATCTTACAGAGCAGCGGGAACCAACTGTTCCCAAAGAACCTCCTGATAGCAAAGAGACTGCCAGCCAACGGGGCCGGAGGGGTGGCCCCACATGTGAAAAACGGGGGTTGGGGAGATATCAGGGACCATGAACTCTGCAAGAGTTATGTTCGATTACAGTGACCTTATTGCTACTATTATATATTATTGTCTCTTTTGCATCCTCTATAAAGAAAAAAAGCCTTTTAAAAGTAAATCTTTATGGACTATTCTTCATATTGCCTGTTCTATTGGACTGTTCCAAATAAAGATGAATGTTGGATTTTTGCTTCTTTAACACAAATATGTCTTTATGTCAAATTATTTAAGTGATTCCTGACAAGTCTGCTTTGTTTTGTAAGCTGTAATTAATAATACACTAAACAATATATTGTTGTGTTTTCCCTAACAAGCCTTTCAGATTGGTGTGCTTTATGGTATCAGAAATGTAGAACGTCTCTAAATCGTGGTAAATTGGGAAGAGCAGACAAGCGCTCATCAGGGCAGTCATAAATCTGGTGAATCTGTGGATTTAGCAATCCCACTGTGCATGCATAATTAATTTGAAGATATTTATATCACATAAATTTGCTGAGATCAAAGGAGATCCTTTGAGACACCTTGTTCCATTTAAATAATCTCCCACTTAGCTTCTCTTCAACAGGTTTTCTAGAGCACACCAAGAGTCTCATTACACCTGTGACTGCGGAAAGGATGTCACCTTAGGTACACAGCATTAATAAACGTCAGTGATACTTACATTTTAGGACACAGTAGAAACAGTGTTCTTTGTAAACGCCTTGTTTGATAGAGGGAATGCATGACCAGCACAGGGTTTTAATTTTGTTGCAATGCATCACTGTCCAGCTCAACACTGAAGTGTAGAATATGCCAATTCAGGTACCTGTATCTTGCAGAGATTTTGATTTCACAGATAAATGCACACGACGTACCGGGAGATATCCCAAGACACCGTTACAACTTTTGCGTTCATGCTGTTGCTGTTGAAGATGCATTTACATTTTAAGTGCTCAGGCCACGGCTCAGTATCGATGGTTTCCGGTGAGTCCTGAGCTCAGTGGCTTCTCTGGAGCTGCATTGATTCCCCCTTCCCCCCCTCGGGCAATGTTTAACAATCAGTTCTGCACGCTGTTCAAAATTTGGAATAACTGCAATGTTATCGCTGACTGGACTCTCCATACAGCTGATATTAAATTCATCCTCTAGCAGACTCGGCTGGACATACACAACATAAAATACCTAACATTGCATTAATTAAATATGACCTACTAAATGTGAGGCATATATCCTTAGCTGTGAGTTATTTAGTACCACAAACGCTCAAGACAGTAACACAAATGAGGCCTAATAAAGCCCTCTCTGTGACAAACAATCTCTGCAGGGTAAGAAGTCTCATTTTATTTCGTATGTGTGAACTTTAATTCCTAATTCGGTGTGAAGACGTGACTCCGGGACTGCTGTGATGAGGTCATGTGACTGGCAAATTGCACAGCTGCTCCCATGGTGGAGGCCCAATTATTGGGCTCACGTCTCAAGGGAAACACGGCTTAGAATAGAGTTGAGAATAGGAGGAAGTGGCACTGTGCTCTTGATACTTGGTGACTAATGGTGAACTGATGCTGGAGCCCTTGAAACTCTAATGTACTGAAAGCGCTCTACTTAGTTAAATATTTTTGGGCAAGAATAAAAAGTCTCACTCTTTTGATGGGCCATTTATGTGTTAAACTGCCCATTGATGAGTAAACCTTTGCATAAAATAAAAATTAAAACTAACACAGATAAATAAATTCAAAATAAATAGAACTATTTTTATCTGACAGCCAGGCTGAAGTGGGTTAAATACAATTATTGACTTGTGATGTGCCTTCAGGTAGCCACAGGGCTAATCATTCCTCTGAATTTATTGTAAAAGTAGATTTTCCTTTGTCTTTACCAACACTCACAGGTGTGGAATAATAAGTTGCTGCAAAGCATATTAAGCATAAACCGTGGAAGTTTTCAAAGCATAAGTTATTTCAATTCATGGTGTAATTAAGTACTCAAAACAGTATTTCATCCTAACCCTTTTATAAACAGCTTAACTTCATGTTTAAAGCAGCTATCACTATTTCTGTTAATAATGCATGAAATGTGTGAAGAGTCATTCATAATTAAGAACTCATGGAGAAATATCACCTGACCCTGCAGTTCAGCTCAGTTCTTTGGAGGGTTTTAATGTCTTTAAGCATATTGTTGTGGTTTTCCAGCCACAGCTTGTTTTGGTTCACTGTCACAGCTCTCATAGTGTTATTGTCTGCTGTTAGTTGATAGCTAACCGCTAATAACCTGCTACTTCCCTGCTCTAATATTGTCTTCAGGAGTTAGTGAAGGAGAGTGCATATTGGACCTAAATATACAGCAGATGCTCAGAAAGACTCCAAAATGAATGCTAAGGTTGATCCAGTACATTGGGAGGTGGTGGCAAATGAGTTCATATCAATGTAAAAGGTAATATCTCAGTGTTTTATTTGCAGTTTGGTTCTGCTATTCCCAGCTAGCTCAAAAAAGCAGTTAGTCTGAGTTTAAAGCTTTGAGTGTGACTATGACATTGGTTTCCTGAAGGTTTGCAGTAGGTTTAGGCATTGCAAATCCAGTCACCTTTGCATCCTAATATGCTGTACACTGTAATGTTTTGTCCTTTCCCTATTTCCCAGAAACACAGGTCTCATTTTTTCACTCAACAAGGTTTTAGGTATAAAATTACCCAGAGTCCAAGCTTCCCAGTTGCCAAATGCCATGACAGCCATTTTAAAGAAGGGTGCTTAAATTCCAGTGGTCCTTTATGTATCATCCACTTCACGAGCTCTGCTTCCTAACATAACTCATTCCTTCATTTCTGAACTCCCTCCTTGTCTCAATATTGGGTTAAATTAATGTCCCTGTGGAATTTGTGAAAAACTAGGTTAATTTGATAATCTCCATAATCTGACTGGACCTGTTTGTTTGAAGCAGATCTGTTACTGACAAAACGAGGAAGCCATTTTAACTTGAATTTAATTGTATGCATTCATTTTCCCAATCTGTGATGCTAAGCTGTCGAGTTTTTGCAAAACATCGAATGCTGCTCATTCTCAGAGACCGTATTAATCATTCATAGCCGTTGCACATATTGTTAGGTAAACAAAACTCTGGGTCAATATATAGAGGCATGCATACGAGGGAATTGCATCACCCAGAAGATGATTAAAGCAGGACCTCACAGGAGCAATGGGATTCTCTCTCAATCTATTGAATTTCTATCAAGTGCGACCTATTTCCCTGAGGATGCAAGATAAATGTAGCTGTTTTCTAAGCTCTTACTGTATGCTACAGCGGTTGGATTGCTATTCAAATGGCCAGTAAAGGGTGGTTTGTATATAAAGAATAAATGGCGGTTGATCGGAGATAGAAAACAAAACAAGAGTGTATATATTATAGTCAGTGTGATGTTTTTATGTCAAACATCTCCTCTAGCACCAATCCTGATTGATACCTGCTCAGCATTGATGCGTGCAGCTCAGGGGGGGATCAGACAGTCAGCTAGAGCCCGTCAAGTGTTGAGTGACACCCTGACAGGATGATCGGGCCTCTGCAGCCTTCTGATTACACTCCCCACCCTTTCCCTCACTGTGATGCCACAGACCGCTGGTTTAATGGCAGTGAGTGCTCGTATTTCTTCTAAAAGTGACTCATGTATTATGGAGGAGCAGTTTTATTCCCCACTTGGAATATAAAATATATATGAAGTAGTAGGATGAAGAAATAGGAATGCATTTGTAAAGACAGAGAGAGGGAGAGAGAGATAACAGGATATACATATATAGACAATATTTTCCTCATTTGATCAAGTGATTGGTGTTATCAAATGTAAATTCACTTTATGGTTATGAGGAATTCTCATGCTTTCATTTGTCTGAGCAACACTGCCACCTAGTGACCAACTGAAACCCAAACATGCCCCAGAGTATTCATTAGGCTACAATATAAGCAGTGGTAAAAGTGTTCAGATCCCACTGTGAAAATACTCCACTACAAGTGTAAACAACATTTATAGTACTCATTGTGTAGTAAAATGGTGTCTGTCAGTATTAGAAGTATATATATGTTGTTTTGGGATTAATATTACTGCTGCATTAATGCCTCTGTTGCATTTTACGGCAGATGTATGAGGCTGAGCTCATTTGAACTACTTTATATCTACAGCAATGCATCATATTCTATAAGATTATCAAATGTTTGTAGCGTTGCTGTGCTGGGAGAACCACATATCTCATAAAGATCCAGTGTGTAAGATTTAAGTGGCATTATTTACACAAAATGGCAGAAATAGAATATAATATTCATAAGTATGTTTACTTTAGTGCAGTGTTTTGGAGGCAGGTTAGTTCCTAAGAGATAACTTGGTAGAACAGGTTAACCTCTGATCCGCACTCCTTTTCCAGATAGTTCCCGAGATACAAAATATAAACAACAAAGTATTACAAGAAATGTGAAACTTTTTTTTTTTAAGTACATCCTATGATCTTTATTTTCAATCAAATGTTGTAGTATTTTGGTAGTATAATGTTTTTAAATTCACTTATTTAATTTAAACAGAGACAGACTACAGAGGTCACATACCACCAGTACCATAATTTGAGAACCAGTACATTAGTTTGTAATTACCTGAAAATAAGAATTGTTATGTTTTTGTTACCTTAGAACGAGCCTTATATATTTACAGATGGTCCTCTTCCACAGAGTCCACCATGTTGAACTGCCATGTTTCTACGGTAGCTAAGAACAGACAAAGTAAACACTGGCTCTAGAAAGGGCCTTTTGCATTTATGTATGTTTCATGGCCACTGTAGTTTCTCCCACACACTAGGAAGGAGAGGCATCAGGTTTGCAATCAGCAGCTACACCGCTAGAGGCCACCAAATCCTACACACTAGTCCTTTAAAAAAAATGTAACTATTCATGAGCTCAGTAACAGCTTTAGTAGTTTTCTCCCCAATAAAGGAACACATAATCCTTTATTTTAATCAGTAAAATTGGGAAGTATACAAAACATAATATGAAAAGTAACAAAAGCTGCCAGACAAATGTACAATATTTGCCTCTGGAGCAGAAGTATAAAGTTAATAAAATGGAAATACTCAAGTGCAAGTACCTCCAATTTGTGCCTGAGTAAAGGGCTGGAGTAATTGTACTTTGTTACATTCCACCCCTGGGCTGCCCTGTCAGTTTGGTTACATGTTGCTAATATAAAAGACTTAATAAAAAAAAGTGTGTTAATAAAATCCACAGCTAACTCTAACTTAGTCATAATTAATTCTTTACTATCTATACCTGTGCTGTGTCTGTGTATCAGCGTGTTCGTCCCTCTCCGGTTTGTTGTAGCCTTTATACCATTTTTACCCTCCACGCACCGTTGGCCCACCCACACAGGTGTTCTCAGTTATCATGCCTAATTAGACCTCTTGATGCCAACTGGGCTTGATTGACATTTCCCTCACTCTCCTGTCAGTTAAAGGGGCATTTTGTTTCCCCACCTACCTGTTCGAACGCGACAGATAACACATTTCAACTCTTTATCTTATATGAATTTTGGTGACCTCATATATTTCCCAACACAGCTCCCACCTAATGAAGCAGAATAAATGAAATAAACCTGTGTGGGTATGAGATGCTTTTAATACACGGACTCCATGGCTCCAGAGTGGAGGTATAATTAGGTGGTAAATGAAAACACCTGTGTGGCAGGGTCTTTAATAACGCTGCTTTCCTCACATTGACAAAAATCAATTACATGTGAATGTGCTCCTGGCTTGAATGAAAGCGGTGACTCAGGACTAACATTATTATAGATATACAAATGCAGCTGATGAGCTCCTTTGCTCTTGATTGGATCAGCAATAGGCCTTTATTACCATTCCCTTAATTCCTAATGATGTGGAATCTGATTTAATTACCAGCATTATCAAAATGAGAATCTCAGAGGCATTTGTGCAGTCGCTCTACTTCCTTGTGTAATAGAATTACAGGTAAAATGTTCTAATGGCAGCAAACATTTGCCGAGCTAAATGCTATTATAATGGAAGTGCTATTCATATGCTTGTCTGCCAGGAGAGTGATGCGAGTCCCGCGTTGCCTGACCTCTGGCCTCATGTGGAGTGCAGCATGTACATATTGACTTGGCAAGTGCAATACACTCAATAAAGTAACACAAATGGAACAATGTAATCTGTCAAAGCTGTTTTAATTAGGCGTCACATGGAGGAAAAAGGCTCCCACTGTTAAAATCCTCAGTCTTCCTATTGTGGGTGCTTGAAAAACACACTCACCTCAAGCATTTATTCCACCAATCGAGTGCTGACATAAGTCAGTTCAACACAGTGTCAAATGTTTGTTCACAAGTTCAGCATCAAGTTCAGTAATTATTACTCACAATGACAGGACTCAACAGATGTCAGCCCTGTCTGCAGAACATGGTTGTCAGTCTTATTTGTTAGTTTAAGTGAATTCACACACATGTTGATGGATGAGACTAGTGAGGGGGAACTATGCCGGCGTTAGTCTTCCTGTGGTTTACCTGAGCTCGGAGTGATGGCTGAATCAGACCGCTGCGGCTGCGCCTATCTGCCTATGTTGTAAAAGGAATCTGCAGCGACAGGCTAGCTAGCATTCAGCTCTACCTGTTAGATAAGAGGATTTCATAGACATCTCCTATACCAAACGTTTCATTAATAAAAATACACCTGAATTCTCTTTATGTACAACAGAAAAGAAACATTTTCACCTGCATATTCAAGATTCATTTTAATATTATGTATAGACTTTCTGTATTAGAAATATCACTATTTTCTGAAATGAGGATCTTTGAACTAATGTAATAATGATCATTTCACCCATAAATCATTGAAGTACAATATTTACATATAATACAGAGCCCATTTAATCTGAAACAATATTAAAATAAATGTTCAATAGATACAAAGGGTTTTTTTTTTATTCTATTTATATTTCAACCTTGTCAAGGAGTCCTTACACACTCCAAAAATGTAAAGCCATTCTCCTCTAACAAACTATTAAGTGCAAACAATTTTTTTTTCCATATAAAAAACTATGATTGCAGCATCCAGCGTCGAGACAGAGGGCGATAACAAGCTGTTTCCCCTCCCCGAGTGCTTCCAAAGCTGTCTTCAAACTATTTCGCTTGTGTTCCGTCATGAATTCAAAAAAAAAAAAAAAAAGAAACAAAGAATGAAAGAAAATCTGTGCAAATTCACTCTAAAGTGTGATACCTCTGATTAAAAGATTTGTAAAGGAAGTAAAAAAAAAAAAAAAAAAAGCTCCAGTCTCTCTTGAACGGGGGTCCAGAGAGGACTGGGGCTGCACAAGGGATCGCCCAGGAAGTTACAAATGAAAGAGACTTGGCATTGGGGATATGCTGCTGCTCCAAAACAATCCCTCATCTTATTCCCTTTATCTGTGAATACATCTGAAGAAACAGAACACACAGGGAAGAACGTGTCAGAATTAAACCCACACAAAAAAAGGTTAGGATGAGGCGTCACCACAACGCTTACAGCGTGTCTAGTCTTTGAAATCTACAGGCACAAAAGATTGGGTACTAGAATTTGTTACTAGACTAGACGTGACTTGATATGACCGTTGATGGAACAATGAGTCAGTCGACCCCTTCCATAAACCTCCTGGACGATTTAAAGCTTGTACTCTTACTTCCAAAAGCACCCTTTTTAACCCCCGGACAAAAGAGAGGGGTTGAGTTTCTAACCCTGGCTTGGCCAACACTGGTTATTGGTTAGAACATGAGCGGTAACACAAAGAGAGCTGGGTGGTTGTAGTGATGAAAATGAAGGTGACACTGGAAGTCATGTGGTGTGTGACAGTGTGTGAAGAAGCGCTGCAGGGCCGTGGGCCTTGGTCGTCCCCGTCTCTGTTGCATGGAGCTGTCATTAGCAGCACCAGCACTGGGGCTATACTACTGTTCCACTGGGGGAGTTGGCTGGGTTGTTTTGAGATGATAGCAATCCCTGTGGAGAGACAGATAACACACATTGATAACAAACAACAGTGTTACTTGAATGTATTAAAAGAGGCAGAATAGTGAGGCCATGAGGTTTACTGTCGGAGAAGATGTGCTATTAACCATCAAAATGCTGAGGGTTTAGTATAAATCTCGCGTGAAATAACCAAAAACCTTTAGCTGCGCACAGTGGGGTTAATGGCTTCTGAATGCAGCGAGAGAAAAAACAAACAAAAAAAAAATGCCTGTACTCAAGACAATGCATGTTAAAGAGGTGTCACATGACAGTATCCTCGGGAGGCCTGTCACTCACCACTTTCCCAGGCCTAGCCCATGTGCAAACGAAACCCTCCTGACAGGCTGTTACCAGACAGTCCTCAAGGAAGATTAACACAGTGAGTCTCTCGTGAGCGATCTTCTTGCACACCAGCGGCTCGAGCAGCGGCACGTCCTCCATGCGCGGGCACAGCATGGTGCCCAGAGTCTTAGCTACCTCCGTTTTGGCCGTCCGCGACGAGCTAAGCTGGTTGAGCTTGTCGCTGCTCTTGCTGCTGATGTGGCCCATGCTGTGGTTTCGCTTGTGGTCCTTCTCGTGGCGCTCTTTGCGCGTGTCGTGTAGCGACAGAGTTGCAAACTTGCTCACGCCGGTGGCGATGAAAGCGCTGTCGATGATGCTGTTGCCCTTGGTGGTTGTGGTGGTGGTGGTGGCGGTGGTGGTGGTGGTGCTGCTGCTGTTGCTGCCTGTGTGACTGTTGGGGGTGCTGCCCCCTGTTGGGGCGGAGGAGTGTGGCAAGCTGTTGGACCGAGGCAGGGTGCTAGGGAGGGAGTTAGCTGGGTTGCCACTGGTGCTACTATTGCTCACAATGTCTTTACCATTAGTGCCACTGGGGTTAGTGGTGGATACAGTAGTAGTAATAGTAGTAGTAGTCGTAGTAGTTGTTGTTGTTTGTCCAGTGGCTGGAGGGCTTGTGGCACTCATAACATTAGTGTGAGTCCTAGTGCGGGACAAAGGGAGGTGAGGGAAGAGAATGTCCTCTGTTAGGTCCCACAGACACAGCTGGGTATCCTGGCCCACTGAGCCAAATCTGTAGGTAACACTAACAGGCCTACTGTCTGTAGAGTTTCTCTTAGAAAGACGAGAATGAGAGCTGTTAGCTCGGTCTCTGCCTGCACCAAAGTGAATCTGCTCATGGAACTCCTCATCGCTACCACTGAACTCAGCGGGGGGGTCACCGTCCTCCACGCTGGTGGTGCAGTGGTCAAACGCCACCACGCTCACCCACGACTTGTGACCGTGCCCCCGCGCAATCACTCTGCAGTCCGAAAACGACCACACCGTCACCAGGTCGTCCTCCCCTCCAGCCACGATATACCGTCCGTCCGGGCTCCAGCACACGCACAGTAAGCCGCCGAAATAGCTCTTCATTGTTCCGTGGAGCTCCGCGGCGTCGAAGCCGAACACCCGCAAGAAACCGTCCTGGCTCGCGCAAGCCAGGAACTTGCCATCCGGGGAGAAGGCGAACTCATTGAGCGCCCCTTCGCCCACTGTCCAGCGCAGTAACGGGTTGCGGGCTGACTTGCTCTTGCACGTATGCACAGCGTAGTTTTCGCCCTGCTTGAGGAGCTGATAGTGAGGTGCCGTGGTCCCACAGGTGTTTTCCACGTTGTACAAATACATGCTGCCACTGGAGTGAGCCACCAAAAACAGGCTCTCTGAACCGGGAACCCATCGTACACACGTTACTCGTGACTTGTCTATGAGTCTCTGGGGGACAAAGAAACAGAGAAAGAGAAAAAGCAAAGACACTAGTTAGCTAGTTATTCCATTATTTCACTAAGAGAAGGCATCTGACAACTGTAGCAAGCAACAGAACATTAGACGCTGACTGGAACTCACCTCTTCATTGAAGAGTTTGCTTGTCTCCTTCTTTATTGGGTCTATGAGCTGCACCTGGCCCGCTGAGAAACCCACCAGCAGGGAGACGCTCTCTGCTGTAGCTGTGAGGGGGTTGAAGTCATGACACGTGGGCTGCGTTCCTTTGTATATCCTCTTGTCTATGGGCTTACTAAGATCGGCAGCCTGGAACGATGAGAAACACACACACACACACAACACATTAGTATAAAAAAAGTCGTTTTTGTGTGTGGTGTCAGCCATTTTGGCACTGCTCAGAAAAGACAAAAAAGCTGTGATTGTGATGGACACTTGGCTCCAGTTTATTTTGTTTAAAACAAAACCTAACTGCATGTGAATTAGATTTCAGACACATCGCCTCTCCTCCAAGGTGACCTCTGATACTTAACTCCACAGCTCTGCACTTCTGTTTATCTTGCTGCTTTTTCTCCAATGATTTCTTGTATAGGAAGATTGACACATAATCCATTTATACTTCAGCCTCAGTAAAGAACATGAAGACTATAAATTACATTTGATTCTCTCAAACACCACCAGGGGACAACTTATCCCAGATCAGAGAGCCAGAAATGGGGTCAATTTCGCTTTCAGTCTACAGAAAAATAACTTTTTTTTTTCTTTCTATAAAGTGGCAACCCCGTGTTCCCTGCATATGATAATAATGAATTGTGACACATGGAAAGTCATTATCCAAAAATAGGCAGGAAGTCCAGCCCGGCTGGACAACATGTGTTAACTGTATAGTTTGTCTTCCAAAAGGAACACAACTCAATTTAAACCAATTAATGAAATTAAAAATTATGTCCCGTAAGTCATCTAGACATGTGAGACAGTCCTGTGAGCTTAAATATAATAATCACAGTCATCATCAATCATTACTTGTTTTGCAAGTAGACAAGCCAATTCGCTAAACCTGCAGTAGATCTTAAGGGGACATGACTATATAGACGTGACAGACAGAGTTGCTAATCTGACAAGCATGTATTTAGCGCTGGATCAGTGAAAATGTGACATCTTTTATGCTTTATCGCTGCAACTCTCCTGTGGTCTATTTTGATGCATTAAAAGAGGCAGAGAGAAAGCTTAGGAGATCTAAAACTATAAAGAGTCAGTGCTGTCAAAGCGAGGCAACTCTAAATAAAACAAGAATCCCCGGCAGACTAAAATGTCTACCAAAATATTTTACACGGAATCGCTCTATAACAATGCTTGTTGAGAGACAGTGTAAATATTAAATTTAAGAGTGAGTGGTATAAACAACCCAAAACTTGCTTTTGTCTGTTTATTTGGTTAGAAATAGTTGGAATATTGCCAGCCAAGTTCAGCTGCTCAATGAAAATCCACACAGCAGTAATTAAAATCAAACACAAGCAGGGTCTAGACTACTGGCTGTATGTACGACTAACATTTTGTAGGTCAACTCAGTGGGAGAAGGGAATGTCCAAAATCAGAATTATAGGCGAGACAGTCAGTCACACAAACAGTGTTTCCCCACCTAATGAGATAAGTGGGTGCGCCGCACACTAATGTCGACAACTTATCCAATAATCCCCCATCTAGAATCAGGCAGCATGACTTCTTATTCCTCTGTAGTCCTCCTCTGACTTTCATCTAACAAATAACTCCCTGTTGTCTGACCCACTCTCATTTGCCGTGCTACCAGAACTGCAACAGAGCCTCAGCTGCCAGCTTGGTGATGTTGGAATATTTGCAAGGAGGGAGGAAGACGACAGAGGGAGTTCGTTCAATCAAGAGCTGCAAATGAAGAGGCACTCATTAAAATGTGAGGGAACAGCCAAAACATCACCAGGGTAATGGTTTTTTCTGGGTTTTTTTTTTTTTTTTTGCTGTGTGGAAAAGCATTGTCTGCACTCCAAGAATGTAACGGAGATTGTGAAGTACGGCAGCCGAAAGAAAATGCATCACATTTCACCTCTCACCCCCGAATTAGTCCATTAACTTCACCTCAGCATTCAGTCTAGCCACCACTGTCAGGAATGTGTGCCTAGACATCTAGGCTCATTTTACATTAAATAAAAGCCTAGTAACTGGAAGGAGATCCCATGTTTTACCAGCTATACTGGCTGCTACCAATATGCAATGAAACTGCAAAACTGGTTGTGCCTGAGTCAATTTTAAAGTTGTTAAAATAGTAAAATAGTAACAAAAACACTACAGAAAAAAAGTCACTTCCCTGTCACTATGCCGTGAGATTGGGAGGGACCACTGACACCACCAGAACTGGAGAAATAACACTGGAAAGTTGTGCTGCTATTGTTGGTTGGCACATTCTGTAGCCGCTCCAGGAACAGCCACATCACCAGCATGATCATGATGTCAGTCACCATCCCCTGCTGAGCAAGAACCAAACGTAGCTTGCTGCAATGACATCATCACTGTGTGCAACCAAACCGTGGTTCACATTGCATCACATCCAAACCCTGACAGCACAGTGCACACATCATTACATCACGGACAACAATCACCCCTCACTACCACTCCCAAAGCTCACAATGTCAACACTAAGTACCGTAATAGAAAACACCTCAGCTGACCCTGCTGCTGCTGCTGCTCAGCACTGTTGACAACTTGCCACCCATTTGTAGCATTGTCATGTAAATGAAGGAAGATAAACAAACACATCATGAGACATGACAGGACAAGCCTTTTCTCACGTTATCCACTTCATTGAAAAAGCTCATGTCACAGCTTGTCACTGACTAATATCTCAAACAACTGGCGGGCTTTGGAGCGCACAAAAGTCTCTCCGAAGCACAAACAACTACTGTGGCGATGTTAGCTGAGAATGCTAATTAGCTCCCAACTTAGCTCAGGTCTGCTACATGGCCTTGTCTTGACAATCTGCGCACTTCAATGACAGAAGCTCTGAGAGTTGACAGCCACGGTGCAACACGTTTGAAGATGCCAAATCAATGGGCTGCTCCCAGACTGCGCGGGCTTCGTAGCTGCAGTCAGTGTTGTTTACCTTTCTCACGCCTTTGTAGATATAAAAGTACAGTTCCCGGCCCACATTGAAACAGATCCTGTCGCCGTTGCCGGACTGGTCGTTTACATTGACGAAGGAGACCTTGACGGGATTGGAGCCCTGCGAGTTGAAAGGCACCCTGTTCGGGCGGCTGTATTCGGAGTGAGTGAGGAGTTTGTAGACGCCTTCTCGTGTGGTGAATTGAGTTTTAATTTCGTTCATCTCCTTCCCTCCTCCCTCCGCCGCCATCTTGGAAATTGGCGTTCATCCTTGTCCGACCCCCGGATGTTACCAACAGCGCATGCGTTGGACGGTTGAAGTCCTGCAGCCATGCGTACAAAGTCATGTGAGACAAAACTAGAAAAATAAACAGTGTTTGAAGGTAGTAAACGTATGGTGTGTGTTTAATATATGTTATATGTATAATATATACAAACAAATTGCACCTATTTAATACCGTTTATTACTACAAATAGCAGTAATCTCGACAGATATTATCTACTTTATTACATAAACATAACATACAGTGTCTATTAGAATATTGGATATTCCCAAAGCAATTAAATTAAAGGACAATATAAAGTCCTAAATGTATGGAATATACAAGAAAGACATATACAAAAATATACATTAATCAGGCAAGATATAATTATGATATATTTAGACTGTGGTTGTGTTTTTCTCTTTCCCCAGAGAAAATGCAGCAAATTTGCTGTGATCAATTGAATCAATTTATTAAAATAATGATATCTGATCATCCCAAGATATGCACCTCCATCATCCAGCTCTTAATCCCATAAACACTCATTTCTGCATCACTGATGGCACGTACATGGATCTTATTCTAGCAAACTATTTAAACTATCTGGACTCTGACTCTCAGCTTCAGAAAATATCATCTTACAGCAATTGCGAAAGTTCTCCAGGTTTCTCGGTAACCTGGTCAGTTAGCTTCTAGTAGAAATAGGAACATGTTGATTACATAACAGATCTGTAGCAAGTGTAATTCACTGCCATCCTCTGGTCAGCTTGTGAACTTCTACAATGGACTAGAGAATTCTACTGCTCTACCTTATATAAGGTTGTATTTACTATGTGGTCCCGCATTTGAAAATCCCTGAGTGTAAGTTGTTGGTATATTGTTGTGGAGGGTGACGGGTTTGAATATTAGTATGCTGGCAATCCTGACCCCTTTTCCATTGTTTCTCTGACAGTTCTCATCAGCATACTTTGTGTTCAACATATTTGTTAGTGATAACTTTGTATAAACTTAGTATCACTGTTACCTGTGTAGCATTCCCTGGGTTCCCTTCTGAGCCATTTATCATCTTTGTGAAAAGAGTTTGGTTTTGATTTATGTTATAATCTATCAACCTCATTACAAAACTATTTCCCGGTTTCCTTCAACTGAGAAATACTGGTAACACAACAATCTTACATATCATGACACTGCAATTCAGTTCTTTTAATTAGCCACAAGGTATACCTGTCAAAGTCCCAGGGCAGGGCCTACATTGCTGAACTTCTGAATCCAAAGTTCCATCAGCCTTGTCTTTGGTCATCAGACTGAGTGATAACAAATAAACATTTGCAATTATGGCCAATGAACTGTGAAACATCTTCATTCTGAGATGGCTGATTCTATTTGTTAGTCCATCTGATTAAGTCCATCTGGTGATGAAGGCCACAAGATGTGTCTGAAAGCTCTAGAAAGTGTCCAGCTGATGGCCTCATGCTATTTTTTGTCAAACTGTTGTGATAAAGTTTATTGTGTTTTAAAATGTGACATAAACTCATATATACTCTCAGGAGCAAATTTCGTATCTCTTCTGTTGCTTCTTTGAGACATGCTTCACATGGATTGCAAAGGTCTTTCCAACTGTGGGAAACCTTTGAGATTCACCCCAATCTTGCATGCCATAAAAAGAAATGTGCCTGCTGTCCATAGGAAGCCATGTGTGTGTGTGTCCAATGTGGCACCTCGACAGCTGCTGATAGCAAAGGCCCTGCACAGCTGTGATGCTTTTAGGGGGGTATGGGGCCTAAGAGCTAGACAAGCTATCAGGAAAGCTCTCATTGTGAGTGACAGGCACTCCTTGTGACTCTGCAGCCCTATATGGGCACATAAACTTTGGGGCTCTGGTGTCTCACTCACCACCCCTCACCCGCTCTCTCTTCCCAGCCTTTCCTTAACACCCCCTGCACTGTAGTGAACGTATCTTCTGGAAGCTTCTGAATGGGAGCTTCTAGAAACCCCCCCTTAAGTATAAAAAGACACTGGCATGTCATCGGGTCTGTAGCGAAAAAGACACTCACTCGAACTCACCGAGAGAGACATACTGCCCACAGGAGCCACAGCGAAGCACACATTTGGAGCGCTTCAAGAGGAGAAGACGAGAACTCAGTGATACATTTGACGACTATCTTCAAGAAGCAACTGTAGAAAAAGAGAGTATTCAAGGTAAGACTGGAACACCCAAAGACAATAGCTATGATTTTGATTTGTAATTTAAATACAAAAAACAAATTAGTGCACATAAAAATGAAACAACTGATAAAATTGCACAAGTATAAATGAAAGCATGCTTCATTTAACTGTTTAATAGCAGTTACTGGTAGTGTGGCAGAACAAACTCTTTAGTATTCATGGTAAGACTGTAACATGCAAGGAGCACATGGCAGGGTGACCCTGAGTGTGAGAGTAATGGCGAGTGAGCAGGAAAACCAGTTGGCGCAATAAGCAGATACAGCAATTTCACATTTGTGTAGAAAAGTATCAGAAACAGCCAACAGACACCGACAATACTAGCATTTTCATAGCCTATTTTACCCATGATCACTTATAACCTAAAAATGCTGGAGAAATGTTACGACAAGGCAAACCACCAATGCCTCAGTCATGAAAAAACATAATCGATCATGATTGCTTTAAAGGTAAAACTCTAGTTTTTCTGGCATCTTTGAATTTCTAGCTGCTATTTCTTACTTTAACATAAAGGTGTTAAATGACACATGCTGTCTTTGGGGGTTGGGGTATAGCATCAGAACTCCACCCATTCTCCAAATGGCAAGTCTTTGATTGACAGGAGGAACATGTGTTCATCTACCGTCAGCAATAGCCTCCTCCAGCCACGAGGCTGTCTTTAACTAGGGGGAGAAAGAGATTTCAAATCTAAAAGCAGGAAATGACTTCCAAGATATCTAACATATAAATTAAACGTTTTATTTAGAACAAATTAATCCAGTGTAAGATTTGATTAAAAGCAGTATAACCTGCTTTCTTTTAGATGCCTGAGAAAGCCGGAAACGTTATGGAGGAAGATGTGGAGACCTTTGCCTTCCAGGCTGAGATCGCTCAGCTTATGTCCCTTATTATCAACACTTTCTACTCAAACAAAGAGATCTTCCTTAGAGAGCTTATCTCCAACTCCTCAGATGTAAGTAAAAACAGCACTTTATCACTACATCTTTGTCTTTCAAATGTAAGCAGCTCTTAAATATGTGCAAACATCACTATTTTAACGTGCTTATCCCTTCCGGACAGGCTTTGGACAAAATCAGATATGAAAGCTTGACAGACCCCAGCAGACTTGAGTCCTGCAAGGAACTGAAGATTGAAGTCAGGCCAGACCTGCTCACTCGCACCCTGACCCTGATCGACACAGGTATCGGCATGACCAAGGCTGACCTGATCAACAATCTGGGCACAATCGCCAAGTCTGGCACCAAGGCTTTCATGGAGGCTCTCCAGGCTGGAGCCGACATCTCCATGATCGGTCAATTTGGTGTGGGTTTCTACTCTGCCTACCTGGTGGCTGACAAGGTGACAGTCATAACCAAGCACAATGATGATGAGCAGTATGTGTGGGAGTCTGCAGCTGGAGGCTCATTCACAGTCAAGCCTGACCCTGGTAAGTTTGATTCCCTACTTGATATTATGCTCTATTCAATAATTTGCAATAATTTGAGAAATGACCGGGCACTGCTGTCATAATTTTTCAGGAGAGCCCATTGGCAGAGGCACAAAAGTGATCCTTCACCTCAAAGAGGATCAAACAGAATACTGTGAGGAGAAGCGCATCAAGGAAGTTGTGAAGAAGCACTCGCAGTTCATTGGCTACCCCATCACACTTTATGTAAGTTCTAAGGTCCATTAGCAATAAGAATTTACCATCTTCAAACATAACAATGACAACGATAATGACACACTTTCCATATATTCAAGGTGGAGAAGACAAGGGAGAAGGAAGTGGACCTTGAGGATGGAGAGAAGGTAGAGGAAGTCGAGAAAGAAGCTGCTGAAGCTGCAGAGAACAAGGACAAACCTAAGATTGAGGATGTGGGCTCTGATGAGGATGAGGACACAAAAGATGGCAAGAACAAGAGGAAGAAGAAGGTCAAGGAAAAGTACATTGATGCTCAGGAGCTGAACAAGACCAAGCCAATCTGGACCCGTAACCCAGACGACATCACCAATGAGGAGTATGGAGAGTTCTACAAGAGTCTCACCAACGACTGGGAGGACCACCTGGCTGTCAAGGTAAGCTACTGATAAACATGCCTTGTGACTACATCTTTGCAACTTTTATCATCACTTAGTATGATGTTTTTAAGTTAATATTCATACTTGTCTTTTGTTTCTGCAGCATTTCTCAGTGGAGGGCCAGCTGGAGTTCCGTGCCTTGCTCTTCGTACCCAGAAGGGCTGCATTCGATCTCTTTGAGAACAAGAAGAAGAAGAACAACATCAAGCTGTACGTACGTAGGGTCTTCATCATGGACAACTGCGAGGAGCTGATTCCAGAATACCTCAGTAAGTAACATCAATCCAGGATATTAACAGCCTTATAACTTGGCATTCTACCTCTCATAAGTCAGAATTATTAATTAATTATTAGTTGGATTATAGTGTTTTCCACTAATATATCAATTTTGATATATTCATGGTGGTTTGGAAGGCTAAGCAGTCTTTATCTTTGTTCAGATTTCATCAAGGGTGTGGTGGACTCTGAGGATCTGCCCCTAAACATCTCCAGAGAGATGCTGCAGCAGAGCAAGATCCTGAAGGTCATCCGCAAGAACCTGGTCAAGAAGTGTCTGGAACTTTTCACTGAACTCTCTGAGGACAAGGACAACTACAAAAAGTGCTATGAGCAGTTCTCCAAGAACATCAAGGTTGGTTGACTTAATTGATCTTTTAACTCCAACCCTTGACTCAGAGAATTGAGTTGAATTTCACATGTTTAATGTTCAGTTTAAGTAACCACTCACTCCATGTTTACAGCTTGGCATCCATGAAGACTCTCAGAACCGGAAGAAGCTGTCCGAGCTGCTGCGCTACTACACCTCAGCCTCTGGAGATGAGATGGTTTCCCTGAAGGACTATTGCTCACGCATGAAGGAGAACCAGAAACACATCTACTACATCACAGGTTAGCTTTTGAACTCTATTTCCATTCTTTCTATACTTTTGCTTAAATGTTTTCTTAAATGTGTTAGCATAAAAAATTATCATATTGTTTCAAGAAATTTACATTAATTTTCACAGGTGAGACCAAAGATCAGGTGGCTAACTCTGCCTTCGTGGAGCGTCTTCGCAAAGCTGGCCTTGAGGTCATTTACATGATCGAGCCCATCGATGAGTACTGTGTCCAGCAGCTGAAGGAGTATGATGGCAAGAACCTGATTTCAGTGACAAAGGAAGGTCTGGAGCTGCCTGAGGATGAGGATGAGAAGAAGAAGCAGGAGGAGCTCAAAAATAAATTTGAGAACCTTTGCAAGATCATGAAGGACATCCTTGACAAGAAGATTGAAAAGGTAAGAAAATGGCAGAAATTATCTTATATTAGTACTATTATACTCATATATTATGGTTAGTTTTGTTGGATCATGACAATAATACAACTTTTCATTCTTGACAGGTCACAGTCTCTAACCGCTTGGTGGCTTCCCCATGCTGCATCGTCACCAGCACCTATGGCTGGACAGCTAACATGGAGAGGATCATGAAGTCTCAGGCCCTGAGAGATAACTCCACAATGGGCTACATGACAGCTAAGAAGCACCTTGAGATCAATCCTATGCATCCAATCATTGAGACCTTGAGGGAGAAGGCTGAGGCTGACAAGAACGATAAGGCTGTGAAGGACCTGGTCATCCTCCTGTTTGAGACTGCCCTGCTGTCTTCAGGATTCACACTGGAGGACCCACAGACACATGCCAACCGCATCTACAGAATGATCAAGCTTGGTCTTGGTATGTTCTTTTCCTCCTTGACTACTGACATTACATACATTTCAGTAATTACTCTGCTCATCATACATTAATAAGAGGCTTTGATTACTAATGAGTCCATTCTCATTTACAGGCATTGACGATGATGATTCCGCAGTTGAGGACCTCATTCAGCCTGCTGATGAAGATATGCCAGTCTTGGAAGGAGAT
Source organism: Sciaenops ocellatus (assembly GCA_033000465.1). NCBI lineage: Eukaryota > Metazoa > Chordata > Actinopteri > Sciaenidae > Sciaenops > Sciaenops ocellatus. The sequence continues at coordinate 9,982,304 of CP136886.1, forward strand.
GATGACACATCAAGAATGGAGGAAGTTGACTAAAACACTTGGTAGACTTTAGTAGACTTTCCTGCTTCCTCAATTTTTATTTTTATAAGTTATGTTGCTTCTTCAAACAGACATTTCATTCTAACACAACTCTCACATCTCAAATAGTATTAACTAGTCAATACAAGTTAATTAAAGGTATTAATGTAGGCCACAGTGTGGCTTAGTCTACATCATATAAGCTGCTTATATAAAACTACTGACAACCAATAAGAGTGATATAAAGCCACTGGGAATTTGGCTTATGTCTCTTTTTGTAACACATTTTTTATCAAATGGATTCAAATTTGTAATAAAAATTTATTAAGAAATAAAACCTGACATCTTGCTTAATGAGTCGACTGCATGTTCACTTCCATATCTTTGAAATTAAATATTCAAAACACAGATAAAGTCAACTTTCATTGACCAACTTCTTCCTTTCCTCGTTGTTCTGGAATCTTCATTGAGCACCGCATGGTTCATTCTAGTTTACACTCTCGCACGCCTTCCCCATCTTTGCCCAGCCTCCCCTCCCTCTAAGTCCCACCCTCTCTAAGGCTGGAATGGAGAGAGGCGTGTGCACACATAATGACTGACAGCCCACTGCACCTGTCAGCGACCACTAACGAGCAGTCGCGAGGAAGATTCCAGATGGTTCTGGAAGCTCAGGTCAGGATTTCTCGAACGCTCGGAAAGGGTACTAAAGCAGCCCGGCCAGCCTGTGTCCGCACTAGATAGCTGACTAGCCCGGTAGTCTGCGACTTAGAGGCGACCTCCACACAGCTGACAGCGGAGTTTTCGATACACCGAGGACCCAAGGTAAATGCATTAGATATTTTCAGATTAAAATACCGTACAACAGAGATGACAGCTGCTTGAATATAATATTATAGTAATAACAATCATTGTTAACTTATAGTAGCTTAGTTGTTATATAGCTTTCTATCGAAGCTAATTATTTTCTAAAACGACAATAATGATCAATATTCTGACATACCTGGATGCAAATGGAGAGTTAACAGTAGAAAGCCTACAATTTAGTTAAAGTACATCGTGTTATAATCAGATTATGACAACATAAGAACCGCAGGGTTGTCTTTTTTTTTTTGACAGTTTTACACCAGGGTTTGTATCAAAGTGATTCCTCTGTCATATCAGCGTTATTTGCACATGTCGAAACTTTTTTTTCCCTTTCCTCAACATTATCCTAGCAGCTATCCCGCCCACATCACCGTTGCATTCCTCAAAACTGTGAAGACAGCAGCCACATGGTGTATTCACGGTGCACTTGTTAGGCAGGAATTATGATAAGTAGGAGCACAGTTTAATGAGCCTTAAACGAGATTTCCTGAGCCAGAGGGATTTTTTTTCATAGATGTTCTTTACAGTCTATGCCATCCTCTGATTATCACAGTGATAAATAGCAGGATCAGTGAAGTATAAGGACATCATTCACAAAATATACTCAAAAAGATGAAGAGGAGGAGCTTTCGATTCCTATGGAAACTGCTAGAGAGTTCTGTTCGCCTCTTGGTACCTTCTAGAAACTTGCATTTCGCCTGGGAAACCAGCAGGTGGAGTCATGTGTACTGATGCTGATAATGCAGTTCTAGCCATGTGCTCCTCTCTGATCAGCCAATGATTAATGATGACAATTTCTGTAGGAGAGGTTAACAGGTCCATGTCATATTCAAACTACATTTATGGGCTGAACTACAGTAATTTATCACCGCTGTCTTGCTTGTAGAACCGTATAATCTAAATTGTATAAGAAGATTTTTGAGAATGAACTTTCTACTGTCTACCCGTATACCTTTTTCCTGTATTTGCAGAAAATAAAATTAGTATTATGTCACTCACATAAAGGCGACAGCAGTGATAATGGATTATAGGCAGGAGCTGCGAGCAGAGCTAAACCGCCTGTCACACCACCTGCTTGCACAAGTGATACATGCTCACCCATAAGCCGTCATTACTGATGCATACCTCATTGTCATTAATAGTGCATTTCAGATGCTGACAACTGGTCAGCGTCTTGCTTATGGTACTTACAGGTGATGGACGCGCAGAAAAGTTATGTCATAAATAAGATTATAAGGTAGCTCTTGAGACAGGTCGTATGTGGTGGGGTTGATTCTGTTCTGATCATATTGAAAGGTAGAGATGCATATATATCAGAGCCAATAAATTATCGATCAATCATGGGAAATTTATATTATGGATTACTCCATTAATATAATTAAAGATAATAAATTATCAGACAATAATAAATATTTTATGAAAAAATGTAGTTATTTTATTTTATGGAAAATGTTTCATAGGCATTCTATGAAAGGTGTATGTTTGAAGTGTTTTATGTACCTTTAGGAAAAAAATAAATGAACTTTTGAAGAATCAGAACTGTTTGCTTTTACTGTGTAACAGTAATGGTGTCTGTTAGGTTTAGTTAGGTTAGAGATATACTATATATTAGACCATCCATGTCTGCTTAGCTTTTCTTGCCCTCAGGTGTGCATAAACTGCAGGTTATGAACTTCTTTTCAAAACACAAGAATGTGAAATGTTATTGGTATCAGTCACGAGAAGCTGGTAATCATTCGCTGTCATCCCTGTTTGTAAGATGTAACTTTAAGTACTTGCAGATCACTCGACGATGATTGGCAGGGCTTGTTGTAGATAGCGTAGTGATTCGCTGTGCTGCATCAGCCCCACAGTGAACAATGAACATGACCCCGCACACAGATCCATGACATGCCTATGTAACTGCAAAAAATAAATGAGAATAAGCAAAAATATTGGGTCAGACTTGAGTTGCACAAAAGCGTCTAACATTATGCATTGTGGGTTAACCAGTTCTCTAAGTAATTGTATAGGCCTTTGTGCATTGTGCTTTAGGGAGACAAATGGTGTCAGCTGATAGGACGTATTTATTTGGTCTGCATGTTTAATTCATGATGCATGCTCTAAAAAAACAATATTACTTTGTCTCCTTTGCTTAGATGCCTGAATTACACGACCAACCAATGGAGGAGGAGGCTGAGACCTTTGCATTCCAGGCTGAGATCGCTCAGCTTATGTCCCTGATCATTAACACCTTCTATTCCAATAAAGAGATCTTCCTTAGAGAGCTTATCTCCAACTCTTCAGATGTAAGTTTGTCATAGTGTTATTCTAAAGCTGCTTCCTTAATCTCATGTTGTGTTGCCAATAATAATATGGAATTGGAAAATGTCAAACACTGAATAACTTAAAATTAAAATTTTTAAATAGTTTAATTAATGGAATTGTTTTTCCTTCAGGCTCTAGACAAAATCCGCTATGAGAGTCTCACTGACCCGTCCAAGCTGGACAGTGGCAAGGATCTTAAAATTGAAGTCATTCCCAACAAAGAGGAACGCACCCTGACCCTGATCGACACAGGTATCGGCATGACCAAGGCTGACCTGATCAACAATCTGGGCACGATCGCCAAGTCTGGCACCAAGGCTTTCATGGAGGCTCTGCAGGCTGGAGCCGACATCTCCATGATTGGTCAGTTTGGTGTGGGTTTCTACTCTGCCTACCTCGTGGCTGAGAAGGTGACAGTTATAACCAAACACAATGACGACGAGCAGTATGCCTGGGAATCCTCTGCTGGCGGCTCATTCACGGTTAAAGTGGACAACTGTAAGTTTAAAAAAAGGCCTTAATTTGTTACTATTTGATACTCTAATTTTATTGTTAACGGGATATCTGTAGGAGGTGTCAGGGTTGACTTGTCTCTTTTTTTATAGCCGAACCCATGGGACGTGGCACCAAGGTGATCCTACACTTAAAAGAAGACCAGATAGAATACATTGAGGAGCGAAGAATCAAAGAGATTGTGAAAAAGCACTCACAGTTCATCGGCTATCCCATCACACTTTTTGTAAGTATTCATTTAAATTGTTTTAATAAGAAATCCAACTTCCAAATCTAATGGTCACTGACTAAGTGATATTTTAATTCAGGTGGAGAAAGAGCGTGACAAGGAGGTGAGTGACGACGAAGCGGAGGAGGAGGAGAAGGAGAAAGACAAGGATGAAGACGAGGAGAAGGACGAGGACAAACCCGAGATTGAGGATGTCGGGTCAGATGAGGAGCACGACCACGACCACGACCACAAGTCTGGTGACAAAAAGAAGAAGAAGAAGAAGATCAAGGAGAAGTACATTGACCAGGAAGAACTGAACAAGACCAAACCCCTGTGGACCCGTAACCCAGATGACATCACCAATGAGGAGTACGGAGAGTTTTACAAGAGTCTGACCAATGACTGGGAAGACCACCTGGCTGTTAAGGTAACTCTTATTGTCTATGTTGGACGTAGTTTAATACAAGTAACATAATAAAATTTGAAGATGAACCATATATCTGACCTATGAAACTCTTTTTTTCCTCACAGCACTTTTCAGTAGAGGGTCAGCTTGAATTCCGTGCCCTGCTCTTTGTGCCTCGTCGCGCTCCCTTCGACCTCTTTGAGAACAAGAAGAAGAAGAACAACATCAAGCTGTACGTGCGCAGGGTCTTCATCATGGACAACTGCGATGAGCTCATCCCTGAGTACCTCAGTGAGTATTCACCCAATTAAATGGGGAATTAAGAGCTTAAACAGTTTAGTCATAAATCAAATAATCAGATATCATCTTAGAAATCTAAATGTATTTCTAACCAGCTTGTCTTTAACCCTTCTGTCAGACTTCATCAAGGGTGTGGTGGACTCTGAGGATCTGCCCCTGAACATCTCCAGAGAGATGCTGCAGCAGAGCAAGATCCTGAAGGTCATCCGCAAGAACCTGGTCAAGAAGTGTCTGGAACTCTTCACCGAACTCGCCGAGGACAAGGACAACTACAAAAAGTGCTATGAGCAGTTCTCCAAGAACATCAAGGTTAGTGTCCTCACCTCACCAAGCTGCAAGATTTTCTAATCCTGTCACATTTAGACTTTGGGCAGCCACTTTGTGTTGAACTCTTAAATACTATGTTAAAATGTTGGCTACCCTGATAACCGGATGGTTCTTTTGCTTAAAGTGCAAAGCTTAACAAGAACCTTTTAGTTAATGATAATAGTATTATCCTCCGACCTTTCATGCAGTGACCATCTGTCTGATCCCTTAGCCATATTGTACTGAGGTAAAGCTCCTTTGTGTCTTGTTTGGAGCTCCTTACTGCCATCTCATGTTTAAATGCACCCTACCTATCCATGGTTGCACCTTATAGACTATTATCAATATTTTAGATAAATATGAGCCTATAGTTAACAAAGAATCTTTTACCAAAGTTTAATGTCAACTGAATTGTCTACTGGTGGAACTTTGTTTTCAGCTGCGTGTTCCTGACATTCAGTTTTATTTGTCTTTTAGCTCGGTATCCATGAGGATTCTCAAAACAGAAAGAAACTATCTGAGCTGCTGCGATATTACACCTCAGCTTCTGGAGACGAGATGGTGTCCTTGAAGGACTATGTTACGCGTATGAAAGACAGCCAAAAACACATCTACTACATCACTGGTGAGGGTGCTCTTCATTTATAAACTGTTGTAAAAATCATTTTAAAATGAGCACTGATGTATTTATTGTGATAGTAAGTAAGTGTGACAGGATACCCATGTCTGCATTTCAGGTGAGACCAAAGATCAGGTGGCTAACTCTGCATTCGTGGAGCGTCTTCGCAAAGCCGGCCTTGAGGTCATTTACATGATCGAGCCCATCGACGAGTACTGCGTCCAACAGCTGAAGGAGTTTGAAGGCAAGAACCTGGTTTCAGTGACAAAGGAAGGCCTGGAGCTGCCTGAGGATGAGGACGAGAAGAAGAAGCAGGAGGAGAAGAAGGCTCAGTTTGAGAATCTGTGCAAGATCATGAAGGACATCTTGGAGAAGAAGGTGGAGAAGGTGAGCAGATTAATAAAGTAAAATGATTAAAGCAACACACAAGGTGTTGTATTACTCAATATTGTGTATAACCCACTATTAACTCCTGTTTACCTCCACAGGTCACAGTCTCCAACCGTCTAGTCTCATCCCCATGCTGCATCGTCACTAGTACTTACGGCTGGACGGCCAACATGGAGAGGATCATGAAGGCCCAGGCTCTAAGAGACAACTCCACCATGGGTTACATGGCAGCTAAAAAGCACCTTGAGATCAACCCTGACCACCCAATCGTGGAGACCCTGAGGCAAAAGGCAGAGGCTGATAAGAATGACAAGTCTGTGAAGGACCTGGTGATTCTCCTATTTGAGACTGCCCTGCTGTCTTCAGGATTTACCTTGGATGACCCCCAGACCCACTCCAATCGCATCTATAGAATGATCAAGCTTGGTCTTGGTGAGTATTTTATGTTTATTGACACACCAAAAAGCTTTCATGATATTTTTAACCATACTTGTAAATTTACGAGTGATTAAAAAGTTTATCGTGCAACACGTTAGCCCATAAAGTGATTTAAAGCTGTTATCAGACCTTCACTGACTCATCATCTTCCTTCCTTTTTTAGGTATTGATGAAGATGATCTGACACCAGATGATGTCACCTCTGCGCCCACTGAGGAGATGCCCCCTCTGGAAGGGGATGATGACGACACTTCCAGGATGGAGGAGGTGGATTAGGCCTGTGTCTTTAACCTGCTGAAGTTCAGAAATAGTGTACAATTTAAAGATTAATGTTGTAAATGAGACCGGAGTGTCCCTCCCCCATCCCCCAACCCCCCCCCCCCCCCCCCCCCCCCCCCCTTTTGACCAAGTTCACTTTATTTCCCTCCCCTTGAACTGACCATCTGCAGTTCCGATTCATTCCTTTTTAGAATTTTATTTTTGAAGTTGTCACTTTTTGTATCCTAAGTTTTATTAATGTATTTGTTTTTGTATTTTTTGACATTCTGATGTTCTTTGAGTGTAAATATATCAATTGATACTGTATTTGAACGGGGTGGGACACAAATAAAGATTTACCATGTTAACAAGTCACGTTTTGTCAAGTCGAGTCAAGTCTTTCTGTTCATCCTTACTGGTTCTCTGGTACATTTACAGTAGTTGAGTTACCGGTCCATTGTTGCTGAAGTAGTTAATTGCCACAAGACAATAGAAAATAGATAGAATTACAGCAAGAAGGAATAAATAATTGAGGATAAGTGAAATTTAAGCGGTAAATTATTTACAAGAAATTGTAGACACTGATGCAGTAAATTACTATAAACTCAGTTAAATTTGGCTCTATAGTAATGAAATGAATGGAGCTTGATAAACAAATATTGCAATACTGTTACATTTTCCAGGCTGTAGTCATAGTGATGTGGACCTCTCATTGTTGCCTTTGTGACAGGGTTCTTGCAACCGATTTTAACAGTAAAAGGAAAACTCTTGAATTGGGCAAATCGATTCTTCCAAGAACGTCGCCTCAGTTACCCACTACATCATTCTAATAGAACTGACAATAGCCTGTGAAGGGGGAATGCAAAAACGACAATAGTGCTAAGACAGAAAATGGTAATTTAGTTCAGAGAGTAAACATTGTGATAAGATGATCAGCGGGCAGGAAGGGGTGTCAAGATTACAGACGATCGTAATCGCTTCATAGCACCCTAAGTCCTGTTCACAGCAGACATTTTGGCTTGTCATAGTCGGGAAAGCACATTACTAATAACATTAATGTGGCTCTGTCCTCTTCGTATTGTCCCAGTAAGGCATGACAGTGTCACACTCAGCCACCTGTGCTCTTCCCTAAACATGTATTGGATTTTTTATTATTATTTATTTGTGGTTTAATTAACATGGATATTAATAAAACACTTCTGTAAAAGTGTTAGCTAAGAGGCTATTTTTCATCTGTAGTTCCTGGACAGGTGTTAGAAAGTCATCCAGAGAAACAGAATATACAATTGAAATGACAAAGTTATTGAGGTTATACATACACGTGCAGAACAATAATTAAAACAAACAAAAAAAGAAAATGTTAATATTAGTGTAAACATCATTCAGGACAACCCTATGCTACACTGTCAGGTACTATTTTAAACATTCAACATGGAGGCTCATAATGCTAATGTACTTACAAAACTATAAAATGAGGGACTCAGTAAAACAACATTAGACACTAACTCAAATGTGCAAAGCAGAAGCATGGGCATAAGCATAGAAAAGCAAAGTGTGCATAATCTATATAGTACTACATAATTTGGAATTGATATAATTCAGGGTGAATATAGACAAAGTAAGTGACAGTAAAATTCCAGTAGATGGCAATAATGCAACACTCAGGATGCAGGCTGCTGCATTCAATTATTCTAGAAAACCCTGTGGCATCAGGATGATTACTAGCCAAAGGTAAATAGTTAAGTTAACTTAAATTAGGTTAAAAACACACAGGAAGTTATATAAACTATTGCCACATAAAGGTCAGAGGATTAGCTAAACATGTTTAAGAAGAATGAAAGAGATATTGAGAAAGAACATACATAACAACATAAGATAATGAAGTGCAATTAAATATGAAAGTCATAATGTGCACGGGAATTAAGGTCTGTAAAATGTTAGAAATAACAACAAATATGTCGTAGGTTGACATATTCAAATTGATTTGTGATGTACAACACTCCAAAAGCCAAATATTTACATACAGGGAGCCTGTTGTTTTGCGCCATTCATTTTCTAAATGAAATTGGGTGTTATAATTTGATTCTACTTGAGCAGATTTCAGGCCAGAAGAGAGAACACGACGATCTGCTGTAATCATGTGTTGTAATAGCCTGCCTGTCACCAGCAGGGAGCTCTCAGTACAATGTTCAGCGTGTCAATCCCGAGCCGTTGGCGTCAGCTGACAGACAGCAGCCAATCACAGAGCGAGGACAGGCTGAACCGCCTTACAGTGTGTGGTGCCCTGAGAGTTGTCAAGGTTTTGATTGTGGAATATCCGAGAGGGGAGCAAGGGCGGCTACGGTTGTACAATGCCGAACAAGACGAAAAAAGACAAGGTGAGTTTTAGAATTGACAACATGTTTTGTCGCCTTGAAAGAAAGTTTGCATTGTGTGCATTTCTGTATATTTAATAATAAACCGGCCCCGTAAAAATGCTGTTTTAGCTACCAGCGCAGTGTCCCATCACACTAACGTTAGCCAGCCAGCAATAATCACCAGCTAGCCGCTATCCTGCCAACATGTTAGCGCTTGGTACGCTGTGCTGCCTTATTTAAATAAAGCTTAACTAGAAGTGAGATATGTTAGTCTACTTTAAATGCATACGCTTTCTCAGACAATATGTGTGTGTTTTTAAGTGTAAATTTAAGCACTTTGTGTCTTTTTTTTTTTTTTAAAAAAAGCTGAAAGCCGGGGTCGTGTGATTCTGAAGTAACGTTTGCTAGCTAGCAGCAGACTTGCCAGTGTATTCAAACAGGAGTGTGAGACTGGGTGGGCAGGCGTGCTATATTTAGCACGGCGGAATTCATTGATAGACTGTTTACTGAGGTTGTCAACCTGCTTATCTGTTAATGTCCAGTTGACTTTAGTGCCTCAACCTTTTTTTTTTTTTCTTTCAGGAGACCCCTAAGTCTGGCAAAGTTGGCAAGGGTGGAGGACAGGAGAATTCAGATCATGAGGTAAGCTTAACACAGGACACTTTGCTAGAAACTTCCTGGAAGACAGTAAGGACTTTGTCTGACACAAGTTCAAATGCCACAGATGTTACATTGTTGCTGCTTGAATGTGAACCGCCTCATCGGTGACAATAAACTCAGTCCCCTGCATTATCAGTGTCCATTACTGTCCTTTTGCAGAGATAACTGGGGGAAGGTCGATGAATAATGATTGTCAGATACTGTAGGGGGGGACAGGATCGTGCCCTCAAATCAAACTGTTCAATGCGCGATGGGAAATCCTACAACATATTGTATCGCATTACTTTTCATATCAGATAGAATTATGATATAGAGAGCTATTTATATTGTGTGAATCACAGTTTATAAATAGTTTAGGGCGGTGGGGTGGCTGTGATATCTGAAATCAACTATTTATAGAGCTTATATCATGTAATTTTCGTTGATACAACTACAGTATTTCTGGAGGTTGTATTGCCTTTCTAGCTGTGTCTTACCTTAACCAAAAAGCGAGGCTGATTGGATCCTCACTTGTCAGGGTTTTCTTCTATGTTTTTGTCCCTGTTAAAGGGGTTATTTGGGGGAGTTACCTTATCTGAATTGAGGGTGTCATATGCCGCACAGATTTGATTTTAGCTTTTCCGACGTGTTGCGATATGAGTCATGAAACTTTGCTCACATAGTACTATTCAGTATGGCTAAACAAGGCTGTGGTGAGATGTTAGTATACCCTGCTCGTGTTGTCTTGCAGTAGCTGTGTATCGAGAACGCGTTGAGGCATTTAATGTGCATATGATTGTGGAGCCAGTGGCACGAAGCTACCACGAGTGCAATAGTGACCGAAATCCTCTAAATCAGAATATCAAATCGATTTAATGTCCTCTGGATCTTTGGTTAGATGGTTAGCCGGCTTCTGTTCGTGAGTGGTGCATTCACTGACAGGACTGGCTTGTACCTGGATCACGGTTGCTGTTCTTGTGACTCAAGCTGCTGTTTGCTGATAACCTGGTGCTAAATTGCTTGTAGATGACATCAGTTTAGGACGGCAGCAAGAAGAGGAGAGTTCACCAAGGTTTCTCTACTACTTGGACAGTTTGCTTTAAAAATGAGCTTTCATCCAACATTGATGTACTTTTACAAATCCCTTCTAATATCACTATATATCAGACTTCAAGTGTAACATGCAGGTAAATAGTCCTTGCCATACTTGTAAGTCCATCGGCTATAAAAGAAATCATTGTGTAACGTGGCAAGGAGAATAGTTTAATGAACAACCATGAACAAATTGCCCTGGGAAAATTGAAAAGTGACCACTCTACAGGATTGGTGCCTCAAAAATAACCACAGCTATCAGAAACTCATCTAAAACAGTTTGTTGTGAGCAGCTCAGGGCTGGAATTTGTCATAAGATTGCCAGAAACCACTTTTATTGAAAGCGAATGCACACGTCTACTTAACTGACATTGATTTTTCTTTTGCTTGCATCTGGATTGGGTCACATCTGGAAAGGCCAAAGTGGCACCTTCAGCCCATATTACAAAGTGTTAAAGATTGTGTTGGTCCAGTAATAACATAGGCATCTGGTTTGAATCATTATGTCACGTTATTGTACCGCATGGTTATGGTCACGTACTGTATTTGTAAAGTAGTATGAAGGTTTCCAGTGGAACCAGGTGCACAGTATGGTTTCAGACACTATTCCAAGATAAAATTCATGTCAACAAATTCAACGAACAACAGATGAGACTTCATCCACGGCCACTGCAATCACCACATCTAAACATCACTGAACCATTATGGAAAGATTTCAACTTCCTTCATTTTCTTTTCTCACGGAAAGTCAGAAATCTTGATACACTCGTTTCAATTCTGGCGTGACAGCTGACGTGTGTTCGCGCAGTTTGAAAAGCAAAAGGTCGTGCTCCTCTTAACTAGACATTTAATATTAATATTGTTATGGCTGTTCGCCACCTGTTTATTGCCCAGTAAAATACACGACCCTGTTTGCCTTCAGATAAAATGCGCGTCAGTTAGGAGGCTTGAAGAAGTTATCTACTCCATGTATTGAAAGCTGTTTAAGAAAGAATGGTGTTTATACATACGTTTTTCTACTCTTTGTCTTGATCCAAATGAGTTCTGCAGGATTCAGGCATATGTTCTCTTCACTGTCGACCATCTAAATTCCCTTTTTTTTCCCCTCAAACTGTGGTTTCAGTCTCCCAGCCATGTCTGACAGGATAATAGCAAACAACCCTGTGACAGATTGAAATCTCTAGGCTGCAAGCTGTTGTTGTTAACCCCCCGCCCTTCCTTTTGTCCCATATACTTGGTAACCAGAAGTGTTTGTTGAGACTGAAGGGAATGCTTAGAATATATAGGAAGCCTTCATTTGCTGTCACACCAGTCATGAGGTACAGTCAAAGCATTACATTAGAAAATCACAGATGTTTCTACTTAATGAACTTGCAAGTAGGAGAGTTCTTTCCTGCTAGTGGCACAGCTCCTAAGCTGCTGTCTTGCAGTTCTGCAGACGGTGGCCAACTTTAGCTGGGTCTTAAATGAATTTAATAATTCCCCTGTGACTCGGGCTGCTCCACAGCTGCATCTGGTGGAGTAAGCTCTGTGCCATCAGGTGGGTGTTGATGAATGGATGCCAGCAGGCAGGTGGGACCAGCTGTGAGAAACTGATCCCGGGTCAGGATTATATCCAGCCCTCCAAAACCCTTCTGGGTTTTTTTTTTTTTTTTTTTTTTTTTAGGTCTTCTGAGACACAGCTGGGTGGCTTGATGAGTGTATAAAAAAATCATAATGGTTTGTTTTTCTTCCATGTGAACTTGATGAGCCCCCGAGATAAATGTGCTGTTATAAATAGTATTCGTACATTGAGTAAAGTGTGGTTTATGACCTTAGTTACAAGACTCTGTTTTGTTAAGTAAATAGTGACACACTGTGTCGAATAAAAAGGTCCCGTGTAGTGCATGGCAGCTGAACTGCTCGGCCAGTGTCTACATGCACAGTTTTATCAGATTCCCCACGAGGTACTTGCACTCTCTCCTATACTCTGTGCACCACATGTGCTTGCTCAGTGTCACTAATGTGGGTTTTTCTCTTGTTTCAGCAGGGCTCTAACAGGAAGGCTAGCAATAGTGTTCCTCCCACCACTCAGCTGCTAAAGGGGAAGCAGCCAGGTTCCCAGACACCTGTCAAAAAGGACAAGAGGCAGAGCTCCTCTCGCTTCAGCTTGAGCAACAACAGGGAGCTGCAAAAACTGCCTGCTTTCAAAGGTATTTCAACTAATCATGTAATTAACTGGGGTTTGATGCGTACACATAAATATACAGCACCTTTAATAGATTTGCTGTTTCCAGGATGGAAGTGTTTGGTTGTGCAGTTGTAGACAAATTGCCTTTTTGTAGGCAAAAATAATGCATTTAAAATGTTTTGAAGTCTGAATTCAAGACTGAAGAAAACGCCCAGAAGCTATCCATAAAGCTGAATTTTCCTTTTGGTAGATGTGGTAAGGAATTCCTGTAATCTTGACACAGATAAGTGCAGGCCTCACAGATATGCATACTAAAAGGTACACGCTCAGTTATTTACACACTTTTTCCACGCCGAAATATCTCTGAACATCCCCTGCTGCATCATCCTCATTTTAATACCAGGCGAGCATGACATTACGCAATACATGGAAACAAACAGAGGACGTACATGGCATGGACTTTGCGCTGGATTTAACCCAAGCGTCTATATTTAGTGGTAATCCAGAGATAAAGCTTTAATTCCACGGCCCTTGTGTTTCAGGATGTTGCCAGTGACCAGCAATGTCTGGCCAGCTTTACTTTTGTTCCTTCTCTCTTCCTCCTCTCGCAGAAGAGAAATCGGTGGATCTTTGCACATGTTATATTGACGTTTAATGTCAAAGCTCAATGCCGGGATAGCACCAGATGGAAAAGCGAGGAGTGTATGCAGCCGTTATGCCCCCCGGCTGTGATGCATGTTTCTGTGTATGCATGCATGAATACACACAACAGCGTTGTCCGCTGCCTTTTCCCGGCACTTTAAAAAATAATTATATAACTTGGCGGTGCAACCTGAATTGTATTGACGTGATCTCACTGTTTCATAAGGGGGAACAGTTCCACATGTGCACAAGCATCAGTGCACGGTAAAAGGCACATCGTGTTAACAGTGTTCCTGCGTGTGGAAAGTGGAAATGATGGCATGCACATTAGAAGTTTAAGATGCTAACTCCCTGTTTAAAGAGGAGTAGGTACCATTAGAAAGACCTGAATTTCCTCAATACAGACGTCGCTTTCAGCCACTAAAACAATGGTCTTAATATGATTTTTATTTTTTAAGAAAACGGTGGCTTTGTTTTGTTCTTCCTCTCGCTGTTTTAGTCTGAATACCCTATTTGCAGCGAGCACCTCGCTACAACACATTAGAGCAAAGGCAACATTCCTCTTCAGTGAGAATTTTCAGATGTTATTTTTCTCTTTGTAAGATTTGGCTAATAGGACAAAGTGTTACTATCTGTGACCAAAGGCGACAGCAGCTGTTGTGTTATTGCCATTTGTTCACCAGTCAGTCTTTTCTGTGAGATTAGAGTTAATGGACTAACAAAGGAGTTTATTCCATAAAATATCCATGTATCTTTTATCGTGTTTAACCATTACCCTTGTGCTGTGTCAAGAAACCAATAAGGGTAGCTGTATTTCTGATAAAAGCTGCTCATTTCCCACACTCCAATGAAAGCTTTGATAACATTCTGCACAACACTATCCCTCAGTGGCCCGGTAGATGTTATCACTTACTCCTGTCCAAACATGCTCTTCGCTTGGCCTGTTTTTCTCTCCAGGCATGTTCACCACCTCCCGATGGAAGCACATGTCTCAGAGCTTGTCCTGCAGAGCCATAAGGTTGAGGCGAGACTCAAAAACCCAGACCAGAAGCAGACCCTTTCCCACGAACTCACCCCAAAACCAAGCGTGCTTGTTGTGACTCCAGAATACATTTTAACTGTCCCAGGATTTGTATATGGTAACACAGCAGTTTAAATACTGTGTGTTGAAACATAATGTGTTGAGCTTGTTTTTAAAAGGCTCTACCGAAGTGCACAAATCAAGATATTTGTGTTTTGGATAAATATTTGCTGGACATCAGTCTGACTCTATCTTGTAAAACGGGAGATAAATCATCTACAGGGGCCTGTTTATGTAATTTCATTTTCATGTTTCGAGTGTAAACATACTTGCCAAAAAGCCAACAACAGTTGTTGCCCCTGTATGTGTTCTCTATTGAAGCAGGAGCTCTCAGCCATGGGGCATCTGTCTCATAGGGTTTGTCGCCATCTGCTGGTTAAAGTATCAAATATTTGAGTTAGTGTAATGTTGGTTAACTGGAACAAACTTTTCAGTTGTCAGGATATTAATATAATATAACTTATGTGTGATGTTTTGACAAACAAAACTGCTGATTCCAATGAATGGATTTAAGTGTTTTCTGTGTGGTGTATTTGTTAGTTTAACAAGCCAAATAACACAAATTATAGAATAGAACAATTTTGGAAAAAAATATGATTTAGTGCAGCACATTCAAACACACTTTGGGTAAGCTAGAATAGTTATTTGATCTGTGTACTGAGAAGAGACATAAATAGTTTGTACAGTTTGTACAGTACACACAGTGTCATATTGTTTCTTTACACACTTAGCGTACTATCATGTTTGCTTAACATGTGGAAGACTAATGTGTGTATACAACACATACGCAGAGTCAACTTACTGGCTTAATGTAAATCCTTTCTCAAGTTCTTTATGTATGTTTTTTTAATGTTTAATAGCTATCTTGTTTAACACTAAAACAGTTGAAAGTTAGAGTGTCTGGCAGGGTAGAAAAGCTTGGAGTGACACTAAAAACTCATGCAGACATGTTTTTAACAGATACTTAAAGCAGGATGTGAAGGGGCAAGGCAGGATTCAGGGAAGGGTTTCCTGTCCAACTCCTGCAGGTGCTAGAGGAAAAGACTCCACACACCTCTTGAGAGAGACTTCCCTGGTGTAAAAAAGGCATAAAAATCAGACAGGCTGTGGAAGTTGTAAAGACATTGCAATAGTGCGGGCATGACTCTGCTCTAATGCAAGTTATTTTAACAGCCAACAGAGTAATACAAGCAGTCAAATAAAGAAATACAAAGGTTGAAGTCTTTTTTTTTAATCAAGGTCTTTTTATTTCACAATATGCAAAATACAAATATGATACAAAGAATAACTTATCCCTAGTCGCCACCCCCCACCCACCAGACCTGTACCACTGAGTCATTTTGCGTACTTGTTGACAAGGTGTGTCATGGAAACAAATGGCATAAACAGAAAGAGGAACATATGTGACAATATAAGTAAGAGGTTCACATGTATGACAGGGTTACATTTTCTGCTTCCATTTGATCCACAAAGACCAAGAAAGGCTGCCAGGTTGCATAGAATTTTCAAAACAGACCCTTGGAGAGAGTATCTTATTATGACACACAAACCACCCACCAACACACGAGAACTGAATCTGACCCAAGACGACCTACAAGTCAGGACAGAACAGGGACGAGGATCATAACCAGCTCAGAGCGATAACTTCCCAAGACACGGGTTAATGAGCTGCTGTCGTCACCTCATTATTGTTAGGTTGCATTGAGTTACATTATGACGTGTTCAAGCTCTAGTTGGTGAAAATAAGTATTAGTTTAAGGGCAAATAATGCGTTCAAATGTAATCTTGTTTAATTTTTGGCGGGAAACTTGTACAGGTGTTTAAAGGAGAAATTTCACGAAGGAAAAAGAAATTTGTCAACTGTTGGATATAATTATGATAAAATTATATTCACAGCAGTATTTATGGTGATTTCTATTGAGTGTATTCAGCTCACGTTCGTGCAGGCACAGGTGTTTCCACTTGGCATGTCCAACATTTGTGATTGGCTGTGTCCCAAAGTTATACTCCCATACAAAAACTACAGATGAGAGTCTGAGCTGTTTTAATATTTTCAGTCTTTATGTAAAAGTTATACAGAGCAGCCACAATGAACATGACTTTTCATTTGAATAGACCACTTTGAGAATTCATCAAGCATACTGATAGAGCTGTGTTTCTATCATTGGAAGCCGCTTAAGGGGAAAGTTCAGCTGTGTTGATTGGTCTGTTTCTTCAAATGGATTTGAGCCTTAGGTGCTAATCACAGAGCACCATGACACTGAAGATCAGCAGACCTGTAGAAGAACTGCTCAACTGTGTATTTTAGACTAGCCTGCTGCAATCAATGATGAATTGAGCGAAAGATCCGCTATAACACAAGCGAAGTACACTCTCCATCCCATCCCGGACCAGACTCATGATGCCTCACAAGTTCACTCTCTTTCCACTGCCAGAAATAGCACAGACGCAGCAAAAAAGCTCAAGCCTGACGAATGTGCCAATGGAGCATTTGGAGAGTATTTGTAACAAGCGAGTGTGTTAGCGTTGTCTTGTCTTGGTCAGAACAACAGATCTTCTGATTGGAGGTTGCCTCATGACTAGGCAACAGGATGGCAAGAAAGAGTCCTTTATATGCTCAGACTAGACCCTGTTGCTGAAATACCCCACTATTGTAGATATTAGGATCAGGCAGACTTGATGTTAGAGTTCTGTGGCACTTCTGGGCATTCACTCCCATGTTTGTGTAGCTTTTAGCCTTGTTTAAGACATTCAAAGTTTCTGACATTGCTCACAAACATAGACGGCTGGTGAACAGTTTCTGGCCAGTGTAGTAAAAGCACACACCAGAAACCTGGGACGAGTTTAATTAAGGTGAAAAACACAGAGAAAGCAAAGATCCTGGGTTATATTTTTGTTCTCAAGAGTAAGCTTACTAGCTAATGTTTTTTTTATGTTTTTACAGATATTTTACCCAATGCACAATATTTTTTTTTATTCTTAATTCATGGAACCAACAAAAATACTTAGGTGAGAGCTTAATTCACCCAGTTGCACAAAACCAACAGTGATCTTACCAATCCTTGAGAAAGAATGTGAACTTTTATTCTGCACTCTGCAGTCAAATATACTATAACACTAAAACAACACTGCTCAGCAGGAGACGAGAAGCTATACTAACAGGCCACAGAAATCAGGTGCTCTCGCCCAAATGCGACATCCTGACCTGAACCAGCCTAACACCTCCTGCAACCTCCTAAAGCAGAAGCGCAAACCCACAGGGAGGAGCTGTGACACATTATTATGTGTTAAAACATTTGTCCTTATCTGAAAAAAAGTTTTTGCACGCACATTACACATTCCATAAAGTAACTACAGACACAGTGGGTCTTTGACCTAAAAACACACTGCTTTGATTGTGAAACTGTGGAAAAGTTTCTTAACTATATTATAAAAAAAAAAGTGCATTTTTATGTAGACCAAAGTTTACAGCTACATCTGCTGGGGAAAAGACAAGTTATCAGCAACAAACAATGATTTAGCATATAAAAAGGTACGAATTAGACTCCATCTGTCTTTATAGCTTTGACAATCATGAGGAGTAAAAATGCTTCAACTAGTTTTCAATGTTAGACTTTGTTCTTCACAACAAAGGTACCATACAATTAGTTGAGTATGCTACACACAAGCTCTGTTTACATAGAAAATATGTGTGGATTGTTTTTGTTGGTACAGGTCTGGTTATAAAATGTTAATCCTCATGGGGTAAGCCAAGTGCACAGGAAATGACTTTTTCCTTAGTCTCTTGCTTGCTATATTTCATGGAGTGCCCCTCTTAAAATGTATGATAGTGCAGCAAACATAAGCAAATTCAATGTTGTCCTACACTGAGATGCAAAGAACACTCACTTCATTGCGTTTGCATGCTTTTGCATGGCTCTTACATGGTGATACTATAGGTTGTGGTTACGGGTGGATCATGCGCACTGTGACTCGACCTTTCTACTGTGATTGCTAGACAAATGATCAAAGGATTGTTTAATTACACTTAGTGTGTGTGATTTTTCAGTGCAGGTCGACTGCCTGCGTCGCCGTAGACTTGTCCTTTTCCCCCACACAGCTCTTACAGTGCAGGGTTTTGTCCCCAGTGCGACAGACAGAGTGCTGTTCACCTCATATGCACATCCTGTGTTGCTCACATTGAGACTTCCTGCCTTCCTGTTTCTCTGTCACATACACCTGGGCTCAGGCTGTGGTCCTGGAGAGCCATCTGTCATGCAAGAGCTCACACACACACACGCACATATACACACAAAGGCAGCACACACATGAAAAGGGCTTTTATCTGACACGGTTTGGCAGCCTCTCGTCTTATTCAAACCTCAGCTTATAGTTGATGGTCTAGTATTTCTGCAGCTGTTTTATGTATATATCAAAAATCATATTTAAACTTGACCTGTGGCGTGCATGGTTAACACTTGTGGTTTCATGTGTTAGTTTTAAAGTATTGAACTTTTTGTGTTGAGCTTGAGTATTGTAATTTGTTATGTCAGTTGTGGTATTGGGGTCTGTTGTTGGGTGTTAGGTTGTAAAAGAGGAATGAGTAATGTCACTTAAGCCGTCCTCTTGATCGATGTTAGACAGGAATGTGTATTTCCTGGCCTTATTCTTGTATTTCACCAACAAAACAAGCTAAACTGATGTCAGATCTGTAGTTTATGTTTTAAAACTCTTGACAGATGTAGCTGCTTTCGCTCCAATCACAGTAACAGTCCCACCCCTTTCTCCTCAGCCCACCAGCCAATCCCTTCCCTCATGTTTATGTATTCTGACAGCCAGCCCATGTGACTCCAGCCGGCCAACCGGGCGGCTGCACTGGGGTATGACATCACTAACTAGCTGGTTCCCTCCAGCAGCAGGGGAGCTTCATTTTCTGCTCCGAGTGTTCGTGCTAAAATGGAGGCTGGCTCCTCGCCTTAGCCTGGGTTGCCCTCTTCTCCCCTGTCTCCTGCCTCAGCTCACTGATGTTGGCATGTGCTAGAGCTGCCAGTGGGATGGTTCTGGATGCACCGAGCTCCAATGGGCCTTTCCAGCCTGTGGCTCTCATGCATTTTAGAGGTGAGATTAGGAAATTTGCCTCCTCTGCTGTTCTGTGTGTGTGTGTTTCATGTAGAGATGGGCAAGATTTGTTGCCATTTAGCAACTGCAGCTGCTACTTTGGAATTTGCAGAAGAAAATATTTGTGCCAAAAGAGTTTTCTAAAAGTTGCTGCGGGAGACTGAGAGCATTTATCCTCTTTGTGTTGTGGCAGCAGTATTTTTGGAAGAGGAAGTGGGGGATTGTGTTTGTATGTCAACGAGGAAGGGTTTTACCAAGACATCGCATAGCTTAGCTTGAGTCAGGGAGGGAGAGCGAGGGGAGAGTGAAAAGGAGTGCTAGTTTTGAGTCTCCCATCCCCCAACAAGACTGCTGATGTCATAGGAAGTGAGGTCAAAGCTTGTTGTCGGTGCGCGTCTGTATTGTGTTGTATGTATGTGCTGGTGTCAGCTGACACACGTGCAAGTTGAAGTGCTCTGTTTGTTGTGGCTGTATCTGCTGCAGGCTTCTGAATTACAGTCTAACCAGACAAACTTGAAGCTGGGACCTTCTGCAAGTTACTCCAGTACCCGTGATTAAGTATTAAGGCTAATGTTTGTTCTTATATTACTTCACCGACTTTTCTCCTGAAACAGATATGGCAGTGTGTATTCGCCACGCAGTCTATTATTGCACACACGTGCAGCGAGATGCCTCTCGAAAGTATAGGGATAATTGTAGTCACATAGCACATCGGCACTTGTAACAATTTGCATTGGTTGACCTATGTTTGCATTAACAGAGACACCCTGACGCAAGTTCATTAATAAAAGTTCATTATATATTCACCTGCTGATATTGCAGTGTTCGAGATCTGTACTTGGGAGCAATTTGTGTCCATGACTGGTTTCCTGTATGCATGCTGGAGTCTTTAGATGAATAAAGGTTATTTGCCCATCCATGCAGAGAGGTCTGTGTGTGAAGTCTGCAGCTGCGCTGCATGTCTCTTAATATTTTAGGCCTGTTCAGAAACCCTAGTGCTGTTGTGTAACGGGAGCTGGTAGATCTCTTGGCACTCAGGGGTTGATGAGATGAGGTGCTCATGGGTAGACCCATGTTTCAACTCATTAGTAACAGGCATAGGTCTTTCATGTGCTGGAGAATTCAACCAACTCAGATTACTTGTTAGATTTTAGATTATGGACAGATGATCTCCATTTAACTGAATAAACTTAAAGACAATTAGCTCCTAAGGTAGTGATTTTGGTGGTGATACAAAGGGCTGACTAGTTTTGCTCCTGTTAATTTGTTTACACATTATGTCTGGTGTCATACAAAGGCTGAATACTTCAGGGAAATAGTACAGTAATGGACACAGAAAGTGGTAGAAATATGAAAAGAAAAGTTTTTGCTCAGTGGCAGCAGCTTCACAGTTGTGATTTGGAAGACGGAACAAAAGAACAAACTCAGCTGTGTCTTACAAAAACACAGTGTTGAAACAAAAACAGATCCCCATCGGGGTTCCCCACAGATGTGGTAGCTAAAGCTCAGGGGTGAAGCCAAAAATGCCACCTGTTTGACCTTTGATGCGGTCGATTAGATCCTGTTTGTGGACAGTAGTTTGGATAAAGGGAGTGAAGAATGATACTACTGAAAAGCTACTTGCAGACTTGTCACTATTGTACACTCTGTCTGAATATAGACAACTGTTTTGTGTTCGGTAGGCTTGACTCCATGTTCCAAGGTACCGTACGGCACAAACAAGCCTGAAGGCTCCAAGAACAAGTTGTACAGTTCGGTGCCTCGTCTACTACCTCTGGAACTGTTGTAAATAACTTTTTTCGAGTGCTGTGTTTGGGAGGAAATGTAATGCAGAGGTATTTTTGGTTCAAGAATCATTAAACAGGATATAGAACAGAAAATATGGCATTTCTAGGTAGCGCACAGGTAGCAGCATTTTTAGATTTGTGTGTTGAATACCAGCTGTGACTCAGAAATGTGGAGGTGTAGGGGAAGTCTGTCTGATGGTGCTGGCAGTCCCAGTTTGACTAATTTCACCAGTGCCAAGTCATTGCATTTTTGATTCTAATGTTTGTTCCAGTGCCCTCATATGATGTAGAGACAATATGCAAAAAAGGGCCGTGCAGTAAATCCCGCAAATGAATAATTACAGGTCACAGTATCTTCTGCTTCCATTACGTTTTTATTGCTGTGTTTGTGGTAAATATGTGGGTACATTCTGATTCTTGTGTTGTGTGGCGCACGCTTTCATAACCTCAACCTTTCGTAACCAGGAACATAACCTCATGGCAATGTTTGCGATAGAAAAGCAAAATTCCTCAAACACACCACCTCTCTATCTGAATCTGAGTTTCACCTTCTTGTGCTGCCTCTTTCGATAGGCCTAAACTGCAAAATGTTTTCTTCATCCTCACACTAGCTGTTACTATCTGATGTTGGCACTGTGTGTTCTGTGCTGTGATGTTGCAGTAATTTGATTTATGGCATCAGCATGCCGATAAGTGACAGAACAGGTTATGCAAGAGTTGAATATTAGTATCTTCCTATATATATTTGTGTGTGTGTATATATATATATACACACACACATACACACGCACACTCGCGTGTTGGGACTGTTCTCTCCGTTATAGGCCTAATCAACCTGATTATGTGTGTTTGGTTAAATAAGGTTAAATAATAAGTTTGGTTAAATAATAAGGCCAGTTGCTTAATTACCTCTTTTATTATTGGAGAAACTTTTTCTAGTTTTGCGTGCTTTTGTCGGTTTCAGTTGGTATTATCCGTGTTTTTATGTGGCCTGTTTGGCTGACACGTCAGCTGATGGACACAGCAAACCAACAGCATATCATTCCAGAGTAACAGCAGCAGCAGCCCACATATATCTTTGATTAGCAGTGGTCACCCCCTGGTCCAAAGTCCCATCCCTGCCTATGGTCACCATGGTGATGTGCAGTACACATGCGGATTGTTATCGGGGAGTCAAGACTGACTCATAGGTTTTATGAGGTGACATTTAGTTTTAAGTCCCTGATAATTATGTTGGAGGAAATCAAATGAGTACTATAGCATTTATTTTTGGCACTTTTTGTATCTGACCAGCTGAGGCGAAATGATTTGCAGGAGAAGCTGTTTGTCTATATCAGTGTTTCTCAGACTTTTTATACCTCGTACCACCTCAAAAAATATTCATTTTGTACCACCATCATGACAGACGTTAAAATACAGCAGCTGCAGACAGTTTAGCAGCAGGCAGGTTTATTCATAATGAGATTTTTTTTTTTTTATATTGTTGACTGTTGTGGAAACCTGAACACAGAACCTGTTTCACAATCAGAGCTTCTTGGGTGGAAAAGCGGCTCTCCTGATCCACACTTCTCTTCCTGGTATTTCCAGTTTGAGTTTTTGAACCATTCATTTTACCTCCACTTCCTGTCTTACTGTCACATTTTAGCTCGTAACTAATCATGAATGTTTACGCTACTTGCATGAATGTGACAGAGCAGCCTGATGTTGAAACAAAATATTACAGGAAATGCAAGACCTACTTTAGATTACATTCCTGCAATCTCATAGTTTAGAGATTCCTCCACGTACCACCCAAGGGAGCTTGTGTACCACCAGTGGTACTTGTACCACAGTTTGAGAACGAGTGGACTGTCATTGCTTACAGGCTGCTGCTGGCATTTTGTTGATTTTAAAGTAAAATAGTTATTCCCTGAGTGAAAGCAGCTTGTCCCATTGCAGTATCTACATCCTGACAGAATATTTATTATTACTACTGCTTATAGTAGTGGTGTCCTGTCTGGTCTTTCCAAAAAGCCATAACTTAGTAACAATCCAGAGCAAACAATAGCTACTTTCAAATCCTTGCACCTGGAGTTCTAGCCTACTTCTCTGACTTGTTTATAAAGTATTACATGGCCTTAAGCTCCAGTCCTTATGTGAGTGAAACATTTTTGGTGCACGAGTTGGGAAAGCCCTTCAGGCCCTCTGGGAGCAGACTTGTAATGGCTCCAAAGTGCAGAACAAAAATGCTTAGTGATTCTGCATTTCAATTTAACTCCAGTGCTCCCTGCTTATTTGGAGGTTTGTTGAAAATAGTTCTATATTAAGATGATCATAGATCATATTTGGGAACATTTTAGAAGTTATTATATTATTAATATTGACCTTATTTTACCTTATAATGGTTATTTGAATTCTTGATTGTATTTTATGCTATGTAAGAACGATTCCTGCTGATCATTGATTTATGAGAGGTAGCTGTTGTACGGGGAGAATGCATACACGTTGGCACAGAACGGCGGTTGGCTCATTGACGGTGAGTGTGCGGTGTCTACAAGAACGTGTAATGATTTTTAAATTGCAAGTTAATGATTCTACATGGGCAGGTGTGGCTCTATATTCCTGGAGGCAGACTTAGAGCCTCTGCATCATTGATGTTGCAGCGACACTGTCTTTGAAGGGCTAAATTATTGATTTATGAAGTCTTTAAATTAAGTCTCTACATGTCACCACATTAACTCCACAGCAGCAAATTACTGTTATACTCAAACTGAGTAACTTTGAAGTTTTGGTACAAATTATCTCTGACTGTGAGAGAAGGAATGGTCGAGAAATGATTTTAGGCACTGATAACAATGAGTAATGAGCAACATTTATCTTTTTCCTGTATCATTTGATTCAGTTTTGGATTTCTTTCGTCTACCATCTGGTTTTGTATGATGTTAAACTTGTATCCATGGTGTTCACAGTTTTTAATCAAACGGTGATTGTTTGTCAAACTAAACTGCGATACTAAGATGTTAGTCTGCGACAGCTCCAAAAATCCAAAGAAGTGTTGATTCCAACCTTCCTCCCATTTCTTTTTTTTTTTTTTTTTTAAAGATATTTTTTGGCCTTTTTGAGCTTTATTTGACAGAGACAGCTTGAAGAGTGACAAGAATGTTGGGAGAGAGAGAGATGGGGAATGACATGCGGCAAAGAGCCACAGGTCATATTCGAACCCTGGGCCTCCGCGGCAAGGACTGAGCCTTTGTACATGGGGCGGTTGCGCTCCCGACTGAGCTAAACGACACCCGTTCTTCCCATTTCTGTCTTGCAGATGTTCCCCCTGCAGAGCAGGAGAAGCTGTTCATCCAGAAGTTGCGGCAGTGCTGCGTCCTCTTCGATTTTGTTTCCGACCCACTGAGCGATCTGAAATGGAAGGAGGTGAAGAGGGCGGCACTGAGCGAGATGGTGGAGTACATCACCCACAACAGGAATGTGATCACGGAGCCCATCTACCCGGAAGTGGTTCACATGGTCAGTATTTAAACACATTTAACTACACACTTTGATTTGTCACTGACAAAGTTATCAAACCAAGTTCACAGTCATTGATATTAATTTATTTTGAGCTATCAAACATTTAACAGAAAATCTGAGTATTATACCTTATTCAATTTTAGAGTACTAATTTAGCTGTGAAAAGAGGAATCCTTGGTTTGCACAAGTATCACTAGACCTAGAATTTCAGCATAGCAGGTGCTGACATCTTTGCCTTTTGGTTTTGTTTTCAGTCTAGTGATTTGTTTCATGTATACATGCTAACAATAAGAAATGAATGTTATATTTCAGTTCTTTTTCTTATTTAAATACAGTTAACTGTAAGGTATTTTTCTCCCGTCCTAAATTTCTCCATAGGCCTGCAAAGAGGACCTTTTCTGTGGATTTTATATACTATCATTGCATCTGGTATAAAATAGTTTCATGATGCATGAAACAGAGAATAGTTTTATGTGACGTTTCTGTTATGCATTAAGAACATTATTCCTGTCATCCCTGTTTCCTACAAATGAAGGCTTCTCCTAATTTTAATTGCTAAATTGGCAGCCATAATCACCCATGATGGATAACACAGGCTTACCCTAACTAGTGATGTTATCCTGCAGCCAGATTAAGCCAGTTTTACATAATAAGCCTGTATTATTACAATCCATAAATGCCTTGCCCCGTGTGTGTCTGGCACAGATACATGAAGCAGTACAGTAGGCTGTTTCCCTACATTACATTAATGACTCAGCTGCATGTCCTTGAGTCATCACTGAAGTGTAGTGAGATGGATTCCTTTCGCTGTAAAGTTCTGTGAGACGTTGACGTGAATTAGGCTCGGCTGTATACCACTTCAATGCGTGTGACCATGAAGAGCCATTTGTCTCAGCAGAATGTGCTCCAGCTATTGCTTTTATATTCCATTAACCTCTGTATAAAGATCTGCTATTTGTTAAGATGCTCGACCTTTCTTTTTCATGTGGGCTTAATTTCTGCGCCATGGGAAGAGAATGTACTGTGTTTCCTACTGCCAGCAATACTTCTTTCAGACCCCTTTAGTCTTTAGTTTTTGGCTCCTCACTGAGTCATACGAAACTCACATGAGCATCACTTGACCTTACTTTGAACCTTCCTCTTGAAACTTTTTTTATCTTTTAAAATCGCTGGTTAGCTTTAAGTGATGCATATACTTTGTTCTCTCAAGTGGTGGTTGTCTAAAGAAGGTCATGATCATCTGTCGCTCCTACCTCCACAGATTTGAACCTGTTCAGTTGCTCTGTATTCACTGCGACCGTCATCGTATATTTATTAGAAACGTGCTCCTCTGAGGTTGTGGCCTGGATGTGTTCACGGTGCCAGGTTTGCTTTCCCAAGCCAAATTAAAAAGCCTTTGATGTTAATCAAAGCCCTGCCTCAATGCCACATGGTAAACTGCAGGCGATCAAGGTGCAAATTTCCCCCCATCGTCCTTGTCGTGGCTTTATTTGATCAGTGCAGCAGAAAATGCAACAGAGCTGTCAAATCAGCATGAAAATATACTCTTATTCCTTGCAGCCTCTTTCGCCATGCCCCCTTAAAGACAAAGACTCTTTGAAGCCCACTGATGGCTTTCATCATCAAAGTATGGAGATTGACACGACAAACTCATTTATAGCCATAAAGAGCGTATTCTCATGTTAAGGCTGTACCTATTATTTTCTCCCATAAGCCCTTGTTCTTTCATGGCATGTTTGATGCCTCAATGTTCAGGCTCCAGAACAATATTTTGACAGACCTTTGGATGACACGACAGCGGTTGTTCCATTAGACTTATTCTCTTGGGGCAAGGGGGCGGGGGGTGGGGGTGGGGTTAGAAACGGTTTCTGCTAAGAATATAAACACGATGGAGAGTGAGTGTGTTTTGACCTTTGGTCGACTGCACTCTGGAGAGGCTGCCTTAAGTGTGCTGTCTGGAAAGTGAGAATAGAGAGGGAAAATAGATGGATGCTTCCCAGTTTGGGGGAAAGTATTGCCAGTGAAACAGGCTGCTATCTCAGCAAGCACAAGCGGGAATACTCAACCATCAAAACAAATTTTCATTCATTAGCTTTCATTAATGAAAATACAACATTTTCTCACTTTGAAGGCAGATTATGAAGATGCATTAACATAATGGAAACTTGGAACAGTTTTGGGCAACAAGTGGAATACTGGCAATTATTTTTGGGTTGTTTCTGAAAAGCAAAATCAAACCTGAAGATAAACCAGTTTGCAGAGGCTACATAACGTTGCACAAGCGTTTGTTTTAACGTGTATTTGCACTGTGATCTGCAGTACAATAGCCAACATATCTCACTGATTTAGTTCATGCTGCCATGGCAAAGCTATTTCAACAACCCATTCATTATTTGTTGTAATATCGTGGGATAAGTTACTGATTGTAAATAACCGTGTTTGCTTGTCAAACACCGTGGCTGATGGATGTGTGAATCACTCGTCAGATTCATTATTTCAGCTGTCAGATGGTTTTTAGAAGCAAATGTGCGGTTGTCAGGTAGAGTCGACAAACGCGACAACCAGAGCTAATGTTTGCTAGGGTTTGGCAATCGCAGCTGCTGTTTTTTTCTGGCTAAATGCAGTCTAAAACGTGAGTGTATGTCAGTGTGCACTGTGGGTTATAGGAGTATCCTGTGCAGATGGTGAAAAAAAAAGAATGTCTATTGCTTCCAGTGTGTCCATTCAGTTTCTGCAGACAATGTCTTCTTCACATCCCCAGAGAATTAAGTTTTTCTTCAGTGTTATGTATTCATATTAAAGTGAGTGAAGCGTTAACTGGAATGCAGTTGTATTTCATATTATTTAATTTATCAATTTATTTTGTCTTTGTTTGATTTAATCAGTCAACCGTACCCCACATTGATATTATTATTGTTATTTGATATGAGACTAATGCTGGACTGGAAGATATTTCACGATCTGCATGTTAAAGTTGTAATGTTTTTGCTTATTTTGTCATTTAAAATAACTTGATTGAATCTGTAATTGATATCTGTGTCACTGGTTGAATTTTCATTGGATTGTGGAGCTGACCTAACTTTCTCTGTCCCCAGTTTGCTGTGAATATGTTTAGGACGTTGCCTCCATCATCCAACCCCACGGGTGCCGAGTTTGACCCAGAAGAAGATGAGCCCACGCTAGAGGCAGCATGGCCACATCTACAGGTACACAGCACACACACACACACACACACACACACACACAGACAGACACAGTATTGTTTCTGCTCTCTAAATTGATGAGAGTAAATCAATTCAATTACCTTCATGTCCTCTGCTCTTCTTTCCTCAGCTCGTCTATGAATTCTTCCTACGGTTCTTAGAGTCACCTGACTTTCAACCAAACATAGCCAAAAAGTATATTGACCAGAAGTTTGTAATGCAGGTGAGCATATAATGATGAGCTTGTGTGCATGGTTCGAAATGGTGCACAGTTTCTCAGTAATGTTTTTTTTTTTTTTTGTGGTGCCCAGCTCTTAGACCTGTTTGACAGTGAAGACCCCAGGGAAAGAGATTTTTTAAAGACCACTCTTCATCGCATCTATGGCAAGTTCCTGGGCCTGCGAGCGTACATTAGGAAACAGATTAATAACATATTTTATAGGTGAGTGAATAGTTGAGTTGGTTACATTAGCACTTGTGTTTGTGTCTAATGGAGTGTGTTTTGTTAAATGTACCACAACAATGTGTCAACGTGTTGCTGTTTTTCAGATTCATTTATGAGACTGAGCATCATAACGGAATAGCAGAATTACTGGAAATATTAGGCAGGTAAGGTATTTCTGAGAGGTGCACTCATTAAACCTTTTCTGATTATGGTTCAGGGTCTAGTTTTCTTTTTGACCACATTTGTTAAGAACTCTATTTTATGACCGCCCTTCTCTTTACAGTATAATCAACGGATTTGCATTACCATTGAAAGAAGAGCACAAGATATTCCTACTGAAAGTTCTGCTGCCGTTACACAAAGTCAAGTCTCTTAGTGTATATCACCCACAGGTAACCACTTTGTCAGTCTTAAATCTTGTCTTGTACTTTGCTTTGCCATAAACAGAACCTGATAACATCTGTGTTTATATGACTGTAGTTTTGTGGTAACATGATGTCTTCTTCCCTTAGCTGGCCTACTGTGTGGTACAGTTCCTAGAGAAGGATAGCACCCTCACAGAACCGGTAAGATTTGATTTATCCAATATTGTTGATTGAATTATCCTTCAGTATCCTGTCTACTCTAGATTAGTCAATGACCGCCTGAACCCCACTTCAGTTTTTCATATTATCGAGTATGCTTGGTTGAAATGTGACTTTTCGAGTACTCATGTGCAAAATATTTGGCCGCAGCAGTCTTTCATTATGTCTTAACCCTAACCCAAAAGGCAACTGAATTATTTTGATAAAAATCAGAAGGGATACGAAGCGAGAAAACGAGATGTAGGCTATTTGCTTGCTTAGCTTGTGTGATTTCAATACATAGACATAGGAAAGCAATCTGAATCTGATTTTGGTGGAGTCAAAAGTCATCAATCCTACATGTCAATTATAGTTATATAGAAACTATACACAAAACTGTGCTTGATCTCTCTAAATATGTCTGAATTTTAGTTCTTTCTTCTTTTTTAATAACCCTGCCGTCCATTTGTGCGCAGACGGTGATGGCTTTGTTAAAGTATTGGCCAAAGACCCACAGTCCAAAAGAGGTGATGTTCCTCAATGAACTGGAGGAGATCCTGGACGTCATCGAGCCTTCAGAGTTTGTCAAAGTCATGGAGCCCCTCTTCAGACAGTTGGCCAAGTGTGTGTCCAGCCCACACTTTCAGGTATGACGTACATCCTAGTACACATTTTAGACGATTTAATACGTGTGTTCTACATGTTTTGATGTCTGTATGTAATGCAGCCCTGCTTTAAACCAATGTGTTTGTCAGGTGGCAGAACGAGCTCTGTACTACTGGAACAATGAGTACATCATGAGCCTGATCAGTGACAACGCCGCCAAGATCCTGCCCATCATGTTCCCATCCCTCTACCGCAACTCCAAGACCCACTGGAACAAGTGAGTCACCACACGGTCTTTCCCCTCATGTCCATCTCTGTGTTTCTCTGCCAAGTACGTAAATCAAGTGACCCATGGTAATCTTTCTGCAGGACGATCCACGGGTTGATCTACAATGCTCTGAAACTCTTCATGGAGATGAACCAGAAGCTGTTTGACGACTGCACCCAACAGTTCAGGGCCGAGAAAAGCAAGTAAGTCACAAGTGAGACATCATACTCGAGTTTCCAGTACAGCTACAGCTCTGTCTTTAATTGAACGGTCACAGACATCATAGAAAGGATCATACAAAGATCATTAGAAATGGAAAAAGTGACTAAGAAGGCAAGTAAGCCAGAAAAGTAAACAAAACCATAAACTCCTGAAATGCTTTGAACATAACATATTTGTGACATCAGTGTCTCTTTGTGTAAACACTTCCTGGTGATGCAGTCTCTAATGATTTTGCCTGTTTGGTTGTGTGTCTCAGAGAGAAAGCCAAGTGGAAAGAGAGAGAAGAGGCGTGGCTGAAGATCGAGAATCTTGCAAAATCAAACCCACAGGTGAGCGAAGAGATTTTGACCTTGTAATATATTAATACAGCAGACATCTTACTGACTGACTGATGCCTCAGTAACTATAGTATACCGTATAACTATAATAGTATGGTATGAGGTAGGGTGCACCAATATAGCCCAAAAAAAAAGCTGAGTTGGAGAAGCAGATTGAGGCCAGACTCCATATATGTTCATAGTGGCACTAGAGAAAAGAGAGAAAGAGCCTGACTGCGACAACAAAACCTTTTTTAAAGTTTTAAAAGCTAAAAACAGGATTAAATAAGCACACACCGGAGGAGTTATTTCAATGGTGGTGTTGCCTTTTTTTTTTTTTTTTTTTTTTTTTTTTTTTAACCGTCCCTCCCCTCCTCTTCTTTTCTCCCTGCACAGTTTCTGATGTACATTGACTCGGTAGGCTCAGACAGTTCGATGGACATGGAGACAGACGGGCCGCTGCTAGATGATGTCAACATGCTAAAGAAAACAGTAGAAGAGGAAGCCACACAGGTCAGGAGAACACGTGCTTGTACAGTGTAGTGTAGCAGCGAATACCGGTGTGGTGTGTGTTTGTGTGAGGCAGGTGCTGTGGCAGGGACACTAGACTTCGTGTACGGTGTGACTGCTTTGTGTAACCGAATGTCTTTTCTTTTCACAGTTGAAGCTTCAAATGTCTGTTGTCACATTTTATGAAAAAAAACCTGATTGTATAAAGTAATTCATTGGATTACACCAGTTAGTCTTTTTCATTAAATCAGCTTTATTTAATGAATATAACTCATCAGTTTCATCAACATGAATTCATGTAGGCAGCAGGCTAATCCAGTAAGGGCATGAAATGGTAAATTGCTGCTAGACTGCCTTGTTAATACAGGTGCACAGGACACCAAACAGTTTGTTTAACCCCAGTGAAAATGCAGTTTAAAAAAACAGTTATGGATTGAGGCAAAATATTTAATGAGATAAAAACATTTTGGAAGTGACTGAAAATGTTTTGATCGCACACATCTTAAACAGTCCGGCCAGCACCGCGATCTATTTCTACAAATAGTATCATAATAATATTAATGTGGCCCA
This sequence comes from Sciaenops ocellatus, assembly GCA_033000465.1. Taxonomy (NCBI): domain Eukaryota; kingdom Metazoa; phylum Chordata; class Actinopteri; family Sciaenidae; genus Sciaenops; species Sciaenops ocellatus. The sequence goes on from CP136886.1 coordinate 10,014,004, forward strand.
AAAATAATCTGCAACTGTTTTAAACAGAATGAATAAATATGCAAAAACAAGAAGAAGAAAACTACACAGCATTTGAATATTGACGTAAAATTTGAATGTCAGCGTTGTCAATGAAGCTTCAAAGTGTTCGATACAGTCCAGGCTATTATTTAAAAGACTGGCTGAAAGAATGATTTTAATCTTGTTAGTTTAGAGAAGCACTTTCTCTGGCTTTTTCCAATTAATTCTCAACAGATTACTTTCATTTGATATGTAAATAACCAGAATTATACCCAAATCTGCCTTTCTAAGTTTCTAATGAAGATTGGAAGCTGCCTCGTACTTTTGAGTTAATGTCTAATGGCCTTTACATAAATCATGTCGTATATCTCAGGCATTAATCCAAAATAGATGTTTGTCCTCTTTCACTTTATGCATGTTTGCATTGTTTGGCTGTTTTGAATTAGTCACATACAGATGTTTCACTGTGCTCATGGGTCTAACATTATTCCAGTAAAATGATTGTGGGCCTTTTATATGTTCATATTTCATTATGTTTATTTTTTACTGTCTATAGTGTGTCTACACTTAAATGGAAACCACAAGCCTTGTAAATATTTAGCTGAAACTATGCACATATGATGGGACACAAATTAACTTTGTAGCCAACCACAGCTAAAACATCTGAGGCCATTTCAGGTAATGTTACACATTAGGAAGAAAAACTGTCCGAGTCCCTTCACTCTGTCCCATAAATAACTTCTTCTGTCAAGATGATTATTCAAAGCAGACATGCGTCACGTGATTCCCAAAGTATCATCCCAGCTGTCTTCTAACTTGCAAGTGGAACATACGGAGAAACGTATCCCGTCATGCCATGGAATTACTTAGTCTTCACAGATATGTTGTGATTTGGATGACGTGCAGCTGTATCGAGACTTTTGGAAACATGTTTTTGGAAAGTGTTTGTTGAAAGTGAGAGAACGGGGTGCTTGAGAAGGCAGAGTAGGTTTGTTCTTTGTCCTTGGCAGAAGTGAACTGACTGTGAAGAAGAGTTGCAGTGTTTATTAGTGCTAAATGTTCACGATCCCTCTCTGTCCCTGTGTGTCCAGATCCAAAAAGATCAGCGTAGAGAGCGCCCATTGATGAGGAGGAAATCTGAACTCCCCAAGGACATCTGCACTGTCACAGCCTTGGAGTTGCACCGGAGAGCCGAGGAAATGATAACAACGCACGACGGCCACTAAGGAGACCACCCTAGATCCACCTGTAAACCAGCAGCAGCATCCACCACACAGGAACCACAGGCCCACCTGGCGCCAAGCACAACAACAGAACTCTGGTATCTCAGTCTAGCCCAGCACAACACAGAACTGAACAGTCCCAGCTCCACCTGACACAGAAAATGTCGCACATCTAAGCCTGATTTCGGCTATTCGGGGACAAGCGGTGCTCGGTCCCTACAGACCCCTGTCACACTCTTTTACCCACCTGGTTGTCGTCCAGCAGCGACGTCGGTAGTGCTGGACGGTCCTGCATGCCCACGACATGCACCATGCCCTGAACTTCACCCAAGATACTGTAGTGTTATCTCTCTTTCCTCCTTCGTTTTTCTCTTTTCCTGTCCTTGTTTTTTTTTTTTCCTCGGGGTGCTGTGCTGCCCCCTTCTGGTCATTTCTCTCAGGTGTTCTGTTCTGTGTGTGTGAGCTGTCTTCTTGCCTCTTCTTTATAGATGTCAGGTGCTTGTACAAATAATATGAGCCCCCAACTCCACAGAGGACGGTCTAATTTAAAAAAAAAAAAAAAAAAAAAGGCATCAGTTTATGAGAAAATGTCAGTTGTTTCTATATATTTAATATTAGCTATTTTTCTCATAACATTTAAAAAAGACAGCTGTTTATATTTTTTCCTACATAGTATATTTAGGTGCTCCTCTCAGAGTCAAACACACTTGCTATCTGTATAACTGTTCTGTTTGGAGCTTGCTATTTTTTCCCCCAGTTCATTTTCCATTAGCTGTGAAGATTCATTGATCATTCTGTTAATCAGGACAGGGTCATCTGGGGCTCCCAGTAGAGTGTGTCTGGATTTGAAGTGTTACAACACAGTTCTGTGCTGGCCTGACAGAGGTCATCCAGGTTCAAGGTTTTTTTACCTAACAGATGCGTAGAACCCTAGTTTGGTGCCAACTTCTCTCATTAATTTAGCTCCTTTTCTTAAAAACGGATCCTTTAAAATGTCTAGGCAATAAGTTAACATGGTTAGCAGTGTGTGTCGGCAGCTCAAACAATGGTCGGATAGGTTATCGCATGTTTTAGATCCTTTTGATGAGCCTGAGCCCGGCTTATTGCGCCAAGTTACATGAGAGGGGATTGTGGGATTTATTTTTGGTTGCCCGTTTGCACCCAGCCGCCGGAACACAGTCATTAGCATTCAGTACAAGTCGCATGCGAGGTCAGCGAGACGTAGTGGCCCGTCTGGGATCTACACGACGCAGCGTGGTCGAGAGAGGTCAAACGGGGGCAGAAGCCGTGCTGATGATGATGATGTTCGCTTTTTCTACTCTTCTCCAGCAAGACCCTTTTATTTATAAAACACTTTGTTCGAGATTAGACTGCTTCACATGTGAGGTATGTTTGGTTTGAAGAGGTCAAACATTAAGCCTTTCTTTTCACAGTGCCTTTTATAGTCTAAGGGGATGTTTTGCTCAACTGAGAATCGAGTAGTAGCATGAAATAAAATTCCACTTTAAAAAAAAAAAAAAAAAAAAAAAAAAAAAGTATCATTGATCTCCAAAAACAGACTCGGCACACTTCCAGCTGCTTGCCTTGTTGAAGCTACAAAGTCGTCTTTTGTAGTTAGAAGAGCCGGAGAGGAGCAGCAGAGTGGTCGCCCCAAACCACTTCAGCAAAGAAGCACTTCCTGATAAAACTTGAAAGAAAATCGAAACACAACTGAAAAAAAAATCCCCCAAACAAACCAGTAAAGAATTGAAATCCGCGATGCTGTCTGTCTTGGTGTGCGTGGGGGTCACCTTCGGTGCACAGGAGAGGAAATCACTTCCCATCGTGACTTTTCCATTCTGTGCCCTCATTGTCCCATTCCGCTTAATTTGTACCATTGTTTGACCCCTTCTGCTCAGACCTGCACACTGGCTGTAACCCCCCCCCTTCTTTACCCTGTAGGGCTCCCTATCTGTTTGATCTGCTTCTGGATGCTTGCAAGTTCTTTTTGTTGTGGTTTTTTTCTTCTTCCTTTGCCTGCAAAACCTCCTTTTGTCAGTGTTTCAACTGAATGTGCAAATTGTAAATAATACTGCAGTCGCGTTGTTCTGTTCTCTCCATGTTTGTCTTGAAGAACAACATTCACCAAAGGCTCCCCCAAAAACCTCGTCCTGTTCCACCCTGACGTTTGGTGGATTGTAATGAAAGCAAAGTGATTCCATCCCTTCAGAGATCTGTTGGTTTGTCGGTCGTCTAAGTTGTCCCATTGGTGACTGCTGTTCTTCTTGAAATGGCTTTAATATTGGCTTCTTTGGAGCTCTCTTCATTTTACATAAGCTTTGTTTTCTTTTTCTTCGAAAAGAATGAAGTGTCCTTTAGTATACGTCTCATACTAAATGGCTTCATCTAACATTGTACATATAATGTACTTTCATTTTATGTTATAACTATTATTAAATGGTAGATTTCATATTTTGTACAAAAACACCCCGTGTACAGAATACAGAGGTTATTAGCAACTGCAGACAGTTGGTATGTGGCACAGACTTCAACACATGTGACTATTTACATTTAGAAACCGTATAGAATTTGGATAGTTTTTTATCTATTTGTAAGCTGACATCTATTCAGTTTTTTTTTTCATCTCCAGACATGTGTTGAGATTCTACATACATGAGCTTCTTGTGTGTGCTTTTATCCAAATCTCCAGTGGTGTACATCTATCTATATACAGCAAATAAAGAGAACATGTGAGTTTTATATTTTCATCCTAAAAAAAAAAAAAAATTGTTCTGAGTCGTCATTGGTCATATTAGTCTGAGTGATGAACACCAGACCACCTCCGGTCCAGAAAAAGACCTGTTGGAGGGTTTCCTTCTGGACAGGTGACACAACGCAGCTTCTCGCTTCTACGTCAGAGGAGAGGAGGAGGGGAAATGTTTATTAGGCAAAACCCAGAAATGGGTTTCTAGTGTACGAAAATCTCTGCAGCCACTTCATGATACTTCCACATAAAAGCAGATGAACCAACACAATCACACAAGACTTATGCTGACAGACAAAAGCTCTGGTAGGTTCATCCTGGCGAGGCTTCAAGCTAAATGTCAAATATTCTGTCAAACTTTGACCAAAAACATACACAAAGGTTACATATGTCTATTTTAACATACAAATAGTTTTTTTTTTGAAAACAGCAAGCCAAGTTCATGTCATCAGGGTCGACTGTGTGTCAGATCACATCTCAACAAACTAGTCTCAAGTTTCAATCTAATACAGTGAATAAAAAATATCTCAAACTTTACTTTTGGAAACTGAAACTTTCATGTTTAAAAACAAAGTTCAAGTTTCCAGAGTTGGTTCAGTCAGTTGTTCCATCGATCATTTTACCCAAGTAGTAACAGCGGAAACTACAAGAAGTAAACACAGATTTGCGCTTATACATTGAATAAGGAAGTCATGGATTTAGTTTAAATACGGCAGCGCAACATGCGTTCATCAACAGGTAATATAACAGAATGAGTAAACAACAGCAGGTGGAAACAATTCACCTTTAGTTATATCAAATTCTCTGCTTGCATTTATGAAATATGCCATTTCAGTGTCAACCATGGAAGCGAAGACTCGTTACTCATAAATAATAAAACAACAACAAGACTGTAAGAAACGAACCAAATAATAACCCCCCAAATTAAATTGTGTAATCCTTTTTGTTGAATTCAACAAAATCAAATGTGAATATAGTCCTTTGCTGCCACCTGCTGGGCAAAATTACATTTAGCATTGTTGAAAGCCTGATGATTCATCTCCAGAAGCTTATCCAAATCATACATGTTTTTGATCTCTTCTGTGCTGAGTTACACCATCACTGTTTCACAGTACTAGCACACAGAACTGCTACACTAAATCCGGAGTTTCTACACGTCGGCACAGTCCACACAGACTACGACCTCCCAGTGGGAACGTTTTAATGAAGCTTTCCGGAAGCTTACTTGGTAGTTTAAAAAGAAAAAAATGCACATCAATGTGAAACTCTTGATATAATTTTAATTAAAACCATGAAAATTTTAAAATTACAAAATTCAATCTATATTTATTTTATCACATAACTCTATTATAAGACTTATTGCATTTCTCTGAATGATTTGACATGCTTGTTTAAATATAATGTGCTGTGTGTCATGTCATCATGCAGCAGTATTGAATTAGGACACATTAACAGGTTATGTATCACTGACTAAAATATCCTGAGTGAATTCATAAGTCATACTTGCACACAGTACTTGCATACATAATTTGAAGGACGCTGCTTGCTTTCCTTTCAGATGATGTTGCTAGGTGCTGCCATCAGCCGTTCACAGTTGCCCTGACACTGGCTTATCTGAGGTCACTTAAGTTCCTCTATTCATTTGAAGACAACAGTGAGGTTTGGCACCCGCCCACCCTCTTATGTCTAGCACCCCTGCTGGGATCTGCGCTGAACCCAAATGAACCTGCGGGGATTTAAAAAAAACAGCAAGACATTTTTTATTTTTTTTTTTCATCTTTCTCCTCTGAAACATAAATGTTGGGCAGTGACGCTGATGATGATGACAGCGAAAAACACATTCAATCGCTGATTTGTCTGTTTGAACTTGGATGGATTCACCCTGGGTACATTCCACAGATCCAGTTTTTCAGGGTCAAACATGAATTTCTCTATTTACTACTAAATAGGCCTATTGTAGCATAATAACCTTTGTCTCTAAATGACTGCCCTAATGAGGATGCAAACTGTCTCCAACAAAAAATCCAATTTTCCTCATTATCAACACATTGTATTCCAATTATCTAAGAGAAAATATTCCTCTGGGCTGGATGCACCATTGAAAATCGAAATACGTCAGTGGGTTTTGTGCGTAGTTAAAAGACTCACTCTGCTCTCAGATGAGGTCACTTGGGTTCATTGTTTTTGCCTGCAGTCGGAACGCTGTACTCATTCCTGACTTGAAATATGGTGTGTTGTGTTTTTTTTTTTTTGTTTGTTTTTTTTACTGATCAGGATGTTCTGACAGTCTTCTTTGACAGTCAACGTTCAAATCTTGTTTTGCAACCCCCCATCCACCCCCCCACCCCCCTGGTCTTTGCAACCAAAAAAAAAAAAAAAAAAAAAAAAAAAAAAAGCCCATCTTGTCACGACAGGAGATGTCAGATCCTATTGCCATGGAAACAGTGCTTAAAAGTTTGGAGCGTCTACCCCCATTGTGACTACATCCAATCAGATTTTAGGAAAAGCTTTCAGCGCTGCATTACTTTACTCTGAAGTGCAGTGTGGGTACATCTGTGTGGACCTGAATCTGTGTCTGGATCTCTTTTTGTGTGTGTGTGTGTGTGTGTGTGTGTGTGTGTGTGTGAGAGAGAGAGAGAGCGAGGTGGTGTTTGTGAGGACTGGGAGTCAGAAAGTGACTCATCACACCACCCTGGGGGTCTGAGATGGTCTTGAATCCACCTCCTCATCTCTTCCTCTCACACTGAAGCTCTGTAAGCACCTGAAGTCATCTTGAGCAAAAGTCACAGGTTGCACTTCACCCGTCCTCCCCTTCCACCCTCTTCTCCCCCTGAGGACGGAGGTTGGGGTGCAGCCAGTCCCAGTTTCTTTGATGCTTGACACTGGGCTTCAAAGTCCTCTGAATCAAAGCTGGGGACTTGGGATCAGGCCCAGCAGCGGCCCAGCATCCTGCCTTTAAACTCACAAAAGAGAGAGACAGGATAGAGCCGTCTCCCTTTAGGTTCATCCGGATTTAACAAGGCTCCTTACGGGAGACACGTCAAAACAAAGTTGTTGAAATTACACTTAAGGACTAAAACACTCAGCTCAAAGCGTGGTAAAAGTATATTTTCTCAGGGGAATAATAAGATATGAAGTTGTACAGAACTATAAAAAAATGTAATAGAGTTAGAAAATGAGAGCGAGCCACGAACGTCATCTGTAAAAGTATGAGGTGGATTAATTACTGCAACTACTGTAATGTGGTCAGTGTGTTTGCTCGTCTACAGCCAATTTACATAAGAAATGGAAGGGAAGCCTTATTTCCAGTATACTCTGCTGTATTAGTCTCATGATAAATTAATGATGATAAATAAATCAGAGTTTTAGTCAAGTTGACAAATTCATCGAAAGCTCAAAACTCAAAGACATTTCATATATCAGAACCAATGAATTTCTGACACGTTTGCTTAAAAAAAAGTCCTATATGATACATTAATTATTAAAACAGTTGCAGCTTATTATCTGTCAATCAGCAAATGAAGTGTTTGACTAATAATTCCAGCTCTATTGCGATATTTTCAGATATAAACATGTTGCTTGTCAGACATTCAATACATTTTCCTTTCTACATATATTTGTTTAGAGATGTTACCCAGACAGGTGCAAAAGCCAAAAACCTACAACCAGTCAGCAATATAAATAAACATGTCATATTGTTCAAAATACTGACATCAGGCAGACACGTATAAACACTGTGAAGACAAAGTAAATGCAACTTTACCCAGGTTGCAGGATTTAGTTCTACAGGCAGCATGAGGCTGACAACATGGAAGCTTAAAGAAATAAAAGGTGATATGAGTTGTGACAGACAACCGTGATAGTTCCTCCTCTAGTTCACATTATAGATTTAAATGATACAATATAAGTCACCAGAGAAGCTGGTAAATACATAGACGTGACTTAGAAATCCAGTTTGCTACTTGTTAAGCATTTAGCACAGCAACCCCTTGGTAGACTTGGTAAGGCACATTCTTTGCACCATGTTAATTCTATAAAATAGATATGGAAGAATTGAAAAAGAAATCTTGTAAACATGACTCTAAAGTGTAGAAGGTTTTGAGTGTGAACAAACATTCCTGCTCTTTATTTATTCCAAGGGGTGGACAATTGATAGAGAATACATAAATAGAGTGTTTTGTGTCTTTTGTATTCACAACACAGTAAACATGATAATGATGTATATTGAAGGTGCTAACCTCCAGAGTATCCTGGTGAGGCTGTCAGATAAAGCTGCTCTGAGGCATCAAAGCAGCTGAAACGATGAGAATGTTCTCTAGTCAATCGCTGGAAAATTAATCAGCAACCGTTTTTATAATTAGTTATCCAGATTTAGAAACAACAAAACAATTGTTATGGTTTCTTAGACATGAATATTTGCTTTTTTTCTCTTTGGATTTGTTTTGACTTTTGAAGAAATCACCTCGGCCTCTGGGAAAATGTACCAGGAATGTGTCAGCATTTGACATTTCTAAAGGATTCTAAAGGATTCATCAGTTAATCAAAAATAATACCAGCAGATCAGCTGATGATGCAAATTATCCTTAGTTGCAGCACTAATTTATTTATGGGCTTTTGATTAGCCTGAATACGCACTAATGATGTGAGTACTCCTTAGACGGGAGTTCACAACAGACTGAGACAAGCCCTGTCTTGTGATATGTATTAGTTCTAATGTGAAGACATAATATTTTGATGTGCATGTTTACCAGATTTCTGAAAAAAAAAAATCACAAGTATTTCCTTTTATTTATTTATTTTTAATAAAAACAGACACTTAAAGGTCCAGTGTACCAGATTTAGGCGGCTCAATTTACAGAATAGGGCTTCATAACTATGTTTTTGTGAGTGTATAATCACAAATCAAAAAAGAATTGTTATGTTTTTGTGACCATAGAATGAGCCTTTGAAATCGATCTTTTATATCTATCTACGGACACATTAGCTAGCTCCACAAACAAGGCACACAAGTTTGCCTCCTGTGTCAGTAAACAGGTACTCTGCCTCCGACCTGCTTTGAAAGTCCCTGTTCTCAAAGTCAACTTTTCATTGGGCCATTTTCTGAGGGGCATTAATGTAGCTGTGCGTTCAGCAGTAGCTGTAGTATTAGTGGTGGGAGCGCAATTTACCAGCAGGCCATTAATAATAGACGTATGAAATTATCTCGTGAGCCTTATGAAATTTTCTCATTGGCGGGATGCGGCCCGTGGGTCTTGAGTTTGACATGTCTGATCTATGGATCCTCTTGAACTGCCATATTTCTACAGTAGCCTAGTAACTACACCGTTAGATACCACTATCCTATATCCTATTGATGGGTCCTTCATGACCAAGATATTCCTGCAAAACAAATATGGATATTGTGGACACTGATCATTGCCTATTGCATATCCAGATCCAACCCTGATTATGTTGTAGACAGCTCAGGCCTGATTGGGCTCTGGTTTCAGATAAATAAGAAGATCACCCGACCCTAAAAGCCACTTCTGCCTGATCAAAAATAAAAGTGTTGACATTGTTAGTCTGCTCCCCAAAAAACGTGCGTGTGCACATGTTTGCATATGTGCATTCCGGAGAAAACTGTGGTAACCTCTTCAGCAGTAATCCTGTAGCCTGTCAGTCTGGGCACGACAGAGCCGTACCAGGATGCTCTTCTACTGTGACTGTCTGGAACATACACACTCATACAACCTTTATTATACTTCCAGTATCTGGGGCACAAGGGGACAACCCTATTGTCTAAGGCCACACAGACACATAAGCCTTCGTCTGTACAAGGGACACAGGTAGCTGTCTGACTATATGTGGGGCAGATAAACCAGAACAGCGTAGACCCGCTGTCCTCACCTGACTGTCTGGAGCCGCACTGTTCTAAACACACATGGTCAGAACACACTTGAGAGACAAGAGGGGCAGAAAACCCAGAGAGCAGAGCACTGGATTGTGTTTTGAAAAGACAATGACGGCGGAGGGAATTGGATGGAGACAGAGACAAGCAGAGGGAGAAAGATGCGCGCAAAAGTCTTTTACGCACTTTTTCCACTTGGCTAAGCGTTAGACGGATGTGCAGAAAGTGATGGAGGCAACCTTTTGTAGAAGGGGATGTTCAGATGAGAGACTTTAAACAGCATGGGTGAATGATTTTTCTCAGTGTGCGCATGGGTGCACTTGGATGTTATAGGTGTTTGGCAGTTACTCTATAGGTAGAAAGGAGGTAAATTGTTTCTGAACACATTTTCCACAAACTATAGTGTATGTATTATAATGATTTGCACAAAATGGGCATTCCATTTCATCTAAGCCCTCTTTAAGATCTACTCAAATAAGCTATGAACACATGCATGCACTATTACAAACTCATTTCAGGGCCTGCTATTAGCATGAGGTCCACTACATTATCCCTGAATGTGAACATGTTTTTTCCAAGAAAGAAATGCATCATAAATCCTTCCTCATAACTAGAAACATGAATGCAAACTGTAATAGGAACAACAAACATGATTATACTGAGTACGTTCTGCACTGATTTTGTCCGTGAAAGTCAGGCAGCCACACGGGATCGAACTGATGCAATCCATTGATAGAAAGCAGATAGAAGCTTCTTCTGCTGGAGCTAAATGAAACGTTATCCACATCTCTGGTAGTCAGGTAAGGTCAAGCTGGTTTAGTGCTGCTCAGTCTCTAAAATGGCTCATTCAAACAGAGAAAAATGTGGCTATTGATTTGTCGGTGGCGAAGGAAGGATAATCTGATGGACGTCTAACCTCAGTTTCAGGAGGAAGCTGACTTCCTTCTCAAGATAATTCATAGGTCATGGTTATTTGCCAACTACGTCTGCGCATGTTGTGGAACTTGAAAACACGCTGTTGTTACACATGCCATTTAACCAGTGCACACTTATATGTGGCTGCAAGTTTATTTTTACAGCACATTACATATGACAAGCGCAGACTGAATGTGATTCAAAATAAAACGCAAAGACGAAGAAATAAGCAAAGATCATAAATACATTACAACTACATAAAGCAGCATAAAATAAAAAGATATTAAAAAAAGGAATAAGATAAGAAGGTATTATTATCATTATTAAAAGGAGAACAATAATAATACTCCTTGTAAAATAACAAATGTACCTGTTACCAGACACTTTAAATCTAACTATAAACTTCATAAACCTATGAGAACTTTTCACACACCTGGACTACCCTGAACTAGTGTATATTCAGTAAAAATGTCAATGACATAGAAAAGAAATCTATGACTATGACTTAGCGCTGTAGTTATAGATTTAAAATGATAGCAAAATAGAAGTAAAAATAGAAGTAAAAAAGTGATGTGGAGTGATGACTTCGGACCTTTTGGTTTTACTAAAAACTGTCACCATCTGCTCTAAAAGTCCAGGAAAAAGTGTGTTACAGTATTCTAGTCTTTTGGAAGTAAACGCATGAACCAGCTTTTCACAGTCTGACTGTGGCAGGAAGCCTATAACTTTAGATATACTTCTATGATAAAAGGCAGTCTTGTAGATATTAACTATGTGCTTCCATATTAAGATTCAATAATATCTAATCTAATTAAGATCTACTAATGCACATTGGCTGTTTGGGGTAAAAAACAGTCAAGCAGCAACAGTTTCCACTTTAACACGTGGCACGTTTGGCTACCTGAATTTTACTTGTTTCTGATTCAACTCTTCTTCAGTAAGCAGCATTCCCACAGTTTTTTGTGGTGCTTCTTCCAGGCTAGCATGGCAAAACTTGTACTATTTGCTAGAACATTATATTTACTTGCATTCAGAGGTCAATGCTAACCTTAGACATAACTTCAGCTAACCTTACACTTGTCATAACTCTTCAATCCAAATAAATCTTAACCCTATTGTGATAAGTGTGAGAATTGCGCTAAAGATTTTTGTGCCCACATGTGATGATTCCAACATGTTTTAGCCTATTTGTGATGACAGCAGGGATATAGATAAAATTTCACATGCTGCTCAGGGGTATTAATGACTGGAAAGCAAGCAGGTGGTATTCCCACTTCTGCACAGAGCCACACGTCAGAGGTGCCGAGACATGCGTCATGCAGGGGCCTCACTGTACTGCACAGCACCCTCTGAAGTGCAGGCGGATGGTAGGGAAGAGAGAGGCTGGAGGGGAGAGACTGTGTGTCAAGCTGCACTTTGATCTTGACTGGCATCATCTGGTATAAATCTGATGTACTGAACACTTCACAGTGAGTGTTTGGTTCAATATTTTTTGACAGAATGATGAAAAGATGGAAGATGCGTTCAGAAAGATTACACAATGATATCCAAATCATGTGATACTTGCTTACTGACGTTTTGTGTCTTTATCAAAATCATTTCTATCAGTCAGGGGGTCAGAATAAGAAATGAGGGTGAGCTCTAACTCTCCGAGGCTTTGTTATTGAGAGATGCACCCTGTGACATCTGCAACTGCCTGATCTCCAGATAAATTGATCTCATAGCAACCGCATTGCTATGGCAACCGGGATACAGATGCCATGCTGAGGTGATATGCAAAGTGACTGGCTGCCAGACTGACACTTTTTCCAAAAGAAAAAAAAAAACACAACTGAATGATTCATCAAGTTTCCATTCGTAAATTAATGTCTGCATCATTGGCCTCCTACCATTTCCTGTCTATTGTTCTTACACTAATTACTTTTTACCTTTTCTCCAAAGCACCTTGCTCTCACCATAATTGATGTTCCTCTTCAAAATGTGATCAGCGATGTTTGTAAAAGTTGGTACAGGTAACACTTGTAAGTGCTTTATTCTTTCATTTTTAGTTATTTGCTCTTCATGCAAATTAATTAAGAAAAAGATTGTTTCAGCTTAAGTGGCGTCATTAAATGTCTGAGTGGATGTGCACATATATATGCAAATGAGGTAATTATGTTCACACTGTTCACTCTTTCAAATATTTTGATTGCTTGTACGTCACTCACTATTAATATAAATTTAAGGACGAAAGAATTTATAATTTTTTTAATGTATCATTCACTTTAATTTATCTGTACGGTCTGCTTGATATTTATTCACTGAAAAAATGCGAGATGATGGATTGTTCAATTTACAAATATACTGTTAGTGTACATTACACAACTCATTCATGTTTCTTTTTTCAAACATATTTCAGTATTGTAGTATTTATTTAATATTGTGGGATGTAAAATCTACTAGCCTTAATTATGTGGAGACTCATAATGAGTAATGAGTACCATATACATAATTTGCTTCTATCTGATATTTTACATTAGCTAAATTAATTAAATTAAGTAATGCCTCATTTAAATCAATAATGTATATTTTTCCATACTAGTTAGCCAGCCAGCTGCTTTTGACTGTTATTTTTTGTCTGTCAAACTCGACTTTTGTTTCTCCAGTTTTAAAGGTAGAGGCAAACAGCTCAGCTCAGTCTGTGCGGACAAATGCGTGTTTCATTTCAGGTGAAAGCAGAAGAGAGCAGCAATTCAAATTATGCACCTTTTTTCCAATGTTGACGTTTGATTTTTTTTCTCATAAATATCAGGTGTTCCTCTAGCCAAGGGAGAGACTTTGTGGTAGCATCAAAAGCTTCAAGGAGTTGGAAAAATGTAATTATTGCTATAAATTGCTGCTGTACTGTCTATTATTACTACATTTTTTCAGATATATGCAGAATTTTTGTATTTATGTATTACCACCATCCCCTGCAGTCCAGATGTGAAACCTGAAAAGCTGCTGAAGATATTTTCAACGAGTGCACTCGTTGCTTTACACATTGCTAACATATGAGTGAGATATTTCTAATCAAAACCTTTTCTACGGTTCTGCCTTGACCAGAATGATGGGGCTGATTTAGGACAAGGGGAGTTCAGTATTATATATATATTATATATTTATCCTATTAAGTTCTAAAAATAGAACATAAAACAAACAAGCCGACTATAAGTCAGTATCTTTGGAAGGTACCACATGATTTTCAAATTTAGACTGTTAATGTTGGCTCACTTTATCTTCACCTGAACTTCAGAGTGAGGTCTGTGGATTTTGTCCTCCATATCATACAGTGTAGTCACTTCACAGACAGTATGGACAGAAGGAATGCACACCAACTCTTTCAACCTGCATATGGCATGTGGGTGTGTTTCATGTTATGTTTACGGATTTCTTTATTTTAAGTGGCTCCATTCAGACCTTGAACCCTCATGTTTGAAGTGCACATTTTTAACTATATCTGACTTCATTGCTAAATGTGCTTAATATTGTATAATATTTTTTATTTGATCGCATCTTGTTTGATTTTGTGGATGCCTATATACCAGCAGACAATGGGACTGTGCTCAAGGTCAAGATGGTGTGGCAAGATTTAGGTAACTGCATTTGCAGCCTGCCATTTTGTACAAACTTAAACTACCATTCTGAACTCAAGTGCACTTTTAAAGCACTCAAGTAGGTTGTCATGGAGCTGGAAAGCAACACACTCTCAAGGATCCGTATGAAAGTCAAAATCATCAGTGCGCTGTTACCATTGTGTAATGTTGAGACAGACAGGATGAAGTTTTCCACGTTCACCATATTGAATTTTGGACATTATTCCTCCATTGCTTGCACTGATTTTGGATTCAACACACTAAATATTTGGACATATTAATTTCACATGAACTATTTTTTGTGTACCTCCTTCCTGCTTCTAAAGTTTTCTTTGTTGTCATCACCGCCTTATTAGCACCGCCAGTTGTTCTTCATGAATTGAATCTTTACGCGCCTGACAGAATTTACATCAAAAAATGTATTAATTAGCTCTGTAGCTCAGAGATTTATGTAACTCAGACTACTAAAGCCTCAGAATAACTTCAGCTGAATTTGAAATGCATTTTTGGACCGAACAAGGACAACACATTTTGTCCCTCATCCTTTACAAACCACGCTAGTAAATGGTTTCTTCACAGCTAATATGGAGAGAAGGAATGATAACATCCAGAAACTTTTTCAATTGTACATGATTATTGTTTATTATATTGAATATTGTGTCATAAGACACGCAACACAAACAAATGTGACAGCATCTTTTATCAAAGAGTAGGAGTGCAAATGTGAAATAACAGTCAAGAAGTGAACAATGGTCATATACCTTTATATGAACTTACAGCACATCGGAGTCAAATACAGTCAGCATACTTGTCACCTCCCCTCTGGAAATGATTCCTCACCGCTCCTATGACTCTTTCAATAATATTATTATTGCTTATGCTGTGTGCATAGTTTATGAAACAGACTTTAACCCCCCTAGTACTGTCTAGTTCATTTTATTTATTATTAGTTTATGTTGTTTTCACAAGTTATATTGTCTGCACATTTCTATATATTATATGAAACCCAGATCTTTTCTCCACAATTGAGACTTGATTCTCTTATAATATTGTCCTGTTCAGTACAGGTGTGCAGTCCTGCTTCTGTCACCTGTATGCCATTTACTATACTTTTGGAATAAAGTGAACCTGACACTGATAAAACAGACAATTTTCTGCCTCCAGTCTTACCCAATATGCAATAAAAAAAGCAAGAAGAACACTGATGAAACTGCAAAGCTATTCTGAGGGTCACTGAGGTCAGGAGATTTAAAATTGTAAAGTGTGTTATAGTGTTTCTCTGCATGGATACACTGTCCCATGGTTACAAACCTTGTTTTCCTCATCATATGACTTCAAGGGCTTGCAGCTAAATGGAAAGTCATGGGGTTGACTAGATGAAGAGATATTTCAACAAGGGATTTTATGTCCCGATGAGCTGTACCTTTTTCTCAAACAGCATAATGATAATTTTATTATCAATTTCATTATCATAAACTGTACATGACACTAGAGCTTGGGAATATCTTTTGACATTTGCCAAGTCAATACTTAAAGCCCCAATTCATGTTGTCTGCAAATAATCCAGCATGAAGAGGTGGAGTCATGGATGAAACAACAGCAACAACAACAAAATGCAGACATGGAATGTGCGCATACTTAATCTACAATGCAGCCTACAGAAAATAACAACCTGTCAACAAGCCTACAGCGCTACTTACAATTCTATAAAATATGCTGATAGAAAATACATTTTATGAGGAATAAAGAATTCTTTCTATGATGATGTTAGTGCTTATATAAGGTTCAGTAATGAGTTTTATTTTTTGACCACTTGGGGGCAGTTATTTAATTATTATGTTGGCAAATAGTTGTCTTTTTATATATTTAGATTGGACGTTGTTTTGGTTGGTAACATTTCCCTCTTAAGCTGCCAGTTGCCTCACTATGTTCAGCTAGTCCTCCACTCTGTAAGGCTAGACAGATTCATTACAATGAGTTTTGTGAAAACACGCTGCTGTGCCTGGAAAAGACACTGATTATGCCATACAGTGTATGTGCATTTTATTTCATCATTTATGATTAAAGGGCCGTATCATTACAATTTAATTACCTCTGAGAGTCACAGACTGATCTTTAATTGTGCCAAGAAATTGTTTCGAGGGCTGCCAACAGAAGCCACCATCCCCTGACTACTGTCTGAAATTCACTTGCCCTGCTTCGGGAGGAGCTGAGTAAGACCGATAAGGAGGTGATGAAGTGTAAATGTCACAAGAAACACTGACAAGAAACACAGCCCCATCTCCTCACCATATAGATCCTTGAGGACAACCTAGAAAGCAAGGAGCAGGAACTTAAGGTATGTTATACAGCAACAAAATATAGTCATTATATGCACAGGGCAACAGAGCAGTTTCTTTTGTAGACTTGAAGCAGTGTTAATCTATGCTGTACCTTGTTTTTTGATGTTATAGATTTTGTACATGATAAATGTTATAGATTGCATCTCATGAATTGATTGTAATGGTTGTAATGCAGTATAACAGCTTATAAGTGAGCCCTTCCATGGCTTTCTCTGTGCCCATAAACAGGCTGATTTATACGTAAAGGACTCTGTAAAGAATCCAAGAGATGTGACGTCCGTGCACACTCCTGAGTGCCTCAGGAGTGTGCACGGACGTCACATCTTTCTCACATCTTTCTCACATCTCTCACATCTTTCTCCACGTCCCTGCAGTGTCAGTGTGCAACACTTGGCAATATTAAAAATGGAGTCTCCTGACACCTGCTACAACACAGTCCAAACTAGTTAGTCAAAACTAACATTACTGCAAAGCATGTAAAATATATTGTGATTGTTTAACTGGCTAACATTCGCTTGCTTGCTAATGTGGACAAATTGTTAGCTATCCAATATTACAAAATACTGTCTTGGGCGATAATGTCAACGTTTATCCAAACTCATGAGGCTGACCTGGCTGGTAAGTTGGTTGACTTGCCGTTTACAGGTTACTCTGGTAGCTGGCGTAGTGAGGCAGACAGATACATGCAGTGTTGCTGACCCCTTGACATCTCGGGGGTTACGTGAGTGCTAGCAAAGTGGAAACCTGGAAAATGCCACACACACATACACCATGTGCTGTCAGACACAGAAAGACACAGAAAGAACAGTAGTGGTGCTATCTATCTGTGCAGCACAGTAACATACAGGCAAAACAGCAGTGTCTGACAACCCTAAACTCTAAAATCATTTATCTCAAACATTGCAGTGCCTGATAACCCAGATCTGGCTCCACAGTCAATGGCTCCTTAAGCAACCACAGGATGTTCAAGGCAACTGCAGTACAATGTAAGTACATCGTGTATAGCTGAATGACTAAACTCAAGGTAACTTTTACCTCAGTGGGATGTCAACTCCTAATGCCTTCCCTGTGGTGAGCTCCAGCACAACAGCTACCTATATATAAAACGTGTTAAAGTGTTAAAACCAAGTACTGCCACATGTTATTTTGCACTGAGACAAGGCTCTAGTCATACATTTAAAACAGATTATCCAACATGCAGGGCCTGGGCTAAAGGTTGCTTTAAATTGCCTGCAAAAAGAAAGGTTCACTGATCAATAAAAGTCTTTTAAAAAGTGTTCTAGGAGATTATCCTGTTCCCTAGCCACATTAGACAACATGCATTAGACTGAGATACTCAGTGCCACTCATATATATTAGCTCCTAATGAGCCAATAGTTTCCAGGTATCTGTGCCCGCAAGCTGAAGAGGCAAAGTTTGGCTAAGATGATGGCATTACTAGATCACAAAACTAGCAAAATGCTATCTGAGTGGAAATGTTATAGCTTGACAAATTATATCATGATCTAATGTGATCCACACTGATTTATGCATTAAGAAATGTTTTGGCTTTAGCCAACAATAAATGACAATAACAATTCTACTAGCCAAGACCAATGCGCGGCAGGGGCCAGCGAGCTAACTGTAATCGAAGCTAATCTCGGGTTGATCGGCTGGCCGCTTGTTATTATCATGGAGCCAATGGTCCAAATAACATATAGGAACATTACAGATAGCAACATTATCCTCAAAATGATTGTAATTTATTTCCCTTGCCTCCAGTGTTCAGTCTTTTGTAACACTTTAAGCCGATGCCACAGGATAATGCTTTCAAGCAGCGATATGTTGGTTTGTAATTCTCTGTGGATTTATCACTTCAAGTGACCGCTTTCTCATTACACATCCATTGTTAACCTACAAATATTAATAATAAAAAAAATCTACTCTTGTACAGATACATCCAGTGTGGGTACAGGATGTAATAGGATTTTGGATCAGAAGTTGCTATAAAATTAGAGCATCAAAGACAATCAGTTATGTGGTCAGAACATCTCAGACATTTTATTATAATTGATATTTTAGAGTCCCATGTTGCTCCTCCTCGGAATTTCCCAGCATGCTAGGGATTATGAGTTGAGACTGTTTTTGTGTGTTTATTCAACAGTTAATAACTTTATTTAACCAGGAAATGCCTCACTGAGATTAAGCATCTTTTGTGTGCCGGCCAAGACACCAAAGAAATTGTTTCTTCTAAATCAAATCACATTTTATAACATAGTAAAACGTCCCAACAACAAATAGGATGTTCTTGCTACTTCTGCCTGGTGCCTGTATGTCTGGGAGATAAATGTAGAAATTAAGCAGCATAACTGGTTAGATTTAACACATAATGTCACCATACATTTTATACATGAACATACAGTATGTGCAGATAACAAATCTTATCTGTTTTGATGAAGCTCAACTGAGTAGCAGTAACAACACAGTCTGTTGTCTCACAGATGCAATTATGGTCCATTTAAGGAAAGCACCTGAACGCTTCACCGTTATGAAATAGTGGTCTGTCACAGCAACACTTGGTTTCATGGAAATACGATTCCCTGGTGGAGCATGTTGTCTGATACAAACAGTGGCATGATCTTATAAAAGGTCAAATGTACTGCCTGTAGTATGTCATCATTTTATATGCCCCCCTTCTGCGTCCCAAAGTCCAGACAAATTATAGTTGCCTCCAAAACAAGTATTTCTTCTAAAAAAGATAAATTGGTAAATTATACCACCTGTTTACATTACAAATCCCAGGTTTCAAGATTTTTTTCAAATTTTCTTTCTGTGTGCATCAATGTGTTGCCTTTTTTTGAAGATACAAAACTAATTTCACAACTTTCCTGCAGCCAGGTGAGGGACAGCAAAATCAAAGTAGTCAAAAAAATCTTTCTAATATTTTCTTGTATGGGGAAAAAAAATGTTATGAAGCTAAAGCTGAATCCAAAATAAAACGACCTGTCAAACATAGATGTGAGAAGTGTTGGGGAGTGCTGAGGGGGCGGTAGCACCCCCTACTGCCAGGAGAAGAGGCAGTTTATCATAAATAAGATTGAAGGTTTTATTTATTTTTTTGGTATTTCGGACAAAGTGTATGTCTGAGAGTGTTTGGTGCAAATATAGCTTTCATTTCTTCTTCATTAATCAAGATTCATTACCAAACAAACTGTATTAGCCTATCACATGGCCCTCTGTGGTACATAGCTTGATCTCATAAAGTGGTGGCTGTTCTATTTTTATTGCTGACTTTTAATGTTGTCACAGAAAAGAATTTGAAGAATTTGGGATTTTTTTTAAGAGTCCGGGTTTCATCAGATCTAGTTTTTCACAGTTTACAGTCTCAGTCATTTTTCATGAGCCTCCCGCCCATCCTTTAAACCAGGGGTCTTCAACCTTTTTAACCCCAAGGACCCCTTGGACGAGAGACAAACAGAACAGAGACCCCCACATGTGTCACAATTTTTTTAATATATTTGTTGTCAGAAGCAGCTTTTTATTGCATATTAATACTTGCAGTTTACTCATTATCATTTTTGTTATATTTTTTAATTCTCACAAATTATTTTGGTGAAAATTGTCAAGTATTATGACACAAAAATTGGCAGACCCCCTGCAGTACCTCCACGGACCCCTGGTTGAAGACCCCTGCTTTAAAGTCAAACACTGGTGACAGGTAGAGAGAGGCAATATTGATGCACCAAGCTAAAGCTAAAAGCTAAAAGCTAAATATAAGATGGCTACAGTATGTGGTAATTAAAAACCTTTTCCTCTAGGCAGCCCCAGCCTCTGAGGAGAGAGCGCTGATGCCAGTTTGGCTGCCCATGGCGACTGAACCTGCAGCTGCTGACACCTCAGATGGTCGACTAAATAACTAAGCCTCTCCAGCTGAAGTCTGATTTTCCAGACAGGCATTTGGCAAAAAAAAAATCAAGATCATTCAAAGCAGATTGGTTTCAATGGCAGTAATGACTTCATGCTGAATCTCCCATATTTGCCATATTTATATTTATACTATCCATTCTGTTTACACTGCTATATTGTCATATCATACTGTTTATATCTTAGATTGCCATACTTTTCTTAGACATCTTTTTAACTTGTATATATTTTTTATATTTTATATTTCATGTTTATTGCTGTTTGCACCAGGGATTTGAGGGAAACGCTATTTCAGTTCTGTGTATGTCCTGTACATATAGCAGCATTGACAATAAAGTTGACTTGACCTGACTTGATTATGTGAAAGAGACTGATAAAACCTTGTGCCTCCCCCGTTGCTGTTGAAATGAGGCTTCTCAACCAGGAGATAGATAAGAACTGACAAGACATTTGTGAAAGGAGGCTTTTCAAACTTTAGAGATCTAAATGTCGTGTTTTTATTAGTAGCTGTGAAAAAGACTTGTTAAAAACCAAACCCATGACTACATTGCTGTATGACCTTGTTGTGAATTAACAAAACACTGCAACGATGGTTTTGGAGTTGTCCGACCGGAGCTCTGTCCAGCCCTAACCCTAACCCTAACCCTATCATCCATGGAGCGTCTTTATAGCTCAAGCTGATGATGCCGTGTGACCCCACCAAACCTGAAAATGGAGGATTTATGTTGAACCTGCATCCACAAGAAAGGGGCCCTGTGAAGTGGAAAAGCTGATCCAGCTGCGTTCGTGTCTCACAGAGATCTTTCTCACGGCTTTGAACACTCTCGCATAGTTTCAGCACCCCCCAACTCCAATCATCTTCCAGTGTCTCTGCACGTAGCTCCGTGAGTGGTTTTAATATATTCAGGTTCCTTGATGCCTCAGTTGATTCTCATTATATCACAACATGCATGGTTTGCATGGCTGCGCGTGTCCTTAATGCATAAGTCAAGGGGTGAGCTGAGAGCAGGAGAACTGACATGCCCACTTCCCTCTGTCCTGAAAACTCCTTCATTGTTTATATGCTAAAAAGGAAAAAAAAAAAATGTCCCCATTTCAACATCCTTTTTAAATCAATTACAGCCCTTCAGGCGCAGTGATAAGAGGGTCAGTCAATCAGCGATGTCTGACCAAAGAGCTTTTTAAGGGTGGTGACCTGAGACTGGGAGATAACACAAAAAGAAAGGCTATCACTGTCAAGCAGGACTGACCTCAGATTCTCTGCAAAAAACATCTGTCTTGACATCAGAGACGCTGGAAAAGTGTTTGGAGTTGAGGGTGCTTCATATTTTTTTCATTAGTATAGATGCCTGGAATACTCATCATCATCATATACCAGCTATTTATGATGTACAGCCTTTGTAGAATGCTATTTAACACAAGTGCCAACAACTATCACAAAGTAATCACACACAGCAAACCAAGTTATAATAGTTTTAAATTAAAATGCAGATCATGATACCACCAAACTTATTCTGAAGGGTCCCTGTCAAAGGCCTCACAGGGACAAAATTATTCTTATTTATATTATTATTATTAACAGGTTCTGCTATTTCATTCTGTATCATATCGGACGTCCAACTGTCTCTCCTGACCAGTCACTGAAGAACTGACTGGTACTCAGTGTTTACGCTCAAACCAAACAACGGGAGCGGCCTCTCAGAGGGAGTAAACACATTAATCAGCTTATTTTCTTAATGAATCAGATGAAAACGTGACTGTTTGTGCTCTCCCAGCTTGTTTGGAGCTGTTTGAAATTCTAACTCTGTTGTCAGCTCTCCTGGTCGAGAACAGACGAAGACTCTTTCACATAATGAACCCATTTTCTATTGTAGAAACCAGCCTGCTTTGAATGATCTTGAAAACCTTGCCACCTGGCTGAAATCAGACTTCTTCAGCTGGAGAGGCTCTTTTATTTAGCTGACCAATCTGAGGTGTCAGCAGCTGCAGCTTTAGTAGCCGCGGGCTTAGACGCAGTCGGGTTTCGTTAGCTGGACTGGGGTCAGTTCTTGCTTATCAGGACAGGCAGATTCACAATTACCAGCTGTTTTTAGACGTCTTATTGCTGGCTTCAGCTAGCTGGTTTAATATTTTCCCTCTGACACCAGTTCTTTGGTTGAAAGGATCCAGAAAGTCTGTGAAATTTGGAAATTTAGATCTGATGAAGATGGAATCCCAAATTCTTTTTTATGACATTATGAAAAGAACAAAAACAAAATAGAAGAAGAAGAAGAACAGGCTGAATGCCATGTGATACACAGTTTATATGCTAATGAATGAAATAAATAAAAGCTATAATTGCCACAAACACTTCATCTAAAATAAAAAAAAGAAGCTAAAATTAAAAATTTTACTTTTATTTTGAAATGTTTTGTTATTATAAACCTCCATGTGTTATAATGCCTGTCAGTAGTGGGTGCCCCCCAGCACCCCCACTTCCCACGTCCCTGATCACGTGGGATCTACAGTAATCACATTGCTGTCTAATCCTAATTACATGTGGCAGTGTGTCTCTGTGTGAATTCCTGCTCGTGCGTATATGCGTGTGTGCGCACGTATGCGGGGAGAGGAGAATGCGAGAGATTAAAGACATAATGAGAAAGCGAGAAAGAAGAAGATAAAGAAATGGATTAAAAGACGCTGCATCACACCAACTAATCAGCTTTTTCCAGGCTGATCCACGTATGTGACTGCTCTTAGCATAAAAGAAACATTTGATCAAATAGGATTTTTTTTATGACAAGAATGTTTACTTTGATCTGTTTGTGGCTGTGGATGTCCTCCAGTTGTTTTTGATGAGTTCAGAAATGATTTCCTCAACTGCAAAAAAGGGGAATATTTGAAATTCAATAAAGAGAATAACTCTTATTAAGTTAGAGTTTTCCAAGAAACTTCAAGTGACTGTTATCAAACTGCAAAAATCTGATCTTTTCTGACCTTTGCTTGATCTTCTGAGTCACCATGTTACTCAACATGGAACAGCTCCTTTCCTTTCTGCTCTCCATACAGGCTAAACAAAACTGACTCGATTCTTTTTTTTTTTTTTTTTCCCTCACATATCTCACAGATTAAAGGTGGGTTAATGAAAAGTGATCAGTCACGAGGACACGCAGTATTTATCCTCTGTATGCTAATGAGGTGTCACTCTAACCTGGATAGGCCCGACTGAAGGGGTCAGTGGATTTAAAGAGCCAAATAAAACAGGACTTAACAATCACGACAAACTGTACAGGAAGCAAGTATAACGTCATCAGCTTGACAAACAGTTTTGTAATTGGTCCAGAAAAAATGTGAGAGTTTAGACATAAACTCATCATTTATATTCAATAATAATAATAATAATAATAATAGAACAACAACAACGAAAGGATGAAGTTTGGGTGTGTTTGTTCCACACAGTAAAATCATCAATCTGACATTTATTTAAAAACATTTGTTCAGTTACAAGGTTTAACAACATTACATCGTTTGGCAATCGATCATTGAGGAAGGCATCCTGCTGACATGGACCCGGTGTCAGAATCATCAGTGTCGGTTTTCTGGCTTCGCCTTTTAAAAACCGAACTTCACAGAAACACCAGAGTGACATATCAGCCTGAACGCACGCACACGCACGCACACACACACACACACACACACACCTGTATTGTAGAAAAATAGAGTGATCACTAATTGAATCCAGTTGATTCAAGACTTTTCCATAAAAAAAAAATAAAGACAATCGCTATGAGCAATCAATTAAGGTCGAGACGAGCACAATATAAGAGCCTACAGCCTAGAGTTAGGCTTAAACACGACTTTAGGCTATCTGTCAAAGAGTCCTGAATATCTTTACATGAGAAAAAACAAAACAACATAATGTGCCATGTGTGAACATTTTATAGCAGCATCTGAATATTTTGCACTGTGTGTTGGACATTTAAGCGGAATGGGGAGTTCAGCATCTTTTTTTTTTTCACTACACATGGAGCACCGCTCTTTTGGAATTCACCAGATCGTTCCTGTATTGCTCCAGCCAGTTTCTAAGCTCGGAAATCCGGTATCCCTCTGGACCTCTGCCCCCCTGGTACACCACTCTCTCATCCCTCACGATGTAAAGTCTCTCAAAGTAGGCTCCGTACGCGGCGTTGGATGAGTTGTCCATATTATCCACCACCACGTTGCTCCCCGGCACCTCGGTGAGCATCAGCTGAGCTGCTCTCAGTCTGTCCTCCAAACAGCGGTGCTTGGGGATCTGATACGGAGCGTCCGAGCTCACCCAGCCGTCCGACGGGTGCGCCTCCTCGATATATACAACTAAAAAGTCCGCAATGTCTGCGTACTGGCTCACGACGCGCTGAAACGCCGCCAGGCGCGTCATGAATGGCGGTCAGGAGCAGCTGCCAAAGTTAAGGATGAGCGGTCTCTTCCCTTTCATGCAGTCCAGGATCCGGACCTGCCTCCGGCCCTGGACCAGCATCACCTCAGTGTTGGGCGCAGCGCGCCCGAGGTGCGCAGATTTGAGAAAGTCCAATTTCTGGCCGTACCACACGGCCCTGAGGGACTCCAAGGTGAACATCTTATTAGAGTCAGAGACGCACACCGGCGGGTCGTCCGGGCTGTCCTGCCTCTCTCCCATTTTCAGCAGCACTTTTTTCCTAATGCACAAGAAATCCAGGAGCCAAAGCATGACGGCGGCCAGGAGGAACCGGGGCAGCAGCATCAGGCACAGGGCTGCATGTTTCAGCGCCCTCGCCATTTGGACACCGCCAGAGTCGTGCGTCATCTCTCCCCTTGCCGATAGGATGCGACCGGGCCGGCGAAAGAGACAACTATTTAGTCACCTTTACCCATTGGAGAAAACTATCTGACGCACGCAGCCACTCCTTTTATATGTACGGCACCATTTGAATAATAGAAAAAAAAAAAAAGAAAAAAGAAAAAGAAGAAGAAGAAGGGGGAAAAAACACGCCTCCGGTACCTGAACCGCCCACTCACATGGTGGGGATTACCTCTCGTCCACTCTGGGCTTCAAAGACCCAGAGAGAGAGAGAGAGGGAGAGAGAGAGAGAGAGGTGATCGAAAAACGAGTGTTGAGTCCACACGTGTAGATAAAACATGACAGATGATGATGTTTTTTTATATCAGTGTGAGACACTTGGGTTACTTTTAATTGGCTGTAGCTGAACGCACGGTTGGTCCTGGAAAGTCAGGATAAGAAGAAGAAAAAAAAAACATTGACTTGACTTCACTCTGCCTGACTGTGGACTCCCTTTAATGAGTGCAGGAGCCTCTGTGACCACTAGAAGGCGCTGGATTCATACAGTCTGTTAAAGTCGGATGAGTCATTCACTGATGTGCTCTGGCCTCACTGCGAGGAATAGAAACAGTACAAACCTGACAAAACCAGTTTCAAAACTGAGTGACAGTCAATATATTAAAGTTGAAATTTTGTTATAACTGTTTTTGTAAAGAAATGAACCAATTTAAACTGTATTTATTGACTGCGGAGCACCACTCAACACCCTTCTTACAACATCTAAACACACACTGTGTCTCAATTCACATACTTCCATGCTTACACTTGCAATTGCAACACAAGTGCATTCACACTGACAATTATGGCAAAACACAGAGTACTGTAAGTACCTGGATGGTGCACTCATAATGGTCAAAAAGTTGGACAGATCTTGCCCTCACTGGTTGCCATTTTGGCTACATATCGGAAGGGAAACGACCACCAGCATTGTGAAAACGGTGGCCGCAGAAACTGCTGGAGCCGAAGCGGTTGCAGTGAATACTACAATAGGCTGTGTAAATTGTACATATGTTTTATATTTATATTTTGGCAGTTAAATGTTGGTGCTAATGCTCCACTTGCAATTCCGGTTGTAATTTGGTGAAGAAGTAGAAGAAAAAGCATTTGTAATCTTCATTTCTGGTAAGCGCACAACGGCCACACTCAAACTGAGGCAACACTACCCTGTGGAAATTAGTGCCCACGCCAGAAAGTACATAGTGTACTCGTAGAAATGTACTAACGGAAGTAAAAAAAAATCATAATACTTTCTGGATTATATTTTAAGTGTACGATCTAAGTGGCATTAATTAATTGGATAAGCCAAGCTCATTTGCAGGTGTGTAGCCTAGTTTATCGTAGCCTTGCAAACACCCGTCCCAATAACCCAATAAGCACCATCACACATGCGCTAATGCATACGATTCATGCGATCACATGTAACTGCAGGCATCAAAACATCTTGTGTCATTAAGGTTAAATCTCCTTAAATAGTCTGACTTAGCATGCTCGTCTGGTGTTGCATTGAATCAGTGAATGATTAATGTAGATGCAATCTTTTTTTTCCAACTATGCAAAGGTACAATAAATAATGCTAATAATTTTGATGCTACGCTGACGTAATGGTCTCTATCATCACTCTGCCTCCTGTACGCCTGTTTCTCTACTGTGTAACTTTGTGTTCCGGGTATGATCACCTGCAAGAAGTAAACAACACATTATGACACTAAGTCAAACACCACCAACAGTTTCAACTGTTTGTTATTTTGGTGAAACTGGGTCATGTTTTGTGGAGAAAATGTCTGGTTTTCCCTCTAATGTCTCTGTGATTTACAGAGTTTACTGACGGACAGTAAAGTAAACTGTTGCCAACTGTAGCGGCTGTTAGCTAATGCTAACTAATATTAACTCAGTTTGTTAGCCGGGCTGCCCGGACTGTGAGCCTAGAGCACCGAGGGAATGTTAGTGTTTGTACGACAGGCGTAAAAAATATTAGCTGGCTGCTATGCCTTGTGTTGTTGCACTTGTTTAATGTTCAGCTGTTTTTGATCATAAGTGATGTGATAATAACAAATGCACTACATATTTATGAGGGTATCGAAATCCTAGAGATTTAGTGGGTATATGGCGCATACCTGCGTATCATGTAGACTACACCACTGTTTACAGGTCTGCTACTGTTACTGTTTCAATACTAAATTGAACTTCGTTTCTTTATTTCACTCATTTGATTCTTTTTTGGTGTAGTTATCTGTTTTTAGTATTGCTTTGTATAAGTCATTGAATTTCCTTTCAGAAGAGGTTGTCAAAGGTTAAACAAAATAAAATATTGAATTATTGCAATCTTATTTTCAAGCTTATCAACAGTATACATCTGACTCCCAAGAAAACTGTAATCTGGATGTCAGTCTCGTCACCTCACCCGCAACATATCAAAACCTGTCTACCAGCAACTTGTCATTGGTATGTGGTTGCCAGGCAACCAGCGGAGACTTGAGGAATTTCGTCCAGCACATAACCTCTTGATTTTATACACTTCATTTTTTTTTTGTATTAATCAACAATGCAATTGGCTGATTTTAGGGAGGCCTGGCATGAATTTGGACCAAGTGGCAACTTCCGGTGCTGGGAAATCCAATGCCAATGCGGAAGTGAGTTTGTCTCCATAAGCCCCCATGTTAAAATGCCCAACTTCACAGGAGAAATAAACATGTTTACAGCCTGATTCAAAAAACAGTTTTGGTCTCTGTGAGGGGGGTGAATTTTTTTTTAACCGTTCAGAAATGATTTGCTTGATTAGCAGGTAGGTGCCTTTACACATGGCTTATTAGAGCACCCAGGCGTCATTCAGCTCGCCTCAGGTCTGCGGATGATGCACGTCTTTGCCAATATTTAGATTAACTGGCAGATGGAAGAAGGAGTGCATCCAACGTGGTGACGGCAAGCGTCGCATATTTTCAGCTTCAAAACAGAGCTTTGGAAACCTGCAGGTGGCATCACTCATGCTCTGTCTATTTTTTTTTTTTTTTTTTTTTTTACTGTCATTGGTTTGGACAAAGCCAGGCTAGTTGTTTCCAGGTAGGCTAAGACAGCAGCTGCTAGGGTTACTTTCATATTTACATTTATCATTGTGGAGATCTGGGAACATCACAACACACCACAACAAAGTCAGACAGTGTGGAAAACAGAAACGATACGACAGATTGTGAAACGGCCAACAGTTTAGAAATGATTTCTGCCAGTTTCCTTGAAGGAGAAAGTGAAAGCAACTGCATCAAAATTTGTTTATTTGAATCATGCATTTCACAGGAAAACTATCAGTTGAAAAGAACAGAAAGTAGGTCAAAGTTGAACATGCATCTTTGGAATTCATTTTAAAGTGTGCCTTTGTTTTCTCTTCCATATAACGTCTTACCCTAGGGGTTTGTTCAAAACCTGTCTGATCTCAGCAAGGAGCTTGGATCATATAACAGATCTAGAACCAATGGCAACCAAATAAGATTCAAGTCCCGATAAACTGAATTAATCCTTTAATATGCATGTATTTCTCCGTCTGCTACACCTCACAATCACAGCACAGACGTCCGGTGCTGACAGGAGGCACCTGGAACTTCTTAGCAGCTGTGGCGCCGGAGGCCTCTGATGGCGTTCAGAGGAGTATAAGGGGAAAAGCAGACGACCTGGTGAGAAATGGCCGTAACAAACCAGATGTGCGAGTCTGACGTCTCAGCTTCTTTTACACAAGCATCTGCGAATGTTAAGTCTGTTTGTTTAGTAAACAAAGTAGTAGAAAGGAGTGCCAGGTGTCAACATAAGGAGAGATATTTGTTGCTACATCTGTTTCACTCAAAAGAAGCTGCCGTTCTTTTTATTTGTTTTTGTTTTGTTTTTTTTTGTTTTTTTTTTTACCACCCAGCACTTTGTATTTAACAAAAACAGTGTGCAGCACTTAATTTATATCTTAGTTATATAATGTCTTCACATGGTGTGATTATGTTTGAAATGTACTGGATAATTTCTAAGAAATAAAATAATATTTAAGAGCATCAAAATTAGATTGGCGCATACTTTTATGACCACCATCTCATTAGATTTATCTCTAATCAGAAAGAAAAAAAATTCAATATATTGCTGCCATTCAGAAAAAGGGAGTGCCCTTCTTGAATGAAATATATAAAAATGTCTTCGTTATGTCACGAATACGTGACGTCCAAGTGGTTTAACCGTTGTCCTGTGACAAGACGGAACAACAGATGCTCGGAAAACTTTGTGCCCAAGCTGGGAAAAAACCCTAAGCTCACATCTGACATGCAACTCACATTGTGCAATCCAAACGCTCTAATCGCGAAATCCTGAAGAAAAAAGAACAAAAAAAAAGTCAAAACGGAACACTTCGTAGAAATGGATGTGACTCAGATGCTGATCTGCAAACGGCCCAAAGGCACCCAAACACACACACACACACACGCACTCAAAAATTCCAGCTAACTACTGACGTGGGTTTCTCCTCATGAAGCCATTCTCACTTCGACATGTAAAATGTATTCATTTTATCCCAGTCTTGACATGAACTGGATTAATTGATGACGTACTTTCTGTGTGCAGGAGCTTTGCCTATGACAGCAGTAAGAATGGGGTTTGATTAAACACTTGTTACAGAATGAAGATGATGATCGAATTGCTCTTCAGCTGAATGTCAGTCTCCGTGACCTCTGAATGAACTGAAAGCACACAATATAAAAATGTGTTTTCTATGAGGGGATGCAAGGTGTGCATGTGTAGTTTGTAGAAATAAGCCTAGAGATTAATCTACTATTATATTGATATCATCTAAAGTAATTTAGGTTGAAGGTCATTGAAATGATGCCAAACAATGTGTTTGTCATAAAAGTAAGAAATGTCACCCATCGAGAACAAAGCGTCTGATCCTAGTCTGTAATAGTGAAACCATCCCATCAACACTTAGCGCTCTGTAATCAGGAGTTCTTGAGAATTTGGTTTCTCACCAGTCTGTGACACTGCCGCTGTGATCTGGATTAGACCACTGGCGTCTATCGGTTGTTTACACCCAGGCAAAAAGGAATAAAAGAGCATGTGTGGTGGCTTGTGGAGAACTCCTGGCCAGTTTTGCTTTCTTGGGCTGAATGTGATTTTTCCGAGAATCATTAGGACTTCTAAGACTGGCCTCGTGTGACCCAGAGGTCCGAGAAGTCATCACAGAAATCCTCCTAAACTGATTAACTCCAGAAAAGATTGTCACTATACTAAACACTCGCACATGAGTCCCTCAGATCACGGGCCCAATCCTCACTCACATAAACACACACCCACTTTGAGGGATAAATACCTCCTAAGCACGTGACTGCAAATGCGACAGGATGAATAGGTCACTGACTTAGCTTCTTACCTTATATTCATTACTACACTTCCACCCTGACACCAATGACTTTTTGCTTTCTTGAACTTTTGCTCACTTTTTGTTAGCGAGCCTCATAAAACTTGTGATATTGAAGTCTAATTTAGCATAACAAATAAAACAAATAAATCAGGCGAGATGCAAGAGATAAACAAAGACAAAAGTTTTTTTTCTCATCTCTTTGGGGTTTTTCTGATCACTTTTACCACATTGTTTCCTAGAATAAGCAATATCGAAAGTCTGTTTTACTTTTTAAAAGAAAGCCATAAAAACCCTTTCATTGTGTAAATACCTCTTTCTCTTCTAAACCTCCTTCTCTGCCACCACAATCCCACAGCTACTGCTACTTTTCACATTCTCAACCGTCGGCTTGACAAGTATGGCTTAATGAAACACTGAGCCTTGAGTCTGTTTTTTTTTTTTTTTTTTTTAAATAAACTGCTGGAACGCTACTTTCATTAGACACAGCCTGGATCTTGGCATGGGAGTGTGGGTCATACAAGGACAGCCCAGAATAGGAAAAACAGCCCGGACAGAGCCTGCAGCAAAGCACTAAGAGTGGCAGGGATCCAGCATAAACCACTATTAGTACACTGGCCACTGGAGAGTCATTGAACGCACACGTCTCAGGTAGGACATACACATGCACAACCATTATTGCAACATTTGTTTTAAGGCTGTCGTGACATATATATCATGCGTGTGTCACACAACATGTTGCATGGAGTTCAAGGCCAGGTGAGGTTCCAATAAAAAGCACTTTTAACTATTCATGGTCAAAAATACAGCCCTGTGCTTTATGTTCGTCAAGCATTTGAGTAGGTTTGTAGTTACTAAGCAACTGTCACGTAGTCCCTCTCAGCCTAATCCATCTAGGCCGCTGTGGCTGCATGGAGCCTTCGATGCACACTGATACATCACCTTGGATCACCAGTGTCTTTTGTCCACGAGCAGCACATCAAACTGCCCGTCTTTAGGGAGGGAGGCTTTTTTTTTTTTTTTATCACGCCCGCACAGCCTGGTCATTTAGCTCAGAAAAATAACTAATCTGTTGTATTGATAAAGAGTCAGTGCTTGGGAAGATAGGTAGGTTCTTACACCGTGTTCCTCGCTGTGGTTTATCAGTCTGTTCAGAGATGATTTGCGCTGCCTCTTTTGACTTTTCAGCCAGACAGCCACCAAAACTAAGCAGATAAAGCTGGGACAAAGTGCGTCAGCGGAGGTTTGATATGATACCGTCGTGAAAATTAGAGAGCATTCTCAAATGTCAAAGTTATTATCCAGAGAAGATTTTTTTCCAGGAAGGGTACTAACGTGATTCTGATTTGGACAGGAATTTCACTGTTTTGTTCATTCCCAACCCATTCCCCAAGACAGTCTTTAGCGTGTTTAGAAAATAGCTTGTCATTAGGGCATGATAACAGAGGCTCTGCCGGGACAGGTCTTCCTAGAATTGAGTGTTTATTTGACCCACTTGGAAAATAAAAGTATGAATGAGAACAGAAGTCCCCCCCAAAAAAACTGACTTCACATGGTTTTCCTTTCATGTTCGATAGTGGTTTCAACAAAAACAAACCCCATGTGGTGTGTCATGGAGGTTCACATTTTTGATATATACATATATAACAAGTCTGAAGAGGGTCACAGCTGGCCCACTTCTCTACAGGCTCCATCAACATAAAAAGCAGAGATACTGTATATAGTCATACATAACTTTAAGTGTTAACATCCTGGGTTTAAGGTGGTTAAGACATTTACATTCATCCATTCGATGTGTGCTGTTTTCTGGTTAACAAAGGCAAATGTGAACTGATAATGTTAAAAATAGGCGCTACGTGTCTAGATCAGTTGCAGCACAGATTTGCCTTGGCCTACTTTTCATGTAATGTACATGTATTTCATGATACTAGGCACATAGACACACTGGAAGCATATCATTTGTTTTTTTCCCTCCGACATTTACACTTATTTGCTTTTTTTGTTGAGAGTTAGATAAGAAGATCTGTTTGTGTCTGTACATTTGTGTGCATAAATGCTAGAAACAGCTATAGAGGTTCTGACCATAGGTAATAAAACATGCCTAACAACACCTCTAAAGCTCAAAATGAACACGGCATATCATGTGTTTAATCTGAAGGAGAAAAAAGAAGCGGTTTTACAGGGAGTCCAGGAAGTTGCTGCTCTCCATAGACCATAAAACCACAACTTCTTGCTGAGCAGCTAAGCTAACTGGCTGCTGCTGATTCATATTTACCATAAGAACATGAATATTATAGTAATATTGTACTAGTAATATTATTATTATATATATAGTTATATTCTCATCAACAGTCGACAAGAAAAAAAAAATCATATTTTTTTTAACCTTTCATAAAAAGGAACAGCAAATATGTTAATTGGACAAAATGAAAAATATGTATTATTTTTATATTTTCCCTTCTAATGGCTTTGCCTGCAAAGCGAATAGCTTTTAGGTCAGACCTGATTATTTACTGCTAAGACTACACTGGAAACTGTGTTAAGAGCATAATAATTCATATATGAACTTTTAAAACAGCCATATATTTTGGGGATTTGTAAGCTTTAGGAGCCTCACTAATCCAAACACAGAATATTTATAGCAGGAAACTGTATTTCTGTGCAGTTTGTGAAATGAATGGCGAGCCTGTGGATGCTCACCTGTGCATTAAAAGTAATTTGACTTTTACGGGCTCTTTAAAAAGTAAGAACAGGACGTCCACTGTATGGTTCATATCAAAGCTGGAATACAGGCTGAAATACATTCAACATAGTTAATAAAGAGGAAAATTCAGCTTAATCTGTGGCACAAAACAGCTTTTATTACACTTTCAACACAATTGTGTCCACATTCTCCTGACTTCTTGGTCTTCGTTCTGAAATCAAGCTAAAAATATCTTTGTCATTTGTCAAATTTATGTCCTTGGATTTAGCAGAAGCTTAATAACTTTATCATAACACAACAGTACCCTATCATATTTCAGTATACTCTGTGAGCACATACCTCTGATACCTCACATAATCTATACTTTTTTACTTTTTTTATTTTTCAGTTTGAACCATTGACCCTCAAAAAGTCACGTTGATCACGTGTCCAGCTTATCACGTACCCTAAACTGTCAATTAGCAACAAGCATCGTGTAGTTAAAAGTGCTTTCTGAAACCTTTGCACTTTAAAAGCTGATATGAATTTCTTTAAGTAGTAGAGCTAAGCAAAGTTTTGCATAATTTAAAGACCACTTAATTGTTCCCTCATGAGCTGGTTTAACCTCACATGACCTGAAGGTTGGTTTACGTGGCTGAAAACAGAAGGGAAAACAGGTAGGACGCAGGTACATCTGTAGTATTCTTTTGTCCTTCTTACAGCATGCCAATGCCTGTTTTTAATCAAGATATCAGATATTAATGAAGATCTCTTCATACACGCATCTTGCATGAGCACACACAACATAAATATAAAGTTTTTATTAAACGCATAATAGGGCAATATTGTGCCTTCATGAAAATTTTAAAATAAGAGATTTTATTTCAGCTGCTTCTTGATAAACACAATTTCCTTTAAATATTTATGTGAACTTGAGTTTATGCTCCATTTTCCATTAGTTTCCATTACAAACTCCACTGCCCTCTTTGACAGAGATGGTATTAAGACTTGACTAGGTCTTGTTTAAGGCCAAATAGAACTAGACCACTTTGGGACTTTCCCTCCAAATAGTGTGGTCTTAAATATTCTTAAAATACCAAGCCACTAATGCACGGGGGTTTCCACCAATTCAGACAAGACTGCGAGGAGATTAGAGCATTTTTACAACAAACAGGTTTTAAGTTAAGTCCCTTCTTTTGCTTGTTTGCTATAGAATTGAAATATTAAATATTAAAGCTGTAAGAGACTACTCAGGAAATACAAAAGACACTGAAGCTGTCTATGTAGAATGGCCACAATAATGTTGACCTGATAACGGTGTGTAAACACTATTGGAGGTGCAAGGGAGAGCGCTGAGCACAAGAGCACAAGGTTCAAATGCGCAAAATGTTGCCTATTCTTTTAACCATTGGTACAGTTGTAATACATCTCACATGCACCGCTCTGCTGCTACAAATACTTAGAAGAACAGCAAATCCACGGCTAAAGATAATCCTTGAAAAATACAATATTTCCTCCTATTTGAGTGACACTTAAAGTTCCCAGATGTTTTAGTAAACTATTTATATTACTATCTAAAATGAAATAATATCTTTATGACACATATGACAAATGTTCAGACCGGTTGTGTTCAGACAGATAGGGGAATTTGGGAAATATTGACAAAATGTAATTTACTGTTGGCCTTTGTCTTCTTGTTGATAGTATAAAAAACAGGATGCTGCCAGCCTTATCCTTTAAGGCATGGGTGGAGCAGTCAGTAATCCTCAAAAAAAACAAAACAATATACACAAGAGAAGAGTTCCTTTACTCAGCAGGTCGCAAGACAGGTCTGAAGCCAAACAAAATTGGCATGTTCTTGATCAAAGGATCAATCACAACTGTGTTTGAAACAGTAAAATGTATTTATATAAATTAATTTTATGAAAATAATGTGATCACTGGGTTGGCTAAATGTCGAGTTTACCCTGCACTATCAACAAATAGCAAGCAGTCTCGTCACTTCTGATCTTTGAAGGGTCAGAGAACTCGAGTTGAAAATAGAGAAAGCTATTGTAGATTAACTGCTGCATCATCTTTTATCAAACTTTAACTTTACTTAGCCTTCCTCAATGTAAACTTCAGCACAAACAAGATATGGTATTCAGACAGTCATGGGGACGCCAGTAGCTCAGGCTGTAGGGATTTGGCTTGGGAACTGCAGGGTGTAACAACAGTAGTGCAACAGTAGGTTACTAATATTGAGTAAACTGTGTAAACTTATTATCCTGTTTTTTTGATGAGCCAAGCCAGTGGTTCCCAACCTTTTTCGTTCAAGGACACCTTTTCTGTCATTGAGTAAAGCGACAACCCCTGACTAAGTGACATTTTATGGATATTCAGTATTATATTTAATGCATAACAATAATACACAGTAACAGTAACATTTGATAAACTGTACAACAAACCCAAATAGTGAACACAATAAATGCAGGAAATTCAAGTAAACACTGGCTCTGCTCCCCATCTGCATTCCCCCGGCATCCAGGGCTTAAAAACCTCATCTTCGCAGTCATCTAAATCGCCTGTGGTAGAAACACTAACACTACTCCGGTGCTCTGAGCTCATAGCCTGGCTAACAAACTAAGCTAACATTAGCTAACAGCAGCTATATTTCATAGCAGTTTTCCTTACTGTTCATTAGGAAACTCCTTCAAATATAATCCAGTTTCACCAAAATCATCACAGCAGCTACAGATAGTTCTTTGACAGTTTCATGTGTTTAAGGTCAGTGACTTTCTTAGCAACACCTACACTCAGTTTTTAAACTTTAAAATATTAAGGATTCTGATTAAATCGACGACAGTGTCACCAGCAAAGCAGCTCCACACTGTCACACCTAGTCCTCCATGCATCACTGTAGGAACCACACATGTAGATACAATCCGTTCACCTTTTCTGCGTCTCACAAAAGCACTGCTGTTGGTACCAAAAACGGCAAATTTGACTCATGAGACCAAAGTACAGATTTCCACTGCTCTAATATCCATTCCTTGTGTTTTTTTTAGCCCAAGCGATGCCCTTCTTGCTGTTGTTCTTTCTCAGTAGTAGTTTCTTTGGAGCAATTTGACCATGAAGGGCTGATTCATGCAGTCTCCTCTGAACAGCTGATGTAGAGATGTGTCTGCTACTTGAACTCTGTGAACCTCTAATCTGAGGTGCCGTTAATTGGTCATTTCTGAGGCTGGTGACTGTAATCAATTTATCCTCTGCAGCAGACATAACTCTCTGTCTTCTTTTCCTGGGGTGGTCCTCATGAAACCTAGTTTCATCATATGTGTGGTGGTTTTTGTGACCTCACTTGAAGACATTCAAAGGTTTTGATTTTTTTTTAATTGACTGTCTTAAAGTAATTAATTGAGTATTTGTTCTCACCATAATTTGGATTACTACAGTAGTAGAATAGGGCTATTTACTGCATGCCAACAAAGAAATTTCACTAATGAATTTTTGACAAGCCACTGTCATAAAAACAAACTGTGGCTACTTTGAAGAATCAAAAATATAAAACATATTTTACTTTGTTTACACTTTTTTTGTTTACCACAGAAATTTATAGGTGTTATTTCATTTAAAGTCTTCAGTGTTAATCTACAATGTAGAAAGTAAAACAAATGAAGAAAAAACATTGAATAAGAAGGTGTGTCCAAACT
The DNA here is from genome assembly GCA_033000465.1 of Sciaenops ocellatus. Taxonomy (NCBI): domain Eukaryota; kingdom Metazoa; phylum Chordata; class Actinopteri; family Sciaenidae; genus Sciaenops; species Sciaenops ocellatus. The sequence goes on from CP136886.1 coordinate 10,051,217, forward strand.
TATGACTGATATTGTACCATATATATATGTTTATATAGACATAGTACGTATATTTATTTACATAAACCTCTTTGCTTATTTCTTTTTTAGCAGTTACAGTTTCATTGTTCTTCAAAGAACATAGTGTACCAACCATGGCACATATTGTGCTAAAGCAAAGAGAGCGTGGCTCAAGGTACTTAATTACGTAAAACAATGCCATCATCTCTTTTTCATTTCATCCCAAAATCTTTGACTGAACTTTCGATGCATTTCTTATGATTATCCTGTGTTTCTGACCCTCATGGGGCATCCCTGACAGGCTGCTGCATCTTTAGATGTTCATTGCCTTTATCAAATGAGAGCCAGGGGGCTGAATGCTGAACAGTTTCAGTTACCACATCTTGGGGTGTTTATACTGCTGTTACTATGGAGATATGCCTCTCCACTCTGCGTTATGTAATAAAGTTTTAAAATTCATTTATCTGAGGATGAAAGAACAGTGAGCCTTAACCCCTTAGAGAGAGTGAAAGAGAGAGAGAGAGAGAGCGATCCAGTGTTATCAAAAGTGTTTTTGTTGTGTTCAAGGTTGGTTATGATCTAAACGACCTGATTACTGGCTTTCAAGTTCATTATCACCATGTGTTCACATCTTGATTGAACTTTACTGACTTGAATTTATGAATTAATCTTCTTCATTGATGTTTCAATGAATTGAGAAAATAACTGCAGTTTTGTTTAATATTCTTTGGTTAAAAAAAAACTTACCACTGCATACCCCTGTGAATAAAAAAATAAGGGTGAGGGTAAAAATTCAGCAGCTGCAACCAAATTAGAGCAACGTTTAGAGCAATGTTTCATGCTAGTCAGAGGAATATTACCAACTATTTGTCTGTTCAGTATTAAATACTAATCACCACTGCAGCAAAATGTTGTATTTGATCTTGAAAGATTGAACTTGTTGGAGGTACAGTTATGAGAAAATATGAGAAGAAAGACAAGAGGCAGGATGATGCTACAAATGTCCTAGGCACGATTTGAACCAGGGACATTGCTCTTATGTGTTGCGCGTCTCGGCACTTTGACTTTGTCATCTCTCTTTGTCATTGCAAACTGATAATTAGATCTATTGTTCAACAGAAACACTCCCTATAGTATAACGGTGGAAAACAAATTTGTTGAGTGTAGAAGTGCTCTGTTGCATTGTTTTTTTGTTTGGAGTTCATCTTAAAGTGGAGCTCCTTGTAAAGAAACACAGCTATGTGTACATTCAGTGTTTTTTTGTTTTTTTAACTAAATATCCATTCGGTGTATCATCTACAAAGCCATTTTTGAAACTATCCATTGTTTCTTTCCTCTTCTTTACTGCATTCTACAAGTCCATGTCTCCATCCATATATAGAGCAAATTCCAACCACATTTCCAGAAAATCTGCAAATGAAAGGAAAAGAAAAGAGCACCAGCCTAAATGGTGGAAAACAATGTAGAAGTTGTGATGTAAATATGACATTTATGTTTCTATAGCACTTGATTACATTTTACTTTTATTGATACCTTAGCTACTCCACCTTAACCAAGGGTGAAAACTCTATATTACAATATATTTTTTTCTGCATTTCCCTTCAGGGTTTTTAATGCACAATTTGAAAATGTGCAGAAAAACAGATGGATGGAAATGCTCTGATTATCTTTTTTTGTGAAAAGACATACATTATTACATGGACACTGTTCTATTTTTTAGGATTGTGATTTCTTCATGTGTCAAAGGTCACAGTTGCCTCTTTACATTGTTTATGGTTGGAGGTGGCTTTTATTTGTATTGTAAAACCAAAAAAATAATAAAAAAAATAAGTCTAAAAAAAACAACATTAATGCTAATCGGTTCGAGCGGTTCAAGAAGCTATACCCTAAGCTAACACTACAAATATGTAACACAACAAAAGTAGAAGTGTAATCAGTGGGGGTAACCATCCTTGTGGAGTGGAATAATGCGTACATACTTCATAATCAGAATAATGGGAGGTTTACATTTTCTTTTCATTCTCTTCTTATGAATAATGGATCATTATGCTAGTAGAGCATAAAAATAAACACCCATATGCAGGTATGGCATCCAGCAAAATAATTCAGAGTGATATGCTCAACATGGTATTTCCATCAAAACATGTATGCTACCTAGTGAAACCTCACACCAGTCTAGAAGTCTGTATTGCAAATTGATTGCGTTTAACAGGAGGCCATATGTTTTGACACATACTATGATATAAATTATCACATTTCAAAGAGCGGCTGCAGAGGGGAGGATGTCATTTAAAAGTCACAGAGGAGCTGTTCCACAAGGGAAAGGGTAAAAGAGGAATTACTCATCAGTGTTCAAGGGAATTAATGATTGATTCTGTTCTTTTCAGTGAAAGGAACGAAAAGCAAGATGAAATAAGGACGAGCCTTAAAAAAAAAGAAAGAATTAAAGTTTCCCTCACACCGTCATTCTAGGTTTAAGCCTAGCCGCACAGCACTGGGAAATGTGCTGAACAGAGGTGGAGTTACTGGGAGAAAGCCTTTTTATCTAACAGCAGGCTCTCGCTCTGATACTCAGGAGAAGCAGCAGGAGGGAAGAGGCATGGAAGTAGAGATTGCGCAGAGAGGGAGCGGGGTCACATGAGGCCAGGGTGTCTCCAAGGAACAGCAAGCAGGGTACAAGGCAAAGGCTGGGCATGAGGATGGGTGACGCGTAAAAAAAAAAAAAAAAGCTGGCATGGATGTGGGTAGAATGAGGTTAAACGAGGGGAGCAGGCGAGACAACATGAGTCATAGAACAGGTTACAAGCCTGCCATGGCGCAGAGATAGAGATGTAACTTACAACACCAGATCTTATCTGAAGGAAAGTTCCAACCATCCCTGTCGACTGCAGTGACGTGTTTCATGGGCCTCTAGAGTGTGTTGAGCTCGGGATGCATGAGGCCTGCACAAATACGCACACATGCTCCATACGCATATGCAGCAGCACAGAAACAATGCTTGAGGAGTTGTGGTTATTTATGAGCATTGATAAAACTAGATCCACAGGACACTTTTATTTTGGCCTAATGTATGACATTACATAATGCCGATGTTATATTGTTTATCACGGCCTACAGCAACCACCTTTCTCTAGAGCTCCTTGCTCTCACTGAGACTTGGATCAAACCAGAGAACACAGCCACCCCAGCTGCACTCTCCACTAATTATGCACTCTCCCACACCCCCCGTCCATCTGGTCGAGGAGGAGGGACTGGCCTGCTAATTTCCAACAAATGGAAATTCACTCCGCTGTTGCATTCCACCAATTATGACACTTTTAAATACCATGCCATTGCGGTAACGGCCCCTGTCAAGGCCTATGTTGTTGTGGGTGGCTTTACAGATGAGCTAGATACCCTGCTGTCATCCATCCCTGATCATGACTGTCCATTGCTTGTCCTGGCTGATATGACCATCCACTTAGACAGTCCAGACTCTGATAACTTTCTGTCATTAATACATTCCTTTGAACTCCAGCTGGTCCACAGTCCTCCTACTCACAAAGCTGGCAAACAGCTTGACTTAATTCTTACCCGAAACTGTGCCACAGATGCACTGGTGGTAACGCCTCTCCACCTATCAGATTACTATTTTATCCAGTTTCTTGTCACTCTGTCAGAGCAACCCTCCCTCCTTCGTCGATGTTTACGTTCCGCTGCAACCTCCGTAACTTATCGCCAAGCCACTTCTCCTCTATTGTTACCTCTGCTCTACCACCACTCAGCACATTCTCCTCTCTGAAGGTTAATGATGCCACTGATTCACTCTGCTCTACTCTGAATTTATGTCTGGACAGACTGTGTCCTTTATGTATGAGGCCTGCTCGATCCAACCAATCCTACCCATGGTTGAATGATACCCTCCGATCACAGCACACCAAGCTCAGAGCTGCCGAAAGAAAATGGCTCAAATCCAAACTAGCCGATGATCTCAAAAGCTACCAGACACTCTTATCCTCTTTTTTAACCAGTGTCACTGCTGCAAAGACTGCTTTTTACAACAACAAAGTCAACAGTGTCCCTGACACCCAGAAACTTTTCTCCACCTTAAAATCACTACTCAACCCTCCGCCAGCCTTACTGCTGATACATTTGCATCATTCTTTACAGGCAAAGTGGCAGCAATCAACAGCAAATTCTCTGACCAGCTCACTCTCCACCCAACTCCTAACACTGTGACATGTAGCAGTCCTACTACATGTCTCTCTGCATCTCAGCTGGGCGGCACCGAATCAGCTACTGCACTTTTCGCAACCTAGCACAGTTGCTGGCACCTCATTTTCTGACTTTACACCCCTCTCCGAGAGCGAAGTATCCAAACTGCTGACATGTAGCCACATGCTCATTGGACCCTATAGCAACAAACCTTCTTCATTCCATTAGCCCAACCATCACGCCAGCTATCGCACATGTGATAAATAAGTCACTGACGTCCGGCACTTTTCCCACCGCTTTCAAAACGGCTTGGGTAACACCTCTACTCAAGAAACCCTCTCTCAACCGTACTCAGGTCAAGAACTATCATCCTGTCTCACTTCTTCCATTTTTATCCAAAACTAAACAACTCTCAGAATTCCTCCTACAGAACAATCTTCTTGATCCAAATCAATCTGGTTTCAAGAGTGGTCACTCGACTGAAACTGCTCTGTTGTCTGTGACAGAAGCCTTAAAAAAAAGCAAGAGCAGCAGCAAAGTCCTCTGTCCTCATTCTACTTGACTTATCAGCTGCCTTTGACACAGTTAACCATTGCATCCTCCTCCCTACTCTCTCAAACATGGGCATCTATGGCTTGGTTTGTCTTTCCTGGTTTGAATCCTACCTGACAGGATGCTCATTCAGTGTATCCTGGCTTGGACAGCTGTCCACTTCGCATCACCTCACCACAGGGGTGCCCCAGGGCTTAGTGCTGGGTGCTATTCGCTATCTACACCACCTCCCTGGGTCCAATTATCCGCTCACACGGCTTTTCCTATCACTGCTATGCAGATGACACTCAGCTCTATCTGTCATTTCCTCCTGATGACCCCTCGGCCTCTGCACAGGTCTCTGATTGCCTCTCAGACATCGCTACATGGATGAAGGCACATCACCTCCAGCTTAACCTCTCAAAAACGGAACTGCTGCTCCTCCCAGCTAAACCTACAATACACCATGACATCAACATCAAAATTGACTTCCTATGTCTTGCCCCCACCAGGGTGGTGATAAACTTAGGAGTTATGATTGATGACCAACTTTTTCCAATCATGTCACCTCAGTGCCGCTTTACACTTTACAACATCAGAAAAATCAGACCTTACTTAACTCAACATGCTACTCAACTCCTGTGGTTATCTCAAGACTAGATTACTGTAATGCCCTTATTACAGTTGACTATGAGGTGCATATTTGTAAGAACTTGCAATAACCTCTCTCTTCGTGAAGCCTAAATATTCGTTAGTATTTATGACCTCTCTCTGCATGAAGAATAAACATTCTATAGTATTTACGATCTCTCTTGGGAAATTGGTGAGAGGTTCTGCGGAACTTCATACCTTTCTCTTTCTGAGATATAGGGTTTTTATTTTTATTTTTTTTATAGGGTTCTTTGGCCGTCTCTCTCTTAGTAATAAAACTGATGTGGTAAAGTAAGTTATGAAAGACAATGACGGAAGTTGGTTCCTTGAAAGGATGTTTTCAGAATGTTTATTCATATTTTTCCTGTGAGTATAAGAGCTAGCCCGGAAGAAGAGGGGTACAACAACTTGGACAACAATTTGGGGAATTCGGCATGGAAATTCGGAAGGGGCCCGATCAGAGGATGCATCCCAAACTCACTTGTTTCTTTGAATAAAGTCCTAATTATTCAAGTCAAGACGAGTTGCGGCTCTTTTCTTTTCAAGTATCCACAGACCGACTTCGGCAGCCATGGAAAAGACATAACACCCTCTAGATGGGCCTGCCAGCCTGCACAGTGAAACCCCTTCAGATGATCCAGAACACGGCGGCGTGCCTGGTCTACAACCATCCCAAAAGGTCACATGTCACCCCGCTGCTAATCAAGCTCCACTGGATACCTGTTGCATTAAATTCAAATCGCTAATGCTCGCCTACAAAGTTGTCTCCGGTACTGCACCTACCGTTGCGCTCCTCCAATGAACGACACCTGGCTCTGCCACCTGCTCGTTCAAGGCAATCCAAACTCTTCTTGTTTGTTGTTCCCCGTTGGTGGAATGCACTACCAGTTCCTACCAGAGCAGGGGCGTCCTTCTCTACTTTTAAAAAACTCCTGAAGACCCAGCTCTTCAGAGAGTACCTTCTCTCCTAGCACTACATGACAAATCTACTGCTTAAGAATTGTCACAAGAACTAGCAATAAGAAGAAAGAAATAGCATTAACTAAACTGAAAAAAAGATTAAATAAATAGGAATAACTGGGGCTAAGGTGCAGTCTTTGGGTTGGCCACTATCAGCAACAGTACCAGACATGTACTGGTAAATATAGAAAGAGATTAGTGAAGAACCAGGGTCACAGGAAGGGGGATACTGTAGTATCTCTATCTAGTACAAAGTGCCCTTCCAGAGAAGGGCACATCTCACAAGGTTTCATTAGTTTGCTTAGTGCTGCTGACATACTTTAGTGAGCAATAAAATCAGTCTGATAGACCAAGAAAAGTGGGTTGAAAACAACTTTACGATACATTTTGTGGGTTGTCACCAGTAAAGCTTATAGTATAGCTTATGGGAAACTTGGTAGTAAAAGCATGCTGTCCTACTTACAATTTGTGTGTATCATTTATTTTATTTACTGTGGGTCTGTGACTTAATTGATGATGATAATCATGTAGGTTTTCATTATGTTGGTTTGTTGGTAATACTGTAAAGTTTTCAGTCATGTAGACTATTGCATCCTTGACATCTTTACATGGCAAAAAGACATTTTTTAGTAGTGTGTATTTCATGTCCTCCCTCTCAAATTCAATAAACAACCACACCAAACATTCTCAAGTCATAAAGAAATGATTAATTGGACTTAGTCTTTAGAGCATAATCTTTACACTATGGCAATATGTGAACCATGTGATGTTTTATGAGCACATTGGCAATAACAGACCAGTTCCTATCATATGAATAGTCACATTGTTAATATGTAACCGTAACCCAGAAAAGACCACACAACTAGGACACGAGTGGACCATCTATACAAAACATGTTATACGGACAAGCATGCAGAGCTTTATTTTTTATAACAAAAGCAAAGCCATGAACAATATCTCTGTTGGTTTTGTTGCTTGATAGTGTTATATATCTAAATACATTCTGTACGATGTGAAACTAGGCCAATATAAATAGATATTGGTGAGTGGGGTTGTCACTGAATTTCAGTCTCAGAGCACGATGTAAACTGCTTGATGTGGTTAAGAAAAGTTATGTGTGTGAACCAAGTGCTCTTTAAGATCATAAAGCTGAATCATGTTAAATCGTTCCACAGCTAACTTAAACATATTGGATTAATGCAAGCAAAGTAAAGATACCTTCAAATTTAAGTCAAAACAGTCAAGAACCATTAGCCTGATCGAGGAACAGAAATAGCCTTCATAATCCTACAATCCTGCCTGCTCCCACTAGAAATACGTAATGTTGGCAGGATTAGTGTTTGGCTACCTTAAGTGTAACTAGACTGATCAAAAGATCACAATCCAATCTGTCCAATAGTTTAGATCAGGGGTCTTCAACCAGGGGTCCGTGACCACTAGGGGGTCGGCAGAGGTACTGCAGGGGGTCCGCCAATTATTGTCATAATAATTGACAATTTGAATGTGAGGGTGCAGATAATTGAGAAACTACAAACAGCGGATGCATTTGCACTCATTTAATAACCAACAATAACTATGCATCTTTTTTATCAATCATAAACACATATAGGATAATAACCCAGTATATAAATAGATTAATAAGGTGAAATAAAAGGTGCATAAAGTAAATATAAAAGTTATTTTAGGCCAATGCTTAAAATGCGATTACATGTGGGGGTCCCTGTTCTGTTTCTCTCTTGTCCAAGGGGTCCTTGGGCTGAAAAAGGTTGAAGACCCCTGGTTTAGATATTTCAGTCTGGACAAAAACACTCTGCTAGCCTGAGAACTGGATGAATCCGCAAGATAATGTTTCATTTATTCTTGCAGATTTGTATCTCTGAATTCGTCTCAGTGACTAGTCTGACTAGTCTGGCTCGTATGGCTAAAAACTAGAAGCCCATAGAAATGTAAAATGCTTTGACATTCATTCAGACATTTCTACATCAGAAGGAATGTGAAACACGGTGTAAAACCAGATGAATCCATTTCCGAGTTCATCTGAGGTGAATGTTGATATCAAGGGCATGATAAAAGCAGTATGCCCCACAGCGCCCTGGATTTCCCTTTTGAAATGCTGCCAACCTATCTGGCCTTAAAGTGTGTCATGATTGGCTGCACAATCTGGAACTGTGTGTGTATGTGCTGGTGTGTGATTCATCCCGATGTGTACGTGTTTGAGCCTGAGTTGTTTGTCCATTTTAAACATCCCCTCTTATGTTTTTACAGCCTCAGAAAGTACATTTTGTGTTTGTTGAGGTGAGTTACGCAACCTTAAAGTCATCTTAAGTAGCTCCTTTAACTTGTCAGGTGAGTCTGCAGTACTATCACGGAACTCAATGTCCCAAAGCTTGACTGGAAATGCTGTCAAACTGTAAGAATAAAACTCTTGTCAAGTTTCCCAATGTTTGAGTCATATGTCTAACATTATGGGAACTGAGACAAACAGAAAAAGAAGAGAAAGAGTCGTATAAGGCGTAAAATGATTTCAGAATTACACAACATTGGTAATGAATTAGTTTTATTCTTTCTGTGATTTTCAACTTTTTGAATTCTCTTGTGAACCCGAAGAGCCAGTGCTGTGCTCTAAATATTTGTCCACAGTCCACAGTAGTGTTCTTCCAGAAGGGGGAAAATCCATAAAACCACATAGAGAATAGATAAACCTGTTATTTTTAAATATGAATTCTTGCACAGTTTGCTTAACAAATGAGCAACAACTCAGTAGAAACAGAGAAGACACAGATGAAGTATGAAAATGTGTGCTTTCTTGAAGTCACCTTAACATTTCCATTACAAAATATGGATGATTGCTGAAAAAGATTATGTTTTAGTGAAACTCTCACATGGACAATTACATGGTGCCATTTAGCTTATTCATTTGTTTGCCGTTAGAACTGCTGATGCTCACTTTCTTTACCTCTTTTAACCTGGCTTCTCAACTGTCATGCCTGTCAGGCATGTCACTAGGTAAAAATACATCTTATCAGTGTGCAGCACATAGTACATAGTCTCAACATGCAGAGCATGCAAAACACATAGAGATTATGACAGGTTCCAAATCATAAAGAAAGGACAAAACGGTAACAAGGGTGCACCTACAGCGGTAGAGGTCAACACAAAGTTGCAATTAAAGTAAAGGGTGTAACATGTGAAGTCAGTTGGACTAAGGACAAATTAAATCACCCTTGAAAGAAGCCCTTATCTTTTGAGTTTTACACGTGTTCTTGCGTAAGCCCTTGTTTCTGTAGGTAAACAGACATATACACTTCCAGTAAAGTCTGCCACATCAGCAGCCCTGGGATATTTTATGGGGGTCACAAGCTCCATTAATGATTTAGTGATTCCCATGCCAAATACACATGACATGCATGTCATTCACATGACTCATGTTGAACACTTGTAGACAGCAGTGTTGTGCAGGGTACACAATTATCTTTCAGCCAGCATTGGATATACCCACTCTGATGGACATCACTCAGTAGTGTTCTGCATTTTCCCAGGATGTTGAAGGCATGAAATAGTTGCCCAACTTTCATGAGTGGATGGAGTCAGGAATAAGATGCATAATTACATAGTTGTCTCACCCAGCTGTAGATCAGTATCAATTGCAAAATTTGCTCCTCTTTGACTAATGTTGATTTCATAGTGATCCTTACTGCCTAGCAGCACCGTTTGACAATTTGGGAAATACATGTATTTACTATCTTGCTGAGAGTTAGATGAGAAGATTGATACCACACACACCACTATGTGTGTCTGTTTAATATAAACCTGGAGCCAGCAGCTGGTTATCTTAGCTTAGCATAAAGACTTGTTTAGCCTGTTATATCTTGTTTGTTCAATCTGTGCAAATACTGTGTCAAAGTGTTCAGAGTCAATTTGTGGTTTTGCAAAGGGCTATGTGGGAATTAGACAGATTTTGTCACAAGAACTAGTCTTTCTCCCCATTTCCAGTCATTATGCTAAGCTAACCAGGTGCTAGCTCCAGGCTTATTTTGGGGAGTGGTAGCAACCTTTTTATTTAACTCTCTGCAAGAAAACAAATAAGTGTATTTAACATGTTGAACTATTCCTTTCACACGCATTCAAACAGGTCAGACTGTCTTAGTACAAAATGTTCTTTCCTAGAAAGTGCATATCCTGCAAGATGTAGATTAAGATGAAATAAAATTTGCAGGGACACAGAAAATCTTAGAAGACATCACCCTGGTTGAAACATTTAAAAACTCTTTACAAGAATTACCAAGACATTAAACTTTGTACATGATTTAAGTGATGCTGAATACTGTATGACATCTGGCTTGAAGCATACTAGTAATCTCAGGAACAGCTGGCCACCTGAGTTTTTTATGTACCTCAGTGTCTGGCTAACAATATTGTGTTAAATAAACATCTTGTAAGCAGCAGTCCATGACGATGGAAGACATACTGTAAGAGAATGACCAGACATTGACACAGAAAAAAGTGTATACAATAAATAAATTATATATATATATATATATATATATATATATATATATATATAGGACGTCAGAGATTATCAGATTAATGTCAGAAGTGTGACTTGTCACTGAAGTTAAACTCCTATTATAATATTTGCTCTTTCTTGGATCTGTGCCACAAGGAATTCAGGCTTCTCTGGAGGCTTTTCCGAACCGCCTGTTATATAATAATCATTTAAATGAGACTGAAAATGATGCATCCTTCAAGTATAACTTTCTCTCAATTGCAAAACAGTCAGATATCAAACTTTTTCAGCAGTGCGCAAAAGAGTTTTGAAAATAAGGCTGCAGATGAGTCATGGCATGCATCAGACACACATTACAACACCCTCTGATGTTTATGAGAGCAGTCTGTCCTGGTTTTGAGGACATGAGACGTGTGCTTATTCACTATCACCACTTGACCTGAGCTCACTCCATCTGAGTAAATCTGTCACCTTGTTTGAACTTTATAGATCCCATGAGCTTGGGCCCAGACTGAACAACCCATCCTCCTCCACCCGACTACAACTGTTAACACCCACTGTGCAATAAATCTCTATACTGCTTGAGCGAGACAGAATCCAAAGGGTAGTAACGGTGTGATTTGCAAGAATGAGATAGCTGTGAACTGATTGAGGTCATCTATGGTGAGCTGAAGTCTCAATTCATTGTTGTTCAGCCACTGTCACAAACTAATTAACAACACAGTTTAGGTGCGTGTGTCATTCTCTCATATTATGTAATGGTCCTGGGGATGTTGGGGGTTAGGGGGGCTGTTGTGCCAGGTGGCCTGCAAATGCACCGGAAAATTACTCAGCTGCAACAACCGTGAATCCACGCAAACTCTGTGATCATTTACAAAGCGGACATGCCCTCGCTTTTCCTGTCCTCCTTTCTCGTCCTCTGTCCTCCTCTCAACTCGCTTCTCCTTCTTCCTTTGGTTTTGTGTCCAGTCACTTACTTTCTTTTCTTGTCTTGTCCTCTTTAACCCATCCCTTTCTTATGCTGACCTCACCATCTCTCCTTCTTCTTTGGCTTCAGCCGCACAAATGGTTAAATCAGTTGATCTGCTTCATGGGGAATCCTTTCTATAAGAACTCGTAAAGTTCTGGCGTATAATGAATTCCATATGACATTTTATTGCCATAAGATATTATATGTACTACATGTCTGTGCACAATAAAATGTTAGATAGAGGTATTTTATTTTACAGTTCACTGCAAGTGCTTTGGCCAGAACAGTTCCCATGTAAACAACAGAGTCATTAAAATACGTGATGCTCTGTTATGGATGAATTGAGGACATTCTCTCAAAAACATGTTTGCTCTTGTGGTGGTATCCCATCATCTGCTGTCTCCCATGCCCCCTCTCTGCTGGTCTTTCCCCACTCTCCCTAATCTCATTCACAGGCCAGAGTTTTTGGACCCAAAAGAGACTCTTTGAGCCAGCAATGGGGACATGACCCCAGTGTTAATTCCTTTGTTCATGGTGATGTCCTTTATTGATGTGGCTTTCAAGCAGTGTCACCACAGCGGGCAATCAATTCACCTGAACTGACCCTGAAAAGTACACAAACAACTGCAGTGGGAAAACACTCGCAGCACTGACGTAACAGTGTTTTTAGGCAAATACATGATTAGAAATGATGCATTCAGGGAGCACATTTATAAATTATTTGTAGCAACACTCGATTGAGTGTTTACAAATTGTGTGACAGGTCTCATTGATGTTTAGTACAGTGTAACATGAGAGTGGAGTGTGTGATACTGGCTGGTAAGTGCTGACTGCCCTCTGCTGTAACTGAAGAAGAGTGCGACTAATTTTGTCAATAACACAAAAAGTTACGAAGCATACTGGCTGTGTCCAAATTCTGGAGCCCTGGGCTTACTGTCATTAAAATTTACTACTATGAACCATAAAAGCTCCGTATCTATTCACACAAGGGCCTCAGGGTGTTGGCTTTAGACTCTAGTGTGAAAATCTAGTGTCAAGACTTTTATTATTTTAGTCTTGTGCTTACCTTGTGCATATCCCTAAATTAGTGTGTTTAATCAAATTAGCACACTCCAAAAGTGAAGAAAATTTGGACAGAGAGTGGGAGCAAGGGGGTTGTTATGCTATGTTTGATACATTAAGGACTTTTCAAGGGCAATTTAAGGAAGTTATTTAAATGAAGGGTCAATAATTCACAATAATATTCACATTAGAGAGCCTCATGGGTCCACCTGAACTCACTGACCTCAGAATGATTTACCTTAATTATGCTAATATAAATTTATGGCCAGGAACCACCCAGGAATGTGGGAAAAGAAATATTTTATTCAGAATCAGGATGAAGCAGATTAATATAGACCAAAATACAAGACTTTTTAAAATATTAGCTAAAATCAAAAACAGAACACAATCTGTAGGCTATGCAACACTATCTGGCATGATGCAAAACAAGCAACTTGACAGGCTGTGTGTGTCAACTCAAACAATGTGGGCTACCTAAGTGAGCTGCATATTTGAGCTAGCAACCCCTGTGAGATGACGAAGCACATGAGGCTCAAACTAAAAGATTTTAGAATTGCTAAATGCAATAACTTTTGAGGACTTTCCAGATTTGTGGCAACCCTTCTTAGTATCCCCAAGCACATTAGTCCAGCAATGTTGTTTCCTTATTTATTGCTTAGTTCTTACACAACAGACCACATCTACAAAATGTGTTGCATTGCATGGCGGAATTGTTAGCAGAAAGTAACGTTAATGGACAAAGAAACTAACGGTAACAGAATTTTTGAGGCCTGCATACAATGCATAATGCTACTAACATTTTCATAAGTTTCTCCTTCATGCTTGGAAGGGTAGGGTGAGGCGAGGTGCATTCAGTTGGCTACAATCAGGAACTTCACCACTAGATGCCACTAAATCCTACACGCAATTTGAACTAGTAGCAAGGTTCAACACGAAATTCAGAGGTAGAAGGATGTAGGGATGTAGGTGTGGGAGTGATTAGGCAGGTGGGAGGCAAAACCGAAGGCCACGCAGCAGCACACAGAAACAGAGACAGACAGAGCAGAGGTACAAGAGGAAGGGAAAAATAGCAGAAAAAAAATGGGAAAGGAGGAGGTGAATAGACACATAATAACCATAGCAGATCTCATAATATTGACACAACTGCATCCACTAGAACATATACTGGAGAAATAGATTTTCATCTTCACGCCAAATAAATTTGACCCTCAGCAAATTGACATAATACCTAGAGTAGAGCTAAGTGCTGGAATACCTCTCTCACAAAAAGTTGACTTTCATGTGTTACAAGTACAGTAAATAATTTACATGTGGCTGGGATAAAAATTCCCACTCCTACATGTTTTCATTTCATCACTATTTGCTTTGCTGTTGCTGTCCGTCATGACCTCACTCTCCCTTTGTACATGAAGTACACCAACTGTACACACGCAAGAACACAAGGCATACAAAAATGTGGCTAATACAGTACATTTAGGGTAAAGTATATTTACAGATGACAAGTATGAAACTGTATATATGAAACAGATATCAAAACATTTACAGATGGTAAATTTGCATGGAGCTTCAACCGCCCATTTATAGTTCGGGCCTTTTGTCCAGTGTACTGACTACTGCTAGCAACTGGGAATTAATCAGCCTTTCCCTGACCCAATTATTGTATAATATTCAAAGAATTTAGACAGACTCCGTTAGATTCTGACGCAGTGAAAGACAGTAGACATCTTTATTAAAAAGCCAGGGAGTCATACAGTCCATACAAAATACATTCAATCAGGGAGTGGGCACAATCTGTAAAACCAGAGGTCAAAACAAAGTCCAAAAACCATAGAGTAATACTAGAAATTGCTGGAAAGCGATGGACATGTGGTACCCTGTACATAAGCAGGGACAGGTGAACTCAGGTGTGAATAATCAGGGACTAACAGCAAAGATTAGTAAAAAGTAACAAGAGGCACAAGAGGCCAAGATTAACGGATTGTTGCACACACAGATTTTTATTCACACGTTTGGTGGCTGTTGGTAAGAAGTGGGAATTAATCAGCTTGGTCTGACCCATTTATTGTATAATATTCAAAGAATAGTGTGCCAAATAAAACACACTGTAATAGTTCTGGGTGGATCAGAGACTTTGGCGCAGAAACGATCTTCAATCTGCATGCAAAAACTTTGCCTCATTAAACTTTTATGGTTTTGTTATGTTTGTTATGATGCATGTGCAAACTAAAAATATGAGTTAAATAGGTTGGGAAAGACATTGAGACATGACAGCCTTTATCCTAATGAACCTCCCCATACTTTATGCTTTTTAGGATATTTGTTCTACATATGATTGAAAGCATGTTGGGGAAATAATCTTTTCTATTTGAACTGATTACAGCTGCATCAAGTTGTTAGAAATACAATGTTGTGCCACATTTAGAGGATGGAATTGCTTACCCAACTGTGTTTATCTGATAAAATCCAATAATCCTACAAAAGACTTACAAAGGATTTACACTATAATGTGAGATATTTATTCAGCTGTTAGATTAGCTATGAACATACAAATCCATGCGGCGAAATGAGAAAGTCAATAATTCCAAAGCACAGTATTTTTCAGGAAAGCAGATAAGTGTAGAGTTCAACCCATATCTTACCCTTTGGTTTCTGCACTGATGCTTTTTCTTTTATCCAAATGTGTCCACAAACATTTCAGGACACCCTTTAGATATTACAGCATGTCCTGCTTTTGTCATCATTTTGTGCAGCACTTCAAAAGCCTTTCATTCTGCTTTCTCCCTCTGATGTATTTTTTTCTTCTGATTTTCTTTCTTTGCATTTTCTTTGATGTAAAATATTCTGTTTGACAAATTAGACCTATGAGAGGTTTAATTTTTGCAAACTTTAATATCAGAGACTGTGTGATGATATGAAAGAGGTCACACTATACCAAACTATACATAACAAAAGACAACAATATCTTCTATTTCAAGTAGAAAATTAATTTAAGGCTAATTCTACTCACTTTTGATCAGCGATACCTTGTTTGAACATGTTTGAAGTTGAAATACATTATTCGGATTTTTTTCAGAGCAGTTTTTGTTTGTTTGGTGATTATTCTAGCTGACCCATTATTCAGTCTCTTGTTGAGCACAGTGCTGCCCACTGTATCTCTGACTCACCAGTTATTTGCACCATTAGAAGTTGAATGTTGTGAAAAATAGAATAATGGTAATGTGCTGTAATGCTGTAGACACAGGCCACCCTTATTGCCATTTCTGTAGCTTCTAACGTCCTGGATGTGAGGGCTGAGATGATGACAGGTGATTTTTTTTTTTACAGGAACACCTTCTTCCCTCCATACTGGTGAAACATGCACTATATAAGTCATTTGTGTTTTTCTGTGGAACTAACACAAGTGTCACATGATGTAAGAATGATTTTGCAATCTTTACTTGTTAATAACCGCTAACTTGGTCAGATTTTGTTGTAGAAAAGCTGGACTGCAAGATTTTTGAAAGAAAAGGCAAAAATCTGTTTCATTCAACAGAGACGTTATCACTGAATGATGCCCCATTATCTCTCCTCCTGTGTGAATGTTTTCTACACGGGTATAATTTAGTGGCGCTCCAATTCTCTGCAATTTATGGGTTCTATGTATTACTTCCCTAATGAGGCTTGGGTTGGTGTCCTCCTAATGAAAAATTGCATAAAGCCCATTGCTGGCAGAGAGCTATTTGCAAAATATGGCCCTGTATGTTTAAATACAGCAGTTAGATAAACAGGCAAATTGAGCAATGCAACAGAAGTTGAATCAGGTCAGTGAAACGAAGGTTCATTGAGCGAGTCTAATGGCAGCGGGACTAAACCCCCAAAACAAATTAATTTAGTCAAAGTCAATCAACGTTGCGATTTGTGTTTGGCTGCAGTAAAACTGAATGACGGTGACAATTAGGAATAATAAGGCCCCTCCATTTGTTCTCACGTCCCTATAAGGGCTAAAACGGAAAGATGCAGCTGGCTGAGTCTCTCAGACTGAACTGACAGTTGGGCCTGGTTTCACTGAGGTAAGAGTTCAAAGTATTAAGTGGGGCAGAGAGGGTTTTAGAGCATTTACTGCCTGTTTGCTGACAACAGCAGCATCAGTGTTATGATGCAAGCCTGCTGCGTCAAGCCTTGGTGTGACCTCTTTACTCAGTGGTATGTTAACTCCATGGGCCTCATTGAAGGCTAGCCTGGTCCCAGGAATCTATGTCCTTTCTTCAACTCTGTCACATGGAAACAGAATGAACATGGTGTGCAATCTAAGTGTTAGTCATTATCAGTCAAAATGTAAACTCCTCTCTGTGATTAACCTCTTCAACTCTTTGGAAGATGCCAACGTCCTTGGATTTAAAGTTACAGTGAAAATACTGGTGTCACATAAAACTAGCAGACCTATGTCCAGTGTCATCTTAGCGTAGTGGGAAGGGGGGCATTTACAAAGAGGTTGGCACAGTTGGTACGCACGAGTCTCCCCTTTACAGACATTTCCATTTTATGCTTTATACAATGCAGTTTTTTAGCATGCAGTATAAATGTTTTATTGTTTTTCCTTGTTTATTTTAATAATTCTGCATACTGGCATCCCTAAATAGTACTGGAATTGCATAAATTTGGTATAAATAGAAAGCTGAGACTTTTTTGGATTCAATGAGCCCAATTGTATTCATTGAGAACTTGATATGTAATTATTGTATTGATAATGTTAGTCCCCATATTATCTATTTCATTGTAGTGAGACCATGGACCTATAAAATGACCTGTTGTGACCTCTAGGACAATCACAATCTTATGAAACTGTACAACCACAAACTAGAGACCTTGAAAATTCAGAGGATGTATGGCTTTGCAAAGTATATTGACAATAAGCCATTTCCGGGAAGAGATGTGCTCGCCATCCAGCTGAAAATTCTTACAGAAATCTTTGATAGCAAATCATGAGCTTTTCGTAAACACAACACATAGGTAAATAACATTGACGCTTCCACAGAGTCAGATAATAATGTCAGACCACTATGTGTGTAAGTGTAAACATATTTCCTTGTTTGTAGACTAATGACCAATTAGCAAATACTTTGCACTTTTAGATGGATTGAGTATGGACATGGAGTAGTTGTATCACTGACCTGTGGGCATATAGATGAGCCAGAGAGGACAGCTCCTTTAGAATTGAGATGGCATCATGTCGTGCCTTTCAGCATAGGACATCTTGGACTCCTGTGCACTTTCTCTCCACTGCACTGACCACTGATGAATAGAATTCTCCCCACGCTAGCAGAACTTCAATGGTGGACCAGAGTGAAAGAGGTTAAAAGTAATGTGACAGTGGCAACATTAACCTAAATATTTATCAGACCTATTAAACTGTAGATTCAGCTACAAGTCTGGATGTATGTGGTCTGCTGTTCAGAATGAGTTCATTCAACTGGCTGCACAGTAGCAACAACAACCCTGGTCTTTCACTTTTCTTTAGCACCTGTGAAGACACCACTGCTGATCTTTGTCAGAAACCAGTGTGAAGTTCCTCTCTTCCTTCCACAGCTCAGATTTCTTTGTGCCACAGCTATGAGCACAGCTTGGGGTCAGGAAGGTAACTCTGCTCTGAGCAGAGGTTTACCTTTTTGTCTATATTTGTCCTCTCTATAAGCTGGCTGTCTCTCTTTTCCTTTTTCTTGCAAAAGAGAAAAAGAAAAAATGAGACCGCAATTAGCCACTTGACCCAAAGAGCCACTGAAGTAATCAGCAGAAGCAGCATTTCCTACAGATGGATGTCCATAATACTTATAAGTTTGAGTTCCTTCTCTACTGTATACACCGTCTTCACCCTCACAACTTCTTTAGTACTTTCTTCTTTGCTCAGCTATCCTTCTTCTCAGTCAGCTAATTTCTGAACTTCTCCGGAGCCTCACATTTAATTTTCTTTGCCACTTCTTGTAGTTATATTCAATGTCTGTTATGTCTGAGCTCTTCTATTTCAGACTTGTTCTTTCACCTGGCTCACCTTCTTCTGAAGTACTTCTCCAGTTGACACAGCACCTTGACCTCTTTCTCAAACACTCCTGTAATCTTGTCCTTGACGTCATGCCAGGCACCAACAATCCTTTCATTCTTGGATCAATTAAATTATCTTAAAACGTAATGCAGTCCAGTACAACTCCACCACTAACAATGTTCTCAAACATGTAATTGAATTGAACATGTTGACTACGAGAGTGTGAAAAGACCTCACCATTAAACATCATAAAAATAGACTTTGGCAGAACACCTCCATTGGATTACATTAGATTGTATGTGTGCACCTAATTAAGTGGCCACTAAATGTACATTTAAATACAAACACACAAAAAATGTCAAAATCAAACAAATCAAAATAAGTAAGTGCAAATATAAATGTATACATGACCCCTCTCATTAATATATTTCTCTTTTGATGACAAAAAATACCAACTTATGCCTAACAATGATCAGATCCTCCAGTCTGGACTGAATTAATAATGTGGGTGAGAGCAGAGTTAGTTGGATTTTTTCCCCTCCAACACAGTTATCTTACAAATACGATGTAGCTACACATTAGAAATAATGGTACAGGCACTGAGACACACACAGCTGGCAGACTCAGAAACAGCAGCATAAAATTCAACAGCATACCAATTAAGTCTCAAATATTGAACTCCATGAGGCGATACTAACTACATTCTGAAAATATAGCTTCAGATAGCTCACTCCTGATGATCACAGCAAGAGCTGAGCCCAGCTGGGTGTTAAAATCATTTTATTGTACAATATATTAAATCATTTCATTATTGTTCAGTTGTATTTTGAAGTATAACAGGAGCAAAGGGACAAAGAGTTCAGTCTGCGTTTCACAGCATATGTTCTGATGCCAGTTTTTATCTGACTGTGTCTTTCTACGATATCTGTTGCTGTAACAGGACTGGATAGTGTCACGATGTGGTAAAACAAGGTCAAAACAATCCTGTGTGTACGTGAAAATGAACACAACTCCTCTGATTTTTCTCTTTCTGACACAGAACTGAAGCAGGTGTCTGACATCTCTGCACAGCTCTATTTAGATGAACACTTTCTGCTCCAGCCCATTGATGACCTCAGTTACTTGAATTTGTCTTGTCTTTGGTCTTTGCAGCTGGTTTAAAAATTCCTCTACTCCAGGCTGTAGTCACTGTGGAAATTATGATTTTATGTTCTGGGAGATTCCATTACAATAACTGAGATAATGATGCACTGCAGTATCTTGTACCTTATTGCTCACATCAAGTTCTCACAATCACAGTGCTGTACTGTTAACAATGTCACTTATCTTTGCTGGCCTCCTCAAGGCAATGATGACAATGGATAGGAAAGCAGCATTTAGACGGCATCAAATTCTTTTATGGTGCTGATCCCCTGACTAAAGCTTCATAAAGACGAACTGAAAACTGAAGACTATACTTTGTGTCAGGGGTTAAATGGTACAACAGAGCATCTCTTGCACAATGAAATCATCTGAAAGAGCTCCATTGGGTTACGTGAGTCAAGTGATACATGGTGGTCTGGTTGCTGCAGCATTTCACCACACAGTTTGTCCTCATTAATGCAACTAAGTTTGATTATGACATATAACACAGGACCAATCATAGTGAAATGATTTAGTTTGGTGTCTGTTCTCAGCTGGTCCTTCAAACTTGACAAGAAGAAGAACAGTTAATCGTAGAAAGAAGCAGATGGATGTTGAACTACAGCTCTCCCTCAAATGTTAATCTGCAAAGTAAGCTTCTGCTTTGAAACTGAATTATATTACTCCTACACAGAGAAAAAGAGAAGAATCAGCTCTCGGCACTGTCAACTACAATATTAAACGTAAATATTCTTAAATAAAGTTTAAGTTGAAATTAGTTTTGCATAGTTTGCATATCACATCATATTGGTGCAAGAACAGTGCACAATTGCAGAGTTTTATTGCAGCTCAAAAGTTCACTATATCAGCTGCCATATCAGTAATGGCTGAATTTTTTTCTCTCTAAAATCAGTATCGGTCGGGCTCTAATATAAATAGCAGCTGGGGTACAAGGATACTGTGTCTAGGACAATTCTGTGACAGTAGAGAAGTACGTCATTACAAATGTAGGTATTACACCTGTGCGTCATATAGATCTATGTGATATTTATTTGTAATAAGGTCTATGTAATGCTACATCACATGCACACACTTTTTAGTAGCACAAAATTAATTATAGAGAGACCAGTGTTGGCAACTTTGATGCTTGATTTAGTGACTTTTCCGATCTTCTTAGTGAGTTTATTTCTAAAAAACGAGTAGTGTCAAATTTAAAGACTTATTGAGACCATCATTGAAAAGGTGAGAAATATATTCAAATATATTTTATTGGAATTCATTCCCTTGCATGCTGCTCAGAGTGGCCACAGTCCATGGCTCTTCTTTGGGTTCTCCGTGTAGGTGTAGGTGTGGCGTGTGTTTGACCTTCTCTCTGACTCTTTGTCTTTGGATCTTTGGATTAAGGTGTTCCATTAACTTACATGTAAATAGAACAGCACTGTAGTTTGTAGTAATACATATTGATCAAACAGTTAGAAATAAACAAGGAACAACTAGCTGTGATGGAATCTTTAGTTGTGTCCTGAGGACAGATGGACAAGCCAAAGAGGACAGCTTCTTCAGAATTGAGGTGTCATCATGTCATGACAAACACACTGATGAATCGACCATTCTCCTTGATCAATCTTCAATAAATCAGCATAAGAAATCTTGGACTCCTGTGAACTTTCTCTTCACTGACTGCACTGATCATTGATGAACTTCAATGGCAGACCACAGGGAGTCAATGAAATGATGTGAGTTACGGGAAGAAAAGTTATTAAACTATATTTATTATATATATTAAAAAAAACAACTTAAATCTGGGACAATGGTTGTTAAGTCTGAGACAGTCGAAAGAATGCGGGACATTGGAGAAAATGTTGTTCAGTGACCACAATGATGCAATGAGAATGCCCTGAGGAGAAGTTTGGATCAATGAAAACCCCATTGCCAAGATAAACACTGACTACAACACAATTGCAAGAACAGCTTTAATTGCTGAGATCACATTTCACACCTTTACCTGGTGACAAAGATAACAAGAGGATCTCATAGTTTGCAGAGCATGGCAGGAGAACTTTTGACAGTACATAATTACTGGACAGTGTTTTGAGGTTTGTGAAGAGGCAGCTCTACTGGTTGTAAAAAGAAGTCTAATTGTATTGAGACTTATGAGAAAATGCTTAGATGTTTATTACCTCAGAAAACAGCTTTCTTTATCCTAATGAAAAGTCCAAGTTGTACCATTGGTGTTGACTTTAAGGAAAGTATTCATGACACAATTATGACGGTCTCTTGACAGCCAGTGTCACAACAATGTGATAAAGCTAAATAGTTTGGAAATCAGGCCTTCTATGGCATGTTTATGACATCACATGTTGCCTCGGATAATTCTACGTTGCCATAACAAAGACATCTCAAACAATGTCAACGTTACATAAAAAAAATATTACATCGTTAACACATAATGACAACAGTCATAAACATTCCTTCATGTACAGGTGTCATGGTAACTTGAGTTTGCGACTTGGACTTCACACTTATGTTGTATACACTGTGATTTGAGTCTTGATTTACAGTAAGACCCTCCTCAAAAGACTTAAGACTTAGGCTATCAGACAATAGCCTGTTGAAAGTGATCATATAGCAGACAACTAATCAATGCTTATACTATATGCTAATAAATGGGAGGAGTGACAGTACAGTAGGCCTATATACTTTGAATTCCTAAGATATAGCTATGCAGTGTTCTAACCTGGATGACATGCAGCTATATATTATATCTACAGATCTGAGCACAAATATCACAGACCAAAACAAACCTAAACAAGTTTAGAGAGTAAAGAACAAACACAGCTCATGTTATCTTTTAACCAACCAAACCGTTCAGCCAGGTAAAGAAGTCTCCAACCTGAGGCAATAAACAACAGGCAGCAGACACTCCTACAGTTGCTCCCACACTCACTGCAAATCAGCCTTAGCAATCCACACACACCCACACAGGTGTTTCACTCCAATACAGAATAGAGCATCTCACAGAGCAACACTCGTACAAATGCAACACTACAAAGTAATTACAATATCTGATTTTCCCATGAAAATATTAAAGGAATTTATAAGAATGTCTTATGGTCAACATTATCTTAGAAACTGTACAGTTAAACATTTTCAAAAGTTGTATTATGGGACAACTATCAATTAATCAAAAAGGCTTTAGATGGAAAAATAAGGCCATTATCTGAATGGAATGAAATACAATAAAATATACTTTTATTTTCATAGTTTCACTTGTAGATTTCCTTGGGTTAAACAACTTTTTTTTAATGTTTTGTTTTGTTTTTTGTTCTCTTTCTGTACTGAAGTTGTTTTTCATCAGCTGATGTGACACCACTAAATCTTCACTGAGTTAAGCTCTACTTTGTTTGCCTCTTTTTTTTTTTTTTTTCCGCTTTACTCTGTGAGTAGGTCAACTGAACCACAAGACACAAAAGAGAGCAAAGGTCTGATTTATAATCAGTGCTCCATTATCTGATAATGACAGCCATCTCCAGAGGAATGTCGCCCATTAACCTTTCAAACTTACTTCCTCCATACGTCCAGTACGATGCTTCATGAGCCATGAGAACTCCTTTGTGTATTTTTGGTAGAATTAACATCCGGCTTTTCTTCTGTCAATTATAAAATGCTTTGTCAGAAGTGATTTAAGGAATTTCAGGATAAACATTACGCAGTTTTGTTGTTTGTTGCCTCCATCTCATAAGAATAAGAGGAGAGTCATTTCAGTTTTGGGATTGGATTCCTTTGTAGTATACATGTATGGATAATATTGCAAAATTGTTTCATTTTAATTCTTAAAAAATGAGTCCAAAGGAAATCCATACTTAAATTGATTTTAGAGTTAGAATGATTAGTTGACTACTACTTAGTCAATCTCCAACTATTTTAGTAATCATTAAATTAATCTTTTATGCAAAAATTGCATTTATCAGCCTCTCAAATATGGAGATTTTGTCTGCTTTTCTCTGTTTTATATTATATTAAATTGAAAATCTTTAAGTTTTGGACTGACAATATTAGTTACTTAAAGACATCATTTTGAACTTTGAGAAACTGGGACATATTTCATATATCATTGTCATTTTATAGACCAATCAGGGTTAAAATATTAATTGATCAATCTAGAAAATAATCTGCAGATTAATCAATAATGAAAATAATAGTTCCAGCCCAACTTTCTCTTTTTTTGTTTGTTTTTAGTCTAAAGAGGTAAATTATATTAACACAAACTGTCACACAGCTCAGTCGACGTTTCACCATTAAAAGGTGAAAAAAAGGCATGGGAATGTGCAACCACATAATGACTTCACAGGAAGCTAAACAAATGCTGCCAGTGCCAACAGTGCATAATTGAGCATCACAACAATATCGAGCTATTGCAGAAGATTTGATATATTGTGTAATTAATTGGGTCCAGACTTTTATTATGACGTTGAGTGGATGTCAGCTTCAAACAGAAGTTTGAAGCTGTGCCGAGGGAAACAAAAGGTTGTGGCCTCATGCGGTCTTCCAAATGGATACAAGGCTCCTTTGTCAAGAAGCCCAATGTGCTCCTGAGCCCTGATGGAACTACAGGGTTCATGTGAGTACAGCAAACAAGGTCATAGTTGAAAGAAACCAACTTTGACTGTTTTTGTCAAGGAGCCCAATGTCCTCTTTAGCTCTGTTCTTGAACTCTGTTGGAACTATCCCAATCCCCTCACACCTTCAGGCCTCCAGATCTGGTAACATGTACCAAAGTAGTTTTTCTCTTAATCACCTTTGGCTGAACTGGATGATATTTATTTGCACCAAGTTAACACTGTAGATGTGAACAGCAATGACCTGAATTAAATTTGAATCCACTAAAAATACTTAATTTAATAGCATTATGACAGCATTCTGACAGGAATTTGCTGTTCTGTCCAAAACTACAGAGATAATATTTGAGCTATAGAGCCCAAAGTTGAGGGCAGGCAAATACAGGAGATTATGTATAACAACTTATCCAGTGCAGTGGCAGGGGACTAGCACATATTCAACTAGATTCAGGGTGTCATTAACATCTACAGGCAATTTAATCTCTAGTTCACCTAATCTATGCAGAAACCTAGCGCTCTTGCCACCCATGTCTCTGCACTCTGTGTTCACAGTAATGAGCACTGATTGGGATTAAACAATATACAAGCTTTTGCTATTGCATGAGAGCTCTGAGTGCACGTGAGAGTGCCGAATACTGTGTAAATGAGCAATTAATGCAATCACAAACTGGATTTCAGCCAGAGGACGAAGCAGAGCTCTTCAAATTAACTTTCTGTCTAATCAGACATTATGCAAGCAACACAGAGCTACTAAGGCCAAGTTTTCAATATCCAGCCTTAAACTAACTTTACCTAAATTTACACTCAAACTAGCTCACACACTGACTGAACTGTTTGTTTCTGCTTACTTCAAAGTCTTCAAGAAGTCCTCGCTTTTCCCCTGCTTAGCTGAATCACACAGATCATGATGCATCTTGCCTTGATATGAATCGGACTTCACTGTTGTAGTCAAGACCACCTAAACCAAGACCAGGTCAAGACGAAGACCAAAGCAGGGTGACTCCAAACAGACTAGATAGTATAAGTAGCTAATTCACCTTTGGTACAGCTCATTGCTAATATTAATTTACACACTTATGCTGTCACTTACATTTATGCTGTCTCTCAATTTGAGTACTTCCATACATACAATTGCTATTTTGAGTACATATGTGCATTCACACTGTCAATTGTGGCAAAATGCAGTGTACTGTGAGCACCAGCATGGTGCACTAACCTTTAACCCTAGACGTATAGAATATTGGGTAAATAAGGATTAAATACTGGCCATGTACAGTGATCCCATAGCAAGTTTAAGTTTAAATGAGTATTACACACACTTCATCAGGCAATACTTTATGCTATACTTTGCAATTTATATAGATGCTCTGGCTAAAGAAATAAAAACTTTAAACTGTGTGATAGTGTGGTGAAGAGAAATGATAATAATTATGATATTCTTTTGTATGTAGACGACAGATTGTTTTAGTCATCAGCAAAAAGAAATCATTCACTTTAGGAATGCTTCGAACCGTAGCACTTACCAGTTTAAAGTTGGCTCATATAACTATGCAGATTTATGTGAATATCTTATGTTTCTATTTTGATTGCGTTTTATAAAAGGTGTCATAGTTCTTGCTAAATAGGTAGAGCTTTGTGAAGTTTTCAAACTTACTCAAAACCTTTATAAGCTCAAGCTGTGTGTCCTGTACTTGACTACTCTGCTGTGGTTTGGGGCTTTCAAAATACTTCTATGTGTGAATATTTTATGGGTGTGCACACAATATGTACAATATGCACCCAAGTGAGCTATAGTAGAGGATGTGTGTTGGGAACCATGTGAGGCTTGATGGAAGATATGTATAGCCCAGCTGTGGAATTTGTTACTTGATATGGAAGAAAAATGTCTCTTGGTCAAGAGAATTAGCTGAGGTATTTCTAAAAAATGAAAAGCTCAACATTTGTACATTTAAAGAATCTGTTTTTTCACAGTATCAGACACAGTTACCTGCTAGTGTATGGACTGACCACAAATCTATATACACTTAGGTTGATAAAATATGAATATGGTCCTGATAATTTTGTTGTATTTGTATTAATTTAACTACAAAGCATTGAGCCTTGCCCAGCGGAGATTACCATTTAAGGTTAAACTGGATGAAAAAAAGAAGAAAAGTGCATTTGTTTAATGTGCTATTGCTTTTTCATTGGACTGTAAAATAAAAACAGATACTGATTTTGTGAATATGGACAATGCACAATTGGCTGTTCATTTCATATTTAGATAAGCTTGTTACGTGGAGAAAGCCTGAGAGAAAAAAATGTGAATAAATGTGAATATTACTCCTAACCCACATTCTGTTTGTTAAACCTGAAGCTGTATATAAGCCAAGGTTTACATACTTAATGGTTTGAACATTTACCTCCACCTTGGGAATGATTAGTGTCTGTCATAACTAGGGATTGTGTGTATAATCTATAGGTTCATGCTAACTTCTGTGATATATTGAACTTTCACATCTGCAATTATTGCCCAAGGTCCTATGTACATTTTCTGTGCACTTTGTACAGCTTCACCTTATAGTACGAGTCTGATGAGTGCTCAATCCAAAGGGTTTGTGCAATAGCCAGCATGTTAAAATATATGATATATTGATATGTTATAACCATTTAAAGGGTTACAATGAAGATAATATTACATTATGTCATAAAATCCAGTGTCCTGCCATGATAAAACAAAATAACTTTTAATGGTTAGACTAAACCTATAAAACATAAAGACACCATTGAGGTGTTATTGAAACATGAAACAGTCACATACTTTTTTTGTAAAATACTACTGATTTGTAGTAGAATCACCCTTCTCTGTATTTTAGTGTAAAAGCAGAAAAAACAAGGCTCAGTGACAACTACACAAGACAAAACAAAAAAGATATTCTTCAGTCGAGTCTCAAATGTCAAATTAAATGTTAACTTTCCTCTTGTATATGCACGTATGCCTATAGTAACACAGAAGCACTTTACTGGGTTGGAAAAGAATCATTTTGTATGCTAAAAAATGAAGCAAATGTGATAGCAAGTTTCCAGCTAACCATTGCAGTGGAAAAAAATGGTAATAGTAAACATGCTGCAAAGGGTAGAGGCCAGAGAGATCTTAAAGTCCTCCAAAATACCACAAAGGCCATTGTTTTCAAATCAACTCATGTGATTTTCTAACCTACTTGGTCGGACAACCTAAACCTTTATCAATGACTGTTTCAAAATGTTTCACACCTGTTTTCTAATCTGCCACTATAGTTAAAGTGGTTTTAGGCACAAAGACTACTTAGAGAAGGATAAAGTGGGTTTAGGCCAAGTGGCAACCTCCGGTTCTGGGAAATGAAGCCAATGCAGAAGTCCTAAAAACTGTAATTCCTCAAGCGACCGCTTGAGATAGGTTGCAGAAGTTAGTCAGTCTCCATAAGTGGCTGTATTAAAATGTCCAACTTCACAGCAGAAATTAACATGTTCACAGCCTGGTTCAGACAACAGTTTTGGTCTCTATAGCTAATTTCCCCATTTATGACAACTGGGCTTAAAGTTATATATAATTAACAGCATTGCCGCTTGATTGATAGGTAAGTGCCATTACAGATGGCTTATTTGAGCACCCAGTTGTCATTTGGTCCGCCTCAGGTCTGCTGATGATCCACGTCTTTGCTTTGATGTTGATGTGAATCAGCGCTTTGGAAACCTATGGGTGACGCAGAAACTACAGTGCATGCATAATTATTATAGAGTAGGTGTAATAAGAGACTCAGTATTATGAGTGAATCCTAAATCTTAATTTGCTAATAAATCTATGTACAAAGAAAACGATTTTTCCTTTTCAAGGGGAAAATATATCTCAAAATCTTAAGAGAAGATGAAGAATAAATGTGCACAATGACTAGGCAACTCAAATCATTCTCTCCCAACTTACATTACAAACTTGAACAGAACTTTAATGACATCATGAGCATTGCATCCATTGAATCTGTCAGTTTCTTTATTTTTCTATGACCTATTTTAGCTGGAGCAGTTTCCACAGCCTCTCAGATTCTGCTAAAAGCTTTCCCTGACAGTGGATCTCACACTTGAAGGGGCCAAGTCATAATTTGGCCATCTTAGGGCCAAAGCCTTTAATGGCTAGCCAAGCAGTGGAGTACTTGGATGCATGTGATGGAGCACTGTCCCGCATAAATATCACAGTCATCTTGACGGCTGCAGACTTCCATCTGTACCACTTTCAGAAGGTGTCTTCCAGAAACTGGCAATAATATCATGAATCCATTTTCAGGCATCTGTAACTTCTAGGAGTCCAGCCAGTTACTCGTTGATAATGCCACACCATTATTCTTCTCCCACCTGACTGAGGCAAACTGGTGGCATTTATTCTTCGGTGACCCAGCCACTATATCAACAGTCACCCTCATCTCGTCAGTCCATACAATCAATTGAAAAATCGATCTTGAAGTATTTGTTGGCACCATTCTTCTGTAAGCATTCTGCAATGCTTCTGAACACTTTGCATCATTTTCTTCTGCAGACTCCAGGAAGGTTACAGTTCGTGAGAATGGTAGCTCGAGAGGCTGAACAGTACTTGGAGGCTTCATGATTAATTCCTTGTAGCTCTTGTGACGTTCACTTGCGGCTTGGCTCATCAGTTACTGATGAACTGTGCAATGATCCTGTTGTCACAGTTTGGCTTTTTCAGTTGCTTTGCATCCTTCTGGAAGACTTTTTATCATTTTTGCCTTTTCAGTGTATGTTAGGTCCCTTTTTTGGCCCATTCGACACCTGAATATGCAACTGTATGATTCAATTGAAGCTAAATTGGATTTCATGTAATTTAAGCTAATATGGCTGAGAGATTTAAAAAATGTTCTTGGATGTAGTTTTTGTCCAAAATAAGGACTTGCCTATTCAGTATGCACATACTGTACTACTGTAGATTGTGGTACAAGTTTAAAAAAATTGGTTAGTTAAAGGACCAGTGTGTAAGATTCGCTGTTCACTAGATTCTGTAATTTCCGATTACGTTTGAACGCAACACTCCTCGCTTCAGAGAAGCTACGGTGGCCTCACGAGGCAAACGAGTTTTTCACAACAAGTGGCCCCTAAAGCCAGCGTTAGCGAGCTGGTCCACATGCTAATAAAAGCTAATATTAGCGACGTAAAGCTAATAAACTAATATATTATCAGAGTTTAGTCTGATAGTGAGAGAGACAAGTTTTTCTCTCCATTGGCGCTCAGAAAACGGATAAATGAACCGGTAAAAAAGAGGGGCCAGGTGAGCGGGGCTAAGCCACCGGGGAGACCCGGGGGAGGAGGCGCTGCAAAGCAGCCAGGTGAAGAGGTCAGCCGCCGGGGACGCAGCGACACCATCAGGAGGAGGAGGGGGAGGCCTAACGGGCTGAAGAGCAGTGACGGTTTCTAAACTTTTTATAAAGTTATTATAATCTGACCAACATCAATAAAACACAGCGCTGTGTTTACGGAGCAGCTCCGTGCTTAGTTTGCAGTTTGATGTGTTGTCATGGTTACACTTTGATTGACATCATTGTTAGCAGACAGCTGACCTCCGTAATGTCACCGCGTCGTGTCTGACCAAACAGTGAAGCTAAAGTCTAGTTTACATAAATCCTGTAGCAGTTACATATTTATCACTGACACAGGAAAATATTACTATATATATTAAAAAGCTTTCAAACAACGGTTGTCATTTCTATGAGCAGTAAACGAGGTGTGTATGTATAAACTTACTGTATCGTTATTATATTCTGACCTGGTCTGCATCATAGAGCAGCTCTGTACGGTGGCCCTGAAGGGCAAACGACACCAACAAAAAGGAAAACACAACAACGTTAACAAAAACACAACAACAAAAAGGAAAACACATCGACATTAACAAAAACACAACAACAAAACGGAAAACACAATGACATTAAGAAAAACACGACATTAAGAAAAACACGACATTAAGAAAAACACAACGACAAAAAGGAAAACACAACAACGAAAAGGAAAACACAACGACATTAACAAAAACACAACAACATTAAGAAAAACACAACGGCAAAAAGGAAAACACAACGACATTAACTACTGACGGAAAGGGTATTGGACAAAAGCACGTCCGTCTGTTTAACAGGTCTTTTTGCTTTACGCCATACCAGGTAGTTTACGGCTCGGGCGGACTTCATTTAAAAGAGCGACAAAGAAGCATTGCCCTTATTGTGAGAAAGTGCTAGTGCATCTTGTGGCTGCGGCAGCTAGTCGCAGCACTTCCGGTGGCACCACTGCGGTAGCTGCCTCGGACGCTAGTGGCAGCGTCCGAGGCAGCTGACGATATTTCGGCAGCACTGCAGTATCTGAGGCACACGCCACTAACCTGTCGAGGCAGCTGCCAGTGTCTGAGGCAGGTGCCACTGCTTTTTAGTATATCGCTGTGCTGCAGCTCTTTCATTCTATGATCCTGACAGACATGAGCACCATGATTCAGAGATGTATTGTTGGAAGAAGCCCAGTGAACTTCTGCATGGATCTTTACAAATCATCAGGAAACTGGTCCTGTTGAAGACAGTGACATCACACATTTAATTTGCTTTATTATAGTTCTCTACAGTTCTTTGAACATAATGCCATTTCACTGTGTGTGTGTGTGTGTGTGTGTGTGTGTCACTTACCTCGCCCTCTCCTGACTTGGTGCTGGTGTTCAGGGCACCACACTGAGCCCTCTGCGGTCATCTGTTTTTTCAGGTTTCAGGGTGTATGCGCTGTATCTTCTGGCATTTCTCTTGTACAGCCTTCTGAAACTGTAATTACACAAATTTCCATCATTGAACACGATTATTATATTTATTCATTATAACTAATAACATAGACATAGACACTGCACATGTAAAGAATACTTAAGATCGATTATAAACAGATTTGTGTGACAGTTCTGTAAATGGGAATATATCAGCTGATCAAAGTGAATCAAACTGTTTTTAGTATGTATTGAAATCACTGACAGTATAAATATATGAATATATATCATAAACGTATTGCAATGTTACTGTATTCTGACCATGTCAGAGTAGTATAGCAGCTCTGTGCTTTACATTACAATGTTACTGTAACGTTACTCTATAGTTTGATGCGTTGCTGTAAAGTGTCATTGCCTAGGAAACGTCAGCGACGTTACTGATTGATCATATAAATGTCAGACATCATGCAGCGACGTTTTCACGTCTTTAGACATGTTGATCAGACACTGGTCAGCCTACAAACTTTAATCTACAGTAATGCGTGTGTGACGGTAGAAAAAGCACTAAAACAAATAAACTGCACGTTTTTGAATAAGAGTTGAGAAAGCAAACAATTCTGTGCACTGCACCGGGTTTACGTTTCATCATTTCGTTACACTAAATAAACATTTTCCACCAGGACTGTAAAATGTCACCTCTGTGTCTGACTGGCGTTAGCTTCAAAACTTTTTCTATCACGTTACACTTTGATTGAGATCAGCTGATCTCCGTAACATCACGGCATAATTGCTGTCCAGATAACAAAAGCTAAACACGACACACGGACACAGAAAGACGTTACTCTTGGTGATTGTGCTCTGGCCAAAGCTTTCAAATAGCAGTTTTCATTTTCACACGTAACTTTAGTCTGAATTACCTTTCCAGATGAAAAAAAAAAAATTCGGCGTCACGTTGAAAACATTAATCCGTCATCAGTTATATTTGTGAGAGAAAGTCCATGGCGATGTTTATCCTTGTTTTCTGCCGTCCTCAGTCCTGATTTCATTTTTCTTCTTCATGTTTTCTCTTCTTTGATGCACAGACTCCTGCTCTCTTGGCCCTTCTGGTGCTAAATAATAGATTTGTTACTCCATTTGTCTAAATGTAATTTCTCAAACTAACAAAACACAACAAAGTTAGCCGTTAGCCGTAAGCAACTAGTAAACACGGCTTCCTCCTCTACGTCACATCCGCCTTTTTCTTCGCTTGGCAGAGTAGCGGTGAATTGCGATTGCCCCACCTTTTGTCCATTCTAGGCCACTGTTAGCAATATGGCGGCGCAAGATGGCGGACTCCATGTAGGGGGACCCGCGGTATATGTACATTAAAAGGCGAAATCTAAAGTAATAAAAACATAACGACTCGTTTCATAGGGCCACTATATAGCACTAACAACATAGTTATATGCATTATATTCCATTTCTGTTAATAAATCACTATAAATATTACACACTGGTCCTTTAAGGTCAAGACACTGGAAACAATGTGGTCATAGTATAACGAAGAATTACTTGCTTATGGTTAGAGAAAGATCAAGGTCATATTTAAAAGAAACCAACATTGGCTGAGCTCTGTTGGAACTACAGGGTTCATGTGATTACAGCAAACCACCGCTATACCCACACACCTCCAGGGCTCCCACCAGATGTCATCCAGTGTTTAGGAAACTGGAAACAAATAGCGGCCTCTCTTCTTCATGTCACATACTTTGTTAACCACCCTGGTCTTCTTCCTAAGAGGTTTTGCAACACTAATTGCAATCATACCACTCCCATATTTGTTCTTGACAGACAAGAATCACAATTTACAGGCCCAGATCAGATAAATGTGAACATAGGTCATTTTAATTATGTGAACAAAGTCTCAGGGGACATCATTTGACTATATTTGTTAGACAGTTGGGAAATACTTTTCATTCTCAGAAGGACAATGAGTAACAGTTACAAAGTTACTGTATCTCTCTGTGCTGCACAGTCATAGTAAAACCCAATGAAGCTTGTAGCTAGTGATCTTTGTGTTCTATTAATTAGCTGGGAAAAGAAAGAAAACAAAACCTCCTTATTCTGATTTTTATGTCGCCAATTATACGTAATATTTCTGTTATTCTGCAACTTTGCCAAGCTTGCTTTACAATCTAAATCTACAGTCTGATGTCACTGAGTTTCCCCTGCAGAGAAGATGTAATAATTTCATCATCTTATGAAGCTTGAGAACATTTCAAACTATTATGTTGCAAAGAATGTCCTGACGAAAGGAAGACATGTGGAATTTATCTACAGCAAATATCTGGCTCCATACATGGCTTGAATATTTTGGGTTTCTTTCCCCTTGGTCTCTTCTGCCAAAGTGTCATGAAGAATCTCCTACGTGCTTGTGTGTGACTGACCTAGTCTGAACCCTCCACTGTTGCACCAGGCTGTCAGAGTGAGTAGGCGATCAGAGATGCCAACATCAAGGCTGCTGAAAGGCTCGCTCCCAGCGGTGCGTGACGGCTCCCTTCTTTCACCTCTCTCCTATATTATTATATCGTTCTACTTTTCTTTTGCTTTTCCTCCTCTTTATCTCCCCCACTCTCTTAGACATGCACGTCCTTTGCTTGCTGCTGTGTTCCTCTGTACCGCTTTGTCTGTTCTCTCTATGCCTGCTCATTATCTTTTCTTGCAAAGCCTTCTTTCTAACTAATTTTCTGTGTTTTATCGTGCACTCTGCAGACCCTTGCTCGATTCAATTCAGTTCAATTTCTCAAGCACTTGCTGTGGCCTGTTATTGCTTCTTCAAACATAAGTGGCATTTAATGATACATTTGCAGCTGCTATTAAGGCATTTCTCAATCAGTTTTACCAATCAATATTTGATGTGGTGGGTGGTGTGTACTCACTCGCTCTCTGCCTGCTGTTTTGGGTGGTCGGCTTCCTGGTTTAGAGGCTAATGCAATATGTAGAATTGGAAAAAGTGTCATAAATTGTTCTCTATCTAGGTAGTGTGGGCCTCAGGCCAATGTAAGTGGCTTTACTACTAAACCTTCTCTTTTTAGTTCATTCAAGGCATCCACTGACCTGATTAACCCTGATTTACATACTACATTTTCAGCTTAACCTATTATTATTATATCTGATTTGAGCTTTTTGTAACATACTCTTTGCCAGTTGTATACGCCTGTCTGATTCTAATAAAGATTCCATTTTGCATATTTTTGTGTGCAATCCTAAGCAGTGGTTCCCATATTTTATGTGCCATGGGGTCTTACCTACTGCCCCACCGGGTTGAAGTTATGTTGCACCACTATGTCTGTCAGATCAAATGACTGAGGCTACAGCAATCACAACCGTCTTTTATTCTTAGGTGCTGCATTATTGCTGACCTCTGAACTGTCCCCTGTTACAGGGATATAAAAGTCAAAACTAACATACCTTGAGTCTGCATCTCCTTGGGCAACTTTGCCATATCTTGGCCATGTAGAGCTATATCAAGTTATTACTGTCTCTTCATTACCACTCTGCACCCTGTATATCTGTCCTTGCACTATGTAACTTTGTGCTCTAGATACGATCTCCCCTGAGAAGTATGTAACACTTAACTGTGCTAAGTCACACAACACCAACTATTTCACTTATTTTGATGAAACTGGATCATATTTTCTGGAGAAAATGTGTTCTAGTTTTCTCTCTGGTTGCTCTGCATCAACTCTCTTGATTTACAATTTCCTGATGGACAGTGAAGTAAACTGTTCAACTGAACTATAGTTGCTTTTAGCTAATGTTAGCTTAGTTTGTTAGCCAGGCTGTCCGAACTGTGAGCTCAGAGCACCGGGAGAGTGTTAGTGTTTGTACCACCAGTATTTTGGGCCAATGGGAAAGGAGGTTTTCAGGTGAATGCTGACAGGGAGCAGAAATGGTGTCATGCCAGAATAGGAGCTAGCCAAGGAGCCAATGCAATCTGGTTCAGCAGCCTCTATGGACATTATCACAGAGGCAAAAAGGATGTTGATAGAGGAAGCTAAGCAGGAAAAAAAATAGGGTGATGGAGCAAGAAGCTGCTGGACAAGAATAAAGCTGCTGGACAAGAATAAAGCTGGGACTGACCTTTAGTCACTGGAGAGCTTTGTGAAATAAAAGGCAGACATCAAGCTGGGCTTCATGCTGTTGAACTCGTATATAATGTTTGCTGGCTGCTCTGCTGGGATAAAGCAAAGTTGTCAACGCATTAGTTTTTTTAGTTATAGAACTGTCAAAATTTACAACAGTGATATTGCAGTCTGAAACTGCGGACGCTGAAGGACAACATTTCTACGCAATGTTGATTTAAGGCTGCTTCCAAGTGACAGTTAGGGAGCATCAACTTCACTCAAATGCCTATTTGCCATTTCTATTGTTCACTCCATTGTATTCCTGTTCTGGCATGTTTATATACAATTATTTGATTTACCACATCCTTTTGGGAACATAATTGCTTTCCACATTATGTGCAGTGGCAACATTTCCAGGAAATCTAGTGATGTTCTTCTACAGCATGCAATTTGTAGGGAGGTGGTTGGGGTAGGCTTGAAACAAACTGGTTCATATAACATCTGAAACTAGGTGTGAAAGTAAAAGAGGCCACAATCACGTGTGAGGCAAAAAGCCTATGGTGTGAAGGATTCACACATTGAAGTTCAATTCCTGCCTTAGTTTCTTATCGCTGCACATATGGCTGATCATTTCCAGAAGTGTAAAATTGTTACAAAAAAAGAAAGTTAAAAAAATTGATACACACATACAGTTCCCATTATTTGTTACAAACATGTAGTTGAGGGACGTTCAATCATCCAAGCGCTTTGTTTGAATACTGTATACTGGTCCCTTTAGGTTAGGTTAGGTTAGTGTATAATTATCTTTTCAATATTTAACTTTACCTTAACCACATGTTCAGAGTGGCCATATTCATGTGTCA
This sequence comes from Sciaenops ocellatus, assembly GCA_033000465.1. Classification (NCBI taxonomy): domain Eukaryota; kingdom Metazoa; phylum Chordata; class Actinopteri; family Sciaenidae; genus Sciaenops; species Sciaenops ocellatus. Next base: position 10,087,569 of record CP136886.1, read on the forward strand.
CCTCCTACAAACAAATGTTATCAGAGAAGAACAAATGTTTGCGAGTGTTTTACAGTATGAATAGTTTCTGAATTTGTGAATCAAATGTGTTTCTTCATTATTTTGAAAGGTAGCATTACATTTTTTGAAAAAAAAAAAATTTCTGTTGAAAATCTGTTGTATAATCATACAATTTCCAGGACACAGTGTTGAAATCTCTCCCTCTAACACATTATAATATCATCACATATTAATAATGACATGAGCTTGGCATCCAAAATTGGAATTTGTGTGTTTGGACAGAAACCGGACTCAGTGCCAGTGTTTCAAGCAAAAAAATAACTGTGTTTAGATGTGACAGGAAAGAAGAGGTGGTGTACTGATTTACGCAAACTTCACTGTATGTCGACTTAATATTGCTTCTGTGCCTGAGAAATTTGAATAGGTTACTGGGGACATTTGTGGTTGAGGGAACGCTAGCATCACTGTTATGGGCGTTTACTGCCCCACCTCTGCAATTAGTGAAGCTCTGGAGAAAATTAGGAATGTATGGTCAACTTATAGATCTTCTGAGCTGCTTATTATGGGTGACCTTAACCTCAGCTGATTTTCCAGCTACTCAGACAAGCTCAAAGAACTCTGTTCTGAATTAAATCTGTCTCAGCTGATATCCAAACCAAGCAGACCAATGAAATGAAGAATCTTGCTAAATCAGTCGTAATAGATCTTGTTCTGAGAAACAAACCACCCACTGTTTTTATGTTTTTATCCTGTATATAACCACCCAGCAGTTTGAGGCAGAAACACACAAAAATGAATAGCCACACTCCTACCAGTGATTCAGTGTGAATATGCACATAGTATTACCTGTACACAAGCTAACGTTTTATCATCTCAAGACTTTAGACTTTGTCTAATTAGTTTAAGTCATCAGTTTAAATAACAAATATTCACATAGACTTGTTATATGCTCAAATAGTACAAAAACATGGAGAAAAAACATAAATAGTCAGGTGGAGAAAACAAATTAACATCACTTTTACACTTTTTAATTACACTTTCTATCTGGAATAATTTCCTGCATATCTGGAAATCTGTGTTGCATGTAGTTAAACTGGGTAAATACTCTGGAGACCTAAATGACTATTAACTGCTCTAACATCCTAGAAACACTGTTATGTGATCACTGTTACCTGCAACAATTTCTGGAGGTTAATTACAATAAGTACTGTACAATATGCTCTGCACAGGACTTTCATATAGCATGTAGCTCACAAATTTCTTCAAATACAGTGTTTGACGCTGAGAAAGGTGTTCCACAGGGATCCACATTGGGTCTCATGACAGTCACTTTACAGACTTAGCCACCACTCTCCAGTGCAGCTTCCATTATTGTCGTGGCTAAGTCAAATTAAATCCAGTTTTCACTGACAATGACAGCCTGGATTTATTGTGGTCCGCAACTAACTTGATTTTATAACTTAGACAAATTTAATTTGACAGCTAGTAACTATGACAGCAGATTACTACCTACTAACAATGAATTGGTTTCCGTTAGCAGGCAAACAGCTTTTGAAATGAATTGCAATGGATCTTGAAACTCAATCCAGTGAGGAAAGAAATTCAATTGTTTTAGTGCAATTTTAAATAATATCTGTGATCAGTCTGTCTCTGTGTGTGTCTGATGACTAATACTTAGACTTTCCAGATAAATAAACCTTAAAAAAATGTATGGGATGAATAAAAAATGTCTTTTTTTAAAAAAAAAAAAAATCATTTAGAACCACCTTTGCTTGTCATTAGGCAGTCCTCCATGCAAGAAATAAAGCACATAATTTGAGGCAGAATTTGCACCGAGCATCAAAAAGATTTATTCAGTACGTCCCTTCCTCCTTTCCTTTTCCACGGTTAGTTCCAGTTAAGTATGAAGTACAATAGCGCCCTCACTCCTCTGCCTCCATCACCACCATCACTCTCCCCTACACTTGTTAGTCACCAGTAGGAATAACATTTTCTCTCATGAATGCATCCTTCGTCTCTCTCATCTGATTCGAACAGATTTTTCCCTTCAGATTTAGATTAAAAAAGACTTTGTTTCCTTTTCCTTTCATTAGATTAGTGTATTATTTTAGTTGGTTTCTATTTTGGCCATTTTAAATAACATCTGTACTTATTCAAACCCCATTTGTGTCCTTGTGTGATCTTGCAATAATTGTATTTTTTTATGTTTTCAGTCCAGTTCCTCTCCCTCTGTTCCTCTCATTCTAGCATCTTCCCTGCTACCCTTCCTTCTCATCCCTCCCACCTCTCTATGTTCTCCCTATTGATGCCATCTGAGGTTGCAGGCCTAGGCCGCGGGAGCTGCAAATTTACCCAGCAGCACACGTCACTAACAGGGGAGCGCAGAGCTCCCAAAATAGCCCAAACAGCAATTGGTGAAAGGGGGCCCAAGTGGTAGTTACTTAGGACCGATTCTGACAACAAAATGAAGCTTTCCGAACATCATGTGAAGACCCATCATTTAATAAGTCACCCACGTAAACCCTGCTGGTCGATTTATCATCTGTTTTAGCACTTCTCTGGACAGCAATTGAAGGTTCCTAAGATTTTATTTTAAACAGTTATTCTGAATGAATTTTAATCTTTGTCCAAAGCATGTGCCTCTTAATAACTAGGGATTTGTGGTGAGGGTTTTTCATTTTTATCCCTGAACATACATACATAACAAACATACAGCTACACAGAACATATGAAAGACATGAAAGGCTCTTCTGATGTGAGTCGTGCCAGGGCTCACCACTCACCGATATGCTTATTAAGCACCAACACAATATTCACAACTGGGATAATAACCTGTTTCTTGGTCTGCTTTGTGTAACAGAGCAGATTGATTCTGATCACTGCCAAACACTATAAACATGCCATGTCTCATGTGTAGCTGTTGCTTTATCCCCAGCAACATGTCAGATGAGCAATGCAGCAACACTGAAGCATTGCAAATATGTTTCAAATCAATTAAAAGTAACTGAAAAAGGTGTCACTCAACAAGTAATTTCTTCACCAACCAGCCTGTAACTTTTCAGCACGATCTTTAGATGCTTGCATAATTATGGGATGGTGTTGCATAAGGGGAAAAGACGTGCAGGGTTTAATTGAAAACAGCTAACAAAGGCAACATTGAGGGGTTTTCTTGTTTCACAGTACAGTCTGCATTTCCTAGAATTTCCGCATGCAACCCTTTGTGGAAAAGCCCAGTTTATGAAGCTTGGCTCTGGTTTGGAACTGAAATAATGACGTACAGATTCTTTAAACCTTTGCTCCCTTTTATGTATGTGGATCAAAGGCTGTGATCTACACAGAACTTCTCATAATTGCAACTAATGAACACAAACTAATATCTAAGTTGTTTAAGACTGATTTTGCAGATAGTCTAAAAAGTTGTCTGAGTAAATTATGGATCTGTAAAAGTGCCAAAAGACACTTGTTTTTTTGTGTGTTCAGTTTGTTTTTGTTTACAGCTTCTAAACCAAAGATCTGCCACAGAACTGACTGAAAACAGATCTCCTGGGGTCTCACCCAACATGACCCCACTTCATTCACTGAGTAAATCTGTTATTCGTAAGGCAATTAAATCATTACAGTTGAGTTCTTTATAATAGGTCTTTATTGCACCCATGGTGGGATAAACATCAGCCAATTACACATGTAGAACAGTTGAAAACATTAATCTAACGCACATCTCCCATGGAGTTTATAATTGTCATTTCACACAACAAGAACCCAAAGAGAGAAAAGAGATTATGGAGAGTTATTGCAGTGATAATGCTTGTGGGCTGGTTGTTCACCAAACGGCTCTAGAAAATGTTTCCTGGATTCCACTTGACATTTCTTGTGGGAAAATCTGATACATTTAATTATTTCATTAAACGATAGGCTTGTTTGTCACTCTTACTATGGATGTAAATATAAGTGGCTGCTATATTCAAAAAGCTTTTGCATTTCTTGACTCTTCTCCGACTTAAAACTCAAGCACACATTTATATCGACATTCATTTACTGTGCGGTTACTGTACCAATCTTTAATTCGAATCCATGGTTCTGAGGGTATATTTAGAGCATGAAATCAGTTATAATAATGAAAACTTCACTAGAAGGGCCTTGAAAAAATATATGAGGCTACAGAGACAAAAATGGTGTCACAGATTGTTTCTGTGTGGTACACTTGAAGCCAGACAAAACTTTTGAGTGTCTGAGTGTAGTTTGCATTTCAACATGATATTTTAGAATTTAAGATATAATGTGTACTTTTACTTAAAACTGTACACTGGAGATAGAATTGAATTTATAATACGAGACATGTTTTAAAGCTCACTGAAATCTGTTCATGAACAAGTATCCTTGAAAACATTTTAAGGATTTAGAGTATCTTTTGAGGTTATATGTCTATTGTTTTCATATCTTTAAAATAATCGCTGACAAGAAGATGCACATTTTCAGTTATGTATTTAAAATCTGTAGCTTTTCGAACAAGGTTTCTCAAAACAATAAAATTACATGATACACACATGGCATTGCATGCATTATATTATGATTAAATAGATTTCCTTGTTATGGGTGTCAACATCTATGCTAGTCTTATGCCCTGTAGCCCCGTAGAACATTAAAAAGGTTTAAAGCACCAAAAGTAATTGTAACATTGTAAATTTCAAGTATCTTGAACTCAGACACAGATGTGTGTGACATTACCAACATGGTGTCCTACTCATACAATAGATGGTGCTACAACTCCACAGAACAGCACAGCACAGTACGTACAGCAACGTTTGATCTTTACCTGAAACACGGTGTTAGGAATAGGAATGGACTCTGTTGTAAAGAAGTTAATTGTTATGTCTTTATTTCAGTATTGATGTTGTCTGTATGCATCTAATTTAAGATATTTTTTTATTATATTATTTTCAAAAAAGTGTGTTTTATTACTGTCAAAAGTAACTGTTATATAAGCCAAAAAACGCAAAACTCTATATATTTCCTAAATCTAGATGGCCGTATACATTTTTCACGAGATCTCGGGCAGCTCATGTTAAGTTCTTGACTACATCTGAATCATTCATTCGGATTCTCACCCACGTTCATTAAAATTTAAAATGTGCAGCTCTGGCACTTTACTTGTACAGTATGGCCACTTTATTAACTTGTAACCTTTATGATTATGTATTTGTGTGCACCATGTACTTGGCACTTTATCATTATGATTGACATCATTTTAGACATTTCATATTCATATACGTGTACATATATCAGTTTGGTTGTGTGTCCCCTTTGGCTGCAGGTTGAGAAAAATACCACTTGTGGTCAGTTGTTTATACTCTCACTTATATGAACATTTTCATTTACATTTGGTCATGTGAACAAAGATGCTAGAATAGTTGTGTTTATGCAGCAATAAAACAGAGATGAATACAACAATAACCATTTCATTAATCAACAACCTTTACTATGAAAGGCACAATAAGCATGTCCATCATAATTATACAAATAAATTTAAAAAATATCATTCATGTTTTTTCCCTTGTCAGTTGGAAAACTCTGATTTAACTGTCTCACACTCTGAAATCAAACCTCTGCCCTTAAAATGTCATGTCAGTAACAGTACTTAAAATGTACATTTGTATTTTGGGAAATATAACTAACTTGGATGGAATAAAACAAATGAGCCACGTTCAGTTTACAGACGGTTTGCTTTGAGGATTTCAGCGTTGGATTTCAACAGCATCTTTTGCTGTCGGCACTGATATACAAACATTTAGCCAGAACCTGAGTCCACTGCTTCTCATCATAATTCTATTTATAAAATAATCCTTTCATAAATACATTTCACCAAGGTTTAAAATATCAAAATATGTTTTATTCAGATTGTCCAGCCTTGCCATTTTTCTGCTGAGCTGGAAAAGACCTGCCATTGATACGCCTACATGCTGCATGGGTATGGACGAGTACCATGCTTGTTGCATTGTGCGTGCTGCAGCTCACTCAGACCTTAAAAGGTTTTGAACACAGTCAAGTCAAAGCCTAACGTTCTAATTCAACAGTCTAAAAACTGTTAAGATTTCTTGGTACACTGTTCTTCTAGCTACACTAGTCTTGTGGACAGTTTACTGATCATCAATATGGAGCAAAAGAAGAAAAAACAAAGTAACATGCTGGTCATGGATGCCATCTAGTGGTTAGAAGGTTGCTGTTCCAATCTATGGCACCAATAGTGCCCATAATCGCAATTTTTCCTGAGCATATAAGGATACTTTACCCAATCTAACTTAATATTATACATGTAACAGATGTTAGTGGAAAAAATTCTTAAGAACACTGCAATGCAAAATACATTTTCATGTCTTTGCCATTATGTACAGTGCGTAAAAACAAACATCATTAAACAGACAGACAAACCCCAACAGAACACTGACACTTGAGGTAGTCAATATTATTCAAACCCTAAACGAGGCGCCGTCAGGTCCACCTCGGAGGAAACCGGTGAGAACCTCGTATGTAACAAACACTACCATGTTGACGGGGAATGCTCGCAGACAGTTGATGCCTAAGCTCCTGAAGAACACTCCTACCCCCTCCGTCCTCACTGTCTTAGTAATGCAGTGATAAAACCCATTGTATTGCTTCATGCCCCGTGCTCCGTCCATCTGCAGACGCGCTTTGATCACGTCCATAGGTGTTCCTATTGTCCAAGCTGCCATTCCTGCTATTCCCCCGGCCAGCATCACGCCACTCCAATCTGGAGGAAAAGAAAAGGCACAGATGTTAAAGGAGTTGCACTCACTTTCAAAATGTTAACGTAAATTTTTGTTCTCCTCAAAGTATTTCAAACATAACATGGGGAAAGAGTTTTTCACATGGGCTGTAACTGAGAATATGAAAACATGCATCAAGATAAATTTACCATTGCTAACTGCAAAACTCAAGCCTTGTCTTCAAAGAAAAATGCAGAGTTGACTTCACTCACCTGGCCTTTTCTTGCCGTTTTCTGTCAGCCATTCACAGATGTGTGTGTAAGTCAAAAAATATGTGGCGTATGATGGCCCGTCTCTTAGCATGAGTGGGAGTATTCCTCTGTAAAGCCCCATGATCCCCTCCTCTTTGATAATGCTCAGCACACAGTGAACTGGGCCGTGGTACTTGGGTTTGGGAATGTTGGTTCCCCCTCGCTTGGACTCTGTCTGACACTGCAGACGTACTTTCACGATGTCACCTGGAGACATGACTGATGTCTGTCAGAGGCAGATAAGGAGAGATCCGATGAGTAATTTTAGCAATTTTATGCTTGTTTATTTAATTTTTTGACTTTACTCTTTAATTTTTTTTTTTATTACCTGTCGGAACACACATATACATGCACAGGACCACACACACATAGTGACAGATGCCATATACACACACTAGAGCGGTGGGCAGCGATTCACAGCGCCCGGGGAGCAGGTGTTGAGGGGGGCCAACCTTGGGATTACTGGACGACCCACTCTACCACTGAGCCACGGCCGCCCCATTAATTTCACATGCCTAATATACACGTGGAAAAGAACTATGCATGACATTACCCGTTTCAGTCTTAATTATTGAGAGCGTTACCTGAGCTATACCTGCCACCAAACCAGACAGGAAGACTTCTAGTTTAGTGTTTGGACCACAGCCATCTCCCCGCGCCTGGCTTAGACATTGCAGGCAGTTCCTGTATGTGCCAAACACCACTGAAGAAGTCATGGAGATTGTGGTGATGGGTAAGAACATTCCTTTGAAGAAGCCATGGACCTGGTGACACATTTTTGGCAGACTGTCACATTCAGTGCTGATTTTTTCAGAACATTTTGTAGCAGGCACTCTAACGTCCACACTAATTCTACTTACCCCTTCTTTTGAAAACGTCGCCACTGTACACTGCCATAGTCCAGTGAACTGTTTCTGGGTTTGGATGCGGACCTAGAATAAAGAACATGATGTAAAAATGATGTCCATTTGTCATATCGCCATCTTGACCGTTTCAGATACATGTGTTTCTTCCTGTACCTTCACTGTGTCCAGAGGGTAGCCCACTGCAACTCCACATGCCCCTGTGTGGACACAAGCAATGTTCAAGGTTCTGAGCTTATCTTAACTTCTGAGCCTAGCTTTATTGAGCGTAACTGCAGCTCTTTTATAAACGTGTTGTTGACAAGAAGGTAAAATATGAGGCGTAACTGTTTTGCATCTTTAAAAAAATGAAGGTAGTCAGGCAAAACTAGGCATTTGAAATGTACAAAAATGTACAAATTAAGAGATAACAAAGTGATAACAACACATATTATAACATGAGATCCCCTAACTTTTCTTGACACATTCATTAGTTTCAGCTTATTTATTGTCACCATGTTTTCCCAATTTTCTTTCAGCTTTTAATGGGATTCCTGAAGTCATTTCCTCAGTGTTAGATGAACTAAACTAGGTTAAGAGTAAAGATGACAGATCAATAGCTTATTTAATATTTACAGAAAGCCTAAGTTTTAATGAGACCCTGAACCGTCCAACCTTGTTCTCTCAGTGTATGCCACATATAACATATAACTTGTTAAGTAACCGGTGCCGATGACAGGTCTGTTATGTCAGTTTAGTTTGCTAACGTTACTGCTACTTCCATTTACCTTAATCCTTCAGATTAAACTATCTTGTGGTTACAGATATGACATATAAAAAAGGACAAGACACGTACAAATTAACATCTGGGTTTATCTAATCTTCTCGTGTGCTGTCATGTCATGCACGAGCTACACACAGCAGCTAGCTATTTAGCAAACACTCCAGTCGACTCATGCTAACGTTAAATGAATGACAAGCTAGCGTTAGCTGTTACCTGCAAATGATCCGGACACAAAATCGGCGATATGCATCCTGTCAGATGGTGACTGACCAACAGATATGTGTCAGATACGGGCCCATTCTTCTTCCAGTCGTAACCTTGAGTGTGCTGCTGTCACATTACGTGTAGCAGAGGCGTGTCTGACTGCTAGCCAAACAAGGTCGACTGAAAGCGTTGGCCCCGACTTTAGCCGAAAATAGCCGAAAGGATCCCTATTTATAAATGGGTCATTAGCGCACGAAAACTGTGTATAGGCAACAAAAATCACAGAGAAGACAAACATTTTAACATTTTCAAGTACTTCATATTACGCTTCACACATAAATAATCATTAAATTTGTGAGGCAACTCTTTAAACTTAATGCCACATATTATTTGATATCATTTCTTGGTGCTATGTATTGATTATTAATAACAAGGGATGTCATTAAACGCACAGAGCTGATTAGATAACAAACCTGCCTTCATTCACTCACACAGACTCCAAAGCAAAACATCACAAGGCACCAGTGACGCACTTCAGCACTGGGTATGCAGCCAATGAGCGACGAGGATTACTCGTGATGCACGGGGGTGTAGGCGTTATCTCTTCGTTCGGATTGGCTACCCGATGCCGGCGATTCCCGCCCCCCTAGTAGTTACTTCCTGCGACGCTAGCTTCCTTGCTACAGATAAACCTCCTTGATACGAGCAGCGGTGAGGTGTCCGCATTGGCTGTGAACGCTGCACCGTTTTATGGAGGTCGTGTAGGTCAACAGGAAAGCTGTGCTAGAGTAAATATAGAGCCAGCTAAATAACCAGTTAGATACAATAACACAGTTCTGCATTTTGAGGTCTTAGAGGGGGGGCTTGTAAATATCCCGCCAGTGCTAGCTAACCTAGACGCTAACCGAAAGTGTCATCTATCGTTAGCTAGATTAAACGGCTCGGGGCAGTGACAGGTGTGCAACGAAGTTGCAGTCTTAGGATTCAGGGAGCCTCTTTAGTTAACGTTAGGTAATATTTAGTCCTTCTTTAGCCGGGTGACGTGAAGGAGCGGTGATGGACTTCGTTGCTGGATGCATCGGAGGTAAGTCAGTGACAGCTGCTCTTGATCTTGGAATTCATTAGAGGAGTACGGCGCCGTTGCCATAGAGACACATTGATTTGAGACCTTCTTGCTGTGGTGAAAAGCCCCTCTGTTCTTTAAACGGTGGGACAAACAGAGACTCTTCCAGCACCACCCATACTAATGTGATGCAACTCGTTCACAAGATTGCAAGTGTGTTTTTGAAACAACGGAAACCGCCCACCATAAATCTCATACATACCACTAACTGCATTTGACCTGGTGGCAGACCATGTCGTTGAACGAGTGTACACTTGTGAGTGGCTTAATCATCATCCCTGGGTGCAGTCAGATAGAAACTGATGATGTGAAGTAACTTCCTTTTATCAGCTATTTTCCATACAGTAGTTTTGTGCCATTGCTAAAACACATCACTCAGAAGGTTAGGTTAAAAGTGTAGAAGTGTAGGTAGGATTTGAAGTTAATTTTAATTCCACCAGGCCTCCGATATGATGTCAACATACATCGTATCTCAATATTTACATGGGGAAGAAATGGGAATGTCTGTTTCAGAGAAGTGCTTCCTCACGAAGGGTGATTCAACCTTCTAGTTTGGTCACATGTACACCCTGCTGACAACTTAAATCATGCAAACACTACACAAGTGCAACCTGATCTTACAAGCTACGAAGGCTTGGCTGTTTAAAGTTTCCACACACACCATAGGCAGATGACATGAGCCAGTACACACCCCTTCACAGACCAATCCCATGCTTTCTTTACTTAACAGTGACTGACATGGCAGACCATGTGGTTTCCCCACCCTCTCACAGCGTGAACCATCTACAGTCAAATGGGAAGCTGCTGTTGCTGCTGTTCAAAGGTGGCCTAGTTTCTGTTTGACTCAAAACTCAAAATGGGGTTAGCTGAGAGGTTTCATTCCTGACACCCGTGAAGCTTAAGCCTGCATCCTCAGACATTAAAAAGATGGGTTGTGTCACACTGAAGAGAATTGTGATAACAACCATGACACAACACCATCCTCTCTGTGTTTTTCCTGTCCTCAGAGCATACCAGTGCATTGAGGTCAAACTGGCCGCTCGTCATTGTGTCAAACACATGCCTGCTTGTGTTCTTTTCCTGGCTTACAGCCGGCACTCATTCCTGATTGGCTCTTTTTTACAAATGGGTCAGGTGACAAAGCAGGTGCTTATGTAGGATTAGCCTGTTGTGGTTTGTTTACACAGGTAGGCTTGTAAATTCAAGTCTATGTTTTTCCATATTTTTATCATTATTACTGTTATTTATTGTTATCATTATGTGTATTATTAAGGCTGTTATCTTTATGCTTGCAACCTTAAAACAGTGAAATTCTTTAATTGAAATAATCTGGAATATTTTTGCTAAAACAAAACAATCAATAAATTAAATACATAAATTCAAAATAAAAGCAACAGCTATTTGTTTGCCAGCTCATTAATTGTTTTTAACTTGTTATTGAATAAAGTATTTGTCAAAAATGATAATCATTAGATCAGTCAGTAATGAAAATAGTTGGGTTTTTTTTTAATTGACAACTATAAAGTATAAAATGTTGTCACATTGCCTGTATAAGCCTAATGCAGCCATGTAGTCCAGACGGTACAGATAGTCCTTCCTTTCAGTGTAACTCTTAATGTTGTTTATGGTTTGGAACTATTATTAGGTTTCAGCATGGACTCAGGTGAGAAACCCAAACTGGCATCAGAACATGGGCATACTTTGTACAAGCCTAGGTTATGTAACTTTCAAAGGTGTGCTAAAGAAAGTTTTACAGAGTGATGATGCCCAGTGACCTCGCTCTGGCTCCATAAGGTAGTGTTACCCTGGAGGAGATGGCAGCATGCTCTAAAATTACACAACAGTGCCAGCAGGGAGTGGTTTGGCCTTCAAAGACCGGTCAAATAGGCCAAAAATGGTTAAATAGGCCCGATATGTCAGTGGGTCCAGATTTCTTAAAATAAAACAAAACTGTCATGTGTGCAGTAGCTGTCAGGGTAATGACGACTCAGTGGAGGGTTGGACAGTCTGAGTTATGATTTTTATAGGTTGCACAGAGCTGTACAGTATGTACAGAAGAGAGACGCTGGATGAGCAATGGGAGCGTTTTGCTGTGTGAGAAGGCAGAGTTGGCATTCAGTAACCAATAACCAATACACAGTAAGAGTAAGAGGTGAAACACAACCAGTGTTATTGTTTATATAGATGTGTAAAAACTTTGAGACAAATCACATACAAACAAATCTTGTTTTGTAAGAATGATATAAAGAAGAAGGTAACAATGAGGCTCTTTTATAATTATGCAGTAAAATAAGTTGAGTGTGGCTCACTTTGAGCGTTTGCATTTGCAACTTTGAATCAAATAATGTTAGAATATCATTTATTGTTTATCATATCACTGTTTCTCCTTTGTCTACAGGCGCTGCTGGAGTCTTGGTTGGACACCCATTTGACACAGTCAAGGTGGGCAACATAATTTTCATGTTATAGCCCTTTTCTGCTGTGTCTAAAACTTTTTATTACCTATTAAAGTGAGTTGCCACATCATCACTGTACATTGTGGACAGCTAACTTCAACATTAGGAATTTCATTCTCCCTTTACTTAGTTTACTATGGACTGAATGTCAGCAGAGAAACAGATTGGTCTTCCAGGGTTTAGCTGCTCACTGAAGAGTGTCTTCTTTTCTAGGTGAGACTGCAGGTCCAGAGTATTGACAAGCCTCTGTATCGTGGGACCTATCACTGTTTCCAGTCCATCATACGGCAGGAGTCGGTACGTAGATTTATTACACGCGGACACAAATCTAATGCTATACATGATTATGGTGATATTATGTACTGTATGTGTTTTTAGCTCTGATATGAAGGTTTTCCAGCCTTTGGTGGTTTGTAGCTTCAGGTCACCTACCTCTCTGGGCTGTAGAGTTGTACGCCAGCTGCTCACGATGACACCTATGCAATAGTTATGTTTAACAGAATCTATCTTTAGCGAGGTCCAGCGATCATGGCTGGACCTAGATGGCTGTTAAGGTCTGTGAGGTCAGAGTGACCTGATAGTAAAGCTATGTCACTCTCAGTCTTATGACTGAACGGGGCACTTTCATTTGCGAAGCCAACGTGGGGAACACTTTGAGTGGGGATACGTGTAGTTTTATCAAAGTGGGTCAGACTTGTTTGGTTATTTTCGAGCTCCGTAGAGTTTTGTTTCCCACTGTTTTAATCTTGTATTGTTTTTGATGATCATATTTTCTCCCAAGCAACTAGGATAACTATTTTCAGCATGTGTTGTGTATTTAAAAATCTAATTTACATAAGAGGATTTATTATGTAAAAACCTCTGAATAAGTCCCAGCAGAGTCAAAATGCTGTTACGTTTTTCTGCAGAGGAGAACAGGAAGGATAACCTGTCTCCAGGATCATTATTTTAAGTATCCTCTTGGCTTTTCACATTTATTTCACTTTGGCTGCAGGCACCTTTATTACAGGAAGTCTTATAGAGGGTGCCAGGAAGACAAAAATGGCTGTTCTGAGAAGATGAAGTAACTGAAGAGGCTGGTCTCATACTGTTTACAGCAACAGAAATAAAATGGAGGTCACGAGGGGAAGGGGGGGTTCTACTTGTGATGGGGGTGCAAGTGAACCATGTTTGTAAGAGTTTTGCACATGCAAGAGTTGTACTTAAACATGTCAGGTAACTGGATTTGTTAGATAAGTTAAAAGATACATCTAATTTAAAGTTGATGTCTGTTGAAATAAAATCGAGTCCCTGGATGCCAGTGATTTCATGTATAGTAATGTGTTAACACACGTGGTCTAATGTGATGTTCCTGACACCCTCCACAGGTATTGGGCTTGTATAAAGGCATTGGATCCCCTATGATGGGCCTTACATTCATCAATGCTATAGTGTTTGGTGTTCAGGGAAACACCATGCGGCTGCTGGGACATGACACCCCCATGAACCAGTTCCTTGCCGGTGCAGCAGCAGGTGCCATCCAGTGTGTCATCTGCTGCCCCATGGAGTTGGCTAAAACCCGCATGCAACTGCAGGGTACTGGAGAGAAGAAGTCCACCAGGAAGCTTTACAAGAACTCCCTGGACTGCTTGGCACGCATCTACAATCGAGAGGGTCTGCGGGGTGTAAACAGAGGTATGTTGACCACACTTATCCGTGAGACACCTGGCTTCGGAGTGTACTTCCTGGCCTACGATGTGTTGACGCGCAGCCTTGGCTGCGAACCAGACGACCGGTACATGATCCCCAAACTGCTGTTTGCCGGGGGCATGGCTGGCATCGCCTCCTGGCTTTCCACCTACCCTGTGGATGTGATCAAATCACGGCTGCAGGCAGATGGGGTGGGTGGAGTCAATCAGTACAGCAGCATTGCTGACTGTGTACGACAGAGCGTCAGGAGAGAGGGCTACATGGTGTTCACGCGAGGCCTCACCTCCACACTGCTACGGGCCTTCCCTGTGAACGCAGCTACCTTCGCCACCGTCACCCTGGTCCTCTTGTACGCACGGGGGCAGGAGGAAGGACCTAAAGACTGTGAGGCAGCTCAGCCAAGCCACCACACACAGATACAGCAGCAGGGCCAGCCCTCCAGCATGTGACAGCACAGGGGGCCTCACCCTCAACACGGGCACTTTAAAGCATGGGAAGACAAAATATACATCCATACAAACCCTTTATTACTGTCAGACCAGACATTCCCAATTTTGAGTAACAATACCTGGTTGATATAAACTGTCATGTCAAAAAGGTTTATCCTATATTTATTTGCAGCAATATTTAAGTTTCAGGTTTGCCTCTGAAGATGCAGACTTATAAAAGGGGTGGTGTTACCTCTAATAAGAGGAGGGAATTTGAGCTATGAGATTTATGAAAGTTTGTGGAACAGCAGTATTTATCTGTGAGAAACCTCTTGTGTGACATTGATCTTGTTCGCTGAACATCCCCTCTCGATTACACACTGTATATCTTGAAATGTGCAGTGTTTAACTGCACCTGTATATATCACTGACTTTATTTTTTTTTTTACTGTATATTGGAAATGTTTTTCCTGCCTTATATTTGTAAAAGAAGATGAAGCACCTGTTTGTTCCTGAACTGTAACCTCTGAAGAGCTAAGTAAGCGACCGAGAAGGAATGTAGCATTTGATAAGTGTCCAGAATTTATCGCTTGTGCTTTCAGTCCAAGACACATTGCAGCTATTATCTAATCATCACTAAAGCACTATTAGTCCAAGCAGCATATGTCAGCACCTCTATTCAGCAAAACTCCAGTGGTCTGAAAGGCTCTTCAGGGTTGTAGATGGCACTGTATTTATGTCTTGTTTGGTTGTCTGTCTGGCATGTTGTTTTACCAAGTAATTTTATCATTGTGACTTGACTACTGTATTAAAGACCTGATCCAGAGGTGGAATGTGGCACTACATGTGGGACCGTACCTTTTATTTTATTTTTTGTACATTTTGGTTTTCAGTTATCTTTAAACATATATATTAAAAAGAATATATTTGAAAGCTGGACATGATAGGGTTATTGCAGTAATGTCATATAATGTCAAAATTAATGCTAGGTGCTCCTTTCAAACAAAAAAAAAAGAGGGGCCAACAAATATGTTAATATGTGGAATGACCCTCATTAATTACAATCAGGTCATATTTAACTTGTCAAATATTAATGTGTAACCCATAATATTATCCCCAGGGGTCCGTTTAGGTGATCTGTTGCAGTCTGAGAATGTTTCAGGTGCATTCTGGTTTGGGTAAATTTGGATAAAATTGATCCAGCAACATTTGTACCCAGAAGCATTAAGATGTTTTTGGCATTAGATAACCTGCAGTATGACAAATTGATTGCTAAAAACTAAAACTATTGCTTTAACAACAAAAACAAAACAATATGAGTTAGAGAGGCTCTGAAATTAAAAAAAAAAAAAAAGAAGTAATTTCTTACTTTTGGTTTATTGAGCAAAAAGAAGTGTGTTAAGTTTCCCTGTGGAAAATTTTGAAGGTTTTGTTCCGCTAAACTTCATTAATGTGTATTTGTGTGTACCATATACTGTACCTAATCTGGAGCGGGGCTTTAATTAGACTTATTTATTTTCAAAGTTACTGTATTATCTCAATAATGTACAGGTCTTGTTAATGAGTGGGAATTGTCTGCTTTCTGCATGTGTAGTCAGTATCAGATGACTTTAAATCTTCTGCCTGAATGTACAATGTTTTTGCTGTAAACACAATCAAAGTTTCTCCGGTACAAATGCTAATGTTCCCAGTTCCCATCGAAGCAGTAAATCATCAGTACAACTAATGGATCTGTTCACTTGAATGCTTTTCTGAGCTTTTCCTGAAGTTGTAAACGCTCGGGACAAATCAAACTTCTGTCATTTGTGTAGGAACACTATCTATGAAAGGAGAGCAGGAAGTCACATATGCACTAAAGAGCTAAACAGCTTCAGTATGTTGAATGTATCACACCAGTGTTCACTCATGGGTGTCTGTAGCAGAAAGAGGAAGTGATTTCTGGAATTTCTTGGACTCTTGTTTCAATTTAAACATCATTAATTTGAACTTTTCAACGCTGCTGAGAGAAACCCCCAAAGTTTTGTATTCTGGTTTTGGTGATGGGTGATGAGGACAAGTGAAAGTGGCAAAAGTGCAAAGGGATATTTGGTATGTTTGATGAAGCTGCTTGTTTCAGTCTCTTGAACAGTGACTGTTATGTGTAAGGTAGATCACATCTGAAACTTGCTGATTGCTTTTTGACAGTAAATATTAAGTCCAGCTGATGTGAAAGATGCAGTGTGTACAGGATGTAACTGTAATAATGTGAAAACATTTTGAAGTGTTGATGTAAATATATATATACATATATAACATATATTTTTCAGTCTGAAGTAGTTGTTTGCCTGAATGTCTGAATTTGAGCAGTTCTTAAAGTCTCTATTTGACCAGTTTGAGTTTGCTGTTATGCTAAAAGGGATTTTAACAGAAAAACTGAGACATAATATTTTTGTAACATAGTCAGACATAACCTGTTTGTTGAGGATCTGTACAAATGGGTAAATAAAAATGAGAATTCAGAAGCTGTTTGTTTGTTTTGAATCCAACCATCTCTACACTTTGACTGATGGATACAGCATTTCACGTTTTTGATAAGCACTGACTCGTGGGTTATGAAAATATTTCACATAATTAAGAAATGATTGTGAATAAGATGCCAGTCTCATTAAGTGATGGGGTCTAATAACGCTACATATGAAACCATTTGTACATAGACATACAAATATTTTTTTCCGAGTCTATTAAAAGTCAAAGCTATTGAACCCCTTTTACTAATGTAAAACAGTTCCCGTGTTAGATATTGACAGTTTGGAATGATACAGATTCAAGTGTTATCTGGATGTGTGAGGATCAAGGTTTACTCATATGTTTTTCTTCCCACATAGATTTATTAATAAATCTGATTATTTGAGCATTCAACACAAGCCTGTGTCATGCTTTCTGCTGTCTGTTAACACTCAATGACAAAGCATTAGTAGGTGTTGCAGAAGGAAGCCAGCCAGCACATTTGTTGAGTAAACAAGAGACAGGTGAAATCAATGTGTCATGAAATGTATATTTATATGGGTGAATGGTCCAATCAGCTGGCAAGTGAGAAAACCAAACATCCCTTTTAGTCTTTATGGGTTTTGTGCAATAGTTGATGTAGAGAGCAAATCTAAAATATAGGTTAATGGTAAGGAAGTGGCATAAAGCTGTATCTGTACAACATCAAACAATTGTATATTGTTAATGTTAATGTTCATAAATGTCGCAGTATTGCACATTTTCAACTGAATGTCTTTAAACAACTTCTTAAGATGGTGGAGTAGAAAAGGTAAAAGCATCTTTTGCAGTGACTGTAGTTTTTGATAACTCAACCAAAGCGCCATCTGCTGATGGGCAGTGGTAAATGCAACGACATTTCAAAGGGTCATCCAGTTCATCAAAAGAAAGAAAGAAAGAAAGAAAGAAAGAAAGAAAGAAAGAAAAACACACTTACTATAAAATTCTTAGATAGTTTCCAGTGTTTACAAAACTGCTTAGAATGAAATCTGTTAGTGAGATCCACTGTTGTTTTTCATTTTTTACTGGAGAGATCACCACATACAAGTCAGTTCATCTAATATTTACCTACAAATAGTTTAACTTATAAAGGTGATTTTGTGTGTTAGAATAATTTAAAAATCCGTCAGACAAAAGATGAATCTAAAAGACATTTAGACACAGAAGAGCTGTTTGTACCATTTTTGCAACAACTTTAAAAAAAGAAATTACAATTACGCTCGGACAAAAGAGCAATTATTACATTACTAATTTACTAATCTGCTATTCACATTATCCATTCATCTTCTCCATACTTAGTTCTGGAAGGTAATGTCTCCTCACAGTCTTCATTCATAAAATGCTTGAAAAAATCTTGTGAAAACAGTCAGTTGTCAACCTCATACAAAAGACAGACTGTTGAAGGTCAAAAATATATTTTTAGTTAGACATCATTAAAAAAAATCACAATACTGAGCCCATGATATAACAAGCAGCGACACAAACCTCAAATTGAATATTTAAAACACCCGAATGGCTTTTGATGCATCGCAGTGATTTTATTAGATCTACTGACCTAATTTAGCAGCATAATTACATGCTGTTTTACAAAGAAAACAAACAATGAATAAAATTTTCTTTGCAGTGATTGAGACTGTTTGTACATTTTCACTCTTAACTGCAGAATCCATGCTTTCATTTGAGCTCTAAGAAATTTCCTGTGAAAATGGGCCTCTATTTAAGTGATCCCAAATACTTAAAATGTTTTCTTCTTCATCATCATCTCCTTTTTCTTCTTCTTCTTCTGACACTAACAAAACTAAACCCTGACTTACAACAGCTGTATTTTTTATATTAAACTTTTCTGCCAGATACTTGGTGGAAACCTCATACTTCGAACCAGTCAGACCAAATGCTGTAAGGTTGAGGATGTTGGCAAATGCAGGAAATGACGTTTCTCTTGACTAACATTAAGGGTAACAACAGGAGTGTACTTGCTCACGGTGAACAGATAGATAGTGAATAAAGGATGGCTGGCGTCGCTTACAATGTGATAAAGTTGCTGCTTTTTTTGATTATCAGAACAGGTGAGTGAAAAAGCAACACAATCTTATCTTAGTTTTAAAATGTTATCTTGAACATTTAGAAAATCTGACCCTCTTTATCTTGTTTCTTCAGGTGTAAAAGAAGCAGACGGTCTGTCATTTCCTAAGCAGAGTTATAATGTGGCATATCCATGTGATGATTTGGTCTGCTATTATATATGGCACTTCAGCACAACTGAAACAAGTCATTACATTGCAATAGTCAGTAATGGAGAAATCCAGACAGCTAAGTCAGAGGGCTCCAAATGTACTCTGCAAATCGAAGATCTCACAACAGAGGTTGCCGGACATTATCGCTGCCAACCAAGTCCAGATGTCTTCTCTCCTTACAACAGTGAGTACTGTCAAGATTTAAGTCGTATTGCTGTTTGAGTTGATACAGAATGTATTTCACCCGATCATGAGAAAATCTGTGAGAAATCTGTGCCATGCAAAATAAAGAAAGAAACACTTTTCTTATTTCTTTCTTTCAGCCAGCCCTGAGTTTAAACTCAAACCTGGAAAATCAGTGTCACTGCAGTGTATTCTCCTCAGCTACCTAAAGCTGAAAGATTGCGATACACTGGTCAACCTCATGTGGGTGGATGAAGCCGGCGCCAAGATACAAGAGGACTCACAACATCAGATAACACTGGGGTCTCCTTGTGATATAACTCTGACTGTCACTTTTCAAAGTCCTGTAAACAAGAAGTTTCACTGCCAGGTGACTGTGAAAGAACAAGTCTACACTTCAGTGGAGTTACGGGTCAGAGTCTTGGGTCTGTATGATTGATCCTAACTAGTAGACTCCTAGGTGTCGAATAGAAAGACCTAATATTAACAAATGCTATTTTTCTTTCTAGCTATGAAAGGGAGGGGAAGAGGAATAACCATAGAGGTAGACTCTGAAAATCAAGGTACAGTATTCTTAGTGATCAGCTACTGTTGCTCATAAAAGCTACAAACAGTGTAAATCAATAATCCTACCAACACAAAAGAAATTTTAAGAATGCCCCAGCTAATTATTTTTAAACTACATTCAAGATCACACTTACCTGGTCTATTGTGGAAAGCCCTATACCATTTGCATATTCAGTCAAAATGATAAGCTTTACTGAATAATTTCAAGTGATTTTCAAAGAATAGTTTGACATTTTGGGAAACACACGCTGTTTTTCCAAGATTTTAATGGGGCTTGGTACTACACTCAGACCTCAAGAGGTCACTATGCCTAGCCAAGAACACATTACATACAACTAACCATTGGTAGGTGATTTTTAATGTGAAATGAGTGGATTTTGCATTTTCAGATGGCAACCAGAATGTGGTCGGCGCCGCTGTGGGGGTGGTGGGATGTGTGGTTTCAACAGCACTGGTTGCAGCGTTTGTTGTGAACAAAAGAAGAACAAGTAAGTCCTTCTAAACTTCCTGAACGTATATAAAAAGGGTCTGCTGAAATCACTAAAGTGGAAAATTGTCACATATCAGTGCACAGTCTATCCCGACATGTATACAGTGCCTTTCAAACAAGTCCCCACACACGACACCTTGCACAACTGTACTGTGTGGTCTTTGAGGCAATCACTGTGTGCTAATATCTTACAAGTTCTGTTTCCACTCCTCGTGCTGGAAATTATTCTGCAAATATTAGAGGGTTTCATACGTAGCTTAACCTGTGTACTTATATAATCAGATAAATCCTGTATAGATCAGATCAGATCACATGAGCCTGAGAAATCTACACACCATCTGCACAGTACTGAACGTGTCATTATAACACAGTTTATAGTAAAATATAAATTTGTGCATTTGCATCTTTATTTTAGGAAACCAGCTGCCTGATGACTCTCAGTTTACGGCCAGTACCAACAATGTAAGTCAATGCTCATGTCAGAACATACAGAGAAAAATCTTTTGTGTTTTTGGCCACTTTGAATGTTAAGGAGTGTGTGTGTGTCTCTGTGTGTTTAGGTTATGAATGCAGACGATGTGATCTACGCTGACATTCATGTACCCGTCGGCTCTGGCGAGGTGTGGGTCCAAGAGTGCGAGTCCACTGAATACGCCTGTGTCCGATACAAATAGTCTGCAATTGCAGTGTATCTTTTCTTTGTTTGTGAGCTTCAACTGTGCTACTACCACACCACATACCTATACTGTAACTGCATCGTTGGCAATCAAAGTAAGTGGGAACCTAACTTGACTTTTCCATTTTGCATTTTAACTTTAGAAAAGTATTACAGTTTCAACAGTCTACCTCAGTACATTTTACTTTACATTTGACTTCCTGAATCTCCATCGATGTAGAATTATACAGATGTTTATATGGATGTTTATACTGAAAATCAGCATTCACTGTCAGTTATGGTGTTTATTATTGTTTTCTTTACAAAACTATGTTCTGGTCAATAATAAATCAAGAGATGACACACTTGACTATTAAGTTTGCAGTAATTTCATAAAACAAACCCTTACAGTAGTTGTAGAGAGAAGATATTCCAATAAACTAACTTTAGTTTAAACTTGTTGTTACATTTAGAAATACTGTGTTCCCCTTTGAGTGACATTTCCTTCAAAGACTGACAATATTGAGGTCAATGAAATGATAATTTCCCTTCCAATAAGCTCAGGCCAGCAGTAACTCTGCACAAAATTTGGGCTATTGGAAAAGCTACTTAGAATGCTGTTGAATACAGAAATGAAAGCAAATTATAGTATACTGACTGCTACTCTTTTTATTACCTGGTGTCCAAAGCAGATTGGGGAACTTGCAAGATGTGGTGACAACCAAAGAAAACAGAATTTGTTGTGTAAATCTCAACCAACCACAGAGAATTTCAAATCAGAGTAGTTCTAGAGTCATAGTGTTTTGTGATGTGTTTTTTTTTTTTGCAGGTAATGGTGGTTTGGCATTCTGGTGGCCAAGCTCTCCAGTCAAATGTGGCACTTCATTTAGGACACAAACTTGCGTAGATATACTGAATTAAATTTAGTTTGGAGCTGGCTTCAGTCTCCTCTACTTTCCCTATATGCACACATTCACACCTGCACACACACACACACACACACACACACACACACACACACACACACACACAGACATACATACATACACACAGACACACTCAGCCACAGCAGGTGACAGACTGCCGGAGCCGGTCCCAGTGTTGCCCTATTTGCATTTTAAATGCTTGCAGCCAGCCCACTACTGTGTTCACAGTGCAGCGCAGCACAGCTAATCTACACACCTAAGGTGTGTGATTGGTTACAGCCAAGAGTCTGAGGGGGTTGAAGAGATGGTGAAGACACAAACATTGACAAGAAAGGGGGAGAAGAATGAAGTCAAGGAGACGCACTGGGATAGGTTATAGCCTATTAAATGAAAGCAGATCATCCAATTCTGAATGTTTATTTTCTTGATTTTATATTTCAAAAACAGAATGCAAACGATGGAAGCAGACAGATCATTTCATCATCATTTACTGCAATCTGTTTAAAGGAATCACAGTGAATAAAAGATGAGGGCAAAGAGGGAGTGTCTGCTAAGAGAGAGAAACAGCCATGAGCCATGAGTAAGATTTAAAACGCTGTAAAGGATATCAAAGTACATAAAATGTCCCTGAGCTTATGCTCAGATCATAAGATCTGTGGATAACATGGCATATTCAGTATATTTGTAAAACATAGACACCGCTGAATACTTCTGCAATGAGACACATCTACAAGGTCAATGTTATGAAGTTACATTGAATCATCTCTGGATTAAATTGTACAGAAGGCTTTGCTACTGTGTGTCGCTTGGGCTTCATTAAAAACATAACTATTTCAAAAAGTGGCCTTTAAAATGAAAAGGTGTGCTGATGGTTTCATACACTTCACTTTATGCAATTTTAGTAGACACTTTTTGGACCTTGCTTTACAAAACATGTCATCATCATCGTTTGGAATTTTAGAGCAAGTTTAAGGTAACAGTAATGTTGCAAATGTTTCAAAACATTTCAACTGTGATTTCTCAAAGATTTAAGGTCAAAGATGGCAACTACGTGAAGCTTTTTAACAAGAGGAAGAACTTTTTTACTCACAGACATATTATTAACCTTTTAACAAGTGTGTGTCTACATTATCTCAGCTTGCACCGCAGAAACACAAACCAAAGTGGTGAAACTATGCTGATTCTTTTGTAACCCCCCCCCCCCCCCGACACACACACACACACACACACACACACATTGTCCAAATAGCTGATAAGCTTTAGGTCAAAGCCTTGAACCCCAGTGAACTCAGGCACCAGCTTGTCTGCCAAGTGCTTGGAGTGGACAGATCAGTGGGGGCCAAATGCTGCTGTCCCCTGGTGTGTGTGTGTGAGTGTGTGTCGGTAAGAAGCCATAGGGTCGGGGTCTACAGTATAGGGGCAGTTGGGGGTTGGGGGACAGTGACTGGGATTGTTGTGCGTGTGTGGAACAAAAGGCCTTGATTACTGAAATCCTGCAAAAGGCAGGAGAGGAGGTGTTAAAAGTGATACAGTGGAAAAACAGAGCAGACCTGGAGCTCAAGAGCCTTCCTCTCCTCTAATAAAGCTCATGTCCACACCCTGTCTGCACATATCCACTCTAATCCACAAATTCACCTCTGTGCTGTCTCTGCAGCACAGACTGAACAATGAATGTAAAATCAATTCATGGTAATTGTGAAAGAAAGAGCAAGTTCATTACTGCACAGGTCCCTAGATTTTTGCATTGAGGGGAGATTAAGTTTAACAAGTAACAAAATCAAACTTAAACTTCAAATATATTTTTGTGCAGCCACATGAAAGGAAGGATATTTTAATTATGACGCAAACATAACCCTGATTGTTCTTTGACGCCAAGAGCACTTGACAAATAACCTTGAAATTGAACTGTTGACATCAGAAGCTGGGTTTGACAAAGAACAAAACAAAACAACAACAACAACAAAAAAAAAACATGTGTTGACAAAACCTAAAAGCACCGATACCTGTTAACCTGCAAGGCTGCCTCTGTGTTCCTATGGCCCATGACACGTTGGCTTTTGTTAACACTTCACATTGAAATTGACCCTGGCTGTAGTCTACTAGAGGAGGGGGGATGAGGGGGAGGGGGAGGGAAAGAGGTGTTTCTTGACGCAAAGACAAAAAAGCGAATCGACGATTAACAATTTCCTGAAGGGAGGTGCTGTTTATCACTCCCAAAATCTCCTCTGCGCACCGGCGGACAGGGCACTCTCTGGAGCTACACGCACACAATGGACTAAAACTCCCTGAGAGAGATCAACATTATCAGCTGTGAAACCCTCCGCTACGAACAAGTGACTTCATTTCTTCTTTTACTCCCTGGACGTGCAGGTAAGAAAACAATTTAATAGTGTTCTAATAGTGCGTTACGATTAACGAGAATTTGTTTTACGCGTGAATACGCGTGTTGTGTTGTGTTGTGTTTAGTGAAAAAATAAAAACTTCACTTGAACTGATTTAAACGTCGGAAAATCAAAATTATGGGGTTTAAATTAAAGACACGTTTAAATAAACCACCGAGAGCCTCAAACACATCAGTAAGGCGCAGCACAAAGTAGGCCACACTGTTGTAGGTAATGACTTTGAAGTTGATCTGATTTCGTTTTATTTTAATCAGAATATTAGATCATATTTGCTTGTTTTGTCTAATTTCGTATCCGCTTTGCAATGAGAAAAAAATACCACTATCTTCGACTTTTACTTAAATTTAATTTTAAGATAAGATAATCATTTATTGATCCCCAAAGGGGATCACAGCTAGGGTGTTGCAACAAAAAGAGTTAAGCTTTTTTTCCAGTGTACTAAATTGGTGGGATGTGTTTGTTTTGTTTGAGTCAAAAATGCACCGCCAGCATTTAATTAAGCTGCAGCTGTTGTTTGCCAGCAGATAAACCACATTAATCTACATAATCTAGTCTACTGGTAACAAAGACACGAACACATAAGTCTATGGAGAGTTTTCCATCACTGAATCTATTTTCACTGAGCGTCCCTCCTCCATCATCTTTAACTTTTGTTCCATCCTCCGTCTTCCCTCCAGCTCTCAACAGACCAGGTATGATTCAAAGGAAGGAGGTTGTGCTGTCTGTTCTGGGGGAGCTCCAGGAAGCCACAGAGAGCTCTGGCCTGGATGCTCTGACCAAAGTGGCCTTGGAGGTGGAACAGGTCCTCGCTCCCTTCCAGCTCCCCATGACCCCTTGTCAGGATTTCCCTGAGTGGGCAGGGGTGGATGACACCGCCCATGGCTTGTACCCAGCCGATGCGCCTGCAGGTCTCCTGCCTCTAAATTGCAAAGGAGAGGGGAACCTACTGTTTGATGCTGTTAGCATGCTGTTGGTGGGCAACACTGACCTTAGCTTGGAACTACAGGTGAGCAGTGATGGTTTATAAGTGTACATACTATTCCACTTCAGCATCAATACAGACTCCTCCCTAGCTGTTTTATATGTGAAGTTAACGATCTCAATACTAACTGTATTCATACTGACCCTCACAGGTACGGACAGTGGTGGAAATGGTGCTGTGGAAGAGATATTACCTGTCTGGCATGATTGATTCAAAAATGATGCTTCAGGCTGTCCGCTTCAGTCTCTGTGCTGAGGAGTCCGAGGACATGCTCAACCTACCTGGGACAGTCTTGGAGGCCATCTTTGATGCAGATGTCAAAGCGTCCTGCTTCCCTGGCTCCTACGCCAACATGTGGCACGTATATGCCCTGTCATCTGTCCTGCAGTTTAACATCTACTCAATCTACCCCATGTTCAACCTGAAGATTCGACCCTATTTCAACCGTGTCATACGTCCAAGGGTGTGGTCTAATGTCTCTAACCGACAAACCCTACATGTCATGTGGTCTGGCGAGCTGCAGTCTGAGTCACTCTTTAGACCAAATCATTTTGTGGCACTAGTCCAGACAAGTGACCTCACATTTGGAAGCCCGGATAGTGAACGGAGGGAGTCTCCAATCAAGAGTGAGGACCTGAACCAGGACTCGCAGCTTTCTTACCCAAGTTTGAAGGACAAGTACAACATCACCAAGAGGACCTTTTACCGCTGGAAGAGGCAGACGCAGGAGCACTGCAAAAAATCAGCAGCCAGGTATGAGGCAAAGTATTTCCTGCAGGCATGCTACTTGGAAGGCAAGCTCATCCCTCTGCACCAGTTTAAGGAGTTTTTCCCTGAAATCTCAAGGTCGTCGTACTACAACTGGAAGCATGAGCTCTTGAAAACTGGAGGAAACTTTTCCACCTCATCGTCAACTGGAGAGATTAGTCCTGGAGAGAGCACGGAACAAGAGGCCTGGTCTTCACCTGAAGCAAAGCAGGATGAGCTGGACCACCATGACAGTGTGGCCAGTATGTTTGGCCTCAGCCTTGGCAAATTGGATCTGGAGCGGGCCCAGAATGTAGCTCACATGCAGGAAGCTAAGCGCTGTCTACAAAATTGCATCGCCATGAACGCCTCCCTCCCCTTCCGGATCTTCAAAAGAAATTTCCCAGGGATCTCCAGATCCACCTACTACAACTGGAGGAGAGAAGCCATGCTGTTCAATGGAGGTTACAAAGGCAGCGCTGGCAGTAGTGAGGACAGCTCAGATGCTGACAAGAGCCAAAGTCCAAAAAGTCTGTCACCAATTCTGGCTAACGCCAACCAGCTTGTATTGCCCAGAACAAGGATCTGCAGGCGAAAGCACAAAAGTTTCAGGCTGGCATACATGAGTAAAAAACAGCTCAGAGATGCTGCCAAACTGCACGTCCAGAAGTCCAAATGGTCCCTGACAAAGTTCAAGCTCAAGTTCCCATCCATGTCACCTTGTTTCTACTGGCTGTGGCGTAGCAGTCAGAACCGCAAGAAGAAGATGATCACACAGAGTTCAGAGATCCACCTTCCTGAGAGTCTTGAGAACACTTCCACAGAAAACAAAGTTATGGAGAGGAGGATGGATAGTCAGCATGTGCTCCCATTTGCTGAGAGTCCTAAATATCTAGAAAGTTCCTCCATGCCCCCCTTTGATGCCCCACATATAAAGCACACCCTTCACGGCAAGGCACCCATAGATGAGCAGATGTTTGCGATGGATGTTGTGGCTCTGGCCAACTTCAAGGCCAAGGCCAAGCTATTCCTGCAGCAACGCTTCGAGGAGAAATCCTTCCCTACATTTAAAGAATTTAGGTCTTACTTCCCCTTCACTCCACGCTCCACGTACTACATGTGGAAGCGAGCTTTGCACCATGGGGTGTCACTGGTTCATGGGTAAATATGCAAAGCTTTTGTGTCATTTAAAAAAAAAAAAAAAAAAAAAAAGGGCTTTCAGGAGCAAAAGAAAACTGTTGATGAACTTTTTGGCCCCAAAAAATTCACATTCACCTCTCTGCCTTTGCATTTTTTTTTTTTTTTTGTAAACATACTACCTACACTTTGTTGACGTCATGTTCTGAAAGACTGTTAAGTACACCACTGGCTTAGCATCAAAATGCATTGTGTCCTTCCTTTGCCCCACCACCACAGCTCATTCCTCCCTCCTGGACATTTGCACGTGTGTGAAAGAAACTGAGTCGTTGGTCCATTTAAACCCTGCATGTTGCCCTCCAGGCAACAGGCAGTTCAAAGCTGTTATTTACTGGCATTTTGTTTGAAGCCGTTTCTCTCCTATTCCCTGTTAATCCTTGCTAAGCAGTGTACTTAGGGTCCTTTTTTTTTCACCTTTCATTGTAGTAAGATTGTTAATGCTTAATTGTATGTTTTTTGTTGATGCTTGCAATATTGATTTGGGATTTTTCTTTTTCTTTGAATGTAAAGCGCAATCAGTGTTTGTGTTCAGAGATGGATTTACTCCTTGTGCAGAAATCCTCTGTAACAGTTTTCCAGTCCTTTTTTCATAGTTTCCCTCTTGATTATTGACTGTAAACACCTCAGGGATTCACTTTGTTTTTGACATTTTAATGGCAAACTTTTAAAATGCCTCTTTTTCTGAGAACATTACAGTATATAAACTGTACGTTTTGTCACACTTTATTTGCACTAAAATAGTTCCCATCACAGTGTTGAATGTATATTCTTAACCATTATGTACCCGTTGGTTAAGTTAGGATTTGCCAGGATTTTTCTTTTGTTTACCTGGTTTCTTTACTTGAAAACTGAATATAAATGAAGATATTTTATTTTTTTGTACAATCCTTCATTCCTTCATTTCAAAACTACCTATTTCTGTGTTATATTGGGGTGTATTTGCCTTTATAAGCTACCTTTGTCTGCTGGTTTTTTTTTTTTGTTTTTTTTTCAGTAAATGATGTCCCAATTCTTCTCCACACCGGTATTTTGCAGAACTGTCACTATTACAGCCCTGAAGGATAGATTTCAGTTTACATTTTGTACTTAGTGTATTTATTTTTCTTATTCATTACATGTCTGACATTGGTACTGTTGATACTCACAGCCTGCATTATATAGTCATTTAGTAGGGAAGGAAATCTGTGCTGTTAGGCTGTGTATCAATAAACTATCGACCAGCATCAACCCGTTGCTTCATTATTCGTTCATTGATTGACAAGTTCTCATATCATGGACTATTTAACACTGCATTTTTGGTGCTAGTTGTTGTACGTGACCTTAGGAACTGGTACTTTATCGTGTCAGCTCATTAACACAGGCAGTGCCTGACAAATTGTTAGAGCCACCAGTTGTTTTATGCTCCACAATATCTAAAAGCAGTCATTGCAATAAGTTAGGCAATTTTAAAACCTCTTTGTAATTTTCCTGAATCAATTGGTCTTCCTTTCAAGTCAGTGAGCCATTGTTCGAGCTGAAGTGATACCAATAACCCCTTTCTAAGCACTTCTAATCTCATGCCCCATCAGCTCTATCTCGATTTGATTCGCTGCTGGGATAAATTGAACAGATGAACACATAACACATTTGTGGCAGCGGTCTGCATGTCAGGCCATACCAAGTTAATTCATGTTGACAACTGGTGTGCAGTAAAAACTATAAAACAAATGGAAAAGAGGAATAAAATCACTGTATTTAACCACATCCAAGTGTACAGACAAACAGGTCAACAAGCCAGTGGCTAAAGAATAGAAATGAGCTTTGAGACTGTATTTTGCTCTCTGCCTATTCTCTGTTTAGCTATTGTGCTTATGCTAATGAAGGTAATGGTCAAGAGGGTGGGGTGGAGTACAGAGAGAGAGGGGGGGAAGGGGTTAATTGTATGCATGGGGATAGAGGTGTTTGAGATAAGGCCAGGAACATCCAAGAGTTTTGGGGGAGGGCTCGAGGTGTAGAGAGAAGGAAGAGGGGGCTGTGATATAGACTTTGTCTTAAAAATCAGTACTGAAACTATTGTTTTGATCAGGAAATAGCAGTGACTGCTGCTGAATTTACATTTTTTTCTCCCATTAGTTTGTGTTTTACCTATTCTGTATAAAGTGTAATGCAACAGTTAATGTTTAGGGATGTTTGTATTTCACAGAAAACCTAAGGATTCACCAAAACAATTCATTATTTAAGGTGGGTTGATTCTTTAAGGTGAGATTGTGCACAGTGTGTGCAAAATTATAACAACCTCGTATACCTGTGTTTGTCTTATGGACTGTTTCATTTTCACTTCCACATCACTGATTGCAGTCAAATTTAATAGTCTGATTTGCATGTTTTGAGCAAAATTAATTTAATAATTAGTATATGTGATCAGAATGGTCAAATAATCACATTAACACGTGTTCTCTCTTTAATATAGGATCAAACAAATGTTAGTATTTCCTCCTAATCTGATTTAAAGTATAGGTTCCAACTTTTCTGTTATGGAGGGATAGTAACACAAACAAGGAATTTATGCTAAAAAAGAGTGCAACTTCGTAGGATCCCAACTTGATTTGTATAACTCTAAGTCTCATTAGCTTCAACTGAACCTCGGGGAATACTTGATAAGGAATGATGGTTCGGGTGGTGTTGCTTTAGGTCACAGTAAGACATGAAATATAATCCGGGAAGTCCGGTTAGAGTAATAAAGCATGATTATAAGGGCTTATCAGATACCAAAACTGATCTCTAACTTGCAGATTGCAGCACCAATTACTGATAAATATTGTATCCTTTATTACAACCAAAAACAAAAGAAATACAGCGTTTATATCCTTTTGGAGCTTCCCACTGTTACTGCTATGAGCAGATTAATGTACAGTATGTGTGTATGTGGTGTGTGTTCACTGAGTGAATGAAGGCATTCTGTCCTATCCTCTAAAATGTTCTACCAGACATGTATGCTTGTATTTGATTGATCAGCGCAGAACCTTGCTGGATGAAGTCATTGCTACGAAAGCTTAGCCTTGTTCAACTTTTTTGCATTGGTATTGCTGCGTCATCACCAGACTGGCTCCATTCAACTGAATAAGCAAACTGCGTTTCTTTCTGTGTTTAAGTTGGTCTGACGGCGGCTTCACAGTGGAGTCATGTTAGGAAGGAATTACTTCACAGCCAGTATGGACCAGAGGAATGATTACAACTACCAGTAACTCTTTTGGTGTATACAGTATATAGGCATGTGAGAATTGTATTTAGACTTGAAAAACAAAATGTGAACCTCTCCTTTAAATAGTCTGGTTAAATTTAGAGCTAACATATGGAGTAAGATTTGATATGAAGTCCATATTGTCATAAACCTGGAATATTTAATAGCCATATGTTTGCTGTTTTCTGTTATTCCAGTTGACTGAACATTAACATTTGACAGGCAATCTACAACATTTTAAAATTCAAAAAGTTTATTTTAGTTCCTTTTATAAAGTCATGTGATCAGTGTCTAAGATTCTTGGAGGTAACTGCCCTTGGTATAAGTAAATATTTGATGAAGTCCTAGTCTGTTTCTTTACCTGTGGGTCGGTTTGCCATCTCCATCTTCATTACTGTACGATAGGAGGAAATCTCACTGGCACAGAGCTACTCTGCATTGTTTATCTCAAAAATAGCATGAAAATAATGAGGGTTGGCAGGTGGGAGCGAAAGTCTTCAAGGATTAGCATACTGCAGTTGGTTCAAAAAAACAGAGCGATAAAGCAGAGAGGCGTCTCAAGGATGCCAAATATTCTCAGTAAACAAAACAGACCTATGGGACTCTTTAGGCTTCCAGTTTGCTGCCAATTACCCTCTGATAGGAGCAGCAGTATAAACTCGGAAGAACTCTGAAATCTGGGTAGAGTGAGGAAGAAGAGAGGTGAAAAAGCAAAGCAATTATTGACTGAAAAGTTTGAAATCAGATGACATTTTCAAATCAATACATGCACTTGTTATGATTTCAACTCCTCACTCCAAAGTCTTAAAGAATACGTTTCATACATTCACCAGATAAGTACCAATCCCACATGTATCTTACATAAGACATCTAGTCAATTTCTTTGTTTCAAACACATGCAAACCTACAGTGTATCCTGGCATGTAGACAGTTTGTCCACTAGGTGGCAGTGGTTTGCTTTATAAGACAGTTTCCATGGTTTTGGTTGTCTTCATAAAAAGGCTTACTTCAGGCATGCACACTTTGGTTTGGACATAAAATCAATGTGTTACTGCATAGCTCAGGGTGTGTAGTGCAGATTTCTCTGGTGATAACTCCATTAATAAACATAATCCAACACCGCCTACACAGCCTGTAATGCATACGCCAGATAACGTCTGGGAAACAAATTGCCTAATGACAGATTAAACAGTACATAATGAAGACAAAGAAAAATGAAAAATGAAAAAGATGAAAGCATATATGAGCTTATTTTGTGCCAGAAACCTCCTTTGATGTATTTATCATTGTTATGGTTATTAAAAATCTAATAACTCAAATATAAAATAATTTGAATAACACTATTGCATCAAACATCAGGATTTCACAGAGCGATAACTTGGACCTGTGTGTGCACATTAGAGGATACCTGGATAGGACCCATTGGGAAACAAATTTAGAAATGATATTTGGGTTCAGTCACGTTTGCTGTGCTAGCCTATTTGACATGGTGCCTCAAGTTATTTTTAATGGAAATAACAAACATGCAAAATGACTCATATGCACATACATTTATGTGGGCGGAGGATCTAACCTTTGAGGAGCAAGCCCTTTCATGTGATGGCACATTTCCATTTTTCTCTTAACAGCAGTTTCACCTCTTGAATTTGGATTACTCGTGGTCTGAGACTCCCAATTTCTAAAGAAACACGTGATTTCTCAATTAGCACACATAATATTCATATTTTTGTTGTCCCCAGCTGGTGCAGCTTAATGTGATTCAGCATTGTGTCACATTAGGTGGAGAAAACAGAACACAGTGCATCCAGGGTTTTGTGAGCATAAGCAAATGCATATTTTAGGCGATTTTAGGACTAAAAAAACAAAGAGCAGCGCAGTAACGGAGGGAAAACATGACTTATATTTAACTTAAAAATTAGGTTGATGTGAAATCGCCTATCTCAATGTGTGTGTCTGCTTGTAAAATGTTCAAAAGTTCTGAATTGTTCATGTCAGTTGAGAGATGAGATGCTTTTTATGAATTTTCCATGAGTAATGTGCAATTTGTATGCTTAATTATGCATAATGTTGTGCCCATGAGCATGCTCAGACCTTGAAGGCATGACAAGGAGGATTTTCTAAACACAAACCAGAGGAGGAAAGCATTAGGTAATTTAATAGGAAAGCATTATTTACTTACTGCTGTCTCATACTGCTCCAATCAATCTCCTCACACATTTATTCTGAAATGATTTACAGCACGTCTGCTGTTGTTGTTGTTGTGTCCAGCACCACCCGTTTCATTGCTCAGCAAGTAAACATACACACTCATATACACGCTTACAGCAGCTGCTGATCAGATAACTGCGCTGACAAGTAAATCAATGAGTGACAACCCCTGACTTATTTTTACTGTATCAGTTGTTTCACTCTTTGTTTGCACTTAATCGATAATCCTGTGATGTCATTTTTCTGATAGAAGTATGTGTGTGTGAGTGAGAGGCATGAGGGATTGTCAGTGTATTCATAAAAGCAGTTATTGCAGATCCCAGTTTCGATTCATCACAAGTTTTTAAACATTTATGGAAACCAATCCTCCAGTATTACACTTTTATTTACTTGTTTGATCTAGTTTTAATTTCTCCTGCATTTATTTTCACCGAAACCTCACATGGTTGCACATCAACCATATGCATGTACAGTATGTTTAATCTTAAAGAAACAGTCAAGCTTGTTTGGGAAAGCACTTATTTACTTTCATGTCGAGCAATAGACAAGAAAATCAATACCACTTTCCAATCAGTCCATTCAATATGAAGCTGTTTTATCTCATTTGTTTAAGTTGTACAAGACAGGAAGCGAGTTGACCCTGAGGTTGCCAGGCAACCAGCTGAAACTCCAGGAAGTCACTGTAAAACCAAAAATGGTAATTTTTACACTTCAGTTTCTATACAGATAAAACAATCCATAATGAACTTTAGAGGTGCTGGCAGGACCTCCTGAGCAGCTGTGGCTCAGGAGGTAGATCGGGTCATTTATTAATTATAGGGTTGGCAGCTCGATCCCTGGCTCCTCCTGTCAACATATCAAAGTGTCTTTGGGCAAGACACTGAGCCTTAAGTTCAGCTGCCAGGCCAGTGCTTCGCAGCTCTGCCGCCATCAGTGTGTGAATATGTGTGTGAATGAGTGATTGAGAGGACATGCTTCTCTGTTAGAGCCAGGTTAGCTGTTTACCCATTTCCAGTCTAAATTTTAAGCTAATCTAACCATCTCCTGGATGTAGTTTCATATTTACTGTTAGATGTGGTACTGATGTTCTCGTCTAACTACTCAGCAATAATGCGGATAAGCAAATTTTTGCAAAGTTTGAAATTGTTCCTTTAACTTTTAACAATGTTTTTACTCATACTTGAGCACTGTAAATACAAGCATTCTCATCATATGACATGCACTTGCCCTCACCTTCCTACAGGGCTCAGTGTTACTGCGTCCTCTTGAGTGAAGAATGAAGGCTGGATTACCCTGCTTGTCAAAATGATGGGGAAACCATCCACCATATCCCCTGCTAATGCCCTCTTTTGATTCCCCATGTTATTAAGACAGCCTTATTAGTAGCCTCAACCTCACCAAATGAACCTTCCATAATGACCATGTGGGCACTATTGTGAGTTGGGTGGGTATAAGCACAGCTGTTGGTTCCCCTAATGGCTAATGTCCGGGGTTGTGATTAAAAGCACCGTGACCATGAACCATGAACTCATTTCAGCTCGAGCTATTGTCTGCAGAATGAGAAGATAAGAGCTAATTGCTAGATTTTGTTTCAGCACAAGAAAAGAAGAGCGACATACAGGGGAATAACTGTGAAGTAAGGACTGAAAATTAGAGTTCTGGTAATAACTGGCTGTCTAAATTAGTAACTCCCAGAAAACACTTTAAATGAGAGCTTTTGCATTTGTGAGAGCAGAGTTTTGATTGCCAGTGTCTACACATCTTCATACTTGTTAATTTTACTTCTCTTCTGTCCTTTAAAAAAAAAAGTATATAATCCAGGTTTTTTTTGTTTATGACAGGAGAGGACCTGTCAGGTGAGAGTGAATCATCCTGAACTGTCCTTGCTGTACATGCTATTCTTCACAGCCAAACAGTAACAGTACATATGACCCAGATAAAGGGTCTGTCTTCAAATGACCCAGCTTCAAAGAGCACTCAATTGTTTTTGGAGAGTAGAGCAGAGATCAAGCCCTGCGACAAGAATGACAGATGTGTTCAGGGAGTCGATAGCGATGTGTGCTGTTCTGAGATCAGCCTATTTCACCAAAATGCAGTTGAATGAAAAGTTTAAATAATGACTGGACTGAAATTTTGCAGCAATATTTTAGATTTTAAGAAAACTCTGTCTCGAGTAGGATGAATCAAATCGTCCCTTGTGTCAATTTAAGTCGTTTGCTGAGTATATCAAGTTAAATTATTGCAGCTGTTTTAGGCATACGCTGTCTCAGGCTGCAGTCAGGCCGCTTTGGGATTGTAATAATTAAAGAAATTTACAGAACTAAGAAGATCTTAGATGTGAGCTTGGGGAAATACATTTCACCTACAAGCTAAGCATTCTACACAACTGCCCTTGTGAGAGCTTTATTCCTAAAATGAGCCTGTGTGTATGGAGGGTTCCTACTATGGTTTGCACGTACAAATTTATGGATTATTCATCCATGCAAAATTATATATTCCTCTGAACTTAATCCAAGCAGTAACTGGTCCAAATCTTGTCACATTATCTCAGTCAATAATGAAATAAGCTGAAAGTCATTTATTTGCTCTTTAAAAGAGACAAAGGAAAATCTATGTCTTGTTTCTGCATATGTAAATTAGTCCTTTTTTATTAAGACATTCTTGTTAAATCTAAAATCATTACTTATTAATAGGTGCATTGCCTAAATCAAGTAAAAATCACCATTGAGATAAAAAAACAACAAATAATAATTTGTAGGATTTGTGCCCCACAGACATTACAATACAGTAGTAAAAAAAAACAAAAACAAAAAACAATACAGTACGTAATGTATTGTTTGGTAGAGCAACAAAGAAAGGTAAAAGTAGTAAATGTAGTAAAAGAGTAAACCACACACTCCTGCACTGTATGACTTTTCCCATCCAACTTAAGTGTCTTAAATTTGGGGACTACCCATTGTTTGGACGCCCAATTATTTCAGAGCCCCAATAGTCTGAAAAATGTCCCATTGAAGCAAAAGCCCATTTGTCCAACAGCCCTTTATCCCAGTAACAAAGGCAGCTGCTCCTTAGGCCCATTTTTCCAAAAATACACACTTTTGCTGGTGTTTCTTGCCCTTAATAACTCAGTGTATTTGGATGTGCAGGAAAAGAGAAAGTCAGGTGACCTTCGTCATCATGATGTGGTTTACCTTTACCTGAAATGGTTGCAGTTTGCTTACATTTCGGCACTAAAACTACTTGATTAGGTTCAAGAAAAGATCATGGTTTGGGCTCTCCATAGGCTTTCAGTCCAATGGCACAATTTTCATACATTAGCATTTCGGAATAATGGGTCATCAGAAACAATGGTACAGCACTTTTAATTCAGCAAAGAGTCTTCTTTAGCATCTTTAGAAACCTCTTATTATGCTTTTGTTTGTCTAAAACATTAGTTGTATGTCACCTTTTATTTTCCCGCCCTGTCACAATACCTGCAAAATTATAAATGATGTGATTTTGCAGCTCTAATGAGCCTAAAGATATACTGATGAAAATGTGAGAAAATTAGTTGTACCTTGCAAGCCCATATGGTCTGTGTGTGTGTGAGAGAGAGTATGAGTGTGCGGGAGCAAAGGCTTACCATGCTGAATTATAGCTGTGTCACTTCCAATCAAGTCTGTAATATTTCACACAAAGGCAGAAGAGTCCCAAATCCCTCTGTCTGAGTGCATTTGTTCATCTGCTCGCTCTAAAAGCAGAACTCTTTGATTGTATCTGGAGAATTGGAACACATTGTTTCTTAAAATCACTAGAAGGAAAAAGGACTTCAACTTTTCTATGTAGCACAGGTATATATGGATATAATTTCACCCTTAGAAGAGGCTATGATGCTTCTGATGTTTTAAAAATGTGCTTTGGGAAGGAGAACTCACTCCGAGCAGGTTTGAGCAGAATGCTGGAAGGGTCTTGGCTGACAACTCAAAATGTTAAAAGATAAAAGTCAAGATTCCTTTTGGTTAGGACACCTGCTAAGGACATGAAGTTCACATCTATACAAAGATCGAGATATATGAATTCATCATGGTTTGTAATGGGCACAAAGAGAAAAAGATAAACATAAAGCTGCTGAAGAGTGCTTTGCTGTATCAGCATTTGGGCAGAGTTCCATTAACTTCCAAAACCACACACCATGCACTGAGATTAAAATAGGGTAAAACTCGTGATCAGTTGGACACATTCAAAAATGTTTTTTGTACCAGGCTGTAAACATGTTTTTATTTTTTATTCATTTTAATATGGGGCCTTATGGAGATTGGCTGGTTCTGTAGCCAGCCTCAAATGGCCGTTTGAGGAACTGCAAAAAGCAACATCTGACATTTGATGTAAAACACTGCAGCAGCAGTTTAATGTGGAGAGATAAAACTTTCCAGTTCTCTATGCAGATTATTCGGGATGAAGCCAGCATGTTCTTATGATAATGTTGCACCTGTTTGGTGAGTCTGGTACTGCTGATGAGAAATTTGGCCAAGCTATAGACAGTAAACAAGAAAATTGTAATTTTCCATCCCAAATGCCAAACCAATTGTAGGCTCATGTACAAACATAGACAGTGAAGTGGATTTAATGCTGAATGCAGAATGATAACAGACAGCTCAAAGGGTGGAGCTGGAAAATAGACTTGTCAAATTGATTGTGAAATTGATCTGAAACAAACTGAACCAACCAAGGAAATCACAACTGAGGTTTCTCTAGCTTACCTTTCTGTTGATGTTGGCTTTTGTATGCAAAGACGTTGGACTGATATTAAAGGCCAAAAGTGAATGGAGTAAATTTTATGTACCATCAAAGCATGAAGAAACCCATAGCATGGACACATTTCTTCCAATCATGTTTTTATTTAAAGCTTGCTTTGCTCTTTAAGGACAAATAATTCAAACGATATTAGACTGAACCTGTTGAATTCGCACCACATTTGTATTTTAGTAATTTACTGCATACCCGCATTTACAGATATATCCAAAGCAGCCTTTCTTTGGTCTTAAAATTAATCATGTTTTCTGTATAAATACAGTTACTGCCGCTCCAGGTGAAGGGGACAGAACATTGGAGAGTGCTGCTTTGTTTTCATTAACAGTAAATTAAATGGCATTTCCCCTGCAGGCTGGAACTTCAATCTGTCCTGATTTATTAGCTTTGGAAACAAACTCTGGGAGCCATGCAACAGATGACCAACCGATCCCCAGGGCCAGGTCCTTCATTTGAAGCAAGCGGCTGTAGCAGCACTATGCTGCAATGTGTCCAATCCGAATGGGTCTTTTCTGTCAGGAGAATATTGACTGCATTACTCATTATCAGCCAAAAGTGTCTCTGCTAGTAAACTCACACTCAATGAAGTCAGCTATCAAAAGCAATCCTCAAGAGGATGTCTGGCCACAAGGAGATGATCCCAGCACAATCATACATCTCTCACTGTCTCTCTTCCTCTGTCTTAAATAATCTGTCTCCATCCCTCTCTGTCTGTCTCTCCCTCTGTAGCTTTATAGCTTTTTAATCAACTCTTCCCACCTCTGCTCACTGCTCTTCTAGAAGCAGAAGGCAAAGGAAAACAAGATGAGGACATCAACTTCACAGCCTTCAGAAACCAAGTTATCGTTCCATTCCAATAAAGATGACTCTAAGGAAGAAAAATAAACACTTGAAGCAAGTCTATACATGTAATGTACTTTCACAGCAAGAAGTTGACAGGTCAGGAGACAACCTCAAAGGAATAGTTTGACATTTTGGGAAATATGCTTATTCGCTTTCTTGCCAAGAGTTAGATCAGAAGATTGATACGATTCTCTTGCTTGTATGCTAACTGTAATGCTATAGCCAGCAGCAAGTTAGCATAGTCTAGCATAAAGACTGGAAACTTGCTACCCTGGCTCTGTCCAGAGTTAGCAAAAGATGCCTACTAGCAGCTCTCAAGCTCACTAATTAACTGCTAGATTCCACCAGGCAAGATGTTCCCTGAACACCATAGCCGCTGGAGCTGATCGCGGCTGCAGGGCACGTGTCTGAAGCGCCCTAGCTGTTGTATTTTTGATGGATGCCGTGACCAGCCATGTCAAGCAGCAAAGAGCAGATCAAGCTGGCTGGAAGTCAGACACAGAATAGAGAATACAGTCAATTTTCAGAATAAAACACCTTGCCCAAGCTTTTGATTGTAAAAACAGCCAAAATGTTATGTTTAACTCATTTACTCATGGTAGAAGCATAGAAAAAAATGACCAAATCTGAGCAAGTTAACAAAGTCTGGCAAGCAAAACGCTACGCTTCTGAAACGCTCCTGGTGGGGTTTGAAGCCGCGTAGAGAACGGACTAAAACAGCGTTGTGGCTGTGACGTGACAGAGACGTGCCCGGTGGGATCCAGGCGCAACACATTACATTTAATGTCGCACTGTAGCGTGGAATGGTATCAACCTTCTCATTTAACTCTACATGAAAGTAAATGAGTGTAGGCTATGTCCCAAACTGGCAAACTGCTAACAAATGCTTACACAATTTTATGTGGTAGTGTTGAAAACGTTGGTTCTAGCCTCCCTGGAATCTAAGTTAGATTATCTTTTAAATTCTTTCCTGTATGGTTAACTTTGAAAGAATATTTCCTAAAATCTCTTTGTTCAGCTTTTAATAGAATTAAAATTTGATCCTTAATGGGATGTAATACATCTGTTGCCTGTATGTACAACCTGATTTCCCTACAGAAATCACTGAACATTTATCTTGTCTTGTGTTGTCTTTTACCTGTTGAACTACATAAACAGCCACTGTCTGGGAAGTGTGCCATGAAGCACTCTCAGGAATTTCACAAACAAAAACAGGGTAAAGTTTTCTTTCATCCAGTTTGTTTTCTGTCTCATGACTATGCCTATCTGGTGCCTTTGTTTACACTGGGAAAGTTTGATTTATTTGTGCGCCATATCCACCAAGGCATCATCATCTTCCTAAGAACAGCGAGGTAGAACAAAGGAATGGCTTGCAATACACCCAAACAAAAAAAGAAGAAAAAACAGCAATCACTTTGGCTGTCAAATGATTCTTAAAATATGTTTTTATCGTTGTGAAGTCTGAACTTCAAAGAATTATTAGATTCCAGTGTCACTGTACTAGGTTGTCGCTCTCAATAGCATCCTGCAAATGTCACTAAGGAGGGTGAGGAGACAGATACATACAAATCTGCAGAGCGCTTCAAAAGAGAAGCAGAGCACTTGAATGGTAAAGGAGTCTATTGTTACAATCTGAGCTACAATACAGGCCATCACAATGCCTCCTCATGAGTAAACCAAACAACCAAATGGAAAAGAAGAATGTGTGAAAGATAAGCAGGAGGATCCCTTCCTTATTTATCTCACAAAGCCTTGCTTCATTCGTTCATTCGAAGAGTGAGGAAGGGTAAGACTTTAAAAATATTCCAATTTTCCTCCACTTAAAATGATGCTTACTGCTTTTCCTCGATGACAACTTAAACTGAACTCATAGTAAGGTCACATAACACAATATGATTCAGTACAATATAATACGATGAGATACGAAACATTATAATTCAATATATTACGATACATTATACCATGATATATTTCGATGCAATACGATGTATAATGATACATTATAATACAGTATATTAGGATACATTATGATGACAAGGCAGTACAAAACATGACATGGTACAATAAATTATGATACATTACAATTACAGGACATTATGATACAAGATACAATAAAATGTACAGTACAATACAATGCAGTGCAACAGAATACGATACCACACAGTATAATATGCCATGATATGCATATTATATATACAATATACATTACAACATGTTACAATATGCATTACAACATCATGTTATATGTATGTGCCATGATGTGTATGATATTGTATTGGATTATGCCATGCAAGAGTCAAAACAAAACCTTACTGAAGAATTTGGATCACCTGATGGTTTTTATTCTTATAGCAAAAATGTTCTGTGTTTGAAGCCCACCTAATGTCTACTGTGACATGTTTTCTTGGGTTTTCTTGCTCCTCAAAAACACACACATTAGGGTTATTAGAGTTGTTTCTCGGCTGCTACAATAAAGCTGTCTACTGATTCTACACTAAATATGACACAATACTATTTCACATTAGTGTATTGTACATAACATGCTAAAAATCTTCCTGCCATTACATTAAAAAAACACTACATCAAATTAAAAATGATCTGAAATAATTAACCTGATGTAATTTATGTATTTTACAAAAAATGTGTTTGCTATATTATTGGTGTGTTTTGTGATGCAAGTGAGCATGTGATAATTGCAGGTTTTTGTAAATGCTGTGCTACATACATATGACAATCGTCCTTCCCCAATTACCTTTAAAGTGCATAAGTACAGACAGTCATTAAGACAACTACTGGTTAAGCTTAGATTGTACAGAAAATCATCATCATTATGCATGATGTTATTGTGCATTGTGAATGCAATGGAGGCTGTACAATGCAAACAATCAGTACAATATCTTTGTAAATCCTTCAGCACTTAGTAAGCTGATTCAAGGATGGATTTCTTTGCAAACTGACAATGGTTGGTCCATCTAGTCATTGCAAGTACCCTATCTGGATGCATACTGTTTACAGTGGCTAAACAGTCAGTAAACATGTACCCAGACCTTACACACAATTAATCAGGACATTGTTATCCAATTGCAGGCGATTTCACCTTCACCATTTGACCGTGCAACAGTTAATAAGTCAGCTAAATGCAGCTTCTCCAAAAGTTGGGTGTGCTACATGGCCCCAGAAAAACCCACTTGAGTCCACTCCTCTGATGGAGATTTAGAAAACACAGTTCATCAACCTCTTGGAGAAGAGGAATTCAAGAGACTCTTGAATGTTTCACCCCCTCAATTTGTCCAGTCAGTAGAAATGGGCTGACATTAGCTACAGCACCTTTCCCCCAAACAGTTTGGACTCCAGCTGTGGAGCACTTAGAACTATGATTAAGCTGTTTGTTTAATGCAGATTGACAACAGCTGGAGA
This sequence comes from Sciaenops ocellatus, assembly GCA_033000465.1. Taxonomy (NCBI): domain Eukaryota; kingdom Metazoa; phylum Chordata; class Actinopteri; family Sciaenidae; genus Sciaenops; species Sciaenops ocellatus. Next base: position 10,129,510 of record CP136886.1, read on the forward strand.
CACTTTTAGTGGAGGAAATATTATAATGTTGGTGCAGTCTCTCACTGCAGAGTGAAAGATTGGACCAAGTGCAAGTTTCTAGCTTCACAGTTGGGGGTGCTGAATGAGTCTATATAATGTTGTCATAAATGTTGTGTTTTTGTGTGTTCTGAATCTGAATCTGAATGGTCAGAATATGTTATATCTAATGGTTAACAACAATTTGTGAACCTTTTAAGCAGGCAGTGATCTTGAATCCCACCACATACTGTTTGTCAAAGCAGCCACAGCAACAGCACAGTCAACAACACGAAACTAATGCATGAGAACATACTGAACAAAAATGGTCACTGTACTGTAGCAGCAATCTCTGTTCCTTCATCTAATCTATTGTCAGATGACTGGATTGAACTATGTAAATTGAACAGAAGTCCAATTTGTTTCAGTGGAACACTTGAAAAACGTCCATTTAAAACCTCAACGTGTTTACACACTATAGAAAAGCTCCAACCTACAGCAAGTCTGCATCACAAAGAATCTAATCTAATCTCTTTCCCACCACTTGTGTACTGCACACACAGTCCATATTCCTGCAAAAAAGGGAAAGTATTAGATACGTTTAAACTTATATATCAGTGGTTTTTACAATACCTGGTCTTAGGTGCTTTCTTTCGCAATTTTCTGCTTTTAGTAGAATATGAATGTATCAATATGTTCTGAGTAGACAATCTCTGGCCTCTCAGGAGCTGGATATAAGTAAACACCCAAAGAGTCTGGATCGTGATCTGAAATTAGGTCTGCATTTTCACTTTCAGGTGGTGGAACCTAGGAGGAGCACAGAGGTAAATTGATCCCAGATTTGATGGAAAAGTCCTCTGTTGCTCAAGGGGATCAATCCAATGTCGCCTTTTGAAGATATAGCAACACTGTTTAGCATTCAAAAAGCAACTCCCTCTGAGAGAACAGAGGAGTGCAAATAAGAAAACGGTTCATTTCTATGCCCCCATGGTAACACAAATGTACCCTATCAAAAAAATCCCAGACAAAGGCACAGCAAGAGGGCCTGGGGCGTCAATACCTGTCCCAAAATCTAAACCAGAAGAGTTCTGTCTGCCAGTCTAATTGGCAATCAATCTACACTCACAGAAATCTTGAAAATCGAACACGTTCCTTTCCTTATTTCCTCACCCTCCCATGCGATTGTATTTGGATGGCAATGGAAAATAGAGGCACTGCATAGGTGATGAGGGCATTATGAAAACGGACTTGTTCTAAATAATTACCACCTCATTGTTTTGACATAAACAAATCGATATAACTAAAGCAATGCACTTTGTCAGACACATAAAAAAATGGCATAGAATATGAAATGCTGTAGCAAATGCTTGTGACATTTGGCATCTCATATACCACAATGTTATACAAGAAATCAAGCACAGGGTTGATCATACTTTATGAGCGTCACCGGTGAATGTGTTTTTCCCTTCAGGGACACATGATTAGATTAGATTGATAAGAGCAAACTCATGCATTTTAATGTTACAACATTTTCTCTTTTATTTATTTGCTATTATTTATTTGTCTATTTATATATATATATATATATATCTTATCCATTATTTAAGCTATCTATATATTATGTTTATTTATTATTTATTCATTTTTCATCGTTTTTATCTAGCTTTATTACAGCTTTATTACTTGTTATTATTATTATTATTATTATTATTATTATTATTATTATTATTATTATTGTTATTATTATTATTATTATTATTATTTATTACTACTGTTATTATTTTATTTTATTTTATTTATTTTTATCTAATTCATTTCTAACTTGACTCCAGTGTTTCCTCACTGCTCGACGATGAGATGGCGCTTCCTCAGTTTGTGCTTTGTTCATAATGGGATGGGTGGGATGGAGGGTCAGGGGTGGAGAATTGGGGTTGGGCTGTGGGTGTTGGGGTGGAGGGTGTTTGCTTGTTTTTATGTTTTTATCTGAAGCACTTTGTGTTACATTTTTTTGTATGAAAAGTGCTATACAAATAAAGTTTGATTGATTGATTGATGATTGATTGATTTTATGATCTCTGTGCCACACACATATATGCACAAGCCTCCATTTCAAGCATTAAAAGTGATATGCTAAGCCTCTATCACCACTCACTGGATGTAAGCAAGCTTAGCGGAGCCAAACACCTGGAGTGGAGTGAGGGGCCCGAGAAGCAGAGCTTAGGAGCAGAACGCCGCCTCTGCTCTAAAGCCAGGATGGTATTGATGCTAATAGGGCTGGGGCAGCCCCGCAGCCCGCCACCTGTATAATCTCCTCTAATACTCTCACCACCCGCGGCTGTTTACTTTTCCATTTGCCTGAGTTATCCTTCCACACATTCATCATGTTTGTGAGATGATGCTCTCTGCAGCCCCTTGTAGAGTCTAGAAATTCCAGCCACTGATGCTGTAAATGGAGTTATTGTATTTTATGAGAAAGAAAGGGAGAGGGGGAATAAACTTAGAGTCATCCATACATGATTATTCATTTTCATGAGCGTGTTTCTGTCAGCGTTGCCGCATGTTGAAAACCAAATAATCATACAGAGACTTGTATTTGAAGCTGGGTTATTGTACTTAAATCCAGATGAGGATTTACGTACTGTTTTCAGCTCTAAAAACTCACTGTACACTACCAAATGATGCACAGGAGATAGCAAGTCAATATAGCAGACCATTTTGCAGCTATAGAACCAAATATTTCCTTCAGGAGTTGGTGGAGAAACAAACAGAGCTAAAAGGAGAGTGAATACTGGACAGACAGTCAATATGTCAATATGTGCTGAATGTAATAAATTTCAGAGAGAAATTCTGCCATATCAACTTGATGATTGACTATTTATCAAATCATTCATATTTACTATATACTGCGCTCTATTTACTGTTCATTATTGCCAGAGTCCAAATTCTGAGTTGGTAAATGTATTCACTATTATAGTGCCCTCCAAAATCCACAACAGTATGAAAAAATATGTGAGTGAATTTAAACATTCTACTACCAGTCATAATCCTGAAGTAATTCAGGATTACTTAATGACTACTGATATCACTTTACTTGAGGGGGCACAAAAAGTGTAACTAATTAGTACTTTGTAGATTTAATTAAAGTTAATCAGGACCGATTTGTATATCTCCCAGTCAGTTCTCTAAATCATCATACAGTCAGAGTTATCCAGTAACTAATTATGAATAATTCATCATTCCAGTTACATTTCTCACACGTTCCATGGAATTTAGGAGGCTATACTTACAGAATATGGCAAAAATGGAATATAATATACATAACTGTTTTAAAACACATCCCTGATTCCTGATCAGTTTTTATTGCATTATGTAAAGATGCACTCATTCTAAACTTGATGATTGATTCTTTTTTTACTTTCCTTTTACACAGCGTCCCAACTTTTTGTGAATTGGAGAATCATTTTTTTGTTACCTTACAATAAACCTTTTATATCTACACACACTGCCATGTTTCTACAGTAGCCCAGAACGGACAAACACTTATGGCTTATGGTTTTCAAATGTTTTCACATGTTTCACGACCATCATAGTTTCTCTTTAAGCTATAAAAGGAAGGGCGAGTGGAAGGGGTTCACAACTACACTGCTAGATGCCACTAACTCTTAAACACTGATTCTTTAACTACTCACATTTTTGTGTACTGTGGTGTAAAATAGTTTTTGTGCCTAAATGTTGTGTCCTCTCTCTAGCAGCTATAGGAGCCAGGAGAATGACCTGAAGAGTGTGAAATGAGCCAGATACTGTTTATTACCAAATGGGTAGACCAGGAGCCGTTCCCCACTCCAAGGTCCACTGTTATTGAGGTCTGTTGTTTAACAGTCAATAGAGCAGGTAAGTGGCAGTGACTTGATGTTGTGGCACAGGGTACACAAAGTCCCAGCTGAGCTACACGATGGCCAATATCCTCCACACACTTCTCTTCTCGCTGAGCTTGTGCCCATATGTGTGGCACACTCCTATGGCAATTACCCAGATAAAAAATGTGCTCACAACTGAGTTGAAAGGATTACTTTCTACAATAACTGAAGTCTTGGCTGTCTACACATCATCCCGCAGAGTCCAAGAAAAGTCTGTAATTAAGCCAAGGAGACAAAATGGTCTGTCCCTAACATTTCTGTTGTAAAACTTAATGCAGTAATGAGATATGTAGCCGGTGGCTTTTGGCTAACTAGCACACATGTGGGACTTGTTTGTTAAACAGAAGTGTTTTTTTTTTTTGGAGAGATTAAGGAATGGCTCAGGAAGAAAAGATAACAAGAAAAGATTTTAATGCAAGATTTTGTATAATCATATCATATTTCCCTGTTTACACATTGTATTCTGTGTTATCAGCCAGTGTCTGGGCGATCTGTATGAGGTAAGAGTCCTGCAAGTCAAGCAACAAACAACTTGATCCTTAGAATTGCTGGATGTTTCATAAACTTTCAAAAATCTCCACTGCTCTGCTCTTCCATACCTCTGCCAACCCTGTAAGGCAAGCTTTCAGACTGCTGCTGGAGAATCAGTGTGAGAGGAGCATTGAGAATAGAGAATAGCCTCCTCCCTGGCTGAATTGGTTTTCTCTCATGTTCATCAAAGGAGTAGCACATCTAAGGTTAGATTTCTACGGCAATCCAAATGGACCCACTGCAAATAAAGCCTGCTTGCACAGGGTATACCAATGTTTGGAGAAAGACTTTGGTGTCTAGAGCAGGTTCACTGTCTGTTGCTGTGCCTCGGCAGTCTGCTGGAGTCCACCTCCACAAATCTAACCAAGTTTGCTTCTTAACAAAAACACAAATGTTTGAAACTTGAGAAAAGCTCAGCTACAATCAGGATACTCTACATCTTTGTCCTCAACAGTATGGCCCTATGGAGAGTGGTGAAAACTGCTCAGCACATCACCAGAACGAAACTGCCATCTATGGAAGACCTCTACACCCAGACATGCAGGAAAAAGGCCATCGGGGTCACCAGAGACCCCAACCACCCTCAGCCACAAACTGTTCTGCCTGCTGCCATCAAGCAGACGGTACCGCAGCATCCAGCCCTGCAGCACCAGGCTCAGGGATCGTTTCATCCCACAGGCCATAAGATTGCTGAACTCTTGAGCTCGCTGCGATGTCACTTTAGCAGCACCACATTGATACAAGGATGGGCTTCTGCCATACTTATAAAATACTTACTGGTACTGTACACATATGTTATACTGCATATTCTACTACTCCACCTGCATATATACCAGTATATAGTTATGTAAATTACATAGTAATCAATCACTTGAAAGATGAGATATTCCAGTCTGACCAACTTTGCTGTCCACAGACACTGTTATTATTATGCTTTAAAACCAGTGCATTAGCTTCAAATGTTGATACATCTCTATTGGTGCATGTGTGACATCACTTGTTTTCCAGCTGAGACCTGCTCACTTCAAACCAGTGAGGAGAGCATGACAAAAAACATCCATCCATCCATTATCTGTAACCACACATCCTCACTAGGGTCACGGTGGGGCTGGAGCCTATCCCAGCTGAGTTTGGGCGAGAGGCGGTGTACACCCTGGACAAGTCGCAAGTTCATCCCAGGGCTAACAAAAAAAAACACAAAATGTTTGCTAATGGACAGTTAGCTAGGTCACAAGCTCACTAGCTAGGAGATCTTCAGTAACTCTTGAAATAACAAAACGATGGGTTTCCTTGTCATCTTGATGCTAAAGTGACAATGAGTCAGTAAAATGATTTAATTTAATGATTTTAATGATTTAATGATACTTTCCACTCATGTTAAAACATTACAAAAATATAATGAAATATTTCCATAACTTTGGCAGATTGTTTTGTATTCATGTTGGAAGCCATTTCTTGTAGTGACAAGCTAATTGTGTTTTCTGGGCCTTTAATGTTTTACTATACAATTTGCCTGGATCAACATGTTAAATTGCTGGTGCAGATATTTATTTTATGTAATTAGTGACTTTCAAGCAAATAAAGTGCTGCAATTTGTTTAAGTATTGCTGTGGGCACTTGTAACAAATGGAAATGTGACTTCATTTAACAAATAAATGCAAGAGATGTGTATAGAGCCGCGTACGTGAACTCCTGTGACACCAGTGCGGCATTAATGGTTGGTTAAATGGTTGAGTGCCACGCTGAATATGTGGGTTTGTGTGTAGAAGTTGTATTTCTATCTTGTGAATTTACTTCCTTAGAAATGATACCAGTGCTGCCAACAGCTTTCAATGCCTATGAGTGCCTCACAGGCCCTGTACACCACTGTGCTGGCTCTGCTGATGGCAAATGTGAAGGTAGCGACCCCTCTGGGATTATGATGGGCGCATTTCTGATTATCATTTAATGACATTATAATTACATTTTCGTGTCAATGTGTCTCAGTAATTGCCCCAGTGGCTTTTATAGTATATAGCTGAAGGAGCGTTCAGAGACTGGAGAGCTGTGCTGAATAATCACAATTAGAAACATATGAGTAGAGAAATTGAATACAGAAAGTTATTTACTGCAGGTAGACATAATTTATACTATCATCAATAAAATTATTCTTGTTTTTATCAGTTTAAAAGCAGCTCTCTCAAAGTTTGAACAGATTGAAAAGAAATAACCTCCTACTCTGAACAATCTGTTGTTTGTGTATGAGAATTATGTGAAATGTGCGACTAGGCTCTACAGCCTGAAATTAGGATTGATTCACCAAAAACTAAGACCACTAATTATGTGAGACATACTCCCATTCTGAAATAACCTTTATCAATTGTTGTATCACAGTTAGTTGATTAAAGGCAGTGATTACCTTTACAAATCCTTCTATAGCTTTCAGTAAAATTTTGTCACTTTGGCTCATCGGAACAAATTGTTGAAGTCGAGGGGAAGCACATGTAAGAAAGTGCCAGCTAGTTAGCACCTGTGTTGCAGACCTATGTCTACATTTCTGATATATATAAGTGAACATTTAATGTGCGTATATGGCAGCTGTCTGTCTGTGCAGAAACAATATGTCTGGTGCCCTGCTGAGGTCTACGTTATCCATCACACGTCGAGAGTTCTGGCAGGATGGAGAGGTCATTGACCCTTCGACTCTGGCACTAAATCCATGGTGAAGATTACTGGCTTCCGATATCAGGCCCCACTGAGCCACAGTGGAAGATTGCACATGAATCTCTGTGAGAAAATAATAAAAGGCTTGGTGCTTCTCATCTCAAAGCTTAGCACTGAAAAAACACCCACACAATCACACAGCTGCACTGACACTCTCACATATTTACATGCACAGGATCAAGCACCACAATAACACATGTACTGTATACAGACACACCACTCAAACAAGAGATATCGATTGAAGTTTTAATGAAGTGAAGAATAATGACAAAAGGTGAGTGGACAACTTAACTACTCATCCATCTGAGCAGATTAAAAATTTAAGATTTTTTCTGTAGGCACCCTTTTAACTCTAAAGCGCCTCAGAGGTATCATTTCAGAGTTGTCAAGTGTGCAGATGACAGGTGGCTCTGAAGATGAGCTGGTTACCAAAGCGCATCCTCATAAATGACTGTAGGATCTTCCAACTGTGGGGATGATGTATGAATAGCCTGAGCTGAACTTGATGCTGAGTATATAGCCATATCACAGCTGTGCTCAGGATCAGGCTCACACACACGCAAAGCCGGCCAATATGTGCCACCTGCACGCACATGGACCACACACACAACATCACAGCTGCTTCTCACACACACACAAGCCCACATGTGCAAAGTTCACGCATGGCTGCACTCTTGCACAAATACACACATTTATGTAAATTGAGGTAGGCTGTGAAGGGGCAACCAATGGTGAAATTGCATTCCAGCTTTTTCTTTCACAGCATTTGATTCACAGCTGCTAAATGAGGCACTCATAGCTTAAAAACACGGTATATGTTTATGCTTAAGATAAAAAAGCACATGTTGACATGGATCCATGGACATGCTTTTCCGTTTTGTGCATTAGCTGCTTATATGGTTACTTAAATGCATAATTGCTTACATTCAAAGTTCCACTTGATTAAAGTCAGTCAGTCAAGTGAAACTTTTATTTGACTCAATGGTCAAACCAAAAAATGATCACCTTTTAAGCTGATGTGGCTATTGTGTCAGCAAACAGTTGCTTATTGACATATCTAAGCAGACATGCAGCAGCATTAGCATTCATATTGAATTCTGTTCCCAGCCACCTGGTCAATACAAGTCCAATCTTCACTCTTTTTTAGCTCTGTTTTGGTCTCCACCAGCTCCTGAGGGAAATATCTGGTTCTTTATTGCCTAAATGCTCCACAGTGTTCACCAGCTAGTCACTTACTAAGTCTGCCTGCCATTTGGTGTTGTGCAGGTAGTGTGAAAAGGAGTTTTTAGAGCTTTCTCACTGTAAACAGCTGTGTGGTGCGGCTGAAAAAACAAGAGTGAACCATAGCAGTAAAGTGAGAAAATCAAATCAATGAGCTGGAAGATGCTCTGTAAAGCTGAGAAGAGCTGCAAAGTCACTGTGGGTTTGTCACTATGAGTGCCACCTTTCACATTACACATTTGATCCAGTCTTAAATATTAGTTTGTGCAGCTTTAAATGTAAAAGTGGATGTTGTAATATGTTAGTCAGTAAATGTGCACTGCAAATACGACTTCAACTAATGATTCTTGTCATTATCATAATCTGCTCAATATTTTCCCAAATAATTTGTTAATCTTAGTTAATTGCCTTATAAAAATGCCTTCTAAAATTAAGCAAGCCTATTATAACAACAGTACATCTAAATGAAATGCAATGTGTGTCCTCATAGGTGTTAATAAATACAAGTACATATTAACATTTGTCTGTTTGCAAGTGTGGGTAGGCCATACGTGTCCACATATCAGCATGCGTGCATTTTCAAACATCAGTAGCCGCCTCGTTGCTGCACTCTAGCTCTCTGTAAATGTGTGCACAGAGTCTACTGAGATTCCACCGAGTCAACAGAGCCAGACAGACCTCCGTGCCGTGTGTCTGTCTGCCTGCTAATCCTCACACTTTCCATGCCTCCTTCCGAGCTAGATATCAAGCAAATGAAATGAACACACATCCCCAGTCGATGAGGCTTCCATTTGAAAGCATGAGGCATTAATGCAAGGCCCTTCTCCACTCCTCCCACACTACAGTATAAGGCTGAGGAGGAGGAAAAGGAGGGGGAAAAATTACAAGGCGGAACTCCCATGGGCTGATACTCAAATGATAGATTTGTAAGGAAAGCTCTTCATGCTAGGCAGAAGCATAAGGGTACATTTTATCAAAAAAAGAGAAATGTGTCAAAATGTTTTTCACCCCAGATATCATCCCTGCTGGTTCTTAAATAATACAGGATCTCCTCAACGGTTGAATTCCCGCTTGATAATGAAGCATGAAAGAATACTCAAATGCAATTATTTGGAAACACATTAGATTCACAGTGACTAGAAAATGTAAAATATATTTTTGCCAATAATATTCAGCACCACTGTGTGGTTAATTGACATATATTGCCTTATGGGAAATGTCTGTGTTTATATATTGCATGTTTAAGGCTTACAATGACCACCTGCCAACACAAAATGCAAGTAAAATTGAATTTGCCTTCTCACAGCGCTTGCCTGCTGAGTCAAATTCTATAACCCCTTTCTTCATTGCAGCGTGCTATGCCCAAAACAGTTGGTTGAGGTGTCAAGCGTGGAGGTGCATAACGAATGGAGAGAAGAGACAGCTTCCGTTGGAAAATAATTCTTCCTTGAAGTTCAGAATGGCACGTTGCAACCTACAGCACCATAAACGCCAGCGTGAGGCCAAATGCAAATGTTGTGCCTGTTAACTGAATTTACATTCACGGAAACATTGAAAGTCCGCTCACATGTTTTTCATGCTTAACAGCGCATGTTCCCTCTGTTCTCCCCAGTAAATGGATCATCTGCAAGCTTCCCTGCTGGGCAGTAACAGGTTCACCACTCAAGCAATAAACCTGGTATGCATTTTCTCTTTTCCGCTGTAAGTTGCAGTAAGGAGCAGGCTGACATAGCCCTTTTGCCAGAACCCCTGGACTCCACACAGATACTAGCTCCTAAGGTCATCAAACTGTCTTTTGGAACTGACACAGATGACTTACTGTATGTTTCCCGTTCAACAATAAACTTTGTTGCTAAGTTTTTTTATTCTGACCTCAAGGAAACACAATTATATAGTATATGGGGCGACAGTGGCTCAGGTAGTAGAGCGGGTCGTCCAATGATCAGAGGGTTGGCGGTTCGAATCCCGCTCTGTCCCGGTCGCTGTCGTAGTGTCCTTGGGCAAGACACCTTACCCACCTTGCCCCGTGCGAATGTGTATGAACGTGTATGAATGTTTGGTGGTGGTCGGAGGGGCCGTTTGGCGCACATTGGCAGCCACGCTTCTGTCAGTCTGCCCCAGGGCAGCTGTGGCTACAAAATGTAGTTTACCACCACCGGTGAGAATGTGTATGAATGAATAATGGTTTCTGTAAAGTGCTTTGGGTGCCTTGAAAAGCGCTATATAAATCCAAGCCATTATTATTAGTATATAACCTTTTTGAATTAAATGTTCATTTTATTGGATAATTCTGCACCTCATTGATTTCAACTGTAGTGTGTTGGTCCAGGTGGTGATGCAGTCATGTAATCTGACTATTATGCACAAGGTCAGAGTTTTCATCCTATCACAGACTAACCATTTGTGTTTTTAATAACTATAACTCTTTTGCTAGCTTCATCCAAGTTTCTATGTTGCCCAACCCTGACCGTCGTTTAGCCATATTTTATCCATTTTCTCCTAACCTTCAGCATACCTTAGCAGCCATGCTCTGACATTGTAGAAATTGAGAATTGTTGACATTGGATTTAAAAAAAAAACTTGTGCAGAGTTGTCGAAGGCCTCTTTCTCTCCAACCCAGGCTGGAAGAAATGCATTGCATTTGTCTTGAGTGTACTTTGGCATGTTATGTAGAACATACAGCATCCCTGGGAAGCTCACAACAGCTGTTCGCCTATGCCAACAACAGATCGTACACTGGTTATGTGGAGGCTTTTCACAGCCAGGAGGGGGGGCTTTCTGCCAAGATTATGGCAACTTTAGGTGCTCTGTTCAATGCAGCAGTGATAGTAGACATCTGTGTGGCCCCGTCTTGGTCTTTTGTCTTGCTCTGTAATCTTTTACAAGCTGTTGAAATTTAATAAATCTTTCTGAGGGTCTATGATAAATTGTGGCACTGGAGATATGAAGAGGATATTTATAAGCTCCTAGATTGTACTAGCATTACCCCAATTAGCTGGTAGGTATAAAGTCAGGTGTGGTGGTTAATCCTTGATTCTATGTGGGGTCGCTTTGGGTCCATATTGATTTCAAGAGCTGTGCGTATTTAGAGAGCCTGTGCTATTTCAGACCCATTGTGACTCCAGTTGTATGATCACAAGCCCTCATTTTGTGGATGTAGAGTGGGAGTGATGGTGCTCTCTACAGGGCCAGCACTGCGTGAAAAAGACTAGGCATGTCTGATTTTCTCAGGAAGAACAAATTTCTTTAGTGTTGCCTGTAGAGCTTGTGATCACAGGACTGTGGTTAGAATTTGTTTTGGTGGTTCATTAAGCACATAGCGTTGTGTTTCAAAGTGAGCGTTATCTAGGCCAATGTTTCACAATTAAAAACTAGAACAAAATGTTTACAAAGGCGTTGCAAAGTGTAGCCCCTGATAGTAAGAGTGACTGAAAGTACAACCACCATTATTAACATAAAATAAGTATATGCCTTTGACTTAAATAATCACCACAAGAAATAACTGACTAATAAGAGTCACATTGGCCTGTTGATATTTGTAGAATTATAATAAAGCACTAAGGCTGATCATATCTCTCCTGTTTCAAGGATTTGCTGAATGTATATATCTCATATCATAATGTTACCAGTGTGATTCTGAGCCAATCCCAGCATCATTGTTCAACAACACTCAGTCGCTTTCCATTAAAGAATTTCCCGGGGCATTAATAGATGAAATTCCTAGATTGTATCAAAGCAATTATTTGAACACAATGCAATGTTTTTAAAAATGAAATTGAGTTATTTTGCATTCAAATGAGTGTGAGACGCTGCGGGGCAGCCGACCAACACGTATTGTAAACATTAAAGAAAAACGCCGATGACATTGTGAGCCAAAAACATAGGATTAGTCATGTAAAAACAAAGCCTCTTAAATTGGGAAAGACTCAAAGCGTTTTTTTTTCTTCTCCAGGTCCATGTTTGTCTGTTACAAAAAGGATTCTGCGAGAAGAGTTGGTGTTTGATGGAAAATGAAAAGAAAATGAAAGCGAGTGAGAGAGAAAAGCAAATCCCATCCGTCCCTCTATACCCCGATTAATTAGTTCCAAGTTATCCATGAAAGTAATACACTGATAAGGCCAGGAACAAACAGAAGCCAATTACTGGCATTTCCCTGTGAGCTCAGAGCTCCTGAACACCAGCAGCACTGATGGAAAACATTTAAGGCTTGTGGGATGATTGGACAGGTGTTGACGGGTGTTTGCAACTGCTGTCTTTGCCTGGTAGCACAGAGCACATCTTTTCATTACCAACACGAGTACCCACCCTTATCAAGCTGTTTTCATCGATGATGAGAGATGCGACCTCGCATAAAAAAAGCCATCCACAACAACAGCTGCGACTGAAGGAATTTTTGGGACCTGAGCAGTGTCTCAAGAGCCACAGAAACATGCGCCGAGCATGAAAAAAACACACACATTGAACCAAGGTCTGACTAACATTTAATATCTCTAATCTTCAGTTGTGCTAGTGTGCCTTGTCTTGCATTATACTTGTGGGATTGTGCTGCTGCAACATCATCAATACACTGATTAGGCTGCCGCCATGCTTCACAGTCACCCTTTGACCCGGGATAAGAGTTTTTCTACAATAACCCCAACAGCTGGATTCCTCTGCCCGCAGCATAATTAAGAATTGATTAACAGCCGACTGGTCTGCTAATGCATCAATGCTCAAAACCACAGAGTCCGGAGCGTTCAGCAGATCTCTACGGGTCTCTTTCTCAGAGCTTACAGAGCTTACAATTTTTTTTTATGTAGAAACATCGCAGCTACACTGGCTTCTGGATGTTCTGCCTCCAAACAAGGCACGAAATGACATTTTTTAAAGAGCACGTTCATTCTCTTCCTCATCATTATCCATTCTTGTAAAACATAATAATCAAGCACAATCACCCACCATGTAATCAGTCTCTTTTACTCATTTGAAAGCACCTTTTTTTTTCTTCCTCCTGCAGTGTAGGCGTGTACATTCTCCCAGACATCATTCATCAGAACACACATCTACGAGCCTTTTTTCTTGATTCTTGAGGGGAAAGGGAGAATGTCGACAAGCAGGATTGATTTGTCACCAGAGTAGGGCCTCGTAAACTTGGCCGGACCCTGGGGATGTCGACAAAGCCTTCACGCGGACTGGCTCGCCATTGGATGAGGCTGTCATTGAGAGATAATTGACTGTCAATTAGGGACAGAGACAACAACGTGAGTCAGCAGGAAGGCAGTAAATCACTACCTGTCAGACGGCCTTGGCTTCACCCGGTCTCGTCTTCATTCCCTTCACTCTTTGTCTCTATTTCTCTTTTATACATGGTTCACTCTGAAGTACCCTGCTCTTTCACGTTCTCCGCACCGTTTCATGCTGCTCCCCCTGATGGTATTTACAGTATCTATGAACAGTGCCATTTTGTTTCTCCCCGCGACCTTTCCGAGGAGTGATCACTCCATTCACCGCATCAAGACAACTGACTGAGTGGTCCCCGTTTTAAAGGTCTCCCCCTGCCACGAGCTGATTGTTGCCACTCATGTCTTGCTTTGCTTGAAGGCCAAATAGTCTCGCTAACATTCCCCAGGTTACACACATTGACTCATGTATGTGGCTAACCCCCTTTTATCTCGTCATTGTAAGATCTGAGCGCACTCATGGCACTGAAGCGGCATTTATCCTGGTAAGCTCTATTGAGTTGCCGGCTTTTGTCTGCGCTTACAAGCACAAACACAATGCTGTGAGGTAGTCAATATGTTCAAGAGCTATTCAAATAGACCAGCTATGTGGTTCTACTGTAACAAACCCACAATACAGTATGTCTCCAGTTTGACCAGAAATTAGGTTTGCTTTTGCGCATGTAGCAGCAAATTCTTCGATTTTGTGTGTCGTTGGAATTCTCATTTGTTTAGGAGTGACACTACTAATCAAAGAGGCTTTAGTGCCGAAGCAATTAACCGGGCTCATAATCAGACTGTTGATGCCAGCTGGAAAAATTGAGAGTGTTAAGTGCAGCCTCCTGCAAACATTCTCTTGTTTGTTGAGCTATAGACTGGGAGAACTACAAGTGCACCTCTGTATTAATAAAAGGGAGAAATCTCACCGGAAACTAACATAGGAACTCTGTGTGCTGGTTCACCTGCTGAGGCTGAGACAATGGAGCTAGCCATCTGAGACTTCCCAACACTACAGGGAGACTTATGTCCTCATGAAACCACAAGGAACAGAAGAAGTTGCCATTGGCGGCTGCAGGGGATGTTCCTACAGCGTCAGGTTTATAATGACAGCAGCGAGTCAGTGTGGTTGGCTGGTGCATTACTTCCATTTCATGTTGCCTATAGCTGCATGCTCCTGTAGTCCTCATCTTGCCTACGGAGAGAAACTGTCGTAAAACTCCCACCAAGATGCTGTTAACTCAATCAAGCGAGAGCACGCTAAAGACAATGAGGTCCAGATGTCATTTGTTTGAAATGCAGTAATCTTTTAGGAATCATTTGGAGTTAAGGAAGTGGACATATTTATCACTTGAAAGCTTTGCCTGTCATCACGCTTACCATTTAGTGACTTACTTTATTAAAGAGACGGAACAATCTAGCATGATCTCTTATCTAATTAGTTCACACTCCACAGTGGCATTTAATGACCACATATATGTGCAGATCTGTGAAAGTCACGTGGAAGAAGGAACAAAGTAATTGACTTGTCTTCATTCAGTTGGGAGTCGTATTCTTACAACCTTGACATTCGAAAGTCAGTTTTGCCTTGTAGACATTCAATTGCTCTCAATTAACATGTGAAAATTGGCACTATACAGTCATAAAAGCAATGGATGCCCATATTTCCCCCGCAGTGTGTCACTGCTTGAGGGAAATGGCTGGTTTTGATTCGCAGCAGCTCTGCCATACCTCTGCCGGTGTGAGAGGTCTAGGCCCCTTTAACTGCTGTGCTGATTCCTTTTTAATGTTCAGTTAATGAAATAGCATTTTAATTCAACTTGTGTCACATTGAGACTGGCATTAATTCTGTGGACAGAGGGAAGAGTCTAAATTCTGTCCTTTTTATCACCAATGTGGAAGAAAAATAGGTGCTTTTGAAGGAAGTTCCTCATGACCAGCATCTGTCAGCAGACACCTGCAGCACTACTCTGAGCAGGTCGCTTTGAGTTGTTCATTTTATTACGTTTCATCCTCATTCTGCTCCTCTTTGTCCCGAGGAAGATAGCTTTTGAATTTCATAGACAGTCGTGTCTGCTCGGAAATGTTTATTAGGCAGACAACCCTGAACACACACAAAAGCCAATATGGAGGGAAAAAGAGATTAGTTTTCACTTCTGCTAAAACATGGACTGATGTGTTTTTGCCACAGGCAACAGATTTAAATGGCTGTGTGTGTGTGTGTGTGTGTGTGTGTGTGTGTGTGTGTGTGTTTCTTGGTTGTGTGTGCATGGTGGTGTCAGAATGTTAATCGGTTGTATTTGAGACATGAATTATCTAAACATGTTTAAGTCTGTCTTGTAGCATCTTTACACTTATTGTTACTGTTATTGAGGAAGGCTGTGAATATGCCAGGATGTAGATTATTGAAATGTGTTCATTACTGATACTGTATATTTTGATGACTGAGGATTTCATTTAGTTAATGGCTGAATTGGTCCTATTTAGAGGAATAGTTCCACATTTTGGAAATATGCAAATTCGCTGTTAGACATAGACAAATCAACTCTCGTTTCTGCACAGCCAGCCACTGGTCAGTACAAAGACTGCAAATACAGGGAAACAGCTAGCCTGGCATTGTCCAAATGTAAAAAAAAAAAAAAAAAAATCTGCCTACCAGTACATCTAAAGTTCAGAAAGTATCATGTTTTATCTTGTTTTTTTATCTTTAAAAATCCTGCAGCTGAGACTAAAACAAACAAGATATAACATGTTAATTAGTGAGCTTCAACAGTGCTGCTGGTTTCCTCCTTACAGACTTTATTCTAAGAAAAGCTCACCGGCTGCTGGCTGTACACATTCATATTGAAAGACAACTAAAGGGAATACGTTTATTAAAAAACTTTTCTGGAAAAAAGTCAAGCTTTAAATATGACAGGTCCCAGATTTCCAAATTACAAGGCACTAACTAAAGTATTACTAAACCTGATAAATCTAAAAATCCCGATAACTTTTGTCTGTGAATAACACTTTTAATTGTACTGAATTCAAGTTGGTTATTAAGGTTTGCCATGCAGTGCCCCTAAAACTATGTATAAAGAACTAACAAAAACAATAAAAAAAAGAAATCCCACATGATATCAATCATTGCGAGTTGTGTTATGTAAGGTGCCTATTGTTCATTATTCTGACCACAGGCAGGTCTTTGAGGCGACTGGTTCAGGGCCTGATGCTCTGTAAACTTTTTCCTGAGTTAGAACAGCAGTGGGTGCTAGATGGCTCATGTCCTCCATGACACTCACAGTCTACTGTATCGAGTTGTTTTCATGTCTTGAAGCTGTGGCAGTGATATTGCTATTATTTCTAAAGCCGTTTAGATGGACGTTTATTTATTTACTAAACCAACTGAATGGTTGGAAAATGAACACATTCTTCCGTGTTTTGATTCCAATAAAATGGTGCCGAATTAACTACATCATGATGGCGAACTATGTCCGGTCAGGCTGCAACATGACAAGAAAAACATTTTTGCTTGTTTTCTGAATTGAGCATGTATTGATGAAGGATATGTTAACTTAGTTCATAGTAAAACACACTGATAGCCAGAACCAAGTAACACACACATGTTTAGCACTAAGCAAGGTGTCCAACTTCTTCTCTTACTTTTCTCCAATTAATCGAATTTTTTATTTGCTCTCTATGTGAATATGGAGTAGTATTATAGAGCTCTGGGGGCCTACAGATGGTTACAATAACAACAGTAAATATCTGTACCTCACGTTGAGAAGCAAGAGTGAAGATAAATCCATTTTTTAATCCTAAAAGTTTATAAAAACAAACTCAACTCTCGTCTCTCCCGCTGGTATATGACTTCAGATCAAAGCTCAAAACGATGTGACTCCAGGTGATTCTCCAAGAAGCTCCAGTTCTTCCCCTGCTGTCTCTTTTTTGAGCTCTCAGCAGCTCTTGCAGTTGACAACTTTTCCACTAAAAGTAGCTAACACTTGTCCAAAAGCTGCTAAAAGTCATCGAATGACGTCATTTGGTAAATTGCATATTGATGACACCAAAACGCTAAATTGCATAAGGCTTAGGGAGAGATTACTTAGCTATAAGCTATTTAAAAAGTATAGAGATATCTTTAGCCAAATAATCACAAACTCACTACAGAGACGTATATTTAGGAACCCTAATCGAGTGAGAAACGTCTCTGCTCAAACCTGCCTGCCCACCTACTGCTGCTGCCTGTGAGCACAGTGCAAGAGGAAAGAGAGAGAGAGAGAGATCCCGGCATTTCTGGCAGAAGAGCCCTGCAGCATGTATCGCAATGAATTACAATATAATACTGTATATATATTTCTTGCCTTTCTCCTGATGGCCTGAATAAGTCACTTTGTTTCTAGTTGCTTTTTAGAAATAAAGGGTCTGAAAAGTCGCTAGATGTAACAATAAACTCACCAAGTTGGTACACTGCCTCTATCCTTTCTGCTCAACTTAGTTTGTCGACATGTTAGACTGAGAGCAGGCTAAATTCTACACTGACTCACTGTCGCCTCATGAGGACTGATGCTAGCTGGATAGCACGATCATTTCAGTAGATATTCCTGCAACAAAAAACGTCAACATTTGTTTTATTGATAATCCATCCATTTCTGTAACCGTTTATCCTTATCAGGGTCGTGGAAGGCTGAGGCTGATCCCAGCTGGCATTGGGTGAGAGGTGGGGTACTCCCTGGACAAGTCACTAGTTCATCACAGGGCTGACACAAAGAGACCAGTTACTATTCACGCTCACATTCTCACCTAACTGCATGTCTTTGGACTGTGGGAGGAAGCTGAAGTACCTGGAGAGAACCCACACAGACATAAGGAGAACATGCAAACTCTACAAAGAAATGGTTGATAATGTTACATAATTGTTTAAAATGTTTTTAATGTTCCTCATCTATAATTCTGGCCCAATCTTACATATTGCCCCTTTAGGAATAAGCATATTTCCTAAAATGTTGAACTGTTCCTAAGAGAAGCAAAGACTTCGCTAATGGCCTATCCCATTTTACCAGCTCACAGGCCCATAAAGCTGAATAATAGAACTTGTAGCATGAATCTGTTATCCACAGTGATAACTGCTTTGTTGGTGTTTTACTTTATCTTATCCTCCAAAAAAAGATGTTCCCCTCAGCTGCCCAGCTGCTGCCTCTGACCAACTCTGAATAGCTGTACGTACATAGATTCCTCTGTACAATCTTATGTTTCCCCCTCACTGACTCTGCTTTCCCTTGCTTGCTTTTGAGTTGATAAATAAATCTTTACGGAGGTATCTGGCGCTCTCCTGAGGGCTTCAAAATCCATAAAATTAGTTCCATCTCACCCCCCCCTTTTCGCTTTGCTTACAGACAAACCGACAAGTGCAGAAGCAAGATAAAAGCTGGAGTTATGTGAAAACATTATTATGTGAAAGGGTTTTCCAGGAAACGCACTGCCTATACTCTTTGAGAGGTGCGCAGAGCCATGGATGAGAGAGTTTTTTCTCTGTATGAGAGGTTCTCAGCCAGACCTGCATTATTCACCGGAGTTTGAACAGCAGTAACAGCCTGGATGTCCGCCTGCATAAAGAAACTGCTGCTGCAAGGTAAACAACGATCCTGATGCTATACTGAGAAAGATACAGTCAACGTGCAAATCATTGTATAATTTAATTCAACAGCTCCTTTATGCATCTCCCTTTGAATCAAACCACCACAGGTTCATTATTGTGCAGGCATGATATAATAGAAAAGTAAACTAGCTTTTAAATTATTTATTATGACGCTTGAAATGTCATTTAAGGTTTTGTGACTTCAGTGATGATTAGATGTGTCTTTGTGTGTGTATGGTATCTTACATAAAAAGAAAATAATCTATCTTCCATATTTTCTTCAATGTCTACTGCTGCCAGACTATATAATGAGAATTTTGATGCACATTTCTGAATCTAGTGTGGATATATCCAACTATTTCTCATGAATAACTGACAAATACAGCAGTCTTTCTAATCCGTGCTATTCAGCAGGGACACAATTTCTTTTTGTCCACTGAGGTTTCCCTATTGACAGAGATAAGTAAAAGCAAATATACCCACAAAGAATATCCAGTCTAAATATAGAGACTGGATATGGAGGGATAGGTAAGCTCTATGGCAGTATTCAGTTTGGAGATGGGAATAAGTTTGTACCAAAGGGGTTTTTTTCATGACCAGAATGCTTTTGTGATCTATAGTCATAGCCTTCGGGGAATGCTATGAAAATGGAGCCAAAACAGCCTGGGGTCTGGTTAGTGCTCTCATCCAAGATGAGAACATTTAGAGAACATAACATCTGCGTGCCTGTTTTGGGATTTTTTTTTTTTTTTTATGGTTTGGAGATTTTGAGATGTGCAGTTTCCTTAAGAAAAAGCAGCGGCCACCCCTCTAAGCTCCCCTTTTTTCCCAAATAGTCCTACATTATAAATTCATAGGGCATGTTTAAAACCAGCACCTGTTCTTAGTGCTATTTTTATAAAGAGTCACATAAGCTAAATGTGCCTCTTTAGCCAAGGTTGAAATCTGTGTAAAAACCTCTAGCAATTCAATTAAAACTAAAATTAGCAAATCTTTTCTTCTTTCTTTTCTTTTTTTTTACCATGAACCACCCCAAATCCAATAGGTTAAACTAAGTATGGATATTTGAAAAAGGATTAGCATTTTTTTTTTTTTTTATTTTACAGCTGTAGGGAATAACCTCAGTGGGAGGAGGCTATTCGCTTGCTTTTCATTTTCCATTTTCCTCAGCCTACTCGCTGGCATGAAATTCCTATATGGGGTGCCTTGAAGGCGCCTTATCTCCCCAAACAAACCTCAAAAAGATTTAAGAGGAGTTTGCAATGTCTGGATTACTTGGTATTACAACCCCTGGTTGGGGAAACAATATGATTGCCAGCAAAAAAAAAAACAAAACAAAAAAAAAAATCTGTAATATTTGCAATAAAATTCAGTTTCTTTCCATTCCTGTCTCGGTTTTCTGGTTTCAAAAGGCTATCGTCACCACCTCTGTGAAACCCCCCACCCCAAAAAAACTGAGTGAATGTTTACTGCAGTGAAAAAGAGCGGTAGCTAAGAAACAGATCAGACTCAGAAAACAATCAGTAAAGGACATGTACCATGCAAGCTGTAATTAAAACCAAAATTGTTCCACAGTGCGGAAGCTCTTTTTGCCTAATCCACCTGTGAAAAATACAACCGAAGCTGTGAAACTCTACTGACTTGCAGTTTTTGTCATGTGTGGGCAAGTGTGACAGCTCACACGGTGGAGGTTTCCAGTGTATTGCACCATCCTTGAGTGAAATACAATAACCAATCTCAAGAACTGCACTTGCAGAAAAAGAGTTTAGTTGCTGTAGCTTCCAGTTAGAAACACGAGGAGAGAAAATAAAAACCAGGCTCATTGCTCTCCCACGATAATCCTTGACATACTCCACTGATGGTTTCTGAAATGATGAAAACTGACTCATATACGGTTGAGAGGAATTGGAGGAGTCAGATGCCCAGTGCAGCTTTTTCAGTCAAATTTATAATAAAAATGATTAAAAGATTGCAATGATTCTGTTCTGTTTACAGTTCCTCCAGAATCTCTAAATTCACAAATCATTTTTAAAGGGGGCGTATGAAATCCCTCTCGCACAAATCAGTCAGAACACCAGAGGATGAGCAAAATATTTTCTGGCTCACTGTCTTGTTTGCTCCGGCAAACTCACTGAACGCTGGGAAACACAACAGTCTTCTTTTGATCTATAGTGCTTATTAATTCAATCTGCCTCTGTGTCTGTTGCTGCCTGTTTAGCATATCCTGGTAGGGGGAAAAAAATGGAGCATGCTCTTTGTTTTGTTTTATTTGAGCATTTTTCACCCCTGATGACTAGGCAAGTACCTCAACATTGTCTGTTGTGCTGCAGCATGTTCACTGACAAAGACATCAGCTTGTGACTCACTCCTTACTCACTCCTGTAATAAGAGCTCTTCCCCAGCTGGTGCTGCAGTCACACCCACTCTTGTAGCATGTACACTGGCACAACACTGCCATGTTAAACCTATAATACCTCAGAATCAGCTTGGACACAGCAGTTCTCAACTGCATGTAGGGTTTTGTACCTACTGTCATGGGGTATTGTGCCTATGGGGTGGTATAGGTCTACCTCAAACTCAACTAACTCAACTAAAAATATAAAGTGTCCTTTGTTAAAAAATATATATATTTACATGTATTAAATCAACATTATCCTTCTATTATTTGTTGCAAGCCAGCACCCCCCAGTTTTATCCAGTCTGATCAAAAGCTAAACTTCACTAATAACCGATTCCATTTTACCAGTTCACAGGCTAAAAACATCACCAAGACACAAAACATAGCAGCCAGCTAATATTACTAGTCCAACAGTAAAAAGTCCAGTTTGGCGTCTGTCTTTCAGCCTTTTATTTCATGAAGCTCTTGGCCAGATTCTGGGATCTAGGTCTGGCAGCATCTTGCTCAGTCAAACTCACCTTTTGTCTTCTTTGCTTCCCCTGTCAACGTCCTCTTAGGTCTCTTTTGCCTCTGCCATTATGTCCATAGAAGCTGCTGAGCCCGGTTACATTGCCTACTCAAGCATGACAGGGGCACCACTCTCTGTCAGCATTCAAAGCTCTCTCCTCTCGGTGTTCTAAAGTGCCTGTGCTACACCAACACGCCCTCGGTGCTCTGAGCACCCAGACCTGGGAAGTACAGCTAACTGAGCGGCGCTAACCAGCTAAAAGCAGCTACATTTTGCAATTACTTTACTGTCCATCAAGAAAAAGGAAATCAGAGGAAAAACAGAAAACATTTTTCAACCAGTTTCACCTAAAACATTTAAATAGTTGGTGGTGCGTGACTTAAAGCTTAAAGCCTTTTCCCCAGTGTGAACTGTACCACGGCTTAAATTAGTTAAATTACCCATCACAATAATTTCTCGGTACAATTAAGATATCGATATTATGACGTTACTAACCATTTCAATTAAAGTGAATGAAGTTAAAGTTTCAAACATCACAAAAAAGTCACAAAAGATGTTTTCAGATGAGCTCATGTCTGATTAAAAAGAGCCAAGCTTCCCCTGGCTAACCTGCAGTTTGGCCTTTCTTTCTGTCAACCTGGAGCTCAAAGATACGTTGCTGAAATAGTCTGCTAATGGATCAGTGGCTCAGATGTATAGTTAAAAGTAATGGATAGACAATTCAACAGCATCAATTTGATCTTCACAAGTCCACCGAAGAGAAGATTATGTGTAATAACCAAGTGGATCAAAGAAGACCTAGCTGCAATAAGACTGTGCTGATCATGATGGAAGTGCTGTGTCTGCGTGTGTGTCTGTAATAAATTGCATCTGTGGCCATGGGGTGGTACCAAATGACCTATTTAACCTCTGCTCAGGAGGTGAAGGATCAAAGAGCAGAGGTTAGATTTTTCATGGAGAGCAAACGTGATAGAAAATTAGTAATGTTTGCCATCTGTCATCATGACAGTAAGAGGACTTACAAGATGAAGTAGTGCATTACCCACGCTGTTTCAATCAGCAAGACAAGAATAACAGAAAACCTGTCCTTGACCAGCTTTCTTGGCAAAGAGGTTGGATTATATGAATCACGGCCAGGCAAAGGGGAGAACACTCCTGATGTTACATGAGGTAAGACGCAAAGTTTTGTTTTGACAACTTGTAAATTGTGAAATTGTTAATAGCAATCAGGTGTGAAATTGTTAGTCCAGTCTGTGTCTCCCGGCCGGGTTCGCATCTGAACATTTCCCAGGTTTTAGATAATAGACACAGGTCCAATTAGGGGTTAGCATTCCTCGGCTCTGCATGGGTCTGGGTCCCGGCTTTCAGTTAATAGACGGGTGTGGTTCTGTGTAGTTATTCTTAATGTGTATTCCCCAGTCAAATTCCCCTTGAAATGAACTAAACGAGACAGAGGAAACACTACTGCATTTGTCCACAGGGGGCAACAGAATCAACACAAAATTAAAGTTTTTGCTAAACTAAAAATAAAGAAAGCTCATCCAGTTCATAATGCCTTCAACATATTTGGGTGGTGTTGATGATGGTGTACTTGAGTTCATCCAATTTAGGTGCTGCAGACAAAAATATTTGGAACCACTGTTTCAGATAATACATACCTACAAATACCTGGCAGTCCCAACCCACTCAAATATGATTGCTGCTCTTTTAGGCTGCATAGATGGGACTATCAAAATAATATAAAGGCACAGTGTGAAATGTCAGTTTGTCCTGTACCTGTATTGTTCAATGTGTGAAACGTTGTGCAGCAGCACTGCATTTCTGCTCAATAACCGTGACGGTGACAGCACAAAGAGAGGTGTTCCTTCCTTAACGCAGCCATGAGAACACTGCAGCTACAAATTTCAGAGCTGCTTCTCCGTCTCTTTCTGGCAAAACCACCTACACTCCATGACTCAGTCTGTGTTTGCTTTTGCTTTAAGGACAACTCAAGCATCTCAATTACTCAGCCAGTTCTCTCAGGTTGTGGAGGGTTTTTTTTTCGGATATGAATCCGACTATAGACCTTCACGTTACATAAACCAGAGAAAAACAATTTTTGCTTTTAAGAAAGGCCATCCTTCCTTTCTGATTTATTTGTCATTACATTTGAACATTTCTTTATTTGCACTATGTACATGTTGCCTTCACACAAGATTGGAAAAAAATCCCAAAACATAAATGTAATTAAAAAAAAAGTTTATCTTCTTTAATTCGGCTTAAGAGCATGACACAAAGAGAGCACTATCGCCCTGGCATTGAGGAATGCATTCAGCAAACGTCTTTGTTGCTTGGATGTGTACATCAGCTCATCACAATGAGAAGAAAATAACAACAGCATTGAAACCCACATACTGTTGTAACACATTGCACAATACCAGGTTGCCAAAGAAGCCAGATAAAAACACATCATTTGAATGACACGCTACATAACACAAAGCATGTTCATCATTATCAGCAATAAAACTCCAAGAGATGAAAGCAAACGTACAGAGTCTTTCAGTATAGTTACAGTGATGGTCATAATGTGTGCGTACACTGACATGGAATCAGTAGCTCATGAGTTATACCACCACGTGTTAAGAAGGGGTCAGAGGTTATAAGGCCAAACATATACAGTGTAACAATCAGCTATTCAGATGACCAGAAACTCAATGAGGCGAAGAAATCAATCTGCGTTCAGCTTACTGCCTTTCATCAAAACACAACTGTAGTGTTTACTCATGAAGGCAGCCAAAAATAAAATTCAAAGGAAAGCTTGGAGCCTTAGCTGCGGTTTTATTTAAGCAGAGCACACTGGAGAATATGGGCAATGTTCAGTCTTCGTTAGCACAACAGAACTGACATACATGTTTATTTTAAAGTGTTCACAGAGAAGAGGATGTGTAAATGGATTGTTTACTTGCAGGGTTTGACAGCAACCAGTGACGGCAAAAGTGGCTTATTAGTGAAATTAATGTGGTTGTGCTATTTTAGGGCTATGCTCTGGAGAGTACACATTCCTTCAGAAAAAGCCATTATGCGTAGCTAATTGTGCACCATAAATGTCAGGTATGACTAATGCAGGACCTGTGCAGGGAAACTAAGTGTATAATGTCACCTCTTGAGGCTTCACTGCTTGAAGGAGCATCTACCTAAGACAATCTAAGAACGCAAACTCAAATCTGAGTAATTAATAAGCCCTTTATACAAAGAGAATAAATGAATTTGTCAGAGTGTCTGCTTTTCAACTTGAGAAAGAATTTTTGAAATTGAGAAGGGCCAAATTGAATTGTCTCAATGCTTTATTACTATAAATGCCCTCTGTTTTAATAGCTGGATTGGGGAATGTGCGTAAAAGTACTGCACAAAATACGAGCCCACTCACAACCTGATCAATTTTAATTTAAGCTTTTTTATGATCTGACAAAAACAAGTTCTTAATCCAATCAATCATGCGTAGCAGTATACTGCTGGCATAGCTAGAGTCATGCAAAGAATAATTGATCACAGCTAAATTCAAAGCTGTCAGACTGCGACAGTTTGTTTATATGTGCAGCCCTGGAGGATATGTAAGGCCTGCCTTTTAATGACATTATCTACCTGATTTATAACTTCCTCGCCCAATGTGAACGGCTGATGTTTCATTGTGTTACCAGATGCAGCGATTTTGGGAGACACTGTACACCGCTTTCCCCTGAATTTTGGACCATCTGGCCACCTCACTTCTGTGCTTTACTTCAAAGGCTATAATGAACATTCCTTAAAGCGGGATTAATCAAGGTGCCTTTGGACAGCAGGCAACACAAAAAAGACAGACATAAAAACAAAGAACATTTGCATGTACGTAGGCAAACCATATCAGGCATGAACAGATTTTTGTTAGATTCCAGGGCATGTCTTTGATGGATGGACACCTTCTCCAAGGTAAAATACAGGCCCGAGGCTCCATTCAGATTCTTTCAATTCATGCCAGTGCATATTGTTCAATGAGAAAGAAACTGCCTCTGGTTGTATTTCAACATTTTTTTTCTCAGAGCTTTATTTTTCATTGATTGAAATTATTATCAGTAGTTCTGTATCTTTTTTTTGTGTACATTTTCCTGGAAATGAAATCTGTCCTTTGTCATGTTTTAAGAAACTGTGAGTGTGGTCATCTACCATGAGGCAGCGAGCCCAGAGACAGATGCAGTCTTCGTATTTTGAGTTGATGTGGAAAGCTCACGGTCTATTAAAGACTGTCCTGGGTGGCAAACTGCAATGACAGGAGACAGGAGGACACAGGAGGAGACACGACTCCACAGAGAGGCTACAGTTTTTACTGCAGTTCAAATAACAACAACATAAAGTTGGTTTAAGAGTGATTTTGTGTTGATTTCTAACCTTCCTCAACCTCTTCTCTTTAATAATTGCTTAAGTTCAAGGAGCTATCGTAACAGTCTATTTTCCTCAGTGTTTCTGTCAGGATCTTGGAAGTTAAAAATCCAGCCAAAAGAGGATGTAGTCAATGGGATGCAAACTGGACTCCAGCATGGAATACTTCCAAACCCTCTCCTAGTCTCACAAAAAACAAAAACTTTGTCTATCCCCAATTCCCTTTCTTCTCACCCTCCAGCTTGACCTCTCTCCAGTCCTTTGGCTAATCTTGGCTGACAGAGGGCCTGCAGGGAGAGAAAGCTGGAAAGAAAGGAAGGTGGAGGGAAAAACTGTACATCCCCGAAAAAACTTTCCTCGGAGTCTGCAAGAGCAATGCCGTTCTCCCAAGAGGAGGATGTTCTCCTCCTCCTAGGCTCCCGGGAGGTGTGCGGAGGGAAGGTGAGGCTGCTATATGTGTCCTGGTTTAGATAGGTAGGCGATGAGAGCTACCACCACCCCCACATACACGCCAGTGCCTATAGTGATAGAGAGGGCAGCGAGGAACAAAGCCCGTCGGGAGGCAATGTTGGCCAGTGGGAAGTCACCTTTGTTCACTGCCTTGGTGGTCTAGAGAGGAGAAAATGCAAGAGAAGAAAAAGAAAGTCAGATACAGTTTGGAGGGACCTCAGAGAAAGAGTGACCCATTTTTCAAAAGAACCATAATTACAGAAACTGTCTTGTATTTCTGTGGCGATGTGGGAAAAAAAAGGGAATGCATGCACAGGATGATGTGCCCATTGACCAAGCGACTCAGTGCAACCCTGGAGAGCTCATCATGCATGGCAGGACTAAAAAATGGCAATTAGTCAGAAAATGTCAAGAACCAGAGGTTACAGTCATATCAGCAGCTAGCAATGAATTGATAAATGACACATAAGAAGAACAGATTTATCATAATTTATCATGAGAATAAAAGAAACACAACAAACGCAGCACGGATTGAGCAAAACGTCTTTCAAGACTCAGGCAAAGAATACATTTTGGCAGTGCTGCTATTGTTTGATAAACATTATGAAAAGACTTCATCAACAATGTGCGCTAAATGGGGAAAACTAAAAATATGAATGCCTATATAGGTCATTAAAATCTGGTTCTTTGTGCGTCCACATTGCTTTGTTAAATGGTCATTTTTATTCTTGCTTATACTTATTTATACCATCAACATAACATCAACTCCCTTCAGGATGGCCCATTTTCCATATATTTAAGGTTATAGCGCAGTTTTGCAACCCACTATAGACACATATAGATCCTCTGTAGTGTTGTGTTAACCAGTCTGCTTAAATAACAGTTGCTTTTGCATACTACTGTAGTGCGAGCCGGTCAAAGAAGTAAACATCACAGGCTTTGTCTGCATGAAATGCACTGATGTTCGAATTGTTTTTGGCTCTATAAAAACCCACAAACACAAAAATCATTTTTAATCATGTGAGCCGCCTGAAATAAAAACCTCATCAAGGCAATAATAGAATCTGGCTTGTCAACAAGAACAGTGGCACTACGTTTTCTTCCTCGCCTCATTATGTTAGTGGCCCGTTGCCCTGCTGTCTCCCCCTCATCTGATGACTCTCTCTCGGTGCTTCAAAAAGGCACAGAGTCACACCTGCACACACTCACAACAGAAGAATCAGTCAGTACACTGAATAACAAACATCACTGAATGAGGAGGTGCTGACTTATAATTAATGTATGAATTGCTAATATTAATTGTTGTTTGATTCTATCAATATGTGTGCAATATTTCAACGGATTAGTGATGACAACTACATAAATATCCAATCTTTGAAAGAACTATAGTTTTGTTAATAATCTGTTATTTAAACAGTAAAATTAACATTTATTTAGAGGCGTGTCCAATATTAGCACCACCAAGTACTGTGGGAAATACCTGGCTTTTGGGGCTAAATGCTGTGATATATTCAGCAGAAGGTTATATTTGCTGTTGGATGCTAGTATAGTATGCAGTGTTTTTTTGTGGTGTTTGCTGAAACAGCTGCCTGCTCCGCCTGAAAACAGTACTAACTCACTCTCAGAGTGAACCAAAGCATTAAAGCTGCAGGTCATAAAACCGAAACAATGAACTGAAAAATGCTTTGAAGCTCTGTAGAGCTGAGGGTAACTTCCACCTGAGTTAGGTGAATTTTCTCTGAGCTTGTTACTGCTGGCATCCCCTTTCACATTACATGTAGTCTTTGCATCCATTGCTATAAAAAATATTTTTTTCACAGCAGCGTCCTGTGTGTATGATTTAATGGCATCTAGTGGTGAGGTTGCAAATTGCAACCAACTGAATACCCCTTACCTCACCGTCCCCTCCAAATGTGGTGGAAAATCTATACTGTAGAGCCAGTGTTTGGTTTATCCATTCTGGGCTACTGTAGAAACACGGCAGACCCAACAGCAATCTCTAGGTCTGAGAAATAAAGCCATGTTTACAGCCTGGTTTAGACGGTTTTGGTCTCTATAGCTAATTTCCTCGTCCATGACAACTGTACTGAGGGTGCATTTTTTTAACTTAGTAGTTCAAATGATATTAAGCCTTAAAGCTGCACATAATTAACAGCATGGCCGCTTGATTAAAAGGTAAGTGCCGTTACAGATGGCTTATTCAAGCACCCAGGCGTCATTCAGCCTGCCTCAGGTCCGTCGATGATCCATGTTCTTGCTGATATTTTGATTAGCCGGGTGGTGGAAGAAGCAGTACATCCAACATGGTGGTGGCCAGTGCTGCATATTTTCGACTTCAAAACTGCGCTTCAGAAACCTACAAGTGACATCACTTGGGCTCTGTCTATTCTTCATACTGTCATTGGGCGGACCCTGTGGAAGAAGTACTGTGGTGTCTGTAGATATAATAGGCTCATTCTGAAGTAACAGAAAACAGAACGATTCTTATTGTCAGGTGATTATACACTAATGAAAACATAGTTGTCACATTCTGTGTATTCAGAGCCCCCTAAATCTTACACACTAGATCTTTAAATAACTTGTTAAAGGGCACCCTGTGAAGTTTTCGCCACATTTCATTGTTAATCATCAATACACTTTTGTAAATACAAATTATGATTAAGTTGTTTTTATTGCTTAATTACAAATTATTTCAAACAGAAATGAAAAACACTTTGTCTATAATCAACAGTCTATTCCTAGTATTAACAACAGTATTAGTATTATTATTAGTGTGAATATTAGTATTAGTGTTAGTATTAGTATTAGTATTAGACAGCATCACTGGGAGTCCCTGTCAGTGTGAGTGAGACAAAATAAACACTCGTACTGGACCGACGTTTATTAATAAAGCAGATAACATCAGCTATGTAACTGGTGCCAAAAGAGGTTCTTGCTTTTTGTATCATTCCACTATCTGGGTAACGGATATGAACACTTTCCTTAAAAATACAACTATGACTTGCGGTTCAGTAAAGGTTTTTCTTGTATATCCTGCCCCATTGTTGATGTGTTTACAGTGCTGCTTGTGCTGGGTATCCTCCAGATGTCTTGCTATTTGAATGAACTTGCCTGCCATGAGGGAAATTGAGGGAAGAGAGACGCCTATGTTGATTTGTTGTTTTCATTTATATAGCTGAATAGAGGTCAGCACTGAAGCAGAAAATAGACACACAGCCAAAATGGTAAAAGGTGTTACGGTGACATTGTTTGGACTTTTCTATTTACTTTTTCATTTTCCATGCTCATTGTCTTACCCCAAACTAATTTCTGTTCTTTTATTCCAAATGCAGTCACGTATGAATCTATTAATTTGCGTTCTAGTTGATGAGATTCACTGGCGTAAACACTTCAGTATGTTGCTGAATAACATTCATAATTAATCGTACCTATATAACCAAATACATCGGGCACACAAATATACTGAAAGTATCCCTGCACAGTTAGAAATGTAGTGTGCGAGTGTGTGAAACAGCCTTCATTATGCTGTTGGATTCATTCTAATGATAATGCTGCTGATGTGTGTGAATGTGATGAAACTGGTATCAGGGTCACCGCCCATAAATCAGAGGCCACGGTCATCTCTTATAAAAACCCATTGGGGAAGTGAGCCGCAGTAGACAAGGTTATGATTCTTATTCACGACAGAGGTTAAGAGTAACTGTGATTGCTAGCCAGATGCAGCGGCTGCAGTGATGCAGATTTTCTCTCTTACGGTGACAGCAAAAAGAAAACCAAACACCAAAGCAAGGCGCCACATGAATCCCTGTTTTGACCTTTGACGTTGCTCACAAGCTCTCAGACTGTGGGTAAAAGTGTCTCAAATGAGGTTTCTTTTCAAGATGCCTAACCTTACTCATCATAGCAGAGTGGGAAGCCCAGAAATCAGGGAGGATCTTGGAATCGAGTCACTGCTTTTCCTCAATGAGAGGAGCCAGCTGGTTCAGCTACCTGGCCCCGTGGCTCATTTCTTTTTAGGTGTGCTCTGCATAGCTTACAGTAGTGAGGGGAGAGAATGAGGTAAATGTAACACACACTGGAGAGTCTAAAACTCCTTTCTTGAGAACATCGACATTTCCCTGGAGAAGTGGAGGATGTTACCCTTTGACACTGTGAAACTGACCCAGATGAGCAGCTAAAAATGTATTATTTATTAGAAAGTGAATTTTGATCAACTGCTTTATGCCTAGACGTGTGGCAACCAAAGTGAATCAGGTCTATAATTATTTAAACATTATAATACAGCAACAATTAAAACAACATTAATAAACAAATAGCTCACAGACAGGATTGTCATTGATGTGCCAGTGTTTTGTTATTTATACCGATGTTTTTCATGAATATTTAATATTTACTGTCGCCTTTTCATCAATACATTGCACCTAGAATTACATAAAAAATACTGTATTATTCATAGCTTCTTCCCATTTGCACTACAGTCATGCAAACAGAGTCAGAAAGTGAACTCCCATCTAGACTCTGTTATTCCCTGCTTGTTTCTCAGCAAGTTAATTCAGTAGGACAGATGCAAATTAAAATTGACGCAAAGTGTGCCATGCTAATCTTTTGCCTATAACATCAGAATAATAACACATAGATGTCTTGTTTATCACTGCAATATACTACAAAGCAAATGCAGAAAGGACAGCTACGTCCTTGCATTTGTTTGGGAAGCCTACTGCACACAACTGCATAATGGCTACTTACTTATTTCAAGTGGTTTGTTATGTTTGTTGAAGTGGAGATGCAAGTTCTTGATTAGAACACTGCATATCCCAATGTTAGGGTTATCTTAGGCCGGAAAAGGGACATTTTTACATTTATTTCAGTGGGTTAGTTCATGGACTAAACTACAATACTCATGTTGTGTTCTGGGTTTGTTTACTTCATGTATCTAGCTACTAAATCTGTGCCTGGCTTGCAGTATCTGCTGTACAATAGCAACACAAAGAAGTTACCTTTGGGTTGTTTCCGATTGTTTGACAAAGAGAGGGAGAGTATTGCTCAAGCGACATAGAGAGTGAATGAGGGTGAGGGAGCACTGGTATTGAGAAAGCTGGCTAATCAGCAAAATAACATAATTTTCTGATTGTTTCATAGCGGTCACATTCAGGACAAATCAACACAGTCCCAGTAACCACCCCCTCCGCCACAGAACCCTGTGGCCACTCGCTGCAATACCTGATTTGGTCTGAATACAGCCTTTTTTTTGAGACATTTTTTGAAACAACATCAGGTTTGTAAAACTGTATCCTGTGTGTTTCTGTTGACAAAAAAGTGAGAAACAGATTTCAATAAATGACTTTCAGCAGGCAGCCAGGACACAGATTCAGTGTGACTGGATCTTGAACTGTGTTATGGGCACAATGATTTCTGTGGTTGAATTGTTTTTCCTCATGATGCAGCCAACTTTCCATAATAATAAATAAAAGACTCCGTGATGGTTGCACTGCTGGAAAAAAAACTGCACATGGGGTCTTTCCACTGTGCACCATGTGTTTCATTAGTGTCAAGAAGATTTTAGAAGACAATGCCTAATAGTCCAAGACAAAGAGAGCCCGATGAGAAAGACTCTTCAGACAAACGCCTCGAAAGGTCAGGAAACAAATCTAGACAAAGGACATGTATTCAAGACAGCTTCCATATCAATACAGTAATTACTGAAACAAAAGCACCGCCATGGAGGCCTTGTGGGAAATTAGGTTTGAGTTTGCTTTCAAATATGAGACAGAGCACATTCTCTGTTTGAGGATGTATTACGCCTCCCCAGCAAGATCTTTAGGAAGAGACAAAGTCCTGAAGAGAATCATATTGAGACAGTGGACGTTGTAATTATCTTCATCGTTGGCAGGAAATGGAGTTGAAGGGCACATGCCTGTTATTTAATTTCTCCACTGAAAGCATTTGTTAACCGCTGTAATTGATTTATCAGTCTTTTTCTCCACTTCACGACAAATAATTAAATCAAGAATGTTGTGGCTTTCCCAGGGAAACATGACTATGAAAAACTAAATATAATAATTCCATAATGTAGAAATGAGTACAATAGGGTAAAAGTGTGTGTGTGCTTATGCTCTCTGTATAGTGTAACACACCGTATATGTCAGTGTGAGGTTTTTTCCTTGAATCCCCTTGAGAGCGAAATGGTTAGAAACATTAAGGCTTTATCTCCACAACCTTGACAAAATGATTGAAATGTGGTGTCACAGAAAAAAAGATAACATCTCAGACGTTGCTGCATGGAGACTTATATTACGATGCATTCTGTCAATTCAGCGCCCTTAACAGGTTTTTCCTAAATAAACAAAGCATGAAGCCCCAAATCTCTCCCTTTCTCTCTTCCCCTCGCTGTGTGTGTCTCTCGACCTCCCCCATGCAGCCAAATGCAAATACATAAATTGTTTCACAATAATTAGCTCATTCATTTTCATCCATTATGATGACTTGTATGCCGTAAGATAACTTCAGGGAAGTCTTATTTGCATAATCGTGAGAGGAATCACTGCGGCTCCTCAACTCTGCACTTTCCAGCGCAGATGTCTCAGAGCTGAGAGAAACATTTATCAGCATCTCCAAACAAAACACTCACCCTATTAGTGGCAATAATTGAAACTCAATTCCGCTTCCCAATCAAATGCTCCAAGCTAATTTTCCCAAGATATTCATGGTATTTTCATCATTATCAGTTGTGTGTGTGTGTGTGGGCGGTTAACACTGAATCCTAAAGCTGCAAAGCACTATTTACCATAAAGACGTTACACAGAATTAACGATGTAGTCTTTGGCAAATAGGATATGAGCAATTTAAAGCAGCAGATGAATGCATGTCTGTTTCTGTGTGTGTTTATGCTCTCGCTCAGCTCCTCGCTTTAGGAAGCCATGCAGCGTCTCTCTCTGTTTGATTAGACCTGACCTTCCAGTGGGACAAAAACACTATTGATCTGCCGTCCACAGACTCTATTACAGTCACTAACCTGTTTGTTTGTAAATGTCCTCAAGCGAAGCTGATGTGCTATCATTTTCTAAACTTTTCTCCCTGGCTCATTCTGCTGCCACTCTAATCCCATAATGCATTTGCTCAGACTGCTCTACGAAGGCAGAGAGCGCAGACAAATGGTAAAAACAGTGAAGATGAGGAAAAACGGTTTGAGGTTTTGAGTCCGGACTGATTATATGTATGGTGTACAGTATTACAATAGTACAATATTATCCAGTGGTAACACTAATCAAATCACTTCAGGTAATCTAAAAAGAGCTATACACGTATGCTTGCTTGTTTGAGTCTGCTTTTACTTGTTGACAAGCTGCCATAAATACGTAACACAAGGAAAGTACAAACCCAATTCCAAAAAAATTGGGACGTTTAGCTGAGAGGACAAGACATTCATCATATGCAAAATCAATTTAAAATGTGGACTCTCAGATGAGCTTGGGCCTAAGGCAGTTTCTGGATATTGTTGATATATATCTCTACTCTTTGGTAGAGCATTTACTTGCATTTTTCTAATGCAGCGATGAACTGTGTTTACGACAATGGTGTTCTGAAGTGTTCCCGAGCCCATGTAGTAGTATCCTTTACACAATAATGTTTTTTATGCAGTGCTGCCCGAGGGATCGCAGGTCACGGGCATTCAATTTTGGTTTTCAGAATTGCTGCTTATGTTCAGAGATTTCTCTGGATTCTCTAAATTGTGTGTTGAGAAATGTTCTTAAACTATTTGCCAATGCAGTTTTTCATAAAGTGGTGAACCTGTTACCAGGTAACAGGTAGGAAGATGTAGGCAAATTTAGCTTCATCTACGGTTAACTGTGGCTACCTTGCATGCTAGCTTTAGCTTAACAAAGCTTTAAAAGTTTAATGTGCAACATTTAGGATCTATTGTATGATTTCATTCATGTATAATCACCTGAAAATAACAACTGTTGTGTTTTCGTTGTCTTAGAATGAGACTTTTTTTTTATATCTACAGTAGGAGCGGGTCCTCTTTCTTGGACTGTGCACACATTCCTAAAACAAAATATTTTTTATAGTAACAAATAAGTATAAAACAGTCGGATTCTTTTCAATAGATCACTACACTCTTCTCTCAGTACAGACAATGCCAGACTGTGTTCAGCTAAAAACACAATGCCAGACTGTGTTCAGCTAAAAACTTACAATATCCTCACACTAACTCCTACAGGATTACTTCACTTAGTTAGGGTGGCCCCCGAACAATCGAATAAAATGAAGACCAGTGAAGTGGGTTATTGAGCTATAAAATGAAGCGATCCCAGACTCCCACCATATCTTTTCCTGACAGCTCTTCTGGATGGCACCTTCTAAAGGAGGGAGATTGGCAGAAAAGCCATCCATCCCTAAACACAGCCATCACTTCCCCGTAATTACCCAGGAAGAATCAAATTAGCCCCTGACAAGATAATTCACTGACTGCCTTAATCTGCCTCGTGCCCACAGATAAGACAGCTAAATGCTCAAGCTTTTGATAAGAATTTATCGTCAAAGGCAGTTTCCTGAATAGCTTGTCTGTCTCTAGCATGTGTTTGTTTACATGTGCTTTTAAACATACACTGCATGTTTGTTTGTGTGCTTATAGAGGCCTTTTAAGGTGTTCAATCTTTTTTTATGTTGACGGTGGTCACAAGAGAGGCAGTACTGATGAGTGGCTAGATAAGTTCACTTTGCACTTTGTTTGACTGACACACCATCATCGGAGTTGTCTCCCACAGAGCTGAAAAGTGGGAGGAAGACCAGAATCAATTAGAGAACCATTATGTGCAGTTTGCCAATGTCTCCAGCTAAGGACATATTGGCAAAAAGTTTAAAATATACAGTGTTAACTTGTACTCCCTTGACAGATTACAGCCTAAACTCACACAGATTTTGGAAGTAACTGCTGTCTCTATACAGTGGATATACAGTGGGAGCGGAAAAGATGCTACGAACCATGTGTACCGCCTGTTATCATGAGGAACATAGGATCTTTCTCCAATGAGATGGAGGAGCTAACAACGCTACCCAGGTGACAGAGGGAATATCGAGAGTGTAGCATCATGTGCCTTACAGAGACGTGGCTGAATGAACTCACTACTCTGGATGGCTTTCAACTTGCAAGAGTGGACAGCTGAAGACAGACAGGAAAGCAGGGAGAGAGAGGGGGAGGTCGGGTCACTGCAGGTAAGATTCAGCCTTTTGTACGCAGGGTGCCCACTCCACCAGATGAGCCACCAGGGTGCCCTTATTCCCATCCACCTTGTTTATTGTGAGGCGCTGGAATGAGTGAATTTCCCTGGTGTGGGATCAATAAAGTCTATCTTATCTTAGCTTATCTTATCTTATCTTATGTTTTTTTTTCTTTTATTAATTTGCACAATTTAGGGGAAAATACTGTCCTAAAGAAAATCAAAAATTAAATTTAGTGATGGACATAACAGTGTTTTGCTGTGTTTTCATACATTTCCTCTGCCTTCTAAACTATGTTTAAAACAAGGCTGTTTAATGTGTCTGGGAGCTCATCACCTTTAATACGCCAGCACACCTGTAATTGGGTTCATCCTGAATCCTCTTGAAACCGCCACTGCCAGTTCAAAGGCTGGCTCTCATCTAAGTATTTTGAACACCTCATTTCTTGGAGTTTATAGATAGCGCCTTGAAAGTGATTTATGTACTCTTCCTAAAGGCGTCTTTCAACCTGTTTACAGAGCATCAAGCAGACATTACAGATTGGCCTTGAGTTATTGATGGGGAGCTCAGGAAAAAGTGGCCTTGCGTTGGCAGTAAGAGAGTCAGCTGTCAGTCCTTTTTATGGTAATCCTTGACGTTCATGGTGTTGAGTCATACATAGAGCTGTGTATGTGCATGCGTTGTTCTGTGCTTGCATGTCTAAGAAATCCTGAAGCTTGTGTGTGTGAGGATACACCTGTTTTATGTTAAATTCGACAAACAGATGCTGCATCACTCACATTCGTGTGACAGACAGTGAATCCATATGTTTATATATCCTATACCACATAGCTCCACTATTAATGATTTTGACTTTTTTTCTATATATGAAATTTACATATTCTCTTCTTCAGTGTCTGATGCCATTAGTCTGGATTATGCTGATTTAAATATAAAATAGTAAATTAGCTTTGATTAGGTCAATGTGCTATGTGGAAACATGCAGGACAGCCTTGCTATTGCTATAGTTTTCCAGCTGAGGTGGACATAAAAAGGAGAGTCGAGACTCATCGTTACAAACATTAATAAAAAACTCTGCATATTCACTTTTGTTCACAATCCATGTAAATCCATTTAAAATATGAAAACGTTCACTGATGGCTGATGACACAGATTTCATTTCTGGTGCTAAATGTGTCTCTTTGCTGTGCTTTAGTTTGTTTTGAAAGCTAGTTTCTGACAAAAACTGTTTTCATCCTCCTGAAAAAAAGATTTTTGGACATATGTGGTTTTCATTGGACAGTTGCATATATATATGTGTGTGTGTGTGTGTGTGTGTGTGTGTGTGTGTGTGTGTGTCCTCACCCCCTGTGAGAAGTAAAATGCTGCAATCCCCAGAGGCCAGAAGCAGCAGAGCATGGAGAATATGGCCAGGCCCAGGTGGTCTCGTGGAGGGACGACTATGAAGTTGTCCTCGCTCTCACTGTCGCTGGAGCAGTCCGTCTGCACAGAGAACAGCAACTCAGGTCAAAACATGTACGTTTTATGCCCTAATACATTCTTTCAGACAGCTTTGATAGAGAAATAGTTTAACAGTTTTCGAAATACGCTTGTTCGACTCAAGGATCAATACTACTGTCATATCTATACAGTAAATTTAAGGTCACAGGCAGTGACCTGTTAGCTTAGCATAAAAAAGCTCCAAAACTACTAGCATCAACAACTCAATCTTCAAACTTATCATTTTATATCATGACATATTAATTTTCTCATTCAGCTCTTGGCAAGAAAGTAATTAAGCATATTTTCCTAAATTCCTTCACCTACATAAATTATTTGTCATATTAATAATATTTGGAAAGGTTTGTGAAGGGGATGTGTGGACAGAGAAGTGTATTGAGGCAGATTTCATTGTAAAAGCTTTCCTTTGCACAGTACAACAATCTGTACACAGGTAGAGGTGATTTTTAAGTCAACCGGGCGGAGGAAGAATCTGCATTCATTGAAAAAGAAAAAGGCATTTGTGTAATGGGAAACAAAACAGAGACGAGTCACTGCATTTGTTTCCTCGTAATGTCACAGCTCGTATTCATGGACTTTTTGTGATGGCCCATTAGTTTCTCATTAGTTTTGAGATATGCAGATTTCTACATTTTGGCATCTAAACAACAGCTGGCATAAAAAAAAAGCTACGGTTGAAAGTACACTTCATTTTAGATGTGAAATAGTTATGAATCAAACACACCTCTTCCCTCAAGCTTTATGAAACTATTTCACGCTCCACGCAACATTCCTCACATGGAACTGAAATGCCTTTCAGCAAAAGAGAATAAGACCTTCGTACATCTGCATACTGTTTAGGAGATAACAGATTCACCAGTCCAGATCCACAGCAGAAAATATCAGTGTATAATACAAGTTTAAACCTTTAAGACTCATTTACAGTGTATCTTCCCCCCAGAACAAAGGCATGACTATGAACAGAGATGTACTTTTCACAGTGCCTGTAATGAAAAGAAATCACAGATTGAGGCCACGGTTTCTATATGAGCCATTAAGCTGCATCCTTCACACATCATCCTGTTTGAAGGATGATCCATCATGAAGGTGGGACATGGAAAATAAATGCAAGAAATCAAAGGTAACAATATACTTTTCACTGAGCAATCTGATATCTTATTACTATGTAATCCTTATTTTTGTATGTATTTTCAGTGGGTTTATAATTATTAATTCCAGCGTGCACTTTGTGTGTGTTTTTTTTTTAAGATTACAGATTGATATCTTATATTTTATACCTCTATATTCAAGGTAGATATACTGTAGACATTCTTCACAGTATTCTGAGTCTTCCAGCACAGCTGCAGCCTACCCTGATGTGTGGCGTGTTGGCCTCAGGCCTGGACTGGGGTTGCCCACGTCATTGTTAAATAGAGTTGTTTTTCTGAGGTGGGTGCTGTTTTAGCTTGACTTGAATCCCTTTACTCCTCTCTCCACTCTCTGGGTTAACTGTGTGGTGTAAAATCCCTACAGCATAGGACATTGGAATTATTTTATACTTTTGGATGGCATTTGTATTCCTTTATTACAGAGTGGACAGTAAAGAGATTAAAAAGGAAATGAAAGGGAAAGAGATGGGAAATTACCTGCAACAAAGGGTCCCGGATGGAACAAACCACCAGTGTATCCTGAGCATTCTGGATTTTAAGTGATGCTTTTATCTTGTTAAATTTAAACCTACTGTTACTACACTACAAAAAAAGATTAGATTAGGGTCATCTTAAAACAAAGGTGCATTTTTGTGAATGAATGATTTGAATAAATAAGGGAACTGCAGAGTACTCTTTTAAAAATATGTAATTTTGTTGTTGCGTGAGTGCAGTATAGTGGTGTTTGCTTTGTGATGAAATTACTGTAACTGGTGAAAGTGTTGAGGATGTATTGGCTTTGAGCAGTGACACAATTTTCAATTAGTTTTAATAACATGCAGCTCTTATAGTCATGTTGCCTGATTGATGTAGGGGATTAGTGGGTTGGTGGTTGGAATGTGTGGGGTGCCTGCCCACTAATGGCAGGGGCAACAATGAAATAATTTAAGCCAGAAATAGACCTCTGGAAGACAGAACAAGCATATTCAGCTCACAATGCAACACCACTCTCTGTTGTCAATCTCTACACTATGAACATGTTAAAAGCTGTGAGCACATGCCCCTGCCGAGATGATCGATATATTTTCATTCTCTTCATAATGCAATGCTGAAGGGGAAAAAAAAGGTCATAACACATGAGCATAATGCAGCCTACATTCTGCATAATGCCATTCTGCCTTCATGGCCTTAAGCAAGCGCTGCGGTGCAATCTCTGCAGAGCCAGACCTGCTCTGCTCTGTGCCTTAGAGCTCACTGACAATATCTGCACAGCCTTCTGGCTGTTTGGAGAATGAAAACACACATCACCCAGGGATCCTGGCTGTTTGGTTGGCTTAGTTTACCGAGGAGGAGGAAGAGAGAAGTTAAAGAAGCAGAGGAAGTCAGTCAAGCAAGCCAACATGGAGGTTGGCTGGAGTTGGTGCTGTCAGGCATGTACAGGGAGCTACATGGAAGTACAGTACGTGTACAAGAAGGTCATTTATCATAAACCTTCTAAATGGTTGCAGGAAATCCAAAGTAGATGAAAACTGGCCACCAACCCCAAACTGCCTCATGGAGCAATTATTAGTGTGATCACATCATTATCTTTTCCTCAGATCCATCCATCCTGAATTCAAATCACACTCTCAAGAACCTGACTTTGGACTTAATGAGAATCTGTATTCGAAGTAAACAGAATTTTGTTTCTGAATTTTCTACCTGACTTTTAATGAGCGTGTGTGTGGGTGCGTTGTCATTCACTCACCATCTCCCCCCTATACGAGAAATTCCTAATGACTA
The DNA here is from genome assembly GCA_033000465.1 of Sciaenops ocellatus. NCBI lineage: Eukaryota > Metazoa > Chordata > Actinopteri > Sciaenidae > Sciaenops > Sciaenops ocellatus. The sequence continues at coordinate 10,170,070 of CP136886.1, forward strand.
CGCAAGCTGCTGCTGCAAGCTGCACTCAGATATGTCTTGTGGGGCGTAAATCCTGTCAACATGAGGCAACAGGCTGACAGGTAATGAAGAACTAATGGATGGTTTCACTACTCTGCCATGACAGCATAACCAACAGGAGGGCTTGTGTAAGTTATTTGTTGCCAAATTGCCTCCACAAGACACAGGAAATATTGCCCCTGTCCACTTTTTACCCCCATGGTCTCCATTCTCCCTGAAGATTTGTCTTTGTACCTTTGTCTTTTTTGTTGTTGTCCTGACTTCATGTCAAGTGAATGTCATGTATCATAACTCCTGTGTGTACTTGAAAGGCAGGTAATCATATGAAGATGGCATGAGGGTGAACATGAATTTTAATGAATCTTTGAATAGAACGACTCTGCTGTGTGTGAAGTGTCGCACAGGCTGTCACATTTATTTGATATTCTTTTTATTTTGATGCGCTAACATGTCTGTAAATTCAAACTAAGCAGTACAGAGATGATCCCGATTCATGATTTTCTCAGTGGAGACAGTAACATACATAAATAAATATAGGCTTTGTGCACAGAATATATAGCCCACATGTTTTGACTGGCTAGAGCACTTTTATAGATACATTTGTAACATTTTCATTGCATATTTTGGATGTTTTTGTAAAAGATTTCTACCTTTTCTTGGCTTCTGTCATCATAATTTTTCTGTCCCCCTTCAAATAAAACAATAATAGAAAATGCACCTGAAGCTTGTTGTCCTTGAGGACATGTTGAAATCAAACAGTCACAGCTTTCTTTGTACATGTTGCTTTGATATGCTTATGAATTCAGAATCATGTTATGAGATCATTTAGATGTCACAGGCCTCTATAGGGAAGAGGTGAATATATTACTTCCCATTACCATGCTATACAACTCCAACGTTGACACAAGGACAGCTTCTGGATCTGAGCAATGTAGCTACTTGCCTGAATGTGCAAGAGAGGAAAAGGGAAACTACGCACCACAAACACACCACAAATTAAAAGGCACTGACCACACTGAATCAAATTAAAGCACCCACAGAAATGAAAGTTGTCTTTTCAACCATTTTATAAAGCAAAAGCCAGCAGTTGTGATTACATAAATGAATAGCTTTATTGTGCAGCTACACAAAGGTGAAGTATATAGATAGGTCCGGATGCAGAAGGAAATGACTTTGCAACCAAAGGGAATTCAATTACTTGGCTGAATGCATAAGCAAAGTTAATGAGCAAATGCCATTAAAGAGGCAATACAGTGCAAAATGGCATTTTCAGCAATCTTCACACATAGGCATAACAGGTATTCACAGGAATTCACAAATACTGTGCATGATGTTATAGTTGCTCTTGTATGCTCCTAATAGTCCCGTCTTATTTAATTACAGTTCTACAAAAGAAGGTACATGTTCACTTTGTATAGGTCATCGGGCCTCACAGTATTTCACAAGGCAGTTCTACCAACATAACTTTCACCCTCTGCATCCTAAAACAGCATAAGTACAACATCCCGTATCCCCGCTCCAGATGGTGATGTTAAGTTATTCCAGGGTAAGAGCCCATGGCCCCAGATGTGTTGTAGGGTGTTCATCTTAAGAGATTGTAATTTATCAGGCAGTGTGATACCAAAGTGTGAAAAAAGAATTACAAGCTTTACTGCGCTGTTAATAAAACCTTGTGATTTACAAAGTGCCCAGGGCCAGCAGCCCTGTGAGGTTCACCACACTGAAGAACCTCAATGAGCCACTCAGTCACAGAGTGTGTGATCTCAATGAGAAGAGCCTTGTCATGATGCAGTCCTCTCAAACACGTATTACAGTTGTTGGGGGGGATTAATTAACTAAATATATATTTTTTTCTCTCTCCATTGCCCCAGTGGCCACTTGTTGGCAGGTGTGCAAGTTAGGATGGTGTAATGAGGCTACAACACCACACATCACGTTCAGGATTCACATCATGCTCTGTAAACAGGAAAAAAAAACTGTGTTTCGCAGGAGAAGAATCAGTCATGATGTCAGACAAAAACAACAGTAAATCTTGTCCTATGAAACCAGAATACTTCTTAGAAATTTCATGTTATTAGAACGACAGGGGACTCTTGTGTGTTCATTTCAATTCATGGTCGAATTGCAACAAGCTTGGTTTGAGATCAGCCTGGACATGTCACTTGCCACCTCTCCAAACTCCCCTGGTTTCCTATCGCATCTCTACAGTGTATTTGTAATAGTAGAAGTACTGAACAAATACTTTTAAAAGATCTTAAAAATTACATTAACTTTCATAACATAGGTCGCCTCAGAGATCAGATCGTTCATATATGAATAATGCATGCAAATCTCCTTGTCTCAACAAGGACGAGACAAGCCAGTGTTAAACAACAGAAAGAAAATCACTAACACTTGACCCCAACGCTGCACAGTTGGCCTGGATTAAACTGGATTAAAATCTAAATATTAGTTTTAGGTCTGTATGCATACATTGTACTCATTCATCGCAAACATCCTTTCATCCATCAAAACTAATAGATTCAAAACCCAAAGACTCCAGCTACAGTATCACCAAAACCATTACCTCCCTGCATGTTGTAAGTGCCACTCTGACTGAGATTGCAGCAGCATTGAAGTGAAGCAGCTAGCATCTATAATTCAGCAGATAATCGATTGTCCTGTGCCTATAGCTGTTTAATATGGGATATGACAAGGCTTTACTACATATTCACACCCAATAAGAAGGTGACCTGCCAGACTAATGGAGAATGACAGAGTAATACTGACAAGCCTCAAGGTAACTGTAACAACCCACCATAAATATATCACAAAAACAGCCTCATCTCTCTTTAGGTTGCTTTTGAAAAAAAAAAAAAGCTGAGCTGATGGTAACATCCAAAACACCAAATAATTGTTTGTTGGGATTCCACCAATGGTAATTTCCTTATTTTCTTTAATAAAGGGTATTTGTGCTTGTTTATTTTTAATGCTTTAAACTTCATGCACAACCTCAAAAAATGAGAATAAGGGACCTTGTTCTTCTTTGTACATTTATTGAAGTAATTCAGGTATAAAGTTATATTCTTTGACATGTCACAATTCCCAGTACTTTTCTGGAGCCACAGAGTACAGCTTACATTTTCTATATCTAGCGACACTCTAAACCATGGGATAAATATACCCATTTAGCAGAGAGGAGCAAGCTTTAAAATCCATTGGACAGACCCGCTTACTGCTGAATTGAAATGATCCAAGATATTGGTTTGTCATTTACGGCTAAATGAGAAATGGGATATCTCTGAAAGATTTCACTAGAATATATGACACAGGCTAATATTGGGTGCTGGACCCTTCAGAAAAGGAACAATATGTGTGCACTGAACTGCAGCATGACTACAATCTCTGATTTAATGAAGACATGAGCGCTCATCTCCCCTCAGATTTAGTGAGAATGGATATCCCTTCCAATCCAACCTGGTCTGATTTAAAAAGCTGCACAGGGCAGTTAGAAATATACTTATTTTAAAACTGATTTGTCTATTTATTTCACACCCTAGGCCATGATTTTAGCACTCAGTTGTTGAAAAAAAGGGTTCAATCAGAAAAGCTGAGAAAATCCCATTTTTATTGAAATGTTGCACAGGGGCAGGGCTACCACATGTTCCAATTATTATGTGAATATGAAATGTACTGATAAATGCAAATTTCATGCACTGGAGATGGTGTAACAGATGGCAGACAAATAGAAATGGTGGGTCTTATCCCTTGCTATTTTTATGCAGGTGAAAATAGATTAAAATTTTAATGGACCGAATGCATGACTGCAAGATCAAAGCTATCCAAGGTCATGTCAGCTCGAAAAGCATTGTCCTTAAAGTTATAATCCTTGAAATTTTCATTACATCAAAACCCACTTTTCAATGCTATTTTACTGGCATTTAATCTGACAAGCAACTATACAGAGTTGCTTGTCAGGAATCTACCATTTCAGGAATTCGAAGAAGCAAAACACACCAGTCATTCAGAAGAAAATGCATATTTAGATCACTACAAGTACATCTTCAGTAATTCAATCCATTTTCTGCTGCTTATCAGGGACCAGATCATGGTAGACCGAAGGCTAAGCAAAGTAGTCCGGATGCCCGTGTCCCCAGGAAAGTTTTCCTCTGCTCTGCCAGATGAGATATATCCAGCTAGAAATCATATGTTCCTAGAGCATTCTAAGAACCATCCCACTGTTGTTCTTTAAAGGGTATTGAGCTGACTTTCAGGGAACATTAATGACATTCTGGGAATATTTAGGGGAAAATTAATATATGACCTTATGGTAACCCGTCATGGTTCTCAGAACATTCTAGGAATGTAAAGAAACAGCTGGGTAATCACTCCAGCATGTCCTGAGTATAACCCCTGCTGACTACCAGTTCAGATACCAGAACCACCTCAACAGTCTCCTCCATCTTTTCTACTCCTGATTTCTGAGCTCATTACTCTGTCTCTAAGGCTGAGCCCAGCCAACCTACGGAGGAAACTCATTTTGGTAAATTATTTCCTTCCTTCAGTCACTAATCAAAGCTCGTGGCCAGGGGTGAAGGTTGAAGCGTAGATCGACCGGCAAATTCAAAAATTGTCTTCCAGCTCAGCTCCCTCTTCACCACAATGAATACTTTACTTCTGACGCCAAACCAATCTGCCTGTCAAACCCATGCACCATTTTACCCTTGCTCATCAACAACCCAGAGATACTTGAACTCCCTCACTTGGGACAGCAACTCACTGCCACCCCAGGGGGAGCAATCCACCATTTTCCAGCAGAGGAACTATGGCCTCAGACTTGAACGATTCTGACTCTCATTCTGACAGCTTCACACTCTGCTGCAAACCTCTAGCTCATCATCTTCTGTTGCATATCTGACAGAGTAGCAGCTCAAAGATTGCTTCCTGCCCCAAGTGATCGATAAGTGTGTAATTTCAAATTTGGAACTCTGGGGCTTGTATTATTAAGACATTCTTATCATTACCACCATTTTTCACAAGTGTTGCCAAATCAACCCGAACTGTCTTTATATATAAGTCTCTATTATAACTTTAAGGGGAGTTCCCAACAAAAAATCATGATATTAAAAAGGGTCGACCCTATTGAGAACAAAGTGCAGCAATGGGATCTGGGATCTGGTTAAAATGAAGGTAAATCAATTTCTGCTGGTTCATTAACCCCATTTAAGTCCACAATCTGAGGCAACTGCTACTATTCACAGGGATGAGTGCATTAAACCAATGCCTAGGCCTTGGCCTGTCTTGCTCAATCACCTTATTCTTACTGTAACTATACTCTGCTGCTCCTCTCAGCCAGGACACTATAACTGTATCTAACAATGTCCAGCTTAGGCAGAGATATCTAAACACACGCCAACACCAGCATCCCTCGGACATTTGCTAAAAGCTTTCTGTCATCACTGACAAACAAAACTGAGAAATAGCTGAATTTCTCCTTCTTCCTTCTTCCTTGTTTTGGTAAACAAATCCTCAGTCGTATCACCTCGTACTCTCCATGATCACTTTCATTGTGAAGCAATGCACACAATTTGGTTGTTGTCACTGACATTTCTCTGATTCTGTTGTCAGACAACAGAATGAGTCTAAAGTAAAGTAGTAATTTGTCTGTGGCTCATAAATGCTACCTATTACCCCATCAGTAATTTGGGAATGCAGCACTGACATAGATCAAATCACTGTTTCATGCTTGAGAAATCTCCAGACAGCATAAATATAAATACCAGTTTGCTTCTCTTGTGTGATCTGCTGGATTGGCATTCGAAATTAGTGATTAGAGTTGGGATGTGAGCAGGCATGCAATATGGCAACCACACCCCATAGTTTTGGGGGTATGAAAAGCCAAAATACAGAAACCTTTTGAAATGTATCTGGCTCACTGTGGCCATGATCCTTACCTGCCAGTGAGCAATCAGACTAGGAGGCAGGCAGAGGCAGAGGGGGGTCCACTTGGTAGACCTCCAGTGCTTACTGTACACTTGTTAAGGCTGGAGTTGATAAGGGGAGACAGATGAGATTTTCTTGGTTCTCTGGCACAGAGGCCTCTAACATGAAAAGACTTTAGCTCTGTGTCAGACTTGTCGGCTTCTGAAGGTGAAATTCTCTTTGCTTTAATCTTCAGCATGGAGGGCAGAGTGTACAGCTGCAGCCTTACAGCTGAGAGGGGTTCAGTGCCTTGCTTAGGGGCACTTCAATAGGCCACTTATTATCCCTCTATTTATTAGATGTTCTGCTGCATTGTTTTTTAATATTCTGCTCCAAAAGAATGAATTCAAGTTAATGAAAAAGCAGGAAGAGAGAGATTAAAATGGTGTTACTTGTTAGGATATACAAGCAGGTAAATCTTGTATGATTTAAAACTAATACAGCAAACTAATAAAGGGAATTGTTCAGTGAGGATGTACGGCTTGTGCAATACAGTTTGTAGAAACCCTTTCTGTGAATCTTACCAAGAATTGATAATTGGATGTTTTTGATGCTTGAATAAAAAGCCTGTCTACAGCTATTACTGAACTCTAAAGTGAAAATGTGAGGTTTTAAATTGCACGATGAATGCAAATTTCTAAAGTAATACCATATACAGCAACTAATTTTTTTAATAATGCATTCCAAGTTTGACAGGTAAGGACATTAAAACCAAAGGAAATGTAATTCAAATCTCCTTGATGAAATGTCTCTTCTACTTTACTGAACCTCCTCAGGGACTATCTGCAGTGTACTTATCAATAATTGGAGAATTAGTGCTGTATTTAATACATCCATTTAAAAATAAAATACAAAACTCTTTGTTCCACTGCAGTAGATTCCCCCTTTTAATTCTGTGCGACAAGTTGTGAGAACACCAGGGTTTTAATATCTGCGTGTTAAAGGCGAAGCAAAATGAGCACATCCTGTACCGCCTAAAGTTAATGACCTTTTATGAATTGGAGAGGATTTAAAGCTCATTTCTTTACACTGTTTCCCGTATTGTATGCAACACCTGGAGAGCAGTGGCAACAGTCTGCATCTCTAAAAATCCTTCTGTCACTTCCTCAGGCCAAGTCTAAGTTGACAATAATAAGTCTAATCACCGTAATCATTCCAGCATTGCAGATTACATTCCGCAATATAGTGACATATTTGCTCTTCTATCAACCTGTGAGGGACGTGTTTTATTTACAGGAATAAAAGTTTGTCTCAAAGAAAGCTGCAGCTGGTAATCAGCTTTTTGCATTGTCACTATTGCTGTCTCATCTAGTTAAAAAATGCTGATGAATACTTTTGATACTTTAGATAACATGTCTAACAAGCAGTGTGAAGGCTGTATCATTCCACATTTTAGGATTATGATGATTATGGATTAGACATTGTACAAGATGCAGTTAAGCAACATGATTGGTGAAAAACATCATTTTTAGCGACACAAACTCTGGATGGATTTCTTGCTTAAAACTTTTCTGTGCTGAATCAGGAAAAGCCATTACACCTTACTGATTCCTTTATTAAATCAATACAGCTCACTATGAAGGAGCTGCATATAAACAGAAACAGACACGGTGGAGAGGGATTTAAAAAATTTAAAGACACATATGAGATATAGAGTGTGAAAAAGGAGCAGCAGTTCGATTCCTGAAAGATGTCCCTATAGGCCTGGTTACACCACAAAGTAATACAGCTGACTGTCAATTAGTAAGCACTTTGCTCAGTGGCTGTTGGGACAACATGTTCACAAAGTTTATTCAAAAGGTAGGGCATATTTGTACCGAGACTCCTGTCTCATAACTGTCTGCGAACCATGTCATTTTTATGAAGCGAATTCTACTTCAGCTGAGGAGTAACGTGGCTAATAAGCTACACTAGGTTCTTTATTTTGGACCTTCCAGCTCTCCATTTCTTAAAAAGTCAACGCTGTCAAGACCATGGATTTATAACATGGATTTGTAAAGAGACCTAGATACGGCATTGGAGGCAGCTCTCTGTTCATTCTGGAGCTGCTCAGTGGCACATGAAGCGAAACATTTTCTGGGTATAAAATTACGTGGCTCTTCTGCATATGCTTCCACATTGTGTGGCCTATAGTGCAAGTGCACTAGAGACTTCAGGCCGCTAAGCCGCTAGACTAACGGATCAAATTCTGATAGCGAAACATGTCATTTCGCGGGGGTTGAGAGAGATGACACAGTTTGGCCACTATGTTAAATTCAAAGCCTGGCACTCTTCTTGGGAGCTTGATGTATAATAAGACCTGGATATGGTGTTCCCACTCAGCCTTGCTTCCAATTTTGCCCAATGGCCACTGGTAAAAAATCCTGTGCAGCATTTTCTCATTCAACCATCATTATAAAATGTAAAACATCTGTAAACCTGTGGACAAGACACCTTGAACAGTAAACAAGGTCAATTATGACTCTGATCCATGGAGGGTTTTTTGATTTGTAAAACTTTCCTCAAGCCAATAAAAGCTAAAAAATCTGTGACATTATCACTATGTAAAATAAAATCTATGGGCTGTATGGGAGAAACACTATTGTGCATTTTCAGTGGGCCACATAACCGGGAAGTAAATCCAAAAGCTAGAAAAACTTTCAGGTGCATGTGCCAGGTAAGCAATTCTAATCGGATTGAATAGGCACTGTTTTCAGGTCTGTCTGTCTAGATACATCCATGGTCAAGATGGCTTCCTATTGGTCAGTGGTGCAAACTCTCAGATCGAAGTTAAACTTAACTTTAACACAAAAAATGTACTTGGCTCTACTTTGCTAATGCATGCAAAATTGCTCATGATTGTGATTTCATGAATTGATTTTGCTGTTTTAAAATGATGGTGTGTCTTAAAATTAATAATATCAAGCAGTGGACAAAGCTTGTTGTGAAGTATGTCCAGTGTTTAAAGTGTGTGCACTGACAAGGAACAAAATGATCAGCAATATGTTGATGATGATGTTCTTTTTCTGTACATTTTCTGATCACCATCATACCTGTAATAGTAGCAAACATTGCCTTCTCGTGTATCTTTGTTCTTGAGTTCACAGTGCTTTATAATGTCAAACCAAGTCACACCACCATCATGATTCTGTGATCAACCCTTAATCAAAATAAAAACATGAGTAATCATTTTCCTCAAGAGAGAGCTCCCTAAAATCCCTCTATTCAACTAAGGACACACATGAGTGCTGTGTATCCATGAAGAACAGAACATTTTAGATTGTACAACAAAATTGCCTGGATATAAAGCGATCATCTTCCATCCTTTTGTCACACTCCCAATCCCAACCTCTTTAGAAGAAGCTTCCACTATCTAAACCTTGCCTCATCTTTGTACTTCCCTCATAAAGAGAAGAACAGATGGAATTATAACTGAACTGAAATCGAATTGAAGAAGTTTTCAAGTGGTGATTTGTAAGAAGATAAATGCATTATTCTGCACTTATTTATCTGAAACACTGCAAATGAACTATGGTGACTGAACGGTGTGTGTTAACAGTTGGAAAAACACAAACATTATTAAACACAAACGCACACATTTTCACACATACAAATTAACTCTCACATTATACTAGGTAGTTACATAACCAACTGATTAAATTTAATTTAATTAACTTAATGCATAACGGATAGAGTTCAGGAAGAGCTTTTCTATCATATTATGACCGCCAGTTTGAATTATAACAACTTTGTTTCTGAGAAATCATGTTCTGTCTGTAATTTTTTGTAATGTCAGACAGCTCAAAATACAATACACATGAGTATCTATGCACACAGGCTTCTAAATTTTATCAAAGAAACAGATTTTAAAACAGTTTTTAATCTTTTGTACAGATGATTTAACCATCCAAGCCGTAGAAGTGCTTAAATTGAGAGTCACATAACATAGCCTCTGGAAATATTGAATGGGACTTGGTGTTTAATTAAAACAGCTAGAGACATGGTCAAACTAAAAAAAAAGCCTCAAAATGAATGCCAATCTTACCTTCAGCTGTCAGGTAAAATTCAAATATAGGCAAATAACCTGTAAATGTGGAGTGGGCCTTTAAAGGTACCCTGTGGAGTTTCCTGGCCACTAGCAGGGCTATAGAGCAATGTTTTTACAAGAGAGAGCCTGTTTCTTTGTATCTTACACACTTATATATAGTGCGCATTCTTCCTGCATCTTTCACTCTATTTTCACTCTATATAACAATTGATGACAGTAATGTGCAAATAAATGTGACAACTCGCTGGGGTATGCAGTAAACACTACAAGTGAGCAAATATTGCACAAATTAAATGAAAATCAGCTTTCTAATTGTTTAATGAGTAAGAAATGCATACAATAGGATTGTTAGAGCTCAAGGATACACAATGCATTTGTAAACCCTTTTGTCTGTTTACAAGAAAGCTCCACAGGGTGCCCTTAAGCTAATGAACATTATTTCCAGACAAACCCACAAAACTATATTTTGCCTCAACTTGTTAGTTGCATCCCCTTAGGAGAGAAACTTCAACAATGCAAGAGTAAATAATGAATAATAAAAATGGTTAGGAGATTAACTGCTCCGCTCAAACATGCCATCGAGACACAAGTTACATAATAACTACATCTTGTTTAGTGGTGCTTTGTTAAGTGATGAACGCCAACTAGTGTATGTATATCAGTGGAAGGGCTTTCTTGTCTGAAGCCTTTGCATTGTGTCAGACTGTGGGCAGGGTAGTGAAGACACTGTGCACTTTGTGGTGTTAATGACCTATTGCTGGGAGGCTCTATAATAAGTCCCACTGTGTATTTTTCTCTTTACATCTTGAAACTAGCTGTGGGGCCTGATGATGCTTTTTTCAAATGTGCTTGTTCATTTGTGACTAGGAAACATTAGGAAAAATATGAACAATATGGTAATGTGTTCACTTAACCTTTGAACAGCTAAGAGGAGCCTCCGGTGTGTGCACAACAGTCATCTGTTCTCTTTTTGTAAGCATCCACTAAAGTTTAAAAGTGAAAAAGTAAATCAGAAGAAAAGGAGATTTGCAGATTATTTACTCTTTGGCATCTGCACATCAGTGTTTCCCCTGACGTTAGTGAAGAACCATGTTTTGTTTGCCTCATAATGTGAACTGCCTTTCTGCAGAGTGAGCCCCCAAGGTATGAGCACCCATGTCACATTGCATTTCAGCAGCTACATGTTTATCACAGGAATCCAGGTTAATTCTAGTGGACTCGGGGGTGTGTGTCAGTACATTAGCTTTACAGGACACCGGTCAAACTCAAACCCCTATTCCGGCTGTCCAATCCTCTAAATCCTCCGGAGTGCTTTGTGCTATTGGCCTGTGCCAGTTGACAGTGAAAATGATGTGGCTAATGCTGTAGTACTGTAGCACCTAATATCCCTGGGTGAGGAAGGCATGGATGATTTATTATTATCTAACGATGAATTTTAGAGCTGGGAATTGAGGCCAAGGTCAGTGGATCAAATGGGATTTGTGGTTAGTAAAATGTCAGTCTGATCCAGGCATCGAGCCCAGCAGGTGATGATACAAGTGTACAAACACAACAGGGATACAAGCATGTTCGCTCTTCCTCTCATTCAACACAAACACACTACAGGTATTCAAGCCCATTGGCCTGATATGAGCCTTTCATTGACTATGTTTTTGCCCCTATTATGAGAAAAACAATATTCCTACTAAGCTGTTGAAAATGAATATTCCACTAATATTCCTGTTTACATGCAACTGTGTGTATTCCGATTAACGTAATGAAAAAATCTGTGTTGCAATATTTGTTGGTATCAAAAAATCTGTTAATATCTAAGTCTTTCATAATGTTTAAAAGTAGTGTGTAGTGTGTGTGTGTTTCTGCTTCTGTCTTACGTGTCTTAATCAGGAATAATGCCTAATTTGTAATATCCAAACATCTGTTATACTGAATACTCTCATATTCTAAATTATAGTGGAAAATTAGTGTGCATGTAAACGTTGTACATAACATAAAGAGATTCTTGTGACCTCCAATGACTCTCACCTGTGCTTAAATCTCTAACGAAACTAAAATACATTTATTTGCATCTGTCTTTTTGGAGAGTTTTAGCATCTTTTGTGCTCTATAAACTCTTTTGGATGATGGTGCAAGTATAAAACTCTAGGTTAAGTGTTATATTACACAAAAAAACGGCTATTCATAGCTGATATTATCAGCCTAAAAAAATCCACTCTGGTCAAACGCAAGCTTTCCTGGTTTCTTCCTTCCTTTCTTCCTTCCTTCCATGCATTTTCTCTCTTACCTCGTACTCCACGTACTCCTCCTCCTCAACCTCGTAGGAAACGGTTTGGATCTTAATATGTTCGCCGTCTTCCAGCAGCTTCGCCTGGGGATCCTCCGTGGCGGGCGTGTCTGTCCCTGCTGTGTTGGACGCCTCCTTCGCCTTCTTCTCCGTGAAGGTGGTCTCACAGCACTCGCTTTTGTATTCCTTAGCCTTGATGCTGCTGCTGTCCTCCTTGTACAGGATGAAGTTGGGCCTGTAGAAAGCCTCCACTGCCAGATGCAGCGAGGTGGCGTCCAAAAGCTGCTGAGATTTCATCTTCCCGTTGGTATTGTAACTACCTCCGCTCACTACGTTACCATTATTCACCTTTCCTCCCCCCTCACCTCCACCTCCACCTCCAGCAAAGTAATTAATAATGTTTTCCTGGTATTGGTTATTAGGGAAGTCACCCCCGTAACCATTGACCATGTGCTTACTGTTTTTGTCCAACAATGGATTCTGGAGCTCACTAAGATTCTCCATAGCAACAGAGGTCAAAAGGTGAGTGGGTGGAGCTTCTCGGTGACGTTAGCTCTTGCGAAGCGATGGGAAAGACAGGCAGTAAGACAGGATGTGCTCCTCAATGGCGTGTGTTGATGTCAGGATAGGTGTTAATGGCATTCAGCATTGGTCACTCTGAGATCTACAAAGGAAACAAACAGTAACAGGGAAATGTGTTTAGATCCAATAAAAAGGATTTGGAAGGAACATTTAATTTGACATCTACCAGTAGGTAACACTTTACAAAACACTTGCTCATGTCAGATCAAAGTTTAGCTGTCGTATGCTGAGCAGCAACAACTTTTACTGCATCAGGCTTGTCAAGAGCTGCACCCTGCAGATGATTCAATTAAGTTTCATTTGCTTCCTCGCTCTTGACACACAAAGTAGCACACACACACTCACACACACATACTTGAGTAGTGACAGCAATATGTCAAAGCACCGGCATCTACTATAATATAACTTCATTGATATTGCGCCATTGTTTGGGTCTTCTTCTGTGCCATCAACCTCACTTCCTGATATGAAGCACTTGAGCCCTCGTACACCTATAAAGCTCAGAGGGCTGTAATCTTCCACCTCTGCGTGACTCTGTGACATTTAAGCTGAAATCAGTTTGACATTGGTTGCAAATTGTCTTTAATATGTGAATATATGATAGTTAAAAATAATAATAATAAAAAAATTCAAAAATATAATTTTCTACTAACCTGTAACTGTATTTTAATCATTTCTGATGAGTTTTTTAGGAAGAGCCAAGAAAGATTTTCATCTGTTAGGAAATGAAATATGAAGTTGTGAAAGGTAATCACTGCTTTTTCATTTAAATTTAGGCTCTGTTAATTATTGCAGATGTTCCAATTTGATCTTGAATTTTAGTGTCTGAATTAAAATGTTTAGATCTGATTGGTGTTTACTGAATTTGAGCGAGTTATTTTTATATATATATATATTAGGCACTTCATTTTATCTGACTTTAATAACTATTATATTTTAAGAGGAAATTCAAAGTTTAGAAAAATGGCTTTACAAAACAAAATTAGTTGTATAAATTCAGTGGTGTTTAAATTTAAACATGAAGTAGTGACCAGTTTTCATAATTAAGTATTCTGTAATGCTTCTATACATCCCCCCCTTTAAAAATAAACACAAAGCTTCAAGTTCAGACATGTCTCTATGATTGTACCTGTATAATTATGTGTGACAATTAACCTTGACTTGAAATGAAAACCAGAGATGCATAACGCTACAAATAGATTTTTACAGTCAGTAAAGTAAGTTGATCAGTCTTTATAATACTAGCTACTAATATCAACCATACAGTGGAATGCTAATATTTGCTCTTGGTGTTGCTACCTCAGAGAACAGTCTGTGGTGAGGCTGTAAAAGTGTGTACTGACTCTACATTTAACTATCAAAAGCAACAAAACAAAATTACAAACTTCTTTCCCTCCTAGCTATTTGTACACTGCAAAGGAAACTACCCAGAGTTCTCTGTTGTCACCCTTAACCTATATCTGATTAATCTGCATTTAAAATAGAAATGCCGAAAGCAGATTATTTCTTGGGGTCCTGACCCCAATCGGGTATGGCTGGCTTACTGCACTATTTTACAAATGCTTAAAGGTATTTCCAATTGAAGACAACAAGATTACACATAATACAAAATGGCATTGTGGTGATGGGATACGGATAATAGCTTGTTGGTGCGTAGGTTAATAACTTGTACACTAATCGCCTCATAGATGATTTGTGTATTTTCTTGATCCGTCGGTTCATCATGATGACACACATCTGCTGATTCGTATTTAGCAAACACAATTTGTGTCTTTATTTTGCTTAACCTTTACATTGTGTCACACATCCGTTTACCACAACGAGATCACGAGAAGTAATGAAAATATTAAGATCTTTCCTCGTTATTACAACCTCTTAAGCTCCATATTAGAGGATGTTTTGGAAATAGAATAGTCTCCCATTGAATCGGAGTCCCAGTGTCCTGAGGAAGAGATGGATTGGCCTATAACCTACAGTATGTTCTTGATCCTCTGTCCTATCTGCCCTTCATATACAGTCTATCAGAATCACTTGTGTCTTACATTCCCCTACCCTTTTTTTTTTGCTGCAGTTTGTTCATCCTCTCTAAATCTCTCTTTCTCATCCTTATTTCCCTCAGCGTAGGGTTTTTTGTTTGCTATACTTTTCAAGTTTTCTTCCCCATGAATAAAATACAAGCCCCGTGCTCCAAGGCTTCCTGAAGCTCAGTAAGCACCGGACGGCCAACAAAGTTTTTGTGGTTCCTCCCCATTGGACCGCCTGCATCTGAATGTGCTGACATTGTTGTTCCACACCAGCGCGCCCTTTTGTCCACAAACTATATAGCTCCCAGAGATCGAACACTCATGCAGAAAGTGTGAGTACTTACAAATTCTCATGAAAAACTAAAGATGAGCAGGTGCTGAGGTTGCTGTCTACTTAGGATGCTATTGCTGCATTACACTGCTGCTTTTCAGGGGCAGGATGGTCTCTGGCATCTGCCTTGCTGGAGTGTCCTTAAAATACTGCAACTCTGCCAACTCCAGGCATGATGATTTGTTGCTGAAAATTAGTTGCGACCTCCTGGGTGGGACTGATGAATAATCAAAACAGATTTTGTGGACATGAACTGCATCTGTGTATTGGTTATGGCTGTCAAAGAAAACTTTTACATAACAGTCTCTTGTGTCCCCAAGTTTTTAATATGTCAAATCAAAGTATAGCCACTTAAGTTAGAGGGGCTCCAAATAGAATTTTAACATCAATAAATCACTAACTGCATTAATACCGAAGTGCAGCTGTGATTAGCATAATCACGTGAGACGGTTTGCAAGGAGGACAGGCGACTTCTGCTGGTTTCTGCACCACCAGTTTGAAATTTGATGTCAGAATTTTGCAGTTCACAGAGATATTGCCTCGACAACACAAAACAGGATGTTGCTCATTCAAAAATCATTTTTTCACAGGGGCAGATGGTGGAGACTCAGACAAAAAAAAAATGCCCATTTTGTTTTCTCTTCCGTATTGTTTTCCCAACATACCAGCACAAACAGATCAATGCCAATGAACTCACTCTCTGTGACATGGTTTAAGGAACCAGATACAGTGGCTGTCGGGTGCGTAAGCAAAAATTCCTCCAACATCCTTCCCTGTTTCTGTAGCACTCCCACTCTACAAGCTGACAGCGGATTACTTTTCAAATCATTACTTAGGGATGCTTGGAGAAATCATTTTTGGTGTTGTCATGCTTCCAAATATGTTGCTGGTGCAGAGAAGGGCTTCTTTTCAGGTTAATGGGAATTTAAGTGTGAATAAGCCATTTCAGTGCAAGATGAGCAATGTAGGACACCTCAGAATCAGTGGGAATTAAGCGCATAGAAATAACTACCGTCCTGTGTGTTTACGTGCACGAGCGGGTGTTTGTGGGCGTTTGTGTTTCGTACATGTACAGCTGTGAGTAAATATGTGTGTGTGTGTGTGAGTGGGTGGAGAGCGCAATGAAGAGATAGAGAGAGAGTGAGAGAAGAGGGGAAATAAAGAGAGAGCTCACACTTATATGTGATTCTCTGGTTGAATGCATTTGGGCGTGTTGGTAGACAGAAGCGGCTGGGAGGTATGAAGAGCCGGGGAGGTACAGCTGAAAGCGAATGAGGCAGAGCAAACGCTGTTGCGAGGAAAACAATTCAGCATGACAGAGCTGGCACAAGCATAGGCCCGTGTGCTGCAGTGCTGCTGTGTAAGAGAGCCCAGAGGTGTCTGACAAGGGGCTAATAGATTAGTGAACAACCTGTAAGCATCCAGGTGTGCGTGGGTAAGAGCGAGACCGTGGCATTGCTAACATGCCAGCCACGCCGATATGTCTGTGCTCCTGAACCCCATTAGACTCCAGTCAGCACACTCTATTTCCCTGTGTCAGCCCGTTGCCAATCAACCCCAGACCTCTGACCCTGAAGCCGAGAGTGGGTATTATCAGCCAGGCCTCGAGGCCAGCGTGGCAAGATGCAGCTGAATACCAATGTGTCTTATCTGTCGGCCATGTTTACCCACCCATTCCATCCAGCCTGTGTCTCTCGCAGCTTTTCCTGGATACCGCATGTGGAGATCTGCTCATTGCGTTCGACAACAACAACTTTATCTTTCTGTAATTTAATTTTGGAAGCGCTGGCTGGCGTATAATATGCATAATAAGGGAATGGCAGGTAGTTATTGATGATCACAGATCAGGATAATGTTTGAGAGCTTGTCGCAGATAATGCAAGCTAGTCCCCCAAACCACATTTGTTGGTGAACCTACATCACCCCTTGCCTCAGCACATTAAAGTCCACCGACAGATTAAGCAACAGAAAAGGATGAAGTGAGTAATGGGCTTAAAACCGTGTTGAATGATCCATTTATGAACTATTATCATCAAAGGAAGCTGTGTAGAACGTCATAATCCACTTGAAATTAATCTGAATCCTAGTCCTGTGTCAGCAGCCTCTGCTGATAGTCTGTCCCCTCTGTCGAAATGTCTATCTGTAAAGCTGATAACACATTAAACCCTCAAGTAGGAACCTTCCACAGAGGATGCTCTCTGTCTAGCCCTGGACCCTCGTCTCCTCTCTTGGACCACTTATTACTTGGCTTAGTGTCTTCCACACCTCCGTCACATGATTTAAAGTGTTCCTTGATTAAATCCTCCCTTGAAAATCTCAACCACATGTTTGAATAATTCATTGGGGGTGTTTCTGTCAATAGCAGCCATGTGCATTGTTCCTACAGCGGTTCATTGTTAGTGACAGCCAAGTTGTCTTCATTGATTATGGTCTCCATTAGCTCATGGCAAAACACCAGAATAGATAGATAGATAGATAGATAGATAGATAGATAGATAGATAGATAGATAGATTCAAAATGACAAACAAAACATTTAAGATCAGACAACAGAGTGAGATAAATGTGGAGTGTCTTGGGTCTGAAATAAATTGGAGAAACATCTGATTTTCCACAAATGCTGCTGAAGCTGTGAGTAGAGAACCAGCCACTTTCTGGCAAAGGTTTTTCAATCTATTAGAACTGCAGTTCAAGCAGCGATCAGACCTGACATCACTTGTGCCGTCCCAATTGTTGCAGGCACCAGGGGTACATCAGAGGGAAAAAGTGGGGATTGAGAGCACTGTGCATGTGTGTGTGTGTGTGCGCGTGTGTGTGTATTATGAAAGAGGACATGAGCTCCTTGCTGCATGCCTCTTTATTTTTCCCAAGCTGCTAAAATCTTGGCTGACAATCATCCCCGTTATCACCTTAAACAACGACTTATTGCGTGCATAAAAAATAGGATAACAACAAATATCCTGAATGAAGACACTGAACCACTCCTTTTTACGCTCTTTGTTATTCTCTCTTGGCTTTCTTTGTTTACAGGGTGAACAATACTCACTGACCAAATGTTCTGACCAAGCTCCATACAGAAAAAAAGGCACTATTAAACGGCACAGAGCCCACTCTGTCAAGAGTGACTTGATGACTTCATACCAAAGGCATATCTCAGTCACAACACACACACACAAAGACAAGGAGATTCATGCTCGAGCAGTCGCAGGTGGAAACTGTGTGCAGAGTTCTTTATCAACAACATCCTCCGTCACAGCAGACACATTACATTGCGACACTTATTTCTGTTGAAAACTGAGATATGAACATGTATAAACATATTAAATAAATGTATAAACATATTTTGCGTAAAGACGCATCATTAGACAATCATGGCCACATGTTTTACAGCTTTAAAACAGAGCATAACGCGCGCTATTAAAAGCAAACTGAACAAAACAAAAAAAATCTGCTTTAATGGATGAAATAAATCCTTACCTTTGAGTTTTTGACAATCCAAATATTGTTTGGAAGACGCAAACACTCGCTTGTTTCCGTCTGTACATTGTGGCTGGCATTCTGAAGGTGTCGCCCAGAGGAAAAAAAAAAAAAGACATTTCTTAGACTTTCTCATTTGAAGAAATTAGCCAATCATTTCGGGCGAACAGGTCTCCTCTCGGCAAAACACCGCCGCCACGCAAGCTCTCTCCTCTATAAATACGAAGGTCTCCCTTCCCAATAAACCGTTTACCTTGACAGCAGACTGAAATGTCGCGAAAGTTAAAACACCTTCAGTAAGAGTGTTAGAGAGACGAGAGAAGGAGAGGAGAGAGAGAGAGAAGAGAGGGATGAGTGCTGGTGCGGGGAGGTGCACGGGGACCAGGCGCGGATGGTGAGAGGAGGAGAGCAGTCCGATACGCTTTGCAATGCGCGCAGAGGGAGAAAACAGCGTCCACCCTCCCTGCATGCATGCGTTTACTTTCGCTGACTACTTTCACTGTAAACGAGGTTAATCTTCTCTTAGAGCGGATGGGTGTTTTTTTTTTCTGCAACTCACCAGGCATGAAATATCCAAAGCTTTATCTTGGAGCAAGTATATTTTAGACACCTCCTAAATCAATTACTGAAACCTTACAGCTTGGAGCTCGAGGAAGGAAGCCGATGGCAAGCCTGCAGACTGTTTGTCATATGTCATATCTCATGAGTTTTCTCTCTGGGCAGATAGTAGCACCAAAGTACCTTTCTTAAACAGCCACTACAATTACACTGAGTGACCGGTGTTGTCTGTTGTGAGCCCACTGATTTGATTAGTTCAAGTGGAAGAGAA
Source organism: Sciaenops ocellatus (assembly GCA_033000465.1). NCBI lineage: Eukaryota > Metazoa > Chordata > Actinopteri > Sciaenidae > Sciaenops > Sciaenops ocellatus. The sequence goes on from CP136886.1 coordinate 10,189,598, forward strand.
AGCACAGGATGACAAATTTCTAGCTCTAAAATTAGTCAATTTAACTTTCCTCGGTTTTAAAATAGAGCCTGGGGAGCCCAAACTGCAGGCTATAAAGGCCCTGAGAAGCTATTTTCTCAATCAGCCTTTTATTATGAGCGATGGGGGGTCCTGCATGAACACAAAATGTTGCTGCCAAAGTTACAACAGCTTTGTTTATTTTTCATGACAGATTTCTGTGTTTGTGTTTTTTTGCCCTTGCTGTTCTGTTTGAACTGCTGCAGGACTCTGTTGGAACAAGGTGATGTCACATACTTGTGTGCACCAATCATATTTTAGAAACCTTTGTATCAATATGTGGGGTTGTTAGCTTGTGCTGCCAGACCACTGTCAATCAAGTCGGATGAAACAGTATCAACACAGTCCTGATGACACAGATTAGTTGAGTTTTGAGTGTTACATTCTACATAGAATTACTACAGCAACTTCCACTAATAATAACAATCATGATTAATGATGATGATGGTGAAATATCTGCTACCACTATCAACTCTGAATGACTGCCGTCTAGACTCCCGGCATACACACCACCATCCCACTGGTGGTGGCGGGGCTGAACAACAGGAGATGATGCTGATGCAGCAGAGGGAGAGATGGGAAATTTTTGCAGCTTAAATAGACCGCCAAATTGGGAGGGTGTGTTTGGACTTGGATTGGATGATTGTGGAGTGTGAGGCACGTCACATGTGTATATGCAGTGCAGCTCGAGTTGTCTGCCTGAACTAGCTCCATTCACTAAAACAACTCAAGATCACACTTTCAGCAGTTAGCTGGAAATTATTCCCTCTCATTCCACTAAATGAAGATGTATGAATGTAATCAGTCAAAACTATCATCACCTATGAAATTACCCCTCAGTCTCTCTCTTGTAGCAACATTGTACCGTGCAAGTACCTGATAATTATGGAACTGTCCTTCTAATTCACAACTGACCCAAATCATATCAGCTTACCACTATTATTAGCCATAGTGGTCCCCTTGACCTGGCACTATGCCTTGTCAGAGCAATCTTAAAACCTCCATACATGCTTGTGAACCCATTTTACCCTCACTAACTATAATGAAGAAATCATGTTACTTATTTGGAAAGATACAGTACAAATTATTGGAAAAATCTATGAACATTATTCAACACCACACAGCAAGCTTTGTGGAGACTCATGAATCATTTATTGCAAATTTCAACCTCCCTGTAGGTGGAGCTGATGCCTGATCATTCACCATAAATCTCCTCCCCATCTAACAGATGTTAATAAGATTATTATTTTGACCATCCATGCTGGAGTTTTAATGTGCACATGACAAGACAACACAGTACTTGTCCTGAATGTCTTCTTGTTGTTGGTATAGTAAAAAAAATAAAATCAATGAACTTGGAAAATAATACACAAACACACACACCATGAGGGTGGATGTGAGGACAAGAACTGTTTATTAATCTGACAAATCTGTGTTCTGTGTGCCTGTATATCGATTTTTGTGTACACATGAGATGTTTTTAACCAGGTTTTAGGGTTCAAATAAGGTAAGACATTATTGCACAAGAGTGCTGAAGAGAATACACTTCCACAGATATCTCTGAAAGAATTTAGACTGATAGGGAATTCTATTAAGGCTGTGTGGAAATGAAAACTGAAGAGTGCAGCAGTTTCCTGCTGTTGTGCTGAAGGACTCTGCTCTATAAATGTACTGTCATTATTACTGGTACGATTTTACTGCTGGATTTATATTTAGAAATGTGATGTGATTATAAAAAGCCGGGCCAGACTTCACCACAGTGTAATGATTTAATGTAGATAGAAAACATGTCTCACTATTTTGACATTGTTGAATGTTAATATATACATATGTAGAAATATAAATATTTTCTGATTTATAGGCCATAGCTGTTAAATAGGTATGGTTTATGTTGTAAATGAAGGTTGTTATTTAAAGTTTAAGATAGCCTCCACAGGGTTAACGTGTAGTTCAAGTAGCTCATTTAAGTGACTGAACTTCAAAGGTAGCCAGGCACCAGGTCTGAAATCCTGTATCATTATCTGAGATCTAAATCTTCTTTAACAGCACGTAAGTGGAGTCCTGACCACAATCTTGTCAGTTTGATTTTCCAGAAAAAGGCTATTACGTTTCGCAGCGAGGGATCTGCCGTATTGACACTTCCTTCCTTTCATGTACAATATATTGTGCGTTTGGCATTTGAACGTGAGCACTACAGAGCAACATGGGGGGGGGGGAGGTCAAAAATAGTGTTGTAGCTGTGCTGATCATTGTTGAGGATGACCAGCGGAGGGACAACAGGGGGGAGAGAAAAGAGGGCAAGCACAAAGGGAGGTGGCTCTGACAGGCTGTGTAATAGCCTGAGTGTTCTGAACAGTGATCACACCTCCATTTCAACATTTTCCCCAAACCACCCCCTGTTCTTACCCTGCAGTGTTTCCTGTTATTTCTCTTTCTCACTCTCTGTTTTTTTCCCATATTATCATTCGCTGTCTTTTTTTTTTTTTCTCCCCCTGTAACTCAATATCGCTGCAATCATATCTGACAAATAGATTCAGATCCACTGGCCAGCTGCACTCAAAACCTCATCAGAAACCTATCAATCATAGATATCATCCACAGCTTTTCTTCCATCTTTTACTCCACACATTTTGAGCCCAGCTTGACCACCAAACCGCTGTCACGGCGGAGAATTTCATTGTATCCTCATCTGCTTGTTGGAGGGGGTCATTTAGCTTGCCGCCATACCCGCAGGCATGCCTTGCATTTCAGATGGGCTGGACGATCCAATTTGTTTGTGTTGAGATGACTCCGATTCCTTTGCCACAGAACATTAGGGCTGCAAATTAATATCCCTGGACTCACAGGTCTGTTTCAAGACAGGAGACAGGCACACTGGGATAATGGCAGATGCATGGGGAGAATTCTTTAAGACCAAAGGTACCTTGTCTTTATAAACCCTTGTTCTCACCTCCCACCTTTTTTCTTGCTTTTCCCTCATGGTTTCATCTGTCACCTTTAGAGATCTTCTCCCAAATGGATTTAGAAGGTAGAGGGCTCATCTACAGCATCGTGCTCAGAGTTACAACATCTACAGTCACTCTTACCTCTCAGACAATCACGGGGAGGAACAGAAGGGAATACAAATGAGCAATAATGTGAAAATAAAGTTTTGAGAAGACCTAACTTCTGTACAGCTGTGCCAGAAACGCTGCATAGTAATGATTGGTGCACATTATCATAGATGATATGTTTTATATTCTATGTAAGGGATGAATGTGTGTGTGCAATGTGTTGTATTCATTTTTCTGTTTTTTTCAGCATAGAACACATACATTCATGTTGACAAATACTACATCATAGATGTATTATACATGTCATAATTCAGTTAATTTCTCCTGTTGTAACAACAGAAATGAGAAATGTGCTGCTGGCCATGCTGGCGAGGCCTGCCATGTGTCCTTAAGCACTGACATTGATTATGCTTATTTGCATAATGTTCTAAAGGACTGTTATATGGCATAGTGCTGTTGTTCTATAGTGTAAATATATACTGTGTAGACATACAGTATATCATCAGTGTCTAATGAAAACCATTTTTTTAGGATAATGAAAAAACAAAAATTAAAATCCATGGTTACAGTCTCATAATTTAAACAGATTTACGTGGATTGTGAGTGAATGCGGATATGCATGATTATTTTTTTTTTAATTAATGGACGTGCGGGTGGTTCCATGGTTCCTCGACTCTCCTGTTTATGTCTACCTCAGTTGGTAAACTATCAATATAAAGGCTGTCCTACATGTTTCCACACAGCACAGTGGCCTAATCAAAGTTATTTTACTATTTTAGATAGAAATCAGCATAATCCAGGTCAATGGCTATCTGACATTGTGACTACATGCCAGACAGTTTCTTGGTGTAGCCAAAAACAGTCCAGCACATAAACCCCCATAAAACTGAGATACTGTATAACACTATAATTAGCTTAATTTACTTTAAAAGTATTGGTAGGAGGATTTTTTAACCTTGGGACATAGCCAGGTTAGCCGTTTCCCCCTACTTTGAGTCTTTATGCTAAGTTATGCTGACTGCTAGATATCTAGCTGGCACTACATATTAACTGGACAGATGTGAGAGTGATGTCTATCTTCTAACTTCTGACAAAAAAGTGAATCAGTGTCACAAACAAACGAAAACATATGTCAATCAATAATATAAAACAGCTGTAATTTCTCTGTGATTTATCCAATTAGCAGCCCTGCAATAAATGCTTTGAGAAGAGTTACTTTATAGTAAAGAAAATGTTCAAATGTCTAAATAATCTATATATTGAGTATTAAATCCACCAGAATATATTGACCCTGAGGCTATAGTGTTGTCTCAAGGTAATATCTGCAAAGTGGAGAGAGTCTAACCTTTGTTTAGTTTGTTTAATGTGGCTACAGCAGAAGAGCTGAAAGTTTGTATGCAGCATACTAAACATCATCACCTCAAGGTAAACAAAACAACACAGCTTTATAGACTTCATATCCCTTTAAGCCCACTGCTGAAGGTAAGATCAGTAGGTAAGAACATCAGTTGTGTACTCAGTTGTGTACTCTCAACTATAGCATAGAGGCTCTATGCTATAGTTGATGTTCTTACCTACACCAGTGCTGCAGCTTCTAAGGGAGTTTCAGGCAGTCAGGAGAGAAAAAATTGGTGCCTTCAGACACACTATTAAAATCCTTCTGAACTCACCATGCAAAGAAAACTGGTAATTCTTTTTAAATTGTTGTTTCATCTTTTGACTTTAAGTCTGTTTAAATGCAAGGTACTTTAATGATTTAAATGAAATCCCATTTATTTTTAGCGGTTGCTCTAACTTTGTTTCCACATTCGTGTGATTTTACAGTCGGAATGAGAGCAGATCACAGTGTCTTTTAAAACAAAGCTTTGTGTTCTCTCCATCACATGAAATAGAGAACAAAAAAGTCTGAAAATAATCAAGCTAAGAGTGGACCCATCCATGGTGCTGAACACACACTGGTCTAAAAGGACTTTGAAGGTCTTTCATGAATTTTGTGGTTGTTTGAATATGAAGAGAGCTGTCATAGCAGATTATTGGGAAAAGTGCAGAGACTGTGAAAACAGACGGTGTCTCAATATATCTCTCCACTCCAGCTATGTCTTTAATGTACAGCCATGGCCACGGTTTGATTTAAAGGCGAGTCCACAATCATTGTTTCTTTCCTGCCCACTCCATGTCAAACATTAATTGTTTTTACGCTTGTAAGCACCGCTCTGTTTATAGTAACTGGTCTTTTACTAATAAGCTTCACTGGGAATCCATAAAGCCTCTCATTTAAATAGTGTCTCTCCCCCTTGTTGAGATTGACATTTTGCCCAGTTATTGGCTTTAAAAATCATGCAGTGATATTTCATTTTGCACCAGAGATGTTGTTTGTCTATTAAAAACTCTTCACTGTTCCATCTCTAGTCTGAGTAACATCACACCTCTGGATATTTAGTGTTTCTTACTCTCATAAAAAAATGTAAATCCTCACTTGTGCATTTAAAAGTAAGTGTTAATGGCTAATAATAGTTTTCATATTGCGTGTTAATTTCTTCCACACCACCCATCCTTATTAGAAACAGATTTTCGTCTTTTTTATTGGGTGCAGGGGATCTTTGGGATGGGATGGGAACCTGAAGATTAATTGAGATGCTGCTCAGAGCTGTGTGTCAAGGTTTTCTTATCATAAATATGGAATAAACATTGTGTTTTGTTTAGGTGCCTATTCAAATATTAAAAGTTTAGAGTGTAAAAAGGTTTAGTACATTATGAATTCAGTTTATGTTGGCCATTCTCTAGCTCTATTATTTCTCTTTTTTTTCTCTCTCTTTCATTTTTGACCACTTTTGTCCAATTTTATAAAAAGTGTCATAAACTTCTCCAAAATACCACACTAAGACACCAAGATCTTGAGGAACATCATAAAAAATTCATGCTGTGGTTTGGTATGAGTAACTTTTCACATTTGGAGATTTCTCTAAGAATTGCATTTTTCTTTCTCTCTCTCTCTCTCTGGAAATTGCTCAGAAACCTTCTTACTGTCAATAAGCCATACATCCTTTCAGTGTTGTGCAATTTCATGAGGCTGATTGTCCTACGTCACTAAATACATTGAGGTGAAGTTTCAAAAATTTTCTCTCTTCAAAGAAATTATTACCATGGGAATTTAAAGCGTCACACATGAATATAATCACCGTCACTGAATCCACAAGCTCAGCGTTTTATATATATATATATATATATATATATATATATATATATATATATATATATATATATATATATATATATATTTATATAGCGTCATACTCAATTTATGCATTTCCAGCACTGTTTAGGGACCCCAGTATGCATAAATATTCAAATACATTACATCATCACATACTGCATGAAATGTTTTGCTCATAGCTGCATGGGATTAGAATAAAGTGGGCATTTCTGTAAAGGAGAGACTTGTGGGTAAAGTCCATTTTCATTCACATGTCTTGAGGTGAGCGGCTGAATGGCTGTATCAGTTTTTATATTGCTAAAATTTAGCCTAACTAACCCTTCCACGCAAGCTAGCATGACATACCAATGGGTACCAATGGATGCCTTTGTTTTTTTAGTTTCATATGATCTTCACTCTGCCTTTAAAACTGAGCCTGCTACAGCTTCAGAAAGACAGCAATGTCGCAGCGGATGCCAACATCCATGCAGAGTAGAAGACATTAACTTTCACTTCTAAAGTCGTCCCATATGGTGGAAATATATTCTCCTCTTAAGCACACATAAAGTAAGTTATTCAGATTTTGATGTCTTTTAAAACTGTGCAGGTGAATGAATTGTGGCGCATAAAAGTTGAAGTAGACATAAAAGGCAGAAAAAGTAGCGTTCATTCAGGCATATAGACCTTCTCAGAAGGAGAATAATCCTTTAACACAAAGTCACTTGTCAGAGCAGAGTGAACATGTTTCAGTCAGTTCAACTGCGCATAATAATTTTTCACTGTTTCAATGGATAGTTTTCAAGATAAGAGAATTATGTAATTGTTTGACTTGTCTTGGCATGAAGGAGATCCCGTTAATGATGAGCAAAAATAGGGCAGGGTTGGCCTCAAGGTGAATCCATGAAGCTCCCAGCATGGTTCACTATGTGTGTATGTACTGAGCATTAAACCTGTATTCTCTTCTTGGCTGTTAAAAAGACCAATGGACCTTACGTATCAGTCTGAATGGTATTTTTCTGTATCTTGCATTCTTATTAAGCCATGTACCGGAAAAATACTATGGCAGCTCTTTGGGACTATCTCCCACTGATGGCTGCACTCAGCTCATCCGCCTCTTTGATCAGGACCCTCTCCATCTCTGCGGCATCACTGTCAGCCTTTGGGTGTCCTATTAAGCGTCTCTCTGGTTCTTTGATTCTACCACCTGCCTGCGCTTCTTGTGCTGTGCCTGACCACGGCTGTTTCAGCTGCCAACCAGTCACACTGCTCATGTGACCATAGATAACCCCTAAAGACTGTTCTACAATCACAGAACCCACCCACCAGTGCATACTGAACAACAAACGGAGGCATCTGTGAGAAAGAGTCTCATGAACAAATGCTCCGGTGTGCATTATAATGACTGTAGCAGCAGTGTCCCTTTAGCAAGTAATTAAACTGTAAATGTAATTATCTTAATGGAAATATATTGCAGAAACAGTTGTGCAGGTGGGTGGAATGTGGCTCTGTTATTACTATTTTTAGAAGTCTGACATTTTTTAATTTGGTGCTGTCTCTGTCATACGGAAAAGATATTAACCTTCAACTTCAGGAATCAATGTGGAAGCAAAAAACTATCTCAAATCCACATACAGTACATTTGCATCTTTCAGCTGGCATGGTTTCATGAAAGAAGAGTTCCTATCAGAATACCAGGCCTAATTTCAGCATCCCTTAATACTCTGCCAAACCTCCTGTGGCTGTCTCTGACTTGATCCAGGATACATGATTGGCAACTGTTTAATGAGGGCCTGTGTACCTTTGATTACGAGGCCCCGCTAATGAACAGCATGTCAGTTTTGCCCTATTAGCAGAGAATACAGTCCTGGCTACCCTGGGTAATCAGTAGAGCACCGTGTCCAAATGCCAGTCAAAGGGCACAATTGATATTTCATGCCGCTCCCTGTGGAAAATTCTAATCATCAGTTCAAACTTTTAGATGTTATTTCTCCGGGGTGATGTCATCTGCTATGTGTAAGTGCCTGGAACATATGCTGTGGTAGCACAGTCGTATTTATCGATGTCCTCACAACATTTATCACGCACTTGCACACAACCTTGCTGACTTCATGTTTTTTTTCTCCTCTTTTCTTTCTTTTTTTTTCCTTTGATCAGCAGTGACATACAGATATATTTTCCAGTTGTGTTGGAAAACTGAGATTGCAGCACTGGCAGAATCTGGGACATGATTTCTACCCAAGGAGTTATGAGGGACAGTAGCCTGACTTGTCTGGACAGGGTCATATCTTTTTGTCAAAACCACAGTAATGCCCAATATTTTTTCCTGAATCAAAAATGAATAAATCCAGGGTGTTTTCTGTCTATAAATCATGTCTAAAAATCCAACTCCAGAACCAGACATCACACCAAATTATCATCCATTCATAGCAATCATCCTAGAAAGATTTGTAGCTAATTAACTGCTAGATTACTGTGCTCCTAATAACCTTTTTAAATATTTACAGTAATTTAGACAGGAAATGGCCTGTGTCTGACACTCCTCTGAAACCTCAGTTTCAGTTCTCCTTGATCCAAGCAGAGTTTTTCATACCAACAGTCATTATAGTTCACTTAATCATCTTGAAATTAAAGTGAGAAATTTGAAATTTAAGTCTCAGCAACTATCATGATTTCAGTCCTACCCAAAAAGAGGAAAGTGTTAATTTTGACTAAAAATATCAGTAAATCTTGATGTAGATATAGTATCCCTCAGTGCTTGGTGATTGCATTTACATTTTTGCCTAATTTATTCCATATGCATATGACGCTCAGCTGTATGTTGCCATCAAAACTGTGTCCCTGGGTTGTACTTTTCTGCTTCCAGGATCTTGTGCTGCTCTTCTGTCTCTGTCTCTGGCTTTCAAGCTTATAATTTTCCATATTTTAACACCATTTGCAGTGCAAACACCCACGTAACCAGATCTTTAAAGAATCTCTGGGGCATCTTTTTTTTTATTTATCTACACCACAACCACGTTGGAGATACTCTGGGGCAGTAAATGTAGACCACTCATGTATTTTTGTTGTCCTGCAATTGTACAGTTTTTGGGGAGATGTTCACATGACTATGACCATGATATTCCTAAATCAATTGTAGTGTTGTACATTGGTTATTTTTATAGAAGTTACTGTACGAAGGTGAGATGTATAACTGTTAAAAATTCTGTAAGCACCCCTCAAAAAGGTTTTTACTATGAGGTGGTTTAAAGTTGAAACACCAAAACAAGACGAATGGCTGATAATTGTGACAGAAATATATGTTTGCATGTTGGTGACATTAGATATGGCAAACCAGTACTTTCATTGTGTGTACTTTATTTTGTGTGTATGTTATGTTGTCCAAAATAAGAAATTTGCTTTCAACAAATTTGCTCATTTTTATATCTTGGGGAGATTCGGTAAAGACTGAAAGGGATGAATTTTAAAGACATGCAATAATTCAAGGGTATTGAAGCATACCTGCATATTTTGAACATTGTCGGGGGAAAAAAAAGAAAGCCCCCTAACAGGCAGCGTAAACCTGCCTTATTTGTGCAGAAAGGTGGTTGTTGGAGTCACCTTCATTGTGGGCAGACATCTGAAGAAATCTCTAGATGAGTCAGAATGCGCAATGAGGGACTGCAGGAGGAATATTCACAGCTGAGTGCTGAAGGAGGCAAGGGAATCTAATCACCAGCCAAGAGTGAGAGAGTTCAGAAGCACACACAAAGAGACACAATCACACACACACACACACACACACACCTGGAGAGACCAGTATTACTTCAAAACAAGGCACAGAATCAGGACCATGCTTCATTGGTATCTCGCTCAAACTGTTTCTAGCACAGAGCTCATTTTGACATTAACAGAAAATGTATGAGAGCTTTACTTACACAGAGGTTTTCTTTATGAACTAAATTTATTGTTTATAGTCTTTATAATTATATATTTTTAAAAAATAGTCTAATATATTTTCAGTACAGTTATTCATTCTCCCGCCTTAATATAAAATAACTTGTTGATAATTAATTGCTCAATTTGTATTACAGGGTTATCAACCTGATTTTTATTCAAATATGGAGACATATTTATTTATATAGTGGCATATTAACATCCTTTCATTGCACTATGACCGTGTGGTCCACAGAGTGGCTACAATTATAGCACATACTCATAACTGAATGAAATCAAATATGAGGTTGATAGGAGCGAATAGGTGGACATATACTTCTTGCTAATGCCCCAATTCAATTAAAGCCTCATTTAGCAGGTCACATATAGTCTAATCTCTTTGTAAAACATATTGACGTCTAAAGGGGGATGCATACAGAGCAATAAATTTCCTCTCACTTTGCAGAAAGCGATGACACCCTCCAGCTATTGAGATTATGACTGAATGACTCAGCCGGAGGTGGATATTGGAAATAAAACTTAACTTGGAGTTACTATACCATGCTCAGAGAATTTGGCTGTCAAGGCCTTTTCTCTGTAAATTCAATTAAAATGTCAGACTTTGTGTTAGTCCATGCATAACGTCGGGTGTATTATATATTTTCTGAGACAGAGGAGTAGAGCAAGCGGGCAAGAAGGTTGGAGATTCGAGTGGTTGCCCTGTGAGTAAATTACTTTTTCTATAAAGCAGCTTGGAACAAGGTCCTCAGAAATATGGAATAGCAGCCAGGAAGTTGAATGAAAGTTTGGTTGACTTTTCACATTATGCTGCATTGTTATTACAGAGAATTTTGCTTTGGTGAAATGTACTCAGAAAAAGAGGGTGATTGGATTAAGATGTACTAAAAGTAATTTTTTACTGGAATAAATAGCACATAGTGCATGCCGCTAACAACCTTTGTTGGAGGTCATTGTCCATTTTATCCCTCTGCTACACACAAAGAGGAATGGCACATCATGCTTACTTATGTACCTAGCTTTGTTCTTTTCACATTGCCTTTTGGTAGGTCAACATGATAATTAAATAGAAAAATAATTAGGAAGTCTGCGTGTTGTGTACAAACCCAAATCAATTACAATTTTTCACATATCATCCTTGGTTCAGTAGACAGATGGAGACAAAGCACGGCTGTTTGTGATAACTATAAATCTGCCATTTCTCCCAGATGAGGATTGATTAATACAGCTGCCAAACCATTAGTCCTGTCAAGGGGGAGATTTATTCATCCGTGTTCTTTTTTCTTATTTGATAACAGTCAGAGGTTATAAGTATTCCGGCACCACCCTGCTCCAGGTATGTCATAGATAATCACTGAAATGATGTTGAGTGCTCTAACATTATGTCTGACGACATATATAGGGAGTGACTCACAGCCCAGCTAATTTGGTGTATGAGGGAGCAAGATATGCATACAAACAAGACTAAAAGTCCATATCTCTGGTCCAGCCCTGAGGGCAGTGTTTTTCGTTCTGGTATGATGATACATGTGTTATGTGTTACAAATATTATATTGAAATTTTTGATATTCTATATTCAAAAACGTCAAATTTATCCTGTAAATGGCACTAGAAAAAATGCCAAACAAATCAGCGTTCAGCAAATCAGAGTTGACAGCCCTGTCTCCTAGAAATGTTGTTTAGCTTAGCAACTTATGTTTATTAAGAACATAATAAGAAAATGTCCTTAGAACATAATAAGTAAATGCCCTTTAAATTACCTGGCAAGATGCAAAACTGTTGATACTAAAAATATCAATAAAATGTTCAGTGACAACTTTAATTTTTTAGGCAAAATAGTATCTTCTGATACACTGTCCACTCATCAAATAGCTGCAGTCATATTCAAAACATTTTTAACATTTAACTTAAATCACAATCTCTTCCTAACTTCAACCAACATTCGTTTGTTGCCTAAACCTAAACAAATCCTGATCTTTCATTACCTTGACCAAAGTGCTTTTGTTGCAGAGGTCTGGACACAACACACCCTGGACTGTGGTGTGACACTCATGGTCACTGCATGCCTGCCCCCTCCTCATTCATGTTACATTAATGTAGTGTTTCAAAAAAACATTAGCTCGACACATACTCCAGATGTCACTACAACTTTATCATGAAAACAATTTAGGGCAGGGTTGAAATGTCAGGGGCACATCCTGTAGGAAGCATGAATACTCTGTGTGCAATAAATGTACATTAGATTGCTGTAGTTTACATGACATAGCATTACATTTATGCAGCGTCCAAAGCTGCTTTTCCCCTTGGGAAAAAATGAAAAAGCTTATTATTTATGAGCTGTTATTAAGTGTCAGCATGTTTCTTGTGCAAAACTAGACATTTTGACCAGATTTTTGAAAGGCCATCACTGAAAACATATACACATACACACTTTCTGGGGGACATCTAATACAAACGTAAGATTCTGAGACACATTGTCATTGCTGAAACTTTGGACAAAAACTCAAGGGGTCATCTACATCACCGAGATTTACCATCTGGGAACCATGAACACAAAATCTCACACTAATCTGCTCAGTAGTGAGGATACAACATGAACAGTTTGCAGTGAGTGCAGTAAATTTGCAGTGTTTCTCTCTTGCACTTGTTTTGGGGTTTTGTGTGTTTTTGGTATTTGCAGCATTTTTCTTTCGCATTTGTTTTGTGGGTTTGTATGTTTTTGCTTCTGCTTCGTTTATGTGACTGCAGAATTTTTCTCTTGCAGCGTTTTTCTGTTGCATTTGTTTGCATTTTTGTTGCATTTGCCCTTGTCGGCCACCATAAATATGAGCATCTCAGGACAAACCTCTAACCTCAACCTGACAGCAGAGTAACAGTCTCTTTGACATCATGACTTTTTCCAACATCTTATGTGTCAAAATAAAGTTAGCGCAGAGGATGCTATCTGTAAAACCGCTGCCTGTCCTCTAACACTGACATAAGTCTGCAGTGCATTTAGTGAGGCACTTCGTTAATCAGTCGTTAGTAGACTTTATCAGTTTGTATCTGAATGTCTGGTCGAGGTCGAGTGCGGCTTGGCGAGGCTGGCTGTTAACACTAGCATCAGGTGTTGCCTCCATCATGTTTACAAAGCAGGTGTGGGCGGAGTGTTTTCCGACTCAAAGGTGGCACCAGCAGGTACCACGCGGCCTGATTCTTCTTCTTTTATTTAATGGTGGACGGCAACGAGCTTTAAGGAGCATTACTGCCACTTACTGTGCTGGAGAGTGGGCTGAAGTTTCCTAATTCCACTGGTGGACACAGCCTGATTAATCTGCGTTATTTTTTTTATCGCGTTATTTTTTCTATAATTAATCAAAATTAACACGTTAATTTGACAGCCCTAGTAGAAAGATATTCATGAAAACATGATGTGCTGTTTTAATGCCACTGAAGCTACAAAAACAAATAAACATTTTTTTCTATGAATGAGTGAGATTTAAATATTTTCCGATGCTACATGTACACCAGATTCCCTCCATTACAGCCTCTTAGTATCTCAATAATGTCCACTAAGTAAAACCATTTGGGTTCAGCTGTCAAAAATACGAGTCAGACTTTTAATCTATATACAGTGCTGTGTATTAACCAGCTGTTACACACCACACTGTGCAGTTTTTGTGCGTGAGTTATATATAGCATTCCACAAAATCAGCATAACATTGATATCGAGAAATCTGGCCAAAAATAGCATGATGTTTGTCTGTTTATGTCAACACCATCCCACTCCCTGATCCTGCCTTCCAAAATCCTCGTCCCTGAGCAGGCAGAGGCAATTTTTGCTCCATTATGCTGTGCAAAGCTGAACAGGCTAAATGAACAAGCTCGAAACAAGCCAAGCCATTTAAACGGTTTTACATGTGAGGCTATTTTTAAAACAGCACAACAATGTTGACCAAATTGGCTGGTTAAATCAGCTTGTTGTCTTCCTATGCTGTATTTCACCAGCGTTTATATAGGCCACAAAACACAAGAGGATATAAGCACACCATGTCTTCACCTTAAATACTGTGTTTGTTCACACTCTCTTGCCAAAATAATGATAAAAAAGCAGCCAGTAAAAGGCACATAAATGCAGGATTGTATGAGTGACAGATAGAGATTGACAGTGTCTGTTGGAATCTGCTTAGAATAGGATGTTATGAGAGGCAGCATTCTTGGCATTGGGGTTTGACGTGTTTTGTTTTCTTGTCTATCCCTCCCGTCTGGGTCTTTGTGTCTTTGCAGAGACTGTCTTTTTTTTCTAAGAGATGTTTTTTCATTACAAGCAGACTTTTCTCTGAGGAACTGCTACTGATGCTAGCTCACACAGTCATTCACCTGACAGTAGTGTCACATGTCGTCTTTGTCTTTGCTTTGTTCTTCACAATAATCTGTTCTATGCGTATATCATATTGTGAATACACATTTTCATCATGCAGTACAATATAAATGAAGCGTAGTTACTTAACTGCGTCATTTTTTTCTTTTACCTTTTGTGTTCCTGCTCAGTTCAACACTCAAGCATGCTGAATATACAGACTTGTTGGCATGAATAGTGTTCATTTGAATGCAAAAATATTCATGGGTATTTCATTGTTGATTGTAATTCCAGCAATAAATAGAGAGACATGTTACACTTCTCAAAAGTCTCAAATTTGATACTACAGGAAACGTCATTCATTTTAGCTACCACTTTTTTTCTGTTAAACATTATGTTATGTTTACTTTGAGTATGATTCAGGAAAACATCTTTCAGAGAAGATTATGGATTCATTTGCATGAGCTGCTCATGCTACCGACATATATTTGTTCTTTTTCCTGTAAAGACCTGTAAAGACCAATCGGACGGCGGATAACCGAGAGAGCCTTAAAGTTTCATTTTAATTTCCATCTGACAAGTCTATGATTAAAACAAAGACGGTGCTTCTGCAATACATTTGCCATTGCTTGGCATTTCAACTAAGTCGTAGGGGACATGTTATGGGAACTGACAGACTTCCACAGAAAATGAATGAGCCTCCAGTGTTCTGTGTCTGGAACAAGAGGCGGGAGTCTCTGTGCAGAGAGAGATAAATTTAGGAGAGAAAATGTCAACTTCTGTTGTGTGCTCGATTTGAAATGCACCGGAGATGTGAAGGTGAAGCTGGTGCAGCGTCTTTGGGTTACGCATGCACCTGCGCACCAGCACACACACACACACACACACACACACACACACACACACACACACACACACTACAAAGAAAGACACAACCGTGTATAAGGTTTTTCTTTACAGGGTTCAGTTCTGTGTGAAAAGAGAAACACATGCAGCTTCTTTTTATCCCAAATCTCATATATTCTGTTATAATTATTTAAGAGATTAGACCTATTATTTTAATTGCTTGTACAAAATTGTAAATCAACAAAGCTAAGATACTTTCAGTTTTGATGCAGTGCAATTAGAGGTATTTGCCTGCACTGTACAGTGACAACTAGCTAATTTAATTCCATTTATATAATCATTAATCTTGATTAGCTAATCAATCAATTAGCTAATCATGAGAGGACACTTTAATCTTAATATTAGGACAAATGAACAGGGGAATTGCATTTAACTTATTAGAAAAATATCTACACTAGCCATAAATAAGGTACGACAAGCTAGTCACCATAGCAACATGTGACAGGATTATTTTCATACCAACAGGGTGCTTTCACATTATACAACACACTGATTAATTTAATGGATTATTAGCATATAGACTGTGGCAATGCTGCTGAATGACAAATATAAAAAAACATAAAAAATGTCAAATATGTTTTCCTGGATCATCAATCGGGCAGTGAGGTCTAGAACATTGCGGAAAGAATTCTTTATGAGAGGCAGGGTAAAAGGTCAAGCAATACAGCACCCTTAGATGCCTGCATGCATGTACAGCTCACAAGAATGGACATTTTCATAGGTTTTTCTGTGCATGTACTCCAGGCTCTCATATCACAGACAGGCAGGAGTATATTAAAAGTGATTATAGATTGTTGGTG
This sequence comes from Sciaenops ocellatus, assembly GCA_033000465.1. Classification (NCBI taxonomy): domain Eukaryota; kingdom Metazoa; phylum Chordata; class Actinopteri; family Sciaenidae; genus Sciaenops; species Sciaenops ocellatus. Next base: position 10,205,876 of record CP136886.1, read on the forward strand.
CTGTCCTTCTATCTGTTTGTCTATCTTTGGATCCATTGGACAGGGCATCCAATCTATCGCACCCTCCCACTGTTTCTGCAATATACCCGAAGGCATTTCATGTCTGCAGGCCGTGATAGGAAGAAATTCAACCAAGCTTACAAATCATTTTTAATGAATCTGTGCACCCAGACCCCTCCCTTCTGTCGCTTTCAATCTTTTTCACTGTCCTTATAATACTTTAAAAATAAACGGAAGAGTGATGAGTTGTCTACATTCCTCCATTACCATTTTTAAGTCTCCCCCAACCACCATCAGCATCATCTGATATGAGAGGCAAACGAGAAGCAGAAAGAACAAGAGTGATATTTGTTTAATGACTTCAAGCGAATTATGAAGGCGGCACACGCTCTGCAACTCTGAAAAAAGTATATTAAATGGATTGTTTTCATTTGCCTCTGAGGCAGTCTGTATTATCGTTGGCATGATAATACCAAGCCTCTGGCTGATATTAGACTGCCTTGGAGATAAAAGTATGCAACAACCCTTTTATGTATTCGCACAAATGTTCATTAAAGTGTGTGAAAGGAAAACAAATCAAAGGACAAACTAAACTCAGACGACGAAATAGGAAGAGGAGAATAATTCAGCGATGGTAGCGGTGATATGCGGTACACAACAAGTGAATAAAGCTCTTCAGAATCATCTAGAAGCCTCATCTTTAGCATGAGCCTTTTTTTTTTTTTTTTTTTTTTTTTTTTTTTACAATCCTCGCCTGAGACTTCTAGAGCCAAGAGAGTTGGACAATTCATCATACACAACAAATGCATTGACACATGCTCACTGCACTTGCAGTGGCCCAGAAACCCACAAACAAAAAGTATTAAAAGGATACCATATGGCCTACCATTCAACTCAAGCATACAGGGGACATGTATGACACCAATTTCCCATGGGGAGATGTTACATGTTTTATGTTCTACAGACTAGTTATGAGGGGGACTATAAATAAAAGATCAACACTATTAGAATTGCGCTATTGTGCTGATAAAGCAGGTGATATGCTTTGGTTTTGTTATGTTAACTTCTGGCCTGTCTTCACCAGGCATATGGAGGGAAATTGCACTGTGCTCTCTGCTCTTAATGAGTGAGCGGTCTATTGGTTGCTACACCGATACACCATCAAAGAGAATGATCATCAGTGGTGCACACTTCATTTACTTCCTCATCTCTCTTCCTTATATTCTCTTTGCCTCCATCTCCCCCTCACTTGCTCACTCTCTGTCACTCTCACCCTCTTCTCCTCTCCCTCTCATGAGTAGCATACCTCACTGCAGCTGCATTAGGACCACTCTAATCTGTGTGGCAGGATGGAATGGGATGTTCAATGGCTTTTTCTCGTTTCCTGGCTGAGAGGGCCGTGTAATGTGCTAATGGACTCTGCGACTGCTGCCTGACCCCCATGGTAGAGCGTGTGGAGTCAGGGCTCACAGCTGTGACCGCTCCCCCCCCCTCTGCTACTATCTCAGCCAAACAAGTGTGGCTTCACTGAAATCTTTTTATAGTTGTAGAGAGACTGGCCATCCGCTTCTAAGGTCATTAGAGCTTCCCAGGTGAACTCTCTTTGCTGCATGTCTGTGTGCCCTACTACTAATAGGTTTGGATAGACATGCACTCTGACATAAAACTGTTAAGTACTAGCACATTATCAGAAGCCACATGGGTCTATAGTATATTTTTGTTCTTGAGTGATATTTTAGAGAGAAAAATTATCAGGGTTGTTCAGAACTTATCTACTCTTAGTGATTATTAAGGCACAATGACAACAAACTGGCAGGTTCACTCATTCTGTGTCAAAAACTTTTTGTTCTCTTGTTTTATTACTGATTCATTATTAGTCAGGGTGTGTGGCTTATTCATAAGAAAGCAGATAGAAATAATCTATCACAGCTATTAGTTATGCACTAAGTATTTATTAATCTATTATGTTGTTTTGTGGTGATTTTTTTCTTATTCTAGTGGTTGATCCCCACAAATTAATGATGCAGTGTCTAATCAATAGTCTTTACAGCTATAATAGAGTAACAGCAGAAAAATGTCCACCGTTTCAAAACATTTTTGGATTCTGAGACTAATTATGCTTTGATTTAGATTCAGAATACCACAGAAGAGACAGATGCTACAGTTGCACTTCTCGTTTTATATCTCATCTGAACCCATTTTAGTGCTATTCACATTTTTTATAATATTAGAAATAAAAAGGAAATGCATCAAACATGCCACTGGGAGGGTTTTACTGTGAAACAGCTGCAGGTTCTAAGTGTTACCTAAGGTTAGCACAATGGGCTAACATACTATTATATATATTATTATATATATTTATTATCTATTATCTATATTTATTTATCTACATATTTATTATTGTTGATGGAGTAACATGTAAACGTTGCTTCTTCTTCATCTGCTAAGTGACTGGTATAAAATTAAAATAGTTAAAGGTACAGTGTGTAGAATTTAGTTGCATTTAGTGGTCCAATCACTGCATTGTAATCTCCTCACATCACCCTCACCTTCCTAATGTAAAGGAGAAACAACACTTTAAGGACCCTGTTTAGAGTCAGTATTTAGTTTGTCTGTTCTGGACTACTGTATAAATAAGGTGTTTCAACATGGTGGCCTCCATGAAAGGGGACTCTCTCCCACTGTAGATATAAAATGATATTTTTTAAGTAACAAACATAAAAAGATTCTTATTTTCACTTGATTATACATGCATGAAAACATAGTTATGAATATTATATTCCATGTTTGCCTTATTCTGAAAATAGAGGCCCCAAATATTACACACTGTACCTTTAAGTAAAACTTCAATTTTACTTGATTAAATGTACTTAGTTACTTCCCACCACTGGTGTTCTTTTTTATGTGCTGCTTAGTTTGAAACACTCCACAGGAGTACTGCCCTCATCTCCATCAGAGCACAGAAAACATGATGTGAAACAGGCTTAAATCTGTAAGACGAAGGTAAGAACAGAAATGTTGAAGTGTAAAAAGTTTGAATGTCAGCAGCTCTTCTCTTCTGCAGGACCTAATGTTATTCATCACATCAGAGATTCTGACTGAGATCTCAATTACGAAGCTTGCTGAGCAGACAGTGGTGTCTTGATTTTTCCCTGATAAAAGTGTTTTCATAGGTCTAATTTCAGACCACAAGAAATTCAAATCTCAGTGGGATCTTGCTACCTGACCAAGTGGTTTGTCCCATTGCTTAGTGTTACTACAGCTAGTTAGTCACCAATTTTCATTTAACTTTTAATGTCGGTACACTCAATAGATATATACAACATGTGCTTTTATAGTTCACCTTATCTATCCTATATATTCATAACACAAATGGTTCGTGTTCTCTCAAAACCATTCACTACTTTAAATATGTTGGAAAATAGTTGCTGCAAACATGTGAAAAGACTTTGAACAATATATTACTGAAATGTGGAGTTAAAACAGTTTTTCACCAGTTTTAAGTCCAGGATTTTGTGGGCGGTCCTAAAAGGTGGCTCGATGACACACTGAGGCCACCCTGAGCATACCCCTGCATCCTAACAGAGAGATAGAGATGAAATTATCTCGCTCAGAGTGTTTCAAAGTTAGTCATGTCATTTTCTGAACTCATCTGACACGTTTCAGTCGCTTCAAAATTGTTGCTTGACTGCTCCCACAAGTGGGCGTGGCTTCAGCACATTCAGTGGACACGCCCCCACAGTCCTGGAGCTGAGAATCCTGCACATTTTTACCTGATTTTGACACCTAATTTCATAAACTTGTCGATATTTTTAATCATTCAAATTTGGCTGGGTGGTTAATAACACTTTCTTCTTTGGTCTAATAAACTCAGAACACATATTTATTCTTTTGTTTAAACCAAAGCCTTTTTTTGTGTGTGTGAGTTTACATGTGTGCGTGGTTGTCTCCGGTTTCTTCATTCATAAGAAAATACTGATCTCACAATTCTTAGAAATCCTTTAAAATGTTCCACAAATACCTTTGCAATCTGTTGCCCTCTGAAGTCCTGCTGAATAAGAAACAGAACTGAAAACATTTCCGTCTTGGCATACATATAATAATAAAAGGAAATATCTTGGACATCAATGTGGGTCTCTCTGGTCTTTGCCACTATAGTAAAAAACATTTTTCTGAACATTACTTTCTGAATGGAAAGTAATGATGGATGATTACAGTGACCTAGAGCCTGTTAACAGTTTATTGTTATAAAAATGCTTGCTAACATGAAATGTAGGTATTCTTTTACCTTAACAGCCCCCTGTAATGTCCTCATCACCGTAAAAGAGCTTGAGGAAACAATCATCACACTTCAGAGCAGGATTTCTGGCTGACTGTGTAACCCTGCAACATCCTATCAGAGGGCTTAAAAGCAGCACTGATGCAGGTAAAGCACAATTTTTATAGTTCTTTGACTACGCTGAGAAGTGTCCACACTATTTTAGCTTGTCCCTCAAGCCATTCTGGTGACCACATGCAGTGAAGAGAACCAAATGGGATGCCGGCAGCCAGGGGCAGTGTGACATTTTGAATCAAGATACAGGCAGTAACAGAAGCAGGGCAGGCCTACCCATGGAAGAGTAGCAGAGCTTTGTTTGTGGGCCCTCTTCCCAGTCACTGCATGATATAATCAGTAATATTGTTCATAACCACAGTCCAAAACACCAGTTCACAGTTTATAGTTTAAAGCCCTGTACCTCGCTTCATATCTGTCTGGACTGCGGTAACACTTTAGTAATTTACAATGAATTGATAATACTGCTACTAGTGCTACTACTTAAAATACCAAATTATAGCATGTAATTTCTAATCTAATTCTGAATATTCTTACAGTAACTTGTGATTTTGCTCTGTGGACTTAATTATTATTGTTATTTTAGTATTAATTCATCATATCATATCATTTTAACATCCATTGTATCTACAAAATATAACATTTTATTGTGAGGGAGTTTTCTATTCTAGCATGTCACATATTAGGGGTTACACAGGGTCAAACAAATGTCTTACTTTTTACTAATTTCTCTCCTTGCAAAAGAGCAGCTGTATGTTTGTGTTTAGGAAATCATGCGCCATTCAGATCATTACCATGGTAACTGAGGTCAGAGGAAAGGGCTGTCTCACTCTCTTGACACAACAGATAGGTAAATAACATAGAAGCTTCTACAGGGTCAGATAACAATGTCAGACCATTAAGGGTAAACATATTTTCTTGACTTAGATTAATGACTAATTATGGACAAATAGTAGGTGTGGCGCTATTCTGAAGACACATAGACTGGCCAGGTTCTTCAGAATTGAGGCAGCATCAAGCTTCAATAAACATAAACAAGACATCATGGACTCCTGTGCACTTTCTCTCCACTGACTGAACTGACCATTGATGAAAAGTCTCCACAACATTTATGATATTTTTATAATTTGATATCTGTATAATAATATGACAGACATGTGACTTAAGTCATTTGGGGCCAGTCTCAAGCAAGTCCCAGGTCATTTTTCCTTGGGTGAGATAAGTAAAGTTGAGTCAAGACCACAGAGCTGTCACACATTCAACCAATAATGTTCATTTAATTCAGCATCATTATTGAAAAGTAACTTAAGACATTGAGATTCAGTGGGTTGATGAGTAACATAAATCATTATCAAGCTAAAGTTAGCTACAGAATTGTGAGAACATTGTATTTGGCTAATGTTATCTGGCTAACATCAGCCCTCACAGACACTGAAATCCAAATGAGTCTTCAAATAAAGAAACAAAGTTTGATGTTGTAGTCTGGTTGTTAAAGGTACTGTATTAAGCAGTTGGCTTTTTTTCTACCTTTGAATGTGAAACTCTTGAATCCAAAAGTGATGATTCCTGGCACAGGCATCAAATTGATGATCCGATCCAAAGACCATCATTTATTGTCACGTGAAGTTTGACTGGTTAGTGATTCAATCATAACCACGACATTCCTTGTGTGTCCTTGCATACCAGGTAATGTTACACAGATACTTGCAATGTCAACATTGAACATTTTTTATATTTTATATTTAATAATAGAAAACAAGTCATTCAAGTCACCATGTCTTAAGTCAAATCAAGTCATACGTCTTTATCTTCCAAGTCCAAGTGGAGTCTCAAGTCATTTATTTTCTCTCAAGTCGAGTCATCAGAACAGGCACGATGACTGGAGTTCACATCTCTGTGATATGACTGTGCATCCTGCCCAGAGTCTCTCCAGATAACAGGGAAGAGATTTGTCTGCCAGTCACAGGTGCAGCAGTAGCAGCAGTAGCCAAAGCTGAACAGAGAAGACAGAATATTCTTAAAACACAGACATCAGGATCCCCACACCCAGCCAAGTGTTACTGGCACTTTCTACCAGTTTACCCCTGAGAAACAAGAAGCCATGCAAGGCAGTAATCCACATAATGCCAAACAACAACAACATCAACATAATTTCAGTACCAAGAAAAGTGCAAGCTACAAGTCTGAAAGAACACAATTTTACCCTGTAAAACCACCAACAGAACACTACCATCCTCACTGTCAAAAATTTAACTACAGAATAAATAAAATGCCACAAGTTTACAGCAATGAACTAAACTTGGTTCTCTGTTATCCTAAACACAGTACACATACTCAAGGAAAGGTTTCTTCCATTTCTAAGTTTTTTGGGGGAGGACTTCATTATCCACATCAAGAGTCTAAGGATAACATGCTGTGCAGATTGTAAAGTCCCCTGAGGCACATTGTGATTTGTGATATAAATAAATATGTGGATAAATAAAATTGACTTGATTTAACATGTCTGTGCAGCCGCCAGCACTCAAAACGGGAAACGGATTAACATAAAAAATTTTGCAACTTATGTAACTGTTTAATTTATGCCAAACTAATTTAATTGAAGTATTGAGTATTTTTTATAAAATCGACAACAACACAATGCTACCAGAATATAATGAAATTAAATCTTACCATACACAGTATTCAATATTTTAAAGGCATATATAGGCTCCTTCATCGGGCCTATATATGGTGAGTGTTGGCTCAGGCTCCCATAAATTCGCTATGACACAATCATATTCAGCTCAGAAGTTATTCTTCCCTTTTTACGTGGACTTTTTCACGGCCAATTGAGCTACTGGGGCTCTTTTTGTTGTTATCTGGCAGACGTAGTAAGTGGTATCCAGTAGGGTTGGTAATAAGGTAATAAGGTATACCGGCGGTGTCTTTCAAAAGCAACGGTATCAGTTTCAATACCGTCATTACCATCATTAAAAAAAATTGCAATGCACTTATATAGGAGATACGGATTAAATATAAAATATAATTAATTCAATGCCTAAAAATGAAATGTCCAGCAGCACTTATATGTGGTTGAATTTTCAGTTTTACTTCCACAGTAGTCTACTTTTGGAGACTTTTGATAAAGTTTATGAACGTGACGTCATCACGTGACAGCGTGGGGGGGGGGGGGGGGGGGGGGATGAAAGATGACAAGTCGCGCACCGAGTGACCTGGTCTCAAAGAAGAACACGACTTCTGCAGTCTGGCAGTATTTCGGGTTCCAAGCTAACGAGAAGGGAGAGCCGGTATTAAAATGTGACAAATAAGCCCACAGTTTAAACACTGGATTTAAGAAAGTGATATATATTTACTTTAAAAAAAGTTACTGTGAAACAAACAACAAAATAATTACTTAATACATAAGGTGCTTACAATGTCCATGATACAAACCAACCATGAATGAGTTATCTTGCTGTTCCGTACAGAATATATTTGTCTGCTTTTAAGTATATATGAATTTTAAATGTACATGAATTACACTAAATTCATTGTTTGCTTGACTTTAACTTCTCCACTATTATAAATGGAGCCCGAATGATTTTATCGTGCAGATCCAAATGTTATTGGACAGAATGGATCAAATTCTGATGGTGAAACAAACAATTTTTCATGGCAACAGAGACACAAAGCTTCCCTGTAGCCATAGGAGCTTCATGGTAACCATAGTAACATGCGTGTGGTGTGATAGGAGAGGGCATGCGGTGCTGATGCTAGAAGGGCCGCTGACTGAACTTTCTCCTGATCATTTGAATAACTTTCTTGTTGCTAGTTGCTTTTTAGAAATAAAGAGGGTCACTGAGAGGGTCTGAAATAAATAATTTCTCATGTGTATGAGTGAGGGAGCGCAGGGATAGCTGTGTTTGCCACAAAAGATTCAGAGGTTGCACAGTATATGGTTGTATCATCGGTACAGAAACAAGATACTGTGTCCGTGATTTGACCTATGTTTGCACAGTTGCCATATTAGGGCAGTCAAGATCCACTAGTAAACAACAATTACTTGTTGGAATTATTTCAGTTACTGGGTGGCTCTAATCACCTCTGTAATTTAGATTTGATGTTCCTTATTCATAGATTGGAGCCTGCATGTCCCAGTGCAGGTCGTGGCTATTCTGAAGGTTAATGTTTTGGCATACAGCTGATTAGATCCACCCCCAGTAAATGTGAAGATGAGGCGGCAGAGTGACGTTGACATATTCCAAGGTGACCTCTAAATAATCCATGACAACCATGTGACTATTTCCCCTTCACTGAGAGACTGCAATAAGCTATGTGTCTCAATTAAAGAATGACCTTTAGTCATTACTTTTAAACGTGTCACTTCTTGAGTACCAGCAGTAAAATGCAAACTGTTAGTGCTAGTGTCCTCATCGTCTTTAAAGTTACTTTTCACTCCCTGAAGCTACCTTTAAGTAGTTGAGCCCCCAGAGATGCTCCCTAAGGCCTGCCTGCCCACAAAATCACCTGCTCCCATGGGACAGCAAGCAAAGCCGACGCAGAAGAACAAAGGAAGCTGATCTTTCTCTTTTGTCTTCTTTCCATAGTTCACAAACCCTGAGTGTTTTCTGTGTGCTAACATAGCATCATTAGCGCTATGGATCCTGGTTTGTATTTCAAAGCCTCTCGATACATGTGTTGAAGGACATTTATTTTCCGCTTTTAATCATAGCTCTCAGCATTTCTCTGCCCTAAGCAGTTCATGCAAATTCACAACATGTTCTACTATTTATGATTTTGTGTTTTCTTTTTAATTAATATGCTCACTGATTGACACCAACAGACTTACTGAATGGCTGAAAGGCAGAAAAAAAGGTCATTAGTTAGCTCAACACATTTTGAATACAGTTGATATATGCTGTATGTACAGTATCACCTTGAACCTTGATATAAAGAAGAATAAAATGCAAATCTTAGTAATAAAACTGTGAACTAGTTATATATCACTGGCTGTGTATACACAAACTTTGGTATCAGCACGTTTTAAACTCTACTATACTCACAGATGGCTCCATCTTTTCATACTGATGTTGTGCAGCCAATAATTGTTCACACCCATAGAACTTTTTTTCTATTATTAAATATGAGTCTCAAGGACATGTGGAAATCAGTATAAAATTGTACTCAAGACAAGCAATAAAAAGCCATAAAAACTTGACATTTCAAGAGCAGTTCCCTACATGTATCACACAAGTTGGGCCTTTATTCAAAGAAAATCAACATCAAGTTTAAACTGAAATCCACACTGTACACAACACTGACTATATTTCACGGTCCACCTTCGGAGAAATAGCTTCAATATTATATGAACATGTTCAACTGAAATCTAGCCTTCTCCCTTAGATGAAGCATCACCAGCCCTTATTTCCTCTCTGTCCTGTCTAACTGAGGACATTTAAACTGATGCCTCGGGGAACGACTGGAGGTGTGAACTGGTCCTTTTAGAGGAGAAAATGGAGTTCACAAGCAGCTGACATTTAAATTCTCTGAGGATCAGGCTGGAGATACTTTTAGTGGAGAAGAACTTGCAACTAGAACAAGGATTTTGGATAGGTTTAAAAGCCAATGACTGAGAAGTAGATGAGAGGTCAAGTAGCGGTCTTGTTTGATATTTGCTATAAGATTTTTTTTTTAGGACCATTCTATTGCTAAAGTAACTATTATCGTCCAGATACTGTAGGATCTAAATGCATCTCGATAGATTCTACAAAGGATTTACTGTCTATATTTTGTACAGTTTTACAATAAAGATCGGTTTACTTGAAGGTAGCACTACTCAAAATGTAACAAAGCTGTAATAGAAATTAGCCAGTCAGGAAGGACTTCACAAAAAAGGTTATTGAGTTGCATTATGGAAGTTGTAGGATACACTTTGAAGCCTAAAGTCTGTGTAAAGTAAGAATAAATGTGTTCTGAGTTTGTCCAAAAGAAGAGACCAAAGAAGAAAGTGTTATTAACCATCCAGCCAAATTTGAATGATTAAAAATATCGACAAGTTTATAAAATTAGGTGTTAAAATCGGGTAAAAATGAGCAGTATTCTCAGCTCCAGGACTGTGGGGGCGTGTCCACTGAATGCACTGAAGCCCCGCCCACTTGTGGGAGCAGTCAAGCAACAATTTTGAAGTGACTGAAACGTGCCAGATGAGTTCAGAAAATTACATGACTAACTTTGAAACACTATGAGATGAATTAATCTTTATCTCTCTGCTAGGAGTGCAGGGGTATGCTCAGGGTGGCCTCAGTGTGTCATCGAGCCACCCTTTAGGATCGCCCAAAAAATCCTGGACTGAAAACTGGTGAAAAACCACATTTACCTTGACTTTCTCAGTTAGTTACAAAGCTGTTAGAGTTTCTTGAGGACATGAACAAGGAGGCTGAAATGAAAAGAAAGAAAAAAAATATTAGTGTGTTCCTTTAATTGATTTGTTTGAGCGACGACTCTTAACGTCTTAATGATGAGTTTATACTCCTTTTAATCCTTTTATGTTGTGTGAAATGATATTAAAATTGGAATAGCACCTGGAATTTTCTTATTTGCACTGACTATTTTCATTATCAAAACCGCAATGCCTTTTGTATTCTCTTGTTTTTTTCCATGAAGGCTCTTTTTAAGTTAATGCTGTCTGGACTGTCAGTGATAAAGTGTGTTGAGAATCACCAGAAGGCTATTTCATAGGTGGATATGTGGTCCATCCTAATAGGAATATAAAGCCATTCAATGAGCTGCCTTAGACAGCTTAGACCTATTTGGAAACACATGTCTGCCGCTTTCAAAGGACTAATCCTGTAACAACCTCATAGGGTTTTTTTTTTCTTTATACTTCAAAATACAAAGCAGATTTCCAGAATTGAACTGAGGCAAATTGAACCCTTTGGGTGGATGTTCAGCTCTACAACTGTTTTTGCCGCATTTAGAGAAATTCCATAAAAAACGTTCGCTGTCTGTTTTGACTTAATGATTTTGAGCAGGTTTCTCTCTTTTGAAAAGATACGACAAGTGACATGTTTTTTTTTTTCTTTACTTTTCGTTTTTCTTTTGAAGCTTTTTCTCTTCCTGCACACCATCCTGAAAACCTTTTTGCTCACATTTTATCTTTGTCATACCTCACTTCTTTCAACTCCCACTTCATTTTGTAATGACTTGTTATATTTTCTTTTATCTTGTTACACTAGTTGTCATTCTTTTACCCTCTGTACCTACAAGCAGGGCAGATCACCCTCAAAGACCACGTGTTCTAGTTCTCTACTTATCTTTAACATAGTGTATTATAAGCCAAAAAAATCCATACCTTTCTGGCACTTTTCACTAATAACCTTAAACTAAACTGCAACTTCAGACCACTACTATCCAGTTTACATTTCAGAATCTCCCCAAAAGCTGACATTTTTTCTCTGAAATGTTTTAAAGATCTTTCCCTTTGTATGTTTCTGAGCTATCACTAGAGCTGTCATTTCAGTGTCCACATTTTCTCCAGCTGAGGGTGTCTTTAGATTTCATATAGTCACGTGAGAGCTTGCATTTTTTCTTACATAATGCAACTGGTACATAAAGACCACCATAAAATGCCAAGGCAAGTGTCTGACAGTTACTGAAAAGGGTAACAAATGTTTATGGTTGGAACTGACCTAAGCTCCAGTTGCAGGTGTCATGCTTCTCATTTCTAGTTGTTGATCACATGATGATTCTGATGATGATGTAGATGATGTGGAAATAAACAGCATTGTTCTTATTTTACAATGATATAATCATAGTGTTGTGGCTGTGGCCACATCCTCTGTGAATTCCCTGGTATTTCCTTGTGTTTCCTCAGTCTCTGTGTTCCTGTTCGGCCTTGTCTGTCTCTCTCTGAGTCTATTTGGCTGTATGTCTGTGTGGACGTGGTACTCCAGAAATCTTTCTGGTCATGGTGTACAGTCTACAATCTATCTATCTATCTATCTATCTATCTATCTATCTATCTATCTATCTATCTATCTATCTATCTATCACTAAAGTACTTATACATACACCAGCAGACTGTTCACATTGAAGTATTATATAGTGATCCGAGCTATGAAAATTGTTGAAATAAATTAACATACCTCTTCCACTCAATGAAATAGTTTTCCAGTCGGCAATTGTCTGTGTGACTGTGAGGCTGAAGGGGTCTGTGAGCAATTAGCCTGCTGGCTACCTTCGGTATTGCCATAAATTTTCATAAAACCAAAACAGAATCCAGCTGCATACTTCATTTGATGTATGAATAGTATATTGCTATGCGATTCCAAACACAGACCTGGTTCCCTCCTCTGATCTGCTGGCACACTTGCTTCAACCATTCTTCGCAGCATGCTTCCCAGCCTGGCAGCCAGCAACCTCCTGGCCTCTCAGTTACTAGGGTTGGGTGAATGGACGAAAATATTGGTTATTGGCAAATCCATTGGCAGTTGTTTTTTGTAGGTGACTTTTGTCATTTTATTTTGCTAATTTAATGGGATGCCTCAGAAGAATGAGTGACTCATTCAGCAGCAAAAGAACAAAACAAAAAAAACATCTGTAGACCCAGAATATTTTCTCACTGGATTGAAGGTTTATTTTGAGTAAATCAGGGCTGATGTATGTTGAAAGACTAACCAAGACAGTATTGCTTTTCATATTTATTTTCTGTCTGCCATTTATGACAACTTAACGAGGCAATTAAGCTAGGCTTTGTTCGGAAAAAGAAAAACTTGAATTCAGGTAGCATACGGTAGTATTTATGGGTAAGATATACGTAAGTTTCTTGAACGTATAGCGAACTTGCCATTCGCGGCTCCCAGCTAAGACTCGCCTGGGATTGGTGGAGACATCCCCAAATCCAACAGAGCAAGACAGAGCTGCTAACGTTAGCCTTCATTCAGGATCAGTTCCCATACCATTGGAAAATACTTCACAGTGAAGTGAACTGTGCTAGATGTGAACTTGCCTTTTTTATTGTAACTTGTAGGGAATGCTATAATAACACTGATTAATTGACTTACTTCCAACTTACATTTTAGCTTTTGGGTTTTTGGTTATAAAGAGGGAAAAAGGAAAATAAACAGCCAAACTTTTCTATCACTCTCACTACAACACCATTCACACTGCTTTATCATGCAAAATCAAAGCTTGACAGATTTGCCATGTCCAGTTGCTAGGCTACAATCGCTGCTGGGGTTTGGGGTCATTGAAGGTCAGTCCTTCAAATTGGGTTCATTGTAAACTTTGATAATGTACCAGCTGTAGGATGTTCAGTGCTTTACGTGCTTGCTGAGTCTTCATGCACAAACACAGATTGGGAGACAGGCACTCTGGCTGCAGCACCTGATGTCGAGTTGACAGAAATGACAGTCCAGTCCACTCCAGTGAGAGAGAACAATGACAGCAACTTGGAGAGGGATGTAAATGACCCACTAGCGTACCCGTGGAGTATAAAGTGGCAGATTCAGCCCTGCTGTCAACCCCCTTTCAACCTCTACCTCTTAATGCGATTAGAGGCTTTAATTAACCCTGATAGCTTCCTCCCATGACTCACTAACAACAGTCTCACAGACAACTTCAGTATGTATAACGTCTTTCCATTTACCATCTCTCTACCTGTTTAGTTTCTCTGTAGACCTTTTTATACAGCAACTGCAACAGGGGTATGTTGCGCCATTATTCCACTATTTGTTGTGTATAAAACGTACAAACCAGAATGCATTGTTCTTTGGTCATTAATCATGTAAAATGTAGGAGTCAGCCAGCAGCTATTCACACACATTAAATGTTATGCCACTTTTGCATGCATGCGTAAAATCACACACTACAGCAAAGTGTCAGCGCTCTTTGGTCATGTGTAAAAAAGCAAAGCTGGCGTAATGACAGTCTTCTTTATGGCAGTATTGAGAGATCTCTGTTTGAAAAGGGCTGATTTCTCTCTCTGTCGCTCTCTGTTCAGAGTGTTTTTCTTCACTCATCTCATCTGTCATTCATGAGATTCTTGTATTTTTTTCCCTATGGAGTCCACTCTGTTGCCTGATGTCATTTTATTCCTGACAAATGTGTCTTCTCTGCTGCCTGCATGAAGAAAATAGGATTTAGAATGTTTTTACTCACGTTTGTTGGACTAACAATATTTAGTTTAAAGGCCTAATACAAGAGGAAGTACAGATTACTAGAAATAGAGTATGGTATTTCATATACGTTTACTTTATTATTGTTGAGTCTATGTATCAACAAACAGCTGCACAGCTGTGATTTATATGACTTTCTAAGAATAGAGCTCTTCTGTTCTTTAATCACCAGCAACTGTGATTGATTCCTCTGTGTTTTTATGCCTCATAATGCCCTGAACACCTGTCGTACCTAGCAGAACATATCTGCCCACAAGTTTGTCCATAATGCTGCTAAGCAACAGCAGATTAGCTTCCAGTTTATCATTGGATTGATTTTAAAAGTTATTTTAATCACTGTCAGAGCTCATTTTGGACAAGAGCTTGATTATAGCTCTGTTCTTTCAGACTCTAATGGGGACAAATGAAGCTTGACAGTCATGGACATGACGTTGCCCAGTTCAAAACCCAAATTGCTTTTCACATGATGCACCCTGGGATACCAAGTGTCCCTTGAAGCGCATTTTATTATTGGATAATTGATTGGTTGATTTATGGATGGATGGATGGATGGATGGACGGATGGACGGATGGATGCTCTACCTCCTTACAAAACACTGAGCACATGGATGTTTGCTTTCTTTCCTATTCTTTTCTATTATTATTTTGATGTTGTGTTATTATGATATTATATATTTAAAACAGCTTTACAACATGTGAAAAAGAAGAAGAAAAACACCATTTGGAGGTTTCTGCAAAATTCCAAAATATGTTCAAAGCATTTTTTACATTTGTTATTCTCACTTTCTGCAAAGCTGTATTATGCATAATACAGCTTTGCAGAAAGTGAGAATAACAAATGGTTAACGGGTTAAGACTACCACACCCTTTCTTTTTTTCACAGGCAGACAACCTCCTGCTTTAGTACTGAACATTAGCACTGGACAGAAATTGTGAGGTGCAAAATCTTCTACTGGTGTATTGGAAAAAAAAAAAAACATGCCTAATTCCCCAATGTTCGTCTATCAAATGTGGACATAGAAAAAAAAGAAGAAAAAAAAAACTCAAGTAAACTGGAGTTTGTGTAGGTGTGAAGTGGTATGTGTGAGTTCTTCCTGTGAGCATCTGTATGTATGAGACTGCATGTCTGCGTGTCCCTATATAAATCGAACATGATGCCATGTGTCAGCAAAGTGTCAGCCGGCCATTTGTACCTGCTTTATCCTTTCCAACATAGCAGCCTGAGATAAGCGACATTTGGAAGCAACAGTGAACTGGACATGTGGGCTGTCCCATCATGCCACTGTCTAACAAGCAGACAAGTGGCTTTAATGGCTACCTGCCGTGATTTGTCCAAACTGGCACTCAGACATGCACCTGCTGAATGCCTCCACACCCACAGCTCTCACGTCAGTAGGCACCAGATGGATGTCAGAGACGGGAATGAAAGTACAAGTGTGACCCAAAGCTCTAACCGTCTGTTAAACCACTTGAGAGAGAGGTTTTCTTTGACAAGTCCAGCAGCAGAGGAGAGCTTTAAGATACCCACTGGAGCCAAATGTATAGTATGATCACATGCTTTGCATATCTAATCAGATAAATGTATAAAATACAGTAAATCCATTATCCCCAAGCTGCAGGAGGACTTTAGAATGTCCCCAGCGGTGATACTGAGAATTTCTTAAGCTGATCACTCCAGGCAAGGCTTATGAAACTCATCGTCCAGGAAATAGATGACCCATCACACCAAATTTCATCCTTATAGCGTGATCTTCACTATAGCCTGATGATAAGAAGCACATATAACTATCTGTCTCTGCACAGAAACACTCAGGTAATCTGGTAAACTGGAAGCACAGCAGACCATTCATCACTCTGGCTGTGTCTAGATGCTGTCAATCCACAACAAATTGAATCGTTAAAGAAAGATGATTCAGAGAGACAGTTTGACATGTTGCTTTCTGACAGATGTGGTGAACCGCACACTTAACAGCATCAGAGCAAGGCTGAATGCAGCAGGATAAAGAGGGCACAGTAGGTTTTAAGGACTTACACATGGATTTGAACAGAGAGATGGATTTCTTTAGTTTTAAAAGGAAAAAAAGAAATGTACAATAGAGTAAATTCTGCTTTTCTTTCCACACAATATGTCTGTATTCTGTGTTTAATCGTATTACCTGCAATGATGATTGCCACAGTAAAATCCCTGGGAGATATTTTGATTGGTATTAAGTGAATTATTGTCCACAAGGATGCTCCTGTTGGTCAGTCATAAGCGACAAACACAGACACACAAAAACATCGAAAACAATGAAAACATTCACTGTTACCTTCTTACCCATTTATGTTTCCTATCAAACCACAGCTGCATTCTTTCTTTTTTTAATTCCATGTTATTAATAATGCAGTCTACCTATGGTTTCTTATGTGCTTATATTTTGGAACCGCTAATAATGAAGGTAGGCAGCTCCTTAAGGCATCTTAAGGAGGCCAGAGACTGGAGCAAAGCAGAAAAGCTCTCACCCTAGAGTCCCTTTCAACTGAACAACACATGTTCTGGCTCTTGTCCATGTGGGTGTTGAAAATCTAAGGTTGATAGTTACTAAATAAAGAGACTGCATGCAGTGCAAATATACAGAGGGTGTGCAGACTATAACATTAAAGCAAATATTGACATAAGTGGGATGAAGTGTGGGTTGACTGGAGCATGAAAACTCAAACTTTGCCAACAAGTCACGCTGAAGCTAAAACATTGATTTCATATTTATGATTGAGGATGTTTAGTATATATTTTTTTTTACATTTTTATTGCCCTAAATTTATTTGCCTAAATTTGCGCCTGTGAATCAATTAACAGTGACATTACTGTGCCGCACTGCAGCAATCAATTTAATCATCACGCAATCAAAATGAAAATGTATCTAATACACAATGACCATTTCCATTTAGCTAAATGTTAGAATGAACAGCCGTGGTACATTATGAACATAAATTAATATAAGCCTTCACACTCTGTACACCCAATATGTTGAAACGCAGTGTCGTCATAATGATGTTTCAGTTTCCTAGCAACAGATCATATTCAACACTCTTCGTCTGTCTTCGTCTTTTTCTTAATGGGAGCTGATAACTTCAGGACCAGCAGCAAACTAGCGTCTGATTAAAATCAGACACGACATAGCACTTCAGATGAGGCAGGGAAAACAACATGTGTGTTACGTGTTCTCTACTAAAAATACACTCAATGGGAAATATGTCCCCTCCACCACACCCCTGACAGTTCATTACCACATTTGAGCAAGATTTGAAACAGATATTCAGCATCACAGGTTGGGAAAAGATCCAGCTTCAAGAGTGGAGTGTATGAATGGCTCCATCAAAAAGCACATTTAAGTTTTAAAGAGGTTATATGGTTTGTTTAAATTGTACAAAAAACAAAGTGTTACAAACAACAAGTCACCATTTTGCAGAGCATTGTGCAGCAGACTACTTCTTTGTCTGAACGCGTCTCCAATAAAAATAATCCGGTACATTGTCTCCAATAGAAATAATCTGGGACATAACCCCCAACTTTGCTTTTTTACATATTAAACATACAAGATATGATGGTTAAAGATGCTGGTTGACAGATTCTGTTACCTTTGGAAAGTAGGTTTTTCAGTCGTTGTGCTAAGGTTAACTGGATGCTGGCTCCAGCTACATATTCACTCTACAGACATGAGAGTTGTAACACCTTTCCTCCAACTCTTAACAAGAAAGCATATTTCTCAAAATGTCAAACTATTCCTTTAGATTGAGGAATATCATGAGAACAACAAAGTAATACATAAAAATCACAGAGGCTTGGTAGCTTAGTAATATCTAGGTATTATTGGGTAAAACTCTCACGATAACAATGGGGAAAATATTTCAATAACAGCTCAATCTGCTCACAATTATCAGGAAGATGATAAAAAAGAGATGATAAAAGATTGTGAGCAAATGAGTCTGTTGTTAACTTATTACTAACATCTTCTGCTGTTTTATGCTTTCACCCATTATTACCTTCCTGTTTTTGTGCCATCTATCGATCCATTTTCCATAATTGGTTATTCTTATCAGCTTCATGGGGGGCTGGACCTGATCCCAGCAGACATTGGGTGAGAGGCAGGGCACACCTTGGACAAGCCACCAGTTCATCACCAGGCTGACACATAGAGACAAACAACCATTCACACTCACATTCACACCTACTGGCAATTTAGAGTCACTAATTAATCTGCATGCAAAACCCACATAGACATGAGGAGAACATGCAAACTCCACACAGAAAGACCCCAGCCAGTGTCAACCTTGTTTTTGTGCCATTATTGCCCTATTGCAGAATTTAAACCCAAATATTACTATTTGTGTTATTAGTTTACCAATCTATAAATATTATATATATATATATATATATATATGCAGACTGAGCCTAAGCCTAACTAGAAAAAGTATAAAAATATTTACAGATGTGACTTTGTGTGAGTCCGCCAAGTGACCAACGCGTTCTCTCCGGGGAATCCAACAAATTGCTCCACTTCCTGATTTCCATGGCAACCTCAATTTCCATCACAGTGGGATTTTGGATAGGAGACTCAGTTTCACTGTGTCTGCCATCTGTCTCTTCAATATGGAGGTTTGTTTTGGGTTTTTTTTTTACAAAAGAAAAAAGAACAGCCTTATAGGCGGAAGTAGAAGGGTTTGGCAGAGCACCAAACAGATTCCCTCCACTTGTTTATCTAAATTATTCATGGTCTTGATGCATTATGCATCCAGAATGAGACACACGAAAATCAAGCAGCACTGTTTCATGTTTTGTCTCCATGTAAGCAAGTAGTAATTTGGCATAGTCATAGTCATACTGAGTTCTGTTTAGCATCCATTCACAAGCTATTCTGGGCCCAGAGCTCCGTTGAGGCTTCCATCCGAATACAAAGATGAAGCTGCGATTTTGCCTGTGTGTGGTTTGGCAAAATTATAGACGTGTCTCTTATGCAACACTGAAGGTCATTCAAAAACTCTGGACGCGGTTTGTAGCTCGTACTGTAGCATGTAAACTGAAAATAAATTAACAGTTGGAAAACTGACCTGATCTATGAAGCAGACAGAGATCAAACATGAGAAAAATATCCCAACATCCCATTTTTCTCCAATGGCAACCATGCAGAGAGAACACGTACTCTCATTATAAATACTACATAATAATTTTATTTATTTTCTTTGTGTAGACTTTACCTGCACCAGTACAACTCGTCCTTCACATACACCTTGTCCCTGCTGGAGAGAAATGAAACAGAGATATGTGGTATGTTGTTTTAGGCAATATAGCAACAGAGGCCAATCTGGTCTCTTCTAGCATGCGCCTCAAAGCAATAACCTCGCACAGTTTCTTGCATATGAGGCCATCCTATACAGTTCAGCAGCATGGAAGAGTGGGACAAAGTCAGCTCTTCTCACAGAGGTTGACGCACATTCCTGATAAAGTAACTCTGTGAGGGCTTTTGGCTGTCCCACTGTGCAACGTGCAAGAGCTCTGTCTCACAGACATGCACACTGTACACAACTCTACCAGGCTTCAACGTCAAAGAAAACAAAAAAAGGCAGGATGAGAAATGAGTAAATTTACATGCAATTATAAAAACGTCATTTGTTAATTCAGCACTGTAACTTCCAATTATGGTGTCATCTGATTTAATCAAACAACATTAACATGTGTCTTATAGTGAGTAAAACAGCCAAGCTGTATTAAATATTAAAGATGAGCCTCACTTTGGCAGCCAAAGAAATGACTCTTGCTGGCGCTCGTACATTTACACTCAGCTCACATGTGGGATCAGTTAAAAGTGGCCTGTGAATCTTGCTTCTGGTCTGTTGACTGTAAACATTGCAAGGACAGCTACAACAAGCTGACACCCAGGTGAGTGATTTGAGTCTCTTACCTTTTTGATAAATTAGAGTTTTTGGTTAAAATCGAAAATCATAGACTGTATTTTTAATATACTTCCGTCTTAGAGAGACAAACAAAAACATCTGTGAACAACCTGAAATCCTAAAGCTAGATAACTAAGACTCCAGGTGACTGTCGTGGGTCATTTGGGATTGTTTGTCCAATGTGAAGCCTGCTTTACAGATTGGCAGTGAATGAAATCATGCTGATCACTTGACAGAATGTTAATAAGGTTTAAGTAGTCAATTTGTCATTGACAAAAGTCACTTTTTGTTTACTTATTGTCTCATTTTCATGATGGAAAACAAAAAAAGTTGGCCATGAATATTCTTCATCATCGTCTTCATTGACAAATTAACACTACTTTGTATTCTAGTCAGTGGCGTGAGGGCTCTCTGTTCTGACAGAAAAACCTACAGTTTAAAAACGACACCAAGCTTTCCAACATGAGTTATCACCTCTGTACAGGAAAAAAGTGAGGACACCTCCCGGTCCCCAATTCATCAGACTGTCCAAATACAATTGCACAGCCAGCCCCAGATCAAGCACACCATTTATTAACTCGAATCTCTTGGTGTCAGGCACAACACCTCATTCATCCTACCACTGTGCTGATCCCATGGGCCTTTTACTCCAAGACAAGTGGATAGATCCTCCCGTTCAGGACCTGTGGGTGTCTGGCACATATAAATTGCAACTGTTTTGGTTTGGATGTAATTTCTTTTACCTGTGTGAGACCCCTCACCTCCTTTGGTTCCTTAGGGAGGCAGTCATCTCCCCTCCATCCCGTTACCTCCAGACTGTGTTAAGATTATTGAGGGGAGAAGAGGTGGTAGAATGCAAACAAAGACCAATTTACACAAGTCTTATGTAAAGTCAAATGTAATTTAACACTCCATATGTGGATTTTTTTACGGTGCAGGAATGCTGTAGATATTTGGGTATTCTTAAAAAAGGGTTTGTTATTCAGATTTTTTGTGGTTAAGTAAAAACATTTTTTTTCTTTTTATAGTTCATGTTCAAAAAATCATTTTAGTTTTCTTTAAAAGACATTGGTACATCTTAAACTAGTGGACGCATTTCTCTTCCTATCCTCTTCATCCTTCTTTTCCTTCATTTGATTGTTTCTTCTATACTCTTGATTGCTTGTCACCTTGATGTGAGCAATTAGCTTGCCAAGTGAAAAGGATTTTACATAAAGTTATAGAAACCGTGCTGTTTGAAGTCTGCGGGAACACTTAATGTTGATGCAAAGAACTTATAAACTGAGGTACTGCAGGAAAATTGACAGGTGGGTATAGAAGGCCTTAGAAAGGAACAGCGGGCAATGTATTTATAAGCATAAAACACCTGAAGACATAATGGACATTATCCAACTCCATTAGCTGTTAGAGCACTTTCTTTCTTGGCGACCTATTGAAGCATCACTGCAGTAAACTGAATCCCACCTAAGTAATGTTTCATAATGGTGGCGATGACAGCATCTTTCATTACACTCATTATTCTAAAGTGGTTTGTCTCATCTAAATACATTAAGGAAGGATTTAGCAGCTGTCAGAGTGTACATAAAGGACACAGCTTTTCACAATCAAAATTGAAGTTTTAATTATCAAATAAGCTTATACCTTCATTTCCGTGACCAAACACATATAAATATAAATCCGTTGCCTGAGCCAGGAAGCACTACATCAGTTCAAGTTAAATGTCATGTCTCTTTAGCTAATTCAATTCAATTCAATTCAATTTTATGTATATAGCGCCATATCATAACAAAAGTTATCTCATGACACTTTTCATACAGAGCAGGTCTAGACCATACTCTTCATAATATTATTTACAGAGACCCAACAATTCTACCATAAGCAAGCACTTGGCGACGGCAGCAACCTCGGGCAGACCCAAGCTCATTGGTGGACGGTCACCTGCCGTGACCAGTTGAGTTAAAGATAGAGCAGGGCAGATAGAGGGGGGGAGATATGGTAGCAATAATGACAGTAATAATATATGTAGTGGACGTCGTGCAGGACCACAGCAGCAGCCACGATCCATTAGAACCTGCTGGACGAGAGAGCACAGAAACTCAGGGGAAGAAGTTAAGTTAGTAACATGCATGCGTCATAAATTCAGTTCTCTGGTCTCCCTGGGCAGCCTCTCACTGTTAACTCTAGTGAGTTAACATCATCTTATTTCTCTTTGCAGTCAGAGATGTGGATTGTGAGCCCCCCAACACACTCCACCAGCAGTCTACCTAATCTATTATTGTGGTACACACACACACACACACACACACACACACACACACACACAGATGCTTCAAACTTTTGTTTACAGCCATAAACAAGTCCAACACCAACATGTCCCCTCCTTCCTTTCTCTCTGTGTCTCGTTTTCTTTCTGTTTCTCTGGGATACAAACGTGACAGATATAAATGGAAATGTCAGCAGAGGAGCAGCTACCCAATCCTCTGCACGGGATAATGGCTGATCTGCTGGGGATTTCCAAAGGGACCTTGTCTCTAACCCCCACATCCTCAATTACCAGCCCACCAACAGGCCCCCAGATGATCTCCACATAGCGAGGATGAGCTAAGGAAAAAGGTTTCAGCAACAGCATAGATATTTCACAGTGCATACACTCTACCATCAAACATATCAGCTATGTTATGTTGAACTCACCTGTTTGGACACAACCAAGCAGACATGCACACAGCATCCAGTGTTGCTGGTAGTGGTCCTATGGAAACATACTGTAGCTGTGTTGTCTGGTATCCAGTTCTAATTCACACACATATGTACGCCCACATACTGTTCTGTATAAAGATTATACAGAGCTCTCACAGACTTATACAGAGAAGGAAATAGAGGCATTAAACATCAGTAGTGTAGGTGTAATCTTGGCGTTAAGCCTTTTAATTAGATATAAAGTTAATGTAGCGCTCACATAATGTTGGTTTTGCATGTAAATGAACTGCTGCTTTATTTTTCCAAGTCAGTGGTAACAGCATTAAGACATTCCTCGGTATGTTTTTAAATCAAATGCATCATTTTTAAAAGTCCGCATAAGGACAACCTTAAGCACACACACATATCCCGGTGTTCACATCTTTAAACGCAAGGAAAATCGAACACTAAAATGTTACAAATTCCTGTTTGGATTTCTGTTTAGTCATGTCACACTACTACACATACACAGCACTTCCAACAGGCTTTGTGTTTGTGTTCTGTAAAGGGGCTGTGACTATCACTTATCTTCAGAGAGCAGCGTATCCACTGCTGCAGCTTCACAGACGCATCTACTATGACAGTAAGGTTTGTTGTCACAGTTGCCAATGTGTAACACTGATGAAACATTTCGGCAAATGTGCTTCACTGTGATTGGATTAAAGAAGCTGCCTGCCAACATCTGTCCCTCTGATGAAAGTCTGGAGTCCTCTGTTTTGGAGGGGTACTGCTGGCAGGTTAGAAAAAGGTGTTTCTACACTGGAATATCTTGCTCAGTATTAATGAAGACTGCAGACAGAAGAAGAGTGCAGTGGTGTTGGTTCATGTATTTTCTCCAATCATGTGAACATGGACATTTCCTGTCACTACGGATGGTGCAACAGCCTAATGAAGAGGAATTGTTACTGTCGAGTTGCATTAGCTCACATGCTGTAAAATGCAAGCTGTGAAATCCATCATATTGGAGGAGGTAATTATGCATAGATAATTCGTGTACAGAGCATTCTAACAAAAGCAAATAAATGCCCAGTATCCTGATGACAGGAATCACAACCAGAGAATTCAAGGTTTTACAAGCAGAGAAGCTCATTGCTTCTTTTTTTTGTGTGTTTGCTTTTTGACACTATGTCGCCATTGTATGTTACTAGGAAACCACACACTGTAATGTGAAAGCACACAAATCACAAGGCAGCATGTGTAGAGCACTGCTGGCCTGTTGCTATTCAAGACAGTCTACCATCATGTTAGCAGATGTGTGAGGCTGTACTAAGAAACAGCAGTGGTTTCAGCATGCCAACATGCTAACAATGGCAATGCTCATACTAAGCGGGTATAATGTTTTCCATGTTTACCATTTTAGCTTAGCGTGTTTAGCATGACATTTGCTAATTGTGGTAACCTCTGTGGTTGTGATGAAGCCTTTGTGGACATATCAAAAACTGCAGTTTCTCAAACAGCCACTTGAGGCTGGCTACAGAGCAAGTCGATCTCCATAAGACCCCATGTTAAAATGCCCAACGTCACAGCAGAAATAAACATGTTTACAGCCTGGTACAAAAAACAGTTTTGATCTCTATAGCTAATTTCCCAGTTTATGACAACTGTACTGAGTCTTCATTTCTATTGAACACACCCATTCTAATCATGGCTTAAAGTTATGCATAATTAACAGCGTGGCTACTTTGATTGATTAGTGGGTGCTGTTACAGGTGGTTCCACTGACGAGCCACGTCTTTAAAACTTTTAGATTAGCTGGGTTATGTGTTAATATTTTATCATGATTTTCCTAAAAATGGAAATAAATGCACTGAAAAGTTTGAGGACACATTAAATGGAGGATTGGAGTTCTACTGTTGACAGCCTAGTCTCGCGTTAAATCCCACCTCCTCCTCAGGTACTTTATATTCTCCTCATTGAAGACACAGCAGGGTGTCTTCTTTTTCTCATTCTCTGGAGAGAAAATGTCCAATTTGTGTTCCTGGGGTGAAAATGAAATAGTATGCATCTTGGGTAATGTAAGGGGCCCCTTACCTTTCTAGGTTTGATATCATGAACAGATATTACAACTATAATGGAAATCTATAGTCTGACAGAGGCATTCACCATTCTGACAACTGAACACTGGCTCAATATTTTGTACTTCCCAGGAATAGATATCATGTCTGGGCTGCTTTGCATATACAGCAGAGGCATTTAGCTGGTCTGATTATATCATCACACTTTTCACTGGACCACTTTGAAAAAAAAAAAGAGTATAATCACATGTACTTATCCTCATTCCATGCCTTAGCCTGGGTTAAACTAAATCACACATCATCCATTTGAAGAGATCTCCCCAATCATCTCACCAATATATTAACTGAAAACTACATCAAGCATCCCTGCAAGTAACATAAAAAAATGATTATAGTTGTTAAAGGATTTTCCTGCATGCTGTAATCTGACTATTGCTAATGAAGCATATAAACCTCAGTCTATGTAAACATTATGAGGTTACCTACCCACAGCTGTGTGTTCAATAAACTGAAGGATTTTGTGTTGCTTCACTAGCTAGGACCACACCATAAACAAGATACCTTTAAATGATTTATTTACAAGATGAAAAGATTGTGAGTGAGGCGTAAACTCTTGTACTTGTTTGGAAAAAAAAATGGGGTAGGCGGTATGGGTGCAGAACATGAGAGCAAAAGAGGTGGAGAGAGTTGGGAGGTTATTTACGGCACAGTTGAGGTGTGGTCCTGCTTCTGAAACTCTACCATTGATACTATAAAGAACGGACATCTTATCTGTGATGTTGTCCATAGGTTTCTGATGAGCAGTCCTGTTACCCACCTGTCAATCAAAGCGACCATGCTGATAATTATGCATAACTTTAATATGATTTGAACAGGTGAGGTAAATAGAAAGACTCAGTACAGTTGTCATGAATGGAGGAATTAGAGACCAAAACATTTTTTTGTACCAGGCTGTAAACATGTTTATTTCCGCTGTGAATTTGGACATTTTGTTATTGGGGCTTATGGAGCTTGACACATACTGTAGCCAGCCTCAAGTGGCCGTTTGAGGAACGGCAGTGTTTGGCATTTTACGCATTGGCTTCACTTCATAGCCACAGAGTTTGCCATTTGGTTTCTTTACCTTCATACTCAGGGAAAAGCTTTGCGTTTATTCTGTCAAGAACAAAAAAAAAAAAAATTAAATAAAAGGTGACAAAATGATTCAGTAAGTTCATTGCACATGTCCTGGAATCAAAGCTGATGTCATGTTCTAGATACATTGCATATCTCATGTATCCATATATGACCATAGACTTTTATATAGTCACGGTCTGGTTTTTATGTGGTTTTCATTGGACAACAATGATATAGTAGTGGCACATGGTTATACAAACACAACGTACATGTATCATCCATACATATAATACCATACACGTGCATATTTGTTTGCACCCGGTCCATGTCCAATTATATTCATTCTGCCCCAGCTC
The DNA here is from genome assembly GCA_033000465.1 of Sciaenops ocellatus. Lineage (NCBI taxonomy): Eukaryota > Metazoa > Chordata > Actinopteri > Sciaenidae > Sciaenops > Sciaenops ocellatus. The sequence goes on from CP136886.1 coordinate 10,232,517, forward strand.
CCCCAACCATCCAAACCTCTTTCTTGCTTTTTTGCTCGGCCTGTTGTTTATTTGAAGATTTATGTTCATGTCTATGTCTGTTCAGGGGATATTAACTATCTGAGCAGAATCCTTAGTTGCTGCTCAGTTTCTTTAAGAGCTCCCTCTAAAGTATTTTCCACCAAATCTAACTAGTATGACTATTTGTTTCAATGATTCAATAGACAATATGAGTTAAAAGAGGCCAGATTGTATGCTGCATTTACAATGCATCTCTACAGATCTACACCAAAGTCCTTTAAATCCACAGCAGCTGGTGTGGTAAAGTTTCAGACTTCTCACTCTCACTGGTTGACAACCCCATAACCCCCTCATACCTCATTCACCTTCCCTCCACTCATGAAGTCCTTCTGATGGGTCACCACAATGCATTACCTGAGACACCATGACACTGAGTAATTAAAATCGCCTCGTGAAGCCAGTCAGGGGTGAAGTGAAGAGCAGTCAGAGCACGCAGTTGGGACATGGTTTGGATGAGTCAACTCTAAGAGGCCTCACTACCTCCTCCATCACTCCTACACTCAAAGGAACGAGGACGGAATCCAATAGGGCGACTTGAATTTGGATGAGACATCTGCAAGCGAAAAGTAAGTACAGACCATGAAAGTAAATGCGAAGGCGGCTTAACATCGGCTTCTAGATCAACAGCAAAAAGAGATGTTATGATTTACATTGGAATGATTTTTCAAATGGGTTGAGGAGAAACTGTTTTTGCTCATTTGGAAACAGATATAGTAGAAGGGTCAAATAAAAATGACATTGGCATTGAGCTGTTACTTTTGGCCACGACTGTAGAATACTAAAACTTAAATTGGACGGTCACTTTAATCCCTTTGGTGCTGCTACCAGCTCAGGCTCTCCTCGGATTGATTGCTGGTTGTAAAGCATAACAATATCAGGCAGGAGCAAACTGTTCAATGGAGATTAAAGTTGTGTTTGTGTAGGTGTGTGTGTGTGTGTGTGTGTGTGTGTGTGTGAGTGAGTGCAACGAAGTCTCACAATAACTATAAACACGCCAACTCTATCATTCTCCTTTCCACTTAGAGCACACACACACGCAAAACACATCAGCAATTCAATCAACCTCTATTCAAGCAGAAAGCTATTTGAGTTGTCAGACGTAAAAGATGAAATCCTGATCTGTAGTATTGCTGCCATATTTTAAGTACAATGAAAGTGAATGACTGCCAGCTATTGATCTGAGGTGTTTCATCACTTTAATGGTTCTAACTATACCCCAAATCAATCTTAATAAGCCAAAATCAACTTATATAGGTAAAAAAAAAAAACATTCAAATGGAAAGGAATACTAAAATAAGAAAAAAATAATGAGGCATATCAAAAGATGTCACACTGACGAAACTTTATGAGAAATGTTTAAGTGTTTAAGCTTACAGTATCTCTATTGTCTCAAATATTGTCTGCTCCGACCGAATACAGACATAATGTAACGTCTATTGTCTTTTTTCTTCATTATGTTGTTTGGCAGGAAATTACAGGTCAACACAGAATGAAAATAGAAATGTCAAGCGTTTTGTTTACTGGCAAATCTCCCCCCTGCACACAACTTTAATGTGATTTTGTTAAAATTCTCTCGAGATTGTTTTTGTGGACTTTGTGAGCCAAGCTGGACCACATTTCCCAGTTTCATTATCATTTAAATGGAGCCGTTAGATTTAGCGTATTGTTGCTCCCAGTCTGTATCACAGATGGATAGTTTCTTTTAACTGAGCCATTTCTCTTATCTTCTGTTCATCTTTGATCATACCTGACCATCTTTGCTGTGTCTCCAGGTCTGCGCTCTTAAGCGTTTCTGCTCTCTGAGGAAGTGTGTTTTCTTTTAATCAGTACTTGAAGGTCAGAGAACAGCCATTGCCTTAAGAATATTTATAGTTTTTCCACCAGTCAAAGGAACCAGTGACATTTATTATACAATTTTCAGTTCCTTGAACGTTTTCTGACAAGAAAAGTATATTTTTATGACAGCGGCCTAGACAAACAAATCTATACACTCCATCACAGAAGTTTCTCTCAGTTTTTCCCCAAATATCTGTATTCACCTCTGACACTATAACTTTGAAGTTCATAAGGTCTCAATCACAATCTACTTTAAAAATACTGCACTTTGGTGAAAGAACGAAAAGAGAGAAAAACAGACATCGAGGGGAAAGTTGGATACAAAGAAAAGGTACAGGAAGAAATACTTCATGTGCATTCTTCAGCTTCTCTTCGTGTCTGTAGAACGAGTGTTTGTATCATTTTCTAGCTGTCTGAGCCTCTTCCCCTTCATAGCGCTGAAAGTGTTGAAATGCAACTCAGCTGTGAAGTGCTCCATAATTCCATTTCAGAGGTGATTGGGACCTCCATATCTGCAACGCTTCTACCTGCAGACACTAAAATGACAAAGGACATTTTCCACTCACTGGTTTATGTCAGTCCAGCCCCCTTTTTTCTTTCCAAGAGAGCTCCAAGTTTGAGGTAAAACATGTCTGATGTGATGCCTTTTGATGTACTCTTAAATTTTCTCCTTGGGGGAAACAATAGACAGGATTTGTGCTGTCACAAGTTGAATCAACCAGTGAATTGCTTTTAACGTTTCAAAAAATGACAGAAAAAGGATAAAGAAAAAACCCACCCTGAAACTTGACAGTATCCCTCAGCAAATGCAAAGTTAAAACATTTCCTGTCTTTCTCACCCACTGGAGAGCCATTGAGGAGAACCTGATCAATTTAGGGAGTTTTTCAAACCAGAGAATGAACAACTACCCTGGGTATTACAGTAAAATAGGCCTTTCTTGTGATGTATGCCAACATTATCTTTTGCAGAGTATTGATGGATCCAGCCTTTGTCTATTTAAGTGGCAGGGCTGAGACTTCATTTTCCAGCTTTACATGCCGGCTCTCATACAAAAGGAAGGTGTTAGACTTTATCAGAGTTCACCGTGTGCTTGCATAGGCTTTTCTTTGCTACAAGGAACAGCCGAGGCTATAAATCGTGATGCAGTAAAGGTGCGAGCGCAAGGAGACTGAGAGAGAGGGGGAGAGAGGGGGAGAAGGGGGTTGGAGGGGAACAAAGAGCAAGGAACAGAGAGGAGGAAAAAAACAAGGGAAAGAGACAGAAGGAACATTGAATTCTCACCGAAGCATATTATGAGTGAAATGGAGGGGTGGCTGTAAATTACAGGTAATTTGTGTCATGAGTTGGAGGATTTAAATCACTGGAATCAATGTCAAGGAGGAAAGGAAAGATATTGCACCTAGTCAACATTAGAGGAGACGAGAGCTGGCATTAATGGATGGGTGGAGACGGGGAGTTAAAAGTACGAGAGCATGAGAGGAGGTCAGAAAAAGAGATGGATGATTTTTCACTCTTCTCTCTCTGTCTGTTGGCAGGTGTATGCACGCATCATTAAAGGGTTGAAAAATGCACGAGGCGGAAGCTGTAATGACTCACTAATGACCTTGACCGGCAACTTTAGCAAAGGGGACTCTTGTCTGCTGCTACCTGGGCAGCAAGAGGAGTGTCAACATGATTAACTGCGATACTGCCAAGGACATGAGAACAGAATTATCCAGACTATTAAAGTGCTCTGTGTTCATCCATGACTACTTCTTTTTTTCCCCCCTCCTGTCAGCTCCTGTCAACTCAAAGCAGGACATATCCTTTGTTCACTGTGTAATATGTTTCATCCATCCTCAAGGTTTCCTGTCGTCTGGCTTGAAAAAAAAAATAAATTGTCAAACCAGCAGCCTTCCCTTCGCTCATATTTCAGACGAATATTTCCCAAAACAGATGGATTGTTGATGTAAAATGTGCCCCAAGTTGTCAGAAAATGTTTAGTTCTGAGAAAGACAAATGGACGTTTACCACAGCTTGCACTCCTGTTCATTCTGCCATTCTGTGCTGGCTGCTGGTGTTTGTCCAGTGCATGCATCCCTGTGAATCGCACTTTTCTCACCAGTTCCACAGCATTTCTCTAAGTGGAGGTAATGAGAGGGCACTCTACTGGCAAGAGGCCCAGAGGATTCACCAACAGACCACCACACTGAAACTAACAACAGTGAGTGTGTGGTTGTGTCTGCATGTGTGTGTGTGTGTCTGTGTGTGTGGTACTTGATAAGGATAATTCTTGCAGAATGCAAATGTTAGATTATAAACACAGCAGATTAGCATACAAGCATAAATCAGTAGAGCTGATAGCACTGCGGAGGCTCTTTTAGAATTTAAAAATTAAAAATTATCTTCCTCATTTGCATGTTAAATAATTGAAGGCATGCATCAGTTTTTAATTATAAAATCAAATTCGGATGCTCTCTATAATCCTCATTTCTGTTTCCAACTTTCCCCTTTAAGATCTCAACAGAAGGCTTGTTGGATTTACATGATCTCTTCTTGTGAAGGCGAGATCCTCAGCAGCCATCAGAAAACAACTGGCTCCCACCATTTTATCTATCTCACCTGTCAGAGAGGGAGAATGTGAAGCGAAGAGAAAGCCCGGAAATTAATTACAGAGCAAAAATGGAGAGAGTCATCTATTGCTGCTGACAGAATACTCTCAGACTTGAGATAAGGGAATCCCATTTGTAGGAAACAGCCACTCAGCACTTTTTCAGCATAACCCGTTAACGGAGCAGGTCAGCCTGTGGGTCAACGGAGAGATAATGCTGCTTCGATGGTGGCAGGCAAAAATAAGTGTAACAGGATATTGTCACTGTGTGAACATGGTTATCTAACATGGAAAATGGACCTGGGCCGGTGGCATATTGCCCGATGATATATGAAGTTACTGCAGCAACGAAGAGAGATAAAAGAGGATTAAATTATGTTTTTTTTTTACTATAGTTTTTTGTCCACCTCCAGTGTTTTTCATTTCTTGATCACAGGCAGCATCTAACTTTGCTTTCCCTGTGGAAAAGTTTTGATGATGGGTTATTTCCAGGCTGCAGGGGGAAAGAAAGAACATATTTTATGTTGTTGTTTTGTTGCCTTGTCGACAAGCATTCAATCTGGGTGAATTACTCTCCCCATAATATTTTTGTAAACATGAATATTGAATTATGTGCATAAATTTCATGTTGGCAAGTCATTATTGTGTAGTTTTGGGCAAACTAAATTAATATCAGCAAAGAGGTCACATCCTAGCCTTTACTTCCTCTACTTGTTGGGGCACTTTGAAGATCACTTTGGCAGTTTAACTCTCCATTTATCTCCCCACTGTCTGTTTCTCTTTTAATTACAGACCCTGCTTTGTAGGAATCAAACAGAAACAATTAAGAGAAGAGTGTTTTCAAACCACTCGATCCTGCTAATGAATGGTCTTGGAATACAAACTAGAAAGAAACTTTCTACAAAGTTTAAAAGGAGAAATTAATTGGGTTGGACGCAGATTATATTTCTGAAAGAGGATGTTGTTGAAAAGGATGCCTTTTGCATCTTAGATTGAGGACAAATATTTAAGCTAGGGTTATTACTCAACACTTTCATATAAACTGACATGTGATGCATTCAAAGCTAGAGACTGAGACTTTGATGCTGCTTTAATAAGCCTCAACAGCAATAGGCGGTTTGCTTGTGATCACATGAACTTCATTGAGGGTGGCAGATGATGAGTGAAAGGGAGGGCTCCTGTCAGACATGGTGCTTAAATGGTGGAGAAACCCCATAACATCAGATGCATGTCAACACAGTTGTAAAAAAATGTGGTATAGTGCAGGGACGTTTCAGCCTGGGGAAGTCTGCACAGACGTCTGAGTTTGATAAATTAATATATATATTGAATCACAAGCTGGAACTTTGTGGTGGTTGTGATGTTGTTCATGCAGTTGCAAGACGAATCAATTACATCTGTGGCTCAGGCTGTAATCTCAATTGAGTTCTTTGCAATCAGCAATATGTCAAATGGACATGAAGCCTACAATTATTATTAGTTTTTGGATCAGACTGATATTGCAAGCCAGAGTTGAGGATAAAATTGCAATACCCTAACTAGAAAACATGGTGAGCGTGTATTTGTGGAAGAAATAATGTCTAGGCGTGTCTGACATACAGCAACAGTTGTGATGAATACAGATTGAAGAGACTTTTAGGGTTTTACATCACGTACCACCTTTAGAAAATATTACACTCTCCAAGTACCAGCATTATGACAGATGTTAAAATCACAGATGTATGTGTGCTTTATGTACATGAACGTGACTACGTAGCAGGCTGATATTGACACAATATAATACAGAAAATGCAAGTTTTCTGCATTTGCAGTTTTTTCAATTTTAGCAATCCCTTAACCTTTCAACTAATTCAACATTTTCATTTTTCCAATACTTCTGAGAAACTATAATCTTATCATGCTAACATGCTAAAACCAAGAAGGAGAGCATGGTAAAGATTATACCTGCAAAAATAAAGTTAGCATTATCACTCTAAGAATGTTAGCACGCAAATGTTAGCATTCAGCTCAAAGCACTGCAGTGTCGCAGATTAAATATATAATCAAGTCACTAAGCATGACTGTTGGAATGTTTTCTTATTTGATGTACGACTGTGTTTCACTGTACCATATAACCTATGACCTAGGACATAATAGTTAGGAGCCACCATGTCTAGAACAGTGTGTAGACAGGAGACAACATGTCGACGGGTATTGATGAAGGATGAAGGGAGCCCCTAACAGGTGCTTACATCTGATAAAGCATAAAGTCATAAGGAACATAGTCTTTGTTCATTCTGCAGCATGTGGAAATGAATCCAAGCTCGCATTAAAGTGCACTTGAACTTCAGATCTTGGCCTCATCTCTTTCCTGACCACATTGAATCTGCAGCTTCAGAAAACCATCATTACAATGACGGTGCAATCTTGTGCACCAGTAGCATCATTCTATGAAAGCCACTATCCGAAAAAATACAAATCTCTGATAAACACTGAACTTCTGCTCATCAGTTTTCCAATATAGATGCTCATGTTTCAGTGCGGATCATCGCTCAGACAGTAATGGGAATAGATTGTACCTGCACAGAAATTATACATCAAAGAACAGACATCATACTTGAGGTAGCTCTTTATCAGACTTAAACTTTAAATAAAATATCTGGATGCTCCCACAAACATAAACTATTCTCTGTGTTTATGATTCAGCAGGTATTGGAGATGTAATTTGAGCTACCGGAAAGGTATTGGGCATGTGGGCATATTTCAAAAAAAAAATCACAGACCAAAATGTATCAGCTCATCATACATTTGAGCATGTGCAAATTAGCACAGCAAACTAAAGGTAGTTGAGTGGTTGTAGGGATCAAGGACGATAAGCACAGAGCTTTTTAATTCGCTATGCATTCTTTACTAAAACATCAAAACTCATGTGATGAGTAAATAACTAAAAGGATTTTTTCTTGAAAATTATTTATTAAAACATAAAGCTAGAACAGATCTGGTAAATAGTATAGGGAAGAGGCCTTTTTCACAGGCATATTTTGCAAATAACATGGTCTACTACAAAAAGTTGAATGATGCTATACAGCCCTCTTTGCCAGTCGCCATGGTTACACATGTACTGTAAACGAAGCAGCATGAATGGCACTGGCAGCATGGTAAGAGGAGAGGAACTGAATAAGACTGAATGCTCAAGTCAGACAGTGCATAAAATGGGAATGAAAGAGAGAGCGATGCTGAATAGGATAGTGTGTTGTAAAGAGGAGCTAACTAGAGGCAGATGTCATTGACAGGAGAGCATCTACTTAGGCCTCTTTCACAAGTGGCACCTGCAACATTTTACTGTGGTTCAATAATGCAGGTAAGGCAGTGGTTTTGGTCATGCCACAAACATGGGTCTCCCATATGAAAAATGTGTAAATAAGCACACGAGAAGCAACAGCACATTAAACCTTACCCTGATCTTGTGTAATGGGAGTTGTTAAATGTAGTCGTGACTCATGCATCAGGCCTTTCTTTACTACGCTGCACTGGTGGAAATAAAGCAACCCAGACGAGTGTTTATATATTTTTTTCCTGCAAAACCTGTGATTAATTCAATGCCAACTGTTTTCACGTTCAGTGCTGATGGTTTTACAATTCTTTCTTTCTACAATATCTGCACATGGCACTACAGTATAATTGAGGTTGGGGAAACATGGTCATGGCAAATTAATTGTGGTCAGATCTGTTGCATGGTAAGTGGGCACTCATGCCTGTAGGGCCCTCGCGTCCATTGTAATACAAATAATACAAAAAGTTGTCATATTGTAAGGCTTGCAGTATATGTAGAATAGCTCTGTATGTGACTGGGACCATAGGGCTGAAAAATTATCTAAAACTTGTATGAAATATGGTCTGAAATATTAATTGTAACATGCTGTCACACAAAACAAAGTGACTTTATGATGTATAGCCAATAGTTAACAGTTATAGCAAATAGTCATATTCTACCTGTTAAAAATGTATTGCACCAAGATTACGGGTGCAGTACTGTTAGAACAGTAATGCGTGTGCGACTGTGATATACGTCATGTCATATCAAGTTCACGCAGGGCCTCACACAATAGCACTGATTGTGATTAGAGTGACAGTTACGGCCCATATACATACACTTCAGCTGCAGCTGCTACATGTACCACAGAAGTCACCTCCAACAATCAAAATGAATATCTGGTACAATACCAGAGGCAATGTGATGCAGAAGAGCAACCTTGTGGGTGTAATCTACATAAATCAATGTGTATCCATGATCCTGTAGTTAAAACAATCCACTTTATTAATTCAGTATCAGTTAATGTATGCTTCCAAACCCTGCATGACAACTGCATATCACTTAGCAAAACTCAATAAGCATACAGTGAAGTTGAGCAACCCGACACTACAAACACAAAGTCTGTGTAGCACGTTAAAAATCCCACTCCCCTTGCATACATGATGCATCGCATCCGTAAATGTATTTCAGTTGTTGGGCAAATAAAACTCTCGGTTTGGGAAAGATTGTAGTTAATAAAATTGTTAACAACAATTCCAGGTGTGTCCATCTGAATGATGGTCTGATGTGCTACATGCCCAGACTTCCACACCCTTGCTTTCATGACAGGGGAACAACAAACCACAGAAGAAAAGCATCCCAATTATAAGGGTGCCTAATTAAAGGATTGTTAAACATGTTTTTCAGTTGAATAGTTGGTATCCAACCTATCTCTGAATCCATCAGCTATCATCCAAAAACGATTTAGCATGTGCAGACAATCGGCAATATCCAGATAAGGACTTCCTCTGCACTCTGGTTAATATAACTTGATATACTTGATGAGAGAATGACGAAAAAGACACATTTCTGCTAGTCTCTATGAACAAATATCTGAATATAAATGCAGATAACCTTGAAAAAAACGAATAAAAAGCTACATCGTCATCATGATAATAGCCGTTGTGTTCTGCCTCTTTTGTACCCCCGACGGACTGTTGCAACCAAAGCCCATTCAAACATGACTGCTCAGTACTACTCAGACCACAAATGAAAACCGAGAACGTTACTGGTTTTTGCATTCCTATGCAGATATCTGTTTATACTAAACTTCTTCCCCGGAGTTTCTGTGCTCTCTCGTCCAGCAGGTTCTCATGGATCGTGGCTGCTGCTGTGGTCCTGCACGACATCCACTACTTATATTATTACTGTCATTATTGTTACCATATCTCTGTGTACTCTGTATACTGTAATCATTTTATCATTCATTGTAATTGTACAATATGTCTCTGTTGATTTGTTCTGTACATGTGACATCTACTGCACGTCTGTCCGTCCTGGGAGAGGGATCCCTCCTCTGTGGCTCTTCCTGAGGTTTCTTCCACCTTTTTTTCCCTGTTAAAAGGGTTTTTTGTGGGCAAGTTTTTCCTCACTCGAACCGAGGGTCTAAGGACAGAGGGTGTCACTCCCTGTACAGATTGTAAAGCCCTCTGAGGCAAATGTGTTTTGTGAATTTGGGCTATACAAATAAAATTTGATTTGATTTGATTTGATTTGATTATAGAGATTATTATCTTATTCACTGAATTCTATAGGCAACACTGGGAACAGGCTGGTCTCCACTTAAGCACCTAAAAGAGTTGTCTCAGCACCCTAAGTAAAGTCGCTCATTATATCAAATATAACGGAAAATAATATTTGGAAATCTGCTGCTGCTCTTCTTGTATTCAGTCCAATAATTGCCCTAAAGTCCTAGATCATGTTCTAGATGTTGCTTTGCTTATGTCAGTATGTTTTATAGGCAACTGCTTGCAAAAACAGTTTGCTGACAGTACGCTCTTGTAAAATCAGCATGCTGCTGGATGCTGTTTTATCTTATAATATGTGTACTGCACCTCTATTAAACAGTCTGTACGTGTACTTCCACCAAACCACCATCAATAAAATGTGAGATAACAGAAGTATCTTTAAAGGAAGTAATGCTGATTTTTTTCTTTCTTGTTTTTCACTATGATTTTCATTTATAAACAACCCTGACTCTAGTACAACGCTAGAGATGGGGTCATCTGGGTAACTGAGGCCAGGGTAACCTTTTGCATTCCACATATGGGAATGCAGCTGCTTTTGTCCACACTGGACAATGAATCCTACAGTGGCAAATTGCTGGAATAACTTGTGGAATATTGATTTTAATTTCTGTTTTCCAGATGATGCTGACATGGAAACTTCGCATTGCAGCAGAGAGTGCCAAAGGTCAAGGTTAAAGCACATTCAGATTCTCACAACGACTTCATTTCTGCTCAAAAAGCAGGATAAGCACAACACAAAAGTATTATAAGCAAACATCCTCCACTAATGCAGTAACTGATTTGATCATGGTTCTGTTTGGTCTACTGGCGTATTTTATCCACTATCCTTTGCATGCACACTCATATAAGAGTGAAAAATAGCACTTTCCTTCAGTCCAAATTATCTCCACCGCAAGCTGTCCTCAGTGGCAGAGGGCTCTGCTCCAGCCTGATCATATTACACAGTAAGTACTACCGCTCAGGATCCTCGGAGGCTTCTGGGGAAGAAGACGGTTTGGTCCCTTTAGCTGGGGATCCAAACGAAGGGTGAGGATTTGCTGAGTGTATGGGGGCCAGGATGCAGGAGCCATGGGGGGGACTATGGGGTGGGTGGCAGCATGTGAAAGCATGCTTATCAGAAAGCAAGGGCTCTGGTGTCCCATCATCACCAGGAGCAGAGCATGAATGAATATGAGGCAATGTTCATGAATATTCTATTGAGTGTTATCTTTCTCTTTCAACTTTCTTTTTTCAGTCTTTTTCCCCCTTTCCAGTACTCCTTTTTTTTCTCTCTCTGCTACTCTAATCTTCCACATGCTTTTCCTCGTTTTATCTTCCTCTGTCTCCGTCTTTCTGTCTTGCTGTGGAGTGTATGAGGACATCGAGTCCTTCACCACAAGGGGTAACAAGCACTCACAAATCATATTTAAATCTAGCATGTTCCAAAGACTTCTTGAGTCTTACACGCTGCTTCAAAAAGACAAGACTTTACCACAAAGCTCCCACAGCGAAACATTTGTGAATGTTTTTTTCTTTTCCTTGTATCTTTCCTCTGTCTCTTACTTCATATCCACCATTGCAGAGACGCTGGCTATCCTCTCGGTAAATCTTGGCATCTATCTTCATGTGAGATAACCACACGGATGGAAACCAATTATACTTTTTTCACAGTAGTCACAGTAATTATGCCTTTTTTCACAGTATGATTTTGCTCTTTGTTTTCTACTGCTGGAAGCGATGTCCCCACACCTTTATCTTTCCCTTCTCTCTTCTACCATCTTAGTGAGATAAGCACACAGCCCATGACAAATAGTGAAAACAGAAGAAGAAGTAACTTTATATAAAGCAATTGTCTAAACAAGCTTAGTTCAGCTAGGTTTATGCTATTTCTCTGAAATGCCTCTCCCTGTCATACTAGATAAACAATCACAAAACATGTTGTTCCATTTCGGGGCTCATGCCGGTTCTGCTTTGGTTCTTTAGTTCTCATTGCCTGATCGAGTCAAAAAAGGTGGCTTTTAAATCATAGGGCTGCATTGTCCAGTTCCAATTGGCACAAGGATTTGACCAATGGTGCCATGGTCTGTGGGCCGTAAAATGAGCAGAAGGGCACGGCTTTGAATGTCTCTTCTACAGGACCCCTGGGCACAGCTACAACAATCAGTTGCTTGAAATGGAAGTGCAATTGTAGGCGAAAAGGGCACCACCACTCTGGCAGAAACGCAGAAAAGGCTGTGGCCCCGCCGGACCACTCTCTGCCTGATCGGTTCTGGAGCTGGCAGGGTCCACACAAAGGTCATTGTTTGGGAAGAAAAGAGGAAGAAAATGGGTTTGTGTAGTTGTTTTTACTCAGTGTTCTGATACAGTTAATCTTTTCAAAAAAGATCATTTGACTGATAGTGGAACTCTAACCCAGAATAAACTACAGCAACTGCAAAAGGACTTTTTGGTGGGGGTGGATTACTGCAGTCACCACTTACTTGGAACATTTAAACAGACATGTGACTGAAGTCATTTAGTCCAAGTCTTAAGTACCAAGGCATTCTTTCTTGGGCAAGTCAAGTCAACTTACAGGTAATGTCAAGTCGAGTGAATCCTTAGTTCAGGCAAGTCAAGTTCTAAGTGCCCCAAGATACAGTCTTGAGAGATGGATGGATAATCTTAATGGTCACGATGAGCTTGACTGACAGTAATATTCATCCAATCATGACAATGCCACAGAGACAAAAACTGACATTTTTGACCGCCTGTTTATAACTCAGAGCCTTCTCTCCCAACAAACACACATAAATTGGCTTTTCATGTCACTCAAAACTGTCCTGAAACCCTGCAATGTCAAGGATATCTAAACCCCCTCCCAAATAAAAAAAAATAGCTATCTGGTGCCACAGTAGGGGTATCGGCCAGATGAGGAGCAAGTGAAAGGCTGGTGAGTGGATGGATGTTTTTCCTCCTTCAGTCCTGAGCAGCACAGTGGGGCCATGAACTCTCCTGCCAGGCACAGAAAAGCTCAACACCACATATCCCACCAGGAGGTTCTGTCTATGAAATAAACCCTAGCAATCTCTACATCCCAACTTCTGTGCCTTTCTTTTTTCTTTGCTCTGTCTTCCCACACACACATCCCGCAAACAATAATCAACCATCCTGCTCTTTTTCTGTATTGGCTGCTAAGAGAGCAAACATGCCCTGGCCAAACCCAAATCAGAATCTAAGATAGGCACAGGAAAGGAGACATATTTGTGTGTGTGTGTGTGTGTGTGTGTGTGTGTGTGTGTGTGTGTGTGTGTGTGTGTGTGTTAGCGGTGTGGGGATGTGGGAGGGTTATGAGTGAAAATATAATCATGAAGCAGCTGGGGGTAGAAATAGGTGATCTCTTGTGGCAGATAGGAGCAGATGGGGAATAGTGGTATGGGGAAGAGAGAAAAACAAACAGTGATGAAAGAGCAAATCTGCTGGTAATAGTTTCAGCAGCGGAAATGATTAAAATGGAAAAGTGATTCAGACCAGTCTTTGCTTTGCAAACAGCCACTGCTGAGTGAACTTTATTATAGACAGTGTTTGAGTGACAAAGAAACAAAGAAAAAATAACCGTAACCTTCTATATGGTGGATGGAACAGTATAAATATTTAAATAAAGCGTGCATACATACAGTATATACTGGGAGTATGTGCATACAGAAGATTGAGAGTCTACACAGCCATGCTAGTGGCTCTGTGATGCTGTATTAAACTAAATGCTAAAATAATCACAGTGCCAGTGCTAATATGCTGATGTATAGCAGGTGTCATGTTATCATTGTTAACCAAGTTTAGTGTTTTAGCATGCTAATTAGCACTAAACACAAAGTATAGCTGAGGCTGATGGGAATGTCATTACTTTTGCAGGTATTTAGCAAACCTCCAGGAAGACCAATAGGCTTCGAAGCTAATTTGACATAGTGGCCAAGCTGTGTAATGACAGCAACCGTGTCACATGACTCACACTGGCCCAAAAGTAATTTTACCCATAAGCTTACATTGCGAAGGAACTGGCAGTAAAAGAGTGCATACATTATTTTAGCATTACAACCCCCATCACGAGTCATGTCACTATTAGACATTTGGAAAGTCTAGAAGAGCCACATAATTAAATCATTTTGTCCCCGTTAAAGCTAGCTAGTTCACAGCCTTTTCACGTTTTCAGCAATTATTTTTTCTTATTTCCAACATGTATAATGTGTTTTGAAAGAAATCTCTGAAGTTCCTTTACACAGACAAATTTCTTGGCAACAGTTTTTGAGATAAAAAACACAAATGTCAGCTTCATGGTAGGGCTACAGTAAAAGTTTTCCAAATACATCATCTAGAAACATGAATGTCTGTGCCAAAATAAGTGCTAATGTTGATGTCATGGCAATCTGACACTGCCATCCCTAGATTCATGCTAGCATGGCAAAAAGAGCTATAAACTATCAATTAAAGGAAATACTTCTCATCTAAATCAACAAAGAGCTTCAGTTCATCAACCGCCAGTCATCTAATTTATTACCTTCCTGTGCACCACTTATATGCACTGTAATTAACATTAAATTGAAATGACTCACCCATGTTGTTCTTAACAGAGCAATTTAGAGACGGTAAACTCTCACACTTCGGAGACAACCATCCAGCAGAACTGTTAAACACCTTCTCGAGGTGTAAATTGACCAATCCTTGTCTCAGCCTGTCTGTGAACCCCAGAGAGCTTTTTTCTGATGAGCTGATTTTTCTTCCTCAGTAGCCATGCAGAAAAGTTCGATATACTCAGCAGTTTCCAAAATCGTCTGTATCCACCGCGGGGCGGACTGAAATTGAAAGGGAGCACACAATGGCCTGAAAGCAAAAAAGGTCGACCGGGGTGAAACCAAAGCTTCGTGACAGCTGTGACTGCAAGGACACACACATGGGCACAGAATATGTGTGTGTAAGTGTGTGTCGAAGAGAGAGGAAATGAATCCCCTATCTAGCCCACTAATTCGCTCCATGAAACTCCATTCAGCTTGGGCCCCTGGGAGCGTTTCTGTCATTCCCCTGTAATTAACACTTTACCTGGTGATGAGCTACCGTGGCTCTAATAGTGATTTAGATTTAATGTATGCACACAGGTTTACACATTATTCTATCTTGATCGAATGGCACCAAAATGCAATTATAAAGTAACTGATGATTGCGTTTCCAATCAGAAACAATTTGATGCAGCAATCTCTACTCTACTACATTTTAATCAGATGCAGGTGCAATTGTTTCATAGGCCTGTGCTGTATCTGTACTCTCATAGTATGTTTTTCAGTTCTCTTTACAATAACTTACCTTGATTTTATTATTAAGTGGTATATGTAGCATTATATAGCTGTATAAAGTTGTGGTCAGCAGATGACCAATAATATTTTTAGTCAAATGGCCACAAAGGAACTGAAAGTTTGAAAACATATTCTTTATTTTATATTTTTTAACAAGCCAATTTGATTTTCAAAGCCGCTCAAGTAGGGCATGCAATACAAAACCAATTCAACTTTTTTGCTATTGACCAAAGTGGCTAGATTGAGATTTATCTCCAGTAATTTTGAGCTCCGTCTAATGAAAGAAGACGAAAATGAAAATCTGTTTCATCCCACCAGTTTGTTTTTGGTGCAACTTACCAGTCTGATATGATGTAGCAAAAATGCAATCACCCGAAAGAGCATCCAATCATTTTGCATTTAGAAAAGGTCATTACTTGATAAACTGAATGCTCTGTACTTTCAGCGTGAGCTGGAAAATGGTTTCAAAAAGCAACTTTTCCCGATGCGAACCCTCGCTGTGCCATTTTGTAACCCTTCTTGTAACTTTAGAATACCAATTTTCCACTGTTTCGTCTTCATAGCTATAACGCAAAAATCTCATTCTTTTAAAAGTCTTTTTGAGCAATAGAGAGGCTGATTTAGTCTGAATGTGAAATCAGCACCATCATCTTCAAAGTTGTGCTTAGTCATGGAGAGAGCAGAGAGAAATGAGAGTGTAACAGCTTTTGTCCTCCAGTCTGTGTAGCTTCTTCACAACTGTCTTTGTTTTTTATTTTTCAGTTTGTTTCTTTCTTTGTTTTTCTTTTTGCTTCCATCACTCTCCACTTCTAGGTTTCTTTATCCTTTATCATACATTGACCCTTTAATCAATACCAGTGAAGTACAGAACTGATTCAAAGACATTCAGAATAAAACCGGTGTGGTTTAGTGTCATGGTTGTGTTGTTTAATGCTGACTTGCATACATAAAATAGTGATCGTACTCCCTTTTTAATGGAGCGTGAAGGATATGATGACCTAGTCTGATTATAAAGTAAATAAGATCATCAGAGTTATGTGCATACTGCATTGGCATAGAATATTTAAAAGGAGAAGCCTCACCCACCCCATTGAATGTTAACAGTTACAGTATATATATAACAGAACATCACCCACAACCAGAATCAGAGAATCATCTCTTCAGCTTTTGTTAGTAATACTTTGAACTCTGTGCCTGAAGAAGACCTGTGTTGGGTTGAAATATCACTAATAAAAATTTAAAATAGCTCTGATTCCAGTGTTGTACAGAAAACTTGAAAAGGCAAAGAAGAGGTCTTTAAAACAATACTCTTATTTTCTTATTGTTTTACTTAATCTATTGTAAGAATAAAGGGAGCAACAAAACTGAACTGAACAAGCATTTGTTTGTTTTTCATCTTGAATTTTGATAAAACATTTACTTGCCGTGGACTTAAAGAGTTATTGTTGAACTTAAAGAATAGTAAAAGACAAATCCCACCACCCATCTGGCAAGCAGTACAGAAGAGAAACTCCTCAATGCATCCTCCGCACGTACATAATAGATGTTTGGGTTTGTGTTGTGTTTAGTATAAAGGGACTACTTGCATTTTGTTACAACTCTGAGTTGTCGAATGAATGTAGAACCTTGAACCTTGCAATTCTTTCTCTTCTCCGTATACTCAGAACCGGGGCGCGAAAGCCACAATTTATTTTGTTTTTTATTAGTTTTGTTTCTTTATTTACTGATATAAATTTCCTTTTTATGTAAAAGAAAGAAACAGAAAATGATGCATATGCATATCCTTGTGCATTATAATGTATTTTTTGCACACAGCTGTGGATTTTGACCCTGTCTTTGAACAAACTCTATTAAATTTATTAAAACTTCTAATAAAATGTTCTTAACAAACACGCAATGTAAGTGTTATATTACGAGAGACTTTAATTTTTTTAGTTTTTTTTAATGTGTGTTTTTAACATGCATGAGTGTGTTGTGGAGTTTCTATTCATTAATGGTCAGTTCAGTCAGTGAAGAAAACGTGTGCAAGATGTCTTACTACTACTTACTACTGAAAGGTTATTAAATTTTAATCACCCCTCCGCCCACCAGTGAGCTAAGTTCTGTACAAGGTTTCTGTCTGTTAAAAAGGAAGTTTCTCCTTACCGCCGTCACCAAGTGCTTGCTCATGGTGGGCCATGAGTCTCTGTAAATAATATTATAAAGAGTACGATCTAGACCAGCTCTATAGTCCTCTGCATATGGTTGTTTGTTATTTATGTTGGTGTCGTTACTGCTGGCTGCACCACAAATTGCCCCTCGGGGATAATGAAGTTTACCTTGAACCCTGAAGTGTCATGAGATAACTTTTGCTATGATTTGGCGCTAAAGAAATAAAATTGAATTCACATGGAGGATTTATAAATACAATTGTCATGATATAACTAAATATAAATGATCATATTCAATATACGTATCTACAGTGTAAGGAATTTTACAATTGCTCATTAGTCTACAAACAAGGGAATATGTTTATGCTTTGTTGGTCCAATATTGTTATCTCACTCTGTAGAGGCTGCTATGTTATCTACCTATCTACCTCTGTCCTTGGTTACCATAGTAATCAGAATGGTGCCTGCTTTCCTAAACACAAACTTACAGCTGCTCTGTATCTCAAGGGGAAGAAGTGAGTGTCCTCTACAACTAAGAATTAAGGCTATCCCTACAGTGACCTCAAGACACCTTGACCCTGTGTAACTCCCATATGTGGCGTGCTAGAATAGAAAATCCCCACACAAGTTGTACTTCTGAATTTACAACAACACAGCCAAAGTCCATCCTCACTCCAGCTTTTAAAAGATGATGTTTTCTTTCTTGTCAAATCACATTCACATCCACAAACATCATTGGAGTGTGCACCAATTCTTTTCTTTTTCATGTGTAACATTCACAAGCGCGAAGGTCAGAACACAAAAGCTGAGAGGCGACATGCTCTGTGAACGCTAAAATCCTGTTCATAATGAACCTTAACTGAGAACCACCAAGGTCAAGACTAACAGTCCAGTCCTGCCCTCTCCACAGTCACAAACCAAGGTAAGTGTGTGTGTCTGTGCCTTGAGGGCAACCTTAAGGCATATACACACAAATAACCACACACTATCTTGCACAAACACACACATGCACATGCATGCAGTCCCCAGATGGTCATAGTAAGGTTGGGCGATAACACTGCTGGCTGCTCTTCTGCCAAGACAGGTCAGAGAAGCATGTATCACTGGTTCAGTTAATGACCTGCCATTCTACGCTACCTGGAGCAGTTTTTCTATATCCCTTTCCACACTCCGAGGTGTGTGTGTGTGTGTGTAGCTTAACAATGAACTACCTCAATATGTTTGTGAGAGAGAAAGAGTTTGTCTATGCATCAATCTACGCGTGACATTTGTGTAAAATACAGAGGCGGTAAAACAGATGTGAGAATGTCAGACAGAAACAGGCGAGTCAAGTGATTTGTACAGACTGCCTCAACAGCCTTCGCTATAACACAGGTCCTTTCACCTGTAGCTGTAATTAGTGGGAAAAACAAAGAAAACGGTGGAGAGAATGAGGCTGGGAGGAAGGGGAACAGCCAGACAGGTTGCGAAATAATCATGATGTGCAAAAAAGACTTCTCTCTTTAACAAATGTTATTGTCGCCACAGGCAAACTGAAGACTATCCCCAAGGTGCTTTGTTTTATTGTTTCAGTTTATGGGGCTGTGCGTATGCATGCTGTTACCATATGTCACTATGTCCTTTTAAACCATGCTCTTTGTTCTTTGCTCTTTCAAATGTTAACCTTAATCATTTTTATCATATCATTTTATTACCCTTTCAGAATAAGGGCGTATCTATAGCCATGTGCTACATGTGCTTGAATATACAGTGGGTGGAGCAGCAGCTTGAATACCTGTAAAATGAAACGAAACCTACTGCAATAGCCATGCAACACATGAGCTTTTGGTTAAGACAGTGTCAGACTCTGCAGTGTGTGGTGACGCATACTAATACATGATATTGTGAGATTGTACCACCATACGGCACCTAATAATAACATTATTAATATAAATAAATGCATCATAATAAAACACTGCAGGCTGTAGTTCAACACTTCACACTATCAGAATAAAATGTATATTTCTGTATAGTATTACAGCTTTATAATGCAATAAATTGAATAATTATTGCATGAGATTTCATTATATCTGACAGGTATTAATGCTGCCTGTTTCCTAAATGCCCTGTTTTATTAAAAATCATTTTAAAATGTCTCTAACAAACTTGTGGCCCGGTAGTTTTCTGGAAAAGATATGAAATCATCATATATCATCAGTCATTGTGTGTGTGCATTCGTATTGCACATTGTCACGTTCAAAATATGCAGTCATGAAATAAAAGTTAAATAGTGCATGGTCCTCCTGACTTTTTCGGTTTCTGGTAAATAGTTGTTTTCTTAGTTTGAAGGACAGAATAGCATGCTTTGTAGTAAAATACTTTCCACCTGTTCCCTTTTATTTGATTAATACATTTTGGCATCTGAATAGAGGAATATTTGAGAAAAATAGGGCTGCAATTCTCAAGGATCTAAAAGTATGCAACACCAAACAGCTTTTGATAAAGATATAATTCTAATTCAAAAGTAATTAAGCTAGATCATTGTCATTAACAGTTCATATTGCAAGTGACTCAGTTCTAGTCTTTCATTGTCTTTATGTGTATCATATTTTGTATTATTAATCATATAATAATTTTCATTCATTCATTTTGCAGGGCAAAGATGCCTTGTGAAGACAGGAGGTTAAAAATTGTAAAGCATAATAAATGGTATAGGCCTAACCTATCCATATTTGCGTGGAAAGGTTTGATCTCGGTGTCTGGAAATGTTCCTTTTGATTTTTTTCAGTCAAAGTAAAATATAACAGGTACAAAACTCCTCACTGCTTTGTAGGTTCTTGGGTAATGTTCATGTTCTGGTTTGAGAGTGCTTCATTTTGCAGTGACCACATCTCCTGTAGTGGAGGAAACACTCTCTGTAGAAACACTTGTACCTGGGATACTCAAGTAGCTCTTCGAAAGGCTGGAGAGGAGAGGAGACGTAACCTCATGGATACGCCACCAGCATAGGATCCTCAGTGAGAGGCAGAGATGGGGCTTTGCAGTATTTCTCCATTTACTCTTCAGCCTGGAAAGGCAGCTTTGGGTTGTACCGTACTTTCAGTGAAAGCATGTTCCAGCAAACTCACAAGCAGCAACGAGGGCATTCTCTTGGGATCAGAAGGACATGTAGGTCTATCTTCCTCCACTGGCAGCATTTCTTCTTCCAGAGTTCCTGTTCCCCCAGGTGCTTCATCTGTGTCCTCTCATTCTGTGCTTGAACAAAATAAAGATTACATTAGTATTAAACCAGCAGTTAGACTTTTGCAACCAAAGCAACAGCTCACATCCATTAGGATTACTGTTTTTTCACAGTCTTATAAAACCCATTTTTACTAGTTAAATTAAGTTTTACATGAAACACGATGACATTACCTCCAGGGATGCTGCCTCTATTTTTCCCGTCCTTTAAAATGGATACAGGCTGTATGAAGGGTGTTCTTCTCTGCCTCACTGTTGTACCTTTTTAGGAGATCTGCTTTGATGGCATGCTTGATTTCTTTAAAAACTGCTGAGTCTCCAGTGTTGTCTGTCGGAGGCTGTGCATTTAGTTGAGTAATGAGACAAACAGTTCGATTTCTCTCCTCTGACATCAATATAGTAACATCTTTTATTGACTTTAATGCCTTCATAACATCCTCTGTATTTGAAACATAATTCTTTTGAGAGTGCAAGGGTTGGACTGGTTCTTGTCTTGGTTCTTTTCTCACCTCAGGACTACTATGTCTCTGTTCCACCTGGTGGCAACATCACTTTTTAGTTCATGACTTAGCAGGTCAAGAAGTTTCTGTTTTACTTGCAGATGATTGGTCGTGGTAGAGCTGCATTGGTGCAATGTTGATATTCGTTGGACTCTGCCCAGAAGCCTGGAAAGGGCGGGTAGATTACACTCCTGTAATCTACAGGAGTATGAGCGAAGCATTTTATATGAGTGATTTTTCTAACTCGAGCTGTAAGCACAATGTGAGATGCACTGTCCGTCACTAGAACTACATCTTTATCTGTTAACTGCTATCCTTTCACAGCATTACATAGTAACTACGCTACATGAAACCCTGTGTGACTCTGATAAACATCCCTCATCCCCCATCTCATTTTAGCTTTAAGCACCTGCCCCTATAAAGGTCTCTGCACGACCCCACAGAGGTACAGAGGGTTTCTCAGAACTGTAGTGGAAGGAAACAGTGCTGGTCAGAGCAGTGAAAGTCAAAATAATAAACTTAGAGGCCAGAAAACCAAAACAACAAGCCAAAAGATGCTAAAGTCCAGGTTTTACACAATCCAAGTCATTTCCACATTACACGTAGTAATACTGTCCTTTACTTGAATCTTGATTAGTGCAGCTTTAAAACCCTCTAAAAATGACAGTTTTGCTAATCATTTGTTTATATGAACAGACCATGTGTGGTGTGAATCTGAAGGTATTTGCATAATGTGCATCTGTGGTAAAGAGAGGACAAGGGGAAAAAAACAGGTGAAACCGAGCACAAAATGTACAATGGATCTCACAGCAGTACTCTACACGTAAGCTATACTCTGTACAGTTGTTGTTGTTTTTTTTTGCTTTGAATAATTATCTGCTGCTGATTCAATCCCCACCCAACCAGTACTAATCAGCTGCAACATAAAAAGATGTTTCATCAATTGTAAATTACAAATGGTCAAAATATGAAATTAGAAACCTCCCAAACAAATAGAGCTAATCAGACAATCACTTGTCACAAATGTTAAGCATTACCAGATACGTATGAAAATACTAATTAGCCAGATGTTGATTGTCACAATAATGATAGACGGTGCTATGAATGAAACATGTATAACATGCTAATGTACACTCTCTTTGATTATCAAGGGTGCACACATAAAAGGTTGTGTATTACAAATATAAGCTATGTTGAATTTCTCAGTCCATAGAGGCTTGGCTTGGGAACCAGAGGGTGGCCGAATCAAGTTCATCATAGACCACAATATGGAGCCCAGACTGGTAGCTAGAAAGGTGCCAGACCTCCAGGGCACTGGCGAGGTGGCCTTGAGCAAGGAACCAAACCCCTAACTACTCCCAAGGCGCCATTATATATGTCCGTCACTCCACCATCTCTCCATATTTGTATGTACATAAGCCTTTTGTGCGTGTGTGATTGTATTTCGGGTCTATGTATGTAAAACTTAAGCGATCGGTAAATTAATCTTCTTCTGCTATTTACTAAAATTCATGGTGTACATAAGGTCTGCCTCCTGTTTATACCTGTATATAAAGTGATATTTATGAGCAACATATGAAAATGGACTTTATTTAAATAACTTGATTGACTAAGCGATAAATTATTATTGTATGCACACAGAGACTCATTGCAGCCCTCCTCTCTAGTTTAACAGTGAATCCAAATAGCCTTATTTCCCCCTTATAAACATCAGACGGCACTATTAAAGTCCACACAAGTGGCAAATTGCCTGTCCGCCTCTCATCATCAATGCCACTGGTTTTGCTGCACCTCAGGCCTCATTGTGTTTCTCAAAGTTAATTGATTTGGAAATCGTTTTCAGTCGACACACCAAGCTGAGTAAACAGGCACAGAAGAGGTCAGGGAGGGATCTGGTTAGACGAGATTGCATGTTGATTTAGGTAATAAACCAACTTAATTTGATGTTTTTTCTCTTAATTCTGCCTGTATAGACAACAAAGCCTCTGTCTGCTGATCTACTGTAGGTACAATAATCTTTTAATTGGCTCAGATCGAGGCGTGCCACTGCAGTTGAGAAAGTTTCTTGGGGAAAGTGAAAAGACTCCATCAGCATTGTGTAGTTTCTTACTGTAAAGCAGGTCTGGCAGGATTACAGCAGACAGAAAACAAGTCTGTTTAAATATTGTTTTTTCTGTGGACAGATTGCAATTCATAATCCAGGATTGCTGTAGCCTTGAGCAAATTTTTATTAAATTAGTTTTTCCATTTAAATTACGGTCTATCAGCAACTCATTATACAGAGTATTTTCTCACATGAAATTGCTCTCTGTACCTTTTTGTATTAAAATGATTTTTCTTGACTGCCTCCTCTGAGACATCTGCTTAGAGGAACAAACTTTTGATTTCCCTTTATTTTGACTTTTTGGTTATGACGTGTTTTGTTCTCTTTAAGAACTAGAAAAACAATTTTCCACATCTATTTCTTCAGAGAGACAGTTAAATGAAATGAACCGTGCATGGAAAGGACATGAAAGCTAAAAGGTAATCCAATTTCCATTAAATGTGATAGTCTTAAATTCCCCTGCAGACCTTCTGGGGAACGCCATGATTAGAGACCGTGAATGCATGTCATTTTATTCCAGTATTTCATAATATGAGACTTATTAATAAATGTAAGTGTTGGAGAATAGTCGTTTTCCCCCCACTGTTCAGTGCCAGAGCCTGCAGAGAGAGCTGTGGTGGATATTAATAAAAAATCAGTATTCAGCATTTGACAGCTTCCACTCAATCATCATATTTTGGCTACATTTCAAGACAGAAATGGCCAATTGACCACTATCCTGCCTTCACTAAGAAGGATAAAGCACAGACTTTTGAGTTTTTTATTTAAAGATTAAATCGATTCTACTGTACCAACACTGCCTCTCATATATATAAGCTTATATCTCGCATTAAATTCACAACACAGAATCTTTTGCTACTTGAGATTCAGTTCTTTGCTCAAGGAGTGAATGTCAGGCAGCTTATCGTTCTGATCATCATGTGCATCAAAGGGAAACCTTATGGGATTAAACATCAAGAATACTCTTTATATTTGCAAAGTAACGAGAAGGACAAACAAAATGAGTCACTAAAAGTGGGGAATTCCTCAAAGAGTTTGCACAGCCACAGACATAGGTAGGTGTACACATTCAGATCAGTACTGAGTCACTACAGTGACATCTTTGATTTATATCCTGTTCAGAGAAGAAGCCTTTAGGTATAGACTGCTGACAGCAATACAGTGGTGCTGACCTTTTTTTTAACACGCCACACAAACTTGAGTTTGTTTATAAAAGCATTCACCCAGACTGTTGTGCAGGTCTAAGTAAAAAGCAAGGTTATGTAGAGCCGAGAGAATGCAATTTATAATGTCCCCGTTCTTCTGAACAGAAAAGCCTTCCCAAAAAGCCTAAAACAGAAAACATGGTCAGTTTATGTGCTGTTTTGGATTCACATTCACAGATTAAATGGCATCTTGTGCAGACCTTCATGTCCCCCTCAGACTGAATTACAAAAGCGTTGGCGATTTAAATTTTCATATAGCACCATCGTCATGTCAAATTTCAGTTTGTTGAATATTTTGGCCGAATACTTGCCAAAACTAGTGGCATTCCTAACAGCCTCTGCTGCATTCTGTGGTGCATATTTGCATATATTAGCATGCTAACATGTTAAACTTATCCGTCACTCATGGAAAACATTTGGGAAATTGTTCAAATATTCATTTTTATCATCCATGTTGGCTAAAGAAGTTATTTGTCTGACCTTGGCAACAGCAATTTACTGCGGAATATCATTATAACAATTTCATTGTGGCTATATTAGCACAGTGAAGTTAGCATTTTTCTCACCTACAGCCTACAGAGCTGGCTTGTTTTGAATGTTAAGCCTCAGTCAAGTGTGTCATTTTGGATTTTTTATCCAAGGTTCATTATCTAGCTGTCTGTTTTCAAGTAACTTATAATTATCTACTATAGCTATACTTAAGTCTTTGTTTGACCATTCAGAAACTGCTTGTTAGCATTTCACTAGTGCTAACTTTGTAATTATTGTTGATGTATCAGGTTTCAAAAACTGTTGAAAGTGTTTTTTCTATGCAGAGGGTTAATTTCTTTTTATTCTTCCTCACATGAGTAGGTGTTCAGTTGATGGCTCCTCTGTGCTCACATGAGGATGATTTATCAGTGCCCAAACAAGCGACCTGGGATTTACAGGAGAAGAAAATGTGAGACAGCATACTGACCGGGGTAAACTCTGCACAAAGACCCCTCGGGGGGAATGTGTAAATGTTAAATCACAGTTTGAGTGGTGGGTAAACTGTATTTACATACGGGTGATAAGTGAATCAGTTTAACACTGCTGCTTTAAGTAAATCCAGCCTCCCACATCGGAGTCGGAAACCAGCTTTTCTTGGCTTGTTGCCATTCCCCTACCCTCTCACTCAGACTCCAAACTCTCTGTAGCCTTTGCACTGAGACAAATAGCTTCAGCAAATTACCTGAGAACACTCTGCTAGTGATTGCCTGTTTACGCTGTGTGTGCCCAAACTCCAGAGGCTGTTGTAATAGATGCATGGTGTGCTGAACCTCACGGCAATTTGAACCAAGGAAATATACATTTTTGTGTCATCCATGAAGAAGTAATAATGCTTTTATTTGTTTTTCAATTATAGATAATGAGGGATGAAAATTGAGACTACTTTTTTCTCAGACTGTTATTGAACATACTTTCAAATAAGAATGGGCTATGAAAGTAAAATGTTTTGTTAAGCTATATAAAAAAAAAAGTAATTACTGAGGTTGAAAATACTACAATCATCTCAAGGCACCTTGGAAAGAAACCAAAACCCATATATAATGCTCAGTTTAAAAACAATAAGGAATATTACTCAGTCTGACAACATTCACACACTGAATGTTGAATGATTTCACCTTGACTGTCCTCCACCCATTCAGATGTGCAAGTTCATGATCCACCACATGCCATTTCCCTTTATATGTTGTCTGATGAAATCAGTAGGATAATGCTGCATCACTCACCTTCTACAAAGAAAGCGTAATAGGCAACGTTCTTCCTGTCTCAAGGTACACAATCCAGCTCTGAGTCACATCTTTTCCCTCTCATCTTCCCTGGCACTATCCTGTCATGTGGTAACAACTGTGAATAGAAATAAAATATAGATATAAATTGTATAAAATAAAATGTTCTATTTTAAGGTCAAAATTAGTTGACCTTTAGTTGACATTAGTTTTCTACATGTTAATCGTCTTTGAGTGTTATTTTATGCAAGTACATTTTTGAATCATTATTCAGTATTTTACTACTGTCATCAGGCCAGAACAATTCACATAATTCTGAGCTCAAATGAAGGCTCTTTGTTCTTCACTGAGCTTTTTCAATAGCACAGCCCTCCTGATATAATCGCTGCACCCAGACCCACTCCGAGTCACATATGCATAATGTGCTTCTGAGTAATGAGTATAGTATGCATAATATGCTTCTATCTGATATTTTACATTAGGTACTATTCATTTAAATCAATATTGTACATTTCTCATAACAGTTAATGGGAAAGAAAATAACAAATTCATTGCCAACCAGGCCCCCATGTATATATACATGTATGATGTAAATTATATATGTACAATGTGTGTACAATGTACAATATTGATGGGCTGTGGCTCAGGAGGTAGAGCGGGTTGTCCACTAATCAGATCAGCGGTTCAATCCCCAGTTCTGCATGTCACGTGTCCTTGGGCAAGATACTGAACCCCAAATTGGCACCTTGCATGGAAGCTAATGCCATCAGTGTATGAATGTGTGAGAATGGGTGAATGAGATATGAAGTGTAAAAGCTTTGAGTGGTCGGAAGACTAGAAAGGCAATATATAAGTACAGTCCATTTACCATGTACCACAATAATCAGACTCATAGGGTGGAGAGCTGAGATGTGCTTTAAATGCCAATAATTCAATTTAAAATCAATTCTATTGTACTATCTATTCTACAGTGACATGTGATGCTGTGTCTTTGTTATGCCTTTTAAAAACCTGCCAACTGAATCAGTTTGAAGAATGCTTTTCAGTAGGAAAAGAGTACACAGAGAGCTGCAGTTGTCAGGTGGGGAAAAGATAAAAGCATGTTTCACCTTCTCCATGTCACTGAAAGACAGGAAAACTTTTATTTTGGAGGTGGTTCGTTGCTGCAGAAAAGAGTCTATAACATCTTTTTTTTGACCTATTCTTGAAAGATAAGAAGCAAATCAATTATGACACCTCGGTTTCAAGGAAGGGTTTTGAGATGAACACCTATAGAGACCACGTGGTGTTGGACTGCTAAATTGTCTACATCGTTGTTGTTGTTGAACTGTGGATAATTTTGACATAGCCACTCTTTAATCTCAGTCAGACAATGACATAGTGCTATTGGTGCACTTACAAATGATGGGTTTGCATAAATGGGTGTCATCTGCATAGCAGCGATAAAGAACATTATGTATGTGGAGCATATGAAGAGAGAAGAGGACTGGGCCCAGAAAGAAACCTTGTGGCACTCCTCAGAAGAGGTTTGTGAGCAATAGAGGATGAGGAGCTGAGAAGATGTACAGACAGGATTTAAACCAGCCTGAGATACCAACCGAGACTGTATCAAAGTGGCATTAATATAAAGAACAATTTGGCATACCCACGTATGTATTGCTAAACCAGACATCATCACTTTGACACAAAGACATCAGACACTGGCTCCTCAAAATGACATCTCCTCTCTGTCCTCTGTGCTCTACCATAATAGCCCCCATTACAGTAGCCTGTAAAGTTCAATATTTTTCTATGGCAACAGTGGATGTAAAGGCCTGCCTATTTGTGATCTGTGCCTCTGACTGTGGCAATATTTGCAACAAGGATTCAGATTTTAAGTCTGTGAACTCACTGTAATGGTTGAGGGGGAAAGCAGGTGCGTGAGGCTTTCGTTGTGTTTCTGCCTTTCCGGGGGAAGTGTTTTATTCATGATGTTGACCCATGACCAACCACATCAGTTGTATTCTTATTGCTGACATATTTTGGCCAAAGAAAGCTTGTTCATCTCAACTCAAGTAAACATAATATTTCACACTGAGTACTCCAGTGGTTCCTAACTGTCATGTATATTTGGGTAGGTAAACAAGGCAGAGGGTGGGTGGGCTTCAGGATTCATTCTGCATTCACGAATACACACAAAAACACATGCGAACACACCAACAAAGCCAAAAATATATATTAAAAAACAATGTTTGCATTATGTACACAGCAAATAAAAGAAAATAAACCTATACATGTGTGCAAACTAAGCATCTAACACACACACACGGAAATAATGTTTGCACTTCTGCATAGGCACAGATGCAAACACCTACACACAGTCTCCACAGACTCTAAATGATCCTTTCTGACATTTACTGGAACGTTGCCTTTTTTCTATTCCTGCTGTTGTTGATCAATAGCAGGGGTCATACTCAGCTGTAGCCCTCTCTCCCTCTGTAAGCCTGATCAATATCATGAATGGTCAACATACAGTAAGAGCCATAAAATCAGTATTAAAGACATGGAGGTAAATATATATATTCAGGATACACCATCACTTCATGGCCGTTATGGACAATAAAAAGACTCAGTACAACCCAGGAGAGTCATATTGGATGACACCTTAATCACAATGTAGCCCGCATTATTCTGATTTTCTCATCTCTCTGCTATGTGTGTTATTTCAATTTTGTGTGTGTGGTGTGTGTGTGTGTGTGTGTGTGTGTGTGTTTGTGTGTGTGTTTGAATTTATGTCTGTTTGACGCCTGGCACTGCAGCAGCAGCAGCACCAGCATCCTGTGAATTGATTGGTTTCCCTCTGTGGACACGATGCACACTCATACAGACAGTGTTGTGCTACTGGTGAAAAACCAGCAACATCCACTTTAGGGCTGACCTGTTACACCAGCATCATCTCAGTGAGTGTGTAAGTGTGTGTGTGTGTGGTTGAGAGAAGCGGAGAACATGCAGTGCTATTTATTGGATAGATCAGACCAAAAACACACCCTACCAAGCAGCTGAAATATACTAAGGTGTCCAGCATATTCTTTTCTGTAGCGATAAAATAATACAAATGGTTTGTACAGAATGGCATGTTATTTCATAGCTTCCTCCCCGGATGGACTAGATTAAGGAGATATTTCACTTTGGAAAATTATTTCAAATCACACTATGTGATGTGAGTGTGAGCAGCAGAGCCAAAACCATATTATAAACCACAAGCTGTAACCCATAATTCTTTGTTCTGCTCTTGTTGTTATGTGCTTCCAACAAATCTTTTGACTGCTGTGAAGTTTGATCCCACGTTCTGTGTTGCTGGATTGATTATTTGCTGCAAAAATACTTTTAAACACATTTTGCAGACCTTTGTTTGCAAGAAAATAAAAGTATCATATTGGCTCCAGATATATTTGTTTAAAAGTCAGTGACCGGGTGTATTGCGTTGTGGAAACTACTTTTTTACTGTTTCATTAATGTGTATTTATCTCTTTGATGTCATCTTGTGGTAAAATATTTTTAAAGAATCTAACTTTCTGAGATATAGCATCTGCAACATTATTCATTTTCTAAGGTTGTTTTGACACCTTTAGTTTAGTTCATTTGTCTGAACCAAGGAATAAAAATATGTTATGTTTCCTTTACATACTGGTTTATGATCCCACAGGCTTTTTATAACCAAAAGGAGCTGTAAGCTTGAAGTCATACAGTCTGACAGGTAACTCAATGATTGAGTAGTTTTGGAGACTGTCATCTTGTCACCATCATTGATACATGAACTCACCTTAACAATTCTGGTGACTGACAGCAGGTCACGTATCTTCCTGTATATAATTAGCAGATTTATGTTCTGTGGTGTCAGAAAGAGTTCACTCAGAAATTATTGATTATGAGCGTTATTAATCCAGACTGCAGCTCAACTTCATTTTATGAATAGTGAAAGACAGACAGAAACAGGAATGCACTGAAATATTACTGAGGAGAGAGCTACTGCTTCGTCATCGAGATTTACTGTCAATCTGTTGGTCGGTCAATCAGTGCATTTGGCTCTTCCATGGCCCCCAGAGGATGAATCTTAATGACATGGAAGATCCAGCAGGTTAATATTTTCACTTATCCTGTGAATTATCTCAACATCTACTCAATCAATTGGCACAAAAGTTTGTACAGATACTCATGCTTCCCTGGCAATGCATCCTAAATATTTTAATAGTAGGTTTTTCCACTAGCACCACAAGGGGGTTGATATTTATGGTGGTAAATGGAATTCCATTTTCCCCTCAGGGTGAATTTTAATAACTTAGTGATCCCCTGATTTTTTATCTAGCGCTATTAGCTGGTCAAAATTACATTTTTTCCACTACTTTGGTTTATGACTATAGGTACAAACCTAAGGACATTCCCATCAGCCTCAGCTGTACCGTATTTAGTGCTAATTGTGAAATGTTAGCAAGCTAATACACTAAGATGGTGAACATGGTAAACATTATACCTGCTTAGCATCAGCATATTGGCATTGTTATTGTGAAAATGTTTGCAATAGTTCGAAGTTTCACTGTGGGATAAAGCAATGTGTGCTTTGAGAAGAAGCAGGAGAGGAGTTACACCCCCTTAATATCAACAGGTCCTCGATGGACAGAGTGAACAGCTTCAAGTACCCTGGTCTCAACATCAATACGGGGGCCTGACCTGGGTGCTGATTATTCTGTGGTGGGAATGGCAAGGCAGATACTCTTTCACCTCAGTCCTTTGAGGAAACTCTGGGTATCCCCTCAAATTCTGAGGAATTTATACTCCTCCACCATTGAGAGCATCCTGATGGGGAACAGGTATGGAAACAGCAACGAAAAAGATTGCAAGGCTCTGCAAAGAGTGGTTCATTGAGCTGAAGGGACAATAGGTTGTGCTTGATCCTGCCTAAAAGACATCTATACCAGACACTGCAGAAATAAGACTAGGAGAATCTTTAAGGATCCCAGCCACCCGGATAATGGCCTCTTCTCCCTGCTGAGATCAGCAAGGAGGTTCTAGATACACCAAGGCCAGCAGTGAGGGGCTCAAGAAGAGCTTCTACCCTC
The DNA here is from genome assembly GCA_033000465.1 of Sciaenops ocellatus. Taxonomy (NCBI): domain Eukaryota; kingdom Metazoa; phylum Chordata; class Actinopteri; family Sciaenidae; genus Sciaenops; species Sciaenops ocellatus. The sequence continues at coordinate 10,263,912 of CP136886.1, forward strand.
AGGCCACAAAGAGCCTAAATGAGGACACTGCCTAGTACTCATTATTGCTATTGTCGCAATACTGAGCTTATTATTCTGTGGTGGGAATGACACTGTTTCAGTCCCTTGAGGAAATTCTGGGTATCCCTGCAAATACTGAGGAATTTATACTCCTGCACCATTTTATTAATCATGCTAGAATCATGCTAGCTCCTAAAATTGTGTGGTTGGTCCTTTTTCTTTCACACCACAAACAAACCACACAAGAGTCCGGTTAGGTGAGGGCAAAGACCGCCTGTTGTTTTTAGTCTATGCAAGAGTTTGATTGACAGCTTTCATACCAGCCCAAACGAGTTTGTTTGCACTACACCAAACAGATCAGGTGTAAAAAATACAACCCAACTGTCTCAGCTGCCTTAATTGCTCTTTTACTGGAACCTTTGTGCTGTTTTCAAAGTATCTTTTCAATTCTGTTTCTGGTTCTGTTTGTTTTCTTCGATATGCAATTGCACCCATAAATGTAAACATAAAAAATTGCAGCAAAAAAGCTGGCTGTGTTATTTCTTTGCAAACTTTTTGGTCTGTCTCACTGTCTCAAGGCATTTTGGCTTGGCTGGTGTTCCTGGTGTCATAGTTTATAGTCAGGTTCAGATTTGTAAGTGCCCTGCTACCTTCAGATGACCCATCATGCGCTGTGGTTTGCCTGGCTCAGCTGGTTGATGCCAGGTCTGGCCAGCAGCATGGTGAAAGGACAATATCAGCAACAAGAATGTAAGAGTTGATTTTTTTCAGCTTCTAGCTAAACTTCTGTACCTATCTGTCTTCAACTCAAATCTGTAAACAGCTATCATAGTTACATTTCTGCTTCCTCATGAAACGGCACACCTTCAGCTGGGATCATTGAAGGAGTGATGGCAGTGACCAAGATCCTCCAGGCTTGAAACAGTATTACTATTACAGTGCTGCCATGTACTCAATCTGACTTTTCCCTGAACAACTACTCTGCTCCTCAGGCCAGTCATTTTCTGAGCTTGGGTTGTGTCGATATTGACCTCCCACAGGTACACAACTCTCCTTTCGTCATTCCCTCTTTCTACCCTGCAGGAGTAAAAAAAAAAAAAAAAAAGTCACATTTCCCTCAGTGCCTAGATTCATAACCTTTCTGCTGTCAGTCAGAACTTATGGTGAGTGCGTTTGTTTGTTTGCAAGTGCATGTGACTTTCCCCCTAAGGTGTGTGTTAGTTTCAAGGTGGCAAAAGCATATCATTAAAGTACAAATATTTAAATGTTTCAAGCATTCTACATGACTGTTTGACTTTTAAAGAGTTTCACATAAAGTATAAAGTGTACATTAAGCATAATGCATATCTCTACAACGTGGCCTTTGTGCGTCGTAGGCAGATTCTGAAAACATGCGGCTCATTATGCCTTAATGGATGTTTAATTCATGAAGGGGAGATTGAATTATCTAATTCTTTTTCTCAGAAACTCTTAATGGGACGCTGGTGCAAGACTGTCACAAAGAGTAATAAACCAGGGAATACAAAATGTCATATGCATGCATTACAGAAAATATGCTACATTCCTGCTCTGTGGACACAAGTTGCCTCAAGTCCACCGCCTTGTGTTTTAAAGGTTGTAACTATAGATACTTCATCAAGGGAGGTCACTCTTGTCAGTTTTTCATATGTGAGACTGTGCCATTGCACTGAGTGGCTTTTTATTTGTTTGTTTAAGACGTGAAGCAAAGCAGTTTTGAAGATTAAAACTTTGTCTGTTTTTACTGCAAAAATCAGCGTTGTCTATATCTGGATACTTGCCAACGTGATTCTATCTATTTATGTAAACTCGCCAGAAAATCTAATAATGTGGTGAGCCAACGCAGCATATTTGCTCTCTGTGCATAGCACGATGTAAATCTGTAGATCGGATCTGCAGACAGCAAACTGCTGATTAAAATATTGCTCAACAAATATTCTGTATACCCGCTTCTTGTTGTTCTGTCAATGCAATATGTTCTGTTGTTATAGTTTTTTGCTTCACTCCCAGTGCTCTCTTGTTGCTCTATACACTCTAGCTACTGTTTATCACCACTGCAATTATTATGATGATGATTTGATTGATATGATTTTAATTAAAAGAAAGAAATTCAAAGAAATCATAATCAGGAGCTCATCAGAATTTAATTGTAATCAGCTCTTTCAAATATTACATGCACTTAATTATCAATTAGGGGTAACAGATCACTTTTTAGTATTTTAACTAACTAAAAATAAGAGACTAACCTTGATGTAACATCTGTTGCAGTGACCTATTAGTGCTTGCTTCTTTCATATATAATCTATCTCACTTATGATCCCACCAGTGCTTTTCATAAAAAAAAATAATACAAAAGATAATTAATGCGCAAATTCTGTGCCCTTTGAAATGAGGTTCACAGCAGCTGTTTTGATAAGAGCTAAGCAGAATGAGCGAGAGGCAAACCGTGGCACTGAAGAGATACTTTAGAGGCAATGTGGTGTTTTAAAAGAAAAGCACCAAAGGAAGCGGTGGAGCCTAAACAGTTTCCCAAAGATACTAAGCCTTATTAAGAAGTGGAATTTACACTTTTGAGGTTGTAAACCAATATGTCAGATAGTGGGAAAGTTTAATATGCAAGAAAGTGACAGAACATCGTTTGACAAAATCATTTGCAAAGAATGAGAATATTTGCCTGAAAAAACATCATTTTTACTTTTTTGTCTTGTTTTCCACCACCGACAGTGAAGCATAAGGAGCCATTATCATGACAAAACTACAAAACCAGAAAAAATAAAAAAATAAAAAAAATAAACAACACAACAAATATTAGCAGGTTAAGACAACATGTGAAGAAGTATTTTTAATATTTACTATATAAAACTAATGGACATCTGCCCAAAAATAAAACACCTCTGAAAGCTGCATTAAAAACCAAAATTTGCACAGTTAGGTGGAAGACAGAGAAATTTGTGATAGGAAATAAAGTATGGTCCCATGATTTATAAAATTAATGGGCCCCCCCACGGTGCATTTGATCTTCTCTAATTGCAGAAAACCCATCAAGTTATTTAGTCATAGTTATGCTTTGGGTGCCACAGAGACTACAGCACTGTTTGAGTAAAATCCTCCTCTGTGATGTTAAGAGGATCTGCTCAAGGTTTAAAATGTCTAATAGATAAATACCCAAGCACAGTTATTTTGCGTCTGGCACAGTGATTTGCATTCATTATTTGGTTTTTCAGGTTTACTTGTCTTTTACCTGATCCCAAAATTACTTTAATCGGCTAAAGCCAAAGATGTCTAATGCACCAATCCACTGCTGCATACCAGTTTACGTTCAGTAAAGTCAGTGAATTTAGGGGCACCTAGCAGTGAAGTTAGTTGCAGATTGCATGCAAATGAATACTCTCCCATGCCTCCTTTCTTCTTCCAAGCATATCAGAAAAACTCTGACTGCATAATTCACATAAAAAGCAAAAGGTCATATCAGGAGTCAGTGTTTGGTTTTTCTGTTCTGGGCTACTGTAGACAAATGGAGGTTCAACATGGCGGACTCCATGGAGGAGGACCCACTCTCACTGTAGATTTAAGAGGCTCATTTTGAGAGAATGAAAACAATTCCCATTTTCAGGTGATTATACACTAATGAAAACATACTAATGAATATTGTATTACATTCTCCTAAATCTTACACACTGGACCTTTAAAGAAATAGTTTAACATTTTTGGGAAATATGCTTCAGTTAGATGAATTAGGTTTGCATAGTAAATATCAAGTCAGCACACAGTTAGCTTAGCTTAGCATAAAGACTGGAAACAGGTGGAAACAGCTAGCCTGGCTCTGTCCAACAGAAAATAATCCATCGAACAGTGCAGACCAAAAGAGAGCAAGACCATCAAGACTGAAGAGTAAAAATAAGACGTTGCTGCCTTACTTAAGTTCTGTAGTACTTCTTGGCCTGGTTTATCATACAGTTTAATGAATAATATCAATCTTCTCATCTAACTTTCAACAAGAAGAAAGCATGTGAACTTTCACAAAATGCCAAACTGTTCCTTTCACTGTTCCACACAAGATCAATAATTAAATTAATGGAACTGTTTAATGTATCCAGTGTTTAGTGTCTGTAGACAATTAGAGCCCATACAGTGTTAAAATAATCAAATTGTTAAGTTAAAATCTATGATGCAACATACAGCATACTTGTACAAGAACCATTACTGTTTGAAGTGAATCATCTTTGCAAGATGATACTATTGGTAACTACCATTACTAAAGTATGATGAGTTTATGCAGCTCCTCTGATTTTAGTATGCATTTGTTAGCTTCCTCAGGCCCTTCTTATTCTATAGTAACCATCTGTCTGCCAATGACAGAAGCGTGAGATTTCATCTGGCCTCTAAGGCTGCCTGTAGGGAGGTAAGTCTGCCCAAAATTATAGACCAAATAGGGGAAAAATGACAGGCCACTCTCATATCAGTCTGGGTTGTATTTCCTGGAGAGAGCCCAACTCTCCTCAGATTCAGCTTCTCATATATATTACTTTTTTCCCCCCCAAACCAATTCCACCTCTTTGCCCCTATGTCCACCCGCAGACAGATTCAGCATGGTGTCCTCTCCCATATGCCATTGTTCTCTGGTGTGTCTATTATTACACTGCATTTCTTCTCCTTAGTTTTACTGCGTCAGCCCCCTTTCCTGAAGATTAATCCTACAGCTCTGTTCCTCCCTCTTATCCAGATTCTCCCCTCTGCCTCACTACTTTCACCTCATCCTCGCATAAGTCCTTTTCACCATGCACGCTGTCTCACTTCTTTTCAGCACTGAGTGCAACATTGGGGAAGAAAAAGTTGGCGATAATAGCATGCAAGTCTTTGTATCCTCTCTCATCCACGTCTTTCTCCCTGCAGTCTCCCCAATCCTTCATTTTACTCTTTTCACCTCTCGCTTTCAATCATCCCTAGCTTTGACCTCCTTTTCTCGCAAGCAAAAGCTCCCGACTGCTTCCCCTTGCTTCTTCTTCTTCTCTCCCATCGCTTCTCTCAATACCTCTTTTTATACGTCTCCAGAGCTACAGCATGTCAGCGGTGGGAGCTGCTCTGATTCCATCTCCCAAATAAATGACTGTGAGGAGATAAAGAGAGGGGAAAGGCAGAACGATTGTGCACTTGGAGAGGAGGCTCTCGTTCCTCTGAGATAAGCAGGAACATCGAGTGTGTGGGTGTGTTTGTGTGAGTGTGTGTCTAAGGAAAAGAGGCAGCAGAGAGGGAGCTCCTGAGGGCACCACAACGCGTCAGCTTATCAGCCACCAACACTCAGGCTTCACTTAAGACCACCCCTCACTGCTTCTTCTCGATCTGCAGTGATAGGCCGCGTTCGCTTTTGGGCTCTCTCTCTCTCTCAAACAGCCAAACTTAATCATGTGTGGAATCATATCGCCATCAACCTGTGAACCCTGATGCGAAATTTTGCATTCAGACAGGAGGAACTGTTTTGTGGCATGCGTGTTCTTCCTTTAAGGAACTGCCGCACTCCATGGGTCAGCAGCTTTTTTGAATTTTGGATGAATCTGCAAGAATGAATAATTGCATTTTTCCTTCAAGAGAATCAGACTTTTTATAAAGGGAGCTTAATGTGAATTATGGCTCTCTGTGCGTCATCTACTCGCCAGATACTCTTTCTTAATATCATCAATACGCACACTACCACTTTCCATCTCTCAAAAGTTCCCCCTTGCTTCACCGTAATAGTTTGATAATTAGGACCAGCAGCTGCCATTTCTGACACAACTAGTCAGCATGTCACAGATGAACAGATCCCTCACACTTCCTTTCACCCGTTCAGTTAACAGTCTGCTGCCGGCACTCCCTTTTTTCCTCCGCTCCCTCTTACCATGACAAATTGGGATCGGAAGATGAATGCCTAATGTTTTGTTTTTTTCTCTGTGTTTCCCGTCTGTGCCTATCGCGTTCCAGAAGTAGGCCTGCTTTTATCGCTACAGTCGAGTGAATACTTACATACATGAGGGGATGTGTGATGTGCCAATACGAAAACAGGTAAGACAAAGGGTTTGTTTACAAGATCTCACAAAATATGCAAGGTTTATTACCTTGTGTTTGTAATTAGCGAAAGCGAAATTGACCGAAGGGAATGGTTTCTAAAACCCTGTCGAATCTGTTTATATTTTTATGCATCAGCCCTGAATAAACATCACATTAGGCACAATTGATGAATACAGCAACAGACGGTATCTGTTCAGTGGAGATTTGGTGCAACTAAACAAGTGTCCAAAGTGTCCCATTTTACTTAATAGTTCCCTGTAGTAAGTGTCTGCCATTTAATTGTGAGTCTGAACTCTGAGTTTGTAAATTCATCCACCATACAGTGTAGTCACCCAACCACTCCACTATGTGGTTTTGCTTACAATCTCTTACCTACAAACTAACTAAACCTAACCCTAACCTTCATGTATGCTGGGAAGTGAGAGACAAACAAATAAATGATTTATTCAAAAGCGTAAGAATAAAACAAGGTTAAAAAGACACTATGAGTATACAACTGTAATACTTAAGAACATAATCACAAAGAATATCACTCACACACACATAAGATGGTTCACAGTGAAATGAATGTAACATATATTTATACAGTTCCTGACCTGCACCTGGTGTGCAAGTCCAAGTGTGAAGTTCAGTTATTTCTCAAAAGTCTTCCCATAATGAGGAATCTGAGCCACGAAAACAAAAACTCCTCATAGAAACGCCTCATTGTAGACTTTATTATAAAGGTAACAAAACCTTTTGAAGAAACTCATTAAAATAATAATAGCTATTCACACCAGACACAGTTTGCTATCCAAATTCTTAGCTGGCCCCTGTAACGGGTCACAGCTGCAGGATAAGGCAAGCTGTAAACTGTAGTCATAAAAAAGAAAGTCATAGTCAAAATACAGAATAATTAAAAGTTTAAGAGTGTGTTGGACACATTTTGTCCACAGTGGTACATCCTAAGATAAGGTAAGATATTCTAACATGAAACATTAATACCTTCGCATACATAAAACATGAGACGACACATAGTGGTCATTGTATGTACAATATCACTCTCACAATTCAGTATGTATGACTCTACAGGTATCTCACTTTTCTACAGTTTACTGAGTTAACTACTGAGTGTCTCAGGGAAGAGTGAATGGGAGGATAAGGGAGTGATTGCGACAGTCATGCAATCGGCTCTGTGAATCTATACTTGAGACAGTGATTTCAGCTACATGCTCAACATCAGCATGCTAACATGCTAAAAGGCTAACATGCTGATGTTAAGAAGCATGTTTTTCATGTTCACCATCACCATGCATGTTAGCATGCTAATATTTGCTGATTAGCACTAAACCCACAGCTGAGGCTGGTCGGGTTTTGCAGGTATTTGGTCATAAACCAAAGTAATCTGCAAATTAAAATTTTAAACTGATGATAGATAGAAAGTCAGTGAGGATACATCGCTTGGTGATAATTCATGGTATTTCAGTCAACAGTTGTCAAGATAGTTCAGTACCAAACAATAATATCAATGTCACATGGTGAAGCTAATGAAAATGAAAAAGATTTATCGTCTTGGCACTATGGTGGATAACTGTATTAAATTATATGGCAAGCCATCCAGTCATTGTTGACATATTTCAGTTTAGACCAAAGTGACAGTTAAGACCTACAGACTAACCTTGCTGTCCCTAGATCCATGCTCCTAATGTGGCTAAAATTTAGTAATCTTGTATTACCACTTTCCATCTTACAGTGAAAAAGTACTGCTTTCTACAATGCCGGTGAGTGTATGACAAAACTATTTATTTGTAAATAGTTATAAATACTTCATAAAATCATTTACTAATTACTTTTAGATTAAACCATGGATAAGAACAACTTCTAGTCACCAGGCTGGTGTTTACTTTCTCGCTTTTCATTTTTAGGTAGCTCTTTAATTCATCAGTAAGACCCGACCAGTCCACATTTTGACCACTTTTGCCAGGATCAGCCTACACACAATTTCACTCTTCTTACAATTATGAACATTGCGAAGCAAAGAAAAAAGACCTTGTTGGTGCCTCTAAGAGAGTCGCTGATTATTTGTGATTGGTCAGAGTCAAGTCTTTAGAAGAATGTATGACTCTGTGATCACCTAATTTGATAGTGACCATTTCAACTGGCAAAAATATTGTGTTGTCTGATCTCAGAATTACCTGTAGTTTAGCTGAAGAAATCCATTTATTAACAACTTTTTAAAATATAACAGCAGACATAGTGGGCTGTAGGAACAGTGTATTAATGATTTATTAATGTTTACAAATGCAGATAACTTTTGCTGATGGCTCAATACTGGGACACCTATGCCCATTTATTAACGATACCCTTCTACGTGTCAAATTCTCTGTTTCTAAAATATCTCTGTATGGTTAACTATTATGCTTAGGGTTAGTGAAAGATTGTGATTTTATGGTAAAGGTATGGTTAGGGTAGGGTTATGAAACGGTTAATTTCATGTCTGTTATGGGTCATGAACTCAGTTTTTTTGCTACATGTCTGTCCACCATCCTGACAGCTACAATTGATTTTTCACAGTTTGACCACCCAAGGGCTGTTCTTGTTAATGGCTAACTGATCTATGAAGTATGGATAAAATATTAATTTACCATCAATAGAGTTACTCTTTATAAAGTTTGCCTTATTAAAAAGTGGAACTCTAAGAAAGGACTATATGAATAGCATTACTTTTTACTGAATTAAACTGTTCATTCATGCTTCCACAAGTGACCTTTTCAGCGACTTAGTCTCCAGCAAGAAAGAAGACAAATTAAGTGACTCATGTAAATGGTGTCAAGTCATAATAGCAGCTCTAAAAGCAAGCAAAAGCAGCACTATTCAAGACTTATCTTTAAAAGAAACTGTCAACAGTAAGCTGTTTACATCCTTTTAAAGCATTCCTGCAGTTCATCCTAATACCTGATATCGCTCTTCAATTTGTTTGCAACATTTCCTTGATGTGTTCTTTCCAGCACATACATCGAAGCAGTGACCTTTACATTACTTTCTATCTACAAACCGACATAGAGTCATGGGTTTTTTTCACCACAACACAACCAGGCCATTTTAGTCTGCTTCACAGGAGGAATAATTAACAGAATATACAGTATGTTCTCATGAGTAAATAGTGTGAAATTATACTGCATTGTGTGAGGATGACCATTATAATACAATTTTGCAGCTTCTGTTATCTGCTTTCAAATAGTAATTACCTTCATACACTATCTCCTCTTTATGTCAAAGAAAAAGCAGAAAAGCCCTTTTATAATCCACCATTAAAACCAACTTCAAACATATATAACATGTACAATGAAAATTATTTTAAATTATGGTTTTATAAATCTGTGTTTCCAGAAATGTGGACCAAAAAATTACACATAATTAACCCTATTAGTTTTTTTTGTTATCTTTGAAAACTGCTTCTGGATGAATGACTGTGTTTAATTTTTATGTGCACCAACTACTCCTCATTCTCCTCCCTGTTTGGTTCTTCATTAGACAGAGAAAGGCCAATTATCTCCAACAGGCTTGCTGAGGAGTGACCTCAAGAGAGAGAGAGAGATGGGAGTGTTAACAATTATCCAACCTCCAATGTAAGAATTTGATCCATTTACTCTGAAGTATTTGGCAGCTAGCACATCCACTGTGCAGTCTGAAATCCTTTAAAGAGAAAGTCTCTCTCCTCCTCATTTTTTTGGACTGAAAATCTGTCTTCCTGTTGACTGCCGAGAGAGATGTGAATCAGAGAGAGGAGACAGATGGGCTTTTATGAAGTAAAAGTGTGGGGAAAAGACGCCTAGATGACTTTTTTAACCTTGGGCACATCATGTTCACTCACACTTGTCACTGCTTTAGTGGGTGTGAAGCAGCACACAACTATCCTATCAACAGGAGTTTGAGTGGCATGAAATAGAGATTAAAAGCAGTGCGACTCAGCAGAAAGAGAAGCATGGGACACATAAACTGAACCAAGGACAGAGTTTGTCTGTTTTTCAGGTGATGTTAGCGTGAAGGTCCAGTAAAAACTATTACATTCAGAAAGTATGTTGTGGGCATTGATGGTCATGTATTTCTTTGTGACAGTCACAACAACATTCATTAGCCAACTCCAATTACTTTAAGTGAGTTCCTATTCAGTGAAAGCTGCAGATAAACCCTGTACCATGATTGATTTTAGTACAAAAGAAACAATCAGCAAGCCATCAATGCAGGGAAGCTTCGGTGTGTGTGTGTGTATGGGGGTTGGATTTTCAGCAGGAAGAGTGATGAGATTAATGTATGTAATAATTGGGGTGACACAGGGTCAATGCTGGATTCTTAATGAGGCTCTTGGTTCTGGGGACAAGGTGCCCTCTCATGAATGACACACGTGAACCTGTTTCACTTTGACTATCAGGCTGAACAGTTCTGTGAAAAACAACATGAACAGATGTAAAAGACACACTGATAAATAAAGATAATATCATCATTTTATCTTTGAAATAAGAGTTTTTAAAGCCAATTTGAAATTTAAATGAATTTTTTGTTTGTTTATTTGTTGTTTTATGTGTACTAATTTGGTCAAAATTATAATTAAGGTACTAAAAATTAAAATATGTGTGTTATTTGCTAAATTAATGTTCTCCAGAAAGTGTTTGGTTGGTGCAATATCTGTCTGGATGGTCACTAAACATATCTGCAAATTTAAATTCCAGCAGCTGCATAGGTAATTAACCAGTTAGCTGTTGTTTATCCCATCTGTGGTTTGGTAACTCCTTACAGCATATTAGTCAATACACTAGTCTGTACATTACTTTGTGTCTTACTATCTTGTGATTCGATTCACAGATGATATACAGAGGTATAGACTTTCACAGTTTTGACAGTGGCGTTACCATATTGGCGCCCATGAAAGTGAGACAGCTAACGCTAACTACACCCCTTCATTTCATAATGAACACAGAGTGTGCATGAGCTGACTTGTATGAAAATTTGTCTTCATTTCAAACTACATACATATTTGACATATGTTTCAGATTTTTATGTTGTACAGTCATGATTCACCATTCTTGAACTCAGTAGAATTTGTGTAGTTGTGTGTTCATGCCAAAATACCAAGATGAATTCTACGTATGTGAAAACCTACGTACTTGACTATAAACCTGATTCTTATAATGTCTAGTGGGATCAATTCTAACATTAGCTAGCTATGTATCAATTACTTGAGTGGCAGCTAGTTAGCCTAGCTTGCTAGCTTCCACTTTCCATGTGAAAAACAGACATGTCCTCATATTTCCTTACACAAATGAAGATATTTCAGATCAATTTGTCTGTAAAAATAGATTATTTTTCCTCTGATATTGTTGATTCTCATCTCCACCTGCAGATTAAAATCAATAGTCATGAAATCAGTGACCTCAGAGACACCAGCCATCGTGCTCTGTGAGCTTATTCTGCCTTTAGACATAGCCAGCAGGGTTATTAAGGGCTTTGGCACCTGAACACACTTCTTCTTCTTCCTTTGCCAGCTAGTTGGAGTTCATATTGAGGCAGAATGTCTGAGGTACAGCATGAAATATGCAACTGTAGCTTCCAGTCTAAGTAGATATTATAGCATATACTTGCTCACTCTCTTTTCTCACTCCCCCTATCATATAGCAGCACATATCGTCGCCTCTAAGTCTCCTCGCTCCCCACTCCTCTCACAGTCTATTCTATCAGTCCCGCCTCTCCCGCAATATCAAAATGGAAATGATGGACAGGCAATCTATATGGAAATGGTATACAGGTGTACCAACACACTGTGTTCAGGGAACGTGGACATCCCTAGTGTTAATCTGTGGTTCTCCTGCACTACAGTACAATCTCTATGGAAATAGCTGTGCTGTTGCTTGGCTTTAACGCATTCATCAGCTTTAATGTTTTTTTTTCATTGATGGGAAGAGCGCAGCACGATACATGGCAATTATTGATGCTGTGGGTTTGTACTGGGCGACTCAGACAACAGCCTTTATAAATGGAATCAACTATTTATTTAAGTGTGTTGTAAGTTGTCATAACTTGTATTGTCCAAGGAGTAAATTGAATGCAAAAATAAATACATCAACTATACAGTACAGAATGTTTCTAACCACCTGTCTGGAAAAAGTTGGTATATCAATAAAACTTTAACAGTACTTTGCAGTGTTGCTACAATTGTGTGTACAAGCTGTACACGTTGTACCTCCAAAATGCACTCAAGTATGTTATTACACTGCACCTCAGCTGTAATTTGTGTCCAGAAGTTGTGCAAAAAAAGAACATGATGTAAAGGACTAATGTGTAAATTCAACCAGTATTTTGGCGAGACAAAAACAGGCATTTGTGGTACAAATCAGTAAATTACACTGCATATAATTTACTTCCAACCTGTGTTTAATCTCCCTAATCTTTGTTATGCCCATTTCCAATGCATCTAATAAAAAACAATATGAACAAACAAATCATAATAAAGTGAACATGTTCATGATATCTCGAAGTCAAAAATAAGCAGAATGTGTACAAGCAGCCAAAACATTAGCTAAATTGAATCACTGGGGCCAGACAGCATTTCTGCATTGTCACTATGAAATCAACATGATAAAGAGTTCTTTCTAGTTACATAACCAACTACCTCCCACTGACTTTGTACACAGAGGGATTTATTACATTCAAATAAAGCTATACAATATTGGGTTTGAGAGAAGGCAAGGAGTTAGATTGTGGAAAGGAAGGAAGGAGTGAGAGTCTGCTCATTCTTCACACATTCAATATGCTGCTGTGGGTACACACTGTTCCATGCCAAGTTGTTGTTTTCCCATCTGAGACCCACCGTGCTGCCTGCAGCCCAGCCTGCCTCCTTAACACACTGCTTTAGAAAGGTCAGTGCGGACTCCACAGTACAGCTTCCCACAGCTGGACCAAGACTAAGGGTGAGGACGTAGATACAGGTCCCAGGTGAGTTTCTGGCATTATTGAACAGTAAAGCTCGGATGGAGAGCACAGCAAGATCAAACAGAGTAAGTGCAATGAAGGCCAAGAGGGGCAGTCAACTTTGAACTCGGGAGAACCTTGTGAGCAAAAAATCCCCAACCAATAAAGAACATCAGTGTGGAGATTGAAGCTGTTATTGTCATCCAATCAGTTCCTTTGACTTCCCTTGATTCAGAATCAGAATTAGGTGCCAAGAACTTTCTCACATACAAGGAATCTGCCTTGGTGTTTTGGTTCATATTATGTAAAAAATATAACAAAGATAAAAATCAAGTACTTACACGTCAAGAAGCGTAATCTGATATTATATACGTATGTACGAAAATGAACTTTTACACTGTATAAAGGATGTACAATATAGAAATGTATATCAAGTGGTTGAAATTAAACTTTACATATACAGTAATATTGGCTTCCCTTTTTCGCTAGCTTTCTGTCTGATATCAAGGTCAGGCTTCTCCGGGCCCAGCTCTTTCACACGTAGTTTGTCCGGCAAAGTTCTCCTCTCAAACGGATGCTGAAGGAGTGATTTTACCGTAGTGTATGAGGGGCCGTTCAAGACATTGTTCATTCTGATCCTGTCATATATTCTCACTCTCACATATATATATTTATGTCTGTCAAGAATATATGTATGTGAAAGGAGAATGTATGTGAGAGTGAGAATCAGAATCAGAATCAGAAATACTTTAATAATCCCAGGGGGAAATTATTTAAGAATAAATATATATGTGAGAGGGCCAGAATGAATAATGTCTTGAACGGGCCCTCATAGTAGTGAGGGTTGGGTCTTGGAGGAGTACCGCCACCGTTACGTACGCCATTGTCATGTAGAATAGCGCTTGTACGTAGCGGCCCTGCCGTAGCTGGCTTGGGGCGATAAAATAATCGCCCTTTCTGGAGTAGATTTGAGGACGCTGATTGGCTAAATCGCATGTCAAACGTTCAGACCTTAAATTAGCGATTGCTTTAATTGCTACATAGACCCGCCTCCTCGGGGCGATTTCTCCAGCGCCCCAGAGCTGCTGAGACATGCAGACAAGGGACAGCATATTGCTGCGCAGTGGATTTTCTATCATATTTTGCACATATTAATGGATGTATTCCATTATTAAAACGCACAAATATTGAAAATATTAATTATTTAATATTATTATTATTATTATTTATTTTTTTGTGGCTTAGGGAGGGTGGCGCCCTACTGCCCTCTGTTGGCCAGCCGCACCGGTAAATAAGTTAAAGTAAATTATATAATAAAGTAATAAAATAAAGTAAATTATGCAATTTCCTCTTGGATTATATATTCCCATAGTTGATGGAAACATGCACTGATTTATATTTACTGTCTGTAGAGATTTATATTCATTATTTTGTGTATAAAGTTACAAACAAATGCATAAAGTTGATGCAACTATGTTGGTTGGGTGAAGATGGTGTGACCTGCAGTGACTCAGTGGTTTCTGTCAGTTTGCTGAGTCAATCAAATATCACACACATCACTTTCGCGTGAAGGTCACGCACGAACGTGGTGACGTAAGGGCACGCAGACTTGCGGAATTGCTCATTTGCACTTGAACTCGAGACATCGTTGACCTGTGTGAACACCTGTCCGTGTAAAAGTTGAACCCAACCTGAAAACTCATCCTACACGAGAGAAGAGCTCCGTGAAAGGCCAAAAGACCAACCTGCTGAGACATGTCACGTTTACTTTTAAACATTTCCCAAACTTATTTAATCATCTTCATTTTTTAGTACAAAACGTATATTTAATTCATGTAAACTGGCCTGTTAAGAAAACACAGTTTTTGTTAACGCTCGATGTTTTTCTCGGTTCAAAATGTTTATTAGATGATAAGAAATTGGACTGAATGTTTCGGGATAGCTGTGAAATGTGTTGATACTTGTGTAGTAATTAAAAAAATGATTTATGTAAATAGATATTTTTAGTTTTTTGGCGACACTCGACGTTTTTCTCAGTGTAAAATGATTACTAGATGGTAAATATTGGCTGAATGTTTCCGGACAGGCGCAAAATGTTTTAATAATTGTGTAGTAATTAAAAAATATCTTAAATTTTAGTTGAGGGCATTCATTTTTTTTTACAAATTTGTCGACCAAAATTAAGGAAAAAATATTGTATTTTTCGAATAATGCCAAAAAATATATTTATTTTTCTGGTGCACCATGGAGACCATTGAACGTTCAGGACATCAAAACGTGCAAATGTAAACAAACCGGGGCTGTTGCCACAGTAACCTGTTTACATTTGATTTGAAATCTGTTGTGATGGATGAAGTTTGATTTAAAACGCATCAGTATCAATTTAATTTAATTTAATCAATTGAACCTACAGTCACAATCAGAGCAACTTTTCAAGTTCAAAGTTGATCACATTTGTCAACTAATTATCAGATATTGCTCAAAATGCACCAGACAGAAGATGAAGTGAACCAAAGTGTCTGAAAGTCTTTAGATCCACAACCAAGACTGTCGTGTACTTTCATCCTGATGTATATTAATAATTTACCACGAGGGGCAGATTGTTTTGAGCTTATTTCGGAGGATTAACGCTGTTAATTGTGCATAATTTCATCAAAGTATCCACCGTTTGGCGTCCGTAATGGCGCACGGAGGTCTGTGCACATGAGGGCTGATATCATATTTGTTCCTACATGATTATTGTAGCAAAGAGAGTTTACAATAATAGGATGATATTTATAGAAACACAACTTATTGCAGACTTTATGGAAGTGACACACACATGAAAAACAATGTTACTACATCAGTTCCCACCCACACAGGATTATTTCCTTTTCCATAATTAATATAACATAAGTATGATGCAGTGTGACAGATCTGTGGCTCATTGTTCAGATATTCATTTTATTTTATTGAACAAGATGTTTTTAGGAGCTGAAACAAGAATGTTGCAGGTTTTTTTTAATGTGGATTCCTCTTTTCTGTCACACAAACGTGGGTTAACTTGACTGACTCTTCCTTCATTGAGCAGAGACAGAAGTACTGAACGTCATAACTAAATCTGAATGAATACAGCTTCAACTCTTTAGCGCTTTTGTGCCTTATTAATGCCACACGCTGCTCATTAGAGGGAAGATAAACAGTTTAACATGTGCCAACAGTTATTGCCCACAGAAGATGTCCAAGTATCTGCACGTGTCACGTTTATTGTTGTTTTCTCTTAAAGTGATTGCAATGCATCTGCTGCAGCGTATCAGAATCTCACTTTTGTTCTCCTTCTCTTCTTCCTCAGGTGGCCCGTTTCACCCTCAGTATCCCGATCCTGAGATGCCTCCTGACGACATAGTCATCAGACTGGTTGACCGGGTTCGGGAGGCTGAGGCTGAGGCTGTGCCTCGCGGCGGCGGAAGGGGGGAAGTTGGCAGACCTCCCTCTCCTCCAGTCCAGCAGGTTTTGCCACTGCATCCCGTGGTGCAGTGGCAGCAGCAGCTTCTTTTTCCGCCTGTCCGCGCTGCTCCTTTCTTCGCTCCTCACGTTCACGCTGAACGTCTTCGCTTCCCTCATGCTGCTCACCCTTTTCTTCCTCGCCCTCACCCTCTTGCTTTCATTCCACCTTTCCTTCGTCCTCCTCCTCCTCCTGATCACATGGCTGGTGGTGATCATGTTTTCCCTCACAATCCTCTTCCTCGTTGTCTTAACGCTCCTTTTTTTCTTCCTCGCCCTAATCCTCCTATTGATCTACCTGCTTACTTTTTTCCTCCTGACCTTTACGCTTGTGGAGATCATGCAGATCCTCCTGCTGACTTCATTCGGATGCTTTCCCTCGTCCTCTTCTTCTTCCTCCTCTTGCTCATTTCCCTCCTGCTCTTCGTCCTTATCCTTCTGATGATGACAATGACGGTGATCCTCTTTCTCCTTCCTCCTCTTCTTCCTCCTCTCCTGCCCCCTCTCCTGCCGCTTCTCCTGCTTTCTCTCCTGCCTCCTCTCCTGCCTCTGACTCCTCTCCTCTTCTGCCTCCTCTTCTGCTTCCTCTCCTGCCCCCTCTCCTGCCACTTCCCCTGCCTCTGACTCTCTCTCCTCTTCTGCCTCCTCTCCTGCCCCCTCTCCTGCCGCTTCTCCTGCCCCCTCTCCTGCCGCTTCTCCTGCCGCTTCTCCTGCTTCCTCTTCTGCCTCCTCTCCTGCCTCTGACTCCCTCTCCTCTTCTGCCACTTCTCCTGCCTCTGACTCTCTCCTCTTCTGCCTCCTCTCCTGCCTCCTCTCCTGCCTCTGACTCTCTCTCCTCTTCTGCCTCCTCTTCTGCCTCCTCTCCTGCCTCTGTGGAGTCTCCCTCCCCTAACGACAGTCTCTCATCTTCTGACCTAGGGGATCCTGTCCTCGGCTCTTCTAGAAGGAGGCGCAGGGAGGACAGCGACTCGGAGGACAAGGAGCCTGATGCCAAGGTGCCACGTTGGTGACGACAACGACTAAAATTGAGGATCGTTATGAAAACCCAGGTACATTAACGCACATCATCTCGTACATCTCAAATATTCTTTTCACGTAAATATTTGTATATTTGATCTTTGCTGTCTTTGTTTCTGTTTCTGATTCAGGTAGCATCTTGCACTGGGACCATCCATTGTCTCCGTATGTAAATAGTTCCGAACATTTATTAGTTATCATTTAGTTAAGTTATTTAACTCTGTGTGGCGGCCTTTGCGTCTGGCTGGGCTGTCCACAAACCCAGGTAGCATCTTGCACTGAGGTTTTTTTGTTGTTTTAACCCTTCCTCCTTGCTTTGACACGACGACTGGGTCGACTTTTCTTTCCTCCTGGGCGGAAATGCCGCGGGAAGCCCTTGCAACTGGCAGGGCTGTCAACCCCTCGTCTAAAGGGCAGGATAGGATAACAACTTAATTGTGTTGTGAGAGGGTGAGGAAGACGGCAAAAAGCTGCAAAGAAATATCAAACAAAGCCACTTCCACTTTCCACCATGAAAGCTCCTTAAAGGAGTGTTTTAGACTTGATGCAGCTTTTAAAAAACCCCAAAACAACCAAACTCTGACCAAACAGACGACATCTTGTGGAGCTCCGTCTTCTGCAGGTAAGTACGAGCTTCTGAGCAAATTCAACATTGATTCAAAAATTCAAAAACAAGCTTACTAACCAATTTTTCTCTTACCAACCAGACAAGCTTCTCATCAGATATAATATCACTTACACATTAATTTAAATATTATTTGTCTCTGTCACTAATCACTCTTTCTTCTCTCTTACTCCATCGCCGGAGCTGTGGACAGGAAAAAAAGGTAAGTATGAGCTTCTGATTCAGAAATAAAGTGACTTAGAATTGGACAAAATTTTCAAAGCATCCATATAATATCACATATTCAATAACTGCACGATTCACAGATGTTTGACTCATGCTTTTGTCTTTCTCTGCCTCCCGAGCCACTGCCGTTCACCGTACATCGTCATTTATGTTATTGTGAATCATATATTACTTATTTAGTAATTCAAAGGTTATTTGTCTTTCTCACTGACTATTCTTTATCGTATTTTTGTCTCCCCACCCACCGCCTGAGCTGCCACTGTTCACCGTGTCCCGAGGCCCCCTGAACGAGGTCGAAAACCAAAGCACACAAATAAACCATCACATCAGTCCACTGAGCTGACTCTGTCACTCTGCTTTAAAACTTAACTGTATTAATGTTAAATAAAACACTCAGACGTCTGAATTGACACTACATATTGTGAGGTTTTCTTTAAAATCACTGATGTTTGGTTCGTGTGAATCAGTTTGAAGCGTCATAAAATGTAGTTAAACTGTTGCTAAAACAACCAAATTCAGCAAGTACACAGAGTCATTTTAAATCAGTTCATGCACAGATTCAACTTTAATCTGTCTGTTAAAAGGGGTCTTCAACCAGGGGTCCACGACTCCTAGGGATCACAGATTATGAGAACTTCAAAAAGTCTATGAACATAACTTTGTAAAGAAATCAATGCAGGGTGACCAGGAATAAAAAAGAAAATGACTTTACATGAACCTATATATGATTTATGACACATTTAAAAGCCTTTTTCTGCTACAATGTTTGTTTCTTAAATTATAGTTAACAGTTTAGTGTAACAGAACTGTTTCATACAGTAATTAAGTATTACTTCGTGATGATGCTTCCTCCACTCATAAAATTAAACTAAAGATCTGTCGCCATGCTGGAAGCCACGAGAGAATAATCGATACCACTGGGCTAAAAAATAAGCAATATAAATATATATATAAAAAAGTTTTGTCCTGTGAGTGGCATCAGAGGTACAGTAATGTTACAAAAGTCTAAAAGGCTTTCTCCTCTGTAGATGCTCGCCAGTCTAAAATGTCAAATATAGATTAAAATCTGTGCAACATTTTAATGTTGTGGACAGTGACCGCTGGTGAAAAATATTCTAGGTGGGGCTGTGCCATATTCAGTCAGTTTCAGAAACCATCCCATCCTGATACAATTTAACACAAACTGCAGGATAACAGTGCTCTGTGAAACAATAAGTAATTATTAAATGCCAATATAAAAAAAACTGAGTTATTCTTATACAAAAACAAACACTGCACAATCACAAGCTTTACATGTAAAACAGAACTTGTCAACAATTGACATATCAGTTTCTAACGGAGCATAACATGTTGGAAAGGCTGTTGACTTTTACACCTGTGTCCCCTGTGACAGAGGTGATCAGCTGCGCTGTTGAGCGCATGAAACAGTGCCGTTAGTTGTTAATAGGCAACACAAAAGGCATACCGTCAGAACAGAGTGGAAAGTGGACAATATACAATAACATCAAATTATATAGATTAATAAATGTTTAAATCTACGATATATTTTTTAAATGAAAATAGCTGTACAGTTTTGTGCAGGAATGAGCAATGAACTTTCTTTAACCCCATTTTCCCCCCAGTTCAAGTTGTTAAAAATATCCAATTCCACAAGGTAACAAAATCAAATCAAGTCTATTCTGTGTGGGCTTGTTTCTAACATGGTTGCTAGCCACATCTCCAATTCTTCTGTCATTGACAGTTGTCTCCCTAACCCAAACAAAACCTTCCTGTGCAGTTGCCATAAAAATATTCTCCGTCTCCATCATCTAGCAACAGAACATGAGCCAGGTGGAACATGTGGATGAGACCTGCACAGCTGTATAGGTTTTTGTAACTGACATAGAGAAGTAGCAAATCTTAGTTGTTAAGTTTTCCTGGAAACTGTAGCTTCTATGTAGGCTGAGAAAGACATTGGCTGGACTGATATGTCACTTGTTAAGGCAAAATACCCCAGCCACACTAATATAAATCATCCAACATGAGGTACCACAGCTCAAGATCTCGGAATAGCTGCCTATGTCCAATTAGTTCAGCAGTTCAAGTAAGTTTGGTGTTGCACCCGTTGATGATTAACAGTTGGCAAGAAGGCAGAAATTAGTGATACAAAAATGTCTTCAAGTGGAAAAGTGTTCTATTAACTCTTAATACGCCATATTTTCTTCATATTTTTCTGACCTGCACCTTCCATCACAGCTTTGAATCACTGAAAATGATGTTGGCAGGAGGGATATGTCACTCACTGGTTAGAAACAAAACAAAATAACCTGCAACCCCACCCCGACAAGACATTGGCTAACATGTCGACAAAGCCAGGCTGAATAAATGAAATGGAATCAAATTTAGTCAGGCTAGTTTGTTGTGGCTCGTTATTAAAGCAATATTATCGTATATAGTGTGAAAGATTAAACCCCAAACTTGATGTTTGGGATTTAATCTTGATTTAAACTTGAAAGGATTGTGATAAGTGTGTTCAATGTGCAAAAGAGTGCAGACAGCACACACAAATATAAAAAAGTAAAGAATAAGATTTGTTGTGAAGTAGGCTTTAAAT
Source organism: Sciaenops ocellatus (assembly GCA_033000465.1). Lineage (NCBI taxonomy): Eukaryota > Metazoa > Chordata > Actinopteri > Sciaenidae > Sciaenops > Sciaenops ocellatus. The sequence goes on from CP136886.1 coordinate 10,284,863, forward strand.
TAGGCTTCAAATCGTTTTTTACACGAGGCAGTCTTGTCTGGTAGGGACATAAAAGAATTGGATGGCAATTTAGGTTTCAACAGTAATCACTGGGTGAAATTTATTTTTACTCACACGTACAGTATGGTCCCTGTTGTTTCCATAGCAACAGGTCATTCTGCCAGAAGAAAGGAGTCATAAAAAGTGGTTACACATCTGACAAACTTCATTTCCTCATATTTATCTCTTTCCCTATGTCGTCTTGGTCTCTGTCAACAGTCTATAGTCTCTTTTTTTCTAGCTTAATCTCCTCTCTCTGTCCCTTTATGTCTCTTGAAAATAACAAACACATCTGTGTTGAGTATCTTCTGCTTGATCTTATCTCAAACAGTTCATCGTGAGACTTATTTACCTTCAGACCGTACTCTGGTGATTCTTTTTTTTGCTTTGCACTCTTCACCGCTGACTGGATAATCAAAACTCCCCTGATCTGTTCTTGCTTTTAGGAACGAGCCATAGAAAGAAAAAGTTGCTTTTAAACAACAGAGTCAGTAATGAGGACCTTGTGTTTTGTCTGTCTGGCACCCGTTCTTTAAAGTAAAGCAGTCAAGGGCCATCTATTTCAGCTGTGCCAGTCCTCCTAATGAGCGGACACCAACAATGCACTGCTGCTTGCTTTCAAATGGTTCACCAGCCAATTATTTGTAGAGTTTGAACTTTTGAGGACCATGGCATGGAGACATGCTACATCAAATTGCAGGTATAGGAGTTACAAGTGCAGGTCAAGCAAGAACATTTTTAACACAAAACTAACAAATTGTAGATTCATAGAGTTTTAAACATCAGGCCTATTGGTCTGTACCATGCGGTGTGTCAATAACATCTCTGAACTAAGTTTCTTCTGACGAATAACACTGTATCGTCTTTTGACAAAGAGAAGAAAGAGAGCACATATTACACCCATTTTAAAGTCTCTGCATTGGCTGCCTGCACGCTTCAGAATCGATTTTAAGATTCTTTTACTGGTTTATAAATCTCTTAATGGTCTTAGTCCCACTTACTTCTATCCGATTTACTTTTGACCAATGAACCATTGAGGACTCTCGGTTCTTCTGGGAGTGGCCTTTTAATAATACTAAAAGTCAGAACAAAAACCCACGGTGAGGCGTCCTTTTCTCACCGAGGTCCACGTCTGTCGAACATCTCCCTAAAGAACTGAGGACAGCTGAGAATGTTCATATTTATAAGAGCAAACCTAAGACTAATCTTTTTAATTAGGCTTTTACTTGAACTATTTATATATCTTTCCTGTTTATGTATTTTGATCTGTTACACCATTTTCACTTGATAAGATGGCGCTTCCTCAGTTTGTGTTGTGCTTTGTTTATAATGGGGTGGGGTGGAGGGTTTGGGGTGGGCAGTGTGTATTGGGCTTTTATTGTGTGAAGCACTTTGTGTTACATGTTTTATATGAAAAGTGCTATAGAAATAAAGTCTGATTGATTAATTAATTATAATAATATTATCATTATATTATACTAATATACCAAAATATATCTTTGCTGTATAAAAACTGTATATGCCACCCTCAAGCTGCTGATAAATGGATACCAATGTCAGAATCAGAAATCTAATTTTTTAAAACTGTCATCCATCCATCCTTTCCTTGCACTGGCAGAAGGTTTAGTAGGGCATTTCAGATGTCCCTCTTCCCAGCAACGCATTCCAGCTCCTCCTGGGGGATCTAGAGGGGTTCCCAAACCAGATGGGCTATATGATCCTTCCAGAGGGTTCTGGGTCAGCCCCGGGGGTCTCCTCCCAGTTGGACGTGCCTGGAACACCTCTAAAGAAAGGCGCCCAAGGGGGCATCCTAATCAGATGCCCGAACCACCTCAGCTTGCTCCGTTCAGCGTGAAGGAGCAACAGCTCTACTCCTGGCTCCCAGATGTCCGAGCTTCTTACCCTATCTCTAAGGCTGAGCCCGGCCAGCCATGAGGTACTCCTTTCATTCACTTGTGATCATTTAAAAAGTTTTCTACATATCAAAACAGATGTTTGAAATTGATCTGCATCAGCACTGGTTCAAGCAGAGCATTGAAGTCACCCTTGCATTAACTGATGGCATCAGCTGATTCATTCACGCTTCACCATCACTGGCTCGTCCACCAGCTGTTTGGCTAACAGCTGACTAATAACATCCATGCAGGTGTACAGCATGGCTATTATAACCTCCTCCGTATGTGCTATATTTTTGGTAAGCCTGTTGACCTCACTATAGATTTATGTTCATGTAGGCAGGATTAGTTCTGTCATTGCTGCTCGGGCTATGTGAAAGCTCCCTAAATGCCCACAAAAGTAACCATTAGCTATAAAACGGCCAGTGTCTTCACTAAGAGTGACTAAGGGACTGAAAAGTAGGTCACTGTATGTCTTTATTATTGTCAAGTCTTTATGAACCTTTTGACCTCTGTGTGCTCCCGCCTATATCAAGAGTCTTGGTTCCAAAGCTTTGTTGAGATAGCTGATTAGTGTGGGAAGTCCTGTGATGTGTGACTCATCTGGGAGGTTGTGACCCTTTAGTGAAATCAAGTGAGTGTGCCAGTCATCAGTCAGTGCCAAGAGTTTTTTATAGCAGAGAATAAAATCAACCACATCGCTTGTTTTTCTGGTTGTATAAATATTATAGCCTAAATGCCAGAGAGGATTTACATACAAAAATACGAGTAAAAAACATCTCAACCCTTTCACAACAACAGCATGGCAGTGTAGCAGTGCCAGAAGCAAACTGAGTGTGTTTACTGTAGCAGCAACGACAGAGACGCAGAGTTTGTTTTATTCCTATCTAAATATGATTGTTTATCAGTGAAAGTTTCCCTTATAGGCAGACAGGTGGGCCGATACCTTCAGTACAGAGATTACCTCATGCAAAAACTTCACAGCCAGACTTACCTTGTACTCCCCTTGTCATCTGGCATTACAATCCTTTTCCATCTTTGTTTGTTTTTTAATCTGTTTCCCCACTACCAGTATTAAGCGTTCACAAAGGAGGACTTAGAGCGAAGCTCACAATATGTTTCATATGTGCTTGTTTACAATATCCAGCTTTGTTTTGAAGCATTGCTGGCATGATGCTTTTTCAAAGCAGGTGTTACAAGTTACAAATATATAAAAAATATAATAAGCATACTCAATACTCAAATATTATTAGGTAAACAATATGCAAGGAAATAGACATAACGATGCAAACAAATTGGTAGCTGCAGCATGACATGCAGTGCTGTATATCGACTGTGATAACTGCAACAATATCGAATGTGAGTTAGAATTATAATCCATCTTGTCAATTTGTATATGTGCCGTCTCACTTTTTCATTGTGTGGTTTGCTTCTGAAAAATAGCCAACACAACAGTTCTGAGGCCGAGTCTACAAGTGAGCAGTCGAGAAAATGAAGAAACATTCTGTTCCAAGTCAGAGTCTTTCTCAGCCTGAGCACTTGGAGAGAAAATATAATTCTGAAAAGGATGGCATGGCATCATCTCAGCAAGTGTAAAGGTTCTTGTAGTGTGGTATGTAAATAGCGTTTGCATTCCTGCTCATAGCATAACTTAATTTTTTTTTTTGATTTTGATAAATTATGAAACATTTCTAATGTTTAAGGTGAGTAGTCTGCATCCTCAAGCGCTTTTGTTTTGTTGCTGAAATAAACAATTCTCTAATAATAAGCTTGACACTTTGTTTACATTTTTTTCCAGTTGTTCCTATTTTTTTAATAAACTTGCCCATTAGGTGGATCCTAAAGGTCCTTATGTCATAAACCGCCGCATAAATAATTTCACGTTCAGCCAAAAAGTTTAAAAAGACAATTACTAACTCACATCAAAGCTTGTGTTTTCTCCATAATCCATTATGTTGACTGTCAAAACAAAGACGCTAATGAGGCTGGAGGATGCATAGTTCACTTGGAGATCATCTTTATTTATTTATTTATTTATTCATATTTTCAGAATGTAACATTGGAATTTGTGCTGTCGTGAACCCCAGAGACAAATAGCCCAGCAGTCAACAGTTTGTAGTGCAGCAAGGTGTACTAATGTATGGTATAAAATATTGGTATATCAGTGAGAACTTAGTTGTGTATGTGTGTGTGTAATAAATCACCTCTGTTTTTAGAAAGAGGAGGGACTTCCAAAAGGCAGTGAGGCTTTAAAAGTCCTCTGACTTTAAAAGGGAAATACTGCGGGGATGTAAATTGGTATGAAAGTGGCAAATGGCTTCAACTCTAACACTGCCCCGCTGAAAGAGAAATAACAGTAATTCTAACCATTTATATCCTCTGGAAAGCGTGGCACGCTGAAAAGAAAAGATGCTGCCCTATAAGAGCTTTGGCCTTTTATGTGTTGTACAGAAAAATATCACAAAGTGGGCCTTAATCTTTAATTGCAACATTTTTGTCAGAATCAAGTTTCTGCTGGCAGAAAAACATCTATCAACAGCAGCGCTTGCACTGTGTGACAAAGGCCCTACTGTATGTGGTATAATGAGGCTGAGTGAAATCCAGCCTCCTAGCCCCATTTTCATTTACTTTACACTGAAGAATTGTAAGCTGCTGGAGCACTGTAAAGAAAATCCTTTCCAAAAAGTCTTTCAGGCGGGGGTACAAAATTAAGGCATATTTTTTTTTAGATACAGTACATGCACTTGATGCACTTGACAATGCTTCTCTCGCTGTGCCTCTCAACTAGTCAGTCTCTCCTTCACTCACCTTTTCCCTCTACCTCAGGCAACACCAATTATGGGAATAAGAAAGGAGGGCAGAAGAATTGGAAAACACTTCAAAAATGTGATGTTATAGTTATGTAGAAATAACCCCGTACAGAGTTCTGTGTTGTGTTGAGTGAGGAAGAGCATGCCCTTAAAATATCTATATTGAGAAATGTGAGCTCCTGTGTGCTTGTGTCTTAGTGTGTTGCAAACTAATGAGCACAGATCAGGCTGGCAGATGGACAAGCCGTCAAAAGGGTTAAAGAGCACTTTGATTCTGGTTAATCTGTTGCTTCCTTCAGCAGCATGCTCGCCTAAATTGATTATTAGAAATACTGGAGAACTGTTACATTTCCTCGCTGCAGATATTCCCTCCGTCTCTCAGCAGCTCAGTCCTGCTGGGAGCCTCTCTGCCATCTCGCTTCTCCTGACAGATTGTGTGGCTCTGAATTCTAATTGTCAGAAAGGAAGCAGTCTGTAATCTATAAACCTCACGCCAACTGTGTCTGTTTACAAATTGATGTCACGATGCAGGTAGGAAACAGTACTGGGAAGAGCAATCGTGTTCCATGATGCACATCATACAACCATTTATCCTTTCATGGATGAAAAATTCATTGGAAATGAATTTATCTCAAGAATTTGCACTGATGTTATGTCATCTGTTGGTATAAAGTGACAATTTACCCAATATATTTATTATAATTTACTAACAGCTTCATATCAGACCGGATACAGTAATACAACAGTAAGGTGCACTGTAGAATTGCATTTTAACGGCACTAGATCATTTATAACACTGACATAAAAATCAATTTCATGCTAACACTATAATTACGTCTCATGTTATATATGATATATGCTGTCCAGAGGCTTCCCCCTCAAGCAACCTCGACAGGCTATACAAGCCTGAACCCTCATCACCTGTGCTCATAAAACAAGGGATATAATATTAATTTGTTTTCACAGTATATCAATATGTGGTTCTTGAGGCTCGGTCATCCGGGTATACTTGCAGGGCTAGTTGGTAAAACGGTGTAGTAGTCAAGCTAACCGCTAGCACACTAGCGAGCTGGGAACATGCCATGTGTGTGCCGTGCAGTCACAATAATGCATTTGGGCATTTTGTTTTCAGAAATGTGCATCACTTCTTCTTTTAATGAAGAGTTACTGTAGAAAAACTCTTGGTTGGTTAGTTGTTCTGTCTCCGTAACTCTTTTGGTGAGCAGTTTATACTTACTTAAAGCCCTATTGTGTAACTTGTTGTCCAGTTTCGTGATAAAAACTGCTGGGAACTATAGCTGCTGTTAGCTAATAGCTCAGTTTGTTAGTCCAGCCTGCCCAGACTGTGAAAGAGTTATTGTTTGTACTATATGCCTTTTGGACCACCGGGAAGGGGAGGTTTTCAGGCCCAGGGAGCAGGGGAATGCAGACGTTGAGTGGAGCCACTGTCATGTCAGAACAGGAGCTGGGCAAGCAGCCAGGCAAAGACACTCATGAGGAAATTAACAGAGGAGGCTAAGAAAAGAAAAGGAACAAGAAAGAAGTTTTCAGACAAGAGTAGATCTGGGACTTTTAATTGTTTGCGAGAGCTTAAATGATAGATGCCGAGCTCGGATTCTTGCTATTACCTACTTGCTGATCAGTACGTAATATTAGCTGGATGCTGTGCCTTGTGTTGTTGCACTTGCTTGATGTTTGGCTTTTAGCAAAGTTGATATACTCATATAAGTAATAAGTAATATACTAAACAGAATATACATACATAATAATAAACATATAAACGCAATGTTGCTTTGAATAAAAGTGGATGGTAATAATAATCTCGGTCAACAGGGCCAATGTGCGTGTCAAAAGCCTGGATAGAAAGCTGGATAATTTAGTATTAAGGTTATTTTGGCTGTATGTCAGTTTATCTGAGGTCAAAATAACCAACAATGAGCAATTATTTAAGTAGTAGATGTAATTGCATCTCTTTGTCTGTACTATACAGGTAGTGGATTGAACATTATCTGGTGTGGACATGTAATGAAAGCTTATAAATTGAACTCATTGTTCTACTTGATCTGTAATCCAGGCCATGCCTTCTCCAGCCCAACACCAGAAATCACAAAAGTTTAGGAAAGGTATCAGCTGTCTGTGTACCCACTGTGGTGTATCAGCTACCTCTAAATACCCTGCACCACATTCCCCCAAACAGAAATCTTTCTCCTTCTGTCTGGCTCTGCTGTGCTGTGGGGTGAATGGCTGATGTATCTGCGTTTCACCTTTGATGACAACGAGGCAGCTGGAGGCAGCCAAAGCCAGCAGAGCCTGAGGTTAAGGCAGGAAAGCTCCCAGGAAAGTGAATCTTTGCATGGGAGTCTCCCACACAAAGATTCACGTTCCTCAGGGGGCGCCACAAATGTTTGCCTCACAAATTAAGAATTCATTTAAAAGTGCTGGTATAAAACTCCAGAACCAATTACCATTGCTGTGTGAGATACAGTCTCAGGAGCCTGGAGGAGGAAGAGGAGGGGGGGAGGGGGGCCACAGGCTTGATGGTTTTCTATTTTTAGTCACTTAAAGTGTCCCCTTAGACAGGTGTTTTTTTTAAATCCTTGGGTAGATATAGATGATAGAATCATTTTCTTCCTTCACCTTTTTTTTTATTTTTTTCTTCCATTTTGTCCCCTCAGTTGCTCCCCAGCCACTTCCTCCTTAGCTGTTTTATTGAATAATCATCTGAAGTCCCCCGTCCCAGAGCACATCTACCATCTCTACCAAGGTGCATTGAATTTACATCACATTTTAGGCATCTGACTGATGCACAGTGTGACTTATGCTAAGTGAGCTTCCGCAGGACAACAAACCAATGTCAAACCTCTGCAGGGTTTGAGTTTTTAAAGAGTCCAACTATGAAGTCACCGTGCTGTCTTTTACAAGGTCTACATAAATTGTCCACAGTAGTAAAGTCTCTACTATCTTGTGTAAAGTCTACATTTGATATGTTAATTCCTGTTTGATCCTGAGGTTTTATTTACCCATATCTTGTGTTCATATCGAAACACACCTTCTCCCTAAGTGATATGCAGATCATCATTATCAGTTAGATAATTCATGTTAACTATAAAAAGATGGTATCAAAATGTGGTAAACTGTGTTCTTACATTTTAGATTTTTTTTTCTTTTTTTAACAAAAAAAGCACCAAGAATGTTAAGAAAAAAACCTGAAATGAGGGGGCTGATTAATTAAAAGCAAGGTTATGAAATGAAACTTCATTATGTCCCCACAGGCGGAAACAAAGCAAAGCTGGTGAGGGCCAAAACCATGTTGAGAAATGAAATAGGAAAGATTAAAGTAGATGTAAAGCAGCTTTGTTGTCTTCCATGACCTGATCCTTTCAAGTGTTTAACCTCCAGAAAAAAGCAGAAAGTGTTTTGAACAATACATTTAAAGGTTAACAATTTCCACCGCAAATAGCAGTGTAGTCTCATTACAAGTGCGTCCATCTTTAGGTTTAAATCCCCACCTACAAACTCAGTATCCTCCTCCCCAGCGACGATACACAAAAGTGCATATTTTACCAAATCCTTCTTCAGTACTGTCTTAGCAGCAGAAAGTCTGCACTGCTAACACCTCCCCACAATGTACCCACAGAGCTGTCAGCAGCAGTCACCACGGGGGGAATAAAAGACGAAAATGATTCATGTGATGTTATGTTGTGCTCTTCTGTAAATCAGCCAGAACAAGTAAACAAATTTATGTTTCTTATACAATACAGGTGACAAGTGAGGGAAAAATATGAGTGAAGAATTTCATTTTATCCTTTTTGTCCTTCAGGAGTGCGAAAGGGGCTGATTTATGGGTCTGCTCAGTGAGTACATGTATGAGTGTGTGTGTGTGTCGACAGAACTATAAATACACGTGTGTGTGTGTGTGTTTTCAGCTACTGTACCAGACAGCTGGGCTAGCACCGTTCTGTTCTGGCCATTGAACCCAAACTGGCAGGCTCAACTGTGATTGATGGAGGTCAGAGTTCTGGACAAATCAAAACACACGTGAACAACACGCAAACACACACACACACACACACACACACACACTGGACAACACCTGGATTTTCCAGACTGCCATCCTCTATCCACTCACATTCTTCAGCTGATCTATAGGAGTTTTATCTGCCATTGTCTGCCCCCTCCCAATTCGCTCCTCCACTATTTCATCACACCATCTTTCGTGATGCTGAGGGCCCCAGAGAGTGTACTGAACTGTCAAACTGGCTGTCAAATTTAAATCTACTGTAAATGACCTGCCATCATCATTCAAGCCCAGAGCTGGAGGAAGGGAAATACCATTCAATCTTATTTTTCCATTTAATCCTCTCATAGTCTCATACTTACTGTAGAGTACTACTGACATGCTGATATTCACTGCCCCCCACTGACTCTGCCAAGAACTACATCGTACTAACTGCTGAGGCTGACAAAAGGTCTGCAGTATGTAATTTTGGACAAAGACAGTTATATAAAATAATATAAGCACATGTTGTTATGTCAGTGCTGGTCCGAGCATTTGTGCAAATCGTCCTACTAACGCAAAAAATGTAAAAAGGGACAGTTAATTAATATGATGAAGTAATACAGAAAACACATCAGGAATGTTGTGCCGTGAAAAGTTGCACAGCAAACCAGGCAAAGCAGAGTGAAAATGCAAAAGTAGTACAGGAAACACTGATGAATAATTCACCCGTTTAGGATCCCCTGCAGAAGTATAAGCAGCTGTTATGTTTACTTATGCTTATTAACAGTAAAACATATGGTGATAAACACACAGAAATGTTAGATACTCTAAGTCAAAATGTTTCCCATGCAAAACACTTTCATGAACAAAACACTCACACTCTTAGAGATTAATTTTCTACACTAAATTGCCATTTTTCATGAAGTAACATTGGTTCATCTTTTCCTGACCTGTGTTTTTTAATAGCGATGACTAACCAGTGTTATGTTCTGTTTGCTTCTTCTGAAGCACACCAAGTCTTCTGTGGTCCATGTACGATTCCCGTGTTTCCAACATGTTTAGCATATCAGAGTGGGTAGCAAGTGTGCTTATGTGTGTGTGTGTGTGTGTGTGTGTGTGTGTGTGTGTGCAGGGTGCAGGACAGGGGAGGGGGGTCGTAATTAGCAGTTATAGTAATTAGACTAAAGGTCGATGTTAACAAGACGGAGTATCTAATTTCTCACTAGATATGAATCTGCACGCAGACCACAGGCTGTGAGGACACACACACACACACACACACACACACACACACACACACACACACACACACACACACACACACACACTCAGACAGACTCAGACACACCATTAGTCATATGTACACAAAAAAGTGAGCCGACATTTTCATTCTGGAGGTGAGGTGACCTTGCTCGTGACATTTTGCTCCCGCCGCTTAAACCTCCCTCTTCCTCTCTTCAGCCACTGCATCTCATTAATGCTGATAGCCAATTAACACAAGCAAGAATTACTAACCTTTTCCGTTTCTCCTCGGTACCACTAATGACCCCAGTGTGCTCTGCTACTTATCTTTATCCTTGCTATCCAAAGACACAAGTGAGTTTATTTCTATGCCTGGAGCCCAAGTTAATGCGGCAGCACTCATGAGGAGGAAGATGAATATAGTTTTGGTTCTGTTTATTGTCCTAAAGGGCACCGCCACCTATCAGGTGGCTTTCATGAAGATTATATCTAGAGGTTAACAACTCACCCATGTGGATGTACTGCCAGCCTGTCAGATCATTTTTTATGTCTCACATTTTTCACATAGATGGTGTCAACCTTTATGTGCTTGTACTGCAATAGTGTCTAACTATAGCAGTAGGCTAGTAGAGGGAGCAAATTAGAAGAGAAACTATCTGGATCTGTTTTCTGTTTTTCTGATTGTGTGATGTCTTTACAGAGGTTTAGAAAGACGTTTTCAAGGACTGACATTAATGATTAACACTACATTTGACGTAGCTTGTAGGAAGGGAGCGTCAGAGGAAGCATTAAAAGCTCAACGTTGTCTATGCTTTGACAGTTCTTTCATTCTCCCACACAAGCCTAGGGAAAAGACAGGAGAGACACACAGAAAGGGGAAAGGGAGATATATAGGGACCAAACCTTGCAACCGCAATCCATCAATTCCTTAATTAACATTTGATTAGGGTAGATGGTGGTCTGTATTGACATTTCATTAGTAGCAGAGTCAGTATAGCACCATGTCAGTTATCTTAATGGCTTGGTTGGGCTGAAGCCTTGCAGTCACTCACCACAAACTGGAAAGAAGGGCTAGGAGCCAGCCAGGACCTCTAATGAAAATGTCTTCCCCCTTCACCTCCCTCCTATTTTACCTTATTTGCCTTCTGGCTAAAACTATTAGCCTAAAATTCTGCCTGGCAACTTTGCATTCTTGGAGATGCACCTATCAAGAGGGAAATGTCAGGTCTACTTATTGTTTAAACCTGCCCTATTTGATTTGCCCACTTGGGGGCAGCTGAAACAATCTATAAACACAACACTGACAAAATTATCCGATCCATCACCTATGATAGGTCAGACATGTCAACGACAAGCAGATACAGAGCAACATTAGCATTCTTTTTGGAAGCATGTCCCTGGCCACTTTGTGAATGTGAAACACCCACTCATGAGAGAAAAGTCTGGTTCTTTAGCTGCTTAACACCACTCCACTATCTATATCTGCTAGCTGCTAACATCAGCTCTATGTAAAAGTCACAATCTTGATCATTAATTTACTACTTGCTAGAAATATACACTCAGTAAAGTATGATTTCCAACACTTCATGTTCATTGAAATCATGATCATTTTCCGTATTTCCCCAGTATAAGTGCTGCATGTACAAAATTGCGTTGGCAAATTACATTGTGGGATTGTTAGTAAAAAGTACACGCTATAAACGCTACTTTGTTTTTTGTGTATAGTCAGGTAGTGTACAGTAGCTTTTTCACCGCCATTAACTGCTGCAGCAGAAAACATTACAAGAGCAGTGAGAGTGAATTAAAACAGCAAAGTTGCAGCCATAAAACAAAAACAAGACGCTGAAAGATGCTAAAAGAGCTCTGCAGAGCTCACAGGAAAGGTAGGGTTAAGTGATTATTCTCTACGGGTCACTGAAAAAGACCCCTGTCACAATACAAGTAGTAATTTGATCCATCGTTATTACAAAAATTGACTGATTATAGTTGTTTTATCAAAATAAATGGGCTCGATGAGGTTTGGCGAAAAGAGAATAAATCAGTAGCTGGACCGTTCAAATAACCATCAATCATCAAAGTGCTCACCATTTACCACTTCATCTGAACCTAACTTAGTGTGAAAATAGCTCTGATTGCTATATATGGACGGCAATACAACAGTGTAGATTATTTGGCTAGCACGATCAATGATAACAACGTACGTCAGGATATCTGTCTGTAGAGAATAAGAGGCAGCTGTAAATAATTAAATGAATGAGACCAAGAAGAGGACGTAGATTGAGGCAGGTGTAGGTGAAAGCAACAAAAGCAGGAGGGTGAATGACCTTTACTCTCCACACCCACAGGGCAGCGATATTACCCAGCAGGCCCCTCACTGAACAGATCGATCCAGGTTCTCGGCTCCTTCAGATCAATACCAACCTTAATAAACCATACTAAACATTGGCTTTTTAATGAGATACCAGTGGCTGTTTTTCACCTCACTTCTCTAGTATAAGTGCCTATCATGTTTCATTTCACTCCCATTTCAACCTTAGGGCACATCCGAACCCTCAGGGCAGCTGCAGATTTTGAAGTTAACATTTCAATCAATTTGCTGGTTTGAGGTAGTCTAATCTGTGGTGTCTGGGGCTATATTCATTCCTTTATGCAACAATGATGAAGACCAAACTCCCTCGAGGGCCCTGTGTGCAAGCAACCCTCGTGCTCTGAGCTATGTGAGTGGATATGTGTGAATGCAGGATGAATATATTCAAGATAAATTCCAGTGACCTCCTCTGCAAGTTGAATTGCTGCCTCTAAGACTATGATTCATAAGTTCATGAGTAAATGTCATGAGTACCGCACTTGGTTATGTAAATGTGTTTTAAAGTTGTGTTACATCTGCTGCTCTGGAATTGGTCCATTGTTTGACAGAGTGGCCATCATCTAACAATAGCTCCCTCATGTGGTGAAAAGCGGCTCTACTCCTACTCCTCGACTCTACATGTCTCCTAATTTGTGTTCCACTGCTTGGAGTTTTACCTTTTTTAGTGTATGTTAAAAGTTCCTGCTGAAACCGAAGCTGGATACAAGCATGGTTTACTGTTAGTCTCTGTAGTTAGGTCGCTTTTACAAAATGTCAACATTTGTCCAAATCACGGAAGATTATTCAACCCAAAATGTCACATTTGCATTCTTTTTGGGGAGCCAATTCTCCCGTAGCTCTCTGCTAAGATACGTCTTTTTACCTTCAGGCTAGACTTTTGAAGGGATAAGGCCCCTCGCCACAGCAAAGCTCAATCAATAAATCTTCAGTAGACTAAGAAGTGAATTCTGCACTAAAATCATTCAGCATTTATCTACTTCAAGTGAACCAAACCTGATGTGACTGCAAATAAAGGTGAGCTTAGCTTTATTTCCTGTTTGATTGTAGATTCATTGTTGTCCCAAATCCCTGCATTCCCTCAGATATTCCATGTCCAATAGTCTGCTAAGCTATCTCAGCAAAATCACTGAGTGCATACAATAGCGCCAACAACAACAAGCAATGAAACCCTCTCCAACAAGTGCTCAGGCTCACAGGAATCACAGTTCATATTTCTTGAGGCAGGTCTGCTCTTTCAATTCCTGGATAAACCTTGAAAGAAGGAGTCCTTGAGGAAAACGGAGGGTCCAGGACTTACTTCATTCTTCCTGGTACCTCCTGCCCTCCTGGCATGACCTGGATAAGGTCTGATCGCACTTCCCTGCCCTGGGAAAGGGGAAGCCATTAACAGTCCCGTGAGAAGGACACATTCAAATAGGAAACCATACAGAATAAACACAGTGTGAGCGCACCGTCGCGTTCCCATGACCCAAAATGACTGGATGTGTATGAGTGTGTATGTGTATGGGTGTGTGTGTGTGTGTTCAGTGTCAGCCAGATAACCAGGAGAGTCGTGTGTTGACCTAGCCAACTCCCTGCATGAGTTTAGACTACAGCTGGCACCTCCCATAGAAATAACCATGCAGGAGATTTGAACTTTGGGATATTAAATTAAGGTAACCACACCTCCACAGCAGCAGGGGAACTACGAAATGTGACCAGGTTTGGCTGGAAACTAATCTCCAAAGCTTATTGGGAATTGTAGCTCAACTAGAATGCCATTTCTGGCACATAAAATGACTCTAAAACACAAACAGAAACTGACATGTTTTCAGGAAATTAAGGGGCTTTCTTTCAATAGCTAAAACTTGTTTTCAGAAACTAAAGTCTCAGACTTAAAGACTTAGATTTAAGGGCAATCTGTGAAATGTTGGCACTTGAAAGCATGGTCACTCTGAAAACCAATGGCTGGGTATGCAGAGACTTGAGACTTGGCAGCTATTTTCCATATTATTCTGTTAAATGTTTGGTCTGGGAAATGTGAAATATTTTCAAACAGCTTTTTTGTCTTAAACCCAAAGATATTCAGTTTTCTACCTCACACTGAAGAAGATGGAACCACAGAATTTGAGGTATCGGTATGTACTACAATGAACTGATTATCAAGACTGATAGATAGATAGACAATTAGATTAGATCGATAGACAATTAATTAATCAACTTATCGAGTAACCATTTCTCCCCATTCTGTCATTTTAAAGAAGGTTTGTCAAGTCCATGCTCAGTTCCAGATGTGAGATTAAAGTGATCTTTCTCTGAGTCAGCCACTGCCCACTGAGAGGCAGTAGAGTTCCAGTGTTAAGCACACCGCCCATGCAGTCCTGAGTGCTATCTGTGCCTGGAGCCAAGCATATCATAAACACATTTAATATTACTTGATATACTGCAGGAAAAATCATATTTAATCAAGCCCAAAATTCAGCTAAATAAAACACAGCAGACCAAAGGCTGCAGAACACTGCTGATATATAATCATAATATTCCAAGCCTACATTCACAGTACATAAAATGAACATTTATATCAAAAGAATAACATGCACTTTGTCCAAATCTTACACGCGTGCTTTGATTTATGGCCATAACTTGGAACAAAAACAGGTTGCTTTTCATTATTTCATGAAGATTTACTATGTGAACAGTTTCAGCTTGAGGAGCTCAAGTGCAGTCATTTCACTTGGTGATGAGCCAGGGCACTCCAACATCATTGCCAACATCATTTCAAACCCGCTCCCTCTGCTCTTGAATGGGCAATCAGTGCGAGCTATGCACTAAACACAGGTCATATCCTCAGCCGGGCGACCTGAGTGTTGTATATATTATGTATACATAAGTAAATGTGTGGCTTGAAAAAGGTGGGGGGGTGTTGAGACCTAAGGGGTTGGGGGTTGTTCAAGGAGGTTTTGATTATGCTATAATGAAGGCGAAGGTTGAGAGCACGAAAGACAAGGGTGTGTTTTCCTCTCACATAATAAAGAAAAATGCAAGAAAAAAACAATTACACTAACAGATGAGGACGCAATCATATTAAAATCATGTAATAGAATATAGAACATTGCATTTTCCAGAGCTGATTCAATGCTGTGTTCTGTAGATTAATGAAGTGTGTAATAGCAATACTGTTTTACAATGGCCTTATTTAATTCCTGCCAGAAATCCAAAGACAGTGCAGTGCACAGACAGATTGATAGAGGGTTTACAGGCTCAGTGATGGATATAATAGCATGGTTATCTTTATAGGCCTGATGTTCATGTGTGTGTGTGTGCATGCATGTACTCATATTTCTGTCTGCCTATTTGTGCGTCACAGCTTCTTTATATGTGAGTGTGTGCATGCATGTATTGTGTGTATATATCAAGGGGGATGGGGGTTGTCACTGAAAGCATGGTGCAGATTAAAAAGGGGGAGTGTGCAAAGGAGTAATGACAAGAAAGAGGGAGCCGAGGGTTCCCAAGGCAACCTGCTGCTCCCTGGCCCTTGCGAGCTGGCGTGGGGGGCCCTGTCTCATCTTGTGTTGTGCCTGAGCACCTGCACACTGTTTGCACAGGCAACAGTGATTATTTTGATGATCTCTTGGCTTGCTAGAAGCCCACATCGCAGGCCATATCCACTGATCTAACATCTCCCTCTAGATGTCATTCATTTATTCAGCTGGAAATGTGTTGAGGAAATGCCATATATGCAAAGACAAAAGGACCCAGCCCAAGAGAAGAGAAACAATCAGAGCAGACTCTGAACCCACACAGAGCCTGACAGTTGCAACATGCTTGGCGTAGCTTTAAGCGATGGATCCCCAATGGTGTGTTTTAGCCTAATTTCTACACTCTCATCAAAGTAGGGAATCTCAGAGGGAACTTGGATGAATTTTAATCGATGACATGTTGGAGGATATGAAAGCATCGACAGCATTTGATGGGTCACAGAACAAAAGTGGGCTGAAAATCAAACTGTTCAGGCCACTGAATTTCTGGCTGTGTGTTTCCATGCTGATTTGAAAGGCCAATAAAAGCACAACTACCCCTGGAGTATCATATCAAACTATTGAAAGAAAATATAAAAAGTCCATAAATAACAATTAAGCTACATTGAATAGCTGAAATATGAATATGAAATATGGCTGTAGTTTAGAAGAAGAACCATACACGTGCTATTTTGATGGCTAATTGCTAACAGCTGAGTCAGAGATAGACAAAGTACTTTCCATCTGTAATTGCAATATGAAACTCTGTAAAGTTATTTAAATTTGGCAACTACAAAAGTGCCTTGGGTTATTGCAAATCACAGAATGTCATTAGATCTTCTGAGATTATCGAAATTTTGACCACTTTGGGGCAGAAGGAAACAAGTTGAAAACACTGAAAACATTGAAATATTAAATTCATATGGCTAACCTAAAAGAAATACTTGCTTATACACATTTCCACAGAGCAACATTAATTATACATTTATTTCTGGTTTTGACCCCCTGATAAATGAATGAATCTATGTCTAAGATTCACTCTCATTTAAGCTCTGTTTTACTCTCCACCAACTCCTAGCTAGCTCTTTAGCTGCTATATTAGATGCTCCATTATGCTCACCAGCTAACTTAGCAGTATTCTGATGGGTTAGCATATAGTGTGTTTATAATAGCTTTTTTTAGCAGCTTCCTGCTGCTGTACACTCTAATGAGAGCGGTGACAGTGGATCAAAACAAAAATGAGCTGAAAGACGCTAAAATGCTTCACAGAGCTGAAAGAAACTGCAGAGTTAGCTTATGAATCTTTTTCAATTTGTCACTACAAAAGGACTCTTTCATCATACAAACACATTTAATCCATCATTAATGTAAAAATATTGACCATAGCGGCTTTAATTCAGGTGTATTGGCCTGTTCAAAATAATGATGATTATAAGCTGAAAAAGTAACAAGGTAGCTACCGTCTACACACAGTCACACACACTTTACCCCTCCTGAAGACCTCTGCATTTCCTGTTAGTCCCAATAATGCAAGAACAAGCAGCTCTACTTCCTGGTTCTCAGGCTGGCGAGGAAGGAACCTCAGTCTGGTCACACGGTGCTCACCGCTTCCCCCTCACCTCTACCCCAACCTCCCTCCCTCTCTCTCTCTCTCCATTCTTCACACTTCTCTCTCTCTCTCTCTCTCTCTATCAGTTTTTCTCTCTCATTCTCCATTTCTTTTATGTCATTGACATTTTTCTCTCACTTCTCCTCACCTTTGTCTCCTTTCACCTCCCACACAGGCCCACACAGATTCACACTGTGGAAATAAAATACGACTACCTCGCCTAACAGGAGAAGGCACACAAACACACAAACAGACTATGTTTTCTCACTGGAAGCAGGATGTTCCCCAGATCGAAGGATATTTTTACATGTCACTGACATGGTTTGACAGTAAAAAACACAGCTTCTATATTTACAGGCTGTGTTTATCTCCTGGTGTGGAAAAAGGATGTGGAAGTTGTATTTAAAAAGACAGCGATGGAGAATTTGGAATAGGAAAGGAGCCATCAGTGGAGAGACAGAGATAATGAGAGGGAATTCATAGAGATAGAGAGAAAGGACACAGACAGTCAAATTTCAATGTGCTGTTGCAGTAAAGTGCAGGGAAAGTGATCTACTGTACACTCTCCTCCTAAAAATGGCCACTCAACACCCCAAAACTCTTTTATAAATCATTCATTGAGGCCTCCAGAGCACCATACGGGAACTTGCTGATGCAGTTCCAGAACAAGTGCCGACAAAGTAGTGCACCGTGCGGTTATGTGTCCCCATAGACGTGTTATAGCATCATTGTCTGGCTGTGAGCGCCATGCTCTTTGCTCGTGCTCCCCATGGCGTGTCCCATTAGTGGTCTCTAGCAGGCCACAACTCATTCCCGGCACGAGCCAAAATACTGCATTATTAATCAGCCTCGCTTGTTTACCCTGTGTGATCAACCTTCAAAGCAACCAGTATGATATGGCCACACGCGTACACCCGTGCATCCACGCATGCATTCTGCATGTACACACACACACACACACACACACACACACACGTTATTTACTCTCCACTATTATACCCCCAGGCCTGAAGCCTTTTGGGAAAAAAAAAAAAAAAAAAAATTGATGCTCTGGTTACGGGCAACAATGGTGGCATTTAATATGGGTCATGGTTACTAGGCAACCACACGCCAAGTGGACTGGTGTTGGATTACTGATCGTTTCATAATTAATTACGGATTATGAATAATTGATTGAGAAGTGTTGGGTAATTTACAGTCGTGTGTAAATGGGAGACACTCCACTGCCTTACCCTCAGTGTGTGTGTGTGTGTGTGTGTGTGTGTGTGTGTGTGTGTGTGTGTGTGTGTGTGTGTCTGCATGCAAATTATATGCATTTATGCACCCAGCTATCATCTCTAGTGCTATGAATAGTGGATGATATTTTTAAGGGAAAATGCTATTTGTAAAGGTCTCTGTGCAAGTATCTCTCAGTCTAATAATAATAATAAGCGCATCATTATGCAGAGAAATCTTCAGTTTTTCTCATTTCCTTGTTCTTCATTATTTTCAGTGAAAATGAAAATACCAAACTGCAGACACCTGACACCTGCAGTTTGTGGTTTATTTCAGTCCAAATGACATGGGTCAGGAGGAAAATTCACCCATTTTTTCTCTCTGTCTTTTTGTTTTTTTTCTTTATATAATACAAAGTTACAACAGGACACTGTTGTTCTGGATGTTGGCATAGTATGATCTATGATTGGCTGGGGAGGGGGGTTTAGATAAGTGTGCGTATTAACAGATAGAGAGAGAGTAAGAAAGAGAGGCAAAAGAAGAGAGGAGGATGTAGGTGAGAGGTAGATAAGCGGTGCGTAGGAGTTTGAGTGGGCCGAAGAGAGAGGGAGAGAGAGGGAGGGATGGAGCTGAAAGCAGATCTGGACGAAAGGACCAGCCAGGAGAGAAAACTGTCCTTTATTCCTTATTTTAAGTTGAAACTAAAAGGCAAGGCTAGTGTTCTTAAACATTCACAAATCCATGTTTACATCTGGACTGAGACAGTTCAACTTCAACATGTCATCAACACACATTTTGCACACGATTTAAAGCATGACTATTTGTGTACTTTAGATGATGGCATCAGTGATTGACCTTGCATAATTCATAGTGAGATGTTGTTCTGGAGGTGACCAGTAGGGGTCAATGACCATCACAAAGTCCTGCAACAGCTACTGAGTTAGATAAATAGACAGATAGACAGATAGATAGAAATAGATAGAAAAAGACACACTAATGTGCAGTTGTGCACTTTTTCAAGTTGTCTATCCTCTAGCACTACAATCCGTTACTATGGAAACACACAGATATGTCAAAAATATGTTTTGACATTGGCATTACGGGTAAGGAGAATGGTACAAGGCTCACAAAGAAGCTGAAAAGGAAAAATGTGTCAAACAGCGAAAAGAAATTAAGTTGCAAATCCATGTTCTCATGCCAAACCGGACCACACCAAACTCCACTGTAAATTCTATGTTTCTACTTCGGTTAAAGGATTTTATCATGAGATATATCATTGAGATAATTCAAAACAATATTCAGTTTAAACTTAACCACATAAACATCTTTAGATACACTGAAAAGAATACTCTGTGGTAAAATGCCGGGCAGTTTCTATTATTGTCCTAAAATGAAGATGATATATGATACATAAAATGTCTTCACTACTTTGGAAACAACATGAAACACCAAGTAGTGTTAAAGTAGGATCTAAAAGATTAAACAGATTAGTAGAAAATGGAGAGAAGAGGGAAAGAAAAAAGGAGAGCGGGATTGTGGAGGAAGTAGCGGAAAGAAATAGACACCAGTATGTGTGGTATGAGCGGGAGATGCATAAAAGGAGGGAGGGAAAAAAAGAGCGGTGGCTGTCAATAGAAAATAGAGAAGGGAGGTGAAAGGAGAGGTGGATTACTGGAGTATCATTTTACTCCTTCGACCCCCACCATCACTCCTTCAAACCCCCTCTCCTGGCATCAAACACACACACACACACACACACACACACTATATATATATATATATATATATATATATATATATATATATATATATATATATATATATATAATTTATAATGTTATATATAGCATAAATATAAGAGTGTTCAAGTGAGTCTCAGACACACGCAGGTCCCTATCATGTTTCATCGTTCAGGTGTGAGTGTTTGTGTGTTGTTTATAGTTCACCAGGAGGAGAAACACAATGCTGAAAGGACCGACTGATGAAAACATCTGCATGTGACCTTTTCATGGTGCAAACTCTGGCTGATTACAACATAGATGGACAATGGTCCCAGCATGAATCTGACTTTTAAGACAATAGAATAAACCGAAATGCATTATGAAAAGAAATATGGAAAGTTACGGGATCTCCGTCATCATGGTGACAACAATAAACACATGGTTAAGGTTATGGAATGTTTGTGGTCAAGATTTCACAAAAACAACGTTGACTGGAAACAGGAAACAATCAGCGGCCTCCCGTGTTAAAGTCTGATGTTTTGTTGAATCATCCATCCACCCTGACCTCTTCTCTACATGGACTTAGTTGCTCCATAACAACATCACCTGACTTTATCCTTTGCTCCTGTCATAATAAGTGCTACTAATAGAAGACTTTGTAATCTGAACATTAGGATTAGTTGTTTTGGGGCGTAAACAAGTAGCCGTTACTTTCTTGGGAGCACAGTTTCGACAAGAAACAAGAGACTGATGGCTAAAAAAAAAGGGAGCATATAAAGTGAGAATAGGACAGGGCCCAGAATTGACCCTTGGGGAACTCCACAGGGCAGAGGAGCACAATCAGACACTTTGTCAGCAATGGAAACAAATAACTGGCGATTTCATATACAGGAAGAAAACCATTCTGGGACAATGAGTTGAAAGATGTCACAGTAGCAGGAAATGAGTACCACACTCCCCTACTATCACGATGTTTCTCTTTCTCTTTCTGTCAAACCAAATGTCAAAGACTGGCTGTATGTATCAGTGACAACAACACATGTACACATAAATAATAACCAAATCAGATTCAGTTTTAGAAATACAACAAGAAACATTTGAGAAATCAAATGATCTCAGAAAAAAACTGATGAGGCTCAGTTAGTGGGTCATTTTGTGGTGAAAAATAGTTGTGGAGGGGTAAAATATGCAAAGTGCAGGACATATAGTACTTGTGTATATTTATCAAGCAGTAGTAAAGCTGCCAAGGGTCAAAGTACAGACGTAAACCAGCCTGACAGCACTGCAGATAAACTGCAGGCCTGCTGTCCTGTCCCCTTGTGTGTATCTTGTGTATTTGTTTATTAGCAAAGATTTGAATCTGGGCTAATGGGCTAATAGAATATACACTGTGGACAGCCAATCCATCATCATGATTGTTGCTCCAAATACAGGGGTTAGGTAACACATCTGTTAGATAATATTCAGGAACTGACACACTGAGGTGTGAGTTTTCAACATTCACACCTGGCCCCTGCTTTCTTAAACCATAGAGTTGTTTTAATATTTTATGGGAGCATCCTGTATGAAATCAAGAGGAAAGAGGACTCCGCCTTTACCACAGGGTGGCTGTGTTTATCTCTAATAGGCACACTTGCTAAGTGCATGTGTGTGTGTGAGTGTGTGTACACTGGCACTGACATCCTGCATCCTCCATGCTCATCTGCTTTTACAACCTATTAATTAGAGCACCACTATCACAGAGCCTGTGGCAATCTCTCTATCAGTTGCTCACTCTCCCCCATCTCACTTTGGACAAGTAATCTCTCTCTTTCTCTCTCTATCTCTGCTTTTGAATCAGTAAAAAACATTTTCTCTTTCATTTTAGACACCCTCAGTGACTCACTCTGTATTTCATTTTCATATTTATCCAGAGTCTCACAAAACCATTGCAGGTATGCAATCATAAAGAAACCTGTGACCATGGCAGTCTGAAACCTTTTTTCTTTTCTTTCTTTCTTTCTTTCCCACAAAGGTTGAGATACAACCACATGACTGCTACAGGTTTACTGGCAAAGTCAGGAAGGATATACCTGAATAAACACTGTGTGTGTGTGTGAGAGAGAGTGTGTGTGAGTGCGCACATACACATACATAGCCCTCACACTCCTACAAAAGGTAGTTGCCCTTTTCATATGTGTATATGTGCAAATATATACTGAGGATCTGTTGCTGCTCATATGCATACTATATGTACGACATGTTCAGGAGTGTATGTTAGTGTGCGTGTGTGTGTGTATGCCCACAAGTACTTGTGTGCGTGTGGGACAGGTTGTAATTTAGCAAGGGAACATGGAGGCTCATGAAGGGGCAAGACCCAGGGGAGCCATCAGGCTGAACTCACTGTTCCCGGGACGTGCCCTGGGAAGAGACCCGATGTCACTGGGATAAAAACAACACACACGCCCTGTCAAACAGCAGGGAGGATGGATGGATGGAGCGAGGACAGGGGAGCGATAAAAAGAGACGGAAAAGAGAATAATGACTGCCAGAGTTTAATGGACAAAGACAAAGAGAGAGAGATGAATAGATGCAAAAAAAAAAAAAAAAAAGAAGAAGGAAACGAGACAAAGAGACATAGGAAGAGATGGAGAAAGACAAATAAAAAGTAAAAAAGTGGAGAGTGTGCAACCTATGCTCCCCTGGAAATAACACGTCATGACTTGGCAGTATGGCAGAAATTCTGATCCTGTAATGTTTTATAACAATACCTCACACATGAACCCCTGCTGCATTTCCCAGTGGATGGCTAATGTCTAACAGATAATAGTTTTCAGAGGTGTGATTAAGCAGAAATAAGTCACAAGTCAAACGTTCTGGCCGGAGAAGAAACTGCATGTCTTTCGTCACAGCTCCCTCCCCTACCAAATAATTCTGCATTAAATACCAGCACAGCAGCAGCAGTCCAACAAGCATTAAAAGCAGACGTTAGTGACAGCTGAGTTGGATAACGTGACAGTTCAAGATGAGTCAATTTGCTGCTGTCACTCTCACACAGCTCTCTTTATCCCAGATGAGCCCCAGCATAAATATAAAGGCAACATCTGTGGAACATCCACCCACTGGACAGCAAAGATTTATGAGAGACATACTGGATAGATTGAACTATTCAGACAGATTAATATTATCATTAGAAGCTGGGCATGGAGGAATCATACATATTTTGTGCGTCTCTCTCTCAAGCATGTGGACTGTGGGCTCTAAGTTAGTTTTAAACTTCAGCACGGATGCTCTGCATGAGTCTTTGCCCCCCACTGCCCCCCAGTTACAGAGACTTCCTAATGGATATCCTCTTGTCTTTGCTCTCTGATCCTCTACTGCCCCTCTGGGATGGGGCCTTGTGTGTCTGCAAGTGTGGTGAGCGTGTGTGTATGCTGCATCACTATACTGTATGTATGCACTGTAACTGGATAGGACTATTTTACACAACCGTCCTTGGGTCTGTTCATTACAGGTTGTACCGCATGACCTGGCGACATGGTTACAACTGATATTTGACCCTTTGCAGTTCGTCAAGTGAGCCAGATCATGTAGACAGCAGGTCAGCCAAAACATGAACGTTAAAGACATAACGAGACATTTTAGTGGAAAACATCAAATTCTTCTTCAAAGTCTTTTTTCAAATGACAAAATTATAACTTAATATGTTGTACTATCTACTGTTATACTATCCTATATTCTATTATACCTTAATATACTATACTTTTCTATACTATACAACACAATACTTTTCTGTTTGTATGCTGTGACCTTAATTATTAGTGATGTCCATCTCTATTCTGATGACACTGTCCCTTTTTGTTCTTTGCATGCTTTTTGTGTTTTTATTTCAAATCAATTTTAAATTGATTTTTAAATCTTTAAACAGAAAATGGTAATATGGCATATGGCTTTTTTATGGCAAAAAAAGAGGTCTATTTATTGTGTTTATTTATAGAAAGTGACTGAGAGAGTAAAGCCTGACTTTCTTTGCAGAAGTCTTGCCTTTAGATGTTCTGCAAACAGAAGACTGTGGATGAAATCGTTGCTCTGGTTCCAGACTAAGGGGATAGTTTCTACAGAGAACAGCTGTTGCATTTCAGAGGTAGCATCAGTATTGCTCTTTGGTTTTATCCCTGTAATAAAGTTGTCCTTGTTTTTGCCCTACAAGAGTAAATTTGATGAATCACCTCCCTATCCTTTCATTCACTTGATATCTGTGAAACTGGCTGTTTTTAAGCTGATGCTAATCACCTCTACACTACTAAAGCTCCGTCAGTGAGGAAAAAACACCTTTTTTCCACGAAACTAGGTAAGCTGTGAGATCCGGGAAAAGTGTTAAAAGCCTCTTCCTTTTCTCAGAGATCAAACAGCGAAGGGATATTTACTGCTTTGTTTGGTACTGCAGGGAAAAGATTGCATCATTAGATGTAGAAGGGAAACCAGAAACGCTTTAGTTACAGTCATAAACAAGAAGTTGTGAGACAACAACAGAGCAGATGGCATTTGCTTTGATTAGAACTTTGCTGTTTGATGCACAAATTAATACAGAAAATGGGTGACTCTGTATTTTTAATGATTTTATAAATAAATCCATATTTGTACTGACTTATAAGGCATGTTCAGACAGTAACTAGTTGAGAAATTTAGATTTTCAGGCATTTCATTGCATTATTGGAGCATCTTACCCCATACGTCTACAGTAAGTCAGTAAGACTATACTATATACTATACTATACCGACTAAACGCTCACTATAAAAACAAAATCAGGAAAAGGTACAATAAAAAAATGTTCTAATGTTAAAAGAGCATATGGTCAGTTACTGTTTAATGGATGGTTATCAGTACAAAACACTGATAAAACATCTAATAAAGTCCATTATGAGAAGCAGAGACAAGCAGAAACAGTTGTTTTATGGCTTGACTGTGCAGTTAAAAGCACACCTGTGTGTTTTTCCAGGTAGCAATTAAAGTCTAAAGTGATCACTACAGTTAGTTCAGTCATACCATTTTATATGACAGAGTGAGAGACATGACAGGTGTTTCATTACGTCTGCCTCACCTGTCATTATTTGACTGAACAAGTGACAGTCGCAATAAAAATAGAAAGGAGAAACAATAACCTTCTTTAAACATGATATAAAATTACGTGATTTCTATTCAGATATGATCGGCCCTAAATTTTAATCTCAGCAGATATATGACATTTTAACAGCAAGGTAGATTAGCTGGACTTTGAAAAGAATAAAAAAAATAGTTTACTTATTAAAATTTTAGGCCTATTTGTACACTGGCTGTGCTCCATGAAATAAAGTTACCTTTTGAATTAGTATAAATTGGATATTTATTGTCTTATGTCTTCATGTAGATATGGACATCACCATTTCTTTATTATACACATAAGATCAATTTTCTTTCTTTTGCAGTTTATTTTTAAACAGATATAAACCAATATTTTCTGGAGTCACACAAAGAAGCAACTTGGGCCCATTCCTGTTTTCTATTTTTACCAGTGAGTTGCCAAAAAAATAAAATGGCGACAAAGCTGTGTTTTGCAGATGACTAGCTACTGATTTGTTTCAGTTTATAATTAAACAATTATGTTGCAATTAGTTGTTATAAAATCAGTTAAAGATAAACTTGTGTGACAGCAGCAAGTAATAAAAAGAATTAATCATTGCCTGCAAAATAGAACTTTGTTCTCGCTGATAATATGTTATGAAATAATATTGATATGAGTCACTTGGTCAAGTGCTGCATAGAAACTTTGGCAGCCAACATAATTTCTCCTTCACAATTACAGGGTAGAGTGAGGTGAGGGGTATTTAGTTGGTTGCAATCTGCAGCCGCTCTGCTAAATGCCACTAGATCCTACACACTAGTCCTTCAAGGACCATCCATGCATACAGTAGTGTTACAGTCATGAATTATAGTGGAAATGTCTGCTTTGTTATTACATTTGTAATTTATCTCATAAAAGGTCAAATTAGGAAAAGACAAAAAATGTGTTTTTTTATTTATTTATTTATTTAATGGTTTCAGTTTTGTTTGATTCTCTCATTTTTGTATTGTTTTGTCCTTTTTTTTGTTTTTGTGTGGTCTAACTATTTAATAACTACATGCTTTCATCTTATATATCACATGACAATGTACTATGGGTCATCTGGGCTTTACCTTATTCAAAAATAATTCCAGGCAGGAATTTGCTCAATTAAGATATCTAAAGACCTATCACAGAGAGTTTAGTGCTTTTTAAGATACCTGAATATTAAAATCATATTACAGAAGCTACAGTATAGTGATCCTGAACAAGGTAATGAAGGAGACCCTGAGCTAGTGTATCAATATGTGTTAGTTTCAGTAAGAACAAATTTCACTTTCATTGATTTTACTCTTTTAAGTGGCAGTATTATATATTATCTGCTATTGTGCATCAGTTTCATGAACATCAAATCAGTGTGTGGCCGTTGCTGTCTGGTTAAAACATGTTAGAGATTAATAGTGGGGATTAGCTAAGCCATGCTAGAGTAATATATTTTTGTTTAGTCACCCAAAATGTCCAGCCTATTTCTGTCTGGCCCTTCCTGTCTTTTTGGCGTGGCCTGTCCAATCCTGTTCTGGCAACAGTTGGGGAGCTTGGCTGTAGCGGTCATTTCCTCATCCAGATGAATAGTGGCCGTTCCAACGAGCAGTTGTATGGTGTCTGGGCCCCAGGCCCCGAGCCCCAGCTGCTATCTCAGCCTCACAGTCAGTCTGCCGAGTGTGAATATTCATTTAGCTGGTCACATAATCATAAGCTCACCGATGTTTGTGTTGCTGCCTCAGGGGGTTTATATGGGGGCTGAGGGGCCCATTCAAACACATGCGGTTCAGTTTATTGCCAGCGAACAATGTAGCATGTTTTTAGGATATGTCTCCTATGAGCACTACATCATTGTGTCTTACACATTGTTTCAATGAAATCATTAAATAATAGTACATCATACCTCAGGATATTGGCTCATAATAACTGTAAATGTTCTCTGTGCTCCTGGGATGGTGTCTACAGGAAAATGAGAAAAAAAAACATGAAGTGCCAAACATAGCTAACATTATGTTAATATTGTAGAGAACGTGCACACATGCCCAAATTCTCCTGGAAAAATTCACCACAGAATTTCATCAAACCATGGTGGGAGCTGGCTGGTCTGTCTGACAGAAACCAGAATAAGTAGCTGTGGGTCTTTTTGGCCCTCATGGGGCTTCGTGATCCTGCAGGCCTGGATGGCACAGGGATGTTGAACAGCTTCAGCACCCTGCTCTACTGAACCAAGTAATTCCCTGCCAGTTGGAGGCTTATAGAGCAACTCTGCTCCCTGGGAAGACGCCTTTCACAGCTACAACACCGACAAATCACTATTTTCATGGCTTGACTTCCCCTCCAGAACCAGGGCTCTTGCCCCCATGGTATACTTAGGAAGAGGGTTAATTCCCGGGTGTCTTTTGCCCAATGCTGTTAATAAAATTGGGACCTCTGACTGGGCAGGAAAAGACTCTATTTGGGGGATAGGCGTAGGACCAGATGGTCAAATGCCCACAATTTGCTTTCCTCTGCAAATTAGGTTGGATGAAATCAAGGCAGCTGCTGGAGAACCGTGGGGGATTAGGAGGATACTGGAAGTTGACATTATTTTCATTCAAACCATCAGAGACACACCAATTTCTCGAAAAACACTAAGAAAATCAACTTAAGAAAATATAAAGAAAATTAAGAGCCTCGCAGGGCTGACGTTAACAGTGTGTAATCCCCTTGCAATCTCTCACTGTGCTGCTATAATTCCTCAACACGACAACGACAGCTTTGCAGATTTGCAGACAGCTCTTTAGGTATTATACACCATCTTTGGATAATTCATTCTGCCTGTTTAGGTGAACATACCACAGAGAGCAAGTGTGGTATCTTCTTTCCTTTCCAGTGGTCTCCTTTTCTGTCCCTCCTCCCCTCTCTCGCAGGGCGGCAGCGAGCGGGGGCGCTCGTGGCGGTAGGACGGATCCTCCAGGTGATCGAGTTTTCAGCCAAAGCACCTTGAATAATTAAAACACGTGGTGGGCGAGCCTGCTCAAGTTACGCGGTTGATTCAGATTACCATGTGTATACAAACAGATGGAGGTGCGTACGTAAGCACTCGCACACTCGTACGTACTCTCTTCTGCGTAAAGCACACATGGACGCACACACACACACAAACACAAATACAAACACACTCCCCAGTACTGCCAGGCTCTTGGCTATGCAGCTTTGTGGGAGGCTATCTCACACCATTATCTGCCTGTATGGGCGGGCTCCCTCCCTCACTATCTGCTGTACAATCAACTGTGGCTTCAAAACAACTTAATCCCTCTGACTGGCACACTGCGCTGTGTTGTTGCTATGCCGGCTAGATGTCCTGCACCAGGGTACAATTTCACACCATTGTATCCCACTCAGTCCGGTAGTTATGTTTATCCTTAAGGGTATTATGGAAATGTATTTTTCCATATGAATGACCAACAGTGCTTCACTGATGATTTAAACATACTTCCTTCATGCTCTGGACACTCTAGATTTATGGTGCCAAGCACAGGAACTGGGAGTCTTTTGTTTATCAATTTCGGTTCATGGCTCCAAAGGCTTAAGCGAAGCCTTTGTATGACTTAACCGTGGCTGCATACCCAGTGTGTGACACTGTTTTATGTAGTTTCATTGTAAACAAAGAAGGTTTATTGTGTAGTGTTAGAGCCATTGTCACTTTAAGATGCTCTTTTTTTCTGTGACACACTGGTTCATAAGTTAGATTGTGACTTCCAGCCAAGTAATGACCCCTCATCACATTTTGCATAAGTCTAGAAGCTGTCAGCAATTCAACCAAGGAGCTCTCTTCTTCTTTTTGGGGTCCTGAAGAGACCTGCCCAGTATCACACAAAAACACAAAGATTCATGCAAACTCTGGAAAAATAAACATACTTTTGTGAAGCAGAGATGTTTTTTTTTCTTCCTTTTCTTTCTTATCTTATTAATTATCTTGGAACTCCTTAGATTTATCAGTCCCTTGAGGGTCCCAGCTGCTGTAAACCACATACTTTGCTCTTGCTCTGATGTCATCGGTGGCAGAAGAAGTACTCATTGTTTAGCTTAATTGTTTAATTTATAATATTGCATCATGTTTCACAATCTGATTATATACTTCATATGAAAAACCTTAATCTGCAGAGTAAACTTTCACTACAGTTCTCAATAAATGTAGAGGAATAGAGGTATATAGTCATATAAAACGGCGCGGCAAAGATAAATACAGAAAATTGATCATTTCTGATAATTTCTAGATCTTTCCTTATAAAAGAGGAAAATAAAAAGGATATAAAAGAGGAGAGAAGCTACTGACATGCCCTCAACCTCCCGGCTGTGCCACATGGCAGCCCAACTGGCATCAACCTCTCTGGGCTGTGATACCGGGTGATGTCACACACCTGGCCGGCCTCTGCTGCCATCGTGACACCCGATCATGTTTGGCATGGCCTTGGCGCTGTTCATGGATGTTGGTACAAGTGTAATGTGACAGCTCGTTCCTTTCACATGGCATCCGTCTGATGTCGTCTCTACACACAACGATAGGCTTATGCTACTCAGTTACAGCACTCTTCACTTGCCAGGACAGGAAACGCAGATCCATTTGGATCACTTCTGTAAATTGAGTTGGATCGCATGTGCATTTTGGAGATACCACTGGCTGCTAAGTTTGATGTATTTATGGTTTAAAAGATGCTGCACAATGATGGCCAATGAATAATCAAGCCACTACAATGATGTAGTGGCTCAGGATCTCCTCCATTGCTTTAATTCAAGCAGCAAACTAGCAGCACACACAGTAACAATACAACCAGCTCACAGATCAAATGTCAATACACTCATTTTATTCGTAACAAATCTAGAATAAAACAAACTTATTTATTTCTCCTTATGTCTGCAATGTACAAACATTTCATTTTCCAATAGCTGGCTCAAGATACCTTACAGGTTTTAGTGCAATATATAAATAATCAAATATCCAAAATGAAAACATAAAACATATTTTTCTACAGGGTGGCACGGTGGGGCAGTGGTTAGCACTGTCCCTTTTCTGTGTGGAGTTTGCATGTTCTCTCTGTGTCTGCGTGGGTTCTCTCTGGGTAATCTGGCTTCCACAATCCAAAAACATGACAGGCATTGGTGACTCTAAATTGCCTGTGAATGGGTGTCTGTCTCTATGTGCCCTGCGATAAGCTGGCGACTTGTCCAGGGTGTACCCCGCCTCTCGCCCAAAGTTAGCTGGGATAGGCTCCAGCCCCACTGTGATCCTGATGAGGATACGCGGTTACAGATAAAGGATGGATGGATACTTTTCTACAGAAAAACTGGACTGAAGACAAAGTGTCCTCATCCAGATAAAACACAAATGTCTGACTTGGCTGGACAACATTTAAAGCTGATAAACATTTCACTCATTTTAGATTAGTTTTATTAGGCTGTTA
Organism: Sciaenops ocellatus; assembly: GCA_033000465.1. Lineage (NCBI taxonomy): Eukaryota > Metazoa > Chordata > Actinopteri > Sciaenidae > Sciaenops > Sciaenops ocellatus. Next base: position 10,315,805 of record CP136886.1, read on the forward strand.
ACATTTTCAGGCAGAGATCTCTGACAGCACACAGTGTTGATGAATGTCATTCTGGTGTCTTTTAATCTCTGCAAATAAAAATGAGCACTAACTGGACGCATTTAGTTTATATTACAATATGCATACATACGACATGCTCTATATCTGACATCATAACTTACTGACAAATTTTATTTTGCAGACCTGTGCACCCTCCATGCTGTCACACAGACTGGATGACAGAGCGGAGTGGTTTACACCTGGTAAGGAAACAACCATCGGCTTGACTGTGCGATGGGTATGGGAGAGCCTCTGGGCTTCCACCACCTGCTCCATTTCTCACATTTTGTCACACCTTAGGGGACATATCTCATCCGGTCCACAACCCAATTACTCCACAACACGTTTAACTGCCATCAAACGCTGCACAGCGGGGGTGCAAGGGAGCCGCACAGAGCCGGGCTGTTGCCATGGCCACTGTCACTCAGCAGATTTCCAAGGATGGGAAGAGATACAGAGAGCTCTCTGATTGGTTTGTTGTACTATTTTGACCAACAGAGACAGGAGCAGTACTCACAACAATGACAGACACTGTTGTTATGCAATCGAACAATTAGAATATGCACATTTGTGAATACTGGCTGGTCTCGCTTGTTAAATTGGAAGCATGACAGCAAAAGTGGTCGGAGGAAATTTGTAGTCTCTCTCCCTCGTTTGCATATCAGATCAACCATGAATTAACACCATGTGCTCCCTCATATGACCTGTGAAAGTATAAGTAAACCCTCGAAAAAGGAGAATTTTTATGTTAGAGCAGAAAAGATCCACTGAAGGAACTGATTTATTCTGTGATGGAGGCAGATTGACATACTATGTTTTGCATTATTATGGTGTTTTTAAGTGAGACACAAAAATAAACAAAAACAATATTATGTCTCTCCAAAAATATTCAGTTATCACCAGGTAGAGCAGTTCCTGGTGAGTATAAAGGATAATAAACACCTAAATTTACTAGAAATACAGGATAAACAGAGACGTGCAGAAACAGAGAGGATGAGAGAATGAAACGTCAGCAGCACTTCATACCACACACACTGAGATTTTCCACTTGACCAATAATCAGACATGTATGTCAAAGGCAGCTGATAAGATACCTGCCTGTCTAAGCCAAAACCACAGGGTGATAACCACAGAAAAAGTGTACCACTGTGCTAAGGCACCAAAGAAAAGCTATGCAGACCACTCCAAGAGTATTTTTTAAAATATTATTTATAATCTAAATTTTGTGTATTTTATCACAATATAAAAAAAGAAAGAAAGAAAAGAAAAGAAATATGGATTTTGAAGCATCCAAAAATTTGTGCTTGCCGAGAGCAATTCCAGTTTTATTCTTGGATCACAAAAATTCCAGTGACCTGAACAAATATTGGTTTTGTGCTGCTCACTTTTTGATTGTGCTTGATTAGGCTTAGGTATTGCATGTTTTGTTTGCGATTAACATCATATTCTTTTGGCACTGATTGTATGGCAAATTTGGTTCCAAAGAAAAAAGCCAATTCCCACAAAGACTTGTCACCTCTGCATTGATTTATTTAAAAGTCAATGTTTCCATTTTAATAAATCAATGTAGAGGTGAAGTGTGCTGAGGAAGGATTTTTTGGCTTTTTTTTGGCTTTCTGCTCACACAGAAAAATTGGGAAATTGGGAAACTTTCATAGTTCAGGAAGTGACTAATTGTCTGTATTTGCAGAATCGCCTAGTTCAATTTTAACTCTACTTTTGACTGTTTTATAAAAATTGTCTTAAAAAAACAGATAAGACAGGGTGATTAATATTACAATTATCAGGAACAAGTGAGGACTCATACGAAAATGAATAATGTCTAGATGTCTAGATTTAGGATGTGATATTGATCCAGATCCTGTCAAGGTGTGGACGTAGTTCCTGTGCAATAGTGATGAAGTCATGTCTTCCTATTCTTTTTCCTAATGGTGACAGCATCGACAACAGGAACAGGACCTGACTAACAGTCTCATTTCCCCTGGGCTCTGTTTCCTCTGACTCAACTCCTTTGGACCATGAGAGTAAGACACACAGAAGAACACACAGAGATTCACCCCACGTACGAAAACACATGCTAACTCTTTAAACAACCCGTGTTTGTGTCGGCCTCCATCTGAGACCGGAGAAAACAGCTCAAATGGTCATAAATAAATGTCACAGTCTATCCTTTCTCTATCAGGGGACACTTTGGGCATCAAAGCAAGGGAAACTCAGCACCGTTCAATCATCAAGGAGTGCTGCAGGGCAGCGCCACAAAACACGCCGCTGAGGCCAGATACCAGGCCAAAACTAATGTGGAACGGAACCCGCCTTGGTTTTTTAACCATCCGACTCAGAGATACTGTACAAGCGGGGGGGGGGTGCACTAATCGGGACCAGAGGTCTGTGGTCTACGTGATGCTGGCCAGAGAGACCAGACGGCCGATGACTGATCTGGAAGAAGGGGGGGGGGGGGGGGGGGGTCATTAAGGAGCTGCTCCAGCTCTAATCATAGAATAACACTCCTTCTTTTATCTACCTTCAGCTCCACCTCACCATGAGAAAAACCAAAAGAGTGTAATCCAAGCCCTGGTACTGCAGTGAGCCAGGGTGAAGTTCACTGATGAGTCCCAGCGAGGAAACATCTGCAAACCATCCACTTGGAATGAGTCTTAAAATAAGGCGAGCTCGCCCAAAAGGAGGAGGATTAATTGGATTATTTTGAGGAGTAGTTGTTTGCTGTAGTCATTATGTGAATCATTATTTATATTGAGCAAGAAAGGCATGGCTGTGTCATCTCATAAAGTAAATCCTGATAGAGCTTGCCAGGAGAAGTATAATGTCTTTGACAGTGAGTAAAAGTTTGGCTTCAAATGTAGAAACTGGCTGTAAATCCACAAAAATCTCATACTGTCTGTAGTTAAAGAGGAACTCCTCATATAAGTCAGTGCATCGTCTGCTCCTGATTTGGGTAATAGAGCCAAGAAAGCTACAGTAAGTGTACACTGAGACCAAACGGACTGATCTGGTCTGAAAACACACACATAGGATGTGTGAATAGGCTCATTCAGATAATTTGCTTTGACATTTTCATTCCTGAATGGTGAGTAGATACAACACAGATCTTAAACTGATTAAATAAGCCCGGGGAGGGAGCGAGGAGGGCATTAGTTAAGAAAACAGAGGCGAGGGCCGAGAGCGACGGGGGGTTCGGCTTATCGGCGCTTTGAGCTGGGTCACTCTTAATTCATTCTGAATTAGTCGAGTCGTGTGTGCTGAAATAATCACTCCTTTGTTTATTTGCTCAGGCTCTGCCACAAGTCTTTATCTAACTGGCTAGCACTCGCACCTCTTCCCTGCTCCGCCTCCCTCCGCTCTGTCTGTCTTCAAGACGCAGTCTGGGTGAAAAACAAACACTGATCTACCAGGAAACACAGGACAGAGGGTCACTGGAACCTGTCTCACAAAATCTCCACTTGTTTTCTGTAAGCTTAGGCTCTCCATCAGCAGCTGGAGAACATGATTGGGCTGAGTAACTGACAAGCCCTACAGGGAAAACCTGCCTGTCAGACCAGTGTTTTTAATAGCCTTAAAATACAGGAACTCCCAGCAGAAAGTCACACCTCAGACTGCATTACTTGGCCTTGGCATGACAGGCAAATCAGACGGTGATTGAAATGTAATTATTACTCAGTGTGAGAAGTGACAGCATGTAAAGCAGCAGTGAAACATTAATTGGCACTGCAGCGGCTTAACTGTTATACATAATAATACAACAACAGAAAGACACATGTCCCAAGTTTGACAACCTGCCTCGCACTTTGTAGAAATATATGAATATGTCAGCTATGCTTCTTTCAAGGCAAAAGCCCTCAAAACACCCTCATCTATGACAAATTTTCATTAGAAATCACTCCAGTTTGTCTGCATCTGCAAGGAAACCATAAAATTGTACGCAGCATGCCTCATTAATTTGCAGATGTGCCGACTGATTCACTTACAGGACCGTGTAAATATTCCAGAGACCGAACAGAGCAGATTACAGGGACAATACAGACATCAGTGTTCTGGTTAATTATAGTCATCACTCAGTGGAAGAAAGTAGACATGTGTTAGACATTTGATGAAATAAAGCAGTGGAAAAATATTTTGTGAATTAAATAAATGAAACAGGTTTCAAAGCTCAGGAAATGAATGTTGTCTCATAATATTTATGCAGTATGTTACATGTAATAAGGCGTCAAATCAGCTTTTATGACTTTTTTTGATTCCTCACCTCTGGCCCCATGAACTCTCCGTTTGCATGCATAACATGTTGGCACAGAGTCTCCATTTTGATTTCCATTGTGGCCAAGTCTGTCATTAAGAGCCCAGAAACAATGGCTAGAATGAGTGGTGCCACAGTAAACAGCTCCCCTGTGAATCCAAGCACAACAGTTCCACATCGCGGGAATGGGAGCGTGAGCGACTACGGTACACTCGCTCTCGAGCTGCAAATCATATAATGACATTATTGTGACCAGTAAAAGCTCATTCCCACACAATAGCTTTAAATCACACCATAACGGAAAATGGTGCGTGTATTGCAAAGATGATAAGTGAGAAAGCAGCCTGTGTCTTTTTTGCCCGTCTGTGCCCTCGCTGTGACCTCTCCGGGGTTTACGGGGATAGGACAGATTGTGCTATTGTGGGTCTGGAGTGCCAAATGTTGTCTGCCAGTTGCTCAACAAAGAGTACGAAACAATTTTGGGGCACTCCTTAGAATATGTGCTGCAAGATTCAAAGAGACACTTATTGGCAAGGCCATGTTTATATAACTGTGGCACATGGAGTGGGGCCCGATGACAGACGACATTTGAACATTGCGGCATCACTTGAATGTTTCCAACTTCTATGTTTCATCACCTATTTCTGTGCCTTCTTTGACGTGCTCTCAACAAAATTCCCCTCTGCCATCAATCCATCCGCCCTGCTGTTCCTCTTCTTGGCCTGTTGCAGCAGATCAAACTCGGATTAAACCCAGCTTGTGTTCAGATTTTGGATTGAGCAAGACATAATAAAGGTCGACACTGTGGGAAATATGTTCATTCGAAGAATTAGAATAGGAGATTGCTACCATACACATATCTGTCAACTGAATAAGAAGCTCAAGCCAACAGCCAGTTAGCCATTGTTTAGCTCTAAGGCTGGAAACAGGGGGTAATAGCTTGTCTGGCTCTGTCCAAAGGGTGACAAATCAACCTACAATCACTAATTAACATTCATATGTTGTTTGTTTAATACGAGCATGCAGCATGTTTGTGATATGGGTGTTCAGATCTCTGTCAGCAGAGCAATAGGAGCCGGTCAACGATTTAGCTTGATTGCATTTATTGGTGCGTGATGTGTAAAATCTGCACACTGCAGTAAAGGCTACTTCTTCCATGAGCAGCTCATTGTTGGACCCTTGGGGCAACACTCAGCAGACAACAGGCAGAGCTCTGTTTCTGCTCTCTGGGCAGCAGGTACACAGACACAATTTACTACAATGTGTGATTGTATTTTAATGAGGAATAAAGGAATCAGTGGATACACGTTGTAACAGATAGTAAGGAGTAGTTTGACATTTTGAAAATACTTTTTTGCTTTCTTGTTAAGAGCCAGACGAGAAGATTGATATGACTTTCATGCATCCACTTTCTGTAATGTCTTATCCCTATCACCCGGAAACCCCACTGGGCACGTCTCCATCACGTCGCTGCCGCAATGCTGTTTTGGTCCGTCCTTTACGCGCCTTCAAACCACACCAGGAGTGTTTCAGAAATGGAACATTTAGCCCGCCAGACTTTGTTTACTTGTTCAGATTTGGTCATTTTCCTTGGTTTATGTGCTTCTACATTTGTAAATATGCTACGTAGTTAAATTGTATCACTTTTGGCTGTCGTTATGACCAGCAGTTTGCACGGGGTGTTTGATTTCGAGAATTCTTTATGCTGTTTCTGTATCTGGCTTCCGGCCAGCTCGAGCAGCTCTTTGCAGATTGACGTGAGCTACTCACAGCGTCCGTCAAAAATAGAACAGCCACGTATTCCCCGTGGAGCCGAGCGAGTATGGCGGGGTTTGAAACACTGAATAGAACGGCCACGTATAGCTCCGGTGGTCATGGTGCACATGGAACACGGCGCATCTGCGCCCGGTGGAATTCGGGGGTCAGGGTCGTGAGGGGTTGGAGCCTATTGTAGCTGGCATTGGGCGAGAGACGAGGTACACCGTGGACAAGTCTATTTAGCAGTAAGCAGCCAGTTGGCTTAGCATGGCATACAGACTGAGAACAGGGAAAACAGTTAGCCTGATTGCGTCCAAAGGTAATAAAATCTTCCTACCACTACCTACTCACTAATTAACGTGTCATAGTGTTTGTTTAATTTGTCCAAAACCCAAAGTGTAAATGACATGGTGTGGTTTTACCAGGGTTTGGCAAAGTTTGTTATATTTTGGGGATACACAGACTGTCTGTTTCCCCTAGATTCCAGTATTTATGCTGAGCTACGTTCATATTTACATACAAACACGAGTGCCATCAATCTTCTCACCAAGAAACCGAATAAGCGTTCACCTCTATTCCTAACTATTCCTTTAAAATAACCTGTTTGTCTGCCATGATAAACATGTCCCGAAAATGAATTAGCGTTGTGTCTTACCAGTACTGAGGGGTTCAGCTGCACCACAAACAGAACAGTGCACGAGTCAGTATTTTGCAAACACTTTGTTGTGATTGTTTGCCACTGTAGGAACAGGTGTAGATGTTGCAGTGGGGCACTAATACCAGTTGAAAGAGCCAAACTCCTGCTGTTTTCACCTGTCAACACACCACAAACACACTACTGCATGAACCAGCTTTTCCACTCAATTACACTCAGTGGCCCTGTAATTGCTGCCACTATCAGCAACCAATTTAATGGGCCAGTACTCTGCATACTGGCAAACACTCAACGTGACCCTTATCTTTTTGCAGTGAGCTTTTTCAGCCATAATTCCAGCCAAATGCAATGAAACTTCCAGATATGAATCATTTTAAGAGATTAATTTCAAAATACACGGGTGCAGATTTGTTTATTAAAATACCCAACATGTCAGTGCCCTAAAATATTTGAAGCATCACCACAATGGCATCATTTTCAGTGAGTCAGAGCAGAGACTGTCTGCCAGCTGTCTCCAGACCGCACCACTACTGTCACTGTTATCTAAGACTAACCACTCTCTCACATTTACACACACACACACAACTGTAATCACTGAAGGATTACGCTGCTCATTTGTAATCTCAGCCTCCAAGTATGCCTGCGTATGTGAATGTACAGATTACCTTCAAGTCAGAATAACAGGGTGATTTTTTAGGGGTTGCAGCTCAACAGTAACTTATACAGAGACGAGGACAGAGGTGACACAACAGACAGCCGTGGACACATTTTACTAAATGCTTATAATGCAACAGTTATCAGTGATCCACAATTAGTGGCAATGTGGAGTATTCTTGTACACAAAAAAGTTAGTATTACATTCAGTGTCTCAAAATTTAGCAATGGTAATTAATGCGTATATTTCATCATCAAAAATGTGTCATGCTTTTGAATATTTAAAATTTTGCATTTGTTTACATCCATGTTTACTTGCTAGCAGTCGCCGTCTTCTTCACTACGTTCACAGCTGCACTGCTACTCTTATTTGCATGTTACAAACACCAACTGTTGATCAGCAAAATAGCACGAAACCAGTGTGTGTACAGCGTTGCCTGCCTCTTGTGTGTCCTCGAGCACATTCACAGTACAAAGAAAATGTAAAAATCTAGCTCCAGTGGTCTAGAGGTCAAAAGCTCCAGAGGGGATCTTTAAATGTTTTAATTTAAATGGTATGATGACATCAGGGTTATAGAGGGTTGAGACCGGGGGGACAGAAAGTCTGTATTACAAAGTACTGTAAAGGCATGGAGTTTGAAAGACACGGGCAGTGTGGGCAGGAAAGTTGATATCATATAGAAATTTTGGGAGCTTGACCCATAAAAATGAGCGGCTAATGTGAGCTGTAACCAAATCCGACACAACCAAACTGTTATTTTACTGTTTGTTCTCTGACTGACTTCACAGCTTCTAAGCTTAGAAAATGTTCAGTGACATCCCAGAAATCTCAACAAAACCAGTCCTTTATATCTTGGCTGGACTCTTATCACTCATAACAGTTATACATTAACGCTGAGTCCTTGCACTGCTCATTAAGCACACATTTAGCTGTTGTCTATTTCAAAAGTTTATGTGTTTTTGCTTTAAGTTTATGTGACACTGTAGCAGGTAGTAGAGAAAGACAGGGAATGTGGACAGAGAAACAACCTGATCTGGATTTGAACCACATTTTAGACCTCTTCGGCCGCCACAGTGCCCATTTATTATATGATGTTTTTAACTATTAAAATCCATTTCAGACCACTAGCTAATCCTTATGTAGCTTCTGATTTACCCGGAAATTTAAATGACAGGAGAATGTTGTCATTTTTGGACTGAACTGTCAGTTCATTAGCAGTCTTATTTTAAACATATTTAACAAAAAAAAAAAAAAAAGAAAATCACATCTGGTAAAAGTCATCATGAGGCTGCAGAAACCTTCTGGGGAGGAGGGCACATGTTTTCAGTCATCCATGAGTCAAACACTGATTAACAAATACTGAAAACGAATTGTTTCTGGGATTAGATCAAGAGTAAAAAGATCTAATTGGACTAAGCTGTGTATCACCATTTAGCATTTTCTCTGGGGCAAAGTGCACAAATTTGAGAGAGAAAAAATTTGTTGTCGTCATGTTTATTATTCAACTCATCACTTACATACACTGATAAGCCTTTTGTCAAATGTTTCCAGTTAAATGTCACTTACATTATATTAAATGACCTTCTTGTATCAGTAGAAAGGGGCCTCTGCTGCTTTCTGCCAAGCCTCTACTCTCTCATGCAAAGCTAAATGAGAACAATGTGTATCTCTGTTTGATGATAGTACTGCGCTGCGGCCGGTGAAGAACACCCAAATTGTCATCTGACCCTCTTAACCAAAAAAGCTCAGTCAAATAAACACATTTCCAGTGACAAACAGAGCTACATACACAAACAGAATAACACAGACATCACAGATGTGTGTCTCAGCATACACTTATGTTCGCTCTATCCCACCCAAAAAGGAAATTACATGACGCTATCGACAAAAACATCAACCCCAGAGAGTTAGCTTTAATAAACTTAAAAAACCTTGTGTGCACATTTTAATAACTTGAATTATACCCACAGTAATCCCTCTTTCCAGCAAAACCAATCATTTTAAGCTTGACTCCTTTTGTTCGGCGGCCTGGTTTTGGTCACGGCTTGTTTGCTCTCATCAAAAACTTCATCCTTATATTGGACACAGGTGAGGATATACACAATGTCACAAACTACGCCCTTCATCATTCCCAACTAAAGCGCACAGCTGGCTCGGCTGGCCCGCCACATCGACACAGTGTGTCATAAACAGTTAGATCCAAAACTTTAAAATGATTCCTGCGTTAGCCGGCATATGTTTTCTATTTACCCGCCTCTAAAAACGGACAACCATGGGTAAGGAAAGTACCTAAAGAAGAAAGGGATCATACTAGGCAAGCAGTTATAAGAAAGTGTGTGCTAATCCCACTCATTTTGGAGAATGCTTTTAGCGTTGCTAGGGGCACCAGGGTCACGCCTGAGTTATTACTGAGGTTATCAGGAACCAACTAAAGTTCTGACATATTTCTGTCTGTGTGAGGCATACGGTATGTTTTGTTTTGAACCTTTTAGATGATGAAGAGTCACGCTAGCAGCTCTGCAGAGTGGCAGTGCATCTAAGTACAATGTCAGCATACTAACATGCTCGCAATGAGCTGTTGTAACAACAAGTACAGCTGAGGCTGATGGGAATATTATGAGCATCGATTTATAAACCAAAGTTTTAACAAACTGAAATTTTGACCAGATGATGGCACTAGATGAAAAGCCAGAAGAAATGATTATTAATCATCATACTGTAAATTATGGCTAGCGTGGATAAAAATGCTGCAGCATGCTAGTTTCTGGATCTACTTGGAGCTGGAGTAGTATTAAGTGTTTTCTTTCATTTCATTGGAGAAGACAAAATGATAAAACGCTTTCCAAACTCAAACACATCAACTGAAAAACAAACATGACTAGTGACTCTCTTCCAAATGTTCCTCGCTCTCTCCTATGACTGATTGACCTCTTGGGGCTTTCTAGATGCAAACCATTTTTTCCTCACTCAGCTTGTTATTTAAAACGGCTTTTGATGCCTGAGTTGCCGCGTCTCTTATTTGGCCAGGTTGCTTAACAAGCGATGAGAGCTGAACCGCGTGCTAGCGCATCGTATTACAGCTGGGTGGGTCACTCAGGTCAGGCACAGGTTACACCTCAAACACTGCTGCACTCGCCTCAGCGTGGGGTTTAAAAGTCAAGTTGGTACCTTTCATTTTTAGGTTCAGAGAGACAAGAAGCAGACTCTTCTTACTGTATGACCATTGAACTTGAACCAAACTACAATTTCCTACAATTTTACCCCAAAATAAGTCAATGATTGAAGCAAGTAGCCTCAACTAATGGAGAATATTGACCTGTGGTGTAACATTAAATCAGCTTTAAAAGGCTTATGATTTCCAGACGTCAGCTTTAGTCTGCAGGATCAAACAATGCTGCATGTCTAGCTCTATAAGCCACCTGAGCTCCTTTTTGCTTGGCTCCATGTGTGAGTTCCCCCTCTTTTACAATGCAAAGAGCTTCAAGGGGGCTGGAAAAGCAGCATATAAATTCAGTCCATTATTGTCTGCATATGTCGGCACCATTGTGTCTCCCTGCACTTATTGTCCTCTACTACATTTCTAGACTAATGGCTTAAACAGAAGGAGAGCCACTTGAAGGTGTTTCAGTCGTGCTACTGCATTGTAGTCCCAGAAAAGCGTGTGAGCCTCAGAGTAAATGAGCTCTGATTTACTTAAGAACTTCAGTTGGTCTGTAAAGATACAGGAAGTGTGTTTAAGGGAACGATTTTATGATGTGTGTTAAGATTTTAATCCACCTCACAGAGTTGCTGAGAATGCTCATTAGGATGAAACCCAATCATCGATGCTGAAGCGTGGTTATTTGCCAGAAACGCTGAACTCTCAATTGACTAAGAGGAGTTGCGTCGTAGCTGTTTGATGGAGCGGAACACTTTCATGCTTCATCCTCTCCACCTCCCCTCGTATTTTGTTCATCCAGGTGCCTGCCTGTGTTTTCATTTTGTGAGTAACGAGCAGAGCGTGTTCTCTGCAGCCCCGGAGCTTTATTTACGATAAAATAGTGGAAAAATAAACTCAGCTCTGACCTCACATCTTGTCATCACCGTCAACAGGTTGAGCTCTTCTACTCCTGCCATGGAGGGACTGGTGTATAGTACACACGCCAACATACACACAGAACAGCAATTATGCTCAAAAACAGCAATAAAATAAACAGAAAATAGGATGCAAAAAGTTTTCAAGGGCAGCCAAAGATCACATTTGTTTCCACTCTTTTTTTTTTATTCTCATTGTGCCATGGTCTGTTTGTTACAAGGGCATGGTGTCAGGAAGATAAGAACAACAATGCAAGAGCGAACACAAGTGGCAGAGAACAGTTTACGAGAGAGAAAATGTGCATGCGATATTTCGATAAGGAGCAACGTAAACTATTAGGATTGTTCTCAGTAAACATGCATCCATACGCCTGTGTCAACTGACGACAGCTGTGCTTAGCTGACAAAGAAGCAGCGCGCTGCGTCTTTAAAGTGTATACTGTAAACACCAACCGTTCACAGATTAAAAAGTAGCTTCTAAAAATATTAATGAGGATTTGAGCCAAACCCCACTCAGGAGCTCTGGGCAGCTGTGTTTGCCTCCAAGGAAATTCCTTTAATATTTCTCCAAGCATGTGAAGTATTTTGGCGAGTGATAATAGATTCAAGCTGAAAAAGTGATTAAACTAGATGGTTTCATTGTTCTAAAGCCCTCTACATGGAGCGACAATCTGTGTATTACTTTTTTGTTGGAAAAAGGACATTCACATCACTTTTTAAATCTCTCTCTAATGAGTAAGGTTTAACCTCTCTGTATCTTAAATGTATCTAAAGTATGATTTATATTGCATGTGACTGTGAATTTCCAAAAGCTTTTTTTTCTCCGCTCCACATCGTATGAGAAATCTGCATTTTGAAGGTTCCTCCCTTGTTGCTCTTTTGGCCTGCTATGTTTTTCTCTCTCCTCCACTCAAAATCCAGATCCAGACAATCACCAGGCGAGCTGTCATTCTTCCAGCCTCTGGAATGTCTGAAACCTTTCTGCTGATTTCACACGTTAAAAGAAAAAAAAAAAAAAAATGAGGGAGAGGTGGGTGGGGGGGTTGTTGTGGCATTTTGGCATTGACTCAAATGGAGTTAAGAGTTATGGCTCCGATTGATTAGGAGACTATGTCATACACATTACTGTGTGAAATACCGCTACAAAAAACACAGTGGGAGACAGGAAGGGGACTTATCGCTTTGACTTTGGCTGATTCAGGCCAGAGGCAGCACTATGGGACTGCATGCGGGGCTGTGCTGCCACACACGATTCATTTACACTTTTCAGGCTGCTGCTGTGACATACAACTCCTCCAGTACAAGCCCAGAAAAATCGTGCACACACATCACAAATCAATGCCTGGCAAAAATGATGGATAACATTAATTTCAAGGCATTTTATGTTTGAATGTCTCCACTGGCAGAAGTTCAATACAATAAAATATCTGCCAAATATTTCTGTGTGTGGGCAAATACAGGTGTTTTGTATTTGGCCGGATACGTATGCTGTTTGTGTGAGGCTATTGAAGCTTTCTGTGTGTTGCTGCAGCGAACCAGATAGAAATAAACTCAATCAATCTTCCTGTCACACCAGCTCTCAAGGGGACATGCGTTGCTTGAGTCTTAAAGTCAAACTACAAAGCGCCGTCCATGCACTTAATCGAATTTTCCTTGAAAAAATACATTGAATTCCACAGAATCCCTCCAGCTGTGGGTAGATCTGGGCAGTAAGCAGTTTTGGGGAGGGACAGATAAGAATGCTCCAAAACAAGATCACACAAGCAGGACAAGAGATAAGGAGAGTGTCCATACTGCACGGCATGTGTAGGACTGTAACAAAACAGGGAATAAGGAAAGTACCCTGACACTGATCTATGATCAATCAGATAGAGAATGATGTTGACGTGATTCTCTCAAGCAGACGTGGTGCAAGTCAGAACAGGAGAGCAGCGGTGATGTTGAAACTATTACTGAAAGAAGAAGAAGAAAGAAAAAAGGAAAAATGTCAAGATGTCAGTGGTCCCTTACCTGGTGGAAGAGATGTTACATCTAAGGTGTCACAGGATTATTATTATAAAATAAAAACCCTGATGAGGATAAGTGGTTACAGATAATGGATGGATGGTTAATGTACAATTTTTCAGACTTAATCCAAAACAAGGATACATATCAGCCTATGCACATATGCAGCAGTTGATGGGGTCATAGGTAGACAGTGTTTGAGAGCCACTGTTACTCAAACGTATCAGAACTTCAGTGATATATCATGACGATTTTTTTCTTTTCTTTTCTACATTTTATACATCTGTCCTATGAATAGGTAGAATGAAATTATTCATGACCACTTTAAGATGTTGTTTCATGCTGATTTATACAACATTTCCAGGGACAGAGCCTCCTTTTTTCAAGTAAAAAAGGGACACATAAAATGATCTGGTTGCAGAGAACAAATGGCATTCTGGCAAACTGCCACACATGTTAGTAGGAAAACAGTGTGCCATATTTATGTGGTAAATAGTCTAAATGCACTAAAAACCTGTATCCTATATAACCTATATATAAACTATCCTGGGATGTGAGTGAAAGCTCCAAGTCCACCTTACATTTAAAATATTTGCAACATATGTGTGTGTCCCAAGATCATGAATAAATAAATCTCTGTGCTCCCCTAATATTTAGTGTAAAGACAGGCTGCAGCCGCGGTGACCTGGTGGCTTAAGGGTTAAGGTGCCAAGTGTGAACTGCAACATCCATGATTCGTGTCCGGCCAGGGACCTTTGTTGCATTCTCCATCTCTCTTTCCCCTCATTTCCTGTCTTCTGTCTAATAAAGGCACACAATGCCCTTAAAATACCTTAGAAAGACAGTTCAACAATGAGCACAAGTAAATCTATAAATATGAGTCTACATTTCCTGTACTTAACAAAAAAAAAGATATTTTTTTTACTATAAAAAGATAAGTAGTGCATAATTAAAATGCATGCAATCCCATGGAGTTGATCTATTGAGGAAAGAAACATATAGTGGCTAAAGTTAAAGCACAGATTAAGACTTTAATTTATTTTCAAAGATTAATATTCAGATTTTAAAAAAGGCCTGCTGCAGTTTGAGGAGGTTAGATGACATCACATCCCGGGTCATTTATAAGGAAACTGCTTCTCAGTGGTATTCATCACACCCCCCACTGCTTACAGGTTTTTGTTTGATCTCCACTGACACAATTCAAATGAATTTGCGTCGCCAAATGACCCACGAAGGAGAAGGCCTGCAAGTTTCAACAACTCCAAAACCTTTAGTGCCGCTAGTTGTACATTTCCCAGAACACTCAAGGAAACGCGCGTTTACCTCCGCGTACATAATTCTGACATCATGAAGCTGGTGAAATATTTGTTTCTCACAGCTGAATCACTTTGAGATAATTGAGCCAATACATCAGCGAATACAGTTTCTCCGCTGAAGTACAGAGGCGAGGCCGAAGAGTGACGCGCCATTCGTCTAAGTGGACCAACAATCATCACATTTTCATGTTTTTCTATTAGTGTTAGCGGAGGCGTCTTTCATGTTTGGCAGGTAAGCTGATAAGAAATGTATTGCTCATTTGTCTCCATGATATATCACTGCACTACAGTATATCTTATTGTTTTAATGATACTTCAAGTCTTGAGTGACACGAGGTGAATTGGATATAATTGACGTTTGCCTTGCCCAGATGGCTGTGTGTGTGTGTGTGTGTGTGTGTGTGTGTGTGTGTGTGTGTGTGTGTGTGTATGTGTGTGAGGCCCTGTGTTCCACAGTATGATGTAGGGGCTGCGTTTCTCCCACCAAATCACACTCTGGCCAATGTCACTCTTCTGCCTCGGGGAGTAAATATCCCTGGGAACCAAACCCCTGATGAGAAAACCTCTGGAACTAAATGCATACATACCCCCAAACAGAGACAAAAACACAGTGCAAAAACATAAGTGATACAAATCTTGGTTTCATAATGTCAAAACTCGACTAGGAGGCCGACCAGAGGCGGTCCAAACCTAACTTCATCTCTAAACACAACAAGTACAAAGCATCAGATACAGAGGTGACCACTTTGACTCCTAATCAGCTCGCACTGAAAAGCCAACTCTACGCACACAATTAGCAGTCACTGTGACATTTGTTGTCATCCCACATGGGTATACAGCTTTAAATTAGACTTTTTTTTAACTTAAGCCCTCTCAGGATCCGAAGATCACTTGGGACTTGAGAGAAAGGGGGAGGGTTCATTCACAGAAAGACCATTAAGGGCACATGCCATTTACCAAACAAATGGCATCAAACCGTCGCCCATTAAAAAGGAAATTACTCCAAAATTACCCCGAAGTCAATTAGGCTCATTATTTTTCCTTCAGCATTGTAGGGGGAGGGGGTACCATAAGGGAAGCAGCCTTTAACAGTTGTTTCAGTCAGCGTGTCACAGGAGGTCAAAATAGGAGGATTTGCAAGAGAGGGGGGGCTCTGAAACACCTGCTGGATAAGAACATGGACACAAACCTGAGTGCTGTGGAAAGTGCCAGAAAACAGAGCAGTTTACGAGAAGGAAGCAAACTGCTTGTTGTCGTCCGATGTAGTCGTGTTGTTGATTAGAAACAGAAAGCAACATGCTGACAAAGCTCAGGGCTGCTGTGATTGCAGCTGCAGATTTTGTGACTTTTTGTTAGAAACCAGACGGCACTGACAACATCAGAGTCTATCTCGATGTGATAAGGCTCCGCTTTGGCTCTGCTGCAAACATGTCGTACTCTTGTGTCTGTTATCTACAACTGTCTGGGGTTGCTATTATTATACTTCATGTATTTGTGTCCTGTGGTGTATGCAGCAATACAGAAAACTCCACTACAAGGAAAAATCAAGACTGAAAGCTGTACCTATAGCTCAACATTTTGTGAAACACAATTATTGGCTTTCTTGCCAATAACTGAATGAGAACATCAATACAAAGCAACAGCCAAGTAGCTTAGGTTAGCATAAAGACTAGAAGCAGGGGGAAACGGCTAACTTGGCTCTGTCAGGAAGTCAAGAAAGGCAAAGAAAACACAAAACCCACTGTAAAATCAAAACTGTTATGTGTTTATTAGTGAGAATTTAGTGTTGGACAGAATTTACTTCTCCTTGTTCAGTCTTTATGTACACCTAAGCTAACTGCCTCCTGACTGTATCTTTAGATCTACTGTATAGACGTGCGTTTAACTGTAAAGATGGTTACAATGTTCTAATATTATTTTACAATAATAGTACACATAGCTTCTTATTTATTGCTTTAGCTCAGTTACTAGTCTAAAGGTAAATGATTTAATCAATACGTACTGTATGTATCACATTTCCCAATATACAAAAATATCTTTAGATACTGTATATATATAAATATATTGCAGCATTTCAACAACCTTTTAAAATATAGCTCAACAAACATATATTAAAATATATGTGATGGTTCAACCATGTATCCACAGTGTAATCATTAAAATTATAAATTATTATTATTATCTCAGTACATTGCACAGCTTTTCTTACTTCATACTGTGAACTTTTGCACATTCCGGCAACTGTACAGATCTTTCATCCTAAAAACAGATAAATTGTACATATGTTTTATATTTTTTTATTCTTTCTTTTTTATTATTATATTTATGCTTCTTGACTTTTCCGGTAGTTGGTTTTTATTTGATTAATATTTTCTAACTATGTTTGTTGTTATGCACTAAAATACCAAAGCAAATTCGATGTGAAAACCTACATGGTAACAAACCTGATTCTTAGAACAGGACAATTAATCCTATACTGCAGCATACTGCAATTATCTCTAAATACACTGAATATATAATCAAAATGTCCCCTTTTGGAACATATGTTGTATGCTGTCCTCCCTCTCAACCCTTGTTTCCAGTCACCCCTCTAATATTCACTGTCAACTAAAGGCTAAAATGCTTTAGAAATACTTAAAATAAACACTAAATGTATTAGTATATTAAATCATCTCACAGGAAAAATCCAGTAAATTTCCATTGCATTGGTTTGCAATCAGAGAGTAGTCTTGTCTCGAGCCTCGAGTCAAACAAGCTGTACCTGATTTACTTTAAAAGCAATAGTTTTAACACAAAGAACGGCACATTCTTCTTTAAACACAAAGAATGTGCCAATATGTTATGATCAATACACACAAGGAATTAGCATTTACTCATCTTAAAAGGAGAGCCAGGGTTGAGGGCACTTTGCACTATTGAAAAGCACTCTGCTGTCCCCAAATATAGATCCCACTGCTCTCCTTAAGTGCAATGACAGAGCTATTCGTACTGCATTCTTTACAGGCACCATACCATTAGACTAAGAGAAAAAAAGAGAGGGCACGCCATGTCACACACAAAAGTAATTGAATCACTTCCTTTAAGCCCTATTCGATTACTGACACTCATAAATGCACTTAGGTTAGCTGTCCTATGGGTCCATTTATCATGTCAGAGCGGCAGTCAGGATGCTCTTAAAGAATAACAGTAGGTATAATTTAGAAATGTGGGGTTGTCAGGTAACAGTTATTGTCAAAATACAGTGCCACAGTGGTGTTTTATACATCGCTCGTTGTTGAAGGGGAGGATTTGTCCTTGTCCAGGCAAGGACAGTGCAGAAAAAGTGCTTTTTCAACCAAATTACTATTACTGCCTATTATTACTTTCTCACATCTGCTCCCCTCTGCTAGTCTGACCTTGACGTTAACATGACAGCTTCAAGCTACAGTGCCTTCTTGGAAATCATACATCTCAAACAGTCTGAAGTTCTTTGTACAGCTCAAGTGTACAACAACTGAGGTTTATATATTCTGAGAGCCAATGAAGGCACAGTGAAAGTCACAGTTTTCAAGTTTGTTCCACAAAAGAAACTTTTACAATATCCTGAGAGGCTTTATAAATCGACCGAATGCTCTTCAAGGAAACTGATTAAGTTAGCAGCCATTTGCACTGCAGTATTTAGGTGTCCTTGAGTAAGTAAACGGCGAGAGAATTTCATTATAGGGATCAATAATGTATCACATTATTAAGCAGACTATCCGCCAGTTTCTGGGGGAAACACAAGTACCTGATTGTGTCTGATGGTTGGAGAAGGGAAGGGGAGACGTGGGGGGCGGTCTGTTGAGTCTGTTTGCTGTTTCTGTGCTCCCACCGTCATTTAATTCCCCAAATGATGTGTGCAGTAACCCAGCTGGTCTCTCGTCCTGGGCTTGGATCAGAGAATACAGTAGGCCGCCTTTGAAGGGATCAAGGAAAAGACTCCCGCTGGTAAACAAACAGAGTTCAAAACCTTCGCTGGCTGGAGGTTAAAAAACAGGGTAGAACTGTTGTAAGCGGGACTAATTTAAAAAAAAACGTGGTAGCTTTCATAGATCAGTGTGTATAGAGCCAATAAATGATAAAAAAAAGGACAGAGAGAGAGAGAGAAAAAGAAAGTGACTGAAAAAGAATAACACAACAAAAAGAAGGTGACAGAAAAATAGCAGCTTCCAACTAGCTTAATCAGAGACACGCTTATAACTACATTTATAATATTAAATATGATCCAATAGGTCAAAAACAAACAAAGTAGATCCTCAAATAACCCA
This sequence comes from Sciaenops ocellatus, assembly GCA_033000465.1. Taxonomy (NCBI): domain Eukaryota; kingdom Metazoa; phylum Chordata; class Actinopteri; family Sciaenidae; genus Sciaenops; species Sciaenops ocellatus. The sequence continues at coordinate 10,334,841 of CP136886.1, forward strand.
TTTTCTTCATTAGACAGCCCTCAGGACTAACAGACAGTAGATCGTACTCCAGGGGACCAGGAAGACATAATATGGGAACAAGCCAGCGGGGCAGACAGTGGAGTAATCAACAGAAGGATGAGAATAGGACACGAGTGTCCTGTTTACCAGGTGAAGACAGACTTTGATGACGGTTGTAAAGACTGAGTGAGCGCAGGGGTCGAGGAAGTCTCTGCTGTGACTTAAGTGGGTTTTAAAGTGACTATGGCTGGACAAAGACTGTAAGACGTGTGTAATATTTCTATATTGCCATTTACTTTGCCTAAAACCCCTATAAGAAATACATATTTACAATATATATGACCAATGCCAACATTTGTGGACGGCAGCAACTGACCGCTTGCTACGCCTAGCCCGCCTTGAAAACTGTTGCTGTGTCTGTCAGGCTTTTCTCACACAGCACATGTGCAGTTTACACTGATAATGCTAGTCGAAAATTCTTGATCATTTTTAAAGCAACGAACAATCAGGCTTCTCATTTCTAGTCGGCAAACCATTGGATTTTCTCATCTGAAATGACAGTTGTTAAAACAGATTTTATGAGCTGTAGTTCATTAGGTTATCAAGCTAACCCTCTGGGTCTCTATGTCTTTTTGATATTTGCATCTGAGGCTTTCTAAAAAGCCCTGAAAAAGGGGCCTTAAATATGCACTTGCATGCTAAATGCATTGCTAAAACACTGAGTTGGTAATTAGCCGAACATGCCGACGATTGCAGCTTATGTTTTCTATGTGTCAGGTTTTGGGAAAGTGACACAGAGAGACCCTCGAAACTGTTACAGTTGCTAATCTATGGTTAGACAATCAGGGTTTGGGGGGTAGATGTTTAGTGAATAGTTGATTAAATAATAGATAGATAGAATTTTAAATTAGAAATCAAACTTTCTATTTATTTATTTTCAAAGTATTTTGCTGAATTGACATTCGCCTCCAGGCGTCACATGCAGGAAAGATTGTGGCTGATCTCTCCCACCGCGGACACAAACTCTCTGAGACACTCCCCTCTGGCAGGAGGCTGCGGTCCATCAGAGCCAGAACCTCACGCAACAAGAACAGTTTTTTCCCATCTGCTGCTAGCCTTATCAAGAAGGCCCGGAGCCCCCTCCCCCCCAACACTCTTTCACTCTTCACACTCCACCTCTGCCTCTACATGTCACATTGACATTGCATCCATAACTCTATGCGTTACATTAACGCTCAGCTTAACCTTGTTTGGTAATATACTTATACTTGCATATTTAAAATACCCCACTACTGTGAACATTTGACTGGTACTTACTATCACTGCACAGCTGTACTGCTGTTTTTACTTTTAAAACATACTGTGTATATATGTTTATATTGTTTATATTTAGAGAATGTTTGGCATGCACCAACGACACCAAAACAAATTCCTTGTATGTGTAAAATCATACTTGGCAATAAAGCTTTTTCTGATTCTGATTCAGATGTCAGAAAATAATGGCTTTATTTAAATGCATTAAACCCAACTAACTTCTAACTCCCATTCATACAAAAGTTTCATTTCCGTGAAGGATTAAAGAAAAAAAAGCTGTCTGATGATGTCTGATGTCGGGCCTTGGAAGACGTGTGAGGGAGGCAACAACCCTCTAAAGATCAATGAACAGCAGCAAAGGAACAGGAGGAGCTTATGTCAACCAATCGCAGCAGGCCTTGGGGAGCAGCATCTGACGCAAACCAGGAAGCCACCTGATGTGAGAGGGGTCAGATAAACGCAACAGGACTGACGGTCACACGGGACAGGTGCTTCCTTAATGGTACACATCACACTTGCACATACACACAAATACAAACACACACACACACACACACACATACACACACACTTTCAAACTATATTAGGCCTGTTGCTCATCTCCTCCCTCAGCTGTGTCAGAGGCTTTCCCAGACATCCAGCCCACGCACACACACACATGCATCCTCAGACAGGAGGGGGCGGGGTGGGGAGGACAAGCAGGCCAAGGAGGACGGAGGACAGGGCACGCACACAGACAAGCCTGACAACAGGCAGGAAACTCTAGAGAGCAGCCGCTGCTATTTTCTCTCCTCCTCCATGGTCTCGGTTTCCATTTTGGACAAAACAGGTAGAAAAAAAAAACAACAGAGTCATGAAAAAAAAAGACTGCAAAAGCTAAACAGGAGCACTTTGAAAAAGCCAAATAAACCTTGAAGAGCGAATTAAAAGGAAACTGAGCAAACCAAAATAGGAATGTCTCCTGTTTTACGTATGAGAGGGATTTGGAAGGCTCATCCTTCCTATCAGGTTTCCTCCTTGCAGTCTACAGGAAAGAATACATCGAATACAGAGTTCGGGACTCCTGCTGGGACGCCCTGTATCAGCTCTATGCTGTGAATGAAGTATGAGAAAGCAGGCAGGAATGCGGCTTGTGAGGTGTCCATACGTGCAGACTGCATTGCATAAAACAATAGGAAGATCACAGCTCTCGGGGGGGGGGGTGGCTGGGGTTAGGGACGAGAATAGAGAGGAGAGGGATTGTCTGAGTCAGTGCAGAGAGGTGCACGTATGCACGGCTGTGTCCTTTGTTAAACACACAGCGCCCATACATACGCACACAGACGCACATTTGGAACTTATTAAACTTCTGACCTGAGGAGGGCTGCAACCAAAGACGAGTAACTGCTCATTCTGGCTCTTCCTGGCTCCGCTGAAACTATGTGGAAGCTTGAAAGCCATGCTGCAATTTGCCAAATCATAGGAAATAACTAATTATATATGATAACAGAAGACCATCCTTTTGTTAGTGACATCCCAATGTTTTAATAGCAGCTTTGCTCTTGACAGAAATAGGGCACGGCCATTTACTTGGGTTATTCTGATGTGTGTAAGATGTGATTACATCCCATAGTTTGGAGCTCCAGTGACTATTTATGGTGAAATGGGGCAGAATGGTTTTTGGCCACAAGTCAAAGAGGCCAACACCAAAAAGCTGAAGATGCTCTGGAAAGCTTCACTTAAATATTGTTGAATTGTTATTGTTAAATATTGTCTGACACATGTCCATGCACACACAAACTCTACCCAGAGGAGCTATTTGAATGTACACAGATGAACTTTTATGAGAATGTGGGTGACAAGGACAAATGAAAAACCGGCAAGAGAGTAGCAATCACTTTTTATGACAAGAATGTCTCATTGTTTTTACAACAAAACAGATTACGCTGAGACCCGGGGTTGGCGGGCTAACAGCCGGCTGTTCAGGCCCACTTAGAGTGATATAATGTCAGCCCGCCGTTTGTTTCAGTGAGTGTCAGTTGGGCGCAGTGGGATCTTTTTTTCCCCTTTGTTTGTTTTCAATGGCCCATAAACTGTCTGGATAATCAACAGAAGAAAAAAAAAACTCTTTCTCCTCCTCCTTAATTTAATTTTTCTGCATCTCCCTCTCCCGCTCCCTCTGTTCGCTTGTTCCCTGGCCTGCGTTGCTGTACCTCGTACCCACAAACACTCTGGGATTGTTTTGAGCTGTCTGGCGGAGGAAGGAAAGCGGTGTGAGAAAGTGGCTGTTTTTTTGGAGCGGACAGGAATTGGCCTCACGGCGCACGGTTCCTCTCCTCGCAGCGGGAACAATGCCGTGGCGTCACACCCCTGCACTGACCCTCGCTGTTTCACATGGAAAAATGTTCCCAGAATTCCGCTCCCAGGCTTGGAGGTATAAGGCCAAGAGCAGGGAGGGAGAGAGAGAGAGAGAGAGAGAGGGAGGGATGTTAGGGAAGGTAAGAGGGGAGAGGAAACCTATGCTACCAGGAGCATTTGTAGCCATGGCGACCTAAGCTACGACTCCTGAAGCTGATTAGTTCGATGGAGGAAGAGGGGGCGTGGCCTTAAATCACGCGTCCCAACAGCCAGTCACCTATCTGGGAGTACAGACTGGAGAACTGTAGTAAACTACGGCTTCATCTTCTTGCATTGTCACACTGCCGCCCCATTCACTCTCCGGCCCATTTCACTTCACTCCCCTGCTCATTACTACATTGTTGCCCCTTCCCGCTCTTTGTATAAAAACTAATCAGACTAATCAGCTCATGTAATAGAAGATGTGATATTGGCACGCAAAGCTTTACTTCCCTAAAGTGGCCTAATAGAACAACATTAGGGAAGTACAGTGAAAGGAGCCATAGCAAAGTAGTTAGCTGCTCATCTACTGGTGTGTATGTTGGGCTCTGCAAGCTGTTAACGAGGTTGCGGTTGGCCCACCAGGGTGGCCTCCCGGCAAGCTATTAGCTGTTAGTTACTAACATCCAGAAGGTACGATTTTGGAAATGAGTGGGGGGATAGGTTTCTCTTCTTTTTAAACTTTTTTGGAGGAGAAAAACAAAAGTGGAAATGGCCACTCTAAGCTCTGTCACTTTCGGTTTGACCTCCAAGTAGTTGCTTTGATGATCTGGCTTTTGGCTGATTGTCTGACCTCCTGTCCTGTCAGACTTTGTTGTAGTAAACTAGAAATCCTGGTGGAAACGGTGAGTACAGTTTTACTATAACTGATAGAAACGATGGCCAAAACTGTGAAAATAAGACCGTAATAAACCAGAATGATCCTTTGAGAGGCTACCAGGGATTATACAAGCCATACCCCAAAATATGTTGTATTTTATGCTACAATGAATTACCACATTTCACTGTGAGATTTCAAGAAAGTGTTTCATCATGTATGAATTCCTCGAGCAACTGAGGCACTGGCCTTTTGACACTTTTGGGAAAAGTGCTTGAGGCCAGTGTCATCTGAATGTCCATTTTAAGTTGAACATGATGTCCAGATCTGGTGAAAACTATAGCAGCTGATTCATGTCACCCTGCAGAGAGGGAGGGTAAAAAGCATTAGGCAATAATTCATTTACAGCAGCCACAAAAGTATGCTATTGTGCTGATTTAATAGCTTTGCCAGTAACATTATACCCCTAGTGCAAATATGCTGCTTGCTTCACGCAATAACCATTTTATATACCCTTGTGAACCTGGAGTGTTTGCATAAAACTCAAGTAAAATCTGTGCTGATCTTGTAGAAAGATCATAAAGAGAAAACATGGAACTGTGTGTTCATGGCTCTCTCAGGGAGGATTTGGCATCGCAACATGCATTCTAGACAAATATTAAAAATAGGATTTGAAAAAATTTAGAGTGCCTAATATGGACTGAGGTGTTGTTTTCCATGCCGTGCTGTGTGTAGTTACTACAGGGAGGGTAAATAAATCTGTTATTTGTAGTAACATCACTGCGTATAATTTACTGTATACTGCATCAAAATCAATTTGTCTCTGTGTTTACTTTTCCATGGTGAAAGTGACCTGGACAACAGGGATAGAGCAGGTTCTGTGAGTTTGGCCTCCATCACTTGAAAGATACGCTTCAGAGGCAGACAACGAAACATGCTGATTAGGACAATAATATGGGTAATAAGGGCGGCGCAGTCAAGAAATGTAAGAGGGTGACTTGGTATTTTGATTTGTTGAACATTGAATCTCTAAACTCAGGCATGACTGATATTGAAAGGGCAGTCCTGCTGAGCTCATCACTGCATAACAAAAATAACAATTCCATTCTCATCGCACTGAGCCGTAAGAAAAATCATCCAAAACATCAATTAAAAGTAGAGATTTGTTCTTCCTCTCCGTGCATTAGCAGAGGTGAATGAGATCAGGACAAGGCAAGAGATGAAGGAGGAAGCTGGCTGTGATCTTAGAGGAAATGGGGTGAGGAATGGACGCAGGACATTGAAGGAGGGAGAGGAGGAAAATGGTGGGATGCCCCCCTCCTGCCCGCCACCCCCTCCTCTGTTTTGTTTTAACAGAAGTTGGCAGCACAGCGGCCGGCCTGGTTGGCACTGAGGCAGCAAAGAGTCTCCACCCTGCACAGTGACTCACCCCGATGGAGCCTCAGAATAAACGCTGCACTGCCAAACTTTCTCTCATTCCCTCTTTTCTATGCTGCACTTCACTCTCATCCTATCTTTCACAACTGCACAGCTGTACAGACTTCCCTCTCCGTTTAGTATCAAATCTTTCATCTTTTTATCTCATCATTGAATTGGATATTTGTTCATTTAGCTTTGATTCATACAGTAATCCGAGACTAATCAGTGATCATCTGATATTATGCTTGATTCTTTAAAAGGAATGGATTGTGATTTTTGGAAATAAGCATAGTCGCTTTCTTGCCATGAGTTAGATGAGAAGATCGATACCACTCAATTCTGAGCTGTAAATATGAAGCCATAGCCAGCAGTCAGTTAGCATAGCTTAGCACAAAGACATGAAAAGGGAAAAAAAGATAGTCTGGCTCTAAATAAAGGAAACAAAATCCGCCTAGAAGCCCATCTAAAGCTCCTCAAATAACACCTCATATCTCGTTTATTACATCCATACAAAAACTAACAAGTTGTGTTTTTACTGGGAGGTTATGTGCCAGGCGAATGTCAGGCAACCAGCGAAGACTCTAGGAAGTTACTGCGCCCTTCGAAGAAATAGTCCAGCACGTAACCCCTTTCTCTCTTGTAGCCTATCATAAGCTAGCATAAGCTAACCAGCTACTGGCAATAGCCACACATTTAGCATACAGACACATGCAGAATGGACTTTATCTTCTCATCTAAGTCTTGAAAAGAAAGTGAACAATTTCCCGAAAATTCCACTAAACATTCCATACAGGTCAGTATAGGTCGAAACTGCTGAGTTACATTCCTCTTTGGGTTGACGGCAGGCTGTACACTTGTGTCCTGACACACTTGGGTTGTAAATTCGCTCCACTTTTTCGGGAGAATGCTCATATACAGATTCCAAACTCAGAGGTGAGCGACCTCTGTCAAAATAATATTTACAAGCCTGGTTTTACAATAGCTGGTGGGCTTCTTATGCAAAGTGTTTTCAGCGTTTAACATTAACATTTGCATATGTTAGGAAAATACATTATACGCTTATTATTATCACCGAAAGAGGATGTTGCCAAAGGTTTATAAACTGTACTGAAGTCTGCTAAGTAGACAGTTTTATTGTTTATATGTTTTACTACAGTTTGTGAGAGGGTTGCAGACACCAGACAGAGACGGTGTCTGAACAGGATTCAGACGTGTAAAATATGTTGCTCTGGGACATTCTCATAAAATGTACAATGTACCAAAAAAACTGACATGCTGTCACTTGGCTACAAGTGTAAGAAAGATGTCAATGATGAATAAAAAAAAACAAACAAAACTAGCCCAGTTTTACTCAACGTTCTACAGTCCAAAGAGGCTGACAAGTGTTTAGTCACTGTTAAACTACAGGAATGAAAACAAACTGCAGGCGATCCGCTGAATGTATGCGTCTCCTCTCTCCTGCAGCCCTGTTTTCATATCAAAAATACTACAGCTGACTTTTATAAGGTCAAAGGTGAAGGGATGGCTTCACACTCCTGGTAAATATAGCTTACCTTGGTTCCCACACCGTAAACAACCTTGTGATGTCAGTGATGATCCCGGGGCCAGGATGAGGACAATAAACAGGAAGTGGCTCAGCAGCAAGCTGCATCCCATAATAATCAAGACAAAAACACAGACAAACAATCCCAAATCACAGCAAGACACAAAGTGACAGATAACACGGACGAGCGACCCCGCAATCTCAGCGCAAACTTACAACAACCCCGAAAGGAACACGCCGGAGAAACACAAACATCCCACGTTCCCGCAGAGAGTCTCGAGGCAAGAAGAGAACAAATCAAATGCAACCGATTTACAAAATCAAAGACTCGCAAACCCAAACAGTGCAGTAAACACGGAATCAGACATGTAGAAACAACTTGAGATGTGTTCAGAGACGGATACAAACAGGCATAAACAAAGGATAGTGTGACAAACATTGTTGAACCAACTGCGAGCATGTTTTATGTTTGATTTGACAGAGCGATGCTCCAATTTATCACCCTCCAATCCAATAGAATGAATTGTAGAAACACATTTCTATATTGTTAATCCCCTTTGCAATGAGGACTGTCTTTGTGCCTCATTTCAACAGCAACACTCACTCTTTTGCCACCCGACCTGTGTCAAGGCCACATAAATTCACTATGAACCTCTCGCTTTGCCTGTAAACAGCTGGAGCCAATGTTTTAATGCACTACAAACACACAGAGACAGGAACATACTGTAGGGATTCCCTGACTTGCTCCGCCCTGGGGATAGCAGCAAGCTGAGTTGAACCATCTGCACACAAGTTCTCTTGGCGCTTGTTATGATTAGTCCCTATTCATCTGAGAAATATTAAATAGTCTTACAAGTTGTGAATGTAGGATAACTTACAGCTTTAAAACTGCGTCATACAATGTAGGAGGTGCACACAAAGTAATGGATTGTAGGTTAAGTCTGGCTGTGCGTAGGCAAAAACACATTTTTTCAGGCTTACTAATTGGCCTGCTGTGCAATGGCAATTAGGACTGATCTGAAAAGCCTCATGCTAAATGAAAACCTTTCCAACTCAAAGACTGACGTCAACATTATGTAATTCATCATCATTTCTAACCAATAGGAAGTCTATCCACCACTTTGATCCAAACTGAAATATCTTATATTGAATGGATTTCTGTGACATTTTGTAGAGGCACTCGTGGTCCACAGAGGTTGAGTCCCGGTGATTTCTTTAGCGCCACCATGACATTTGTGGTCTGGAGTGAAAGGTCAGAACAACAAATGGAAGGACTGTCTTGAAATTGACATTCATGTCCCGCTCAGAAGAAAAGTTGTAATGACTTTGGTGATCCCCTGACTTTTCAATTAGCACACAAATTTCAATGTATCCAGTACTCTAGTTTATAACAAATATCTGCATAAACATGACCATCAGCCTCAACTGTACTTTGTGCTTCGTGATAACTAGCAAATGTTAGCATGTTAACATCTTAAATAAAGATGCAAGCATGATAATAGCATTGACACTGTGCTTAAACAGCATTTAACATTTGGGAAGTTTTTTTTTTTAAATACGTACGAAAAAGAAATCTGAGAAGCATGTTTGTCATCAAGGATTTAATTCAAAAATAGTTTTCCTCGATTGTTCTAATATATTATAAAGTCTGCTCAGCTCAGCTTTTTCATTTATCTCCAAAATGACATCATGCTGGACTCTGTCTGTCTGTCTGTCTGTCTGTCTGCTGGCAGACAAAGTCCTAGGATGAACTCTGGTTATGATACTGCTCACTGGACTAGACTCTTCCTTCGTCCGCGGCCATGGCAGCTGTTAATCCTGTTCCCTCCCAACTCCAACTACTGACCACAGTCACCGGGGGGGGGGGGGGAGAACTTGAAAGGCAACCTCAGTGACTGTACTTCACACCTATTTCTCTGCCTCCACACACAATATGAGCTTACACACATGGATGCACACACACTTTGTCTGTCTACCTTCTTTCACACGCACACGCACACACACACACACACACACACACAGACAAACACACAGCTGCCTGGACGCTGAAGATAAGGAGCTGGAGCTGTGAGAGAGAAAGGAGGGGGGGTGGTTGGGATGAAGCATGTGTGCGCATGTTTGTGTCTGTTTGTGTTTGTGTGTGTTTTTCTTTTTTCGGCGGAGGAGGGGGGAGGGGTTGACTACTCTACAGGACGTCCTGAGAATGGCGAGCCTCAGAAACAAGCCGCGCACCACATTGCTCATACAATACTTGATCATAAAGCCCCCCGAAGGCTAACATAACAGCATGACAGCTGATGAGAAAATGAAGCTCCCATCCATCAAAACAGACATTAAATATCAATAAGTGAACGACGAGGGGATTGTAACAGTTAAAGCTTCATCTGGCAAGTATTCAAAAAGCAGCTGTTTATGTTAATGAGGGGGAAATATACTACGGCTGATGCTTTATCCATGACCAGTGGTTGGAAAAACAGCAGCAGCAGCTAAACAGCGTTGGAGGGCCTAAAGATGTTGTTAGCAGCAGGCGCACGCAGATGGAACTGCCTATCCATTTCCCTAACGACTGCACCATAGGAAGAGAAGCAAGGTCTTCTCAGCATTGATTTTCCTCCTGGGTCCATGCTGTGAGTGTGTGAGTGTGTGTGTGTGTGTGTGTGTGTGTGTGTGTGTGTGAGTGTGTGTGTGTGCATGCACATCAGAGTGTGTGTGAAAGAGGTCTCAGCAGCAGCAGCCTTCCTAATGGGATGTGTTGTATACAGGGGGGGGGCCTGGGAAACAACAGTGTAACCAAAGGGAAGAGCAGAAGGAAAACAAGGACCCCTCCCTGTCCGAGTATGGGACAAACATGTTTGACACACACACACACACACACATTAACACACATGCCTCCTCGCTCTCCTTTCAGGCTGATCTGGATGGGAGCCAAGTTCCTTTTGGACACCTTTCTCTTAGCGTGTTTAGTTGGCTATGTCTCATATTTGAAGAATATGTTTTGATGTTAGATCAGACACAGCGCGGCGCAGCATGGCTCAGCTCGGGCATCCAGAGCTTTAAGTTTCAAATTAGGTGGAAGATGAGGGCCATGTCTATCTCTGTGTACACTTGCTTTTCATCTTGTTTATTGGCCAACATGCCCCGTGGACCTGCGAGCTGCCAGCTAATGACAGGCCTGGGATGGGAGCTGGCACGGTGCCCCCACTGGAGCAGGTGCAGCCAGAAAAGGAGATAAGGAGAACATGCTGACAGATCTGCCGATCAACTTAAAAACACTGATTGAGACGGTTGATGTGAGCCTACTTTTTGGCTGATGGGACACTGCTGTATTACTCGACACCCATGTGGGCGTGGGTGGCCCTGTTTGTGTGGGATTAGAGGTGGGGGTGGGGGTGGTGAAGGGGTAAAATAACGTTTGTGTGTGTGTGTGTGTGTGTGTGTGTGTGTGTTAGTCGGCTATAGTGCCAGGGCTCCTGTGCGACATCGTGGAAAATCCTCCTCAGCAGTTTCCTGTGGGTCTCCATTATCAGGCCTCGTTGATAGACCAGCTTTTCCCCCCTACTTCCTGCCTCTCTTCCTCCCCTTCCACCCCACTTCCCCTCCCACACTCTTCTCAATCACATGAATCACCGCTGCCACGGAGAGGGCGAGGGGCTTGAGCAGCTATAAACTGTATAGTGAAATTACTCAGTATAGTTTTCACCGTACAGTGAGCTCATTTCTTTCCCTTGGTGTATTCGAAGCGATGCCGGTTAGTCTCATGCCTCACTGCATCATTCAAGACTTTATTTCATTATCGTGCTGCATTCACTGGTATTCCTGTGCATTGAAAATATAATTTAAGACAAATGTTGAGTCAACCATGAGGTCATTCCTCCCCTTCCCTGCTGGATAAGGAACCAAGATGCCAGTCAGGATGGAGCTTGTCCTGCTCGTACATCCTTGGCAAGCCCTAACAACTTGTATCTCACAGTAAACACAGCATTTGCCAGGATTTCCAAAGACTAGACAGCTCGGGATAATGTGCCACTTGAGTTCTGATCTTGAGTGATGACACTGTTCATATTAGTCCTGGATGTGTCTGTACAACCTCAGGAGGAAGTGTTCACTAAATCATGCAATTTGAACATTTCCTCAGGTTATGTGGAGTTAAACAAGTTGTTCTAGAGTTGAGGATATTTTGAAACACAAGGCTTTGGGGTCTTGCTGCTTTTCAGCAGTGGTCAGACGACTCTTGGCAACCCATGTTGTTACCAAGACAACATCAACAAACACGGTCCTACCTGATGATGGTGGGGGCTGAAAGATGGCTGCTGGTCAACAAACACATGGAAAGAGGTGAAACGAGAGTGAGATTCAAATGCTTAGAATTACTTGCATTCATTTCATCTTGAATCACCGGGGGATGGGGCAAGCAAGACGGAAAAGAAGAAAAGAAAAGATAAATGTGTCATTGTATTTAAGGATGAGGAATAAAAGGGTGGAGATTGAGAGAGATCATGTAGGTTTGACGGATAAAACATGACTAATCCTGCTGTCTACAGTAAATCTTTCTCCAAGCTTCCCATCAATCATGTACACATGTTAGAGGATTGATCTAAGGAGGCGATCACCGTGCCTTCCAGGGAAGGTAGGGCTGTTGTTCGGTACAGGACGTGACACAGAGCATGTGTGGGGGTCCTGATAGAGAGGCAGAGGCCGATGAGAAAAGGAAAGAAAATAAAGAGAGGGAGGAAAGGGAAGCACTTAGGTGTGCTTGATATCCTATCAGCGCCCAATACCCATCTCAGGCATGGAAAAACACCATGAATGGGATTCACTATTCAGCTCAAATGAGAGAGCTGGAGCAGAGCTGAGCACATTTTGGACTGTGGATGGGAGCGGAGATCAAATGGTAGATGGATAAAAGCTTGGAAACAATACACAGTTCCCTGTGTGTCCGAGAGCCAAATATGCTGCAGCAATATGAGTTCCTTTTTGTTCTTGAAAATGCTCCTCAGATGTTTGAGCAAGGCCGAGAGTGGAAGAGGGGGGGGGGGGGGGGGGGCTGGTTGTAGGGAGACAAAACAAACCGCAATTAAGGTAGTCTGTGAATCCGTTTGAAAGGCCTCGTGATCCATCCTTTAGGAAACATCTGCCATATTGAGTCCAGGAAAAGACAAATTCCTTCTATCCCTGTAAAATAAACCTTTGGTGCATTGCCTATCTATCCATTTCTTACCTGCCTATATGACCATGGCTTTCATGCATGCTTACACACAATAAAACACACACACACACACTCACACACAAGGTCTGTTTTTTGCTACACTGAAAATGAAAATATAAAATAAATCCCTCATAAACATTTATAGTCTAAACACAGATAACACCACCCCTATCACTTTGCTTTCAGCTGGAAACTTCAGACTGTCCAATGGGGAAAGAGGATAACAACATACCTTTTGAAGCAGGAAAGCTCTTGCCTTGTCGAGAGAAGAAACATTTTTCGTAATCCCCAGCAAATGCTACAGCATCTATATCCTATCTAGATGTAACCGGAATGAAAAAAGAGCTCTAGTATCTCAGCTGTCGGGGCAAATAGCCCTGAAAGTCCCTGAGAGGAAACAGACAGAGAGCAAAATATTGAGATTTACTGTGTGAGACAGATGGGAAAGATACAAACAATAGTTTTACAAATTTACCTTGCACTTTAATAAACGCCAAACAATAGTAAAAACAGAACTGGGGAAACGCCACCGTGCTCTTTACCTCACAAGTCTTCAGGGAAAACATCCTCTATAAATCTGATAAATCAGCCTGCATAAAACATTCAAGTGCAGTTTGGAGAATTGAGAAGATAAATGGGAGACCCCCACAGAGAAACAAGTCTGACACGGTGTGTTTGTGTGTGTGTTCGTGTGCATACATTCAACAACATAGCTTAGTCATAAAGCTAAAAACTGCAGACTGAGGAAAAATTCAATATGGCGGTGGTTTGGGTGGCTTGTTGTGCAGTAAACAGAGGAGCAGGCTGCAGTGTGACTTTGTTTTTATGTCAACACTGAGCTGTTCATCCAGAGGACCAGAGGACACGCGCGTCTTTTTCTTTTCCCTTTGACCTACTACTGTATGTCACCTGCTCCAAATGTGTGTGACTCAAGATGAGTTAAACGAATAGATTGATACCAGTAAACATGACACTCCCACTAACACCTGGCTAGCTTAGCTAGCTTAGCACAAAGACTAATCAGAGCTAGTCCATTTCTGTCCAAAGCTGATAAATCAGCCCATGAGCACCTCTAAAATGCAGATAACACCCCATAGAAACAGGAAAACCAGGAAACATAGATTTGGAAAAACAGTGAATAAAGCATAGCATGGTTAAAATTACACAGACAAACACTGGTCAAATGTTACTAATATGAATGGGAGTTTGGTTGGTACAATGAACAGGCCTACACTTTTATGTACTTCTCCCTTTTTCAGTTGCACTTCAGCTTTATTTCCCTGAAACTCACAAACAATACAAATTCAGCTGCACTTTGTCCCATGTTACGTACAACATGAGTCATGAAGGCTGTGCAATAGGTGAAATCTTTGTTTCTGTGCTGTAAAAAGAACAGAGGCTGAAGTGATACTGACAAGGTCACAAGTTTAGACTGTTTCTGTCCAAAATTTGATTCTTCCAAGTGTTTACAATAACATCTAGAAATCAAGACCCAGGGTCACACAGTAATGGCTGGATGAAATATGAAATTTATATATAAACATTTCCAATGGGAAGAAAATAACAAAATAACCCTGCAAGAATTTCAATATTTTAATCAAATATAGATATTCACCCTCCTTTTTCTAATTTTTATAAACCGTGGAGAGTTTATGAACTAGTAAAACAAAATGAAGACATCAGCAGATAAGAAGCCAAACTAATAACCATGTTTCAAAATGTCAAAATAAAATGCTTTAGCGAGATTAATGTTATATCAACATGTGTGATTGCATGGCAACCAAAAGGCAAGCAAACAAATGCAGCGATTTGTGTATGCCATGTTTATTTCTTGACACGCAACAACATGGAATAAGTGCAAAGTCAAGATCACAGTTATAGAAAATTGACTTTGATCATATATAACTATGCAGTCCAATATAAACATGCAGGAAAAAGATGAATGCATATAGCATTCATCTTTTTCTTCCGGGGTGTTTGCAGCTCTCCACATGCTGAGATAAAAACAGGTTAATTTATAAAGTAATTTGGCCTGCAGCACGACTGTACAGTCAGATCAGAAGCCCAATTCAGACAACGCTGGCCAAAGCAAAGATCCATCTGTCTGTTTCTTGCTGAGAGGAGCGTGCAGGGCATAGAGTGCACACACTCACACACACACACACCTCCCATCACCAGCTGGATCGGAGAAAGCGGCACTTGGGGAACAGTTGACACGCTGATCTCTTTAATGGTTACATCCTCCACACCCAACACCCGAGACACTCAGACAGACACACACACACGCTTTCATTAGTTTAAACCAACTGACAGAAAAAATACATATTGCAACATTCCTCCCCCCCAGATTCACAACACACGCACACACACACACACACACACACACACACACACACACACACACACACACACACACACACGCACAACTCCCTCCTGCTCTCACACACATATCCACACTATCCTGTTAACCACCCCCACCTCCATGCAATCAGAGGCTCAGAATAGGAAGGAGGGAGAGGAAGCGGCCCTGCATTCACAGGCTGGGAACAAGGAGAAGGAAAAACAGCCGGAACCTGGAATTTACGGAGGAAAAAACAACGGCCATCCAAAAATACCTCAGGACCATCTCCGCAGATAAACAGAAATATCATTACTCTCATCCTCTAGCTCAGGACAGTTTTCCTTACATACTTCCTTCATCTCATCCTCTGCGCGTCAACTCTGCTACTGGCTGCTCAACATCGAGGAAACCTTCGCTCAAGTAGCAGCGCTTTTTGATATCTGTCCACAGTGATTGCTCCTCAGATCTATCTTTTCAGTCTTCCTCGGTCTCGCACAGGTCAAGAAAGCCATGCAGAAGGTCGAACTATGAACCTCATTAGGCTCTGAGGTAATCAGTGCTAAGTGGAACTGCTGAGTCCTTCAACAGCAAACCAGAAACCCAGCGGTTCTCCCAGCTGGTGGGGGGATGAGTCCAGTGTTTCATCTGTTGCACCCGCTTGCATCCTAACTTTTCATTCACCTTTGGCTTCATAAAGTGGTGTACTAATATTCTGCATTGCAACACAGTTACATAAGCAGGATGCAATCTGACACTCCTTTCTAAAATGCGTCAGCATGCAAGTGATGTACATACAGGAGAAAAAGGTGACCTTCAGGGTGTAAAACTTCATTAGAAGAGCTGGACTATGCATTACGGATCTACTAAATACATCAATGTAAGAGCTGCTCCTTTAAGCAGATATAAGTTAACCAGATTGTCAGATCCAGTGGTGTGATCGAGCCCTTCCTGTGGCTAAGAGGTGGGGTTCACTGACCCTGGGGTCATTTCCTCTGACCTCGTCTTCCCAATTGATTCAATTTCCTAGCCATTGGTCTCCAATTAGGATGTTCTAATAGACCTGTAGCTCCTTTGTCTCCAAAAAAGGACACATTTTCATGCTCCTGTACTTGGGAAACTCACTTCACATCACTAAACTTTGTAATCCTATCCGCATGTGATGTCAGTTAAACGCACAATTCCGTCCCTTTTCGTTTGTTCTCGACCTTAAAAATGGCAATAACCTTTAAATGGCGCAATTAACCTTTGAGTGACAGAGTGGCGTCATCTGTTGAACTGAAGCGTAGAGCTGCAGATGAGGGACTATGAAATGTGGTGATTGAGTCATCTGCAGTTTACCCGAGCTCAATGACAACATGCAGGAACAATGTCTTTTTTCTGCTATAATTGTGTAAATCTGACACCTATTTTTTAACTGCCTTGACTCCAAACAATCCAAACTATTATTTCCACAGGATTACATAAAGGACATATCCTAGAAAAATAATAAAAATGTCAGTTATATATTTCTAAACACTATGTAATGGCTTTCTTATGTGATAAGATTTATGGAAACTTACATTTCCCTGTGTCATATGTTGCACACAAATCACTGGCGGGCACCACGTGACCACTATTTTGCCTTCAGGCACTGCCTGTTCACGGCTCCAGGCTGACTGTCGCACAAGACAAACACCGGGGTAGATGACAGGACTGTTTCTAGAACATACGTGGTTGCTATTTACCACGAATGCTAACTTATTGTCCTGATTGTTAAAGGTAGATTCATGTCATCATTATTCACACTATGATATGCAGACACTATCCTGTCTGTCAGTGGTTTTCACATCCCACTGCAAGTCAGTTTGAGTGATGAGAATACTGAGATATGTATGAAGGGGACGTGACAGATCAGTGTTAACATCCATAAACCCAAGTCAGATCCATTTCTGTGTAAACACAATATGACATCAATATAACTAAACTACTTCTGAGGACTTCTCTGTTTGTTCATATGTCTGTTTATTTATTTCATACACTTGTTTGTTGATGTGACAGCTGATCGAATGTGACAAAAACCTCTGATAGGGATAATACATCCCACCACGGCGGTGGAGAATTGCGTAACACAGGCCAAGGCAAAGTTCTCTTGTCAATGTGACTCAAGCGTGGATTGCATTTTGAATTTTCAAAAAAAAGATGAGTGATGCATTTCAGCATTCCTGAATAATATAAACTTCACTTTTAGCTCATATCAAACACTGTTGGATTACGGTTCATTCTGGTTTTTATCACGTCAATTAATTAATTAATTAATTAATGCAAGCATTAATGAGTGATGCAGATAATCCTTCAAGGAGAAATGCTTCATCTGCAGAACTTGTTGTTTATCTGCAGATAAACAACAATCTTAATTTGCTTGTCCTTTTCTTTCTCCTACACTATTGGCACTCAGCCTGAAGTGGGCGAAAGAATTTCTGGGTTTTGGGGAATTATAGTTCAGGGGATGTTTTATAAAATAACTCAGTCTTATGTTTGCTTGGATACAGTGGAGCTAACAAACATTTCCAGGATTGCTCATTTACTCTGGAGGTCAGTAGAAAAAAAAAAACACCTCTGTGACTTCAACTAAGCCGTGACCAGTTGCTGATGCAGCAATTCCTCTGATTGCGCTGTCCCGCTCTTGCTTTCACTAAGTGGCGTCTTCATCTGCAGCGGTTTCTGTTTATTAGTTTTAGTGTTTGACATTTTCCCAACGCAACGTCTTATTCAAACAAGTCTGCTCCGAGCACGCTGCTTTAATCACAAACTCCTCTTTTAAGGTAAATACAACTGGATGGCCTGTCAGATAGGCATTTCACAAAACTGAGTTTGCGGTGGCTAGGTATGGCATCTCAAATGTTTATGTGCACACACACACACACACATGCACACGTTCATACGTGTTTGTGTGTGTGTGTGTGTGTGTGTTAGCCCCACTGAGAGCGTTATTACAAAGAGCCAATAGGAGAGAAGGACCACACTCTAGCACATCCTGTTTGACTTGACCTCAGAGGATATTCTCCTTTCCCAAGCAAACAAACCGCCGGGCTTTTGGATCGTACCAACGTCGGAGGGGAAGGGAGGGGACGGGAGCCTGGGGATGTCTCTGGTGGGGAATCAGTGGGTAGAACAGAGTTTTTGCAAAATAGTTACTGCTTTGCCAAAAGACTACTAGAGGTTTAATGATTTATAAAACAGATAGGTGTGTTTCTACAGTCATCAACACTGGATAAAATATTTGAGCGTGGAAGTGCATTCTTGATGTTTGGGGACTATATCTGTGATCAAATATCTAACCTCAAACTTTCACAAAATAGCTTCTCTGAGCTTTCAATCATATCACCAGTGTTAATATGATGATAATTAGTGCTCTTCAAATCAAAGAATCAAAATCAAGAGACATATGAAGCTAAACAGATCCCACAAGAGCTGCAACTATCAATCAAGTTTATCTTTGATTAATCTGCCGATCACTTTCTTGATTAATTATGTTTCATTTTGTCTATAAAACAACAGAAAATAATGAAAATGCATGTTATAGTTTCCCACAGCTCAAGTAGATGTATTCAATTGTTTGTTTTATTTGTTCGATACACCAAAACCCTTTAATATTCAGTTTACTGTCATATATGACAAAGAGAAGCAGCAAAACGTCAGATTTGAGAAGCTGAAATTAGTAATTGTTGTGAATTTTTGTTTAACAATAAATTGATTACCAAATTATTTGCCAAGGATTTTTCCGTGGCTTGGATAATCTGTGAATCATCTGATTGTTGCAAGATGTGGAACAAAAAACACACAAAACAGGCATAATGTCTATAAAAGACCACACGCCACAGATCAGACACTCATCTCAAAACTATGATTTAGGTGCTCGGCGTATTCTAGTCGATGGGACTTGTTAAGCCTATTTTAAGGTCACACCCATTAAAACTGGACCGGAAAATCAAAAACCAGCATTTTACCAAACCCTCCTCCACGATATCACTCAGCCTGCCCCATCTGACACTATTGTATCGCTGACATCTTAGCATTTGTTTTGCTTTACACATTATGCAAAAAGACGTCTCCTCCTCTCTCTAGCTGTATCTGATTAATCCATTATTTGGTTAAGTCGCTCCAGCCCACTCCCTTCGGTCTCCCCGTGGTGTTTTCCTCAGCTAACGGTGGGCCAGCTTGGTGCTGCTGCTGGGAGACTACTGGGATTAATGCTGCCGACTGACACTAATCTCATTGTGGTTAAGGCTTTGGAGAGACTGTGTACACCCACTTCACTCTCACTCCTAAACACTCACATTTGAGGCACCAATCCACTGGGACTTTTATGCCCGAGGAGGGATTTGTGTAGTGGATTCTCTCAGTCGCTGCTCATCTTATGGGTGGTTTGATTTGATTTTTAAAAGACTGATATGTGAACACTTGAACAACTACTCAAGCTGTAAAAAGATGCAAATAAACACACAAATTGAGATATCACTGCACAATTATTTGTGTATTTGGGTTTGGAGTGCATGATCATCATCACTACACTAATGTAGTCTTGATCCTGGACGACCAATCGGAGCATTGATTATCAGCAAGTGGTGAGTCCGTCCACTTATCTGAATGAATTATGAAGGTCCTCTCTTCATGGTGAATGATATTCGATGCTTTTATCAACTTCATGAGCTGCTGTCACTAAATTTAGCCTATATAGCCTGTGTTTCCATGGCTACAAGAGTTGAAGTGTGGAAAAGGCAGCAGATTTACACAATCTATATACTCTGAGATCATGTCAGTAATCACAGCCTGTGTGTGTGACATGGTCTGAATCATTTCCACCTGGGTCTCATAATATGATCCCACCTAAATGTTATTAACTTAGCCACACACTGCATCCAATTTAAAAAGGGGTTTTCCAAAATTCTCTCAGTCCACTTTAACCAATTTTCTGAAAAGCCTTTCTTTTATTTCAAACAGATTTGAAACATAAAGTTTTATTTTATTATTAAATCCATACAAATGCAATAGTCATTTTACGATTCGCTACAATCATGAGCGCTCTGTGCTTTGTGCTTTTCACTGAAAGTGGGCTGAGTGAATTCTGCAAAGCCCCTCTTCAGTTACACTCAAACCCAATCTATTATTTATGGCCTGACAACTAAGACAACTTTACTTCTAACCTAGCCCTAATTGTGCTCTGCATTACCAAGCAAGCACCTAACCTAAAAAAAACAAAAAGCCACGTGTACCCCATGTGAATTTACTAAAGTTGACCTCGACCTCCCCACCACCACCTCGTCCTTCTCTTCCAGATCATGATGTTCTCAGAAAAGGTGAGTTTTGATGACGATGACGACACTTTCCCTGCAGTTTGCGGCACGGCTAAACAACCCTGTTGGTTCATGTTGCCAGTGTACTCGCCAAAAGGACAGGTCAGTGCAGGTGCACTGCTGTTTGTAGTAAACACCAAAAAGTCAGAGAAAGGAAGAGAAAGTTCCAAAACAGAGCATGGGGGAGAACATTAACAAGACGAGTAGATGTAAGATTGAAGGGGCATTATGCTCCTGTGAAACCCAGATGTCAACTGAGAGTTGTTCCTTTTTTTTAGTGTGTCACCGGTCATAATAACCTCGGTTTCACTATACAAATTCATGGATTTAGCTCCATTATTTTCCAGACTTTGATTCTGTTGGGTTCCAATGACAAAAAAAAAGTAGAAACATATTTTTATCGGATCAAACACAACATGAAGCACTTCAGGTTTTAAAACGCTTAACAATATTTAACTTTCACATTGATTTGGCCCTCATCAAAGAGACTAACAAATCTTAACTACTCGACCTCTGCAGGTCATTTCCTTCACCTGCAACTGGAGCAAATGAGAAATCCAGAGAGACTCCAACCTGATGACTGATTTTCACTGACTTTCTTTTATGTAGGTCACCAGTGACTTCCTAAAGGGAGCTGTTTCAGGTGTGGCTCAGAGGGACTCGGCGTACAGCTGGGAACTGAACCTGCACCTCTGGAGAGCAGGTCATAAATCTACCTTCCTCCTCTGGTCTTACAGCCGACGTCACTGTCAATCTGCTACAACATATTGGCCTCCCTTCACTTAAATCAAGATTTATAATACTTTTACGATAAAGCCCAGCTGGACTTCAAACATAAGCTGTATTAAGGAGAGCAAATATCACCGGGGCCTCCTGATCAATATAACAGGTGTCCCACCAGCCAGATAAATATGTCCGACTGCACCAACATGTAGTATAGTGGCAATTCAATCTGCTGTCATATTCCCATAATGGGAAGTCTAAATCTATTTCACCTGTTGTGCTTCTGTTACTTTTTCATAACATGCATTCAAGTCGTGTCTGCAGTTAAGATATGTAGCAACATTTAGGGCTTTAAATGAATCCATGTGTTATCTGATAACAGCAGAAAAGTTTTACTTTCTTTTTCTCATCATCTGCAGCCTGAAAGCCTTAAACATGTTATGACTTTATGTCTACATGAAAAGGAGTTTATGCGCAGAGAATTGTGTATTGTAAAAAAAAACAGAAATACAAACAAAGGGTTATGTCGATAACAAATGACAAAACATTTTTAGGTCATTTCACGATTAGAAAATGAGTTGTAGTTTGATATCTTTGTGAAGTTTTATGCATCACATCCTAAGAAGCTAAGACAAAACTACTCCAGAGAACAGACAACCAAAGTTAGGATGGGTATTGCATTAGATAATGTTTATAGAATGATAAATGATATTAAAAATTTTAACTGTCAGTTAATACTTCAGAATCTGCCAAATTTGAGTCCTGGATCTGTTCCCACAAATTATGAGACTATCACTCTTGAAACACAGATGGTGTCGATTGCTAAATCTACTACCTGCCTCCTCGACCCCCTACCAGCTAAACTTTTTAAAGATCTGTGGCTGTTTCTGGGACCTACATAGCTGAATATTTATTACTTCCGACTGGCACCGTTCCCGCTAGTTTTAAGGCGCCCGTGGTGCAACCTTTCCTTAAGTTAGTTTTTCCTTATCAGAATTTAGGGTCTGCTGAGGTTGCATGCAGTACAGATTGTAAAGCCCTTGAGGGTGATTTTGAGTTACTGACCTGGCTTGAGCATATCACCATATCAGAAATCATATGTTATTCATTTTAAAGTTGCATCACAGATGTGTTCAGCAGCTTTCACCCTTCTTTTTCAGATGTCTCATAAAAAGCTAAAAATGATGATGATGGAGGTGATAAACTGAGAGGCTGACGTCATGGCAGCATTCTTGCTTCATATTTAATACAGCAGCATTCTCCGCATTCCATCCACAACAATACATATTCTTGTGTCCGCTCTCTGACCAATCAACCCGTTTACACTTCCTTGTCAGAAGATCACGGTTTATTCATGAGAAATGGCCAGAATGGTGAGAACAGGAACTGTGGCTTTCTCAACAGCGTCCCTCAAATCCACAAACAATCAGGAGGGCATCCGTCAGAGAGACGGAACAATCTGAAGGTTTTCTCTCTGAAGGGTACGAGGCAAAGGGGGGAAGCAGAGGAGACATGACACGAGATGCTTTCTCCGTCTTCCCGTGACACCCGCAGACAAGCTTGTGCACACACACACACACATGCAAACATCAAAGCTTTTGAAAGAAGACTTGAACTAAAGTCTGGTCAGCCGGACCCTGCTGTGTTGCTCGAAAGTAGAGAGCTTTGATGCGACATCTTAACATATGCATGGTCCCAGCTTGCGGTTTACTAAATGGGGTCCAAATAGCATCGGTATGAGCCGCACCAGAGCAGTTGGTTTTTTTTTGTATGCTCCAGTTGCTGCCTGGCATTGCATAAGAGTGTAATAATACAATGCTTTTTCAGCGAGGCATGTTATAAATAAAACCACAGAAAGCATCTGTTGACAGCGGCTCAGCACTGCCTTGGCTCCTCCGTTAGAAATATAGTGACTGTAGATCACGCGACATGTTTTTAAAGTTTATAAACTGTGCTTTAAAGTTTTCTTGCTTTTGATTTTTATAGACTGTTATTAAAATAAAGTATTCACGGCTTTATATGTCTTTTTCACAAAGCACGCAGTTCTCTATGAAAGAAGAGGCCGTTAAGCTAAATCAATATGTGAGATGTGCAGCTAGTGCAAGCAGTGTAATAAAAGCACGGACCATCTGACAGCATTATGATAAAGTATAGCCGGTGTGTATAGGGGTTTTTTTCAGCTGTGTGGAAAAGAACATAAGGCTCACATGTCATTCACTATTCCTCATAGTGAAGAGAGATTTGTGTTATCAGCTGTGCTCACCTGTTAAACCCACTATAAACTGCAATTGTCACCTTTTTTATGGCAGTTCCATGGTAGCTGGACTGGAGATATATGGCTATAAAAGGAGATAAGCTAGGTAATATTCACCATTAGCAACCATTACCGGCAGGACAGACAGTGCAATAATGAAAGCAAACCTGGAATCAAAAATAAATTCACCCATCCAGAGCAAAATGGCACATAAAGTCCATCTGAATAATGCTGCACTTACTCTATGAGAAGTATCAAAACCTGACTGAACACCGCCCAAAAAGATCAGGCTGATTCAGTCTGAGATTTCATTTGATGAAATCACAAAGAATCATCAACATTGTAAAGTCAACAAGTAACAGAATTAGTAGCCGAGGGCATATAGACACAGAGAGGAGCCGCATGGCATACAGCCACGCCGAGCCAACGCCATTGTGTCTCTGTGGACCCATTAGAGACACAACAGGTGTGTCAATATGACAAGCATTCAACCAATCCACTATGTCTGCCCCACATAAACACTGAATAAATATAGACGCTTTCCAGTTTCACTCTCTGCAGTGCACAGCCACTGTGAAATACAAACATTCGTGGAGAGTTCGAAGGACGAAGAAGAAAAAAAACATTTTTGCTTCAACTTTTTAAGCATAACATAAATTTATAGATGATACATGCTATGAGGAGGGAGAGTAATAAAGTTTGCATGTCTGTTAAAACTCCTTTTGAGAGAGGAAAGTTGTGTTAGCTTTATAAAATAACTTGATTTTAACAGATCTGAATCACAGGTACAGTTATCGAAAACCAAATTAATCAATAACATAATGTAATCTCTTGATGTTCACTTGTGAATAGAATAAATTCCATATATTGTCTGATACTTTTAACATAATTAACATAAAAATGATGCACAATTGCACATTTTAAGACACTAATAAATAACAGTGCTTAAAAATGTCTTTATCATTTAACAGAAGCCTACTGTAGCCTCTTCGTGTGGACAAATCGTGTTGGTGCATGATATTTCCAGTTTTCTTACAACATGGGAAATAACACATCCCTCTGAATGTTATTACGGGATTACTGTAGATCTTCTCCACAAACGCACAACTGATGCCAGACAGAATTTAGACGAACAGGTTGCAGAAAATTGGCTTGTCCCCTCCATGAACAGACGATACAAAACGGTGCGTCGGGCTGCCAGTCTCCCACCAGATGGTAAATGAGAGAGACACGGGCGATCGAATAACAAATACAACCAATCAGATTATCAAAAACAAGCCATGTATAAAAGAGGGGAAAACACAGAGGAAAAGCGGTTATTAATCAAATATTAAAAGACCCTTTTAATTTGTTTAGATGGAATTTCTACTTTGATTTCTTTCGGGACTATTTTCTTTCTCCTTCTATTCATTTGAGTGAAATCAAACAATTTCGTTTGATACAGAGAGACTATAATTCATCATTTTGCGTATTTTAGGAGAGTTAATAGCATGTTCAATATTTAAGAGCGTGTAAAGTTATTTGTCGTCGTGGCAAACTGATTCAGGGAGGGAGAAATTATTTATTAGTCGCGCATTGTCAATTTCAGGCCATCAAATTAAATCTTTTATCTCAATCCTGGTAGGCTCGTTGCGCGCGGGCCCTGTGTCATTCTTACTAGCTGTTAAAGGCTACAAGGGAGAATAAACCAATTTTACGGATGCAGGTGTGTGTGCGCGTGTGCGTGTCAGTGTGTGTGTATGTGTGTGTGTCAGGGAGAGAGAGAGGGAGAGGGAGAGAGAGAGATAGGGCTCATTTGCATACAGCTGAATAGTTATGTCTGCCGTCCCGCACACTACACCCGCATGAGGGCGAGAGAGGGACACGCGCCGCAACAATAGGAGGCACGCTGCCACTAAACCGTAAAACGCATGGGTGGGCATGAAGGGGCACACGCCACCAACAAGATGAAACACACCTAAAATATGATGTTGGGGTGGGGAGGGGTGTAAGCTTGGTTACAATGTAGAGGCCTGTGCGTATGTGCGTAAAAGGAAACCGTTTGTACTTTACTAGTAATCAGAGAAAACCGATATTAAAGTCAAAATACATATTTTGTAGGGTAATTTAAACACATTAGGACTTGTTCTGCATATTGTATCTGTCACAGGTTGTGGTTCTGTTCTGCCTCTAAATGCCTAAAAAGAAGAAACAGTAAAGAAAGCGTCAGCATCAATTAAAACAACGCCGGAGAGATTTTTTTCCCCCTTTAAATCGCATTTCTACTTTCATTGTTTGTGATGCTGCCTGAGGGAGAGACACGTATGACCCCACAGAGAGTGAGGGCTCTGAGAGGAAATAGTGCGCACGGCTCCTGCGCTGTAGTAAAGGGCTAATTAGGCGTGCAATTGAGTGGAACCGAGGGCAAACGGGGCGCAGGGAGTAAGGTAGTAATTGAATTCCTGCTTTCTATTCTCGAAGTTTCGTCTCTCCTTCATTGTCCTTACTCACTGTCTATAATGTGTAAATGTGTGTCCGGCATATTGTGTGCTAAAAATAAGTTAACAGATGTTAGGGCTTGTTAATAATCGCCCAGTATCCATGGTGGTCAGTCTGCACAGTGCCAGTGGGTATTAAATCTGGATAATTGTTGTTGGGTTGGACGGGAAGGGGGTTGAATATGTAGAGTGGGCGGTGTCAGTGGGGTGATTGACAGTTTATGTAATGAGCAGCGCAGTGCAAGTCTATATATCTGGGAGGAGACACACTACGGTTCATTCACGAGTAATAAGACGAGTGATGAACGTCCGTGGCGCACTGACGCACCAAGTTCAGCACCAAAACAAGCTCTGAGCCGCGCACACACCGCGGAGTGATCATTGTGGAGTACAGTACGATGCAAGGAGGGGACGCCTGCTGACAGAGAGAAGCAGGGCTGTGGATATTGGTCTTCCCTCACCTTTGGATAACTTGGAGGTTGGAAACGCTTTCTCTGGACGCTTTTGACGCACGCCAACAAGGAGCTACGGGAGAACTCCCTTGGAGTGAAGAAGGATTTATATGTGTTTTAGAGATTTTTTCCATTTGTTTACCTTGGTGTAAATACTTTGGAATAGGAAGGTTTTGCTGCTTTATTTGGCTGGTGACGCGGCTGCCCTGGAGAAGCGAGAAGGATGGCAGCCTGGTTCACCTTTACCATCGCATTCAGCACCACGTTGATAACACAGGTATGAAGGAGGATAATGCATCTCCCCGGTGGTCCTGAGACCTCGGCGAAAACAGATGGAGAGCCACTTGTTTTCTTGTTTTTCCTCTCTCAAAGAATAAGGTATATGTAAACGCACCGACGTTTTCCCTAAATCATATCTCCTTCTCTTTTAGGTATTTGGATCCGGTGTTTTTGAGCTCGATCTCCACGAATTTAAAAATCACAAAGGTTTGCTGGCAAACGGGAACGCATGCAAGCCCAACTGCAGGACTTATTTCAGAATTTGCTTGAAGAACTATCAGGCTGTGGTCTCGCCAGGTGACTGCATCTTTGGAAGTACAATGACAGCAGTGCTGGGGACAAACTCTTTCAGCGCCAAGGACAGTGGCACTTTACCTAAACCGATTCAAATACCGTTCAACTTTGGATGGCCGGTAAGAGCGTGGAGCAGTGCATCCACTTTATTTGTTTCTCCACAGCCACCGCTATCATGTTGTTTTCAGGGAACTGCTATGCATTTTGGGAGCGCACCGGTTATTGGTCAGCTCATTTAATCCATATCATTAGGTAATACTCTGCCGACAAACAGATTGGACTGCTACGACAAACCCAGAAGGGCAGGCAATTAAATGTAACATATTCCTTCATGTTGATGAAATAGCTCTTTTCAACTCTATTCTATCAAAAACAATAAAAGAAGAAATCATGCAAGCTTTCATCCCTAAATTATGAGCTCTGTAAAAAAAAATAATACAGTGGATATCAATTAACTGCATGTGTTTTCTCCTTAGGGGTCGTTTTCATTAATAATTGAAGCCTGGCATTCACCTTATGGAAATCTACCTGTAGGTAAGTGCAACATTTTTTACCACAGGAGGGAGCTCTGCCTGTACATTTAAACACATGACGCTCTCCAACCAGTTTCCCATTTTGCACAAAATACTGAACATGCACACACAAAAATGCAACCAAAAAATTAGGCTATTGAATTCAGCTCACTCACTCAACATGTTCCTCACCACCTCTTGTTAATTGTTCAAGATTTCACACATTTTCACGCCTATTCACTCCTTTGTTATGAACTTCAGAACACCTTTTTCATTCTTATACCCAATACAATTGAACTTCCTCTGGTTTATTTTTGGCGTGGGAAAGAGCTGTGGGCTTTGGTGAGAATACACAGTGCCTGCCAAAAACCCCTGACTACATCTTCCTGTATTTTACACCTTACTCTGTTCCGCCCTTTGGAAGAGGGGACTGGGCCTGGGAATGTTTTTGCTGACGGAAAGAAAGAGGAAATTTCAACCTGAGTTTATCTTTCATCTAAGCTGTATGGGATTTGATAAGGGATGCAGCTTGGTGCTGGGCAGATTATTAAAGCGAAAGTGAATGACTTTTGAACCCACAAGCCATTTATGATGCAGCTCTTGACATAAAACCATAATTATCTCAGGGCATAAACAAACTTTGATATCCTACATTAATTCTGACTTCTTCCTCTTCCTCTTTTTTTTGCATCTTTCAGATACCAACAACCCAGACTTTTTGATTAGCTTTTTTGCCATCAAAAGGCAGCTGGGCGTAGGAACTGACTGGACTCCAGATATATATACTGGAAAACAGACAGAGCTGAGATATTCTTACCGGTTCATCTGCAACGAAAGTTACTACGGAGAGAGTTGCTCCAAAAAATGCACGCCCAGGGATGACCGATTTGGCCACTACACCTGCAACCGAGAGGGGCAGTTATCCTGTCTGCCTGGCTGGAAGGGGAAATACTGCGAAGAACGTAAGCAATCAACCAAATATCTTATAGGCCTGTTTACACCTGGCTGATGTACCAGCAGTCCGGTCTTGGTGGTTTTGTCACTCAGTGTTGCTCTGAGCTGGTGTCTGTGTATTTTTTTTTTAACACAAGAGGCTCATCCAGATGTTTGAAAACGACTCAGAGATAGTGAAATCTGTTTCGGCCAAGCTGTGGAGCTTAGCATGATAAGAGCTTTGTAGGATTGGTCCTTACCTTAAAAGAGCTGCTGTCCTGCGAGGGTGCAACCTTTGCTCTTCATTGTTGTGGTTTAGATCCTAAAGAGAGAGAAAGATTTGTGAGCATGCACAAGATACCAGTATTTATTAAGATGAAGATTACCCATAGGTCATCAATTCAAGGCCACGAGATGTTGAGTACTACAACGAGGCATGATGTAATAATAACTGGCATGTCTGATAGGCAATTTTGGTGTTGAGTGCATTTTTCAGAGATAGTGTCTCATATAATCTGTAATCATATAATTCTGGTGTGTAATTGGTTGTGGGTTTGTGAACACTCATTGAATATGGGCTGAGGGACAGACGGCTTAGCATGACAACAGGCACATTATACTTGTGGAAACCCACTTGGCCAAATCACAGACCAACACTCGCATGTTTTGGACAGCTCTGAATGGGCCTATGAGGAGGCCCGATGCCATTTGGCTCCACAATACCAAGAGCCCTTTTCACCAAAACAAATTAATCAAAGAGTAGATTGGAAGGAGGCACCGTGAGAGTAATAGTTACCATGTGCTGGATATGTGACCACATGGGTGACAGCGGATCTGTCATCCATGTCACTTTTGGCGGTGAAAGAGAAATTGGCATGTGCTATTTTGACTGTGGCGCCAAATTCTAACCAGATGGGCTCACGTGTTGCAATTACAGACGCATCAATCGTCGGTGACTACAGAAAATATACATGAGAAAGATAGATTAGGCATCTTTCAGACACTATAATTTCCTCTCTCTCACACACACACTCCCATACATCAGTTTAAACAAGCCTGGTCATTTGGGCCTGCATATTTTAGGAGGTTGTTTTTAAGCACTTTGTACATTTAAGACACACATATAGCGCAGGAGTGCTGTAAATCATTCTAATTAAACTGGAAACAAATGGCTAATGAACACAGCTGTGCACTAAATGATAATTTCCTGTTACTTTAAACAGGTGTGCACCTATACCTGCCATTTTGTTATGTTACACATAATGGAAGTCACACACACATTAGAAGGTGTGTTTATCAAAAAATAACATATTTCTTGTACCTTAATAAAGTACTGTACCGCGCGTGCCCGGTAACTTAATCCGCAGGCAAGTTGGGGGGGGGGCGCGGGCATTGATAGGAGGAGCCCAGCCGACTGCACGCGCCAAGGTTAATCGCGGCATTATTATCCGCCACGCGCCATCGATGTTTAGTCCCTTCCATTGTTGGGCGCGCGGTAGTAGCAGCTGCAAATATGGTTGCGGCAGACCACAAACAACAATAGTGACAGCTGTCTGCTATTGAGAGCAAGCATCTGTTCTGGACTAAACCGGCCGCTTACCGTCAGTCGCCTGATATGTTGTCCTGCGAATCAGTGTCATGCAAGACCGGTACACTAAAAAAAAAAAAAAACAGGACAAACCCATTCCTCACCACCAACCCCACCTCGTGCCTGCTGGGGGTGTGGCGGACAGGTTTAGATCAAATGGAGGAAAGTTGAGACAGATTGAGGCCTCGTGAACTTCAGCATATTGTATCATGGTCAGCTATTTCAAGAAAATGAGAGCTCTGCTGCTTTGGTTGTAATGTGAGGTGCAACTATTTTAAAGAGCTTCAGCAGCTCATTTTTTAAAACAGTATTTCTTATGATCTTACTTGTTATGTTTTAACAGTTGGAAAGTTGTGGCACAGTTATGCTAAAATTTACCAGATTGGAGCCAAAAAAAAAAGAGCAGCAGATTGACTGTATGTTTGTCTTTTTGTTCTCTTTGCTTTAGCTATCTGTCTGGAGGGCTGCAGCGAGAGGAATGGAAACTGCTCCAAACCTGGCGAGTGTGTGTAAGTATTAATAATAATTATGAAGTGTTGAAATAGGCTGTTAAAGTGTAAGAAGGAACACATATGGGAACAGTGAGTGTTCGTGCAAGTTTCGTGGTCATGTTTCTCCAAAATCCATTTTCATTTTCAAACTCATTGTCATATTAACATCAGCAGCTCTGTCTCCTACGAAATTATGTTTATATACAACTAATCAGAGCAGGATATGTCATCCCTTGAAGGCTATTCCTGCCTTCGTAACATTTATTAAAAGAGGCTGAAGTTCACTAGATCAACAAATTTCAGTCTATTCCCTCTCATGTCTCCCTGCGTCACTCGCTGACTTCTCTGCCTTCCCATGTTCCTTTCTTGTCACTACCCTGTCCCACTCACTCACTCACTCACTCACCAGTAAGGATAATTCACACACACACACACACACACACACACATACACATACACACATACATACATACTCGCCCTCTTACTGTGTGAAATTCCTATTTTGTCCTCTTTTTAGACACAAATCCATCATTCCCACTCCCTCAAACTGACCCAAATTGAGGTTGAACCCTTCAGATACTCAACACCGTAAAGCTGCGCCTATGCCTCCGCACACTCAGCAAAAAAAAAAAAAAAATGTTGGAACCTTAAAAGTACATCTTAAATTCCACAATCTCACGGCTCGACATGGTTGTTGCACTGAGAAATAGATATTCATGGGAAACGAGAAAAAAAAAAATTCTGCCAGGAATCTTTAAAGTAATATTTCACCTTTTATAACAGGGTCATTATTTATCCTTAATATACTGTACATACCTTCATGATTGTTTGATCCCTAACATCAGTTTGTCAATGTTTATATCATAATCCACAGTGGTTATAGACAAATGTAATAAGCGATGTGTAGTCATGCAATAAGGCTGGGGAAAAACATAATTAGCAGCGCCGGCGCATTTCTGAGGAAAAAGAAAAGTCACTTTTAATTTCTCATTCTTCCGTGATGGATTTATATGAGCATGTAATGATTGTATCCAACAGTGCAGCAGCTATTAATGTCTCGTTACATGATTAATGATTTCATAATGTAACCACCAACTAATCCATGACAGGACCATAAAGCATCAAGGTCTGCTCTCATTTAATCTAAGTTGACTGATTGCATGAATTGAAATGACCAGATTCAGATATCCAAGTTATTATTGGCGATTATAAGATGTACAAAAAGGAGTTATGAGTGATTAATCAAAGAAAACCTGTTTTGTACTTTTGCAGATGCAGAGATGGCTGGCAAGGCACATTCTGCGACGAGTGCAGGAAGTACCCGGCCTGTAAGCACGGTACCTGCCAGCTGCCATGGCAGTGTAACTGTCAGGAGGGCTGGGGAGGCCTATTATGTGACCAAGGTACACCACACAACTAGGACCACTGCTGCTGTTCCTTTTTAAAAAGATGTTCTCGTATTACTTGCGCACTGTTTTCATTTGAATTAACTTCAAAGCATTAGTAAATTAGGTTTCCTCTGAAGTGTTCCGTTCATAGCTTTCATACACATCCTGGGTAGATGGCTGCCTGTAAACGAACACTCTCCTCTCCCCCCAGATCTTAACTTCTGCACCCATCACCGTCCCTGTGTGAATGGCGCCACCTGTATGAACACAGGACAGGGCAGCTATACATGTACTTGCCTGCCTGGTTTCACGGGGGTCAACTGTGAGCTGGAGATGCAGGAGTGTGACAGCAACCCCTGCAGGAATGGAGGAATATGCACAGTGAGTTGCAAACTGATTCATTCATTCATGCTGATTCTCCGTGTTTTTTACTGTCCTGACTAACTTTTCCTCTCTTCTTCAATCCCCAGAATTTGGAAAGTGGCTACATGTGCAGATGTCCCCAAGGTTTCGAGGGTTCCCACTGTGAGCACAGCCTGCTGACATGCGCCGACTCCCCCTGTTTCCACAGTGGCAAGTGCTGGGAGAAGGACAATGGCCGCAGCTACATGTGCGAGTGTCCCCGCGGCTACACCGGACTCAACTGCGAGAAGAGAGTGGACAAGTGCACGTCGCTTCCCTGTGCTAATGGTACAGTCTTCCTCCCCTCTTTGCCCCCCCCTCGCCCCCCTTTCTGAACTTCCCCTCGCTCTTTCTCCCCCCTTCAAATTCCTGCAACTGGAAGCAGTGAGGAACAACAGGAATTGGTGGGAACTCGGTGTCTATTGTCTTCCATATAAACACTCGGCAGCTCAGAGCAGCAGCTTGTAAATGTCTCCACAGCTCACTGCGGTTGTTGATGAAAGAGGACAAATATCCAGTGCAGCTCGATTTCTGTCTTCTTGTAAACATGCAGGGCTTTGGGACTGGTCTGTGTTGGGAGAACAATACACTGTGCTGTGGTCACACTGTAGATTTGATAGAGATGTGTGAACTGAGGCAGCCTCGTGGGAGGGTTTATGGAGATCATGTTCTCTCTGATTTTGAAATGCCTTGATGTTGAAATCATTTTGGATGCTAATGTTAGCTATACTTGTTGATACCAACCATGCTCGTTTCCTTTTCTGTAGGTGGTCTGTGTCTGATCCATGGTGGCACGCGTGTGTGTAGCTGCCGTGCAGGATTTACCGGCCAGCGCTGCGAAATCAACATCAATGAGTGTGCTGGTAACCCATGCCTCAACGGTGGCACCTGCCAAGACCGAATCAACGACTACACCTGCATCTGTCCTGCGGGCTACGGCGGGCGCAACTGCGACAGAATCCTGGATGAGTGCTCCATTCGCCCATGCCTCAACGGGGGTCTTTGCACCGGTGGGGGTGGGCCAGGGAAGCCCCCAGCAACCTGCATCTGCACCAAAAACTTCAACGGACCTCGCTGCGAGTTCCCCCCCGTCACCCCTCCTGCAGAGAATCAAGATGGCTTCCAGTGGGCGGCGGTTTCTCTGGCCGTGGGGCTGGTGGCACTGCTAGTGCTGTTGTGCATGGTGGGCTTGGCTTTGAGGCACATCCACAGGCAGGCTCAAAGAGAGAGGGGAGACACAGAGACTATGAACAACTTGTCCAATGTTCAGAGAGACAACCTGATCCCAGCGTCCCAGCTGAAAAACACCAACCAGAAAATCGGCCTGGAGGTGGACTGCGATTCCGAGAAATCGAACTTTATCCACAAAAACTATCACTTGGACTCTTACAACTCTAAATCAAAGGAGTTCAAGGATGAAAAGTCACAAGAGGATAAAAGTCATATTTATGACAAATGTTTAGAAGACAAAATGCCCTTGAGTAGAATGTATAGGTAAGAGGAACCACATTCACACATCTTATACTGAACTATAATCTGTCAAGTGCTAGGAAACTTCCATAGATCTCCATTATTTATTATGTTCATACAGTGGTGAAATGACTGTTGAATGGATACTCTCATTCACGCAATACCTCAGTTTAGTTGTTTGAACCCAACTCGGAAATCACCCATTCTTCATTCACACAGAGTTTACACATATCTGACAATTGACATTTGCCTCACTGTATATGTACGCGCCTAATGCATAGCTCTGCCATGTGCTTCTAGTTTGTGTTAACGCAAATCGTGATTTGTGTTTGCAGTGAAAAGCCAGAGTGTAGGATATCAACGATATGTTCCTCAAGAGACTCCATGTACCAGTCGGTATTTGTTATAGCAGAGGAGAGGAGGGAGTGCGTCATAGCAACTGAGGTAAGCCAAAAAAACAAAAAAAAAAATCACATCTTCATCAGCATTTCCATACATCTTTTCCTTGAAATGCATCATGTCGTCCCAAGTGCACTATCCCTC
Source organism: Sciaenops ocellatus (assembly GCA_033000465.1). Classification (NCBI taxonomy): domain Eukaryota; kingdom Metazoa; phylum Chordata; class Actinopteri; family Sciaenidae; genus Sciaenops; species Sciaenops ocellatus. Next base: position 10,368,996 of record CP136886.1, read on the forward strand.
ACTGGTGCACCAACATTTATGACGGGCGGATGATGCTACATGTAGAAAGTCTGTATTCTGGTGTGTGTACATAAGTTGGGGAAAGCCCAATCAGCTGCATTATTTTTTTCTGTTAATTACCCTGGCTATTCTTTATCTTGGCCACATGATGACCGAAAGTCCAAACTTAAACTGATTCCTCACACATGTTTGGCTCGGCTCAGTCTCCAAGGTGCTATGTTTTACTGCTGTGGCATTTGGTGGAATTTTTAAGATGCACATTTCCAAGGAAAATATAATGTTGATGCTGAAACACATGACCTATAATAGTTTGAAAAATGGTGTACAGAAGGGTTTAACGTTGGGATTACTGTGTTATTTCATTTTTTTAATATATTTCTACTACAATTTCTTACTCTCCTTTTTTTTCCCCCATAGGTATAAACTGTGAGGGGTCTGCAAGCGAGGGAACGAGATAAAAAGACACAATCGAGGCAGAATATCATATTCTGGATTGTTTACAAATGCTGAGAAGAGACTGGAGATTGTTTAAGATGTCCACTGCTGCTCTGGAACACTTGAGAACTGGAGAGGGCAGAAACCTCTGCTCTGCAAAAAAAAAACAACAAAAAAAACAACAAAAAAATATGAACAGACCTGAGAAACTTTATGTTGACCGAGTGTTTGTATGCAAAACATGTACAGTGAAGGACCTCTCTCTCAGTTGTGACAATGATTAAACGGACTGGCGAATAGACTGACTACACAAGGTGTGAAGATCGACAGAGCATCGGTGAAATATTAATTTATAATCTCGGCCATTCTGGACAGTAGAAGGAGGTGAAAGTGGATCATTACCCCTCGTATCTGACCCGGCCTTGTGTGATAATCATGATGACTTTAACAGCCAACCAATCAGTAAAAAGGTGCCTAAGATTTGACCCCTTCAAATCCCCAATGCCCCCCGCCCCATACACACACACACATACACACACACTCACTCCTGCCATCTTCGCCTGCTATGCAAGACTCAGGGTCGAGACGAGTGAACTCACCCACCGTCACAATCCAACCTCACAAACACTTTGTGTTATGAATGTCTGAAACTAATCTTCAACTGTCAATCACGTGAAAATGACTGGTTGGACTTTTCCATGCAACGGTGAAGATTGTATGCAGCCCAAAATTCACTAGAAGCCTTAAAAGAGGGGGTTTGAATGCTAAATTTGTGCCCTTGTCTGTTCTTGGATCATTTGCACTACAAAAATAAATCGGGGGAAAATACTTTTTAATCAACAGGGATTTGAAGAGAAAACCACAGGAGCGCAATAGTCAGTGCTGTGCCAGCAAGATCCAAGAGAAAGGAAAATGTCTGCATAGAAAAGTGTTGTTTTTTTTATGCAACGCAACGGAGGAAAACAAAGAGACTCATAACAAGGAGAAAAGACTGTCACACCACTGCCTGCCTATAATAAATTTCAAAAATACAGAACCAATAATGTAATTTTTTAAAATGATTATTTCCAGAGTTTAATTTAAATATGACACACTGCTCTTTATATGTTTTATAATATTATTTTGTATATAATGCATATTTATAAGGACCAAACTTCTGAAGAATAAAACTTCCTTGAAAACTGTTTTTAATTTGATGTCAGTAAATGGAAAAGAAAAAATATTTTTGAGGTTGTTTTTAAATAATGAAACTGAGTACAAATGATCAAATGTGTGTTGCACTCATTTTTTCTAAGGGGAGACTGTTGAAGCTTAAAAAAATTCATCCTGTTCTCAATTTATATGCTCAGCTCGACTCCTTAAATCATGAGCACGTTTATGAATACGAAATCCAGCTGCTCTCCTACACTCACACATCATATTTAATGTTTTGGACATTAGGTAGAGACATAAAGCCCCCTGACTGTGGCATCACTACTTCGAGTAATTCCTGGAAACGCCTTTGGCTCCCGCCCCACTCACCCACCCCTCGTTTCTCTCTCTCTGGCCCTAAATTGGCTTGAAATTCAAATCCGTTTCCACGGATACCACCCCCTCAAGCTGGAAATGGCGAAACAAAGCAGGCGCAGGGCAAAGGGGAACGCCCCCCCCATACACCCACCTACCCACCCCACCTCTCATAATGCTTGCACACACACATCCATGCACACACACACACACACACACACACACACACACACACATAGCCAACCAAACAGATGCCGTGGGGGGAGCACGGAGTGAGTCTGTAGTGCCATAAAAACAGCAGCATATGCCAGGCCTCTCGCCCCGTGTGCATGACATACAGAGTGCACAGACCTCCTCCCATAAAAAACACACTCGAGCACTTACAGGCTCCCCAACTGCCTGCCTCCCCTTCAGGGTTAAGAGCAATATTTCAATGCCCGGTTCTGTACTACCCACTCCTGCAAACAAAGCTGGGGGAGAGGGCCTGGCACTGGGGCTGTCACCAGAGGGGAGGGGAAACCAGATGGGAGCCAGTGGATCTGCTATGAATCCACATAAATAAAAAGAAGAAAAGTTGAGTTGTCAGAGCAATCTGGTCAATCGCCCTTTGAGACATCACCCGTGGACCAGTTTTAAAAATTCCATCCAGTGTGTCTGAAAATGTGTCATCCGCATTATCGAATGCAAACCTCTCCTGCCTCCAGTTAACAGAAATCCTGCGACAGTCAACACCCCCTAATCAGCAGCAATCAACACTCGGCAGAGAATCTGGATGGCTTTTCCCTCACACACATCCTGTTAGCCTGTTGACCTAGGCATCCTCATCTAAAGGCTTGTGTTGTTGTGTGTGCGTTAAACAAAAAAAAAAAAAGTTTGGAAAAGGGTTCTTCCGGCCCGGCTCAAGAAAAACATACACATTATCACAACGATAAATCATCTAGTTAAAGCCCCCTTCTCACTCCCTCATGCTTTGGTCTGTTACCTGACCCAGCCTGATAGTACTCAAGAGTTTCTTCCCACCATCATCATACTCACACCTACAAACAGACACACACCCTCGTTCACACTTGATCGCAGTGGCAAACACATACTAGGGCTTTGCTCTTTGGCCTCTGGGTCTCCATAGCATGGCCAGGCATTTTCATTGTGTTATAATCACAGCATCCTGTTTGTGACCCTGTGACATCAGTTCCTGTTTCCTCCCTGATTAAAAAAATTCAGAACATGCCGGCACAGGCCAACGGTTTTTCTCACGCATCTCTTTCTTCAATCCGCACTTGCTTTGCGCGGATGACTTGGAGTTTTCAGGAAACAACCTCAAAACAGGCAAGAGCACACACAAACACGCCAATCAGCACTATTTATTCTGAAGAAGGAAGGGGGGGGGTCTGTGATATTGATGTCATGAATGGAGAATTAGGAAGCAGATCAGGAATTAAAATCTTCCTATCTCTGCATGGGGAATGTGGAAGACCCTTTACATAACACTCATGATGCTTAGTCACAATCAAGAGTGCAAAACGTCTTTTCACAGCTGCAACTCTTTTATTTTGAAGCCTCGTTTGACTCTTATTTGTGCTTGTGTTGTTCATGCATACGCAGGCAGATTATACTCATACACCTGCTGCCACTCAGTGTAGCCTTGGCCTGCACTGCGCTTGTAGTTGTCTCATTAATTAACACTAGGTGTCAGTAAGAAACCCACACACAGGAAATAAGTGGTCAGTACATGCCAAAATAAAACACCAGGTACACTCAAGTTCAAGCTTAAAGCAACATAAATGAAACAGCGGCACATAACCTAAACATTTCAGATAAATTAACCATGAATCAAATATGCAATGCTTTAAATAATATATACTGTATATAATAAGACAAACCTCCTGGAAGAATTTGAGACAAGACCTGAAGCTTAAACAAATTTGTGCTGTGGATGTGTTTCTTGCAAGTGCAGTCACATTCTGCTGGCTCTAGTTTTAGATGCCCCTGACCTGTTCCAGTAACCCAACCACAAGCTCCTGACCTATCCAAGAATGTTCACATCATACTCAAAGAAACAGCAGGAGTGATACCAAATGCAGTCAGTCTTGCTTGTCTGCACGGACCCTCATATCTTGTGAGCCAGGAAAACAAGCACAAACACAAGGATATTAGAGCAAAGTTCACACACAACTCACAAGTTACTACATACGTTGATATATGAATGGTGATCGATTCATCAGTTTGACAGCAAAGACAAATAGGTGAGTATCAACAAGTCAAATCATCGAATCAGTGCACTCGATTAGATTACAGGCTGCCAGTGTGGCTTAGCTCGGAGATACTGTAACAGCAGAGCTCGAGGAGTGGATGGACATGAAAGGCCACGGCATAATGGGATGGAAGCTTGTGCATGACGCAGGATCGCTCAAAGGCCTGGATTGTGCGGTGCTTTAGATTTATGAAGAGCTGATACAAATGCCTGGCCTCTTATCAAGGCAGATAATGCCAGCTATTTATAGATAATCTATCTATTGAGCACAGATGAGCCTCTGCTATTACAGTATATCAGATTCAGCAGGAGTGCTGGGCTTTTGATCAGGTTTTCCATCTTTCTGATCAACGTTTTCTCTGTTTGTGCCTCTGCTGTGTGAAATGTTTTGGCAGTTTTTCAAGTATTTGGTTTATTAGGAGCTTGCATGCGTTGCCTACATACAGAGTAAACTGTGGGGTGGTTATCAAACTCAAAAATCACCCAATCTCACCATGAGCCTCGCCAAAGCAGGATGTTTATTGAGTAACGTGTATAAAAAAAAGACTTATGTGTGAGTTTACAAAATCCTGCAAGAGTGGGATGTCGAATGATAACAGACTGACCCACTGCTAAGCCAGCCAATCACATGTGGTGACACTATCTGCGAGGAAGTGTCAACCAAACACTAAACACACACAGTACGCACACAGAAATTTTGGGAAGAAAAATACATTTCCACCTTCCTTCAACAAGTTTTCACCCTAGAGGGCTGAGATGACTGTGTTGTTGGTGGGGTGGGATGCTCTGTTGTCAGTGATCTTTGTCTTGCCATTGGATCTTTGAGCTGTGGGACTAGATTACAGCCCGCACTTGCCCTCACTCATTTAAACATCCATGTAGGGTGCTTATTTACTTACTCACATGTCAAACGTGATTTCCATCCATGCTGGGTTCAGGTCATGGCATCCCCATGGGACAGAATAATTTAATTATGTTTTGTTTGTGCTATGTTTAAATAGATATTTAAACATGATCATTTCTATTGTTACACTTTATTTTCTATGTGGCATACACTGTAAAATTAAACACATCGCCTTATCTAGGCCTCTCTGCTATTTCAGGTCTGATGCAATGTCTTGGTATGTTGCCTGTTTGCTGCTATGGCCCTGAAATGCTGTGGGAAATTGCATCAGCCAGATCAAGTCTGAACCGTATGGAAATATATTGAGAAAATGACACCACGGGCGACCAATCATAAACTGAGCCGGTTAGAGTGACAGTTCATCGGCCAATCACGTTTAAAGAAGTGCATGCTGCTCAAGTCAAATGTGAACCAATAGAATAACCGGCTTGGTTTAAAATTACGCCTCTTTCGGCGCACCGAAATCTGATTGGGTAGAATATGAACGAGGGCAAGCCTTACTTAAATATGATTGGTCGAAAACACTGGAACGGACTCGCCTACCTGCTTTGGACTATATAAATACGTGAGCCCCGCTTCGCCATGTTATCGAGGAAACGCTTCAAATCACCGTCGCTTCTCATCCTGGGAGAAGATTAACCAGAGGGCGTTTTAGACACTAACAACACTAAATCAAACCTCGACATTTTAACTCGTAAGCGTTAAGTTCGTACTGTCAGCAGCCAGCGAAGCAGCTGGCTCAAACGGTTTTTGATTTTTTTCCCCCCTCGGTGAGTCGAAGGCCGAAGCGGCTGCCATGGATTTTTAAGGCATAATGCGGCACCTGTAATGCAATGGCAATGCATAGTGCAAGGCAAAATCAACTGCGAAACTCCATCTTCGCAACTGCCAAGCAGTTGGGCTCAAATACCGTCCGCGGTATACCTGCGAGCCAACCGGTACCGCTGCTCCTGGACCGGAGGAAGCTAACGCTAGCTAGCTAGTCACCTTAGCTGATAGCATTACGTTTGATACATCTGATTCATCTGAACGTCGTCAACACTATCGATCAAAAAATAAATAAAATATGAAGCCTCAAGACATAATCGCCGGGAAGACCAGCCTGTGGATCTTCGGGTACGGGTCACTGGTGTGGAAGCCTGACTTCAAGTACAAGAGGAGCAAGGTCGGCTACATTCAAGGCTACAAGAGACGTTTCTGGCACGGAGACAACTTCCACCGCGGCAACGACGAGTTGGTGAGAAGCTTTATGTTTGCGTTTATGTTGTCACATCACGTTCAGTTCGCTTACATTGATGGTTCGGGAGCTGCTTGGCTCACACTTGGTTCAGGCGTTGTCTATGACGTGACCTCACTTCTCCTCCTTTCCCCGCAGCCCGGAAGAGTGGTGACGCTGATTGAGGATGATGACGTAAGTGGAAAGCTCTACTTCCTATTGGCTGCAGGAACTCTTTCAGTTTCCAGCCTTAAGGAAATTCACTGTAAATTCCCCCCTCTCTCTCTGCATCATAGTTTAACATGACTTGCTTTTTTTTCTCCCCCCACACACACACAGGCGAGCACTTGGGGCGTGGCGTTCGAGGTGACAGGCTCACAAGTCGAGGAGTCCCTGAAGTACCTCAACGTGCGTGAGACGGTCTGCGGCGGCTACATAACCAAACTGGTGGATTTCTTCGCCGAGGATGGGAGCCAGCCCCCGGTTCAGGCGCTGCTGTACATCGCCACCACCGACAACCCCCTGTACCTGGGGCCGGCCAGCCCGGAGCAGATTGGCACCCAGATCGCCATATGCAGAGGGAAGACGGGCCACAACCTGGAGTATCTGCTCCGGCTGGCTGAGTTCATGAGGAAAAGCTGCCCGCACGTGGAAGACAATCACCTGTTCTCCATCGAGGCGGCAGCGCTGACCGTGGTGTCCTATCTGTTAGCAGCCCAGTAGCTCGTACCCTGTCTTACTAGCTTATATAGTGGATGAATACACTACACACATGCACACACAACACTGAGGCGTTTCATCTGTCATGCCTGTCCACCTGTGTTTTTTTATGTTGTGAAATCTAGCTTTACACTACCACAGTGTACTGAATGATACTGAAGTGATAACTGAAGGGAAGCATGGTTTTAAGTGAGGTTTTATTTTTATTAAAGCATGACCTCATGTTAACACTAACATTACACCTGTTAGATGTTTGTACATTTATAAAATGTATAATCACTAAATCATTGACTGTAAACATCTGCATTTGTTTTGTTAAAGGCACATCAATGGTTTATTTTATTTGCACAATTCAGATTCCGTCCACCTCAGACGGTGTAATTGTGGTAGTTGAACCGGTTTGCCAGTTCACCAAATGGCTGCTGTGTTGTTTTTTTTTTTTTTGTTTTTTAAAAAGGTGTAAACTTTTATATTTTGAATTGCTTGTTGCAACATTTCCACCCAGTGTTCAGGCAAATGCCATTAAAAAGTTAAAAGAACTCTTGTGCTCTCCTGTTACTGTGACTCATGAAGTTTCTTCAGATCATGAACTTTATAAATTTAGTGCTAGCCAACATATTTGCTGATTTTTAAACAATATAATTATATGGCATGTGCCTTGATTGCTCTGGTATTGCTGGGAATATGAAATCCATCTGGGGGAACTGTAATGACCTTAACTAGTGGAATCCTGGAAACCTACTTGGGCCTTTTTAAAAAAGTCTCCACATCCTTGGACTTCAGTCAGAACAATTTTAAATAACATTTCTGCAGATATGAGTCCTAAAAGGGACTAAAATTTGTGTTAAATGTTACAAGGTTGTGAACCACCAGAAAACACAACATATATGCCAACTGCAGATGTACATGCCACATTTGACAGCCATACAAGGCAGCAGACTTGTTCCAAGAAGCAACTTTGCTGAGTTACAGCTAACTAGATAACCTACCCAAGTAAAGCCTAGATCAGTCCATGTCCAGATTGTACTCAGCATCATTTTCCAGATAACTCTGTACTTCTTGGAACAGTCTCTTGAAGTATACACATATACAAACATACATCGGACACTCCCAAACATTGGCCGGAGCAGCTTGTACCTTGGACGTGATTCAAGAGTCTATCGAGGTGCAAGGGGGCTTATATAACCACTGGCTGGGAACAAGCCCAGACCTGGAAGTCCTGTGTTTACAGTCTACTCCATGGTTATGTCAGAGTGCACCAGGAAGAACAAGCTCCTGAGGTGCTCATCGAGATGAAATCTTACCGGCCATACACCAAACCATGTGAAAAAATACTCACATTAATTCAAGTGCACTACAGAGCACTGACCTCTCAGATCTCGATTGGGTTGTTTCTGTACTTTTTATTCAGGTCAACATTATGTGTAATGTATTTTTTTAAGGGTCAGTTCACCCAAATTATAAAAAAAAAGAAAAGATCCATTTTTCTCACAAACTCACGGTGCTGTTGAGCCTTGCAGATAGTTTGTTTAAGGTGCCGGAGATTTAGATATCTGATTTTGGCGATTTCCTCCACTCCAAATACAATGGATGTGAATGGAATTTGGTTTGTGTTGCTCAAAGCACTAAAAAAAAAAAAACAACATTTAGAAAACAACAGGTCTTTCCAAAAACAATGAGGTCTCACTCTGAATAGTTTTCATAGGGACTATTTCTTCAATAGAAAGTAGTTCCAATAAAAACTGTCCACAGCGAGGTCTGCAGATTTTTCTGAGTGACAGGGAAATTGTTTCTGGAAAGATTACAACTGATTTTTGCAGCTGACTGGATGTGACCTGCAGGAGGATAGGGAGGCCTTCCAACTGAGATTTGTTTGTAAAAAGTGTGATTTTTGAATTGTAAACTGAATGCGAAGTGAAAATGTGGTTGTAGGTTGCAGGCTTAGTGAAGAGATTTGGAACACCCAACAGTTTTTAGTAACTTTTGTAGGTTCCAGTTTTGGTGTGTAAACATTAAAATCTACGATTGCAAATGTTATTGGGTGTCAAGAGTCAGTGCAAAATTATTTAACATGGCAAAGGGAGAACAGGGACTTAAAAGCTTTACAGGATAGTCGCCAAAGACCACAAAATTATGATTTCAAAAACCACAGTTGATTCAATACTACTGTGATAATCTCAAAAAATACTGTGTAGAACACGGAGTATGAAACACAAAACCCAGACTCAAGAGGAAAGGAACATAGTCTGATGAAGTGTTTTGACTTGTGTGTTGCATGCAGAGGGGTTTATCTTCAGGGCAAGCCAAAGGATACCCTTCAGCTGTTAAGGTGGTATTTTCACCTCTGATATGAGGGTCCATTAGCAGTGATGACTGCTCTGTATATTTATACAACAGCCACCAGATATGGAGCTATGGACCAGCACCGGTCACAGCAGCTATGTGAGTATCAGGAGTAATTTATGGCCTCCCAAATCTCTTTTGACCCATGTTCATGTTTTTGTGTAGGTTTTAGCTTTTTTAAATTCCAAATATTGTTCATGTTTCTATTATTTTATCTATCCTTTGTGGGTGAAGTCCACATACACCATGTTAATCTGTTGTCTTCAACAACACTGAACAGAAAAAAACGAGAAGAATTCAAAAGACTGATTTAGCACTCCTTTATTTTCAGTTGGCTCCTCCTGTTAGTAAAATGGCTGATGCATTTCTTCATATGTACACATGACCTATAAAAATAGACAAATGAGGGAAAAGCCAGAGGAAATGTCGCTCTCATCATTATGTACATCCATATAGAACATCATATTTTAATCACACTATTAACACAAAACAAACAAACCTAGAACAGATGTAGTGCTCAACTTAGGACACTGATGCAAACCTTGTTTTTTTATCTTCTTCTAAAACATCAATGACATCAAAGAGAACCACAGACTCCTCATCACAAAAACAACTTCTGAAAAGTAAGAATGGCTTCAGTACAATTTACACTGTTTTACAGGTGAACATCCCATTCACAATTATCGTGAATCGCCCATTTTTAAACATAACTCAAATAACTTAAATAGTAGACATCCAAATAATCTGAGTGAATTCACAAATTTAGCAGTTAGCAGCATTGCCGTATCAACCGGTACCCCTCATTTTGGAATATAATTTTTCTTTTTACATCATCCATTCATTCATTTTCCCATTGGACAAAAAATATATAATCGATTTCCTTCCGTACGGGTATATATTTTATGGACAAGAAATTTTTCAAAATGCTAAGACCTGCCATGTCGGTACGGGTACTCACATCGTCGTTACAAAAATAAGAGCTTTAGTAGAAAAGCTGTATTGTTTGGTTAAGTGTAGGTTGGTACGGTATGGGTTCACACTAAGCTCTGTTAAATGCAGAATCATCCACGGGTTTGCATCGAGCATATCTACAGAACAATTAAATAACCTAATGTACATGTATGAGAATAGTAACATCAAAAAACGGAAGACGTGGCTCAGTGCATTTGACAGAAACTCCTTTGTCTCCCTAACCCTCGAGCAATCACAAGGATTTCGAAGCCCTTTGCGCTACATGTGTTGGTTCACGTCTGTGCTGTAACATCGCAGCTGGATAGCAACTTAAAAGAGTTTGCTGTCATGGATAGAAAAGTACAGTCTGTCTTATCAGAAAAAAAAGCTCTTGGAAATACTCCTGTCACGATGCAAACAAAAATACTCAAGGCAGATTTTGTCCACCAACCCGGACGCGTTAAAATAAAACTGAACCAAGAAATGTGGAGGCTGGTAGAGACTGTACCTTTAAATGATTGTGTGTGTGTGTTTGTAGGTGTAGGTGTGAAGAGGGTCCTTTAAGTTGCTGAGCCAGCAGACACAGCATGGTCCTCCGGATAGTGAGCCGTAGTTACTATATATACTGTATTCCCTATTTATCAGTCTAGGCATAGGGCGTCTGTGGGGATCACAGTGAGAGTAGGTCAGTTATCTGTGTGTGTGTGTGTGTGTGTATGTGTGTGTTCTATATCAAGAGTTGTGCGTATGTGTGTGAGGGCACATTCATGTGTGTATGAGTGCATTATCGAGCCCCGGGACCACCAGGGCCCTTGCCTTTCCTGACTGCACCATGGCTGCTGTGGTGGTGGCCGTGGGCCAGCTGTTTGTGGGGGCTCGGGGTGGAGGCGCCTCCTTTGGCCTGGGGAGAGGAGCTCCTGCTGGGGTTGAAAGCGGGGCTGGTACCAGACCGGCCCAAGGAAGGCTGCAGGGGGCTGGACGCAGAGAGGCCTGCTGGAAGGAGGGCCGGACATGGACATGGTTAGTCTCTAGAAGAAAGAACCGGGACTTTTCATGTTTACCTTTACCTCTTAAAACATTAAGCAAAATGTCCATTTCCACAGCAATAATATCATCAATAAATGAGTCGTGTTCCTATTTGCCTTTTTACTCCAAACAATGTCAGGTTACCATGAATGAAGCTCAGCACTTCCTCCAGAATTTTCATGTTAAAAGTCTTACAGCTTTCCCCCTTAAAATGTAGGCTTTTAATGTGAAAAAACATGAGGAGGTGTTGAGTTTTGTTGCTGATCCTTTAACGTCAATCAGGCAAAGAAGAAAAAAGTAGAATTTATTATGTATGAAAACATTGTTTCTGTTAAAAAAATAGAAACTCAGAGCAGCAGAGTGGTGAGTATGACATGACTACTGATGGATTTGTGGAATATGGTATTTACATCATACCCTGATATGTTTCTAGTAGGCCAAAATGAATTCCCCAGTTCCCACAGTAAATTTCAAGTTTTAACCTTCTGTTCCATACGCCAGAACAACAAAGTCACTGAGAAAGAAGCTTTGAGAATGATGTTTAGGCCAGGTCAGCAGAACAGATCACAAACACACAAACACAGCGTGATGTAGCTGTTACTACGAGTCAGCTAACAAAGGCCTTTCTCTTCAGTTGTAACTTGTTTTTAGTGAAAAGAGGCTAGTTTAGCTTGTTGTTGTGCTTGTTTTTGATTACCCAGAGTGTCCCCAAAATGTGAAACAATAGAGAAGAAAACTTCCGGATTAAGGAAAGTAATTCCTTCTACCTGATGTCAACAGCCATCAGAGATGTTTCAGTAAGAAATGTGATAACATCTATCCATCCATCCATCCAAGCTATAAAATATTCACTGACCTTTAGAAACACTGTAACCGTAAGCAGCATACGCTGCTGCCGATGCAGCTGCCGCGCCAGCCATCGCTCCCGCCATAGCTGCCGCGCTGCCCGCTGTCGACTTGCGCCCGCGTCCTTTCCCTCCGGACTTTGCGCCGCCTCCAGATCCTTTAGGCCGCCCCCGACTCCGTCCAGACCGACCTCTGCCGGGACTGATCGTGTCCGAGGCTGAAACACCTGAAGAGGCAAATGGATGAAAAAGATCAGAAAAAAAATATGTCTCCTATTTATGTGCATCTATTGAGAGTTCTTTGGATTCGTACTGACTTAAACAGATGATACAGAAATCATGTTAGGCAGAAATACAGTGTTGTAAGAGTTGTTCTGTCTGGCTTGGCCAAGTCCTTCAAAGATATTCAAAGTTTTACTGTAATATAGAAGAATTATTACACATTAATCATTAGTCATCTTTACCCTAAGTACAGATTCAAGCAAAACCTGGAATACTGCTCTTATTTTCCACACAGTTTGCAGAATTACAGCCAGTGTCTGCATCACTGGTAATGTGCCTAATCCTTCCCGTACCTTCTCCCCCTCTTTTCGACTGCCCACTCTCTCCACTGAGTCTTTATTTTCATCCAAACACTGTGGTGTACAACCCGTCTGTAGGGGGAGGGGGGGGGGGGGGATGAGCCTATCCTATCAGTAACACCCAGGCACAGATGAAAACCTCTCCACAAATCCCTCTCTCTTACCCTACCTTCAGACCCTTAATCTCACTCTTCCTCCCTTTTCACTCGCTTATCCAAGTTCACCAATTGCTAACATATTCTAACCTTCGTTCCGTCGTTCAAACCTTTCATTAGAACGTCATTCACGTCTCTGAAAGCACCAACTTTTTCCCAGCTCGCCGGCGCTTTTTAGCAGCGGTCATTAATAATCTGTCTGGCAGGAGCCTCTTAGCATGGCAGCAAAAATCCCAAATGGGTTTCAATGAAGCTGCATGAATTTAGGAGGGATTACCTTATTGCAAAGCATCCAAAGTACAAATATATAAGCAATATAAACTATAGGGCTCACTATCTATCTGGATCCCACAGTGCAGAGCTGATGCACTGTAGCCAAGTCAAAATAAAACCCTCATAAATCTAAATAAGCAGCTGCAAAACACAGATGAGGTAACGGACTACTTGTGCACGCAAGCCTATAAAAACACAAATCCTGATAGTGGTGAGGTAATATCACTGGACTTCTGTGTGCTGTAATGACCTTCATGTGAGTCACACTGTTCTAACACGATGATACTGTCTCATAGATAACACAGGTTGTTTTATTTGGAACATTTAAAGAGTTTGGAATGAGGTGCAGCTGCAAAGATTGTTTGTGTCAGGATTATCTGAAATTAGGAAACCATCATATATGAACAGTGTGGGACAGAGTATAAATAAGAATATTCCTATAAGAGGCCAGATAGTTCTATGTACTAATTATATCCTACACTTTAGGGTTAAATTTAAAAGATTTTAAAGCTCCAGACTGATTTGAATTTCGTCAGTAAAAGTAAAAGTAAAAATAAAATTAAAATAAAAAGTAAAAGTAAAAATAAAATTAAAAGTAAAAGTATCAATACCACTCTGCAGAGAGCAAATTATATGTGTCAAAAGTAAAAGTACACATGATGCTAAATGTCCCCGTTCACAGTGTTAGGTTAGTATATATATCAATATTGGATTATTAATGATTTATTACCACGTAAGCAGCATTTTAATGTTGTAGATGTTAAATCGGGGCCAATTTCAAACAATAACTAGAGCTGTCAGATAAATGTAGGTTTAAAAAAGGTACAATATCTTTATAAAATGTAGTGCAGTCAAAGCATAAAGTTGCATAAAATGTAAATTCTCAATTACAATTACCTCAAATTTTACTTAATTACTGTACTTAAATAACTGTATTGATTATTTTCATGAGAAATTAAAAAATCTAATAATGCATTATTTTGTTTACCCCAGAATTGATTGTATTGTGTAATAAAACAGCTATTATGCAATGGGACAAACCAAAAGTGTTACTTATCACTCTGGCTCGATCTCAAAAAAAGGTACTGGCAGTTACAAAGTGTATTGTTCCTCTTGCTCAAACATCGAAGTCAAAGGTCGGCTAAAATGTATTTGCTCTCTCACCATTCATGTTGTCGGAGACTGATCCAGACACAGAGGAGGGGGAGTTGGTGGCACGAGACTGATGCGCAGAGGACACCGGATCGTCCACGATCACCAGCATGTCGCTGCTGCTCTCGTCTGCATCGGCATCCGGGGGCAACGAGCCCGGCTGGAGCTCGCTGCTCAGGGAGATCTGACCGTGCACAGGAGGACACACAGACATACACACAGGCTAGGGGTCAGCACCACAGGGAACAAGGGACCCGGACCGGTACGGCAAAGGAAACGATTGAGGAACAATGCAAGGAGGAGCAATGTGGCAAAGGAAGGGAAGGAGGCACAGGAAGAGGAGAAAGGATGGAGAGATAGAAAGTAAGAAATAAAAGAAGTAAAGAAGGGAGTGAGGAAGTGAGAGAAGGTGGAATGAAAGAAGAAAGTAACACGTGGAAAGAGAGGAATCAAACCAAAAAAGGAGTAAATATTAAGAAGAGACAGTTTGTGGATTCACACCAAGTGAGCTAATGGAGCAGCCATTACCATCGTCTGTATCATAAATCACACTTATTTTTCTCCTCCTCCACTTTGGTAACAAAACAATTACTCCCCCCTGGCTTTCCCTCACCTCACTAAAGGGACTTGGCATGGCCGAGTCCATCTCAACACTGATGAAGGAGTCGTCTCCATCCGCAGAGAGGTTGGAGTTGTCGGCTGAGGGGGCATGAGAGATGACCAGGTTCACCTCCTTTTTCCTCTTGTTCTCCGACTCCTCGTTCTTCTTCTGCATGACAGAAACAGAAAAGGGGGAGCGGGAGAGGGAGAGGGGACAGATTAGGTTTCATACATTTTACACCCATTCCTTGTCGTAGCTGAATCTCACATCATCTCCTCTCAGTCATCAGTCTCCTCTTCATAGACTAAGGACGTCCGTCTGTCCAGAGTCCAGAGCAAGGTAACTCAACAAGTACAGGCCAGATTGTCGTGAAATCTGGTATGGATACGGTCCCCAGGGGTTGACATCTAATGATTTTTGTGACCCCCCTGACCTCACATCTAGCGCTACTTAAGCCCATGACAAGGTATCTCAAACGAATGGTTGGATTTCCATGAAATTTGCTCTGGTTAATCGTGATCCCCAGAGAACAAATCCAAATCTTTTTGTCGACTCTCTGACCTGACCCCTCTGGTCAAACTCTACACTTATACGCAAGAAACATTAACATCTAATAGTCTGACTGAAATTAAGTTTACAGAGCAAATTCATGCTCCCTGGAGGGTGAACCCTTTGCATTTTGGACACTGTGTGAGCCAAAAAGTCATCTTTGGGCAAAAGTTGTCTCATAATCTAATATAAAGATCATCATGATTTGATTAGCACAGTCATGTTCATGAGAGGATTTTGATATAAAGGCCCCCCTGGTCTTCTAGGACATTCCTCCTCTATGTTTGGAGTCATTACAGACATGGTGTTAATGCAGCCTCTATTGATGGCTGCTTGTCGTCCTCCATTACCTCATTCCTTCCCCTCTAACCTCATCACGTTCCTATTTATCATCCCACATTTGCTCTTTTCTTCCTTCTTTTCTTCATTCTTCTCTACGCTCTACCAACCATGCAACTGCACACGCCCCGAGACGACTGCTAACATTTGAGGTTTCCGCCCATCACGTTGTACCGTACCTTCTCGGCGTACTTCTCCCTCTTTCTCTTGCGTTCTTTCACCTTGCTGCTCTCCTCCTGCTGCCTCTTCTCCTCCTGTCTCTGACGCACTAAAGGAGGAGACACATTGTATTATCGTTACGGTCAGGGATAGCGTTTATGCAAAGAAGACAAAGGCGTGTAAAAACACTCACATTTCTTCTCAAGCTCATCGTCATCCAGTAACAGGCTGACCACCTCTTTGGGTTTGAGTGTGTCTGGTTTAAAGTTGCCTCCAGAGATCACCACCCTTTGGATCTTATTTAGACAAGAACAATAAAGCATTAATAGACTGACTCTCAAACTGAATCTGTTCCCCCTTTGCCAAATTTTGGACGTTGTATGAATGAGTGCTTGTGTTTCAGACCTCGCTCTTCTCCTTGGCCCGCTGCAGGATCCTCTCCTCGATCGTACCCTGACAGATGAGCCGGTAGACGGTGACCTGCTTGGTCTGACCCAGCCTGTGAGCTCTGTCCATGGCCTGCTGGTCCACTGTGGGGTTCCAGTCACTGTCATAGAAGATGACCTGAAGGGGAAAACAAAACGTTACTTTTCAACAAAAACAAGATATCATTGCTCAAGTGATTGTTATTGTTTGGAACATGATTCAATTTGTGCAATGAAAGCTCAAACATGATGCAGATGCTCCCTTCCCTTCGTCATTTCTGAGACTAACCACAGGGATGTGTTATCCCCAGTGAACTGCCCTTTAACATGACAGATGTCTTGTGTTAACAGTCATTGTCTCACTCACAAAGTCATTGTCATGAAAGCTAATCCCACTTGAACGGGGACACACAGGGAGATTATACTGAGAGAGAGAGATCAGCATTTATATATGCATGTTCACACCCCTTATGCACACACATATACATATGATATTGTCAGTATGTCAACATATTATCCGAAGACAGACAAACACACAACAGATAATGTAAACCACACTGGCTTTCGATGTATTTAGGATATATTACTGCTGTTGAAGCTTTGAGATTGTGATCGGTGCAGTGTTTTTCCTTCAGTGACTCACAGTGTCAGCCGCAGTCAAGTTAATGCCGAGCCCTCCAGCCCTCGTACTCAGCAGAAAGACAAAGATATCCGTCCTGCAGTGGGCAGTGGCGGAGGGAGGGAGCAGAGAGGGGAGGGAGAGGCACACAAAATCGAAGGTATCATTTACAGCTGCACAGTACAAATATCCATATACAGTATCAGGGCACAAAATTAAGTTACAATGCAAGTTAAGAACCATGTCAACATTAATTCAAAGCCTGGCAGCACAACTGGGCATGATTCACAATGACACAGTTTGTTATAACTCATTAAAACTTTAAGAGGAGAGAGGCCTGCGAAATCAAACCTGTACCTGATACCAATTGAAGAGGGCCGCCGCAAAATAAACCACAAGCTCTCTCACCTACAACAAGAACCAGGCCGGCGCCTCAGAGCCGCACGCTAATGTAAACCAGAGCATGTGGAGGAAATATAGGCACACGCACATATTTGGACGCACGCATGTAAGATTAAACTGTTCGCTGATTGCTGCAATATATACGAAACAGCAGATTTACGGGTAGTTTTTTGGCAAAAATAGAGGGGTGTTTGGTTTCCTGCACAGACTCAAACACACACGCTGTAGATCATATCTGTCTTTACCCACCGGCTCTGGAAGTCAGCCACCATGTCTCTGCGCTCAGAAATCTTGGAGGATCCATCGAGGCGCATGTAGGTGTGCTTACGGTAAACCATGTACTCCTGGAGAGATAAAAAAATAATAATAATAATGAAACAATTATGTAGGCCATCTGCAAACGTTCAAATATTTGCTGGTTATCAAAATAACTCATTTTTAAATTGCTTTCATGAAAAGTTCTGGGTCCAGTCCTGCGCGGAATTCTTGAATAAGGTTTGAATTCATGGATTTGTGCAACATGACCACAACCTTCACCTTCACTACCGATTTTGAAACCAACAAACTTACAGACTCTCCAAACTCGAACAAACTGGAAACTGTTTTTCCTGAGTTTGAGCTCTCAAATATGCTTTGCTATTTAACTCTTTCCCCGAGGAGCAGATAAGCCCTGCAGGTCTACTAGTTAAGGTCCAAGGGTGAAGAAATACTAATCTGTAATGTAAGATTTTCTGTGTGACAGCAACTTTTGCGTCCAAAATATCAACATCCCACATTTCTTATGCGTATTTGCTGACTTAAAACCTCAATCCCAGCCCAGAGAGACATTGAGAAATGCCAAATTTGATATTCTATCCCCCCCCCCCCAATGTCTGCTAAGCTGTTCTGTATACGTGTGTGTGCGTGTTTGCGTGTGGGTGTTATGTCCGATGGGAGGGGGTTCTTGAGTGCAGTGAACAGCAGTGATGAGGTGACATGTTGATCTCTTTTTAAGTGTTGGCCCGAAACCCCTGACCCCCTCACTCAAACATGTCAGTGCCCCTGAAACCAAGGAAGTGGTCACAACTGCTGGCACACATCACAACTCACCTCTCACAATCATTACCAATGATAGCAATGATTTGACACTATGTTTTCTGTGACCCCCCAAACCTCGTGACACTTGGGGCCTCCTGCCCTCCTCTTTCTGTGTGTGTCTGGCTCTGTTCCCAACAGCCCCATCTGCTCTGAGTGAACACTACATTAGGGACCATTAGCCCCGTGCTCGCCAAACTGCTGCTGACCTTGTTGAATTGAGGTTTGATGGTTTGCCAGCAGGATGTTGCAGATATTGTTGCTCTTGTAGAAAGCCTTATTCAGCCTTCTTTATCTTAAAGACTCATTTATGGTTGAATCATCAGAAAAAAAGTTTCAGAAGATCCCATAGCCTCGTCTGTTCAACTGCCACGTGTTGAAGTTTGTTGAGTCCTGCTATGGAGTTCCTCCAACAGTGCTGCCACACTGAAATCTATACCTCAACAGCTGGTAATTTCCTCTTGCATTTTGTTGCAAATGTTATAAATCAAGGTGTGGGTTCAGGTCAACCTAACTGGACAAAATGTCCAACTAACTGTCAGCAGGATCATATTTAGTAAAAACAAACCTTGATGGTTGTGTTATCTGACAAACACACTTGAAATGATGTATGAGAGGAGAGAGGCATGGGAGAACACACAGTGGTTTAAAAGCATGATGAAATTTCCTCTTTCCCGTCTTGTATTTCTGTCTCCGCTCAAATTGGATTTGTGCTTTAAGTCTTCGGAGTTGGCACTCGCCCGTGCATGAAAACCACCTCTTAGAGAAAGCGAGGACTGGCAGCCAGGTTGTTCTCAACTTTTCAAACAATAATGAGTCCCCAAAGTCAAGAAAAGAAAGGGAAAAAACTCTCAGAAGTACATGGTCACATTGTGTATTTATTACAGTTCTTGGGAACACAGTGTGCATGGTCACAGTCTGTTCCCGACTCAACAACTGCAAAAAAAAATGCCACTTAAAAAGAACATGACGTAGTGGCACTATAAATACATTTTAGCCAGCAAACAGTGTAGACTGCCAACACTATGATGTGTTCATTAGAAGTGCAACACACACCAGTGTGTCATAACTGCTTTTAGCGCTGTAATGCATACAGTGGCAACATATTCTACCAGCCTGAGACTGGAAAAGCCATCAAAACTCGTTTGAACGCTGCAAGTTGTATAAAACCTTTAGCGGCTCCGGGGGGAGCGGCGCAAAGTCTGACAAATTGCCTCAAGCGATGGCACTCGAGTCACCGTCGGCTGGGTTTTAAAACTGCGAGTTAAAGAAAGGGAGCGCTCTCTCTCCCTCTTTAGCTCACTCCTCATCCCTGTTCGAGGCCAGAGGCTCCAGGCTACATTAGCAGCTATTAGCATAACACACACAAATATCTGAACCATCGGCACTCTGGGTAATGTAGGTGCCAGGTTTGACGAATGTGTGGAACAGAAAATATCTCGCTCTCTCTGGCTGTGCTGCATCAGTTTTAATCCTTTTGAGTCCCAAAATGTTTTGCAGTGCAATGCAAAAGTGGTGGAATACTCCTTTAAGCCACTGCACATCAGTATAAACATGGATTTACAGTAGCTCCACTCACATCTAAGAACCGTGTTCCACTCCAGCCTGTTGCATGAACGTGACGGGAGCTTGGAAAATATCCATCCATCAGCTTCACTTACAGGCCACAATAAATAAACTTTACTACCCATAATCCCTTTAACACGGCTCTTAATTTGTTGTCCCAGGCTACACTTTTCTTTTTCTACACCCACAGTGTATAAATATATAATAAGTGATAAAGAGTAGAGATAAAGTCAGAATGTATCATAAATGCATCATAAAAAAATCAAAATTTAATCAACAGTATTCCACTTTTCTACTGGCTAATAATGAGGAGCTGACAGGCAAATGTAGTCAGAGCTGAATATCTGTAATCTGTATTCTTTGATAAAAGAATCTGCTGCTGATTTTCCGGCTGCAGTACCAAACATTCAGAGTGGGCATTCCCGGCAGCACTGTGATCTAAGCCGACAGTAAAGTGCCGTCTAAGCAGCCGCAGACACACAACTCAAGCAGCAGGGCAGTGACTTGGCGGTCCTGCTCCACCATCGACTGCTGCCAGAGAAAACCAATGATGTTATTCTTCTTTAGGCCACCCGGATCTTGGGCGATCCATCACCCAATACCGTGAAGTCACCAGAAGAACCGGCAGCCAACCGGCGACGAAAACAATGACGCTAATGACAGAGATTAGCATCAGCCTCTCCTTCACTCTTACTCTTAGTCACAGTCTCATGTTCAGGAAATCAACTCCATCTGCAGAAGTTTTTTATCCCCGACCGATGAGAAGGATAATATGGACGAGGAAAACTGAAGCCAGATTGGGTGAATATATGAATTGATTTGTGGATCTCTTTAACCCACGAGCAGAGATGCTGTCACAGCCTCCCATTTACTGTATGAGGTCACTTATTCTGTAAAATAGGCCATGTGATATTCCCTAATTATACCTGGAAATCACAGCTTGGAGGGATGACTACAGGCGGGACATGTCGGTGAGAAGAACATTGACACAGAACGACTGGCTTGCTGTTTTCCCTCGGCTGTAAACACGACTTTCCAGACACACAGGAAGGCAGTCCTTAACCACCTGGGCCGGGTCCATCTGCCATCAAAAGATTTGGCTGTGCAAACAGCGCTGCACCGTGTGAATGGGGAAGGAATTCCCAATGACATCATGCCAGAGACTTTTGGCTCCATAGTGATGTTTGCTACAAATATGGAGGCAACAATAGAGCGTTGCACCGAGACTTTCGACACATGACCGCTGGCAAAATTGCTCTGCGCTATTGTTTTCCTATGGAGATCGGTGACGCAGATTTTACAAATTATATGAACTTCAAACCCGATTGCGCCTGGCCTCCAAAAAGATTACAGCCGGCCAAGAAGTTTAAACGCAGAGAAGGTGGTTTTCTTCAGCCCTTGTTCATTAATTACCTAAACAATATGCTGACATATCTGCGCTGACTCTGTGCCCATTAAAGCAGCTCAGAGCACTTATCCCGTGTAGATAAAGGCAGTAAGGCTTGCTAAAAAGCGCCCTGCCGTTTATTATTTCTGGCCTTGTGTTACTTACATGTTCCCATCTTTCCCCCTCCTATCTTTGTCTTCTGCTGAATTTCTTTCTCTTCTAACCCAAAGACCCTTGCCACTCCCATCACCCCCTCTCCTCTTTCCTCACTCCTTCCAGTCATCCCTCCCATCTGGCTGCCTCCCCTGCAGATGAGACCCCGCTAATTAGCCCTGACCTGTTAATTAGCCGTCTAATGAGTGCGCTAACGAGGGACAGGCAGGCTTATTAGAGGTACTGGAGCTCAATACCTCGCCATTGGAAGGGGACCAGTTAAACAACTGGCTTGGAACAACAGGGATGTATGCAAATGACACATTACAGGTGTGTTGTCAGAGATTATTTTTGGTGGTTGGTACACGTGTGAATGTGTGCATATTTGTGTTTTATTTCACGGTTCCAAAGTCTTCAATTATGGCACAATTAAAACTAAATTGCTTTTTAATTAACAATTAATTTTAGATGAGCAAGAGTTTAGGAAACAAATCACAATGACTGTCCCCTGCGAGAGAGAGCGTGTGTGTGCTATTACCTCCAACAGGTCTATCATGCGGGTCATTTGGGAGTAGATGAGGACTCGGTGTCCCTGGGCCTTTAGCCGACTCAGTAGGATATCCAAAGTGTGCAGTTTGCCGCTCTCTGTGATCAGGCTCTCTTTATCTAGAATAATGAGAGGCAAAGAAATAAAAATCAAGACTTCACTCTCATTTAACACAGTCAGAATGTCCAATAAAACATTTAAAAATGCATTTTTTAAATCAACAAAACAGTCAAAGCTTGTCGTGTCACTCTTTATACAAAGATTTAGTGAGTTAACATATCACAATATAATACATCTGCTTACTGGCATGACACAGCAAAGCAGTCCGATCAATTCAGAGGTTAATAACTCTCTCCTAATCAATACAAGTCTTCGATAAGGCTGCATTCTCCAGGATAAAGACCCTTTCACCAGAGTGGATCAGCCTGGGGATCAATCCTCCTAAATCTGTCCCTGATCTGGCGTTTGTTTAAAGAAAGCGTGTGCCTTACTGACAGGACTTACTGATGACAGCAGAGAAAGCGAGAAGGAGAATAAAAGAAAGAGATATTGGGAGAAAAGTGATTTACACTCTCATTTCACACAATAGCACAAAAGAGGAACAAATAGGCCCGGCAGTTGGTCTTGGTCACGTTGCTGCCACCGCCACCGCCACGTCAGGTGTTCTTCGGCCGTCAAATGATTGACCACGGAGAGCAAATGGGGAGCGATCTGACCCTGGGTCTGCTGTTGAAGTGGTTCCCTCCGCGTACAGCTGATGAGGAATTAACGTCATCTGGCACAATGACAGAATGAGAAAAGGGCCGGGGCTGCCATCGACCCAGTGACAGGCACACTATGGTGTTTGACCAAGGGGTCGCGACCCTGAGTGGGGAGAACCTAAGGCCAGGTCCAGGGTCAGGTGACAGGGTCAGGCCAGGGTTACAAGAGAGTCCCTTTGGGAGAGTCAGGCTTGGACGTCTCGGACTCGACGTGGGACACTTGTTCCCAAGACCTTTTGTACAGTGAAAACCTGGGCTTATAAATATTTCCCATTCATATTTCCTTGCTTTGTCAATGCAATGTAACCAACCGCATTAAAATCACGTGCCACTAATCCAAAACACGAGGTCGGAATATTTAAACTGAGGCTGTGATAATAAATGCATACGACAACTTCCTCCTACAATATCCGTAAACCCCAATATGAAGTCATCGCTTAAAGACAATCGGGACGCTCCATGATCCAACAAGACTCACGAAACCAACTGGATCATTCTCCATTTTTAAGCGGTAGCATTCTATGCTAATGTGTACTCGGGCTGAACCCTGACCTGTGACCCTTTAGTACAGGCCCCCAAACAAGGTCAGGGCCTGTAGAGGTGTTAAAGAGGAACTAATAGAACAGATGAACAGGGGAAACACTCAGGGGAGGTATTGTGGAGCTCACCTACAGGTCAGTGTGGAGTGTCAGCCCTTTCACATAGATTTGGCCCTGGTCACAAGGTCCAAGGCAAGTGTCGTCAGGATGAGCCCTGATTAAAGTTAGGTCTTTAATTTCACTTGCTTGGGTTTCCTCCAGACAGCTGGTGTATTGCGGACAAAGTATATATGTTTTTCACTATTGTTGTCATTCCTTGTTACATTCTGAATGAAAATACTTGAGATGAGTTGGGCTAAAATTCTGAAAGGAAACTAAAGAAATGGAAATGGGGGCATGGGAGGATAATGAAAGATACTTGTAATACACTAATAGCAAGAGACAATAAACTAAATATGAAGCAGATCCAACTTAAATCTAGATTTATTGGAAAGTAGGCAGTTGTTACATTGCTGTGGCTCAATATGGTGCGTACCAAGAGACCAGCACACCGCAGTCCCTGAGATACACAAACACATGCCATCAAAGGCTTATAATTGGCCTTGGCGTCAAGGAAGTGGATGAAGTGAAAAGTAAAAAGAAGGAGAGAGTAAGGCATGCAGAGACTTAGACATGTGAAGAAAAGAAAAACGTCCAGACAGAGAGGGACAGACGGGAGAGTGAAGGGGGTCTGTGGTGGCTCCAGCTACGCTGAGGCGGTATTAGCACGGTGGCGGCGGCCGTGATGTTGTGGTTAAGATGAGACAGGCCTGCTCACCGCAGGTGCCAGTCTAACCGGGGGCCGCTGCTCAGTCAAGGGCACCAACCAGCGCTGCGGGCCACACTACCAACCACCCAGATGCAAACCACGACTTGGCAAAGATGCAAATGCTCATATAAGGCAATATTGCTCAACCCCTGCCACCAATCTGTTTCTGTTTAGAAGATTATATCTAAGCCTCCAGACTCCGATGTCATGTTTGAAGATAGGTTAAAGCCCCTGTCTGAGGCCAAACAGGACTAAATGCGGTATGTATTTAAACTAATTCTTGAAGGGCATAAACTGTAAATCTATAAATCCCATATTAAGCAGTTGGATACTATTATTTCTGTATGAAGAGGCAGGACAGTCAGGCTAATCCTCTTGTTTATGCCTGGATTATGAAGGAGACCATTAATAGGAGGGCTGCTCTGCTCCTTAAGAAAGCCTTCTGATATCTGACTAGAGGGATGATACCCCCTCCATTTTAAGCTTTGAGTACCAGCTGACGGGCACCGTCTGATCATGATTTGAACTATTTCAACATCCATAGAAAGGATTGATACAAAAAAAGGATGCAAAATAATCAAAGGAAAGAAGGGAAACAGATGTCCGACAGAAATGACGAGACTGTTTGCAAAAAAAAAAAAAAATCTCACTCCTGCAACAAGCCAAACTCCCTAAAGCCCGGCGATGTGGCTTACAGAGAGAGGTGGCCGAGTTCAAAACATTTAGTGCTCCATACAGAAAATCCCTATTTCTAAATATCGCTGTTATTCCCTATAAAGCGAAGCCAAAAGAATGAATAATTGCGATTTGGGAGGGCTTTGGTGGTCGGTCTCATTCCAACATAACACTTATGGCTTACATTACAAGCTACATGTGGCTGCAGTGAAATGCATGACCATAGGTCATAAATGTGAGCAAACTGGATGTAGTAACCATGCATGTAACATGAATTGTGGAGGGCTTAGAGGCATTAAAATGACTGGGTCTATACATCTGTGGCGTGTGGCGCTTTAAACGAATTGGCCTTCAAGATTCACTCAGTTAAAATGAGTTCACAGAGTAACAGCATCATACAGAGCTGATGGCAAAGCAAAAAGGAGTGCGAGATCACCTCGCCTCACATAAAACCCAAACGACAGGACCTCCAGAGTGAGTGACAAAATAAAAATTTGGATTTAAATGTCCTGAAATGGACGCAAAACAACTTTCTAAATGTGGACTGACAAGTACAAGGACTGCAGTGAGACCACACCCCAAAACACAAGCAAATCCCATGTGGTGTCACACCACTCTGTCGTTGCTATGGATACACATATCAAGCTTCACCACCTGCCCTGCCCCCCTTTCATAGCACCCCCCCCCCCCCCCCCCCCACCCACACGCCTAAATCCAATCCAGTCTAACAGCGGTATTCACCCAGCCAGCCCTCCCCATCTTACCTCCTGCTGGCAGATTAGGCTACACTCCTCTGTCCCTCCTCTCTCTCCCCCTTTTCTACCACATCCACTGTGCACCCTTCCAGCTCCCTCTCCATCCTCCTTCCCTCCTCCGCTACTACACACTCTCCCTCCCCCTTCTGTCTGTCCCCCGACGGTGTAATCCAATCCCTGTAGGGCCAGAGCCAGGGGCCTGACACGGTCCTGACCCAATTAGAGGCCTGCTGCCAGCTAATTAACCCCGGCCCAGCCCTGGTGCCTGGCGCCTGATACTCCCAAACCAACCACGGCGCTAATTTCATTAATACGCCACTACAATCTTCTGTCCTGTCCTGTCCCCTTCCCCTCTGTTGCCGCTGCTGCTGCTCCTGCCAAAGCCGAGAATGGAGCCGCCCTAACCAGAGAGGGAAGTGGGCCAGATGCGATCGAAAAGGAGGAGATGAGCAGCGGCGAGAAAAAAAAAAAAAAAAAAAAATCAGGAGCTGATGAAAGAAGATGGATGGATGGTTATGTGAGAAAGAGAGACAGATGGGGGGCCACAGAGCAGGTCGAATCAACGATCGAACCAAGCGTCAGCCCCTCACTGTATAATGATATATTACACTGTGCAATCAATAAGTCAATGGGCAACACTTGTTCAGCACTGCTGATGATGGAAATATTAGCCTGACACTACTTTGCTGCTTCTGCACCTATTGACAAAACTCAGACTCAAACTTAATTTTCTCGCGGCCGCAGCATCAGTACGGCTAAGAGCCAGATGCCGGCGGGAGGTTTCGAAAGCTGGGCACGAAGTGACGGAGAGAAAACAGGAGATTTTAAAGTCTTCTTGGGGTCTTGGTGAAGTCGTACAGAGGCTGCTGCTATATGTCTACTCTGGAACAGACACGCATTCCAGAAAAGCCCCCAAAAAAAATTAGCCTGCGTGACTACTTGTGACAGACAAGTGAGTGATGAACTGTGTTTATGCATGGATACATATGGATATATATGGAACATGTTTGCAAATACATCACTGTCTCCCTGTCTCCTCTCAGACATGTAAAAACACTGCTCTTGGTTCTCTAGGAGTCGTTAAGCAGGGGAAGAGACAGACAGTCTGTGGAGGACCCAGAGTTTCGTGGGGGAACTTCACCACACCACAGCAGCCCACTGTGAACTCTGTCATTAAGATAGATTACCGCTAGTTACCCCTGGCCAGCGCTGCCTCGACACACACCACAGATGAAAGCTAGCTGGCTAAGGGACAGAGTGAGACAGATACCACTTGGCCTCCATGTTTAAAGATCTCACCATAGAGGTATAATGTGGCTAATGTCTCCCCCTTCAGTCTACTTTGAGATTTAAGCGGTGTCAGTAAAACACACTTTTCTCTTCTTGTTCTTGTCACATTAATAGCCATAAATTAGACCAGGAAATCAAAACATCTCTGTCCCTTTACACACTTAGCTGGATGTTTTTGTTTTGCTTTCCTCTGGTAAATTCCGCAGACAGTTACCGGTGCCAGTTTAATGCAGCATTGCGACGGGCAGAGTCAGACGGTGATGTGGTGAGGCTGGCCGTCTGTGTTGTTTTGTGCCCGTCTATCAGATGGCCGGGGGAAGCTTCCTGCCATTTTGCTGGAGAGCAGAGTTTCTTTGAAGGGACAGGAAGGCAGAACTGCATTTCCCACAGCCTGATGTGGGCTGCTGGGCCAGGCCTGACTGGCTTCTCTCTCTCTCATAGTCTGATTGATACATAGACACACACACACTCACACATATCCCTTTACCATCCTATCCTTCACACACATCCACTCCTCCACAGCAGTGACAGTCCATTCCCAGCTCACGATAACGCTAGAAAAAGAATCAAGAGTTGGCGCTGTAGTGAGAAGGCCGTCATTTTGTGGAGCGGTTCCTTCTAATTACTGAAAGCGACACGGGGGCCACACAGACAGCGAGGAAGGTTATTTCTGTGTCGCACTGGAATGTTCTGCAAATAATCCCACGGCACGCAAATTCAAAAACTGCTTCCTCTAACCTGACGCATACCAATCTCTCTGCGTGGAATCGGCCTCCGTTTGAATATAAAGCAGCCCAACTGCTATATGTGAAGTTTCCGGAAAGTGAAAGAGAGGTGACCGCAGAACTGCAAGAATTTAGCAAACAAACAAGGTTGGAATGTCTCTCTAATTATAGCCGAAACCTCCTCTCTCCTGTCGTGTCCTGGCGGCTCAGACTAGATGACTGCATGGGTTCAATTCATGGCTGACAATACCCTGCATGCATCTTGCTCACTTCTCTGTGATCACCGCTGATGGGAACGGTGCAGCGGTGTCACATCATCGTCAATATTAACGTTACTAACGTGGAGTAGATAGTTCATTGTTTCGTGGATGAAAAACTTTGTCCTCACCATCATAATAACATCAAAAACAAAAAAATATCTGAGGCTCAAGACATTACAGCCTCAATTGTTTTTTCCTCCTGTGTGGCCTGATTCCTAATAAGTCCTCTGATTAGATTCCTCCATCGATATCAGTGGGCAGCCGTACTCACGCCATGGCGCTCAAAACAAACAGTTATTCAGCTCTGCCATTTGTTCTGAAAGGTGTGGGGCTGGGAGTGCAGAGGAGAGGGAGGGTGGGAAACTTCAGCTGGGCTACTGTACATATCTGGGCCTTGATGTGGCAACAATGTGTTCAGCGGAGGACGGGTGCCGGAGTGTTGGGTCACTTCCTTCCTACTGAGGCTGAGAAAGAAGTGGGAGACCAGACGGACTGCGAGGCAGCGGCCAGATACTGATTTCAGATCAGTTTGCCGTCCCGTCCGTTAGCGGGAGGGACGGGGGTGAAGCTTGTCCTCGGCCTGTGTGTGTGTGTGTGTGTGTGTGTGTGTGTGAAGAAAATGCAGCGCTGCCGAGCGTGGGAGAGTGTGTAGGGAGAGGTGAGAGACACCTCATTCCCCTGTGTGAGTTCCCTGAATGGACTCGATGGTACACACACACACACACACACGCACACACACACACACACACACACACACAGACGGACCATCTATTAGTGTTACCTAACTAAGCACTTGAACAATGACCAGTAGCTAAACTTCCTCGCTTTGTCTGCCTCCGTATAACTTCACAAGAGCTTTCAGAAGGTTCTCACACAGACACACAAATACTTGTTTTGTTTCTCACTTTTACACACAAACACTCTCACAAGTGCATGTATACACAGATGGGTACAAGGACAAAAATCAAGCATTACAATATTACCATCTGAGAGTGCGCGTTTATAGATTTTAAAAGGATTTCATGTAGTATCATGCACAATATGAAGTAAAAGTGTGTCTTCAAGTAGTAAAACCCACAAAATGAGTGCACTGTGGGCTTATCAAACAAGTGTAAAAAGGACACACACGTCCATTTTCTGTGCCAGGAACCTCTGTTACAACACAAAGCAAAAAGAGAGCAGTCAACATAATCCATGACAGAGACCGTTTATCAGAGGTAGAGGGGCTGAGCAGGTCAGTGAGAAGGGAAGTGTTGTCTGTAAAACTCTAATGGCCTCTCTCACCCTGACCATCCATCAGTCATCCGAGCCCTGGCAGCGAATCAGCTCCCACTCTGCTGCAGCTGACCCTTAACTCAACGAGCCCGAGCTCTACTGATAAAGCGCTCGCGAGCACACGTACACCCACGGCCCCCTGTATTGGGAGCTCAATGGAAATCGGTGGTAGGAGTTTATGTGAGTGGACTTCTGCAGAAGCCCTTTATCTCAGCAGTTCCATTAGATTGTGAGGGATTGGCTGCTTGGCAGACGGACAGGCAGTGACAGAGGAGAGTGATGTACCCGGCTCTGCCCTGCTGACCCCTGGGCTGGCCTCTGTAGATTCTCCCACGGGTCCCTATTTCACCCTTCAGTCAAAAAACTGGATATCCACCATTTGATAAAACTGTCTGTTAAAATATGACTCATACAAATGAAAGTAGAGCTAAACTATGAGTTAATATTACGGATGTTATGAACTTTTTTCCCACGGACTAACAGTTGGCTTTGGATAGTCATTTATCAGTTGCACTGATAGTTATTCACGAGAGGAAGCTCATTAATTTGTTACCCTTTAGCTACATAGCATCAGGTTGGCGAGTGAGAAACATACCAGGTATCCGAATGAAGGACCATCCATGTCGTGGGTAGAGGGCCATCACACCCCCAGGGGATTGTGGATGGAAGGCATTGGCCCTCGAGCACCAGTCTGAGGCAAGTTCGGGGGAGCCGTAGAGGAAACACTGTTTGAAGACAGTGCCCCCTCCGCTGCGTGTCACCCGCCACTCGTACTCTGCGCTACGGTCGTCACAATAACGCTCCATGGGAACTGCTGTCACCTAGGAAACCAAAAAGAAAGATTTGGTTTTCTATATTTGAAACAAAAGAAAATATTGTGCGGAGGAAAGAGAAGGGAGATTTCAGGATAACGTGATACAAGTATATTTATGTGTTTATTAATTTAAAAAACACAACCTTTGATTGGACTTTACTATCTACAGATTTACACTAGAGATTGAGGGAAAAGAGGGATAGTTTCACTGAATCAGCAGGTTCTGTGTGTGTGTGTGCATACGTGTGTGTGTGTGTGTGTGTGTGTGTGTGTGTGTGTGTGTGTGTGTAGGAAGATGGCAGGAGCAAGCTTAACAGTTGGTGAACAACCTGAGCAAGAAGCCCTTTTTAGAGGCTTTGTTTGTTTTAAATGCAGCTGGAAGCAAGTGGTGACCCCCACAGCCCAACCACACACACACACGCACACACACACACACACACACAAATTGCTCATTGTTGAAAGGCTACAAAGGCAACACGCACTGCGCTTCCCTCTTCCCTCTCCACGACCACCCAAACGCTTGGCTGTCTCACACACACACACAGACTGTCCACACAAACACACAGAGGACTTGCAAGAGTGCCTTTATCTGGCCGCACACACACACACACACAAACACAGATATATACATACCCTGGGCGTGACGGCTAGCAGGAACTTGGGTGGCAGTGTGGGCTGGCAGGGACGCAGCGACGAGGTGGCAGAGTTTCGACTGTGGATCATCACGTCTGTGTGTCCCATCATGCCGGGCCTGAGCGGTGTGAACACGAGGTCCTGAAACACACACACACACACACACACACACACACACACACACACACACACACACACAAATCTACATTACTCTGCAGGCCAAAACATCTTCACAAAAAGAGTGATTACATCTGAACGGTCAAATATATTCATTGCAGCATTTTCAAAAACACAAATCACAGTTGATGTTACATCTTCTGCTGAACTGATTGCTGCTTCGCGGGGAGATCAGGCAAACAAACTGAAACCTACAGAGGTTAGCGAGTGCAGCGTTCATGTTTTTTTTAATAAACTGCTCCAACAGCATATTTAAATTTTATTGGCCTACATGCCTGAAATGTTCTATAAAACATCAGCTAAATGCTTAAAACCTTGTCATTATGCAGCTTATATGATTTTAGCTGCGTACGTTACAGGATAAACCGCCTGATCATGTAATCTCTCCTGCAAAGACATACATTATACATACATTTTGAGCAACGGTTGAAGCTGAGGAGATAATAAATTATTCAAATATAATGTAGGTGTTAAAGGAATATATAAAGGTTATGTGTATGTTATTGTGTGACGCCACAGAAATGGTGGATACACAGTGCCATCTCATGGCAGAGTTTAGAGAATGACATCTCCACCGTGAGTTAGCAAGTACTCACACATACATACTATATAATAAACAATTACAATTTAAATGTATCCAAAATATTCAACATATGTCATGAGATGTGCTTCGCGTTGGGATGGACAGAAGGAGAGAGGCACAGAGAACACGTATGAAGCAGTGCTCCAGGAATAAAAACATGTTAAGAGTTGCCCCGGTTCTTTCAATTCGTCAATAGAAGCAGCAGGAAAGCTGAAGGCAACATTGACCACAATGTCAAGTACACAGCCAGAGACCGACGAGCCAAGCAGAGAGAAGAGAGCACCGTGAGCCAGCTACACACAGCTTCAAAAGAAAAACGAGGAGCTGAAAGGAGTTGGCATAAGCTGTGGGAGTGAGTAATTTCTAGGAGCTCAAGTGGGAGTCTGGGGTCAGCGCGATCATACAGCACACATACAGTATTAACTCTCAGGGTGTCTGTAAGTTTCAGTCTCATATTTAAATGTGCTTCTTAATATTTTTCTGCTCTTCGGTTCTTTAAGCTCCAGGGGAGGGAAAGCTAAGACGCTAGGCAGCTGCCTGACTCAGTGTGATGAGGCCAGGAGAGGAAGAGGAGGATGGAATTACCCCTACAGCTTTTCAAGTATTTTCTCCCCAACAAGTGAAGTTTCATTTGTTAGAGGATGGCGATGTGAAACATATCTGCTCAAAGGGTAACTGTTGAGTGAAACATTTGATGGGATGTTGTTTTTTAATGCTTTTTCAGCTCAGTACGATTAAAACACTCCTACAGCGGTGACCTGGTAGTGTATCTTCAGGCTGCAGCTGTTCACATTTTTTTGGAGGTGGTCTGTGTATTTGAACTGGCACCTTTGCTTTGTACTGTCTCTTTCTAACTAATAATTAAGCTTCTATATTGCCAAAAAGTACAAATATGTGCTGTCTCAATGTAACCCTGCGGTTCTCAGCTGCAGAATCCAACACATACGAAAGCATTTGAATACAGTTGAAAAGAGCCGTGGTGTGCTACATTTGCTCAGACTGTTAAGCTGCCAGAATAGCTTAATGGAACAAAAACAACTCGTTTGCGGATCTCACAGTGTCTCCCGTAAACCAGCGGCAACCCGTTTGTGTCGTATAAGAGCGACCATTTACCTAACCCGCACGACTCCAACTTTTGTTACGATCGTCCTCAGAAGCATTCGAGCCTCTGAGGGGGTGAAAGAGCAGCGGTCAGCCAAACTGGCTTCATATATTATGATATTAACTAATAGGATATATGTGTGCTGTTTATTAAGTGTGCCAGATAAAAAAAAATAGACCAAAATATATAAAAAAGACAGAAGGGATTCCCGGTTTTGGCAGACTTTGGCCTTTAGTCTTTTTAAAATCACTTGCTAATCTTGAAAATGTGACTTTCCTCTACATGCTAGTACAGAGACACAAACAGATGCTGATCTGGAGACATACAGTTTGGAGGGAGGGAGGACTGTGTTACTGGGTCGTGGAGCTACAGAGGGATTGGGTTCCACACTGGATCCCAGCGGAGGGGAGAGGAAACCTGGGGCAGAGAGCAAGCCGTGTGGCCAAACACTGACTGATGCTCTGGGGACAATTTCAGCATCGTCAGCAGCACAGGTCTCACTACTGGAGTTTCACCTGTCTGTCTCTCACACACACACACACACACACACACACACACACACACACACACACACACACACACACTGCAAACTGCTCCTCCTGTATATAGATTTTAGGATGAGTGTCTCTTCTTACCTGTAGGACAGGGCTGGTGTGTGTGTTCGGGAAATTGGTGGGTCTGTTCAGCCACAGAATTAGGTCCTTGCGAGACAGACACTTACTCCTGGGCCCGGACTTGCTGCCATCCCCCTCCGAGTCTCTGGTTTCCTCCTGACCTTCTTCTTCAAGGCTGAACAAGCGCTGATAGTGGAGCCGATACGCAGCCTTGAGGGACAGAAAAAGGGCTAACCATCTGTGAAAGAAAGTAGCAAGAGGCCGGAGAGGAAAAATGAAATTACAAAAGAATGTTCATAGCAACACTTTATAAATAATTCTACAATCACCATGGCTACTGTTACAAAGTTGGGCATTAATTATTTAACTTCCAGAGTGCAGAATCGACTACAGCACAGGATCTCCAGAGCGTTTGGACATTTATTGTCTTTCTAAGAGACATTTGGACATGGTGGACTCTGGTCTTCTTGTTGAAGGGCAGTCTTTTTACTCACCATCCCACCTTATCTGACTTCTAGAGAGTAACAGAACTGAACATGTAAACAGAAAGCCCACCTCGCTAAGGTGCCTTGAAGCATGAGATTGGACATCTCAGCTGGTGACACATCGATGAAGCGCAGGAAGGAGAAACAGCTCCCTTTGTCATCACCTGGAACAGCGAAAACAGAATACAGAGTGAAGACTGTGAGACGAAACAAAGAGAGAAAATGTAACAAACAAAAAAAGGGCAGGATGCAAACATCAAAGGAGGAACTGGGGTGAAACTGAGGGTTGAATGTGAAATGAAAGAGACTGTCAAGAGCTTCATGTACGTCTGAACTCAAAGCTTAATACGTGCCCACCTTTTCTGTGAAAAAGAGACTGCTGGATGTGATTTGGAGAGAAGGGAGACAACAGCACTTGAAGTAATCTGAGGAGGATGTAGAGACAGACAGAGTTACACCACTGAATAATCTGATCCTAGTCTGACCCACATTTTACAACCCCCAAATCATCAAATATCCACAGGAACTAAGATTTTCTAAATATAAGTGAATACATTTTTCTTTAAAAAGTATATATCTGATATATATTTTACACACAGGAAAAACTAATAATATTAATAAACTAATATTCAAAACAACAGAAATTTTGATACACCTATTTTCGTTCCTCTGTGTGGAAGAACTTACTTGTTTTTGGCCTGGTTGTGTGCGTGGATGAGGCCGCTGCGGTAGAGGAACTTCGACATGATGTAGGGCTTGAGGGACATGTGGAAAGGGGAGCGTGTCTCCTGGCGCTCAAACAAGTCAGGGTGGTTGCACACCTACAGACGAGCAGACGCAGACAGCGTATTAAGAAAAATAGGCAAAAAGAACCAGTAGTATTCATGCTTGTGCCAAGTCATTGTATAATTGTACATCTTGAATTTCAGAGTTCAGCGTTTTGATAATATGGTACTGAAAATGATCCTTAAATCATTAGGACTAATAACTGCAATCAATCATCGTGACTGCTGAGTCAGAGAAAATAATCAAAACTGCTGTGCTTTATTCTAATTTTATGCTGGAAACCAAAAGGGACTATTTAACGCAGGCCACAGCCCATACCTTCCTGAACTGCATGACCAGGTTCATGAGGGAGGATGTGGTGCTGTGGGACTGCTGGGCCGTGCCCATGGAGGACTGCAGCAGATCCTCAATGGAGATCTTGTTCCTCAGAGCCTGGTACAGCAACCTCTGCCGCGATGTCAGCTGGCAGTAGGTCAGGATCTCGATCTGTAGAGGGAGAGGAGGGTAAGCGTGGCTGAAAAGCTTTCAACTAGTTAACACACAAATCTGCAACATCACTATTGGGGAGGTCCTGTATGTGGAGCAAGATTTTCACTACGATTAGAACATAAAAATTATTCTATTGGACCAATGACACTGTAAACTGTCTCTATGGTTTTCTTGAATTTGCTTGGTGAAGTTCAGGGACTCAAGTTCAAGACTGATGACTAAATTACTGTGGTTGGCTGCATTTTAGGATGAAATGAAACAAAAAGGAAGGATATGTAACATGACAGCAGTGAATGAAAATGTCCTCTATTGGACTTGGTTTGTAAAGAGATTGATTTTCAAAGTAAAAGTTGGCTGCATATATAACATGTGGCTACAGTAAAGACAAATGATTCAGCATTACTGCAATGTTATGTCTCCATTAGAACACACACAGTATTTTCGCATGGGCGCGACCAAAAGTTGAATTTATGGGTCCAAATTACATGCCCAACTTGACCCACCGTTCTTTAAACACACATCAAAATCTCTGGTTTTATCTAGTGTCACGCTTTGATGAAAGCAGTGAAAGTGAGCAACAACAAACCGTAAAAACCTGACCGTGAACCACGAGTGAACTGCTCTGACAAAACAAGAGAAAGCAACGAGAGTGGAGAAGAAAAAAGGAAGCGGGCTGGCAGGACGGCATGTGGGTACGAGGGGGAAAAGTGAAAAAGACAGATGTGGGGGAGCTGTGAACTCTGCCACTCCTCTGACTCTGTGTATTGAGACTCCCACGGCTTGTGAGTGAGTATGTGTTGCCGGCCGCGTGTGACAGCGAGAGACCCCGAGTCCAACATCTGTCAAGAGGATCTGCCAGCACAAGCATCGCTCACAAGCTTATTACAACACTTTGTGTGTCAATGTGGTGTAGAGGGGGACAAATGGAGGAAGGGTGCAGCTTTAAAGAGGAGGGGAAAGAAGTATGGCTACATGGGACACATTTTAATTGAAATTTGTAATATTAAGGATACAATTCTGCCTAATATAATAATTGTTTTTTTGTTTTTTTCATTTGAAAACTGAGGGTTGCTACTATATCAATGTCAGCTCTGGCCCTGAAGCTTGGCTCAACACACAAGTTCACTCCTCTACCTTGTCTGAGAGCTCGTTTTCCACATCCTTCTTGATTCTGCGCAGCATGAAAGGCTTGAGGATCATGTGCAGTCTGGAAAGTTGATCTGAAACAAAAACATCAAACAAGAAATGTTTACCTGCAGGACATATCACACGCGACAGTGAGCAGGAAGAAAAGTTCAGCGTTGCCACACGAATGGTAGAATTTTCCGTACAAATGAGCTGAAACATTGTGCCGTCAGCTGGAGAACAAAAAACAACAAAAAAAACTTGGACACACAGCTGAGAGTAACGTTTTTTATTTTCTCAGACCCGAGACTTGTACTCACTCTCATCGATGGCAGACTTGTTCTCAGCGTGGCTCTCGATGTCCTTGGAGAACCACTCGTTAAACTCTTCGTGGGAATCAAACAATGTAGGCATGATGAAGTGCAGCAGGGCCCACAGCTGAGAGACAGTAATAACATACGGTCGTCAACAGTTCTGTCTTGCTCACATGAACACACACACACACACACACACACACACACACACACACACACACACTACTTACCTCAGCCATCGTGTTCTGGATGGGCGTCCCGGTGAGCAGCAATCTGTTTCGACACTGGAACTGCAGAAGGATTTTCCACCGAACGCTGGAAACACGGAAGCGAAGCGGTTAGCGGCTGGCGATCGAGTACAACAACTACATGAGTTAATCGTGTTTGTTTGACACTCGACTGTACTGTAATCACACCCATTACTCAAACTGTGGATCACGGTTTGTATGTGAGTGTATGTTTCACGTCTCAAGACATTTTGTGACTAGTTTTGTAGATCTTGGACAGAGTCCAATAGTAGAAATGACGCATACTAACGTAGTCAGCAGTACAGATGAAGAACTATATTTTTTCACCTCTCAGAGGTTTTGTTGATTTTTTAAATGTTTTAAAGAGACATATTGATGTTCTACATATTCTAACCAATGTATTACAAACTGCATATTATGCTTATTTAAAAGAACTACTGGGTTCTGTTCATGTTAACACTCAACTTTCAACAAACACTTAACTCACAGTTATATATTTCTATGTTTTTTGTGTAGTTAGTAAAACAGTACAATCATATTTGAACACACGAGCCATGTGATGTGTTCTGGGTATTATACGATTACACAGCAGCCATGTTATTGTTTTACCTGGTGCTGCTCTTCAGTGCCTGAGCTTCATCCAGAACCATGTACTGCCACTTGACCCTCTGAAAGTATTTGACGTCCTGGACCACCAGCTGGTAGCTCGTGATCACCACGTGGAATGGTGCGTTTTGTGTGTAAAG
The DNA here is from genome assembly GCA_033000465.1 of Sciaenops ocellatus. Classification (NCBI taxonomy): domain Eukaryota; kingdom Metazoa; phylum Chordata; class Actinopteri; family Sciaenidae; genus Sciaenops; species Sciaenops ocellatus. The sequence continues at coordinate 10,406,379 of CP136886.1, forward strand.
GGTTTTCTATTCAAACAGAGACAGACGTATGTAGAGGCTGGTATACAGACTAGAACAGAAGAGTACAGAATCTAATAATAATCCTCTCCTGTCACTTACCTGGCTCCAAAATTTCCGAATCACCTTGCGATCATGAGGATTCCCCCAGTATGGCAACACCTGGCAGGGTAAGGGGAAATAATGATGACGAGACATGACTTGTGCGTGAATCCATTTCACCTAAAATATATTCAAACTTTCCCGAAATGCTCACATTTACACGGAGGAAAGTCAAATAAAAACACAGCTATAGTGATGTTCCCTGGGGAAACACTTAGGCACAGCATCATGTATGAATCACTGCTTCACTTGTTGAGTTGTTGATGTAAAACGCGATGTGAAAAGATTTACACATCATTACATCAGTCAACATAAGCTGGTATTCCATTGTTTTGGGTCGGTCTTGCTTGAGTGTTCAGGAAGCTTATCTTTAAATTGTGTAATAGGCTCTTTTCACACCTCATTAGCAAAACAGACTGGAATTGATATATTTTCAAACTCGCAGAGAAAAAACGGGCATAGCTGAGCGCTGAGCACAACAAAGGGTTGCGCATATTGTGGTGCGCGTGCACGTGTGAGCACGCCGACATATTGATGTGCTTGATTAATGTTTTTTTTTAATGTTCAAGAAAGCACCAAGCCATGTCAGGGGCTGGTTAATACAGGCAAAAACAACAAAGTGCAGCCACTCAGCAATCAGAAGTATTACCAGCACTGGAGTCAAGTGTTAAGATAAGCAAGGCTGTCAGTGTCCTGGTACAATACTGCCCCCTAATGAATACTTCTCGATGTGCTTCATCCTCATTAGCTCTCAGATGAATCCTACACCGGCGCCGGGTTCATTAGAGGAGAGAAAACGACTTAAAAGAACAGTAGAGGTGAGGATGCCAGGATTCCTGCGGACATGTTTTCGCAGGTGTTTCCGCTGGCTCGCTCCCTCTGCTGCGCCGTGGATTCTCACCTTGAATTTGGGCACAAAGCGGGTGAATTCCTGGTGCCAGTTGTTGAGCGTGGATGCAGGGGAGATGATCAGGAATGGACCCCAGATGTTGTCTCTCTGTGCGGGAACAGAAAAAGAGAGTACATCGTCAGTCGCCGCAGGTTGTCTTTGTAACGTGGATGTGTGAGCACCCAATAACAGGAAGCCCTGGAGGAACACAGCATGCATCTTCCTGTCAGCAATAGTTCTACACTGAAAAGCACACGTTTCCCCTAAATTCCACATTTTCTCCTTTTGGTGTTATGAGACCAAACATTCTACAAATCACCTACTCGCAACAATGAAATAAGTCGCATGAGTCATTTGATGAAATGCACGACCAGAAACAGGGGACTCTTTAAAGGATGCAGGTGTGCAAAGAATCTGGATGTTAGATGTTTTCATAAGTGAGTAACAAAAGCAGAGACAATTGAATATTCCATAAAGCTTTTTGGTTTACGGTGAAAGCAACCTTTTGGCCTGGTGCTCTCTCTCACCTCTGCAAGGTGTGCCAACAGGGCGATACTCTGAACCGTCTTCCCCAGTCCCATCTCATCTGCCAGGATTCCATTGATTCCCTGCGCAAGAAAACACAGCAGGAAATAAATCATTCACCGAGCCCCACGCAGCAACATTCTTTTAAATGTCTCTTATTTTTCTGTTCAGAGAAAAAACAAGTTAAGTCAAGTCCTAACGCACCAGCAGTGGGTAGGTAAGTAGATAGATCAACAGTTATGAAATCGATGTTAAATAAACTTAAAGTGAAGTTTACGGAGCACTGGCGTTCGGGAAAATCAAAAACCTAGCGATGGCAAAACGTGTGCGATGCTGTAAATGTTGTCAGCAGCGGGACCCACAGCAGCTGTAGTACCTCCAAGTGTGGAGGCACAAGCTTTAACCGCCATGTCTCTCACTTAAGTTGAGGCTTGACAAATCAAAAGCAATGCTCATGGCTATCAGAAACAGCTCATCAAACATTCATCCGTCTCATCATCTCATCCACAATTTGATCTACAGGTTTTTTCAGTCTTAATTGGGTTCAGTGGACCAATAGTATTTCTTTAGCCCATGCATGTAATGATACAATCGTTACATAATTATTCTAAAATGTATGAAATTCTAAATTTGATTATATGATAGTCATGCATTCACGGTCCGCAAATTTAAAACTTCCTTGCATTTGGACAAACAATTTGTGGATTGTGAAAATGAAGATTTTTTTTTTTTTCTTATCTTAGAGATAGATAAATAGATAAAAGCACTCTCGATCACTAAAGGGCAAAAATAAGAAAACACTGGTGGAATCAGTGGGTAATAACAAGATTTAAACAAAAAGGCAAGGAAATCTCTTCAAGTATCGCTTCCTGCATGAGGCCCAATTTGAATAAATAGTCATATAATGACTGCAATGACTGTAAAACATAAAAACTTAAAACTGTGAGTTTTAATGGATTCAGAAATACTGAACTGAGCATCTGTACTAACTAATGCATTATTAGTGGTTTCACAGCATGTGAGTGAAGATAATTCTTTTCATCTCCATTCAACTAATTCAACTCCAGATTGTTCTAATGCCATAATATTATTCTGTTATTAGGAAAAGATGAGTACTGAATTCACACACACAATACGTGGATACAAATCTTAGATTTTAAACATAATGCCAACTGAAAAAACTGAGCGAACACACAGGCCTCTGATGTCAGGGGCATACCTGTTCATAGAGGTTGGCCAGCCAGTTCATGCCCTTGAGTTGGTAACCCTTGAGTTTGCCGTTGAAGATGGTGGGCTGTGGAATGTCTTCGCCTGCATGGATGGACGGGTTAGAAAGGCTGTAGCTCTCTCCGAACCCAGAGCCGGCGCCTGAGGATGAGCCACAAGCCGCATGTAGCGATGCGCTGCGGCTGTCCTTAGCCTCTTCATCGAACATCCGCGTCTACGGGGAGAGATTTGAAGATTAGCACAGTGCGGACAGGGCAGCGATGTGCATGCGTGGACCTCCGAGGACATGCATGCATCAACTTACTCTCTCTTGATGGATCTGGTAGGCTTCTTTGGCATTCCTCAGGGCCTGGGACTTGTAGTGTTCACTGTCTGAAATTGCACAAACCAGAAAAATCCAATTCAATGCCACATCTCTTTCTCATACACAAGAGTAATACAACAGAAGAAAAAAGAATAAAGAGGTAATAAATATAATGATAACTAGTCTGTTTTGCAATTAATTTGATGTATTTTGTAGTACTTTGTATATACAAAGACTTAAAATTTACCAATATCAAACATCAACATTGAATTTCAGTTACTAACTCCACTCCAGTAACAGAATAAACTAGCCTGAGTAATTCATACCGTAGTCCTCCTGTCCCATGTTGACCATCACCCCTCCTCCAATGTCAATCTGTCTTTGTGCTGCAGTGTCTTCCAGCTTTCTCAGAATTTCTTCCTGGGCTGTATCTCCCTCTGGACCCGCCATGCTGGCTTTACCGCTCATGAAGTGAGCGTACAGTTCTGTCTGGGTGATGAGGAAGTTGAGTTTACGCTGCTGACGCTTGGCCTGTGAGAGAGGGCGAAAAGCAGAGAATAGGCTTTGTGTAATACATTCTAAATCTTTATTTAAAACTGGTGTTTGGACGTGTTTTCAAAACATATATGTAAATATTTTCATAAAATAATCTGCGCTAGAAAGCAAAAGCCAAATGAGTTTCCATTCCACCTACTTCTCTCATCTCTTCGTCCAGTTTACGTTGCTCCAGGGCCTCCTTCTCTGCCCTCTTCCTGTGCTCTTTCTCCACTTTGTCATATTTCTTCCAGTAAAGCATCATCTCTTTAGTGAGGCGACGTGCCCGAGGTAACGTCTCCTTACAGTTCTTCTGGGCCTGGATAGCTGCACGTCGAACCTCCCTCATGCACTGGTGAGCCAACTGGGACAAACAAAATGGAGGTGAAATGTTGTACTTAATCTACAATCTGTTCTTGCACAGTCAAAACAAAAATGAGTTTGTCATACAGGTCAAATGTCAACAGAAAAATGTGGAACAAACAAAGCAGATTCAACAAAATGATTTAGAAGATTTCTGAATAAAACAGCAGTGTGAAACACTTTACTTACCTTTTTAGCATTGGTTAATACTAAATTCTTAGCAGAGGTCTTCTGCTTGAAAGACTGCAAAATAGGCATGAATAAGATAATTAGGACTAATAACTGTAGTAATAAACTAATAACCAGCAATTCATTTTTGACCATCGTCATGCATACTAACCTTGGGGATCTCCTTTTTAGCGATAGTGAGCCAGACCTTACGTCGCCGTGCATTCAGCTGCTCGATGGTGAGATGTTTCTTCTTCACCATGGGCAGCGGAGCATCATGGGAAAACTTTGCAAAGATCTTGGTGACATAAGGACGCCCCTCATCCAGAAACTCTCCCTCTCCCCGTTTCTTCTTTTTCTTCACCTTTTTTAGTTTGGCTGTAAAAAACAAATAAAATCTTGTCAACTATTCCAGTAATTATTTAGTTATTGGTGTTGTAGTGTTGACACAGTCACGACTTTGACAGACTTCAGACATTTCTTTTATTATCTTTACCCTTGAATTTCTTCTCATCTTTGATTTTCTTCTTCTTTGGGCCCAGTAGGTGACGCTGTTGCTCATAAAAGGGGTCATGAGTAGACAGGAGTCCAGTGCTGTAGTACTGATATTGGTGAAGCTGCAAGGAAAACATACACAGATGCAAGAAAATAAAATAATGACATTAAAAAAAGTAGGTATTCTAATTATTACAGTATTTGTGTGTGTGTGTGTGTGTGTGTGTTGGTGTACCTCCCGGTCAGAGTGGAACTTGCTCTGATGCTGCCTGGTGAAACGATGTAGCCTCAGCATGTCATGCAGCTCCTCGCGAGACAAACTGAAATCGGAGTCATCGGAGTCTGTGTCCGAGTCTGTGGTGTCGTCACTCAACAGGATACTCTGCAGGAGACAGAGGAAGAGCACGGTGAAAGGATGAATCTATTAGTTATTGGTGAAATATATTAATCAGCTGAACGTTTCAGTTAGTAGTACGTATGTCTATAAAATACCTTCAGCCATTTCCTGTTCTTCTTCAGCTTGGAGAAATTGTACAAGCTAGTTTTATCTGCCTTTTGGTCTGTGGAGTTCACAAGGAGAGAAAAAACATCACATGATATAAATGTGCATGAACATCTTCCACAAACGACTGAATTACATTAGTGATGGTGTGCGTGTGTAGTAATATGTGAGCAACATAAATATTACCATTTCTGTATGTATCTTACCTTTACCTTGCAGCAGAACACCATTGAGGGGCTTCCCCTCTGCCAACCCATCCCCTTGCTCACATGGTTCACTCTTTACTGTCAAAGCTGTATGGTGAGACGACGGGTCCAGGGACAGCCCTGTCCCCAATGCATCATCGCTGTCATCACTGTCATCACTAGAACATGGGGAATATGTAGCTGTAAGTCCACCATTTTGGACCCATCTTTAAACTACAGCACCTACAGAAACAGCCGAAAAGCGTATATGCACCACATCTTCACTGTGCCTGTACCTGGTTATGTCTTCATTGAAGATGGCGGCAGTCTGGCGCAGGAAACTGTCCAACCGAAGGGCTCTTTCCAAGCGCTGCAGGTAGAGAGGTTTGGCCAGGGCAGAGCTCCCTGATGTCCCCACCTCCAGTCGGGCACCCTGCCCTGACGCCATGCAGCACACACACCTCTGCCCAGCAGGGCAGAAACTTTTACTAACGAGAGAAGAAGAGGGGAGGTAGAGTTAAAGGTGATAAGCAGATGGCTCGAAGTCAGACTGAGCAACACAGGATTCTGCTGACTATGGGATGAGTAAGAGTTTGCTGTTTTATCATAATTCACCTAAATCATAGCAAGAACTGATGGCATGATGGTTCATACCACTTAAAGGATTTGTAAATGACTCATGAAACGTTCATAAGCAGTTGCTGAGTTTTCCCTTTTCCAATACAGGTTTTCCCAGCTAGTCTGGCATGTGGGTGACACTCTCCTTTTTGCCAATTTCCACACCTCTCAATCGCTGACTAAATCCTAAATTTTGTCTAAATATGAAGACAACTTTCCTCCAATGACTGGGCATGCAGTATGGTACTAATGCATGTTTTAGAGCAGAATACAGTATACACAGTGGACCTACCTTCACTGTAAGGAATGCCATAGTTCTTGATGCCAAGATTAATGATCAGACAAAGGTGAAAACCCCTACAAAAAAGAAGAAACCCACAATCATGCACTCATCTTCACGTGTTTTTACATTGTGCTCTGTTTATGGCGAGTTGTTCTTTCGTTGTTCATTGGTTTTCAAATACAGACAGCACCTGTAACACTATGTATTTACATTGAACACTATTTGCTGTCTTTATAATGAAAATACTGAAAATCTTGTTTCCCCCTTGTTGGTATAACACACAAGATCATGTCGATTCAGTCGATTCAGTATATTTAAAAGGTCAGACTGAATAAAATGTAATAGTTTTATGTCACCAAGTCTTCTATAAACGTCCCTTAAGCAATTATTACAATGCTGTTTGGGTTATCATTTCATTTTTTGATGTGCAAGTGTTTGTTTTGACAGGGACAATTATACAGTAAACTTAAACCCGCCGTCCTCTGTAATTACCACTCATTACATTCACTTGACTTTCTGAGACAAGTTCACTGCCTCCCATGTGGGAAGATGACAATAACAAAAGCCAAGCAGGAGTTCAGCCTTTAGTTTTAAAATGAAGACAAACTAAGCGCTGCTGTGTTACCCTGAATAAGAATATGCATCTTCCTGTGCTATCGCGCCGTTATGTTATGATTAGCAAGCTAGCAACTCCGAGCTAGCGTTAGCCAGGGCTTGCTAGCTAACCTTGCGTGGTGCACTGGGATGTAGCTCGCCAGCTAACGACCGTTAGCTGCCTTGAAGCATTGCCTCTGATCAATGATAGGGTCAAGGTGCTGGTTTACACACGCTGACAGCTTACTGGTTTATGTAAACCACACCACAGATATTAATCAGCGTTGGTAGCTCTTAGCATGTAGCCTTTGTTACAGGACGACTGAGTCCTTGCTATCTCTAGTCTAATGTAAGTTAGCTTTTCATCACAGACGATAGCTCATCAAATACTAAGACGTCCTCTCACGCTACTAATATGAAGTATTCAAACCGGGTCTGTCTCTTTAAGGCCACCACCTCCCTGCCTAAACAATGTATTAAGATATGATATTGGTTTAATGGCAATTATTTTAACAGGCTAGCCGCGGTGCGGCGACAGCAAGGCCCTCCGCCCGCGCCTCTCGTACCCTTGTTGCGGACACGAGCGGGGACTCGGTTGCCTGGTGAACGAATGATCCCCATGTTTTAATTCTTTCTCCCTCCCGGCCATCTTCCCCCATTGCTCCTTCGCCATAACAACCACCACGGAGTCTCTCACCTCGGCCCCGTGTCCCCCTTTTCGTCCCTCTCTTCGCTGCTGCCGACTCTCGGTTCTCTGACTCCAAAATGGCGGTTTGAGGCGCCGAGCGAGTCTGTGAGCTTTGAGTCGGCAGCAACAGCAGAGAGGCGGCCACTTTCTGTTACTGAGAGAGCAGAGACACGACGCCATGGCGAGGGTACAGCAAGGAGCAGGCGTTTTAATCAATCGCAGATAAAGGGAAGCTCGTCTATCGATGTCTCCGGGAACATAAATGTAACAACAAATCCAAGCGATGTATTTTTCTAATAAGGCGAGGTGCACGTCTAGCATATATATCATTTTGGGCCGTAAATGCGCAACTAAAACGAATTTATCGATGAATTTCCGATGTCGATTAATAGCGTCTGCTCACTGCGAAGATTACCGAGCAACGTCTGACGTCATCAGAAGGGAACTCCGTTTTAGGTATGGTGAGGCAGTAGTTGGATAGCCACAACTTAATATGACACTAATACAAAATATGAATCTAATATTAGGTGTTGACAGTTAACTCTATATTATATATATATATATACTTGTGTATAAACGTATTAACATACTGTATGTGTTCGATTTATAGTGATAATGATGATTTCATCATGATACTAGTAGGGACAACAATGATGCTTTCCGTAACAGTGGACTAAACTCAACTCTTCCTGTTAAACCACAGCTTGCACCCAAACCATAAGTTATTTTTATGTTACACAACATATGTATGGTCTTGTCCATGTCCTGCTTCAGCTCCCAGGTGCTATCGATACCCCCCTAAGTAACTTTCATGAACGGTATTGGAGTCTTTCAATACAGCTGATAGTAAAACTCATTTGTTAAATATTTATTACACTTAAAACAACCAGAATCAGTTCATCAGTGCTGACAAGCTTGCCGCAATTGAATTGCAAAACAGTGTACATATGAATTAACAGTTTATTATAGATGAACATAGACCTGTAGAGCAGAGTGGTTGAACTGAACTAAGGAATCACAGATGTTGTCCAAGTGCAGGTAATGTTTCCAACAGTTAAAGCAAGTGCATAATCTAATGCAGTTAATAAATGTATAGTGCAGTTATATCCGTTTCCAGCTTTTCAACCCTTTTCTACCATTATGGTTGGAGGTTCAGGCACATTTTTATGCACTGTACAGCCCTGGCAATATTTTACATCATCACATCCTGTATCATTGCTGACAATGTCCACGTTTTATTACATGCTCCTGTACAAAGTGCAAAGGCCTTTAAATCAGCTTCAAATACTGCCAACAAAATGAGTGTATTCTGTAGAGAACAACACAAGCTGATACAGTTTTCAGCAGTAGGCACTACCAACAGGCAATCAAGGTGAATGTCTGTATCCACTGAATGGGTCAGTCCTACGCATGGTGCAGTTTCATTGACATACAGATGGTGGGCTGTCATAGGGTGGTCTCATTTATAACCAGCTGGATTTCTCCTCCTCGAATTTCTGTGGATCAATGAAAGGCTTGTCGATGGATTTGATCATCAGTTCGCCGCAGTACACGCATTCAGAGGCAATGATGTCATCGATGTCTGATTTTATCTGCTCGCGGCTTGTGCCTGCGTTGCCCTTTCCCAGGCTGGCAGTGTCTCCTTCATCCTTGGGTACCGGGCGGTGACGTGACTTGGAGGATTGCGTGGTTGCAGCCAGCTTTTTCTGCAGTTCCTCCAGACGATTCTGCTTATAGGTCGTCAGGTGAGGGGTCACTTCCTATAAAGTGGAAGAAAAAAAATGGAAATTATTACAACATCAACGTTGTTTGGGCAAATCTGACACTATTTAATGGTAGTTACTAAACTAACTAAAGAATGTGCAGCGGCACATACTGACATTGAAAAAGCGGTGTTACCTGGAACAGACAGTCATAGTGGAACATGTGTCCACACAGGAACAGATAGAAGGGCCTGTTAAGCAATGGGAAGTCACAAGCAGCACATTTTTCTTGGGAATCCACAACACCATATTTGTTCCTCATTTCCTGGATGTCTTCTCTGATGCGTTTAGCGCTCTCCGTGGCCTCCTCCATTTCCTGCTTCAGCTCCTCGATGTGCTGGTTATACTCCTCCAGGGAGCTGCAGATGGCCTCCTGAGAAACCATAAAGAACGGAGAATGAAGTACAGCAATATACTGTATTTTGTGTTTGCATGTTAACCTCACACTGAGCTTCAAGACAAAGAAAGGAAATACTTTGTTACAAACCTTAAAATGGTCAATAGTGACAAAGTCTGGAAAGAAGGGCAGGATGTCTTCGATCTTGAGCAGGTTGCAGCTGGACAGACAGTTCATGGCTTTCTTCACATCTTTCTCCTCCTGCACCACATGCCGGGCGATCTTGAGCCAAAGCTTTTTCCTCAGCTCCTCGTCATCTTCAGGCAGGTCTGCACATGACTTGGCCAAGTCTACATCTACCTATGGATGATAAATATATTGCAAGTTATTGGCATTTTTCTTGACAATAATCTGGATAATTATTTGTAAATAAGTATAAAAATACATCAAAATTACACATCACTTACTTGTAAAGCAAGATCCACTGCCTCCTCATACAGCTCCATAATCCTATAAACCAGGACACAGGCCTGGAGGTAGCCATGTTCTGCACACAGCCTGAGGGCGTATTTCAAGTCATAGTGGATCTCTGAGGCGTGCGTACCTGCCTGCTCCAGATACCACAGCAGAGACTCCGGCTTGTACTTGGCATAGAGCGACAGTAAGTAGTTATGGATGGCCTCCTCTGTCACAGTCAGCTCGTACACACAGAACTCCATGTAGCGGATGGTTTCACTGATCTGCTGGGTGCTGCCCATCTGGCTGTAGTTCATTAGAGCTGGGATGAGCTTCTTTGGGTCCAGCCTCTTACCCATCTGGATCCACGCATCCACCACTTTTTTGGGAATATGCTGCATGAGGACGGGGGAGAACTTATAAAAAAGCTTCTGATCACAGTGCTTGGAGAGCACATCCAGAGCAGCGCTGTAGTCGTCATGTTGGCAGTAGTGGGATATCACTCTTTCGTAGTCCTGCATGACGACAGAGAAGTAAACCATGTCGTCCACGTTGCCGTGGCTGGCCAGCAGGTCGTAGATGGTGCTGCGGTTGTTGAACAGGCACTCTTTGTGCTTGGGATTGCTGAGGAAGTGGCGGAACTCCTCACGGGTCTCCTGGAAGATGACGCTGTTACCATCGCTCTCCAGCTGGCCAAGCCTGTTCAGGTAGAGCTCGGCTAACCAGGTGACCAGCAAGGTGATCTGCGTTCTCTCACTCTGTTTCAAATTATTTAGTTTCTTCAGTAAGAACTCTTTCAGGGCTTCCTCTTGTTTGGCTTCGATGAACTTGAGTGCTATCTCTTCAAAGTAGTTCTGCGTCAGCGCGTAGCACTTAGCACTCTCAAGGTATCGCTTGTTCTGAAAGCAGTGCTCAGCCTCTTTGGCCAGCACCATGTCCATGCACTCTGGCCGGTCACGGCAGTACTCCTTAGCAAGATCAAACTTATTCATGCTCATGTACATCTGCCAGACATCCCTGGCCTCGCGTTGGACGTGGTACCGGAAAACTGCACGCTCAGTGTAGATCCACACTAACCCACCAACTGGGTCCTTAATCATCTTCTTTAGGGTGCCAAATTTATCTGGGAACACATCCTCATATACCACCTGTCCATTCAGAGTGCAGATGGCCTTAACTCGGTCATGGAGCAGCAGCAGGAAGTGAAACTGTGTCAGCACAATGGAGATGGGCTTGTTGATGCTAAGGTCGATGTCTGCGGTGTACTCCCACACCTGTTTGATTGTGAAGGAGGAAGTATGAAGACAGCATGTTAAAGAGATGCATCAGTTTGAGCTGGAAAATTATTTCATACACACACAGACATTTACCTGCACATCACTCAGCAGGGAGTCAGGCCTGACATAGTCCAGCTGACCATAAAGAACTCCATTACCCATCATCCAAGCAAACGCTTTAGGGGAGGTGCGAAGTTTCGAGGTGTAGAAGGTGATCTCGCTGTAGCCCATGTTGGCTGGGAACTCCTGGAAACTGGGCAGCAGATCCTGGTTCTGGCTGAAGATGGAGCTAAAGCCTTGCTGCTCTGACCCCTCGGCCACCTTACCCACAAACTGGAACAGGCGCTTGCGGGTGGTGGCGATGATGAAGTACTTGTTCTCCAGGCCGCGCTCCACCTCCAAGCAACAGACAGGCGCAGGCTTTCCATCCTCCTCTAGGGAGTGGACCTGTCTCAGGAAGAGAATGCGTTATTGTTTGTGTGCATACCGAGAGGAAGAAATAATATGTAGGTCAGTATTTTCTACCATTTAGTGCAGTAATTACACCAAAACATAATATATACACAAATGGGTGATCACACATCCTCTGACCTGTCTAAAGTACTGATCTGGATTAGTGTTGAACAGGCTGCCCTCAGTTGCAGAGATCTCAGCCTCAAAGATAATGCCTTGACTGGTGCCAACCAGGATGGGTCCTGTGTTGGTCTCACTGCCGAGCAGCTTGTTCCAGCCTACGCTCTCGATGAGGTGGCCTCTCCAGCGGGACAGACTGCGCACCTTCTGCGTGTTCCTGTTGAGGTACAGACACTCACTGGTGCTCAGGCTGATCAGCAGATGGGAGCCTGCAGTGGGAAAATATGGAGGAGGGTGGAGCTGCTGTTAATTCGTCATAACTGGGTGGCTGTGGCTCAGTAGTAGAGCGGGTCGTCCACTAATCAGATGATCGGCGGTTCGATCCCCGGCTCCTCCAGTCTGTCGAAGTGTCCTTGGGCAAGATACTTGGGTTGCGCCATCGGTGTGTGAATGTGTGTGAATGTTTAGCAGTTGGCACCTTGCATGGCATACCTCATGAGTTACTACATAATAGCCAATAAATACACTCTACGAGCTAAAGAATACAGTGTTCGCAGCCAATATACATTTCAAAAAGCATGATAGAAGGCAGACGTATAATTAGTCTCATCAAAACAAACTATGACTCTCACCAGTGGGGTCCAGGAACAGTCTGTGCACTTTACTTTCATCTTTCCTTCCTAATTCAATCTGATTGGGCTGATCTGGCTTGGCCAAGTCAATCCTGTATGGAAAACAACATGAAACATTAGTATCGGCTTTTCTATCAGCTGCATTAACAACCCTCTAAACAGGCTCAAATAAACAACAACAGAGGAGTACTAATCACAGTGAAGAGCAGCCATCAAGTCAAACTAATCCAATCAAAACCATACAAACACATTATCAGTGTTTTAAGTGCTTATGATGGTGTTATTTGCCTCAGCAGAGTGTCCTTTCCCAGACTCATGCACAGCTGATTGCTGCAGACCGCGAGATGGTTTATCTTCTCAGGCGGTGTAAAGTCGATCCTCTGCTTGTTGAATATCGGCTTCTCCTCCTCAAGTCTCACATTCACAAAGCCTAACATCAGGGGGCAAGCACAGCATATGAAATGTCAGTGAAAGCAACGTTTACCTGCGTGCTTTAACACTCCTTAACGCAGTTGTAATAACGTTATAGCATCCTTGCGTGCAGCTAATCAGACTGAGCCTCTCCAGAGAAGAGGGCGACCTACCAGAGTGTGTTATCCCGATGTTAGCGGTTGACAAGCGGCTGTGCTGCTGCGCACTCTGCCTGGTGTTTTGTGAGTCCTCGTACTCGTCGAGAATTGAAGCCATTTTTAAATGTACCTTATTTCACTGTCTGTAAATGAGTTTATCTCCTGATAAAAAAGAAGACTGGCGAAGAGACAACCCTAAGACGACATGGCTAAACAGCTAGTTAGCTATCACAACTTAGCACCCGTTAAGGACACGCGACCCTACTTCCTCTCTACGCATGCGCCTAAACTGAGAAGTAAGATGTAGACTATAATGCCTCGCGCTGCAGTAAACATAGAAATATATGAAATTTCAATCATTCATGCTGTCATCACAGCTAGCTTAGCTTCCGACTACACAACACAGGGTGGACCCGGACAATCAGGTGACACATGGAATCATGTGATCACACGTGTGGTGTAGTGTTTATCTCTGACACTGGGGGGCGCAGTGCGTCCTAACTTGTGTCTTGTAAACTGTCAAGTGACTGGTTTGTTATGAAGATGTTTATGAGCACACAAAATAAACTCCCATGTGCTTCTGTGCAAATACATTTTTCACAGTGTTGTTCTAGTGCACTCTAAAGACTATGTATATCATAGCCTTTTATTTTCCTAATGTATCATTTTTATGCATTGTTATCAATTAACACTGCAGTATAACCATGCATGGCATTGAAATCAGCACGCAAGGATAAACTACATAAAAAAGAGACATACAAAAAAACTTAATCATAAACAAATACACACTGTACTATTATCTCTGTATGTTGCACATTGTCTTTATACTTAAAAGTGTGAACTTTTGCACATTATACAGCATTAATGCACAAAACCGTGTCTTTATATTAAAAAACAGATATATTGTACATGTTTTGTATATACTTCTATTGTCAATGTTTCCATTCTATGTTAATATGTGCTGACTTTTGCAGTACCTGTTTCTACTTGGTTCTTCTTCTTCTGTTTGTTTTTGTTTTCTCTATGTTTGTTGTAATGCACCAAAACACAAAGGCAAACTTGTTGTATGTGGAAACATACTTGACAATAAACCGGACTATAACATAATAATATAATAATAAAGAAAAAACGTAAACTGATCATCATCTTCAAATTTAAAGGGTTAAAACATACATTTTAGAGATTAGGAGTGCAATTGAAAGTAGTTTGGTATCTATCTATCTATCTATCTATCTATCTATCTATCTATCTCTCTCTTTCTTCTCTCGGTGGGAGTGTCTATGCAAATCACAACCTGTCTGAGCACAAACTCGCCTAACCTAAAAACGTCCCTCCCCGCACATGTCGGCAGTCAGTCAGAACAGGATGAGCCGCCTGATGGTGTAACAGACAGACTCCTGAGCTGACTCTCAGTATCTAGTCCCAGTCTCGACACAGCGACCTGAAGGAAGGAGAGTCTGCGTTCACGAGTTTAATGTGCGTATCGACATGCCACCTAATATGGATTACTTTTACCACGAGTCCCGAGTCCCTTCCAATTGCGGGCTGACCCGGGAGGATGAGCTGGAGCCCGGGGTCATCAGCTGTATGCTGGTCGGAGACGGAGCTGTCGGGAAGACCAGCATGATAGTCAGCTACACCTCCAATGGATATCCGACAGAATATCAACAGACTGGCTTTGACGTCTTCTCTGGTGAGTTATGATGAACTTTCACTAATATTTTAATGATGATAATAATGATGATTATTATTACAATAATTGAGAGTAAAAGTAGCATAAATCTGCATGAATGTTGGTGTGCTTGTTTGGTTTAGTATGGAGGTAACATAGATTGAATTATTGGCTTGTAAAAAATATTTAAATGCACACAGCCTGAGGGCGTACTTCAAGTAAATAATATGTTTTATTTCTTACAAGTTAAGAATTGATATGCTATTCTGAGGAGATTTTAGTCATTTGATGGTCAGTGTGTGTGCTTTGATGTATTCATCTGCTAAAGTGATACTGACTGGTTAATGTTACTTGTTTCCAACAGGGCAGGTCCAGGTAGAAGGCTCTCCAGTCAAAGTTCAGCTTCTGGACACTGCTGGACAGGTAAGACTCTTAGTTAGTCTGTGTTTTATGTAGACAAATATCACTATAGTTCCAATTTTTATGTCTTCTGAAGCTGAGTTCCTTTTCTCAAGTGATTAAGTGTTACACAAAATCTACACAAACTTAAAATCCTAAAATAATATATTGTATTTTTTGATGTCACAAGACGTAAATTGTGAAGGTACAAGCTCTGTCACGTTGCTTTATCCAGTCTGTGACTCAGTAACAAGATTTCACCCTGAATTTCAATAGATGATCTTTTCGTAACACTTTAGTGAGTCAGTCCTTCTCACTCATTCCTCTCTCACTGTCTGCATACAGTTTGATTGACACTAACTTTCTGTCTTCATGTTTCATTCAGGAGGAATTTGATGAATTCAGAGCTCTCTCCTATGCCCACACGGACGTCTTTCTCCTGTGCTTCAGCATGGTCAACCCCACCTCATTTCACAACATCACCAAGAAGTGGGTTTCAGAGATCCGGGCGTATAACCCGTCCTCACCCATCGTCCTCGTTGGGACACAGTCGGACCTCTTGCTGGACGTGAACGTCCTCATCACCCTAGACAGATCTAACGTCAAACCAGTTCTGAGCTCACGGGCTCGGAGTATGGCAGAGAAGATCAGGGCTACAGACTACATAGAGTGTTCGTCACTCACGCAGAAGAACTTGAAGGAGGCGTTTGATGCGGCCATCCTCGCCGCCATTAAGAGCAAAACCCGGAAGACCAAGAAGAGGAGGTTTTCTGACAGGCGCACTAAAGCTTTCTCGAGGTGTAGCTGGAAGAAGTTCTTCTGCTTCATCTGAACAGACTGTGAACCCTGTGGGTTGGGAACAAAAAACTCTTAACTTATTTAAATCCTTTATTTTCGCTTGATGTCATCACTCAGATCTGTGGCAGTTTAGCAACCTTCCCTGTTTAAGTATTTGGCTTATTTTACTCTGGGATGCCAAATGGTGCACAGTAAGCATTGGGGAACCAACATCTGTGGAGACAGCAGAGAGGATTCTGGGTCACTCTAGGTCTGGTTTCACACCTCAGCAGACTGATTAAGGACAGTAGTGTTGTTTACACTATATTCAAATGTTTGATTGTTACAGGGCAAAGGGAAAAATCTCACATATTAAAATCAAAGTGTGTGCATGCTTTCATGTGTATGTATCAGTGGTGAGCCACTTAAGAGAAAGGGGAAGTGAATTGAGACTTTAAAGGAGGCGAACATATTAAGTTGATCAACATACAGCCACAGAGTGAAAGGACAGGCCACCATGTAAATGCTGTGAATTTGCATGGTGTGCTCTGCTACCAGCTGCAGCCTTTAATGTTATCGAGAGAGAGAGAAACAGAAAGTGTCGGGGCAGTGTTTGAGCAGATGGGCGTTAGCCACTTCTGTGTTGTGCTCTCGCTGTCTGGCTACAGCAGCCTATTTATATGCGGCAGCTGCAAGTTCAGGTTGCAGTGCCAGGTGCCACATTCTTACCTGTGTGTGAAAGCTTCCCTGGCTGGTTTGGCTTGATATTCTCCGGTCTTCAAGTTAATCAACTGACAATCTTATCACACCTGACGTTTACGTTTAATTGTTAAAATCGACCGATGTGAGAAAGAAACACAGCAGGGCGATTTGTTTGTGACAAATCAGAAACAAATGTATGTCCTCTTGTCTTAATTCTCAGACTGGCACAGGAACTTGTTTGAAAATCCTCTTGTCTCAGTTGAAAGGTTGCATGGGAGCGGTAACCAGCGGTAACCTTTGGCTTTTTGTCCTAGTCTCCCATCAATCTGCATCTGTGAAAGCAAGCTCTGCAGGAGACTTAACTTCCACCCTGCAGATCCTCCCACCACCACCATCGACCGGTTTTTTTTATTCGCCTCTCTTTGTTTATATGCTCAATACACGCCTTATCTCCTCAATAGTAACCCAGTGTTTTCAGAGTTAGAGAACGCTAAACTGCCTCTGTTTGAATGTAAGCGTAAAATAATACACCTTTTAAAGAAAGACTTAATGTATGTGCAAAGGAAGGTCATATTTTCCACTCCAGTGTATCTGAGGGATATACAAGTGTAAATAAGTGACCAGAGCCAGGGATAGGCTTTATTATGCTTCTTGTGGAAGTCAGTCTAAAGTATATGTTATTCTGTTTGTTAAAACAGGTCATTTGTCGTGTTTATGTATATGAAATATGAAAAAAGACATGAATTTTAAATGCATTGATGTACCCCACAAACATTCTGTATCAATCAGTTTACCATCTCCTTGTCTAACCCGTGTGTCTTTTTTACATGTGGGAGTGATGTGATGCAAATAAATGAAGTGCAAATTATAGCCTCTGTGTTACGTACATTTTTAGAACAGCTTGCAATGCAATGTTATCACTGCGCAATTCACAACCCATCTCATAGTAGCGAGTACTTTACTTCCAGGGAAAAGTTTTTAAAAGAGTCTCCGAAAGCAGAGAGCATTGTTCTCTGTAGGGAGTCTGACTAATCCCACACACCACTCCAGGTACCTTTCCTGAACCATCTCTCTCTCCAAAGATATGATAAGCAACCTCTGGCCTCCAGCCATGCTCCGGGGTCGACCAATTCTAATGCAATCCACATGACTGCCGATGGGGTTTGGCAGTGCCATGCTGTGACTGATTGCTGTGTCTGATTGGGCCTTTTTCAAAAAAAGGGGTAGAGACACAGGAGAGTGCCATTCAACAGTGATTGAATCAAATTCACTGATTGAGAATAAACAGTAGCAGTGTGCTGGTTTATCACAACAATGGAGTGTGCACATCAACATTGACATTCGTCTGAAAGGTGTGACTGTGAAAACGATCTGAGTTTGAGAAAGGATGATTATTTGTGCAGCGAACATGACAAGGACAGATATATAAAGACAGAGCACAGTGGGTTTAACACACTAGTTGGACCTGATCGCTTTGCAGTGCATTTGTTCACAACAAGGGTGGATGAGTCATCGATGAGCGAGAGGACAAAAAAACACACACTCACCCTAATACATCAGCAATCTGTTTGGCATTACTCAGTGTGCCATCCATCATGCGGTCATGTGTCAGAGCTCTGTTTGAATGGCTGTTATCAACGGGTTAAAGCAGGACATCCTTCGTCTCGGCCAAATGACCTTGTAAGGAGGGGTCACAGAGAGCAAGCCAGTGTTTTGTCATCTGACACTGCTGACACAATTGGACTCATGATGAACTTTGACTCAGAGACCAGTTAAAGCTTGATCCACTTCAAACGGTAGATAAAAAAAAGCAATTTCAAGCTGTTCAAATCAATTTTTATATTTTATTAATGACTGTGTATAATGTGAAAGGGGTTCCTCGTAGTGGTGAACACACAGAATCATCAACTCCACTTCACTCTTTCTAAAACCCACTGTGCCCAGCACAAAATTAGTAGCAAGCTGGAGAACTAAACAAAGCATATCTTAGCTATAAGTTCCAGAGACAAATATTTCCCTCAGCTGTTGGGAAAGACCAAAACAGAGACTTAAAATCATAAGTTGACTAGAAACACGACTTCAAGTGAATGCTAAGGTCAGTCTGTATCTGCCCTGTGTGTAACTATATCAACCATATTATTGTAGATAATGTGTAGATAATGTGATAATATGTCAATGTCTTGTTTATAGTTCACTGTCTCCAACTGGTCAAATGAACAGTTCATGGTTAAAGGAATCATTTCTGGTGTTTATTCAAATGTGTTGTCCCTCTGGCTTCTCCTTACCTTAACCTAAACCTAACCTTAAACCTAACAAGTCATCTTCTATAATGCTTAACCTCAACTCACGACCGGTTATCGATTCCTAACGATAACATAACTTCTAAGCAATGCCTTAACTCCAATGATGGAACCAAGGGGAACACTGGTTTACTACAACTTGGGTCTTTTTTTGTAGTTGAGGCCAGTTGGGGTCATGTATCAGTACATTGTGTTCACTAGATTAATTCCTCACATCTGGAAATAAAACTAAAAGGAGAAATACAAGCAGTCAAATGATCATGCAGGGTTTTAAAAACTATTTTCGGGAAAAAAACAGGCAGTTTCTGGCAGGCAGATTTCCTTGTGTGTATCCTTGTGTCTTTTACCCCCATTAGACTACAATGCAGCAATGTTGTAATCTCTGATTGACTGATACTAATATCAGAAAATTGCAAAAATAAGAGCACCGTTGGAATTAACCAGAATGATCATTTAACTGTGGACGGACATCTTTAAGCCCTCAGTTTAGAAGGCTCATCAGCAGTAAAGGTAACGCTTTGAAGTGTGATCACTGTTAAACAAAAGGTTCATCCCGTGTGCGTGTCTGTGTTTTGCACAGGGAAGTTCAGCTTTGTGTGAGGGTAGGTAAAGGTCAGGAGCACTACAGTTATTAACATCTTGAAAGGTAGCAGCTCTGGGTCAAGGCGGGCCGTGAGACTCCTTTGAGAAACACACTTAAATGTCACGTCTTATTTATGACTCTTTTCCACTCAAACTGTTTTCCTGTCTTTCATTCAAAGGAATAACACAGATGCTTTGCAATGTTCTTTATATTCATATAAAACATATAAAAAAACAGACAAATGTCATGTCTAAAATGCACGTGATGATACAGTCACACATGATGCAAACAAAGACAGGTTATGCAGTCATTGTACACTTGTTGAGCAATCGTGAAGGCAATGTTGGACAGGTTTTACGTTCCCAGGAGTTCAGTGAACTGTTCCTTCTTCTCCTCCTCCTCTCTTTCTGTTCTCATGGTTAGTCATCTTTTTTTCTCATCTCCACACAGGGCTGGTCCTCCTCCCAGGAACCCCTGCTTTTAGCGATTGTGTCAGGAGTAGTGAACCAGGCCTTCCTCTGGCTCAGAGCCAGTTTCACTCTCGTTAGGTTTCACTGTAGTCGAAGATTGGCAAGGAGGCCTGGGAATCAGCAGGTGCACCGACAGGTCTGCCTGGACGAGGACAAAGCCCATTGGCTCACTGCTGCTGCTCCTCGGTCATCCAAATTGGCAGTTTGAACAGTTATGCTTCGAGGCAGACTTGGCTTGGCTCACATTGTTTTTTTCACACAGACAATAAACCTCTCTGTTGTGATTTTTTTGTTGTTGTTATTGTATTTCTAATTACCATTGGTGTATTTCTGAGAAGCCATGACAGATCTATGCAATGTTATTATAGAGCGGCACTGCTCAAAGTTAAAGTGGGAGGCATAAGTGACAAAACATAAACATGAAAAACTGTGTTTAATTTGCTATTTATTGATTAACAACTCAAGATTTTACCCATCAAAAAAGCATATAAATGTTTTAATTTAATTTCTCTATTTCTCATGTAATTCACCTATAAAGTTCACTTTCATAACAAAGGCCAACCTGTCAATCATATTAATTGTGCACATCTGTTGATTAAAAAAAAAACTGTCAAAACATAAACTGTCAGTTTCGATGTCAAGCAAAGCCAGTGAGAATCGTCTCAGTCCCTGAATGTGACTGTGCCTCGAGGCAACAACGATTATTTCTGTCCCACAGTCAACAGCTCTACTTTGCCACTGTGAATCTGCTCATCACACATGCAGTTGAGTAATACGTGGGGAGGGTAATATGCAAACAACCTCCAACACTTGCAAACCAAGTCGCCAGCAGTGGATAAGCCTTTTCTAATTCTGCAAGACACTTAAATGCCAATCTCAAAGCTTTGGAAAGCACCTTGGTCATTATCAGATACACTTCTTCTACTGTGTGTTGTCAGTTTTTTGCCTTTATGCTAATCTGCAGTCATCAGGGGACATAATGACTTCAGAGTGGCCGTCAATGACCACACATGATCAAAGATGTGCACAACTGAAGTACATGCAGCTTTTGAGATCAGACAACTGAATAGTGCACTTAGCACTGTGTGAACGATGAGGTGCTCAGCACTTCAAACAGGCTGTCTCGGAGCTCATTATGTCAGTGATAACCCAAAAACATCCAGGGCACTACCAGCTCTCCAGCTCAGATGTGTAATGGTGTAGTTTGTGGTGTAAAAGGAGAAGACTGGTGCGTAACGTCTGAAGATTTCACTGAATTCACAATCATATTGTGACACTTCTTTGTTCAATGAACTGTATTATGCTGAATGGATTGTTAATTTCATTATGTTTTTTTATTTCTTTTTAATACAGAACAAATTTTAAGTAATTTTCGTCTGAAATTGTCCTTAAAGTTTTACTTTCTTATAAAAAGTGTAAAAAAAAGTGCTTGTTTAGTAGGTTTGTTGGATGAAATCAAGATTTTAATGTTGCAAATTAAAGCTGCCTTAAATGTAATTATTTTGGTGGACATTATTCTAATACAGACAAAATCATTTATTAACAAATAGGCCACATAATATGTTGGATTACATTGGGATCTCTCTTCCTCATTACTCATTGTTTATTGTAAAATCGTCAAGGCATGTCTATTTTAAGTGCAACCTTGTTTCTATGATGAACATCAGACATAATCTAACGAAAGTCTGAGTAATGGTTTACTCACTAAAGGTGTCACAATCTTATCTGCACACTGTCCTCTCTGCAGGCCACATCTGTTCACCCATTCTCTGGAAGATCACCAGTAAACAACTGTATTATCTTTCCAGAGAAGAGAAAAGAGTTGGGGGTGATCTAGGTGAGATTTTAACACCTTCTGATTTGAATAAAAAAGAGTCTTGTCTTGGCTGGGGAGTGAAACAACTAGACATCGTTGTCAAGCGTGAGATACACATTGGTTGTGGATTTAAAAAACTGTATTTTGTTTTTGTAACATGAGTCCAAATAAAGTTAGATGTGCACACCTACTGATACATTGAAATGTATTCAGGTTACACTGAAGATGTGCTGGCTGTCTACGTGACTATTTACTTCTCTAATCTCAAAGGTACAGTGCATTAAAAAAAAACTCAAGCAGGTACACTGAGATTGGTGTCATGCAGTTTATCGTTCTGTATCTTAATCCGTAGCCAAGCTCTAGCAGAGATGTGCAGATTAACACATCCATACAGTTTTGAGAAGTGACAGTTAACCATGTTTAGGAGCCAATACTGAAGGCCATTT
This sequence comes from Sciaenops ocellatus, assembly GCA_033000465.1. Taxonomy (NCBI): domain Eukaryota; kingdom Metazoa; phylum Chordata; class Actinopteri; family Sciaenidae; genus Sciaenops; species Sciaenops ocellatus. Next base: position 10,428,625 of record CP136886.1, read on the forward strand.
GCATAATGGAAGTGTGTGATTTGATTGGATGTGAGTATGTGAATTGGGTGTGTCCACGTCTGGGAATCAAGGGGGTGAGGTGTTCTCACAGTGGTGTTGGAGGGGTAAGGAGAGGAGAGGAGGGAGGCAGGGGTTGTTGTGACATTCGCACAAGACACATGGTGGCAGTGAAGCAAGTGAGGGCATGATACAAGTCACCACAACCTTTATTGTCCCACGTACTCTCTACTACATGTGTGTATAGACACACACACACACACACACACACACACACAGTTAAATGATACATGACAACAGGAATATTGCAGTACAGTAAGAAAAAGCAAGTATATACCCCCAAAACTTGGGACAGGCAGACATTGATGATGATCTTTGCCAACCTGCGATCTAGTCTCATGGTAAATGACAATAGATATTGTGTGTTACAGTCAGAACAATAAGGTGTGTCTGAACTTGTTCAACAGAGAGTGACTGGTTGCTGTCCGGTTACTCAGAGCACAGTAAATCGGCTTACTCAGCCTGTTTGTGTTGCCATCAAACAAGTGTATCATATGTGTCTTCATCAGGAAGAGGAAAAGCGAAATTCATATGAATCAGTATTTCTGAACGTCACCTAACTTCCCCATAAAGAACGGACTAACCAAATTATTAAATCAGACTGATAGGATTGGTAGGATGAGATAGTGTTCCACTGAATTTTGTTTTCATATATAGGCATCCTCTGCAACTTAAAATTGGCTCTTTCACAGTGTTTGGTAATTTAGTGATTTTAATTTATGTGCATAGATTGAGAGGGGTCTTTGATGTTTATCAAAGTGATGTTATAGGACTAGACAAGACACGCACAGTGAGCTGTTGAGGTGCTGGTAAGTGGACTTTGTTACCTTTTGGACAGAGCAAGGCTAGCTCCCTGTGCTGAGATAAGCTAACTAGCTGTTAGCTTTAAAGATTCAGTGTGTAAGATTTAGGGTGCTGTGTTTACAGAATATGGCAGAAATTGATACTTAATTATGTTTTCATTTGTGTATAATCACCTGAAAATAAGAATCATTATGTTTTTGTTAACTTAGAATGAACCCTTTATATGTACAGACATTGCAGGTCCTCTTCCACAGTGTCCGCCATGTTGCACCGCCATGTTTCTACAGTAGCCCAGAACAGACAAACCAAACACTAAGGTGTCTTGTGTTTTTCACAAGTTCACAGCCACTGTAGTTTCTCCCTCGCACTTGGAACGAGAGGGTGAATGGAGGGAGTTAGAATTCACAACTATACTGAATAAATCCCACACACTATTCCTTTCAGATTTGTTTTTCTATTTTAAAAAAATTATGTAATCCATACAAATAGCTGTCAAATATAGTGGAATAAAAAAGTATAAAATGGAAATATTTGTAACTCAAAACTGTACTTAACTGCAGTACTTGAGTAAATGTGCTTAGAACTGTTGGCTAGTCACACAAGATTTATTCTGATTTCCAGAAAAAAGATTTCCATGTATTTATGTAACAAAGGTCTGCTTTTAAATAAAGAGCATGCAAGCAACCCAGACAACCCAGATAACTATATTTATACATATATATTTTTTTTTTTTTGAAAAAAGTTACGAATCAGGAGTTAAACATTTCAGCAACGCAATAGCAATGTTAAGATATGGCACTATATAAATAAAATTGAATTGAATAGAAATCATACAAATAAAATGCAATAAAATTCCTGACAATAAGACAATAAGATAAAAAACTACAGACAGGACATTTGGAAATAAAACAATGTGTAGTATTGAAAAGTGATTTAGACGATGTCACTTTCTGCAGGCCTCTGATAAAGCATACAGTCACAGCTCTACAGAACATGATGTACATTCTGTGACATTAGGTAAACAGGGGTAATTTACAGCATGTCAACACAAATGCAGTGATGTAAAGCAGGCCTGTTGACCACAAGTGTTTACCTTTGGAAAACAGGAAGAAGCTTAAGCTGTAGATTAACACTGTCACAGATCTAAACACAGAAACACTCGTGCAGTGGACCAAACTGTTAGTTAGTTATATAACTGGCTTTTTCTTTTCTTTTTTTTCTTTCCATAATCACGCTCATTAGGGCGGCAGTAGCTCAGTCTGTAGAGACTTGGTTTGGGAACCAGAGGGTGCCCGGTTCAAGTCCAGCATGGACCATACTATGGAAGGTGGACTGGTAGCTGGAGGGGTGCCAGTTCACCTCTTGGGCACTGCCGAGGTGCCCTTGAGCAAGGCACTGAACCCCCCAATTGCTCACAGGGCACTCCTCTTGGGGCTGCCCATCACTCCACCATCTCTATCCACATTGCATGTCTATGAGCCCTTTGTGTGTGTGTGGTTGTGTTTCGGTGTTAAAATGCATGTAAAAAAAAAAAAGTGTGAAAAAAAGAATTTACCCTTGAGGGATTAATAAAGTATCTCTTCTTCTTCTTCTATTAGCTAATGAGAAGTCCTCAGATTTCATACATAGTGTCTTTGAAGATCCATGGGTCTATTGGGAAAGAGTGGATGTGTCATGTCGCTATGACGTAACAGAAACTTGCCTTGGGGCTTCCCAAGAGTCTGGATGCAGGATGCAGGTTACTTTCCAGAGAAGGTGACTTTCATTGTTGACTCCAAGTACGTCTAAGATAACAGATGCAGTCATTATTATGTTAAACCTTGTACAAATGAAATCTCTCTTCATGAGCTGTAAGGAAGGATTAAAAAAGTCTGAGTATTTCCTCAACCCGTATGTGTTCATTTAGACTGCTCTGACCTGAGATTTGCTCTCCTCTCATGTTGAATTTACCAGTGAAGGTTTTTATATTGTAACCATAACAATACAGAAACACATTTGAATTTTCAAAAGAACACAAATTACAGCACAGTAACATCTCCCATCTTTACAGTGATTATATTCTAATCCTCGCTGTCTCATCTCCTCTATTGTCTGCTTCGTATGATGTCATTTCGCGTGTGCTGCTCGTGCCTTTGGTATGTGCTAACCATGGGGGTACTTCTGAACAAGTGACATGGCATCTACAAACTTCACATCTCCGCAACAGCTGATTGCAGAGCAGGCTGTACTGCTGTATTTATCCTTGACAGTGCATGCCTATCTATTATCAGATGTGAAGGAAGCAGCTCTGTCATTATATTAGATGCTGTCTAAAGGGGATTTTTCAGCGTTGGGATGATTAGGATTGACGCACAAGTTAAAGACGATAATCACCAGCAGGCTTTAGCATAGCATGAAATGACATCATTAAAATTATACAAGTCGATGGGTTTGTTTGCGGTCTGCCTCTTCGGCCTGATTTATAATTAAAATAATCTAAACAAACGCTCCATAAATTAGTAGACCCTCTCTAAAGTCATATTTGTTTATTAATGGCCTTTTTTTAATGAATTGCCTTTAAAGTTTTATGTAAACCACATTATTTTCTGACTCACTCTCTCGTCACAGACACTGTGGCACCACTGATAGTGAAGAAACTGGAGAGCTGTCATCACACAGCTATGGTATATGACTGATATGGGAGTGGGATTAGAGCAATGTAATGAGGAAACAAACACACACATACACAATAGAGGGCCAATCAAATCACTTATTTCCTGGCCAATAAAAGCACCATTATGGTCAGAGGATTTGAATGTGGCAGTTTAGACCTGCTTTCATAAAGTCACACAAAACCACATGCCCATACACACTCAATACAACAGCTTGACTCTTTTCTCTGGAGACAAACAGAGAAAACGGATGTGTGTTTGCAGGTAGCTCTTTACTGTCAGCTCCCCCTGACAGACCTGTAGAGCAGGCTTCTCGCTCTCTTATCTGCTGCCAGCTGGTCTGACTGGAAGTTCGTCTCACTTACCTCACATCTACCAGGTGACGCTCTGCTAGGGCGTGGCCTGCGAAGAGTCGGTTTCATTTGTTTCATTAAACTTTTTAAAAATAATTTGCATTTAAACTGACTGCAAGGTTTAGAAAAGCAGAAAGCGGAAGGCTTGGCTGTCACTTTGCCAAAGTTTCAACAGGATCATCCGGTCAACACTTTCATTCAAGGTTTCACTGATCAGCAGCAACAGTGCGCTGGTTTAGGTAATAAAAGCTTAGGTAAATACAATTTGAGCCTCAGCTCTGAAGTTCAACATTGTCACCTGTGAGAGGACAGAAGGAGGGCAGCAGTGGACTTTCCTGTCAAGGGAGGAAACTAGTCTCTGAGCAAATAAGAGCAAGTCTTCCCCTGAAGAAAGGACTATTAATCACACAAGTTGCAGACGTCAAAAGCAGTTCAGCACCACTGCCTTCAGTCACAGGGTTGATAGATTACATAACTATCCAAGTCTTTCAACATATATTGATATAAACGCCAAAAAATGTCACTTTTTTCAAACAGCCCCTGTGTGGTTTATCAAGGCTGTATAGCCAACTGAAATGAATTATCCACAGACATGTGTTCAAAATCCAGCTTTAATTTGAGGACACAGGCAGCAGTTGATTCATTTGAATAGGAGACTGAAGGGAGTTTATTTTGGTGGGTGGACTCACAGACATTATGTTAATATTGTATGAGTGAGTCCATAGCTCAAACACAATCAGGTTAGAAATTGCACATTAAGTTCGCTATCATGGACTTTTTCCAACATGATCTCGTAGCAGTTACAATTGTACTTTTAGTCAGTGGATCATGTTACCAAAAAAAGGTTCCAGAGAGTTTGATAAGTGTTCCTTTGTGCCAAGACCGGTTCTGCAAATCCACCCAGGAGACCAGGCTTATATCGTCCAACTTGCAGCTCAGTCTTATCTGCACCTCTGTTGTCGTTAATGTGAATGCAATCTAGTTTAGTGTGGAGGAGGCTAGGCACCGTTGAACATGAATAGAAAAGTGAAGTTGCACCTCTGTGTACTAGTGTGTGTCAGTTTGAGAAAATCAGTAAAATGTCTATTGAAAGTTGAATTCACTATTGTTTTAAAACCAAATCTTTTATTTTTTATGTATTTTATTGCCTTAAAAGCGCTCATTCTATACTTTTTCTCTATAGTTTTCTCTTGCAGTGGTAAGCTGCATTAGCCTGTCCTTGGTAGATTCATACATAATATACAAAAAGACGCATTTGTTTGCACAGAGAGGTGAATTTTTGGAGAACGACAATACAGTAGTTTGAGTCCCCAAGCCCTAAGCTCCAATGACAAACAGTAAACTGATATCAAAGCTCACATCATTACCATTACTCAGTGCAATGAAATTATAGATCTTCTCTACTAACTTTAGGAGAAAAAAAAAAACTGTAACTTCTGGTAAAATCTGGCTCACAGGGTAGCAGAGGGAGAATGAAGTGACCGGTAAAGCTCTGTCTGACGTTACACCAGTGAGAAAGGGAGGGATTTTGTGAGATTCAAATCCAAACAGACATCATGTTACACCTGTATGGACCGGTAGGTAGAGTGGATAAACAGACACGTTACAAACAATGCCATGACACTTTCTTTTCTTCTTCTCAATTCAAAAGAATAACAATAGAAAGACTGAATACAGAAGAATGGCATCATAAGAAAACAGTTTCTGTTGCACCAGATGACAAGCCTTTGCACATTATTAATTTCTGTGAACTTGACTGTTGTTATTTCAGTAAATGTGTGACTTCATTTGACATTTTGGGAAATACACGTATTCGCTTTTTTTCCTGAGAGTTTAATTTGAGACACTCATGTCAGTAAGTTAGCTTATCTTAGCTTAACATAAATACAGGAAACACCTATCCTAGCTTTGTGGGAAAGTAACTTAATATGCCTACCAACGAATCTAATGCACGCTAATTAACATGTTATACCTAATTTTTGTAGTTCATAAAAAGTGCAAAAACAACGTTTGATTGTTCAACTTGTTCTTGACTGGGAGCAGCTGCCAGGAAACCAGGGGAGACTACAGGAAATTACAGGTCCCAGGCCAGAAAAAAGTCATTTGCATATTTGATTACTGTGTGGATGACATAAATAAGTTTATTTTAATTTAATTTAATTATTAATATGTTAATTCTTGAGCATTAGAAGTGCAGGATTTTTTTTTTGAACAGCTATGCTTGCCAGTCTTTCTGTTAAGCTAAGCTAACTGGCTGCAGCTTTATATTGAACATACAGATATATAAGTGGTATTGATCTTCTCATCTTACTTTCAATAAGTAAAAGTTAATTTCCCTAAAATGTTTAGCTATTATTTCAACTGACTTGAGAACATCTGAATGTGTCATTATTATGTTTAGCTGTGTGAGCTGAATTGTGTGTGTGTGTGTGTGTGTGTGTGTGTACGTGCACCGCAGGTGGTAAAAGGGCAACTCCCCATCTCAGTAGGGCTTCAATCCCTCCCCTCCCACGAAACCATGAAGCTCCCACACTCAAAACGCTGTAAGCTGATTTCACACATTCACCGTTTAGATGACAGATAACTACAAGAATTACAGAAAACACAAATTTAATGAAAAACAGCAGTAAAAGGATTGGCAGCAGCGGTGCAGTATTTATTCCTGGGTTATTTTTAAGTTTAAAAAATACACAGAAATACTAGACGTGAACCACAAAAGTAAATGTGCAATTATAGCCCTATTAGAAGCAGGGATAATTAACAGTCCACACCTCTGGCTAAAGAAAGCCTCACTGTGTTTTGGGCCTGCCAAACCTCTGCACTACCTATGATTTACACTCAGAGGGGTTGCTGCTTTATGAGGCCTATTGAGGAGCCCCGAGGTGTCACCCCCGGTCACTCCCAGGTTTTCTCCTCTGCCTGGTTCCTGGCTGTTTCGCACCTCCAGGAGGGACTATTATCCTGTCAGAGGGCCACTCTTCACAGCAGCATAACGCTTCACCCCGTGAAAATCACACCCTTCTGCTTGTTTTGTTGGCCTGTGGAGGATGGAGTTCACACACGGGCCTGACCGGGAGCTGCAGATGGTCAGCGAGAACAAGAATGGATGGAAAAAACAAGGCCTAGAGGGGAAACGCAGGCCGAGTGGTGGTGGAAGCAAGGGCTCTGAACTTTAAACCAGGGACAGCAGAGAACCATTAAACTTTCAACTATATTGTTATAGATTAGTTACAACCAGGAAGCATTTTGAAGGGCAAAACCTTTTGCTCCCGGCAGAAACTCGTGAATATATCCTCTGTGTCTATATCCTCCTCACTTGATATATACTTTTATAGCAGTTTATTTCCACAGTGTAATAATGTACTTTACATTAAGCATAGGCGCATATGCTACTTACCCAAAAAACAATGCTTCTTGGCTCGGATGTTACTCAAAAGTGCTTTGTTTTGACATTATTAGTGGTTAAAGATAAAGTTCTTAAGCACTAATATGAGATCAGGTAGTGACAGGGTAACAAGCGAGGTACAAACAAAGTACAATTTAACAATAAGGTTACAACTTTAAAAAAGTAGTGTCAAGGTCATATTCTTTATCACTTTATAAATTCTAACCAGAGCTTAACAAACTTCATTCCACTGCAACAAAGCTCATACTGAATGTGATCCTACATACACTTTCATTATTGCCACTTGATGAGTGAAGTAACCTTGAGTAACATTTCCAAAAACAGGTCTGGTATAACAGTCACAAGCAAGGTGACCAACTGCCTCTAGGAAATGAAGGTATATGCAGCATGAGGAAGTGAAAATATGTTTGAGGAACAAGGCGGGGATGTTTATTTATAAAAATGTTCTGTACATACAACACGTCTGACATTTATACATCTCTTTCAATAGCTCTACTCTGAAGTCTGCTTATGTAACTGACCCAGTGAACAAACAAGAAATAAGACATATTGTCTGTACATCTTGTCCGAGCTAATTCATGAATCTAATTTCCTAAAAGTCTGATTAATATATGAGCTAGAGCAAGTGTGCCGCTGCCCCCTACTGGGGGAAAAAGTAAAGATCCTCAAAAACATCAACCCCAAGCATTCATTCTCTACAAAAATATAGGAACAATATCGATTTTATATTATATATATTTACTTTATTAAAATGATTTTAATCAAAAATACAGGTTGGACATGTTTACAAAATATAGAAATTAGTTAATGTATAAATAAGTTAATTTCTACTTTTTAATACAATGTCAGTTTAAAAGTTTGGCTCTTTAGGTTTAAACAAGTAATATAAATCCAGTGCTATTAAGTTATTCAGGTAACTACACGACAAAGTAAAACATTAAGTCACTATGACACTAATATTGGTCTATAAAATATGGCAGCACTTTGTTATGTATCCAACAAATACTTTACATTCAGGTGAAAAAAGAAGGAAAATCATGAAAAAAACACAACATCAATGTCAAATCAAGATGTACCAAAATAAAATAAGAGCTACCTGCTTTCGGCTTTCATCCATTGAAACTTTACATAAGCAAAGAAATATTAAAAAGGATGACCAGAAGCATTGCAAATGTATGACTTGTGTGTCGTCAGCACTTCGAAATAATCTCCTGACAGCTTTTGTAGACTTTTACCAAGCAGTTCAGTCTCGGCTTTGAACTCTGAAAAATAAAGATAAGAGGGTCATTAGAAACTGTGAATGACACAGTGTGTGTTAAAAGCCTTTATACGGGAAGTAAACATAGTAACTTGTCAAAAAGCAAGCTGCTTTATGAGGTATGTGTACACTTTGCATTCACACTCACCTGAAACAATGGCACGACACTTGACACTGCTTTAGGCTCTGCAGGGTCCTTCAACAGCACACAAAGGTAGTAGATGATCTGATGCTGAAATTAGAAATTAGATATCAATCCACGCAAAAGCATAAACTGACATAACTGTAGTAGGAATAATACGGATAACATAAATTCACCATGTAAATAGCTTCATTGATGACAATATCCTTGATCTTGCTCATCTCAATGAATGTGGTGGTCTCACGGCCTGAGGCGTAGCAGGAGGACACCTGAATGCCTAAGGAGCCGATGACAAGCAGCGACTCGTGGTCGACCTTCACGAAGTGGATGTGAAACATCATCCCAACCAAGGTGATGAGTATGGCACTGGACAGAACAGCAGTGTTCTGCAAGAGAGGGGAGACATTCACATGGAGGTATTAGTCTGGGTAACATGTTTATGTGAATCATTAAATCTTACTCAAAAATTACACTCTGATTACAGATCAGGAACATCACAAATATTTTGTCCAGTAGATGTTGGTCTGGTGGAAGAAGTATTAAAATATTTTACTAAAATACTTTTAAAGCACTAGCATCAAAATGTATTTAAAGTACCAAAAGTAAAAGTACTCATTATGCAGAATGGTCCACTTCAGAGTCATACATATGATTTTACTGGATTAAAATTACTGATGTGCATTAATGTGTACATGACTTTAATGTTGGTACGTCTAATTCCTATTACTTTATATACTCATGGGTAGCTCACTCTATAATAATATATATATAACTCATTAGTTGATTTATATTCTATATTAATGATCTGAATCTGCAAAGTAACTAGTAACTTTAGCCGTCAAAGAAACGTAAAAGACACCTAAAAAAAGAGGCCCTCACAAATATTTGTGTGGACTGGAAAAAAAACAATTAATGGAGCAGTGTGTAGGATTTACTGGCATCTAGCAGTGTAGTTGTGAATAGCAGCCCTCTCATTTCACTTTGAAGGAGAAACCATGGTGGCTTTGAAACGGATGAAATCCTCTCTATCTAGAGCCACTGTTGTAGAAACATGGTGGTGCAGGCTCTGTTGAAGGGGACCCATGTAGTTTTTAGATATAAAAGTATCATTTTAAGGTAACAGAAACATAATAAGTCTTATTTATTTTCAGGTGATTGTACACTAATGAAAGTTATGCATATTATGTTCCATTTCTACTATATTCTATACCATAAATCTTACACACTTGACCTTTAATATCATATATTTGACTGAATACCTCATCATCATCAAGGTGATTTGGTATAATAAGCAGGCAGAAAAGTAATTAAGTTAAGCTTTGAGTAAAGGTATAATTACATTTACAGTCATTAAAGCGACCAAAGGTTTTTGGTCCAGTCATTACTTCTCTGACCTGTGTGAAGAAGAAGACGGTGTATGCCAGCAGCCACACGCAGCAGGTGTACACCATCACTTTCCCGACGGACACTTTGGGGGAGCTGACAGTGAACTCCCTGCAAAAGCCGGAGTGACTCTGACAGTCCAGAGATATGGCTTTGCCATTAATGTCAGTGAAGGCTTCATCTTCCATCACGAAGGCAACAAAAGCAGCGAGAGTAGAAGAAATGCGAGCATCAGCGAAGTAACTCTGGAAAACACAAACAGTTAGCTCAGCCAGCTAACACTGAAGGCAGGTTAGCATTGAGCTATCTGTGAACAGACAAGGTCAGTCGCACAGGAAGACGTAAAGTTGTGCTTTCTTAGACGGGAGAAGGAAAATTATAAATGCATATGCATGATGCTAAATATCTCCAGTTAAATATAAAATAAGTTATAGGCAAAAATACTGAATATTCCCAGGACAAGTTTAGCACAGCTAAAGTGATGCCAAAATCAATCCTGGCTTTGGTTGCACTCGTTATTAACACCGGGTTGTTCCGGTTGGATGTTAGAGTTGTTCAGCTAGCTACCGTAAAGCATAAAAAGTAGGCGGGCGGGCACTGTTGATCCACGAAGCTTCTTAGCAACCACAGGCTTTAATATATAGCATATATACGTGTTTAACACGCTAACTAATCAAACATATATGATACCACAGTTGGTGTGAAACGCTGCGTTCTAATATCAGTTGCTGTCTCCGTCTAACTGTAAGATTCGGTGTACGCTGTATAAAAAAGAGGTGGACGTACAGCAGCTGGAAGGTGCAAAGCATGATGGGCAACGACAAGTGTTTTATTGATAGTCCTTCTTAATTAACCAGCTGTTATCACACTACCTTTACAAACCACGTGCGGGGTATTATCTAGTTTATTTTACCATAAAATAGATGATATTAGTTTGTAAACTGAATAAGAACACTGGTTTAACTGTCGTCTTTCTACGCAACTCCCAAATACTTCACTTCCCATGATGCACTGTGTTTTTTTTTATGACTTTTGAACTCTGGATAAAAACAAGCCGATCAGCTGGTGTAAAAGCAACAACATCTACAGGAGTCTGCCACTAAACAGCCCAGCTAGCTGACTTTCTCACTAGCGGCAGCTGTGTGTGTCGGTCGGCGGTATGGTGTTAGACATCGTCCAGTTTTAGACCGTGATGAGGCAGCACTTTAGTTTAGTCGTCGTCCGGTCGCAGTGGTAGCCACACGGCTAGGTCAAGTCGAATGAAACGAAGGTTGTTTGTTTCTTCTGAAGTGTGTCGTTAACGCTAGATAAACTATTTATTAGTGACTTTCAGAGCGTGTATTTTTTAAATTATTGTGACGAGTTTACAAGGCTACTTTTAAATAGCAACTGGACAACACAAAGAGATACAGGGCAGCTAATGTTAGCTAGCAAACTGTTGTGCCAAAACAAAGTAATTGATAGTCTGGACAAGTGTTTGAAATTGCTGCCTGGACCCTCATTAATGTCCTCATTAATAGTAAGCAGTAATAAGGTTCTCAGCTGAACATTTACACACTACTTTTTGACAGTATTACCCGACTGAATTGGCTGTTTTGAGACATATGGCCGTAGAGATTTAACTTTGTGTCTTCCGCTGCGTTGCTTCTGCAGTCCTAGTTTCTTTCAGTCAGGGTTGAGATGAGTGGTCCAGCTGTAGATAAAGCAATGACCACAGTACTGGGCTGTCAGGAGAGTTACGCCTGCGGTGGTTCAGACGAGGCTGCGTTTGAATGCGATGAATGCGGCAGCTTGCAGTGTGCCCGCTGTGAGCTGGAGCTCCATCGCCAGGACCGGATGAGGAATCACGACCGGGTTCGGATTGCACCGGGCCACGTTCCTTTCTGCGACTCGTGCAAAGGTGACAGCAGCTGTTCTGTCAATGGTGGACGCCTCAGAGCAGTGGTGCGCTGCCAGGGTTGTAAGATCAACCTGTGTTTGGACTGCCAGAAACGCACCCACAGCGGAGTCAACAAGAGGAAGCACCCTCTGACACCGTACCCCCCTGCCAAAGCTCCCCAGGATAACAGCGTGAATGCTGGGGAGTCACAGATGGAGATCCTGAAAGCTGAGCTGGAGAAGGTGTGCAGCTTCCTTTTGGTGGACGAGAAGGAGGAAATGCAGGTAAAGACTTTTTTTTTTATATATATATATAAATGTGATGTCATGAGGATGGGGCTGATCATGCGTGTATTCTCAGGTGAAGGATGAGGACGACTTTGTGAGCAGACTGGGCTGCAAACCAGATGAGCTCCTCAAGGTGGTCTCCATCTTTGGAAACACTGGGGAAGGCAAGTCCCACACCCTGAACCATACGTTTTTCCTCGGACGAGAGGTGTTCAAGACCTCACCCACCCAAGAATCCTGCACCGTTGGTGTGTGGGCAGCTATGGATCCTGTGCACCGGGTGGTAGTCATCGACACAGAAGGACTACTTGGGGCTGGTATGGGACAAACGATGGATTAGCTTAACAACAAATAAACAGGGGTCGTAGGGCAATTAACAGGCATTCACAATGATGTTTTCACCCAATAGGAGCCAATCAGGGTCAGCGAACCCGGCTGCTCCTCAAAGTTTTGGCTATCTCTGATGTGGTCATCTACCGAACCCATGCCGACCGTCTCCATGACGATCTCTTCAAGTTCCTTGGTGATGCATCAGATGCGTATCTGAAACATTTCACCAGGGAGCTGAAAGCGACAACCACCCGCTGTGGTCTGGACGTCCCGTTGTCTACTCTGGGCCCTGCGGTAATAATCTTCCATGAGACTGTCCACACCAAGCTACTAGGATCAGGTACATGAAATAAGTACATAGGAGATTTTATTCTTCTTTATTCTTATGTTCACTGTCCTTCGTTCTCTGTCTTTGTCTGACTGTTTTTGTTCTCCATCTCTAGACAAACCTAATGAATCGGCCGACCGTCTTCTGCAGGAGCGCTTCAGGAAACTGGGTCTGTTCCCAGAAGCATTCAGCTCCGTCCAATACCGTGGAACTCGGACCTACAACCCTCCCACAGACTTCAGTGGTCTGCTGCGCAGCCTGGAGCAACAGCTGGATAACAACACCACACGCTCGCCGCGCTCTGCCAGCGTCATCTACAAGGCTCTGCAGGTAGCGATGCTTGATTGTACGAAGTGTGTATTACCGGACATTTTGTTATTCTTAATGTTTTCGGCTTACTGTGAACTTATAGTGAACATTACTGACTCTTTCTGTCCCTCCATCTCCTCCGGGCTGCTTCCTACAGGCCCTGAGCGAGAGCTTCAGTGGGGATATTCCAGATGAGCACATGACCAGTAACTCATTCTTTCCAGACGAGTACTTTACCTGCTCTAGCCTCTGCCTCAGCTGTGGGTACGTGTCTCTGTCCTCGTTGCAGCTTTTGCAGTTCATTAACAACGAGTAGAAATTTGGGTCAAAAAGAAACATGACAGAAAAGGTTTCATATAACTTCACATTTTCAGATGTCACAGCAGTGTTCTGGGGTAAAATGGAGCTTCTCACAGTCAGACACACAGGTCTGCTTAGCTGTTCTCAGTATACGATAAACTTTTGATAGAAGGACAAAAAGTGTATGTCAGGTCGTATTTATCATGAGACTGTGAAACATTTTGAATCTGCATTCATAATTTTTCTTCTGATGGATCGATAAATAAAAACATTGTAACTTATTAAATGAATAAGTAATGCAACTATATATATTTTTTAATTGTTAAATGTCACCCTCAGAGAATCAACATTAATATGTGCATACAAATTCTGGCCTTTGCCTCTGACTTTTTGTGCTCCCACTCTCAGTTCAGGCTGTAAGAGAAGCATGAATCACCTCAAGGAGGGACTCGACCACGAAGCCAAACATCGCTGCCGCTACTCTGCGCAGTATGACAACCGCATCTACACATGCAAGGCAAGTACAAACTCCGAAATGCCACACATGCATTTGTTGAAATACGCCTGCTTGACCACGTTCTAAGTGTCTGTGCTTAACTTCACAGGCCTGCTATGAAGGAGGGAAGGAGGTGATAGTCGTTCCCAAGACTACGGCCTCATCTGACTCACCGTGGTTTGGTTTGGCCATCTACGCCTGGTCTGGGTGAGTCCAGCTGCCACAGAACCATTTGGAATATGATTGGAAATGGCTTCTTTGCTGTCAGAAATAATCTAATAGTCTCTGTTTATTGTGGAAAAAAGGGGAAAATATCACTGAGTTGTGATCCACCCACCAATTCAATGTTTGCTAGCTTAGTTATAACAACAAAAAGTGCTGTAAGAAATGTGTTGTGATTGGCTAGATACAGAAGCAAATAGCATAAGTAGCTTTTTGTGATATAAACATCTCGGAGATAAGGAGGCAACATAATCTGTTTTGTCTTTCTCCAGGTATGTGATCGAGTGCCCCAACTGTGCAGTGATCTACAGAAGCAGGCAGTACTGGTATGGAAACCAGGACCCAGTGGAAACAGTGGTCAGGACAGAGATCCAGCACATCTGGCCCGGGGTAAAGCCACAGTGGAACAGCTTAAATGAGATTCTGCCTTAACCAATTAAACAAAGTTGCAAGCCAAGACTTCAAAGGGTTTTAACTTGGATTCATGTTGTCACGTCCACTGTGAGCTGCATTCGCAGTACATTCATGCTGCCAGTTGGTTGTATCTAGATGTCGAGGACGCTAATGCAAAACGTTGTTTATGACCTTTTTCATGTTAACATGTTGATCCAAGCAAATCTTAGTAAAAAGTGCTGAGCATAGAAGCTTAAATGCTGAGCATAGACTGTGCTATATGTCAGCCAGTAAGACAATCCTACTGCCTGTAGAAATGATTGTATCTCTGTCAGCATAGTGGGTCAGTATTAAATGATAATAGTGAGTCACACTTGTATGAACATGACTAAAATACTGTATTGTACACTTGTCTTCTTTCCAGTCTGACGGGTTTTTGAAAGACAACAACAACGCCGCACAGAGGTTGCTGGACGGAGTCAAATACATTTCTCAGTCAGTGTCTGAACTCAGCGTCAAGCCTGCCAAAGCTGTCACCTCCTGGCTTACCGACCAGATTGCTCCCGCCTACTGGAAACCAAACTCCCTTATCCTGGTACCTGCCTATAAACTGGATTTATGAAGTGAAGACGTATCTCCAAAATCTTTGCCTGTATGCATCATGTGTCATCCTCACTGTGTGTGCGCTGCAGAAATGCCATAAATGTGGGGAAGAGTTCCAGCCCAACGACACCAAGCACCACTGTCGTGCCTGTGGAGAGGGCTTCTGTGATTCCTGCTCCTCAAAAACCCGGCCGGTCCCGGAGAGGGGCTGGGGCCTCGCACCCGTCCGAGTCTGCGACGCTTGTTTCCACAACAGGGGAATCCCAACAGGTAAATTCTTCTTCATGTTTGATGTGACATCAGATTTGATGTGATTCTTAACCATGTGTGAGTGCCTGATTTCATGGGTGCATGTGTCCATGTTGCAGAGTTGCTGGATGCTGCTTTGGAGGAGGAGGGAGGCACCCTGATTGCCAGGAAGGTTGGAGAGGCAGTTCAGAACACTTTAGGAGCTGTAGTTGGTGCCATCGACATACCTCTGGGTGAGCATAAGATCTCTCTAAACAGATATTATCACTTCTAACTGAAACTATTATATACAGCTTTTGTTTATCAGTGAAAATAGTCTATTAACGCTAATAATTTAACCTTCAGTGGGTCCATTTATGAGGAGGTCACTTGATAAATATGGTTGTGACTCAGAATGACTAGTATTCAGCAATTTCCACAATTCTTTTCTCAATTAATTGATTGATCATTTCATTTCACAATTTCTGAGTCCAAATCGTTGTCTATCAAAGTCACAAACTGCTCTATCAGTATCCGTAACAACTGCTGCTTCCTCTCCTCTGCCTCCAGGCCTGGTGAAGGACGCAGCTCGCCCGGCCTACTGGGTCCCAGATCAGGACATCCACTCCTGCAGCGAGTGCCAGCGGGAGTTCTCCCCGCGTCTCTCCATCCACCACTGTCGCGCCTGTGGCCAGGGCGTGTGTGACGACTGCTCCCAGGAGCGACGTGCAGTGCCCTCCCGTGGCTGGGACCACCCAGTGAGGGTCTGCAACGGCTGTAACCAGAAACCCGGGGATCTCTAGCAGGACAAGGAGCAGGATACAGAGGAGGGAAACGGTTAAGGACACCGGCCTCCACAAAAACTGGAACTGCAAACGTTTTAACTAAAAGGCTTCAGTCGCCTGTTGTCCTTTTAGTGATGTTTCCTGGCTGCCACTACACTGTGTGTGGCAGGTTGGACTGTTTATTGTTTTTCAATGCTGTCCTCACGTCACTTAAGTCCCTTGATGCTATTTCACTTTAATATGCCTATATTTTACACTGTGAACAATACCAGTGAGAGCGAGACTTGAATTTCAAGAAGGTGGGAGAGTTTAAACAACTTGACAATGTTTTTATGAAAGTGAGTATTGTACGTGCTTGCTTACAATAAGTTCAGGTGAATTTCAATGTACCCCCTTTTAATCCTTTAATTGATGCCCCTTTTGACAATCCCTCCCAGTGTTACATGCTAGTACTTATTAGCACCTGTTGTAGTCTGGGGCTACATGTGTAAACTTTTAATGAATAGAACTGACTGAGCATCTTAAAATGATATCCAGGTAAGCACTTTTATTCTAAGATTGTCTCTGCAGGAGACCTGGAAACGACGGAAAACCTGTAAACTTCTGCTGCTGGTTTGAATGGATGTACAGTAGTTTTTTTTTTTGTCTGCTTCGGCCCTGCAAGCTTTAGCTTTCCTGCCACTCTTTGGCTTCAGGAGGATTCAAACAATCAGAAGCCAATGATGTACTGTAGCACCGAGATGCATTCCAACTTATATACTTAGTAATTACTTAAATAATCCCTTAATCCTTTGTGGTTGTTTGTGCATTCGAATGGGCAGATGACAGTAGAGCAGCCTTAATAATGCTGTCCATGTGGACTGTTTAAATTTTACATAGTATAACATATATAGCAAAAAAAGTTTAATTTAATAGGGAAATTTTTAAATGGCCTCGTTTTGTTTTTAAAATGTCAAAACTACTATGGAGACAAATCTGAGTGCAGTGGGATGAAAGGCAACAGCTTTTTATAGAGTGGCTGGCTCACAGTAGCAATATGGTACAGACAAGACTTTATCTTTGAGGCTGGCCCCTCAAAACAGGAAATAATTCAAAGAGTAACCCTTTACTCTATCAACTCAGGCTGTGTAGCTAGTTAGCTAAGAGCACCACGTGAGCAACGTTTAAGGTTGCCTTTATCGCAAACAGAACTGTAACTGACGACACGTATCTGATGAATACAACATATGATGCAGTTAGGCTTGCGACCCAACACTGAACACATTGTGAGATCTGACTGCACCCTGGGATTTTTTTCATTTTCAGTAAATCTGGGAGAGTTTGTTTAGCTGTGTGTTGTCAACAAATAAGCTGAAAGAACACGCTGACCTGAACGGGTGAACGATCTCATTGCTGTCAATGAAAGACGTTCGAAGGTTAAGAATATCACAAGGAACAAATCAATACCTTTATGTTCATGTATGCTCATACAGTATGTATTAAACTGCAGAAACTCACTCTGTGTGTGTGTGTCATTTAGGAGCAAATACAATGTAATAGATCACTGTTTTTTTCATTCAATGACAATTAGAAAATGTGTTGATTTACAGTGTAAATGTCATTTTCAAATTCAGATCAGAGACATCCTCGATTACACCAGAATTTAAATCATCAATCATGTCATAAGTAAGTGCACTTTTTTGTAAAGGTTACAGAGAGCACTATCTTAACTGTAGTCATCGTGTGCACTCAAGTATGTAGCACTTTGATTTGGCACAAACATGTCGGTCAAAAATAAAAAAAAACATTCCCCTGAGACTCCAATGTAACTCTTCTGAGGTCAACTTCACAATCAAAAGTTCAACCTTGTGGAAATGAGCTGCATACTTTCGCAAACCTTTTCAATCCAATAACTATTCATACATTTGGCAAAGAAACATGGGGTCTTTGTTTTCCGACCGTGAGATGAAACATTTTTAGTCTCCAGCCTGCTGCTCTCCTCCTTCCTGGTAGTCGGTGTTGTACGGGAAGTAGTAAAGGTCGTGTTTGACAGCCATGAGCAGGCCGGGGAGTCCTCTGCAGCCCCCCAACTTGGAGGAAAAGACGACGCTCGGGATCAAGTCGTTTGCGACTGGGTGGGGTGATGGGATAGTCCTCAGTAGGTGTCCGTCTTTTAGGCTCCATAACCTTGTGTAGCAATCCTGACCAACTGAGGACAGGATAGTAGAGGAGGAGGAAATGCAAAATGAATGTTTTGTTTATCCAATCAGAGTTGGAATGAACCTTAAGAGAGACGTGTGATAACTCTGACAGGCTTCAGATTAATCGCCAGACTGGCGATAGTGTATTTTTATCTGCAGCTGTGTGATTGCTTAAGTAAGTCAAAGCATAGTAGATGTAAACCTGGCATCTCTTTGATTAAGTTAACATTGAAAACCAAATTATTTCACAGTCGTCACTATGTTGATGGAGCATGTTTCGTCCTGTCTTACCTGCCAGCAGAAGCCCCTCAGGCTCATTGACGTGGATGGGAAGGTAGGCGTGTTCATTATAGTGTCCTTTGTACTCCTGCACTGGCTTTGTCACTCGCACATCCCACAGCTTAATCTGCACATGGATAAGGAAAATGCACAAAGTTGAAGCAATAATAGGAACCACTATTTTCTGAAGAATCCCAATATTTCACTCTCAATTTGGGTAAATACAAGCTAATTATTAATATTTGTGTCTGTTAATGGCTGTAAACTATAACAGCTTTGGAAAGAGTTCATCACAGTTTCAACTTGTCAACACCCTACAGCTACCAAGTGTCAAACACTTTGCAGCTGTTTCAATTTGTGACATTAGCCTCCTCTCAGGACCAAAACATAGTCAGCAATCTACTAACTTAGCAATTATGAATTTAAAAAATGTAATTTCCAAGTCAATAACCTGACCTGGCCCAGCATGTCAGCAGCAATCAGGTAGTTTTCATCCTGCAGGACGCGTACGGAGGTGATGGCTGACTCTTGATGGAAGCGGCTGGTCTTCCAGCTTTGATCCCTGCGGCCGCGCTGCCGCAGGTCAATGCTGAAGATCTCTCCTGATCTGCAGCCATTAAACAGCACAGGGACCTGGAGCAAAATAAGGAGGTATTTCACTTTCTTGGCCTTTATTTTCTTTCTTACATTATCCTTAGTAACACTTCAAAAAATCCATACTACGGCTTGTTACAAGCAAACTCAAACATGCTTTAATCGCTTTAATACAACAGATGACTCACCCTATGGGCAAACTGCTGGGCCAAGACATCGCTGCCGGTGCTGTATGTCTGTGTTCGGCCCGTCTCTGCATCTTTCATGATCACCCTACGAGACAGACCTGGACAACACATGCAAGAAGACAGTATTAATGCAAACCCCACGACTGATGTCAAAATGCAAAAGTGGATTTTGAAAATTCTATGATCAAAGTCCAACAGCTTTTTTCTGCCAAAACCAACTGAATATGATTTAAGTGGCTGTTTAACACCCCAAAACTAAAGCAAAGCAAACAAACTCATGACTCAACACATATTTGATCATTGAAATACAAATGATGACGTTTGGACAGACCAGTGCTGAAGGTCTTGTCAAACTGGGGGTTGAGACACCAAGCACAAGACCAGGCTGAAGATATCTTAAAGCTACACAGCATCCCGGGCTGGTCTGAGGAGAGAGAAGAGATGTTAAAATGGGGATGTAAACAAACAAAAAGTAACCACAATCTGCCTTTAAGAACAATAAAATATAGTCTATAATATATATAATAAATATAGGCTCATGTGAGAAACCTGAAAAGATTCTAATTAATACAACCTGGGTTAGAGTTGCTGAAGAGGGAAGCAGGAAGTAGACTGACACAGCCAGGAGTGTCTGCTGCTCCTACCAGACACAGTCTGACAGTTAGCTCAGTTAAGGAAAACACAGGCCGTGTCTGAGCAGCACTTGTAAATGTTTTAAGGCATGCAGGCTGACTACGAAGAGCGCTGGTAAAGCTGAAGGATACAAGACATGGGAGTCCGGATAGTTGACTGACGCCCAGCAGATGGAATTCACCTGAAACATGTTTAGCCAGAGCAGAGCTGTCAACACATTATTTCCAACACTGACACACAATCCTTCAAATGTACGGTGGAACATGGGTAGGGTGAAGTACATAAAATATTCATATTCAGCTCCTGTGGAACACTCCCACCTTGCGGTTTGTGAAGTAGAGGTTGTCACACATTTCCACAGACAGAGATCCTCGGCTGCTGCTGCTGAAGTTCATGATGCCGTACTTGCAGCCTCCGTGTGACACGTCGTTGACCGTGAACACTCGCTCACATGCCGAGTCGCCCTGCGAGAGACGGGGAGGAAATGTGTTCATGAATTATGCATCTATTACGACTGCAATATTAAGCATCAGGATGATGTTTGGTGTTAGCTCGGGCGTGTTTTAGGCGTCTGTGTGTGCTCTCACCACTATGAGTCTGAAGTTGTCAGTGTTGGGGTTGCTGTTGTCCGTGCTCTGGATCTCTATTTTGTGGCGTCTCATTCCGCTGACCTTCACCTCGTGGACCAGCCTAGAGACACACAGTAACCATGGCAACGTTGACTAGAATCCATAGACAGACTTAACCAGAATGATTTGCTCACCTCCTCTTGTTTATTTATTCATATAAATGTTTTGCAGTGGGGTGAATATGAATCATTTGGGTTATTCTTGCAACTCTGGTGAATGAAATTTATTTAATTCAAACAGTCAGGCAGCCAAATGTTGCTACGTTTTTGCATGTTTTTGTTTTCTTTTCTCTTTCTGTGATTATTTTGAAACCCATGTCGAGACTGATTAGCATCATAGTTAGTGGCCGGCAATGCTCCAAAGAAAACTCACCCTACACATACAGAACTGATTATCATTAAAGTTAGACTTGGTTTCACTGTTTTTTTTCTTTCGCTGTAATGTATTACAGCTGTGGGTGTAATGTGTAGAACAGCTACACGGTACAGTACAGTACCTGCAATAGGAGTTCTCAGGTAACAGGCCAAGATGTCTTTTCTGCAGCAGAAGGGAGGTGTTCAGTCCTGTTCTTGGTGCTTTCTATGAAGAAGATAACATGTGTCCCATCATTAAACAAGCACACAAACCCACAGAGAGACTCATTTCAGGTTTAGTAATGCCAAATCCGTGTGACAGTACATGGAAATAAGGTATATTGGTAAAGATATTGATGTATTTCAGTTTTCTCTACTGAAAGAAACCAGAAGACCTTACGTCTTTTGCTCCCCACTGTTAGTTAGTGGTGTGTTGCTCAACACAGCACAACACACTGCCCTCTCAACAGTGACAGGCCATTAGAGCAAATACCATGGTCTACAAAACTCCATATCCTGTCTGTGACTCATAGGATGAGCTTTTATTTTGAAGACATTGACAATTTAGGTATTTATAGCTTCCAGCACAAGAAACAACACCATTATCCTAAAAGCCAGAGAAGAATTAAGAGTTATTTTAAACAACAACAGACTCACTTTTCTGGGCTTTTCATCCTCTGCGAGCATCTTGTTCCTCTGTTTCTCTCTTTCTTTTTCCTGCAGCTGCCCTCTGGTCAATGGGTTACAGTTGTTGTGTCCGGGCAAAAGTCGGAAGTAACGATTTTTCTCCGGGTCAAAGTAGAAACCAGGCAGCTCTGGCGACAGAACAGGTGGCAAAATTAAGCATGAATATGTTTTGTTCTTGACAGTAAAACTACATCCCCTATGGTGTTGTTTACAGCCGGTATGACCAGTTTTACTGTGGGATCTTAGTCAGTTATGGAGAAGGTTGGTGTCTGACCTGGTGCAGCACTGCTGGCCTTAGAGGAGGAAGAGGAAGATGAGGGCGAAGAGGAAGGTGAGGAGGATGATGAAGACTCGTCTTCATGTCTCCTCTGAGATGCTCTATATGATGGCCCTGCATCATCACGTCCAGACCTGTGAACACAACAAAGTATTAACCAAGAGACACATCACACTGTTGAAACTAAAGTCAACACTTCCTTCAACATACCACTGCTCTTCCTGTGTTGATCTCTGCCGGTTGTCTCTGTACCAGTCATGGCGTTGACCAGCACCTTGTCGCCGGTGAGGTCGCTGCCCTTCTCGCCAGTTCCACTTCTTCATCCCTGATTGTTGGTAAGGATCCTCACACCACGTTGTCTTTCAGTCACGTCTACGTGCACTACGCGCGTGTAGCATGTTTACTTGTTAGCCAAGTTAGCAACTTGTACTCACTAGCATTCCTGAGCTAACGCTAGCTACACATCTTTTTCGACACCTTCATAGAGATGCAGGACATTAGACGTGAGTAAACGCAAATAATATGTTAATAAGTCAATTAAAACGCCTTCGGCTGAAGGTAAACAATCTTTATTTTCTTAATAAACTGATAAAACGTTACAATTTTAATAGCTCATGAGCTAACTGCAGCTGAACACTGAGTTCCTGCCATGTTGTCCCGCCTCTAAAGGGCGTTCATTGGCTAATCGGTAACAATAGTGCATGACGTTGCAGGCATTCATTGGTTGTTTGCTTTGCGAGCGTATCAGCCACGCATCAGAATAATAATGTTCATTTCGACTGACAGACAGACGATTGACATCAAAAATACCAACATACAGAATATGTGCACACTAAACTCGGTGCATTTCATGTTTCCTCTACTAATTATGAGTTAAAAATAAATGGATTTATTACAGGCTGGTGGATCATTTAGTCCAAAAAGCCTTTAAACCCCCTAACCCAACCAAAACAAAAACAATAGCATACTCATGAAACTGATATTTTAATTTCAAATTGTGGCGTTTTCACTAAAGTTAAGACAAATGGGTTTTATTCCATGAAATTATTAACAGTCTGAGGACTGGGACATTGATTTTGACAGATTTCTCTGAAGCCACGCCTAATGTCTTGATGCTGGTGTTGCATTGGTAGGGCGCACAGTGCCCAGGACCGCATTGGCTGTTGTGTTTTTCTTTTTTTTTCATAAGGGTCCCAAACTACACCGAGATTTAGAATATTACGTTACAGTCCAGCAGGAAAATGGCGACTGTCATTCATAATCCTCTAAAATCGTAAGTAAAATTTGAAAAAAAATTAATGAAATGATTGCACGGTTTGATTGCATGCTGTGATGCGCACGACATTTTGACAGGGTTAAACACTTTCGCCATGTACTCGGACATTCTCCGTGTGTGTGTGTTATCTGCAGGTACCGTTGCCGACTTGCTGTGTTGTGTAATACCAATATAAAAACATGCACTCATGCACAATCTGCAGAGAAAGCATCTCCAACCCGCGCGTAAATGTCCGCACTTGGTTTCACTTGGAGAGAAAGTTGCCATTGTCCATATTCTGCTTTAATAAACACGGTTGACAGAAGTTTGCACGCTCAGAGCTCTTTGTCAGTGCCAGACGTTTGAATTTGCATAGATAATTTCATGCCATTAATGTCACAAAGCGCACATTGAAAGGGCGACTCTCGCACAGTGCGCGGCTCGTGCCTTGCTGCGACTGCTGAATGCATGTAGACAATGTATAGCAGATTAAAATATGATATAATACTGTATTAACCTCTTTTCATGTCGAGAAAACCTGCCTTTTAATTCAGATTTAGGGGGGCGTGCAGTTCCCATGAAGTTTTTTATTTTAAAACGGATCACTTAAAGGTGCCAACGTCTAATCTTTACAATCGGCGCATGAACAACAGATATACAAATAAATAAATAAAAAAAAATGCAAATGCAAATCCAGGCGAAGTTATTATTGGAATATTAATGCAATGAGCATTAGTGGCTACCCTCCAACCTCCGCCCCCCTGTGTGTGTGTGTGCACCCATAACTTTCAGCTCAGTTTATATTAGTGAATGCATGTCTGTATTTCTGCTGGCTGACAGCAGATGTTTACCACTGGTTTTGTGGAATGTGCAGAGAGTTAGACAGCTATCACAAAATGTGTTGAGCAAGAGGTCACATCAATGTTTCAAACAAAGCATGTTTTGACAGGAATAAAATTGTTTGATCTGATGCCGTGGATACATGAGATGTGAACCATTTATTTGCTTTGTGTGTCAAGAAATCTTCATCAGTCCTAATCAGCTTTACACCCTCTTCTTTTTGTCAACAGGGCCATTGATGTGCTTATTAACATTATATTATACATATACATAATATTCATAGCAAAGGAAAGGAGGGTGAGGGAACTTGTGATGCTCTTGCTTTGTAGAGCTCTTTGTTGACAACCAAAAATATCTTACTGTACAACCAGCACTTGGGGGAAAAAGGCTTTAAGCTGCTGTATTCTACTAAAACAGATTAGGCTGTAGAGAATGTAGGTATTTTTGTTGTTGTTGTGTGTGTGTGTCTGCATGTAGAGCAGCAGATTAGGAGCGTCCCACTATTCTCCTGGGTCCATCTGTTAAAAGAGGGAGAGGTACATGTAAAGACAGACAGACTTATGCTTGGGCAGAGGGAGAGCTGGAGGGAGGGAACCCCATCTGCCCTTCATATATGGCTGCACTTTCTCAGACAGACAGACGCCCCCCCATTTATCTGCAAAAATGGAAAACAATGCGTGCATGTGTAGGTTGAAGGCGGGACTCCACCTAACCAAAACAGACATAAGGACATACCATAATACAAAACAAAACTGTCTAACTGAGCCTGTAGGAGCTAGTATCAAGTAACATATGAGTTATTACTATGGGACATACTGTTGTGGTTTACTTCTCAGGCTGCGTGGCTGTTTGAGTCCACTGTCTGTTTAAAACAATAGGGCCAGTTTGTCATCTGTCCTCAGGATGTGGATGGTAAATCATATGCACTCAATAAGGACATGGTAATCATCCTCCCCGCTCTCTTGCCAGGGCTCAGCTCTGAAAGACGAATTGCAGCCGTCATCGGCCTGCAGTAAATACGTCTGGCTCTCGAGACTCATTCAGTCATGTTTAGCTGTGCATATTTACTTGATTTATTTAAACGCCCCGTTCCTACAAAGACTTCTTTGTGATTGAAACCTGGGAGGCCGTGCGCGATGGGACTTAATGAAGAGCTGACATGAGAAGTATTCAAATGAGCGATGTGATTTCATATGCAGAGATTTGTTTATGTGCATATTAGGTGTCTTTTTAGCTTCTGGCTTATGATTAGGTTTGGTTTTATAATGAACAAAAGAACTCAGGTGGAAAGGCTGTGTTTGCATAAGGATTGAGAGGACATGGGCTGAGATTTAGGGGCATGTAAAGGAGATGGTGGAGTGTGTGTGTGTGTGTGTAGAGGAGGGGTGGGGGGTCAACATGTTTGGGGTTGTGTTTTTATTGTGTGTATTTGTTGCATTCGTGGGCGGTTGTGTAGCTGCCCACCCTTCCCCCAATTTGCGTGAGAGGGAGCGTGAGTGAGTGATGGAGGTTGGGGGGTTTGTCTGTCTGGCTGCATTTACTGCATACATTTATACTACACCCTCAGCACAGGGGCGAACTCTGGCCTTTGTCTATCCAAGCACCGGGGAATGGGAATGTCCGGGAATGGTTTCCAGGCATGGGGAATTAAATGGCCAGGAACATTTTTTATAGAAAGCGCCATGCAGTGATCAATCCTCTTTTTTCTTTTTCTTTTCCCCTGTTGTGCACATGGAACTGGCATACGTTTCTCTCTTTATGTGTTTGTGGGTGTGGAGAGTGGAGAAACATGAGATATGAATGTTATTCTTCACATATAAAATAGTACGTTTTGCTTTTGGAGACATATTTTCTCAGATTTCCTCCAATGATCCCACACTGAGTCACACTTGAGTTATCATTCAGCCCAGGTCTCCAGCTTCCACTCCTTCACCTCACAAGCCTTCAGCGTCTCTACTATCCCCCCCTAACCCACACACATCCCCCTTCCAGAGCAAAACAACAGCAGCATCTGAATCAGGGTTTCCCCTTTGCAACACCCTTTCCTCCTTTGCTTGCTCTACCTCTTCCCCCTCGACTCCCCCTCCAACTGCACTCTCCACCTTTCCCTTTCATTCCCTTTGTGTGTCTGTTTGTGCACGGACAAGCGCGTGTGTGTGCGCGAGTGCACTCGTGTGTACACACATCCGCGTGTTTGAGAGAAAATGAGTGTGACAGGGTTTGAAAGGGAACACGTGTGCCCCGGGACATATCTGACCCCTCCTTTTCCCTCCCATTCTGCCTCCTTGGCTCCTCCTCCTCCTCCTCTTCGTCTCCCTTCTCTTAGCTTCACCCCACTGCTTGGCCTACAAAGTGTCACAAAGACGCCTATCAGTGCCCACATGCTGTTGCCCTGCACTTCCTTCGGGGGCCTCTTACCTATTCCTAGCCAAAAATTAATTTCCTCTCCCGCTCACTATCTTTTTGCCTCATTTGTGGTAAAGCTCCATCACTCCCTGACACTAGAAGTGTTTAAATATTTCCTATGAGACACTGTATGTGCTGTACTGCAAGCTTTATGAGAAAGATGTGTGAAAGAAGTAATACATGTCAGGCTCATATTGTGAAATATTTGCTTATACAGCTCTGACTCAGTGGGCTGAATGAGGTCATGCAAACAGCATTTAAATAGGCTGAGAAATGCTGAGAAAAAAAAGTCTGTCATATATTATCAGCTGAGCAGTGGGATTTTTCTTTTTTTGTGTGTCAAAGGCACAGTACATTTTGTACAATATTATGTACAGTGAATGCTATTTACTGCTTTCCAACAGAAAATACAAAAACTACAGTTAACTGGAGTGAAGTCAGTGAAGGTTCTCAGTCGTCCAGGTCATTTTTCTTTGAGAAAAGTTAAATCTGCAGCAACTGGACTTCATGAAGACGTTTCATTTGGCTTTGGTGGGATCGAACCAAGTGAAACAAGGGCCTTGTTAACAATCCCACCGAGGCTAAATACCTGGTTTCCCCACCAGCAGTCATAACTGAAGAAGCCTCTTGGATGAGAGGTCTTCATGCATCTACAACTAAGTCCAGTTGCCCAACATTTGACTCTTAACTCAAACAACAACAACAACAAAAAAAACCTCGAATGATACAATGTACTACTACTAATATAATGCCAAGAACTGCTACTGAAATATTACTATGAATGAATATGAATCAAAAGTTATCTTAAAATTTTACAAAAGTCATTAAAGCACCCCTTATTAGTTTATCTTGTAGTCTTTTAACAGAGTTTGTTCAGTTTCTAAATTATACAGCATGTATCTAAGAGTTGTTAAAGTAATTAATCAGAAGATATTAAAAACAACAAAACAAACAACAGAAATAAAATATACAAGCTGAATGGTATGAATGGGAACAACATTGAGGTGATCTGAATTAACCTGGGACGTCTCTATAAGTCAAAACAGATGGCTTGTTGGAGAGGCACAGTGTAAGACAGATATTGAAGCACACAGAGGCTCTACTGTTTTTAATGTTCCCATAGTTTCAACTGAATGTATAAATTATAGCATCATCTCCTTCAAATGTCATATTAACTGCTAATAATTCCAGTTACAGAGCGATATTTCTGCTTTACTCCACACACCTGTAAGAATGCCAGCACACAGACAGACACTTCTTTCAAAACCAGCTGATCTAATTAGGGGTTCATTTTGTGGTGACAAAATGAAACTGAATTAGTCTGTGGTTGTTGGAGCGCAATCCAATTAAAAAAAAAAAAAAACCTTTTGCGTATCACCAGAAGCTGATGTTAGTTTTTCACTTTTATGTTCCTCTTATTTTTCTGACATGAACACATGAAAGTCATTCAATCTTCACATGATATTAACAAAACATAAATGGAAGATGTTTTTAAGTTTACAATTCTGCGTCTGTCTGTCGTTGGCGGTCTCGTAAAAACTCAGCCATCAGCCTAGAAGCTGCTTCAAAGCAGAGAGCTCATTAAAATGATTGACACAAAGGTGTAATTGTGATCAGCTGAGGCGAGGAAGACAAGACTGACAAAACGCCTCCTGCCTTAAGGCACCAAGGTTGTTATGAATTACAAATAGAATTATAAATTTATAAAAACTTTTTTTTTCGTGATCAAATGAGGAGGATTTCCTCGATTAACTGATGACTTATTTGATTGATAAAATGTCAAAATCTAGTAAAAATGTGCATTATAATTTCTCATAGCTCAAGCTGACATGTTGAAATAGCTTAGTTTAATCTGACCAACAGTCTAAAACCCAAAGGGAGAAGATTAAACTCCTCATTGATAGGAAGCTGGAACCGGTGAACGTTTGTCAAATGCCAAATGCTGTGCTTGAAAAATTGTTGCAGCTGTATTTGCTGTCGATCCACAAATGGAATAATCATTTCAGCTCTCAGATGAAGTATTTTATCGTAGGAAACTGAGATGTGTCATATGAAATTCTTCAGAAACAGGAAGGAAGCATTACATGTCTGCTGAGAGAAATGAACACGACTCTGGAGAGAAGTATGACAGTGATTTATTGAAGCACTGATGAGTTCTTTCAGTGATTAATTATTGTATTTAGCAAGAAGGAAGAGAAGGTGTTGCGAGCAATACGTAACTGACAGATATGCGTGGCAGATAATAGTACAATTGATGGACAGGAATGACAGCCAAACAGAAAAGACTAAGGACTACATGTCAGTTAAGTGCTACATCTAAGTTTAAATATTTAAACTCTCATAAGCTCTGTCTCTATGAGCTTTCACCTGGAAACACTGACCATCATTGCTTTTCTACTTGGCGGTGATAAGACTGACCGTCAAACACAAAGCTCCTCTGTACTGGTATGGGAGCAATTGAGACAATCACAGTGGTATACACATGCTCAAACACACACATGCAGACACAGACACACACACACACACACACACACACACACAGAGCAACTGCAGATTCCATCAGTATCCAGGAAGCTGTTGACCAAGAGGAATGCATTCCCCGACATGAAAACTTGACTTACATAAGCACCATCACTAGGATCAGCCATACAGTCGACTAATGGGTACAAACAGGAGCACAGTGCAATCTCTGATGGTTGAATCGGGTTCAGTGGGGTGGGGGAGGATGTCTCAGGACACGCAACTCATAGACAGATGGTATTGGAGCTATACAGATACAAACAGACACACACACACACACTCACTTAACCAAAGACATGAATACACCTCTCAAACAAACACACAGCAAACACACTTGCTTATGTAACAGTTTATGAAGCCGCCCGGGGATGTTATACAGACGTTTGCGGCTGGAAATGGGACAGAAGCATACAGGCAATATGAGATGACACAAGGAGGAAGAGAGGGAAGAAAAGTGGGGAAGACGGATGAGGAGAAATGCCTGTAGCTCCATACACATGCAGTTCAGTTCAAGCAACAAATAGTGAAAGCAGAGACAACGCTTCACTTCTGGGAATGTGAGTTATGTGACAGGAAGTCTCTTGGATTTGTCTGGATCACAGTCACTTCTGGTTTGTCATACTGTAAAAACACGCATCACCAAAAGAAGAAAAAAAAAAAAACACCAGCAGCTGCATTCCTCATCTCTGTGCGTCTCCTGACAAAAACCTCAGCCAGCAAATGCCACATGTGTTTAAGCCCAGACGTTGTACTGTGCACACAGAGCTACTGTGGAGGTTTTACTCTACTCTTTACTCAAGCGCTAATGTCTTAGCTAACCTTCAAAAAATGGTAGAGAAAGATATGTATACCTGCAAAGCAATATTTGATAAGAAGATAGATACCCCTATCACACTGTATTTGAACTGAAATATGAACCTGGAGCCAAGGATACATTTAGGGTAGCTTAGCATAATGACTGCCTCTATCCAAAGGTTAAAAAAAGCTGCCTTCCAGAACCTGATCGAAATCACTATCATACTATGTCTGTACATGAAACATGAAGCAGAAACCAGGAGACAGTTCGCTTAGCTTAGCATAAAGACTGTAAGCAAGGGGAAAGCTAGCCTGGCTCTGTCCAAAAAAGCCACCTATTAGCACCTGTAAAGCTCGCTAATTAACATATTATGTCTTGTTTTTTTAAATCTTTACAAAAGTCCCAGGAGTAATAGAGTAGATTCTCATTCTCTTATTTATCTCATAAACGGATAAAATGTGTTAAAGAAAAATTTCTTCAGAAAGATAGATTTTCTCCCTCAGAGAAAATAAAATCATAATTTCATAATTTTTACAAGCTGCTGTTATCTGAGAAGAAGCAATAATGTTTATTGTGCAGCACAGAATATTCTATCCACTCTGTTTTTACTCTTATGTTTTTAATTTGAACCCTCCACCCATCAACTATCCAAATGTTAAAAGCAACAAATCTCCCTTGGATCTCTGATCTTTGTCCAGATGCGGCAGTCAGTTGCCAAAGTTGAGGTGTAATTCACATTTTATAAGTGTGAAGAAGATGCGAAGAAGCCGTGAAATAGGAAAATTCATCTGTGCTCCACATGCTCAATGTTCCCATTTCCCTCTTTTGATTTAGATTTGTGTTTCCTCTTTAAAACCACAAATCAAGTGCTTTCTTCATACCTGTCTCCTCTGAACTCCTTTATCCATACATCCACTCGCTCTTCTTCTCACTCCAACCCCCCACACTCCAATCCTTTTCCTCCCTCATCCACCCTCCGGTCCCTCCATCTCCAAACACTGCACATCTTTGTGAGATTCAGTGTGACCAGAGTGCTGGTCTTTGCCCATCTTAGCATTCTTAACATATCAGTGTAGAGGATTCACAGAGTCTGTCACAGAGAGACAGGATGACGGGCAGGCAGATAGAAGAAATCCTGCTGATTTGAGAAAATCCCAAAGGGCAAGAGATCCTAGTGATGTTTATTCTTTTTTTTTCCCCAAATTCTTTTCCACCATCCTGTCACCGATTATGCTGAAAACAATGTCAAACATTGGAGATACAACAAACACAACAAGTTCTCATTTATGGCTGTCTAATTTAATAGAGGTAACGAAACAGTAAACTGTACCCAAGGATGGTTGACTAGTTCAGTCCTCTGAAGCGGAGCCATGTGTGCCCCTGCTGGCTGAAAATCAGACCCCATTACAACCACCTTTTCTCTGTCTTCCTGTCTGGACTTCAGCTCTGTAATTAAATAAAGAATAACCTACTCAAAGTGCATATTTTGTCTTTGGCAAAAGTGAATTTCTCTGTCTCTAATGATCTTTGCTGCAGAAATCTTGCTTCTAGACAGACACTGTGGAGATTATTGATGGCTCACATCCTGATTTATACCCTCTCATCGGTCGATAGTGTGTGTGAGTCTGTGTGTAGCTCATCTTTTGTGTGGACTTCGATCCAACACTCTCACTTAACCGTCAGTTTGACAGGATGAAACATTTCTTCCATTCTTATGGTACATTATTGTTTCCTGTATTCCTCGTTCCCTTATTATGCTCAGCCGGGTTCCTTTTCAGCTCAGCTGTCTTTGTGCTGCATCTGATGTATGCAGCAAATCCAGACTTTACGCAACAAACTGAGCCAAAACACAGAGAGAAGTCTGGGCGTGTTATATTAAGCTAAAGGACAGAACAGGCCCGCTCATACTTGATTTGCAGACCATACCAAATCATCAGCCGCCCAGCACATGTTATTGTCATTAACCATCCAAAAATGTTAACATTTAGCTGATAGGACTTCAACAGCAGGAATAACTCAGTGTACAGAAAGCAGAAATCGAAGCAGCATGCTGCAAATAGCTTAGATCAATGGCAGAAATCAGACTATAATGTTACTTGTGGGTAACCTGAGTTTGTTAAAGAGATATTTTTAAAAATTTACTTCAGATGTTGGAAGAATGGGGTAGTTGTTTAGATGTAAATGATAATGAGCCCGATGCATCACATTAAATAAATCACAACAATCTCTTTTTCTTCTTGTATGTCTATATGCCTGCCACATTTTGTCATCATGACTGTCTGTCTGTCTGTGTCCAGTCTTGGTGATCAGTTCTACAGGGAGGCTATCGAACACTGTCGCAGCTACAATGCCCGTCTCTGTGCCGAACGCAGTGTGCGCATGCCCTTCCTGGACTCACAAACCGG
The DNA here is from genome assembly GCA_033000465.1 of Sciaenops ocellatus. Classification (NCBI taxonomy): domain Eukaryota; kingdom Metazoa; phylum Chordata; class Actinopteri; family Sciaenidae; genus Sciaenops; species Sciaenops ocellatus. Next base: position 10,460,881 of record CP136886.1, read on the forward strand.
TGTGGCACAGAACAACTGCTATATCTGGATGGAAAAGCGCCACCGCCAGCCAGGTGATCAACTAAACAAATCTATTGATATAGCTTTTAATATTTATATAAATGTTGACATACTAAATGCTGTAGATCTGTTTCGTGTCCATACATAACAGTAAAGACATAACATAAAGTTGTCACACAAAGTTTGACATTTTGTGAAATAAGTTGCCGAGAGTTAGATGAGAAGACTGACTCTTACATCCGTATGCTACATATGGGGCTACAGCCAGCAGCTGGTTAGCTTAGCTTAGCATAAAGACTTGAAACAAGGGGAAATAGCTAGCATGGCCTTGTCCAAAGCTTAAGAATATGTTTGTTTAGTCCATACAAAAACCAAACTGTACTATAAAAACGTCAAGTTGTGGTTTTACGGGGGCGTTATGTGCCAGACTATTTCTAGTGATTTCTTGGAGGCTTGGACACCATGATTTGTCTGGCGACCAATGTAGACTCCATGAAGTCTCTGTGAAATTCAACCCTGTTAATTAGTGAGCTTTAGAGGTGCTGGTAAGCAGATTGTGTTTACCTTTGGACAGAGCGAGGTTAGCTGTTTCCAGTCTTTGTGCTAAGCTAAGCTAAGTGTCTGCTGGTTTTGAACGCACAGAGAGTGGCATCAAACTTCTCATCGGATTCTCAACAGCAAAGCAAAAAAGACATAAATATGGATGGATAGATAGGATAAATTTATAGATGTCCTCCCTCAATAAAAAAAACCCTCCTCTGTATATTCTATGAGCCACTTGCTGATTTATCCTGAGACGAGCAGTCAGAATGCTTTATGCACATCTGGGTCGCCTGTACAGCCAAAGGGAACAATCTGCTCTTTACTGAGAGCTGGACACAAATAGCCTGCTCTCCATCTTGTATGCAAAGCCCTTCAGGCCACACCCTATACTTTGTGGCAGACCTAACTCACATTATATGCATTTATTCTGGGTTTATCCCTCCCCCCTCATTCTCTTGATTTTTTCTTCTCTGTGTATCCTGAAAAAAATCCACTTCTTCCCTCCATCTTGGTGTAAGCTAATGGCAGAATATGATTTGACAGGAGGGCACAGACCATAATAAATACAAACAGTGACAAATCAGAATTGTTTAAATTGTTTATTGGAGTAAAACTGAACTCTTAAATAACAGTTATACACTGTAGAAACATCTGCGAATGTCTGATAAAGTACCCAAAATTTCAGCCCTTGTGTGACTAACAGATCAGGAATCTGATCATAAAAGCAGGATTTTTCTGAAAACATGAACCATTACTGTGAGCACGAAATCAGGACATATCAAGTGTCAGGAAAACAAGACCAGTCCACTGTGAGTATTAATGTGTGTGTGTGTGTGTGTGTGTAGGGGTGTGTGCGCGCATGGGTCTCAATGCAAGTTTTGTTAAAATGGTCAGCTTGCCAGTGGTTGTTAAAATTCTTCCTGTGTGCCTGTGTCTGTGCATGTCTGTATGTCTATATTTATAAATGTGTGTGTGTGTGTGTGTGTGTGTGTGTGTGTCCAGGCCAGGCAGCAGGACAGATGTATACCTACCCTGCTCGTTGCTGGAGAAAGAAGAGGCGACTCCACCCACCCCTGGATCCCCAGCTCCGCCTTTGTGAGCTTCGTCTAGGTAAGACGAACAGCACACACACATGCAGCGCACTGACATGCATGCACGGTGAACACCATGACCACAGCAGTATTGACCCACAGTTATACAGTGAAAGCCAATTTAACTGGCGCATCCACTACCTTCATTTAAATGCACATATACGTTGTGTTTGTGCCCTCTGTGCGCACGTATAGCTGCACAGAGCTTTAGGCGTGCTCGGTGGCGTTAATGTTCGCTATCTGACCATCTGGCTCTGGTTAGCCCGTCTCTCTCGCCAGGTCTCCAGGTTCATTCTCTCCCCTGAATCAATGCCTCCTCTTTCTGTTCTCTGGCAGTAGACACACACGCACACATAAGCGCACAAACACCCCCACACATGACTCCCGCTCTCCATTGCAGCACAGAAGCACCCTAACTGGGCCTCTATAATCATTTGTCCATGAGGCATTAGAATGTAAGTGACTCTCATGAGGTGGAAGTGTGTTCTTTTCTTATGTGTGTGTGTGTGTGTGTGTGTGTGTGTGTGTGTGTGTGTGTGTGTGTGTGTGTGTGTGCATCCGTACATGCATATGTGTGGGATTTTTAGCAAAGGAATGCCCCAGGAACCCGATAAGGGGGAGAAATAAAGGCAAGTCTTTGTTTCGGCTTTGCCACACTATTGTTTCCCCCCTCGCTGTCTTCCAGACGCAATATAATACTCTGGAGCTTTCCACCAACGATTCAGCTTTAAGAAGAGAACATTTCTGGAAAAAAAAAGGAGATGAAGCTCCCCAGAGCTGCAACCAAACAACTAACCAACAAAAGCATGAAAAGGGACAGAAAACTAGCGATATTTTGTAGTTAATGAGAGCAGGAAGCCTTTGTAGCTTGGGGTGAAAGAGGGTAGAAGTTTTGTTTTGCAGGGATCCAATTCTGCAGTTTGGCCCAGATATCTATCATAACACGACAGAGGAATGTGAGTGCTCCCATTTCAGGCTTTTGGAAATGCTTTATGTTTATTTAATGCTTCCTGAGCAGAGAGGTTTGTCTGTGTGTGAAGGCACACAGCGGCTGTGTCATGAAGTTACTTTGAGACGGTTTGAAACTTGGATTCCTTGTTTTGAAGATCCTCTGCTTTTTTACTTCATGTCACAGCTCAACGTGTGAGTGACCGTGCCTCAACAGCCATTTTGTTGCCCTCGGTGTAAACTCCTGGTTTCATCTGTTGAAGGTTACAAAGAAAGAGACAGGAGAAAATTCATAATTTTCAGATATTTCTGTGATATCATGCAAGTTCACTTCTTTCACGGTATGTCTCTTACCTTACTTTTGATGACACTTCCATAAAGATATACCCTGATTTATCGTCTCTAGTATGGGCCAAGCTCCAAAAATTCCAGTTCCTACATTTCCCATAATCCACCTTGATTGCATATTTTTATAAATTCCCCCAGTGTTTCCTGAATGCCCATTCCAATCCCACTTTGCAGTGTGAAACGCAGGCTTTTTGTTAAAGCCTCTAGCCCGAACCAAGATAACCCCGATGACATCATTATGACATCACCAGGGTTAATTTTCTCATAGAAGTACTCCTCCCCACGAGTAAACTGAACTTCATGTGTAAAATCAGGAGTGGCCCTTTAAGGTTAGCGGATCAATATGATTTGTGCGAGTGTGCACGGTGTTCGTATGAGGGCGGGGGCGCCTTTTTGCTCCTCACTGGAAGAGCAGAACTTTCATCTCTACATCACGTTTGCCCTGGAGAGTCGAGGGAGGGGGCGAGGAGGTTATAAAAGTGGAAGGAGGATGAGTGAGGGAGAAGAAAATGGGGGAGAGGACAGCAAATGAAGGAGGGATTTAGTATAGAGGAGGAGGAGGAAGGGTGTCAGCAGAGAACAGAGGTGAAGGAGGAGGCATATATTGGTGGGGGTATTAAGGTGGTGGGAGGGGGGCTGTGGGATACAGAGTGGGGTTGGAGGAAATGTCTGTGTCAAAGTCAACCTACACAAATAGACACAAAGAAATGAGAGGAAGAGGAGGAGAAGGAGGGAAATGAGGAAAGTGCGGTACAGCGGCTTTGTATTCAATAAGAACGCACTCTCTGCCTTTATTATCACAGACCTACTTTAATTCTGTTTCCATCCTGGTGTTAGAGTTCAAAGACGAGAACAGACAGCCAATGCCGCCGCAAGTTCATCTCCACGGAAATGAAAAGAGGGAGAGGAAGAAAGATAAAGTAGAAGCAAGAAAGAGAGAGCGAGATACTGGAGATGACGTTGGGCAGTGTTTTGGTTCATTATTTCCTCTTGCCTTACTGTGCACCTGGTGAACTTTAGTCTTTTATTGATGTTGAATCTGGCATGAATCTGCCCTGTCACGGTTGCTACAATTCTCTCATACAGAGGGAACACATTGATACTGATACAAAGAGCTTACTAAAGTTGCCTGCAGATAGCCAGTAGAGGAAATGTAATGTTTAACTTTTGTGTCACTGTATCACACACACCTGCTGTCTCAAATGCTCTTTTCTTTCTTTCTCTTTATCCTCTCTGCCATCACCTCCTCAGAAGCTGAGCTGGCCCCCAAGCGTGAAGTTCCCACAGGGGAGGCCACAGCCCTGGAGGCCCTCCTGAGGGGGGACAGCGTGCTGGAGAAAAAAAACAACATTTGTAAGGAAGAGGAGACATTGCTGGAAATACAGGTATTTTATCATGTACAGTATCATACATTATGAACGTTTGTCTGTTGTTCTGTTTTTGGGAGATGCACCAAAAAAAAACCATTAGCCATCCTTTCTAGCATCTTCACACATATTTTTTTACTTTTATCTCAGCGTCTCTGATTCTGTTTGTGCTCTGTAGAGAGTTCTGGAGGCAGAGGAAAATGGGGACGGGTTCCATGATGATGAAGACTTTGAACTGGATACTCCAAAGAGAAAGAACAGAAACAGAGGCAAAGTGAGTGTGTATACAGACATACTGTATATATTTGTGTGTGAGAGTTTCATAAATACTAAATCTATTAACTGTATTAAAACAACATTGTGTAGAAATTGGTATTTCCGCCCCCCGTTTCAGACTGCAATATCAGTGTCGTAAATATGGACAGTTGTACATGTGTATTTGTTATGATTAGCCCGGCTAACAAACTGAGCTAACATTAGCTAACAGCAGCTACAGTTGGCAGCAGTTTACTTTACTGTCCATCAGGAAACTCTGTAAATCACAGAGAGTTGAAGCGCAACAGCCTGAGAACATCAGAGGGAAAGCAGAAAACATTTTCTCCATAAAATATGATCCAGTTTCACCAAAATCAGTGAAATAGTTGGTGGTGTGTGACTTTGTGCTGTAAAGCGTTACGTACTTGTTGCCTGAGAACAGGCCCACAGTGGGAATGAAAGAGACACCATTTACCGGATTACAAGTCAGTGTAGAATCAAAATGATTTGAAACCTGTTATTTTATGGTAGAAAAGTTACACAATGTTGCTTTAAGTGACACGTCCTCATTTTGTGTCTACTGTTTTAAACATGAGCCACATCTGAAGGTTTTTGCTTCATTCCAAACAATCACAATAAACCTTGTTTTTGTAATATATATGAATTAATAATTTACAGGATGCTGTTCGGAATTAAATCTTTAATATGAATATGAATTTATTCATCTATTAGATGTTTATATGTCAGACGCCTGTTTCCTCTCAGAACAGAGGATCCAGTCGCAGAAGGACAGAACCTGTTAACACGGACGACCAGGACAAACCTTACGTCTGCGACAGTAAGGGAAAAGAAAACTTTGTACATCATGTGCCTTCGTGTGATCACTGTCATTATTGTTTGCTTTACATGTTAGTTTACCTAAATTCAGAATTACTATGTTTCCCAAAGCTCAAGGAAGTGGTCAAACTCTTCCTTTATGCCTTTAATGATGTATTGTCGGGAAACCTTTCTCTACGTGCCTGCTCTAAATTCTGATATTTTATGTATGAAAACAGAAGAATCCAGCAGACAAGTCTTTTTCTCTCATCTTTCAATGATAGCCTCCCTCTCCTTCTGTTCTAAGAGCAGTCCTCTGCAGCATGAAGAAAGAGTTTGTTGTTAATCCAGACCTGACCAGCATGCCACTTACGTACTTGGGCAGAGTCCCCTGGAATGGATTGCCATGGGGATGTGGATAGAGATAGCCACGCTCGAACAAATGAATCTCATCCTCATTTTTTGTCTTGTTCTGTCTTTCCTTTATTATTTGCTTCTGTGTCTTCTCTGTTCCAGATAGATACAAACAAAAGCATAACTCAAAAAAGGCTGAAGAAGGTATATGAACCTGTCGCCATCTTGTCTTTCTAGGGGCTCCATCAGCTGTCTTTATGGTTGGCCTTTTTGCTCATGGGCATCTGGTGTGGGAATGGCTGACTGAGTGCTAATCCCTTCAAGATATCTAACGCTTTAAATGCTTTATGCTAGTCCAAACATCCGCTCCTGAATTCAGTGCAAACATTGCATGATACTAACGCTACGCTGTGTGCCTTAATGCTTGCTATTTGCAAGGCATGCACCAACTGATGCTTGAAGCAGCAGCTAATGTCGCACTGTGGGATGCATGTTTCTCGAGGTCTCGCTAGCTGTGATGTGGTCCACAGATGTAGCCATTGTAGAAGTATTTACACTGGGCAGAATTTCATATTTCAGATGGATCAGCTTTTACCCATGGAATTGGATTGGGAGTGAGTTCACAGAGAGAGACGGTGAAGCTCTGAAGCTTTGTGGTAAAATATGCAAATTTGGTCTATGTGTTTAGACAGAAATGGCTGCAGGATTGGCTGTAGCAGGGAAAGCAGCAGAAATATACACTACTTCCAACTTCTATGATGGCTACAGCTCTAATGTGTTCATTAATAACCCCAAGAGCTGCTACAACATTAGACTATAGATTCTAGTTATTATATTATTAGTACACAAAATGTGTGACTTTTATGGCTTCACAGTACAGCAGCAGGATAAAAAGGGTGCCTGTCAAGCTCTAGCTTTGTGTTGATTTGCTCGTATAATCTGTTTTTGAAAACAGTTGTAGGCCGACCCTGTACCTTTGGCACACCTGTCCCCATATCCATCCACTAGATTTTCTTGTGAAAGACTTATCAGTAAGTCTGTTGACTTTCATATCGATTAAATACTGTTCACGTTAGCTAGTTTAACACTGTTAGCATTCAATATGTAGCAGATAAAGCCTCTTACTCACTGTCACAGCAGCAATATATCCTCTTAACAAATCACGTGGGGGGTGTCGTTTGGCTCAGTTGGTGGAGCATCCGCCCCATGTGCGGGGGGCTCAGTGCTTGCCGCGGCGGCCCAGGGTTCGAATCCGACCTGTGGCTCTTTCCCGCATGTCATTCCCCATCTCTCTCTCCCCACATTTCCTGTCACTCTTCAAGCTGTCTCTGTCAAATAAAGCTCAGAAAGGCCAAAAAAATATCTTAAAAAAAATATATCGCATGTGCTTGTGTTAGGCATTAAGGTTGTTGTGGTCAAAAAGTTAACCTACTGTAGTTTTGGGGCTTTTTAGGTGACAATTTATATTGTAACAGCACAAATGATGGCAATGTCCCTCACTCTTTCCATAGGCTTAAGTCTAAAACAAAGTGAAGAAGAAAAACAAAACAGTTTTCTTGTGAAACAAATTGTGCGTATGGCAGCTCAGTGAGGATGTATTGGAACAGTCAGTTTTCTGCAGCACATGTGATTTTTATTCACATAAAACGACTTTAAAACAGGGTGCAAACCATCAAACATGAATACTGACAGCGAGATGTTTCTGTTAATTGTCTCCTTCCATAAAATCTGTTATATTCCAGTTTAGGCAGGGATGACAGTTGATTCTGAGCAGACTCTTAGTCCACTGTACTAGCTGCTTTACAGTATGTTGTACAAGGTGTTACGTGTTTCTAATGAAGCTGTGATGTTTTATCTGTAGTCTGTGGAAAGCGCTACAAGAACCGGCCTGGCCTGAGCTATCACTACACCCACACTCACCTGGCGGAGGAGGAGGGTGAGGAGGAAAAGGAAACAGAGATGGCTCCGTCTCCTCCACGTTACTCAGACAACCACAAACGTAAGATGCCGGCGACCATTTTAATTACACAGAATATCATATAGAAGTCAGAAAATGAATGGCAGCTCATGTATCCTCTATATGTAACCTTTCCTGCCGACAGCTCAGAAGGGCCCAGATGGGGTCATCATCCCCAATGACTACTGTGACTTCTGCCTGGGCGACCAAGACTCCAACAGGAAGACAGGACAGGCTGAGGAGCTGGTGTCATGTTCTGACTGTGGACGCTCCGGTGAGTCCCCAGTCTCCACAACATGGAGGGTTTCCATCAAAGCTTCAGGTTCTTTGTTGATGTTAGCATTAATGTAGACCACAAGTAATGTCTTTGTGTTCCTCCAGATTAAATTAAACCACACTTATCAAGTGTAATAGTTTGACATTTTGGCATATATACTTACTCACTTTGCTGCCGAGATAGAGGTGAAAAGATTGATAGCACTCTCATGTCTGTGTGGTAAATATTAAGCTACAGCCAGCAGCTGGTTAGCTTAGCTTAGCACAAAGACTGGAAACAGAGGGAAACAGCTAGCCCGACTCTGACCACAAGTAAACAGAATCTGCCTACACACCAGTCAGGCAAGGTGCAGTGACTTCCTGGAGTCTTGTTGTTACTGGCAGATTTTTGTTTAGAGTAAACAAACAAGATATGACATGTAACTCAGTGAGCTTTAGAGGTGCTGGTGGGTGGATTTTGTTGCCTTTTGGCAGAGCCAGGCTAGCTGTTTCCCTGTGTTTACTGTATTTAAGCTAAGCTAAGCTAACAATCTGCTGGCTGTAACTTCATATTAAACGCACAAACATGACAATGGTATTGATCTTTTCACAGCAGGAAAACGAATAAGCTTATTTCCTAACATGTCAAACTATTCCTTTAGGAAATAATTGAGATTTTCAGAAATTCACACTTTAATTTGTGTCTACTACACATCTCATTTTTGTTTGCCTTTACTTCCTTTTTATCCACAATCTTGATCATGTCTATTCCTCGCTTCCTTGCAATGTTTATTTTCGTTACATGGACTGAAATGGTGCATCCTCAATCAATGGCCACACGTGTGATGCAGTTTAACACTCTGCATCAAATATCTGTTTCATTTAGTAATTACATCATTTCTTTGGGCTGTATCTTTTGGATCAATAAACTATGTTATTATCAAAGTTTACAGTAATGTTCACACAGTTCATTTTAGTTGGTGACCACCTCATGTCATTATAATTCCAAGTCATCTCTGTTCAAACCAGCCTGTGTCTTTACCTGATGATGTAGCTCTGATTATACGTTTATGGCGTGCAATGAATGGAGCTTTCATGTTGCTACAGCGTCTTTTCAGTGGGTTGTCAATGAGCCTTGTAGACCATGAGAAGTGAGAGCCAACTCCAGGAAATCTTTGCAATTTCCCTTCTAAAAATAATATTGATTCATAGGCTCTGCTGCTTGCTTCCATCCTGCATGCTCCTCCATGTCAAGTCTTGTCCATCAATAAGGAAGTCTGCCTTTAGACAACATGCATTCACTCTTTTGTTGCTCAGTTTTCATGCATTACCTTATGGCACACTTGGCTGTATTTTTGTTTCTTTTTCCTCCTTTTTTCCCCCCACACTACCCAAAGCCACCTCTGCTGGATATCACGGGCATTTCTCCAATCGGCTCAATCGTCTTAGAGCAGTTTTCAGCAAGTGAGATGTTTTTCCTGCTACGGTAGACTTTGTTAGAACAGCTGCGAGAGTGTGTGGCCTTGTCTGTGTTGCTCTGATGCTGATGTTTTCATGGTAGCTGGAAGAGGAGGAGCGAAGAACGATGGGAGGAAGCTGAGTGCTCTAGAAGAATTATTCGGCAGCACGTCAGACAGCGAGGCCTCCACGTTTCATGGCTTTGAAGATGCAGAGCTGGAAGACATTTTGTTTTCAGACAGTGATGATGATGCTGTGGCTGACAGCTGATAACGGGACCTCTTGACTAGTTGGACCTCGTGGCAATAAAAATAATTTTCTGAGTAAATATTTTCATTGAGGGAACGCCCAAAGACTTTGAAGGCGCAGACTGGACTACTGGCTCCCCTTGAAGGCACTTCTCCAGATTTATTTTGAACTTTTAGAAGACATTTAACATCTTTTTCTTGGAAATTTTGCCTTATAAAATTTTTGTCTTTGATGGATACAATGGCTTTTTTTTACCTTGCTCATATGGATTTTACTGTTCACCACGTTAATACATTTTTCATTAATTTTTCATAAACAAACAATAATCACCTTACTTTGCTTGCGTGAGATAATCAAGATCATAGACTAAACGTCACAGCTACATGCTATTTAATTATGGACTGAAAAGATTCATAGCAGACACGTTGGACCAGAGAAAAAGGAATAAATTACATGAGTGGCCGCTGATGCGGCAGGGGGAGGGATGAACGTGGACTCTTGAGTCACTCCATTGGCTAAAGAGGACAGGTAGCCGAGAGGTAAGAGCCAATCGGCACTTCATTGCTCCTCTCTGTCTTTAAAGACTAGATTCTTTCCTTTATAAGTAGATGCTGAGTAGAAATGCTTTTCCTCCTGCCTGCTGCTAAGTCGTATCCATTTGAGCTGATAGGCCATCTTTTAAACTGCCACAGCTAATTTCATCCCTGACTTTAATTCCTCATTTTAATTCAGGAGGCGGGCAGCAGCTTAAACATTTTCTGCTTTTTAGATTTTGCTCAAGTCACGTTTCTCTTTGTTCGCCCATCACAGGCTGATTACGGAATGTTTTCAGTGTTTATGGCTGCTTTCCCAGTCCAGATATAAATCACTTCATCCTTGATTATGGCTCATTCATGGCTCATTGATACCCCATTGATACCAGGGTGATGCAGATAACTGTGTGCATGAAATGCTGACAGCACTGTGAAGCTGTGGGGAGGCAGTAGCTTTAAAATGTTTGTTATAAAGACAAGGAACAAGAAGACAATTTTACATATCCCATCATTTTTGTGTTGTCTTGTTGCAGCTGTAGATTTATGGGAAGATGATAAAACATGGTTTGGCTGGGTTTTCTTGTACACACATCGCTGCTTGTGTTTTGTTTTCCAGACATATAATCACTTGTCTTTTGTGGCTAGATTGCTTTTGATGCTACATTTCATCCAGCTGTAAGGACTGTCAGCTCGATGGGGGTGCAATTACAGTTTGTCTGAATCACAGACGCAGTTAGCACTCACTGCTGGCTCTTATGAAGACACAGCAGTCTTATTTTGAAGGGAGAAATAATGTGGATGCCAAATGGATCTTTATTTCAACAAGGGAAAAACATTTAAGGACATTTTCAAAACATTACAAAGTCTGAGCACAGTGCAAATACTGTTAATAATTTATTTATTCAATTTCATTTACATAGAAATTAAATCATTGCTGCACCTCAGAGCCTGAAACAGATACAGCTGCAGAAAATGTAAATCAGCTTTTGATGAATTATGTAAATATGTTTAGACGTGTGTCAATCTTTGTCTGCTGTTGGCTCCAGTTCAAAGCACCTCTAAACTGTTCCATAAGACTGCAAACAACACTGACTTTGCTTCTGGCAACCCATTGTGTCACCCCCTCTTTCCTTCCTCACTTTCCTCGTCTCTTCTTACCGTGCATCCGCAGGTCACCCCACATGTCTGCAGTTCACTGACAACATGATGCAGGCAGTGAGGACGTACCAGTGGCAGTGCATAGAGTGCAAGTCTTGCAGCATCTGCGGCACCTCCGAGAACGACGTATGTATACTGTTGGAGAGAGACGTCTTGTATGATCCTCTGCGGCTCCAAAAATGTCAGCGCTCAGATGTTATTACTAGATTTCCCTTTGAATTTGTTTGAAGCGCACTGAATTTGACTTGTTTTCCGTTTAATGTTGTGACCTTTCCACAGTCAGTATTCAGCCTGTCATGGGCAATACATTACACTGAATTCAACTTACTTTACATGCCAAGCAGATGTTAGACTTGATAAATCACCCCTGATGGGATTTTCTTTTTCACATCAGTGGCTCAGTAATGTTTTCTATGTGTGAAAAATACATTGCTCTTTTGGATGAAACATGTAAATGATAAAAAAAAATAGGTTAATTTGTGTAGCACGATTTCATACAAAAGCAGGCCACAGTCATTTACAAGATAATAAAACACAGAAATGACTTGAACTTTAAAGTAATAAATACCCACCATAGCAACAGTGCAACAAATGTGGATGATATAAAGTTGCATGCACGCTTGAAAATCATTGTATACATCTATTTATACTGGGTAATTTTTAGAATGTACCAGCAGTGTGGACATAAAAGATTTGGCCTCTTTGAAGCTCTATTAACAGTCCCATGATGCTTTGAAAGCTCACAGTACTACTTGCCAGACCTCTTTTATAGCCGATAAATGTTGCTCACTGGCATCAAACATAATGTGAGCCACATTTATAGCAGTATTTGTAACTCTGATTTACTTACTTCAAACATTTATACTGGGGTTAAGGGTTAATATTTATTTTTATGTCCCTGCATATAGATATTATACACTCACTGACCACTTTATTAGGTACACCTGTGCAGTCTAATGTCATGCCATGCTGCTTTAATGAAGCTTTTAATTGTTCAGTTTTGTCGAAACTATCAGAGAAGTATTAATTCTACATTATGTTTATTATCGAGGTCATAATGGGTGGTGGTGTTGTACTGGAGTGCATTATATTGTAAGGTGTTCATTTCATGCATGTAAATGGGCTGGCAAAAATATTAGAAACACCTCTCAATATAAAGCAGTACAGTTTAACACTGCTGCAAACTACAACCTCAATAATAAACATGTAGTGGAGCACTGTTTAGCTCAGTACAGTAGGTAGAGTGGGCGGCCCATGTACAGAGGCCCAGTCCTTGTCGCAGCAGCCCAGGGTTTGAGTCCGATCTGTGGCCATTTGCTGCATGTCATTCTCCCTCTCTCCCACCCCACCCTCCTGTCACAGCTTCTACTATACAATAAAGGTTCAAAAAAAGCACCACAAAAATACCTTTAATAATAAGAATGTAGTTAAATGGATACCTCTCTGACAGTGTCGATCAAAACTGGGCATTATTATCTTTACAAAGGTTGTATTGGATGACATTAGATTGTACCTAATGTAGTGGCCGGTCAGTGTATGTTTAATATGTTGATTGTGTGCTGCCAATGTAGGACCAGCTGCTGTTCTGCGATGACTGCGACAGAGGGTACCACATGTATTGCCTGAAGCCGCCAATGACCCAGCCTCCAGAAGGTACAACCACTCTCAGAGGTTTTAATATACATCATTGGGTTGACACTGATACTGTATATGTTATGCACTGTATATTGGAGAGAAGCCACAAGCAAAGGCTATATATGGAAAAGAGCAAGGAGGACAAAGTTTTCACCCTCTCGTTCTCTCTCCGCAGGGAGCTGGAGCTGTCACTTGTGTTTGGACCTGTTAAAAGACAAGGCCTCAGCCTATGGAGAAGCATAACTGCCTGGACATTCTTCTCAACACACACAACATATATATATACATATATATATTTGTACTATACATTAACTGTTTGACATACCCACACATTAGCAAAAACTTTCTCTCTTAATAGATTCAAACACATTCGCACACACTCCAGTGCATTAGCAGGCTCAGGGTAGTTTCCTGTGTGAGGCACAGACATCCACAAGCTCTCATACAGCCGAGCAACACTCCAGATGCAAACGCCATCAACATGCAATCTCGACCGTAAGTCAGCTAACAGCAGGCCTGCCATTCAGTCATTTCTCTACCTCACCACTCAGCAGACGGCAAGAAGCCAAAGCAAGATAACGGCCAATACTGTGTATGTGAAATACATCCTCGTTTCAAACCAAACATCTGAAATCCCTGGATGTTTCCCCCCTGATTTAAATGTATTTAATTTGGAAGACGTTTGTCCCAGAGTTTTTGCTCAAGCTGTTTCACTCTTCCCTTGCTGCTCAAGCTCCACAGTGGGGGGAAACTGAGTGGGTTTGACTAATGTTTGTTTAAATTTCTCTTTCCAGCTCTACTCCTCTCCTGTGTTTAGACTTTACAGTGACATTTGTATTTCATATCTGGACAGACTCAGTGTTAGTTATGCCATCTTTTACAGGTTTTGTCAAGCTTGGTGAAATTTATATGCAGTGCTAAGAGGAAATGGGGTGATAAAACAGTCTCCACTATCATTCCTGTTGGGGTGAGGTGACATTTTTAATCCATGTCTGTTTTTTGTATCCTTGAGGTTACTAGAATACCATGGTGCTCAATTTACACTTTGCAAAACTCATAACATTTATGTAACGCTTATTTATTTATTGTTGGTAATGGTCCAATGTTACTGGCAAGGAGATCATTGTTACTGTAATTCAGTGGTTCCCAAACTTCTGTCATGCCCCCTTTTGTAAAATAATGACTTGACCCCTCTCCCACCCCACTCAAACACAGAAATTGATTGCATTTCATCAGCCGGTAACAACACCGGGGAAACTAATAATAAAAGGAGTTGAAATATAATGAAATAACATTAATATGAACTGAACACAACCTGCATTTTTTTTAGTATTTTCTGATGTTATACTGAAAAAAAAAACACACAAATTAAACTTTGTCCAAACTGGCAGTGTCTTTACACACACACACACACACACACACACGATACAAGGTGACCTATTTTTTTTTTTTAAGTTGACTCATCATCAAATTTCTTAATATTTCAGATTTGATGACAGGTTGCTGAGTCTCACCTTTTTTTGAGTCTCACCTTTTTTTGAGTCTCACCTTTTCCTCTCTGCCAAGTCTTTTCTTGTTGTAGGTACTTTACATGTTGTTTTGCTAACATATATCTGAATAGCCTTGCTAGCATCAGAGCACTGCTGTTTCTTTGTTGTTTCCAAATCAATTCATCTAATTCATAGATTATTTTTCATTGCAGACCGTTTGACTTTCCATAGAGAGCAAAAGCACAGTTGAAACAAATAGCTGTCTCTCAGCAATTATTCCAGTGCAATTCAATAACTTACTTTTACCCCTTTTAGGTTACTGTGTCTGTCAAGAACAGCACACATGCAGTTTGTAATGATAATGGTGGCAGATACCACCCAACATACATTTGAAAACAATGTTATTAACACTAGGCATCCTCTTTCTGAGCCTCTTAATCCTGTCAGATGAAATAACCTTTGATTTTATGAACTGCAGCTAGCTAGCTAGCACATAAGATTCAACCTGAAGCTGACTTAATGTTTCCAGCTGACTAATTTTAAACAAGAACCCTGTAAAAGGACCGTAAACATGCACATGAAGGCTACATGATGATACAGCTAAGGCAACATGGCTCTCAAGTGACGCTAAAGTTAACCACTTGAATAAATAGCATTTTTGCATAGTGGAGCTAGTTTTGTTAGTCCTAATATTACAGTACAGATGTTATTGTCTGCTGTATTATATTGGCTCCCATGTAGCCTATAATCCCATGGAATAACGTAGTCTGCAGACAGCGTTATCTTAACACTAGATTACATTTGTAGGTGGTAGCCAAGCATGCTAATGTTTATAGTTTATGGTACTGCAGATTAACACACAGTTTAATTTAGACCATCTGACTTGTGGTGTTCGTTTAAACTCTTTTTATACGAGTATATAATATGCCTGAACAAATGCCCCATGCACATCATAGCATGTGGATAAAATTCAAAGCTGTACAGGTCAGCCATGCCTAGTAACGGTTGCTAAACAATGATTGGACAATTGCTGTTGAGGGGGAGGGGTTAGTGAACTGTTATTAGTTACACCTGTGTTGGACATTTTTAAATAATCTGCTGTGAAAAAGGTTTATTCACCTTTTCTGGTTTCAATCTACATTTTACCCAGTGTGTCCCCCCTGCTATACCTCTGTGCTCCTCTAGAAGGCCTCACCCCACAGTTTGGGAACCACTGCTGTAAATTAACCAGCGCAGTGTGTGTATCATCAAACCTTGGTTCATGACTATATAACAGGCAGTGTGGTGAATCATGTGTATGTCTTGAGGAAGCAGTATTTACTGGCGAGTCCTGTCTGTTTTTAACATGTTTTAATGCAGGTATAACAAGAATATACTCTGTATTATGTATGTATTATGGTTTCACCTAAAGTTGAATATTAAAAATGTCAAAGCTTCATCAATGTAATTTATGTTTTTGTTCTGAGCAAGATTTGGTAGCACTCACCTCCACTGCTCTCTAAAAAAAAAACAAGATCATGAATAGAAACACCAACAATAAGCTCAAAGCTAAAAAAGAAAATCCCTAAAAGTACACATAGTGTGCACGCCTTGACAGGATATCACAATCTGCATTTGTGTGTTTGTTTGTTTTTTTGTATTGTGAGTTTGTATTTGATATTGCTTTTCCACAGACAATCATGACCTAGCATAGATACAGTACATGATGTTAATAATGTGCAGAGGGTTTTATTGTGCTTTTCCATGGCAGGTATAATGATCCTTTGTGTCTTCCTTTTAAAAATGTCTTGGATGTCATTGTTATTTGATGCCATCATCTACAGTGATTCGAAATGTGTGTTGTATTTTGTTAAAGTAAATGTTTTGTGTTGAAATAAAAACTTTTCCATAATTTTTTTATTTCCTTGCCTTCCTGTCAGATTTCCCACTTATCTTCAGCCCATTTGTTTAACATTTTTTTCTTGTAAAACAAATTCACAGAAATACTTTGTGTCTGTCCCCTTTCAATAATCCATTACCAGGAAACTCCAATGCCATATTGAAAATACACATTGGCTCTGGCCAAGATGGCTGCGTCTGATATGAATCCATTATAATCTAATGATTATAAAACCATCATTTCCAGAAAGATATGTCTGTCTTTTTTTTTTGTCTGCCAACATCTCTGTGTATGGATGCACATCAGGGATACAGAATAAACCTAACAAGAGGTTAAAAAGTTTCTTTTCTAGAGTTATGGAGCATGTGTAACATCACTGTCCAGATAATGTAATGGGTTCAAATCCTCATAGATTCTGTCACCACTTTCCAAAGTATACATTTTTATTTGATCTTATCAAAGGTATTATTTCAAATAAATATCAAAGTGAACACATTATTGGAAATGTTTCATGTAAAGCGATTTGCCCTTTGTCGTCTCATGATAGGTTGGTACTTACATCAAATTACCACTAAGTGGCGATATTGTATTGGAGTAGAGCTCTGAGTGATACACAGTACACTAAATTATGTTGAATCAATATCAGATGAATCAATATGGTGATATATGAGGATAGGTCAGTTGACCTGGTATCACAAGAAAAAATATTATGTATTAAGTAGAATGGACTCTGTCAGACAATTATTATATAAATCATATAACTGGATTATCACTGATACATAAATGTGTGAGAAAGATCTGAATGTAGTAGTTGGTTGAGGAGCTATTGAACTACTATACAAACTGTTAGGTAGTTTAATCTATATAAACAATAAACAATATTTTAGGAACTGGTCACTTATTATGTAGGCAACTATAGTAACTGTGAGGTAGTGAAGTAAAAAGAACATTTCATATGAAATGTAGTGGAGTTAAAGTATATAAAGTAGTAGAAAATGGAAATACATTGATTATTTTTCATTCTGTATATGGTATTTCCATTTTCTACTACTAAAAATTGTAAATACTTGAGTAAATGTATTTAGTTACACTCCTCTCCTGCCATCTGCCCCACATATTGCAACATACTGCAATTATCCTGTGATGAAATCTATAAGACTGTAAGAAGTTGATTGCAATACGATTTAAGATTTTCGGCGCAAACAAACCTCACTGTGCATTTTCAGATTAAGAGATCTTTCTGTGTCTAGACTTTGCTATTTTTCTGTAACACACAATATATTAATGATTCAAGTTCGGCATCAGGATCTTTACAACAAAAAAAACAAAACAAAAAAAAAATAGTATAGTAATGACAGTAAAATGAGGGCTTGTTGACAGTTTACTATAGGACACACATATTCACAAGGAAGTGACATACGGAGGATTATCTCAAACTGTTGACCTGATGACCCTTCATTAATTATGGCATAACTTACTTTCATGACTGAAAATAAATGTCAGCTGTGTCTTTTTTGCATTGAAAGTGTCTTCTCTTAGTCACTAAGACTTCCTCTAAAACTTACTGGAATCTTCCTAACACAAAAGTAATGCTGTATTATTTACTCAGCAGCTCGTAGTCATTCCAGTGACGATGGACAGGAAAGAGTTTGTGGCGAACCTGGGATTCAGCAGAAGCTGGTTCAACATCTCTCTGCCCTTCTCTCTTGTGGTCACTGAACACATTGCACTTTTCCACAAACGCAACAATGTCCCACCTGGTAGATGACATGATTGTGATCATCATTAAAAGTTCACTAATTCAATAAAAAAAGGTATAATATGATATTTGTGTGTATCTGTGTCTGGCCTACCCAGTAGAGTGTCGATGTTACTCATCCAGGAGAAGATAGACAGTGTGTGGTTCTCCTCCTCACTCAGATCGGCAATGTTAGGTGCGTTGTCGCCCACCTAGACATACAGATATGACAGACAGAACAGGAGATGAGATAAATACACAGGCTATAAAGTTGAAATGAATGGATAGACTGATGGAGTTGTGCGTTTGTACCTTTAAAACTCGGTTTGGCAGGGGGGTTAAAAAACGCGCAGAATTATCCAAATTGGAGTGGAAATGTGCTGCAGAAACATACTCTGCTGAGTTCAGCCAGTTCTGTGCAAATGACACCTCGACAGAGGAGTAGTGACTCTTCCTGAAGGAGAGGAAACGGACAGAGGTGAAAAAGGTTGAAGGTTCAAACATATCACTTCTAAAGATGTCTGTCAAATGTGAGGCTACAGCCAGTCAGCTCGTTAGCTTAGCTTAGCATAGAGAATGGAAACTGTAGAAATCTGAAATCACTTTATTTGAGTATCCAAATTCTCTGGGTGATAATTCATGCACTGTATAGCCCTCATAAATTTCACAATGAAACAAAAAGTAGTGTCAATGTTATGTACACTTTCTAACTGTAGTGTCTGGCTAACAATCCCACAATGCAATGCACTGTAGTTTACAGATAAGAAGTGACTCTACAACTGGCAAAAAAAAGGCCTAAAATCTCAATGTAATGCTCACTACTGAGCAACCCTGTGTCTAATAGGTCATACTTAATGATGGAGTGGTTTGTTGTCACCATCATGTTGCCAGGCAACAGTGTAGGCTGCAGTGAATGGTACATACGTAATCCCTCATTAAAACCACAACCTGAGATTTTTTTCTGTGCAGATTAAACTAACAAGATGTAACATGTTTTGATAGATAGATAGATAGATAGATAGATAGATAGATAGATAGATAGATAGATAGATAGATTGATTGATTGATTGATTGATTAATTGATTGATTGAATACCTGGGGTTGCATACAGCTGAGGTATAAGTTGAAACCATTTGGGCTGCCCAGTAGATACCGAGGAGAGAGTCTTTCTTCTCGTTGTCAGGGAGAGGAGACTCCTTTGCAGACTTGAGGCCCTTTTAATCACACACAGAAATAGAAAGAATATCAAGAAAATACTCCAGCAATTTAATTTAGTATCACAGCTCCATAAAGTTTGGAGAAGCAGAAGATAAGGATTATAAAAATGCTATATTAAAATTGCTATGTGGATTTGATTGTGTGTGTGTGTACTGCACATACCTCAAAAAAGGCATCCCACTTAGCCATGACATCAGGGTACAGAGCTGCACAGTCGGTGTATGTGGTGCAAAAGTCTGTTACACCTTCAGGTACCTGCATCTGGACCTAATAGTATGAATATCAATCATGATTACAATTATCTGCAGGATCATAAAAAACATACAGGCTTCACTTTTGTTCAGTTTTTTTTTTTTTTTTTTAGCCATGCTAGCAGTAGAAAAGTGTCTCTGGCGGTCAGTCAGTACACCACTTTGATCTCAGCAACTACTAGGATTTCATTGAAGCTTGCTGCAGACATGCATTGTGACTTTAGGATGAATCCTCATGACTTTGTTGATCCCCTGACCTCTTCTCTAGCGCCATCATGAGTTAGAAATGTGTTCTTTTTTGCAAAATGTCTGACTGCAATGACATTTACTCCACGCATTCATGTCCCCCTCAGAAGGAATTGCAAGTTAGGCAGGAGCCATCACCAGGTCAGAGGTTTAAGCTGTGAAATACTACGATCAATACTAATGACACCAGCCTCAGATGTACCTGGTAACGTAATCCTTAACATGTTATTGTTAGCATTTAGCTCAAAGTTCAGCCTCACAGAGCTACAGATTGTATATTGTCTTATTTTCATCTGTTTTTCAGGTTGAGAAGTACCTGAACTCCTTCTCCCATGAAGCCCTGCTTTGCGGCAGACAGGAAGGGCAGTGCAGAGGTAAAGTAGTTCACGCCTGGAGGAGAAAGAAATAGTTTAGTGCTTAGTGTTCTCTTTGTATTTGTGTGTTGCTTGTGTGTGTTTTTTTGTCATACTTACAGCCCCACCAGCTCTGAGTAGAAATACACATGGGATCTCCAGTTTGCAGGCCGCAGGTTGTAGTACTGGTTGGATCACTGAGACGCCCTACAGAATCAACACATTGTACAGTGTCACTAGAGATGGTTTGGTGGCTGATGGCTTGGTGTTTATTTAGTTTAAGACTACAAGGGATGAGCATGTTTGTCATGTTGACTCAGGCTTATTTAAACAGTATTAATAAGTTATGGCTGAGAGTTTGATTTATCTAGATACATATCTTAGCTTTCAATAACTTTATCTTACCTGAAGTTTGCATCCATCCAAGCTGCAGTGGCAGTCCCCATATAGGACTGTCTGTGGTATTTGTCCCCATGCAGCCCATATAAGGGTCAGTAGCAGATATCATCAACCGGTAAAGACTCATGCGATGGAGGACGTTCCAGGGGTCTGGATTCAGGATGCCATTCTGCGTCGGCAGGTCAGTCACTTGGCCCCATGCTTGCGCCCACATTAAGGGCATGCCATTTTCTAGAATGACCGTGGAGCTGCCCAGAGACACCGCACATGCCAGGAGAAGGCTGAGGACCGTTGAACGCAGCATGACTGAGGAGCTGGGACTGCAGAGAGTCAAGAGTGCCTACTCTGGACTGAGAGTCGTCACAGAAGATATAAGGCTTATGTACTCTGTTCACATTGACATGTTCTGATACCGTGGTTCAATGGACTCTCAGTGATAAGATAATGTGTGCACACAGAACTCTATACACATACACGTACACCCAGACGGATAGCAAAAAACTCAATATAGTGTGAGGTTAAAAAGAGCAATCTGCCAACTCATCAAGCAGACCTTAACCATGAATCAATCACAGACACAAAGTTCTATCACATGACACACTGGATGTAAATTAAATTCAAACTAATCCATGCTCATCCAAACTCAACTTGAACTCAATAGCACTCTCTCTCAAAAACCTTGACGACTGTTCTGCAGATTACAAGATAAGAGCAATGTCCTGTCGGTCAATACCTGTAAATCTACATCTACCATCACTGTGTACATTTTACTAACCCTTCTGAACCTGGATGTTCAAACATCTGCTGGCTTTACACCAGATGTCCAATAAGATGTTTGTGTACTGTTAGTAACATATATTTTTGTTGACCTAAAAGTAGTTAAATCTTAATACATTGACTTAATCAGATCAGCCTTTAAAATACCTTCCATGAGTCTTTGTTAATTGAACAGTGTCGGCTTTTATGCCCCAAATTTACAGACAAACTGCAGAAAAGAGTTAGCTCAGTGGTAGCTATGGGCTTGTTGATATGTACTGATATTTGGTTACATAAATCTGAGTTTTCTCTGAGGAAGACGCAGAGGTGTTACATCCAGGTCATGGTGGAAGGAGTATTCAGATCCTTGACTTAAGTTAAAGCAGAAATGCCACAGTTTAAAATACCATAAATAATAATACACCCAATTTTATAGGCAAAGCACAAGTTTTGTGTGTGGGATCTTGTATATGATGAGTAACAACAACTGTCAAATAAGTGCGGTGGTGACTAAATAACTTTTCATAACTTTTCAGCACGGAGGCTCCTAGTTCCCTCAGACTCCATAGAGGAAGTGGGGGAGAGGAGGATGTTAGCAAAGCTAACTTCCATCATGAACAACTCCTCTCACCTCCTGCTTGAGACTGTGGAGGCCTTAAACAGCTCCTTCAGCAGACTGCTACTCCCGCCATGTAAGAAGGAGCACTACCACAGGTCCTTCATTCCAACACTTCATGACTTTCTTCAGCATAACTTTTTATTCTATGTTTATTTATTATCTTATTTTGTCTTTAAAATTACAGCACTTTTTTATAACTTCTTTGTAACTTTATGTAAAACAAAATGTCATGGCAGTATAGTGAAGTACACATTATCATCTTTTTCTCGTGTATTCATCTAAATTCCATCCTTTCCTTCAAGAAAACTTTCTTAGGTGGAAGAAGACAAATAGTTGTCTCCTGTAACATTAAATAATAATAAACTTTGGAGTAATTGTAGGCTACGGGGAATATGTGACAGATAAAGATAGATCTCTGGACAATGGTGGGATGTAACTCAAATACTCAAAGTTACGTCAAATTCAAATACTTTAGTATTTCCATTTCATGCATCTTTACTGGTTATTTTTCAGATTACACGCCCTACTTGTCCAGTGAAAATTTGGGTTTGAGTTAGATTTTTCCTGATAAATTGAAGGATTAAGAGTTCATTTATGGGTGAGCAGAAAAGCTCCTACTTCTTACAATAAATAATCTAGTTTTGAAAAACTAAGATTATCTTCTGCAGCTTATGCTTGTATGATGCATTGTCAGAAAGCTGAAAACAGGCCTGTGTTTCTTGAAAAGTTGACTTTTTAGAGATACATACGTTCCTCACATGATAGCTAAGCTGCAAACATGTGGTGATCTTATAGAATATGTTCAGTTTTGGGTCTGTATCACGTCCTTCCTTGTCATTTTCACCACCAGTGATTTTGCTGTCAGTGCTGCAGACATCATGTGACGGGGGGAGTGGCAAAGAGTCAGGAAATACACCGCAGCTGCGAGTCACAAGAAAGGTAAAGTCAAAACTTTTACACAACTGAGCTCTACATTTAGTAAGGATTAACACAACGGACGCATTAGCATGATAAACAATGTGTTATGATGCTTTTTCATCTGCAGGAACAAAGAAATTAAAACTATTTACTGTCCGAAAAACGAGAGAAATCTTCAAACTGTACTGCGACTTTGATTGTAGCTTTTAATGACTTCAACAGTACACTAAAGTTCGCATAGCGAAACAGCTTTAACTTCAATAATAATCAGTTTCTAATGAGTAAATATTGATCATTTAAGTAGTCTTCTTCTTGTTATTGGAAAGCTCATGTGATTTCCGCATTTTCCTCGGTGGCAGTTGGCTGCTGAAGTAAATGGACAAACACACATACACATACAGGGAGGGTGCAACAAGTTTGACTGAAGCAGAGCCATGATTTAATGTATAATTTAAGTATTAACGAAGCATCACATTTATTCCCACTCATAGTAATAACAGGCCTGATAGTGTCGGGAGTTTCTCAGCAGCTGGTTATTTGCGTACTGGCCATGTTTGAGTCAACAGTACAGGAAGTCTGCTTGGCTGCGCTAATTTTATAGTAAATATTCCTGACCCAGCCCTGATACAGACTTTATGTACAGAACACGAGAGCAAATGCCACGTTAGGAAAACCCAATACAAACTTAAATAAACTTTACAGTAGACGTGTACTTTGAGTCTACATCTGTACAACGACATTGTAGACCAAAGTTGACTGTTAGCTGAGCTCAAATGTCCCTTCACTAACTCCACTGTCATACTCTAAATATGTTCATTTTAAATGAATTTAAAGTTGATTTTAAGTAACACTACATAAAAGTTTTCACACAATTGATTTGTTAATGTTGTTGTGGTCATGTTTACATTGATATTTATTTTGGAATATCATAAGCTGGACTATTTATCCACACTTAAAATAGCCAATGAGCTGATTGTTTCAACACACTGAATATCTATTACGTTTAGCTAATAATTTAGACTTTATCCATTAAGTTTAGTGTTACCTAACTGACAATTACCTAACAACTAACGTTTAGTCAGTTAGCTAATTATTTCAACATTGTACAAAGTACTCTTGACAAATTATTTTGACTGTTTATCCATTACATTTAATTTTATCCATTAAGTCGAGCTACTTATTAACAATTTAACAGTTTATTTATTAGGATTAGCTATCCAACTACAGTTTATCTGTTAGGTCTACATTTAGTTAATTATTTCAACTGTTTATTCATTATTTTCAGATAGTTATTTCAACAGTTTATGCATTAAGTTTAGGTAATTATTTCCACTTCTTGTTATATTTAGTTAAACAGTTAATCAATTAGACCCACGTTTAGTTAATTATTTCAGCTGTTTAACCATTAGTCTACATTTAGCTAATTATTTCAAATGTTGTTTTTTATTTAACTACAGCATGTCAACAGTTTATCTATTACATTTATCTAACTATTTAAACCACTTATCAGTTACTTACAACTGATTGTTTCAACTTCTCTGTAAGCTTACTGCACAGGTTTCATGCACCCTTGAACACATCATGTGGTGTTAAGGTTTTACAGTTGACTTGTTGAATAGGAGGTGTGTACTGTGCAGTCAGCCATCACTGATAGCGTACTGATCAGATCACACATATTTGTAATCAACTTTGAGTGTTTATTTTTCTCTGAAACACAAATGTGTGTGTATATTTTTATATCTTATAATTTATTTTTTTCCCCCAATTAGTTAACTCCACATACCCCATTCCATCTGCTGAAAGTATTCAAAAAAGTATACAAAATAGTTGACATTTTTGGTGTTTTTTTATGTCTATAATGAAGCTAATGAACATATTGCTTCTATATGTGGATGCATAGTCACTAAAATTGTGAAAAAACAAGCCAAATTGGCAGATACCCACAGCAACAATGGTAATGACTGTTTTTGTGTGTCCTTACAGTCTCCATCATGTCTTACCATGCTGGGATTCCAGAGGAGCCCAGCGTTTTGGTCAACAACATCAGCTCCAACATCCAGAAGCTGACACTGCTGAGTAATACACACACTACAAACACACAATCATCAGCTGCAACATTCAGATTACACCCACTTGAATGTGAACATGCATGTGAATCATGTTAAGACATGTAGAGATTCTTTCAGTACGGATAAACTACGTCTTTCTTCCTCACCAGCCTCTGAGCTGCAGAGGGCAGTGTCTCTGCTGGGAACGGAGCAGGACAGCAGCCAACTTCGACAGACACTGTGAGTTTTCGGGGTTCGGGTCAGGTCTGCGTAATTGGTCTATTATGATGAACATCTTGCAATAAATGCAGGTGGAGACAAGGTTAAACCTTTGAACTATGTCTGTCTGAAAGTTGTCAAATGATTAATCGTCAAAGATTACACTGTGCTGATACTGTAATTGCATTTTAAATCTGATAAGCCCAATTCAATATTGGCAGCTCCACACACCACTCTTGATGTTTGTTTTTTATAATCTGACTTAACCATTTCCCCTCTCAG
This sequence comes from Sciaenops ocellatus, assembly GCA_033000465.1. NCBI lineage: Eukaryota > Metazoa > Chordata > Actinopteri > Sciaenidae > Sciaenops > Sciaenops ocellatus. The sequence continues at coordinate 10,486,264 of CP136886.1, forward strand.
CAATCTGCCTTTTTCAAGTCTGGCCAGGATTTCTCTAGTTTCACAAAAAAAAAAAAAAAATAAATATTTATCTTTGGTCACCAGGCAACAGAAACAGCAGCAAGGCAACCAGCTAGCGAAGGACACTGACAGACTGATGAAGGCATTCAGTGCTCTTCCTGTTGGCCCCGATCAAGTAATAACCTCTAAACTCCTTCCATAACTCTTGTTCAAAGTCAAATAAACCACTTGTTAAGACCACACTGTTTGTTTCTGCTCTCATCGTTACTGTTTGTGTGTTTTAGCGGCAGAGAAAGATACAGAAAGAGCGTTTGGTGAACGACTTCTCCTCCGCTCTGAACAGCTTCCAAAAGATCCAGAGGAAGGCAGCCGACAAAGAGAGAGAGTTTGTGGCCAGAGTCAGAGCCAGCTCCAGGGTGTCTGTGAGTAACCCGCTGTACCTGCAAGACCACAAAGTCAGGGTGCAATAAACAGTGATTAAATGATATGTTGATATGTGGCTGAGGAGGTAGAGGGGTCGTCCATTAATCAGAAGATACTGCAATACATAAATGTTGTATTGGCAGTGAGAAGGTGTTGTTGAGCTATTTTTCGTTTCTCTACTTCAGTTGTGTGTTATATTAAATATATATTTATTTGCGCTGAGAGTTTATGGGAAAAGTTTTATAAGATGTAGCTCTCTCACATTACACTGCCACAGACAGTGCCTTTTAATGGTGACTGTTTTAGACACCGAATCCCTCAGGAGGGCATGCTCGCTTGGCAACTCTGTTCCCTCACTGCTTATCTCACTGCGCAGAAAAGTATCTGAATCTGCTGTGTTGGTGCTGATAAGCAGGAACAGTTCCTTACTGCTTTAAATGGCTTGTAAGGAGCAGATCTTGGCCGGGGAACTAAAAGCCGCAAGTTTTATTTGCTCAGTGTCACCCAACGTACATTTTTTGACGATGAGCTGTGCTTAACCAAATTATATTTAATGAGGTGTTACAGTCATGGGCACCGTAGGTTTTATAGCACCCTGAGTCATTGCTGCACGCGTACAGTAAAGAACGTCCTCCACAGTTTCAATAACAAGCACACAGCACAGTGTGTTTATCTGAACCTTTTAATTTCCTTTGACAGGGAGGACAGCCTGATGACAGCTTTGGGAATGTGTCTCCCTTCCCCAGGTAGGTCCATTTATTATCATTTATCATTCTCATAATTTCTGTCACCATACGTCTTATTCTTATTTATTCTTATCTATGTGTGTTCCTGCAGTGATTCCCAGGTGCAGGCTCAGACTGAGGCCATCACTGAAGACGACCTGAGGCTGATCCAGGAGCGTGAGTCGTCCATCAGGCAGCTGGAGGTACAAAAAGACTCAGCTGTCTATTCCAGCAGGGCCACTAACTAATGTACAGCTCTGTGGTTTTGTCTCGACGTGAGTGACACTTTCTCTCTTTGTTGCTTGATTCAGTCTGACATCGTAGACATCAATGACATCTTCAAGGACCTGGGGATGATGGTCCATGAGCAGGGAGACATGATAGGTGAGCTTTTGTCACCCGCTTGTCTAATAATGTAACAGCTTGCAGCTGAAACATTAGCGACAACAGGAATGTGTCTTATCTCACATATGCCAACTTTATTCAAGAAAAACTTCTAAACACAACACTTTTGTTATTGCCTCCATTTTACATGAGTTAAAGGAAAAAGACCTATGCACACAAATGGTTTATTTCATGCACATCTGTGCTGGTGAGCACTTCCCCTTTGCTAAAATAATCCATCCACCTGACAGCTGTGACATCGATTTGAAACTGAAGCATTAATGCACAAATCTGTGCATCAAAATTCACCAGAATGCAGAAAATGAAGTGTCTCAACTCATGTTGGACACCCAAACTCTGCTTGATTTGTGTCCTTTGGGTATGGTGTCCCTTATCTTTCCACACTGAAGGTGGCAATTCTTCTCCTGTCTACTTAATCTAATGACTGAGAATACAAGTTTGTAGATTTTATGCTACGTGTCCTTCTTCCCACTTCCTGCATGTACAATTTGTGTGCATCCTGTGTGTTTTGCAGACAGTATAGAGGCCAATGTGGAGACTGCAGATGTTCACGTCCAGAATGCCACACAGCAGCTGTCACGTGCTGCAGACTACCAGGTAAAACCCGATAGGATGGAGACGGAGGTGAAGAGGAGAGAGGAAAGGAGAGGCACATGTATAAATGTTAGAGAAGTTAGTTAGCTGATGGACCAATGAAGAAAGCTAACCTCTGTGAGGTAGCAGTAGCAGTATGTGTGCATATAATGACTCCTCCACCTCCTGCACCAGGACTCCCTTGTGTAACCAGGTTGTTAGTCAGTTTGTTTCGGTGAATAAGACACAGAGAAAGAGGCTGAGTCACTGCCTCTTCTTCGTGCGGTGGCTGTGTCACTTGAATCCATCAATGTGTCTCTTTATTAAAATTCAACTTATATCTTAAACTTATTTATTACATGAACAACAACTTTGTGTTTTTTTTTTTCTCTCCCCAGCGGAGCTCCCGGAAGAAGATATGCATCCTGGTGATAGTGTTGGCTGTAGCTGCTGTTATTATTGGACTCATCATCTGGGGCTCTGTCAAATCATGAGAGCTTCACCATCTTCTTCGTCGTCGTCGTCATCCTCTCCTCCACCTCTCCTGTTTGGTCATCAGCCTGGACAAAGAATGAAGCACCGCCCCTTCCTCTCCTGATCTTCTTCCTTTTCTCGCCCCCCTCATGAGGGGAGAGATTGTCTGTCTTTCTTCGATTATATTTTTAAGATATTTCAGTCCTTGTTGACAGGATTGACAGGACAAACACTCCTTCACTGTGAAAACAAAACTATCACCAGGTAGCTTTACTGCTATAACCAGCTTTAATTGACTTATTTGTGTCTGATTTACCTTGACAGGAAAGCTTTAAAGGTTATAGTCCTCACCTGATTTTCAGAGGGAGGTGTAAACACAGGTGGAGTATTGCTGTGTTCAATGGCAGCCATGTTGGCTCCACCAGCTCCAAACGTTAAATGAAATTACAGCACAGACAATGCTTCTGGGTGCAACGAAGCAGCAAGTTACTGTCGGCAGGTAAGAGGGGATTAACCTATGATGACCTATCCTTCCAAAATAACATTTCTGCAGCCGCTTTCCTTTATCAGGTTAGATATAAAAAGCATACACGCTAAATGTTTCTCTGCAGTTAATCTATGAATCAAGTGCTCTGTGTACAAAAGTCAACCCTGGTCCATCATACAATGTAGCCAACTGCGTTCATCTTACTGTAATGCAGTTACAATCTTTTATCTATTATCTCCTGCAATTTAATTTATAATTATTAAAATTAGTAGTTAATTTCTATTCAAATTCATGTCGTTGTAATCTAAAGATAAATCAAGAAGTACTGTAATCAGGAAGTACATTTTTATGACAGTATTTTACACTCCACTGTCAGCCAGTCATTCCAAATATTTAGTCAATAAGAGTTTGTTGCGTCTGTGAGTAAGTGGTGTGTTTCCTTTAGCTAGACAAATTATTTTTTGACTGTACAGCATAGAAAGATTGCATGAGCGTCAAGGAATTCTTTTTTATGAAGTGAAATCAGCTGTCACATCACAAGTGATCACACACAAAGAATGTAAAGTGCAACTTGTTGATAGTGCAGGCGAAGGTCAAGTGATAGTTGGAGTTTTGTTCTATGGTTTGTTTTAGCCTACAGTACTTATTCATGCTTCATGTAAAGGCCCTGCACACCACACAGACCTCGGTGGTGGCCCGACAGTTTGTGTGTTTGTGGGGGCTTTACTCATTGAAAAGTATTGACAGTCATTATTTTTCTGTGACTGACAAGTTGCTCTACCTGTTTCAATCTCTATATCTCTAACATGAAGAAACTAAACTTGTAGTAACTCAAAGTAAAGTAAGTTAAAGCAAACACTAATAATTATTTGCTACGATTTAACGATTTGACCCAAATGTAAAATGGTGATCACATGTATATTTTTAATACTGAGAGCTGCCTACAATGTGCTGAATAAATTACCTGAATGGAGAAGAGTGATTTTCTTTTTTTATTGAAGGCAAAAAGTTCTCAAGCATTTGCATGCGACTACATTATTCTGTAGTAAAAGTAAGGTTTATTAGATTTGTTTTTATTTAAATAACACATAAAGCTTCTTTGAGTTATTTTACAGCATATGTCCAGTACTTTATAGCATAATTGTTGAAAACACTGCAAAATCATCATTTATTCAGCCATTAGTTTTACCTTCAAAGTTAAATGAGACAGACACAGTCAGGTTGTTGGTTTAGAGTCAGTGGACAGGTAATTTTACATGTCATTTGCTTCTAATTTAGCTGCAAGTGACTCCTAAAAACAGTAGCTGAAGGTCATTACTCTCTTTTGTGAACAACATGGTACTACTGTGAAAGTGGTAGTTCCTCTAGCGCTTTCAACAGTGTGGAAATTTTTTAGGGAAGATGAATGAGTAATGGTCTTCCCACTTTCAGTAACTGTTGACCATCTTCTTAACTTAAGTCAACGCAGTTCATCCCATCACTATACCATTACAGGGTAGTACATTTATATTGTGTGCTCCGTTGACCCTTCCAAGGAAACAAGGGTGGTGGAGGTAAAAAAGATTTAGGCCTAGCATAAATTTGAGCAAATATAGGCAAGGACAAATTGTGTACTGCTTGAACTTTGTTGCTAATAGTTAGCTTTGTTGGCTAACATCAGCCCAAAGTATTTATACTTGATAATGCATTATGTTGGCAACAGCTGTTGTGCATTCAAGACAATTATCAATTGTATCTGCTTGTAATACAAAAGCTCGTTCCTCTTTTTTTATGGGAATTAACTCAACATTTTCTGCAAGTAAAAACAAGAGGTTAGCTTCTAATAAAGTTTAATCTAAAAGATTGAATCTTATCAAAAGCTAACTGCTAAATTCCTCATTGATTGTTGTGGTTGAGTCATGGCCAGACATGACTGCATAACAGTGAGAATCTACACATTACATGTCACAAACAACATTTTTAATGCAAACCAGTAACAAAAACATATAAATAAAAAGATCCCTGTCGTAGACCTTTTGTTAAAATATACCAGCGCACCCACTGATATGTTTTCATATACGAGGCTATTCTTGGGTTGCTTCCATCCTATCTCTGTTCTCTGAAGTGTGATGGACAATACTCGCTGCGTTCAAGGGACTTGTTGTCTGTACCAAATGCTCGTACAGAACCTGGGAACGGGACGTCACCCTCAGAACGTTTTAAAACTCAAAGATTTCTTTGAATGCTTTTAAATCCATATTGAAAGATCTGGAGACTGAATCATGGGGGTCGTTGCGTTAACTGATATTGTTGAATTCATGGCTTGTACTGTACTTTTATTATTATTATTATAGATTGCTGTGTTGTAATATTGTCTGTGTGTCTTGTATCTGTTTTAATTGACTTGTTCTTAGTTTTAGCCAGGACTCCCTTGAAAAGGAGGTTTTTAATCTCAATGGGACCCTTCCTGGTTAAATAAAGATTTAAAAACAACTGCTGAAAACATACAAATCTAGTATGAAAAGATACATAACATAGACTGAAGAAAGTATGTCATAGGCTGTGATGAGAGAATGAGATCAAGGAGCAGACAGGAGTTAGTTTGTATATGTCAGAAAAGACAGTGTTGGAGTTGGATTGGGATGTGGAAGTAACAGACTGCTGTGACGCACAAGGTAAAAGTGTCCTTGGCAGAGGAGTTGGGAAGGATTCGGACAGAGTGTTGTAAATACAGCACTCAGTCAGAGAATGGGTTGAACTGGGCGTCAGTAGGACAGGGAGTATTTTGGGCTGGTTACACACACACAGAAAGTAGCAGGTTCCTGCAAAGAGCTGAGCAGGATTTTCTTTTCCAAACAGAAATGTCACAGCTGAGGAGGAAGAAGAGGATGAGGAAAGGAAAGTTACTGCAAAGGAAGTTTGGTTTGAGGTGGATAGACACATAGCAACTTATTCAGTTGTTTTTCAGTTGACATGTAATTTTCCTTTACATTTATTTCACTGCCTCATTTAAGAAAAATGCAATACAGCAGATTCTAGTAGACAGGAATCGAGGCTGAACCTGTAGGTGGACGTGACCTGTTGATATAATAGCATAATGTGTCTGGGACACAGAGGCTGTTTTTTTCCTGCTAATGTAGAAAATCACGTATAATGGCAGTTGGACTCACTCGAGGACTCGTCATAGAAGTTTCATTCTGCTGTGATGCAGATAAATTGGACAACTAACTCATCTGGGCAAACACTGAGCTCGCTGAAGTCATTTAGGTGCGTCATGAGAAAAAGGCTCAGAGGAAATAACAAGTTGCTCTTAGTTTTCCTTTCCATTAGGAAGCTGAAAGTAGCTCTTCTAAATATGTAACTGTAAGAGTGGAGGAGACTCTCTGGGGGAAAAACACAGTTACGTACCAATTCAGTCTCGGTTTGAACTAACTTGTGTTTTTCCTTTTATTTCATGCCATTCGTACGTGTTTTTAGACACCAGGAGGACTAGCAGCCACATTAGCAGAGGCCATACGGATAAAACTACATAGTTGAAGAGACACAGCTGAAAAATGAAATTGTGTATTTTAACTAGGTTCAGGAACAAAGACCACACCTTGAACTCACATTTCCCCATCTCAAGTACTTAAGCACATCTTGTCTGTTCACTCCCTTAGTACCTCTACTTAATTCAAATACAGGTATCCCTTACCCTCCATCCACCTAGCCTTCATCCCTCTACATTCAACTCATCCCTTGACCCTTGACCCTCATCCCTTCATCCCTCATCTCCTTTTCCTCCATCCCTCATCCCTCCTACAGTACATCATCTCGGTTCACTTTTATCCACAATATACAATAAACCTGCTAAATTTAAATCCATATTGGTGTGGTCTTTGTTAGTGAAATATACACTGTTGCCCATGAAGTTGGAATAATTTTGTTTTCAGACACATTCCTCTTTTTATTCCTATTTTTACACATCAGGTTAATTATGGTTAAATTTTAACTGTGATATGTTTGTAAGAGATTCATCAATAAAGTTTGGAGAAGATACGCTTTATCTATCAAAATAAATCACATTGTCACAATCATTTCATGAGAAGAGGTAAAAATATTTCATTCCAACTTTATGGCCGACAGTGTAGTATACAGGTGTAGCAGACTGATGTACACTGTGTGACTCTTTTTAAAACACTACGTGCACTTCTAATCATATATTATACTTTCTAAAATGAGCACTTGCTGAATAGTCATGTTTAAATTGTTTTTTTTATAGTAGTAAGTAATTATTGCTTCCAGCAGGAGGCAGTGCTGGGCTGCTTACTCTAACCCTCATCCTGCCTTGGTCCACAACATATTAGCTATGTAATGCAATTATTATGTATTAGCTTTATTGCAGGAACAGTTATACAACAGCCACACAGAATACTGTCATTTCTCACTATTAACAATTGTACACACATGCAGGTAAAAGTATTATTAAAATAATACATCTCATATTATATAGCAATAGAATAAAAACAATCTCTACTAAACTTAGTTAGACTTTTATCACAGCCAGTTGGGAGCTTTGATCTCTCCAAAATGAGATTTTTTGTTTCTGGTCCGATCCATGTTAATTAGCTTAGATAAAAGTCCAGACTGTCCTTCACAGTGGCTGCTCAGTTTCAAGCCCTTCAGCAGTCATCAAGCAGAAGTGTCCTTCAGTGACACAATGAGTCTCTGCTCTGCTCCGGGGTGCAGATCAGCTAATAATAATTATCAGATAGAGCATTAACAGCTATAGAGCAGTGCATTATTTTTTCAGCTGAGATCGTGTTAGCAATAGCCTTGACTTTGTCATAAGTGGATACTATCTTTAACCTTTCCTCTCCTCTCCTCTCCTCTCCTCCTAACCCACTCTCATCCTTCTCCTCCTTTCTCCTGTCCTTTCCTCTCCGTTACAGTACATCTACAGTGCTGTATCAGTGCAGATGCCCTCACTATTTTTAGGACCGGCTCCACAGGATGTCGGCTCTCTTTCAGGACAATCAGGTTAATAACTCCATTTACTTTAGGATAATGTTGATTCAACAACATTTTAAAGGGTTACCTAAACTTGCAACATAATTTTATAGAAGGCTTGTTCTCAACTTGTATCAAGTATCAAGCATGTAATCAGACTTTAAATACAACAGGAAATGATCAATTATCAAAATAGATGCTATATCAGTATTAATTTAATGTTTAAAAGGGTGTGGCATGATGAAACATGCAGTGGTTAGCACTGTCACCTCACAGCAAGAAGGTTCAAGGTTCGAATCCCAGCCTGGGCCTTTCCATGTGGAGTTTGCATGTGTCTGCGTGGGTTCTCTACGGGTACTCCGGCTTCCTCCCACAGTCCAAAGACATGCAGGTTTATAGGTTAATTAGTGACACTGAAATAGCCCGTAGGTGTGAATGAGAGTGTGGATGGTTGGTTGGTGTCTGTGCTTGTGATGAACTGGCGACTTGTCCAGGATGTACCCCACCTTTCACCCATTGTCAGGTGGAACTGGTTCCCCTTGCAATGGATAAGCATGGATGGACAGATGCAGAGCCATAGTTTCCACAAGTGAAAATGTAACTAAAAATCATTACGATAGTAAAAATGAAACCATTAAAGTTTGTATAAATGAGCCTGTGTTGTTGACATCTTCAAAACTTACCTGTACCTGAGCATCTCAGTCTCCATCCGTGATCCCTGACTTGTAATTCTCAGGTCTGGTCCAGAGCCCCAGAGGGCAGCATTCCTCCCATCAGCCCAGGAATGTAAACTTTACTTTGGAGTCCAGCTTCAGTCCAGCTTCAGTCCAGTAGGAGGAATGCAGAGTGTTTGCTGTTAAAATGTCCTCCTTGAGGTGTACTCTCTCTGAAAAGGAATATGTAGGAAAAAAAGTCATAAATAAAGATGTGGTAGAGCTGGCACTGGTGGGATGACAACTGGCACTAGAACAGAAAAACATGCTAGCGGGTAAGCAGGGTTTTAGATTTAGAGGCTTCTGTGTATTCTGGTAAATATTGATGTTTTTCTGAAGAGGAAGTAGCTCTCAGGTATGTGACAGGATGTTCCACAGTGAGAGGAAACCGCTGCACTCACCTGCCGTTTCAAAGTTAAAATTCCAAGCCTGCACACTGAAGAAACCCTCAGTACACCTGTGCAGAACAGTTTATTCCCTCTGCACTGAAAAACAAACAAATCAAGGAAGCACAGATACTGTGTTTTTCAACTTGGACAGGCTCTTATATTTAAGCCTTCAGCGGGTAACTCAATATGCTGGTGGCTGCTGATGGGAACATTGTGGTAAATTCCTAAAAAACTTCAATAACCAGAAACTATGTGATGTGCTGTCAGTAAACAGCATGCAGCTTGCTCATATTTACCAAAGTGGCCAGTCTTTTCATACCAAACAACACCAAAGGGACAAAAACGTCAGAACATCTATTTATGTTACCCTCAGTCAACCCTTTTTTTGGTGTCCATAACCTGTATCCCATGTCACATTTGCAAAACAGACAAATTTATATTGTCTCATCATTATCTTTATCATTTTGTAAGACTTTATTCCTGCCTCATGCAATATCAAACAGTCAGTTCTGATAAAGTACACTACTCACAAAAAGTTAGGGATATTTGGCTGATGAAATTTCTGAATGCACCTAAAATCCACTCTAACCTTTACAGGCGAACTTAATTTGATCTTCTCTAAACTTTTAAATGCACATGTCCAACTGTTCAATGTTTCAGTACTTGTGTAACATAAGTGTGTTGATGATCGTTGATTGTCTGATCCATGAATGGACCACTAAATGTTCTGGTTTATTTATTTTGTATTTCAACAGCCCTCTTCATCATGCTGTTCACATCTTGACATCATGAGACCAAGACGACACCTAACAATCGATCAAAAGTACCTGGCCAGTGCGAGGCTTCAAACGGGATGTACTCAGAGGGACTGCCACTGAGCTGTGTGACTGTCACAGAGCGTCATCAGCAGGTTGCCATAAGTCGACTTGTGAACAGCATGAGACGCCGTTGTCAAGCTGTAATTGATGCTCAAGGACACGTGACAAGTTACTGAGACATTGACATTTTTTGTTGTGGTATACCCACCACTGTTGTTAGCTTTTGTTTTGCTTCCCTCCACCATCCACAGGTACACAAACATCCATAGACCTGTTAGTCTAAGACAGTTCAGAACTGACTCCCAATGTTCATCTCTGAGAGAAACCAGCTCAGCAATAATGACCATCTAATAGCGACACCATGATCCTGCAATACTAATGTCCGGCTGCTTGTCTTGTATGCTCTGACATGGAGTATGATTAATCCATCCATCCATCTTCTTCTGCTTATCTGTTTTTGCCGGGTCACGGAGGCAGCAGTCTGAGCAGGGAAGCCCAAACTTCCCTCTCCCCAGACACCTCGGCCAGCTCCTCGGGAGGAACACCGAGGCGTTCCCAGGCCAGCCAAGAGACATAGTCCCTCCAGCGTGTCCTGGGTCTTCCCCGGGGCCTCCTCCCGGGGGGACATGCCTGGAACACTTCCCTAAGAGTATGATTAATCAGCAAATGAATTTTCTAATAATAAATACATGAGTATGAGTACATACTGTTATGTATGGATAAAGGAGATGGCATCTTGTATTGTGTTGGAGAGACTGACTTATATAACGGCAGAATTTGAGACTGTATGGAAACCTTTTATAGAGTTTCTTAGACGTCAAAGTGCACAGTCATCTTAAAACTGCTGTGTTGATGTATGGGTTTTATTTATTTATGTGTTAAATGTGTGAAGAATGTGATTATTCTGCTTATTGTTTAGATTTTTTGTCCTGGCATTACACTGTTTTGGTTCACTACTCTCATCAACTTTGTTTTAAAACAGCTGTTTTCAGCAAAAAATCACAGATAATCCTGCTGTACCCTTCACGCCCAGCACCAAACAGCAGACAGACAAAGTCAGTGAACATACTGGATGCTCCACTAACGTTCAAAAAGCAAGATAGTTGCTGCAATATTCCATAAAACAGAACTCACAATAGAGTGGATATTGGACTTACTTTCTCCAGGTGGACAGAAACAAGACTTCAAATTAATGCCAATATTGATATGTCTGTGCTGGATGTGAAAATAGGCAACTGGGTAATACAAAACCAGCTGTATAAGGCTTAAGTCATCTTCAAACATGTGAAGGACCATAATGAAAGCTGCTTTTGTCTTTCGAGATAACCCCTGACCTTCTCTTGCAGCTTGAAATATACTTTTCCAGTTATAGACACTTTCAGCTGTGGCTGTTGTCATATAGCTGCACTGCTTTTAGTGCTGCCCACTTTTCCCTGTCTCCTTGCCTGCAGTTTCTCAATCTATTACTGTAAATGTCTTACAGGCCTGTGTTCATCTCTGCATCGTACAGATACCACTATATTTTGATGAGCCTGGGTGCATTCCAGGGTGAAAAAGTCCCAGTTTGCATTTTCCAAAGTCCTATCATTGCTCCATTCTCAGTTCTGCGATAATGTTTACGGTTTGCTGCAGTAACTTGTTCCCATAACTACTTTTCCTTATAGTTTAGCCTTGTGGTTTAAATGCTGACCTTAAAACAGATAATAGTATCTTAGCCATGAGTTGATTGATACAGGAATTTGATTTGTGTTAACAATTTCCTGAACTCCTGGTTTCCCATCCTGCCGACGTCTCTGATTACAGCACAAATTGATTTATTCATTTGTAACAAGGGAGAAAGTAAGGCAGGCCTTCATTAACCTCCACCTCAAATATTTTTTGCTACATCTTGTGTGAACAAGTTAAATACCATCCTGGTTTGCTCATTTAAATCATCTCCTATGTGTTTAGGAGACTGTTTGTACAGAGGAACGTAACCAGGAGAAGAAATGCAGGAAGGCAAACTATGGTGACCTTGTATAACGCAACAGTCGTCATAATCTCCAGCCACTTCGCCGTTGGTGGGAATGAAGAATGAAGGATGGAGGTAGGGATGGAGGATGGCAGGAAGGTAATTGAGGAATGGATGTGTGTCTCCTAGGTGGCCATGTTGATGCTCTGGAAGGATGTGGGCACTGGTCAGACCACACACACATACACACAAACAGAGACACACATATGCACACTAGTAGCAAGGCCACGCCAAGCTTAGGCTGTGGATATTGTTATGCCGTGGTGAGGATTTAACTCTGGGGCTTCACCATGGTGGGACCATAGAAATTAGAGTCTGGGTTACACTGGTAGGTATTTGATTCTCGGTTTCTATAATGGTGGGTAATAAATTGTGGGTATTGGGACTGGAGGAATTTGGCTCGGGGTTAGAAGTTCCTGTTGAACTACTGTTACTCTTGGAGGATTTGGATGAAGCAGGAAAAACATGCCAACAGAGTAAGCTAGATGACTTCTCATCCAAACGGCATATTTTAGGTAATTAGGGAATCAAATCTACATCATTTTCTATGTTTGTTGTTCCTCCATGGCAATAGCTACGTGCAGTTTTCAAACTATTTGGCTCTTTAGACTGATGGCAGAGTATTAAATAATTGTAATGGAATAAGCAGAAAAATAACTTGCTGGACAGAATGTCCTTGTAGTCGACATGAAGAAAAAAACAAAACAAAACTTTAGGATCAAAGTCAGTAATGCACAGACAGATGATGCGGTTGTGTCTTCTTGATACTTTGCTGCAAAGCTGTGTTTTTGACACATCTTGGTTTTAATTTTATAGCATGAAATATTCAATTCAATTCGATTTAACTTGATTTGATCTTATATATATATAGTGCCAAATCATAACAGAGGGTATTTCATGTCTCTTTCCATGTAGAACGTGCTTTATAATATTATTTACAGGGACCCAACAATTCCCACCATGTGTAACCACTTGGTGAAACAAAAACCTTGAGCAGAACTGAGCTCATGTTGGGCGGCTGAATAAATAAGACATATTCATGACTAAATGAACAACAATCAAAGATAAACTTCAGAAAAATCTTTGTTAGTTATTAACAAATTAAAAACTCAAAAACTAAGTTAATCTGCTTCATCAGGTGGGTGTGGTTTTCCAGATTTGATTAAGAGTAATGGCTACATGAGGAAACAACCCCACAACTGTTAGCACATTTTGATTCATCCATCTTCTGTAATCACTTTATCAGGGCTGCAGGGGGCTGGAGCCTATCCCACCTGGCATTGGGCAAAAGTCCACCCTGGACAAGTCACCAGTTCATCACAGAGCTGACACATAAAGAAATAACAAGGTAAACAACCATTCGCACAATTTCACGGGCAATTTAGAGTAACCTAATAATTGCATAACTTTTGGACTCCACACAGAAAAGCTCTCTTAAACTACCCGTGGGAGAACATGCAAACCGGGTACGAACCAGGAACTTTCTGCTGTGAAGCGATAGTGCTAACCACCGTGCATTCGAAGATTTAAATCCTGAGAAACACATGACCTTTTTCAACTTAGTCATACCGACTTTGAACAAGTGAGCAAGAGCAAAAGCACAAACATTTTGAGTGAAATAATCATAACTGTTACTGGGATAAACTTTCGTGTTCATGCAGGATCCTTTCATTGATAGAAAGAAGCAGAATAAGAAAACATGTTTTTAAGGCCTTACATTTTTCCAGGGTAGTACTGGAGTATTTACAGTATATTTAAGTTTCAGCGCAATCAAGCATGCATAAGTAACATTTACTAACTATTTACTAAATATAGTACTTTTTAGTTATCAAATATCAATTCAAATATCACTCTGGTGACAGTAATAGAAGAATAAGAGTTTGCTAAATGATTTATTCCTCAAAAGTGTGACAGCCGTGTTCCAGTTTTCTGGCTGCTAGCTTATTAAAAGATTGGACATTAATTCAGAGCAGCTTTTCAGATCTGATGAATAAAGATTAAAGAGTGGCAGGAACACATAAAGACTGGTCAACTAGATTGTTACTGATGGCAGCTTTGTGAAGAAAATAAACTTGACACATAAAACTAATATCTTATCTAATATCTTAGATATTTCCCCCCTTGTTTGCACAAGGTTGAGATTTAAAGTTGAGATTTAAAACACTTGTTGATATAAATTATTTTTCAATGATTTATCTCAATGTGGTGGACTTACCGGACAACACCACACAAGCAGGAATGCACACTCATTATTTACAGATCCTGGCTTTGAGCACTGAGTGAGTTATACCTGTTAATCAGCTGCACTGAAAGGCGTTTGACGTCAGAAGTGGACAAAGCTAACAGAACCAGAGGTGTGAAGCGTCTGTGCGTGAGTGTGTTTGATTGGGCAGGTGGGGCTGTCGAGGTCAAGGGTTAAGAGGGGTTGATGTGTGGGGTAGTGGTGGTGGTCTGGTGAAAGCTGCTCAGCAAACACAGCTTGCTGTCACAAACACACCAGATATATGAATAGCCACAAGTCTGTGAGAGAGACAGAGGAAGGATACGTGTGTGAGGGAGGGAGAGGAAGATAGAGAGCTCACGAGTGAAGGAGGGAGGCCCTCGGTTTACTCACAGTGTTGTGATATGTTCGTCATGTTTTCACACCGGGGGGATTTTCAGACTGCTTGTTTCCATTTTACTGTCTGGCATTTACCTTCAACTGATGTAGCTGAGTTTCATACAGCTGATATGAGGCCAGACAGGATGAGGTGGCGTGTGTACGTCAGATTAGATGGAGAGAGGCGAGATGAGATGATATATGAGATGAGAGAAATGAGAAGAGGTGAGAGTAGATGAGTTTTAATGAAATTAACTTTTTCAGACTGATGAGATGAAACAATAATGGTGAGACAAGAGATAATACAAAATGACATTACATTACGTCCGATGAACTATACTGATGAGATGAGATAAAATCAAATTATCTTGAATGATATGATGAAATTAAATTGAGATTAAATGACACAAGAGAGGCCTCACTTATGAGATAAATAGAAAAAAACAGATGACAGGAATTTATGGTGCAAGATGAGGTAATATGAGAAGAAGCAAGATCAAATTTGATGAGATGAGATGTGTGAGATTAGATGATTGTTGTTGACAGAGGCAATCACAACACAACACAATCATACAATATACAAAAAGTATGATGAGATGTGCTATGAGATGGAACAGAGATGAAATAAGGCATTGTAACTTTTACGTTAGATGGAAAAAGGTAACGTGAACATGAAAAAGGCGTTAACATGAACTTTACTGAGGAAGCAAAATGAGAAGACGTGAGGGTAGATGAGATGAAATGGAGTTTTATCTTCATCTTTATTTTCTTCATCTTTATTGAGGAGGTAAAATGAGGCTTTGGTGGAAGTTGACAACGATATTAATTGATGCATTGATTTTCTAGATTTTCTCTGTGGGCTCATGCAGCATCTTCTCAACCAAAGATACACAACAAGCTAAAGACTTCAGCTAACTCCATCACCAATGTTTCTGTTCTGTGACCGGTTCAATCTGACCCTCAAAGCACAAATCTGCCACCACATCAGACAGTTCCTTTTTAGCTCTCAGTATAGACGTTTGCTTTTTGCCTTAATTTATCCTGGGAATATTTGCCAAGCACACATCACTCTCTCTTTCATCAACACCCTGCTTCACACGTACAAAGTTACACACATTCATACCTGGCAGCTGCCCAGTGCAACCACAATCTTCTAGTGTTGGTCCATTGGGCTGTTCCACCAGAGCAATTTGGACGTTAAGAAATTTGCTCAAGGACATTTCTATGGTGTTAGCTGAAGGAGAGGAGAGCAGGTCACATTCACTCTCCTGATCCACATCTATATTTGGAAAATCAGGAATCTAAAAATCTCAATCTTTTATCAGACCACATCAACAAACACTACCCGTCTCTCTAAAGCCATTTCATTTTTTCTGTGATCAAGGTTATGACTCTATCTGAACTGAAACAAAATGTTTTAAAGTGTCATTCTTCATTATCAAACTGCCAGTTTACTTACAGTCAATCTAAATGATGTACTTTGGAATAACACTCCTTCCATTCTGTGAAGAAGCAATGCTAATCTCTACCTCTACCTGTGCATGATGGCTACCTCACTGAACCGCCTGTCACCTGCTGCGGCCAGCTTGATCCTTCTACTTTGAGTTTGCGCACAAGTTGGCACCTTGTCTAATATGACACTTGCCTTTCAGCGGAATTGATATTACACATTTACAAAATCAAGTGCCAGACAGCACGGATGGTCATCCTCAGTGGTTCAACTGTGGCTCACTGTTCCCGGCAAACACCTCAGTGCTCCTCATAAGAGCCCTCACTTCATGCGGCAGCATGTTGCTCTGCTCAGACCAGTCTGAACTGCCCCTCGCTAGGACATGGTCGCTCCAGCATCAAACGATATTTTTAATCAAGTGGTCAAAAGCTATTGCACAAACATTCTAAAGTAGCTTAGGTCAACAGTGTCCCAGAGCCTGTTCTGTTAGCTGGAATGCTCCTGTACGCTGCGAACAGGCCTCTCTTTGTGCTTCAGTCCAGCAGCCTCACGCCACACCGCACCGCTCTGGAATCCTGTTTGTTTTCTTTCAAATTTCTCAACCTAGTTCACTCCGATGTGGAAGCACAGTGTACCGTGTGTGTGTGTGTGTGTGTGTGTGTGTGTGTGTGTGTGTGTGTGTGTGTGTGTGTGTGTATACTGTGTTTTAAGGTGTGCATCTGTGTTTGTACCCATGCAGCAACAGTATGGCTCATTGAGCATGTGCTCATTTTAAGCTGGTGCCAAAGTTCACAAGCTTTAAAGTGGAACATACTGGAGGGTTAAAAAATTATGAACTTTGAGCCTGTGTAAATCCATCCAGCCCCAGTGTAGGTTGTTAATGTGAGGAGTAACAGACAGATGCCTATTGGATTAAACTCTGTTTTCTGTAGCCAACAGGCCTGTTTTTAAATTCACATTCAGTACAATGAATGCAGGATTTTACTTAACAGAGTTTGCTCTGGTATTTTAATTCGTGTGTCTGATTGAAATACCAGGACTCCTGACGACTTGTACATGCTGAATTTCCTCTACTTTCAGGGACAAGACAAAACCTTGAACTTAAATCTGTTGTTTTGCATTTCTGGACTCTCCTGCATTCATTTCTAGTCAATCCACTTATCTCACCAATAATCTGCAATTATCCACAGTAACACCTCAGGCATTCCCTCTCATACTTTTAGTCCCCCCCCCCCCCGCCCTTTCTCCTCATTTCTACTGTTGGCTGACCAAACCAGAGGAATTCATTATCCCGGAAACTTTTTACAGGACATAGTGAGCCAAACAGGGCAAGACTATTCTTCTTTCCTGACAATGAAACCGTGGTGTACAATCGTCCTATTATTACAGCTATTGATGACCACTGTTCTTTTGCCATATGAACTATAACCCCAGCCCCAGGAAGCCTTATTGTTACCCCAGCAGCCTGGTTCTATTTGTAAAGAGAATGGATTTAATTTGTGTTGGAAAGATGCCTTTTTCATAAGAATGTTGGCACTGCAAAGGGATTAAATTATGTGAAAATATTCCAGTCATCTCAACAACTGAGTGGTCAGCTCAGTTGGAATGAGACAAACATTGTATCTTGAAACAAGAAAACAAGAAACCATGCATCCATTCACTGTCTATACCTATTAATGCTTTGCAGGGTTGGGGGGAGCTGGAGTCTATCCCAGCTCACACTAGGCAAGAGGTGGTAAACACCCTGAAAAGTCTGTGACAAAGCTGGCACGGAGGACTGTTATATAGACAAGCAACCATTCACACTCACATTCACACCTTAATGTGAGTTGCTAATTCACCTAACCTGCAGTCTTGGGACTGTGGGAGGAAACATGCACAGACATGGTGCAAAATAGTAGTAGGCTGGTCAACAAAAGATACGAGCAAGCTGTGGGTTTAAATATGACAAACACAACAATTTGTGCTAGAGTTGTAAAAACATTGTATGTTTCTGCAGTCTGGTCATATTCCCTCTGTCACGTACTTGTTGTCACGCAACTCAGGAACTGGTTGAAACAAGTCGTTGGTGAGGTTGTTCTCTTTGTCAGCCATTCAACTGATTTTATACTCAACAGGTTATCTTGTTATGCAGATGATACGCAGCTGTATGCCTTGTCTTGCTGTTGTTACTTGAATATCCCAAAATGTCCTGCAGATGAATTACTCCAAATCAGAGATCATTAAAATTGTACCTCATTGTCAGCAGTCTGTCTTTTGCCTAGGTTTAAATATTTTTAACCCAAGCTGCCTTGATAAGCAAGTCGCTTTGCATTTAACTGAGATATTTAACCAAGATTATTCAGTCTCCTTTGCAGACCTAAAGGGGCTTTTCTTATAAAGTACATCATAGCTTATAATAACGTGAAAAAAAATGTGGTGGATGATGATGTGCATGCTGTCCACTCCTGTTGTTCATGAAGTTGTTATCTCACAGTGTATACTGAGCATCCATCTTTCGCCTGTCATTAAAACATTTCTCACTCTGATGTGTTTGACTTTGCTTCAAACCCCTTACTGCTCCATTTCCAGTAACCTGAGGAAATGCCTTTTCTGGGCTGTCCCACTAAATGCCACATATAGGCGGCCCCTTCTAATAGTGCAGGATAGGCTGCTCCGAAAAGCCCCTCCAAAATACTCTGCAGGGCGGTGTGTCCTGAATGTCCTGCACCTGCATAAACATAACGAGCCAGAAGAGCTGCCTGCCGCCCTGCCAGGCACGCTAAACCACATGTCCAAAAGGCAGGAGAATAACATACCTGAGAACAGTTACCGTGAGAAGCAAAGGTAAAGTAGAATACAGTTAACCACAAACGGTTACAGTCAAACGACACAGTAAGAAAGGTGCTACCTTCAGTTTATACATGCTTAGTTAAAGTCAGAGTGCAAAGTAGGGTTTAATTTTGCAAGTACACTGAAAACATACCTGCTAACAAAATACAGAGCGGTACATACAGTATGCGTGATAGAAAACAAAAGCACTAGTGAAAGATAGATTTAGCTATCAGACACAAGGAGAGAAAAAAAAGTGAAATGGGTGGAGGAGAATGTCGAAACTGAAATCAGATTGGGTGAGAAAAACAATTTGGAAACATCAGGCATAATTAAGTCAAATGAGCGTATAAAGGGTAAAAGGAAAAAATGTGTTAGGACCAGAGAGAGTGTAAAACGGGGCTCCGAGACAGGGTGAATATTGACACGCAGTGACAGAACACCTACCTGTCAGACGTCTACTGTAAAGGTTTTCCTCAGTGGGACAAGGCTTCATATTCATAGACTATCACATGACACCTTGTAGTTACGTAACTATTGCAACCTTCAATCATTGCACTGTAAGTGAGACCTCACAAGGGGCCCTGGCCCTAAATGCTTTATAGCACAGGTAGCAGGGCCTCCATATACGATTTTGCAGGAGTCTTAACTGTAAAGTGGGCTTTTCTGATATTATTTGTTCAATTTAGAGATACAGTATGTGGTGAGTAATAAATGTTTGATACCTGAGGCTTCTTCTGTTTAACGCTGAAACAGTTGAAGATTCAATCTAGGAATGACAATACTCTATAACACCATATATTCTGGGAGTAAATGGCCATTACTCACTACAAAATGCATTACACAAGTCGTAAAAAATCTTGTTTGCTGCCAGTGATTTGACAGATACCCGAGTGATAGTTCCTTCCTGCGTCATCGCCTCCTCCTCCTCTGCTGCGGATGGATTTATATACTGAGCGAGACTGGATACAGCTGGAGAAACAGCAGCGAACTCAGAGTTGATGATGCACCAGGCATATTTGGGGTAACACGTGGGTGATAAAACTGGATTAAGGTTTGTAAATCTGACAAACTAATAATCCTCAAAGTAGACATTACAGTATGCTGCTGTGTTGGATCTTGATTAGGACTGCTGACATTGCCTCACACAGAGACATACTGAAGGTTAAATTGAGTTTAAGTTGAACCAAGTTCATATATACGTACATGTGTATTTTGCACATTTTATTTGAACAACCTGTAGGAAGTCAATTTGTAGAATCTTGGAGGAAATAATTCAACATTTTAGGAAATAACTAATTTTCTTGCCAAAAGTTAGATGCGAAGATTGATACCGCAGGAGCCAGCTTACAATTAAGACTGGAAATAAGGGGAAACAGCAAGCCTCTGTCCAAAAGTAACAAAGTCCACATACCAGCTATTCTAAAGCAAACTCATTACGTCTAATCTCTATACAAAACCTAAATTGCAAAGCAACAAGTCATGGTTTTACAGGAGGGTATGTGCTGGACAATTTCTTGTCTGAGTGCAGTGACTTCCTGCCGTCTTGTTTTGCTAAGCTAAGCTAACCTCACCTGGCTGTAGCTTTATATTTATCGTACCGATATGAGAATGATATCCATCTTCTCATCTCATTTGCAGCAAGAAAGCAAATAAAAGTATTTCCAAAAATGTCAAACTATTGCTTTAGACTGATCAGTTATGTAATCGTATTTTTTCTTAACGGAAAATTAGGAAATGTTCATGCAGAGGAAACAATTAAGTTTACTCAGACTGGCTGTTGTCCACATCGTGATATTTCCCAAATGGACAGCATGGTTTACTCACCACCAATTTACCACCGCACTATTTTTAAAACTTTTACGTTTATGCCCTGATTCACTCCTGCTGAAAGTGGAAAACATATTTCTCCCTGTCTGTGCTGAGGTTGGAGAAACGTGAAACTTGGGTTGTCTGCTGTCAGTTTGACAGCTAGCTGAGCGATGACTCCTTCCTGCGTCATCACTTCCTCCACACTATGCTGAGGAATCCACCTTCCACTGTCCCAGCTGGGGAATATTCCATGTTGTTGTGAAGAGGATCGTGGAGGCATAATATTTTCCACTGTGAGTTAGGAGTGGGCAGGTATGCTGCAAGGTAAAGAACACTCAGTTAGTCAGTACAGGAGACAGTTGCATTTTTTACTTATTTATCTGGGGATGTTGACATTAGTTTGTGCATTAACACAGGCTCTGAACTTAGTCTTACTGATTTTCTAACCTGCATCTTGTACAACAAATCTTCATTGTCCTGTCCCTCCTTTACTGAATTACCGAATTTATAAAAAAAATGCATTACTCTGTCTGTCTTGGTTATCGTTAGCTTGAGAAAAAGCCGCAGCCATCCTACTGGGGATCCACAGAAAACATGATACTGTGAGAGCTACTTTTAGCAAAGGAGAGAGAAAACAATGAGTAACAGCAGGCCAGCTGTGACCTTCCAGCCAATAGACATATAGACGAGCACGCAAGGGGTCAGATTGCCACCAGACAGACAGACAAACAGACAGACAGACATAGGGTGAGGGTGTAGGCTGCAGCCTGACCTTGCAGCTCACAGACAGATGGGGAGAGGCCTATCGTTCCAGACACGCAGACAGACAGGGAGGGGTCCTGTTAGCCACTGTGCAGAAACTGCATATCTGGAAACAATTAGAGCAGATGGGAACCCTGGCCAGGCTGTTCCTATAACGCATTGCACAGTTCTATCAAGAGTTTATTGGGAACAGTTTGTTCTCCTAATGAGTATTTGTTCACTCAAACCACCAGTCACAAAAGCACAGTTCATTATTCCATCAACATCTTATAAAGCAGCAGCTAGCACTATTGTTTTTCAGTCCTTCATTGAGTTAAGAACACATTTGTGTTTACATTGACAGCCTAGCAAAAGGGAAAGCCCTTGAAGAGTAATATTTTCACAGCCGTTTATAAAGGAACAGTCCACCTCGCACTAATCGTTCACCTTTTGTTCATTCCGATTAGTCATCTGAAAATGGCCTTCCCTTTTGCAGCGCTCAGCACTAACAACTCCATCAGAGGACCGATCTTTTGTTGACTTTGAATGTTCTTTCGTTTGCAGACACCACACAGACGCTGGGTTTTGGTGTCAATGCCAAAGGGTCCCATCGAGTTTTCGTGGGTAAAGCCAAAAACTCCAGCAGTGATGAAAGGGAGTCATCGCACACTTCCCTAATAAGAGTGTTTGTGGTTTGAACATTGTACTTTCAGATCGATGGGGCTTTTTTTTTTTCTTTGCGTTGATGTCAGTGCCAGTATGGGAAGCTGAATCTGTGGCCTGGTTTTACATTTAAACCATGCATATAGTACTTTGAAGTTCATGAATTCATGCCATTAGTTATACAGTTGCTAGAGTCATACAGTGCTACTACTATTCATTACGTAAGGACAGTAGACAGTGTATAATAGTAATCCTTTTCTTTTACTGATCATCCATTAATATTGGGCCTGTATGAAACAAAGAACAAAGTATCTATAGACAGTTCTGTTCCTCTGCAGCCTCTGATTTTTTCCATCAAAACCAACACCGGTCTCATCAGCGACCAGCTGGTGAATATAGCATTTAGCAGCTAAAAAGCTAGGTATTTCCCTCAAGAGGGGACCAAAACAGAGATAAAACTCCAAATGAATGCTAATGTTGCTGCTGACTCTTTGCCAACAAGTTTGCCATATCAAATTAAAGGACCAGTGTGTAGGATTTAGTGGCATGTAGCAGTGTAGTTGTTGACTGCAAATCCCTCGTCTCACCCTCTCCTTCCTATTGCGAAGGAGAAACTACGGTGGACATGAAACACATGAAAAACATGAAAGGCCCTATCTAGAGCCTGTTTCCATTCTTTAGAAACATGGTCATTCAACATGGCAAACTCTTAGGAAGAGGACCCGTGGTGTCTGTAGACGCAATTAAGCTAACACAAACATAATGATTCTTATTTTCTGGCAATTATAGGCTAATGAAAGCTTTTAATTTTCACCATATTCCGTATATAGAGCCACCTAAATCTTACATGCTGGGCCTTAAAGGTACAATATATATATCACATATGATCATGGGAGATGAGTGAAAGCAGCAGCTACTGGCTTGAAGTGAAGTTTTGGCTTCCAAAGTCAAGAATGAACTCAAATGAACTATGACTACAGGGGATCATCCTACACAGACACACAAAACTCTCCATGACTTCGCCATTGCTGCAATTTTTTAGGCCTTTTCCGCTTAAAATCAATAAAGGTCTGTGAGAGGGTCTGTTTATGTTCTTATATGAGGTAAATAAGCTGAAAATAAGCAGCTTGTATGGTATATTTGATTGAGGTACAGTAAATTGAGATTTGTGTTACTGGCAAGCAGCTGCTAAATAATCAGAAGCTAGTCAACAAGCTCTGTAGCAGGAACACAGTTTCTGACAGTAAACAAATAAACTGTAAACGCAGCCACTAAGCTTTATATGAAACTGTATGAGAGCACAGTTCACCTGCTGACAGCCAGTAAATAACCATCCAGTAAAACAGACAAGACATCTCAGGCAACCTCAGTATGTGAGAAAAGAGCACATGAATTTAAATGAAAGCCTTTAAAAAGTCTAATGATAGAAAAACAACAGAGTTTATTTGATGTTGAGGAATGTTAAGGTGAAGTCTTGACCTGGATCGTTGCACATCACGGATTGAAACACCTGTCTGGGAAGCAGAAACCCACAAAGCGAAATGTCTGTTTTTTTCTCTGCTTGAAGTAACATTTACCTTGGCAGTGAATGAGACAAAGCAGCAGCGTGTGATTAAAGCCGATGTTTTTACTCAAGGCTTTTACAGGAAGCTAATTAGCTGAGGTATGTAGTCGTGTGCCAAGCTAATAGCGGAAAGCTGACATTCCTGCAGGGAAGCGGTGGCCTCAGAAAGCAGAATATGTATTTACATTCATACCCCACTCTGTGTGAGCCACGAGTCTTTCAATTCAAACAGTTCACAACATGAAATTTTTTTCAAATTCAAATATTGAAAAAAGTTAGGATGTGGTCTGCCTCAGTGAACCACAAGGTGAGTAAATCTGAGAACATCGACAACCTGCTGAAGTTATTTGTCCTGTTATAACTGGATGATAAAAGTCAGTGATTCTTCAGAGCTTCACTGGGAGACAGACAGACACATTCACTTCATAAAAGGTTGCAGTTCATCTCCAATTATTGTGATTTGATTGGTTACTGGCTAAATATTTTTTTCCTCCATTTGATTAGCTACTTTGATTTGCTAGCATTGGGCAAAAGGTGGGTACACCCCGGACAAGTCGCCAGTTCTCTGTTGGATTATTAACATATTACAAATAATACATATTAATTCCATTATTTACACCAAAATGTACATCAAAATATTCTTCATCAGGCCACTGTGTAGCTCACCCGATAGATCAAGTGCTCCATGTACGAGGGCTAAATCCTCACTGGAAAAAGAATTTCCACAAAAAATAATGATGAAAAAATGTTTTCCATAATGTAAAACCTTTTTTTTCATTTCTGTTTGTGCACAGATCAAACAAACTGGATATAACATCATTTACGGACGTATGTAGGCATGCTTTTTAGCATAGGACAGATCTAGGCTAGGTGTTTCCCCTTACTTCCAGTTTGTATATTAAGCTACGCTAATCACCTCCTGGCTCTATAGCTTCGCTTTGCAGCTGTGAGA
This sequence comes from Sciaenops ocellatus, assembly GCA_033000465.1. Lineage (NCBI taxonomy): Eukaryota > Metazoa > Chordata > Actinopteri > Sciaenidae > Sciaenops > Sciaenops ocellatus. The sequence continues at coordinate 10,510,842 of CP136886.1, forward strand.
GTGGTATCGATCTTCTCATCTAACTCTATACCTTTAAATTAAAAGATCAATAAACTGACAAGCTTAGCCCTCTTTAATGTGCTCTAGTTGAATGCCTCAATTGTAGCTGTTGCACTGTGTGTGGCGGGATCCACGCTATATTTAGAAAGCATCACCTGTAAAGGGCGGACCATCTTTAGGGTCAAAGACACTATATGACCCTCAGAGTTCACCATTTGATTTAGCACCAGGCAGCTTTAGATGTGAAAAGGGCATTTGAATTTATTTGTGATGGCTTCATAATGATGGAGAGCTGGACTAAAGTCAGGTTGCTCCATGGCTTTGCCTGGTTTCATCTGACCACCATGGCTAAGTCATAGTACTTCCAGAGGAGGAAGCACTCAATGAGAACTAAGAGTGTCAGACATCATGTCTAAGATTAGAAACTCCCTCGACCTCCAGCTGACAGGTCAACGAAACAGAACAGAGGCCATCCTGGACCCACATGGAGCTCTGTTTAAGTAAAGACCGCCTGACTTCCGTATCCATGTGTGTGGCAGTAAATCTACAGCTGAGATGAGTTTCTGCTGTTTGTTGAAAGAGTTACAGCCTAAATTCTCATCAGTGTCTCTAGTCTAAACACTTTCCAGGACACAGGTTTTTAAAAGCCACTTTCCACTCTCTCTTTCTCTTTCTCTCTGCTTCTGACAATTCAGCCACCCATCAACCCCCCTTGTTAGATCTGTACAAATGTTCCCATGCACTCAAAGTCAGTGCGAGTTTCCACCTGTGAGCTCGAGCCAGTCAAAAATGCTTTGTCCAAGGCACATGAAAGCAATATCTTCTCCCTTGTTAACACAGACTGGCAAATGCATTCGCCTAGAAGACCCTAACTAAATGATTTATGAGAAAATTTGACCAAAAAATGCAATCCACCTTCCAACTATGCCCCTCTGGCATCAAATGGTCAATATATTATACCTCGGCCCATTACCCCTAGTAATCCTAAACCCAACTATTTCGTGCAGGCTGTGCCTGAAAAAGATTGGGTCTCATGCATGTTTCCAGTCTGAACATTTTCCACCACTCCAGGCTTTAAATAGACACAGTTTCCATCTTGACAGTTCATCTGCCCACCAACCCCATTGTTAAATCTCAACAAATCATCCCAGGCTCCGAATCCATTATTAGTTTCCACCGCTTGTCTCTTCATGAGCAGACTTCAAAAAGTTTCCATCAGTTTCCAACTCTTTGATCTGTCAGTAACTGACCTGTCCTTTCTCCATTGTTAAATGTCAACAGATCATCATCTCGTCCATTTAAAATATTCCCCATGAGTGTTTTTGCAGACAGACTCCAAATTGTTAAAGAATGCAGCTATTTACTTTTCTTTATTAGCCTGTTTTGCTTAGCTGATGAAACACATATTGCAGATGACACAGTAATGTTATGCACTTATTCTGGTGTCTTGTTGGGCTTGTTCTCTTGTTCTGCATTCCTTATTCATGGCCGCGTGCAATGTTGATGCAGAAAATATGTGTTTATTTTTCCACTGCGCTTGCTGAAAGTCAACAAAAATGCCTGAAATGTCAATAAATTACAAAATGACAGTATTTTCTCTCCTGTTCACAATCATGTTGTTTTCTACTTTTTCCACCCCTCAAAGTCTCTCTGCAGGCAGCCCGAAAGTTCAAAGAGGCAGAAATATACAGGCAGGAAAATCATTTTGAGATCTTGGTTTCATGTTCAGTTTACACAGTGGTATATGATGGTTGGTTTGAAGGCTGAAGCCAGGGAACATTCCTCAAATAGCCTGCCAGCTACCACTAATGGAATTCAGTAAAATGGACAGCTGAGTGCAGATAACACAACCAAAGCTTCAAATATGGACCCGGTTTGGGAAAGAACACTGTAACACACATATACATATACATATACATATACATATACGTATACATATAGTTCAAGTTAGAGCCTCCATAATGACCCTAGATTTGACTGAACAAAAACTGAATATTTTTATGACTATGGGATTCATTACAGGGCTTTTTTTAGACTTTAGACTTAACTATGGTTACCTAATAAATAGAGTAATGAGTGTACATATAAGATTCATGGTTTGGATAAATTAATCCACTAAACCTCACACATTTATTTCAAACTGGCATAAAATGCAAAGTCCACAAAAGAAAATAGAAACAGATGATTTTAGAAATGGTACACACACTAAAAAATGTGTCCACTGTGAAATTAAAGTACATGTGGCCCAGTAAAGAGTATTTGGTGTGACTGACTAACCTTTTTTACTTTTGATGTTTATCTTCCGTTTTAGCTTTAAAAATGCTGGGAAGGTATGACTACATGGGTATGACTGCAAGGTATGTCAGCCAGCCTGAATACGAGCAGTGTGTGGGAACTATGGAAACAGCTACAAGATGCCCTTACGGGGCACAGGGCCTTCTTTGTGACATCAGCATCAGGTATGACATCATCAGCCATGGTGTGATGGAACAGCACACACATGAGGTGTTGATGAAAACTGGGAATCATATCCACTTTCCATGCTTGGAAGACAGACTAAACGAGGACGGTGTCGTCACCAGAGCCTAATGTGGGCATATAAAAATGCAGCCTGGTCAGACACTGAGTCTGTCATCTCCACACATCCCAAAGTTGGAAACTTCCCAGCTGCTACGGCTATGTAGTCCTGTGATGTCACACAGTAGCTATGAAACAAGCAGTGGAGTAATGAGGCTATAAGTAGCAGGAAGCAATGTGCGCAAATCCAGACTAGGATAGGCGGCAGGCCTTGACCTGGAATTACTACACGAGTCACATGACCTTAAATCAGTATGACTTCACGGCTAAATTCAGAACATCAGTTCATTCTGTTGGTAAGGGTGGAGGTGCTGAGGAGACTTTTTTTATTTGGAAAAATAATAAACTGTGAAACAATGCTTTAGCATGACGTTATCTTTGTTAATTATACTGGTGTCAGCTGAATCCACTGTTCAGTGTTACTATATACAGTATGTCAACCTTTGGTCCTGTGAATGCAGTGTTAACATTACTCTTGCCAGAAACTAGTTTTTACTGTTACAGTTTGATATTTTCACATCTGTCATGTAGTTTGCTTTCATTTATTTGTATGCTACGACTAACACTGCAAATCAGTTTGGAAACACAAGGACTTGCTTTTACTCTGACACGCTTCCTCCAGAAAACACTGAGTTGCAGTATAACAGTGCAGGAGGAGATTATTAAACTTTGTGACTGTACAATTAATCTTTAGAGTGGCTATAATACTTTTATTTTTATGATATTACATGACTACTTGTAGTGAGGATCCCACCGTGAATTATCATAGGACAGCTTCCCTCACCTCGTTGGAGCAATTTAGCATCTTTCATTTTATTATTTTGGGTTTCTGGCCCACAGATTTACTGTTTTGGTTGACTCTCATCAGTGTCATCTTTGGCCACAGCAGCAGACAGCTGTTTTCAGCAGAAAAGCACGATATGACAGACAGACAGACAGACAAAGTTTGCAACTAGCTGGAGTTTGTGTAGACCAAAACAGAGCCTTGAAAAAGAGTCACTATCAACTCCAAATGAATGCTAATGTTGCTCTGCTTCTGCAGGAGGTGTAAATAAGCGACTGTTTGCTAATGAGTTCGCCATATCCACTATGTGAGGTGTTAATTGTTGTGTTCACAGCTTGTTTCCATTCTCCCAAAAGAGGTTTAAATAGAAATAAAGGTAATTTTATTTTATTGTGGAGGTGGAGGGACAAAAGTCTCACCAGTCTACTGGAGTCTCTCCAGTAATCAGACTTTACTGTACAGTACATTTAAAGCTGCACGTGTTTTGGCTTTTACTGTTAAATCTTACTATTATAACAGTTGTAAGTTAAGAAGATTTAAGGTCAGACAGCTTGCACGTAGGTATGTTTAACAGCACCGATGCCAACAAGCACAAAGCAGAACAGACTCCCCTGACATTGTATCACCACTGCCGTTCCATTACTGATTCTAACCCACAGCTACTCTCTTGGACAAATAGTTCAGTCTATACTTAGCCTTGACATATCTGGGCCTACCACACACAGAGCCATATGTTTCCCTTGGCCACCACAGTCAACCCATCCACACATCCAGATCTGCAGAACATTGAGCACGTGGCCAGTCAGCCTGTTATTATTCAACACAGGAAACCCTGAGACCGACAAACTGAACACAGTGAACACTCAGTCTGGCATGAAAAAAACAAACCAGCACCATAACAACATCCAGAAAAATATCAGTTTCCTTATGATTACAATATCCCAGCAACTGTCTGGGACAAAACAACACCAACATCACTTAGCTTTCTGCTGACCTCATGTGATATTCACTTTGTTTTCTAACAATCATAATGTCTATAGTCTCCACTACTCTTTTACTTAGTCAGACTTTATGCTAAAAGGCATTAAAATTAGTTAAATCAACAGGATTTGACTTTATTTTCAAATGACATTCCTTACAGCCATTCAAAGAAATTGCCTGTGATGTAAGATTAATTGACTTAATAAACAACCTGACAGAAACAGCATCACTCTGCACGTAAAGTTGTATGAGTGTTGTTTTGCAGCGTGACTGGAGTACGTTCCTCCATCAGGCTGTTTCCTTTAGATATCATGAGGTTGAAGTTTCAGCCCTGAGGCTGTAATGACTGACAGCACACACGCAAACACACACACACACACACACACACACACACACACACACACTTTCTGTGGTCTGTTTTGAGAGACAGAATACTCCACACACACACACACACACACCACTTTCACTCATGGCTGTGTTTTTCCTCGCTCAGATGGTCTAACAGGAGTCCCTACTGTACTGACCCAGCATAGAGAAAGAACATATCCATATTAGGAAAAGAGCACAGGTCCTTATATGGGGAAGCTTCCTCTGTAGTAACAGCCCTGTCTGCTGGCTTCTCGCTCACATTCCTTCATCTCCAGGTTTCTCTAGGAGTTTTTCATTTCCGATTCGCTGGCTGGAGAAGGAGCAGGGCCGCCTTTCATAAGAGTCTGGCCTGGTGTGTGATCCCCTTTTTCAAAAAAATACACAAACCTCCGTCTAGCCTCTTTCCTGCAATCCTCTACTCTGGGGTTTGATGTAGTAAAATAAGCCTGGCCAGGGACAGGGCACACCTGGCCTTTTTAAGTTCGTCATAGACTAAACCTCATTAGGCAGGTGAGAAGCCAGAGAACATGTAGCCTTTGTTCCCGTAATATCTACCCCTCATACCTTCATGGGACAGGCTGCACTTTCACTGAAGTCGACTCAGGATTTTTAATCATGATTTGTCCTGACTAAGACCCAGTGGAGTCAAAACCCTCTGTCAAATGTGTAACACAATCCCCAGCCTTTGTTTTCAACAGAATCCTCTAAAAAATGTCGCCTTTTCAGGAAGTAAGAAAAGCTGCCTAGTGTTCAAATCAACAAACACCCATTTCGGGAAGTGCCATTAACTGAGGACACTAGTCTTTGTCCAGCTAATACCTGCCCTGCATACCTTGGCAGGGCGTCCCATCAGCTCAGGTAACTCAGGAAACAGACCATCTGGACCATCTTGTCGTATTCAACACCAGAAATAGAACATAATCTATTAACCACTTAGTAAATCTGTGAGGTTTAATATTTGAATATTTGCTAAATTAACTGAGGAGTCACGTATTTACTCATGCATTGTACTTAAGTACAATTTTTAGGTACTTTACTTGAGTATTGGTCTTTTTAAGCACTTTATACTCTTTACTACATTATATTTATTAGTTATCTTTCAGATTAAGATTTTACATTAAAAATGAAATCATTTAAACTGCACTGTTAAAGATTAAAGCAGTGGTTTCAGATGGTGTTATTTAAAGGACCAGTGTGAAAGATTTAGTGGCATTTAGCTGTGTTAACTTCTGATTGCAACCACCTCGCCTCACTCTCTCCTTCCTAGCGTAAAGGAGAAACTACGGAGGCCTCAAAATGTGCAAAAATGTGAAAGGCCCTATCTAGAGCAAGTGTTTAGTTTGTCTATTCTGGGCTGCTGTAGAAACATGGTGGTTCAACTCCACAGCATCAGGAGACATTAAAAGGCTCATTCTATGGTAACAAAAGCACAAAGGTTCATATTTTCAGGATATTATTATACGCTGAACATAGTTACAGAGCCCCATGAATCTTACACACTGGACCTTTAAATAATTCTAAAGAGGTTTAATTATGTAATATTTCACAAAAAGGCAAAGAGAAAAGTGCATAAAAATCATACAAAATGAATGTAGCATAACCTCTGTGGCTGTGGAGCGAAGCCAATGCAAAAGTGCCAAAAACTGCAGTTCCTCAAATGGCCACTAGAGGCCGGCTACAGAATGAGTCAATCTCTATAAGCCCCCATGTTAAAATGTCCAACTTCACAGCAGAAATAAACATGTTGACAGCCTGGTAATTTCCCCGTTCATGACAACTGTACTGAGGGTGTTTTTTTTTTTTTTTTAACTCACCAGTTCAAATTATATTAAGGCTCAAAGTTATGCAGAATTAACAGTGTGGTTGGTTTGATTGCCAGGTGCCATTACAGATGGCTTGTTTGAGCAACCAGTTGTCATTCAGCCCTCCTCAGTTTGTCAATTTTTAAATTAGCCAGTAGGCAGCAGAGGCAGGACTGCCAAGATGGCGGTGGCCAAACCACCACACTCCACACGTCATGGATACAACGTCCATGTTTATTCTGTCTATGTTCCTACCTCATTAATCATTTCTTGATCCCTCTTGTGACCCTTTGGAGAGGACTAGACCGATTGGTTGGGAATCACTGCACACACAGTAGTTACAACCAGCTCCACCTCAGCCAGCTATGATCTACAATATAATGATGTAATATGACTCTGTATCTGGCATACATATTCTAAATAACAAGGGAATCAGATCATGACAACAATCTGTATACCATGTGTATCATAGCAACAAGATTAGATAAAGTATTTGTGATTAAACTCATTCATTCATGAATAAAGAGATCATGTGTTTATAATGGGTTTTGTAATGGGTAGTGTTTAAAACAATAGTTCAGACACTGATGTCAGTGCTCAAACATGCCACTGCAGTGTCCCAGATGTAACCACACGAGTACAGAAGACCGCAGCAGTTGCCAAGTCTTTGTGCAGGAACAAACACCTTCACAGATAACAGCTCAAGTTAATGACTCAGATGAATTTCCTTTCCCAAACAGCTTGCTGCTAATTTGTAAGTACAGGCTGTCTGTGCAGCTTTGAAGCCAAACCTGAGGAATGTTGCTGCAGTTTACAGTCTTACACATCAATCACTTTATTTAATCATTGCATGTTGATGCATTTTTATGAGTGTCTACCTGTTGTCTTTTAACCACTCTTCTTTCATGTAAAGCTCTTTGTGCCTTCACTTTTGAACTGTACTAAAAAAAAATCTTTTCTTCTTTTTTTAAAATTAATATTTATAGGTACCGGCTGTCTGTTTGTGAAGTCAGTCTTCAGGAATTCCCAGTGTGGGGTCCCAGGCCTCTAACCAGACTTAACCTCCCATTCCAGATGAAAGCTGCTCTGAGAGAGACAGTGTTGTTTGGCCCGAGCAGCAGAGCCTTGCCTTCAGACAGCAGGAATGTGGGATGTCTGGAGTGGGGGTCAGGAAGCGAGGAAAGAATGCCAAGTATGTCCATGTTTGTCCAGGGCTGGCTCTCCATTCAGCTCCCAGTGACGTGCTTCGAGGGCCAGCGAGTATAAAGGGAGCTTCGCTCTGCAGTCAGAACTCAGATCAACTCCTCTACCGAAGCTAACTTCTAGCTTTCACCAAGAAAGAAAGAAAGAAAGACTGTGACCGGAGCAGCAGAGAAACGAGACAAACCAGACAAGAGATCAACTTGATCAGAAGAGATTTCTCGAGCTCAAACTCTGAGACTAAAGGAAGACTTTCTTAACGAGAATTAAGGAAAAACTAGAAGCTATTTCTACAAGAAAGAAAAGATGTCTGCTGGAATGAAGAAGATGATTTTGGTGCCTTTCCTGTGCATCATGCTCTCATACATGGTAAGTCAGAAAAACACTGAAAAGTGCTTCATGCTGTTGCTGTTTAAAGGATTTAAATACATGGATAATATCGAGTCTTTACACTTTACTCTTGTCACAACATGACAAATTTAGAAGACATTGTGTTCTCCATGTGCTGGATGTAAACTACAACTATAATAACACTTTGTGGAGATGATATTTAACTAAGCATGTGTCTGTGTGTGTCTTGTGCTCAGGCTGTAGGTCAGGAGTGCAGCGGCCAGTGTTCGTGCCCCTCCACTCCCCCTCAGTGCCTCCCAGGAGTGAGCCTGGTGCTGGACGGCTGTGGCTGCTGCAGGGTGTGTGCCAAACAGATGGGGGAGCTCTGCACGGAGAAAGACCTCTGTGACCCACACAAAGGCCTCTACTGTGACTTCGGAGCCCCCATTAACAGACGTATAGGAGTGTGCACAGGTGAGCTACACTTTTTCTTTACTGTGCATCCTTGAAGAAGCCTGCCTTAAATGTGCTTCATAAGTGAACTGAATTGTGACCGTTCCCTTGTTGTTTCCCCCACAGCTCGTGATGGAGCCACCTGTGTGTTCGGAGGCACGGTGTACAAGAGTGGAGAGACTTTCCAGAGCAGCTGCAAGTACCAGTGTACCTGTCTGGATGGAGCTGTTGGCTGTGTCCCTCTTTGCTCCATGGACATCAGGCTGCCCAGCCCCGACTGCCCCATGCCAAGACGAGTCAAGGTGCCAGGGAAGTGCTGTGAGGAGTGGGAGTGCGATTCTCCCTACAGACCCACCTTCATGGGCTCTGCTTTGGCTGGTAAGTTATTTTCTGCATCATAAAGTAGTTTTCAAGCACATGGGAGTGTAGTTTCTTTGTTGGTCTTTATACAGAAATGAGCCATGGACAGGATCTAATGTTTACTCCTCTGTTTACAGCCTACAGAGAGGAGGAGACCTATGGCCCAGATCCCTCCATGATGAGGGAGAACTGCCTGGTTCAGACTACTGAATGGAGTGCATGCTCTAAGACTTGTGGCCTTGGGATCTCAACCAGGGTCACCAATGATAACCGCGACTGCCGCCTGGAGAAACAGACCCGGTTGTGCATGGTGCGACCATGCGAGTCACAGCTGGAGCAGAGCATTCGGGTGAGTTTCTGTTTAACTGCACTGCTTTCATGAACACTACAGATACATAATCTGCATTTAAATAGCCAAAGAATGCTTAATTAAAGTTGTTTTCCTCTTTATTTTCATCATACAGAAAGGGAAAAAGTGCATCCGTACTCCCAGACTGTCCAAGCCCATGAAGTTTGAGATCTCTGGCTGCACCACAACCAAGTCCTACAGGCCAAAGTTCTGTGGCGTCTGCCTGGATGGCCGCTGCTGCACCCCCCACAGAACCACCACCCTGCCCATGGAGTTCAAATGCCCCGATGGACAGGTGATGAAGAAGCACATGATGTTCATCAAGTCCTGCGCCTGCCACCACAACTGCCCCGGGGAGAACGACATCTTCGAGTCCATGTATTACAAGAAGATGATGGGAGACATGGCATGAGCCACTGAGGGACAATCACAGCTTATGACTTGAAAACAAACAGAACTCCATCTCATTTTGCAGCTCAGTATATATGTTTATGTTTTATTTTGTCATTTTCTCATTGTAAAAGTAGTCCAGACACTTGTCCAAGTGTCTGTGTGTTTTGTATGGCTGATGCACATCAGCCACATAGACTCAGACAGAGGGTTGCATAGCAGCTCCAAGAGGATCCGTGCACTATAATTTCTATTTTTGACAAACCTACTGTCAGGTTTCTGCCCATTCCCCTTTAAAATCCCCTTTACAGACCCGTCCATTTTTACTGTATGTGTTTCTATGCCTTATCTAAACCATGACCTCCTCGCTAAATGAGGTGTCTAATAACGACCCCCCCCCCAACCCTCCACCCTTCGAGCCCAGACCAGACCTGCAAACTCTAAGCAGCTGTAGACCACAGCAGGCTAGTGTTCCCCTGTCCAAACAGGTCTGAATGTGTCCTTGTGTGTGTGAGCAAGTGTGTGTGTGTTTGTGTCTGTTAGCGCAGGTCTGAATGTCGGCCTTGTCTCGGTGTCTACTCTGTTCACTCTGCTCACTGAGTAGAGGAAAGGTCAGAGTTTCCGCCCAGCATGTGGATGAGAAAGCAAGCAGCGTGCTGAGTTTAGGGTTAGATATGGACCACAGTGGGCTTTGCCATGGCACTGAGAAAACAAAAAAAAAAACAAAAAGTTGACTATTACTGATTCAGGTCAGAAGGAAGAAACCAAGTGTCTATAGGAACGAAGTGTCTATTTTGTACAAAAATAGAAGAAAAGACTGGAAGAATTGTAATTTCATTCCTTTTTTATTGTTGATGTGTAAATTATGTATATATTTGTACAGTTTAAGTTAATTTAAAAAGCCAAATTTGTTCTGTGCTTCGAAATGTATCAATAGTGTATTTTTTGTCAACGGTATTTTTTACTATTTTATTGAGAAATGTGACAAAAATGTTACATGTTTCACTTTGTAGCTGGAAATAAAATGTTATATTTTTTTATACAAACATGAGTTCTCCATGTTTTCTGTCTTTAATTTAAAAAAAAACATCCACTGATATGCCAAACTGTTTGGTCCATGTGCTATAAGATGAACTAACATCAAACTATGCATATTTAACAGTCACAGGGCGTCATTTGTTCATGTTTTGACACCTCTAACAGAGCAGGTATTAATTGATCATGAACACAAGAGATCCACCTCGCTTAGTCACTACATCAACTCTGCAGCTAGAGTGAATAAAATGGGAAAATGAGTCAATCATGTGGGAGTTTTCTTCACAATAAAGTTCATTAAAACAAACTGAACTTTGTGATAGTTGTGACTGCAGCAGTGGGCGCGTAGTGAATATGTTGTTTTTTCCCACCTTATGAGTAACATAAGAACTCTTCAGCTTTCATGTGATGATCTTTTATATATTATATTCCAGCGTCCACTCTGGTTTATGTAACATCATTTACTGTAATGCCTTCTTCAGTGAACAAAGTTGTTTAAAGTGTTTGTATGCAGCAAACAACCAGAATAATGTACAGCAGTGGTAGCTGCCTCCAAATGACTATTGGTCCCCATGGATTTGTTAGCTGAACTTATATTCGAATGTAATAAATTATGCATTGTTGCAAAGCACTGTTGCTCATTTTTACACAAGACCAGAAGGAAATAGATAAATCCAGGTTCCAAAGAACAAGAAGTCCCAACGTGACTATGTTGCCCTTTTAAATCCCCCTCGCTGACAGCACTCACCTTTGGAAAGGAAGACTGAGACAGTCTAATGTCGCCATCTGGTGCCATTTTCACTTTGTTGTCGAATGAATATTTTATGACATATGCAGCTTATTTTAGAGTCCTTCTACATAAATCTTAAAACAAGGAGATCTTCACAGCCTTAAATGAATCCGCCTGCTACGTAAACAGCATTATGTTTTGCTGCAGAAAGTTGTAAATATAAGGTTATTGTTAAATCTCCAGCTTATAATTTAAGTCTAAAACAAAAGCACCTTCAAATAGTTAGCAAATTTTATCATGCAGGAAAAAATGTCATAAATGTAACATTTTCTGCCGGTATTCAGGCATTTCAAAACTCTCTGTATTTGCATATTTTGGTATTACATTTACAGACAATTTCAGTTTGCAGCTGTGTCTACAGCAGCTATATTTATTTGTCTTTTATTGCTGCTCTGCGCGCGTCCTATATTTGTCTCCCTTCAATATACCACACTTCACAATCTACACTTGCTCTTTCATCATAATAGTAGCAACTAAAAGAATAATGTAATACCGATGCCAATAAGGGTTAAAATACTGCTGTCTTGGAGTTGAATATACTGTATAAACAGCACATTAGTCAGAGTGATGATTCATGTTCTCAGCTTCTTCGCCCACACTGCATCTACAGTGTGATTAAATGTCTCTTTACAGTGAGGTTCAGTATGAGTAAAGATGCATTATATGTATATATTACACAGTATTAAATGAAATCTAGGTGCTGTATGATGAAAGTGGTGCAAACATCCATTAAGATAAATACACAGTTGTAAATTTGTTAGTATGCAGAGTTTATTGCGTTAATTCTCTTCAGTTGATTTTAGAGGCGTTAAAATGATTTACCAAAACAGAGATATCCAGATAAACTCAATTCAATTTATTGATTTTCTTACATAAATTAAGTACAGTTTAAGATTACAATCCAGCCATTAATCTTCTAAAAATGTTCAATTATTGCCTTGGCTTGACTGTATCTGTAATAACTAAGCATCTATTCCTTCTTCTTCTGCTTCCTCTAAAGTAAGTAAGCATCTCAGAAAGAGCTTTGTACATGTATACATGCCGTTACTGTACAACCTCACCTTGTCGGTGTGTGTATACCTGGATCTGCCTCAACCTTTCACATAAATCAATGTTCAGTGTTAAAATAATTTGAAAAGCAGGCGAGATACATTTGCAGAAAGAGAAAGAGAGATGATTGTCAGAGAAAATGAGGGAAAACTAGCTGTCAACCTTCACTGACAGAAAGATTTTTTTACTTTAGGAGGCTTGCTGTGTGTTCTGTTATATGCATGTGGTTGAATGCACAGAACTTGTGCATTTGTTATGTTTTTAGTATGCATGTCTGGCTGCAATGTGCATATACTTTATGCTAAAATCTATGTGAGGGACAGGAATGTCACAAAGGAGGCTGCAGCAGTGTGGTGCAAGGGGGGCATCCTCTGGAAAAATAGCGAAAGATAAAATCTTGTCACATATTCACACGCTCTATCTGTGGAAACCAGGCAGCTGGTAAAGCGGAGGAGTACGAGGAGGCAGAGGAGGTTGCCATGTCATTTTTTTTTTTTTTTTTTACCAATTTCTCTCTCAGCCTCGCCGCAGCTCGTGGAGTTTCTGGGCAACGTTTTCCAGCTCTGACTCGATGGCTGCCAGGCTTTCAATCTCTGGCTCCTGCAAATATAATGAGAGGACAACAAGATACTTAGAGTGCAAACAATCATACAAATGTGCAAACTTAACAGATATAAAAAAAACCACACATTTTGCTCCATATGACACATCATGACCAGAATCACCTCTTTTAGCCTCACTGTTACAACACATATGCAACAGTTTGCAGCCATTAAGGCTCTATCACAGTCTGAAAAGCATCCTTTCAACTTGCTGCCAAGCTGCAGCTGCGCCATTTTGTATCTTGATGGGATTCAAGCCGTAGGAAGGATGCAGCTTCATTATTTCTCATAGTAAAAACCTGTAACCTAACTCAGTTTTTTTTGTCCGTGAGCTACAAAACCAGCGAGCTCCGTACTAAAGCTAAAAGTTATTAGCCTTGTTGAGAGGAAAATAACATTATGCCATTATTTGAAGTAATAGTTTACATGTGTACGCTTTCTTGTTGAGATGTAGATGAGAAGACTGATACCACTGTCATGTCTGTATGCTAAATATGAAGCTAGCACAAACAGCTGGTTTGGTTAGCTTAGCTTAGCGTAAAGACTGAAAACAGGGGGAAACAGCTAGCCTCGCTCTGTAGCTGTAGAGGCTAGCTGTTTCCCCCTGTTCCCAGTATTTACGCTAAGCTAAGCTAACCACCTGCTGGCTGTAGCTTCATATTTACTGTACAAACATGAGAGTGGTATCAATCTTTTCATCTAACACTCAGCAGGAAAGCTAATGCATTTATTTCCTAGAATATTAAACCACAGTATCCTCAGCTGCTCTACAACACTTGTTGGGAGATGAAGTGATGGACAGCACACCTCTGACTTCCGGCTGGCGCTCCCCTCTTCCTCCGACACCCTCCTCTCCTCAGGTCCTCTTCTAGCAATCATCTGCAGCTCCTTCTCCTCTGGACTCCTCAGCACGCCTCTTTTCTTCTCCTCCTCCTCTTCTTCCTCTGTGACTTCTTTCGAATGATGTGACACTTCCTGCTGGTTGTCGAGCTGCTGCACATCCTTTCCAACTGCTTTCTTCTTCAGTGCCAGGGCCTTGCCTCTCTTGGTCCATCGCTTTAGGCTCTCCCTACTCCCTCTCTTCGTCTCCTCTTCATCCTCCTCTTCCACCTGTTTCCCCTCTTGTTTATGTGAGAAAGCTGAAGATCTCTTGTCTTTTTCCCCTTCATCTTCTTCATTAAACTTCTTCTCTTTTGATTTGTTTCTGGCTTCATCTCTCTTTTCTTCAGATCCAACACCTGGGAACATGAAAAATAAAGAAAGAGGCATATATTTTTTTTTCTGTTTTCATCTGAAACACTTCAACTAGACTACCGGCAGAATACTCTCCACCATCAGCAAGATTCCACTTCTTGTAATGAAATATGTCGTGCCAGCTGGCAGCTTAGCCCCCAGTACTGCTAGCTGTGCTTTATGGGTATTAACAGCATGACTGGAGCAATCAGATGACTTGGCTGAAGTTCCCTTTTGTAGAATAGGTATGCATATTTGCAATTTTAGCTCAGGAAAAAAAAATAATTTCTACTGTGGGACTCTTGAAAGGTCTGGAGAAAGATCTAAATCGTGATTGCAGTTTTGATCTAAAGATGCAGATGTTGGTGGATAATTCCAGCTGTAACCATGCACACCAGCTCATTTGAATTCTGGGACATGGAGACATTTAATCATTTCTCTTAGTGTGCTGTCAGCATGCCAGCCATGTTGGCCCTGATTCCCTGTGAAGGGGGTGGGGGGGGGCTAAAATTCATCATGTAGATGGAAGCACTTCCATCAATCACACAGTCCTGTGGTGGCAGGCGGTTTCATCTACAAGGCAGTTTGTTTTGCACTCCTCCTATCTTAAGACTCTGTAATCTGCCTCAGGTCAACTTTATTTTAATTAGCTTGGATTTCCTTTACTTATTTACTTATTGTGCTTTTTATTTTAACTTTAATTAGAAACAATAGGCAGGCATGCATAAAGAAAGAAAATGTCTACTTGCCTTTCTTATCCTTGGTCATGTTCTCCTCTGAAATCTCCTCTGAATGTCCTCTTTTATCTTCATACTCTTCTTCTTCATCTTCTTCTTCCTCCCTCTTCTCGTCCACAGACTCAGAGACATGACCACCTGGCCTCTCTTCATTTTTCCTCTTTACTTGCACCTCTTCAGCACCGTCTTTCTCCTCCTGTGACTCTTCATCTCCAATGCTTTCATCCTTTTCTTCCTCTCCATCTCCATTTCCTGTCCCCCTCTTCTCAGACAGGATGGATCTTTCACCAGGGCCTCCTAAAGCTTCCAACATGGATCGATCTGAAAACAGGGAGGGGTAGGAATTTAATTTACTAGAAGCCATTGATTTTCCAGTGATGTTAAAAGAAGGTGCTTACACAAAAGCAGGGCAGTTTATTACCGGGGTCATTTTGTGTCGTAACTATAAATTTCTGTGTTTTTGCTTAACGGAGGGTGTCAGCATGTCAGATTTTATACCACAATAATAAAACTGTGCATCAGGTGATCGTAAAATGTGTCTGCCTTTATAATTTTCTCAAAAACGGATATGCCATGATCCACATTTTTCTGCTCCTGGCACCGCAAAATTCAACCAAAATGTGGTACTAGGACAGAATTTATGGAAATGATTTCTCCTTGATTTCACCCTGACATTGATTTGCACGCATTAAATACACATTACCAGTTGCTTAAAACATAGTCAAGTGCACGTAAAAATTATTTACACATTGTATTGTCGTGAAACAAAATACTGTTCAGAGCTAAATAGCACACACAGTGGGTCAAGGTTGGCGGGTGCATCTGATTCAGTAGAATTGTTTATCATTACTGTACTCGCTCTTGCATTACTACTCGCCCACTGTGTGCTTCACAGGGAGTCTGGCACTGATTTTAAAAAGCCAGGTGTGCTGTCAGGTGTAAGGACCTCGTGTATGTCCTCATTCTGTCCACAGAAAAGCATCAGCAAAGTTTAAATTCACCTCAGCATATCAGCCCTGCTTTGCTGACAACATAAAATGAGAAATAATGGGAGTGATACATCATTTTGACAGATGGTGCATTTATAAAAGGTTGATTATATTCCTCAGATTGAACCGAGTGAAAAGTTGTTGAGCTCTGATAAGAAATAAACAATGCAGAAAAGTATAGATATGCGTAAGTGAGCCTTTGTAAGGGACATTTCCCATGAATCAGAGAGTAAAGAGTAAACTAAAGAAACTTACCAGCAATGTCACCTGCAGTCCGAGGAGTTTGTGTCATTGGGTCAAGCGTAACAGCTTCCCTCTGCAGCTGAGCTCTGTCTTGACCACCTAAAATTCAAATCAGTTATTGAAGCTTTCTGTCTCTACCATCTTTCTTGTCTTCATATGAATGTAAACAAGCTTATTCAGCACCCAAACACATCTGCTATGTGTGATGCGTGACTCACCTTGCACAGCAATCGCCTGCAGCTCCTTGAGAAAGTTATGATGGCGAAGGATAGAAACAAGCCTGTCATCTGCGTAACACACACACACACACACACAAACACACACATAGACAGAAAAATGAGTGGTTAAACGCCTCACTCAAGAAAGAAAAAGGAGACAAAAGGCTGTGGTGGGATCCTGCAGGATGTAAAACACAGGTATATGTCTTTCCCCTTCACTTTTTCACAGGACTCAGCAATTTGCTTCAGTGGTTCGTCAGAGTTAATTGCTCTGAAATTTACTGCTTTCAAAGCAAGAGCACAATTAATCATTTGGCCCGCGGAGACTCCCCCAGTGAATTACAGCAGCAGTGAGCACTGGACTTTCTGCTGACCCATAAATGGCACTGCATACTGTACACAGCCAGCAGAAAAAAGGCAAGTATTGTACAATGATGTGCTCTAATATCAGTCTGTGATCTTTCCTCCTTTTTTCCATGACTTTGACTCCCCCTTCTCTCCTCTCTTTTCATCCCTCTGGTGGTATACAGTTTCCCTCTCTCGTTCAGTAACAAACACTCGGTGAGTAATGCTCTGATTGATTTTTTACAACAAGGACAGCATCAAGGTAATACACTGCTATGTAACTGAATAGTCTTACTGAGTGCTAGTGACCCCTCCGTATATAACACATCAGGTTTTTACCCTGCAGCCATTGCATCAATCCATTAACCTTATGATAAGGGCATGTTGCTCTCAATAAAAAAATAAGAGCATGTACTGGTTCTCTTAGAGAGAGCAGTGCTGTGCCAGTGAGGGCTGATTTGTTTCAATCCTGGTCCTGATGATGATGGTAATAACAATGATGAATATGGTCAAAATAAAGCTGAGGCTGCAGAACATAATCGCACAGTTAGAATTTATATTACATAAAAAGGATTGCTTTATTGAATATTTAAGTGCTTTGTTGAATCTGTACAATACAAATGACAGCCTGGGAAAAGATGTGAATAATATTAAAGCTGATTAAACCTGACAAAGGATTAGAGCGTAGAGCCAAAACCTAAAACACCGTCTTCTTGGCCAAATATGAAGGGAACTCACTGTATATCAGCAGCTTATTTCAGATGCAAGGACATCACATAAAATAAAAGAAGAGGATGACATCATCTTTTTGACTAAAATGTGCATTTAACTTTTTTTTTCTTAAAGTCCAGTGTGTCAGATTTAGTGGGCTTTATTTACATAATATGGGAGTAATTGAATATAATCTTCAAAACTTCTAAACATGTTGAATCACCATGTTTCTACAGTAGCCCAGAATGAACAAAGTAAACACTGTAGGTTGCAATCAGCAACTACGCCACTAGATGCCACTAAGTCCTACAGACTGGACCTATAATGTATGAATTTTAGTTGGGAGAGCTTGGTGATATCAGTTTTATCATGAGAAGTTTTGCTTATCTTATATTTGTGATGTAGCGTAAATGTTTTATTTTCTTCACAGCCATCCAGTTTTGGATTTAACTGGTGACATGGTCACATGACTAATACTGGCCACAAAACTCAACATTAAGATTTTTCTTTTCTTCTAGGGCTTACCATTCATCAAAAATGAACAAGTTTAAAGCTTACGGGAAGATTATGAAATTAAAATATCTTTTCAATCTATGTTTTTATGTTCACTGATCAAATTTATCTCAATATCAAGCCTCTTAAGACAGAACTGGCACCTGTGGTTTGTGTATTTGTGACAGGTATTATAAACTAGCTCTCAACACTGTGGCTCTATACTTGTCCCTATAAAAATAAACATTTTTATGGAGGCACTAGCAGTGCAAATTGAGGCATTGAGGTCAGATTTAACACCCATCTGTTCTCCTTTGGGTGGAGCTCACCTGTCTTCAGTGTGACCAAACACTCCTGACTGACAGGCGTGGGGTGGGGCCTTGATAGAACATCTGCCAACGCCTCCACAATGCATTTCATCACCTGCAGACACAGAGAGCGCACAGAATGACACATTTGACGGAAGCCTTTGTGATCTAATTGGTTTAATTGTGGTGAGTCAGTGATGTGACTGTAAACTATGATGCTGCAACAATCAGAACGAATGAAGGATGGCATGGTAAAAACTAAAGTAGTTCTCCACTTGGTGAGGGCTGTATGTGAATAAATCTGCAGCTTTATACATTAAAATTCATCTACTTCTCTTTGAATGCAGCTCTTGTGCAATATAACTCACCCACTAATTCAAAGACTTGAAACTCTCAGATGAGAGATCAAAATCATTTCAACTCCCATTGTGCTTTCAATGTCAAGCCAATCTCACACGCCTGATGGTTTCTCTCTTTTTTTTTCTTCTTCTACTGCCTGCCAGATCTTTAAATGCTACTCAGTCCCATTTCACAACTCCCATCCCTCTTTCACACAGCATCCACATCTCCTCTTTATATCCTCATCTCTCCAAACCTTTTTCTGGAAACAACCCCTCTCTGCTTCTCTCTCCTGCAAGATGTGAAATTGATCCAGCAACACCAAATCATGGAGGTCAAGGCTCTCTGTTGCTTGGTATCTATTGATTTGAACAAGGTCATGCTGAGATTGCCCCCAGTGGAGAAAGTACTTAAGTGAGGTAAATTGCTTGGATTAAGTATTTCTAATTCTAACACTGCTTGCCTTTTGAGTGTGGCAAAGTAGAAAGACTGGACTCCCTGTAATGAAGATTCATTATAATTTGTTGAATTTATAATTTGAAACAGGCTTAAATACAGGAGTAGGAGGCTATTTCTACAACTACATGAATAAATACATAGATAATAGGCAAATAATACATATTAATGCAAATAATGGTCTTTATAATAACAAAATATTCACCTTTACGTCCTCATTCTCCAGCTGACTTGGAGTCAGTGGCAATGACAGAGCTGCAAGAAAAGCAAGAAAAGAAAAAAGAGCATGAATCATCTCATCATCAGGAGCTCTAATGTTGTTCTCAGTGTCACTAAAACACACACACTGCTTTGGTAACAGGGGACTAAATGTGCCAAAGGTGCAGGTGAATTCACTTCCATCTTCCGCCGCAATTAAAGGTGTGTTAGTCTCTGTCCTTGGTGCTGAACCCCGGGCTGTCACAATCTGTTAATGCAGCTTTCTCTCAACAAACCATCAGATCAGTTAACTTCAATCAGGTTGATCGTTTTCTTACCGCAGTTGGACAGTATTGTCAAAACGAACAGTCCTCTCCCGATCATTTTTGTGTTTTGGAGACGAGGCGCATTAAGCTCTCCAGGAATAGAAAAAAATAGCAAAGCTTGTGTCAGAAGGTTTGATTGAAGAGAGTCGGTGGATTCACGGACGCATTCTGAACAAAACTTAGCCGCCTTTCGGTATTTCTGGAGAGCTAAATCTCCTGCACAGCGTCGGTAACCCCGGCCAGCCTCCGTCCTCTCCGGTCTCTCCACCAAACACCTCATCGCAACAGCACCCGCTTTTATAGGACGAGGTGGAGAAAGGAAGTGACATCATCCTGGAACAAATTATTACTATTGTACCTGATCATCATACCTCGATGATTGTCAGGGCGTGCACGGGTTTTGGAGGACCTCATTGTGACAGAAGAGATGTTTTCTATTCATGTGTATTTCTGTTTCAGGATTTCAGCTTTTTATCTCACTGAACTAGTTTTATCCTCACCAAAAAAGACTTGCAAAGGTGTATTCTGCAGTGACCTTGGTTATAAGATTAAAAATAAAAGGCACTGTCAGTGGAAAATGTCTTTAATCAGATCAAGTTTGAAAATAGATGCACAGATTTGATGTCTTTGTCTCCATTATGTTGTGTTCCCAAACAGAACAAAGCTCCATCATCAGACTGTATTTGCTGATCAGGTCTCTTGACTACCTGAATGTGTTGCTAGGTGACAGTTTATTGAAAACGATTGCTGTCACCGCTGTTACTGTGCCTACTGTGATCATGTGGACAGGTGGCCCTTTTTTCACATTGCAAAACCCAAGATAATGCAGCATTTACCCTTCTTATCAGAGGCAAACTGGGGTCAAAATTTAAGCCATGCAAAGCCGTGAAATTTAATAGCTATAGGCTTACATATTAATTAATAAATGCTTATTAAATATATCTAATAATGATGTAGTGAGCTCCACAGACATTTTGAAAGTGGTTATTGGTGGATTCCTCCTAGACAGCCCAGTCAGTTACTGTAGGATGTATCATGAATTACTGTAGCTCACCATTAACAAACAATCAAATCACTTTGACTTGTGATTAGTTAGTTATTCATTTCTTCATGCACATCCAAATTAGATGGAATTCAGTTACAAAGAAAAGGACGTCTAAGGTAATGTGCTTGATCACCCTCTCAGATAGTTTACTAGTATCTGTCGTCATAGAAGGGAGAGCAATGTTGATGTGTTGGTCCACCATTTCGACCCAGACTGAAATGTTTCAACAACTATGAGACGCAATGGCATGAACTTTTCATTAATTTCCATCTATGGTCCCCAGAGGATGAATCATACAGACGTTGGTGATCCACTGACTTCCTCTAGGCAGCAGGCTAAAGTTTTCACCTATTCTATGAAATATCATATACATAATTTGGTACAGACATTTACCAGAATCTTTCCACTTTTCTTCTATCATGATTGTTATGACATTTACTACACACATGCATGTTCCCCTCAGGATATCCCCTGAATTTTCAAGAGGTCAAAATCAGCCTTACAGTGTGCCTGCATCAACGTCTACATTTTGTAGCATGAGCCAAAAGTCTTTGTTTGTGTCACATTTACAAGCTAGAGGATGAGGGGATATACAGTATATAATATAGTATGTATATATGTTTTATTTTTTAAAACAAGTGCACTGAAGAGGACTGATCCAAATAATAAAACCAAAAACATCTAGCAGGTGCCAGTTAACAAATCAGGGGGAAAGTCATGTTTAGGAATACATCGTTGTAACGAAATGAGACAGAAAGACACACAGTCAGTAGATACATCAGTAGATGTTCTGTCAGGGTTCTGATTATGAGTTGTTACTAGAGATTGATTCTTTTGTCCGTCGAATCAGGCAGTAACATGAAGAAGTTTTAATCTAAAATAACCTTTTCTGTAACTGGATTCCATCTATCTGGTAGAAAATAATTAAACATTCAAAGTATCTGTAGATTAACAATCACTGCCAGATGATTCTGCATTATTTTATTATCATACTTATCACTACTTTTAGAAAATGCTACCAAGCTGCCATTAGTCATTTCTAATAAAGTCCTTAAATTAAACAAAACACATAATACACAACTGATTTTATGGCCGCAGTGTCCTTACATAAAGTCTTTCTATTCATTAGGATTCATAGTTTATACAACCAACCTATGGAACATCCTAATATTGTTTGCTTTTGCCTCATAGGCGCTGAGCCTCAGATGTGGGGCCCATGTGGTAATTTCCTCTTTTGTTACTGACACATTCATTTAAAAAAAACAAAAAACAAAGAGGTTTCTGAGGTGTGGGCTGGACTGTTTGCCGTTTCAAATTTCCTATTGCACTGTCCACTGAGATCCCAAAGATCTCATTATGCTTTCAGTGAGACAATAAATGCCAATTTACGTCATCCATATTTGTCCCTCATAAGCTGGCGACAGCTTTGTTTAAACATGAAGAGGGTTTTTCTTTGAATGCAATAAGGTCATTATGAAATCCAACAGCTACGAGGACTGATTGAAATTCAGCCCACTGCAACATCCAAGAGAAATGGTAGAAAATGGGGACACAGGAAATATATATTTCAAAATGTATGGTTAACTGAAGCACATACTGGGTGATAACAAATAACAAATCTCGTCTTTATAGTCAAATTTCAGAGTCCTATTCATTAAAAATATATTATTAAGTAAACACATTAAAGTGGACCTCTCCTATTCAGTGTCCAAAAGGTTTAGCCTGCATTGTGTGCTGTAGGAAATGTTTACTGACAAAACCATCCCATTCTGTTCTGGTACAGAGCAAAGATTAGTGTATAGATAGTAATCTGAGTTGTGCTTAATATAGCTTCCACCTGCCTTTGTAATCATACTAATTAAACTGAGTCAATACATACATGGACTGCATGCTCTTCAAAGCAGATGAATAGGAAACTCATCTGCAGTAGATGATCATATACCACAGCTACTTACGTTGAATGAGGATCATTTGTGTGCAGATGGATAACAATGACTCCTCTTGTCAGTATCCAGTAGCAGGTACAACATTTAGTGTTTTTGTTCATTGCGGTGGGCTCCTCTGCCTCTTCTAGTGCTCAGTGCATACTAATGCAGAGACAGAGAAGTGGAAGTGGGCCAGCAGCAGCCTGAAGATCTGGGGAGTAGACGTGTGACTAAACTGTCTCTGGTTAAAAAAGTCACACAGTGATGTAAAATGGATGACTTGGATGATTTTTTTTTTCCATCTTTAAATGAGTCCAGTGAGCTGATCAAGGCCCTCGACAGAGGTACTGTCCCTCTGTGTGACTGCACATGTTGCTGGAAATGAGAATCGAAGCTCAGTCAGCCTCCCCAGTAAATGGATTTGAACGTGGTGATTGATACAATTTTTGGTTTTGTCTGGAGTATTCCAAACTTTTTCATTACCAAAGCAACAAAACTGAACATAATGCACTTTCTTAATATCATAAAGTCGACCTGGAAAACGTAAATGTGGTTAAATAAAACAGATTTAAGACATTAACTTGGGTTTTGGGCAAAGTCTAATTAGTTTAATGTTTATGTATAAATGTATAAATGTCACATTAACAATTCAAAAACTGCATGCTTCACTAATCTGCAGTCAAGTTAAAGCAAGACTTTTCCTTAAAAATACATCTACAGTATATTATTTTAATTACAAATGTGGGAGAAACGCAGAACATTGCTCTGATTGATCTGTTAGCATGTGGTGAGAGCAGGTCAATTGTCTTGGTGTGGGAATGATGAATTAAAAATTTAAAGCAAAATAGAAATCATTCTGCTCAGAGCAGCATTTGTTTCATGCTCACCATCTCCACCTCCAACTGCCTAAAAATGAAATATTTAGGTCGCAGGTTTCACTGTCACGTTACCTCTGCAGTAATTTCCTCTGTGCTGCTATCTGGCGCCACAGACATGCAAAGTTGCAAAGAGTGTCTCACAAACTCTCCTCTGCAGGAGGCGATCCACTCTATCGCCTTCAACATTTACCAGTGTAGCAGTGACATGCTTGTAAAATAGTCCAGCAAAGTGAAGGCTACACAAGTCCAAGACGTCCCAAACCCACGAGGAGTGAGAGCAGCAGGGAGGCGGCTGCCTGTGACAGAGCATCAGACTGCAGTTGAGGCTGGCCTGACTTGGCCGCAGTCGGTCGGGTGAAGATATATGGGTGTTCCTATGGATGAGACACAGAGAACATGGGATGTTATCATCACATAAAGCATATCAAGTATTGTACTACCTGTGGTTTTGCATGTTTTAATTACACATTACAATTTTTACATTGATTCAGCCACAGCTGTATAGTAAAACAGTTGCAAATGATTCTGAAATATTTGTTGGTGTATTTAAGATGTTCTGAGTCAGACACCAAAGAATTGTTGGAGAAATAAACTCAAAGGACAGAAAATAAGCAAACATGTATGCACCTAGTGGAAATTATACAATGTAATAGGTCAATTCTAGCATTAAAATGTTTGCTCTTGAACAGCTGACTCTAAAGTCTAAAGTCTGAGCTTCTTTGAAGGCACAAGCTCTGAATTAAGCATGACTTTCATAAAAGATGAAGATTTATGAAAGTCATGCTAACACTAACGCTAAACTGGGACTGATTATCTATGTTAGGAATGTTTTGAAACTCTGCAAGTTCACCCTCATTCTGTGCTTAAATGAGTATTTGTGCCCACAAAGCTACAAAATTACTACAAAAGCAAACATCTTTTGAAAAATGCAGCAAGCTCTAGTCTATTTTTCTTCAATAAAACACATTATTAAGAAGGTCAGTTGTTGTTTTTTTGGTTTGGCTGTTTCATTTTAAAAAAAAGCCTGAAAGCTTTCAGGTTAAAGACACCGGTCACGCAACATTTTCCTACCAAAGGTGGACAGATAAGAGTGATGGGGTCAGAGAAACTGCTCACAATCATCTTTCCTCCCTCAGGCTGAAACTGTGAGCAGACAGACAGACAGACAGACAGAGAGACGAGGAGGAAATAATGTGTAGAAAAAGATACATCCTATATGTCGAAAAGTTGTTGTAAATGCTTTTCAAGAAGCGCAAACATCGTAGCACATTATCCTTCAGTGCATGTCAGTGGGTTGATTGTTGACCTTTAACCTCTAAGTAGTGTGACTTATTGTTCACCATGTTGTTCCACAGCCCCTTGGCCAGTTCCTCATGCCCCTTTATGGTGAAGTGAAAGCAGTCGTGAGTGAAGAAGGTCATATCGATTTTCCCATTCTGCCCAGAGAGACAAAACAAACACAAGTGTATATGACCTGATTAAGCGTGTTGTTGTTGAAACGAGACTTCTCTTTCTTTTTCAGCCAAAAGCTACAGCTGTCACTCTCAGGATCCTTGTGATTCAATCGTTACTGTGTAATGTTTCACGCTGATTCATCGCCTGCCACGTCGATATTGTTGTGGTCTGTGGAGTGAGGATAGATTACCGAGAGACGGGGAGGGTCAGCGTCTTTCAGAAAGGGCTGAAGCACAACAGCAAAGTCGTCCTTGAAGAAATGGTCACTGTACAGCAGCTTTTCAAGTCTTTTCTGTGGACAAAAGTAACATGAAGATCAAATTATCTGACACTTTAAGCAATCATGCAAAATAACTTCCAGAGTTGTTAACATGAAGTCAACATGTAATGTTTTGGGCCTATGCACCAGTTTGTACTTTATTGTGTTTGATTAGAAAGTGAGTTATGATCTTGCAGCATGGTTAATAAAGATTTAAAATCAAAAGTCAATAAATTGAGGGGCATATAAACTATACCTGGAACTCCAGATTGACTTGTACCAGCTCTCTCAGTTCAGGAGACCCGGCGACTGGCTCTATCAGGCACGAGCAGAAAGACCTGAATTAGAGTAAAAAACAGGCCGATGTTTTAAAGCATTTGTGTCTGATATAGTTAATCCACAACAAAGGTCAAAGCTTAAAAATATCCTAAAGGGACATCTATTCCTTCTGCCTAATTGAAAAATCCAGATTTATGAACATGGAAGTATTGTTTTTTTCTCAGGACTTAAAATACTATTACTCAACATATCACGTATACAAGCTGCATATTAGACCATGATTGACTTCCAAACTAGTTGTGATGTCACAAAAATCATGCTTGCATGCTGATATTTAAGGTGAGCACAGTCAACACATGCATTATCCTCCACAGTGAAGCTCACATATCACAGTTACGTAACAATAAACAAAACACGTTTTTGAGAGGAGGGGGAACTTTAAGGCTCACGTAAATGTTCATGTTATGAAAGAGTTGCTCACCTTTGGAGCAGGCACCCTGGGGTGGGTTTATGCACCTCCCTCAGAGTCTGCATGGGCAGGATCTGAACGACGTTAACAATCATACGAGGAACCTGAAGCATAGACACCAATGCTGCAGTGAATACCAGCACCATACTGAAACCTCACTAAATATGTCTCGTCTCCGTTCTTTACCTCATTCATTAGCATTTCCAAGGAGACGGTCATATAGTGAATGAAGTTATCCACTGAAAACAGAGCCTAGAGAGAGACTCTGCAGAGATTAATGACATATTTGACAATGGCATTTTCCATAAACTCATTTAAAAAAGAAAAAAAAGACAGACCTTATCTTTGCAGTAATCACAAATGTCATTCATGCCCATGAGAATGGTCAAAAGCTTCCAGTCCTCCTCAAAGTTCAGACCCTGAAGGAACAGACAACAGAGGGGTCAGAGTGTAAATTTGGTCCATAAATAGATTCAGGGGCGGCATTTTAGTGCAGGATATTTCAGATTTTAGCTGTTGAGCTTTATTAACCAGCTCTATTAATGCCACCGCTCTTCTCTGGCGTCACATTTCTGAGAAAACTTGGTACACTGCAGTACCTCATAATCTCTCAGAGTGTCAATCAAATGTCTCGTCTGGCCGGGGAGGTTGCTAAAAGACAAAATAACAACATCTTTCTAAGCATCATTCATAAATAAAACAGAAGGTCACAGAGCAGACATTATTGCACGATAATACAGTTTCTTGGTGGAAGAAGCCTGAAGCCCAAACAGTTACATTCAGAGTAAAAGGCTGTGATATTATTGGTTGCATAGCAACCCAAAAAGTGTTTCTATCACACTGATGAGTCCGTACAATGTGTTGTGTCCAGTCACAGCCAGGTTGAAGCCTGTTTCACTGATATGAGCCTGCATCCCGTGAACTGTTTTGCCAGGAGCGGCACCGACCAGATTGGGATTGAACAGCTTGATGATATCTGAAAAGCACGTTTGGGAAAAAAAATGTGTAAAGATGAAGATGATGAAGTAATTTTTTTTTTTTTTTTTTTAGCTAGCTGTGGTTTATATGAAACAGATACAAAACAATAAAGTTAAGAGATAGCTGAGATGATGAAAACATCTTACTTGCTAAAGTAATGGCATCCTGGAATGATCTGTAGCCTCCAATACTGCAAGATGAAGACAAGTCAACAAAAATACTCTTAGTACCAAAATCAGTGGAGATATTTACTCAAGTACTTTACTCATGTACAAATCTGAGGTACTTTGTTTGACTATTTTCTTCTCATGCCACTTTTTACTTCTAATCTACTCTACTTCTGTTGCTACAGTACAGTACTCCACTGCATTTATTCAACAGCTTTAGTTACTAGTTACTTTACAAATTAAGATTTCTGTACATAAAACATGTGAAGAAGCACAGCTGAAGAGTCAATGAATCCACTGACAGAAAATTAATTGGTAATGATGACTTAAACATGAGGATTAGCTGTCTTTCCTTTTAATTATTTTAATTTATTTTTAAAAAAATGAGGTTTGGACTCTTGGTTGGACAAAACAAGCATTGTGAAGGTGTCACTTTGATTTTTTGTTTCTGAGAATAGTGAGAAATGTCCAAATGGTTGCAATCTTGTACAAAATATTTGAAAATTATCTCTGCCACAAATTGAATATAAAATCCTGCTTTTAAATTAATGCATAAGTAATAATAATCTAATGATACATAACAGTCCAACTGATAGGGGACATTTTTATGCAATTAGTACTTTTAATACTTGAAGTACATTTTCCTGGTTATACTTTTAAACTTTTACTTAAGTACCATTTTCAATGCAGGACTTGTAACAGTGTTTTTTTTTTTTACAGTGTTGTATAGATACTTTTACACCTGACCAAAACTAATTTATTTATAATTATTGTTAATTTAACATTGTTATTTACAAACTGAAAAACTAAAAACACATTGTTTCTTTCCGTCCTATGAAGAGAGGAAATTCTATGTCTTACATAAAAACACAAATGTCATTTTGAAACAACATAATGTAATTTACAGCGTGAATATAAAATATACTATGTGCTGTCTACATGCAGCAGCAGCAAGAGATCCATTAGAGGTTTCACACATGATATTTGTCACCTCCACGACACATGGCGAAACTCAATGGGAATCCCGAGGACAGTGGTGGCGTTGGCACCTATACCCGTCTGAAAAACAAGAGACACAACATCTGAGGATAACAAAGAAATCTTGACTTTGGAGGATGATTCTTTCATTGAGCTTACACCCCTTGCATTTCTGGTTTTGAAATTTAAATTTCACAATGGAGAAGTAATGATAAATATTCTGACACGACTGTCACTGCAACATTTAGTCCTCATTATCTTAATTGCAATTCATGGTCCAACAGTAGTATCTTTGCCTTTATCTTTGTCATATATTATTTATATGGTATTATTGCAGCTGAAGAAATAAAACAGTACTGTAAATAACACCTACTGTCAGTGAATCTCCCAAGGCAGCGATGACTTTGATATCTGCCGCCTTCACATATTCAACTGGCCCAAAGTGTGAAAGGAAAGACGGACATGAAAGAGAAGAAATGAGTGTAAAGTTTCAACTCTTGGATAACAGATTTGTTGTAGGGTGGGTGATCCTGACAGACCTGAGGAGGGGACAGAGTGAGAGGGAGTCATATCAGGGCACTGGAACACGGGATGTTTGAAGCTCACCGGTCGAGTTTTCTCTGGAAACTCCTGAGAAGAAGCGAGACAGAGAGAGAGAGAGAGGCCTCACTGCCAGATCTAAAGCTTTTAAATCATTTATTTTCAGATGCTGATTAAATATGTGTCCCATGTGGGACAGTCCTGGAAGCACAGTCCTGACATGAAACTGTTCTAGTTTTTTTTTTTTTTTTTTTATCTCTTCCTCATCTCTTCGTGCAGCTACATGATCTTTTCTTTAGTCTGATACAACTATGCTTGTTGTGCACATACTCAGGATGCCTGCTGGTCCATGTGGTCAGTTGTACCCCCACGGTAACATGCCTCTCATGATAAAAGTAGCTCACCCATTGTTATGAACTCATATTGCTTTTGTTGATTTAGTTTCGCCAAATTCTGCTTCTTTTTCAATAAATTTGTCTATTAAGGCCTTCTGCTCATAGTTACTCATAAGTCGATCAGCTAACAAAGTTGTGTTCTGCCATGGGAATGATTGTATCCAGTGTCCAACAATAACATAATTATGTCCAGTGATAAAAGCAGGTACCTTATTGAGGGCCTCCGTGCTGTACTGTCGTATCCCCTCCTCATACTTCCACCACCAGTCGTTGCCTTAAAGAGAAGAATTATTTCCAAAAAGTTCATTCGAAACCTTTCAAATGGACATGATAAAACAAATAGTTTCCCTTTGACAATGTCCTTTACAGCACAAAAAAGTCACTTCACTTACTTCACTCCAACATATACTTTCATATATACAGTTTCAGGTCATAACATTAAATATACCACAAATAATCTGTCTGGTTTCAGAGGCTGTTGTAACAATAAATACAGGCACACAGCCTCACGTGTGCGCTGCCCTGCTGCTTGTTCTAGCACTTACCTTTGACAGAGCAGGACGTGAGCACACATGTTGCCACGGCGATCCAAAGCCTCTCCATAGTAGCGCGTATGCGGCGGTCAATAGGTCACCACTACAGACTGCACAATGAGTTTTACAGCGCTGTCACTTTGTCTCGCCCACCCTCTGAAGCTGAGTGACAACGTGCCCGTCCAGTGAGGGTCGGTCTGACTGTTCAATCAATGTCAGCAACACAATACCTCATTACAATAAACAAGATATTCTACAGTGCGAGCTTTGTGACTTTCAAATAACTTTAGATGGCAAAAAAGACAACATCCAAAACAGCCGTTAAATATCCATATATCATTTATTAATTTCTTTATAAACTTGTATTTGCGATGGTAAAAATGCAGTCTTCTCGACAATCTTAACCAGTGTTTCATTTTAGACAAATTGTGAGTTGTGTGGGTATCGATGCGTGAATGATGCCGTGAACAATTTCTCATCGTCCTTAAAAATAACATTTCACCGTCTGTTTTTGCCTTCGTACACTTCATGCAGATGTATTGGCAGATAACCTCTCAACAATTCGAACAACAAGCACATATTGTGGAACTGAACAAATGGACTGCATGTGGCAAAAATCAGAGGTTTCTAATCTTGTTTTTGATAAATACTGTCTGGTCTGACCATGGCTTCATTTCTCAGATTTGAGGTCCATCTGAGCTGAAAAGTGTAGGCAGAGGACACAGAGCTCCAACTTGGACTTTTGGTGAGGGGGTGGAAATTCTCACAACAGCTGAAGTTGTGTAACCAAACACACACACACACGCAAAAGAAAAACTAATCCACTTCCTCTCTACTGTAAAAAACGATCCAGAGTTTGACGCGCTGCTATATTTAAGGCTGCTCCAGTTTTTGCCTCGGCTAACACAAGGCTTAATAAACAAAAAACCGGCATGTGGGACGAGAGGAACTATCGAGCTACCCAAGAACCAACCACTTGAATGAAATTAAAGCCTGTCAATGGAAAAATATCACACCAATGTACAGTAACACCTTGAAGAACTGTTGCCCACATTGTT
Source organism: Sciaenops ocellatus (assembly GCA_033000465.1). NCBI lineage: Eukaryota > Metazoa > Chordata > Actinopteri > Sciaenidae > Sciaenops > Sciaenops ocellatus. Next base: position 10,541,468 of record CP136886.1, read on the forward strand.
TAACTGGACTGTACATCAGTTTTTCTACCATTTGTGTTTTAAATTGAATTTTTTAAAGCCTGTGCTTTCACTATGCTCGTGTCTGGATGAATTTTAAACAGGATCTGCATCAAAGATTTCACTGACAGCTTAGTTTTGACTGACTTCAGCAGCTTTTCTTTCTTTTCCTGTGCGTCTGCCATGTTCAAAAACACAAGAAACTGTGAGCTTAAAATTAAATTATGCATCCAGTCCAGCCTTTCTATCAATTTAAGTAATTCACAAACAGGTTTCTTTTTCTTATACTAACGATATAACATGGCTTTAGTACATTTTAGCACTGTTACTGATGTTGAATGAGCATAAACAGTCTTTTTCTGTGCAGGGATGCACACCGACTGACACATCAACTGAACAAAAAAATGGTGAATGCAAAAATGAATGCAACTTTTGTTCACTCATTAAATATCTGAACATAAGGCGCCTAAAACGAAAGTCTGCAAAATGATGAGAGAAAACATGCAAAAACATGATTAGACCAGGGCTAGCAAATTAAATTATTCTAGTCCACATTTTCCTGCCTGAATTTTATTTTCCTAAATACTGCTCAAAGTTAAGACTGAAGCAGAGTGTCATTTTCTCTCAAAAAAAGGGAAAGTGAGAAGAAACTAACGCACATATTAGATTCCAACTATGTTAATTAGTCAAGTCCAAAATGCCTTTGATGTGGTAACCGTGAGGCTTTTTCCACGGTGAGGACACACGGGTGCTTCTGGCAGTATCCTGAGCCACAGATGAGCAAGTCCCAAGTTTGTGTTTTCCTCTCAACGCTCTGTTTCGTAGCATTGTCCATAAACACCCCGACTGCCTTTCTTCAGCACAGGACCAGCATATTTGAAATGGAGAAAGGGAGTTGAGGGACTGCACAGGTCAGCAGCTCTGTTAGCATGTGGAGGGGAGCAGGCAGAGTGGGAGAGCTGCTCAGACTAGCAGATATTCAGCTAGTGAGCACCAGCTGCTCCACGGGGCGGGCTGGCAGAGCCTCTTGTCTGTCTTTTACTGCCCTCACTCCGTCTGGCTTCCTCTCACTGCTGCGGTTGCTGCTGCTGTTCCTCTTCCTCCTCCTCCTCCTCCTCCTCTTCCTCTTGGGCTGCACCCTGGGCTTGTGTTTCTCCCTGGGGCTCAGCCTGGGCTTGCGACTGTTCCTGAGGTGGTCTAGGAGGCGGCGCTGGGGCAGGAGCAGGCGGGCGAGGGGGAACTATGATTTGGTGTTGGCGTTGTCTGTAGGCGATGACTGTGCCTAACAGCAGGGCGATGACCGTCATGAGGTAGAGATCCCACTCTGGGCCCAGAAGCTGGTCCAAGTCCACCTGAGAGATCAGCTCCTTCAACTGACAGGAGCCAGAGCCAAATGGAGAGAGGATGGAGGACAAAGACACGTGATTAATTTCAGTTCCCTCTAACGAAGCTTTTAGTCTGGTTAAATTGCAATAGTGAGTTTCTATTTCAAAGCCAAATTGTCACGACTCCAGCTGGAGCCAGTACTCACGTTGAGATCCTGCAGGTACTGCAGAGTGTAAATCAGGCCCAGCTTGCACAGGGCCAGGAAAACCGGGACCTGGGCATCAGGGCTGGCTTCAGCAGCCATGTCGTAGAACCGCTTGGCTAAATGAATGTCCTGCAGGGCCACATGAAACAGTTCTGAATCATAAAGCAGTCTGAGCAGCTTTGAATGTGAGACTAATAACGACATTATCTTTATTCACCAGTCAAACTCTTTGCTCACCTGTTTGATGCCCAGGCCTTTCTCATGCATGTACCCCAGATTGAACATGGCCTGGGCGCTGTGCTGCTGCTCTGATGCCAGTCTGTAGTGGATGACAGCTGTCTCGTAGTCCACATCTGTCCCGTAGCCGTAGAAGTGGTAGTCTCCAAGTTTGATCCTCGCCACAGTGTAACCTGAGAATGACAATTACAGGCGTCAACTTTCATTCTGAGCAGCAGTGTTCATTTTGGTAGCTACTTTAGATTTAGTCCTTATTCTTCAGACGCTTCTGAGTTTGAGTCATTTTTATCCTTTATAGTTTGAGCTGATGAAAAGTCAATTGTTGGATTTTATTTTAATTCTGCCGAATTATAAATAAAAAGTGTACAAAGATCTATCTGCACACTGCTGCAGGACTCTCCAAGGAGCAGCTAAAAACTGTGCAGAGCGCTCTCTTTTTTTTCATAACTACAGTAACGGGAGGATCTAGGCTAAATTAACAGACAAATTGTTCCTTATGGTTCTTTATTGTCGAATAGCACCAAAATAAGTAGCCTAACCCTTCATTCTTTCAAACACAGACACACAAAAACGATGGACTCTTCACATTTCAACAGTGAAATAAAACAAAATAGAGGCCTACATGTGTAGGTCTCTTTTTAGCCTTGTGTTTCGCACCACTGTGACCTGCCTGTGTGTGTGTTTGCGAGAAAGAGAGAGAGAGGAACAGAAGGTGGACTATTGCACACAATGTTTCTGTAAGTTATTAATAACTTACTCAGAACGCTGCTTTGTCACTTGACCTGCTTGCCCCAACCCGTGATATTTTCTCTTAATTCGTCCTGAACCTGCCCCACCTGCGTATCACGCACGACTGGGGGAAAATATCATGCATTTCTTCTAGTCAGCCCACTACTAACTAATTAATATCTCATTTTAGCCTCATCTCGTCAACAAAAACAAAACATATATCATATCATATCTATATTTTGTCATAGTTTTTATGTCAAAGATCTATGCTAAGCAGAACCAAATTCAACTAGTTTTCTTTATGTAAACCAGTTATAGATGGACTCTGAAATGCTAAAGAATAAAACTAGCACAGACATAAAACAGAAGGTGGATGGACTCACCTTGTGCTGCAGCTCTTGTCCAGTGGAGCAAAGCACGAGGGTAGGTCTCATTCTCACTGAAGATCTTTGCTCCTTCTGTTTGTTACAATCCAGACAAAGACAAAAAAAAGGTTACTTTCCCCAAAGTTAAGGGGTTACGAAAACTTTTGAAGTTTGCCAGTGCATTGGCATTTGAAACTTTTTCTTACTCTGGTCCAGAACGAAGGCCACGTTGCTCTGGGCCACCTCGTAGCCCTGTTCAGCCAGCAGCAGATACTGGACCAGCGCAGCATCAGTCTCACCCTCCTTAAAGCTGCCGTAGGCCGTCATGAGGCGCTCTGACCAGCGACCGCGCTCACACACGTTCTTGAAAAGCTGCAACGAGGATACAGTCACTCAGTGAGACATCTTCTGACTTGCAATATGTTACAAGAGTGTAAAGAAAGACAGCTGGAAGACTGGAATGAATCACCGTTTAACTCAAACGAAGAGCTTGATATATGCAGCGCTTAGGCTCTAATGAATGAGTAATTGCTGAATCACAGCAGCGACGCTGTCAACTCTCCTCATTTCAACATAATACAGACAGTGGAGTAGCAGCTCCAGGTGGCCTCACCTCCACAGCAGTGTGGCAGGAACGCATCACACCAGTACCAGTAGCGTGCATCTGGGCCAAGTTGTAGAAGGCCAGGATGTGGCCTGCCTGTGAGGCCAGGTTGAAGAATTTAAGTGCCTGCTTGTAATCACGCTTCACACCAATGCCATCTGAGGAACGACAGGAAGAACAGAGAGAAGTGTGATGTAAAGAAAATCAAGAGAAAGAGAGACTGTGGAAAGAGAATATTTAATAACACAGACAAGAAGAAAAAGCTGTGACAGGAGGCCATGAGGATGCTGCGTGCACACACACACACACCACGCACAGGTTGACAGACACAGACAGACTCAGCCCTCAACACTCACTATAATACATGGTGCCCAGCTGGAGTTGTCCGTCCACCCATCCCTGCTCTGCTGCCTTCTGGAAGTATTTCAGTGCCAGCTCATAGTTCTGAAGACACAAACACAACTTTGAAACGGCTGCTCTGATTTCAGCATGACTGACACGTTGGTGGCTTGCTATCAAGATTAAAACTTTACACACCAAATTACCAAATACCTCCTCACTTTATATTTCACTGTAGTCCTACCGCCAAAAAATACTGTAGCTGCCAGGTTAGCAACACAGACTAAGCTGCCAATTAAAACAGCTCTGGGGGGTTGTATCTTAAACCTTTACACATTACAATCCTTCTAAAAAAGGTAAAATTATATGTGAGTTAAAGGTTTCTTACCACTGGAACACCTCTTCCATATAGGTAGGCCATGCCCAGGCCACTCTGTCCCACTGGATTACCCTGGGTGAAATAAAGTGACCGTGAATGACAAATTAATAACATACGTCATCTAAGCGGTACAGCAACAGAATCCTGTTCCTCTCCAGAGGTAATAGGAGTTTCCTCTTCAAGGATAATTGATACGACTGGACGATAAATGCACCCACAAACGCTAAAGACATTAGTGTCTGGCTTCATTCTTACCAAGTCAGAGGCCTTCTTAAAGTACTGCAGGGCTGTCTCGTTGTTCTGAGGGAGAAACTCGCTGCCTTCTGAGTACATCTAAAGGACAGAAGGAGTCACATCACTTGCAGTGCCTCAGCAACAGCAATGCCAAATCATTAGCTTTATTTATTTTGGACTCCATTTAGATCATCACTTTGCTCTCCAACTCGCTGACTGCCCGTCCCAAGTTCTCACACCGCATCAGCTACATATTTATAATGTTTACAAACACAGAAGTGAAACAGATGGGCAAAAAGAACCTATGTGAATACATAGACATAGTTTTTTTTTTTTTTTATAGATAAGGGACAATGTCGGTGTAAAAGGAAGAAAGAACTGCAATGAAACCGTCTCATTAGAAACAAATAAATCCACCACTGTTCCCACAGGTTAATATAGAGACAAAGACATCTCACTCACCTTGCCGAGGAACGCCATAGCGTGTGTGTTCCCTGCATTTGCAGCCTGGGTGAAGTAGTCATACGCCCTCTGTTGGATGGGAAGCAGCAGAAATACATTTACGATCACAAGAATACAATACCTCAAAAGAATCTTTGAAAGAAAGTAACGACAACAATAACAATAACAATAATGTCACCTGATGATTCTGTTCTACTCCTCGTCCTCCATGCAGGTGTAACTGACCTAACCCCACCTATCAGGGGAAACAAAGAACCCAGTTAACTTCAATGGCACATAATTAGTATTAAAAATATGAAAACAATTTCACACAATGATGTATTGTATTCCTCTTGTTAGGTAAATGTAATATGCTTTTTTATTTTATTTTATTAACTGTTGCTTTCCCTTCATGCTATGCTTACTATTAGCTTTCTGAGAATAAGACAGAATCAAGGGCAACTACTGTAAACATAGTAGAAAATATGCTGTGACCAAGTCACAACTACCTGTGGAATTTCTATGTGGACCTAAGAAAATACAAAGTATATTTCATTCATTCTGACCCAACATTTGGCTCTCAGTCATATTAATTTGCCCCCGATATGATCAATATATATGATTCAGATATATGTACAATATGGGAAGGTGATATCACCAAAAAACATTGAACAGATGACACTGTTTAATGATGACACTAATTTACCTGAGCTTGTACATCTCCTTTCTCAGCTAGAAACTGATAATACTGGATCAAGTCCTCCTCCAACATCCCGCTGGTAGATCCTGGGTTCTCCACCTCATCTAGCAGCCTGATCCTCTGCACCGCTGAGCCTCCAGTCAGGGACACGTCACTGGCAACTGGAAGAAATGATGGAGAGTAGAGAGAAAATTTGTTTTCATCAGCTTATTTGCCCAAGAAGAACACGACTATGACACTATAAAAAAAAAAAAAAATGCAGTAAATTCTCACCCTGATTTGCCACAAGCCTGTAGTGTGTTAGTGCTGACTCACAGCTCTGGGGAACACCCACACCTCCCCAGTATCTGTATCCCTGATGAAACAGTAACAAGGAATGTCATTGCTTTAACACTTTAGAAATAACGTAACTGTGTCACTGCTCCACTAACAGACAAATCAGCTCACCAGAATCATATGTGCTACCAAGTTTCCACCCAGTGCGCCGAAGGTGTAGTAAACCAAGGCCTGAAAAATGTAGGTAGCATGAGAACAACTGACATTGCATGACATTATTTTCACAATTACAGTAAGACATACTACAATAAGGTACCTTAGCCTGACTTGAGTTAACTCCGAGTCCTGCTGCGTACAGAAAGCCAAGAGCCTGTGGAAAAGTAAACAAAGCATATTTACTAAGATGTCTGGTCAAAATGTTTTTTCTCAAGTGAAACATTAACATTTGGGACGGGATCTTTACCGTCTGAGCTTTAGGCGAGCCCTCGATGGCAAGCTTCTCAAACATTTCTTTGGCCTTGGTGACATTCTGGTTCATGTAGTCACCAAACAGCATGGCGTACGCCACCTTCTCCATGGCTTTCTGGTGGCCTTTCTCCGCCACTTTTAACAGCTTTTCGTATAATCTGAGAGAGTTGATGGATAAGCAGAGGTGGCATGGGTGAAGCCGGGTTGACACGGGCATAATAAAAGCTTATGTGTACGCAACAAACACGACTAACACCTAAAGCAAACAAGGATGTGCTGAGCAAAGTCACGTGAAAATAAAATACACATAAAAATATCGCCATACCAAAACTAAATTTACAATCAGATCAAATGACGTTGTCACATTATAAGATGACTGTTAAAACACAGAAGGCTTGATTGGCTCTATTTTTTTTTCTCAGCTTGTGTGAGGTTAAAATAAAAATCAAGCAAAGATCTGCCATCGTCAGCGACTGGATCGATCTTACTGCCTCATCTTCACTTTGATTCTGTATTTCTGAGATGAAACGGTGATTGATTTTTCATCTTTGTCAGGTTTCAAGACAGTAATTGTCAAGTCTGGGAGAGAACTGAGAAGTTTGCCTTGCAGCCACATTGATAAAAATAAAGTCCAAGATAGTTTATAATTCCATAACATAATTTGATGTCTTAGAGAGGTTACAGAGATCAGACAGACGATTCAAAAGCAAACTGATAAAAAACAAAAGTAATAAATAAGAGGTAGGAAGAAACTCACTCTTTCTTCTGGGTCTTCCTGGTGGTTGCATTGAGCATGCGCAGGACAGTTTGATACTGCTCTTCAGCCTCCTCCGCCTGCAGTCTCTGCTGTGCCTGCTCCTCCGCTGAGGGAAAGAAAGGAGAAGCCAGTTTGTTTTTTTGTTGCTGTTGTTTCCTTTTTACACTGATGCATCGTTGTGATACTTGTACTGGCCTGTATTCAAAAAATAAAATTAAAAAAAGAAATAAAGGAGAAGCCAATGAGGCCAATAAGGCAGATGAAAAAAAAATGCTTTAAGAAACTTTGGCAGCAGAGAGGGCAATAGTAATTTTGGAAATGAAACCATGATGTGCACTCAGGCTGGTTTCCATCATTAGTTTCAGTAGTGGCTGAGCTTTTCAGAGGCTTTTATTTTGATAAGAACATTTATACACTTCGATTTTTAAGGATGATGAATAACTGCATTTGGCTTCAAAGTAAGATACACAAAGTAGTTATAAGTTAAAACACCCTTTGCTTCGGGGGGGCTTTTACATTATGACAATCAAGCTATTATGTTGAAGACTTACTCTCACAGAAACCCCACTTCTTGTCCTGGTCATAGTCGTAGCTTGTGGCGCACCAGAGCCGTCCATCCCCCCGTCCATCAGTGGTACAGTCATAGTACTCCGTCCCCTGGAAGAGGAATGGGAAGATGCAGGGCTCTCCATGGGCTGTACCTCCATTCACCACAGGAACTGTTAGAGGAAAAAAACAACTGGATATGTTAACATATACAGATTTACAACTTCATATCTAACTAAATATTAAAGCCTGTTCATTTGAATACTTGTATAAAATATAATAAAGTAAATATTCATCTTCTTTCAAGCTCAATATAGTACTTGTGACGACAACAATCCCCAAGTAAAATGATGTAACTGTTTGCAAGAGGAGCCACAGGTGCACAGCGCTGTTAATTTCTCTTGGGGTTTAACCGTTTATCCAATCTGCTGCTGGTCTGAAACCACACGTGTCTTTGCTCAGAGTTCAGCAAAACTGAAAACAGGTTAACATGTCAAGACTCAACAAAGCTTACAAAATACGACAAGACAGTCTTGATTCTCCGAAACAGGTGTGATCTAAGGCGTGAAACCCACAGGGCTTTGACGAGTCAGTGAAGCTACTGACAGACTATCTGCTTAAAAAAGAGCTACATATACGTATGTTATGTAGGTTCAGATTAGAGGTCCATGAAATATACCACTTAAATCTCATACAACTTAACACATTAGAGCTAAACTTATATGAACATCAAAGCGTTTGATATTTGAAAATGAGAAGTCCAGGCCTCAACCTCAAACCTCACTTCATTATACCACAGCTATATGAAGCCTTACAGGATGAATGAATCGTCACAATCACGATATTTCAGTGGTGTCCGGAAGCAGCTGCTTATTTTTAAGTGCTATGAAAACATTAAGTCCTCAATGCTGAGGTGGCTGGAGCCACATTTTCCACCGTAGACCCTTATAGCTACGCCAATATTCCATCCATTTCTGGCTTTAATTGGACAGGCAGAAACAACTTGTCTCAAAAGTCTGTCTGCTACTAGTGACAGACAACATGCCAGCTCATGATCTGTCTCACACAGACATCTGGAGACACAGACAAAACAAAGAAAACAAAAGCAGAAAAAGTCGAGCCTGTGCAGACGTTTAAAACTAAGAAGCTCAAAACTCAATTCAAAACATTTAATAAATTCAACTCAACAATAAGACATATTACACAATGATTTCAAGTGTGAGACTGGACCGAGTGGATGCTCAAAGTTAAGTAACTAACCAGTAGAGGTGTTGAAATTTCTTGATTCTAAGATGCATCATGATGAGGACTGCATCGCTGCAGTGGCAGAACATAATCTGGAGTTTGCAGCCTGCACTAAATTATACTGATATAAGCTGGCATCGGTAGGATAATAAATATCGGTGCTCTGTTTCATTGAATTGAAGGTTAGGCTAACCAACATTACTTTTATATATTGAGCGATATGACAGAGGAAGGCAGAGACCAACAACAAGTGATAAAAAATGCAGACAGTATTTTGAAAGCGGACATCTGAGGACATTTCAGATTTTATGAAGTTACTGGGAGGCACAATCTGGAGAAATCTGCCTGTGCAATACAAATTTGAGGAGCCATGTTGACCATTTTCACCCTGAGCTAACCATGAAGAATACAACAAGCCGAACTCTTCAGCCAAGAACTGAGGAGTTACTGTCAGCGTTGCCATCCAACTCGGAGAGGGAAGAGAATAATGTTTATGTACTGAGGTTTCTAAACAAAAAGGAAATTCAGGTTTATCTGCCTGCTTGTATCAAATGATAAGAAAGTAGACATGCAGAAAACTGAGGATGTGATACGAGATGAATCGAGAATCATTGTGCATTTCAGTCGCTGATTCACACCTCTTCAACCAGTAATCCTGTGGTTCTTCTTCATTAGCTGTATTACATTACGCACGTTTATGGCTTATTGTTTGAGCTACAATTGTAGTACTCACCCTCTTTAGGTTTCTCCTCGACTGGGGGAGGCTGCTCGGGCAGGTCCTCCTTCTCCTCTCCCTCCAGTCCATCCACAGGTGTCTGTTTCTCCTCTTCTGTCGGGGAAACTTCGTGACCAGAGGTCACAGAAGCGCCAGCCACAATTTCTGATGCCAGACGAATGTCTTCCTCTTCAGATTCTGGGTCATGGTAAGACTGCAGAGATAAACAAGAAGCTATTATGAAGAAAGTGATGAAAAGAGGGAATCGCATTACACAGAGAGTACATTTTAAATGATCTGAAAAGAGTGAATCACAGTGCACAATGAAACAGGATGAATACAGCTGCTCATCACATTTGCATGTTGATCATCCTCAGGGTCTCATTATGCTGAAAACCAATTTTAAATAGCTCATGACGTACCTTTAGCTCTGGTCTGTCATTCCCGTGTTGCTCTTCATCTGAAAAGTATACACATGACAGAGGTGAAGACGTGAACTTGACATGGACAAACCTGTTCGCCACATATACACAGCTGCTTGCAGCCTGAGAAATGTGCAGCCACTTCTATCCGTGCAGATATTAACCAAATATGCAACAAACGTGACATACTTACCAGCTGTTACTCCTTTGGTGAAGACTACCAGCAGGATGGTGAAGATATAAACCGTCCTCGCCGTCTTTAAATACCTCTTATAGCCCATTGTTGACAAGCTAACTATCTGCTAGCTGGAGCTGCTGTTTATGTCTCCAAACATTCAGTTACAGTGATTCACACAATGATACGTGGCATAAATAAACTCACACAGACGCTCACTGACCTGGATTATTCCTGTGTACTGTAACTTGGTTGATTGTAGCTGATGTAGCTGTCAATGCTACGCTAGCAGAGTAGTAACTGACTGACGTTTAGCTAGCCAGCTAACAAGCTAGTGTCACACAGCCACACAAAGACCGACAAAACAGCGAAATATTTACAACAGGCGCAACTCCTCGGTCTGCAAAATGGTTGCCGAGTACCTGTTGGTACTTCAAAACATCCGAGTTTAACAGCAGGATGCTAAATCCTCAGCGTTTGATGTATATTAACCAGATACTACTTAGCTTACCCATGTTAAGCCCCCTACTACTGATCGACGCTTCCTACTCTCGCGTTTCCACCAATCACAGCGCGTTTAGTTTGACAGTAGCCAATGAGCGGGACGCAAAGACGTGTCAGCGAATCAGGTGCGTACACAATTATGTTTCTAGTTGATGGGTTTGTCCACGACACCAAAACACGTTAGGAGGACCGGACAGTGATCATGCGGACGGCAGAGGAGGCTGCTGAGGACAGGTTATTAGCAGCACCGTAAACATTGTAAATGACAATATCATCACCACACTCATACTGTGCATACTGAATATTTATTACTTCATCCTTGCACTATGCTCCATTGATCCATTTCATTGCACATACCTATTCAGTGTAAAAAAAAAGTTTATCCTTATATATATATATATATATATATATATATATATATATATATATATATATATATATATATATACCTTTTTATATGTATGTAGTTTTTGTTGTTCTTCTTCTTCTTGTTTATGTTCATGTCTATGTTTACCTGTCAAGTCCTCTGTTTTGTTTTTTAACTGTACCTATGTCTATATATGATTGATATTTGTACTACGAGAGCAAAGTGTAACCGGAGTCAAATTCCTCGTGTCTATCTATCTATCTATCTATCTATCTATCTATCTATCTATCTATCTATCTATCTTTTCACAGAATGACATGAAATAGTAAACACAAGTGTTACCAATGATACTAATTAAGGTCTCGTTCCATTCAGGTCAAACAGAGTCAGGGTGCTGCTGTGCTGCATGTTGGCTCGCTGGAAAGTCTCTGCTGCACTAAATGGAACTGAACCTTAATTAGTACCATTGGACACACCTGTGTTGACCCTACTATTTCATGTCAAAATGGCTGCTGTGAAAAAGGTCTGTTGTTATGTGGTGTTCTTCTGTTTTGCTTTTGTTTTAACTTACCAAAAGGAAATATCTATTAAGTAGGTTGAAATTTCTTAGAAATTTGAATCTGTTCATGTGATAATAATCACGACAAGCTGTAGTGTTCATAAAGTTGTAATCGATGCCTTTATTCATGATTGATAACTCATTTACTGGGGACTTATAGCCAGATAAGCCATTAGTAAGTGTTGTCTGGGCTGGCAGGCTGTGAACACTCAGTGTTTGGTGATGTTGTCCTCCTCCAGCATAACTTGAGTAACATTAACTGCACTCATGATGACTTGCAAGTGTAAAGAAATGTCTTATTAATAACAGAAATAACTACAGACTTGATAGTTGTTATGTCAGGAACACAATCAAAATGTTTGAGGATAAAATCTTTAGAGCTAACAAAAATATAATATATATGAGCATAGTTACTAGTTTTTTGTAAGATGAGATTTATATTTGTAAAGACTTATAGATTATTATTATTTCTCATATACTATTATATAATATGGAGCACTTTGCCTGTAATGTAAGTGATTGTTAAGATTGGCGGTGTGATATGAGGTAAAACATTGAGGTGACGTGTCACATTCGTTGTAAGTGTACAGTTGTTCTATGGTGGAAGTGGACTTTAAAGTGACCAAGTTACACAGAGGACGCTGTCCTCGTGCTTATGCTTCACCCACAGCCCAAACGTAATTTAATTCAGTAAAAGTCAAGTTTATAGTTAACACTTAGAGTAACCAGCGTTACATTATTTATATGAAAACTGTTAACTCTGTACAACCCCTCTTGGATATTATTGCAGTCAGGACTGACTTCTGTTACCACAAAGGAGATGAGACTGGTACGTTTGGTGTCTGTCTCTGATCCATAGTAAGCCAATTCACTCAGACACTATTAGCCTGACTAAATCTATTAGCGCTCTGACCATTTGACTAAGTGGGCCATTAATTCTCACAGGAAATTATTTGAATAGAGCACTACATGGGTCAGGGCTGTCAGCTACTTGATGAAGAGAGGGAAGTTACTATAATAAAGTCCTTCATATAAGTTCATATGAAATATAAAAATATACACAAGGGCAGACAGGAGAGAGACAGGACTGACAATGACAGAAAAATGTATTCAAAGTCACCAAACTGTAAGAATATTCACCAAGCAGTCTCTAATATAAATGAGGCCCTTTGCAAACATAAGCACTCATACAAGCAGATATTATAATTAATAATTGGATGTTTATTTACAGGCTGTTTTAGTGGTTATTTCAGAGAAAGAAAACAAAACATTCACAGTAAACAACATAATACAAGGCAGGGTTTTCAGTTTAGTGACAGTGACACTCGCCAGCTCTCCACAAGAGAAACATCTGCGATGTTTGCTACTTTTGTGGTGCAGATATGATCCTCGGCAAGCTGTCGAAACTGAGAAACCACACAGAATCGGATTAGACTTTTGTTGAAAGCCAAGAGAAGAACAGATACAATGTGCCAAAAAGATAAGATGGAGATTTTCTGTTTCTGGATCTGTACAGCTTTTGTCAATGTGTGAAAACTCATATCCAGACTGTGAAAAGAAGAGAGCCAAAAATCAAAACAACAAAAGCCAAAAGTATTAGTGTCCAGATACTTTTGTAACCCATCATGTGGGAGTGTATCATTTAAGAAGGCCATTTATGCAGTGAACACTTTTATTTCTTTAAAATCATCACTAAAGAGTCCAACATATCTTTAAAATGATCAAATCTTTGGTACAAAACTTGTAAGGCAATTGACTTGAACATGAATTCCATGCGAGCTTACACGCAGGCTACTAAATATAATGTATATATAAAAAATGTTAAAATGTGTTTGTTCATATTTGGACACTGCGGGGGATGCAGTTTTTGAAGATGGATTAACACATTAACACACTCAAACATCAACGGTTTAAAAAGTTAAAATGTACAGCAATATTAATGTGCCATTAAAAACAGTGATGTCATCATTGCGTGTCCTATTAAGCTGTCAGTGACGACGCTATTATGAGAAGTTTCGGGGTCACTGTTGAGGCGTGCCATGTAAGGGCCTCCTCCTCCTCCTCCCCATCCACCTTTGGACGCCCTACAGTACGCCTTTTCACTCCAATGTTCATCCCCTACTGGTTATAGTGAAGTGCTTACATACAAACATTTTACTTTTTAGGGCTTTTAATAAAAATATAAATAAACAAAAGCCAATAATCTCAAAATTTATTAGACATGTATTCATGTCATGTAATTGATTCAGGATATAATAAAATTTTGACATTTTGTCTATCTCGTTTCAGCTTATTACTCAGGACACAACAAAGTGATTAGTGGCAATAAATCACAGTATATAACTGTAATACTTACAGTATCACATAATATTAAGAAGCACAATATTGTGGCTCAGTTGCTGTAACAAACTGGGTACAACAGTGGTCTGTCGGGACTCCAGAGAGGACAACAAGTGGTTTTCTTACCCCTGCACAACTGTCTGATACTTTAGAGCTAGTAGTACCTGAGGCCCAAAATCCCAATATGTAGCATAAGGCATGGTGGGAAAAAAATGGAAAAGTCTGTGTTATCGTTACTCCAAGCACATGGTTTTCCCTTTTTCTTGTTTCACAATCTGGCTGTTCAATTAAGTGGAGAAAAAAACGTGAAAGTATTCCCACACAGATTTGACCAAACGTTTTAACACTGCCGTATTACTTTGATTTTTTTGGCAGTTTTCAAAGCTAACAAACGGTGTGAACATGACCAGCTGTGTTCATAAATGTCTTCGCTACAAAGTGAATGGTTCAAGTAGGTCCAGAACCAGCAGATACCACAGAGATTCAAGTGATGTCTCTTCCTCAGTAGGACACAGTGGTGAAGATTTGGAGCACCAGGTTTATCTCTGCACAGGTTTGATGACCCATTCTGCTGTAGGGTTCAGCTGGATGAGGTCTTTCATATACGTTTCTCCATCTAGACATCTCTCCTCTGAGGGTCGACAGACAAAAGAGAAGAAAAGAGAGACACGATGAGACATGATGTAGTCACAACTCAGTTGGATCATTGGCCGGATTATCAGCAGAGAAAACTAAATCATAAGCGTTGTAATTAATCAGTTTTTAGTGGGAGCAGGACTTACTGATGTTTCCACCAATCTCATAGAGACACAGCTCTTCTCGCTTCAATACCACTGAACTGGGAGGACAAAGAGGAAGCACCAGAGAGAGTAAGAGTAAGAGGAAAACGTTAAGGATGGAACTTATACAGCCAAGAAAAATGCTGCATGTGTATTTGTGTGTACACTCATTACCTGTCTTGGCTGAGGAAGCGTGTTAACACATCAACAGCCTGCAACTCTTCAGTAAGCTGCACTGCCATAGACACTTTACTGAACTGTGGTGCTTGGACTCGAATAAATCCCTGCGAATTCTCCTGGTTGTAAACACGGAGACAAACAGAGAGCGAGGAAACATACAGTTAATCACACAGCCATAAACATTTTACAGTAATGAGGTCTCAAACACCGTCTTCATTGCACATAACTCACACACACAGGAGACAGCGACGTCAGACAACAAGAATGTGGACTTGGATAAATTCCTGCGCTTCTGTTTAATAAACTCCAAACACTGTCTGGTCTCACAGCACTTAGACGAGCATGCGGGGGGTGTTAAAAATTAAAAGTTAAAAAAAAAAATATTAAAAATGTTTGCACTGCTAATAGGCCAATTTATCAAAGATTTATGATTTAGCCGGCCAGGGGGGATTTTCTGTGTCTGCGTGGATTCTTTCCGGTTACTCCAGCTTCCTTCCACAGTCCAAGACATGCAGGTCAATAGGTTAACTGGTGACTCATTGCTCTAATTTAATAACTCAATTCATGCAGATTAGACAGAGCTGAACAAATCCAGTTAAAATTAAGTATGGAATGGAGCAAATGATTCCACTGGTGTGATAGGGATAAGTATCTTATGACAGATCTACCTGTTGCATCATGGGATAAATATAGTCACATACTGCAGGAACAACATCTCTTTACAAACCCCACTAGATCTCACTACTGTGTCTCCACCACATTATGACAACCATAAAATGATTGATCGATATCAAATTGTGACTATTTAGGTTTTTACAATTTTGATTCAGCAAGAATTTATGTATCCAGCACTGCCTATTGTTTACTGATGATATGGTTATTGATGAGTTACATCAACTCTGCTCTGATCTGAAATCAGCTCAATACGGGTGACTAAATGTGTATAAAATATAAAAACAATACATTTGGGTTACACAGCCATGTAAACGAATAATAATGAAAAGTCTCTGAAAAAAAAAAAACTCTATAATAAAGGATTATTGATGGTGTTCTCATTTATATGTACTGCTACATAACCATAAGAATTAAAGCTCCTACCTCGGGGACAGCTTTATCAGACGGTTTGTCGGTGGTAATCTTCTTTAGCAGCTTTCTTACAGCCCTCTCTTTATTTTGTTTCCGCTGACTTTCCATGTTTTGTTGTCTGACCTGGTTCACAATGAACTTGGGGATCTGGAGACAAGAGACACACACAAAAGGGAGATTTGATACCGAGTATACACTGTACCATCCACGATCCTCCATGGAAAAATAAATCCAGACGCTTTTGTGAGTAACTATACCTAACCAGGATGCATTAAGAAACAGTGTTCTCCATTGATTTCAAGTATAAAAGTGTTGACATGGACACACATTTGCAGTTTGTTTATAGAGGTGATTTGAATGGCAGAATTAATCAAGCTGGAAGTCTCTTTCTGATCCTTACTGTCCATAGAAGATTCTGGTATCTAATCAGCAGCCGGACGATGTTGGCCGTGCTGGTTGCCATGGAGAACTCCTGTTGTTCCGTCACCTTGGAGCGGAAGCCTTTGAACATGAAGATGTTGGGTGCCATGACAACGGAGACATTGTTGAGGGTCATTTTATTCTTGGCCTGATGGTCAATGACACGCTGGAAAAACTCCACAAGTGCCTGAGGAAGCAAACAGAAATCAAAGTTTACAATAGAAACAGTCGAGAGTTTTCCTCATTCTTTTCAAACTGAGAGTGTGTTCACCTTCAAAGTATCCCGGTTGGCCTCAGGTAATAAGAGAACCAGCAGGTTCAGAGCCTGCAGCTGTTGCTTCTTTGTGGGGAGCTCTGCAAACACACACACAGAAATGATCAGGGTCATTTTATCACATACTGTGAGCGAGCAGAACACTTCATGAACAAACGGTATACATACTGTTGACAGCAATAAAAGCGTTGAGGTACTCCACAGTCAGTAATGGATGGGGTAACTCCCTGATGAACAGCTTCAAAAGACTAGCAGCATCATGCTGTTTCAACTGTTGCCATGGAAACCCATCGTAGAAAGAGGACTCGAGCTCCTGGCACAGTGACTGGATTTGGGACAGATTCACACAGGCGAGCTTGTTAAGTCTAATGCTAACAACCAGGATTTTACCATTTTACAACGTGTCTGTGCTGGTGGCATTCAAACTCTTTAACCCACCTTGACTCTAGTGGCCGCTCCAGGGATCCGTAGTAGTCCCTCGGTGTCTAATCCTTCATCCTCAATATGACTAATGAGCTAGGAATAAGACAGAGAGAGATCAAGGTTAGGTAAAACATCACATGTTGAAGTACAATTCATGTTATACATGAAATTTCCTCTCGTCATAATATTGAGCTGTCCATGTCTCACCCGCTGTAGTATTAATGGCACTTTGGTCCCAGGAACTCGCTTCTGGTCCTGATCCAGTAAAGTGGTAAGAGGAACACCAAAAAGGCCACTTTCTGCACACACAGACACAAATATTTAGTAAAACTGAAATACCTTGTTACAGTACATTAACTGTACATGTTTACCTGGAAAAAGTTTTTGAATGTGTGTCAGTGTTAGCCATGTTTGTGTGTGTTGTTTTTAC
Organism: Sciaenops ocellatus; assembly: GCA_033000465.1. Lineage (NCBI taxonomy): Eukaryota > Metazoa > Chordata > Actinopteri > Sciaenidae > Sciaenops > Sciaenops ocellatus. The sequence continues at coordinate 10,558,990 of CP136886.1, forward strand.
TTTTTATGTCTTAGGTTGTGTCTCTGTGTGTGTCTGTATGCTTACTTTTTTTGTTTAGCCATCAGGGCTTTCCCCTCTGTGTGTGTGTGTGTGTCTGTGTGTCTGTGTGTGTGTACCTCTAGTCTTAACTTTGACAGCTTTGTGAGCCTTGAGGTCTATCCCAGCAGTGTCAAACAGAGCAGTGGACTCCACAAGCACCAGTCTACACACCTGATTGAACATTGAAATCATAAAACAAACATGACATGATCAAACAATGAGCTGAAGTATCCCCAGATCATCTTGTCAAACACACATTACCTTTTTCATATCCAGAGGAGACAGATCTCCTATTCTGGTCTGACCTGTTTTATCTCGAAGCAGCTTGAAGTTCTTGAGAGGAAACACAAAGAGAGAGACAGACAGAGGGACGTTAGTTACTGTGAGAGAAAACATTCAAAGTAAACACTGTTCCAAAGTAATACAGGACTGTATTTACTTTTCATCGCACGCTAAATGTGGTCTGTGTACTGAATTTATTAAATTGCATGAGAAGAAATACAACAGTGAAAATAATCTGTTATACCAACTTCAGCCAGCAGATGACACTACAGACCAACACTCAAACTGCTCACACACACAAACTATAGCACATACTGTATACTAAACGAAAGTCTAACTGTACCGTTTAACTATAACTAATTATACATGCTACATTCTATTGTATGATGTTGAATTCAACACTTCATTCTACACTCTATATCCTGTTTTTATTACATTACGAGGCCAAAAAATAACAAAAAAACAATGAAACAACTAAACGAATACATATCCACCATAGAGCAACTGTTAAAACTGTGGTCATACAGTAAACAAACTGTGGTCATACAGTAAACAAACTGTGGTCATACAGTAAACAATAAGTAATATATATATATATATATATATAACTTTTCCACATTTATACAGTGTATAGTACACTTTTACATACTTCACATGTATACATATTTTTAGTATTCTATTTTGTTACATTTTATATATATTACCCCAGTTTCTTTACTTACAATTTTATTGTATTGTTTATTGGTTTTTTTTTTTTAGCTTAGCTTTAGCTTTTTATCCTTTATGTCTAGTGCTGTTACCGCAACTAGTGCCCTCAATGCTGAGCTGAGATGTTTGTTTTTTTTTTGTCATCACATTTCATTGTACTGTAGACCCTGTGTTAACAGGCTAACAGGACAAATAAACCTGAAACTTAACCTGAACTATCCAAGACAAACATGTTGTAACAGCTAAAAATACAATGTTACGCAGTAAGGTTCTTAAATTTCTGTTGCCACATCTCAGTTTCTGTCACCCCTGGCAATCATTGAACCACAACAATTCACAATTTCCCAATACAAGCTCCAGTATAACTGTGCAGTATATAATGCTTACAGCAAGAGAGCAACTCAAGGTGACATTGTATATGTTTGCATTCCAATGCATTAAATCAGAGCACGCAGTTTCATTACACGATTGGCTCTTCCACAAGCACAGACGCACTCAGTGTATCAGTAAAGAAACGTACAGCTGACAAAGTGAATACACAGAGCCTTCGTGTACATGTGTGTGTACACATATGTCACTCACCGGTAGCTTGTCGTCAGGTGAGTTTGGGCTAGTGGTGACTCTTAAACTTTGATGGTTCTCCCTGTAAGTAAGTGCCTGCTCTGAAAATGCCACTTCAACGTTCAGCTCTGTCTCTGTTTCTGTTGAGACACACACAAAAAAAGAAATAAAAGATACGACCGCACAAGTAGTGAAGTACAAATGTGTTTATGTAGGTAAAATACAGCTGTATATACACAGAAACAGACTATTAAATGCCTCAGTGTTTAATTCACTGCAGCAGAAAGAGGCCTGCTGCCTTTTATGTACCTATAAATACTCTACTGGTGAATGAATCCACATTTTTAGGCTTTTCAACCCATTTTACAGTGATGTACAATATAGAAAAGTTTATAATAAATCAGTATGTGCTGTTGTGTGTATGGTTTTCTGTTTTGTCACATTATACCGTGTTTTATACTTCCAAAATGTGAGTGTGAGTTGCTATGCAGAAGTTTGTTTGGGCCTCAGTTTGTCATTCTCCATGCTGACTCATTGACTCATACATGTGTGATTTTGAGTGTGTGTGTGTGTGTGTGTGTGTGTGTGTGCGTGTGTGTGTGTGTGTGTGCGCGTGTGTGTGTGTGTGTGTGTGTGTGTGGCATATGATGCACGTACCGGCAGAAGTGACGTCTTTCTGTCCGTTCTCGCTTCCTCCTTTGAGTTTACTAGGCTCCTCAATCTGCAGTACACAGCACAATGCAGACACACATAACTGTACAGCACACAATGTTCAATAAGTCACAAATTCACACAGAGCTCCCCCTCCTCGCTACATTTTTCATGTTACATATTATCTTGTCTGTTAATTAGTGGACAAACTGTGTAAAAAAGTGCGAGACTCTTAGTTCAAAACAGTTTATTCTGCTGACTGACGTGGTTTGGAGTAGCAGTAGTACACTTAACATATATATTTTCTATATACTGAATATGAATCCAGTCAGTTCAGTGCATTGATTTTGAGCTTGGTGATTAGTTACTGATTATGGCCAAACTGGAGAAGTAACAAAAATATAAGGTTGGCAAAGTTGTGACCACTTCCTTTGTAGTATATTTAAAAAAAGGAAATGTCTAATTATGCGTGCTATTGTTGGATGTTTATTCCATCAAAGAGGTCACGTCACTTATACAACATGATTTTATGCCCCTCATTATCACTGCCTTTGCATTATCACAAATTTTCCGTTAACACTGAGCTAAGCGCCGAGAAGCAGTTAGGCTAGCTATTTATCCTGCTTGTTGCCTAGCAACCTAATGGCGACGAGAAGCCAAGGAATAATCACACAAAATGTGAATAATCATAATAAGTTTACATTTAATTTTATATTGTACATTAAACAAAAGTGTTCATTAGTTAGCTTTAGGGGGCCTTGGGTGGATTTTCTTTACGCCAAGCTAAAGAGTGTGTGTGTGTGTGTGTGTGTGTGTGTGTGTGTGTGTGTGTGTGTGTGCATCTCTCACCTTTTCAGGGGGTCTGAATATATCTCTAACATCAGGGACGTGTTGCCGGTTGCGTCGTCGTAGCGTCTGGTGTAGTGATGTCACACGACGTTCAACAGCTGCGGCCTGAGTTCTGGTCAGTGTGGACAGGAACACTGCGCTGTCTACATCCTGTCAGTCAATCGGATTCAAACATGAGACAACAAGTAATATCAATACAGTACATCCATCCATCTATCTAATACCTTTTTGTCAAACACTTTCTTACTCATGTAAGCGGGTTCCAAAGCATGGCATAAGTAAACAGAAAGATGTGAACTACACATATGAAACCAATGAACTATGACTCAAACTACACTCAGGTCAAACTATTTAAATAAGGGATGGTGAGACTTGTGGCACCTGATCCACGTCAGCTGCCAGTGAATCATCGAACAGCCGTGCTAGCCCAGCCTCCGTAAGCCACGCTTCTTCCTGTTCGCCTTCTGTAAGAGAAAATGAGCAGGAAAAACAAAAAAAGCCTTTATTTGTCTCCACTCAGATAATTGTACAGGTACAGGAAAGGGAAAAGTGAAACCACAGACAGAATGTGGACACACATACTTTACAGGAAGTGTTTGCTCCAGAGAACAATGGTCTTTATAAACAGGCTAAATACGACTTACAGGATACACACACTTATTACATACCTCTTATGTAAGGCAACACAGACGTGGTCTGCAGGTTTAGGGTGACGGTGTGTTTTTGATGAATAGCTATAACATTTAGTAATTCTTTCCACATCATTTGACTTCTTAACATGTGACACTAAGTACTTTTCAATTCAAGTTGTAAGTTGTTTCCGTTACAAATGACTTTAGCATGTGTGCCACTGAAATTGAAATTTGAAATAAAAAGTGACCACAAAGAGACACACTGTGATTATGAAACGGTCAAAATGACCAGAAAAAGACTGGAAATAGAAAGTAACTAGAGGAACACTCCCATGTCATAGTTGTTTTGTTTGTTAGTTAGTGTCTCTCTCCTATGTAGGAGAGGTGGGAGGCCTTTTACATGTCTGTGCCCAGGGGCCCATTGTCTCATAATCTATTCATGTCTGTAACACACACATGTCCAAACTAGCCTGTGCTCAAACTCCAGCACTGCATTAGCTCTTCTGTAGGGTAGAACGCTCTAAATCAAGAATAAAAACTCACAACGTGAGATGACTGTCACTGTGCGCTAGCAGACGTGAGAGATTAATGTCTCTTTCAGGTCTATCCATGGACAGAGTGTATCCTACCCTCAGGAATTTTCTGCTGTTCCTCCTCTTGCGCTTCCCCTTCTCCTCCACCTTCTCCCCTCCCTGCTCCTCCGCCTGTGCGAGTGATATTCTCCACCTCCTTCCAATAGTCGTCCATTTCAAGCTCATCCAGAGAGTCCTGTGAGATGCATGGAGAGAGACACATGTATACAGATGAGCATTTCATTATTTAGTTTCGAGTTCCCATTCATGTTTCATATCTCGTTTCTGTCCTGCACAGTCGTTTTTCCAGCTCAAATTAAAATAATAACAGCACAGGACTCACAGCCAGTCTGAGCAAGTCTCAAACGTGGCTGTGACCGGCTCTGCAGCTTCTTTCAGGTACACACACACATTTTAGATAAACACCCCCAATGTGCATGTTTTTCCAGTTCATTCCACTTTTCCAAAAAAGGCGTTTAACGTGAATTCATTTTGTTGGTTTATTAGTTTGTCTCCAGGCAGGTGCTGAGCCAACATTCTCAGGAAAATCACCAGAGAAACTGAAAATACTTCCTACCTGAGAGCTACACATTACTTAGAAAACGCATGAGGGACAACAATTGTATACCTGCCAACCAAACCTCCAGTAAAATTTTAACAGTTACAATTTAGACATTTATAGCATCCTGAGTTAGTACAACAGTCAAAAAGGTTGTTGCCTATAAGAATATCACTTGTTTATGTTAACTGGCCCTACTTGCGGCTGTGTATTTCTTTTTGATAAGTTTGCTGGGACATCTCCATCCATTAATTATCTCTGGGTAATGCATGCACCCTATGTCCCTGACCTATTCACCTAAAAGCCTGTGATTTAACAAGTCTCCACTAAGCTAACTATGTTGTATGCAAATGTTAAGAAAAATCTTCTCTCAAGTGAGGTCCGACCATAAATGTATCACATCGTTCACAGCCTACCTGAGAGTTGTAGCGCTGACACGTAGGGCGAGGTCTGGACCTGCAATTGGGACTTTGTCCGGGGCTGTAGCCCTGCTTGGGACTGGAGCCCGGCTTAGGGCTGGAGGAGGGCTGAGACTTGGGGCAGGGGGCAACACTTGGGTTGGAGATAGACAATGGGTCAGTGCCGGTGGTTTTTGTACCAGTGGTGGTAGTGGAAGGCCCACATCTGTCTCCATGTTGTGTGTTCTGGTTCTGTTGAACAGTGTAGTGTCCCGTCCTGCGGCTGCAAGAGAGACAAGCACAAACAGGTAAGGAGATAGTTAGTTAGAAAGATGCAAAATGTGGTGGCCGACATGTCCCAACGAAGCTACTTATCTTTTTGAAAGAATCAGTTGCTCGCAAGTGAAACTTGCAGCCATAACAGTTTGAAGCTGTACACTTTGCACCTTGTTTACCAGTGACGTTATGATAAATTCCCTTTTACCAGCACCCATCATAAAATATATGGATTATAAATGTTGCATTGTCAGAGAACGGACTGTGCTCTGTAAAGAGCTGTGTATGTAGCAATGTTCCAAAAAGGAAGCATCGATTTAGATTCATCTCGCAGGAGCTGCTAATATTCCTAAATAGCTTTCGACAAAAGGCGGTCAGTGAGTCAGGCGGACAGAAGTCAGCCAGCTGCTCTAACTAAAGACGAGCCAGCAGCGTGTTGAATTCCCAGCCAGTCAACTAATGAGGACATCAGCAGGGCCTAAGTATAGCAGCACTCACACAGTTGGGCTCATCTGAGCATACAGTGTGAACCATTAGACTAACCTGTATTAGGATGATTTAACACAGGGTATGTAACTGTAATCATTGTCTTCACACACAGTCTTAGATGTGAAGTAGCCACGCATACGACAGTCGGTACACACATTTCACTCATTTCATTTCTTTTTGGGACAAAATTGATACCATATCATGTAATCAAACCCAGGAATCCATTACCTTTTAAGGGCGCAATTTGACTAACTCTTTTAACATATATATGCTTTGTTTTAAGATACAGACCACATTTTTCAATTATGATCCTCTAAGAAACAAACAAAAGCCTTATTTTTCATCTACAAGAAGACCGTGTAATTACACACGAGGCCTCTTTAATGACTTGGAGCTGTACTTATGTGTCACACGTCATAGGTTTAACATTTGTTGCACAGCAGGCCTTAACAACGACCTTTAACCTCTTGTCTAATCACATTCACTCTGTGCGGAGTCTGCAAGACACAAACACGACAGTGCTCCAAAATAGGGCAACACTACTGCTGCTAACACAACCACTAGCACTACTGCTACTCCATCATCTTGTCAAAATGCATTAGCGCAGGGTGTTGTTAAGGAGCTGTACACAATACAAACAGCAATAAAATTTCCAGGAAGTGAAGAGGTTGGTAAATGTTTTAATACGGCTCCATCGGTTTTGCTGATGTCCAACTGAATGACTCCTTTGTTGTGACAGGAAGTCAGTTATCTAACACAGCACATTCTCTCTCTTGGTTACTCTTCCATTTCAGACTATGGAGTTATCATCGAGTGAGCAGCTGCAGTTGTAGTACAACTGACTGATGGCGCAGCTGCCTGCAGCTTGCCTGCGCGTTACATGCTGATCGAGCTGAAACGGTGCTGTCAGCATCGTTATCATTCATCCATCTACTGAGCAATCATCAGTCTCGTCCCACCTTTTCAAACACGCTGAGAGAAATAAATACAGAGCCTTATGTTTGTCAATGGGGCTGTTAAAAAGTTGAGCACTACCAAAGTGACGACTGAAACTGGATGTGTCAGCTGTTACTGTGAGGTCAAAGTAAGGTTCAAGTTTGATTTGATTATATCATACTCAACTTCCTTCTGGTAGTAAATAAGTCAAAACGTGAACACACCATGTGCACATGTTACAGCTCTATATTGTGTACTCTTAAATGAATGTCAGACACCACTGGTCCAGTTTTTATTGAACTTTGCCCTGTCGCATATTTGGCACTACTCTGTCATTCAAAAACACAATACATAGTGACCTGATGTGGACTGATTTAATACAGACTGACTTAACGGCAATGCTTTAAGTGAAGGCAGTAAAGTAAGTAAATGTAACAGCACCGCATTCGAAATTCTACCTGAGTAAAAACAAAGAATTACTATCAACGAAATGTACTATCAAAGGTATCAACTGTTAAAGTATCATTATGCCCTCAAAGTCCTAAAAGAAGATAATTTCTTTTTTCTTTATCTTATGCAAACAAGATAATAATTTGTAATAAGTTATCATCGTGTACAAAAGATAGAAATGTTTGTATTTGGGGTTTTTTTCAGGGGCTCTCCTGCTAAATCTTTTGTGCGTCAACATGCAACATTACACATGAAGTTTGAAGAAATACAAGCATATAATGACCTCACCTAAATCTCAACCTGATTTTATTCTAAAACTTCATCATATTTAATAAACTGGTCATATGCTTCGTATCTAAAATCAACGTAACTATGTGACGTGAAGTAAAAAGTACAACATTTCACTCTGAAATGTAGGCGTTAAAGTATAAAGTAGCATACATTGGATATACTTAAGTACAGTACTTGAGTAACAACTGAGTAAAGGTCAACTTTCAGAGACTGTAGCTGATATAATACTGATCTGAGCCTTATTTGTGAGAGATGACACATGAATATAAATGGAGTGGATTTAAACGCGGCCCAGTCAAATTGGTACAATTTAGAAAATAGATAACAATTACAAAACAAATACAGTTTAGGCAGAAATAATGATGTTTTGATATTTGATAACTCTTGAATAACTGATATTGTGGGATGAAATGATGTGAAGGAAATAAATTAAGCAGTGAGGCTGAACCAACATGGAGTTGATGTGCTGTATTAATTAATTTGGGATTATCAGTGGAGTATTACTCTGAGGGTTCATGCTGAGCCAAGGCCACATACCACAGTAGACTTCCTGCCACCCACACACAGTGTACATACTAACAATGGTAAATATAGACACACACACTTTGATCAGGTTTGAACAAAGAACATCAGGTACTTTACCAACAATTGACCTCCTCCTCCGCTTCCGACCACTAATCTATTTTCTTTCACACACCTTCCTCCACCTCCTCTTGTCATCTACTTCCTTTCCTCACACACCTCGCCTGGGACTTATGTCCTTTTCCTGTCTACTCTGTATTTCACATTTCCTGTATCTATCTAATCTCCTCTCCTCTCATTAGGCTTTAGTCTAAGGACTGTGTGATAACACAGGAGGGCACATACTGTCTGTGCCTCATCGTCTTAATAAAAGCAAACTTTGCAGGTCATTCTCTTCACATATACTCACTGTCTTACCAAAGCTTCACCAATTTAAATGTTTTCATTTGTAAGCAATGGCAAAAACGATGTGTTTACCTTGGCAGCAGATTGAAACCTGGCAGACACACACATGAACTCACAGTATGAGTTAATCATTTACCTTCATCCCGAACGCCAGTATGAAGAACGGATTGACTAAATCATAAATCAGAGATTATCAAACACGATTATTAGTTTGACAGTATTAGTAGTTAAGATGATTGAAGACCTTAAACACCTTCTGACCTTTTATTCATTCAGCTACAATATATTCACATATGCGTATCGGCTTAGGTCCAAAGTATAAGCCTTTTTTACCAATGTGTTTACACTGATCTTACACTTGTACTATCTTTAGCCTTGCTGGTGGCTCTAGGGACGACACAGCTGGTCTTTTGTTTGGTCCAGACTGAAATATCTCAACAACTATTTGATGGATTGTCATAAAAGTTTGTACAGACATTCATGGTCCCCAGAGGAAGAGTTTTAATGATCTCAGTGAGTTTCAGGTGTGCTAATTTGTAAATGTTAGCATGCTAACACAATAAACTAATATATTTTAGCATCAACATTGTGAGCATGTTGCCATCTTGGCGTTAGCTTTAGCATGGCTGTACGCTCTTAGTCTTGTTCGGGTCTGTGGATGGAATACATAGCCTACTGTAGTTTAGCAGCAGCTTGTAGTTGTTTTTGGTGTTATTCCAAATCTGACTGACTCACCACAAAGATCAGTTGATAAGAATTTGCTATTGATTGGACATAGAGGACAGTGATGTAACATTAGGCACTTGCTTGGAGCCACCTCATTGGCTCAGACTCATTTTCTGTTTAACTATAATCCTTTAGGTCGAGATTAACAACCATGTCAAAAATTAAGCTCTGCAATTTCCACATGATTACTGCTGATTATTCATGGATTTATGAACCACAGGACAGACATGCTTCCTCTGAGTGAATCGGTTATAATGCCAAGATTTTTGTGTGTCTCTTCGGAGTGCAGCTGTCACAGTTCAAAAGCTGCGAAAGAGCAGAAAAACACCCACAACGATGCAAACAAATTATTCAGAGCTTTATGAACAATACTGCACATGACTTTGCTCTCTTACACACACACTCATAGAGGTCAGGCGGGCTGCCCTTGTGAGTAAAACAAACACATTCTCACACTTTCATAATGACCTTTAAAGGAAAACAGCGTTGCAGCTGTGTGTGCAATTGTTCTACTCTTTGTACCTTTATCTGCACACCTTTTCATCACCTGTTCAGAGCTGCCGACAAAGGTGGAGTGTGTGTGGTCTTGTGTGAAACACACTGCGAGGTGCAAACAGGAACAGAAGGAACCGGTGTCACCCAGCAAAGGACAAGTTCAGCACTGATGAGTCGAATCTGAGTCAAGCAAGATCTGAGGATGTGAACTCAGTTGACTATGTGAGCCCACATGACCTGAGGGTGTTTATACAGTACCACTCAGTGACAAAGCTGATAGTTTCGCACCACAGCAGCATGATTTATATAAGATAAACACCATGAAACATCCCTGCCACGTGGACAGTGGTAGACAGTAACCTAACTAAGCATATTTTTAAGAACTATAGAAGTACTTCAACTTGTTGGTCATATTGTAGAAGAAAATATTGCTTTTTACTCCAATACATTACTGTGACAGCTAAACTTACTTTGCTGAGTAAGATTTTAAATACAGAACATTCTACCAACTTATAAAATATATAATATTTATAATGCTGATTGTGTTAATGCATTAATATCCTAACTTTATATATAATAACTTCACAGGAGGAGGCCATTCTGTGTAGTTATAAGCATATTTTCCTGCTACTTAATTCTCTCACTTAAGTCAAATTTACAATGCGTAAATACTACATAAGTAGAATTTTTACACTATACTACTTAAAGGAATAACATTTTTGGAAATACACTTATCTGCTTTCTTGCTGAGAGTCAGATGACAATTCTCATATCAGATGCTTAGCTTTGCATAAAGACTGGAAACAAAGGGAAACTGCTAGCGGGGTTCTGTCCAAAATCCCTCTACCAGCTCCTCTAAGGTAGATAACATGTTATTTCTCGTTTTAGCTTCATATTTATATTATACAAACGTGAGGGGTATACACAAATGAGTGGCATCAGTACTTCTTTCACCACTCGAGTTGAATATGGTGGCAGATCTGATTTATTTTCATGATTTGGCAGCTTCAGAACGTGAACAATGGAGTGCTGATGATGCTTTGCTGCTGACATAAGAAGAGGAAAGGCGATTGAATGTGTGTGTGTGTGCGTGTGTGTGTGTGTGTGTGGGGGGGGGGGGGGGGTAATTCCCATTCGGACCAACAGGTGCCAGCTGCCCTCTGTGGAAAACAGAGGCTGCCTCTGTTCCCCCTCTCTCGGTCGCTGGTCACAGACATGACACACTTTTTCAATAAATCATCTTTCAGTTCTAATTAACCTACATCACAATAGATGCGTTCCTTCCTTTTTTTTTTGTTTTGTTATTTTGTTGTGTCAGATGCCACTTTGTCTTGTGTGACACCATATGTCTGCTGTTTTTGGCTTGTCATGTGTTTCTTTGTATTATATCCTTTTTCCAGATGTGTCTGGTAACTCTTGTGTTTACTCATGGTAATACTGTGAGTCCTGCTCATCCGGCTATTTGCCAATTTGAATCTGAGTGACACTCGAGTGTCACCACAGAGCACTATATGCCATCCCATGCTTGTCTGACTCCTTGTAACCTTTCACAGCTTGTCTTCCCTTTCTGCAGATGTCATTTCCCGTGCAGCGTTGAATTTCAGCTGTGGTGTGGTTAGGCTGTCTGTTACATCACACAGTGGATTAATCTAAACCATGTGTGTCCACTGACTACTTTTTTACCAAGACACACCACATGGATGCATGAGGGAAGCTCTGGTTCCTACATGGAAATGGAAAACACTACAGAAACATGCTGCCTTTTTGCTAAAAGTTGAACTTCTTCTCTTTCCATCGACTAACAGAAGATACAGTCATCCATGTGCAGAGGACACGTAACCTAAGGCTCCTTAGGTCGAATGTCCACTGCTGGTAAAAGGCCAGAGACAGACAGACAGACTGTCTGTCTGTCTGTCTGTCTGTGTCTCTCATTTCCTGACTAGGGGAAACAATGACCACAAAACTAAGCCTTCACGTCAACCTAGACAGGACACACACACACACACACACACACACACACACACACACACACACACACACACACACACACACACACACACACACACACACACTGCTGTGGGAGGTGAGACAAAGGCAGGCTGTAACGTGATGCTGTTTTCTTCTAGCTAGCTGGACAAGCCATCTGGAACACACACAGACACATACATATACTGTATGTACACACACACACACATACACACACAGAGGCAGCTGGACTGTGAGTTGTTTACTTTCACCACAGCACGGTTGTTGACGGTTCTAAACATGTACTGGACACACACACAGCCAGCTCGAAGTGGACACATAAACAAACGTGTCCAGTTATAAATAAAAGGCTGTTAACTGTCACAGTTGTTTTAATGTGAGCTTCGTTCCCATTCAGAGTTTCCTCTGTGACGGCGCCTCAAAATGTGTCTTTTTCTCAGTGTGACAAGCTGAGAAGGACAGTTTCAGTTATCAATACATGAACACAGATGCTTCTGTAAAAGTGCTCATGGATGATTTGATGAGTATGAAAATCAACAGATCCCAACCTAACTGAACATCTACAGGAGAGTTCACAGAATCAGTTAAATATTTAAGTTATTTATCAGGATAAAAGCCTCTTTAACCTCTCTAATGTGTTGACTTTTCTCCATTTTATATCACTGGATTGATGGTTGGTTTTGATGGTTGGCGGGACAAAACAAGACATTTGTGTGACATTTTAATAGATTAAACAATTTAATTCTAGAAACTATGACAGGTTAACTCATAATAAAATGAAATATGAGTTGCAGAAATGGTTCATTTTAATGCATCAAGTGACAAACTCTTTTAAACCTGGTAGTCCCATAAGCTTATGGCTGCAAATAAAGATGTTCAGTATTGATTATTCTGTTGATTGTTTTCTCAGTAAATCTATCTATCATTTGATTAATAAAAAAGTACAGAAAAGTGTAAAAAAAAAAAAAGGGGCCCTTAACAATTAGTTTGTCCAACTAACATCTCAAACCAAAAGATATTCTATTTACAGTGAGTCAAAAGAGAGAAAAGCAGTAAATCCTCACATTTTTAAGAGTCGGGACCATCAAATATGAGGCATTATTGATCTAGAAATGACTTAAATGACTGATCTAATTTCAAAATAAGTGCTGGTATTATATAATGACTGACTAATCCAATAATTGTTACATAATCTTGACAATAGACCAACAACAGCAGCAAGTGACTATTTTATACTGCAAACACTGACTCAGAGCAGTGTTTTTTACTTTGCATTCCTCTCCTTAGACCTACAGTGGTGTAGAAGAGCCAGATAGGCAACCTTACAGAATCTGGGCTAGTATAACAAAGTCAAGGTTAACCTGCTGATTAGAGACTGTGGTAAAGGAAAACCACAAGGCCAAGGGTGGAGTTTGGCCCCATCATGGAATTATAACAAAGTATCCTGCCTGAGTGCAATTGACCAGGTTCGTACTGCGAAGTTAGTGCTGACACACACAGCAGCATGGAGGGATTTTTATTCAACTATCCTGCACGCAGTCAGTCAACAATGTCCTCCGCAGCTCTGCAGTTTAAAAATGAGGAAAAATAACACAGTGACCTTTGCTCTCTCTCTCTCTCTCTGTCACACACACACACGCACACGCACACACACACACACACACCTTCAGTCGCCACTGGCCTCGTCCCAAAGTGTGATATCACACCTGCACACACTCATATGTCCCACCTGGGCGCGTTGGACTCCAGAACTGACGGACAGCCGGGAGGACACGGTCCAGTTTTCGGCAACAGTTCCGCGTTGCTGTGGTAACCCGTTAAAACCACTCCCTGGGACTGCTGCTGCTGCCGACTCATGTTTCTCCTCCTTTTCTTCTTTCCTCTTCTTTCTTCTTCACACTCACCTCGCATCCACTCACAAACTGACAGGCAGTCTATCTAATCACCGATATATCGATCTATCAAGTGTGTCTATGTTTCCATCGCTGCACTGTTATGTTGCCGACTCATTCTGACATCACCTCCTCTCCCTCTTGTTCTCGTCTTTCTCTACAACTTGTGTGTCTCTCCCTCTGTGTGTGAGAGACGCTGCAGGACAGGGGCTGGATTACAGACACAACACTGCGCAGGGATTGGCTGAAACCACAGGACAAAGTTTCACATGGTGTGGCGCCCCCTTCTGCTCCAGGAGTGCACTGACTCACTTCCTGGTATTTCTATAAATGATCAACATTACTTAACATCATGCATCTCTTCTATTGTCTTTTGGGTGTACACCCACTTCATAAACTGCTGCATACTGTACTGGGCAGTGACACATTTTGAATTTAACCCTATAAGTAAAAGCCATATTTAAATACGCTTCCTCCCCTTTGGTCCTCGCAATCACCATGAACATACAAACACAAATCAAGATTTCCAATGTGTCTAATAGAGCTTTTTCACAGCAGCCATTCTGACTGTTGTCAGGTGTTTCCAATTATACTTCCATTCAGGTCAAACAGAGTCAGGGTGCTGCTGTGCTGCATGTTGGCTCACTAGAAAGTCTCTGCTGCAGTAAATGGAACTGAACCTTAATAAGTGAAATTGGAAACACCTGTGTTTACCCTACTATTTCATGTCAAAATGGCTGCTGTGAAAAAGCCCTATTCAATCCAAACATCCTATGATCTTTGACTGTGATTTCACTTGACTTGATCTGTGATTCTCAAACTGGGAGCGAGGGGAAGCCACGAGTTTGCTGATGCTGCTACGACCTTAAAATTCAACTTTATTAGTTCTATTTATTAGTTGCTATCATGGATATAATTAATATCTTGGTAATGATTAATAAAAAGTGTGAGGTTAGTGGGCATGAACTTTATACAGCTTCTGAAGGACATGACAGAAAAAAGTTTAAGAACCACCGCACTGACTGAAGCCCGGATTGAAGGCAAGGATATTATACAGTCACTAACTACAATCAAACTGTACATATACCTCTTCCCGGCCTATTCTCTATTGTTCCTCCTTTTTCTTCAACGTTTTAACTCTCTCCAATAAGAACAAACTCACATGCATCATGCACCTCCAAAACCATTGTAAATGAATAAAGCTATGACATGCAGAGCACACATGCAGATGAAGGTCTATATGTATGTGATATGTATGTTTTTATATGAGGCTTTGTACAGACTGCGGCAACATATTTGATGAGCTTATCAAATTTTTGAAGCTAGAATATTGCAAAGTAGCTGGTAACTACAGCTGTCAGGTCAGTGTGGAGTAAAGTACAGCCTTAAAAATCAGAGTATAAGTAAAGTAGACCTTATTTTCATTGTCTACATGCTTGCATATACTTTGTAATTACACGCACCTCTTATTTTGAAATCAAAGTTCTGTATAGTGTTTAGCATCAGTCATGACAAACCTGATAGAATAGTGAAGTATTGCCACCTCACTGTGGAACAACTGCCAGACACACACTCAAACATACATGTGTCAGGAGATTAGTCACACACACACACACAGGCTTAAACAAATGAGAAGTAGAGTGAGCAAACACGCAGATGCAGCCTCACTCTCTCATTCCTCACCTGAGATGAAGGTAGTGGACAAATCTGGAGACCATTGTGTCTGTGTATGCATCCGGCTAAACAGTCTTTAACAGAGCATGACCTGCTGGCCATGGGCTGGGAGATGATGGCAAAAAAAAAACAAAAAAAACACACTCAGTGACGAGAGGATTAGCCAAAGAAGGTCAATCAGATTTTGCTGCTCCTCCATCTGCCCCTCCCCACGTCCAGTCTACCCACTTCCCATCCTTTCAATCTGTCCAGTTACTATGTGCCAGTTATTACCTCCTCACACAATATGGCAGCGCGTGATGGAGGTCAGCAGAGCAATCTGCTAAACTGCAGCAAAGACAGAAAGGTTGGCTACTTACAGCAGCTCTGCTAATCTCAAAATGGAATTTCAAGCACTTTATTCATATTAAAACATCTAAATATCCATATTTTAATTAAATATTTCACATCTCGGTTGTTTTTGGAGTTGTTCTGCCAAAACTTGATTTTGTTTCAACTTAAAATTTTCTTATATCACATTTTATAAATTAGCAGGTTCTGGAGGCAGAAATTGTTGAAGTGCACCCCCTGGTGTTTTAGTTGTCCTTGAATCAAAATGCAAATTATCCCCAAGCCCCTAACCCACATATTCTTTGAAACTACGCCTCAATCACACTTTGCTCTGAGTTGTCTGGTTTTTCCATGCTGAAAGCCAAATCTACACGGGACAATAAAGACTGAAGTGAACTGGAACCATTTTTTATTATTACATTAATGAAAATATAGCACAAAATCTAACTTTTAGGTCTCTGTGTTCATATTTTTCCTTTGTCAGCAGTTGAATTCAGCAATTTACAGTGACTATCATGGTCCGTACAACTGCAGTCATTTATTTCACACTGAATCAAAACAAAACGGGAAGTGTCAATATTAATTTTAATAAAAGAGAGCTCAGTCGGCACAGCAAATTTGACCATAAAATTAAAGAATTCATGAAGTCTTACCATTTCCACTTTATCTACAACAAAGACAAGATATCTTAGAAGTGAAAAAGATTTTTTATTATTATCACCTAAAGAGTGATCAGACCCCGTGCAAATATTTAACACACCAGCAAACTATTTACAAACAAACAATTTTATAGAAAAATGCAGCCACTTAAGATTCACTGTGACTCCTCATGCAATTATTCTTCCAGCCTTCATATTTAGACATTAGAGGTGACAGTAAAGAATATCTTCAAACAGAAACAACTGCTGGGTTACATTATCAACAAGCATTTGAAGAATTTTAAAGAACTTCCTATTTCTTTTTAAAGGACATGAACAAAACGTGTACAAGTTTATTTCCTGTCATGACATACAGAAGGTTTAACTTTCTGAATTTGCAGGACTGGAGAGAAAATGCGGAAAATTAATCTGCAAGACACAAACATTTTAATAATTAGACTAGCCTTTCTGAAAAGCTCAAACATGTAAGATAGTTCAGTGAACAGGAGTTCTTACCTTTTTACTCATCTTCACTTGCTCCTCAAGTCTCTGAACATCTTGGAGTACATGTCTTTCTGTTTGTCCAAGCTGTCTTTGTAGCATCTGAAACATGAATACCATTTATACACATGAATATCTTCAGATTCATTTGTGGCCTAGTAGCTCTGCCATTTCAAACTAAAACACCAAATATAAAGTCACAATTGTACAATTCTGTTACCTTAAACCTAAGACAACTGGACCACACTGCCTTGATTCATTCTAAACATCTTCAAAGTGTCAACAAAAGTTCATCTTACGTTGCCACCTTCCTCAGCAGGTTGTTGATGTCGCTGTCAAAGGGATTCTTAGCTTGAGCAGTTAAGAGGCAACCGTGGGCACTCTCGTACTCATGAAGCTCCAGATATGCCTGACAGAGATGACATCAGTCTGAATAACGGACTACTTGTTATCTAGAGAGTAAGCAACCAGTAACATATAGACCCTTGAGGTGAAGGAAAAGCTCCCAATGGATCCATAGTGGTATTGTGGCTCACATAATCTAAACTTACGAAATACTAGTTATGTGTACCTTATAAATACCTGATATTCGGTGAATTCAAACTAACATGGTCAATGTTGTGGATTGATATATGATAACAGTGTTTTCATCCAACATAAACTTCACCAAATTCTCCAAGGATTGAGAATTGTGCTGTCAGCATTTTTCGAAAGAAACGAACAAAAGCCCCGTCTGACCTGTCCGCAGCGGAAAAGAGCCTTTGTGTTGGCAGAGTCTATCTCCAGGGCTTTGTTGCCATATTTCAGAGCTTTGTGCGGGCTGTCCAGACGCAGCTCAGTGAGAGAAAGGTTGAGATAAAGAGGAAGCAGCGCTGCTCTGATCCTGTCCTTGTCTGCATCGCTCTGTGTTTCCCTGTTCCCCAGCAGCATCACTGCCTGTTTGCCAAACACAGAATCTATTACAAAATACATTTCATTTTATTTGTATACATATAAACATGGCACGTCATTAGCTGATAAAATGAAATATAATGAAAATGAATAATCTCTTTAAGAGATTTACCTGTTTATATTGATCTTTGGCTTTTTCATAATGTCTCTGGTTAAAGCAGCGGTTGCCAAAGCTGCGTATTGTGTTGACAACTTCAAAAAGTGTGTGCAGAGGAACTGTGTTCTGCTCCTTCTGTGGACAGAGGAGGTAAAAGACAAAGCAAAATAGCCATGAATATTAACAGAAATCCTCCATCCTCCATCTTCTTCTACCTTAACAAAATCGTACTGTAAAAGGAGCAATAGGTTTAGCATAAAGTTTCAAGGTGCATAATCATATATTGGCTTCTGGAAGCAAAAATAGCATAACTGCACAAATGCATGCAAAAGGTGGGTGGAAATCATCATCATCGAACATTTGATGTCAAGTCTTCAACAACAAGACACCTACTGGAGTCAGTGTGATAAAGTCGTCCACTTGTCCTGAGTTGAGGTAGTCTATTATCTGAATTTCATACAGAACCACGGCAGCAGCAGGAATGAGCGGAGGACAACCCAGGTCTCCGTATGCATACTGGGGTTGCAGGAGGAAACGGGAGAACTCTCCTTTCTTCATGGTCAACAGACACAGCTCCAGTCCGGCTAGCGTCACCTCTGTTTGAACGATCATTTCAAAAAAACTTTTTAATCAAAGAGAAAAGCTCTACTGTAGGCCACACATCACTGCTCATCACTGACCTCTCCCTAACTTCATCATCCGGGGGTACTTGAGGTGTGTGGTAGTTTCAAAAGGCTGGTCAGAATACTCCAGGAAACCAGAGTAATGAACTTGGAGGAAAGAGAATGATGAGAGGTTATGGCTGAACAAACTAATGTGGCAAAAAAACTCAAGCGTCAGTCGTTTGGAGAATAAAAAAAGCACTTGTATAATACTCAATACTGAAGCATTCTGGGGTACAGGGGGGCCATCTCCAGGTTGCACCACCTCTTTCATGATCCCTCCATCTCCCAAGACATCATCCATCTTCTGGCGGAGATGTTCAAACAGACTCTACAATGGCATGAAAAGCCGTCACAGAACTCAACACTGTTTTCACAATCAATTCAATCCGACACTTGTAATGGTGGTAATGTTACCCTCAGTTATTATCAAAGCATACAGATGCAACTCTATGTCCAGTTTCACATTCACAAAGCAGCATGTTTTCATTCGACTGGAAGGAAACAAAGTTAAAGTACAAAGTCCGATGATAATATATGTAAATCGGAGCTTTTTGTCAGCTCTTATTGTTGATTTTTTGTCTTCGATTGATGCTACTGCGCAACATGGATTAAGTTTACATTTACACTTTGACTTTACAGTATTTATTTGGTCCACATGTGTATAATGTGTACACTCAGGCAGCTTCATATGACCTTCATAAAACTAATTCACTGGTTTTACTGCATGTCTGGAAACAATATGTCAGTGACCTTGGGTTATAATATTAGTACCTGCTGATAATGGATACTGACTTTCAACTGTATTATATCCTTAAACTGTTAAGAGGTATAATCATATTTAAGCCTCACTTTAATAAACAGCAAACAGTGACACATTTCCTATTACCAATCAGGCAAACTTCTCAATATCAGACAGGACTATTGCTGATTAGAGCTGCAACAATTAGTTGCTAAATGAAAAAATGTCCTAATTCTTTGATTTCAGCTCCTCATATGTGAATATTTAATACTTAAGTCCTCTATGACATTTAACTGAATATATTTGGGTTGTGGACAATACACGATATTTGAGGATGGTACCTTGGGCTTTAGGGAACAGTGATCAACATTTTCTGGACCAAACAGCTAATTAATTAATTGAGGAAACTATTGACAGATTAACCGATAATAAAAATCATTAGTTGCAGCCCTGAGGGTGATTTAAATTAAGATAATTGACCTGAACTCTACACAGGAGTGACTAATGTGAATTACAAAGTCAGTGTATGCTCGTCTGTTACAACCGCCGCCATCTTGTAACGCGACATCAACGTCACGGAATTAGCACTTAGCTCAGGTTAGCATCGCTGAGTCACTTGAACATGAACACTTACCGGAGTCCTCAGCCGCTCCTCGCTGTTTAGCAACCTCCGGATACTGGATACTAACCCGTTTCCTGACATTTCTCTGGTGTTTAGGTTACCGTTTGCGTTATTCAGGTTTAATTTAGCTAGTTAAACAAGCGAGGGCTTAACTAGGAGTAAAAGTTTGAGCCTCGCTTTGGCGCTCAGGCCTGAGTCAGAGTCAGGTGACATTGATAACAAATGAGGCTGCAGTGTGGGCAGGTCAGCTACTACAATTATCATCATAATTAACTAAGATTCAGGCTTACCCCCAATTTATTATGTTTTTTTTTGGGTAACGTAATACACAATCAACCATTTTAAATAAAATATTCTTCAATAAAAACAATACACAATAATTCTTCCTGTAGGCTACACACCAACCGCTGACCTCTTGTGAAGTCTGTGTGACTTTGGGAGATAATCTAAATGGTTGTTTTTATTTTTATTTTATTTAGACAAAAGTGGTGATAAAAGACAAGCCATGAAAGAATAAGACAAGAGAAAATGTTGTAAATTCAGCAACTTTAAAAGACTAAAAAAATCTATTAAAACACTATCATTATTAGTATGATCACTGTCATAAGCATACTAGTGTTTTTATTGTTAGCTCATAATAATGAAAATACTGATCGCAATAGACCTTTTTCACAGCAGCCATTTTGACATGAAATAGTAAACACAGGTGTTACCAATGATACTAATTAAGGTCCTGTTGCATTCAGGTCAAACAGAGTCAGGGTGCTGCTGTGGTGCATGCTGGCTCACTGGAAAGTCTCTGCTGCAATAAATGGAACCAAACTGTAATTAGGACCATTGGAAACACCTGTGTTGACCCTACTATTTCATGTCACAATGGCTGCTGTGAAAAAGGTCCAGTGAAGGGCCAGTGCTGGCAGATAAAAAGACAAACACCAAAAAATATGTTGCTGAAAGTATTTAATGTAAATTCAAATTGAACTAATACATACAACCATTAAAGTCATTTTGTATTTGTGGTGTAGATCTCATCTTGTCCAAAGGATGTACATTTTCTGTCTGTAAGAATGATTCATGGACATTTGATTTCTTCTTGCTCTCTGAAAAGATAATCATCTTTATCAGACTACTACACTGCACACTCAGCTATGTGACACATATAAATATAACACAAACATTACAACAGAAATATTCCTGACTTATCTCACCATTGCTAATAAAATAGTCAGTGGATTTCATATTTAGCAGCCGTGAATCCAGTCTTTTACATAACGCTACCGGTGTCATTTCTTCTATTGCTTTTAGCTTAGAGTTTGCAAAGAAACAATACAAAACAATATTTAAACTGTACAGAATATGTTAAAAAATGTTAAATAGGCAAAGTTGGGCACAGTATGAGGAGGGATCTGACTATCTGCTGTGTTATCTAGCAGTACAAACTTAGAAAAGTGAAGTCATTGGATGTATCCGGACCTGAGATTAACCAGTAAGCCAGTTAAAAGCTCATTGTGTTCATTAGAAGTTCTGTAGTTCAGTAGGGTAGACAAAGTTGCTCCTAAAGAGTTTGTAGGCCATAAGCTGTCCTCCAAATATCATCATCACCAGGCCTGAACCTGCAGAGAGCGGAATTAAATAAATAAGAGAAAGAGATTAATCAAAAAAGGGGGATGGAGGACAGCAGCTGTCCTTAAAAAGCCTGAGTGTGAGGCGATGTGGGAGTCTGGGAACAGGCAAAAGTAATATCTTGGCCAGATATAGAGAGCGAGAAATAGAGTTTTCATGTTCTGCAAATGGGATTGGACACAGATAAGGATAAACATGGAGGGCAAGAGAGGAATAGAAATCTTACCCAGAGCTATCCACCACTGCTCAGCTGAAGGGAAATCTGACATCACTGCAGAGACATGGAAAAAGTGTGTAAAATCCACCTCGACATAAAACACACAGCATGTATTCATTTCATTTATCATTATTTAAGTGAAAGTTGTAGAAAAAAGGATGCAAGTTTAGGATGTTTGTATTCAAACTCTAAAAAATGGACGGTGCCTGTGTGTGTGTGTGTGTGTGTGTGTGTGTGTGTGTGTGTGTTTATTATACATCTTTGAACTACAGCCAGTCTTTCTATTTACATAACCAGGCCTCCAATCCCATCTGCTGTTCCGCTCTATTGATCCC
Source organism: Sciaenops ocellatus (assembly GCA_033000465.1). Classification (NCBI taxonomy): domain Eukaryota; kingdom Metazoa; phylum Chordata; class Actinopteri; family Sciaenidae; genus Sciaenops; species Sciaenops ocellatus. Next base: position 10,581,101 of record CP136886.1, read on the forward strand.
ATTTATATGTGTGTGTGTGTTTGTGTGTGTTTACCTGCTACAGTCATCGCGACATGCAGCAGTGTGACAGTTATGGCGTAATCCCAAACCCACTCCTCTACTATCCAGGCGAACACCAGCCCTCCCAAAACATAGGTCACTTCTGTGGAAATTACACCAACTGGAGGGAGGAAGAAAATGCACTCAGCTTGTACTCTGCCTCATATTGTTCTTTTCTAATATGCTTTACAATCACACATTCAGTTTTCATATCATATCACATCAAATCTCACGGTTAAAAGTCATAAAGTCATACTTACTAGTAACTGCGGCTAAACCCCCTCAAACTACAAGATAACATCTGTGATGATTTAGCTTTTATTTAGATAACAGCAGACATTTAGACACATCATAAGAGGAAAGGCACATTATCATAATGCATTAACGTCGGTCCAGTGAGCGAGTGTGACAGTGAATCAACATGTACGATATCAGGATCCTAAAACTGAAGCAGCTGAACTGAATTCAGCCACCATTAAATATTACTGCTAACATGTGTTTTCTGTATTAAAAGTCCCATTGAGGACAAAGTCACTACGGTTTTGTGGTCACTACGGTGACCACAAAACGTGAGAAACACAAAAGGTCCTATCTGGAGCCAGTGTTCAGTTTGTCCGTTCAGGCCTACTGTAGAAACATTCAACATGGCAGACTCCATGTAACAAAATCAAAATGATTATTTTTTTTGAGGTGATTATACAAATAATACTTATGTATATTATATTCCATTTCTGCCATATTCTGTAAATAGAGCTGCCTAAATCTGACAAACTGGAGTAAAAACAGTACTTACTATAATGTAGAAATACTGCATTAAAATCACACTCAAGCAAAAGTACATACATATAAGAAAATGATACTTTAATTATCAAATGTAAAAGTAGTCATGATGCAGCAGAATGACCCTAATTAGTAATATATGCTAATCCACATTATTATAATAGGATTACTCTTACTTACTTTCTTACTGACTGTAAGCAGCTTTTTCATGCTTGGTGGAGGCAAAGCTACTATTAATTTTGTTTAATCTACAACAGTGCTTCATATTTCATAAACTGATCTTGACTTTGAATATGCAAAGTCAATATAAACTGTCAAATTAATGTAGTAAATAAAGGTTCTTATATGTAGAAGTATAAGTCGCATTAACATTAAATACTCAAGTAAATGACATGTTAAACTGTACTTGGTTATATTCCACCAGTGCTACTCACCCAGGTATTTGGGGTTCTGCCATGACGGTTGGGTTGTGTAATCAAATGGAGTCAACAAGCTGTTGATCTCGTGAACCCTAGAGACACACCAGAAGATGATGAAGATGGGCTTATTTGACCTCACTCTATGTTACTGCAGTACGTCTCAGTATTTGTGTGAATACCTGAGCAGCCCGATGCAGACGCTGACCACGATATAGTACAGGGAGTAGAAGCACACCATGCACATCAACAGATTCTGCAGGACAACCTGAGGACACGACGAAACAGTTACATCATGCATGCTGAGTAATAATACCCTGTGGCACATGGTGTGTTTGTGAAAGCAGCAGAAAAATATTTTATTTCGGAGAGTGTGTAAGGAACAGACTATATACTATATGCTACTGTATATACTGTGTCTTCCTGTCAGCATGTTTACAGTTTTGTATTTTTTCTCCATTTGGCTGCTGACAAAAGATTAAATTACAATCCTGGGAGAGGTTAAACTCCAAAATCAATTACATATGAGAGCAATTAATCAATGAGTGGATGAAATTCTACACCTTTCAGCCTTTTAAATGTCTTCCATCCACCATCTGCAGATGGTTGCCTGGAATAAACAGGGACATAACACAAAAACAACAAAAACAAAACAATAAAAAACCAAGAGTAATATAAATCTTTACATAAGTGTCTGGAAAACTCTACATGTGGAGATATTTACTGGCAAGACATCATCATTATTTCATGCCTTGTGTGTCTCAAAGCTCACAGAAAAGCCCTATTCCTCTCCTTCGTTTTCTCCTCTCTTTAATGACCCAGAAAACTGACGCTCATGACAGCAGATAGCAGCAGACAGCCGTTGCTTCCTTGCTAAAGTCTCTTTCATAGATGATTAACTACAGCCCTTCCAGGAAATGGGTTACACGATACCGTTGGCGGAGAGATAAAAGACCTTGACTTACCGCTGACGTTTGGGCTCGTCAAACACAGGTGTGACTAATTATGTTAATAATGGGCTGCATTCCAGGCACGTGTGCCGGTGCCAGGGCCCTGTATGTTAGCTCACACCTTAATGGAATGGACCCATCGTTAATCTTATGAGTTACACCTGTGCTTTTCCTGCTGTTACAAGTCAAACGTCTGCTGTGATGCAGACCACGGATAAGATGAATAACTTTCACTACACTGTTTGAAAGGAGTGTGAATTTGTTGCACCGAAGTAATAAAGTTACTGACTATAAAGGCTGGAAACTATCAATTACTTTCTTTAACAATGAATCTGTCCATTTTTATTTCGTAACTGATTAATTCTGCAGTCTATAAAATGTGAGAAAATTGTAAAATATGCCAATTTCTCAGAGTCCAAGGTAACGTCTTCAGTTGGCTAAAACTCAAAGATATTCAATATATAGTACCATGGAACAATGAACAAACAATAAATATATCAAATTTAAGATGTTGGAAGCATTTTAGCCATAGTGGCAGTGTGGCTCCATGATGGTGTTTGGCTTTGTTGAGCGGTCCTCCACATTGTACTGAAATAGTCTATTAAATATACTGACATAACATTTTGTACAGACATTCTGAAAAAATCAAAATAAATATCAACTCATATCAAAATACCTGCTAAACTACAGACATCTATATGAATATGATTTCAGCTCCTTACATGTGAACATGTTCTGCTTTCTTTAGTCCTAAATGAGTGTAAACTTAATATCTTTGAGTTGTTGACAAAACAAGACTTTTGAGGACGTCACCTTGGTCTTTGGGAAACAGTGATCAGCATTTTTCACCATTTCATGGACTAAACAACCAATTAATTGAAAAAATGATCAACAGATTCATCAATAATTAAAATAATGTTAGTTGCAGCCCTACATCCAATCAGCTACAAAGGAATTTCGTGTTTAGTCCTCATTAGCTAAACTGGGCGGGTGCTACACTGAGACAGTGAAGACTGTAAACATGCCAGCTGAATATCAGCATGTTAACTGCGAGAATGTTAGCATGGTGACATTAGCATTTAGCTCAAACCGCTGTGCCTCACAGTACAGCCTCACAGAGATGCTAGTATGGTGTTGTTGCTCGATAAATAATTTAAACAAGTAAACAACTAATTGTTCCAGCACTAATGACTAAAACATTTAATTTGTGGGGATGTCTGTTGGCATGACATCATCATTAGTGGATGTGATTAACTGCCTTTATTTCATCCTCCTGTTCTTCTTCATTGCTTCTACCTCATTTTCTCCAGGTTACTTCTTTATTCAAAATGAACAGCAGTGAGACATGGAAGAAAAACATTTTAAAGCACTAAGGCTGTAAATATAAACATTTTTAAGATGAATTTAGGCACACATTTCATTTTATTATGGCCTACCATACAACATGTGTAATCTCGCCCTGGGTAGGTGTGTCTGAAAGCAGGAGAGTGGCTAAGCTTATCCTAATACCCTCAGAGACAGCTAAACACCTAGGCCAGCTCCGGGTTTGTTTGGCACCTCCAGACTAGACTGTACTAAACTGCTCCGGAAACCAGCTTTGAGACTTTAAATTCAAACGAGTCTTGGATGATTTACTCAGAAGCATGCCTTATGACATTAGAACATGAAAGGTTATTTTGTAGGGATGGTATAATTCAAGTGAGAGTCAGTTCATTAGAAAGAACTAAAACTGCATGTAGCATTTAAAAGTATCAGGTAATATCGCATTTTACCAACAACAAAATTGAAATAAAAATCTTACTTATGAATACCAATATCAATTATCAGACATATTGATAAACAAAGAGGTTCTGCTACTTTGCAGACATTCCTTAATCTCTATTCTAGCACGCTGTCCCACATCATAGTTTCCTTACCCAGGTGTCACTGGGTGTAGTCTTGAGGGAAAAGGCTCCATGGCGTTTTATGAGTGTGAATCCAAAACAACGACAGCAGTAGTCCAACAACATGAATGGTTGCTGGTCTAAATGAGAGAATCTAGGCTACATGTGTGTATTTGTGTGTGCGAGAGCATGTCCGGGGGGTGTGGAGGAGGAGGAGGGTTGGATTAGAAGTAATGGGATTACTATTAAGAAGTCTGAGTAAATCCCAAAAGGGATAAAGGTGAACATACTCTAGCAGATACATACACATAACCCAAGAGGAGGAAGTTAAGACTTAATACGACAGGGAGTGCTACAGATACAGATTTATATTTGTAGTATTATTTCTTTTATTTTATCTTTCTTTTCTCTTCTGTCTCTTATTTCCTCATCCCTCCATTACGTCCTTCTTCTATTTTCCCTCCATCACTCTTTCTTCTTCACTTCACATCCTGTGCTTCTCCTCTTCTTAGAAACCTTCCAAAATTAAAGTATGAAGGGGAGCTTAAATGATTTGTTGATTGATTGATTTGTCAATCAAAAAAATATTTCAGCAAATATATTTTGAGACACATTGAAACAGTTGCTGGTTTTCTTATTTGACTGTGAACTACATATTTTTGTGCTTTAGACAAAAATAAACTATTTTAATAAGCCACTTTGTGCTCTGGGAAATTGTAATCTCCATTTTTCACTCATGTTAACTGATGAAAATAAAAAATAATTGCCAAATTAATCATTAATTGTTCTGTTGTTAGTTGAAAACCTAGTGGGAAGACATTTTTCACCAGTGAAATTAATGCAAACACTGTCAACATACAACTAAACATGACCTTAACATGTATTTTTAACCCCATTTGGATCTATGATTCATCTTGGAAGTCCATCTTTTGAGAAATGTGCAACAAGACATCAATAGAGACACGATTACAATCTTGTCTGGCAGTTGTTAAAATGAACAGTAGGTGGTAGCAAAGCCTCACACCCACAGAGAGAACTTAATCCACCAACCAAAGAAAAACCAACACAACAACAAGAGCTGATAAGAGCACCAAGAACAGGACTGGCAGCAGCAGATAAAGATGCTTCCCGGTGTGCCAATCATGGGTATAGATTTTTGATAGTGGTGTCATAAATTATTCAGCTCTGTGTTTCATTTAACTTTAAGATATTGAATGAAAACAAATCAGAGGGGGAGCATCTGTTCATCCATCGTCTGCTCACGAAGAGACGGATAAGAAAGAAAAACAAAGGCAGAGGTGAATGCAGAAATGATGACAGTCCAACATCCCTGTCTCCCTCTAGAAATAGCAAAAAGAAACTCTATATTCAACTCTTGAGCGTCACAGCCTGCGTATGTCTGTGTGTATATGAGGTAAAACACATGCACGTGAGCCTTAATGTGAGTGTGGGATTGACTTGGCTGCCACGGTAACCTGCATCATTGTAACCATAGTGATAGAGAGCAGGGAAGTAGGGGGCGCACGTAGAGCAAGGTAGGCGTCATAACTATTCATTCCCCACTGTGTGTGCGTGTGTGTGTAGTGGTACATTATATTACTGTAAAGCTCACTAATGATACAGATCTCTCTTTTTATACCTGTAGCATTTAGCATGTAGTATTTTTTATTTATTAAATCTTCTCTTAATCAGGCAGTCTCAGTGAGATTAAGATCTCTTTTCCAAGAAAGACCTGAAAATAAAAGACATTCACAAGAGCACAATCCACAGACAGAAACAACATAAGCAATTAATAATACAAAAACATCATATAGTAAATCTCCAAGAGAAATGTAAGACTCAAGCTTGAGGGCAGTTTGTGGTAAAAGATGTCTATAGTACCCAAAACAAGTTCTGTGGACCTTGGTGCGTACTTGAGGGATGTTCAAGGTTAGGTAGTTATGGGACTATACTTACTTTGCATGCAGATTAACAAGCTATGTCTTATTATCTGATCTGTATAAAAAAATATGCATGAAACAAGTCAGTACAAAAGCATTTCACCATTTTACTAGGAGGTTGCTGGTTCCTGCCAAGAAATAGTCAGGCACATGACCCCTCCCCCCTATAAAAGGTTGAGGAGCCAGACTAGCTGTTTCCCTCTGTTTCTAGACTTCATGCAAGGCTAGGCTAACTGGCTTCATGGCTCAGTGGTATCAGTCTTCCCATCTGACTCTTAGCAACAAAGCAAATATGTGTATTTCCCCAAATTTTGAACTATTTCTTTCACAGTAGATGTTTGCTTGAATGTGTGAAATTTGGTTTTGGTGACGTTAAAGCTTCAACATCAGGTCAGTAAAAGCTCAGCAGTGAAGCTTAAAAGCATTTAGATGGATTTCAAGGCACTTATGAATTATTAAGCCCATACTAAACCTCAAACAACAGATATTTCTTTTCAAAGAGTGCAGTGAAGATAAAACGTATCAGGTTATAACAAATGAAACATTTGCAGTACATTTAGATATCAGTAGAAGCATGTTACCAGTTCCAGACCTGATAATATGAGCATGAAAAACGGGACTGATAGAGACAATTTAACAGAGTGCTCCTGTATCTAGAGGGAGTGTGTACACTACATGAGCGAGTGTAAACAATCTTTGTTGTATCCACAGAGGCAAAGAAATAAAGACGCTGTTTCTCCTGATCAGTTTTTTATTTCTTTGAAAATCAATTCAACACAGAGAGAGAGAGAGGTGGGGGAGACACCCAGGAGAACAGAGGCTAACTGACCTACATGTCAACATGGTCTGTTAAAGGAGCAGAGAGGCTGTAATTATCATTCAGTACACTTGTGTGAGTGGGACAGATTTTGACGTCACACAAACACAGTGTCATAATTCATTCAAGATGCATAAAAATAGCCAACGACAACAGTAACTGGGGAGAAAGAGAGGTAGGGTTTTGCCTGACAAGTGAAAGAAGGAAAAATAAGTATTTTAATCATTGTTTAAAGCCATTTTTCAGGCAAATATCTGGTTCCAGCTCCCAAAAAAGGAAGGATTTGTGCTTTGTATATTCCATCTTGTAGCCCAATCAATGAACTTGAAATAACCTTGTGTGTCTCCCGTTGGCTTTCACCAGTCCCCCAACCTGTCAATCACACCCTAATCCACTGAGACTTTCTCATTTCTAATGATAAAAAGGCTCTAATTCTCTATTTCATCCCAATGACAGTATAAAGAATGGACAGAGCCTGAGTGACGTCACCCGTAGGTTTCTGAAGTGCTGTTTTGAAGAAAATATGCCATCTTGGATGTACTGCTTCCTTCACCTCCCGGCTAATCTAAATATCGGCAAATACATGGATCATCGTTGGGTGCTCGAATAAGCCATCTGTAGCTGCACTCACAATCAAGTGTTCACACTGTGAATTATGTGCAACTTTGAGCCTTAATATCATCTGAACAAGTGAATTTAAAAAAAATTCACCCCCCTCACAGTTGTCATGAACAGGGAAATTAGCTATAGAGACTAAAACAGTTGTGTGTACCAGGCTGTAAACATGTTTATTTCTACTGTGAGAGTTGGACATTTTATTTCGGGCGCTTACGGAGACTGACTCACTTCTGCAGCCCGTCTCAAGTGGCCACTCGATGAATTACAGTTTTTAGCACTTCCGCACTGGCTTCATTTCCCAGCACCGGAGGTTGCCGCTTGCGTCCTCCCTTTGCCTCCTCCTGTCCTCCATCTCTAACATTTCCTGACATACTTTCTTTCCAAAACTACTCTCAATTACACGTTCACTTTAATTATCAAGTTGCAGACAGCTGCTTACAATAAGTATGGCAGAAAAGGTCAACACATTTTTGTAAATCCCATAATCCCAATTGGGCTTGTAAACAATGTAACAATGTAAGGCTTTGTTTTTCCTCTCCTTTTCCTCTCCCACACCTCTATGTCTCCTTCCTGCTCTGTCTCTCTCTGCCCCTTCTCTCTGTTTTCATTTCAATCTCTTATGGAATGTAAATACAGCGAATGACTGACCACTGCACCAGACTTCAACATGAATCTCAACTAGCTGTCTAAAGAGGTTTTTTAGAGCAGGCATGTGGTTTATGTTTTTATGATGTCTCCACGAGAGCCAACAAAAAAACATCTAAATGGTGAAACTGGAGGGAGCCTGAAGGGTTATTTTTTTTAGTGTGTGGAGCTATAATGAGAGTAAGGGTTGGGGTTAAGGTCAGGCATGTCATGGTCAGGTTTGAGGTTGAGAATGGCACCTGAGGACCAACAGAGCGCCCTAATGATCATGTACAAATGTGTATCCAGTGTGGCATGTTCAGCTGTACCACTCTGCCCTCGGGAATCTCAGTTCGATCTCTCTCTCTCTCTCACACACACACACACACACACACACTTCAAACTTATTGTTCAAAAATATCTGCTGTGTTTTCATTGAATTAATTCCAGCATGTAAATACAGGAAATGAGATGCATGCCAACATCTGCAACGTTTTTGCTTACTCTCTCTCTTCTCTGCATGTGACAGAAGAAACTAAAAAAGTTGAACTCAAACACAGCTCTCTGAGTGCTGCTAACTCCAAACATCTGGCCATTTGTTGCATATCTTACATGAACACACAAGGAGTCACTCGTGCCAATATTACAGCTGTCAGACACATAAACACACACTTTCCACACTGCATTTGTTACTGCAGGAATGTTTCCAGAGCTCCAAGAGCTAATACTGTATTCTCAGTCCTGCTGCTTGTTGCTCACACATTCAACACAACAAGCGGATCCATTTTTCTCCTTGAGCTGAGCATCACCAAAGCTTCTTCATCTGTTTTTCCTCAAAACCACTCCATCCCCCTTATCGTCTGCATGCTGCACATGCAAGTAAAGCATGGCACAGTGCCTCATTTTCCCTCCATAAACACACTCCAGAAACCACACATGCAAACATATTCCCAGTGCTTCACCCCCCATCTCTCTCTCTCTCACACACACACACACACACACACACATACATACACACACCTCGGTGAAAGCCTCTCACATTCCCACAAGCGTACTAGCGCTTTGGAGGAATTGGATGAAGCTGCCTCGTCTCTTCCTGGCTCAGAGGGGAAAAAAACACGCTTTTCATTGCTCACAGGTTTTACTTGAAACGCAACAACTTGCTGCTGAGATTTTTTTTTTTTAATTGTTGCGTCTCTCTTTTTTTTTTTTGGACGTGAAATCAAGTTTTTTTGGACACGGAAATCGGGATAGCGAGAGTTTTACGCGTTAAAGTCAAGAAGGACTCTACATCAGCGGCTTTTACAATGAAACAAGGAATATTTTCCAACTGGGGGATTACAACGTGAGCGTTTACCACTTTAAATAGGCGGAATGTGTTCAAGGATTTTCCTTGAGTCGTAATTAGGAGCGCGTTTTACCGCCTTCATTGTCCTGAGCGCACATTGTCTCCATATGGCGTAAAACGTGCTCCGCGCTTAATAAAGTCCTCTGAAAGACACTTTGAAAGCTCGCAAACCCAGTTTGAACCAGACCAAAGTAATAATGACCTTGCACCGTCTCCCTTAAGGACACTGGATGTGAGTGAAGACTGCGCTGCTGTTTCCAAACCCTGCATGGGAGCTGAACTGTAACCCTGTCATCTGAATGTTCTCGATCATGGCAGTTCAGTGGAAGTAGCCCTCAAAGTGGAAGATGTCTTCTGACTTTCCCCCAGGCTACATCCAAATCCCCTTACATGCCTGATGGCACAGTGACAGTGAAAAGTCTGCTTTTTGCAAAGGTAAGAACTGAGCTGTTTGACCTCTCCAACTCTTAATACAGTCGCTTTGAAGCAATCCAAGCTGACAGCTCTACAGTCTATCTTTTTATTCTCATCCATATTTAATGACGTTTCATTTAATATTTGATGAACAAGGAAGTTTAACATTATAGCTACATCTATTTGCCATCTTTCTGCTGTAATTGATGGTGTTTATTGGAAAGGACTTGAATAGGATCAAAGATAGTCAGCAGCATGTTGTTGTGTCTTATGTTTTATTGATTACTGGAGAGGGAACTCTATAGTTATTATAATTAACTTCTTAGTAGCCTAGCAAGATCTGATGTCAATATTCATGTATTTGAAGATGCCAAAGATCATCCTTAAAGGGTCAGTGCTCATTTTTGGTCAAAACCCTTTAAACCCTATTTAAAGATCCCGTCCAGATATGTTAAAGACAGGAAATGCTCAGGTTAATGCTTCTTCCTTCTCACTGAAACATACAGAAATGGATGAAATGGATTGTAAAACTGTGTATGTGCCCTGGATCACACTTGTGTAACTTGCATATTGGACCAATGTCACAAAATCCCGCTCATATAAGCACATGTTAAACTCAGATTTAAGGTGAGGAGGTAAGGAGAAACATGACGAATGTGCCGTCTATTGTCAAACTGTCCATACACCATTCTGCACGGTGAAGGTCAAACATCCAAGTGAAGGAATAACGGGCAAAATCCTTTTTTTTTTTTTTAAATGAATAGGTGGTTTATTGTCTTTGATGTGATTTAAATGATGTTTGTAAATCCGGAGTAACTCTCACCTTGAGAGCCATTTGAAGAGCTCACTATGCCTAATGGCTCACAGTGAGACGCTGCCAAGCATTTCAGGCACAAATATAGTTTAATTTGAGAACCATTAACAATTTAGGCGACATATCAGCTAATCCTCCTTCACACATATCCAATAATTGGATAATCCTGTTTAAATACCTCTAGGTCAACAGTTCCTTCACTTTGTCACACCAAAGACTCCCACAGAGAGATGCGCAAACCCAAAAACCTCCACCTAATAGTAAAAGTTCATCCAACAGACCATCAGCTGAGCAAACTGGTTTATCCGATTTAAGACATCATTCCTGTTTCGGCTAAGGCCAAATTACACAAAAACTCTTAGTTTATGAAAAACACAATATCACTGGGATTAAATTATCTGTTGTAGTTCCAATGAAATGAAAGCATTATACATATTTACGTTTCCTGTAAAACAGGCAGATAGGGAGGGATTTGTTGTGGATATTGATTGATATTTACAGTAACCAATAGAGCTGAGTGTGCGTTACACCCTCCCACCCAGCACTGCTATGCACCGCAGGTAGTGCTATGACCTAGTGTCAGCGTCTACCTTCCAGTGAACACAGTCTGACCTGGGACCGTACACAACCTGGCCTGTCTGGTAGAGAATGGAGTAGCCTACCAAGATGGGTTTCTTGCTGGGTTTGGCTCCTGGCATCCAGGGGATGAGTCGGTTGGGTTAGCTGCATGGCTGACTAAGCAAAGGTTTGGTTTGCTACTTAGCAATCTCTCCACCAGGAAAGTGTGTAAACTACCTCTGTATTGTAACGTTTTTCCCCGGTTCTCGAACACAGTCCAGTCTGACTGCTGAGCCCAGTTTTGTTGCCCGCTTATGTCAGATTAAAGTTGTGCTTTTGTACAGTAATCAGACCCAGCCAGGCCAGCATGTAGCAGCCTTTCGAATCACCTATAGACCATGTGAAACAGGACTCACTCTGCTCTGACAGGGTCATAAGCGAGAGAGTATTTCATTGGATGCAGGATGAGTCATCAACAACTTTTTTAGTAATTTACCAGGAAATGACAAACTCTACCATGAAAAACACTCGAAAATACCTGAAAAATGTTTGTCCTTTGTCATTGTTGGGCCAGATACTGGAGTATACGTGACATATAGCACTAAAGACACTTTTTTAACTTTATGGTGACTTTAAACTGCGTAGGGCCGCTAGAGTCCAAACACGGACCCCGCAAAGGTACCAGGACACTAGTTTGTGCACCAGTGCTGCGGGGCACTGCTGAGGACAGCTCGTGCTGCAGGAAAAGTGTGGGTGACTGGCTGAAAACCGGGACTGTGAGGAAGACAGAGTGAGTCATTTTGCTGAAATCAACAGGGGGCTCACTCCAGCTCATGCCACACGCGTGCATCTGATTACTCAATATAAAAACTGAATTCAATCGAGTAGAGCTGAATTGATCACAGGAAGCAATGACCCCGATGCAGAGTGAAGGATGCGAGACTTTTATAAAAACATGTATCATCAAAATAATGAGAAAGAAAATCCAAACAAGATGGTGAAGAGTGTGAAGGATTTGACACTCGAGTGCTCACATCAGAAAATGTGCTGCTGAAAGGTCAGCGGGAAAACACAAAGTGACATATTCTCCAGACAGATGACTCACCATTGACCACGAGTCTGTAGGAGTAAAGCGATGCACACACACACACTCGCTATCTGTTTATGCTTTGCTCATTCTTGTTCCTCCTTTTCCTCTTTCCTGCTCAGGGTTCTCAGTGGTCTTTTCAAGACGCCGGCCTTCTCTAATGATAGCCAATTTTCTTGTGGTCAGATCAAACAGACATGAAACACTCTTTTAATCTGAAAATAAAGACCCAAATGGCGCTGGAAGAGAGACGAGGACTTCAGTCAGTATCGGGCTTCAGGCTCTTGTAGTGGTCTGATTATTCAGGAGCCAGCCGGACCCAAACTTACAGATATCATATTCAATTCCAGTCAATTGTGTGACTCATTTCTAATCAGCGTCATGGTAGAAAACAAGACTGCACATTGTGAACCCACTCAACAGTGGAAAATATGATAAGTGCAAGTTTTAAAAAAAGCCATTTTCTCATATCACAAAAGCTCCAACTGCACAGGTGTTTTCGCCTGATTAGAGCTCTTCTCAGTACTGTGTGTGTGAGTGTTTGTTTGTATGTGCCAAGGTTGTTTGTTTGTGTGTGACTGGGAGCTTAACTGACATTTTTCTTCACAATACAAGGTTGCATTTGTTCAGGTGTTATATTGTGACCTGTGATGTAAGTTTCACCAAACCTGGATTTTTCTGAAAGCTGCAATATTTCCAACTTTGTGTTTGTAATACGGAAAAGCAACAAAAAAAAAATATCTCTGAGTCATATCAGGAAGAGTCTCTCTCCCATGCCATCCATCCAAAATGATGTAAACACAACATAATCATCCAGATGTGAAGTGAAACCACCCATGTGTCTGTGCACATTAGGGTTTCGCCTTTCATCTTAAAGAACGCAGCATGCACATATGCCTGTAGGATGTTTTTAACTAGCGGTTTGGACAAATTTAGGACTGTAGTTACAGAAAACCACAAATGGGCATTTCAAAATCTAAAAAATAAAGCATGCTGTAGTCTAGAGACCTACCCTTAGAGTTCTCTGGTGGAGATTTTCATTTGACAACAACATGAAGTCCAGGACATGGCACATTTCTATCAAATAAACCTTTTATTTAATTTTACCAAACAAAACTAAATATAAAGACAAATTAACCAACCATCCAGTGCTTCTGAAATTACGTAAGCATTTATTGATTTTATTGACCAGTCAGAACTACATAGAGACACAAAGGCTGTGTAGCGCAGAGCAGAGCAGACCCCTGGTCTCAATCCAAGATGGTGGCTCCTCGTCAAACATTTCCAGCTGTGTTCACAAGCGTGCAGAGCTGGTCAGGGTTCACGTCCATGTCGGTCTACTATCTGCTATTATGGGTTGTTCAGAGTGACTAGATGCAGGGGAGCAAAAAGCAACACAATCAGCTAGTACTGGAGGGATCTTTGGGATAGCAGACTGAGATTGCCTCTCTGATCTCTGACCTTTTAGAAAATGCAGAAAGTTCCACCTCAGGGATCAACAGAGTAAATTAGTGACATGTAACTGTGATAAAAAAAAAACACAACCAAAACAGATCTGTACCTGCTGTGAGGCACATCATGTGTTGTAATCCATGTCATAGCTTTGTGTCACATGTCATCTCATCTCTCTGTTGTATCTTCCCTGTCACATACTGCCGGGTAAAGCAGAAGCATCGTCGTCTTGTCTGTATGCATCCTACTATAACCACAATTCCTGTTTATGTTTCTGGTGAACATTATACCTCACTGGAAACCGCTTATTTTTTTCTAAATGTGCGTTATCGTTGCATAGTAATGTAATTTCAGATGGGTGAGTTTTGCATACTAATGCTAGTGTGTTTATGGAAGCTTTAGGGACATCCAACAATCAAAAAAGCCTGCCAGAAAGCATCAAATTAGAGAGCTGTCTGAAAAGTAAAACCCAGAATGCAAAAAAAAAAGGAAAAAGGATAATCTGTCCTATTATTTGTTCTTGGTTTGGGGGTTTTTAAAAGGCAAATGGTAAAAAGATTTCCTAAAACGGTCTCTGATTGTAAGTGCAATTCCTCTCAGCACTCATTTGGTAAAGTGATTATCTATTGATTCATGTGATATAAATTTGTAGTTAATGGGCTAAATTATGCAAAAGCAAAAGTATGACCCCTTTACATAGAAAAATGTACACTACACTATTTTATATTATAACTATAATATACTGTATGAAATTATATTGTACAATACATTATACTAGCACTAACACTTTATTTAAAGGTCCAGTGTGTAGGATTTAGTGCCACCTTGCAGTGAAGTTGCAGATTGCAACCAAATGAATACTCTCCCACGTCTCACCCTCTTCTTCCAAGCATGTAGGAAAAACTCTGGCTGCGAAATTCACATAAAAAGCAAAAGGCCAGATCTAGATTAGTGTTTGGTTTGTCTGTGCTGGGCTACTGTAGAAAAATGGCGGTTTAACAAGGCGGACAACGTGGAAGAGGACACGCTCTCACTGTAGATATAAAGAGCTCATTTTAAAGCAACAAAAACACAGTTCTTATTTTCAGGTTATTAAACACTAATGGACACATGCTTATGAATATTCTATTCAATTCCTGCCAATAGAGACCTTTAATTGTAACACTTTATTTGGACCGTCCACCTACAAATTAATAGTAAAGATTTTTTCTGATATGACACCACTGTGGTTATAATTTGGTTGTTTAGACAGAAACAATGTTACAGCGTGTTCATTGTCACATATACTCTCTAGATAATCTGTTAAACATCTACAAACAAAGTGAAAAACTTGAAATGTTACTAATACTATATACCCCTCCCTAAACAATACTATATATAATTTACTTGACCTAACATGAAACGGCAGCTATGCCAGTGAATAAGTCATTTTATCTGAATTACAAGATATTTAATGTCAAATATAACAATAAGTTCATTCTTATATGATCAGTCTAAGAACATGCTCTTTTTTAGCCGCCTGAACTCTGTCAGTAATTTTGTACTTGACAGTTAACAGGTGTAGGTGTAAGTGTGCTCAAAAGGAAAGTACTCAAATTTGACCTGGGCATTAAAACTTGACAGTCTCTTTATTTTAGTGAAGAACACATTGTACAAAGATCAGATATTGTTCACTGTCTATTTGATCTTGAGTTATGCAAGCAGTTTCCATCAGTCTTTGCAAGAGATTAAAAATGAAATTGCCATTTAATATTCTGAACATTTGGAAAAACTGAGAAATTTAATTAATTGCTAAAAGATCATAACACCCATGGAGAGCCTGAAATAGTACTTACTATTGTTTTTTTAGGGTAGTATTCCCAGAAGTAGCAGTAGTTTTGACTGACAGCTCAATGGGGGGATGGCGGCAGTGGTGGTGGGGGTCTGTCTTTCCATTTAAATGCAGTTCAGGTGGGAAAAAATCCCCCTGATCCAGTATTTAGTTTTACATTTATTAGAGCAATTTGGCCTCAGTTAACCTTACCAGGGCAGTTTATGTCAGAAACAAAAACACATGACCTACTGTAACTGTAATGGGAGTCATAATGGATACAAATGTTTCTCTCCTTACCACACTCCATATTTATCTTCCTGCTCATTCCTCTCTCATTACATCTTTCCTTCTTACACTATGTGCCCATATTAGATGCCACTGACGTGAGTCACTTGAGACAAACTTTTTTTAGCGTCCTTCTAGAGTAAAAAAAAAAAAAAAAAAAAAAAAAATTTCAAAGCACCTCCTGTTTTCACTCTCTCTTCCTGACTTCCCCCTCTGGCTGTCTTCTTCTGGTCCTCATCTTACTTCTCCTTGTTATGTCTTTCTATCCCACCTGCCCTGTTCTCTTTCCTCTTCCACACTCTCCATCATTTTCTCACTCGTGTGGAATTCAGAGTTTGTTAAGCTGCTGCACAAACCGCATAAACAACACGTAATTAACACCCCGGACGAAATGCTAACGTGTAACTGTTGTGAGTGCAAAAAAAAATGCATTTTCTTTATTTTTTTTTTTTTTTTTTTTTTGCAGGCATGTTTCATGCCAAACTCTCTGTTGTTCTCACCCTCTCCTCCTCATTCCTGGTGTCTCCCTTATACCATTGCCTCTTCTCATTTCATCCCACTTGCCAGTATCCAACCCCCACCCCCCAATTCTACCTCAGCATCCTTTGCAGTCTCCTCATTTCCTCCCCCTTCTCAATCACACCTATTTGAAATTGCTAGAGTGGGGAAGTGATTTGAGTCATTTGTGACATAAAGGTTTGTTTTTTGCCTCGCTCTCTGTGCACACAAGAAATAAAAATATGAACTAAAATGATCCATGGGAAATACCCCTTTTTTAACAGGATATAATGTTAATGATATACCTGTCATTCTTGTGCGCACAGCTGGTAGTTGCTATAGAAACATGTCACCTAGCAGCAGCAGCACATGTAGTTGCTATAGGGACAATGCATCACGTGTCATCTCCTATAGATAGGTAATTTGTCGTTATCATGCTACACAAGGCATCTCCTTGCTGAAGGATGCGACACATGCTGAGGGATATCACAGAGGAAGTGTGACAGTGTAGAGAGGGGGAATCTCTGCTATGAAAGACGTGATGTTTTTAAAATGGGAACTCGTGTAAGTGTGTGTCTGAATGTTTAAATGTCTTCAGCAACAGAATAAATCCGCTCGCTAAAGGGGTATATTAAATAGTTTGAATAGTTTTCTTGCCTTCCAGTGAGTATGCACAGATAAACAGCTGACACAATTTCAGTCATCAATACGGTGATCACATGGAGGCTAATTCATGATTCATTAGACACTAATTTAAAACTGCTTATTAAAGTAGTGAGGTGGAAAATGGAGCACATTATTCATAAGTTTTATCTAATATGAGGTGGAAAAAACGAACATTAATATTCATACAGTCTATGATCACCATGTGATATAAAAGAGGCAAAGCTCTCTCTGTCTCTCTGTTTAAAGACTAACACATAACACGCTGATTTCTTTCATTCTGCACACAGAAATGAGGCTGACATGCAGCACAAACACCCAGCACAGACCCTGCTGATTGGATGTTAGGCGTTGAGCTGAATACTAACTGGTCATTTCATGCGGTCACTGCACAGGTCCTCCACAGTAGAAAGCCCTTTGGTGTCAGAGCCTGAGTGCATGGTTTCTCGTCAGGCTGGCTGGTGTTTTTGTTTCGGCTGCATTTTATTCTCTCTGCCCTGCTTGTTTCTCACTCCCGCCTTGTTAAAACTACAGATGCACTCGGCTTGTTTGCTGTCTCTGTCCTGTCATCACTGACAGGAACAGCACTTTGCTCTCCTTTTATTGCCAGGACTCCTCTTTCTATCAGCTCATCATCAGCCCCATTTTGTCTCCTTTAAAACAGTTTTCACCATTTTTTTTTTAACTGTTCTGCTCTTTTGTACAGACTTCCAGTTTCTGGTGGTGACTCAGTGTTGCACCCAGGTGGATGCACTGATGGAGATTAAATAAGTGCTTCTATATCTCTCTACATCTTCATCTTCTCCTGTTGTCACCTATCTCTTATTTTTTGTCCTCTATCTATCTTCTCCTCTGCTCCCATCCATCCCTTTCTCGTCTTTCAGTAAATCTCTCCCCCAGCTCTTGAAACATTGTGTGGGTTCCTGTTTGACGCACACCGAGGAGTGAAAGGAGAGAATCAAGTAGAGAGACGGAGTGAGAGGGAGCGCAGCAAAACCCGAGAAAAGAGGCCGGTTGTGTTTGTCCTTGTGTGATTCACCATCTGTGGCAAAGCACTTTCCTACAGCAGTATTACGGATAAAATGACTGACATGAAAAATACATTAAGATGTGAGAAGGAGAAAAGAGGGTAGGAGGAGAGAACGTCTGGTCTTGTGTGTGATTCACACTTACTTTAAATACTAAAAAGCTTTGTCTGATTGTAAATGTTGAAGCAGATTGTATTGCTTTGAGATATGTAGAAGAAAACAGAGGAAAGTAACCAAATAAAAGAAAATTAAAATTAGAGACGGATTAAAAATAGATCAGAAAGGACAGAGGGGAGTGGGAGGGAAAAGAGAGAGAGAGAGAGATAAGATGACAAAGAAAGCTGGGGTGGAGGAAAAGGAAGTAAGGGAAAAATTATTCAGGGTCACAACCAGAATGCATTAGCTGACAGGCTTGGGCTGGGAGTGGAAGAGAGAGGGAGAGATTTACAGATAGTGCGCTGTTGGAGGAAGAAAGAGAAAAAGAGATAGAGATGTGGAACCAAGGAGGGAGGGAGAAATTAAAAAATAGACAGATGAAGGTCATGGGTGTGTTCTTGTTCCCATGCTAAATCAGTTTTATCCTCTTAGATACACAGCCATGCGCACAGAGACACAAACACACGGCACAGAATACTGGTAACCAAATAAATAAATTGTTATTACTATTATAGAGAAAACAGTACCACAGTATTTTTGGAACAGAAAACTATAGTACGGTTTGGAAAAATAAGTAATACCGTAATAACAGTAATACTGAAAGAACTACTGCACAGTTTAAAGTAAAAATAATGCATCACGATTGCATTCTAACAATATCTTTATCGTCCATCAGGGTGCAAACTTGTCTTTGGCTCACCAAACAATATAGAACGTCATAAAAACAGACAAGCAGTTAGTAAAAACGACCACATAGACAAGGTCACACTACACATTTAGAAAGAATTTATAAAGCAGCCAGTAAATCCAGCGTCTTAAAACAACCCTTGTGACAATATTATAACAGTAACTCAGAACCACTTTGCTAATCCAGGATTTTATGCTTTGACTTTCCTGAGTCTTGTGCCACCATTCTATGGGCACAGAGCTATATAGTGTATATCTTGGGGGTAGCCTGAGTGTGTTCAATGTGAGCGGGCGCAAGAAAGTGTTCAATGGTTTAATAGTTAAATTCATTTCCATGTGAAGGTGGTGCTCAAGCTGAGTTGAAACAATCTTATGAGTGTCCACTGCCACTTCACGGCTGTTCACTGGTGTTTGGAGCCCGACCTATAATTGTCCACTGTGGTTACATGTAGCTAATTGACAAAAACAGTCAATTAATCTCATTGCATTGAAGTTTCTTTGCCAGATTTTCAAATACTTGAAATTTCCATTCAAATTCTGTACCTTGGCGATTCAGTATTAAATATAGTGGGTTTAATCTTCTTGGTACTGAACGAGACAATGCTAATATTAATGTGCACCCAGATTAACAGGCATTTAGACCCAAATGAAGGCTCCCCGAATAAGCCTGTTTGTTTTGAGCCCTCTTGCTTTTAATAACTATGAATAGATATCTGAGCAGCTGGTGAACAGGGAGACCATGATTCATTTGAATATTATGTCAGAACCTCAGCACTGTCTTTCCAGTGTTCTGACAACAACATAAACAACAAAATATAAAAGCAATAAATGACAGATTTGAATAAATAATATATATATATATAAGATTAACAAAAACACAAGCCATGGGTGTTTCTTTGTCTGTTTGCTTTCTGTTTCCTGAGTTTCTCTCTCATACACACAGGAAGAATGCAGTAAACAAACATCTCGTAGGGGTGTATGACTAATTACAATACGCAAACATCAGCACAGGCATACCACGTTTGTCCCGAAGTCTGTCCTTCAACAACAAAACACCACCAGTAAACAGAGGAGACTGTTGTAGTGGGTGTGCACATTTTTGTGCGCTTACAACTGTATCACTGCTAAACTATAAACAGCATTTCTCAAACTTGAAAAAAAAGAAAGCTGAAAGTCTGATACAGTTCTCTGTAAAAGTCTGTAAAAACCTGCAGCTTTTCAGAAGTCACTGTCGTATGTGAGACGACATGCCTGTGTAAAATAAAACAAACAGATCTGTTATCCCTGGAACTGGTTCAATCTGCTTGATTGTGAGTGATGCTGCACTCTGAATATTAAGTGTCTTACACCTCCTATATTAAGAGCATCTGGGAGATTTTGGTTGAGGAATATGCAGAATTACATGCAGTATGTGCATCCCTAAACCTGTTCTTAAGGTGGTTATATTTTTCTTCCCGTGTCTCTAAATGGATGTTTACAGGTGTTTTTTTTCACCTGTGTTAGAAAGACAGTACTGTACATGTTAAACTCATCACTGTCTTCTGAATGTGTATCTGCAGGTTCAGTATGACTGCAGCAGCAGGTGTGCTAACAGGTTTAGCTAAGCTAAAACGCCAAGACTCCGCCCGCTCTCAGCAACGGCCCATACCACCTCTATCGCCAGGCCTCGGAAACCCCGTGCCAGAGGCTGCCCCCAGGTAATTATCTGAGTAATTACTGATGCAAAGATTAACCCAAAGATTCGTAGGACCTCTGCAAGACCTGTAATTGCAAATGAGCTTTTTCATTAATTACTTTGACCGACAAATTAAACTGGCAGCAGTTTAATTTGTATGTGATTCATAATGTTAATGTTTTAATTTAATGTCAAATAAACATGATGTGTTATGATCCATGAAAATGCTTCTGCAATCTCTGTACATTTTTTGTACCACAGTTTTAATCTCACTAAATAAATGTCTCCAAAAACTGTCTTCTTTCCATACTTTTCATTTAGGAAGCGGAAGAGACGCACAGATGTTGTGGTAGTGCGTGGAAGGCTTCGCCTGTACTCTGCCTCTGGGTTTTTCCTCCTCCTGGGCCTGGTCATCCTGGCCATAGGGATTGGCATGGCGACGCTGGGTTACTGGCCGCACAGTGAAACCATGCCTTTGGCCAAAACGCAGACTGGAGGAGGATCTAAAACAGAAACTGAAGGAAATGGAGCCAAGATGGCCGCCACAGAGGGCGATGTAGTTAACTCCAGCACTAGTCATAATGTGCAAGGTAGGAGTCAGTTCACGCAGAGACTTGCTCCATAGTTTATAAACTAAAAACCCCTGATATCAAAGGGCTCACACACTCTGTGTGTTCTGCACACAGATGCACCCTCCAAGCAGACCGGGGGCATTGTGACACGATTCCTGGAACAACATCGTCACTCTGAGAGGATGAAGATGCTCGGGCCCTTCACCATGGGCATTGGGATTTTCATATTCATCTGTGCTAATGCCATTCTTCATGAAAACAGAGACAGAGAAACAAAGGTAGGCCTCATGTCAAGGTGTCGGAGAGATTAAATACTAACTTTTCCAGTGAATTTTGATAAACAGAACCCATACTGCCTTGCAAGGTTTGAAACACTGATTTGTGCTGTGAAATTGGTTCTATTAAAGGTTATGAAAGAACATTTCAAAGCAGATATTTCAATTCTAAAATACAAAACCTAAGTCAATAGAATATGTCGTTAATATTCCTCCCCAGCTCCGTATTCTCATTTATGCTCTTCCTCCACTCTCTACAAAATGAGGGGCATGCACACTGCAGTCATCCATATTCATCATCTCTACATAACTAACATGCAAATCATATTTCTGCCAACCACCTTCCAACCATATCTCTGCAATTTTCCTCTGATCACATTTCCTCTGCTCTTATGCCCTCTGCCTCCCTTCCGTAATTCAATTAATCCTCACCTCCTCCTCTGCCCCATTCTAGGTAATCGATGTGAGAAATATCTATTTCAAGGCCACATCTAGCGTAAACACATAAATATGAAATTATAGAAGAATAAACATGCTAAAATGAAATATTAAACATCAGATAATCAAAATACTACTGCTACTAATAATAATACTGTCTTCTGCACTAGATAATCCATATGAGAGACATGTACTCCACAGTCATCGACATCCATCGCCTCAGGCAGAGAGAGCAAAAACAACATCACCACCGCAACAGCACCTATGCAAGAGAAGTTGGTGATCTTCGAACCTTCGGAGCTGATAACGCAGCACGACTGTCCAGCAACCCCCTCCTTTCATTCTCCTCTCGGGCCGGAGGTGGAGGGTCTACAGAAGAGGAGGAGGTTCTGTTAGGGGACGAGGAGTTTCACAGACACAGGGAGCAGGCTAAGTTGGATTGTAGCTTTGCGGGGCTGTTGGCGCCGCTCTACAAGGATCGTTCTTTCTGCGGCCCGGGGCTTGGATTGGCTCGCTCGGATTCAGTTCGCCACCAGTGGTCGGTGGACGGAGATGGGGAGAAGGGAGGACATCATGCACGCTCTATTGTCTCCTCCTCTATCTCTGCGTTTACTCTCCCGGTCATAAAACTCAACAACTGTGTTATTGATGAACCAGAGATGGAGGCGATTACTGAGGAGGATAGAGGAGGAGGAGAGAGAAGAGACGGAGAGAGGTCACAACCTTTGAGATCCATGGAGTCTCTAGTGGTTCCTGTAGCATCTGTTGCAAAGGCCTCCAAACCACCGGGCTTACACCGGAGTAACTCTGCCTCCTCCTCCTCCTCCCACTGCTCCTCTGTCTCCTCTACATCCCTCTCCCCTGCTCCCTCCTCTACCTCAGGCTGCTGGCTCTCCCCGGGAGCAGCAAGGACTGACTTTGGCTCCAACTCCTCTCTGCACATGCTTAGCAGCCACTCCAAATCCCTGGACCTAGAGCGTGGGCCAAGCATGCTCAGCGTGCACCCGGAGCAGCGTAAGCACCCCAGCTGGCCCCGCCTCGACCGTAGCAACAGCAGCCGGAGTAACAGTGGCAACAGGGGCAGCAGTAAAGGCTACATGCGGCTCGAGGACAGGGAAGAGCAAGGGGAGCGACTGTTAGATGTGTCGTCGTCCGTGACAGTGAGGCGTGACTACAGCAAGCGGGAGAAGCTGCTAATGATATCGAGGTCACATAATAATCTGAGCTTTGAGCATGACGAGTTTAACAGCAACACACTGAAGAGGGGCAGCTCCGAGACTCGATTTTGAAGACTGTGAACTAAAGGCTGAAGACGGTTCTGTCCTGTTCTGTAAATTGCTCTCCAGACAATTTGAGTGTACAGCGTGTTTGTGCCAGGGGGAAACTGATGAGTTTAGCAGCTGCACCCTGGAGAGGAGAGGAAACGCAAACGTTGTTTGAAGACACTTTTTTGAGCAGCAGGATGGAGAGTAGTTAGGTACGGACTATCAGGCGAGGTAAAGGGTTCAGGCCTCACATCAGCAAGACACTGAATGCCTACTGTACCAGGTCCAGTGGTGCTGTTCTGTAGTTGACCCTGACCTGTGACCTCTGTTGAGGGAGGCAAGTGAAAAGAGGAGTTCCCTACCGGGATCAATAAAAATAAATCACATTGCATCATCCATCTACTTTCTACAAACATAGTTCTAATAAAGCTTTAACAGAATCCAAAGCCTGGCGCGCTTCACGATCGATACTCTTTCATTACAAAAGGTTCTGAAAATTGCTTTTTCTAAGTTTTACAAGGTTTAATTCAAAGACACACTGGAAGCACTTTGAACAAGTTTCTTCCTCAGCGGGTAGCAGTGACAAATCTTTTATAAGAAGGTCCAGGCTCAACCTGAGAAATGAGCATGATTAGTTTAATATCATAAGAGAAGAAGACAAAAATAGAAACATTAATGATCTTTGCCTCTGTGACACCTTTGAAAACAAAGTCAAAGTGCTTAATAGGTTTGCACAGAGAGTCTGTGGCTGGTAATGATCATTTTCAACTAATCTACCGATCTTTACACAAAAACCGATACGAAAACTAAAGTCACCAGAATCAGCTTGTAGTTTATAGCCTGGTGTAAACCTACAAGAACATGTAATGGCAAACTGCAGTGACAAGTCTAAAAGATATAGATATTAGTGGTAAAGTGTTGGTTATGTATGTTTCTGTGTTTGTCTGATCCTCAGATTGTAGCAGATATAGAGATCTGCACAAAGAGCAAAGTCAGATTAAAAACACTATACTACTGTACTGTTACTATAGTGTCAATACACTACAGCACAGATGTGAGTTAAAATCACGATGTCAGGCTGCAAAATACAATAATGGAGTCCATGCTGCCCCGCAGTCACAATATTGCTGCCCTTTCCCGAGAACTATAATAAGAAGCTTTGTGTGTCTGCTATAAAAACTAGAAGTAAGAATCTCTGTGCGTGTGTCTACAGCTCTGCTACAGAATAAGTTAGAGTCTTACTAGAAAAGCTCTCCTTTTGTCTTCACTCAGGATATGCAGTCTGTTATTCATGTGCTGATCATTTTTGTAGACCTATTCACAATTCTATTCAGTATCAGAGAAAGCCCCAGTTGTCAAATATTTATTGGCAAGTGTGGCCAAATGTATGTTAAATTAGAGCTGTAACTAATTGAATTTAATTAAAGTGTTCAATCAATCAATTCTCTATCAAATGCTGAAAATAAGCCAAGCACAAAGAAATGTCTCAAAACAGCTTAAGGGTTCTAACAAACAGTCATAAATCCAAAGTTATTCAACTTATGGAGCAAATTGTCACATTTGAGGTATTTCTGCTTGATAAATTACTTAAACAATTAAATTGATCTATCAGCATTGATTAGTTTGAAGTCAATCAACATAGTTTTGGCTCTGTGCTATTGGAAAATCAATGCTTGAAAGAAAAATCTGTATAAAAGTGAGTGTGTTTATAAATCCTTGAAGCTGTAATATTACAATCCAGTTGAAAATAAATTGTAATTTTTGTCTGCTACAGCATACATATTTGCTCCATAAATCACCTGTTTTGGCTCCAAGTGAGAAATCTACATATTATATTTATTTGGTTTCATGATGGCGCCCCATAGTTTTGCATTAATATGACAGAACAAAGTTAAGTATCTATCTACATAGGTGGTTTTATACAGCCAGTCAAATTTTTCTTAATGTCAGCGTTGTAGGCAGTCACACTGAGTCTCCATCTTATATATCTTACAAACATGAACATGTGTCTCATCCTGAACCTTAGCTCATTTAACGACCAAACAAATATTCACCAGAATACAGAAGCTAAGCTGCTCATCTACATTAAACAACGTAAACGTGCAACATGCAAATGTCACCTCGGGTCGGGTAGATGCTGGTGTGGTCCTTATTTGTCAATGCCACATTTCAGATATTTCCTTGAAGACCTTATTTCTGTTAACAATAAATTAAAAAATACTTAGAGAATATTTTTGACTATAAAAAGGATGACTACATGTGATTTCAGTTGGACTTTAATGTGTCAGCCATGTTGTTTTCTGCTACAGTCCCCATTTGATGTTGCTTTTTATTTATTTATTTATTTTTCTTTTTGACATGATGATCGCAGGTTTGAATTCAGCCATTGAGCGGCTTGGCAGTGATGTCTCTGCATATTTTGTTATTGAAATATTGACGAGGTCTGTTCACACTTAATATGTGAAGACATTTCTCATGTCCATCTTCACTATATGAGCTGGTATGATGCCTCCATATTGCTCAATATCTCTATTTCAGGGTAGGTTTGCTTTGTCAGCTTCCTTAACACATTTATTCATCTTCTGTGCTACTTTTAATGCAGCATACCTAAACATCAATATCACATGTGTTGAAAAGGACAGAAGCCCCTTTTCCAGTGTTACAGAGTGCAGGAATCTTGCCAGAGAGCTTCATTTACTGGTTTCTAGCAGTTTATAAGTCAATGTCCAATTTTAGTTTCTCTCAAAATAAACAGTATTTTCACTGAAAGATGTTTTGTCCTAAAGAGTGTGTTTTAAAATACTGGCTCCTACACATAGGGGCTCTTCGAGTGCCTTTCTTAGGGGTCAGTGGGAGGCAATAACATCTCTTGGGTACACACACACACAAACAACACACCGTCTGATTGTTAACACAAATACATCACTAATTCCTATCTCTCTTTCTTCCTCCTTCTCTCTTCGTCTTCTGCATACAAAATAAGCAAAGGTCTGGATGAGTCATCATCAATTATCATATGCTCTGCAGCTCTGTGGGAAAACACAAACACACACACACACACACGCACACACACAGAAACATACAGAAACAAACATGCATGTGAGGACTTAAGATTCTACTTACATGAAAACATGCATTCATATGCCTCCTCAATTGCAAATATAGACACACTAAAGTGTGTGTGTATATATATATATATATATATATATATATATATATATATATATATATATGCACACACACACACCTATCCAACAATCCAATTCAAAAGCAGAAGGCTGATGATACTGTCTCATCCTCTGTGTTAGCGATGGCACAGATTATAATCCTAACAATTTCTGAAGGCAAGAAACGTGTTTAGGCGGCAGAGATGGATGATGTCGCATCCAGTTAACGTTAAGCTAAAATTGTCCTGCTGAGACTTATCTCTCTTTGTTGTACCAGCGGAAGATTTGAATGTGAATATGAGCTTAAAAGTTGAAGTCTTTTTTAAACAACAGTTTTGCCTTCAGCATTCAACTCAGTGTTGTGGTTTTAATCATCAACATTAGGACAGAATATTAACTTTCTGTCTCTTCTACAGTCCATTCACTAACATAAAAAAAACTAACCAGACAATCACATCAGTTTGGATTTGAGTCTTGTCTCACTTCCTTCAAAGTTGCATCAAAATCAAATTAGCAAGAGCACAAAAGCACTCATGATACAGACCTTCCTGTAACTACATTTTGGTTGCTAAGCACATCTCCCGTTAAGACGGATGGCTGAGTAATTAAAGCAACTGAATCATATGTTTTACTCTGTGCACAGAGAATCTAAATACACCTGCCTTTTCTTTGTAGTCCTTCATGCTTCAACTTTCTGAGAGACACCAAACAGAGCAGGGCATGTGGTCCATCACTCTGCATTATCTGGGTATTTGTTCAATCCCGAGCTGATTACTACGTTGTGTTACGGAGAGTCAGATCACGCTTTCTCACCTCCTCAGCTGTGTCAGACACATCAGCTAGCTGAGGGACTGCAAGACTGTTTAGGAGAGGCCCTAAACGATAGACTGTTACATCTTTCTATTAAAGAAGGCTGACAAAAATATAGTTTTTAAAACCAAAAAAACAGAACAATGAATTTATCCTATGACAAAATATCACCTGTATGCCCAAAGTCTGTTATATAGAACTAAAGTACTTCTGTAGTAACTACTACTACCTGTAGTCAAATAGGGTCGGTCTATGCCGCTGTACTAAAGTCTGTCATAAAGGTAATATTTGGAAAGCCAAATATTTTCCGAGGTGGTACGTGACGTAAAATGTTGGCTATTCTAAGGTATTTATGAGACTGTACTTTGCAGAGATTTGAACCAAATCTTGTTAGCATGCTAACATGCTAACTTTAAGAACGGTAACATGCTGATCTCTAGCATAGTTTAGTTTTTTAGCGTGTGACTGATGGGAATGTCAGTAGTTTTGCAGATATTTGGTCATAAATCAAAGTATTGAAGACATTTTGAAATTTTGTTTGAAGTTATTACATTCACTCTGTGGGGAACATGAATGTATGTATATAGAGAGGAAAAATCAGGAAATCACCAACGTCATTCGGATTCACTGTCTGGGGATCATGAATGGCTGTAAAAAAAAAAAAACCTGTGTGCCAATCCATCAATCAGATGAAGGTAGTTCTGCCTCGGGGCGGTGTTTAGCTCAGTTGGTAGAGCAGCCGCCCCATGTGTGAAGGCTCAGTCCTTGCTGTGGGAGCCCAGGGTTTGAGTCCGGCCTGTGGCTCTTTCTCGCATGTCATTCCCCATCTCTCTCTCCCCACATTTCCTGTCACTCTTCAGCTGTCTCTATCAGAATAAAGCTTGAAAAGGCCAAAAAAATAATCTTTTAAAAAAAAAAAAAAAAAAAAGGTAGTTCTGCCTCAGCCAAAGTGGGTGGTGGACAAGTGAGAACGTTGACCTGTCAGGGAATCACTAGTAAGATTTATCCTCAAGGCACGGTGAATATCTGTTCCAAATTTCATAGCAATGCGTCCAATAGGTACTGAGATATTTTAGTTTGGATCAAAGTAGTGACAGACCAACAGACTGACATTTTTAACCCGAGAGCCAGGGACTTGGCTCAACATAAAACTATATATTTCTGTCCAAATTGTCAATATTTATGTCTTCAGTAGGAAGGAATGAGCTTGTAGCTGAATGCCAAAAGCAGAGTATGGAGGTTGGAAAGTATCAAGAGATAAACTGACATGTTGTGGGTTTTGTTTTTTAATGGAATTTGTTGGGAAATATTGAATAACAGCGGCCTTAACATTTGACTTGCAAACAAGCATTTTCTATTCATAGTATGCTCGGGTCATGAATGCTCTTACGTTTGTTGTTCTAGACACCTGCTTTCAAAAGTGGCTATTTTCACATTTCTCTTCGCAGGAACAGCAGTTTGGAATAAACAGAATAAAAAGTGTTTTACTGGTTTAGACGAAGCTGCACAGATAACACTCCTGTCAGTCTGAACTCTCGACAGTAAGGACACATTATTAATACAAATATTTCAAAATCATTGCTTTGTGTTAACATTGGGAGTGAGGGAAGACTGAAATAAACACAGGCACACAGATGAGAATGACCATCACTGAATCCACCTGGATCACATATTTATATCCACATCAATAGAAAAGGATGACTTTGAAGACCTGAGACACAGGTGAGCTCACCCTGTTCAGAGGAGATTGAGAGGACTGATTTCTCATACAATCATTCAGTTCTTTCTTTCTCCATGATAACAGGGATTTATTTTGTGTGTTTGTGTATTTTTCCTCCGTTTGTGCATGTGTGTAGATTGTGCGTACAGTATGTGTGTGTGTGTGTTTAGTCCTTGTTTTTTTGCCAGTAATAACAGCAGAGATGTGGGCAGTTTACTGGCATTATCAGCTAATAAACAGACTAATTACTCCGACACATCTGGAGGGCAAACTGAACGGTTTGCAGATTAGCTGAGGAGAATGGCTGCCAGGAGGGTGAACTGCATTAGCACAGCTGCCACGGATGATACCAACGCTTCGTGGTTTGGGGATGAACAGTGCTAAATTAGTAATGGAAGTGAGTCATCTGGCTACATATTGGTTTCTAGAGTGGCGAACGCTCTATTATTTACATCTTCTGATAGGAAAAGAACAGCAGATTATTATCAAACAGCATACTGTCATGCAAGTCATACAGTACTACAGTAATGTAGACTGGTCTAAGTCGGAGGTTAAGGGGGAAGTTATTTGAAATGATGTTATGTGTTTCAGTAATCAGGAGGAATCTTGAGTGTCAAAGGTCGTTTCCTTCATAAACGTGGCTGAAGGCGTCCTCACTCACTGCCATGTTGTCGTTATGTCATGTTGACTCGTCTCCCGGGCTTTCATCGCCCCTTTGCACTGAATCCTGTGTAATTAAGCAGAAAACCGAGTTTCCCCTGCAGTGTGTGCCACCGAAAAAGCCTCGTGGCCATAGTTCTGCTGCGCGAGTGTGTGTGTTCATGTGTCTATCTATGTGTTTGTGCACTTGCCATGAGGCAGCAGTGGGGGTGCCAGCCTAGTTGCCATAGCAGCCTGAGATGTGCTCTGGACCCCTGCCTGAGGAGTAAACTCACTCACACACAAAGTGAGCTTTTTGAAAAGAAAACAATATCCTAACAGTCAGAGATTAAATGAAGCCCAAAAAAAATCAAAAATCAAAAGAGTAAAATAGAGCAGTAATCCTGGAGTTGATCCAATTGGCTGCTGCTCTGTCCCACAGTGATAATGACCGAGCAGGTCAGGTCAGCACAACTTATCTGCTGCACTTGACCTGGATTTGTCCAGTCTCTACTGGCAGGGAGTAAAAACTATGTAATGTACTGTATGAATATATTAATGCATGTATTCTGGTCTAAATATAGGGAAACAGAAGGCCCGTCTCTCTCGTACCTGCTCCACTGCTGCTTTGCCATCAGTCTCAAGAGGAACTGGCTGAAGAAGCTGCAGTAGTAAGAAGGATACAGTGCAGGCTATAGTAATAATGTAAGACGTAATGTTGGCCTGGCGACATGAAGAAGGAAGCAGAAGAGATCAACATGTACTCATTCTGAAAACCAGACTGTTACGTTGTTTGGCCTTTTCAGATTCATCTTCGTCTTCAAGGCTTTTAGAGTCTAAACTTAGAAAGGGTTCATTACATTGTATTTGTTCATGTGCCACTCAAGCTAACAAGATTAAGATTGGACACTCAAAAGGGTGACTTTAAGAGTCCCCAGACTTTGTGAAAATAGTTGTATATTGTATGGTGTCTTCTGTGGCTCTGAAACTTTGTAAAGTCTGAGAGAAATATTTGGATGTGAGGTAATTTGGGAGCCTAAAAACTGGAAGTTTGGAGTTTAAAAGAGCACTCCACCAGTTGAGCACTGCACTGCTAAAACATGGCTTGGTAATGGGCAGTTTCAGCAGAATCATAACACCTTTTTATTTCACACACCTTGTTAAAACCTGGCACTTAGTCTACCCACCAACAACAGTTTGGCCAGAGATTTGCAGCTAATGTAGCCTCAAGTCTATTGCTTGCACGATCCGGGCTTTTTGGAGCTTGACCCAAATAAGGATTGAAAGGCAGCACACACCAGTGACATATAATGTGTGTCAAAACGCCTACAGCCTGCATACTGTTGACATCTGACACGCGTCAACCTGGGTGATGCATGTCAAGATGCTGCCAGAGTGTCAGCTGCAGTGTGTCAACTCCTCAGGATATCCTCCTGTCCTATTTCTCAGTGTGGACACGAATCAATTCTTAGGAAAAACAGACATTTTGTCACATTTGCTTCCCGCAGCAGCACATCCCTGCTGGACCACTACTCTGGTGTGTGTTTCGGGCCGTCAATTGACCCTTGACATCGCATCACCTGTATATTTAAATCTGTCTCTGTTAAGTCCCCAGACTTTACAGAGGTGCAATACTAAATTGCTAAATTACTCTTTTTGAAGTGCCTCTTAGAACAATTATTAGTCTGTGTACAGATCGTATTCTGATTATTTTACCAAATAAGATTTAACACGTAAGATGGTTTATTATATTGTGTTCTTATAGGGGCCCGAATAAAATTATAGTTAAAAAATAAATATTGTATTATCATACTTGTGAATATTCATCACAATAATGACTCCTAAGCTTCAAACTACCACTCTCTTAATGCTAAAAACTTTTCCACTGTTAAGTAGATTAAATCTGTGGGGCTTATTCCTGTGTTTCCAACAAAGTAAAACTTTCACCAAGAAGACTGCAAGATCCTGCGTTGTGTTTTATTCACTGCATTTCACAGGAGTAATACTGGATTTCTTCATGATACAAAAACAGTATGAAAGGCCCTGTTGTTGCTGTGCAAACAAGTCAAAACCTTTAGCGTCTGGAACAAGTGTAATGCCAACACCACAATGTGTGTTTGTTCTCTTCAGTAAAAACCTTTGACCATTATAGATAGATGTACCCTGCGCATCAGGGCTTAAATATGTGAAACAATACCACTGGAGTGAGGTGGAAGCTACCAACTGTTTAATGGCTGTTATTTTTACAGCAGTTATTCTGGAGTATTAAATTAATTTGACAGTGATATAGGGATGCCTAAAAATGCTTTAATGGTGGTTAGTGGAAAACCCAAGGCCTCTGCAGCAATGCTCATTAGACACACATACAGTGCCAGCACCAGGTGAGTCACCAGTGGGCTTTGCATCTGCTCCATATTCCTTTCTAAATACAGTCTTGTCTTTCTGTTTCTCCACCCATCTGTTGCCTTTCTCTCTTGAGGTCTCTTCTTTCTTTCCCTCTCACTTTCCCCACGCTCAGTCACCACGTTCATCATCCCAACTCCTCTCTTGCTCTCCTTCTGCCTTTCAATTATCCCCTCTCTCCCTGTCTCTCCCTCCCCCTTGTCTCTTCACTATTCATGTATTCTCCCACATTTATTTATTTTTATTTCTGGTTTCTCTCTTCTCCCTCTACTCTATGTCTCTGATCTCCTCATTTCTCCCTGTAGTCTCTCTGTCTCTCTTCTTTGTAATAACATTACAGTAGAAACTGACAGAGGGCTCTGACATGAACTGTGAGCTAAGAGGCTAACTGTGTTAATATTTCACACACGCTTCAGTGAGCTCAGGTGGAGAGAGCTGCTAATGAGAGGACCTTCATGAGTTTACAATGGTACAAATGAGAGTAACAGATAAAACTGTCAGAGCAGTATTGTCTTAGTTATTTGTTGTTCACATTAGTGCTCTCTCTTGTTTATCCACTGCTGCTGTATCTCTGCTCTGGCAAATGATCTCATCAATATTATCGAATCATGTTAAAGACAACATTTACTGCTGCTATCTTTTATGGAATTTTCTATCCTTAGGTTACACGAGGTCACGTGTGGGCCTTGAGGTCCTCGGCAGTATTAGTTGTTTGGCTTTGATTGGGAACAGGAGGTGCCAGTCTCTCTCAACACTGTGGTGGCCAGGGTCGAAGAGACCTATTGCTGCCTTCTTAGACATAATAGAAAGCTTGCCATTGACGTTCTAATTGCTGTAAACAGACAACAGTGTCTTC
This sequence comes from Sciaenops ocellatus, assembly GCA_033000465.1. Taxonomy (NCBI): domain Eukaryota; kingdom Metazoa; phylum Chordata; class Actinopteri; family Sciaenidae; genus Sciaenops; species Sciaenops ocellatus. The sequence goes on from CP136886.1 coordinate 10,613,791, forward strand.
AGACTAGAATATGCTGACAATAACACCTCCATGGGTAAAAACATTCTCTTTGACTAATTCTGGGCGTATAGTATTTGTGGTGTTATCTTGGGGTTTAAAGTCTGACCACCAGCATGAGTTCGGCAGAATGTGAGACCGACTCAGGCACTTCTGATGTACTTTGAGAGTGTCTTTAATTCTCCTTGGCCAAGCGCCCATAAATATTACAGCATAAGACATCAGAGGCTCCTGAACACTTTCTTCCCTCCTGACCTCACCATTGACCTTTGACTTCAGCAATTTCTCCACAACACTATGAACGTGAGATTTGTGTGTGGCTATGAAGAAATTAGTATTACAGGGATACTCCAGTGATTTAGTATTGTGCTCAGTGTTGCATTTCTACTACACAACATTTAGTTTCTAGAATTTGTCAAGCTCCTTGTCTGATAAATGCCCATGTCTTTGGCCTTTGAAGGTGCTTTCACACCTAACCTGTTTGGCTCTTTTAAAATGAGCCAAGGTGCATTTGCTCGGTTAGCACAGTTCATTTGGGCTGGTGTGAAAGCTGTCAATCAAAACTTGGTGCAGACCAAACAACCAGACTGAGACTGCTTGAAAAAGATGGTCCACTTCCTTTGTCTGCTGTTTGACAAACAAACCAACCACAGGATATATGATTTTAGCACAATTTGAAATGCTAAACTATATCAAGCTATGAAGCTTCTCTCCTGTGGAGCCAGCTCCCAGTTTGGGTTTGTGAGGCAGACATCCTCTTCACATTTCAGAGTCATCTTAAGATGATCCTCCTTGATAGAGTTTATAGTTAGAGCTAGCTCAGATGAGTCCTGAACCATCCCTTAGTCATGTTGCTGTAGGCCTAGACTGCTGGGGAACTTCCCATGATGCACTGAGCTCTTCTCCTCTGCTCTCCCTCTCCATCTGTCCACATTCATGACCCATTCATGTCCCATCAATTCCCTGGAGTTTTTCTGCTTTCTTATCTTCCGCGTGGTTATGCCTAAATCTGGGATTGTGGTTGCGCCTCCTGCTGTGGTCCTGCTTGCCTCCTACTGCAAATACTATTGATATTATTATGATTATCATTACTACAATTAGTCAAATTTTTATTAGAATTACAGCAATTATTATGATTATTATTATTGTTATTATTATTTACCAAAAATTAACTACTGGTTTACTACTGGTGTATCACAGATAACCCTCATAACATTGTTTTGATATTTTAAGACTCCATAGCCACAGGACACACTATACAACTGTTTTCACAGGCTGAATACAACAGCTCATGAAAAGTAAATTAAACTTAATATACATAATCAGCGGAGGGGCCATTTAATGTTTTTTCTTTTTTTTTTTAGATGATTTTTTGGCACATTGCCTTTATTTGTTAAATAGAAACACAGGCAAGAAAAGGGGAAGAAAGCGGGACATGACAACAAAGGTTATATTGTTTGCATTTTAGAGTTTATGCACAGTCGTGTTATACTGTGAATAATTCTTGGCCTGACCAACAGGTTAAAAACTCTATTAATTAGGTTTTTCCTGCCATTTTGGCAAAAGTAACAATTCAGGGATAATCAGATGATGTTCAACACGATATTACAACATCATTTCATTTCAAATAAAAATTGGTGGCAGAAACTGAATAAGTTCAATTGAAGACTTTATAGGATCGTACTGGGCAAAACATTGAGGTGTGCTTCAATAATAAGAACAAGTATTAAATGAGTAAAAAGTGAAACTGCAAGACATTTAATGGGAATAGGTGTTAAGTGTTTGCAGGCGATGAAAAATGGAGGACAGGCAGAGCAGAGAGACAGAGAGACTCATGGGAAATTAAGGCATTCTGGAGGTTTGTGGACGAATGCATCCGTGTGTAGAGAATGAGTGAGCGTGGGTAGATTGACAGAGAGGTCACACAACTAGCAGTGTTGTTTTGGGTGCGTGTTGACAGTCTCCAAGTGGGACTTATCCTACTCTTAAGGGTCAGAAAACTAAAAGCTTTTTCACAAGACACACACACCTTTATGTCTGCATTTCTTTACCACACACACACACACACACACTGTACATTAAGTACTGTACACTGTGGCGTGCAGCACACACACACAAACATGCACTCACAGCTGATAGTTGCTGCAGGATGACGTTTGGTCTCTGTCCTCATTAATAAACTACAGTGCATGCATGAATGAGCTAATCTGTGTCTGTTTGTGTCCTAATGGATGTGCGGACTCACACAGACACACACACATCAACATGTGCATATGAATTTGAATGTGTGCAACTGTGAGCAAATGTACTGTATCTCCATTATAGTGCGTGTGTGTATGTCCAGCTGTGTGACTCCCTGTGTGTGTGTTAAAAGTTTAAACGCCCCCTCCTGTATTTCCTGTCTCTGCAGGCATCATCTGCCTACTCAACCAATCAAGAGGAAGCATCCCACATCTCTCTTAACGAGCCAATTAAATTAGTGCTGCTGAAAGGAACAACCTCAGGGCACTAACCCCCCGCCTTCTTCTTCTTCTGTCTTCTTCTTTTGCCATCTCTCGCTCTTTTTAATTGCTGTCCCTCTCTCTCTGTCTCTAGCTCCCATGCTGTTTGCCCTGTCTTCTTGTCTTCCCTTCATCATTTTGTCTCTCTATGTTTCTTCTGCCTCACCAGATGATTCTCTCTTTTCCGTCCCCGTGTCCCTTATCAATTCTTACTTTGACCAGCTTAATTGGGCTCATCGGTCATCTGTCTTCTTAAAGAGCTGTGTTGGCAATAGGGGATACAAAAACACACACACATATTTCAAAAAGTGCTCTTTCATGTGATTAAAGTAAAAGGACCAGTTGGTCGCAAATTGGCAGTTATAGCTGTAGAGCTGCTCTAACCAATATTGTAAAATAAATCAAATAATTATATCTAATGTGGTAGGAGTAGCTTGTTGTGACAAACTCAGACAGATTCATCACCAAATGCTGCAGCCCCTCTGCTCAACAGTGCTTCTAATCTCTTGCAGCTCTATTGTTTTGGTTGAAAAGTAACTTCACTGTTTTCGGTCAGTCTCACGAAAAAAGCTTTATAATGCCACTGTCTGCTACCTGGCTACCCACAAACAGAAGATGGACTAGGCTAGCGACTAGCTGATGAACATAGTGGAGCATTTAACAGCTTAAGAGCCAGATATTTACTTGGAGTTGGCGAAGATCAAAACAAAGCTGAAAGGAGAGTAAATACGACTAACATATTTGCAACTAGTCCATTAAACATTGGTACCCTTGCTAGTTGACACAAGAAATACTAGTCAGTTAAACTAATTATAATATCAGATAAATGTACCCGCCAGTTAACTGTTGCATATTTATGTAGCCACCTGCTCTAGCCATGGTGCAGCAGCAGTTGACAGCCCCTCCGTGCACTAATGCCCGTGCTGAGATGTAATTTTTGTCCCACTGTAGAAACATTATCCTCTGTAACTTCACATCATTGGATGTCATCTTACAACTCAAACTTAATCCACAAGCGGTGAAAGAAAATTAGATAATGAAAACTCAAAAGGCATCATGTATGAAGTTATCCAACAGCAATCAAACAGGCATGAGATTGATCTCTCTCTTCATCTAATAACATGAACAACATCTTCAGTTTCTTCATAATCATTTATGGTGTCCCACAGGAAGATATTATCCTTTGTTTCACCTTTCAGGAGTATCCCAACACGTTTACTCACATTTAATTGGCAATAATGTAACAAACTCCTCTGTGTCAAATGTGTGTAACAGGAAGTGAAGCCTGGCTGTATGTTTGCAGTTTGTGCTTCTGCAGTCTTTAAATCTTTCTCAATTTTTTCTTACTTTTAGAATAGTCTAAAATTAAATTTTAGTTTAAAAGAGGTGAAATTAGTCATCTGGAACATCTGTGCTGGACAGAAGCATGATTTAAATCTATACTATGTTGCTTCACTTCTGCTTAATGAGTACATAAACAGGCGATCTGCATCATCAGGAGAGTGTGGGTGAGTTTGATCAAATTTGATTGACAGTTACCCGCCAATGACCCACCAACTGTGATTAGATTCTGGTTCAAATCTTGCTAGATACTGACTGGTGCATACAGGTACATGACATTGCTAAACGAGCCCTGCCTTCTTTAAACTATTTTTTGTGACCAGGTTTTCCTAAATGATATACAGGGTGCGCATTTAGTGGCTTCAGTCTGTTACTGGGTTCCATGTGTGATTCATACAGATGGGCGACAAATGAAATGAAAAATACTGCCAGAGCAGCATCAAGGCTCCCTGGCACAGATTGTTCAAGTCTTTGAAACCTTGCCGGAGGGATGACACACCATTCTTCCATGAGATATTCCGTGATAATGGTGGTACAGAGAGCACACAATGGATGTGCATCTGGTTGGGAGGTGAAGGTGACTGTGATGGTCATAGCATACAGTATGATTCGGATCATTTTTAAACTAATCAAACAAACAACAATGAAAAGAGCCTGAAAATATCCAGTTAGCTGCCATCATGAAGGCTAAATGCTTTCATAATGAGGGAGATCAGAGGAGGATGGCAAGATTTATTCCACCCAACAGGTGGGGAACAAGTCTGCAAACATCTCTCAGTAGAAATATTGACGTGGAGCAGAGCGCCTCAGAACAAACAACTCTTTGCATGTTGAAGCAGATGGACAGCAGAAGACCAAGCCCGACAGCTAAGAATAAGATGAGACAACAACAAACACATGATCATCGTGATCATCAGAATCAGATGACTGAAGGCCCATACTGCCTGATAAATCCTGGTTTCTGTTCAAACATGCTGATAGTGGGTTGAGAAATTGGCGTAAATAACCTGAATCCATGACTCCACCATGACTTGTGTAAGCAGTGCAAGCTAGTAGAGATGGTGCAATGGTATGGGATTTTCCTGACACAATAGTAATGAACACAACAATGTACCTAAAGACGACTGCTGCTAACCAGGTAAAGGAACATGACAGTCATGACGTGACTTCAGGGCTTTTCAGTGTCTGTTAGCAGTTAGATGGCAACAATCTGCAGAAACTAAACCATATTTTCAATCCACAACTGAGGACAAGCTGGTTTGCTTTGCCTTTTATGTCTACTTGAAAGCTTTTCTTAAGTATCTCAGTTCATGATGACAAACTGTGTTTCGCAAATTGCCAAACAATTTGCAAGTAAATCAGTTTCCATTCTACACACGAGAAAACATCTGTAGTGTTTGTAGTGTTGTAGTGTGCCCTGGATTTAAGTGGGAAGAAACCACACAACATCTGATTTTGTCACTCTGTATCCAGAACATATTTTGTGCTCCAGCTCTGAGAAGGGCCATTATGTATATTTGAACAGGACCAATCTAAAAGCCTCAGGAGAGACTCCACGCTGCTCCTTAGACTCAACGGGGCCTACGAATTTTACACCAACATAGCAAGCAAATGACCAACGATGACTCAGGGCTAAGGGAGGTTCAACATAACTTGTGAAAGTGCGGCTATAATGACTATGCGATATGATTTAGCATGGATGTAAAGCTGAAGCCAAGTTTGTCTTTGCACTGACAGAAAAAGGCAGAGAGAGTTGGAGGACGAGACGGGATTGAAATTGTCTCAATTAGTCAAAGAGTGTGTGAGAGCCAGAGAGAGAGAGAGAGCGAGAGACGTCGGTAATGTCTACAGCTGTCGGACATAATTGGTTCACTTGGGACAATGACTGTGCACCCAATACTACACACACACACACACACACACACACACACACACACACACACACCCACACACATTATAATAACCTTGACTGCCTGAGTGTGAACAGAAATGTGCTATAGGTTGAAAAGCTGTACTTAGTTTTCTGTGACATGCCTCTCTCACATACACACAGAGTATATGCATTCCTATGTTTGCTCAATACTCATTGAGTAATTAGTTTCCACAGCTACAACATTATCTGAATGGGACAGCAATGTTCATTCCAAGTGTTTACAATGGGATGCAATCATGATAACTAAACACAAAAAAATGGTTTTGGACTTTAATCTACATCAGATGTGCAAGAAAGCAGGAACAGATGTGGAACATAAAACACTGCTGAGAAATAACTTTCTTTCTTTCTTTCTTTTTAAAGATATTTTTTGGGCCTTTTTGAGCTTTTATTTGACAGAGACAGCTGAAGAGTTACAGGAATATGGGGAGAGAGTGATGGAGAATGACATGCGGGAATGTGTGTGCCTCTGTACATGGGGCGGTTGCTCTACCAACTGAGCTAAACGACACCCCAATAACTTTGTTTCTTGATTTATCTCTTGTTGTTGATGATCTCCACATATAAAATCAGGAACTGGGTCCATGAATTTCTTGCAATTGTTACAAATCTACACGTAAAAGATGACCCAAACCGGAGAGAAAATTAAGTTTCCATTTACTTTCAGCAGTTAGTAACCCCTACACAAAAATTATATAATGCTGATTTCCCATCAGGTATGCCATGTATAGCATCAATATTTTTATATTCACAATGGATCATGTGACTATTGTCTGTATTATCACCCGACTGCCCTTTCCTTTAGCCTTTTGGACCTTAGGGTTAGGGCTTAGGTTTCATAGCCACAACAATACTGTTTAGGTTCACTCCCAAATGCAGCAGGCAGTTGTCTTTTGAGCAAAAAGCTCTAAAAACCTACTACTACACTACTGTAGATCGTCCAAACATTTTTGTAACAATAAGGAACTGAAAATCAAACAAGCACCCACATTTTGCGCAGAGATAGGCCAGGTTTTCTAAGGTGAGAGGGTAGGCAGGGTTTGAACTTTACTCTCAAGCTCTCTTCTGTCAGTCTTCAAACAAATAAGTCACTATGAATGAGTGAAAATCACTGCCACCCTTTAAGACGGCAGGCTGTGGTGTGGCCACACTTTTGCCCATACAGTCAGATGAACCACTTCGTTTCGAACATACCCAGACATTCAGTTTACCCTAACTCTGATCTTAACCTATTTCTAACTATCTTTTGCTTAAAGCTGGTATCTGTCATGTTTTTCAGTTGATAAATTGTTAATATATCCATGTGGTGGAATATATTTACCACACTTGGATATTCACTCAGCAACTGAGGAATCTTCATCAGTGTGCACCAGCTTGTTAGGGCTCATCTCGTCTATCTTGGGTGAATGACTAATGACAATGCGTACTAGAAACAATGCATCTCACATTAGTTTTCTCATTTTGTCATGCACCAAATTTGAGGAGCGCCCAGTTTATCACTTGGCTTTCCAGTTTGTGGTATTGTAAACTGCAAAGTCGTAAACAGAAGGCACATGCAATATTACGATACTATGGCATGGTAAGATTTATGTACATAAAACACACTAACTCTAGCACTGTTTCTCCTTTGTATGCTCTCTCTGTCTGCATCCCTTTGTCTGACACACACACACACACACACACACACCACACACACTTCCATTTCCACTGGTGAAATAATGCATATTTGATCTGAAGTCTCAGAGTTATGAATAATACACAGAGCAGCCTACAGAGAACTTAAAAGCTGTGTGTGTGTGTGTGTGTGAGGGAGAGAGAGAGAGAGAGAGAGAGAGAGAGAGAGAGAGAGAGAGAGAAACTGACATATACATGCAGCAGGATAAAGACTTTGATTTTGACAGCTAACAGAGTTGGTGTCCTGTTGGCTCAGCCGCTTCAGGTGAACAACATACTGTATAAGCACAATGTCCAGGTTCAAACCCCCTGCTGACTCCTCCAAACTGACACTCCAGCTTCAACTATGAACTATTCAAAAATGTGTACATGTTCAAATACATTACATCATAATCCGTTTTTATACACGAGGAACAGAAATCAATGAGTATGTTGTGTTGGTGTTATGGAATTTTCTATCCTTAGGTTACACTGGGTCACGTGTGGGCCTTGAGGTCCTCGGCAGTAGTAGTTGTTTGGCTTTGTCTGAGAACAGTAGGTGCCGGCCTATCTCAACGTTGTGGTGACCAGGGTCGAAGGAACCGAATGTTGCTTTCCTAGACATAATAGATAGCTTGCTGTTGATGTTTCATTAACAGTAAACAGACAACAGAGGCTCCAGACTAGACTGTGTTAACAGTATTGTAACATAGGTAAAAACATTCTCTTTTACTATTTCTGGGCGTATAGTATTTGTGGTCTTATTAGTAGGGGTTTAAAGCCTGACCACCAGCATGAGTTCGGCAGAATGTGAGAACGACTCAGGTACTTCTGATGTACTTTGAGAGTGTCTCTAATTCTCCTTGGCCAAGCTTCAATAAATACTACAGCATAAGACATCAGAGGCTCAGTTGGTACTCTTGCACTGAGGCTTTGGACTCCTCACATGGAGAAACATGAAATGTTGTACACATTGTTATAACAACGGATGGAAAACTTTCCATGAAATTATGTATTTTAGAAATATAACTAAAATACCAAAGAAATCAAAAAGTTTTATTGAAAATAAAAATAAATAAATACATAAATAAAGATGAATATATAAGCTTTCCGACTGTTGCTTCCTTCCCATTATCTGCTGCCTCTTCAGTGAAAAGCAATAACAAGAAATTGAGCCAACAAGCTCCGTGATAATGATGGACAACTCTGACAAAACTTGAATTTTGCATAAGGCACCCATGAGCAAAATACTCCTCAATAAAATCAAATGCGAGACTAGTGAAAGCCCTTTGTACATACAGAATGAGGTTTCTGCAGGACACTGATATTATTAACCATGATGATGAAACACGCATTCAGGAGCAAGTTTAGGCAATAAAGACACAAGGCAATAAAAAAGATGGTAATATTTCCTTCTGGTTGGGAGTGTGGAAACAGGGCAAAACAAATGGAGACAAGTGACACATAGTAATTTACTCTCTGTAACAGTAATATGCTAGTAGCTGCAGCAGGAGCCCAGCACGGCATCGTAATGTCTACATTATTTGGATCAAAGTAGAGAAATCATATTTCATAACTTAAACAAGCACTCTGTAGGATAAGCCCAACACAGATGTTACTAATGGTGTTAATGATTAGGATTCCTGTTGTGACAACAGTTTTTTTTCACAGCAGATAGCTGTGATAACAGGACAGATGTTATGAATAATATTAAGAAGTCAATGTTCTCTCTTAAACAGCCCACTTGTGTTCTCTCTCTCTCTCATGTGTGAGAGTTTGCTAGCAGGTGGTGGCGGAGAGTGTGTCAGAGAACGACTGAGGGATCTCTCTGCAGGTCTGCAGGTGAAGCACTGTTTGGGGGTGCAAACAGGTCATGGTGTCTGGCAGCAACCAACGCTGGCCTGGTTGTTTGAGTCACAGCGAGTAAGGGGTTAATGAAACTCACCCACTGTTGGTGTGAACCTTCTTCTGTGTTCTCTTTCGTTGGAGGAAGGTCGTTTTGTGGTGGTGGAGGTTGTTGAGGTTGGTGAAAGTGTGAAGGCAGCGTCAAGGGACTGCTGACCGCTGAAAGAGATCAGGAGGACAGGGCAGAGGTCAACAGATGATCAGAAGCCCATCACTTCCACTGCTGCCGTTACAGGTCTCAGTCAGTCAAAAGTAGACTGCACACAAGAGGCACAAATTGAGTATTTAGCCAGTAGAGAGCAAGTGACGATGCAAGATGATGGGACACTTTTTAAAGTAGTACCTACAAAAATCAAATCAAATGAGGCCTCCACAAAGGGAAAAATGTTTAGAAAAACAGACAAAAAAAGGAAACTTCACTTGAGATAGTGAACGAGAATCATAGGATTGATCTACTCCAGATGGGTAAAGAATGAAGAATGGTATATTTCTAGAAACAATAAAAGGCAAAACAGATGTGGATGTGGATGAATTGTTCCCTTGATGTTCACTGAAACAGCACAGTGCTTGATGAGAAGGAGAGGCATTGATGACTCAGGAAAATGGTAAAATAAAAAAGCTACAACACCAAGAAACAAATGAAGTGTTTAACGATTAAATTTGGTTACAGTTTGTGTTATTAACTTTTCCTTACACCATGTGTAGTTTCGCACTGCAAGACTCTTAAAACCAAATGTGCTGACATTGCTTTTTCCTCAGTAGACTCACAGTAGTGTTGATAATAAAGTTGAGTGGCAGAGGGAGTGGGAGGGAAATGTTATTTAGAGTTCAATTAGTGGAGGCAATGCTTTTTACCAACTTCCTAAAGAGTCATTAAAGAACGCAGTGCAAAATATAAGAGATCAATTACAGCTGTTCCTGTTTTTTTTAGTCTCGAGAGGAAATTTTAATTGTAATGTTGACAATTTAGACGGGAAGCATCTTGAACCACATGCACAGCCTTGAAAACTCCTTAAGCGCATTACTGAGACACATAAGCTGGTTGATGTGTGCCGTTCAAAGCGTGGTTGTACGAGGCAGTATTCCTGGGCACATGCTAAAAATAATTATGCAGCACTGAGACAGACATTAAAAGATCAAATAAATATTAAGAGACTGAGTATATGAAAACTACAAGGGGGACTGAAGCCATATTCAGGCACTCAAAGACAAAAGAAATGCACTGGCAGATATACTCAGGATCGAGCACCATGACTTCAGGACATACTGAAAATGGATGCTCCTTACATTTTCCTTCTTTAATTTAGAGAAAGAGAACGGTCAGAGTCAGCTTACATACTGCATCCAGACAGCTGCTGACATATTCTTTTAAAATCAGGAGGAGAGGTGTTAATTTGGAGTAGTAGTAGTGAGTGGGACCACCTTGTGTCATAAGAATTTCTCACCAACTTGGACGAGGTATTACTATCAACATGACATCAACACATCATGCTGGACCAGAATTCTCACTTTCTCTTCAGGATTTACAAGTGGTATTCTCAAGTATGGAAAATGGAAAAGCTCCTGACGGTCTCTCCGTGGATTTTTAAAAGCTTTTTGGTTCACGCTGGGGAAGGCAGGAAGTACCTGATGTTTTTAATGGCACTGTTAAAAGATGAGTGTTTCCAATGAACTCACTTTTTTCCAAAAAGCAACTCAACAAGACTAAAAATGATGGACCAAATTGTACATTTTGAATAAACTGCATTCCTGGCAGATATATTATGCTCTAATTCATGGTCATTTGATCATAAATTAGAAATTAGAAATGCTGTTAATACGATGGAGCATCAGTACATCTGGAGCGTATTTTTTGTGCTTTTGGTTTCTTCTACAGAGATAGTAAACATGTACTGAAAATAAATGGTGGCAGTGCTGTTTGCTCGAGAGAAAAAAAAAGGCGTCTGGTAAAGAGGTTAGCGTAGATGCTGCTTACACATACACATTGCTGAAAGGTTTGTAATAATCTCACTATTGAAAATATATGATGATGAGTGCGTACCTTGTATACAAAGGCTCCTTACCATAACAGTTTTCCTGTCTTTAGCTGTCCTAACAAACAAAAACAACGGGAGGTAGTTTAGGTACAGTAAATGGCAATGGTCATTGCCACAGATGTCACATAGAGGGTGAACTGAGGCCATGCTTCTTGATGAAGTTGCAACATTTTTAATGAGATTTGGTACAATGAAGGTGCTCTGTTCTTCTTATATAATAGATTTTAAGAAAGGTTTACATTTTTATATTAAATATAAATATATATTTCCAAATATCAAACTATCTACCTGATATTGCACTGATCACTGTCAACTGTAAGTAATACATTGACAACCCTACTTATACTTGAACTATCCCTTAATAATTATCCAGCTAACTGGAACTAGTCAGATTTCAAATTTGGCTAAACAAAAAATGTAAATATTGCAAAATGTATTCATACTCACCAAATGTTAAGGTTCCTATAAATATTAGTAACAAGGCTACAGCCATGATGACGTGCCAGCCATGAATGTCCGGACAAACTTTCATGACAATCCATCAAACAGTTTTTAAGATATTTCAGCCTGGACCAAAGTTATAGAGCGACTCACATTTCCATCCCTAGAGCCATGCTGGCAGCATGGCTAATAAATAATGTAAGCAGACACCATAATACTACTAGAAAAAGTTAATTCTGTGCTCTATATTTTTATTTGGATTTCTATTATTGTGTTGTAGTGCGAGCTATCAACCAGTGACTCATAATTATAGTTTTATGACTCACCTTCTCTTTTCAGGGCTGAGGATCAGAGACAGCTGTAGTGGTCTTCATAACTGTAATCTGGAATCCTGCACAACAAACAGAAGTAGAAAGTAAAAAATCACAAGATAGGTGTAATGCAGATATTCTAAAGATCTGAATACAATTTATAACACATTACTAAACTAACTCTAAATGTATTGCAGACAATATTTGGTGAGGCATGTCCACAGAGGAAATTATAAACTGGATAAAGGGACTTAATTAGATTCCTGTTCCTGTTTTCTGCATCATATCTGAAAAACAAATCAATCAGGAAATAGTAAAATTATTTGAGTATTAGCAGTGTTAGTTGTAGTAAGCCTATCAGTAACAGTGGCAGTAGACAGTATGGTAGTAATAGTTGTGTTAATGATAAGGAACTTAAGAAGGGAACTAAGGACTATTTATGGCCATGTGTTACAACATTAAAATATTAAAACATGTAGACAGAAACTATACTCGAGCTGCTTTTTAGACCTTTAATAAATTTAGGCTGAAATATACTGTCATATTCTTGCACATCAGCTTGCACTACAGCTCCTTTGTTTTTAGATGATACTGTATATATATTTATATTGTTTATATTTTAATACTTTTTCTTACCTTCCTATGTTTTTTATATTTTTCTTTTTTATTAATGTTTATTCTGCACCAATTACACCAAGTTGAATTCCTTGTAAGTGCAAACCTACTTGGCAATAAACTTGATTCTGATTCTGAAAAACCCACAAATTAGTATTCCTCTGTACAAAATACATCCTGTGCAAATAAAGTCATGCAAATTTATTCTGAGCAAACAACAAAATACCGTCATTATCCTCTTCATCCTTTGCATTTTCTCCTATATCTTTATTCTTCTCTCCCATGTGCACCATGTGCATCACATCTCTGCACCTTGTTCCCCAACCTAAAACATTTTCCAACATATTCACCTTCAAAGAAAATCCTCCTTCTTTCGCTTCCCTACTTCTCTCACTTTATCTCCTCCCCATGGGGTCTCTCTCTCTTTTATCTCTTTCCTTCCTAAAAATCCCTCATCTGTGAGGCCTCTCCTAAATTAGTAAGAAATGAAATAGACGATGAGAGACGCTGTGATCCTCTGTTTAATCCTCGTGTTATTCTTAAAAGGATCACTCAGGTCTCAACAGAAGGCATCCCTTTAATGAAGGGGATACATTTTTTCATTTCAAAGAGAGATGAAATGCAAACAAGTTTTTAAAAATCGAAGGACAGCTGTAAATTTGTCAGTGTAGGTGTGTGTGTGTGAGAGAGGGATGGCTTACATTCAAAGTAATTATTTCTCTGCATACCTTCATCATTGGCCAGACACAAGCGACTGTTTGCTGTTAAACTACACAAAGCTACATCTCACACACACTTGCTCCAAAATAGCAGCAAGAAATAACAGCTTGGAAAACTGCCTGCTCTGTGATGATTTAAAGATACCAAAGAGATGAGAGAGGCAGAAGATTTACTGTAACAGTCTAGAGACAAGATGGCGTACACACAGAAAGTATGCATGTGCTCTTTCCACAAACAAAACTTTCATAGAATGTGTGTGTTCGTTTAGCTGACGTTTTATTTGGTGGCTTCTTTTCAGCACTTCACAGAGAACAATGTTTACTTCAAGATTTTTTTTCTTACAGTAAAAGACTACTGTTAGAATATGTCACGGTATCAAACCAAACACAGAACACATCTGGTTTACATCTAAATAAGGTCAAACAGGCATGCCTATCTATTTATCTGTTTAAGGCTTGTGCATGTGTGCCGCTCCATGATATTTAATGAGCAACATTTTAACCAGAGAACTACAATTCAAGTTTGGTAAAAACCACTTTATTTGTTTAATTTGTACATCAGTTTGGCCTCAGTTTCCTCTGGGTAGAGTCTACATTTGGTGATATTTAGGAGGCTGTTTGTGTTTTGTTATTTTGGCTCTATGGATGACAAGGTGGGACTGTTGGTTCCAAGCGGCAACCTCCGTGGCTGTGAAGTGAAACCTCACCTGATGCAGATGTGCCAAAAACTGCATTTCCTCAAATTACCTCTTGAGGCTGGCTACAGTACAAGTCAATCTCCATAAGCGCCCATGTTAAAATGTCCAACTTCACGTTTACATCCTGGTACAAAAAAACGGTTTTCGTCTGAAGTCTGAATTTTTACAGAACTCATCTGTTCAAATTACATTAAAGTTATGCATAATTAATGATGAGGCTGCTTTGATTGACAGGGAGTCAGACACTGAACTATCTCAACAACTGCTGGGTGGATGGCTTTGAATCTTTTCTTCAAACATTCATGGTCTCCAAAGGATGAAGCCAGCTGACTTCAGTGGTCTGCTGCCACCATAGGTTTGACATTTTTGGTTATTATCCACAAAGATGTCAATATGAACTGGTACATAACTGGCACAAAAGTCATCTATGGTTCCTATACACCACTAGCGGCAATATTAGGTATTTGAGCTGGCGAGTGAGATGTCACAATATCTATTGGATGGATTATTACATTCCCATCGGATGAACTGTAATGAGTTTTGTGATCTATTATCAGCTCAATTACAATTTGTCCAACACTTTAGTTTATGACCAAATACCTGCAAATCTAATTACATACTATAGGGAATTTTAACAATTTGCTGTCTTGATTCAATAAAAGAAAAGGGGGGGACTATTTTCAGCATTAACTTGTGCTTTTTGCTCCCTTAAATGCAATATGAAAAATAACTGACAGTTCTAACTGGATCTACGTAGATCAAAGTCACTAAAAAGGTATTGTATGTAATAAGCATGTTAGTCTTCAGCCTGTATGAAAATAATAAAATAAATATATGATTCACTGACCAACATCATAAATGTCTTGTAAAACAGAGGTTGGACTATGTGTTCTGGTGTAAGTGTGGGAAAAAAAGCAGAGCACTCCTCTGTCCACAAAGCTGTATGGACGAAGGTCATTTGAAATGAAACAGACTATGGGCCGAGTTATTTTCTTCTCAGCAATACCATGTTAGCATTGTCAGCAAGTTAGCATGCTGATGTGCTGATTTAGCTACAAGCACCGCTGTGCATAAATACATCCTCAAAGAGCTGCTTGCATAGCTGTAGACTGCCTTGTCTCTTTAACTACACATTACAGCTTCCATAATATGCAGTAAGCATAGTGCTTGTCTATGAATTTCAAAATGAAGTGTCATGCAGACGAGGGAGATAAAAGGAAAAAAGTGAGAGGACTCAGAAAGTGGACAAGAAGAAAAAAGATGGGGAAATAAATGGAAGATTAAAAAGAGACAGACGGGAACTAATCCTATTTTCCATCTTCCTCTTCCTCACTCCCTTTATCTCTACTCTCTTTCATTGTAACCTCCTCAGCCTCGCCACCAAACCCTTCCTCCCTGTCCCAGCTCTCTTAACACCCTCCCCAGTCCCCCTCCTTTTGTCTGAAGTTAAATGACCCCACTCAGAACAAGAGCATCATCCTGGGGAATAGATAACCTTTTAGTCCATCCTTTTAATCTCACTCACACACAGGTCCTCTCTTTGTCTGACTACTTTTGTCTCCTCTCTCTTCTCCATCAGTCTCTGCCTGTGTATGTGCATGTACAGCAGACTCAAATTTCAAAGTAAATAATAGAAAGACTTTAATTAAAAGCCTCCCTATTGCATCTCTGCTCTCTCTCCCTCTCAGAGACAAATTAATGTTTGGGTAAGTGACATTATACTTGTAGGTAACAATTTTTCACCTCCTCTCCGTGTTCTCCCACTGCTCCTTAAACCTGGTGACACAGATGTGAGGTGCTTCAACAAAGTGCTTGTGTCAGAATAATATTTAAATTAATGTGATCCTTGTTGGAGCTCATCATTTGCTTGTCTCTGGACAGCAGTAGGACTGTGGTTGTATTGCTAGACTGTTGATTCAGCTCCCTGGTGTACGTCTGTGTCGTGTGTACTGGAGTTCGTCGCCCCCACCGCTCCCCAATGGACATACACACTCATTCATGCACCACTCCGCTCTCCTGCAAATACTCCCCGTGTGTTAACACTTAAACTTTACACATTAAACTGAATGTAATATAAAGTAACTCTGCATGTTTGACTGAATAAAACCTGACAAGATCACACCAGTGACCCTGTGAAGCTGTTGATGTCTTTTCACACCAGAACACTAAATTGACGGATGGATGAAAAATTAACTTCACACTTCTTAGATCCTTACCACAAGAGGAGCAAAGATGTCAAAGTCTGGCCTGAAGGTAGTGTGAAGGCAGAGTTTATTCTCTGAACTGTGGACAGAGTGGACATTTTGTCAGTTTGTCAGGCTCATCTCTACAGCATCGAAGGTGACTCACCTTTCTGTTCTGAGCCTCAGCTGTGCCTTGAGCCAGATACTGATGATGTGTAACACTGTTGAATTTCTTATAGTTATGCATTTTAAAGTTCACCTGAACTCACCTTTGGTCAGCATCTACTTGGGCCGAAGTGACATTAGCTGGTCTGCATGCTGTTTAATGTGCTGCAGCTCAGCCTGCAAACTGACATAGACGGATCCCTAGCAGTAGTTAGATAGTAGTAGTAACTTGGGGGCTCAATCACTGAATCAAAATATGTGATGTAAACATTTCTTCCTTTTTCTTCCAAAATAATGCAATTTCAATTCAGTTGGACTTTCAGTATGTCTATGTATATTAACAGAAAATCGTGACGATTCAGAGCCAGGCCACTCGTGAGGCTGCAAATTAAAAACAAACAGAGGAAACCTTGTTTAACTACTAGTAATTTGTGAAACATTTTACCGGTTACGTTACTTGAGAGCTGCTAAAGAAATAACACAATGCATGAGATTTAAGCACCACTCCACACATAACCATGTTCTCTAAAGCAGCCATTATGCTTAAATACTTGATAGTGTTCTACAGGAGGATGCTTTTGAACAGCTGTTCAAAGAAAACTTTAATCCATGGTGCTTTTCACATGTATTAGTATCATCAGAGTGAAATGTGTCATTATCTGTGTCCTTCTTCTTCTAAATATAGCAACTACTGATCAACCAATTTCAATTTCAGATTTAAATGAACAGCTTCTGGTTAATCAGACTTACGTGGATGGAGATAATTTAGCTGGTTGAACAGACACAGACCAGTATTTATTCAGGTCTAATTATATACGTTTGCAACAGGAGGGGACAGGGGTGTAAAATCTTAAAGCCCTGCCTTGTTGTTATGAGGACTTAATAACTTGAGGTTCAGGACACTGGATCAACAGTGGGATTGGACAAAATGACAATATGTACTGTCAGAGATTTTTCTTCACTGTTACTCTTGACAATGTTGGATTTACAGGATTGTTGCATAAATGTGATGAGGTCATGTATATAATCCACTGGATTATCCAGAAATGAGCATGCCCACCTGGTAATTTAATCTATAAATGGTCCCGGAATTGATGTACTATCTGATGTACTAATATCATGATTAAAAATTACATGCAGCATGACAGCAGATTTGATCCATATTGCACGCAATAGATACATATTTTCAACTACAGAGCAAGTGTTGTTGTGGTAGATACTAAAATCCATTGAAATGGGTAGTTTAGCCAATAATTATATTATGTAGACTGAGACTTTTCTGGAGCAACATAAGTAATGGACCTGCTAACAATAAAGAAAAGTCAGACAGTGGGTAGACACTACTTATGTGATAAATACCTTCTGTCCTGCATCATGTCATCAACAGACTTGAAGACAAACAGTCATTTTTAATCACATTGTTTCTCATATCAGCCCATGTTGATCCATTTAAGACAGCGGCTCATCTATATCCCTGCTGAGAGTAATATTGTGTACTTCAAATATTTCACATTACCAGCTGGAATATTATTACTGTTTATCTCCACTGTGACTGCAATTAATCACAGGGATTACAGCAGCAGATCTTTGTCTAGGAACTGGAGATTAAAGGAGGAAACCTGCATGATGAAATTTTACCTTTATCGCATCTGTGTGTGTGTGTGCGGTGTGTTTAAATGCCTCCACAGTTACATACACACACACAGCAGCCACTGACTGATGAGGACCCTCGCTGTGTGCATGTCTCTGTGGGTAAACATAATAAACTGGCCACTCTTATGTAACAACGCTGTCAGCCCTGATGCTAAAATGTCACCATAGCAACAGAATAAGCTGCTGCCGAGCATCTCTCTCTCTGCCTTTCGCTTCCTCTCTCTGCTTCATTATTCTGTCCTCACCTTTGTTCCTCACCTTGTCTTCCCCCTCTCCGAGCTTTAATTCAATATAAATGGGCTTCACTGAAATGAAATATGCAAGTACACTCTCTCCCTCGTTTCCTCCCCTCCAGTCTACTTTCCTGACTTCCAACTGCTTTCTCTCTCCTCACCCCTCCTCCCCCATGTCTCATTCCCTCAGGTCTCTTTCATCACATCTCTCCCTCTCTCTCTCTCTCTCATATCCACCCACCAGGTCTCTCTACCACTCATGCTCCCCGTCCTCTCTCACCGTCTGGTCTTCTCTTTCCCTATTCCTCATCTGTGTCCTCCTGTCAATCCATGTCTCTTTGAACAACAGCTTAATTAGCGGATTAATTATTTCTAACTGTTTCTGCCTCTTCTCTTCTCTCCCCCCCATGTCCCTGTCAATCCCTCTCTCCCTGACTGACAATGTGATAGATTTAATTAACGGGAGATAAAATGCCAAATATTTTTCTGCCTGTTTTCCATTCTCTCTTTCTTCACTTTCCTCACTTTTTCCTCTCCCTCTGTCTCACACTTCCACCCACCATCCTTTCTCGTTTTTTGTCTCACGATTAGCCTCTAAGCAGCTCTAATCTCTCTGAACACACTCTCTCATTCCTCTTTGACATTACCAATAAATCAATCAGGGACAGACTGATATATAAGAGATGACTTTCCCAATCATTCATTTCCTGTGCATTCCTCTTTTCACCCTCGGACCTGTCAATGTCTTATCTCACCAACTGCAGGCTAATTAACGTTAAATTTAATCTGTCATTATCTCAATGTCTTTTGTCCCTCTCCTTCATGCCAGCTTTACCTTCAAGCACCAGGACATGGATGTCTGTCAGAGAGAGAAAGAGCAACAGAGCAGTAATGAACAGCATGTACCGATGTTCTGCTTCCTGTCACTCTGCCTGTCTGACCGCTTACTCTTCTCAATGTTCTTGTGCATTTTGCTCTTTTCAATCCTAAAATTTGCTCTTCTCGCCCCCTGCTCTTTCCTTATTTATGCTCTACAGACACTGGGCAGAAATAGCCTGGACAAGAGCAAACTGTGTATTCAGTATAGTGTGAAAAGTGTAAGATTTCAAGTAAGACAGAAACAGGCAAAAATACTAAAGAAAAAATACTTTGTCTTTGCAGCACTTAAAACTTTTGCTGTTGGAAATTGAACAAGTTCAGGATGAGAGAGACTTTTGATAGTAGTCTCAACACGAGGAGATCAAAGAAGGATCGACTGTCTCCAGATTATTTAATGATGTAAAAAACTGACATTTCTCACAAGTGAAAGAAGTAAGCAATGTTATTGAGTAACTTACGTGGCCTAAACAGCAACCAGGAGGAGTTGCAACAACACTGGCAAAATGATACAACAATAACCATATATATCAGAGTATAGAATATATATCACCATGTTTAAGTACTGAAATAAATATACTTTCTTTCATTTCACTGACAACAGTTAAAGAAGACCCAATACAAAGACATTTTATAGTTGCAATACCTTCCCAAAGATACACATGTAGACTATATAACATTATGATGCACGAGTAACACTGGAGCTGATGTACACGTCCTCAACAATGTAAGCACAGTTTGATGGTAACCACGTGGAGACAACAAGAACAGTGATTGATCAGTGTGGGCACAGACTGGTCCAGATCGCTGCTGCCTTTCAGATGCTGCTGATTTTGAAATTGTATTGATCACTTTTTAAAGCTTTAAATTGCAGATTTATTGACTCCCAATGTTTCTTCTCAGTGGATGCAGCTCTACTGTTAACTTTTTAGTTTTAGGCAACAAACTACTTGGTTTGGTTTGGGAGAAGATCGTGGTTTGGATTAAAACAAAAGTCAAAGTTGATTTTTGGTTTCACACAGCACATGAACAGTAGCTTTCTGGCAAAAAGCCCCGAAAGCAAACCGAGGGTTACCACTGAGACACGACCCAGACAGTGGAACACTCTACTTATTGAAATCAGACAGCCTACATCAATAACGTTGCTTAAATCCCTTCTTAAAACTTTTGTTTATCGCAATGCTTTCATAAATATTTAATAGGCCGCTACATTATTCCCACTCTTGCCATTTTACAGTTTGTATTGTTGTTTTTATTGCTGGTTTGGGTTTTTACTTCAGTTTTTTTTCTTCCATGTTAAGCTGTTTGTAACCTTGTTAAGAAAAGTGCTATACGAATACATTTTTTATTAATATTATTGTTATTATAGTGAAGATTACATAAATAAAATTACAGACAATAATTTAACCATTTTACATTTAATCAAATTGACCCAAAACACATGAATTCATTGACAGTATGGCAAAACCTCGACATCATCACAGTACCATCATAACTCCGAGCAAGTTAAAGAGAGGTTCATTAATCTGCTTCCTGTGATGTAAGAGAAAATACAATAATGTGTAAAAATAATTACTTACGAGGTATAATATCAAATTTTCCAGCGGTCAACAGTTAACAGGTTAAGTCCCACACTGAACTATAAATGAATCCCTATGCCGGATGCTTTTACAGAAGATAGAGCAGAAGCTCTATGTGGAAGATATTTTAAGTGATTGGGGCTGGTGTTTTTCTGTTTCTCTCAGCTCTCCTTTGTGTTTGCATCAATGCCCATCAATATCTTAGCGAATGCACACTCAAGCAGAGTGTCTTTGATTGTAGGTAAATGTCACACGTCTTACATAATGCTGCAAGCACCAAATCTCATTAACAAAGCCTCGGTAACTATGGCAATGAGAATCATTGGCGACCCCTGATGTAACTTATGCTAAAAAGGCCAAGAGGTTGCTATGACAACTGGCAAGAAAACAAGAAAGAGAGAAGGAGTGGAAGTTGGATCTGGTTTTCTTGAAGCCTGCATACATTCACAAACACACACTCACAAAACACCTCTAGGCACACAAACAAAACAACAGAAGACATAATTTATGATAAAAATAACAATTAGCATATTAGTTTTCTACTTCCAGTCCCTTTCTATCATCATCATTATCATCCTCTGCTCCAGGACCATCCCCCAGCATGTATAACACACACACACACACACACACACACACACACACACTGTAGACTGTAGTGACAGCCTGACTGCAGCTTGTTAGAGCAAATTCACATGAATGTTGATGAGGAGTAATATCTGAACACTCTGTTCTGCTGTAAAAGAACCTGTTCCTGTCATCTCAGGAAGTGGAGTTCCTGGAAACCCTTCGCTTTTGACGTCTGTGTCGTCTCTCTCTATCACTCCATCTCCAACATCATCTTTACGCTTTTCTACCGAGCATAAAAGCACTGCAACACTTGACCTAAGTTGACTGCTCTCTGTAACGTCTGTGCTTTTGTACGGACGTATCATAGACCATCCAGGAGCCTGTTTTTTCCCTGCGGCCTGTCTGTGCTTGAACGTCTGACAGCTTCCTGCCAACTGTGTGTGCTAATTACAAGATAAATTAGCGTGAGGAGTGCCTCTCCTCATCTTTTAATAATGGACTGCCACAGAGGAAGGTATTATAAGCTGTAGCCGGACAGATACACCTACCCAGTGAAACCAACAACACCAACTTAAGCTGCTCAAAAACAAATCCAAATACATGTGAGGCACACACACAACTGGAGAGAAAAATAATTAGGATATACTGCAGAGGAGGACATAAACCAGGTACAGACAAAACCCAGGAGAGGCTCCGCTTATGAAAACAAATGATATTAAGTAAAGAGCTGTAAATGAATTAGGCTAAGTGAATTTAGAAAATGGATGAGTGCATGTAAATTAATTGATTCAGTCTCAGAATAAAAATAATAGATGCACGGGTAGGAGAGAGGTCATTTGAGGTAAAATATGTATGAGGGAAATTACAATTTCTACTGCACATTTTGTAAGTAAAAGGATGGATGGATGGATGCTGATTTAATTAGCCAAAAATAGCCAATCCACACATAAAAATACTGCGTTAATTACTTTATTGTGGGTCGACTAATTGATTAATTAGCTACTCGTTCCAGCGCAAAAGTTGGATAAACGGAAAGACAGACAGGCCGCTAACAAAAACATCACACTTCTGACATTTCCAAACACAAACTGTCTTCCTGTTCCTTGATAAATAAAAGCTTGATTCTTAATTGGAGTACTAAATGACTACACTGTTTACTGACACAATCAGCCAGTGGCATTAAAAATATTACTTAAGATGCTAAACATGGAACATATTTGCACTTTAAAGCTGAAATCCATAATTTTCCTGCTGCTTACTGACGCCCTCTGCAAGTAAATACTAATTACAGGCGTCTGGAGTCTGTAAAAGAAAAATGTAACATTTCTAAAGAAAGTGGAAAAACACAAGCACACGTATTTGTCTATATGCTGCGTCCAAAAGACTGTAACTGTGATTTCTATCTCCCAAAGGACTCGCAACACTGTTATCTGCTCCTTTTAAAACCTCCTCTTTATTACATTACAACGTTTGGAGTCCAAATTGGCTTGTCATCAGGTACAGAAACTAAGAATCGATCAATGTGGAAAAAAGACATTTTGAAGTTAGAAGAGTGTCTTGTGGGCGATACAAATGTGACATTTCTCACATCATTAAACAGGATTAACAGACACACTCTGTTAATGCAATAATGTGGTTTTGGAAGCTGCACATCACAAACAAAAATCACTTTCAAACGCATAAACATCTCACATTACCCAGAATTATCTCATCTTATGTCAGATATATATTTGCAACAAGGATATTTCTCTTTACTTGTTAGACAGGAGTAAGTTTTATTTATATTTCATACCAATTAGACGGCCTTGGTACCATGAGAAAGAGACAGAGGGAGTCGATTTGGTTTCATCTCACTGTAGAATCAATGAAACACAGGATCCGTTCTCACAGTACTGACGACACACACAAACAACCATCCACCCACACATCAGACCGTACGAACACACACACACATACAGATACACTTATCAAAGTGCTCACATCTATACCAGCAGACAAACAGAAAGATGAGGGAGAATTTATGATTCTGTGCGTTGGCAACAAAAACATGAGCAACTGAAGAAGACAGGATGACAACAGAGTATGACGCGATGAAAACCTGAGAAAAGTGTTGAGGTTAACCCAGAGGAAGCTTTCTCCGAAGACTACCCACGTCTCCATCACTGATCCTTCACTGACACAACCCTGATGCAGCAGCTTTCTGTCTGCTTCCACTGATTCATTTTGTTCTGCAAAAGTTTAGCAATAAATAACTGATACAAGTGTGGTCCTATTTTGTGCTTGTATACATTCTGACAAATATCAACGAGTGCTTTGGCAGCAACAGTACACATGAGAAAATAAGAGATAATGAGAGAGAGAGAGCAAACTGAAGGAAGGGCTTGTTAGCCTGACAGGAACCCAAAACCATCCTTTAAACTTTTTCTCGGTTTTGTTGTACGTCCTGAACTAGAAGAAATTGGCAAAATGATCCAATATTCCTCCCGGCAATCAGGGCAATAGTCTACTTGGATCTGGAGGAACATTTAGCCAGTTATGGCTGCTCAGAGGAGATTTTCCAGGAGATTTTAAAACACAGTTTCACTTCCTCTTTCCACAACAGCCATGCTAATGTTTCATGAGTCATGTATAATAAATAAATCTCTTTTGCATGTTTTAACATTCTGTTTCTCTATTTTATGTTCTTGTTCTGTTGATTTAATTAAACATTAGTAGAACACCACAAAATCATGCGTTCAGACTTCAAAGATGTCTCCGTCGCTCTCACACAAGCCTCCACAAACTGATCAATAAAAAAGCAGACACACATGCAACCACAAGAACACAGCTAATGATCCCCAGCTAATTATTTATTTGAACATGAAGCAGAACGTCTAGATTTGCAAACACACATGCATAACCTTCTACGTACCACACTCAAAATGCAGCGTGTGTGTATCCTCCAGAAATAGCTCCAGCGCGCCCCAGTCAATCATAAAACAAGCACTCACGACCATAAACACACAGAAAGACAGAAGCACACACACATTTCTTCACTAAAAATAAACCCATTATCTCCTGATCAATCAGAGTAACAACAAAGCGAATCAATTCTATTGATGGTGATGACAGCATCACTCAATTAGTCGACACTTCTCACGGGCTGGAGCCAAATTACGCTCGTGATTTTATCACCTTAAGCCTGCTTTCTCTCCCATGAGACCGGAGTGCTAGTGTGTTTAAATGAGTCTCCACATGACGAGCGTACTGATGCTGAGATCTGAGTAAGCAACTGTCAAACTACACCGAGGGCAGGGGTACCTCAAGTGAGAACACACACACGTTCCCGTGGAGCAAACACAACCTACTTTTGGTTTAACGCCAGCTTGTTAGCTTGTTAAGATGTGGTCCAATAAAACTGCGGGTGAAAACATTTGGTTTACCCAGTAGAAGCTTTTAGATACATTTTGATCTTAACATTAGGGTGGTTAGCCTTTTCAGAAAAAAATGTAAAATCTGAATTTCTCATTGTATCATTTTCAACAACAAAAGTTGTCTAAAACTCACGGTACATTAGATATTTCCCTTAGGAGTTGGTGGAGACACAGTGAATATTGGACTTCACCGTCCAGATGAATGCTGTTAGATGAGTAAATAAGCAACTATTGCTAACAAGTTTGCCATCTCTGATATATGTTGTATATTAGTGCTGTGTGTTTCCACTGCCCACAGAATCAAAATCAGTTATTGCAAGTTTATTATAGAGGGATGTGTAAAACATTTTTAAAGCCATCCAGTATTTACATGTATTTAAATTATTGTCCTCCACCCTGACAGTTATGTGTTTATCAAACAGATGGTGTGATCACACAGAAAGCGAATGCATTTTTTCATGTGGGTAGATTACATAAAAAGTCAATGCAGAGACGCAAATATGAATTTTACGAAAGTAAAAGTATGAATAACAGCAAAATCTGTTTTTTTGGGGGGGGCTCATATCACTGTAGTAAGCCAGAATGGCAAATGTTTATGAGGACAGACAGAACAGATGAGGAAACACAGATGATCCTGCAAGTAATTCAAGGCAATCATTTGCTTTGCTTTTTGTGTGAACACACCATAAAAACAAGTCTGTCCTTTCAACAGGGGGCAGTTTGGATTTAAGCTTTAGTTGTAAACTGACTTTTGTCTGTCCTCATTTTATTGTAACAATACAGTCAAGATTGATGCTGTCAGTTCCATTTTAAAGTAATCAATACTGATGAAAAAGGTATCGGTTGGTGGAGATAAACAAACAAAGGGCAGACACAGAGAGAGGGAACAGACAGAAGAAAAGACATAGAGAGATAAGACACATTAGAAACCTGATTTCCAGAGAGGGAGGGATCAGCTGAAAAAAGTGTGTAATGTTTTATGACACAGTGAGCACTAAGGTCTAAGGTTCAATGATCAAAACATTACTCCACCGCACACACAGACAGGACAAAAAACTTCAACCTGTTTCTTCCACATCTTGATATTTTAATATTTTGACTGAAACCTGCAGAAATCCCCCGACAACACCACACTCCATACCGTCCTGCATACACAGGCGCAGGCCTGACCAGTATAGCTAATCTTCTTAGCAATCACAAGGTTCAACTGTTGCAACAGAACAAAGTTCACATCGTCAACAACAACAGAGGAGATATTTCTACCAATGAGAGAGAGAGAGAAGGGAGAGAAGGGAGCAAAGGAAACCTAAAGAGAGAGAGAAAGAACACAAAGAGAGACATAAAAGAAGAAAATCACAACTTTGACCATCTTTTGTTCCTGTGGAAGTGTTCTGGGGATTATTTTACTAAGCTCTGCAGTGAAACCTGATTGTGTGACATGCTGACACTGACACACGCTGACTGAATTTTAAGAAATCAAACTTTAAATGGGATGTAGCTGCCATCGCTCAAACGTCACCTTTGACCTGCACTCAAATCCTGACATCTGAAGACAACTTCACATCATTAAGGATATCTGTCAGGACAAGTATGTATTAGCTCGCTGATCATATTTGGCAGCCGTCTGCAAGTCATTTCTAACTACCTCCAGTCAAGCCTGCCTTTTTGGGGAACCTGAAAACTGTAAGTACATCTTTTGAATTATAACATCTCTAACTCCTGGGGCTGTTGTTCTGTGCACCACTGTGATTTCTTTTGTGTGTGCAGGTCAACAGACTTTGAATATAAAGTTGCATACATGCAAAATCTCACAGGCCAGCTGGTGCTGCCTTTCAAACATTAAGAAAATGAACATAAAGCTGCTGCTGCTGCTGCTGCTGCTGCTGTCCTATACCACATTAAAAAAAAACAACTATAAAAGATATAGAGTATGTGTGTATGTATGTCAACACTAAAAAACAAGTTTTGTCAATACCAATCTGTAGTACACATTAATTATTCACCATAGTTCATATCAACATAATAAAGATCACCAAGATTTTCCACACTTAACACAAATATATAACCTGTCTCCCTTTGAATAGGTAATCTTAATCACTTGGTAATGAGGCCATGTGTGCCACCTTCTGAAACTTATTATTAAGGTCCAGTGTGTCAGATTTAGGGGGACTATTCACAGAATATGGCAGAAATGGGATATAATATGTTTTAATTGTGTATAATCACCTGAAAATAAGAATTGACATGCTTTTATTTCCTTAAAATAAGCCGTTTATATCTACAGACTGTCAAAAACAGTAATCTGCATGCTATTAAAAGACCAGTGCGTAGGATTTAGTAGCATCTAGTAGTGAACTTGCAGACTGAAACTTCAACCTCCTGTTCCAAGCATGTTGGCCACAAAACTCACGAGAAACATGAATGCCATATCTAGAACCACTGTTTAGTTTGTCTGTTCTGGGCCAATATACTAGACTACTACACTACACTACGCTACAGTACTAAACATGGCAGTTCAACATGATAGACTAGGTGGAAGAGGACTCTCAGGAAGTCCTCTCAAGCATCTTTAGCCCAGTTTTAGTCTTGTTTCCTAGTTAACCTTCACATCACTAAATGAATGCTTACTGAAGAGTTTTGTGATTATGTCTTTGGTATCATGTTATCATGTTAACCACCAACTCTTCCATTTACTTTCTCCCATGCAGGAGCAGCATGACGGTGCTGAGTGGCCCCTGGGCTGATATGGCTCTGCTCCTTCGACAGACATTCACACAGACAGACAGAGAGACAGACAGCTTTCTTCCTCTCTTGCTGTTCGGCTCGCTGCTGTTCCTGTCTGTCTGTTTCCTGCTGGTGCAACTGATCATCTACCTCAGCTGGAAACTCAGACAGGGTAGGCATGTTATTAACTTTTTATATCTAGACCATGTGCTATGTTGTATTTACTGTGACGCTGTGTAGCTAAGTGGATACTGTAGGGAGATGCCTTCCTCCAAGGCCACATATGCTATAAATACATACACTTGTCATCACATTGTAAGGATTTCTACATAGAAAATGTAATCCAAAGGGGAGATTATAGTGCATGTCACTATAGTTACCACTACATGCCATTTAGCCAACATCAAGAAAATATTCTCATTTCATACCAACTCCCACAGCGAAATAAAGCAAGGAGTGCATCACTCTATGTGCAAACACAGAGACAACCAACAGTGTCATGTAGAAGTCTCATGTTCACATTGTCAGCTCATCGTTGTTGCTGTCAGGTAGAAATGTTGAGATGTCTAGGGAGCCCCGCAGCTAAGCTACACTCTAAATAATGAAAGACATCAAAAATAGACATAGCAAAATAGCAAAATGACATTTTGAGGATGAAACTAAATTTGTCTGTGAAGATACGGATAGCTGAGCCAACTATTTATACTGGCCTGGTTTGTGTGTTTATATGTGAATGCATGAGAGATAAAGTGTGTGTTAGAGAAGATAACTGCATGTTCCTCAAAGCTTTAAAATCTTGGAAACACGGCTTTTCTTTCATCTGTGTGTGTGTGTGACACACACAGATAGTGTACAAAGTACACTATCTGTGTGTGTCATACACACATCCGGCAAAGCTCATTGGTCCTCTTCCATCATCTGGCCTCCAGTCTTACTCGACATATGAAAGTGAAGATTAGCCTTATAAAGCCTTATAGATTTCAGCTCACAGATTGGCCTGATATTCGATATAACCCAAAACCAACAATGAATCGATCATACTAACTAGTAGGGCTGCAACGAACGATTATTTTTGTTTTGTCGTTATTGACTGAGTTGTTTGATCCACAAAATCCACATAATGATTAATTGATTATCAAAACAGCTGGCAATTAATCTAAAAGTTTGACAAATGGTCAATTAATCGACCAATCGCTGCAGCTTTATCAACAAGTATTGTCTGTGTATCCAGTGCCTGATATATATTATTCCTCTGAACCACAGACCTTCGCTGTTGTCTCATGGATTACATGTTCCCTCATATGAAAGAACACAGACACTAGTTTATTGAGTCATACACTGTTAGAGCTTAGCACAAACTATTCTTATGGGACCTCTTTTTAAAGACTTCAGTAGGAATGAATAAGCTTCAATCAGTGGACAAGGTACTGTAGGATAGCCAGAAAGTGTGTGACTGTCACTGTGCATTATCTGCTATTTATTCTGAGGCCAGTTATAATCAATAGACCTTCTTCACAGCTGCCATTTTGACATGAAATAGTAAACGCGGCTGTTTCCAATTATGCTAATTAAGGTCCCGTTCCATTCCGGTCAAACGGAGTCAGGGTGCCGCTGTGGTGCATGTTGGTTCAGCGGAGAGTCTCTGCTACAATAAATGGAACTGAACCTTAATCAGTATCACTGGACACACCTGCGTTGACCCGACTATTTCATGTGAACATGGCTGCTGTGCAAAAGGTGTATTACGACTAATCTCACACTTGTCGTTTGTCAGTGTACTCAGATTAAATACATTACATTATATTTTTAGTTCAGTGTCTGTGTGTCATAGTGATGAAATCACTAACAGACAGATGCTAAAGTTGCATTTCAAGTGTGCAGTTGTACTGCACTGCTAGTAAAAACTCACTCAGTAATCTGGTGGTCGTCCTTGCTGACTTTTCCTGGTTGACTTTAGTGAGAAAACATCCAGCCTTCACCAAACCAAGGGGGCAACTCTGCAGCTAGTAAAACATTAAAAGCAATTCTGTCACGTTTATATATATTATATTTACATTCACAAGCTATGCAAACTTAAAACAAAGGGCTAGATATTGACAATGATTTATTTTATTCAATAATATTCAGAGTAGTTAGCTACATTTCATAAACTGACGTCTGCTTAGTGGTAAGCGAACTTAAAAATGTGCTATCGATGCTATATATCTATTCAAATGAGAACTATTCATGTTTAGTTTAATATTTTTTTTAATTATTTAATTTTAAGAAAGTATGCGCATTATTACCTGCTGTCACACCTGTAAACGTCACTGAAGCGGGAGTTACAGTGATTGCTCTCACTGCGCATGCGTAAGCAGTAAATTTATAGTTAGCCGTTACACACTTAAAAGGTGATTAAAACCAAATTAAAAACCTAAAAAACAGACCTGAAATGTTGCTGCTTACCAACAACCCGTTGGCAACAAGTGTAGATTAATTTCACTACGACTAATTTCATCTGTGTATTAAACATTAGTCTGGATGTTTTTTCTTTCATCCACAGCGGAGGCTGATCTGTCGGGGTATCAACAAAACAGAAGCGCCATCTACAGGCACATACACAGAAGCACACACCTGAGGAGAAGGAGTGTGGGGTGACACACACACACACACACCTGAGACCTGGACACTTCAACGATTGTTTTACGAAGCCCTACCAGTCAACATGAGTCTATCTACAGAGCAGTGGGACCAATGTACACACCAGAAGGGACATAATGAATGTATCAACTGTCATAGAAGATTGTGTCTGTTGTTACAACTTAAAACACTGACGCCTTTCTCTGAAGAGACTGAGTGATCTGTATTTATTTTTTACCCTAGGACGTCACCCTGAAACTGTTCTTTTCCCTCTGTGGTTGTAACTGTAACATTTCATCATTGGACTACCTAAGCAGAAAGTACTAAAACAGTTAGTTTTATGTACATTAACAGAATGTTTTATCAATAAATAAATGAAAATGATGTGATACGAACAACAGATTTCAGAGTATAACAATCCTTTATTTAAACAGTGTTACACAGGGGAGGAGTGGCTGTGTGCGGGGAGACACAAGACAGTTAAGCTGCTAGACAGAAAAACTCTACCGGTGATCATTCGTTGACTAACAGAGAGCGATGAGGCAACTGTGGTCGGTTTTCCAAAATTTGTGTTGACGGTGAGTTTTAAATACAAAAATTGTGCTGGTACTAATTCCAAATATGTCTAAACTTTAGTAAAATCCTGAGATGTAACTGTAAAGAACATAGTCTGATTATAGTTTGTCTTTTAAAACACCTCCTTCATCAGAAAGAGATGTTCCAGATCTAATCTAATGGCAGTAAATAGTTTTTTTTTTCTGTGTAACGTCCTCCATGTTGAGATCCCTGACAGTTTTAAAATCAGCTGGCGTAGAATCATCATCGGTTGTCTGGAGTGACATTATGGAGGTGCCATGTCTGTGTATGTCTTTTTTTGGTTTCTTGTATCTTAATAAAAGTTACTGATGACACAACATTCATTTGTGATCACATTTTTTTAAGTAACCTCAAAGAAACTTCACGAAGCATTTTGGAAAACCAGACCACGCAGTCCGCCCCAAAGCTCCTAGGATTGGTTAAAACAGAGCCCAGAACAGAACCCCGGGAAAAGAGGTTAAACCTGGGAATAAAAGTAGAAAAAAAGAAAAACGGTGGCAGATAATTTGATTTGTAGTGGTGTTCGTTCAATGTCAAAAAACACTGTGACAATATTAAAAATATCCAAGAGGCTGCACAATAAATCCCACCATTCAACAACTAGATCACAGAGAAAAGACGACAAATCATGAGAAAATCTACAAATATAGCAGTTGTGATTTTATTAAAGTTTTCTTATTGTTTGGAACAGCGAAAGCTTTCAAAGCTGCCTAAGTGTTGCACTGTTGTTTCTTTTAAATGCTTTTCTGCTGCTTTGTCTCTTCGAGGGTCAGAGGTTAAAGCTTTCCCCTCGTCTGGAATGTGATTTAAATGCATAGTAGAGGTCAGACCAGTGTTTCCCAATAGAAAGCCTACAGACAAGTCATCACCAGCCTTAAACTGGGGTTAAATTAAGAGGTACGTACTATTTCAAAATGTGGAGAGTGTGTGTCAGTGTTAAAAACAAAACAAGATAAATCGTTCTGTTGACTGCAGTCAGACTGGAGGGTTCAGACAAATCTAGGCAGGTACAGGTGGACTGATTTTATATTAACCTGTGGCACTTCTTTGCTTACAATCAGTTAAATTTCCAGGAAAATGTGTTTTTGTCTTTGTCATCTAAACGCGTTAGACCAAAGGCCTTGTTCTAACACATTTAATGCTGTCAATATTTACAAAAAAAGTCACATTTCTGTGGAATTCTGCGGAACAGTTTGGGTGAAAAAGGACACAGAAAATGAATAAAACATCACACCATTTGATGGGTTTCAAGAGCACTTCAAACCCTCGGATACAATTCCCTTTAAGCTGAATTTTACTGTAATGCTGTAACTGTTTCCGTGTCTGTTTGTAGTGTGTCTGAATTTAATCTTGAAATCGAAACAAAAACATAAAATCACATTAATGCTGAAGATGATGAAACAGTTACAACACAGCCAGCGTCGGGTCAGAGATAATCTTATCTAGTCGTACTGTACGAGTCGTCACATATACTCTCAAACCAATCAACACAGTAGCCTTCTGTCTGGATTTGCTCAAGGTACTCCTGCGAGATAAAAACGTGTGTGAAGACATGCTGAATGTAATCTGAGATATCATTATATCTAACAGGTTTCGTCAGCATTATCTAGTCTGGTGACAAAAAGAAGCTGGGAGTTCAATTAAGTGCTGAACTACGACAACAAGCAGGCTCTGAAGCAGAGTTAGCAAACTGGTAGAAATATTATTCTGAATTCTGGTTTCAAGTTATTCCGACTGTGTGTCCTCATTTGGTACCTGTGCTGGTCGTAGCACAAAATTCTTTTTGAATAGCAGTCCTAAGAATACTAAAAACAGCTTGAACTCACTGCGGGATGCAAAATAACACGAGCGAAACTCGCCCTTTGTTGTAGAGTAAGGCCAACATGCATCAAATTCTTGTTCATTCCCAAGTTGTTAGTTGGCACTGCACAGCGCCACCTCTGTCTCCCAATTATCTTTCAGTTTTAACTGGTCCTCTCTCCCAATCAGAAGTGTGCTCCCTTGCTTCCCTGTGGCCCAACAGGAATGGCTAGTGTCGTACAGTGGGCGGGCCCAGGGAGAGCGTTACTGCTCCCATCTAGTAACCGTCATTTTTCCAGTACACAAAGTCGTATACACCGGCTTTAAAGTAAGTTCATCTTCAGTTCAAATCTGTTTAGTAAAAACTATAAAATACAGTAAAACTTACAAATATATCACAAAGAATTAATTCCACCTTCTTGAGCTTAATTAGTACCACCGACCCAATTAAGATACTGTCCATTCGCACCTCCTGTGAAGAGTAAAATGTCTTGAGTTGAACTGAACATGAACTCACTCAGCCGCTAATCAAACACACGAGGAATGTGGATGAATATTAACTAAGTAATAAAAAAAAAATAAACCTGGTTCATTGGTTTTAAGTTACAGCTCCCTGTTTTCTGTAATCATTACTTATAAAATGTGTGACAGCTGGTTT
The DNA here is from genome assembly GCA_033000465.1 of Sciaenops ocellatus. NCBI lineage: Eukaryota > Metazoa > Chordata > Actinopteri > Sciaenidae > Sciaenops > Sciaenops ocellatus. The sequence goes on from CP136886.1 coordinate 10,647,009, forward strand.
TACCGTCATCTGACTGTGAGTGTGTTTTAATGACGGATGTTTCCTGCAGTGCTACGTGTTGTAAAAATGTTGAAATCAATGTGTTATATTATGTTACTCTCCATTTCTCCACCATAATGAAGTAAAGGAGGGAGCTGTAAATTAACAAATTTCTTATTTTTTTTTACTTTTACTTACTTACTTTTTTTTTTTTTTTTTTTTTTTTTAGGAATGCACCAATAACACATTTCTACTGCTGAGTCCAAGTACAAAACTGCAGTCAAATTGATCACTTTTTACGTATGAAACAAGCAAATTTAGCTTTGACCTTTGGGTGTTTGAAATTGAAAGTTACTGGTACCTCATCAGGATTGAAAATCAGTGCATCCCTACAGCTTTTAGTTTTTGCAATACATGACAGACACACTATCTTCTCTTCTTGTAAAACAAACAGTTAAAGAAAAAAAAAAAAAAAAAGCACTATTAAAAAAAATTTAAAACACGCTACAAATGTTAAGCTAACAAAGTGGTTCTTTTTTTGCTCCCTCGGAAAGAGTGAGGATATTATTTTTGTTTTTCTTGGTTTTGGAGTGAGGGATTTAGATGCACCACAGACACATAAGAGAGACCGACTGATTGGCAACTTCTCTCCATCTGTCTTCCCATTCTCCTCCTGTTTTTTTTTTTTTTAGCTCTTCTTCTTCTTCTTCTTCCTCCTCCTCTTCAGTCAGTCAAGGTTGGTTGTCGTAGGGTGATGGAGGTCGTTCAACGTCAACAGAGAAAACAGTCACGATGGGCCCTTCAGCTCTGGGGAAATAGAGGTGAAGGCAATCAGCCTGGGTGGTGTGATTGATGATTGGCACTCAACATTAGTTTCCTACTCAAAATATTGTCTTCGTGCTCCACACACACAGACACACAGGCGCACACAGGCGCGCACGCGCACACACACACACACACACACACACACACACACACACACACACACACAGGCACACACAGGCACACACACCTCCATCAGTCATGTAATATTCCTTTCTCTTCCTTTTCACGTGTGATGAAGGATGAGGATCGTTTTAGCAGCTTCACGTGTGGGAGGTTTTATTTCATCTCATTTATTTTCAGTTTTTGTCTTTAGTAAATAAACTTCTCTATGCACCACTGCTGTCAATAAACTTCTTTCACCATGAATAATAATAATAATAATAATAATAACTCACTATTATTATTATTACCTGAGTTCAGTCAATCCTCCTCCTCAGCCAGTTCAGTTTCTTTATGAACCACCACTCTGGTAACAGACATGTCAGGATGTTGCTCTTTGGCCTCCTTAATGGCCTGGGCCAATGCCTGAAGTACAGAGGGGCAACCACACAGTGGCAGCACCGAGCACAGCAGGCAGTGGATGAGGTGGAGGAAGGAGGAGTGGAGGAAGGAGGAGAGGGGAGAATGGTGGAGTTAAATGAAAAATTAAAGAAGAAGCATAAAGAAAATGACAAGAATGCTGGATTTATGATCAACGAGCCATTTTACTTCTTTGGGTTAACTGGGGGAAATAAACTGGAAGTAAAATGGCTTCAGGTGGAGCAGACACATCAAGTGGAAAAATAAAATATTAAATTTCCAACTTAATGTGACACAAAACACGTTGCTCTTGTGTAAATCCAGCAAATTAAACAAAAAAGGCAACTTAAACAAACAAATGGACGAGACAATCGTGTATCAAGATCCAGACCTGAGCAAAATAAATTATTTTCTAGGTCATATATTTGAGATTTTGACTGCTTGTTGTGGAGTTTGGGGCACAAGTGAAAGCCACCCTGTATGAAGTATCAGCAGAGAAATAAATATGAATTACACCTATCACTTTCAAATATCTGAAATGTCTTTCAATCTATTTTATCAGGTCTTCAAACACACTTACAATGACAGACTAGGGTTTATAAATCAAATTTTACAGAGCAGTCTGATGTATATGGACATTTTTATATTGTTTTGAGACAGTGCAGGAACTGTTTAATATCTTAAGTGATGATGATTGGACGTTTGGTCCCCTTAAATTGGGAGATTTTTTTTTCAGGCTGTAAAAATCCTTCAAATCTGCACTTTATTATTATTATTTCATTTAAAATCCAATATGCTTATGTGCAGAACAAACACAACAAAAGAAATATCAGTGTCCAAATACATTTGCACTGCACTAGCTCAGATGTGATCTCCTCAGTGTAGCTTTAGCATGTGGTGTCCGTCACATCTGGGGCACTAAAAAGTAAAAATCTGATTTTCTGTGAAAATCTGACAATCAAAGATAAAGACAGGAAATTAAACTAACCACAACGAGCAACAAAGTTAAACACAGCGTGGCAAAAACAAAACAGGTTAAGACGCCGTCTTCAACATGTATGGATGAGTAAGTGAAGACAGAGATGTAGCAGATCTCAGAGGAATCGGAGTGGGGCTAATGGGATGTGAGCATCTCTAACAAGTGATCGATAAATCAAATTGTGCATTCAGACTGTGAGCAACATGATGGACATGCCAACAGATGTCTGTTTGCTTCCTTAAGTCAAAGCGACCAGGAAAAAAAAAAATCTAAACAATACAAGTGAGCTGGGCTGAAGATTTTGCAGCTTCATCGATTCCCAGACGATGGTTTTCAATTCGAAAACCGAAATGTCAAATCTGGACTCGCGTACCTGGATTACACATCTGCAAAATGGTACTCGAAGAGTCTTTCAGACCCAGGACTAAGCGACCCATCAACCAAGCTGCTGACACAAAGAATACGGCGACGGGATAAACTCTTGTGAACTGACCTCGTCGTGGTCGATGTCACAGTCGCCGGTAATGACGATGCGTTTCTCAATCCTCGTCTCCGACAGGCCGCCCTTTAACGTCTGCAACAAAACATACAGCAATAATGGTTTGATGTCTGTGATAATGGGTTCATTACAAACGATCAAGGCCCACCTGGGTGCTGGTATAAAGCACAAATACTGTAGTGAAGTACCCATCATACCATAATGTGCTGTTACTACGGCAACCTGATTCTGTATACACACGATAAAATGTCTGATACTTGTTACAGCAAAGGTCGACTGTGTGAGGATGTGTGTGGTTGTCTGTACCTTGGTAATGTGTGTGGTCGTGGTAGTACACAGAGATTCAGAGGTGATTGTCTGAGCAGTCATCAACACTCCGGGCTCGCCATCACCATTACCATCCAACTGATAGCGGAGGAGACAAAGAGAGATCATTAGCCGTACATTACCACGAGAATATCCCCGTTGGATGTTTGATGGTCTAAATAAAGTCTCTTTTGTCACAAACAAGGAATGAATCACGGCAGCATGCACTGCTCCTAGAGAGGAAGCTTTTTGGAACGTGCTTTCAAACAACACACCAACACTAACAAGAAATACTAAGAATCTAAATGTTTCACACAAAGACAACACAAATGTAAAGACAAGAAACAAAAGCTCCCTGCGTTTCTTAAATGTGCACCTGTGCGGCTTCGTATGTGATGGTCTTGGTTTCCGTATGTACGATGGGCACTTCTTTTGTGGCTATCTCAGTTTTCTGGGCTGCAAACGTGTCTGATATAGTCACCATTTCTGTCTTTACCACAGGTGGCTGGGGAGGGAGGAGAGAGAGAAGTGAGGGGGGAAGGAAAGAGGGTTAATACATTAAACATGAGACAGTTAGGGGAAACATAAAGAAACATCTGTGCACTAGCTTTGGAACTCACTTCCAAATCAATCAGTTTATATATATTTGTTTAACTATTAGAAATGTGGGTAACTACGTGCTCAATTATCATCAAATTAACTGTTATATTGTATTGAGAGGGAAGTGATGCACACACAGTGATACACATGGCAGTAGTTGTAGATGTATAAACACAGCATATGTGGCAAAATTCATGCAAAAATAAATAAATAAATAAATAAAAATCAAGAGCTTCCAAACTCGGACGAGTCAACATCACGAACATGACAACGACTGCACATGCAACAGCTACAACAGCAGCACAGCTACAAAAATACCTCTGGTGTGGACGTGCAACTCAAAGCACGACACAGCACGAAACATGCATAAAACATGAGCCGATAAAACAAGCCATACTCGAAGTGACTGGCGAACAAAACTGGCAATTGATATGTAAACAGCATGCAAAGATGACATTCAGACGAGCGGGTGGCATTTTCCGAAGTGGTTGGCAATGATGATTTCCACAATACCGTTACCAGGGTGACCGTGACAAGCCAATTAAGCGCCAACAGAGAGAGAAGCATCACTGCCAAAACACACGGAGGACACACAGATACACACATACACATACATACACACACACACACACCAAAAAGGTGAAACACTGCATGCAGAGCAAAAAAAAAGCAAATGTACACCTAAAAGCATCATGCATTTCCCACTTAGGCCCCATTTACTTCACAACACTACAATACAGAGTGATAGCAACACACCACGCTATGTGGGTCAGGAGTGAACTAGGCATGTTTATAATGGTATGAAGTATGATGCTAGTAGATAACACAGAAATTAACATATATGAATATGAAAAATCTAAATAAAGACTGAAATGAATTATGTAGGAGGATGGTAACTGGGTGGAGAACTGTATCCTTAAAGGACTCTTTAAGGGAGTTTTAACTGTACTTCTGACAAGGTGTCATTTTCAAGGTACAAACACGAGTGTGAGGATGTACATGGGGCTTAAATATTCACTCAAGCAGGAAGGAAACCGGCACTGAGGTAAGCAGGAAGGAGGAAAAAAAAGCAGGTGTTTCTACAGTTGGTGGGAGGGATCAAAGCCCAGGGAAGCTCCGCAGCCGGCCCAGTGAAGACTTTACCTCAGAGCAACAAATAACCTGCGGCCGGGGTTCTGCCTCCACCAGAGAGGCCTCTCCGTTCATTTTAGGCCCTTCCTCTTCCTCTGCGGGGGCGACCATCTCGGTCGCGCTCTCCTCGGGCATGGCAAGACCGTTAGGAGCTTCATCGGGTGTTATCATCGGATCGTCTGTGCTTTCCTCCGTCTCCTTCTCGCCTTCTTTCTCCTCCTCTGCATTCTTCATCCTCTCTGCCTCTGCGTCCTCCTCTCCCTCCTGGTTGGTTGGCTCTACAGGCTGGCTGACTTCGACTGAAAGGGAGGGAGCGTCTGGAGCTGACATGTCCGGCTCCGCTGTCTTCTCCTCCTCCTCTTTCTTCCTCTGCTCTTCCTCCTCTTCCTTCTCCTCTGGTATTTGTGTGTGAGAGATGGATACGGAGACATTTGGATGGTATTCTGCTTCTTCTTCACTCTCGCTGTCAGATGAAATGCTCTCCTGCTTCATCGCTTTTGCTTCCTCCGCTACCACTACTTCCTCTGCAACTTTCACCTCCTGTTCTCTTGTTTCCTGCTCTGCAGGCGAGCTGATTGTAACTGTGACAAGTCCAGGTGTGGGCGCTTTGGAAACCTCTTGGACGACAACGGTTTCTTCAATTTCAACTTCGGTTGTCTATACACACACGCACACGCACGCATGTACACACAGTACACAGACACACACACACGATGAGTTGCACACACATACACAACAAACGCATGGGGACAAAAAAAAAAAAAAGCATAACATGATCATTGAACATAAATAAAAAAGGATCAAACTCAAATGAAAATATATAATACACAACAAAAATCAGGAATAAAGAGAAGATGAAGACATTCGACTGTGGACAAAGATGTACAAAAGTGAGCGGGACAACTAGGAAGACGGACAAATGAATGAATGGCTGTAAAGAACAGGAAATGTCAAGCTGGAGGAGTGAAAGAAAACGACGGATGGAGAACATCACGAATGGAAGATCTGAATGGATTAACAGAAGGAAGTTAGGACCACCTTTGTTGGTTCTTTGGTATCAGAGATCGTGTTATCATCAGCGGCTGCTTCCGTTTGGGGCTCACTCACCTGCGTGATAGAGAAGTTACCATGACAATCATTAATCACACACCATTCGTGACATCATCATTGTTAGCACTTTATGACAGCATAGCGACACTGTGATGCTTGTTACCACGGCACAGGGGAAAGGGTTGAATTGATTACTTGGTTTTTTTTTTCTCTCTGATTCTCCATCCATCTCTGTCCCTGGTGGACTGTCTTTCATGCACAATCATTTCCATACAGGAGTAAGTTCATTACAGCAGGCAGTAAAAGAGATGAAAGAGTCAAAAGAGGAATGGAAAATAAGAAAGATTGATTGAAGGTGGATTTAACTGAATATCCCATGAATGAACACAGAAGCTTGTCTTTAGTTAAATAAAAAGACAAAAGCAACATGGTATTGAAAACAGCAGTTTCTTTGAGCTGTTGACCACAGGATACATGGTGTACCGTAATGAATGCAGCTCAAAGTGCAGACATGAAAGCGCATGTAAAAAAGCTGTCAAGTCAATACGCTGTGGCTTCGCTCGGTCTTTTTTTAAAACCATGATGCAAACTGATGATGCAAACTGCTGCTTCAATCCTTGCTGCTTTCCAGAGTCATTTTTTCCCCTAAAGAGCTGGTAAAGAGCAGATTGTTACATTTGCATTCAACTCAACACACATAATTACCATCTCAAAGCAAACAGACGATCTCATAACACCCATAGCATTCACAGCTGTTAGTTGTTTTTAGATTAGATTTACCATGCCCATCATTCAGAATGAATGGTCCCTAATATAAAACATGGACTAAGACCATTCATCCAGCATTCACAGCAGGCATTATGGACAGCTTGCATCGCTTCTGTGTAGTTTTTGAACACATCTGGCAAGCATCTTTAATGAACTGAGGCATTACAGGAGTGTCGGTTTACTTTCAAGGTGACCAACCTGAGTCAATCAGAAATCTGCAGATGCAAATTGGAATTGACTTGAAAGTAAACCGGCTCCTAAATGTTCAGTAGTGGCAGCAGCACCTCAGTGGAGAGTGTGGCAGGACTGCAGACAGCAGTGGAAGTAGATGAGCATGTGGTTATAACATCATCTAGTGTTGGTTTAGGAATACTGCAGGCAGACGCGGCAGCCAAAGGAAAGCCGGTGCCAGAGTGTCTACTGAAAAGAACAGAAGCTATCTCCTCTTCAAGGCTCTACAGCAACACACAAACACACAGCAGAAGACAGAGACGAAGAGAAGAAGATGGGAACAGTTGAGAAAAGACAGAAATCCCTCGAAAACACAAAACCCGGTGTTAAAACATAAGACATAAAACAAACAGAGGATGTTTTTTTGCATCTTCACCTGCTGCAATGATTTTATTAACCAGAAGGAGATCAGAAACAAGCATTGTAGACTGAATAAAACTGTTATGCTGCAGGAAAAGGATGTAAAATGTGATGCAAGTCCAGCTGAAAAGTGAGTTAGATGTGTTTTGTTGAAAGAATTCCCACCGAAGAAGAAGAAAAAAAAAACAGTGTAGTCCATCCAGTGATGTGGAAGCTATAAACAACAGGTCAGAAAAACCCCACCATGGCAAAAGCATCACATGAAAATGCCCACTTCAGAGTAATAAAGGAGAGGAGCGCACACACACACACACACATGTAATAACAGGTGTAACTCTTGCTACCACAACCAAATCGCGCTGTACATGTCCTGTCATTCAGGCTTCTTTTCTCATGTTGCTGACACAGAAACATCCAGACAGACGTACCACTTGATGCTGTTGAACACGTATCGTTGTAGCGGGAGAGGAGGTGAGACGTTTCTCCCACTGGTTGGGCTGTGGAGGAGAGGGAGGTGGCGCCTCCATAAAGGAGCGTTTTAGCTGGCTAATGCTAGCTTGGTGTTTCAGAACCTCTTCTTGGGTCTTATCATGGTCCTAATGAGGGGAGGGGGAGGGGAGGTGAGGACGGGGTAAAGGGGCAGGGGTGTGGAGAGTAAATGAGATAAGTATGGATAGATGAGCGATGAGTGGTGGTGGTAGGGATAAGATAAGATTGAAACAGGGGATAGATAAGGGGAGAGGGTGAAGAAAGGAGAGGAAAGAAGGAAAAGATAGAAAAAGAGGGAGTGATGATAGAGGGATGATTGAAGTGTAAGTAAATGCCAGAACAAACAGGGGGGTAAAAGAAGGGATGAAATAAAGAGAAATATAATGGGAAAGGTAAAAAGTAAAAGAGGAGGGAGGAAGGGAAGGCAAGAGAGGAAAGAAAGAAGGATAAAAGGAGAGGGGGATAAGGGGGCAGGGGGAAAAAATCGGTTCAACAGGTCACAGGAACATTAGTCTGTCAATCAGGAGGAAGACAAGATGGATGCCATGCCTCACTGGAGCCTTGTTTAAGGGGAAATCTTATATTGTGTTTTGTTCAAGTGTGTGCGAAAGGGAGAATCTGTGTTTTTAAGCAGGCTGCAATGAAATATGGCTTCTCCATCTTGTTGGAGTTTTTCCATGAACCAGGCCAGGAACAGCAGTGCAGTCTGCAGAACATGGACCTGATAGTGATCACACTCCTTCACTGCATTCCCACGTAACTGTTTGCTCTTATTCAGTAACAGTTTTCTTCACTTTCTCATCTTTTCAACACTATCTGTCTCTTTTCTTACATTTTACTCACAAAAAAATACTGGCCTGCTACATATACTAGCTGACAATGCATCACTATCAGCCCCATGTTACATGTTGTTTTTGTTTTAGTAGGTTATCAAACTATGACTCGACGCTGGCAGCCAATCACCAGAAAACAGGAAGGAAAGCTCCTTGTGTGGGTTAGGGAGGCAGGATTAGTCAGGTTAAACGCAGCTGCCTGGCAGTGATCAAACTCTTTTATCAATCAAGGACTGGAAACGCAACAACGTAAAAACAGCAGTCAACATGCACAGAGCATGCATAAAAAGTCACGTTTGCACACTGTTGACCCTTTTCACAAAGCAGCCATTGTCAACACTCGGCTTGGGAAATTTCCTGGAGGAGAAAGTCTCTACTGTACTGATGTGATACACATCAAACAAATATTCTGCATTTCAGAGATTCAACAATGAAAACGCCTTAGCTCTTTTTTGGTACGCTCACTTCGGTACACACTGAGGACTGTTCTGGGAGCTTCAGTTCAAGCAGTTGCTGTGGTTGTTTCTAGGATTGCTACTGATCTAGTAACTGTTAAGTGTAACAGACATTTTAATTAGTGTGCTTATAGTGGCATTTAAAAATCGGACATGGGGGCATAACCCCACAAGTTTGACATATGAAGGCTTTGTAAAATTAATATGGCCAAGTCCAATATTCAGCCTCCTTCTCCACAATCTCCTGTGGGAAATATCTCTCTCTTCAGCTAAATGCTCCACTATGCTACTCGCTACCTGTCTGACATTTGGTGCTGAGCAGCAAGGATACAGTGGGCATATCAAAGCTTTTATTCTTTTTTTTTTTTTTTCCAGAATCAAGGATGATGAGATCAGTGAGACTGAATCAAAACAGGGAGGTTTTAGACGAAGTTAACCAAAACAATGAGCTAAAAGACACTAAAATGCTTACAGGGCTGTAGAATTAGTTGGTAGTGGATTCATCACTACAGGCAACTTAATTATCGTTAACATGGTCATTTGATTCATTGTTGATATAACAATATTTATAAGTGTAGCTTTAGGTGGCGTTTGTTTTATATATCATTTATGATAATGTTCTCAGTCAAGTTTCCTGGCCCATGTGTTCAAAATGGCTGCTATGTAAATTGGGACGATTAGCTTGGAAACAATTTAATATCATAACATTTTTGATCAAACTACAGTTACAAAGAAAAAAAAAAAAAAAGAAACAGCTGGAATTGTTGACTTGTTGACACAGACGTAAACACGCAGGCATGCACACAGAGCCTGAGAGTGCGAGAGGGCAGCAGTCTTGAACAGTACGGTACAAAAGAAGTTGTAGTTCTGATGGCGTCAGAGTACACAGAAACATGTAGATCTTATTTTCAGCCATCAGACGACGCTAGTACCAACCTCTAACATTAAATTACTGTGCCTCACATAAATATTGTCCCCATGCACTCTCATTGGACTCTGTAAGGTAGACATACAGCAAAAAATGAAATGTGGAAAAATTAATTAAAAAAAAAAAAAATAAATAAAGTGAACAAAAAATAAATAAAATCAATGTCCTGTGTTTTAACTTAAAATAAAAACAAAAATAATCACCACCTAATAAAATAAATCATAATCAAATAAATAGAAACATAAAAAACGAAATAAAAACAAAACAGACATGTGGTGACACGGCCAAAACTTCACTGTGATGAAGGCTGGAATGGATGGGTACAAGCACATTAAAAACATTCAGGTATTTCTCATTGAATGTACTGTTGCTAGCATCCATGTTAACACACATTCAAAGCACTGAAAACATCACACCACCAGCAGGCGCTTACACAAACCAACAAACCCAAATGTGCTTCAAGCAAAACCCAGAAATAATGAGGAACCACAGATATGAACCAGAAACCAAACTGAGATTGTGAAACCATAAACCACAGCAGAGCAACCGAAAGTGACGATTTTGGTTTTGGGTGAAAGTGCCCATTCAGGATCAGTTTTTACACTCAGGCCCAATCTGAAAACAAAGCATATAATCCCAGCCAAATATATAACTACAAATCATCGGGTGTCAGTGTAAATATTCCGATTTTTGTTTGTAGAAATTTCAGATTGGGTCTGTAGTAGCTGAGAACTTCAAAACTGACTCTGTATCACCATGCTTGGGCAACTCCACCCTAAAACAGTGAACCAAACCAACAAACCAGCCAATGTGGGCAGAGCAAACGATTGACAGACCAAATACACAAATCAAATAACCAATAACAGAGTGTGAACCTGAGTGGGGGCAGGCTCACTGGCTCCGAGTGACTGTTGATGTGGTGAAGTCAGGGAGAAAGTAAGGACAGGTTAGGTTTACTGCATGTGTGCTCCACTACACCAGAAAACCAACTTTACACTAGTTCTTAGCATTAGCTCAAGTATTATCGTCTTTTATCACTCCTACATTATCTTCCCAAGAATTTGCAAAGCATGCTGGGTAAAGACAGGCCCTACAGACCTGGGTGGGCGTGGCTTCCGCATCACCAGGGCTTAAGTCCGCCTCCTTAACCTTATGTGTCGTAGTCATGGTGATGGCAGTCATGACAAAATGAGGAGGGTAGGGGGCACGAAGAAAGAAAAATGTGAAATGGATGATGGGAAAAGCTGGTTTCTTGCCCAGCGACCAGGGAATACTGTCGGTCATGTGACCTTTGCACCAAACCCACAGGAGCAGTAACACGAAAGGAGTCTGAGATGGTCAATAAAGGGAGACAGCAGCTGCTACTGACTCTCGTCCTATATTATATAAAAGAAAAGTGTATTTTCTATCATATGATACACACATATTTACTGATGTGTCAGATTCACTGTATCTACAGCACAGCAAGTAAAACGCTACGACTTCTACCATGTACCATCTATGTTTTCAGGACACAAATACTACTTTGTATTGAACTATTCTCTGGCTGTCATGTTTTCCACCAGAGGCCAGATCAAATATCTGTTCCACTTGCATCCACAGCTTCATTCAACCAACAAAACACCAAATGGCCACTGCAAAAAAAGCCATTATAGTTTGACTTAAAACAAAGCAAACAAAAGCTACATGGGGGAGGGTAGGTGTAACACTGTTTACTCTTAACATTCATTAGCAGTTATATACAAACCAATACGCTTTAAGTGCTAAAGGCGTGACGGGGAAGCAGTACTGTATCTATCTTGGGCATCTATCTCTATGTACAGTTACAACATCTAATCGATCTTTCAGTGCTGCCCTTTCTCTGAACTACAAAGGCAAAATTCAGCAACTGAAATTTACTCAAAAATTAAATGTATTTATTGCTTAAGTGCTTTTTTAGATTAATATCATTTTGTTACTTATTTTTCTGAGTGTTAAACACAAAGCAATTGTACAGTGGGGATGTTTTTTTTGTTGAGCTAACTAATAATTTGAAAACAATTCTCAAAATGTGTTTTGCACATCACTAGATGTTACTGTATTTTGCCTTTGTACTGTAAGTTAAATCTCATTCCCTGACACTCTCTGTACACTATTTAAATCTCTAATATACCTATCATTTTATCTCTATATTAACAATATAGATACTTTATTTAATACTCTGTTTATTCTTACTTAATCTAATCTTTGTTCTTCATTATAAACAATACAGTGGGGCTAGCAGAGTGCAGGGATGGTAAGAAAAAAGGAAATACTAGATAAAGGAGGTGGTGGTGGTGGTGGCAGGGGGAGGGGAGTGAATGTACAGACATGTCCACACATTCAAACACAGAGGAGGTCAAAAGGAGAGAGGAGTTGGGGTGTAGGGTGTGTTTTGTGTGTGTATTTATGCGGCTGGGTCGCACATCTCTTGCGTCCAGGTAGCACTAGCCAGGTGAGCGTGGTGCCTGACGCGTGGAGGCGTGCGTGTCGGTGTGAGAGGATGCTGCTTGTTAAAACCAGAGCTCAGCTGATCCTCAGACTGATCGTTTGGCGGGTCGGTTACAAACATGGGCAAAACTGCCAACTTCCGCTGACTGGAGACCACGCTCTCTAGGTAGCACAGGGTCAGGCCGAGGGGTGTGGCTAAAATCAGGGCTAAGGCCAAGGACTGGCTTGCTGTCAGCATCACGACCAACAGGAAGAAAACTAACAGGCAGGGCAGGAATAGAGGGGAAGGATTCAGGAGGTAGCGATGTATGGATGGGGATAGGTTGGAGAGGGAGGTCATGAGAGAGGAGGAAGGTGGGACAGAGGAGAAATAAGAGGGCAGAGAAGAGGTCATTGAAGGACATTTAAGAGAAGGAATTGAGGACAAATGTAGCCGTGTTGGGTGACAAAGAACAGCAGGAACAAAACTAATATATTTTGTAGGCAGGTAGCTCGTAATAAATGCTACAAAACGAGTCCATTTTAATGCCAATCTGTTAAGACTTTGACGTAATCTGGGTGTAGTCACACTAGAAATGACACATTTGGGGGTACCAACTTTAAAAATTTTTAACTTCCCTGCTGACCGGGACGTGAGCTTGGAGACAGTGGGAGTGAAAAAGCTCAGTTTCTTTGTTAATCCTGAAAACAGCTTTGTGGGCAGACACCTGTTCCCATTCTTCCCCAGAAGGGAGAGAAAACACAGGATGAAAGAAACACATTTAACCACACCCCTCAGAGAGAACCAGCTCCACCAATTTGGAACTCCAGCTGTTGCACTGGTTTCCACCTGACAGCCTTCCTCAACTCCATAAAGCTCTGAAATGTATGACTGGGAGCTCGTGATTGGGCAAGAGGCTGCAGGGTTTTGTGCGAGGCGTTCGAGATCGTCCAGCAGCTGATCAGAGAAAAGAGAGGAGGTGTTTGAGGGGAACGTCCACGGTGTGTGTGAGGCGCCGGTGTCGTCGATAAGGTCATCATCTTCGGAAATGTCTGACAGGCCGTGGTCGAGCTCGGAGATAGAGTCGAGGGAAGGGGGGATGGAGGAAAGTGAGGATGATGAGGAGAAGGAGAGAGGAAACATGAAGATTGACTGATGGTGAACACACGCACACACACACACACACAGAGGAAGAGTGAGAAGGAGGGGGAGAAAGACACAAAGAAAAAGCAGAGCGGAAAAGGGAGAGTGAGTTGGAAACGAAAGGGGAGACCCTCGCACACACATCCAGAGTGTAGGAGCAAGCAGTGAAGAAGAAAAGTTAAAACATAAAACCAAAAAACAACCGACGCAATGTGTATTAAAAATATCATTTCATTTTTCATTTTTATGAAATGATGACAAAAATATGAGCATGCAAGAGAGGAGTGATAAAAGCAAAACGAGAAAATGAAAAAAGGGGAAGTGTGTGAAGGAAAAAAGAGAGAGGGAAAGAGACACAACATTAGTCAGTGAACAACACCCCGAAAAATAGGTTAAAAGTGAACATAGCAGGGTTGTGCAGAGCACAGCTGTGAGCAGAAACAGTGCCAACAGGGTGCCAACATTGAACGAAAGGCTAAAGACAGAGGTCAGTTCCACAGTGCCGGGGTGTGAGCGAGGGTTAGGGAGAGAAAGGGGAAAGTGAGGAGAGCGGTGAGGGAGCTGGAGTAGGAGGCATGCGTAACACACAGTCATACTGCAGTGCTAAGCACAGACTGGTTCAGGGCGCAGTCCCACCAGTGGACAATAGATCCTCGCTATGGTAACGGACGCTCACCAGAGTCATGCTAGAAGATGTCAAATCATGTTACACCTGCCTGGCTACCTATAATCGCTGCTCTAAACGTTAGCTGTCAGACATCTTATTGGTCGGTATGCCTTTGTTGTTCACGCACATATTCATAGTTTAAGAAGACAAAAGTCTGGCCGCCTCCTGTAGGAACAGGAGGTAAAGTTATGTATCTAAATTACCCTGTGGAAACTGAAATTACATTAGCATTGAACTCTCATTGTCTACCAACTATAGGTGATTTTAAGTCTCAGTAGTGACCAGATAAAAGCGCTGTCACCCTCCCAATCACGCCGGTACTATAGTATGTAAGACCCCTTGAGACAACTTTGAATTTTTCGCCTGCAGATGGCGGTGAAAATGACATTCATTTCACTTGTGTTGCCAATTTTACTTTTCCAATGTCACCCAATTTAAATGTCTAATTTCAAAACCTTACTCACAAACTCGTGCGCACAACTTCAGATATACGTTGCATCACGGTAAAACTGCTGCATTGTTCCTCACGCGTTTATCACGTTATAATATTCGTACACCAACCCAGGAAAAATGCATGTTGAAATGGCACACAAATGCAAAATGTATACAGACTAAAATGAGGCATTAAAAAAAAAAAAAAGTCACAGCTACAACATTTTTCCATCACCCACCAACATAATGTCTCTTTGATAAACAAACTGATAACCAGTTCCTGTGGGACAACCAGACGATAATATGATAACAACAACAATAAATAAAGTTGCCTTCTAACGTTAATCTTGATCTTAAACGGTCTTGATGCACACACACACCTTAGAGTCAGAGTGGAACTCGCGTCCGTTCTCAGCTGTGCCGGCCTCAGTTATGCTGATCACAGGAGCTGAAGAAAGAGAAACACACAAACAAAATACATAAAAGTTACTCAAAACTTTCAACTGCTTTTTAGTGTTTCTTCTGCTGAGAATTACTGTATGTACTTGTTCGGTTCAAGATCACCACTCTGGTTTCCTCCAGGGAGATAAAACACTTTCTACACATTATGGTCAGTTGACTCAACTCAATCTCATACAAGGACAAACTAAATGGATTCCTTTCCTCTACTGAATCATTTGCAGTTACTGCAACTTCGGCTTGAGGGAGGACAGGATATAAATGTAGTAGCTATTATTGTCAGTTCAACTTCTCACACACACACACACACACACTGAGCTTTGGTCTTGTAGTAAAGTAGAAAAACAAGGATGTTGACTTGCAGTGGAACAATGCGTCCACCAGGGGACAATGTGAGATTGTGAAATAACCCGACACATGTGACACAGAAGTGCACAGCTGCATGAAGTGGGATCTGTAAGCCACATCCGGAAAACCACAAAAAAAAACGGTGTGTAGTGTTTTCCAAAGACAATAAGACATGTACCTGATGTGAAAAAGGCTCATTGGTTAAATAAAAATTAAATTATACATTAATTAATTATCCAATATGAATCATTAAATGTGATCACTGCTCAGTTGTTTTCTGAATTTTCTCTGCAATGACATGCGAGTGACATGAGAGTGACTGTTCTATGCAGTATTTCTTTCATCGTGAGGGTCTTTTTTTTTCCCTTTTAGATACACATAACATGTGTACACATCTTTTCACCTCTTTCTTTCTCCTGCTCTGTCTCTCACTGTGTGACAGGAAACATATGCTGCAGCTATTTCCTGTATCTGGTCAGACACTAGCTTTTGACATCCAAACAGGCGTGCAGAAACACAGACACAACCACTTGCAAAACCCTCCATCCGTGACCATGCTTCCAGCTTCCCATCAATCCTTCCACTCCTCTTTTTTGTCCACCTATCCATTCATTTAATATTATTCAGAGAGAACGCGAATATTTCTGCATGTGTGTGTGTGACTGCGTTACCTCCATCCAAACTGCGGCTGATGCGTTTGGATGAGGTGCGTTCGAAGTTGGGTGCAGGTCGGTCTATGAGGGAGCTGGCCACGCGGGTCTGGGCTTGTGTTCGCCCGCTGTAACGGAACTTGGAGCCCAGAGTCAAGAAGCGGGCCTTGGTGGGAGGTTCTGGTGCGTTTAACCTAGAGACAAGAGACAAGAGGGGGGTGAGGAGGTTTGAGGGATTTACTTTGTAATAAAAATCGTACAGTCGCAACTATATATGCATGTGCGAGGGGGGCAAACATGTTTCCGGGCACCTCCTCCCTCAACAGGATATTAAAGCTTATTCGCTCCCGTTCGCCTACACACACACACACACACACACACACAAATGTGGACAAAGCACACACTACAAACGCAGCAATGATGGGCACCTGGTTCATCTTTGTGTGTGTGTGTGTGTGTATATGAGTGTGTATTCATTGCCCTGGGCATCAGACTGGTTAAACAACCACAAAATACACTCTCTGGACTTATTGTCTGGAAAGAAGAGCCTGCCTTTCTGTGGAGCCTGATGAAGCACACATTTCTTTATTGAACGTTACCTAACAAGCTGTTTCAGTTACCCTGAACCCCAGACTGAAACTCCCGTTTGCTTCGTAGCGTTTACTTGAATGTACCTGAAGAAGCTGTGATTCTCCACACAGACTTTCCACAGCCTTTTGGCAGATCGATGATTCTGGAGTTTGAATCCCACCGTACTCTCAAATTGCTCCGTCTATCAAAGAAACAGGCCGCAGAAGAAAAGAATCTCAAACAGTATGTTATGTTAGCACTATAAAGAATAATTTCATGTGCTGCCTTCTTGAGTAAATCTCCGTATTCACAGCATGTCTGCATGTGTGTGAACGTACCTCCCCTGGTCTGATCTTGATGTAGAAGTTGTTCCTCTTGTATGAAATCTTGAGTATTTTGGGCCAAGCGAACCGATTTATTCGAAGTCTGTCTTTGTAAACCAGGAGTCCGTTGGCACACACGCCGAGCATGATGTCCACACCCTCAGAATCCTGCAACAGATTCAAACGTACGCAAAATATATTTTTTATGAGATAATTCATTCATCTCTGAAACATCTGTCTATGCTGCCTGTTTAAAATCAGACCACGCTGTACATCAATAGTCTAAAAAAGGTCAACAGAAACTCAATTACCACACACACACACAAACACTGTCAGTCAGTCCGACTCTAACACAGTTTGCTGACAGACTAACTCACTAAAAAAGCTTTTAAGTCCAAGGCCATCTGGTAATGGTAAGGGAGGGTATTGATTACAGTAGTAAACTCACAGGAAAAATCTGTTGGACTAATGGAGGATGCAAGACATTGATAATGGACATTTTTACTGGGACACACAAACATGTTACATGGCCTTGTCGTGCTATCAGCTGGTCATCGATCTCTGCGCTCCTCGTAGAGATACATTTTAGCACTTTGGCTTGGACGCACAACAATTTTCCATTTGCCTTTTGTGCTTACTGTGAGTAAACAATGAATCCTCAGTGGCTGCAGCACAGAAGTGTTTGATGCCAAGATTAATTCTCTGTTTTGTAATGGAAAATAATTCAACACAGTCTGTTCTAAACTTATATATTTAACATTACTTAAGACTTAATTACATGAGGAAAATATGGTGTAATAATTCACGCTGACTTTGAATAAATACTAATAAATAATATAAAAACATCCACCCAGGAAGACTGCTAGATATCATTCTGCAGTTTATTTTATCAATGCACCCGCTGCATCTATTTTTGTCCCTGCTGATATCAGACTGTCGATCTCAAATTTGATTTTCAGCTGCAAAGCAAAACAAACAACAGTGGACTAGTCAGTGACACCCACAGCTGTTACCATCTTTACCCTGCATTGTAAACACTTTGTTTCTGCTGCTGCAAGTGTAACAACTTCCTACTAACAGTGTTATCAGCAGACGCAAGAGTTCCTTACAAGTTCCTTTTTACTTTTTTTCAGTAAGTACTTTTTATTTTTTTAATTTATTCTTTGTTTTAATTTTGTATAATGGATGCTCAAAATGTATCTAGTGTCCGAGTTTTTTTTAAAGTTACTTATCCATACTATGCACCTGTCCTTCTGCTCCAGTGATATTTCCACACACACGGTCAATTCAGTTTATCTTATCATAACAATGCACTGCTAATGCAGTATTGTTTAATGCCAGCACAAAAATGGTGAATTCAAAAATACATAAACTCTTCAGTGTGTTATAGTGAGCCAGTATGCACAGTACCAGGACTCTGAGACTGAGGCAGCTAAATGGATTTCGGCCATTTTTAATTTTATCATTTATACCTGTGCTTTTCTTACTGTAACGTGTCAAATTGTCTTCCATGAGAAAGGTCTATTAACAGTAAAATATCCTGCTATCAAACGCCGTGTCCCAACATCATGATGCCCTGTTGTCTGCACGTAAAAACAAATCAAATATTGTATATCATCATTTGTAATAATGACAATTCTTATTCTAAAATAGACAATTATGTGATTTAAATTTGATCCAAATGATTTAAATGTTTCTATTAAACATAGAAAAGTGTCCGTTCAATAATATTCTGATCATTTCACATATAGCATTTTTCAAAGGGCTCCTCTGTGGGCCTCGGGGTCATGAAATACGCAGGACAAATTAATGGCACGGGACAGAAATAGATCTGTCCCTTGAATTCCCACAACTTTGGTATGCCATAAAAAAAGATTTTCAACATTTTTAAACGCTCTCTCCGCTGCTCTCATCTCTTCCCCTGCTCCTCTCCGTGTTGCAAACAAGTGGAGCATGCCCTTAAAGGGAACTCGCCTCTTTCTCTCTTTCAAAGATCTGTCTCCATCTCACTCGAGCCTTATCTCTGTTCGTCACGTCTTTGTCCTCTCTATATCCTCAGTCTCACATCCTCCCTTTCTATTTTCAGACTCCCCCCCCCCCCCCCCCCCTCTCTCCCCCTCTTGCATATTTCCCCCATTTTTTCTGCCCGTCTTGCACAAAGACACACATGGAAACATGCACGCAGTCTGCTGATGACCTGCTATCCCAGTGAGAAGAGACTGGCTGTTCCCATAGCAATGGCCTCCCTGAGTGTTTGTACAGCTGACACACACACACACACACACACACACGCACACACACACACACACACACACACACACACACACACACACACACACACACACACACACACACACACACACACACACACACACACACACACACACACTGACATGCTCTTCCCACATCAAAGAAACTGTGCTAATCCCCTGACAACAATGAAGAGAAGAAAAAAGGAAAAGGAGAGGATTCATTTATTCATACCTTAGCATGGTGCAGGTCCACCCCGTACATGGACAGTTTCTTGGCATTTTCTAGAAACTGGGCGTCGGCTTGTGCTGGTGTCATTCCCCTAAACACCCAAAAAAGGCAAATTATTAACGAACATCACCAGATAACAACAGTATAGTGGCATAAATTTATGGTGTTTGAATTATGTTTACAAACATCTACAGCTTTTAATGGCAAGAAAACGACATATATACTCTGACTACTTTTGGCTACATAACCCTGTTGGTTTCTGACCTGTGAGACTTGTGGAGTTCAAGAATCTTCTCCTCCATCTCTTTGTTCTGATTGGGCGCAAAGGTCTTCTGACTGATGTAGTCCAAAGGCCGAGGCTGGTCGGGTTCATAGTCACCAAACTCTGCCTGTTAACCAAAAAGGAGACATACACTTTATATACGCACACTCTCCCATCTTCACAGACATACAGTACATATTATCCACGCATAGCGTGTTGTACCTGCAGTGTGTATGACCCCAGCAGAGCGTGAGTGACAAATGAGCAAGGCAGTCGACCCGAAGCCACATCTTCACGGAGCTGCAGACACAACAGGTACCTACGGGAGAGAAAAAGGGGGAAACAAGCGGGATTCTATTTAAAACTAAGTCGACTCAAAACAAACAAAAAAAAACTTGTTCTGAGCTTTTCTTTGAACTGGAACCAGTTCCATTGTTCATGATAATAATAAAGCAATCCCAGTAGCCAAATTGCCTCTCCTCCTGTGAGGCCAGTGTCAGCTGGTGCGGATTAAATGTCTTTGTTGGTGCTGTGTTTGTTGTATAATTTTCCTAGTATGCTGGTACATTGGTTTATTGTGATAACCTTATGTCTAATCCTCGCCATGAAACTCAGTTGCGTAACATGTATGTTTGCAGCTCGTGAGTTCTCCAGTGTTTTTTTTTTTTTTTTTTTTTTACAACAATGTGCGCTGTCCTCTGTCGTGAGCCTTCATGGAAGAATTCATTATGTGAATGGAGCTTCTGTGTGAATGACCAATCGAGACACCTCAGGGTGCTGGGAAATGTATCTTCCTGGTTGCTGAAAAATGTCATTCAGAGTCACTTTAGTGGGATGGACACTTGCTGACATGGAGGCTTAAACCCCAGTCATCCAGTTACAGGGCTTCTCTTCACTGGACTAATATATTGCCTCAGGACAATGTTGTACAACAACAATGTTAAAATGAATATACATAAAATGACCTTTAATGTGTCTATTGAAACAACAAAAAGGACAAAATTATACACCTTAAGTGTTGGAGGAGAAATGGCAGGTACCATAGTCACTCAATGCAGGTCAGTAGTTGGCACTCGTCTAAGTGAGTTTATGCGTGTTAGTGAGTGTGTGTCCTCGATTAGCCTTTAGCTACAGTACAACCGTCAGAGAAGTTGTTCGCTCCATTAGTCATACACTGCAACCTAAATGCTGTGTGCATGGAGCATGCCTGCGTGTCTGTGCGCATGCATATGCACAAACACAAATGAATTAACAATGTGCACAATGCCGACTTGTGTCTGTTTTGTTTTTTACTTGTGTTACAACTAAATGTTTGCTGTGTTGTCTCAGACATGCAAATCAATTAAAAACTGCACCAATAAAGTTTTATATTAACAATGGGTCGAATGATTATGTGTAATGTGAAGGGGCTTAGCAACAACCGCACAAAGAATCACCCATTTCACGTTTCCGTGCAGCCTTTTTAGCATCTTTCAGCTCATTGTTTTGGTTTGAGAACCTTCAGCTTTAATGTTTCTGCCCAGCACTGCAAACGGCAGACAAAGTTGACGACTAGGTGGTGAATATAGTTCAGCATTTAGCAGAAAAAGAGATATTTCCCTCAAGAGACAGTGAAAATCGAAATAAAAAACAGCGAAAGTGAATATTGGACTTATATTCAACGCTTAGACAGGTACTCTGTGCTGCTGAATGTGTAAATAGGCAACTGTTTGCTAACAAATTCTCTATAACAACTTAAATGAGGCGATAATATGTCAGTGATGTGTTTACAGTTTGTTCTATTGTCCCAAATGGTCATAAACAAATCAATTCAATTAAAAAAATCAATCAAAATTAATGCACATTTAAGTAAACACGTCTGTGTGTGTGTGTGTGTGTGTGTTTGTGTGTACCTGGTAATGTCTTCAGTGAGCAGTGAGGGATCGGGAGGGTAGAACTTGACATTGAATGCAAACTGCCAGTTGTTACCTGGAGAAAGAGAGTGATTTACAGCACAAGGACATTACATAATGTACAGAATAAGCACAGGGGAATATGTACATATGAGAACTAGAAAAACAAAGTCTAAAATGGGAATCAGTTGCCAGGATTTCTGTGCAATTCCGTCCATCCATCCCTCTGCCTATCTCACCCATCTGTCTAATGCAGAACAGCTTTTAGACAGTATTAAGCCTGGTACATCACGCATGCATACACACACAGTAGTACGCTGCAGATCTGGTATTGCATAACCTCATTCTGGCTTCACCAAACTCAAATGGTTTTCATCATCATTAAGACATCCCATTTCCTATTCTCATTCCCTCAGGAGGCCTCATTGCCTGCCACCTTCTCCATCTACATCTCCATCTCCATCTCCATCCTTTCTGTATTGTTTGGCTCCACCCAGCAACCCAGCATGTACGCATGCGCAGACACACTCAATATATGGAGGTCGCAATCATCTGGAAAATTCCATCCGGGAAAAAGCTGACATCACATCAAGACCATTTCCTCCTCCAAGGTCACGCAGGCATTCACGTATACACACGCCAACAAATCCTCACATACAGAAACACACACACACATGCAGACGGAGAGGCTGTGCAGCTGCATCCCAGAGGAGCAGGAATACGGGTGGACACTGTGAAATGACACAAGGGAACTAAACAATGACAGTCTCACTGCAACTAACTGAGAAAGATTCAACACATGAGATAAAAACAAGGTGAAATATCAATTTTCCAGCTCATGCTGATATGGTGCTTCTTCTTATTGTTTGCACTGATTTTATTTTTGGCACCACAGAAATGGAAAATCTTGAGTGCAGACAGACCTGGTTTTTTTTAGCCTGTGTGTGGATGTGTGTTCATGTGTCTGAGAGTGAGATTGAGTTTGTATGTTTTGTCGGCAGCACTAAGTGCTTTGGGAGTCTCTTGTGACCGTTATATCTTTCTGCACAGCCACGTGCCGCCCATCAATCCGTCCCATGGTGAAAAGAATAAATACTTACTGATACATACACACATCCCTCACTTCCCTACTGTAGGTCCACTGCATTCTTCCTGGCACAACAATTCCTCACTTCTCCATCATATTTACGCTTTCTCTTTCCCTCCCACCAGCCTTCTTCCTTCCTATGTCGATCCCACCAAGTGACTTTTTGTGTAAAATAAGAATAAATATGCCTTCTGAGTTTGTCAGACCAAAGAAGACTTTAAAGTAGCATTATTTTTGCTATGATACTATTAACGTACAAACACGATCATAAATTCTAAAATCCTATCACTTAAGCTTAGGTTAAATAGATTGTTCTCATCGCTGGCAGTATCAGCATGGTGAGACACCCAACACTGTAAAGGTTAGCTCGATTGTGGAGAGAACGTGTGTGGCTGCAGTTAAACATGAACAGCAGCCACACGCACTGGAGGGGTCTACTGACTGGACTAAATCCAGACTGGTCAGACTTTTCTGCTCGGCTTTTTCAGCCCAACTTTTCGAGAGCGAGACCAAATCTTGTTCTCATTATCTGTCAGAAGTGAAATCTAAGAAGGAGCTCACTTTTGGATTTCAGTTTTACTTCCAGTGGTGCCTCAGGTTTCATTTGTATTGGCTCCATGTCGAATTCAGATAAGCGACACTTTGAGCTTCTTGGAATAAACCCTGTCTTATTTTTTTCTCCTTTCTTCTTAACTGCTGTCACATTTTCCGCAAACTTTCCATCAGCTGGCCAACAAGTTTTTTCAGCTCTTTATCCATTTTATTCTGATTAAATCACAAGATTTTTCTCCATCTTTGTATCCCACCCTCAAACCATGATGCCACAGAGACAAAGAGCAGACACACCCACACGCACTGCTTTGGTCTTAGTATGCTGCATTGTGGGTAGGAGTCTCTCCAGATGGGAGAGCACAGACAAAACGTCCATACCCACACCACTAAACAACAACACACGACACTGCAAACAACATGTTTGTCTAATGTTTGTTAGGACATATCTTAATTTTTTGTATTGAAAGCACACGACAGGCAGCAGCTTCGTTTTTCCAAAATAATTCAAGAAACGTTCCAGCCCAAGTATGCAGTGACGTACGATGGTGATATTTTATAGAAAAATTGTGTCTGACCTGTCATTTGTGTGGTGTTGTGTCTGTACACAGGCTCTCACTATAAGCATTCACAGACACAGAAAAAATGTACACAAATGAACACATGCGGGTAGTTGCATACCACTCATCTATGAACCACAGGCACACACACAGTGACACAGCCACAAAAACACAGGCATGCGCGTCTACCACATACACACACACACACACACACTTAAATTGTGCTGTTTGTACATTGAACCACACACAGTCTGCACACACCCAGATGTAACTACCACACATATACTAATTCTAAAATAACACTTTATGAGTCAAAATGATACGTTTTCACTGAGGCTTCCTCTGAAATGTGCGACTTAAAAGTTTTAGGCTGGCTGTTAAAGTCTGGTTTGACTTTGAGGAGACATGAGAAATAAACAGCGAAAGAAAAGAAGTGAAGCTTTTCTTGAAAAAAAAAAAAAGTCAGCTAGACTTGTTGTCAGTCAGCTTGCTGGCATATCCTTCAAAAACTCTCTGACAAATAATTACACAACAAATAATAAGTACCACAAAAAACACAATTTCTAGTAGTCAACAAATGAAATGACATACTGGAGAAGCAGCAACCTGATTCATCTAAATTCTAACCAGATCCTCTTTGTCACTGTACTGATGTCAAACACACCAATTATGGATTGCAAATGGAAGATACCCTTTTTAATCGTTACGGGCACATGCGTGCATTCAAAAAAAGAGAACACTATGCTCGGTTGCTCCAGACACTTGATAGCTGTCCATCAACAAAACATGAGATGCTACGCCGCGCCTCGCATTTATAAAACGGACAACGGTTAATAAAGCGATCGATGAATAATGAAGCAGAGTGATCACACTTTGGTGACCTCTTCCTCGCTGCCAGCTCTGGCAAGACTGCTGTCGTTTGGTTTCAGGTGTCTCCGTCTTTGTTCGACTTGATTGTGTGATCCTTTTCCCTTAAACTCTCTTATTAATTCACTATTTATATTTAATTCATTGACATTTGGCTAAGAGCTTTATGCGAAACATCTTGCAGGCTGCATAGATGGATGGACGGATTTGCAAAAGGCAGCATTTGAAAAGTAAAATAAAACTCACTGCGTATCTGTCTCTTGATTTCCTTTGTGGGATCCAACCAACACTGGAGTGAGGCAGGGAGACACAGAACAGGAAGAAAGTTAACCTCCATTGTGAAACAGCATCACAAGACACTATACAGACAGACATTCATGTGTGGAGTTTCTATATGTGAACATTACTGACTCATCTGACACAGAATACATCCTGTACGTGCGTGCGTGTGTGTGGTTACATACCTTTTGTTCATGGGTGTCTGTGTATGTCAGCCCAAAGTAGTCTTTTTCCAGTAGATTTAGATGCTCACACACCTTAAAGAATAAGTACTGGCCCTTAGCACGTTTCTGCAGAGAGAGATTCAAACATACAGATTAAAGTTTGTCCATTTTGATGTGAAAACAACATTAAAAGCTCCTGAATAATGTTTTCAAATGTCATTTTAAAGCTTGAGAACGATGATGGAGACGAATAAGGCTGTGAAAAAAAGTTTAAAAACTCTTTGTATGGCCTAGAGAGACACTTCTAGAGAGGCTGTTTCTCTCCATCAATGCATCTCTGTTTCTTCTGTTTTATCTACATCTGTTCCATTATTCTCTCGCTCTCTTTCTCAGTCTCTCCATCTGTCTCCGGGCAACGCATTCCTTCATAGGCCCGATGGGAGCCTTAGCCATAAAAACCTCCACACTCAGCTATGACAATGACATTTAGCACACATCCATGCGCGCTTTGCGCGAGCGTTGCGCGCGCTCAAACACACAGCGGTGCCCTTTAGACAGACAGAATGTCAGACAGAGAGGGTGGAAAAGTGATGAGAAAGAATGAAATAATCAAATAATATTCATTTCTTTGCAGTTAGGCAGCCTCTGTCTAACACATCAAATGACAGTGGCATTTCGCAGACAGACTCACAGACAGGGCAGGGAGCGTGGTGAAAGTGGAAGGAAAGAGGATGAAAGAGTGCATTTTTCTTCTTGTCCTGGGACAGCTGAAAACATCTGCGGTATTTTCCTATACTTGGTCAAGCACATGCGCCACATACAGAAACTCACAGTGTAGCAGCATTGCGACCGCCCCGAAGAATGTGAGAATGTGACCTTTTCGGGGTATCTGTGTCTGTGCCAGCGTGCCTCCAAGCAAGGCACTACCTAAGAACAATTGTCTAATGGCTGCAGGCAGTTACAGAGTCCTTGCTTTTATCCACACATTTTTGGATGTCTGTCACACACTGTTGTTGACATACTACATTTTATTTAAAAGCACTTTTCTAGGTACTCAAAGACACTTTATCTGGTAAAAACATTAAAACAATACACTAAAAACACGTAAGATTTAAGTTAAACATTAAAAGCAGTTTCTGTCAGTGATTTGAAGGTGGATTGGTCAGGGGAAGGGGGCAGTTATGGAGAAGGCTCTGTCACCCCGGGTTCGTTGCTTGGTCCTGTGTGGTGGAGTCGGGAGGTTCGCATCAGAGGACAGAGGCGATGGAGCAGGTCAGTGAGGTATGAAGGGGCCTGCATGTGGAGGGCTTTGATGATGATGATGATGATCTGAGAGGCCTTACCAGGACTAGTTAAATATTGTCAAGTTAACCATTGATCGTGGATAATATACAAAAATGGCTTTTAAAAAAGGAGCAGTGTTTAGGATTTAGTGACATCTAGCAGTGTAGATGCTGATTGTAACCCCCTTGCCTCACCCTCTCCTTCCTAATGTGAAGTACGGTGAACGGAAAATATGAGAGGCCCTATCTAGAGCCAGCGTT
The DNA here is from genome assembly GCA_033000465.1 of Sciaenops ocellatus. Taxonomy (NCBI): domain Eukaryota; kingdom Metazoa; phylum Chordata; class Actinopteri; family Sciaenidae; genus Sciaenops; species Sciaenops ocellatus. The sequence continues at coordinate 10,673,687 of CP136886.1, forward strand.
TAGTTTGTCTGTTCTGGGTTACTGTACACACATGGTGTTTGAGCATGGCAGACTCTGTGGAAGAAGACCCCACAGTGTCTGTAAATACAAAAGGCTCATTCTGAGATAACAAAAACATACAAATTCTTATCTTCGGGCGATTATACACTCACAAATATGGCCTATTCTGTTAATAAAGCCCCTAAATCTTACACACTGGCCCTTGTATCCCCAGCAACATAAAAATCCCTACATCACCAGGAACCAAACTGCTATAATTCGCAAAATACGCATGAATGGAGTTATCTAAACATAATCATGTGGAAGAATAAAACCATATAACGATCATAAAAAAGAGATAGAGAGACTCGTCTGTATGTTACCGTTCTGTGTAAACATAGAGGCAGTAAATGCACAGCTGTATGTGTCAAACCCAAAGCGACTGGGGCCTAATATTTGCAAACCCTACTTGACTCAATGTCTGACTGAAACCTAATATAATTCTATGAAACGGTACTTAAACCGTGTGACACTAAAATCCCGCTGAAACCAATACTAATGAAATTCTTAGACATGGCATGAAGATCATGTGACACTAAGACTCTCCTTTGAAACCGGCTATTTAAAGAGAGTCAGAGAAGGTTCATTCAAGGAAGCACGACTGAAATATATGGTGATGCCATCAGTTTAAAACCAGGAGAGAAAGATGGGAGAAGATTGGAGTTAGAGTAGAAACTGTGTGTGTGTGTGTGTGTGTGGGGTATTGTGTGTGTTGGAGGTCTGCTAGGCAAAACAGAAAATTTAATCTCTGGAATGCATTGTGCATCTCTCCCTCTCGCGACCTAACTATGCCAGTGTGTGGAGGGAGAGATGGATGTGTGTGTTAAATGTGTGTGTGTGTTTGTGTGCATTTCAGGACAATAGCAGTAAGCTGCGGTATCAGCGTTTTCTGTTGCGAGACAAAGCCGCTACTGTTCAAACAATGGTAGATGCTCACAGGCACGCCGATGGGCGTTGCCACGCTTTAGATAAGAGAAAAGGGTTTCGCCGTAGTAAAGTTGCCAGTTGAAATCCCTGAACCGAATGGGATTTCAACACGGGGGGGAGAAAAGGCTCACTGTTTTGTTGAGGGGCCCTTGAACCAGGCACTTAACTGTTAACAGCTCCAGTGGACCTGCACAGCAGCTATTCTGGGCAGCTTCCCACTGAATGTGAGTGAGTGTGGGAATGTGAGGAGGGGTACTGCTAAAAAAGAGCATGCTGCTTGGGAAACAGTAGTTTTTAAACCATGAGCTATGGTCATAATGAGAAAAACATACATGTAAACGGTCTACCAGATAATAAGCAACACTAGGAAGGACATTTCTGGTCAAATTATTTATTTTTCTCTCACAATATTAAACACACCAAATGAAAACACTTCTGTGTTTCTTAGTTATTTTAGGGAGCTCAGAAATCAGACATGCTAGTACTTAAGTAGTTTTAATTTTACTATTGTTAATAAACGTTTACACCAGCATGAAGGTGAAGGACATGTGATTATGTGATTATGTGTTGTGAGTATCTGTGCGAGTATGTCGTAGTATGTAAGTATGAGTATGTACAGGGAGGTTTGGGGAATGTGCTTGTTAGGGAGTAGCAGATGCAGGAAACTAATCTGGTGGGACCCCCATAATCTGCCTGGGTTTCTTTGTGTGTGTATGTGTGTGTGTGTGTGTGTGTGTGTGTGTGTGTGTGTGTGTGTGTGTGTGTGTGTGTGTGGTCACCCACAAGCCCCTGTAACATGCTCTGCTTTGCTCTGCATTTATCCCCTAAACCACGCCCAAACACTGAGAGCGGGTGCTTCTGCCATAACTGCACTTTAAGTCACAAAGTTAAATACCCCATGCTATTCTCACACACACACACACACACACACACACACACACACAGCAGAACTGATCCTATTAGTGATGACATCATTGACACACTGGCACTCACGTGCAGCCTACTCGACTAGCAAAATAACATATGACTATGTGTGAATCCTTTCTGTCAGTATCTAGTTAAATTCATGAACATGTATGGTGTGAAATGCTGATACTTCCAGGAACTATTTTATCTTGCACCATGACACATTTCCAGAAAATCATCAAAACATTCTCTCTGCTCCATCGCACTCTGCAATTTTGTACACATCAACTGTGACTGGTTGTTGGTTTAATCCCAAGTGATCCGAAAAAAAAAAAACTAACCTCGATCGACTTATTTTTCCTGGCTAAACAGATGTAAACAAACTGTGGAATTAGCAGCTGCATGACAGGACACTGGATCCTCAGGGTGTCACCAAAATGCAGGACAGAAAAGAATAAAAACATTCTTGAAACGCTCAAATGAGCTGTGTCTAAGACTTTTTAAAGAGGGATTAAATTGAAATAATCCCATTTGAAAAACTAACCCCACTGAATCATTGCTGTTTACCCTCCACGCCCACGTTCACGCTCTACGTCGCGTGTGTGTGTCTGGTCTTTTGCCGTAGTCTTACCTCCACCTCACAGGTGAAGTCCGTCCCGTCCAGGAGGTTCACGTGACACACCACCAGCTTCATCTTGGTCTTCCTCACCAGGCGGAGAGGAGACTGGAAAATGGAGGTCTGGCCTTCTCCTCCTTCTTCTTCTTCTTCGCCTCCCTGCTCCTTCTGCTCCTCTTCTCCTTCCCCCTCTGTTGTCACCTTGGCCTCTTCGGTACTCTTCTCAGCACTCTCTTCCACCTTCTCTTCCTTGGCAGGCTGATGGAGAAAAGGGAGAAAAACGACGTCAAACTGCTGCTATGGTTCCCCCCATGGTGGACGTCATGTAAAAACTACATGAAGGAAATCACCTAAAATCTGACTTTGTCCAAACTAAACAAGAGGAAACACTGTTTTCTCTCTATCACTGTCCTTTAGTAATTCCCCCTCTGGTCTAAATCTGCTCATAGAAAACTGCAGGCGTTTCTTTTGGCCTGATTACTCAAATGTTGATGTCACTGGGTGGGCCTGGGTGCCTTAATGTGATCACTGGATGGAACAGTTTATGTGTGTGCATGTGCATGAGGGAGAATGGTTTTGTGTGTGTTTCTCTCTCTCTCTCTCTCTCTCTTTCTTTCTCTCTTGAGGCAGAGGAGGAAATTTGTTTAGGCAAAACACTTTTCACTAGTTTAGAGTTTGGTGGTGGTTCCGCCTCTGACTTGCATCAGGGAGTAACATCCGTGTGACAAGCATGTGATATCAAGCAAAAAGTGTTACATGCTATTCACGACTGACTGAGTAAAAAACTAAATATATGCACGTCTTCTGAAAAGCAGGAGTTCACTGGCAGTGATGCTCCTCTTCTTAGTCAAAGGATTATGTCATAGGAATAAATCGACACTTTTGGAAATTAATTTTTTTTAACCAAAGGTAGCTGCGAAGATCAACACTAAACTCATGTTTGCTAGACTATTTCTTGGCCAGGAGCAGCTTGGAGTTGCCGCTGCCTGCCTGGAAATCAATCCAGGAAGTGACTGCCCATGGCCAAGAAATAATCCAGCACTAACACCCCTTAAACCACAGCTTTTTGTACATATTAAACAAAGATATAATGTGTAAATTGGTAAGCTTTGTGGCGCTGATAGGTGGATTTCGATCTGTTTGGACAGAGCCAGGCTAGCTGTTTCCCCAGAATGATAGCCGCTATCTAAGTTAGCTAAACTGGTTGTGGCTTCATATCTGAAAGGGCACATTTGAGACTGGTATCAATCTTCTCATCAAACTCTCTATAAGAAAGCACATAAAGGTAATTCCAGATATATTGAACTGCTGCTTTAAAAGGATTGGTGTTTTTTTTGTATTTAGTTCCAAACTCTGGTCAATGGACCAGCACCCACATCCAGATCATCTGCTACTGGGCTGCAGAGAAACCATACGATTCAGCATAAAAGCTCAATAATAATTATATGACTTTATGCACAATTACAGGCCATTTCTGCTGGAATCAACTTAAATTTGGTGCAGCCTGTACACTTCATATTATGCCCCCAACAACAATATACAGTACTGATCTAACCAGTCCATTATCACCACCTTTCAGTGTTTAGCAGTAGATGAAATCTGTGTCTGGCCACTATCGTCATTTTTCAGTTTTAGTGAAATTAAGTTTTAGCTTCTGTTTTGTTTTATTTTGCTGCCAACACACTTTCTTTTGTACCCTCTCTCTTCTTGTCTCTCTCTGTCATTTACTTTTAATCATAAGCCTCTATCAAGGCTTATTTGTGCATCTGGAGAATAAACAGATCATTGTTAAATCTGCATGTGAAGCCGCAAACAGACCAATGGGAGACCCCTCTGTCTGCTTTTGTCTTCCGGCATGTGTCCAGATGTGTTGTGGACAGAAATGACCCTACGTACCTCGGTGTCTGCGCTGGCGTTGGAATGAGACTCTGCCTCTTTTTCCTTCACTTGCTCCGACTTCACTGCCTCCTTCTCATCCACTTCCTCTGCGTGACCGTTCACTTCTGGGGCAGAACCCTCTTCTTCCTGTGTCACCTTGTTAACGGCTTCCTCTGTGGGCGGGGTGTCCTTGGTTGGCGAGGTCTACATGGGAAAAGAAACAAAAACAGACTCAGCAAAGAATTAAAGATTGGCACACAAAACAAATGTTGCTTCAGGTTTTCTGAGTCAGCCATAAGATTATAATGGGTTTTTAATTAGAGTTTTACCTGACTCTGAGACTTCTGCTTCTTAAGCCATGTTGGCAGGTATCGAGCGATTCCTTTTCCCTCTTTCCCGTCTTTATCCTTCTCTTTATCCTTCTCCTCTCCCTCAGCGTTTGCTACTTCCGCGTTTTCTTCCGTGGCCTTCTCTGATTGGTCGGGCTGAGCGGCTGACTCCTCGGCTTTCTCCTTCACCTCTGTCTCAGAGCCCACTTCTGTTGTCATGGTGACACGTCAACCTGAAGAGCGATGGAGAACATTAGAATTCATTTCAATTTTAAGAATGACATAGTGACAAAATTACAGTATTTATTACTTGTTTTACATGTTACATAGTTTTATTTAGGGTTTATTTCACTGGCTCATCATCCTAAAGAAAGAAAAAAAGAATTAAAATGATATTTTGTGGCATTCGTGTTGTTCTGGCTGCTGGTATGTCACAGAGTGCTGGAGAAAAATCAGACTACCACACTGAATTTGGCACGAGTATAAATTTTTCATGGCATGCTGAAGTGTCTTTTATAAATGAGCCACATGGTCCGATGTTTTTTTTCTTTGAGAAGAATCAATGTTTTCCTTCATAATGTGTGTAAAACAAAGAAAATACCTCTGGAATCATAAAGCTGTTAGGTAATCACATCGTGTAATACAACACCAAAATCAAACATGTTAAGCTTATATAAGTCAGCTGAATCTGGCCCTTTGGCTCACAGCTGTAAGCACATGAGCTCATGGCTGATTAAAACATTAGTTCTTGGATTGGAGTCGGCCAAGTCTTTTTTACACACAACTACACGAAAACACAAGAGTTTAGGATGTCATTATGTCACACAACGAGTTTCATCTAGGTCAACAGCTGGTTATAAGGAGTTGCACACATTTGTGCACACACCCACGAGCACACACGCACAGCGAAAGAGACGAAATTACTCAAGTCTTAACATCTGAGTCACTGGTTTTACCCTGCAGCTGTGATCAACACACACACACATACACACACACACACACACACTCTTCAACCCAAATATCTTTGGCAGCGCTGTCCACACACACCCCATCACAGCAACAGACATAGTTATTCAGCATGACATTAAATTGATAACACTAGATGACCGTGACTTTGGTCTCGAGGGGAAATCGAGGTCAGAATATGCAAATCCACCCACTATCCAATGTAGTCTACCTGCCTGCACACACAGATTGGTCTGTGTGTGTGTGTGTGTGTCTGCATGTTCGCACACAAGCAGCTTCAGGCTAAGGGTCACGCATGATTCATACGCTATGAAGTCATCGTCACTGTCCTTTCATTTGTTCTGAATCTTTCTCAGCCCACTTCTCCTCACACCCGGCCCCCTTTCCTCTCATTCTATTATTCATTACGTCGTCTGTATTTTACTTTCTGGCCATCTTACCAGTCCTCTGACTTTCTCTTTTCTGCCCTGCCACCTTCAATAAGAGACACACACACACACACACACACACACACGCGCACACACACACACACACAGTGCAGCAGTGTTGGGAGGGGGCGGAAATAAAAATAGAACAGGTCTCCTTACGCATGATCGGCTAATGAGGTAGAGAGGGGAGGAGGGCGGAGAAGAGGGATGGAGAGGTGTGTGTGTGTGTGTGTGTGTGTGTGTGTGTGTGTGTGTAGGTGTGTGCAAATGTCAGAGAGGCAACACTGTATGTGTTTGTGCAGATAAGGAGATAAAATACAAAAACCGACTCATGTTGTATATAGATTGAATCACAGTGACATTACACAGCAAAAAGCACTCCAGCTCAAGCCCAGAAATCTTTACATCAGGTCACCAATATAGTTTTTAGCCATGCTATAATGTCTGCTTGTTGATGGTTCAGTCCACCACTTTGGTCCAGACTAAAATATTTAAACAACTACCGGATGGATTAACTGTTTGTACCGACATTCGTGTCACCCTGAGGATAAATCACAACCTAGCGATTATTTATGATCCTTAACTTTTCATCTACCACTATAATACATCAACATTCTTGGTTAATGGCAAACACCTGCACAACTAATGGCATTTGTATGTACGTTAAAATGCTGTCTAAGATGATGAACAGAGTAAACATTATACCTGCTGAACATCAACATGTTAGTGTTGTCATTGCCTTGGCAAAAAGACTTGGTAATCAACAGCATCACTTGTGGTTAGTAATTATGGTTAGTTGGACTATGGCGACTTCTACAGCTGTGTATCTAATAATCTTCAATAAACGAAGTCATCTACCGTACTGCCATTTGTCACCAGTGCTCCTTTCAACACTCATCACTGCAACAGACTCCCCAGTTTCACTTAAATAAAACCCCTTAATATCTCTGCTCACTACTCAATATAGCAAACAGTGACAACAGGAATTTACGTTCTAGCAAGTTCATCAGTATGGTCATTCTTAGTCTCAGTCTGCAACGCCTTTGCTCGCTGTTAGTGACTGGAAAGAGTCGCAAAAGATGCTAAAAGTCCACACTACCACAAGTGATAGTTTCTGATCACTGCATCAGCTTTCGAATCTGCTTCACCGTACACACTTAAGATCTAAACTGGGATGTCATTTAGATGTAATGTGGAGCATCTCTTATGTAAATGACCGTGACCATCTTCTATGTAAATAACCACGTATTCACGGTTTCACAAAGCACTGCTTGACACTGTTTTCAAAGCAGGAAGAAGCTATTTCAGTTTCTCGCCGACTAACACGCATGGTCAGTGTCATTAGACGGCCCTGTGACGGGTGAAGCGGTATGGAAGCAGAGTATGGTCGGTGTACATTGTAAAGAAATCAAAACCACGTACGTAGAGCCAATCTGTGCTGCTAAACTGATGCTGAACCACCGTGACCAAAGTGTAGCTGTGTGGGCATGATGACACTGTTAGACAGAGTTTTAAATGTGCAAGAGGGGCCACCTGTGCAGGTCCAAGACACAGATTCATTTTAAGTCAACATGAGCATGTTTTTGTCCCCGTGTATGAGGATCTGCCCATTATACCCCTTCATTCTTGCAACTCTAGAGCAGAGTCATCAAAACTGGTCTGTTACTACCGTCTTACTGCAGTTCCCACTCCTCTAAGCTGCTGTGTTTCTCAATGGACTAGCTAGCAGTGTTATGTCCGCGTGTGTTTGTGTGACTTGGCATCAGGGTGCAGCTTTTTTTTTTTTTTTTTGCGAGATGTTCGTCACGGCCACTTAGGCCGGCTTTAAACCGGCCCTCTATTCTCTACAACGGTTTAACACCGAGAACCTTGTTCTACCTCTCTCACAGCTTTCTAACTCACCCTCTCCTCGCTCTCCATCTCTTTCTATCCGTCGTTCTCTTCTACGCTCCAGCCCGGGGTGCCTCTTTTCTCTTTTTCACTAAATCTCTGCACTCATCTCGATCCCTTCCTTCCGGGCCCCCCTTTCAATCCCCTCCAATCGTCCGCCCGCATTATCTCCCCCTAAACCCCTCCCCTGTCTCTCGTCTTCCCACAGTCTATATAAACAATAGCAGTGACATTATTACAGCCTCTGTTCATATACACGCTTATACATACACACACATTGACTGGTTTATGGCAGTAAAAGCATCTGTATAGGACTTAATGTTAAGACGTTGGCAGTCATCACAGTAAAGTATTCTTGTATATGACTGAGCTGCAATCATGAATGAGGTCATCACCCCATCTCCTGCGTGAGAGGATTGGAACTATTGTCAGATGGTATGTGTTACTTCATCAAGAAAGCATCTCGTCTTGAATTCTGAATCCAAATTTGTGCTGCTGGGACGTTTTATCCGACTATTTCAGTCAATCAGCAGCGCTGAGGTAACCCAGTTGTCCGGATAAACAAGACAAAAGCTTCCACAAAGTCAGACCTGCAGCCCGTCCTGCCATTTGAATCAGACAAGGTGTTTCTGTCTTTGTGCACATGGTTATGAAAGGGATGTTTCCTGATTCATCTGTTTCTAACACTCACTCAGCACATCTCTTATTTCCTCATCGTATTATCTAAACGCTGACATATTTTCAGTATTCATTTTGGTTTTTCTCAATTGCTTGGCTCGATCAGATTAGAACATGATGTTTTCCCGCTGACTGTCACAGCAAAGATGAAAAATGGACTTGTAGAGACATTTAACCTTTCCTTAAGTAAACACCTCCTTTAGGCTTTATTGCCGTACTACACATGACACTAAATCCATCCTTCCAACACCTGTCGTGCTAGTTTCTGTTTTCCAGATGAATGGTTGAATGAACTGATGTACGCAACTTATGGACTTACCTCTCGTTGCTGCAGTTGCTCTTTCTTTTCCCCTGTAACTCCTTTCCTTTTACTTCTTAGTTCTCACTTTCTTTCCGCCTGTATCCTCACGTTTGTTTTTCTTTTGCACACTTTCTCCACCTTTAAACAAACGCTTGCCCTACAAAACTGTCATTGCCACTTTCTCTCCTCCATCCTCTCCTCTCTCTCTCCCTCGGAGCGCTGCGCCTGTTTCCCTTGAGAGTATCGCTCAGAGAAACAAGGGCAGAAAACGAGAGAGCACGGGGGGGGGGCCTGTGGGGGGGTGGGCGGGTGTAGATCGTGCAAAGGCGAATGGAGCGCTGGAAGAAGAAAGAGACATGGAGAAAATATGGATGGAGGAGAAAGGAGAGAGGACAGCCCACTGTGGCAGACTACTAACAGAAACTAGCTCACTCAGAATCTCACTGAGCCATTACTTCACGTTCTTGGCCTGGGATGTTTTGTAATTACACATTACATCCTACGGAAAGAAAACAAAAGTAAACAGAGACAATAACACCAGAGACGAAGCTCCGCCCCTCATATTCTTCTATTTTGGCTTAAAAATCCCTGTGGTGAGAGCAGTGCTCATGTTTTATATAAACTTTTACTGACCAGACTCCCAAAGTGAGACTATATCCCCATTTCCACAGCCACACAAATCCAAACGCTGCAGCTCCGCCGCTTACAACTTTATTGCTGTCTGTCTGGATTTAAGAGGTTGTCGTCGTAGCAACAACTCCCTGACCTGGCCTGTGGCCGGGAGATAACATTTTTACGAGAGGCAGACGCAGGAGTGGGTGTAAAAGTCAAGAAATAGCACAGACATGTGACTACTCTCTAAAAAAAAAAAAGTCTAATAAAAAAAGATAAAAACATACACATACCCGCCTACCCCACTCTGGGGAGGCAGACCAGGGGGCATGAAGGGGAGGAACTGGTTTCCGTGACAACGACATTCATGGACTACAACCATAAATCCCCATGGAGACAAGAGATTACCGCAGCAAAAAATACAGATTAGCGGACGGGCGTAGAAGTGACAATAGAGATTATTACCGTGCATAAACCCATTTCAAACCACAGCATACTACACGCTGGACCTACAGGAACTGCTCTCCCCTCCCTCCCTCCTCGCATCCTTGTTGATGTACCACACCCACTGGAGAAGAGTGCTTGGCTTACAGCAGCCCTATAAATGATACTAATGATGCTGGTATCCATCTGCTCTGTGTCATTTCCTCTCAACACACACACACTGCGCTAGCAGCAGCTAGTAAGCAGCGCTTGTTCCATGCTGTGTTGAGCTACTTTATTGTGAATTTCAAGAAAAACAACCATCTAACCAAGCCTCTTGACTTCTGTAACTTGATCCTCCATCGAGGCAATTATTCAACAGCAAAGACATCCTACTTTACATTCCAGTTTACATTCTGGCTCTGGCGCAGTTACAGTAGATCCTGTGCAAGCTCTAGTTAGCTTGTCTGTTTTCTCCAAATGAGGAAACAGTCATTGATGAGAGAAACACAAGCCTCTGAATCACTTGATAAGCTCCAAGATGTGGGCAGTGATTCAGCAGACTGGAATCAGGCTAACCAGCCAGTGTGTGAAAGTAGTAACAGGTGTTACTCTATCATAACATTACACATCTTATTCAGGTGTGTGTGTGTGGGTGTGTGTGTATACGCATGTGAGCTTGGGTGTTGTGCAGTGAGAACTATTAGCTGTCAGAACCAGCTGGATTCAAACATCTCTCACACACACACACACACACACACACACAACACCGCCTTCATTGACACACACACAGCTTTAATCAAAATAAAGATGATTACAAGATAATGTAATTAGTTCTGATTGTATTTGGTTGTAAACCAAAATACTGGAAGTTGGTGAGACACTAATAAAAACCCCAAAAATGTCATTGTAGACGCATTCGTTTCTGTTTGGGGTCACTCCACAGTTCATTGTTGAGCTACAAAGGTTGTTTCTGACAGCCGGTGTACACCAAGTGCAAATGGTGTCCGGTAAACTAAGAATTAGAAAATTGATCGCCCATCATACAGCTAAGACTAATGAATTAAAAATCCAATCCAAGCAGATCACACTGGGACGTCCCAAAACGCGACAAGCCGACAGCTTTTCAAATGATTCCACCACAGCCCAGCAGCTGACAGTTAACCGAGTCCCGGTTTGGTTTTGAAATAACCACGCACACACACTCAGGAACAAACACACACACACAGTCACACACAGTACAGAATCCTAATCTGTGCTGTTCTCTTGTGCGATCTGTCCATCTGTCACACATACACACACACCATTCATACGCACGTAAACAGATTTTAAAACATATAAACACAACTCACAAAAACACTAATAGACACTCTAGCTCCCGGTTTGTGTTGTCAATCACATACAGACACGCACATTCAGACACACGGACTTACTGGTGTGAAAATTCGGAACATGCTTCCCTCTTTACACTGCACTCTGACCCTCAAACTGAGGATTACACAGAGGATAATCCCTGTGTATGTCTGCCTGCCTGCCTGTCTGTCTGTCTATCCATTCAGCCCTTCATCTTACCCTCCCAATCTCTGCGCGTCGTCCCGATATCAACACCTCACTTCCCCTCAAAGAACACGTGCGTTGACACAAACTCCCCCTCGTGTCGCTTCGCTGTCTTCGGTTGCAGCTTAGCAAATGAACGGTCAGCTCATAACGTATGTTTAAATGACCGATACCGTGTCATTACTTTTGTTACTATATCATTACTGTCAGCTCATAACTGCTATTGTCAGCTGCACAACTATATGGCAGTAAAACCATTGAGTTTTACTCTTCAGCAACACCAATACACTCTATTCGGCTCCATGTTGCTATAACTATGTAATAATACACGCAGGTTCTGCCTCATTAAACTGTAATAGCATGTCCTTCACTACTAAGCGCTGATTTAATGATGATTTATGGGTGCTATGTTTTACTATTACAATAATATTAACTAATACTTTACGTTTTTAGCTGTTGCTAGTGCTTTTATTGCGGGGACAAGATTCAATCCGTTTTCTTTGCATCGTTTCTTCTCGTATTATAAGCCTCGCTTTCTTTGCGTGTGTGTGAGAATAATGGGTCAGCTCATAACTACTATTGTTAGCTGCTAAACTCCCCTATTCAGCGATTAAAGCAGTCAGGCGCGAGTACCCTGTCTATCTGACTCTGTGTGTGTGTGTGAGACACAAAGAGCGAAAGTATGGGTGGGTCACACGGGTGCACAGAAGAGGAGATACAGTTTACTCTGTGTGTGGGTGTGTGTGTGTGTGCGCGAGAAGGAGTGACAAAGATGATACAGAAGAGAGAAAGACAGAAGGCGTCTTCTGGGAGGCGAGAAAGAGCGAGCGAGTGACAGAAAAAGAAGAGGCGACGAAACTCGCACTGAAAACGAAAGCCCAACGTGGACTCTCCTCCCAGGAGTAGTGGGTGTGGTGTTACTATAGCGACGTGCATCCCATAGAGGGTGGTAACGACAGGTGCTTTGGCAAAACAAATGACTTCATGGCCATCAGGGCTTACAGATATCTAATTTGGCAGGTTGATGCACATCCTTCCCTCCGGTAAAGTAGCTATATGTGGACCAACAAGTGTAGATTAGAACAGATGAGAGCTTTTGGATCTGTTAGCACACAGTCATAACTGTGTTGTAAGAGCAAACTTGACACTTTGAAGTCCAAAATGACAGCCCTCTGTCTTTTCTTAATACACTAATCACCATTATGAAGCCTAATATCACCAATAAGACACAAGTACGGATGCCTGGATCTTGTTTATTGCAGCTGATTCCGATCATCTTCCTCGAGCAATCAGTATTGGCTGATAGCCATCATGTTTTGTTTTATTATAGCAGCTTGGAAAGCAGTGTTAAATGGAATACGGTAAGATAACACCCTTTTTAACAATGTGGGTAAAAAGTCGTTGAAATTTGGCCAAAGTTGTGTTCATTCAAATCATCAAAACTGGAGTCAGAATTCGGAGGCATCACCATCCCTCCTTGTTCTTCTTCAGTGTGCCTGTTAAAGACAACTAAAAGACGGGGAAGTGTCAATTCAAGCAGCGTGGCTTTATAGTGATCAGCTTTCTATTGCTCTGTTTTTACCAACTGCTGACTCCTCACTCCGCCTAACCGGCCAGTAGGAGCCTCTAGGATCAAAAACTAAAAAAAAAAAAGATTATCAAGCCTGTTGCAGGCCACATTTTGGCTGTGTTGTGTCTCAATGTCTGACATCTGTATAAATATTCGGTCTCAGCTTGAACCGAAGCATCTGCAGATTAATTCCATACCTAATATGTTATGATCCACTGAAGCTAGACGCGATAATGATATGAAATCTGTGTTTTGGTTATTTTTGCCGCTATCTTGACAGGAAGAACCATAATCGGTTGTATCTGCATGACAGCCATATTAGAGAGGTCAAGATCAGCTCGTAAACAAACACAATGTGTGTCATTGATTGGTATTCGCAATCTGCGCCTCAAAAGCATCAATCCCAATCCTCAGATTGCATATTTTTACTGAATACTGACCAATAATGATTGTCGGAAAATCGATCCGAGCATCCCATCCCTACACACACTTAAGTTGAGCGATCTCCAATCTTCTATAGCTGTATGTATAGCTGTAGCTGTAAATATTATGCATTGTAACGAGCATTATCGCACTTGTTCTGCAATGATGCAATAGCATAAGTTAAATTAAAGCACTCGCACTCACACATGCACCAACTCACAGCTGCCTGCCATTCATTTTCTAACTACTAACCTTCACCCCTGACTCTAAAATTAGACGTTCCCCCTGTGAACACCATCAGATGCCCTCATTTTCAGAACATCATCCTGTTTTCTCAATTACCTTGAGGACATGTTGCCTCTGAAGTCCGGACACACACTGGAGTCCCGCGTCATTACGTGAAATATGCTGCAGCAACGGGCTCTTCTCGGGCATCAGGTCAATGACGTGACCAGACAGATTATTTAGGCGTCTGGTATCAGTTAATCCCAGACCGATGACCTCCGACCCCTAACCAGGAAACAGGAAGTGTGGTAAGGGGACAACTTCAAACCGTTCTCCTGTTTCACTCGGGGTAATCTCCCATCTCTGTCTCTATCTTCAATTCTCATTTTTAGTCACACATACATCTCGTTATCTGTGTCTCTCTTGTTATGAGGCTGTCAACATGACAACAGGACATGACTCGAGTGCAAAACATCCGTACAGTCATGTTTTTATCTCTCTCTGAACATCTGTGTTCTCTGACTGATCATAAAGAAAACTCGCACACTCTTTTTGACCTTTTTCCCCCCCGACACATAATCTATACTGTGGCACACTGAAGAGAGTCCCACACTCTGTTTTAGGTATTCTCATGGTGGGTTTCTTTATTCAGTCTGTCTGAAATGTGTCCCTGGGATCTGCCGTCCGTATTCTAAGCTAAAGAGGCAACTGCCTATCATATAAAAAACATAAATAAATACTACAGAGATGTCTATGTCCCCCTGGACCTCCTCTTGTATATTTCTGACCTGTGGGAAAGACAGTCTGTTGACACTGCTTTCCGTCTCCTCCTCACTCCTCACTGGATTTCCAAAATGTTTTACAGACTCCAGAGCTTCTCAAAGACTACTAATGAAACGAGTTAGCTGGTTTGCACTCCCTCTTGCCCCAGACACCCCTGTCGTCTCACTTCCTTTTCCTCCCCCTCATCCCATCCTCTTTATCACACTGCCCTGGTATCCCAACTCCTCTGTGCTCCCTCCTCTTCTCCCCTCGAGCCCTTCCCAGACTTTTTTTTTTTTTTTTTTTGACAGCCTGAATGAACGAACGGTTCGACACACAATGAATGAAGTATGGTTAAATTAATTAAATGATGAATTAGCGAATCCATCAATCAATTGGTGAAGGACTAATAGAATTAAGAGAAACCAGCTGTTAGGCACCACATAAATGTAAAACACAGATGTGAAGCATGCTATCTTTTCCGTTGGTCAGACATAAATAGTTATAGAAATGCTTCTACTTCTTTGGGCTACTGGAATTAATGACATCTTTCACAGACAAAATGATTTTTCAATCCACTGAAGTAACCTGAAGATTCATCGAAACCTTTCTTTTGGCGTTCACTGAGCTCTTATCTTCTTGGTCAAATAGATCTAGATGAGTAAGGATCCTGATCGCTAAGAAAAACTTCCTCGCATGGAAAGAAACCATCTTTCCAAACCTGCGCTGATGTTTTGTCACCACACCGTAAACGATGTTCAGCTCACGCGACAGTATCATTGTCAATCTTTCTGTCGATATAAACCTCAGTCCCAACATTTCCTCTTGTTACCCCTCTAAAATGTGGCCTTTATAAACGACGAAGGCTCCGCCCCGTCCTGCCATGCTCTGTTCAGCCTCTCTCTGTGAGAATGTGACCCTATGTTGATTAATCTGTTTTTAACTATGTTTGGACCCCTGCCAAAGCCACAGGCCCACGCTCTCTCTCTGTTTTTTATTCTATCGCTTCTTTCAGAGCTGGACACTTGCTGGGGAAGGCAGTTTGCCCTCTTTTTTTCCCCCTCTTTGGTGTAAAACGTTCCCCTTCAACAAGAGGATTTTCTATTCTCCTCTAATAGACCCTCTTATTTAACAAAACAACATGACTCTACTAATCTATGAACTCTGCTCTATTCAATGCAATTAAGATAATAAAAATAACTTTTTTTTTTTTACTATTCTACACTGTAGTTTTTACATGTTTTTGGCTTACCCAGATAAACCACCCTACATCCCTCCCCATTTTTGTCCCCTCCATCACACACGTCCTCTACATCTTTATCCCTCCCTCCCTCCCTCCTTCACTGTCTCTGTGGCGTTAATAGGCTGAACATTGCATTACAGTTTCCATTCATCCATGCCTCTGTGATCTTCTCTGCGTGAATCTGAGCTCCATGGTGCCCGCTGACCGAGCGGCTCTGGAAGCTACAGGCTAATACTCATGCGAGTCACGGCTGACTGCTACGCTGTAGATCATGTCCACCTTAGTAATTGTTGTGACTGTCCCACTGTCACCACAATCGCTGAGGAGATGAAAGCCTTCAATTGTGATTTGGGTTTACAGTATTAAACCATTCTGACAGACGAGAAGAGGACGATGTAATGTGTAATTCACGCTTTAACCAACAGGAAACCTTGGCATTTGAATTGATTGTTGTTCAGAAAGAAACATGTGTGACACTTTATTCTCCCTGTACAGGTTTCTTTTCTTAAAAACACACTCTGCACTAGTCGTCCAAAGCGATGGGGGACCGTAGGGCTATCTATGTGTGTGCCTGAGTTGATGTGACGTGTTTTGCTCCTGTTGGGCCGACAGGGTCAGGATGAAAACACACACAAACACACACACACAGAGGGATGTTCCCATAGCCTTTCCGAATGGTTAAGCAATGTCGTTCACTCTCTCTGTCGCTCTCACTCAGTCTCTCTTCCTCTCTGCTCGCTTCTGGATTCCTTTCTTCTTTTTGTCACTTCATCTCCAGTTTCATTTCCAGATTTTGCCCAGTTTGTCTCCCTGTGCATCTTCCACTTGCCGCTCAACCCCTGACAAGGTGGGAGAGCGAAGAAAATTACACATGAGTGGTGTTTTTCTTAAATTAATGCAGCAGTAACAACATGGAAAAACTTTTAAAGTTACAAAATATGAAAGGCATGATTCAGTTTTTCTGTCCCCTGAAGACAAAGTAGAGAAATGTGTTTATCTCAGTGCAAGCAAGACAACTGCAGGACACTATTCTTCATTATTAATGCACCTGCACCAGCTTTAAAAAGGTACTTCTAGTACTACTGTCTTCTACTTTAGAATGCTGACACCCGAGTGTTGGAACATCGGGGATGCCAAGTGCCTACAAATACATTCAAAAACATAATTTCATGTAATACACACATCTAACCACAGCAATATGAGTGGAAAAAATAAATCATGCACTCGCTCTAGCGAACTCTGACTTCGTTCCAGCTACATCTAATGAGCGGATTCTCCCACCAGAACAACCAATTAAGGCTTCTCTCATTAGTGGGTTTGACAGAGCTGCCACTGTTCTACACATCCTGGGAGTCTGAGAACGAACATGGCCCCCGATGATCATAGATAAACCGTGCGCGCAGGGAGGGGTCGGACGGGAAAGCGCGGCACAGCGACAGACGTGCTCACCGCTCACCAAACCGAGAGCGCTTCCTGATTACACTTTATTCTAGGTGGCTGTATCATAAAGGCGTTAAACTATATCGAGGTGTATTTTCTTTCTGCTTGACTGCAAGTGCGTCTTCGTGCGCTCAACACCTGTAACCCAATACAATACCACACAATGGCAGCGCAGAAAATAATACCTTTGTGAAGCAGGGAATTTTCAATAGCTGCTATGGCTTTGTAAAGAGAGGTGTTAAATTAACACTAAGGTCATTTTTGGAGCCTTCGTTCTGTGCTGTTGGTGGGCTGGATTGGATTGTTTGTCTCCACTCCTAGACTGATCAGTGGGAACACATTTGTAATGTCAAAACACCTGAGAAAATTGGTAAAAAAACAACAGCAAAAAAACAAATTTTAAAAGACAGCAAAACAGAATTCTCCATAAAAATATTTGGGTGTGTATCTCTAAAGTTCATTCTGTCATTAATATAGCTGCAGGCAGTGTGGCTGGATGGATCGCAACTCTGTTATGTAATTTATTCAGTTGCACAGGGCTTGCATTCTTCTCTGAAAGAGGTTTGTGCAGAAAATTTATAGTCTTGTCCTTCTTTTTTCAAACAAATCTAGAGATGGTCTAACATTGAACACAAAAATACAAGAGAACAGCGTGACATCTGGGTATGTATGGCAAATCAGCAGTCTAGGTTATGCCCATCACAAGAGAGTAAATGATTATGCAAAGGTAAACAGAGTTCTTCTTCTCTTTGTGGAGAAAAATCCAATGCAACTGTTATGACGCGCAGTAAAGCATGATAAATTCCCTAATTTTAGTCCCATAATCTGTACACCACTCATGTCCATGACACTGTCCCTGACCTGACGTCCTCCATTTCTATCTAACCTACCTTCTTTTCTCCCAGAGGCGCGAAGACAACACGACGGTGGGCACCAAAGTGGAGTTGTGCTGATTAAGGTGATGAGTAGTTGGCCACAGAGACACACAGGCAGACTAATATTAGGGCTGTGCTACTAACAATCACCCTTAAGCTTAACTCTAACCGTCTGCCTGTGTTGTTGAGTCATGGTAATGTCGCAGCACACATCAAACGCTGAGTTGCAGACAGCTACACTGATAAAGCCAGGTACAAAATGTTTGTTCAAAATCTGACAAATATAATAGAAATAACTTGAGAACTGTGGCAACATACAGACATTGATTTAATTAAATCAATACTGAATTAGGCTGATATCATAGAAATGACTGTGATTTACCACTGACTTTCTACACCATCTACACAATCTAAACTCAGTCCCGTCTGTCTGTCTGTCTGTCTGCCTGTCGGCCTGTCTGTCTACCTGTGTGTGAACTAGCTGAACCCTCGCCATCTGTCAACCAAAGTACGACCTCTCAGGCTCTGCATGGGAAAACACATGTAGAGTACTGCATGTACACACAGCGCTAAAAGCAGTAAGAACATGACGAGAAAATAGGGCACATTTAAAACGATGGTGCAGCCAAGGTGGAAACAAGATTTTATGGGTGTAAAGTCGACTTTGAGCCATTAAAAAAAAAAATCACTCTTTTACTGCAGAAATGTGCAACAGTTACATCAAATTATACACAAATAATCACTTGAGCCACTTAAGGAGTTAAATATTTACCTGAAAATCATAAGAACTGCCTCATTTTCTCTGTTTCTTTATGAATTAAATACTATTTTTTTCTGGGTGTTGGTCAGACTAGAAGCTATTTTACTAGTTACATCAGTTTTGGCTCTGATAAGTTGATATGGGCGAGGTCCTCACCAAATTATTTGACTGTTTGAATTATTAATAAGATAGCCACATTACTGCTAAGTGACACTATTACACAAATCCTGCCATCCTTTTGAGTTCACTAGAAACATGTAGGTTGCTATTTTATCACTATATCATAGCCATATTTGAAATTTAGACGGGACTTCCCAGCATAAAACCATATAAAACTAATCCCAAACATTAAAACAACGTGTTTTAGTGTTGCTCCTGCAGGAGCTTCATACACATGGGGACAAACACACGAAAAACATCGCTACATAACTTATTAAACGCCTTGAAATGAAATGTTTTCAACAGCTTGGTGCTTTCAAACAACCATTTACTCTTTGGTATCTTAGTGAACAAACTACACAAACCGTCCCGCATTAAAGCTCAGACGGATGTTTGAACAGTCTTTAAACGTAACCACTACGTTAGCATGATCCGAGCAACCAACCGCCAACGTTAAATCGTCGGTAACGTAGCGGTAAGACTTCACCTACACACCAGGAAATACAACCACCACTGTAGTAGCAACCAAGCGGGCTCTATTCATTTAGACAATGACTTTTAAACATGTCAGCTAATCGTGTTTTTACCTACGCTAACTGCTTCCATCAAACCTTTGATGCTAACCACATCAAACGGTCGAGACAGGCAGCGGGACATGAAGGTAGTTTAGGTGATGATAACAGGGATAATGTGGGAGAAGATAGGCGCCATGAAGCGAGCGCCTTTACACCGAAGGTATGACTTCAGCTCCAGATAACGGATTTGACTGAGAAGCGTGGTGTTTGTTTGACCATTTCAAAAAAGCTGCTTCTAGTTACCGTGGTCGTTGGTGCAGGTTGAGCACCTATGAGCAACACAAATCGACAAAAAAAAACAAACGCCAAATATCCCGAAAAAGCATTGAAGCAACCGCGGTCGCTAATGTGTAAATCACGTGATTTAAAAGGTGGTATTAAACGTTACCTGTTGGGATTTCCAAACGATGCGTATGGGGAAGTTTTCCAAACGTGGCCTCTCTCTGTGTGCGCCTCCAAAAAATAACGTACGTCCTATACACTATCTCAGCCTCCAGAAATCTCCACTACACAGTCAGTCCACACCGAGAATCTGGCCACCGTTCAGAGAGAGAGAGAGAGACGTGTCCATCATCCCCAAGACCCGCCCCATACAGTGAAAAACATCTTTTAGCCGCCTCCCATTGGCTCGGAGGAGTTACTGTATTAGATCGTGAGATCTGATTGGTCGCCCGCGCTGTCCATTCGCGTTGGAGGGCCGTTCGATGCAGATGTGGCAGTGCTAGCGTGGCGAGGCAGCTCCCTCTAGAGGACGTGTTTGATCACTGCGGTGTGTTGGTGATGCAACTCAATGTTTTTGAATTTTTTTCGACACCACGATTGCTTAGAATATTAGATTGTAAAAGGAATTAGTGCAACTTACAATGATAAATATCTGCACATTTAAAATATTTTGCACACTGTGAACCTTTTCCCTGCAAATACTTACACATTCCTGCCCAAACGTTTGATTTTAAAACATATTGTACATATATTTATGTATGTATTGTATGTGGAAACCTACTTGGTTAAAAATCTGTGTCCTTAAAGTGGACATGTTCCGGCCAGTGATGTTTCTTCCAGAATAATTTGGGGCACAGCGTTCTGTTCAAGACATATCTTTCTTCTTAAAAAGCTGCTTCTTTGAACTCATATTTAAGTTTGCAATTTATATTTTACTTGATTTGATTATTGATACAAGCTGATGACTCTCATCTGTTTTCTGTTTTCTTTCCTTGCTAACCATATTTTCTCAGCCAGTTCAGAAATTCAGATTCCTCCAACAGGTTTCACATTAGGCACGTTGGTGATTCATCATCTACAGTGTTATCTTTCATTACACTAACGTAAACAGTTTAATTCAAACATGATGTCAGCTGAGCCTTTAAAAAACACTGCAGCACACTAATATGAATATAATTGCTTATGTTGATTACTTCTTCCACATTCAGTTATTGTTTCTCCTCTCAACTCATTCTTGCACATACACACACACACACACACACACACAAAGGATATACACTGGTCATTGCGTAACATAACAAATGGCTTCTGCTACTGCACACACACACACACACACGCACACACACACACACACTTCTTACATATACCCACACCCAGATTAGAAAAGCTCAAGTAATTGGCTTATAGTGTGAGGCAGCGTGGAGATTTGACATCTACGAAAGAGGAGGAGTAAACAACCACATAAGAACAGCATTAATGTATAGCAGAATAAAACAAACAGCTATTATGGTTAAACGAGTGAAGTATTATTAATTCTAAATAGAAAGACAGGACATAAAAGAACAATTTGATTGTAAGACAGTCAGTCATCACATTATGCAGCTGGATTTTGGTCTTAATTCTTAAATATCTAGCGGGCAGGTAGGGTGTGTTTCAGTGGACTCACCATGCAGCATGGATCCAGCAGAGGGGAGCGCAGCAGGCCAGCAGAGCGTGCAAACACACCAACACAGAGGAACAGAACATCAGACACTGCACATCTCATCCACATGTTTATTTTATGAGCTCCCTCTGCTGCAGTTACATACCTCAGATTTAGTTTTAAATAAAATCAAGAACAGTAATGAATGATTATAATTCCATTTTATGCAGTTCGATTACACAGATAATATTTGTTTTAGAGGTGTTTTGGCAGGCTACATGATCCCTGTGGTATGATGAAAATGACAGTGAGGCAAAGAGTGACACAGTCGATTCACCCATGACTGTGAGAATCTAGGCCAGTCATGAGAAAAAGATAACACGCAGCAGATCTCCTCTCTGTGATAGCAAACAGTCTGGTATCTGGCAAACAGTCATTTTATTGACATAATGTCTCATGTTAGGATAGTGAAAAGACACACACCCTCACTGGAAACATTTAATCATGCAAATAATAGAGTTGTAATTAAATTAAAGCCACCTCCCTCTGTCCCTGAAGGCTCTGACCCTCTTGACTTACCGGTCCTTAAATTGAATCACTACCTGCTGAGGAGGATGCACACAGAACAGCTTGACCTTTATCAGTCTCAGTTTGGATCATAATAAAAACAATACAGGGTGCCTGGAGGGTAATATCACTTCATTGATACTGAAAATGTGACAAGCAAGACAACTCCCTTTTAAAGAAAAACACTAGAGAACAAAGACTCAAAGATCAAAATGAGCTTCATAAGAAATAACAGATTATTTCGTACCTTTTGTACCACCTGGCTTCATACAACTACATAAACTCTGGAGTGCTGATACAATATGTAATGACACGCCAAAAAGTCAGAAAAGTGTACCTGATTGTTAAAGGTCCCAAACTGCAGAAATAGTTCCCACACTGAGATTAAGACATTTGTAAGTCTTGACTCTAAATCTAATTAGCCTGACCTGATATATGGTCTCTCTCTCCTTGCTCTCTCTGCTATGTCACTCCACCTCTTCGCCTCCTTTTCTGCCCTACCTCTCTTTGCCTTACGCTGAATGCCTCGGCTCACAGTGCAGCGCGGAGCTGATCAACTACCCTCACTGTGTCCTCGCTGTGTACCAACAGATTGTTCTGGTGTCCAGAAGCTAAACGAGCTTGGCAAAAAAACACAGTGTCCTACAGCCAGGGAGCTACAGTAGGCTAGCTGTTTGGTCTCTCATGCAGGCATGAGATCAGGCCGGCACAGATTCTCTAGAGGATTAGTGGCGAGCCCTTCTGAGGAGAATTACCCTGACACAGCCATCTGGACAGCAGAACATTGCCCACTAGGCCAGCCAACTCTGTACCAAGTCATCCTTCTACCCTGACATCATTCAATCCTGTACCCTGGTTTAAGAAGAGCTATGGCACAGTCAACCCTCCACCTTAATGTTAAAAGCTGTAGGTTATCCATTCTGTAGATACATAGGGAATATAGCCTACAATGAGTGGCTGAAAGCTGCATTTCGTTTGTTCTTAGAACGGATTATTCTTGTAATTTTTTATATTGATTGTACCCCAAAATTTGTTTCATTTAATAAAAAACAACAACAACTAATTGTTTGTGTTTTTACATAAATAACAACAGTGACATCAAGTAATCAAACTGGCATTTAAAGTGTTAAAATCTTTAAAATGATTGAACGTTTGGTAGTTTTGAGCATGGCTGAAGTTGTTTAAGGCAGAAAAAAATATTAATTTGTAAAGTTTTCAGCAGTTTTTTAGAAGTGGACATTTTTGTGCTTAATAACTTAAGAGGGTAGTAAAATAAACTGACGCCTGAGGGTCAAGGTAAATTAAAAGGATTAAAAACGCATAAATTATGACTGGAATATGAATAGCAATTCATTATAAGTCAGAATTTTATGATATGAAATCTTTGACATTGTGGTTTAATATTCAAATATTAGAAGCATAACATGCTTTACATTTAGTCAAAAATGTTTTTATTTTTATTTTCTCCTTTTTCAGCTATTATGATGTGTTCACAGGGTGTCAGTCGAGCCAGAGTACCTTGCATCTTTAGAGGAATATCAGCTAAAGATTTAGACCATTGTTCAACTGGAGATACAAAATTACAACATTATTGAAATGAATGTGCAACCAAACCGCTCCAAGTGCTCTGTAAGAAGTCAGCTGACTCCATTAACATGCAATTAGGCAACTCTACTGTACACAGACACTACCACATCCTCACTGGCCACAAGCCAGTTTACTCGAGTGACGTTTTTAAATAAAGCAACTCTTCTGCATGGAGGAGGATTGAGTACATCTCCTAAAGAAGATTCTTTTAAACATTTAACATTTAGTATTATGAGGATGTGACAAAGTGGCTTCCAAAAGCTTATTTTTACTCATATGCTTTACTGTATACAGAAGCAATACATGTACAGTACAGTATATGTTACCTATTATATTACTTAAACTGACAACACTAAAATGAGGAACGCATTACCGGATAATCAGGTAACAGACTCACACAGAAACTCTGACCACATACCACAGTGTTCATAATGGAAACCACCTTTTGTGGTTAGCAATGCAGGAGATAAAAATGAAAATTCACTGCTACTAAAAATCAATTGCAAAAAATAATGTATTTAGTATAATCTTACAGACAGTCAGTGTCTGTGTTATTATCTGAACATATTTTATAGAAATAAATTATGAAAGTTTCATAATCTCATGTTTCCTCCAGTATGCATGGATACACAAACACAAGCACAACTGTACACACCCAGCATGAGGGCATGCATAAACTTTTAACCCCTGCGCTAAAAACATTTTACCCTGGCATGATGCAGACTGACACAGCACACACACACACACACACACACACACACACAAACTGAGTTTTACCTGACAACCAGCTGATAATCTGCTGGGACAAGTTGTTTGACTGGATGCAGTATTTCCTCGTACGGTTCCACTTCTCTCGCTCTCTCTATCTTCACGTGTGTCGAACAAATACCAAGACACCGAACAAATACTTCACACCTGTTTGTTTTATGTAATGTCAACCACCAGCTCTTTCCGTCCCTCCCTCTCTTTCTCTCTCTCTCTCTCTCGCTCTCTCTTCCTCTTACATTTCTTTGTGTGTGTGGTAACTCTAAACTCCAGGATCAGGTGTCAGCTAAGGAGGAGAGGAAGAGACAGAAAGATTATTAACAAGAAACAACTGGATGGACAGACAGATACAAAGAGAGGCTAATAAAAAGATAAAGAAAAAAAGACTGCCAGAAATAGAGAGTTTTTTTGCAAGATTCACCCATGGGTAGCACCTCTACCTTGAGAGTAAACGGGACAGAGTAATAAAGTAATAATATATGACTTTACTCTGAAACTTGTAAGTCAGTTTATTTACATTTAATTGAACAGGCCTGTGTGTGTGCACTTGTATCAATCACACACTTTAGTTTTTGTTTCCACTAAACAAGTGTGTGTAAGTGTGTGATGGAGTTGTCAGTCACAGGTGTGTCTTGAATCAAAAGAGCTTAAACAGGAAAATACACAAATGTATGTGTTTGTTTTGTATGCTCACATGCGTGAGCGTGGCAAATTTCTACACCCACAAACCATGAACCTGCACTTAAAATGTCTCTGTGTTGTGAGAACTATAATAACCTGCATTACAGGAACCAGCTACAATGTAATAACACCTAATCTACTGAAAGATGGAGGGGCTTCTCTAGTGACTTTGTGAGCCTCATGGCTGTACAGGTCCAGTTAGTTGTGCCTTGGTACCTGAATGCACCACAGGACAGGTTTGCATTCAATGACACTGGAAGCTGTCTTCAAGCAAATGTTTTCTTAAAGAATAGTAGTTATCTGTGACATGCATGTATTCATAAAATATGTGTTTATTATATTTTGTGGTGAATATTTCAATATCATTTACTCATACTACTATACAATTTATATGGCATGTTTAATTGTTAAATATTCTGTCTCCTCGTCTAACTTTTTAACTCCAGAAGCTGTCCACTGGTAAAGAGGGGCGGTGATGCCTTCACTGCTAGCCTGTGATGCATGACACTAGAGAGACCACTAGAGGACAGCAGCTCCTCTTTGAATCTGAGCCTCCTCTGAATTAATAACACACAAGGGCATAAAACCCCCCCCCCAAAACTTTAGTTTCACTATGATTTGGACCATGTGTGATAAATTAAATCTTGAAAACATATATATGTATGTGTAAGAAAGCTGATTATCTTTATTTAAGACTAAAGATTTGAATTCATCTGTGAGATGAGATCCGTTTTAATCAAGTGGTGAAACACTGGATGCAGTCTTTTTTTGGTTTATTCATTCTTTTGCACGCTACACAAAGTCACACAGTCATACTGAAGCCTTCCCAGAAAAATGTGAGGAATTTTGTGTATGTCATACCAAGAGAGCTGAGAGGAAATACGTCTTACCCTCAGCTTAAATTCTGTAGCTGATTATGCTCATAGGACACACAAAAAAGGTCATAAAATCTCCCTGATACAGGCTTAAAATGTCCAAAAAATAAATCTTGAGAATGTTATTGTAAAATGGTTGTGTTATGGAATAACATTACTGATTATTACTTCATAATGGTTTGACACTTCTTTGGCTCTTAATGTTACAACACCACTGACTTACATCAGTATGTGATGGCTCATGCATATCATGCATCACATTGTGGTGAGAAAAACAATATTACATCATCAGTTGTAATTCTGTAATTAACTAGCTGAAGATAAACTTTGATGAATATATCAATAAAATTGTGCGTTGCTGTTTATTTCAGCTGGAGGATATTTCCAGTAGTAGTTTAGTTTCATATCAGTTTTATTCCACATTATCTTCCAAGTTAAAAAAGGCAGCTCTCCAAATTTTTCTAAGAACCACCTGTTGTCCAGTCTCTGCCCTCACATATATCAGACAAACTTGACGTGTGTTTCCTGTCTCAAGTGGAAACACTGGAAAGAATCTCATCCGCCAGTATCCATGGTAACAAGCTGATCCATTGTTGCGACTTCCACAGCCACGATTCAATCTTGTTAGTGAGGTTTCAATATCTAATGTAGTCTCCCAGCGTAGTTGCAGAGTGTTCAGGATATTATTTGTAAACACCACACCAATCACTATCTCGCATATCTACAGTACACAATATTAAAGAGGTGTGACAACCCTGATAGCCTGAAGACATTCATACTTCTTCATCATCTCGGCGTGAATCTCATTTACCAAGAAATTGGCAATGGTTCAGTAATGTATAAGGTCTTAAAATGTTCCTTGAACCACAGACATCCACACCTGTGGTAAACATTTCTCCACCCCTGATAAAAACAGTGTGGACAAAGCCATACCTAACCCTTCTGAGTTACCCGATGGTGAACCAGGACCTGTTTAAGGCTAAAGTCCTACTATGTGGCGTCACCAAACAACTTCCAGCACGACATGGAAACTTAAACAGATATGTTGATTGACGGCTCCCTCACTCTCCTGTTTACTCACCTGTTAATGCAGTGTGAAGTCATAACTCCCAGCATAGCTCCGCCCAGTTTCAACCTAGAGGTCTAATTAGCCAGATAATTGAAAACACCTGTGTGTGTGTGTGTGTGTGTGTGTGTGTGTGTGTTGAGGTTTGGACTATTTGTTGGACAAAACAAGCATTGTGAAGGTGTCACCTTGGGCTCATTGGAGAATGATATGGAGAATGAATCCAGAATGAAAACAATCATTAGTTGCAGTCCAGTACAAAATAGCTAAAAATGAACATATGAATATATAATATCATTTCTACATATAATTTTCTGCATTGAGTATTAGTAATTTTAGAATACTTTGTGTGAGCTAAATTTTCCTAATTATACTTCCATACTTTTATGTATATCTATGTAGTTTGCTCTCTAACATAGCTGGTGGCAGTACTGCATCTTAACTTTGCTAACAGCCAAACATCAAACAAGCGCAACAACACAAGACATAGAATAATATGCTAATATTACTTAGTATTACAACAAGAAGCCCAGCCCGGTGTCTGTCTTTCAGACTTTTATATCATGAAGCTCTCGCCAATGACTAAAAGTCAGTCCGAGATTTACTCTTGTCCAGCGCTCTCTTGCTCTGTCCTCTCTTCTTAGCTTCCTCCATTATTGTTTTTTAGAACTCTTCACCGCTGCCATGATGTCAGTTACAGCACCAGTTAGCCACTTGTAAATGCTCTAGTTCTGGTACGACAATGGTGCTGCTGTCCACCAGCATTCTCCCCACATCCCCAGGCCTGAAAACCTCCTCCCAATGTCCCAAAGCTCTTGTGCTACCAGTGTAAAACCAACATTGGTGCTCTGAGTACCCATGGCTAACTGAGTGGAGCTTACACGAACTAGCTAACAGCAGCTACAGATAACAGCAGGTTACTTTACTGTCCATCAGGAAACTCTGTAAATCATTTGAACGTGCATAAGTACGTCATACACCCCCACTTCAAACTCTCCTATTTAAGGTAGAAAAGTTGCATAGTGTTACTTTTAGTAAATGAGCATAATACATCATCCTCCACTCCCTAAAAATAATCTCTTCATCAACATTCATGGGAAGTTAAAGAAACATTTAATCTTTCTGCCTAAATTCACTCACGCGCTTTTGTGCACTTTATATGCAAGGGCTTCCCCGCACTGCACGTGCGTGTACGAAATGGTGCTTACAGAGCAGCGCGCGCGCACAGCTTTTTAGTTTTTTATCCCTCCAGTGAACCGACACACACACACACACACACACAGAGAGAGAGAGAGAGAGAGAGAGAGAGAGAGAGAGAGAGAGAAAGAGAGAGAGAGGCTGTCTTGTCGCTTCCGGCTTCAAACACACAGCGCTTTACTACGAACGCAGAGGTGTCGAGCAGCACGCATGACAACAGAAACCTCCAAAGAAACTATCTATCCTGAGAGCAAACTGTGAGGATTTCACCGGTCGGTACGAAGTGTTTTGAAGTTTTCCTAAAATAAAAAAAAAAAAAAAAAACGAGAGAAAAACTCTGGAGGAAGAGAGAAAGAGACATTTTGAAATCTTCTTCTGTGGAGGAGGATTTCTTTTTTTGGTGAAAAGGTGAAGAAGCAGAAAAACGACCGGCGGCAGCGTCGAAACAAGTTCGTGTATGGAAGAAACCAAAAACACACACGAGAGGAGTCGGTAATAAGTTGTTTTGGTGCACGAGGAGCCGTATCTTTGAATGTTTTTGTGTGTGTCGAGTGTCAGACACACACACACACACACACAGTCAGAGAAGAAACATCCTCGGTTCGTAACTGTTGGTGTCTGTGGCTGTATTATTACTCAGACCAATAAAAGTGTCCCGGAGAAAGCCTTTGGAGAGGACGGGACAGCGCTGAGGTAAGATAACACAGGGCCTGCTGTCATGTCAGGACCTCCATCTGAGGAGATTATTGTCTTTGGATAGAGTTTATTACACTTTAATATCACCACCACCTCCAGTGCAGATGGAGAGGAAACAGTGAAAGTTGTCAGGATTGTAGGCCTACTCTTGTTTTTAGTAACTGTGGAAACGAGGAGAGTAGTTTTACACAATTACATAGTTATTTTTAATTAAACATGTATATTTATCAATTCAAAATAATGAAGTCTACATGAGTCATATTCATTTTCATCACCTAATATTTGTTTTATGACAATAGATGAACTCATTTTTAGATAACAGTTGCTCTCCAATGATATACAGCACTATAGAACACTGTAGACTAATTATGAGCTATAATGTTATACATACATAGATAAGATTGGAGCTATCACCATTTTATTGTATTTGAATCCAGAATTGATTCCACTTATCAAAGTTGAGTCATTTCAAATACTTCATACTTTAGCTTTCAACAACCGTCGCAGCAAAGTTTTATAACCTAAATATTTCAGCTTAAATATTGACTTTCAAAGGACACTTACTCACATGTCCTCTTCAGTTTAACAACTATCTGACTATGCTGCTCAACACTAATGAAGAGAGAGCTGCAGGGGATAGAAGGTCTGATGACACATTCGTCCATCTTGGGGACTTAACAAATAATTTTACTAGCTGGAATCCAGATCCAAGATGGATCAGCTATAGGAAACCTGCAACAGTTGCATTGTATTAGCATGAGATTAGACGTTATTTCTTGGGCTGCAACTAACTTTGACTTTAGACTTTATTTTCATTACTTGGCGAATCTGCCTGCTATTTTCTCAATTAATTGTTTGGGCTATAAATAAAATGTGTGAAAATAGTAAAAAAAACGCCCGTCACATTCTCCCAAACCTCATTAAATGTCAGCTTGTTTTGTCCTAAACTCAAAGATATTCAGATAGCATTGATTGAAGAGAATAATCCTCATATTGGCAAGGAGGGAACTGTTGTAAACATTTTTGGCATCTTTGCTTAAAATATTATTATTATTATTATCAAAATAGTAATTTTCTGTTGAATTGACTAAAAGATTGATTAATCGATTAAACCACTTATTGTTGCAGCTCTGTTATTTCTAATTTAGTTTGGGTTCCCCTCAAGGCCCCCTTAAGGCCTGTTAATCCCTCTGTAAATCATTCACGTGTGGTTCTCTTCTGTGAGAGTGTCCTGTCTGCTTTAAGTGGGCGAAACAGATGAAATCTTCTATTGTGGTGTAGTATTTTTAGATCATGATATTGATTTATATTGTGGATTAAAAAAAAACAAAAAACAGATAGGAATGTATGTTTTAGGTAATCTAGTTATTGAACGCATGTCAAATATAGTCACGTCATCACACTGATGCAAAGATTATCATAAAAATCATCCATAACCATGTACAAGTCATACTCTTTGGTGTGCCCACAATGACCTCACACACCCAAAGATAAAAATAGGGTATAGGGTATAAATAGTATAAACAGTTTATTAGTGTATTATATCATCATATCGCCCTAGCTTACGTCTGCTCATGTAAATTACAAGGATTAATCACCAGCAGCATCTTATAAACTTTTTATCAGCTGAGTTGCTTTTAGCATACTGTATGTATGCAGGCTTATTGCCCACTTGTGTAGGCAAGTGGACAGTTTGAATACTCATAGCAGGCCCACTCAATTTGACATTAAGCTGCCCTGAAACACTCTGAGGTAGTTTACATTTGCAGTTAGACCAAAATCATCACAGGCTGTTTTATTTTGTGTCCTTTTCATTGCTGTTTTGGTGGACTAAAAGCTGCCGTAATCACGGCATGTGAGCATGATACAAAGTCATGGTTCGCTTCACTATCCTGCTTCATGGCTGTTGTTAACTGGTATTAATGTAACGTAGTGCTTACGGATATTTTCTGCAGACGCTGTGTTTGTTTTTGAACAGGGAGGTGGAGACAAGTGGGTGTCAGATTTGCGCTGAAGAGGCAAAATGTGTCTTGTTTTATGGCTTTACTAATGACTCTCCTTTTTGCTTCCAATTTGTATACTGCATTTGTGTTTATGCTGGTTATGATGCAATGGGTTTCATCTGTGATATGAAGTTCAAGTGTTAAGGCCTTTTCTCTTGTGAGGCAACTTTAACTTATAGTTGAAACAGTCTAAAATGTGAGACCTTTTCTTTTTTGTACCTTTTCATACCCATGGGGGAAATCAGACTTTTTGACAAGGACTGAATTCAGACATTTCAAAGCTGTCCTTTTAGTGCACAGGGGGAAGAAAAAGCCTTTGGGATGCAGCTAACCATGAGCTACATGCAGTGTGAAAATGGTCCCTGATGCCCAGTGCTGCTTCATTACAGCGACTGTGCCAGTTCAGAAGTAATTCTGCTGCTTCTGCATGAAAGATTCAGAATAGGCAACTAAACCAAAATAGCCTGTAAACACCTCTCTTTCCTTCCTCACTCCTCTCTTTTTCTCCCAGCTCTCCCAGTCCCCGACCTGCACTGTCTCCTCTTCTCTCTCTCTCTCGAACTCTCTTTATCTACTCGAGGTCTGACTTGTGTTGTTTTTGCTAAAACTTAGTGGATGTTAGTGTCCAACAAGCAGAGAGAAGTCATTATACAGTGTGAAAAAGGCTGCAATGGTGGTTAGTTAAGTACTCAACTGACAAGTCATTCAGATTGTTTCCTGCCTCTCTATAACTGCGTCACTCCCCAACAAGGAAATCCCATGTTTACCCCGTTGTTCATGACCTGATGTCTTAGCTTATCTGTAATCAAAACATATCCCAAGGCAGTTTCTGGCAGCTCAGCACATGACAAGAATACAGATATGCTTGAATGAGTCCCAAGACTGAACTGAAAAGGATTTCTTTTCTAAATGTTGGAGTCTCAGTTTAGTTGACTCAGTTTGGCTGACAGCTCTGCAAAACAGAAGTGATTGTGAGCAAAACATA
Organism: Sciaenops ocellatus; assembly: GCA_033000465.1. NCBI lineage: Eukaryota > Metazoa > Chordata > Actinopteri > Sciaenidae > Sciaenops > Sciaenops ocellatus. The sequence goes on from CP136886.1 coordinate 10,705,555, forward strand.
TCACCCTCTGTGAGGCCGTGCTACTCTGCAGCACATACGGTGATCACCTGGCATTTGAAATTTAATAATATAAATGATTTCCATGCAGTCCAGACTCTTTGTTCACAGTTATACAGACCAGTAATGACCGCCTTGCTTATCTCACATGTTATACAAAGCAGACTGTAAGTCAACCTGGATAATCACTCACATGTCTGAATCAAATGGAGAGAGCCCACATAAAGTACTAAAATTATGACTGACAGCTGTATTTGGCTATTTTGTTAATGAAGCCTGAGTGTGTGCATCTAATTCAGTCTTCAGACAGGTTCGAGAGAAGTTTCCCCTCCTGAAGTTCACCTCCCAGTGTCTTGATTCAGCTAAAATGACTGGTTTTAGTTCCTGAAGGTCTGTTTCTTACACAGGTACTGAACCAATGCACTGTTGCACAGCTAAAATAGAAAGCCCAAGCCTTTAAGTCTCGAGACATCCCCCTAATTTTAAAAGTAAAAACATTTTCACATGGATAATCAGTCTCCTGTGTCACGATACTGACTTACAGTTTCTTGAAACAATCTTGATAAATCTGAATATAAGACCAAAAATGTGCTATAGTGAACACCCTGTCTGTCTTCTGCAGCAAAAAGAGAAGTGCTCAGTGATTCTATACGTATTTATCTGTGTTACATTAGCTTGAGGAGATTCATTAACTTTTCTCCATCTTTTCTCTTTCCTATAGCTTCCCTTCATTTTCGGTATTTAATTCAGCTGCCTGTTTATATCTCTGTTTGCCTCTCTCCTTTCTCATTCTCCCTCTCTACAAATGTTTGTCTGTCTCCATCATTTTCTCCTTTTCCATGTACCTCCCTCCTGAAAGAATGTTACCTTAAAGTTATCTTCTATTTTTAGATTGAAGCTAATTTCAAACAGTCTGCAGCTACAAGATCGAGCAGATAAAAAAAAAAAAAAAAGGTTTCGTTAAAAGCTTTGGTCAGGCTGAACTTTGACCACGGTGTTGCTGCTCCTTTTAGACCACATGTGTGAACAGCTTTGAAACAAGAGAATAAAAAGATTCACACAGTGAAATATGTAAAAAGCCGTTCTGCTGTACAGTCACTGTTTAGTTGATGAGCAGGACAAGCGATTGCGGCTTAAAAGACCAACATTGTACTCTGCAATAAAATATAGTTTGATTCAAATGAGCGTTAAACAAATCTGAACTTCTACGAAACATTAACAGGAGCAAAGGCAAATTATTTCCACTGAGTGGAACATCTTCCTTTCTCATTTTTTCCAATATTAATCTCCATCTGTCTGTCCCCCCTTTTTTCACTTTCGGTTATTTTTCTTTTATTTAGCTTGAATCCAAGCATGAACAATGATATCTTTTATTTTGAGTTAACAACAGGACTACATGAATAATCTTCTTTGTCCATGATGCAGTTAGGGATGGCTTTCCAGGAATGGAAAATTGAACTTCCAGTCTCTGCCCTTTTTGAAAAAGGGCTTTCATTTTCGATTTTTCTTCTTAAAGAATGTTTCTCATTTCTATACTCAATATCCTGACTTGATTTTTAATCATTAGAAAGGTTAGACCCAGTGAAATGAACTTTCCTAATCTTTTTTTTCAGCGGTGAGTGCAGATTTTCCTGCAGTGTGGAGCTGCCGCTGCTGACTGAATGCAGAGGAAACACTGAAAGCTGTTCTCCGGACCTCCCTGCAGCTTCAGGGGAGATTGTCAGATGTGTACCCAGCACTCAAAGCCCCTGGCCTGGCCGTGGGGATGGCAGCCTCTGCCCTGAACCTGAACGGCCTCGGAGTCATGAACAGGTCAGTTCTTTTTTTTTTTACAGTGTATGTCACATTTTTGCCTTTTATTGTATCAAATGTCCAGTGTGTAGGATTTAGTGGCATCTAGTGGTGACATTGTAAATTGCAACCAATGGAATACCCTTCACCTCACCTGTGTGAGATACACAGAAATCAACCCTCTCCTCTCCTCTCCTCTCCTCTCCTGTCTGCAGCAGTAATCAGTTTCACACCCAGCCTGGTTCCTCTAGTACTACCTCTGCAGCTAGAACCAGTCCAGTTGGTCGACCTGTGCTGCCGGTTCCAGATCGGAGCACCTACTGCCAGTTACTGGGTGGGGGAGCACTGGGTGGAGGTCTTTACAGCCCAACCAGTCCCAAGGTAATTCAGCTGCCACAACCAACCTGTGACAGCTAAAAACAAAAAACACACAACATTCATATCCTACACCAAAACAACAGAAGAATACTGAGTAGTATGTACATAAAGAGCTTAGACTGAATTAAAATCATTATGGGATAAATCCAAATTCTACATATTAAGCAACATCAAACTAATGTACATGAGGATAGTGCTCTTTAAAATGAGACTGTGTAACTTTTGAAAGAAGAAATAACAAACATATTCTTGTCTAAATGACAAGTTGAACTCATAAAACACACCCTTAATTCAATAACCTCAGGAATTTTGCTGCTTGGTCTGGTATGACCAGTAGATTAAGGTGACTAGTGTTAGCAAACTTTAGACGTAACATGAATGAGATAGTGTAATGTCCTCTTGTGGCCCCAGTGGCCGCTGTTCAGTGAAAGTTACACTGAAATAACTTGAGTTAACTAGAAAAATAAAGTAGTTGCTTTTATTTGTACTGGTAGTTTTTACCAGTGTCTGTTTTTAACAGTAACTGAAGCACCTGATGATCATTGCATCTTCTTGCATTTTGAACTCCCCTAATCCCATCTTGTGCTTTTCTGCTCCTAGACAAGTCCTCGAACCCTGAGCCCAACCTTTGTCTTCCCCCCGCCCTCCCCGCTCTCCCCCAGCCCCACCCGTCGCGCTCGCTCCCCCTCCCCTCGAAGCCCCGAGCTCCTAGGAGTCAATGTGGGCCAGCGGGTCCGACGACTGAGCTCACCCGGCGGTGAGGATCGAGAGGAAGGAGAAGCACAGGAGGATAGAGGAGGAGGAGGAGGAGGAGGAGGAGAAACGGGAGGAGGAGAGAAGCGAGAGGAGAGGAGACGCCAGGCACAGCTGCTGCAGATACACAGAGAGCTGCAGAACGTGGAGGTGATTTTACACGCACCTCTTCTTCTTCTTTGTCTATTTAAACTGCATTTTTGCCTTCCTCTGTGTCTATTTTGTCTGTATCTTATTGCTACAGCTGCCTGTTTTTATCTAGGTATATAATCCTGAATAAATATAGAGCACTGTGTTTAAACTGTAAAAGATTAACTACTTTATTGGGCAAGTCAGAACAATGCCAGTAATAACTGCTTTCACCTTTGATGGTTCCAAAATACAACAGTTACTCAAGCTACTACTACTACTGCCTATAGAGTGTAGCTGCTTCGTTTATATTTTTATGATAGGAAAGCTGGAAATTTGGATTTCTGAGAAAGGGCTCTTAATTTGATATTTTAATATTACTTCTTCCTGTACTGACTTTTACTCACTGTGGACTATGATGTAAATAAATATGCATTAATCAAACTAAAGATAGACCAACGTGATTTTCAGGTTTGGTGTTAAAATATTGTGTTATCTCCATAAATTTAATTAGAATAACAAGAACTGTTTGTTGGTTTCATATTTGTACTCAGTTTGAAACTGCAGACAGTCACACATTGAATTTGTAGCTTGCCAACAGATCATTTTTCAAGACAGTGTGTTTAATGCCAAAAACGAGAAAACATTTGGACATGGAGACTCATTTTTCATTTTCTTAATATTGGTAGTATATTATGATGCCTGTTTTCTGTCATGTCAGTTCATCTGTCTCACATCAGGTGAAGGTTTTACTGATACCAGTGCACCTGTGAAACGACAAGCAGCCTAAAGCGAACATGAAAAAAAGCATCAAAGTAAACTTTACACTACAGTTAGACCAAGGAAACCAAACTGTATCTGCATTTAGACCCTTATTTTCTCTGTGTCTTTCAGGTCAGGGGAAAAGTTGGCATTTTTGAGGCCCACATATCTGGAATTCGTGCCCAGGTGCTTAACAGTGAGCTCCAGCGCAGCCCTCGGTCTCCAAGACGGGCAACCAACCAAACCCCTTCCCAGCAAAACACAGCCCTTGAATACCCAATGACCCAGCCACAAGAGAATAAAGTTCCCTCGGTTGTCCAGAATGGAAGAGAAAGGGAGGAAGAAACAATGAAAGGAGAAAGGAGAGAAAGAGGAAGGAATGAAGGTGAGAAGGACAGCTGTGCTACGAAAGCAAACACTGAGAACAAGACACTGATTGGTCAAAATGGCCGCCATTCAGAAACAACAATGCAAATTCCCTGTTTAGACGGACCGTTTGTCATTCAGGGTTCCCTTGAGACATTAAACCCAGATGCAACAACAGACAGAGAGAGAAAAGAGGGAGAAAGACCGAGAAACATGGAGGGAGAAAAAGACAGAGGGGAGGTAGAAAAACAAATGCTGGGAGTTGAAAGAGAGACAGAAGCGAGAGACGAGAAAGAGGACAGGTTGTGTCTTGTGATTCCGCTTCAGACAGAGGCAAACAGTTTGGGAGTTAACCCAGAAACCCTGGCTTTACCTCAGGCACAAAACAGTGAGAGCTCCCCATGTCTGCTGAACATGGCAGATCACACCTCCAACCACTCTCCCTCCATCACTCCCTCCATCCCTGCAGTCATAATAACTGAACACGGTCTGGAAAACCAGCCTCAAACTTCTGAATGCACCGGCTCAGACCAGGGACTATCCTGCAGCCCTAGCCCCAGCTCTAGCCCTGTCCCTGGACCATACTCCTCAACCCGCTCCCTCAGGAAGCTGTCGTCTTCCTCTGCCTCCTCGGCCGGCTTCTCCTCGTCTTGGGAAGAGTCGGAGGAGGACGTTTCCAGTGATACGGAGAAAGGAGAGCACCTTCTCAACCCTGCACTCCTCAGTTCTAAACAGAAAGCAGTAAGTAGAGCCAGTTGATGGTGTGTTTACTGGTGTGAGTAGTTTGCATCTACAACCTGCTGGAGGCCTGTTGTAGTTTAAAATGGCAATGACCTGTGGAAACTGCATTAACTGGGATAGCTATATATCATCCATATGGGAAAAGTCAGAGAAATAGATGGATTATCTGGAAAAGTCAAGGGATATCAGAGAATTTCACAAAGTGTCACTCTCTAGAATAGTTTTAGCCTTGCTAGTTCTTGAAATGGCAGGGGCAGTCTGGTGGTCGGTCCACTGCTGGTCCTGACTGATATATGTCAACATCTATAGAATGGACAACTACGAAATGATGAATCCTTCTGGTTTTGGTGATTCCCTGACTCTTCCTCTAGCACTACTCAAATGTTTTATCCATCCAGTGAAGTACTACATAGCTTGGCAAATATTTGGTATTGTACTAATCAGCAAAGCATAGCACAGTTGTTAGCATGCTTACACAGTAAGCTATGGTGGTGAACATGGTAAACATACCAGATAAACACCCTGAAGCACTATGGCATGGTTTTGTTAGCATTCAGCTGTTTGCAAAACAGTGAAAAGTCCTGGTTTCTTGATATCTTTGGTTAAATAATCTGAGAAAGGTCATGTATAAAAACTCAAAGCTTGTGCAGGGCTGACGATTTTGAATCTAATCTTGCCAGATCTGGGAAAGAGTCTGTCTTGATGTGAGTCTCTGTTAACCATTGTGCTTCAAAAAGTGTGCATGTCTGTGTATGTGTGCGTTGTGTGTGTTTGAGTGTGCCTGCGCATGTTGTTGGGTGCTCCTGTGTCAAATTGGCCAGTGCTCTCTGTCTGAGTAATGGTTGACATTCACAGTAACAAAGCTAGCTCTGTGCCCCGACCTCTGTGTGTGTGCATGTGTGTGTGTAGGTGTGTTTTTAGTGTGTGGGTAATGTGAGGGTGTGTGTGTGTGCGTGTGTGTGTGTGTGTGTGTGAGCACGGGTGATAGAAAAAGGGAAAGCAAGAGAATTTGCCAGTCACACACACTTAGTCTTTGCCTGCATTTGGACACCATTCAAAGAGGAGGCTGAGGCCTGTTTGGGTATGTGTGTGTGTAGGTTGGTGGGTGGGTGGGTGTGTTTTTATTTGTAGTCAGGATAAGTTCACGAGGCCATCTCACTTCTGCTTTGAAACATGATTTAACGAAGCATTGTATAACTGATTTTCACCAGTGTTTCTTATAAACAATGTGCCAGTCCCAAAAGTGTCCCTTTTTTTAGGACTTCACACTGCAAACATCTTTTCACTTTGTGTTTGTGTCTTAAGGAGGGAAGCGCTCATATTCTGTTCTTATCAGATGAACTATCACGAATCATATGTGAGCTTTAAAACTAAGCCGTACACCCCACCCAACCCCAACCCCCGTGAGTGTACAAGGCCACTAAGCATGCACACATTTGAATACTCATGATCCTGCGATTGATACGGCATCATCTTTCTAATCATTAAAATCTAATTTTCCATGTTTGCTTTCATTATGAGAGGCAGCAGCAACAGAGATGTTTGTGCTATGATCATATTGCAGTGCAAGATTAATGAGACTCCAGTTTATTTGTGATGGATGGAGTTCTCTTGCAGATTTTAATTGCATGACCTATCCCTAAACCAATGTCCCAGCTCCCCGGTTGACATGGATTACAAACAATTTGTTTAAATAAATTTGGCTGATGGATTTGAATAGTGTTTGTATGGCTCTTTGCATATTTCCGGTCAGTGTTTTTTTTCTCATTATCCAGGCAAGGGAAAGGGACAGAAGCTCCTGTAGCTGACTGAAGGACATTTTTAGGTTTATAGTTATAAGTAAAAGTCTGGATTTCCCCCCAGTGTAGCGAAAAGATGTCAAACATGCAGGGTATTCACGTTCTTGTCTGCAGCCTGATCCGTACTTTAAGAAAACCTGGTGTGTGTGTGTGTGTGTGCAAGAAGCAGACATGCAGATACACATAAATTATGCTTGCTTGTGTGGGAGGTATGTAGGAAAGAGGAGAGGGAGAGAGAGAGAGAGAGAAGAGGAGTGATACTGAGGGAGGAAGACAGAGTGAGCTTGAGAGTAAGACTGGCAGAAAGAAAGACAAAATAAAGAGAGCAGCAGAGGAAACGTTGGACAATGTTTACTATATATTAGCGATGTTGTCTTAAACTGACATTAAGGGAAACATATATCCTCTTCTCGTTGCTATTTATTGCAGGAGGGACTTGACTTTATTTATTTATATAACCACGAACACCAGAACACGATGGGACGTGTAGCTCTGGTACTATACACACAGAGGTTGCAGTGAAATATAGGAAATAAATGTGAAAGGTAACAATTTCCTGCATGCTCTATGAAAAACAAAAAAAGAACAAGACCAGTGATTTCTGCAGAATATATTTATAGGTTCAGATTTTGTTTTTAAGGGCTCTGCGTCATTGTGTGTGCATTCATTATCCTGACAACTGAATTCACCCGCAGTAATTTAAATGAATTACTTTTGCATCATTCACCCAAGTAAGCTTGACATTTTCATGACATTTCGCATGACAACTCATTTTTTTATTTCATTTTTTAGTGTACGCCTTAAAGTGTAGAGGCTAGAATCTGAACAGAGCCATATATAGACACCATTTGGCTTATCTTTTGACTGTTGGGCATCTCTCCAAGGGTTAGAAGACACACATGTACTGCTAGTGTTTTCCTAGGTCTCGTAAATTGGCAGCAAAAGGGCACCTGCAGTAGATTGGCATCTTTGTTTTTCTTTGTAGAAAATGTCTGTTGAGTTCTGGGGAATGAAAAGAGAAGAATCTGCCAGCGGCGGAGTTATGACGTGATACCCAGTTGTTAGCATTTCTGTGTAATTTACCTTTAAGTATCAGCTCCACACGCAGCAAAGTAGTTTCAAACTAAACAGTTACAGATGGATCCTGAGACAGGAACATGGAAATGCGAAACACTCGGAAATTAACAGTCATAATAAAATATCCAGAGACTTAGAATTATACAATTTAAGATAATAAATAATGTTGAATTACAAAATTACAATAATCCAAACATTAAAACTGAAGATAATGTGCGTAAACAAGTTGGAAAAACCAACAGGAATCATGGGATTTAATAATAAAATTGACTCAAATCATTAGTTTTAACAATTATGCAATTAATCAATTATTATCTACAGACAATTAATCTCCTAAAACAACTTTGGGAATCAATTCATTGTTGAATTATGTATTAGGCACAAATGCCAAACAGTTGTGGGTTCCTGCTTGTCAAATATGCCGATTTACTGCTGTTCTCTGTTTCATACCACAGTTAGATGCATGTTTTTGTGGATAGACTGTTACAGGCACTGATAAAAAAAATGTGATTTGAAGTTGTCACCTTAGGGCTCTTGGTCATTTTTATGGGCTATTATAATATATATATGTGTGTGTGTGTGTGTGTGTATATATATATAAATTGAACAGCATTTTTTACACTCTACAACTACAGCTTTAATAAGTTTATATATCTATATCTATCTATCTATCTATCTCTCTCTATATATATATATATATATATATATATATATATATATATATATATATATATATATATATATATATATATATATATATATATATATATATATATATATGCTGTAAAAAGATAATGGGAGCTGTGTTTAAACTTATACAATGTACAGAAAAGCCCAGCATCATGTCTCAGCTTTTCAGATTGATCAAAGCAGATAAAGCTAGTGGAGCAGAAGCTACAGTAAAACGGAAGTAGGGCAGGACTTACAAACACTTTAAATGATGCAGGAGGTGTGATCATGCTGTCAGTACTGTAAGTTAAGCTTGGGATGCATTACAGTGGACACACTTTGATACCCAGTGTGGTACTTAAAAAGTTGTTATCTTAACAGATGTGTCTTTTGGAATTCAGACTGCACCCATATTGCTCAACTGTAAAACGCACACTCACATACGCTAACGTTGACACACCCTCCGTACACACAACACTACAACTTTTACTTGATGAAGTTTACAGCACGACGCAGTACTGTACATGCACAGAAACTGTTTTTTTTTTTCTCTCGCAAACACACTGTAGCTTATGTCACGCTTACTCACATCCCTTTTTAAATGTTTCTTTGAAATGCGGTCACACAGTGACCCAAACACTAATCTGCATGTTTACTTGCTTATCCAACCGAATCTCAACTCCAACACCCAAAAATATATTTACATATATTTTATTTTTTTTGGTGGACTGGACTAAAAACTCATTTTTTTTGTCCTGAGCTGTAACTCAAGTGGGTCGGCACAAAATATCAGCACACGCACACACACACACACACACACACTCTAAGACACAGTGTGTTTGTACTGCAGTGGAAAATCTTCACTACCACGGCGGCTGGTTGCCTAGCAGCCTTGTGACGTCAAACCGAGTTTCCCTCTCACAGCTGTATGTGTGTGTCTGACAGAGAGTCTGCAAGTTTATGGGTGTGTGTCCAACTCTTATTTGTGTGTGTGTATGTGTTACAGAGTGCCTACTTGATTTACCGTGAGAGGGGAAACACCGGTCAATTCTTTATTTGGTGTTTCTGTGTGAGTTTGCTGGCAAGAGTTCATGTGTTCATGTTGCTCCGGGGGCCCTGGAGGATTCAGGTGTGCCTGCAGTTACAGTAGCTGTTTGAAAGTACTGGATCCAGTGCAGAAGTGAAGCTTGGTTTCACATGGTTTTAGACCTGTCGAGAGACACACTGGGGAAACCCTGCTGGATGTGATACAAAAATGCATGCATTTGTGTAAAAAAAGGGGATGTATAGCACGCCTTGTAAACTGGACATTCACAAGTTGCGCCTTCTAAATGTAGTGGCTAGATTGACAGAATTTGTGTAGAAGTTCTCATTTATTTTTGTGCTGTTTTTTTCTATATATATTTGATAGCTACGCATTAACACGACCATGCTTTTATAGGTTAATATACTAGTTAGAAAAAACGCAAAGAACTTCTTCTGTTCGTAGGCTAGATCTAAAGTCAGATGTGGTCTTTAATGTTCCGTAGTGACCTTGATTTGCTCTTCCTTATTGGACTACATTATTCTGTTACAACACAACCCAACAGCCACATCACAAACATCTCAACCCTTCTTTCTTTTAGGTGTCCCTTTTTTTTCGCCTTTATACAGGCGCCACTTTTGCAAAGCTATTTTTCCACTGGCTAGACGTGGTTGCTAAGAGATTTATCATGCACTCTCTAAGCATCTACTGCACATTGTTTCGCTTGCATCACCCTCCCTGCAGTTTAATTTTGTCTTTGTGTGAACGTGTGTGTTTTAGTGTGTGAGTGTGCATGTGTGTGTGTGCGTGTGTGTGTGTGTGTGTGTGTGTGTGTGTGTGTGTGTGTGTGTGCCTCTTAGTCTAAACTTTGCAGACTCAGACAGTTGCAATATTTGTATCTGCAAGGGGACCTTGTGGTGATTGATATCGGGCTTGTTGTTTCCTCAGTGCTTCTCCGTTGAAAACATCAGCATGCATCAGTGTTTCCCCTGCTTCTTCACATTACACGTTTGTAACCCAGAGTTACCCTTTGCCCCAGGTTTTGTTTTGTTTTTTTTTATCTTTCTCACCACTCAGTCACCCCTGCATGCAAACGAGTGATATCTGGTTGCCTTATATAACCCTAATTCTTTTTACATTTTCTCACATCTGTGCATATTGTTTAGGGCAACACACCTTTCCAATACTACACATGAAAACTGCGCAATTTAATAAGTAACTTGTCTTGTATGCAAATGTATGATGCGTTACAACTTGTCTGCAGATGTTGAAAAGCATGATGCATATTTCTGGAAGAAAATAATCCAAGGGCCAATAGAAACTCTTTGCCTCAGTGCTTCTTTTTTCCTCCGTACTCTTTCTGTTGTTTACAGAGGGCAAGGCCTTTTTTTTTTTCTTTCTTTTGTTTGTAGTCAGCGGCGGATGTGGAAAATACTGTCGCTGAGGCAAGCGGCAACCCCCCCACTTCCTGTCTGCAAGAAGTTCCTTCTCTTACCGTTTCCTCTCTCTCTCTCTCTCTCTCTCTCTCTCTCTCTCTCTCTGTCTGTCTCTCTCTCTCTCTCTCTCTCTCTCTCTCTCTCTCTCTCAATGGAAACTTTACTGTTTTTCCTGCTCTCCACTTGCTTGTCATCCAGCTGGTCTGGGGATAGAGATAGGAGAGACAGAAAGACCGCCGGAGAGCAATGAGCCAGAAAAAGATGAGAGCGCGACAAAGAGACTGACTCTGCCTGAATAACAACACATGTATCTGCCCATTTAACACATTAATCTTGTTGTGATGATAAAGTATTGCTCGCACTGATATGGAAAAATGCACAAAAGAGACACGACAGCCAATTCTTTGTGTTTATTTAGAAAGTGTTCTACTGAATAGGAATGAAAAGTAGCAAATGACTTGTGTAAAAGTGGGAATATCTCCAAGAAAACTTGGCTGTATATTGACTGTTTGCATAGAACAGCAGAACTCATACAAAGGAGAATATTTCTATATGTATATTATTTTTAAAAACAGCAGTTTTATCCATAAATTCAACCAGTAAAAAAAGCTCAAAATATCAGCAAATGAGAGCTACTTATAGGAACTACTTGCCCACTGACAGACTGCCTTTAACTGGATAGTAAAACATAATTTCTGATATTTAATATCAGTGGAAAGCTGGATTCAGCTTAAAAGGCAGGGTCCAAAATTCTTGATTGTTAGTTTTCACACGTGGTTTTCTGCTTTAAATGTTCGATCAGACATTTAGAAAAGTGTATCGTTCTTCTCGAACCTTCTGTGTAGTCCTTCAGATTGTTTGTTTGCAAAAAAATGATTCTGCTTGTGCAAATATTTCCTACACAAATATTTTGCAATAGGTTTCCATAAGCGCTTTTTATCTGCATGTCACACATGTAGACACATTCATGCAAATTTTGTTTTCACACAGACACAGAGAGAAAAGGCGATTGTCATCGACCAGCTGTGAAATTATTCTTTCACTAGCTTTAGTAAGAATATCTTAAATCCATTTTTAAGTAAAGCACAGACAGTATGGTCTAGATTTTTTATTGTGTTAAAACTCTGATGTTGCAGGCTGAAGGTGTAGTAGCTTGCCATAGAGCGTGTGTGAGCTGTCGTTTAGGATGTTTCATTTTGTCTTTCTGTGTCACACTTATAGACGTCCATACTAACACATGCATGATGTTTACACTTATATATACTTACCCAAACACATATGCATACTCAAACATATATGTAGAAAAACACGTATCAACGTATAGGTTTAGTTTGCTTTTTCCGCAAAGCCTCAACATTCTCCCAGTGCATTCACACTTAAAACACCCACACACACACACACACACACACACACTTAGCTCCATCTGTGTCTTTCAAATGTTGTGACCCGAGTGGAAATTTGCATGTCCAGAAAATGTTTGTCCTCTGTTTTGCCAATCAAATGATCCACAATCGTTTATCACTGCACACACTCAGACACACAAACATGCACGTTTAAATCCTGGTCGGGGCGTAGAAAGAGGAGCGTGCGAGCGTGAGTTTTTAAAGCAGAGACAGAGACAGACCTGACAGAGAGTTCGGCTGAGTTTTGCAGGAGAGCTGGACAGATAATCAGTCTTGTCAAGTTTGTCACTTCCCCGGCTGACAGAAAGCCCCTCGGCCATGATGTGGTTTGCATGGCTGTATTCAATGTGGAGTGTTGTTGTGTCAGTCGGAGCCATCTTTATCATTACCATCATCCACCTCCGCACCAGCCACCTTCAGGTACTTTTATGTCAGGCTTTTTTATACCTGGATTTAGTCCTTGATTTTATTGAGCAATAGTGCTGGTAATAGTAGTGGTCTTTCTTTTTTTAATTGCACACAAACCAAACTTCTCCTCTCCTCCTGTGATTGCATTTTAATGTCTCTACCTCCTTAATCTACACGCTGTGACAACATCTGTTATTACTCACACTTGAGATAGTCCAGACTTTTTCTTTTCTCTCTTCTCCCTCTTGCCCTTCACAGCTCTACCTCACACACACACACACACGCACACACACACACACCAGCTGTAAGTGGGCAACATGGTAGATGGATGACAGTCTGAGTTGACAGAGAAAGTGCAGACCCTGGCTGCTTACCAAACTGTAGCCCGATACTCTTGCTCTCTCACTAACTGACTTGAAATGGAAAAAATGAGAAGGGGAATACCATTCAGTTTGACTTATTTGTGTCCTTCTGGTGGTCTAAAAAGCATCATCAGTGTTGCATTTCCTATAACTAGAAGCCAGAAATGCTGATTGAAATCTGTCCACTGATCAAAACGATAACAGATGAGAGGGAAAATTCAAAACGTGCCTTTTTGTTTCATTTGAATCTTTATTTATTTAAAAGATGACAGTACCTACAGTATGCTTCTAGTCATACACGTTGAGAGTGGCAGTGCAAGACTCTACTGGATGCTAAGAAAGTCTGCAAAGTGTGGAAGCAAAAGATTTAAGTAGACTTATAGAAATACTGAACCATGCCTACAAACTTGCCGTTGTTTCATTTTCAAAAGGCAAACGCTAATAATGTTAAAGGTATCCCGGGGTCAAACCTCTCTCTGAGACTCATTTCAGCTAAAACCACCTTGTTAGTTTCCACCATGTGATCTAAATGTGTGTTTGCGTGTGTGTGTGTGTGTGTGTTTTACTTCAGGGGTGAGTTTTTTTTCTCTCTCTCCTTGCAGTGGTGCAGAGAAAATCCCATCATGTGATTCTTCTTGAGACACGCAGAGAGAGAGCGAGAGAGAGGAAAGTGTGTGTCTGTGTGTGCGCGTGCATCTAACCATAGATAGTCATGCTATCAGCTTGCGAATTTTGGCCAGGTCCAGATTATGTGACATGGGTTATATATCTCCTTCTATGGTCCTCTTCTCTCTTATCTCATCCCTTCCTTTCCACTCCTCTCATCTCCCTTCTTCTTCTCTCCTCTGGTTATTTGTAGACATAATATTATTTCTTTGGTATTTGCAGACCACAGGAAATCTTCAGTGTGCGAGATCACACCATTAACATGAAGAGAACAGATCTTTCGCCCCCGTGTAGGATGGGACATTTCAGCAGAAATATTGAATGAAGTTGCTGTCTTGACTGTTTTGTATTAAAATCAAATCTGAAAGCTGCGTGAAGCATTTCATAAGTGTTTTAAAGAGGAAACTCCTCAAAACATTTCTCATTTCTTGCTGCATCCACTGGTAGAAGTGCCACAATGTTGCACAGCCAAGCATTGTTTAAACCCACAGAACAAGCCATCTGGAGTTTTTCCATCTGATGTAATGCTGCAGGCATCAAAACTTGTGTCTTTCTTTTGAATATGTTATTCAATAATTTAATAGCGTGTTGTAACACGCAGAACAATTAGCACATCATGATATTAGGAGAATATTAGGGCTCATGGGGATAAGAGGGGTTCAGTTTTTTAAGGAAATGTTAAGCTACAGTCGTGTTTTTTTTATTATTTATTTTAAGAAATGTAACGTTTGCTTTATGTTTTTGCTCATTTCAATATGTCACACTTCTTGTTATTCAGGCCGTTTGACCTGTAACATGTCATGCAGGGAACATACAGTACTTTTAGAGAGATGGACATGTCGGTCTTCCACAGTGAAATATTGATATATCTGCAGAAGGAAAGTCTTGCCGTCACAAAGATGGAGAACTGGACGGAGATGGAGAAATGGGAGAATTCAATCAGTCTGTGGTCACTGGGATAAAAGCTGTTGATGCTGAAAAACAACTCGCTGTCTGTGTTTGTGCGTCTGAGACAGCATATGTCTCGGTTCATGAATGAGTTTGTGTGTGTTTGTTTGTGTCTGTGGCAGGAGTCCTGCAGTTCAGTGTATTCTTGCCAGGGACAGGGAGAGCCCTTGGAGAAACTGTGTGTGTGCGTGTGTGTGTGTGTGTGTGTGTGTGTGTGTGTTACCAGGGGAAACCCCAGCTCAATCCTCCGGAGTTTAGTTTAAGTGTTTTAAGACAGCTAAAGAAGAAGAAAGAGAGTGTGGGAGAACCTGGCAGAGATTGAAAACAGCTCCCCCAGGGTCAGGGATGCCCCGCAATGTGTGTGTATGTGTGTGTTTTAAAGACTTGTTTTGCTCATGGCCGTGAAACGTTAAAAAAAAAAAAAAAGGTCATGGATCACCCAAAAGTTTCAGAGGAGAACTTAAACTACTGTTTCCTGGAAGATTTTAAGCTGACTGCACTCTGCCGTTTCATTTTTTTTTTATACATAAACAAGTCAGACAGGCAGCATTGATTCTAGTGAAGCAGGTTCACTTATCACTTCTCTTTGTGTTTGTAGCACAAGTCTTGGAAGAAGATTAAGAACATGGTCCACTGGTCACCATTTGTCATGTCCTTCAAGAAGAAATATCCCTGGATACAACTGGCTGGGCACGCGGGTATGTGGACACACAAATTGCATGGTTGATTAGAATAAAAATAGACACGAACATGGGGCTAACAGACAGTACTCTAAGGGCCCGACACACCAAGTGTTTAAATATGTGTGATCTGTAGTTTTGTGGCAACTGTTTGGCTGATTGAGCACTTTCCAGTGCCAGTTGGAAACTTTTATCAGCCAGTTTCTCCTCTGAGCTGATGTGACCAGTCATGATTACAGTACATTAAATGGTTGTTTGGATTTTAGGAACATACACAACTGACTAATTACTACATCTTACACAGGCTTAAAACATAATTAAAAAGAGATGAGTCAAGCATTAGTCTGTCTTTGCTAGTGCTAGATCTTTGAGCTCAGGGCCCTAAGGGGGAGAGTGTGTGTGGCAAGGGTTAGAAATAGGATTAGGAAACATCAGGCCATGCCTCCTTTGAATAAATATCTTGGAGGTTGAAGGCTCAGCCAAATAAAAATAAGAGCATGCAGCTCTTCCTAGCTTAACCAGTTCACTAAGCAGGTCACTGTGAAGCTGATCTACTGATAAATTGAAGTGGAAAATTACAATTGTTGGTTTAGATCAACTTTTACTAACAAACTGAAACCAAGCTTACTGAATCTTAAAACTTTTTGCAGCTGCTTCACAGTAAATATGTGTCTTTTTACAGGGAGCTTCAAGGCGGGAGCCAACGGCCGCATATTAAAAGTAAGACGCCCCTCTCACAGATCGCATTTTCTTTGTCACTGGACAAAAAGTTGCTTTGCAGTGCAGCCAAGGGTACAGAATGCTAACAGCTTGTCGTTGACATCCTGCAGAAACACTGTGATTGTGAGCAACGCTGTTTGTCCCTCCTGATGAGGGATGTGCTGCGCCCCTACGTCCCGGGTTACCATGGAGACGTAGAGAAGGACGGCCAGAAATACAACCAGATGGAGGATCTGCTGGCAGAGTTTGACTATCCGTGTGTGATGGACTGTAAGATGGGAGTGAGGTGAGAAGACACATGACGTGACGTTACATAAATCTGTAGATAGCAGGCTGGTGGGTGTTTGCACAGTGCCGCTTAACCAGAAAACGATGAACTTTGATGCACTTTTATTTCACAACAAACTACAAACATGTCTGTTACTTTAATCTGCACAGCGATAGACACAAATATGTTTTTATGTCTTATCTTCAATGGTTTTGGCCATAATTTCTCTTGATAATGATACTATTATAGTCACAAAAATAATTGCTAATATGTGGAAATAGGCCAACTTGACCACAACAACGTGGGACAGGGCAACAAACCCAAGCTTTCATACCTTTATTTGGAGGTAAACACAAATTTGAACGAGGAGCCAATAGAAATAGTGTCCAAAACCTTAAAAATAAGACCTAAGTTGCAATAGGTGAGAATTATGTAGGCTTTTATCAGCATTTTAGCTCTAAATTCAGCTGAAGGCTTCTTTGAGCTGCTGTGTCATGCTGTCTGGAAAGAGACGTCATCTTCACACCTTCACTTCACCCTGTACCTTGTCCTCCTACCTCTCTGTACACATCACCATTTTTATTCTCTGTCGTCTTCACCCACCCACCACCTGTTTTTTTTTGTTGTTTTTTTTCTCACGCTTCAGGACCTACCTCGAGGAAGAGCTGACCAAGGCTCGTAAGAAGCCCTCTCCAAGACCCGACATGTATCAGAAAATGATCGAGGTTGATCCCGAGGCGCCTACGCCAGAGGAAAACGAGCAGAAAGTGGTGACCAAACCTAGATACATGCAGTGGAGGGAGACCATAAGCTCAACAGCTACCTTGGGATTTAGGATAGAGGGAGTCAAGGTAAGACTCACAAAGATGAAGGTGTGTGTGTGGCCTTCCTTCCCTCTTTTCTTCCAGTATTCACTGTGTGTGTGTGTGTGGTGTGTGTCCTTCAGGGGCATGATCTAACTTCCTGTTTTGAACAGAAACTTCCTCTGAAGTATATGTTTGTGCATGAGTTCCTTTGTCATACATGAGGCCTGTCCGTGGCAGCTCTATATGCCTCAGCATCTGGCACTGACATTGTACACACACACACACACACACACACACACAAATCTCTCTGTCTCTGCTGTCTTTATTTGAGGGTTGTGGCTATATAAGGACATTCACGGCCTCCTGGTGGTCTGTTTCCATGACACTGAGGGTTGTCCCCAGAAACAGAGATATGTGTGTGTGAAGAAATAAAAAGTGTGGACGTGCAGTTCATGTGATTCACATTTTGTGCATCTGTGTGACTGTGTGTATTTTAAAGATAGTATAAGCTCTTATGGATGTGAAAAGTATGTGTTAAACAGAGAGAGATGGCGAGAGAGCCCAAGCTGTACTCAGACCTGAACCATAAAGGGAAAAAATATTTTGGCTCCAAATAGTACCTTGTTGCCTGGCAGCCAGAAGAATAAGAAATCATTTATTCCTCCAAGAAACTAGTTGGCTCTCACTGCTGGTACTGCGTCTGATGCTGATCTACTGTACTACTGTTACTACTGTACATGTATTACTGATATTGATGCTGCAACTCCAGAACTACTACTATTGTTTCACTACTACTTTTTCCAGTACTGATATAAATACTACGGTTTCCGTAAACTTAATATGGGTCCTTTGTTTGTGACTCAATAACATTTTACAAGGAAATAACTAAAAGCTCTTGTTACCAAGAGGATTTGAATCAATGTTGGTGTACTGGCAAAAGTTACAACTGCAGGTCAGATGATGCCCTCAAACCCAAAAAACAACATCTGTAAAGCCTCAAATGATCAGGAACTACTTTTATTATCGAGTAAAGTGATTTTTAAAACTGATTAATTAGACTAATTATAAATAATCAACAACTGAATGAACTGTTAGTTGCTGTATCAACGTTTGTCAAGTTTGTGGGATGAAACAAAGTGTTTCTGTGTGTGGTTCTGGTCAGTAAAACAGAGTCTTTTCCATGCTTTTAAGGGTAAATCTCTAAAAATATCTTTCACTCCCTCCTTCTTTTCCTCTCTCCATTGTTTGTTCTGCTTTTCTTGTCCAGCCTCTCCTCTGCTCCTTCTCCTTCCTCCCTTCCCATCCTTCCCATCGCTGTAAGAAGCCTGGAAACTGCATTTCATGACTACAGGCTAAATATACTAAATACAAAACATTCATTTACATCCTAATGATCCCTAAAATTATATTTGTCTTCTCCCCTCGTCTATAGAAGGAGGATGGGACGGTGAACAGAGATTTTAAGAAAACAAAAACGAGAGAACAAGTTACTGCAGCCTTCCACGACTTTGTCAAAGGAAATAAAGACATACTGGTGAGTGTGTTTGTCGTTAACTGTGTGTGTTAACAGCCTTGACCGATGTACGGGACAGAAAAACAGACGAGGAATGGAATTTTAAGTTGACGTGCTGTGTGCTGTTTTAACAACCCCATGGGAAACACAAGTGTACACAGATGCACAGACGTGCAATGTGACCTTCTTGGGTCAGAAGAAAAAGGGAAGTCCTCGGGAACTCCCTCTGCCTCTTTACACATACACACACACACACTCTTAGTATTTTGACAGCATTGTGTACGTGCCAATGCTTGTAAGCTTGTGTGTTGTTTTTTTTTAAAAACATCAAGGCGGGCATTACATTTTGAAATGAGTTCAACTTTTGTTGTTGTAAAAATAGCTTACATAAGCTGTACTGAGAATAGATCATATGGCTCCACATCGAGTTGAGTTTACTGTTTCTTGACTCTTATCAGCAGCTCATAATATCTCTGACATCCAGACAACATAATAGGCTGCATCACAAGTGGGCAGAACTGAGTGAACAAAATCTAAAAAGCTCTTGTTTTTGTTTCCAGAACTGTTATTTAACAAGGCTGGAGGAAATCAAAGACACTCTGGAGATCTCCCCGTTCTTCAAAACCCACGAGGTAAAGACACGCGTCCGGTCATGGAAACTTCTGGTCTCTGCACCGCTGCTGCTCATGTGGCGCAACTGATCGTAAACTGATTGTGTTATTTATAAATGTACCCAAAAAGTCAAAAGTAAAACATTATTCACAACAAAATTATGTAAAGATATGGATATAATATCATCTATATTATGTAGAAAAATAGGAGTATTTTATTTTGACCTCCTTGGTCTGTGTGTGGGGGTTTAGCTGATCCAAAGTTATTTCCAAGACTGGGCTCAGTTCAGGACATTTGAATTTTCATGTTCTTTAAACTGTCTTGAGCCATGTTAACTTAATTAAACTACATGCAGCATATACTTTAAGGTGGTGAAAACTGAAAATTGTAATTAATCGGTTGAGTAATCAAGTGTGGTTAAATGACAGTAACTCACTCCAGCCAGCACTCACACACATAGCAGGTCTCGTCATGGAAAATGGGCAGCGACAGCTCTGACCACACATGCACGCATTCAGTTTCACAGTCATGCACGCGCAAACACAAACACACACTCAAACCAACAAACCAGTAGACATAACTTTGAATTTGGTGTCACAAAACAGGAAGTGAGATCATCAGGCACACATCAAACACGTAACACTGAGTTTAAAAAAAGAGACAGTTTTAGTAATTCCTTCCTGTGTTCTTATTCCCCCCATTGTCTGTCTTTGTCTCTGCAGGTGATTGGCAGCTCCTTGTTATTTGTTCACGACAGTAAGGGACGGGCCAAAGTCTGGATGATCGACTTTGGGAAAACCACACCTCTTCCTGAAGGGGAGGAACTAAACCATCGAGCATTGTGGGTAGAGGGCAACAGAGAAGATGGTTACCTTTTTGGACTTGATAGTTTGCTGGACATCATTTCATCCATGGCAAACTCTGAGACTTGAAGTCTGAGAGTTTTCTTTTAAATCCAAGTGAACATTTTGACACGCAACAACCACTTCCATTAATTCTTCCTTTGGGGAACACTTTGGACTTCCTCGAGGATTTCTTCACAGATGTTTATCCTCACGTTGGAAACCACGTCATCCCATAACAAATCCATTCATGGATGCAACCTTTCCATACAAATCCAGTGGATCAGGATTTCGCTCTTCCTCCTTTATATCCATTTTGATGTGATCCACATTCCCTCAAGGCTAGACTGTGATAGGCCCCTTTTCACAGCAGACATTTTAACTCGTCATAGCAGGAAAAACACAGATGGAACTAATGATATTAATGATGGCTCAGTTCCATTAAGTCTCCCAGTAAGCATCTGTGTGAACCAGCATGCACAATATCAATATTATTAGACCTGTGTTTTTTCTGTTATGACATGTTGAAATGTTTGTTGTGAAAAAGGTCTATTTTACACACATTATAACTGCAGGACAGCCTTTTTCCTACAGGAAGTCTCCAGTTAAAATAGATTAGCTAATACAAACTGAAGGCTAAGGCTGGTGGTATTTTATATTTTTGTTATTGTAATCAAATCCCATAAGAAGGCCTAAAATAATAACGTGTCTTCTAATATTTTCCTGCCTATATGTGGCTCTCAGGCCCGACCCTATTTGTTCCTGCTGTAAATTTTTAGATCACACATAAATAGTTTAATTTTATAAAAACGACTAAATGATGTTCTAATACAGCTGGAAACTGTAGTTTTTAGCCAGCATTACTCAAACAGGAGGAAATAGCGCATTTGTTGGGGACTACTTTAAGCAGCAGATTATAGACGACTGATTTGGCTACACAGACAATACTTGTACAATCAATTCATTGTTTGTTTTGGTCTTTTCATGGGATTAGTTGATAATAAAAAAAATAAAATATCACCAGAAATATCATTTAAAGCCACTATATGTAGAATTTAAACATGGTGGTAGTATCAAAAAGACACTGTTTGCTACAAACGAGTGTTGATGCTATCATAATTTGAAAGATGCCGTAATCACATAAAAATTGTACATCTAGTGGCTTTAAAAATGCAAGGTCAAAAACTCCATTTGACTACACCTCAGCTCTCCTGATTTTTATAGTTACAGTTAGTTAACAGTTATACACCTTTAGAGTCTTGAGCCTGTTTGACCACAACTTCAGCACAAAACACATGAATACATTTCCACGGTTAGAGATTGTACAGTTGAGTGTGTTCGTACTCATGGAAATGAAAATGAAATGATTTTAGCTGTGTTTCACAATGGAAAACAAAACTAGCCTTTTAGTAGTTTAACCAAGTCATACTCAGATTAGATACTGTGAGTTAGTCTGTGAGGTTTTCAGTGGCAGCCACTTTTGTGCCGTAATAATCTGGCAATAACTGGCAATTATGTGGAGCTAAATTATACATCTCACAGTAGTTTCAGTATGTTATGGAGGGCACATATTTATAGTCAATATGGCGTCCCTAGTACTTCCCTGGCCAAACACTTATCACCCTTATTACACTTTGTTGGGATTGTTCACAATGTACAGTAAGATTTATTATGTTTAATGTAGTTTTTGTAACATTATTTCAGCGTACTCGAATCCTGTGGAACACTTACAGCCATGAACAATCTTATTTAAGCTATACAGTGCCTTGACATTACAAAGCCAAGTCAGACAACTGAAAATATGTTCTTACTTTTAAATGTTATGATGGAAATTTCTCTTAGTCTTAACTGTCGGTTTCTGTGCTTAGTCTTACATTGGTGCATGTTTATTATCCTCTTAAAGTTTGGGCTTAATTTGTATTTCATTCTGTTTTATTTATAACATTATATTATGTTTATTTTTTTTAGTTAATGGGATACTGTGACATTTTGAATTTTAGGCTGTTATGTTGTTTTGTCTTCAAGCATGTGTTACAGTGGAAGTCAAACTGTGGGGCAGGTCGCTGACGTTGTGGACATCATTCAAACCTTTGGATGTGGCTATAAAGAAAAAAAGATTGATGATGTTCAGATAACAATTATTTCAAGAGGGAATGCAAACAATCACTTCAAACTGGTTGGACAGATAAGGGAGAAAAACAGGTCTTATAATGTAACAGGTTCTTGATGAACAATAAAAACTAAACAGTGAATTAGTTCCACTCTACCATATATTTAAAATACCATAGCTTACAGTTGATGTTTGCAGTGACAGTAGACAGAGAAAGAGAGTGATTGTAACTCCATTCAGTGCCTTCTGTAAAAAAGTAGTCTGACATTTTGGAAATATTAGCTTTTTTGCCGAGAGTTAGACGAAAAGATTGATACCACTGTTATGTCTGTACGCTAAATATGAAACACCCACCATTAGCTGGTTAGCTTAGTTTAGCACAAAGACTGAAAATAGACAGAAACTAAACTGTCTTGATTAAACAAACAAGACATAATGTGGTAAAAGTGAGCTGTAGCGTTGCAAGTGGGCAGATTTTGTTACCTTTGTACAAGCTAGCTGTTTCCCTCTGTTTTCAGTCTGTATGCTAAGCTAAGCTAAGATAACCAACTCCTGGCTGAAGCTTAATTTTTAAGTCATGAAAAGAAGGTAGATAAGTGTGTTTTCCCCAAATGTCAAACTATACCTTTAACACCAACCATCTTGGCTATAGCTTATGCTTCCCAATGTGCACTTACAGTTGTTTATTAGTTGTTTGCTGGCTTGTGTATTTATTTGGATTGTTCCTTTAAAAAAGTGTGTATTTGGTGAACAAAAAACTGCTTCCAGATGTGATTTTTTTGTTTTCTTAAAGGTCTATCTATCTATCTATCTATCTATCTATCTATCTATCTATCTATCTATCTATATCTATCTATCTATCTATCTATCTATCTATCTGTTAATGTCAAGGAAATACCAAATTATCAGTCAAGAATTTTGTATTAATTGATACTAAATCTCAGAGCTCGGAGTGTATTTCATCCGTGAGGACGAAACCTCTTGTCCTGACCTGTGAAATCCCACATTGACCCCATGCTGCTGTTGCCAAAGCCTCCTTGGCCACATTGATTGCTGTTTTTGCATGGCGGTCATTTGCCATTCAAATCACACCTGTCCACAACAGCAGCAGCATCCGGAGGTGGTAGCAGAGAGAGGACATGATTCAGGATCAGCGAGGTTGTGAAAGAGGAACCACAGAAGAGACGTGATTTTTTTCCATGGATGGTGGTACACAATACTCTTTGCATTTAATATGTCCCCATATGACAAAAGGGCAGTTTAGGTCTTTTATGTGAAAACTGGGTTGTTAGAGACCAACATTTTTGATATGTCTACACTCCAGATGGGATGGCAGGAGATGTATTCACATTAAGAGGATCAGTGAGTTTATTTAGTCTGGGTAAAAAGTTATAACCCTCCTTAACATAACACAATATAACACAGTCTGTGTGGATCTGTGGCGCTCTCTGCTGTCACTTTACTGACACTGCAGACAGACAATAATCTCAAAAAGATTGTCAAGACACGTTTTGTTTTTGCATTACAGCAGGATTTAAAGGACCAGTGTGTGGGGCTTAGTGACATCTAGTGATGAACTGCAGAATACATCCGGTTGAAGACAGCTCGGAGACTTTCCAGTAGCCATGAAATGCATGAAAAACACAAATTGCCCTATCTAGAGCTTGTATTTGGTTTGTCCATTGTGAGCAACTGTAGAAACAGGGTGGATCAACATAGCAGACTCATGGCAGATAACGGACGTGGAAGGGGCCCCACAGTGTCTGTAGATATAAAAGGTTTATTCTTTAAATACAGGCTCCTAAATCTTACACACTGGACCTTTAAAAAAAGAAAGTTTTTAATATTTTTTTGGGAGGAAGTAGCATTTCACTTTTAATTACATACATATTTATTGTTTTTTTTTTTTAATCACTTTATTTTTATTGGTTTTCCATTAGTATAAAAAATACACACAAGAGAAACGATAATGGAAAAAACAACAAACATACAAACAAACAGTGAAAGGTCTGGATTGCTGCATCTCCACAAAAGTAGTTTCTATGAAATGTTCATTGATTTGTTCTCTTGTCTTGTCTGATCTGTAAACATCGTCCATTTCTCCCATTTTCCCCGACACTTCTCTTCTTGAGTTCTTATCCTATGAGTCAACTGTTCCATATCATATATTTCAGTCACAATTTTCCGCCATTTGTCTTGTGTTGGTGGCTCAGCCTTAAACCATCTCCTTGCAATAGCCTTTTTTGCAGGCTGCCAACAGATTTTTTAACAGCTATCCATCTTCTCTTAATACAGTATCTCCTACAGCACCACACTTGACTTGGGTATTTAATAGCTCAGGATCTTAACAATAGCCACATGAACATCTACATTTACTGCCCTACAGTGTCTCCAACATGGTTGTGCTAGTGTTTGCTCCTAACTTTGGGTGTAATAAAGAGTCTAATCAAACTTTTCCAACAATGTTCTCTCCAAACATGTGAAGAAACGCAATTATTTTCCCCATCTCTGGTTAGCATATATTGTATTCCCTCTTCTCTCCATATATTTATTGTTTTTATTTAATATAATCACAGTAATCAATCAATTTAATGTCATTAACATTTGTCATGGTATAATTACTTCTTTTAATTAACAAGTTGGTCTAATAACAATCAAACAGGGCAGTTGAGTTTTTGTCCTCTTATCATTAACAGTAGATGGCAGCAGAGGCCTGTTTCACCGCACATGTTACGTTATTTTCGTGTTTGGCGCGCTCTTGGTGTTTGTGATTCATTGTGTGCATTATTCCGCTGCTTTTTGGTCACGTGCTCCGTGTGAAACGTGCAGTTATTGTCAATAACAAAACGCCAGGCTTGAACCCGCAGTACAAAACCTGCACTTTGTTTTTCTTGCGTGACGAACCAATCAGGAGCCGCGTTTCAGTACCCACCTCCTGTCAACAGCCGACGAGGACCAATAAGAAGAGAGGGCAAGCAGAGCGGGAGGAGAAAGACCAGAGCCGTGTATAAGTGAAGTTTATCAGTGCTGCTGTGGTGCATCTGCGTGGAGAGATATTCACTGTACCGTCTGTTTGTAAGGTGGGGAAATTAGGTCAGATTACTGAAGGAGATTTAATAATTTCAGAGGGGAATAAACGGGCTTGATGTTTGCATACATATCTGCAAGAAAACATTACAGCATATTCATTAAAATGCATGCAGTTTTATAAAGCATTTCTGCAGGATCTGGTGTTAAATGTTCATGTTTGTGTGACCAGCAGAGGCTGAAGCACAGGGAGGGTCAGGTAGGGGTGGGGTGGGGTGGGGGGGTTGCGTTGATACACGGCTCTGGCTGCACAGTGAAGTTGGTAAATAAGGTTTGACCTCGTGGCGGAGAGAGAGACAGACTGGATTAAACGCTGCCAGCAGCAGCAGCAGCAGCAGCAAGAAGAAGAAGAGGAGGAGGACGGCCAACAACGACCAACCTGCAGCTCCCCGCTGCTATCAAACTGTGTCCCCCTGCCCAGTTATATCTGCACTAAATCATAAACCTTAGCTTGACTCGCCTTTGTCGCTGACCTCGTCTGGTCTGGTCTGGTTGAGTTAGGGGGGAAAAAAAGCGGAGACGACAGCTGCTGGTGAGTATCAGTCAATACTAACCACCACTAACATGCATTAGCTAATATATGCTCGGTTAAGTGGTGTTTCCTCGGTTGGTCGTGTTTATAATCCCGTTTCAGCGTCGCTAAACTGGTTCAACA
This sequence comes from Sciaenops ocellatus, assembly GCA_033000465.1. Taxonomy (NCBI): domain Eukaryota; kingdom Metazoa; phylum Chordata; class Actinopteri; family Sciaenidae; genus Sciaenops; species Sciaenops ocellatus. Next base: position 10,731,557 of record CP136886.1, read on the forward strand.
TTAAATCCTCTGCAGCGTGCTGTCGGGCCTGTCCTTCATGGCTGCTCTGTTACTTCTGCAAACTTTACCGACCTGACAACGCAATTCAACGTTATTCACTCAAATACCCGACAAACAAGACTATTAAACCAGCCAATTTCTTTCATTTTCAGTGGTTTTAAAGCAGCTCTAATGTTAGTGTAACTAATTCCATGTTAACAACGTGGCACGCGTTTGTTATTGTAGAATCTCGTGGCTAAACACCCACGAGGAAGTTACCTATCACAGATTGGAAATGGTCACTTTCGTTAGTTTGCGTAATGTAATGTTGCATGTAGCATAACTCTCATGAAGTGAAGTGAAACCGTTGTCTCTAACCATGCTGAAGGTATAGTTTAACTTTGTGGTTTGGAAGTTCGTGTCTGAGAGGAGCTTAGTGCTCTGTGTCCCAACTGAAAACTCTTTTGCCTTGTTTGTTAATCTGCAATAATCTTAATATTTTGGTTTAATTTCAGTTACTTTTCACCAGAAAACATTGGTAATAGTTTCAGCTACTAATAAAATGTGTACAAATACTTGTTTTGCATTAATTTTCTGAATGTAAATGATCTCTTTTAAGGTCCAATGTGTATCCAGTACTCATAAGTATGTTTTCTTAAGTATATAATTACCTGAAACTAAGAAATGTTGTGTTTCATCTTAAAATGAGTCTTTTATATCTACAGAGGGAGGGGTCTGCCATATTAGACTGTCAGTAGCCCAAAACAGAAAAACCAAACACTGTCTCCATTATATAGTTATATAGATAGTTTCTCCTATACTCTTAAAAGGGGAGGGTGAGGCGAGAGTTATTCATTTGGTTGCTAAATCCTTTTTAAATAAACATGCAGTAGTTAACACATGTATGTGTACATCCACTCTGCGTGTGTGCATGGAGTGTGTGAATGAATGACTTGAGATTTGGAGCTGTAGTATAATATCTAAACCACATGAGAGCCTGACTGATATAAGTTTATCAAAAATGTAGGAGGAGATAAGATTCAACGTCCCCGTAGGGAGATTTTGTTCTGGACTCTGTCCTGCTGTACCACAGAAGATAAAATAATACTTACTGTATCAGTATCTCAACAACACATTGCTTCTATGTACCGTATCAGTATGGTTATATATAAAGTATATCAGTATATCTGAAGTAATTACATCAGTTTTTTTTACATAGTTTGTCCATTCAAGAGCACTGTTAAGTTTGTTTTTAACTGTAAAATATCAGATTCAGGATACACCTTGGTCTCAATTCTTTAACAACCAAATTTCATTAAATAAACAAGGGTTGTTTCTGTTATGCGACTGGTGGTGTGGCCAATACTGATATGATAACAGACAGCATTATTCTTGCAGATAATAAGAATAAGGACAATAAAAGTTAACTTTTTAGATTGAGCAGTTTATTTCTCTGCTGCCAATTAAAGTTATGTGAACAAATTGAAGTAATAGAGTATAAATGATTATAATCTGGCTTTTACAGTATTATACTTCTATGTTTATTTATCTATAGTTACAAGAGAATATTGAGCCTTTATGTTATGGGACACAATCATCAACAGAAATGAATGGAGCTGTGTTTTATAAGAGTTTTCTTAAGGATGGTCACCCATATACTGTGTCCCGCATCCCTGTCTTACATGTTACAGTGATTGCTGTTGTTTTAGTACATATTTCATCAGAAGAACAGTTTTTAATTCGATAATCTGTTCAAACAGAGCACCGACTCTCCTTTTTTGTAGTCTTGAAGGAAACATGGTTTTCCTCACATTTCCCACGTTAGTGGTGGTGAAACTGCTGCTGTGGTGGATTACCACTGCACAGTAACGAGGAAAACATTTACCACTTTTGGCTCAGGACCAGTAGTTAAAGACAGTGACGAGAGACTGTCGGTAAGCCATGAGGTGTACTGAACAGTACTTGGATATAGATGCACACTCAGGCTGCAGTGACGGCTATTTTCATAGCAGTGAGTCAACAGCTTATGGAAGGGACAACAGCAGAGCCCACACAGCAACTGAGGCTTAGGTGTGTGCATGTGTATTCACCATACAATACCACGTGTAATCCCAGTCGGTGTGCTCACCTCTCACCCACTGGGCATCAAAAGTGACCTTTCAGTTCTGCTCTCCTCTCTATAGTATTATTTGGGTTTTAATATGTGACCTTTGTTTCTGATAGATGATTTGTTAGCACTGATGCAGAGAAAAAAAGCAGTTTGTCTACACCTACTGAGGCAACACACCCTCACTGACAAATAGGAAGTTGCTCAATAGATTACATTTGGTAACAGTAACTTCTTCCCAGTAGTATTAGATTATGCAAGTGAAATTTATTCAACCAGTATTCATAGCTCTGGATCCTGCAGAAATGCACGTTGATAAAAGTGTTGTAAGTACGTACATATTAAATATTTTCCATGACGTGTGTACTTTGTGTTGGTAGGTTTCTTTGCCCCGGAACAAATTCCTACCTAAATTCCCAACATACCAGCAGGATCTTGCAGGATCTTGCTGCTATGCTGTGTTGACTCACAGATCAATCTTTTATTATCTTTTCATTGATATTTGAAACACGCCAATACCTGCAGTATTACAACAGACTACAAACAGTTCAACAACAGCACAAAAGAAAATAAGATTAGAAGAGACAAAGACAATTCAAAGTGCTTAACATAAGACACAAAGGGGGTGTTGTTTAGCTCAGTTGGTAGAGCATCCGCCCCATGTACAAAGGCTCAGTCCTTGGCGCGGCGGCCCAGGGTTCGAATCCGATCTCTGGCTCTTTCCCGCATGTCATTCCCCATCTCTCTCTCCCCACATTCCTGTCACTCTTCAAGCTGTCTCTGTCAAATAAAGCTCAAAAAGGCCAAAAAAAAATATATTAAAAAAACAAAACAAAACATAAGACACAAAGGCATTACACAATATAAAGAGAGACATAAAAAGGGATGCAGGCGTCCACTGCAACTGAGACCTTTTAAAGACAACAATACAGTACTTGAGTCTACTGAAGATATTTGCATGGACAAGTTTCCGTAATCCTGCTGCAACAAGTCCTTTAATTCTTGATATATCCTTAAGGTGATAATAGGCTGGTAATGTCTTAATGTAGACTTTAACATTTAGGTCATGATTATGCGAGGATTCCTGGCTTGGTTTGTGGTCTTTAATGTTAGCGTCTGAAGCTGAGCACTGACTTTTAATCGTTCTTTGGTTCCAAGGACGGCCATTTCTGTTTTTTTTTCAATCACATCCAGTGATTGATTTGTTCAATACTGTTACTCAGTGCTTGTTTAAGACCATAGTGACCTGATGATATCGTCATATAAATCCTTTTGTTGTAGAAACTATGATAAAATATTTGTTGTTTTCTGGGGCGGCGATTAGCTCAGTTGGTGGAGCATCTGCCCCATGTGCGAAGGCTCCGTAGCGGCTGGGGTTCGGGTCCGACCCGTGGCCCTTTGCTACGTGTCGTTCCCCGTCTCTCTCTCCCCACATTCCTGTCTCTCTTCAGCTGTCTCTATCCAATAAAAAGGCCAAAAGAAAAATATTTAAAAATATTTGTTGTTTTCTATAATCTGTAAGCTAGTACGTGTTGAACAGGAAAGACCCAAGAATCGAGCCTTGCGGGACTCCACATGTCATTTTTGGATGCTCAATAATTACAAATTGACACAAAATAGTCCCTGTCCTTCAAATAGGATTCAGACCAGTTTAGCTCTGTGCCGGAGAGTCCAGCCCAGTATTGCAGTCTCTCTAGTTATATGTTATAGTCAACTGTGTCAGATACAGCATTCAGATCTAAAAATATTAAGACTGAAACTTTGTGGACGCCATTTAAGACCTTAAGAAGAGCAATCTTAGTCGACATCCTGACTAGGAAACATCAAAACAATTGTTTAAGCCAGGGGGTAGTGGTGAACTGTCTTTGATGTCTATAATTGCTCATTAGTGGGTTGTCTGGGTTATTAACTGCAGTTTTAAGGGCCTGTGGAGAAATAGACTGCAAATAGAACAGAGAGTAGAGAAGGAGGTTTGCCCTGCAGTTAAAACATTTTTCAATATAAAGGCTCCAGGAGGATTTTAAGTGTTGCACAATTTCCTCTAGTGTTATATAGTTGATGGGATCAAATTGTGTCATGCTAATCTAACTGGTTTTAAAGGTCCAGTGTGTAAGATTTGGGGCCTCTATTTTCAGAATAAGGCAAACATGGAATATAATATTCATAACTATGTTTTGATGCATGTATAATCACCTGAAAATAAGAATCTTTTTATGTTTGTTACCTAAAAAATATCCTTTTATATCTACAGTGGGAGAGGGTCCCCTTTCATGGAGGCTGCCATCTTGAAACATCTTATTTATACAGTAGTCCAGAACAGACAAACTAAATACTGACTCTAAACAGGGTCCTTAAAGTGTTGTTTCTCCTTTTACATTAGGAAGGTGAGGGTGATGTGAGGAGATTGCAATGCAGTGATTGGACCACTAAATGCAACTAAATTCTACACACTGGACCTTTAAGTAGATACAAGGACACTGGTAATTTTATAACTCAAATTATCTACAAATTCATTGACTAAGAGCCAACAGGGTATGAATGAATAATAGACTGGTGTTTTCAGTGAATAAAATACAGGAATAATCAGAAAGAGTAACAGTAATCAGTCACCACAATCTTAGGACCTTTGGAGATGACCAAGTTCAGAGTGTTCCCCTTATTGTATGTGGGCTTCGTCACATGCAGAATCAGTCCATAGTTACCCAGACACTTTTTTTATTATTATAAAAAAACATTATTATTATTATTATTATTATTATTATTATTATTATTATTATTATTATTATTATTATATACACAGTTATTTAGTGATGGTGTCCTGGTGATTGTTAACATGAATGTTAATATCACAAAGAAAAACTACACAGAGTCGAAGTCAGTGCAGATAATAGACAGCAGTTCAGCAAAGTCAGCAGAAAAGTTTGCACAATATTTAGGTGTTTTACAGACGGTCTCGAGGCATTCAACTTCAATAATGCATCATATTCAAATTAAGCACATTTAAACACAGTTAAATGATTTCTGTCAGAGTATTTCTTCGTATGTCTTCCTGACCTGTGTCCTATATATTTTTTTTTAACTTTGGGGCTGCTGTTGATCCCCAGTCCTATTTTAGGGAACCAGCTTGCTAAGTCACAAAGCTTATTGTGCAAAGCTGCAGAGAAAGTCAGATTTGTTTCTGTTATTTGACTACTAGTGTACTAGTAAGTATATAAATAAGATAATAATAAAAAAATAAGATACAAATCAGTGCTTGTAATGTATCTAAAAGATGCACGTCTATTTTTTTTTTCTTGTTTTTTTTTTTTTTTTTTGTCGGTCCTTTTGTGTCACAATTTATCTCCAGTCTCCAGTCCACTGTTGGAAAGCACAGAGTAGCCCTAAAGGAGGAAGGATGACCCACCTACTGACTCAGTGTGTGTATGTGTGTATCAGCACTCACACATTGCTTCGGCCCTTACAGCAACAGCTTTTTCCATTGGCCTAAATCCCAGCTGAGCTGCGTTGAAGCATGTTGTCACACCCATAAAATGGCACCTGTAACACACTTAGTAATACCGCAGAGAGGAATGCAGTGGGACCACTGTGGTTTAGATAAGAGATGGAGAGATTAGAGGAGTGAATTTAAGATTTATTTGTGTCTGAAATGGACCTTGAGTTGTAATCCCAAGCATTATCACCTCGGCCTTTATTGTCGTAACTATTTGTTAAATATAAAACCAGCTTGATTGTTGGAAAGAAATGGCCCTTAATAGAAAACAATCTCACAGCCCTATTGGTTACAGAAAGAAACGGGAAGGAGAAAAGTGTGACGGCACATCTTGTACACGAACCAAACATGTGCAGCCACATTTGCTCACTCACAGAAATAGCTGTAAGAGCCAGCAGCGCTCCAACTCCTCCCTCCCTGTTTCCAGTGACATTTAAGATGCAGCTCTGGACCAGATACAAATATCTTCACAGCACACATGCATGCTCAGTATTCCCCCCTTCCTTTCTTGTGTGTGTGGTGCACACACAAGGATTGCAGGTCATGAGTATTTTTAGACAAAGTATTAAAATAATTTCGAGATGTGACAGCTGTGAGTGTGCGTGTTTTTGTTTAGCAGCAGTATGTGTGTTGACGACAGGTTTTATTTCTCTTTCCAGTGGCTTCCTTGTCCGTCTGTCTTTGTCTCCATTCTCATCATTTTTACTGACAAATTGATGTAATACATTTACATATCTGACCTCATTTGTCTGTGAACAGTATATGCTTCTCCATGCTACCAGGCCTACTATGGATGGCTGTAGCTTAATGGTGATAGTCGCCCTACATTTTTCTGTATTTCTAATTTTTGTTCTGTCCTTTTCTCCATCTCTAGTCCATCATGGCAGGCGATATGATGTTACTGATGCGAGGTTTGGCTAAGTTGAGCCAGGCCGTTGTCGAGACTCAGAGCACCACCCTGCGCAGTGGAACAGGTAAATTCAACATTTAACCTATTTACTTCCTACATGTTAAAAAATACTCTGTTGTTTCCTCTGTTGTTAATTTATGGACACATTATCATGTGAAGGAAGTTTCAGCAGTGAAGCCACTGCCTTATTAGCATTCAATGTCAAAACATTTAGCTCACATGATGATAGGCTAACTTGTGGCTAGCATTACCCGTTGATTGAAAGGTGATGAAAATGCTAGCTTGCTGTTTTCAGATGGGGTCCTACGTTCCCCACCTCAATATGCTCGTACTATGGCACATTTAGGACACCCTACAAAGGGTTTTGTGTTTGCAGCAATGTTTTTCCCAAGGTTATATTTCAATGCATGTTTCCCTCTGTTCATTTGTTGAAATCACCCACTTACAGCTTATAGTCTACTGATGTTACACTACTTGAAACCTACGCCCTCAGAAGTTTTTGATATGGTATTGATGTGGCTGAACAGATTTTTCACAATCAAACTGCATTCGAAACATCCGTCTCTCTCTGTTTTTTTATGTTTTGAACTGTGAAGATTGCCACTAACTAATCTCGGACAATGTTAGCTTATATCTAGAGCCTGGAAACATCGGGCTGGGCCTCCTCAAATGTCACATTATACATACGATACAAGATAATTGTAACACAGCTACTAAACAATAGCTACCTATACAGTAATGGTAATACAACGTTCACTTCCACATTATTGTAATTTCCTAATAGATAACATTTTGCTTGTTTAAACTGACTCTTCGTGTATTTTTATTACCAGGCACTAATTATGGGACGTAACATTGATAATTTTGCTGTATGGTCCATTTATAGTGTACTAAAGCGCTAATAATAGCTAATAATGGTATTCTTTATCTGTTACTTAGGAGTCCCAGGAGTCAGTGCTGCAGTCCAAAGTGTCCAGTCGGCTGCTGAACAAGGCCTCTCTGCTGCTATGATGAAAATGCAGGTGTGTGTAGATACTATTGTTGGCAGCATAGTTTAGCATTAACGATGAACTGTTTTGTGTTTCGTTCGATGTCAAATCTCTAATGAGTCTTTATGTATGTCTGTACAGGAGGTGACTGGCCAGCAGCAGACCTCTTCATCAGAGTCAGAGTTTGACTTTCCTCAGGACGACTTCACAACCTCAGAGTTCAGGGAGGAAGGTGTGGACTTCACAGCGGATCACACAGGAAGTAGTGATGGTGCAGGAACCCATCATGGAGCAGGAGCAGGAGCAGGAGCAAGCCACGTCAATGGGAAACAGTCGTTGTTTGATGGATACAAAGATCCCAGCAAACAGTTTAGTGGACACACCAGATCCTACCACCAAGATGCCAGGTATAAATACCCTCTTACTTAATTACAATCTGCAGTGCACACATTTTTGCGGCTGTTTGGAGGATAAAGGTAATCACGTTTGCTTTGGGTGTGACAGACGTTTCATTGGACATCAACGTCTCTACAACCACAGTCTGAAAAGGCATTTGTGGGGGCAGCTATACTGCCAGCATCAGGTCAGCCAGCTCAGGAGCTACCATCAGGACCCGTCCACGGTCGGGGGGTTGACGGCCGAAGACATCGAGAAAGCAAGACAGAGCAAGAGGGCTGAGATCAAACCACACAAACAGATGGTGATCCTCCTCAGACCTTATTCTTAAACACAAATGCACATAGACATTGATGTAAACATGTACCTTTCCATGCATCTTCTTTGACATTTAATATTGTTTACTGGTCTGTCTTCTTTAGTTAAGTGAGAGAGCCAGAGAGAGGAAAGTGCCAGTGACTCGGCTTAGCAGACTGGCCAACTTTGGAGGTAACTTGACTCTTTACTACTCTGTCTGAATCTTGGCTGTGTGTGAGTCTGCAACTTTTTTATACAATCTGTTCAGTTTGTCAGTAAAATAATGCATTTTATGATCACTTTATCACTTATTAAAATATATAGAGCAGATAAGTCTTAATTGAACCTACCCCTAAGTTAATATCAGAACAGGAAATCAAACGTGGTTTCTCTTTGGTTAGTTTAGCTACACAATGTCACAGAGTAAAAACAAAATAGACATGTAACTGAGTTGGTGAAGTTTAGGAAACTTGAGCTTGTAATCTTAAGTCTAACTGTAACCTTCAACCCCCACAGTAAGCTGGGGTCACTGCATTCAGGGCAGTTGGTGTTGTTATGTCAGTGCATGACTTTCTCAAAGTCTACACAGTGACTAATGTCTACAGGAAATGAACAAAACACAGAGTTCAAATGAAATGAGAGAAACATAATATGCAGGAACTAACAAGTCAAGTGTCAGATCCTGGACTTAAACATACACAAATTTAGATTAAGCTCTCTAATCTCGCCCTTATTAATGGACCTGTGCTCTTGTGCAGATAAAAACACTTGATAGTCCTCTACAGACTGCAAAAGAGGACAGCAGCACTTCAGCTGTAATAAAATCTGTGTGAGCAGATTGTTGTGTGTGAGCTAATCTTCTGTTGGACCGTGTTGTCCGTTCTCTCAGCCTGTTAAGCGTAACATATTTAAACACATAAAAAGACTGTTAATCTGGCGTAAGAGTAAATCTAAAACAGAGAGAAAAATCAAACTGTTTAAATATACAACAAACCAACCAAATGGGATTAAAACAAAAAATGTAGCAATAAATATTGAATGTAATATTGACATGTTCAAGTCACAACTTCTAGATCTAGATCGGATGTTTTCAGCAATATTCAAGTGCAGTGAAAAGCTCAAAACAATCTTCAGACGCAGCTTCACTTCAGGCAGATGGCGGATACGTTAACACGTGGCATAAACTTGAACAGAGAGGAGTGAGGGAGATCATAAACTGTGTACAAATATGAACCTAAGACAGAATCTGGAGTGCCAACACTAATATACTCAGCAGAATTTAACCACAGCTCATACCAAACAAACGGGACGGAAAAGGCTGAGCCGAGTTGATTCAGCATGTTGACAGTGGTAACATTTAGAAGGTGTCGGAGAGAGGAGGGCAGCGGGAGGGGGAGGAGGAGGAGGAGGAATGTGTCCTCAGCCTGTCCTTCACTCAACATTTGTTGACAGAGTCATACAAGTTTTATTCACGGCTTTGAGTGGAGAAAGAATGCAGCTTAAAATGTTGAGAACAAGCCGCAAAGTGTTTTTTACATTTACATAAATCTGTCGGCATGTTTCCTGGCAACAGCGACTTTAGCAACCCTGCTTCGACGTCTCCTTGCTGTTGCCATGTAAATCACCATTTTGAAAGGTCCTTCTGAGGCTTGTGAGGACGATATGTTTGAGTTTTTCTTGCTATGAGTACAAAATAAAGGAACAGGAATCGTCTTTCAAACACGCGGCTCTCGAAATGATTGACAGGCACCTGTGGTTGGTCTGTAAAAGGTTTTGTCACTCAGAGATGATGCAGGAAATGCTGATCTCTTTTTGGCTGATTGACGTCATACGCATACGAACACACAATGGCATGACGCTGGCTCATCTCCTTTTTTAAGTGTATCTATGTGTTTAAGTTTGAATTTACTGCTGTCCATTTTAAGTACCGACTGAAGCAGGAAGACACAAATAGTGTGCTGACAGAAGACCTTTGGAGGGAGAGAGTAAGACAAAACCATATCAGGTCACACAGATATGCATTTACAGAGTTCAACACATCTCAACACTATCTCCTATGGTCCAACCCGTCCCCAACAATAGAGGTGATGACATGTTTTTGACCGATGAAGAAATGCTCAGTCAACTTGTTCACAAGATACAGCAGCACACTGTCCTGATTTGTCCCTCTATCGTTAGATCTCGGATTTGTCGGTTCAGAGACCGCTGACTAACTGATTATGTAATGCTCAGTTATGTAAGGAGGACCGTGCTCATAAACAGTGGCTAGCTCGTGCAGGCTCGCTTTTTCCTTTTCAGTATCTGTTTCTGCAGCTTGATTATTACGACGCGTGATTGATATAATCTTTACATGCTCTGTTGGGTTGACACAGACAGGATTTGTTAGAGGCAGCAGATGGCTTCATATAGACACAAAAACCTCAGTGAACACTGGTGAAATATTCTGACATGTTTATGATGGAGGTGCCATTAAAGCAGCTGACTGTCAATACACTGAAAGGATGAATTGACAGCTGCACTGCATGACTCTGTGCTTTTGTGTCTCTGTTTATATGCTCTGTTACATTAGTGTGTGATTGTTTGTTTGTCCATATTCACAAGTGTGTTGTTGTGTGTGTTTCCACCAGGTCTAGCTGTAGGTTTGGGTATTGGAGCCCTGGCAGAAGTTGCCAAGAAGACCATCAGACACAATGGTGTGGCAGGTAACACACAGACACACACAGACACACACTTATTCACACAGTATCAACAGTTAGCCTTCTTGCCAAACATTTATTCATACAGAAAATGTATAAATAATTGATATTAATGCACTAATAAAGTAATTATTAATGTCATAAGTGACATTTGTGCCTTGCAGGACCGGTATGTTTGTTTCTGTTTGGCTCGTGGTTATAACATACAGTTATATTGTGACTGTCTTCCTGATTAATAGCACCATAAAAGCTAGCATCATTTCCCAGTGCCCGTCCTTCAGACATGTTGATACACACTTTGAGTATCCCAGCAGCACAATTAAGCCGCCTCCCTCCCTCACCACTGTAACCTACTGTAAACAGACATTCCTGCCCTGCACCGTGCGCCTGCTAATCCTAAAACGTATGGACGTAAATCTGTGGCACTTGTGCGTCTGTGTGTGTGTGTGTGTGTGTGTTAATCCCAGCAGGGACACTCTGAACACGCTCGTAAGTGTGTGTGGGGTAAATCTCTGTTAAAGCCTCTGAAGGCAGCTTCAGACACAGTAAACTCACTACCTGATGACCTGCTGACACATATACACACAGACACACACACCTGCTGGGATATGTACACAAACACATGCACATATTGTGTATAAACCTGATCCTTAAACTATTTCTATTGATATTGATCAATGCCAAATGACTCCACCTGTACATAAAACAAGTGTTACACAGTTATCTAACACATGTAGATGAAACTTTAATGACACTGGTGTCTTGTGCTCTGTTTTGTACTTCACTGCAGGCGAAAAAAAAGGTGTTCTGGACTCAAGTCCCTTCCTGTCCGAGGCTAACGCTGAACGCATCGTCAGAACTTTGTGTAAAGTCAGAGGAGCTGCATTAAAACTGGGGCAGATGCTCAGCATTCAAGGTGTGTGACGAACACACACATACACACATCGATTCATAAAGAAAAGAAGAGTAGGTAGTGTGCGATAGAGGAGGTAGAAATTAAAGGAGAAATGAGGCAGGATGAAAAAATCAAAGCGACAAGCGACAAGGGATGCAAAGAATAAGAATAAATGATGAGTCCCTTGCTTTAATTGTGCAGCAACCGCATTGAAATGCAAACTATGATGAGGAAACTCATCAAAAGAAGTACTCATTTATTCTTTCCTCCAGCTGTGAAGGCTGCAGATAGCCATCCGTATTTAGGATATATATACTATTCCTGTATCTTTTTTTTAAGTCAGATTATTCAGCACAACAAACCCTGGGCCACAGAGAATTGTCAACAGAGAAAGTTGGCCCAGAAGTCCGATTTGTGTTGATGAGTGAGTGCCAAAATGTTCCAGTTTAGGTCAGTTTTAGAGAGCTGTTGCTGCATACGGACACAAACATGCAGGTAGCAGCAGCTGAGAGTAAGTTACGGTGTAAGCCAATACCTGTCTATGTTTTACACACATGCACCAGATAAAGCTAAAGACTGGAAGGCCGGCAGCAGTAAACATCCTGGCACAGAGCTAGTGCAGACAGGAACGGGTCAGGTTACAGCTCTAAACGCATTATTATTTTTGTTTATCTCCTTTGGGCCCGCTGCCTGACCTTGGCTGTTGACCCTTGTCCTTTGGCATTCTTATACTGAGTTCATAACATGTCAGGGTAAACTCTATGCTGAGAGTACACTGTAGTAAAAGTCACAAACACAGTTGTAGGAGAGAAAAAGGCAGTGACTTCCTGGTGTTTGCTAAACAGGTTTTCATCACTGTGGATTTACCTTTATTATTTATAATTATTATATAATCATTATTATATTTATGTCTGTGTGTGTGTGGTTATTTGCAGCAACCGGCACAGCGTCAGTTTATCTCTGAGGTGTTGACAGGTTTATTCTTAAATCCATGGAAAGAGGTCACGTTAGTTTTCTGTACACAAACTGACACTACTTCCCCCACAGACAATGAAAGAGGTTTAATAAGATTTACAGTCTTATATAAGCTTAAAGAAATATCACCACTACTGGACTCAAGTAAACCTGCAGGTTAAAAATCACAGCTCTGCTGACATTTATCTGTCAGGGCAGGAATCCAGTTGTGACCAAACGTTGATGCATCTAAACGTTGTACCCTTTAGAACTGGTCCAAAATAGTGTTAACCTTGAGGGGTCTGAAACTATTTTAAAACTGATAATAAAGTTTGTTTGATTGACAGAGATGTAACTATTCTTCACGTCGTCACCCAGCATCATCTTCGGAGCTGCCAAGTGGTTTTAGCTTTTTATAGAGACGTGTGTTTCTGCATTTCAGATGATGCATTCATCAACCCTCAACTCGCCAAGATCTTTGATCGTGTAAGACAGAGTGCTGACTTCATGCCAATCAAACAAATGACAGTAAGAGTTTTTTCTTTCTTTTTATCTTTATATGTGGATAAGTGATGTAACAATATTAGTTCTACCTCTGTTAACTCCACCTGTGACCAACAACATATTGAGTTGAACATGACGAGCCTCAGCTGTTCATGTCTGTCTGCAGAAAGCGTTGAACAGTGACCTGGGTCCAAACTGGAGAGACAAGCTGGAATCGTTTGAGGAGCGTCCGTTCGCAGCAGCGTCCATCGGTCAAGTTCACCTGGCGAGGATGAAGGATGGCAGGGAGGTGGCCATGAAAATACAGGTAGGCTGTGAACGTGTGTGTGTGTGTACACACAGTACGTTCCCATGTTATTAAGATAAACACTGTAACTGGAGCGTGTCTCACATGTGTTTGTCATCTTTTAAAGACAAACCACACTGATTGTGATCTCTCTGGTGTGTTTACTGATCAGTTGTTGTGTTTTTTTACCGTGCTAAAGTTACTTTATTCACAGATTATCTGCCTAAATGGCATCTTAATAGTTAAAAATTAATGCTTTTAGAACTAATAGAGGATTTGCCAGTAATTATTAAATGATAAATGGTATTATTTTAATCTCATTATACATAATAATTGCAGTCCCAGTGAAAGATAATGTTGATGATGTTATATTATGCCATAAAGATACAAATAGTCATTAGATTACTCGTACAGTGAACATTACACGGGGTCATTACTGTATTTTGAAGTGAAATTATGAATAAAAACACAAACATACAAAGAAGTTAGTGACACCAAAGATGGTGCTTTGTTTTCCCCCTCAATTTATGATTAAATTAAATTTAAAAATTAAAGATTAAAAGATTTTCTTTTCTTCCTGTGTGTGTGTGTGTGTGTGCCTGTTTGTTGGTTAGTATCCCGGTGTAGCTCAGAGTATCAACAGTGACGTCAACAACCTGATGACAGTGCTGAATATGAGTAACGCTTTGCCTGAAGGTAAACACCTAAAGACACTTAGTCATATGTGCAGACACAAGTATGATCACTTTCTAGCACATGTACAGCTGCACTCCACTTCTCCACCTACTCCTGTAACACTGTACGCTCCTCATCCCTTTCAGTTACTGAATCTTTATATATCGTTTTACTGGCACGTGATGGCTTGTCTTACATTGCCATTTCCTCTGTGTCTTCATCTCCCTTTTAGGTCTGTTTCCAGAGCACCTCATAGACGTCATGAGAAGAGAGCTAACACTAGAGTGTGATTATATTAGAGAAGCCCAGTGTGCAAAGAAATTCAGGTGAGACCTGTGTGGCAGAAGTCTATTTCTGTTTAACACAACACACTTCTTTTTCCACTGCATTGATTCATATCATACATGTTTACAAAGGTCTGTTTTAAAAATCCAGCCCAGGCAACATCTAACTATATCTAGATTTAATACTCCATGAGGACAAGTCAGATTTATGTGTCTTGTCTCTATTCTGTCTGACCCAGGGAGCTATTGAAGGATCATCCGTTCTTCTATGTACCAGAGGTGATCGATGAGCTGAGCGGCAGCCACGTCCTGACCACAGAGCTTGTCCCCGGCTTTCCCCTGGATCAGGCTGAGAACCTCTCGCAGGAGCTGAAGAACGAGGTACAGCTGACAGACGATGAAGTGATCGATAGATATTTAGCTGAGTAATGGATGCAATCATCTGGGGAGGGGCGCGTTGGTTAATGTGTTTGGAGATGGAGAACGAGTTTCTTTCCGATCAATAAATAAATACATAGATGGATGATGAATGGGTCTCTTGTGGTATTCATTACATCAGTGAACAACAGTGTACGTTTGTGTTACAGATCTGTGAGAACATCCTGATGCTGTGCCTCAGGGAGCTGTTTGAGTTCAGGTACATGCAGACTGATCCCAACTGGTCCAACTTCTTCTATGATCCACAGACACACAGGGTGAGTCTGCCTACAGGCTAAATACTCCTGTTACTAGAGTTTATGCTACTATTAATAATAATGATAATAATAATATAGCATTGAGATTTAGAGCAATGAAAATGACAAATGATCATTTGATTGTGTCTCTCTAGGTGTCACTGTTGGACTTTGGAGCCACGAGAGGATTTGATCAGAGTTTCACAGATTTGTACATAGAGGTGAGATTATGTTGTGTGCTGTGGTTTAACGTGTGGAAATATTGCTGTGAAATTACCCCAATTATACAGATAATGTTGCACAAAATTTGAGAGAAACAGACACTGAGGCGATGGTGGCAACATTCATAACCTGTTTGTGATTGTAGGTAATCCGTTCAGCTGCTGAGGGAAACAGAGAGGGAGTTCTGAAGAAATCTATCGAGATGAAGTTCCTGACTGGATATGAGTCCAAGGTAAATATTGCTTTATCTGCCTGTCTCTCCGTATCTACATTACAAATCATAACCCATAATTTGTAATGTAATAGTGATGAAATATGAATGTAGGGGCAAATGTACAAATGTTCGTTTTTGATTTATAAAAATTACCTCTCATTAGCAGAGACTAACTATGCAGTGTGTTTTCCCTCCCTGTGTCCAGGCAATGATAAACGCCCACGTGGATGCTGTGATGATCCTCGGCGAGGCCTTCGCCTCCACCGAGTCCTTCGAATTCGGCTCCCAGTCCACCACCGAGAGAATCCACAACCTCATCCCGGTGATGCTCAAACACCGGCTCACCCCGCCTCCCGAGGAGACGTACTCACTCCACCGTAAGATGGGCGGCTCCTTCCTCATCTGCTCCCGGCTGAACGCGAAGCTGAAGTGTAAGAACATGTTCCAGACGGCATATCAGAAGTACTGGGAAGGCCGCACACCTTCGCCATCTCAGTCAGCCTAAACAAATCCTCAAGTGTCGGGCTTTGATGGACAGATCTTTGGGCCAACGGCAAAGTGCAAGTCGACGGTGGGGTGTGGGGGTGTGAAGACGCAGCACAGCAAAGTGGAGGTCAAGTTACCTACCCTCATCTGGTCATCGAGAACCAGCTTACCTTTGTCCTTTTGGGCAACCCGCTACAATGAGTTTTTGAACGGTACGTCTACATATTTACAGCCACAGTTTTAGTTTGAAAGGGAGCAACATCTGGAGCGCATTACGGCCAAACTCCACATGGCCTTGAGAGGATGGACTGAGAAGAAGTGGGCATGAAGGAGAGAGACAATCAGCCTTGTGTATTCAAGTGTAAAATGAATGTAAACAGCTTTATCTCTCCTCATGCTTTCAATATGATTCTTGCATTTCTTTTGCGTGTTTTGTGTTGCCGTGTTTTGTTGAACATTTGGAAAATCACACCAACGAACGACGTCTGCCAGATATGTTATAAACATTGATTGTATTAAGAAAGAGGACTGAAACCCCGCAGTCATGAAATAATGGGGTTAACACAGGGTCAGACAGCATGAGTCACAGTATTGACCACGTCCGACACATTTGGGTCACAAATACTTCTGTTTCTGTTTCTTTTTAAGGAGGTTTGATTAGATTTTCTGTCGGAATTATGATTAATCAGGTTTGGTCTAAATGTAGCCGGCAAAATAAATGTAGCAGCTTTGATAAGAACAAGGTTTGTTTAGACACAAATTCAGTGTTCAAGTGGAGACGTTGCCAAGTGTTCAAGTTCAGGTGTATCTAGCCGTTTGTAGAAAATGCGACAAACTGGAATTTGTCCACATTTACACACAAGAAGGTATGATTTTTAACTCATGTACGTGTAGTATATGCTCTGCATCAATGTAGCCATCCAAGTGCTGTTTATAGCTTTTAGCTTTTTGGGAGAAATCTGTGAGTCAGAACGTTGATTCAAGCGATCAGCATGTCTCACATGACCATTATCATGACATTCAGGATCTATGTGTGTTAAAGAACCTCTGGGAGAAAAGGGATGAACGTCTATAGAGCTTCTGCTTTACATTTTTATCCTTCATGTCACATCTGATAATTTGTATTCAAACATATGAGTCATATTTAGCTCATGAATTCCAGCTGAACAAAAAATGTTAGCATCGTGGCTCAGAATTAGATTTTTTTTCTTTTTAGTACCAAAGCAGGATTTCTCAGTATGGTTCCATGTGTGCTGACTGTAAGAAGATGAGGGCTCAAAGAAAGACTGGGCCTGAGCTTAGTCATGAATGTTAATGAACCGCAGAGATGGAAGAAGCTCATCCTGATATCGCACAAGCGCCGGCTCGTGGGCTCACCTTGCCTCCCACAAGTCGGTAATCTCTCCACACCTTCTCGGGTGTGAAATCCTCCGTCACCTGGCTGGTGTGTGTGTGAAAGTTCTCTCTACTCACGCTGTGTGTATGCAGGTCTCTGGAGTGAAGCTGGGGGGAAAAAAAAGAGGTGCCTGTAGTTTGACTTTATTTTTCATATCAAGACTCTGTGAAAAGATGGTTTAAATTTTCTAAATGCATTCTTTACTGAAAGTTGTGATAAAGATGATGTACGAAAAGAGTAAATGTTTGATCTAACTTGTCATGTGGTTTTTGTGTGTGATCATACTTTCAATCCATTTCTAGCTCTTCATAGAAGATATCAAGTAGTCTGTAATAGTCCGATAAAATGTAGCACTCATTCTGTATATATAGTATAGCCCAGATTTTGTCCATGCCTTGTGTCCTGTAGGTTAAGCAGCTGTAATGTGTGTTTTAGAAGAGTATAACTCAGTGAAAATACAGTAGGGAGAGTCAGAGAGCGGTTGTCTTCCTTATTTAGCAATGTCTTGGCCAGCGATGACGGAACTGGCAGAGAGCCTGAGAAATGAGAAAACACACACGAATATTCACTTCCAGGCAAGTGAATCATGTCAGTGCTCATACACAGGAGAGTGAGTGGTTTTTACTGTAGACTGCATGCACATAGACACGTAGACACGTAGACGTCCCCCCTATTATTCCTCTCTGAGTCACCCTGACACTTTCTTTTCCTGTTCTTGGAAAGTCCTTTTAATTTCAAATTATTCCAAACTTGAGTTAAACCCACAGCCTGTTGTAACTCACATCAGTGTCCAGTACGTGGTGCTGTTGTATTTCCACACAGCCGCTAACGGCTCACATTAGTTCCTCAAATACTGACATCATCCCCAACAACAAAACAGAACATAACCAGCCTGAAGCCAGCTAGATAATTGTGTTAATCCCAGTGGGCTGCATTTGCTTGAAGATGTTTTATATGTCATTTCTGCTTTATTAGATCTATAACAAAGAAATTAGATTGAGAAATGATTACACAAAGCAATGGTTGTTAGGTGCACGTTGCTCATATACAATATTGATAGTAGCCACCAGAGTCTTCACATGTGTACTCACACTTCAGGTTAAAATCATATTCTTGAGGCTGAATGAGCTAATTAAAAAAATCCCTCATTTTCTGGCTGCCAACTAAATAATGTACAGCATTTATTGAGTATATTTTCCACTGCAAGGATTTAATATTTTTATTGAAGCATACGCTTGCCAAGAGATTCATGCAATTTCATTAATTTCAGTTAAATACCATCTGCTGTTTTCCCATAATACACTTTCTTAAGCTGCATTCTAGGAACCACATTTGACTCCCATACAACACTGCCCTCAGAATATCTTAACCGAAGAGGTCAAGACCCGAGATAGTTTAAAAGCCGATGAAAAAAGCAGAGTGTTGCCACTGTGTTACATCTTGATGACCTGAATGTGTTTGGATGTAGCGGATTACTGAGCTGAGATGGAAACAACTCAGCTGGTCGTGTTTACACTACGGAGAGGATGGTGGGAGTGTTAGGGGGGATGTTGTGCACCCAGTTGTCTGGTCACAAAGAGCAAGCAGTGAGAAATCCTTATTTGGTGAGAGAGGAGAGTCAGCAAGTCCAGGCACAATCATTAAAGGCAAAAACACTCTCACAGCTTTACCACTTTCCTTAAGTGTGATTTACATCTTCTCTGTGCTCACCACCAGCATCCCCGTGCAGATGGTTAATGAGACTATTTTTGTTATTGTCATGGAAACTGACTTTATACAGTATTAGTGTGGAGTACATGAGAAGTGCACATCTGAGCCTTTAAGCTAAATCCGATAAACTCACTCCTCAACTATAGGAGACATGAAGAATGTGGCCCTCAGCTGAGCTGTTGAACAGTCGAGATATAAGCTCCAACAAGACATTCACACATTCTTTTGCTTGTAGCAAGGATGGCGGTCAATAAGGCTTCATCTCTATTACTGTACTATATTCTATGGGAAATTGATCAGGTAATTATGTGTAAGCTGGAAATGATGTCTGCAGTGTCTGATGGTGTTTGATTGGGCAAATAGTGTTACTCTTTTTCATTTCAATCACAATCATATTGAAAAGTGTTGACCCTACTGCATGATTTTTAATGAGAAAGACGAGGCCAATTTTAGCAATTATATAAAAAGTCAATCATGACTAACATCCATCCATGCATCCATTATCTGTAGCTACTTATCCTCATCAGGTCAGGGTGGGGCTCGAGCCTATCTTTGTGTGAGAGGCAGGGTACACCCTGGACAAGTCACCAGCTCATCACAGGGCATCATGACTAACACTTTTCTCAAACTCATATAGAAATACATACATATTTTAGGTATGACCTGCTGTAAAACAAAGACAGAGAGTGAATAAGGCAAAACATAGTTCCTATAGAAACGGCATTGATTCTTTGAGTGGTGCAGGGTTAACTGAAAAAATGCTTATAACATGGTAAATATGCAGCAGCACCTCAAATTAAGACTACAGCTGCATGCTAGTGGCACTGAGCTAACATCGACATGCTAACTTGCTTATAATGTCAGTGTTAACATCTTAGCATGTTAGCATACTAGCATTTGCTAATTAGCTCTGAGCAGAAAGTTCAGCTTATGCAAATGGCAATATCATTATTTTTTGCAGGCATTAGTCATAAACTGAAGAGTTGGACCAATTAACATTTTGACTAGAAAACTAAAGAACCACCAAAGCTTTTACAGTTTACCATGAAGGTAGCTTGAATGTCTGTACCAAATGTTAATAGTTGTCAACATGGAAGTAGGAAGTAGGGGTGCAGCACCCACTAAAAATCAGTTAAACTTATAGTGACTTTCTCATTTTTCCTACTGTATGTGCATTGTGCTTTAGTATGTGTGGTAGACGTTTGACTGTTTTTATTTAGCACATTGAGGTTTGTCAAAATGTCAGGGCCCGTGGTCAGACAGACACAGAATTCAACCCAGTTACACCGAGAGTAAATAAGGTAACTGCAATTACTGTCACGTCCAGTGACACATATAGGCCATTAGTACAACACGATGTGTGATTTGTAATGAAATATTAGATAAATATAGATATAAAGAAGAGCACATTTGTTGGTAAAAATCAAAGATACCACAGCATTGACAGCTTTTGTGTCGCAAACTCAGTAGCCATATTCAGAACTGTTTATTCATGAGTCAGATGTGAATTCACACATCATCTATTTACATACAAAATGTGCACATATTGAATCCTACAAGGATAAGCGTTACTCTGTGACTGGAGAATTCCTCAGTTTCCCCTCAAAATGAATTATACTTAATGATTAAGGTTAATACTGACACATTAAATAAAGAAACATGTACAATTCAGTGACAAACGTTCAGTAATTAGAACCAAAACATTTTTAATTGCAAGATTTTTTTTATCAGTCACCTCAAACGCATTAAAATAAACAACTTAACTACAATTTTAAATAGTTAAGCTAGTATGTGTGTGTGTGTGTGTGTGTGTGTGTGTGTGTTACTCTATACAGTGACTTCACACCAAAGCTATGCATGCAGGGAACTGTACATGGCAGTATGTTCATACTACAGTCGAAAAGCTAACACAACACCAGCATTATTAAAAATAAAAACATTACGATAAGTGAATATTTCCCCTGAAAATCAAAGCAGTGGTTGGTTATAATAAAGTGTCCAAAAAAACAAACAAACAATTATTTCAGGTCTAAAAATTGCACCCAAAACCCAAACAAAGCAAAGAAACTCCAGCATCACTGCTGCAAAAAACACTTATGGGAGAACATTGGTCATTTGTAAGGCTTAAAAATATCATCACCATTACAGTCATCATCATTATGAGCATCATCATCAGTCTCACACGAACACTATACAAACTATACACAGAACATAAAAACGTTGGAGTCATCATCCAAAATACAGCAGTACTCACTTAAAAAAGACATTTGGCTAAGATAATGAAGATAATTAAACTCTACAGGGATAATTAAAAAAACAAACAAAGAGATACATCACTACAACATTCAATGAAGAAGAGCGTTTGTGAATTTCTCAAGAGGCACGACCAATACTGTGATTTCACTATAAATAAATGCATTTCTGCTTCTTTTCAAGAAATGTTGCATGATATCTGCTGAATCTGTCCAACATTACAAGACAGGTAACAGTCTGCATTTCTGTTTTTCCACGTGTACTGTAAGATCTTTTTGTCAAATAAAGTCCATTCAGTTTGTTCGGCAGTAACTGAGCTAATTTCCTGCAAACACACTCGCAGTTATTTTGATTTTGTGCACCATTTGTGTACAGCTAAGGCTAAATGGTTTAATTCTTTTACTTTAAGGCTCTTTGACTTTTTGATACTCTTGGATATTTTTCAGGGAAGCGAGCCAATGATAGAGCATGAGAAAGCTGAGGTGGTATCATGGGAAAGGATTTGTTTGGATCAGGCAGTTGTGTTAGGTATTACAATGTTTTGAGTCTTGTACATGATAGAATCATCCATCTTTATTTATGACCTACAGATGCTCCCATGCATACTGAGACCATATATTCTCCATTATTGCATGCTATCAATCACACCCACACTTTAATATATACACAGTGTACACAGAGAACAGTGAATTCAACAGCTTAAACTCTTTCTGGATGCATGGACCTCCTGGAACGAGTCAAAAATAGCTGTTCAAACAAACGACGTCAGTCACAAATTTAAATGACATTACTGTAATTGTATCTTTGTCATAACGTGACAGACAGGGTGGTGACTATGCTTTCCGCAGAGTGGGAACTTGTTAATTAGAATACAATGTTCTAATGATGTGTAATATCTCTCTGACACTGATTTACACATTTAAGAGCTGTGAAAATTCAAATGAAGTAATCATCAGGAAGCGTGAGTCATTTTCAACACAGCCCCGTAATTTTAGGATGACACGTCTTGTGATCAGCAGTGAGATGCAGCCTGTTAAAAAAGAGTTTACAGTAAAGCATGGAAAGAAAGAGTATACCTGCAGTAACTATAGGCTAATGGGTAAGCCATATGGGTTGCAAATACCTCCATCCAGATCAGGTATCAGAGCTATTTATAGTTTGATCACATGATGCAGTTTGAGCCATGTTCGCTCTTCAGTCACTGCTCAAATAACTGCTGATTCTCGGCTCAGTGATTGTCAGATTTAGTGGCAAAGTCATCATGATTTCATTAAATGTGACCCTTCTAATGAATGTTATAGAAGATGGGATATGTTTTATAGTGAGAACTCATATTGCATCTTTTCAGAGCACAATGTGGTGTCAGCATCATAATGGAAATGCCATTAAAGCTCGCTAGAGGCCTTTGAAACAGACCATGTGACAGCAAAACTGTTGAGTCCAATGATGTTAAACACTGAAATAAGTGAAGTGGCAGCGGTGCCAGGCAGTCAGTTCATTGGCAGTGGAAAGTTACACTGGTTCTGGAAACATTGTTGAACATCTTACCTTTTATGTACAGCATTTGTAGAAGTTTTTTTAAATATTTTTTTTAAATCACAAGCCAAAAATACAGAAATAAAGTTTGTCACGACAATAAATTGTCCTTCTTTCTTCATTTAATCCTGTCATGTAGTCAGATTTATGTTTTTGTCAAATAGAACAAATAAAAAATATCAAAAATCACTGTTTACTCAACAAAATACAAACACACTGTTTTTCTTATCTGCTGTATTTCTTGTGACTGTCTCTTTTCCTCGTCTTCGAATGTAAATACATCCTGTTGTCAACCAACCAGCATCAGCTTGCCAGCAGAAGTCAGCTGATTCTCGCCTCCTTTCTTTCTCCATCTAACTTATTTCCGTGTCTCTGCTTCTCTCTGTCGTCCGGCATTTAAAAGGCAAACAGCTACAGGTCATCACAAAGGTAAAAGGTCACCGTCAGGCTTCAGGGAGAGGTCAAACTGTCCGTGTGATCAATCAGAAAACATGAGAGCGACCTCTCTCAGACGTCCTGAGGAAGACCCTGGTCTCTGTAGCCTGAGGAAGTGTGCAGACAGACGGGGGAGGTATGGAGATGATGAAAAGAGAGACACGTTTGAATGCTTGTAGAAATAATAATTGTAAAATCTATTATCTGGCTTTTATGTGGCTTTTATGAGATAAAAGGGTTAGAGCAACATGAAATTGCTAAGCATTCATTTTGAACTTTTGACAATAATTGCTTTTCTCAATTTCATTTAATTGAGAGAACTGAAAGCAAAGAGGCTGGCAAAAACCAAAAAGGAGCCAGCCTGCAGCATTATGAAGTATTGGCTGGCAAGGTTAAGCCATTACCCAGCTTCCCCAAAGAGACAAACAGTACTAATCTGGCTCGTATTATGGTTTCAAATAGATTGGGCACTTTAACTCCATCAGAGATGAAAAGATGAAATTTCTCTTATTAATAAGCCAAAACGGAAATATAACAGCTTCACAAATCACAGTGTTTTCTTCACTCATTGAGGTCTGGTCAGGATCAGCAGGCATTTAAATAGTTCTCCTGTTAAACATCAAGAGGAAATCCCTCCTATTAATCTTACCTCCTGTTTTTAAAGCTCTCCTGTGGACTTTTAGACTACTAGTAGGATGATGGAGCGATGTTTTTAAGAGTGGATGTACGTTTTGCATCACATCCACTCACACATGCACCTACATGGACATTTAAGTTCATTAATACACAGTTTGATACTAAGCAACAGTTGGTGGAGGTTACATGCCAAGAAACTGAGCAACTGCACCAGCAAAGGTAGAGAAGAATACTGCTACCTAACACATGTTGCCACATGTTGTTAGCAATATGAATGGATGAAACGTATTTAACATGTTTTGTAGACCCTCATAGACAACAGTGCAAACAAAACTTCACAGGGTGCCTTTAAATAAATCATGGCGCGTGTTTGGCAGACATACTTACTTTAAATTTTAAGTCAAATCATCATCATAACCACCCATTTTTAACCTGGTGAATATCTCACTTGACCACACAGTTAGTTTTCAAACCATATTACATGATCTTCATCATTAAATTTAACAAACCCTGATCAAAATTGTGTCATACAGGCTCTGGAAAAAGGTGGACCTTGAGATACAATTGTCAAACCACTGTTTCCAGTGTCAAGAATGACCTTTGTAACATTTGAACCCACGTCAGCAAGTGTCCCTCTCGACTGTAATACAGTTCAAAGTATTTATGCTAGTAAACGATTTCCAAGGTCAGGAATGAACTTTGATGCTTGCGCTCATGAGATTTGTGAATATAACAAACGTAAGATGTGATTCCAGCACGAGAGATCGTGAGAAAGTTCAAAACGAATGCTTTCGTAAGATCTTATAAGTCTGGGAAATGTGGTTATTTTTTTTGGCCCACTTGATGGATATCTGACTATTCACTATTTGTCTACAATTTCATCAATGTGGGACTGTTAGTGAGTGAGTAAACGAGAAATACCTACCGTCAGAAACTTTGGTTGATGAAGAAGGAGAACAGGGGGAGGAGGAGGGAAAAGACAAGAGACAGAGTTAGTGATGAAAACCATGAGCGTCGCTGTTTAATGAAGTTTAAAAAAGCATGATCACACAAAAGTTGACAGCATTAAAGTAACAAAAAACTGGCTTTTTGGACAGAAAGAGACATTTCCATTGAGCGTTCTAGTAACTTCCAAGGGTAGAGAAAAACCTTTTTTCAACCTGAACTGAACTCACTCTAATCAGATACGTTTCACGATCAAATGAACACAAATACAGTAACATAACCCCGGTGTACCGGATCGATAAGCAGAAATATGGAGACAGGAAAAGAGGGAGACGTAACAAGTAAAAAAAAAAGAAAGCTGAAGAATAAAATGAGGCGGAGAGGGAGACTGGGAGGGTGGGAGTGGGAGGAATAATGTGTGTGAGGGAGACAGAGCGAGAGAGAGAGAGAGAGAGCAAAGATATGGTGAGATCAAATAGGAACAATCATTAGACAGCGCAAGAGGCAGAAGGGAGGCAATCAGTGGGAGGAAGATAATACCACCATCATTAGATAGATGGAGAAAGAGAAGAGAGAGAGGGAGTGGGGTAGAAGAAAGAAGATAAGATGGGGTGCTTGTAGGGATGGAGGTATGGCAAGAAATAAGACACTGATCATATGTAACCCAGGCTCGTTAGAGAGGGGAATGAGAAAACTGATAAATATGCCACATTATCAGAGTGATTCAAAGAGCGACTAGTTGAATAAGTGCATAAATCTCAAAGCTACAAAGCTAGACGTGTATTGTGCTTATGAATAAAAGCAAACAGTATGCATGATTTCATCCAGGAGAAACTGGCCTTCAGTGCTAACGGGAAAATGTTTTTCATATTCAATATAAATATTCAATAAGCCGCTAGCCGGGAGCGCTAACAGGAGTATGGATTGTAGCGGCAACAGTTGAATATGACGTGTGCCCAGAGGCCTGAAAAACAGTGGGGAGCAGTGAACAAAAACACACCGGGGGGGCGACTGCTCACTCCCACACACACAATTAACTGTACCTCTCTCACACACACACATACACACACACAGACAAAAACACACAGATCCTTGCAGGCATGTGTGAAATTTGGTAGCACACACAGGCGGCAATTACCTCACATGGGCACACTCATACACACAAAGGAGACAGCGCTGTGGTAATTCAAAGGCAGCCAGGGTGCAATGAGAGAATAGTGACTGTGTGTGTGTGTGTGTGTGTGTGTGTGTGTGTGTGTGTGTGTTTACACACTTGTTCATGCATCATTGCCTGAGGAGAAGACGTTCTACTTTCTGACGGAGAAGTCAGTAAAATTACCCAACCCCTCCATCACACTCTCTGCATCTACCTCTGCTGCTTTCTTTCTTTGTTTCTTATCTGTTTTTGCAAGAAAGATATTAAAACTCTTTAAACAAATGAGTGTTGTGCTGCCTGGTGGAATTTGATTCTATATTTTTATTATTGTCAACAAATCCCATGAAAAGACAGCTGTGGTCGGGTGGTTGGATAACCCTTTCCAATGTCAGATCAGCGGGTGCTGTGTACGACCGTTACCATGTGACTTTCCAAAATGAACAATCCAACCTTTTTCTCTTTTTTCATTCTTGACACAAGTATTTCTTTTATGTGAACAATCAAGTGCAACACTATGAATGTGTGCCATTATCCTCACGTCCTTCCCCTCTCTATGACTGTCAGCCTTTCTAACTGAGCAAAACCTGATTTTCAATGCTCTCTGACTTCCCCAACCTATGTGTGGCACTCATGCACATTTATTACAACCATAGACAGTATATAATATGGCCGTTGTATCTGTGACATCATCCGTAGGTTTCTGAAGAGCCGTTTTGAAGCTTGGATTACAGGTGGCTTCTTGGCAGTCATGTCTGCTAATCTAAAAATGGGCAAAGACCTGAGGCAGATATGATGCCTGGGTGCTCAAACAAGCCACCCATAATGGCATCCACCTGTCAAACAAAGCGGCCAAGCTGTTAATTCTGCGTAACTGTAAGCCTTAATACAATTTGAACAGGTGGGTTAAATAGAAATTCACCCTCAGTACAGTTGTCATGAATGGGGAAATTAATTATAGAGACCAAAACTGTTTTTTGTACCAGGCTGTAAACATGTTTATTTCTGCTGTGAAGTTGCGCATTTTAACATGGAGACTGACTCGTTCTGTAGACAACCTCAAGTGGCCGTTTGAGGAACTGCAGCCACAGAAGTTGTCACTTGGTTCCTGCATAAGATGTAAATCTTTACACAAATATGTTATTCTTTGTTCAAAAGGCCCATAGTTTCCTAAAACAACTGGGCATTGTAATTTAAAGCAAATGTTACTGAAAAAGAAGTAAACATTGTATTTGTTGGGGACTATTTTCAACTGCATATTAATAGTAATTTGATGCACCTTTGATGCCACAGACAAAACTCAGTTATACCGTACATAGTTTATGTACAGTTATATATATATCATTAGTAGGGTCAGTTCGTTGCTGTGGAGAGTGAATTTTACATATTTAACTATCATGTGACAAACGCACAAACAGGTAATAGAAAGTCAAAACCAGAGTGAGGTTTTATGCAAGTATAGTGATTTGATCCTCACATTGTGAAATGTTTGTAGTTGTTTGGATGGACTTTGAACTCCACCTACTGTATGTCATGTGTGAGACAGACAAACAAAAGAAATGGAGACAAGACTAAAATAAAGAGAGTTAAAGAGAACAGAAGAAGAAGACTGTCAAAGAGAAAGATAAATGTAAGGCTAAAGTACTGACTTGCCAGGATGACCATGTCCATTCCCCAGAAGATGCTCATGATCCATCCAACCATGATAACAGCTGTCAGTATCTGGATGAGGGCTGCTGCCACGTTGAGCCAGAACACACAACAAACACCTCGCTCTGAAATCAGCTCACTGCGAGCTCCGCACAGCACCGTGAACGCTGAGATAAAAGTACCTGTGGAAGAAAAACAGTAAAATATCCTGTTACCAAAAACAAAAAAATGACACAGTTTATTAAAAAAAGGTTCAGGCCTGATGTGCATATACAACAGTGCATGGTGTGTTTAGGCCAACAAAGACTTTAAAGTAGTTCCCCTTTCTGGCTAATTTCTACTGAAGTCAGACAGCAGACTTTCCACTGAAATAAACCAGAAGAGACATGTGCTCACCTCTGCTGAAAACATGACACAAGTACATTTCTAGTCTTTAGAGCTAACATGCTCACAATGACTGTACTCTAACCTACTGATGTTTAGCAGGTTATGTTTACCATGCTCATCATCTTAGTTTGACACATCTTCCGCTCAGTGTTTCTCAGTAACTGAGTCAATATTGAAGTGGCAGTAAGTATCTGGCGAGCGGTGGTGCCTTGGAAAAGAGCACAGAAAGACGCAGACATATCGATGGTCACATCCACCGAGCTGAAAACAGGATTATCTCTGTGGACAATCCTTGTCTGCCTGAATGAAATCCAATATCGCTTCTTATCCTGTTATCTGGAGACCTGGACCGTCCCAGGCCCTCATTCACTGGACTGTAAGTGCACAGTGTGTGTGTGCTGTGTTACACAGAGAAGCGTGTATGTGTCTCATTGCCAATAAATCAGATTATTTCATTACAGCTTGTTTCCATGACAACATTTCCTTAGGAATAAGACATACTGTATATAAAATATGATTTTTATCCTCTGATGAGTCTGCCTCATATCATCAAAGCCATATTCAGATTTGCCTACTTGGCTTTCATTGCACAAGCATACAGTGTTTTCTTTAGTATTATTTCACACCTCACCAACGCGAACTAACATTTTGTAAATTTGCTGTATGTTTCCATTAAAGCCAGAAGTCTCGCGCTAACTTGACAAAAAACAGTTTCTCATGATTATTGACCCCTGGCATCATATCTTATTTTGAAATATCATGATCTTTCTCTCCGGGTACTCCATCTTCATCCCACAGTCCAAAGAAATGGACATAACAGGTTAATTGGTGAATCTTAAATTGCCAGTAGGTATGAATGTGAGCGTGAGTGGTTGTTTGTCTCTATGTGTACCCCACCTCTCACTCAATGCCAGCTGGGAAAGGCTCCTGATAAGGATAAGTTACAGGAAACGGATGAATGGGTCATCATCATCAGCAGCAGCAGCAGCACAGTAAATAAAAAATAGAGAATAAGAAAATAGAAACAACACTATTCTGAGAGAGGTATAAACATGGAAATCATTTATCTCCCATCATTCATCTAACATACATTCTTTTATATGCAGACACTTCTCCTAAATGACAAATCGTGACAATTGTCTAAAGGACAATCTCAAGGCAGCTCCTGAGAAAAATTTGCCATCAAATCATTTTCACCATCTGGGCCCATTTTTTCATTACTGCAGAAAAACAGACAATACCACCTAAAATAAAATGTTTTGGACGGAATACAAACAGCACACTTGTGACGTTCACAAATATAACAGTGACTCATTATCCAGAATTGATGGATTTGCGGGAATGTTCATATTGGATGTACTAAAGTCACCCCATCTCCTCTACAGAATGCTTTGGATTTATCATGTACTTCAAATTCTGCACCTAAATCTTCCCACATAAGGTCATCAGCAGTTTTATTCTATAATATTTATTTTATTTAACTCCACATCCTTCATTTCCCATCCCGCAAATGTTTTGTTACTTATCTGCTGACCATGAGGTTTGTATAACTGTGTGAGATTTGTGAGATATGCCAGTGTACATTGAGCATCTCTAGAATTCAGACTGTATAAACAACCTTGAGGGATTTTGCATTACAGCAGTTACTGCTGATAAAAGTGTCACTAAACTTGTTTGTTTTTTTTATTCAATGAAACACATCTTTTGGTTCTGTAGTATTTCCACAGCGTTTATTTTATAAATATTATTCCAAAAGTCTCATTGAGTTTAAAATTCATTTCACAGAAGAGGTGTTTTCTTAGTGATTGAGTCATTAAGTCCAAGAGATTTTTTCATTTATAAAGAATCATAAATTATTCACAGAATCAGCTGGTGTTTAAACTTTCCCTTTGTAGGAATTTTTTGTACCCTTGTGAAAATACTGAACTGAATACTACGAATACTGAATGCGTCACAAGAAATGCCTAGTGGGCGTCGTGTGCATCATGGCCTTGGCCCTTCTCTTTTTGCTAGCTCCATTTCTTGTCACATTGGAGGAACTCAAATAACAGAGCAAGCCAAGCAGGTGGGGGGAGGGATTGAACAAGAACGGCCAGGCTGCCAGCTGCATCTTGTTTGTCGGGAGCCAGATAAGGCCAAAGTCGACTCATATAGAAGTTTGTTTCTTAGCACTTTTTCTCTCTCAGTCTGTTTCTCTGTTTTTTCACTGTCTGCTTCTCTGTTTACATATCCCTCTTTCTAATTAACCATAGATTAACAGGAGAACTAAAGACCGAGAGCTCTGTCCTACTGAATCTTTCTATGGAAACACAGACATACCAGATATTCTAAATTTGTCCTATAATCTCTGACAAATCTGAATGTACACTGTAATATTTACTTTCACATGGCCAACACTGGCCTTATATGGTATGGTTCCCAAAAAAGTCAAACTCTGGAACAAGCACAACAATCCCAGAATAGTACGCAGACCCGGAAAAGTAAATGTGGAAGTGGAGAGCTGAATTTGATATTTACTTTTCCTTTCAAGCTTTTGGCCGATGCTCATTTCAAAGCATTTCACAGAAAGAGCAACAGTGGGCTAAAATGAGATTCCACCCAAAGCCGATATGGTCTGATCAGACAGAAATGTTCAGGTCGCAGAGGCCACACCCACCAGCAGATGCTCTGGCTGTTGATGAAGCTGCCCACCTCCAGACATGAGCAACATGATTGACAGCAAGCTGGTGGTTGAATGGTTGCACATCAACTCCATCTTTGGCAAGTAAAACAGGATTTATACGGTCTGGCCACTTTCCATTTTTCAGGTGCTAGTCATGTGTTGTGTTCAGTGAACAGTAAGTTTCTGTCAGTAGTTTTGGAAGAAATGGGTTTTTGCTGTACCTGCCAACATGATGATGAACACGAACATGATTTTTATGATTACCCAATTTATCGTTTGGTCTATAAAATGTAAGACAATGGTGGAGAGCAATTTCCCAGAGCACAGTGACACCTTCGAATAGCTGGTTGATATTCCAAAAAAGAGAGAAAATATTCACAAATTGGAAACAATAAATATGCTGTTTTACCTGCAATAACCAGTTATTTGGCCACTTGATGGCGCTGGAAAAAAGCTGTAAATGGAACACCTGACATATTATCACCTTTTAGTATATATAATGAACGTGTTAGCAAACATTTGCCTTTTTAGCAACATTATCATTCATTTGGAGTCGTGTTTCTGGCAATCTGATGAATGTAAGTTCGATATTAACTCTACGTTTAGCTCGCTTTTGGTCATTATCAACTCCTGGGGGAAATATCTGGCTCTTACCTGCTATATACTCTGCTAAGTTCACCAGCAGCAAGTTTTAGGCTTACAGCAAGGGATATCCATGCCAAGCCTCATTGCTTGTCAAATACTGTGAAGACAGAGGCTAAATTAACACAGAGCTCTTTAATGGCACTTAGCATACAGTTACCACACTGCTAACACATTGCTAACATGCCTCCAGTGAGGTAGTTTGGAAGGGACACAGAGGCTTAGTACAGAAGCCTGGACAAGTTGCACAGGCGAGATTCACATATCAGTCCTATTTACTGGTTGCATGGGTGCAGTGGGATGCTTTTGTTATGTTAGTGGAGCTTCATTAGTGGTGCCATTCTTCAGTAAAAACAGGTCTAATCCACCAGGTACAGACATTTTCTGCACAATTTTGTCAGTGGAACAGTTTTAAATACTGCAGGGGGGAATAGTACAAACAGAAACAGCCACAGCGCGCTGAAGTGGGCTTCAGATGACAGGCTTGTGACTAGTAAACCTCCAACACATCATCAAGGTAAACAACTTTACTTTGCTTTGCTGTGCAGTGGAAAAACACTCACACCATACCAATGCAGCTCGACTACTCGTTGCTGTTCACAGCATAGGAATGACTCCATCCCCGACTGTGGAAAGACCCTACAATATGATAGATTTGTGATAGCTACAGTGGGATTTAAAACATTTTTAGCTGAAAATAGCTGCATACCAAAAACACTGATGAGACTGGTGAAACCAAAAACCAAAGAAAACAATCCGCTGAAAGATGCTGAAGTGCTCAAGAGCTGAGTGGAAATACATGTAGTCATTTGATCCCTTGTTAATATGAAAATATTGATTAGAGCTTTAATTTACTATCAAACTGATAAATCAACAAACCATTTCAGCTGTACATTCACTCCATGAGCAGCTCACTGACAAAAGTTTTTAATCAAAGGCCTTATGAAACTCCGAGATCAGCATCAGGTTTACATCCTTTCTCATGATTCTACCAACAAAAACAAAATAATTCATTGTTTTAAACATGCCAGCTGTTAAAGGACATTAAAGGGACAATTCACCTCAAAATGAAAAATACATTTTTTTCCTCTCCTGTAGTGCTATTTTTCTATCTATCTTTCTATCTTCTATCTATCTAGATTGTAGGTGTTGCTGAGTTTTGGAAATGTCTGCCTTCTTTCAAATATCGTCACTCAGCCTGTGGTGTTTCAAGTACCAAATGAATATCGTCAAACATCAACAACGTTTCTTTCCAGAAATCGTGTCCAGCTCACTCAGGATAATCCACAGACTTTGTTGTAAGCTGTTTCATGTATGAACTATTTTCTTTCTACCAAACTACGATTGTATTAATGTGCAGGAGCTAGTCTGGGGATATGAGTTTATAGCTCACCAGCTAGTGAGCTAACCTTACAGCTCAGCTAAAGATGATGCCATTAATGTTTACATCCTGCAACTTCCACGAGCATGAGCCTCTCATCCATGAGCAAGGAATTTGCCTTAGTGTTTTTGTGCATAACAAACATGAAGTAAAATATAGGGTAGATAAAAATTACTAGTACTAGAACACATAAATATTTGTATAATATGTTTTTAAAATGAAAAGGACTATACAGTTTTGTGCAGGAATGTGCACAGTTTTCAGCAGGTAGTGTGCAAAAGTTTAAAGTATGAAGAATATTTAACTGTGATTTAACTTTAACAGAAATATCCAACATCTTTTGTAGGAAATCTTCTATTAATGTAAGATTAATTCCACACCACAGGCAATATCAATGCAGTAAAAAATATTTTTTATTTCACTATTCCACACTTTGTAGCTGCCGGCCTCTTACAGTGTCTTTCAAACTGCCCATAATTAATCTGAACAAAGCAAACCATCAAGGATAGCTTGCTGTGTATGAATGTGTGCAACTGGGTCAAAAAAAGATGGGATATGCACATGCTCAACAATCACCACTGCAATAAAAAAGGTTTAATAAACTATAAATAAAAAACTTTATTCCTCTAGATTTGAGAAATCTACTCTAACAACCCCCCATGTGTGAAAAAAGCTCTTGGATCCTCCTGTATGTCGAATGTGGGAGATGTGTGTGTGCCTAGATATTACCCAGACTAATGACCATAATTACAAGGAGAACTCTACAAAGCACCCACTGGTAGTGTGGGAAATAATGGAGTGTAAGAGTGCGAAAGAAAGAAAGAAAGAAAGAAAGAAAGAAAGAAAGAAAGAAAGAAAGAAAAGGAGACACAAGGAGACAACAAATAGAGAGAGACAAGTTTAGTGTTGGGGAATTTACTTGAAAAATATAAGAAATGAAATATTGATTGAAAAGTAATTACATTAATTTACTTATTAGGCTACTCAACAGCAAAAGTAACACATCATATTTTAAAACTGTATTCAACCAGAAGCATCACATTTTGATAAAACTGTCATTTCATCATATTTTTAGAAAAATGTATTTAGGAAAAAGTCTTATGGGACAGTGTACATCAAGTGTCCTGCAATAATTCACTCTCAGGCCAGTGCAGCGCTGTTCCTGGTGTTTACTAGTGGATAATGTAAACCAGCCATCTATGAATATATATTAGACCTGTCCAAGTGGCCTTTTCTCCACTTTTGGTGGGAGCTATAGCCTCATCCCCACACCTACAGCCCCTGCGCTATGCTAAGCTAACATGTCCTGGCGTAGTTTCTCTATTGAGAAATGAAACTGATTGATAAAAATGTGTTGAGTAAGAGAGGGATAAGGGAGGAACATTGCTAATTTTAGCCATACTGTAAATAAAGTATATACTCTCTAGAATGCGCGCACACACTCTCGCATCTGTCAATTACATTAAAATTGTCTACAGGACTCAAATATTTACAGAGGTCTCCTACATTCTTGGACACTGAAGTGTAAAGAAAACACCGCCTGCGCCACACAGCCAAGCTTCCTGTTACAGCTGAGATGGAACAAAATTTCACCAGCTGTTTAGGTATTTGTTTTGGTAAGCCTGCCAATCGTAACACACTTGTGACTGTGTCTAAAGCTGCCAAATATCAGTATCACAAATCTACACTTATATGCTAGCTCAGTGATATGTGCAACCAGGGACTGATCAGTTTATCAGAAAAGGCTTTATCCATGTACATATCAAAAAACACTGTTTATCTCTAATGCTTAACACTGCTCTGTGGCCTTCATCCACAAAAACAACAGCTGGAACAGAATAGGTCATGTGAGACATTAAACCATCTTTTCATCACACAGGAATATTTATGATTGCATCTCTTAACACCTCTCATCAGCAGCAATTAAATCAGCAATTAAATAAGCAATGCAGTCATGTTATGCAATATGCAGAAACATTTATAAGCTATTCATAATAAGGCAACTGAAGTGTTGATCAGAGTCAGAAAACACAATGTGGGTGGTGATTTCCTAAAAAAACCAAAACATTTTCCATCTGTTCATGAGGCTAAACATACAACACACTAGACAGCACTAGACCTAACTCTAATATAGCTGTGACTTTTAATCTCTAGCTCAAATGTAATAAAGTGCACTCCATAGTGCCCTTTCAGTGGAAAAAACATGATATAGTGCACTCTACAGTGCCCTTCCAGTGCAGTGCCATATATGTTGCCCTTTATTTTGCCCCTGCCTCCCTCAGACAGCTAGAGTCCACCAGTGATGATGACCAATGAAAGCATCTTTATACTGGAGCCTCTTCTTCAGCTTGTTTTCATGGTGAGCCTGTTTGGTCCTCATACAGATAGAAGTCCCAAAATGATCCAGAGCCAAGATGTCAACATGACCACGTAAACTGATGCAGTGTCTCCAATATCAAATACCATTAATCACACACGTATAGACCCACACATACACCCTCTACCACCCACACACTCATACTGTACTGAGAACTAAATCATATATTCACTTTAGC
This sequence comes from Sciaenops ocellatus, assembly GCA_033000465.1. Taxonomy (NCBI): domain Eukaryota; kingdom Metazoa; phylum Chordata; class Actinopteri; family Sciaenidae; genus Sciaenops; species Sciaenops ocellatus. The sequence continues at coordinate 10,766,956 of CP136886.1, forward strand.
TCTCTGTGTCAAAATGCTTTCCAGTCCTCTTATGGCAAAGATCAAAACACAACTAGAGTGGTGAGCTGAAGTCTCCTTCGCAATTCATATGTGTAATTATTTACAAGCCAACAGTTCTTTAATGAGTTTACAGCCCTGACTGATACTGCACTGATAGATTTTTACTCGGTCTTCATTACATTGTAGGGACAATGTAAGATTCTAGAAACTAATGTCAGGCAGGATTAATGTAAAACACGTGGCCCAGAAAGAAGGAGGTTGTCAGATTGAATCCTCCAACTTGCTGTCTAGCTCAGGGTGTAGATCATAGTCTTTATATATAGTCTATGCTGTAGAAATACACGAAAGAAATCTCACATTTGAGGCTTACTTAGGAAAAATCCAGCCTGATTTAAGAACCCACTTTTTTGTTGAGGCGATTTCTTTTTATACAAAAAAGCAAATATGAACTGTCAGAAAACAACACATGCCTCTATGTGAAGTTATCATCACTGTGTGTGAAATGTTTTTTTTTACAAGAGTCTGACGTTGACACCAGTAACTGTTGTTTGCTTCCCTACTGTCTCCTGCTGTACCAACATTTGTTTCTCTTAATCATAACCACAATTTTTTCTAACAAGTACTTTTAGTTTCCTTATCACCTGTTCCTTTAACCATGATCATAAAGTCCCCTAACCTTAACAAAGTAGTGATTTTAGACCAAGTTATGCCATAAAGGTGTCAGATTATTTGTCATTTAATGTGTATGCACTATTTGTATATGTATGTGTGTGTAGTAGGGCTGTAACGGTAGCAAATTTTCACTACACAATTATTGTGACTGAAAGAATTCATATTGCGATATCTATAGAAAATGTGATAAATAAATAAATAAATAATGTTATCAGCCAATTTTATCTTTAACTAAATTAATTACACACAACTATAACACTGGCATCCAGCATTAAGATCATGGACTGTATCTGCGACGTCACCCGTAGGTTTATGAAGAGCCATTGTGAAGCTTGTGTACCCGTCATCGTGGCAGTCCTTCATCTACCGACTCCAAGCTAATCTAAAAATAGGCAGATGTGGGGCGTGGGTGAAGCTGGGGCATGAGCTGAAACCAGCCGCCTGTGATGACACCCACCTGTCAATCAAAGCAGCCACGCTCTTAATTATGCATAACTTGAAGCCTTAATATGATTTGAACGGGTGAGTTAAATAGAAATTTACCCTCAGTACAGTTGTCATGAATGGGGAAATTAGCTCTAGAGACCAAAACTGTTTTTTGTACCAGGCTGTACACATGTTTATTTCTGCTGTGAAGTTGGACATTTTAACATGGGAGCTTATGGAGATTGACCCATACTATAGCCAGCTTCAAGTGGACATTTGAGAAACTGCAGTTATTGACACTTCTGCATTGGCTTCATTTAACAGCCACAAAGGTTGGAGCTTGGTATGGGTGCATTACCACTACCTTCTGTGTTGGAATATGAACCACAACGATAGAACAGAAAGAAATGATTAAAGAGGTGCTGGAATATTTACAAGATATTAACATATGTGTATCAATATTTTAATATCTCATCACGATTATAGTTGGTATCGGCATATCATAATGTCTGTAGTGTGTATTTATTCATACATCAGCGGGAGATAATGTTCAGGTCCGACTTCAAAGTCCAAATTCAATTACACATTTCTAAATTTTATTTTGGCTGCAGGATGACTAGAACAAGCCGCTGTTTTCAGTCCCAGTCAATTACATCCAAACGACATTGACACACACACACACACACATACACTTTCTCTCTCTTTCACACACACGTGCATTGTGTTCAATTCAGTCAGTGTTGTCATGGCAACTAGCCGCAGCTATTCAATGAAATGTCAAGGCATTCAGGCCAACCTACATGCACACTCTTACACTGTACACTCGAACACACAGACGAGCTGTTGCCTTGATGCTTCTCATACATGTTGGGGACAACATGTCAGGGTAGGAGTCCTGCCAAAAGGGGGATAAATGTAATGGGATAAAGGTGTTTGCTGACCCTGTTTTCCTATACGGCTGTGACATTTTCAAGCACTCAATGATTCGACATTTACTGTAGAAAGGTTGCGACAAAAAGACTGTCGAACGTGTGTAAAAGTGAGAGAAAAGGACGGATGAATAAGAGAAGAGGTTTTTGACTTTGGCACCTGAAGCCGTCTTCAGCTTCTTCAGCAGGGAACGATAACAAAGAGATGAAGAAGAGAGGGCAAACACAGACGTAAGACTCCAGAGAGTTATGACCAATAGGTCAGAGGTGAGGGACACAGAGGACACTTTATAGATTATTTGGTGATCTGTAGCTAGAAGACATAAATCTTTACCTTTAGAGAAAAACATTGAGTTTCTTCTTCTCATTTTCTCTGTCTTCTCTTTATACAATGTGATTCTTACTTGCTACATATACAGTACCTTCTTTATTATCTTGTTTTGTGTTGCTGCTTTTGAACCAGTCACGATTAGTGAATGACTGTGTGTGAATGTCTGCATGTATGAAGACGTGTGAGCCTGATCTCAGTGTGTTATTAACATACGCGTCTTTACTGTATCAGTGTATATGAGTGTGTGTTACTTAGTGACAGTGGATATATGATACAGTATACAGTATTTGTGTCTGGCTCCATAGGCTTTGCCATGTACCGTGTGTGTCTGTGTGTGTGTGTGGCTACCATTTGTTGTTACATAATCTTACTATACATGGGCACACATGCACAGACATCCAGCCAAGTGCAGGATTAAGAACTGGAAATTAGATGGAAGAGGAAGGACAGAAGGCAGAGGCGTCCTGACAATAGGAGATGATCTGGATCTGGATCAAAATATACACAGTAAAAGAACGAGACAGATTTTCTTAGAATACTTCAAGCTTGAGATTATTGGTTTAAGTCAGCACTTTCACTGAGTTATAGCCATTTGAATTCATCATGTTGCAGTAGCACCGCTACAGGTCAAGTTGTATACATACGAGTTCTGTCAATTTATTTCAAATAGGCAGCAAGAATTTGGTTAGTTATGCAAAAACTAAATAGAATATCCAAAAATGTTTTTCAGGGTTATCAAAGTCCACTCAGTGGCCACTTTATAAGTACACCTACAAAATGTAGTGCAATCCAATATAAGAGCTCAGTCATAAATTCTACTTTTACAATTCTTATTATTATATGAATATATACTATTCATATTAGCAAAATATAGAAACAACTCTCAACATAATGCAGTCCAGTTTAACACCACTGCAAACTATAACTTCAGTAATAAACATTTTGAGGGCGTGGAGCCAAAATAAAAGAAAACTGAAAGGTATAACTCCAAATTTGTATTAAGAAAAATCAAAAAAATCTTTTGATGTGATACCTTATAGCATAGAATTTTACTTTAAGATCGTACCTTTTGTCACTGTTGATGGAAATGTAGTTGTGTGTACTAGTGTGTACATTTTAATTTTACAATTTACGGTTTACAATTATTCACTTACATACGCACATATTCTTCATTAGTCTACTGGGAAAATGTCTGTGCCAAAAAGGCGTATCTCATTCTTTTGCCATTTTAAAAACCTTTGAGAAATATTTTTAAACTTCAAACTGCAGCCGTGTTGTTTTTATAATGATGCTCAATCTGACACAAATATGGTGTTCAGTACACGGCAGCAACAGCTGATTCAAGTTTGATGAAAATGTATTTAGGCTCTAAACCCTCAATATATTTAAATGAATACCCCTCTCATTGTGCCAATCACCATTATTATTATCTTTACAAAAGAAGAATTAAATATTCTACTCCAGGTCTGGATGACCGCATTTACATGTTTACACTGTGTATCTGTATTGTATATGTTGTGGGCGTACATGTCAGTTTGTGATCTATAGCACAAAAACACCATCAAATGCTAATGATTATTTGGGTGAGGTGCCTAAATGAACCTGTATGTTTGCTGCAGAGTGGATCATCTTCTATGATCCTCTAGGAGGCAACACAGAGGACATCGGGTTTATCAGCAGGCTGATTAGGAGCTAATTTCTGGAATGAGTTTACAGGACTGTATCTCAGGTAAAGTTCAACAGCCGAAATCAGCAGAAAACAGGCTGAAATGTCATAATTCACAATGACAGTATTGATTTAAAGCATGTATTCATTCCCTGTTACTGTCTAAATGTCTTCTAAATTGAGCTACAAGCTACTAATTTCACATCTTAAAACTACATTTTCATTTACATAATGATGAGACATGCTGTTTCTACCAGCACCGATGACATCTGGAGACCACATTTACTGTGTGCATTAACACCTGGCATACGCTGAAGCTGTGTGTATTTACACCCTGACACTCTTATTTTAACACACAGTGTGAATGGGGTTTCTCACTATCTTTCTTTTTCTCACACGTCTGCTCGCACACAGGAACACACACACACACACACAGAGACACATAGGCAGATGTGACTTATATATTTTATGTTAGTAAAACTTCCAAATACGAGTAAACAGAAGTTTCAGAATCACTTAAAATCTGGTCCCTTAAAATTAACGAGAAGTTTGTTTCTTGTGTTTTGTGTTGAAATTGAAGCAATGGGAGAGACTTGTAAGTAAACTGGGCACAGTTTAAGTTTATTTTTTGGCTAGTCACTGCCTGCAAACTTCCCATGCAACTTTTACGGCCACTCTACATTCCCCTGCTGTATGTATTAGATTTTTTTTGCCTTCATGTTTGTTTATCTTGTTATTTGCTGGCATGCCTGCTTGCACCACGGCTATAACTCTCCACGTCTGGGTAGCTCTTCCAGTTTCATGGCTGCACTGTCTCTTGTTTCGCTATTTTCGACTCATGCGTGTGTCTCACGTTTGCTGTCTTCGGTTCTCAACTTTGTTTATTTGGATTTGTCTTTTTCTCAGCTCCTCTAACTGTTACGCTGAGAAACAATGAATTACAGATAGAGAGAGGAGCAAAGTGTGATTCCCAACTTACCAAGTCCAGGTATGAAGGTGTTCAGAAACAGACAGATGACAGCCATAGGGAAAGGCATTGTGGGTATCGCAGCCCGCAGGGGTCCCTTCTTCTCCCTGACCTCCACCACCACTCCTCCACCTGCTGTAGGGGCCCCGGCCATGGCTTTGGCTCCAAGATTGCCCCCAGTCATAATACTGAAGTGCTCTGTTCCCCCTTCTTTCTGTGCCATCTCTCTCTGTCTTTTTCTCTTCCTGTTTTATGTTTGAAGACTAAAACTAGTCGGTGATAAGGAGGTAAAATGTTGACTAATTGTATCCTTCAGAACATTCACTAACAAGTAAAGGCCAACAAGTTGTCTAAAAGTAGTGCAAATCTATGGTAGACTGGTAAAAAACAAATACTTGCAGAGGAATACAAAGAAATATCTTGTAATATTTTCCTAGAGTCAGCTTTAAAACCTTTGGACTGATCCGAGGGGAAAAAAAAGCTTTTCAGCAAAATTCAAGTAAATTTCAGTGTTCCCTGGAGAGCAGAAATTTCTCGGATGAAATCGCCTCACAGCAGTTTAAGTCCCACCAAGAAAACAAGTCTAAAATTTCTAGGAGAAATCTCTTCAAGACTGCAGACTTATCCTCATTTAAGCCCCTTTAAGTTCTTCAAAGTGAGAGCACTGTGTCATCAGAGGTCAGTGATATCTGCCATCTGTTTCCATGTCCAACATGTTCTTAAGGAATGTTCAATCAGTGACAGTTCCTCCTTAAAAAAAATCCTCGAGAGACGTGCGGCTCTTTTCAGTAATTTCCCCTGAAGTCACTTTCTCGTCTCTTTCCTTCTTTCTTTCTTCTCTTTCTTTCACTCAAATCACGCTCATCCCACACACCTCTCCAAGACAAAGTGCACACAACAACCCCCCTTTTTCTACTACGTCTCCCTCTCTCTCTCTCTCTCTCTCTCTCTCTCTCTCTCTCTCTCTCTCTCTCTCTCTCTCTCTCTTTACCTCCCTCTACTCCCCATCATCTCCCTCCATTTAAAGGAACAGTGCACCAATCATGTTTAATGAGCTCACATTCAACAAGCCGTTGAATAATAAGGGATTAATGCCTAAATGCATTCAACTCTAATTTATATTATTCGTGTATAGGATGAGCACAAACCCTTGTCGGTTGAGCTGAATGCTAATAGATTTTATATATATATATATATATATATATATATATATATATATATATATATATATATATATATATATATATATATATATATATATATATATGTTTGTATAATGTATGTATGTTTACATTTATTGAATTCATTTCACCATTTATAAGAAGTGTAAGTGAGCAGAAACAGACAATGTCCTAGAGAAGAGAAACATTTGTCCTCAGTCTGTAATAATAGTTCATTATGACGCATGTTTTCAAACTGAATTGTTGCTCATCCATGTTAGTATGTAACCAGATTTATAGCTATAAGCACAGATATTGACAGACAAAGAAATAAACATGAATGAAAGGATGATGGGGAAAGAGAGAGAAAATATGTAAAGAAACAATATAGAGACAACAAGGAGGAGAGAAAAGTAAAAGGAAGCCAAGATAGAGTGGACAAAGGATTAGAAAAGATAAAAATGAGTGGAGGGCAGTCAGGACGATGGACGATCAACAGACAGACAGTGTCAATATCTCAGTAATTATTCATGCAAGCCAATCCCCTAAAGATCAGACATATCTCTCTGCCTCCTCCTCCTTCCTCCCGTGACTCTGACTTTCTTTTAATTCCCCTCTATCTCACTTTTCCCCTCCTCTTCCTCTTCTTCCTCCTCACCTCTCCTCCACTCTGTCGGCCTGAGCTCCATTTAAACACAAGTGGTAAAAAAAAAACACAATGGAAATCAGTGCAACCTTGAAATGATTCTCAGCCCGTGCCTCTTCTTCTTCTTCTTCTTCTCTTTCCCTCTCTCTCTCATCTCTATTTGGTCTCCTAGCAACCCAGGAAGCTGTCTGTAATTACACAGATGATTTTGATCTCGAGGTTTTTGGTCCCTTCTCTGTTCCCCCTCCCCTCCTCTCCTCTCTTTCTCATCTCCCTGTCTGACTCTTCCTCTTAATTTCTGTTCAGTTCCCACTTTTAATTTCCTTTTAATCTTCTTTGAAATGCACAAGATAGCTGCTATAGAAGGTGGCTTTACTTTTTCTTTTTTTCTTTTTTTTTGTCATGCAAAGCAGCATTATCATGTGTCTGACGGCGCAGGACTCTGAGAAATCTGGACCGCTGAACTGGATTGCTCAGCCAAAGGCATGCGGTATAATGTGCTGATGCTTATTACCATGACAACGTGACAAGAAAAGTTATACAGCAGCCGTCTTAAAGTGACATTTTGGTTTTGAGTGTTCAAAAATCTACCTCTGTTGGAGTTAATGATAAATAACCAGCATTAGACGGATGCTTTACAGTCTAATTTCTCCTTCTGCACATCTTAATATCCTTTTAATTGTGTGTGTATGTGTGTGTGTGTGTGTGTGTGTGTGTGTGGCCTCGGTATTGCCACATGGTGTCACACTTTTATTGTTAAAAATATTCTTGCACAATCGACTATGTGAACCTCTTTGACTCTTTCTCCATCCTATCTACCTTATTCCTTCTGCACACACACACACACACACACACACACACACACACACACACACACACACTATCTCTCTCGTTCTCTCAGGGTTTAATTTATGTTGATCCCATCTGTCAGGAAAAGCTGGCATCACACACCGGTTATTTATACACGTATGTGTTCACATTTGTTTTGTGTGTGTGTGTGTGTGTGTGTGTGTGTGTGTGTGTGTGTGTGTGTGCACTCCTGATGACATCCCATTGTGTCCCTCACCCGCGGACTGTATCATCGCGGACTGTATCATCGCCTGTGCTATTCACACATCCTTTCCTCCTTTAACGCGACATGACTTCCTTATACAAGTGTATCACAGTGGATTGTGTTGTCATTCTTTTTTTTTTTATGAGCGAACATTCTTTTATTGTCAGGATAAAACAGCAGGAACATGCCAGAAAGACAGAAATGCTCTTTGAGCTCACCAACATTTGATCTTTTTCAATGTCTGACTGTTTTATGGCTTCAGTGACCATTAAATGTGTTTATGTGTCAATACATCAAATGTATCTTTTTTGACAGACACAAACACTCAGTGTTGATGCATTTGTTGATTGACTTTATATTTACATTGCTAACTGTTGAATTAAAAGCAAAAAAACAAAACAAAACAAAAAACAAACAAACAAAAAAACAAACAAACAAAAAAATGGTATTAAGTATTTTTAGGTTGCTGTTAAGTTACCTCAAGGACTGGTTATGAAACAGCCTCAATGGTGAGCAAACGACACCGAGAAGATTGGCCTTCTTGATGTTGTCCCCAGCATAGTTTGGTGCTGAGTAGTACAAAGGAAGCAAGAGGGGATTTTTCTTAAGAGATTTTTTTTCTAGTTTTGGCTGATACTGGAACTGGATCAGCACAAAGAAAAAGAAATGAACTGACCAAAAAACAACAAAAAAGGCTAGCTAATTAACTTTAGTTAACGTAAGCTGCATTTGATAAGCAAAGCAAACCCAGTAAAGCTTTCTGTGATTATGAGGTGACCAACATGCACCAGGAAATCAACAGACGCATTTATGACCATTTTTTTCCCGTATGTGTAGCATGTTTTAATTACCAAGGCTTTAGGTACCGTTAGCTTGGCTAGGTTAGACTTTTATTTAGTTGGTAAGTAATCCCTATGGTCACATCACTCAAACAGAAACATCACAGGAGTGGTTATTGACCACATGCGATGTTAGTCTTGATGAAAACTGTAACTTTGAGATTAGATATTTGTCCCTGTGATGAAACTCAACATAAACTACTGCACTTTGCTGCTCAGTAAAACTTTGATTGCAGTATTGCTTGTTGTTGCACTTGTAAATAATATTAGCTGGCTGCTATGCCTTAATAATAATAATAATAATAATAATAATAATAATAATAATACATTTTATTTGTTGGCGCCTTTCTAGAACCCAAGGTCACCTTACATATAAGAAACAAAGCAAAAAGACAACAAAACAAAAACAGATATGAAATACAATAGCACAAAATATAAATACATACAAAGAAAATACAGTGTGACTAGAAAATAGATAAGGTGGATAAAACGGTTGGGGGACAGAGTGTTATAGGGAGTAGGATAACTTAAAAAGGTGTGTTTTGAGGTGGGATTTGAAGGTGTCGATGGAGTCCAGAGTGCGAATGTGTAATGGCAGTGAGTTCCAGAGTCTAGGTGCAGAACAGCTAAAAGCCCGAGCACCTAATGGGGTAAGTGAAAAGGAGGGGGTGGAAAGCAGGGCAGCAGATGAGGAACGGAGTGAACGGGGTGGGATATAAGGGTGAAGCATAATGGGGGGGGCCAGGTTATGGAGAGCTTTGAATGTTAGCAGAAGCAGCTTGTAGTGTATGCGTTGATGAACAGGGAGCCAGTGGAGTTGCATGAGGACTGGTGTAATAGCCTTGTGCTGTTGCACAAAGTTGTTGATGTGCTAGTTTCTGATCATAAGTAACATAATCATAAATATCTGTCCATATTTACAGCAATGGTACTGCACTTTGAAACTAGAGGTGCTAAATTCCAAGAATGTAAATTTCTATGTAATGTTGCTTTAAAGATTAAATCACCGGTTCCAAACCTTTTTGACTTGTGACTCCTTACAAAAAAAAGCAGTTTCTAGTTCGGGTCACATTTTAGATGTCTAAGAATTGTTAGCGGTTCCAACATGAGAGATTTCCCCTCTCAGAGTATGTGATTCAAATAATGCTCATGGCCCAAACACAGCAAAATGTCCAATATTTCACAAAAAAAGCAAAGTTTATAATAAAGTCTTGTGACCCTTTTGAGGGCCCCAGCCACAACAAACTGACTACCTCAACTGGCCACAGCTACTATGATTGCATCAGTATTAACAATCTTAGGGGACATTCTTGTGCTTTATAACTACATTTTGGTGATAATACTTAAATAGGATTTCTGTGAAGGACTTGTAATGCTTGAAGTAGAGGATCTGAATGATTCTTCCACCTCTGTTGACTATGAAACAGCTGCTTGCTTGTGTCCTCATTTCTTTCTGCTACAGGTAGGTCACGCTGACAGTTCTATGCAGATTTAATAGGACATCTCCAAGACTCCCTCATGTCTCATGACTGAGTATTTTCAGCAAATCCATAGCATTGCAACGGAATGATAGTGACATATGGTGGCTTTTAATCATAATTTAGCAACATGATTGTCGGCGATCATCGCAATTGCAAACAAGAAGCACTCGAGCTGCCCCGTCTGATTTTTATTCTCATTAGCATGCAAATCTATGCAGCAAGGTCCTCCAAAATCTAATCAGACCATCTCCTCTGATAGGTCACCTGTGGTGTGAGTGTCGAGCTTTTGTCATGAGCTTTCATTGAGTAATTGTGCTCACAAGATTGTGTACGCTCACACACACACACATATAAAGTAGCATGGAGGGTGGGAGGACATTAAAATTAAAATCTGGGTCTGAAACTATTTATAGAAAAGCTGGGTGATGACGTCACCGCGTTGATGTCATTTGAAGAGTCGTTCTGGGGCGGGAGGAGATTTTCAGGTCAGTTTGTCTAGAAATGAAGAACTCACTGGGATTTAGTGCACCTGTTATCTGTGTCTTTGTCTTTAATCTCTGTCATATATTTTCCCTCAAGTGTGTTTCATTTGAGCATTGACCCCAGACTGAAGCCGTCTGAGAGCCCTTAGTTGTCACATTTGACTTAATAACTGACGACACTGTGGTTTAGCTGATGAAAAAACAGAGATGAGATACTTCAAACACAATCTCACTGAGCTGCTGTTCTCATGAGTGCAATTACAAGTGAAATTAAACAATTCCTCATTTTGCTGCACTTGACCCAGAGCAATAAAAACCTGGCTTCTGAATCCACTAAGAAACATTATTTTTGTTTCTTAGAGAAGGTGAAAAAGAGAGAAGAGTGACATCTGCTGGAGATCATGACTTGTCTACACAGAAACAAGTGATTAAAGAAAGTTATGTTATTCTTCAGAATAACAATTGTCCAAAGACTCTCAAATCAGACTCTGTGATGCAGATCTGAATTTCCTGTGTAGTTCTCTGCTGGCAGCCATGTCAATTCTGATGTTTCGTATCATTTTACAGAACCACGATGTGCATGAATTAAATGCATGAGGACAACAATGTGGAATTTAATTCTTTGTGATCAAAGGCATACAATGGCATACAATGTAAATCAAAACATGATTTTTAATATGTCAGAAAACATTGTGAGCTCACACCCAGTCACTTAAAACCACATTCAAACACACAGAAGAACAGATTATTAAAAAAAAGAAGAGTTATTGTGCATATATTTTTAAGCTAATAGAAAAATAGAAATATAGATATAAAAATAGAGAAAGCTGTGAAGATATATTATGGGTTACTGCTCCACCACTCAGTAAGTGGAGGTAGTGCTGTTCGCATTTTGACTTTCAATGTAGATGATGATTTTCTTCACCCAGTCTTCAGACTCTTTGACACACAGTTCAGAACCTTTCTTCATTGTGAAACTAAAACAGAGACAAAGATTGTTAATGTTATATATATGTCATTATATGTCATTTTCAGCATCAGTTTGTCACAATTATCTTGTGACTGTTCCCAATAAATGTACATTGACATTGGAGCGTATGTAGATATGTACTTTTGCTACCATTTGTACAGTAGTTTACATGTAAATCTATATTCAACCTTGCATGCCAGTACATAATAATTATACATATTCTGTGTATTTCCTCTCTGAACTGTGTGAATATACTGAAAGAAAAAAAAATCGAGTTTGTTTTTTGTGTATTTAGACATACAAGACCAATAAAGTTGATTCTGAAGTTGTTAAGTTGAAATTTAATAACAGGAAATGAGATACTCACACCACAGCTTGCTTTGCGCACCGAGCGTCTGTGAATCTGTAGTCCACCACCTTTCTTTTGTTCAGCTTTCCAGAGATAAAGTCAAAACAGCAGTTCTTTGGACCAAAGCTGCCTGCAAAATTAAGAAAGAACCATATGAAATCTTATATATAACAAATATTATGTACCTAAAGATAAAACTAACACAAAACCATTACAAATTAATTGTCTGTTTTTACACTTTGTACCTTTCTTATGCAGCTGTAACCTTATAGTTCATTTTGATTGTGATATCATTCAACATTTTTCTCATTGACAAAAACAACTAAATAATTTAAATGGTCTTTATGAAACTACCACTGCAAAACTGTATTTTTTAATCTGTCACTATTAATAATGCCTCTTTATTAAAAAATGTATTAAAAACCTTTCCACCTTTTCCCTCCTAAACACTCAGAAATGTTGTTATAAACCTTCTTAGGCCTGCTTAACCTTCATGAGCAGTTTCTGTTTGTGTTCAGTGCAATTCTTTTTTAAATTATGGAACCTTATCATTGATTATTTTGAGCTTTTATCAGATTAACACTTAACTGATCACAAACAATTTTAAAGAACAAAAAAGCGTAGATTTGTATATTTAGAAAAAAAAAAGTGGAAAACAGTCAGCTTACTCTGAGATGCCACGATAGCGAGAGATGAGACAAGCAAGACGCAGGTCATCAGAACGATGGGTTTCTTCATCATCATCATCATCTTGATTACTTCTGTTGTCTATCGACCTGCCTGTCTTGTTGTTTTAAAGGTGTCTGTCTTCTTTCTGTCCGCTTCACTCTCAGTGCCCCTACTTTTATTATACTACTAGGGGTGTGTGTGTGTGTGTGTGTGTGTGTGTGTGTGCACGTGTGGTTGAAAACATAAGTAGAAAACACGTTCCACGGCAAAGTACATAGCAAGCAAACAAACTGCGGTCATGTGGTCAACACTTCTCAGTACAAGAGGGGGAGGAAGAGTCAGGGGTGTTGTGGGTGAGAAATTCTGTGAAATGAAAACATAATATATAGGCCTCAGCCACTATATGCGTGTGTGTGTGTGTGTGTGTGTGCAATGTGCAGATGCACTGTGGTTTCAAACTTGTCTCCTCGCTGCTGGTTCATGTGGCTTTTTAAAGGAGGCTAAAGGACAGTGTTTAAAATGATGAAACATGATAAATGATATTATTTTTAAGTTATGTATGTCAGCAAAAATTAAGTTTAATAGTTACAAAGTCTGATTAAAATCCACTGTCAATGCCACTCTTCTCAAGCTTTATAGTATCCCGTGCATAGGGCACTTTTATTTTCAAGCTATTTACTCAAAGCCTTACCACAGTAGGCCATACAAAAGACACAAGTCTGTGTCTGGTTGTTTATATTCTGCTGCTACTGAATTAAATATCTATATCACTACTGTGTATACCCACTATACTCATATAGTGTATATAACCACATGTAGCATATGTACATACACCTCCATGTCTGTTGTTTAAAAAAAAATAATAATTTCTTGGCTTTTTCAAGCTTTATTTTAACAGATACAGCTGAAAATTGACAGGAAAGTGGGGAATGACACGCAGCAAAGGGCCACAGGTTGGACTCGAACCCTGCCACTGCAGAAAGGCCTGAGCCTTTTGTACATGGGGCGGATGCTCTACCTAACCGTCGCCCCATGTCTGTCGTTTTTGTCTAAACATACTGCACTTCATGCAACGTCAGCACCTTATGTAGCCCTTGTTGTATCTTGTGTTGTAATGTGTGTGCACTTTGATGTAGTCTTGTCTGCACCATGGTCCTTGGTGAAACATTGTCTTGTACTGTCGATATAGTGTTATTTGGTGTGTATATATTTTTTAGAGCACATAGAGTATGGAACAGCATCAGTGATTTAAGTATGTATTGCAGTACATTGGGTTAGTTAATGTTTACTGCTACATCACATTTCATTACAGGAGTTCATGTTTTCAAAAGTCTTCACACTTTTTTTTTTTATTTTTTTTTTTACCAACACTTACAGTAGCTCAGCGCATCATTTCATCAATCTGATACTCAAAACACTTCATACTCATCTCAGAATCAACTCATGTACCCGAACACTGACATTTGTCTGCCAATAGTGAAACCTTGTTATTAATTATATAATGACTAACAACAACTAACAACAGGTTGCATGCCACACTCATATGCACACTAAATAAAATAGCAAAACTATACATATTCACTATATGTATAGAATAGCTAGAGATAAAGAAATACAACAGTGTTAGTCAACTCTGTCTTGTGCATTTGGCCATTTGGTTTTCACCCACATCACACCTCATGCCCTCTTTTGCGATACACCTGTGAATGAATCTGCTGATCTCTGAAAATGCAGCCATTGAATGCATTTTAGTCCACATTGACTGCCGCAGCGCTGACGCTGAAGAATTTACCTCCCACAGAGAAATGTGACCTGATACTGACTGCATTATTTTTTTGACAATCAAGGGGAAACAGAAAATGAAGGGATGGAGGTGGGGAAGGTCCCTAACTGGCCATTTGTGGTTCATGGTAAACCACCGGGACGGGCCTGTGCCCACTTAAATTCTAATATAGATGTGCTCTAAAAAAAAAATAGAATAACATAGAAAACATACAAAATGCACATTAGTAGACCAGTACCAAGTGGAATAATTTTCACATGAGAAAAAAGAAAAGAGACTTCCTGAATGTCAGAACAACATGAATGACTCCACCACATAACTACATCACTTGTAGTTTCACCTAATGCAGTGGTTACCCATTCACTTCATTTTAAACTGTAGACTGAGCATGATTGATCTGTGTCTGACAGGTTATCTCTCGACAGGTGTGGATGATTTGTTGCATTTAAGGTGCGTAATATCTATTTTATGTGTCTTTGTTACTGCGGCTTGCAATGTGAATTTAAATTTCACAGAATGGAATATGTATAAAGTTACTTCTGCTGCTAAAATATCGAGAAGAAAATATTAAATACATTATCTCCTTTTGGTTATGACCCATTGGTTGCAGGTAGATAAGTAAGGTGACATACAGATTAATAAAACAGAGATACACACAAATCAATCAATCAATCAATCAAACTTTATTTATAAAGCACTTTTCATACATTAAAAACGTAGCACAAAGTGCTTTACATGTTTAAAAGCAGACCCCCCCCCCCCCCCCCCCCCCCCCCAGCACATACATACGTACATACACATTCGGACAAAAACAAGCACACACACACACACACACACACAAATAAAGTAACTTAGAAACATGTGGCTGAGTATAGAGGAGCCAGGTCAGGAAACACCATCACAGGAGGCCGTCTGCACCGGGCGCTGCTCATGGCCCACGACCAGGACTGCTCCACCCGGGCGACCACCTAGCCACAGGCCAGCGAGGGGCGCACAGCAGTGGAGCACTGCCGCAGACCCCCTCTCGGCCAAGCCGATGTTCGCCACGAGTCAGAGACATCCCAGCCAGAGCCGATCACAGCCCCCAGCGCAGACGGCCCCCACCGAGGAAACACTGGAGATATGGAATAAAAACATAAAACTACTGGAGATAAGGAATAAAAGCATAAAACTACATAGGCTAAGAACATAAAATAAACAAATAAATAAAATAAAATAAATAACAGAAATAGCTAAAATGAACTATGGCATAAAAAGTAAAAAGAATAGGAATAACAGAATAAAATTGACTAAAATAAATAAATAAATAAATAAATAAATAAATAAATAAATACAACATCAGTTAAAAGCCAAATTAAATAGGTGGGTCTTGAGCCTGTTTTTAAAAATATCAACACTCTCTGCGGCCCTCAGGTCCTCCGGCAGGCTATTCCACAGACGGGGGCCATAGTGCTGAAAAGATGCCTCACCGTAAGTTCGTGTTCTAACTTTGGGGATTATTAAAAGGCCAGTGCCGGAGGATCTAAGGGCGCGGGAGGGTTCATATGGTAAAAGCAATTCTGAAAGATAAGAAGGTCCAAGACCCCTAAGACACTTAAAAACCATTAAAAGGACCTTAAAATCAATCCTAAAACACACAGGGAGCCAATGCAGTGATTTTAAAACCGGTGTAATATGTGCCCGCTTTCTGGTCTTCGTCAGCACACGTGCTGCAGAGTTCTGTAAAACTTGTAAACCTGAGATGTTTTTTTTTGGAAGACCAGAAAGCAGGGCGTTGCAGTAGTCAATACGACTGGAGATAAAAGCATGCATTAGTGTCTCTGTGTTAGCACGAGAGAGAAAGGGGCAGACTCTGGGTATGTTCTTTAAATGGTAAAATCCTGTTTTTGTCACATGTTTAATATGTGGAATAAAATTGAGCTCAGAGTCAAAGATGACGCCCAGATTCTTTACCTGATCGGATGGATTTAAAGACAGTGTTCGAAGTTTTGATAAAAGTTTCTCTCTCTGCGCCTTAGGATTGATAATTAAAACCTCAGTCTTGTCCTGGTTGAGCTGTAAGAAGTTTTCTGCCATCCAGGAGTTGATGTATGAAATACATTTAAAAAGGGCATCAATTGGCCCTGTGTCATCAGGGGACATGGATATGTACAGCTGTGTGTCGTCTGCATAGCTGTGGAAATTGATACCATGCCCCCTGATGACATTTCCCAGTGGGAGCATGTATAAATTAAAAAGTACAGGACCTAAAATTGAACCTTGGGGAACACCACATTTAATTTCATGAATCTTTGAGGAGCATGAGTCCAAACTTACGAAAAATTTTCTTTCTGTGAGATAAGAACTGAACCATTGGAGGACAGTGCCAGAGAGGCCGACCAGGTGTCTTAGTCTGTTTAAAAGAATCAGGTGATCTACTGTATCAAAAGCAGCGCTTAGATCCAGTAGCACAAGGACTGTATGATGCAAATGCAAAACCCCCGAGGCTCATTACTGCAAAAATCCGCATGCTGCTGCTTAGTCAGACTGAAACTTTTGTGGTTTGTGACAGAGATGTAGCATCAAGACTGCACATATGTGGACGTGTGAAAACCATCAGAGTAAAAAATCTACCTCAGAATATGACTTATTTATAACTTATATTAGTGCACACATGATTTAGACATGATTTACTCTCCATAAAGTCTCAAAACTGCCCAAAACTGCCTCAGATAATCTCGTGTTAGATTTAACCCGACCAAATATTCTCAAAGGGGGCGATTTTACAGTGAACACCTGTTTTCTGATCTCAGGTAGCAGAGCTAAAAGTGTGTGGGGGGGAAAAAGTTGTATAAAACTTCCTGTGGAAGGAAGTTAAGACTCGGAAATTTGCTGATGACTTAACTTGAGTCGACTAATATTTGGCCTGGAAAAAGTGACATGGAAAGCAAGTTTGCATTACGGTTGGGGTGGTGCGGGGTGAAGGGTGGTGGGAAGAGCGCCTTTTCTGCCAGTCAAAGGTCAAAGCTCAAGGTTAATTAGCTCATCTTAGTCATGTCTCTGTGGTTCTTTTCTGATTTTGGTCACCTCGGCAAACTGTCGGCAAAGCTTCATCCAGATTTATCAGAGAACCGAAACAAATGACCAAGAAAATTAGCTTCAAGAAATGGATTTAAATAACTTGTTCTGAGTTGAAAGTAAAATCCCGACAGGCTCTAGTGCACTTCAGCACGTGGCACTTGTAAGCAGCAGAGTAATGCTGCAAGTAAAGGTAACAATAGCAACTCACGTCACGTAATAAGCACAGGCAATCTCACAAGACCTTAGTAGAAGAAAACCTGGGGGTACTTTTAGACATGAAATTATGTTTAGAAACTTTAAAACAGGTTGATCATTTATAACCTTCTGTTCCCATGGTTGCTGCCCCATGGTAGTGGGGCAGCAAGGCTTAATATTTCATTGATAACAACTGTGCCTTTTACGATAAAATACATTTTATATGTTAGGAAAATATATAGATATTGGTGTCCTGAAAATTTACCTCCTGGGGGCCAAGGCAGCAGCTTTTCAAATGGTCACCAAATAAGTGCTAAATATTCCTGAAGGTTGAAGAAAACTGATTTTATGACACTTGATGATTGGTCAAAAGAAGTGTCAAAGTGTGCATTTTAAAAGCTTTTAATCTGAGAAAGACAAGAAAATCAAATAAAAGGAGCCACACTACATCTATAAAACAGCAGGATATTCAATTTTCCATCAGTTTCTCCTTTTTTTAAGCAGTGTAACTGACAAGATATCGCTGGGTACAGAGATATTGCTGGGTACAGTTCTGGGTCACCGGTAACCTCTAATTACAGTTCTCATGAGAACCTTTTAGTTTGGTTAAGGGCTTCAGGTTCACACAATGTTTAATTTTTGCAATGTTTGTCAGTGACAGGGCGTGGTTGGAACTTATATAAAAACTAAGATCAGTGTCAGAATAAATCACAGACACACAAACTAATCCACCATGGCAAGATGGTAGGGACGAGGGGGTTCGTTGCTGGGGGCAAAGTTTGACCAAAAGTAATGAAATTAAAAGAATTATTGGTCTGTGAGACAAAAAGAAAACAAAAAAAGAAGAAAGGCACGCATTTTTTCACTCTTCCCTTCACACAGACACAGATCTATGCAAGCAGGTTATGCTACTTTGCAGTGCTTAATGCAACCCTTGATGCAACACCTCTTTTAGGGTAAAGTTCAGACCCTCATCGCTCTTGGTTCAACCCCAGCTAGTTGGTGAAGGTAATGCAGGTGATGGCAGTAGTACCTGTCCCCACAAGTAGCCTGCCTGGTATGTAGCCCTTCTGATATGTTGTTCTGAGAGGAATCTGTGTTATTTATTTATTTATTTATTTTTGCAAAAAATGTATTTTCGGTTATGTTGAATGTGAATGAACATAGTGAGTGCTCTGCTGTTTCTGTCACTAAGCAGGATCACGAGCCTCAAGTTGCATTTTGATCTATCTTGTTTGGTGCCATTGTCAGTGTTAACAAGGCCTCTGTGAGCTGTGGCAGAACCTTCCAGTTACCCATGCTGTTTTTTTTTTTTTCAAAGCTGCACACTGTCACACCCAGTTAGAGAGAGAACATGCCTTTTTAGATCCAAGGCACTTTGAAATCTGTGAAACACACTGCACAGTATCTGAAATGTTTTCCTGTTACAAATGCAAGCCAAATTCAGTACCTTCTTTAAGACTTTGTAACATCATGCAAACATCTGTATGAATAAATACCAGCATCCTCATGGCTGCATGGAGACAGAGAGAGCTGATTCTGAAACATAAATGTATTACCGTCTGTGGTGATGAGTTGCTTCTCATCCCTGTCAAATGAGTACAGCAGAGCCCCTGACAGGAACTTAAACAGTTCTGTGTTGTTTTCATCAACACACAAAAAGTTTTGATCTGGGGTATGGCTTTTCAGCTAGACATCTGTGATGGTGCAATAATGCCTTCCACTTCCGTTACTATAGGGTCCACCACCAACCACAACACAAACACTGATAAAGAGCAATTAAAAATAATCTCTACTCTGAAAAATCTAAAATAAAAAAGAATTAAATAATAACTTAAATCAAAATATATCAATAGCTCGATTATCATTTGAATTATTTATAGGGCTGTAAGAATATTATATTTTGATATAATGCCAAATATTTCTACATTGCAAGCATAGTTAGTACATGATGTTATCTGCAGAAATGAAACTACAGATCAAATAGATAGACGTAGCTACAGTAGATGTTATTTATTTTCTTTCAGTTCCAATGTGCCTTGAAGGCTCCAAGTTTACTGTGTGGTAATTTTGCAGTATATTTACATCAATCCACCTTAAAAAGAAGAACAATAAACAGATTTTTGAACATGAAGCCTGAAATGTCACAACTGAGAGACCACTGGGTGGCAGGAGAGTCATATGGAGAGTCAACTAAAGAGGAATTTAGTGTTTGCTGTTTCCCTTTTTCCTGTTTCTTATAATTGATGATGTATGTGTTTGAATATTGGCATTACTTTAGTTTGTGTATCTGAATTTGTGGTAAGTTTAACAACAAAAAGTCTAAAAGATTAGGCCGATCTGAGCAGAGAAATTGTGTCTTAGATTAATCAGAGAGGAACATTTGATTTGGGGTGTGTCAAATGTGGATTTATCTGAGTTCCTTTTGGTGATCTGGAACAGGATGGGAAATTATTTCTATATGTCAACCAATGAGTGTGAAAGTGCTTTCGTCATTTCTTAATTGGTCTTATATATGATTTTACTATGATTGGTCTTATAAATATGATCAGGGTTTTATTACCAATGTGTTTATATTTAAGCTTTGTGTTTGAACGTTGAGAATACATCCTGTCTGTCTGTCTGTTAAAGAGGAAAATGTTTAACAAACAAGAACCACTGTCTCCTCTCTGCACATCCTCTCCTCATTCTGGCCCTTGACCAGTTCAGATAACAGACGCTCATTCATCAAGTGATACAGTGTTCCCTCCGTTTTCTATCAGCATGCTCTCTCTGCAGGATGACTACCCTGCCTGCCGGAAAAATGCTCAGCCCTTACGCAAACACACAACAAAGCAAAATAAGACAGTTAAAGCACAATATGTCCATTTATCAGGCTATACAAATCTCAATAAAAGCAGGCTTAAATCCTAAGCTGAAAATGATGGAGGGACATGATCCAGAGGCTAATCTGGATCTAAGGATCTAAGAAGTGAAATTACACACACTGAAGAGGAAATACTACAAAGTACTGTAGCGAGGGCAACAGAATTCAATAGTTTGAACACATGTTTGAACACACACACACAAGGGCTGCATTTAGGTTCATCCCATGTTTTTGCATCACTCAACATGTAAAACATAATTTACACATCTATGTGGTAGATTATGATTAATAATAAAACATCCTATTTTAGGATAAATGACTACTGTTAGTATAGATCAAGTATAAATGAGATTATTTGAAATACTAGATGACTCAGTTACTGTGACATCTGGTCACATCTGGAAGGGCTGCTCTAGCATCCTGACAGTTATATTTCAAGCTCCTTATTGACTTATTCCTCTGCAATAAAGCTGAGGATGCTCTCTCAAATATTAAGATTGGAAAGGAAAATCCTTCCTTATTTTGCTACAACAGCAACAACTAAAGGCAATTGCACAATACCGCTTTAAAATTTTTAAGTGATACTAGAAAACTGATTTTGAAAAGCACTCAACATGGTATATGGATTGTACTGTACTGAATTTCACTAGTGATGAATGGTTTCTGTCCATTCCTGAATAAACAAGTTTTTCTGTCTACAGTTGAGTCAGTCTGGTGCCGGTTCTCCCTAAAAAAAACTTGATAACATATCAGAGAATTCCTCATTCAGACAACGCTTACATAACAATGATGAAAACTCTGTTCCTACATGTCATGCACACACTTCCCCTCACATGCATGGAGCCACACATGTAAAATATATTGAAATGAAATAATATTGATGTTAGTGTCAACTTCTTGAATAGACATTTGGCCAGAGCAGTAAAGGGCGACTGTCACAGGATTTTTAATGTCAAGAGTTGTTTAAGTTGCTTTATGAGAATGATGAATATCTGAGGTGTGTCTTGTTTGGCAAAAAATCAAAAATGAAAACAACAACCTAAGCTTGATATTTTATCTAATGTTCTCATGCAGCAACTTCCTGAAGGTTAATACCAGATCAAAGCTGTGTGATATTATGTCTTATTGTACTGTGTAACAAGGATGTTGTTCTCTTTCCCAGAGATATCACCATACAGGCAGGAGACTTTGGAACAAAAAGTGACTGACACAATAAATGATACGATGCTAGTGTTATTTTGAGATAGTGAGTATTGCTTTAGGGGGAAAAGTCTTAATTTAACATAACAATAACCTTTATTTACCTGCCCCAAGAGTCTGAAATAGCCCTGTAACAGTGTTGTTATGTTTCTAAAATGTTTCCTGGCTTCCGAACAATGATGCTTGTTATTTTAGAGGTCAGAGGTCAACCTTGTTTGGCAAGAGTCTAAAAATCCACAAGAGATTCTCTGAGAAATGAACAACTTTACAGCATATAAATAAATTAACTGAACTCTGTGTGTGTGTGTGTGTGTGTGTGTGTGTGTGTGTGTGTGTGTGTGTGTGTGTGTGTGTGTGTGTGTGTGTGTGTGCGTTTTCACAGGATGTTGACCTCGTACATGGCCTCTATTTTAGCCAGGAAGAGGTTCAAGGAATGGCCACCAGGACTGAGGGTTACTTTAACATACACTTTTCACAAATGTCGTTTCCTTCAGTCACAAGATATAAACAGAGAGAGCTGACCTGACAGCAGGTCAAAAAGCATGTGAAATGTCATTTATTGTCTTATCTTTAGCTTAGAGTCTAATTTCAAAGCAGAGTTTTTAATTTTTGATTACTACAAATTGCAGGTAGTCTTTTGTAATCCCTACTAGATTATACTTGTAACTACATGTACAATCTTCTAAAATTATGAATAAAATTAACTTAATTTGACAAAATTCAGAATAAATTTGAATGAAGAAGATCATTAACAGGAACGATCTTGAAATATAAGTCACCTGTATTAAGTGTAAGTGTGAGAGAATTGTATCTCATCCTTATTTATCGCCCTATCTCTGATCTTTTATTTGCATTTTGTTTTGTTATCAACTGATGTCACACATTGTCACCATGGAGACAGAGGACAATTAACAGCAGGGTGTCACCACTCGGTCAACCTTGTGACCACTCCACCCTGAAGCGAACACTCATCAATGCAGCGATGAGTCGTGACTCAGAGAGAGTCATAAGTGGATGTGTCACTGCAATCAACTACTCTGGTGTGAGCCAGAGCCAGGCACAGGAACCTCCTCAGTTTGGTCATGTGTTTGAAGATGGGAAGCTGGTGAGGGATCATATCCCTGGCACTGCCGTGAAGATGGATTTGAGGGGATAGTGTGAATTTTCCACCAGTAATGTCCTCACGGTGAAGCTCATCGTTGGCAGGTGAAAAGAATCAGCTGATGAAAATATCTGTCACGGAGGAAGCTTTTGTTTGTCTGCAGGCCTTCTCAGGTCAGACCGTGGTGATGGAAATGAACAGGACAGGAGACAAAAATGGGGGAAGCAATTTTCTATAAGCAATATTTAACTTTTAATTGGTTTTAAAACAGGAACATTTGTCTAACATATACAGGCATTTAATGTCAATGGTTTAGGAGGTCAAGAGTTCATTGAACAGGTACCAGTGTTCAAATTCAACAGTGTTCGTTCTGACCAAGTAATATGATTGGACAAGAGTTGTTCAATGAGTGCTGATATTGTGCATAACATCACTGGAACCTTTAACTACATGGACATTAAACAAGTCATACCTGTGGTCACTTATTACTGTTAACAAATAAACAGCACTTGTGAAACTGTTGTATAAAAACAATATCACACTCGAGGTCATGATGTTACACTGAATATCAGCACGGCTGTGATTCGGTCAAAGTTAATCACAGCCGTGCTGATATTACACTCCCTC
The DNA here is from genome assembly GCA_033000465.1 of Sciaenops ocellatus. Lineage (NCBI taxonomy): Eukaryota > Metazoa > Chordata > Actinopteri > Sciaenidae > Sciaenops > Sciaenops ocellatus. Next base: position 10,790,430 of record CP136886.1, read on the forward strand.
TCATGTGATATTGCTTAATCAAAATTAAAGATGACTTTATTGAAAAAAAAAGTAAGACAAGAATATGCAAGTCAAACATTACATATAATTTGTTTTAGGGTGTTTAGTTTAGTATGTGCATGTGCTAGTGAACACTATGTAGGTCAAGGTTCACTTGGGAGGCTCGCACAGAATTATTAATGAATCAGTCAAACTTCAATGAGTACTTAATCACTTACTATCAGGAGTAATTATGATAATTAATTCCTATTAATTAATATTAATAAGGCGTGTAAATGCATATATTACTCATTAATAAGTGAGTTTATTATGTGGGATGTTTATTATAATCCAATCAGTCGGATTGTTAATAACTTTCTCTTCTTCTCTCCGCCACAACAACCGAGCTAACTCCCCTTCATGTGAGGTGCAGTTGAAAAGTTAATAAATCAACTTTGAGTTAAGATTATTTTGTATATTAAGATTTTTTGAACCCTGTGGTTTCAGGATGATGTAAGCTTGTGTTTACAACAGTTATGCCAGTGACATATGGGTGTGTGTGTGGGAGCATCATCCACACCCAATGTTCTTACATATCAGTTCCCTGGTGTGTCTGGGTGTATACGTTTAATCCTGATGTATAGCTTCCCCTCTCCACCAGAAAAACACATACATCGATCACACTGCACGCAAACACACACACAGGTTCATATATAACTGTTGACAGATGTCCCACATTTATCATGACTGACAAACCGGTACATAATACACTGTTTTACCTCCTGATGAGATAAGATGTCGTTCAAAACTAGAGACAAACACGATTCAGCTGTTTCTGACACTTTTTCCTCTCTCTGTCTCTTTTGCTCTCATGTGTTTCCGTTCTCTCTCCAACCTTCTGTCTCATTTCTCCACATTTTCCAGGAAAGATTAAAATACTCTACTTAAAATAGTTGTCCTGCTTTTTCCCCTGACTTATTACTTATTTCATTTTCATTTATTTTATCTGTTTTCTAATCTAAGAACAGTTCCTGACCACTACAGCGCTCAAACACACAAACTTCCCAAACAACGGTTGCCTGTACATTTATAGTAATTAATTATTCTCTATAAAAATATGAGAACTATGTTATTAAAAACTACATATTCAACTTTATTTTTCATTATTTGTATCATTAAAACATGCATGTGTACTTCTTAAACCTAAATTCCTCTGGGTTCTTTCCATTAAGTGACTTTATGATAAGTACAATTAGCACAAAATTAAAGAGTCATTCGCATACATCAAAAACATTAACTTTGACTTATGTTGGAGGATGTATCTGTGTGTGTGTGAGGGTCAAGGTGGGACAGACAGGAAATGGTGGACAAAAACAGAACGTCCTGTGTGAGAGAAGAGAGCGCTGCATCTTCTTCCCTGCATTCCCTCTGTATGTTGTGTAAGGGGTCCTTGAGTCACAGTCTGAGGGGATGCTTTGACTTCCTGTCACACACACACACACACACACACACACACACACACACACACGCACGCACGCACGCACACATGCACGCACGCACACACACACACACACACACACACAAACATATGGAAGTCCCAAGATAATAGAATAATGTCTAGGATACTGAGCTAATATTTCATGCTATGTTTCATTTTTAGCTCCTGTCATGTCATGGTCAATGTCAGTGCCTCTTGATAATAATGTGGAATGTTTATACAGAACAGAGCATTTTAAATGACGATTGCATTAACACATTCATGCTGTAGTTTAAGCATAAATAACTCTCATTGACTGTAACATAGATAGAAAACCTCCCTAAACTGAATCCAAGATAAGAAATTAACTGTTTTTCTTTCTCTATATCTTCCACTCATTTTTTCCGATTTGGAGCTAAACATAACATACTTTCTCTTGAGTGCATCTCATTGATACATCCCTGAATTTAAGAAATGAATATGTGTGATTTCCGGTCAACTCTAGCTAGCAGTTTTTGTTGCTTGTTTTAATCTCGGAGCACAGAGAATTATGCTCCACTACTGGCACAAAGACAGTTCAAAGGTGGCATCAAACCAATCCTGTGTCTTTCAGCGGGAAAAAACATGTTTTTCTGAAATGAAGTCCATTCTTCACTAATGTAGGGACCCTATCCCTAGCTTTGCAAAGGGTTTGATCTGGGGCAACTGGACTTGGTTGTAGGTGCCCCAGATTTAACCCAGATTTAACCCTGCTCAAAGAAAGATGACTTGGGCGACTGAGAACCTTCACAGACTGTTTGTTCCCTACATTACTGATAACAGTATATTTGTCCAACGTGATCTCATGACTGGCACATTAGAGAAAGACAGACTGTTTGTGTTTGCTGTAATTTCATTATTATATAATCAAATTTTCAAATCTTTCCCTCATCAATGAGTTATTTATCATCATATAAGAGTGGAAAAGACAAACTCAAAATATAAATCTTGAGATCTACTTAACTGTTTGCATAGTGATTCTTATTCTCATGGTTTAGTCAAAGGAAATCTGCTTCATCAAGTAGCATGTGATTTTCTCACGGCTATCCAGGATAAAGGAAGTCAGCTTTGACTTGCTTGACTTAAATCCTCTCTAATGCAGCATAGGTCATCCACAGCTCTTCTCCAGTGGCCGCAGGATGCCTAAAGTCAGCTTTATATTTATATTTCCCCTATAGCCGCTAACCATTACTTCCTATCACAAACAAAACAGAGCAAAAAGTTGAGTAAATGAACTTTAATTACAGTTTTTGGACTGTTGTTTATGTTGACAGAAAAGCAGTGAAGTACAGATTTTGCAAATGTAAAGCCATCTTAAACAGCCAGAAAAGAAAAAAACAAAAAATGCCAGTGTTTCCACAGAGTGTATTTACCAGTACACAGACCTTCATGTTGCAATCTGCCAAAGTATGAAAACAACTTATGAATATGAAGGACTTTGTTTTGCAGAGACACCACATTCAAAAAGCACCCTATTATACATTTCTTCTGTTGATCTGATCCGAACACGAGCATGTGTTGTGTAAAGCACCCGAGATAGAGGTGGATGATTTCCTAATCTGTGTTGATGGAATGCAAACAGTCTTATTATGTACAGTAGATTCACAGTAACAGCACAGATAAACACGGGGGTAGGGGCTCATAAAGGTCATGAACTGGAAATATTTCTGAGTCAATTCTGTGGCTCAAACTGGTTAAATACCGTCTCACTCATAGAAACAATGAGAACATTTCTTATCATATGGGAACCATTCAGTTAGTTTAGTGTTTCATCTTATGATCGGTAACTCTCACTGGTAACAGACAACAAATATGGCTCTAACGTTAAGTATATATACATACATACATACATACTGGCATATCGCTACAGTAAATCAGAAACATTGGAAGGAGGGATTACATTTATTACATGAATACAATTTAACCACATGAGATGGAAAGACCAAAGACACGTTGATTAGTGTTGTTGTTATCACTGCAAAATTAAATTAAAATGTGCGTTCACTCTGGACCGACAGGTTAGATAGAAGGCGAATAATAACGGTTCAATCTATTTTCAATGAGTAACCCGCTGGAATTCTTCTGACTCAGTAGCCTGTGTAACACTTCAGACTTAGATATATGTTACAAACAACACTGATACATGTGGTCATATGCGTACATACAATAGTCAGGATGTGCCCACACAAACAGCGAACGTCTGCACATTCAACATTCAGAGTCCATTTATAGTGAGAATGTCCGCACACTCGTGTGTCCAAAAAAAACCCAATTATATAGTTTCATGTTATAGTCACAGTATTACCAAACATGTTAAACATATTTAGAATTATGTAAAAATCATCATCCTTTCTGATTGATTCCTAATCAGAGGAACATTTTCCTCCTTCACTGCAGGTGCTACAGTAAATGATGGTACTGTCATAAACTCAACCCAACACACAAAATCAGAACATCACATTGAAAATTTTTAAAAGTTTTATGTAGGTGATTTTCTTTCATTGTAATAAGAGATGTCGCACTGCAAAGTGCTCCACACTTTCCATCCGCTCCTCTGGTTACAAACCACGTAACCAGAACTGTGCTCACTTTCTTGTGTGTGTGTGTGTGTGCGTGTGTGTGTGTGTGTGTGTGTGTGTGTGTGTGTGCTTTTACACATTTGTATGTGTTTGTGTCTATTGTCAGGCCACTTGCCAGGAAGTCTTTGTAGCTGTTTATAATACATCGCCATGAAACAAAACCAAGAATTCTCAGCCGTGCCAGGAGACAAAAAAAAAAAAAAAAAAAGACGAGAAATGTTTTGGAGGTTGTGTGGATACTGCAGTCAGCACAATAATAGGTCCTATTACAGATAAAGTTTAAAGGGGAATAAGCTGTTTATATAAGTTTTTTTTATATTCCAGTCATTCTTCTTTCCAACAAAAGTTTCTCTCTTCTCTTTTTGTCTTCACATTGTTGCAGCTTTCCCATTTTCTTCCAGTAGTTTGGATCACTCACTCACATTTTCCTGTACTCCAGTGTTTGTTTTAGACTTGTCATTTGTTTGTCTTTACTAATCAGCTGTCCTAAAATCGCTAACACCTGTCCTACCTACCAGTAACAACTCCCAGTATCTCACCCCAAAATACAAAAGAGGACGCTGCGGAATATAGGCTTGACTCAAGTTTTTCTACCCTGGTAAAACTAATTTCAGTACTCAGTAATCAGTCATTCTTTAACTTGATTATTATTTGGATGTAACTGCATATTTTGCTATTTAATATTTGCCTCTTGAAGGAAAGGAATATGGCAGATATGGGAATGACAGCAGTGGGAGTTGGAAATTGGATCTAATTTTGTTCAAATATTTTTAATTTGTAGTTTTTTTGCTATAATGCTACAGGAATATTTCTATTTTAATTGGGATATCTATCTCTAGGTGGAGAGGGAAGGGTCTTCTTACAGGTTTTCTGATGTTATCTTACATTACTCAGGTATTTTCCTCTTGGAAGGAGGTATCAGGTGTGCAGGCAGGTCTGATGGCAGTTCATGTCCCTCCAGTTTCACTTTTATCAGGTGATTGGCCAATGCAAACTCCTCATCATCGAGCATCCCATCTTTATCGATATCTGCCAGCTTCCAGATCTTTCCCAGCACTGTATTGGGCAGTTTTGACTTCACCATCTCCTTCTTGGCGTTGGCTCCTGTCACCTTCCCGTTGACGGGAGATAACGTGTAGAAAATTTCATCATAAGCAGGTTTGTCACGTGCGACGACCCACTCTGCTTCGTCGATGCCTTCGCCAGCTCCTTCGCCGTAACCGTGGCCAAACGGCCCGTCCAGAGTGCCATCGAAAGCGCCGCCCTTCACAACTGGGTTGGGACGCTGGGTTTCTTCTTGGCGCACCAGGACCATTAAGCCAGCGATGTCACTGGCCAGCATGTCATCCACTGCTTCCAGGAGTTTGGGTTTCAGGGGCTGGAATTTGTTGAGATCCTGAGCTTGGAGTAGGTCCTTGAAGCGAAAGTAGAGGGGAAAAAAACACATCACACAAGGCCTTCTCTAAACTTTTATCTATAAATCTACATTCCTTTGCTCCTTCCAGCTTACCTGCATCTTCTTCAGATTAGGAAAATCTCCAGGTGATATCTGATGCTCTCTCTCGATGCGTTTGTAAATTTCTCCCAGGCTGCCAATCAGTTCTTTCTTCTTGTTCTCCTTCCCAAACACAGAGGGCATCTCTTTCTTCAGTGAGCTGATGATGTAGGCATGGACCTGGATTGTAAGAGGGAAAGATGCTAATATACTCAACAGCAAACTTATTGGAACTGCATGTTATAAACCTTATAACAACCTCAGTTGTGGTTTGTTACTGGTGGTAATGCTGAGAAAGTCATGATAATCATGAAAGTCCCAGAAGAAGACAACATGTGTATCTGTTTACATGTCTTTCTATATATATCGATGTATGTTTATATGTTTTCTTTTCTAAATGTCTGAGACCAGCTGTTCCATCCACTACATGCATGCATCATTTCCTGTGAATCCCTTGTGCACGAGCATGACTTTTGAATCCAGCAAAGGAATGTCGGACCTTACCCCTGAATGCAAACTACTGTATAGAGAGGTAACTGTAGAGTATATAACAGAATAAATGGCATAAATAGTGTCAAAAACTGCACTTGATATGATGAATATTTTCAGGATTCTAACTTTTTGCAGGGATCTGAGGTTGTTCAGCTGTTGACTCCTCATAAAACAAAAAAAGTTCACCCATAAGATGTCATAAGATGCATATGTATTGAGGGGGAGACATGTTGTGCATGCAGTGATTGTTGTGGAGAACCTAAAGTATTTACAATGTTTTGGATAAAAACACAAACCATCTTTTAATGCAGCAAAAATCCAATTTCTTCAACAAACAATGAAGAATTTATTAATTGAATTATCAAAAAGTTAGGTTGAATGATTAACTAATCTGACTTTCAAACTTCATTGTTACAATTCTCATATTTTATGGGGATGAGAATTTTTGAAAAGCTGCTCAAATAACAAGCCAAATAACTCTGGTGTCTGGGGACACTAAACACTCCTTTAACTAGATTAGTCATCTAGTAAATCTTTCAAATTACCTTTGTTGACATTTGTTTTTAATATTCATCAGAAACTAAATATGGCAAAAGTAACGGGAAAACCCATATTTGTTATGTTGCTGTGGTGATTTGTGTGTGTGCGTTTCCCTGAATCCACCTCGTGTCCTTGATGTTCATCATGAAACACACACACACCCACCCTATCAGCTGTCAAACAGGAAAACTGCACTCAACTCTCAGTTTGATAAATCTGCGTGTGTGTCTTTGAGAGCATGCGTGTCTACATCCTTTGTGTTTCCTCAAACTACAACAGGCAGACTGCAGTCTCTCATACCTGACTTCCTGTCCGGAGAGGAAACAGGAAACAATTCACTCAGAGGAGAATAGTCTAGGGAATTTGTCTGGTTCTATTGGTTTTGTCACAGCAACAAGCTTTCATGTCAAGGTTAACAGCTGGACGGGGAGGGGGGAGAGCGTGAGTGATGGGAGGTATAAATAGAGAACGTACACACACAGAGACATGCTGAAAAATGATTGTAAATCAGTTCATGTTTGTGTGAATGGATTTAATATCATACCAGACTGATAATCCTTGTGTAGAAGTATGATATAACAAAGTAGGTGCACTCATGTCACTTGTACCTTACCTTTGCTAGTCTCGCCCTCTTGATCAGATCGTTGAGCTTCCTAAGTGCTGCGTTTCTCGGTAAGGACTGAATGTCCTTAAATAAGTCCTGCTCCTCTGCTTCAAACAGCTTCCTGTTGTCGGGAATCAACAGAGGGTGGGACCAGAATGAACCGATGTAGACACGGATCACCTGTCAGGGTGAGGGACACAGACAGAAAATCAACTATGAGTGATAATTTAGTGAATGACAATTTAAGGTAACGAGAAAGCAACCTCATTGATCAGTTTGTTAGTAGATAACCAATAATACACATGACATGACAACTAGACACCAACTCCAAGAATACTTCTAAAACCTGAACGTCTCTCCTGAAATAAAAAGTCAAATTTCCAAACAGTTTAATTAATTTTGTAACATGTATTGTTTTCTGTAGATGATCAGTAAGACACGAAGAGAGGTGGACATTAGATCCACAACAAGCCTCTGGCAGACCAGTGTGGTGTTGTCAATAAATCCTTAGGGAGCTGTGACTCCAGTATATTGCATTTTCATTGATATTTTTATTCAGCATCACATGCAGGTTTTGTGGATGTGAACGCAACTGCACTTGTCGACTTCCACACGCTCTGCCTATCTCACTTTTACCCAGACAAGATGGTAGAAAGCTTTGAACACAGTTTTTTTTATATTTCATGTTTACTGTACCTCAGGGGTGTTGACTATTTTCCCCAGTGACCACATCAGGGCGCCATAAACTCTCATCAGCTGCTGGGTCTCTATCTGATCAGCTTTGTTCAGCACAACCCTGAAAAAAAAAAAAAAAAAAAATCGACACAAGAGACTGATTGATTTGTGTGAAAGCAAAGAGCTGCTCACAGTAACTTTGCATAAACACCCTATAATGTGCAAAGAGAACAACTATTCATGTTTCTGTTGTTTCGCATTGGATACATCTGTCAGTCAAGCAACCCTAAGATACCTGATCTTGTCCTCATGGTTCTTCAGGGCTTTAATCACCTCTGAGAACTCATCGGAGATGTCCAGTTTGTGGGCGTCAAACAGTAAAATGATCCTGTCCACTCGCTCTGCAAACCACTCCAAGACAGCTGCAAAGTCATAGCCTGAGAGGAGAAGGAGGAGGAGGGGAAAGAGATGGGGGAATTGTGAAATTAAGATTTCAGATGAGGGATGGGAGAGTTTAGATAAAAAAGAAAGTGTAAGAAAAAAAAGATTTGGTTAATTGTATATCTTCTTACTTCCCCATGTCTTTGCTCTCAGCCCATGCTGGTCTGAATACAGCATTAATGAGAGGCATTTGAATAATCTGTGAACATTACTGAAACAGTTAATGCTACTTCTGAGGAACAAGTCAACCCGCTGAGTTTTTATGATGATAACCATCATCTATAATCCATGACCTGAGCTATGAAGCTCAACTGTGATGTTGCAATATTCCCAAGAGGAAACCATTGTAATGGCTTCAGGTCATAGACGAGACAATAAGAAGGACGCCCATATTACAACATGCTGAGAGAAAAGAATGTCTGTTTACAGATGGAGACAGTCCTGCCAGGATTTAACTACGTGGCTTTTCAAATCTAAATAATGAGGGAAAACAAAAAAAACAAAATTTCATTGTCCTATTTGGAAGATTTTTAAAAACAATTTGGCACCATAAATGAACAGTTTTAGGGCCAAAAAGTGCAATGCAATCATGTTTTTTTAAATGAATGCAGGCAGTAATGAATGCATGAGTAAATGAATCAATGATTAAGCCTGTCAGCAGGAATATATCATTGCCTCCTTTGACTTTGACTCACACTCAAGGACAAAACTTACCTGGAGAAATTCCACAGTATATGAGAGGAGAACAAAGAACAAAGCACAGGACGAAGGATTAGTGAGCTAAGATTTCCAACCAACACTGAAGGACGTGTAAGAGATGCAGAGTCAGTGGTGAACCTGTTACAGCTGAGATTATGGGATAGCAACGATGAGGCATTTGCTGTCAGTTGGTAGTAGGTTTATGTTAATACAGCGTCAGATGGATTTTCTGGAGAAGAGCTATGTTTGTGAAACTAAATCTACCAGCTTTGCATATGTTATCACTTTGAATATATCTAAATCTAACTCACACTGGTCCACCTTCTTTACAGCCTCACTTTACAGACATAGCTGAGATAAAGATCCCCCTTTTTGCACACTCACTTCTGCTATTGCTACAGTGGCTGCTCTGCTGCTCCAGTAGAGGTAAAGTTTACACTCCAGGTGAGTTATTTCTAAGATGGATATGTATATTTGTTGAATGAAACTTGAAAGTGATGTTCTGAGATTAAATGATGCCTCAAAGGCTCCTTTACAAACAATTATAAAAGTCATCTTTCAGAACATGTGGATATTGATGACTATTCAAACATTCCTCGCCGGGATGTGAGCAAAAGTTCAGCAGTTGTAGCAATAAATATGTAAAACATGGAAAGTGGTTTTAGCTGTCTTTCTGCCCTGTAGGAGCACAGCTGAGAGGAGACAGAGGGCACACTGCTGCTTGGGCAAAGCTATCGAGGGTTAAGAGAGATACAGATATGTTGATATTTTGAACTTTAGTGGATCATTCTTCACATGAGTTGCTTTTCACATGGTGTGGGGGGACTGCAAGTCTAAAGCTCCACTATTGTAACCTCAGACCAGAAATGTCATGATGAGTTTACTAACCAAAAGTTTACTAACTAAATATGAATTTTGTCCTTACAGTGGTGGTAAATTAAACATCAGAGGATCACAAATAAATAATTATGTTTATTTTTCATAAAATTTCTATGGAGATACACCTGTGAGATTCATAAAACTTGTGTTCAAAGCCAGTATATTGCCCTGAGGATGGCACTAGAGTAAAATATTAAATCTGGAGGTGGAAGTGGCAATGTTGGTTTGATGGTGGCAGAAAAAATGTTCTGGGCCAAAAAATGTAGGATGACATATGCCAGTGTTGTCAAAGGGGACTTCATTAGATGGTGGCAAAGAAATGTCAGAGGATCAGCAAAATCTCCTCTCCAAAACTCTGGTTTATCATCTGGGGATCATGAATATAAACCTCACAACAACTGGAAAGTAACTGTTGATGTATTTTGCTCTGATAGTGTTGGACAGACCAACACAGCACCAAGAAAAACCTGAAGGAAAACAAACACTCTGGCTTAATGTGTCCAAATGTCAAATTTGACTAAAATATCCACTTGGCTAGCTAACAAGGTAAACACATGAAGAATGTATATATTTTTCCCCCAAACCATGTGACAAATGTCTGGTGAAGAACATGTGACAATCCATACATTCTTCAAAGTATCACTTTAATTAGCGTTTCTGCAGCTGGTTGATGCCCAAGTTTATTATCTACAATACCTCCATAAGGACATCTATGTAGGCAGCTATAGCCTGACAACTCCTCATCTGGACACACACAAATACAGACATTAACCAAATAATGCAACAGAGTGGAGGAAAAGTAATAACACAAAGAATGAGACATACAATAAATGGAATAAATGGATGGAGCTGGATGAACATGTACACACAAACAATGTGAAAATGAACACCAAAAACAAAAGCTACACACACACACACACACACACACATGCAGTGTAGAGTCCCCAGAGACAACACAGCTGTGCTGACTCAGTAGAGGTTATTGCTAGCCTGTATTTTTTTTATATCCAACAGACAATAGCAGGGTCAAACCTGAGTGTGCTGTTTATTTGGTTTGACAACACATCCAGAGGACACTCTGACAGAATAAATAGAAAGTAGAACAGAGCTGATGTGGGTCGGTTTCAATCAAATTACTTTAAACTAAATAAGTTCTGTTGGTGCTGAAGGAGGATTCACTCCCTCAAGACAACAACGTTCTCATGACTAACATTAATCCAGACCCAACCCTGCTATGAAGTAATGTGCTGAACCCAATGACCACAATATGCTCCTTGTTCTTATTTAGCCATTTGGAACTTCATAAGTATGTTTATACATTTTATCACGTCAACCCTTCATGATCTTCATGATAGTCTTTTTTGGAGACGCAGAGTAAATACTGCCTAGAGCTGGGGCGGGGATGCAAAAAATATGGAAAAACAACATTTCACATCATTATGCAATCATTGCATTATCGTGAAAAATGGAAACGTTGAAGTAAGTAAATTCCTAATTATCACTTCATAATGTAGCATGTATCATGACCTTAAAATTTGTTTTGACTGCTGATATTTCTATTTACAAATAAACATAACAAAGAATGTTCATTACAAATCTGATTTGAAAGCAGGCTGAGAACAAATCTTTTAATACTGTTATTTTATATTGATAAAACACTATTACAACAGACGCTTCCACAACTTACTAATCAATAATCAAACAAGATGTTATTCCAAACTCATTACCATACCTAATTTTCTTTTTTTTTGAGTTGCTATTGATGCTAAACGTACTGTGATGACAGTCAATATTACAAATGTCAACAGTGTTTTGTTAAAAGAGAAACAGTCCATGTGGGCCTTACTCGACATAAAACAAGATTAAACAGTGCACATTTAACGCTGGTTGTTTTAATAGAAAACAAACAAAAGGAGAAAATGGACAAGTTTCAAAGGACGAAAAAGAGAGACTGAGTGAAGACTAAATTATAGTTGTCCCATTTATCCCAGCTCTTTTGTTCATGTTAGCGGTTGGTATGGCGATGCCAGCATTTAGCTCCGGGAATGTCAGCCGTGTCGGACACATATCAAACTGTAAGAAAGCTGGGAAGGAGCCTGGAAAGCCTTTCACACCTAAACTTCTCTTCACGCTGTCGTCTCTGCATTCATTTCAGCACCACGGCTGGGATCTGTCCACTGTTGGTTTACTCATCTCAAAATGTAGATAAGAGAAATAATCAAGAATTGTTTAGCTTTGTGTGTTTCATGCGATTTTTTAAAATGTAGGTGTCAAGAGACAAGCACCAAGCATTGATCTGATAATCTGTTTTCGTGTAAATAGATAGGATGAGTCAGGACAAAGTCTGTGACACTACATTGATTTCAATGGGCCCTTAGCTTGCAGCTATGTTAGTATATTCTTATTTGAAGATACCAGATACAGAATGTTGTCTGAAATGTGTAGATGATCTATAGAGCTGCAACAAACATGTTTGAATTTTGTGTCTTGTTTTAAATCAAGGGCCACCATGGCTATGTAAGTATCTCATTGTCTCACCACTGTCTCTGCAAGTCCTCTTAAATATGCAGCTCTGATTGCTGACCATTAAGATTTGATGCATGAACATGTGAATGACCAAGTGTGTTTTTCATGTTTTAAAGTCAGTACTTAGGTGTAAATCTGAACTTTGTGTAAGAGGTTGTGTATGTGTGTGAGAGAGCACATTCAAAGCTCATCTTTTTTGTCACCGCTTCCTGTTCTTTGAAATGAATGAAGCAGAATCCTCCTGATAACTAAAAGCTAAAATAAACACACACACGCATTCAAAAGGAAATGCTGACATGGTAGTTCAGAGTTCAGTGGGATGAAGGGAGCTGCAGCTGAATGGGTCCAGTGAACGAACACTACAAACACACACACACACACACACATTAACATAAACAGAGGAGGATGAAAGTGTGAGTGTCTTACCTCGACTAATTCTCTGTTTCTCCCCTGACAGAATCCCTGGTGTGTCAATCACACTGATGCTTTCCAGCACTGGGTTAGGCAGCTGGGCACACACAAACCTAAAAGCACACGTGTGCATACACGAGGAGAGGAGGGTTAAAAGAAACTGGACAGAAGTGTAAAACATTTTAACAACAAACATCATCCCACACCAGACCTCCTTCTCCCCTCTCTCCTCCATCTCTCTCCATCTTTGTCTCCAGCTGTATAAATACTAACAGGTTAGCAGCCGTCCTCACTCTGAACCCCCCCTAACCCCTCCGACAGTCAGCGTTTCTTCTGTCTCCTTTCAGCAGTGGTGGGCCCTCACGGTGAGGACACTACTGCAAGAGTAAAGAGATTTTGGCACTTTTCCTTTTCCAGAGGGATGACTCTGCAAAGACGACTGGCTGGCTGTCTCTCACTCTTACTCTCTCTCTCTCACACATACACGCACACACAGACAGCCATTAGAAGAGAAAGCCTGACCAGTGAGCAGAGGGAAATTCAATCACACAGGAATGTAGAGCTGTGGTGTGGATTCTCACTAGTACACTCACGCTCTCTTTCTTCTCCACTTGTTCCCCTCTACGTTCACATACTTCACCTTGGTACACCACTTTGTATTTTCAGTACAAACACACCTCAAAAGATATCTGATACCATCTGCCATCAGTGCATTTCATCTAGCACTTTGTGTAAGTGTGTGTGTGTGTGTGTATGTTTACCTGTTGAGGAATGCATTTCCAAACGCGTTCAGCTTTCTGAACGGCTTCTTGGGGTCAACCACCAAAGCGTTACCGGGGATGACTCCTTCTGTGTCGCCGTGCATCACAGCGATGAAGGAATCTGTGGTGGGTTCAGGGCCGATCCGCATTCCAGGAAAATCCTGCTCCAACAGGTAGCTGTAGGGGATATAGTGTCACATAGCGTTAAACTAAACAAGGGGGTGAGATGTTTTTGATCAACTACACGCCTTGTAAGAATAAATCAACCATACATAAAAGACCTTTATGAATGGACTAATCCTTCCAGAAGATGCTCTCTGAGACAATGAACAATAGTGCAGAGCGCATTGTGCGACTAGCGTACTGTGAGGCGAGGAAAATGATGTTACTGTAAATGTATTATGCATTCATGACAATGTGTATAAGTTCTTCAACCACTTCCGCAACTGCTTGTATGTTTTATTAAAGGTTATATCATTCCTGTAAGTTGACTGAATCTCGATGGACGGCTGTAGACAACAGGACAGATGTGTGTTACTTCTGCAGCATCCAATTTGAAAGAAGTGCTGCAAGGCCTTTTCAGTATGATTATGTTGAAAGGAAATTGGTCTGGATGGTAAAAAGCGATTCAAAAACACCAGAAAACAGGTCTGCCTTGAATTAAAAGCTGCTGGAACAAAGATTAGGGGAATTTTACATCATCACAGGCTAAATGACTGCAGAGGACAAAAGAAGGTACTGCTTCAAACTCAAACAAAGCTTGCTTTCTGAATGAGAGTTGATATTGAAGTATTTTGCCAAAAGTGAACTTAAATGGCAAAAAATATATCTGCAAGGGAGATAGTGAGATAGCATGTTGTAGTGATCACAGTATCACACTCTGGGACTGCGAAGCTCCAAACTGATAAACTTGCATTAAGTCAACATAACAAATCACTTTGATTAAGTTCTTCAGTATGACCATCACCTGTAAATCTTGGACTCAACTAAAAGACAATGACTTTACACACATCAAAACTAAGGCTCAAGACTAAGGGGACAAATCTGTACAAACATTTGGTTGAGCTCTATCAGTACTGACAAGAGGAAGTCAAATATATCAAGCTTGCAACTTGCAAGATACTTAATTTGCTTACTGATGATGTAGAACAGTTGACTGTGGTGAATGGCTTAAGGACAGACAATAAAAAAAATGATTTTATGCATGTTTTAACTGGGAACATTTCTAAAATATAAACCAAAAACAATAATCTCAAAACTTATTACACCATATTTCCCAAAGAATTCAAATTTCTGAGTGTGTGTTTTGCTGTGTGCAGGTATCATATCCAACCTACAATAAATGCAAACTTTTGACCTCATTTGTAACTGTTGCTATAAAAACCAAGCTGACTTATAATTCATATGTTTTGGGTGTAAAGGGTTGAAACCTCATCTGTTAATTCGGTGACATCACACATGTGACAAATGAGGATTAGTGTGTTTCTGTTGAGTTTCACAACCCCAACAATGTGAAGGCAGAGCCATAAAAACAAGATTTAGGCAAAAAGATTTACAGCTAAAAAGGAACCATAAATTTCATGTGAGTCTGGGATGTGTATGCATTTTAACTACTACCAGATGTATGGATGGTTCCCTTATACATCTTCTCCACACACGCACCTTGTCAGTGGAGCTAGCAGTGCCTGGTAGAGCCATCTCTGTACACATATGTCTGTGTAGTGTGAGTCTTCCTGTCTGTCCGTCGGGAGGTTGTGTAATACATATGTAAAAGCATTTACATCTACCAGTCTGCATGTTTAATATCATTTATATGCTGTGTGTGCAGATCCCATGTACACCAGCTCACATCATACCAGTCCAGTCACCTTCAAGGAAAACTTGATGTGAGGTGATGATTTGAAAAACTGGGACACAAGTCAATCAATAAATTTCAGCCCAAAAATGAAGACTCAGATTACTGACCTCTGAATGACCACCAAAGATGAGAGACTATATCAGCCTCCACAATCCACACATCGGGTGTCTCCATCTTTTTCCCTTCCTTTACATCAACCTAACTATGATGCAAATAAACATCATTATGCAGCATTTAAAAAAAGACCTGCATGGCTGTCACATCCACATCTGAGTCCCTGTGATATGACATGAAAGAGATGCTGACCTAGGGTTAGTCAGCAATTTGTACATTCTGCATCTTACTGTTACAATGCTGGTGTTGTGGGGACAGGCTAAAACAAAGAGCGAGGCGAGGGGAGAGTGCCAGAGACAGAAGAGGAAGAAGAAGACAGAGCAGGGATGTCTGCACTATCCCGTCTTATAGCAGGAAGTCACTAACAGCATCCTCTCTCTCTGGCTTTCAAAGGCTTACCCCACTAATTACCTGCTATGCTCTGCAAGCGTGTGTGAGAGAGAGGAGCAAGTCGTTAGTAACCGCCCTGCAGTTCAAGAGGCCCAACACCCAACTAATACCTCCCTGTCACACATCTACAAATGCCAGAGTTACTCACACAACTCTGATATACAACATTATTTTACAAGCTGCTTTTTTTGCTCAATTTTGACCTAAAACATTAAGTTGTATTATGCTTACAAAGCTAATTCTAATCTCCGCCAGATGAAAACAAAAAGTTTTATGAATAAACACATCTGTCAGTCTAATCATCCACCCACTCTCACACACACACACACACACACACACACACACACACACACACACACACACACACCTCATAAGAGTGGGCTGCAGCACCAGGCAGTGCTGCCTCCATATGATTTAAGTTTGCATGTATGTGTGTGTGTGTGTGTTATGCTGGCTGTCACATAAACATTTTTATGGATCCAATAAAGCTCACAGAGGTGTGGCTCCTGGCAGTGAGGCTGTGGGTGTTTTTGTGTGTTGTTACTCTTCTTATATCGCTCTTTATGTTTTTCATTTTATGCCTATTGTGTTTATTGTACAACTGTGACAAACTGCTCCAGTAGTGGGTAAAGTCAGTTTGGGTGTGTCAACCTCTCCCTTTCTATCTTTCTGGTGGTCTCATTCCCCATTTAATAAATCTCTGTATATATGTGTGTATAAGTGTGAGTGTGTGTGGTGTTTTTCTCACCGTATGAAACTCGTCTTGCCAGTGGAGTACTGTCCCACCAGTAAGACCATGGGCTTGTTGTCAAAGTCTGCATCCTCCAGAGCCGGAGAGTGGAACTCGTGGAACTTGTAGCTCTCCTCCAGGGGCAGGAGTTTGGTTTTGTAGAGCTTCTTGAGTCCATCACTGACTGTCTGAAAGACTTCTGGCTCCTTCTTCCTCCTGTCGTCGGTTCCAAGCCAGCTGAACATTGTTTCTGGTTTCTTATTGTTAGACTAATAAAGCCTCCAATAGATATCACTAGTGCTTATTCTGTTGTTGACTGACAGGTTATTGATCTAACCTGAAAGGATCTACAAATCTGTCCTTGAGGAATGTGATAAAAAAAAAAAAAAAAGAGTCTGATGAAGATCTACCTAGAAGATCCAAATAAAATGGTTTAGTGACATATACACATTTAAAAGATTTAAAAAATCTTTTTAAAGGTCGGTTTTGGGGAAAAATGTAAAAGTATCTTAAAAAACAATCAGGAAAATAGATATATAGATGATACAAAGTCAGTCAGTCTGTCCTGCGACACTGAATGGGTGTTGACTGTTGTTATTGACAGTATTGAGGTCTGGCCTGATGCTATATGCAGCCTAAGTGACGTCTATTTAAAGACTTTATCTCTATAAATGTCTACAACTATGCAAAAATAAAAATAGTTATATATTTTTATCAGCATTTAAATCTGATCCATCAAATGCACTCTCATCATCGACCCTCCCAAGTCCAGGCCACTTATGCTCCTGGGCCAAAACAATCCTCCACTGCATTCAATGAGTTTGTTTTTGTTTACCAATCTATTTCAGTAAACAAACACTGTCCCCAAAAAAAAAAAAAAAAAAAAAAAAAAAAGTCTAAATCACGCTGCTCATGCAAAACATCACGTTACCGCTATTCAATTTCGTCCAGGAGCTTAGCAGAGGAATCCCAAAAATGATGCACCGAGCTGCTGTCAGGGAGAAACCACCGTTATTGTTCAACTGCTCCCGCTCTCCAGCCCACAAAACAACCCTAACCTCCGGGGGACCAACACTTATTTCTGTCGCTTTCGTGTCAAAAATGAGAGTAGCTTGTTTCGCTAGTGCTACGGGGTTATTTTCTGTCACAGCACAGCGCTGAATGTAGCAGCAGCTGATGTCCTGCAGCTCAATTTAAATGCCGAGTCGATGGAAACCCGAGCCCGCCGGAAGTGCCCAACGGCTGGCAGTCCGACCCGCCGCGGTCCCGCCCAGTGATGCGGGAGCTGAACGCTTGAAGCCGGGCGGGACGACGCCATGATGGATGAGGGGAGATGGAGGAGCTGGCGATGAAGGACAGCGCGCCACCTAAAGGTGAAAACATAATAACGTTTATCTTTGATTAAATGAATAATACAGAGTGTTTTCACCGATGTTTATTTTAAATTAAGTTAAAAATAACATTATTAAGTGACCACAAGTCAACAACGTACTTCCATTTGCCTAAAATTACAATACACTTACTCTACTGACTCCCTGTAAGTGATGGAAAGTAATTAGATAATTTAGTACTGAAGTACTTACAAATATTGTACTTTTTGCTTGCCAGTTTCTTTTAAGATTAAGATTTTACACACAAAAAGCAATAGCTTCACCTCAAACTGCTGGAATAGTAAAATACTACTTAAATATTCATGTTTTAGTATGAACAATCTATTAATGTGACTAATAACAATCACAAGGGACATTGTCCTAACCCTAAATGCTGAATCAAGTAATTTGTCGGGATTACTTAATCAAGTAAATGTATCTACATTCAATATGTAAAGTGCCTTACTTACTGACTGCTCTTGGTACAGTACATTTGATGAAGTTTAGATCCAACCTGGAAATACTGGCTGCCATACCTGACTGTGTACTCTGTAGTTAGGCCAGTTGTTAAAGTGGTGATGTACTGTATGTACTCTGAATGTAGTGACATGGGAGTAAAACTGTTAAATTATACATATTTTGATGCTCAGTTTGAGAACCAAAACTACACTTAATATGCATTATGGTTACACATCATTGTAAATTATTTGTTTTCATACTGGGGTGGCCAATAGGCACCTGGTAGAGTGCAAGCACCATTTTAGTTTGAGTCTGTACAGCAGCAACTCCGGTTCGGTTTGCCTGACAGCAAAAAGGAACCTAGTTGGATTGTCCCCCCAGGACTTCCTGTGTGGACTTTGCATGTTCTTCCCGTGTCTGCATGGGTTCTCTGTGGGTGCTCCAGCTTCCTCCCACAGTCCAAACACAAGCGGGTTAATTGGGGACTCTCAATTGCCCATAGGTGTGAATGTGAGTGTGTATGGTTGTTTGTTTCTATGTTTCAGCCCTGTGATGAACTGGCCTCATGCCCAGTGTCAGCTGGGATTGGCTCCAGCCCCCTGTAAACCCTGATGAGGATAAGCGCTTATGGAAGATGGATGAATGTTTACATAGTGTTGAACTCTATAGTGGTGAAACGTTTCCAATTTGGCCAGCAGATGTCTCTATTCACTTTTGTTTCGTCATGTAGAGGCAGGTGTCAGGACTGAAAGTTAATTATTGTGCAGAACAATGTTTGGCCATGCACACAGTTCTTTATGTGAATATTTCAACTGCTGTCAGACTTTACAACATCTGCACCTGATGTTGTAGTTTCTGTTTCTGTTTAATTCAAATTCTGTGTAAATTACCACTACTAGTCACCATAGCTTTTATATTTATTTTATTTTTTTATCTGTATTTATATTACTACCATGTGCAATATTATTTATATCATGCCACTTTACCTTTTAGTACTGTTTTTTGCACATCTGTACGCTTGTCTGTTGTTTTTGCCCGTTTGTTTTTTGTTTATTGTATAGTCTGAAGGACACTTCTGTCTGTTCGTTGTGTTTGCCCTTTTTTATTCTACTTCTATAGTGTATATTACACTTTTTCTGCTGCTGTAACAAGTGAATTTCCCCATTGTGGGATAAATAAAGTATAATCTAATCTAATCTAATCTAATCTAACGCTTTGATTCTTCTTGAGAATATAAATAAAGCTGGTAATTGTACAAACATGTAATGACAAAAAAGCAAAACACTAAAACAGCAGAACAGAATAGTTAACAATTTAATTTTATTATGATTTATTTTGAATATACAATCATTCTTGCAGTGTACAAAACTATGACAAAAATATCTTGACTTCTTTCCCACAATAAAACCATTTTAACAAAACAAATTGCAGATAACCTGAGTTGTGTAAATACATGAACCTGAAACTACCTGTAGAGTTTCATAATTCTTCCTTACTGTGGCTTTGGGTACATGCAGATTACCGGTATACAGGAAGAGATTTGACAGTAATTCATTGCCAGAAACTCCCTAAGCTAGACCATGACAAAGCACAATGCTGGTAACTGTTGTGGTGATAAAATGTATCATCAAAGCTTTCTCCATATAACATGTCTTAGTAGTTCTGACTTCATGCAGACTTGTCAAAGAGGTAAAACATTAACAACATTAACAACTTTCTTCATTCCTCCATTATTACATACTAAAACATAATGTATGTAGCAGTCTTCTGAGTAACAAACAATGGTACAAAAAAGTGCATGTGGACGTTTACTGTAGTTTAATCATTACATAATATTTTAAGCTTATGCTCATGGAATGCAGAAGTGAATGTAGTAAATAAAGAAGTCTGACAACTTGCAGATGACACAACATAAAATATGACAAGCCTATGAACATCTCCACCAAACCAAAAAATATAGCGTACAGAAGTAAAAAAAAAAAAAAAAAGACAAATTGATAATGCTGTTCAAATTGTACTGCAGACCGTAATGTGCTCACCGAAAAAAAAGAAAATGATGACTGATGATTTTTTTAGTACATAGGTACAGTTAATAATGACTATAATAATATACAGTAGATCAGGCAGTGTCACTATTTAAAGAATCAAGAGTAAAGTGCTATTGTTTTGACTTCATAAAGTATAAAACCGTATTAAGATGCACATCTCATTCAGTATTTCCTTCACATAGTATATTCAGCAATGGTAATTAGTTTTAAAAAGGATGACTGAAGAAACAAGGAATTAATTACATAATGTTTCAGCCCAATTTAAGAACAACATACAAACAAATACTGTCCCAAGCTGTCTTAACAAAAACAGTTTAAGTGCTTCACTTGGAGCTAAAACAGGAACAAACTGAACCGAATCCAAAAAGTACCCACAGGGGCTAAAGATAAAGAGTTTGCAATCTATAAAAAAAATCTATAATTTGGTATTTTGATGACGGTTTTGGAAAGTTGGGTGTCAGACACCAATCCAAAACAGTCTGTTAGTGTTTTTTTGTGGTGGTGTACATGTTTACACTAACACAATTTAATTTTAAAGCAATAATCCTTTGCTACACGTTATCTCTATTAAATCAAGTACAAATATATCCAGAATACATTGATTAAAGTACTACTTCCCAAAGAAATTCTGCTCAAAGTTAAGGCACACAACACTTCTCTCTGGGCAACATAATTTCCTTCAGAGTCAATCACAGTTAGAAACTATAAATCATCAATAATAACAACAATAATTATAATGATAAAGCAGCAACATTAACAGGTCTGAAAGTAACCCTTCTGCAGTACTAAATGCTCCTTGGAGTTTTATTAGAGTTATATTATCACAGTGACATTTTCAGGATTTTTATTCCTATCATGATGTTATATTTATATGTACATCATACGTGCAGGAGAAGAGCATTTTTGTCTAATAATGGTAAATGTATTGATGAATGTCATCTACTGGTCCATCGAGATTACCAAGTTCCATTTGGTTAAAATATCATCTGCCTCCCACCCTCCTACCCCGCCTCTCTCCCTCTCTCTCTGCGCCTCTACCTCCTCCTCAGATGCTTGTCTAACATACACTTTTTCCAGTGTCAGCTCGCCCTTTGTCGCACTCACCTCCTCCTCTCCTCCCACTCTGTTCTCCCACCCTGTCTCTCTCTGCATCAACCCATCCAACCCTCCCTCCTCTGTGGTGAACTCCATCGCTACCTCTGGCATCACTAGCTTCCTGGTCTGAGGGTCCCAGTCAATACAAATAGTTCCCTCCTCCACCTTGTCACCATCATCATTCTCTATTTCCTCTGCTGTAGCCAGTCTCAGAACACCATAGTCATCTAGTATGAAATCTGATTGGTCAGTGTGGGTGGTGTTGATGTTCTGAGAGGCATAAGCAGAAAGAAGGGGAACGCTCTCACTCTTGCTTTCTTCCTCCATACCTCCATCTATGAATAAACCAGGAGACTCTCTATCCACCTCTGGTGCTTCTTGAAAAGACAGTAATGGTGCCTGAGTTTGGGTCAAGTGATCTGAATACATGTGCGCCTGTATAAGTGTGCTCATCTCTGTCTGTGTGTGCATCGGCATGTGTGTTTGTGAGCATGTGTGGGTTGTCCTCTGCGTGAGGTAAGACTTAGCCTGAGGAGCGTAAATTCCATCTTCAACTCTCCACTCTTTCTTCTTGTAACTTTGCTTTGCTTCGTCTTTCTGGTGTTTACCTTTCAGATTATTCCCATCTTCCCCTCCGTCACACCTCCTCTCTTTTTCTTCCCCTTCTCCTCTTACAATGATTTTAGGAGCTGCACCAACAAACCCATAGTCAATGGACTCATCATCCCAGGGTTCCTCGGGCTCTGGAGCGGGTTCAGACCTCTGGGGGGCGTATCCTGGTGGTGGATCTGCAAAGTGTTTTTGCTGCTTGGAGCATGCAGAGTCTGATATGCTGTTCTCGATGTCTGATGGCTGGATGACGGTGATGAGGATGAGGTTGAGATTCTCAGGGGGAAACGTCAGAGGGGGTGGATTAAAAGAAGGTGGATTCTGGAAGTTAAAAGAGTGTAGCATTAAAAGATTGACCTTTAGCTTTTAAAAATTTTAACATACTGAGAGGCCACTTTCCACTTCCAAACTAAAAGTGATATTACAAGGTTATTCCTATAATGCACCTAAAAAGCATCTTTTGTTAAGATTAGTGCTCACATGCTGCTGGAGTTTTCATCACATTAAGGACAAAATTTAGACAAGATTTAGAGCCAGTGCGTGTAAAAGTGTGTACAGTATGTGTGTGTTTGCATTACCAGTATATATGGGCTCTTTTGCCCTTTCCCCATCAGGTAGTGATAAAGAAGGTAGCCAACCACTGCCAGCATACACATGCACACAGTTGGAACAACAACACCCACAACCACTCTCTTCAGCTGGCCAACCACGGGGTCTGAAGGGAGAAAGAAAACAGGAACATGTCATACAACAACAACAACAACAAAGTTAAAAACCTCTGTTAAAACCTTTCTATGACTCTGTGGTGGTATCTGCGTTATCCAATGCAGTAGTCTGCACGGGAGGGGGAAGCACGGAGAGGGGACAGAAAAAGACTCAACAAACTGGTCAAGAGGTGCAGCTCTGTCCTGGACTGTCCCCTGGACTCCATAGAGGAAGTGGGGGAGAGGAGGATATTAGCAAAGCTGACATCTATCATGAACAACTCCTCTCTCCTCCTGCATGAGACTGTGGGGGCGTTGAACAGCTCCTTCAGCAACAGACTGCTACTCCCGCCATGTAAGAAGGAGCGCTACCACAGGTCCTTTATTCCAACAGCTGTCAGACTCTTTAACACCAGCATGACTTCATGACTTTTTTCTATATGTTTCTTGTTCATGAGTCATTTCTTATCTACCCTGTATATACAAGCTGCTATGAGAAGTGAATTTTTTATCCTATCTTATCTTAAAGGTACATATTGGTGAACACCAAGCCATATCTTATTGTATAGTGTCTGAAACACTGTCATCAAGCTAAAAACAAGACTACTGACTTGATTGACACAAGCAATTAAAAACATCTCAGATACAAACATGAATCTTGCTTTCACTTCTGTATCAGGTTTAGTAACATTCCTTCTCACCTGTCAAACAAGGAGGAAAATGTTCACTCACACATACACACACATACAAGCGCACACACAATGTGGTTGTACCTGGAGGTGTCGTTATGCATTGCCATGCTGAGGACTGACACTGAACAGGCATGGAGAGAAACTTTGCCTGGGCAGAGAAGCAGTACTCTGTATCGTACTCCATCAGGCGATATTTGTACGGACTGGAGATCACTAGGAAATGGTTCTACAAACAAACACACACACTGTTTAGCCAGAGCTATGGGAAAACTTCAGGTGCACTTGATTTAACAGCCTGTCTGTGCCAGGAGGGTGGGACAAGCTTTAATATTTTTTTACACACCGTCTGGCTGCGTTGGCTGTTGCGGATGGAGAGGCTGTACATCATCTGGGGGTAGAGCGCTGCCATGGAAATCTCTGGGGTGTGGGTGTCAGGCTGATATCTCATTGGTCCTTTCAAAGTGACGATGGCACTGTTGTTGTCTATTTCCACGGAAACCAATGGAGAGCCAAAACTAGCTATAGATGTAGACAAAAATGTTTTGTTTTATTAGATTTTAAATATTTAAAATCATAATGTTGAGATAAAAAGTGCTGAATTTTCTTAAAGACTAAGGGTAGGGACACCTCAACTGTCTATTAGTCCAGCTTCCCTCTATGTGTGTCTTGGTGTTCATGTCTCAGCTCACATTTTTAGACAAAAACAACATTTTAACTTACTGTCCGACTTTGGATCGAATCTCCTTGTCACGACCCATTTGGAGGATGCTTTCCTGCTCACAGCACGAACTCTGGCATAGTAACTATTCTCTATATCCCACGTCTCATTGCTCAGATCGCACCATCGCCGCATTATTTCTGTACAATGCCGCATCGCCCTCCAGTGCGCCCGGGTTCCATTGCTGCCCTTAACACGGTCCCCGTAGCTGAGAAAGACAATAGTAGACCAACAAAGATCAGAGGATGGCTTCCCTGAATACATGCACAGGCTTTGACAGTAAGTCTGGAGGGAATGAACACAAACATACTCCTCCCCTTGTTCATTTCCCCCTCAAGCAAGAAACCTAAGCTTACATAGGTTGTTTGTTAGATCTAGTTACGTTTTTCCGTTGTTTCTCTCTCCCTCTCTCCTTTCTCAGCTTCTTTTTGTACATTCACCAAGTTCAAGACAGGGTTACAGTATGACCAGTACAAGATAATACCTTTGTTTTAAGGGGGCACTTATTCTATTTTTTTTATATTTAAACTCCAAAATCTTTCCTTACATGGCATACTCCACAGTAAAGTGTATGTCACTCGCTGTGCCATTTTCTGGAAGCCATTGCAGAATATTCCTCAGATTCACAGAGTGGAAGCTGACATCGATGGGGCTGGGAGGACGAGAGTAGGAGACTGAGGAGAAAGAGAATGAAAAGTTGAGACAGAAAGACAAGATAAACACATGTAATAGAAACTCATGCTACCATGCGGTTATGCAATGCAATCCCACAGAGTTGACTGGTTAACTTCCTCATTGTGGCCATTGCTTTCTCTTTTAAATATAGCTAAAGTATTAGAATGTGCTCCTTTTTAATTCTCATTTAATTCACATGTTATAAAAACAAGAATCAGACAATCAAACTTTTTCTGTTTCTGCGTGGGACACACAATGATTTAAGTTTCATCCTGAGAACCAGTTATGTAGGTTACAGACTTGTTAACTAATTATGAATTCAACTTGAACTTGAAGCTCCACACATTAATAATTTTCATGTGTGTACACACCCAAATGACTTATGTTCATGGAGTTCATGGCACACACACCATGGACAAGCCATGTAGAGGACTTTAATTAAAGCCTGTGTCCATAGTAGCAGCTGCTGTTTTGATACTTGATATTTACGTAATATAGATAAAGCTTTTATTGTCATGCATACAGCTACAGTATGTCCATGCATGGGCTCAGAAGACACCATAAAATCCTTTGTTTGCCAACTCTAGTGCAAGTTGTAACAGTTTGCATTCATTTGGATAAACATCATAAATCTAACTGCACAAACGGAGACACTCTGTTTAAAAGAACAAATATTAAATCAGATCTGAGATTCAATAATTTGATAAATCTTTATGACATTTCACATAATTGATAAAGGTATGTAGGCGCATTCAGAGTTGCCAGTGATTAATCACATGCTTATTGAGTTGATCATGTATTTTTTTTACCACACACACACACACACACACACAGTTTCAGTGGAGTCAGTCATTCATGGAAACCCAATACCCCCAAAGGTGGCCTAATAAAACAGTAATATTTAATACAATATCAGCTGCTACTTGTAGTACTGGGAATAGGTGTGTGGTAAAGTATTAATGAAGACAGAAGAATACAAGTATAGTACTGATGATGTTAGTTTAATGCAGTCATACCTGTGTGGTGCAGAGCCCAAAGGTTGAGAAGAATGAACACTGTCCACATCTCTGAATGGAGCGCTCATGTTTTACAACATTTTCAATCGTCCGGCAGCTACTCGGCTCCTCCACCGGTCTGTCGTCTCTGCAGGCTCGGTCACCTGCTCCGCCAGTACAGCTGTCCGCTATTTCTCCACACGGGCTAAAGAGAGCAGCTCTAAACAAGCACACACATCTCTAAAGAGGAAGTGTGGATTTAGACGGAATGGTTGGACATCAGTGACTGCCAGCCGGTAAAACCGAAACGATTTACAGTTAACAAGCCCCGCGACAGGTTTCCGTCTATGAGCAAAGAATGTGACCTCACTTGTTTGTGCACATTACACCTGTGCAGGTGGATGCGCGTGTCCGTGCGCGCGTCCGTCGGTGTGTACCGGGGATTGGCCGATGACAGGATATGAAGAATACTGCAAATTATTAACATGACTTGGCATAGAAGGAAGAAGCGAATTTATCCATAAAAAGTACCAAATGTTCTCCATCAAAAGTCCCTCAAAAGTCCTGAGTTTCACATTTTACATAGAAGTACATGACCAGCACAGGATACTATTTAACCTATTTTATGATGTATTATTATTATTGTTTAATAAACATTTAAGCGTGTTAATGGGTATTTTATAGATATTTATAATACAATATTTTTAATCTATTGTATCTCTGTTATTCTTGCCTTGAATTTTGAGAAGTCTTTGTATAGGCGTTAGCTTCCTACCTCTTCTGCATACGCATCTGTTTACTTTAAATTCATGTAGGCTATACGTGTATTTGAGTATGTAAATAAACGTGCGTCTGTATATATGTACATAAACAATAAATAGGGAGTAAAATCCTTAAAGTAGCTATAGCTGCCAGATTAGTAGTGCAGAAAAAGTCCAGTGTTGTCTAAATTTTAACTTGTCTCTTTATATATATATATATATATATATATATATATATATATATATATATATATATATAATCAGCTAACTGCTATTCAAGACCTGGATGAACAACACATTTGCCTTGTGTTTTTCCTCTTGGACCTGTTGCAAAAAGCAGACTTACCTGGATGAACTTGCAGAGTAAACTGACACTGTTTGTGCGTCTGAAGCTCATGTTTCACACGGAGTTCTGTGTAACAGACTCAACTCTATCTGTCACCACAACTCATTTCACTGGCATTCATAAAATGTACCGTAAACACCACAAGACTAATTAAAAACAACACAAAGAAAAGGCAAAAGTACTTTTATGAAGTCAATGAAGTCAATAATGACATCTGGTGGACAAAATGTGTCACTACTGTTACTGTGTCCAACTCACACAGTCGATGTTATAGCAGAGACAGAATATATTACAGAGCTAAAGAGGCCATATTTATATAGATTAATATCGTTTTAAAAAAAGACATATTTTCAATCATATATTATAGTTATCATAGTTGTTACAATTACAGAGCCATAAGAGTGACAGTTTGATGAAAAATGAAGCGGAACTGTGCAGCTTGTCTGTGATGTCTCCGGCTTGTTTTTGCAGTTGCGCGTCTCTTCGGCGCTTTGATTCCGGCGCCCGTTAGCATGTAGCTTGCTGCGTTGTTTGCGCCCATTGAAGGGAGTAAGCTGACTGATCTTTGTGATGCTTCACTAAAAAGATCGACACCTTCTGATGCAAACATGGCGCTCTCGATGGAAACGCAGCTCCAGAGCATCTTTGAAGATGTTGTGGTAATTTTACATCCTCTAGGTTTGAAGCTAAATTAGTTAGCATATCAGACAACGTTAGCATTTTCCACTAAATGTTTCCTCATGAAGCTGCTGTGCAGCAAATAAACACTTCTAACACAGCTAGACAGTGTTTGTTCCTAAATACAGTTAGGTTAGAGCTAACTATAAATATTACAGCTAAGACTGCAAGGGTTTCATCCCTGACGTTTCTTTAACGTTTCAAAACAACCTGCGTTAATTCATCAAACACTTCATTCATTGCCCATGCGCAGACTTTGATATTTACCTTTATAAATGTACTACACACTAATGGCATATCACATTTCATAGACATTGTTAACTATGCGTTCACCCACTCAGTCATATAATTTAATATTAAAGCATTTTAATTGTATCGTTGCTCCCAAACTACATGTAGAGGGACAGCCCTTGATAAAGGAGGTAGGACTCTCCTAAATCTGTGTTTGAATGACATGTAGGCAATGCACTGCACCTGCACTTAAACCCCAAAGCTGACAGGCATCTACCCAGCTGAAGTGTCCTTTAGCAAGGTGCAGTTATTGGGATCACTGTCATTAAGGAAACAAGTGGAAAGCTGTGAGATGTGACCACAGAAGTGAGATAAAGCATTTTATGCCCTCTAAAATCATCGTTTCTCTTGTTTTCCTGTAGAAAACGGAGATGATAGAAGAGGCCTTTGCTGGGTAAGATGGCTCCAAACACACACCCACATTGTGAGTGTAAAACGAATCACCGCAGGCTAAAAATATCAGTTTTGTTGTCTGTTTAGGATGTTTATGGACACTCCAGAAGATGAGAGGACTAAACTGATCAGTTGTCTCGGAGCCTTCAGGCAATACTGGGGAACACTACCGCAGGTCTGTAAAGCCACGGACTAATGATCGCATATAAGATGATGACTGGCTGTATGTTTGTTTGTTTGTTTTTGACTGCCTCCATGTCTTTCTGCAGGACTCTCATGAACAGTGCGTACAGTGGATAGTGCGGTTTATACACAGCCAGCACAGTCCCAAAAGGATCTCCTTCCTCTACGACTGTCTAGCAATGGCTGTCGAGACCAGTCTGTTGCCACCCAGGTACACACACACACACATGCACACATACACTTGCACACTCTGGGGCTTGACAGAGTCTAATGCTATCCAGTTAATTTGGTAAGATTTATTGAGATGTTTGTTTTTGTCACAATATCACTGACAGCTCTTGCCTTAAGGGATAATTAGAATAGATGAATCACCTTTATAGATCTTGATAATTTTATTATTGAAAGTATTACATGTGATTTTTATCTCTCTCTTTAACATGTCTCTGCAGTTAATCTGTTAATCTGCTGTGTGCTGGCACTCTTATCTATCATGTCTGTTATTTGTCTTAATCATCCATCTAATGAATCTCTGTGTGTGTCTGAAGGATGGTGTGTGTGGCTCTGATAAGCTCAGACAGTTTGGAGTGGGAGAGGACTCAGTTGTGGGCGTTAACTTTCAAACTGATTCGCAAGATCATTGGAGGCGTGGACTACAAGGTGACACACACACACACACACACACACACACACACACACACACACACACAGACACACACACTGCTCAGACAGTTCATCAACAAACTCAATGATAAGACGCTCTTGAATTAAAGAATTAAAAATCCTCTCACCCTTTGCTTTGTTGTTTTTTATGATTAGTATTTGATTACTTTTTGGCACTGTCAGAATATCAAACTTATCTTTGGTTTTCATCTCACAATTCCATTATGTAATCCAAAATTTTCAAGACACTTGTTGCCTTCATCTTAAAAATGTCCATTGCAGTTTTTTTGCTCAGTTTTTCATCTCTTCTTAACAGACAGCCTTTGAAGTCATCTGATTTGTTTTCATGTGAAATGTCTCAGGGTGTTCGAGATCTGTTGAAAGCTGTGCTGGATAAAATTCAAACCATTCCTACCACTGTCAGCTCAGCTATAGTCCAACAGCTTCTGGCTGCCAGAGAGGTATTTTTCTGTTAATCTTATCACTTATTAAATATAACTATATGTGATTCTTTACTTTTTTCTTTCTGGTCTGGATCATTGTCTGTAAACATACCACATCTATCACTTTAATGTTTTACTCTGTGTGTATTTCAGGTGGTAGAGTATATCCTGGACAGAAATGCCTGCCTTTTGCCAGCCTATTTTGCCATCACAGAAATCAGAAAACTGTATCCAGAGGGACAGCTGTCACACTGGGTGAGTGTTGGTTTCCTGTGTCTGTGCGTGCCCATGCGTGCGGCCATGCGTATCTAACAAATTGTTCTCTTTTATCTTCTCCCCTGTCCGTCTTTATTTTCCTTCTGTCTTTTTCTCTCCCTTTTTAGATTCTCGGCAGTTTGATATCAGACTTTGTGGACAGTTTCAGACCCACAGCCAGAATCAACTCTATCTGTGGTAAGAGATACATAAACGTATTTAATATTGATCAAAAAGATAGCATGTTTTGTTGTTCTCGAGGGTACTTGTTTTTGGCAAACTACTTCTCTTCAGTGCATTCCTTTTTGAAAACAAAGTCCATAATGCAACTCACGTAAGAGCAGTGTGTGTATTTAGTTATTTCATGTGTGTGTGTGTGCAGGCCGGTGCAGCTTGTTACCAGTAGTGAATAACAGTGGGGCCATCTGTAACTCCTGGAAATTAGACCCCACTACTCTCCGCTTCCCTCTGAGAGGAATGCTGCCATTTGACAAGGTAACCTGTTCACATATATACATATATATACTACACAATCATTCATACACACAACAACAAATACAAAAGCAGTAGTAAATTGTATTTTTTCTTTTTTTTGTCATGTAGGACCTGTTTGAGCCACAAACTGGATTGCTGCGCTACGTGTTAGAACAGCCATATTCAAGAGAAATGGTGTGCAACATGTTAGGACTCAACAAACAGGTATGACGATTTCTTCGTCTACTTTTGCTCCTTTGCTTTGGTACCAGGCCCTCCACCTGCCCTCACTTCTCCTGTCCCTTCGACTTTACTTTATTGACTTTCTCCTTTCTTTTAAGTTTTTTCCACCCCCCTCTCTCTCCTTCCTTCTTTCCCCTACCTGCTCCCGCTGTTCCTTTCTCCCTTTTCTTGTCTCCTCTCTGCTGCTCCTCATCTGTTTCTCATCTTTTTCTCCTTACCTGACTCCTCTACCTCATCCTTTTCATGCCTTAGTTTGTCCTCTTTTGTTATTCTTCTGCTCTTTCTGCTTGTTTTGTTCATCTTTGCCTTTTTTTCCCTTTATTGTTATTCTTTTTGTTTCTTGTTTCTACTCTCCTCCCATCCTTTTTCTCTTTTGACACCCCTCTCCTCCCTTGTTGCCCTGGTAACACAGCTACATAAGATCATAAAGCAAGCCAGTGCTGTGAGCTTGACCCATAATGCACTGGTGTTAGTTTCCCTGTTGGGTTCATGCAGTTTCAACTCAGCCCCGCTCCAGGCAGATTGTTGCTAACAGAATCATCTACACTGACCAGAGGTCTGGTTTTGAACAAATTACCCAGAATCCAGCTTGTCTGTTTGAATTGGCTGAGTTGATGCTAACTGTGCTGAACAGACAGTGAACAACCAACCCGGCTCCTTAGTCACCACTTTCTCTCTCTCTGTCTCTCTTTTTTCCCCTCTCTGTTTCTTTCTCCTTCTTTCTTTGTTTCTCTCTCTTCTCTCTCTCTTTTGTCCTCTGGTTGTGTGTTGTGTTTGTCCGTCTCTCTGCCATGCGCTCTCTAGACTCTGAACATTGCCCAGGTATGTCGTTGTTCCTCTTCCTGGTCACCCGACCCACAAACTAACCAGCCTATTGGATGCTTAGCTTTTTAGGCACGCTGATGTCATAGAAATGGGAAACTGGACCAAAAAAAAAGAAAGAAAGAAAACTTGAGATGGAGTAAAGAGAAATGCTACAGAGCTTGAGATGGTCACAGCAGGGCTTCATAGAGTTACTACTTGGTAGAAGGAGACAGATGTGGCATAATAAATACTGAGTAGGTACACAGACAGACAAGGTGGTCAATAAAGTGATAGACAGGTTAGGCAGGTTTTTCATGGATCATTAACCATGGATCATTTGTTCAGTTAACAGGATAGACTGATAGTAAATTATTCACTGTCACATTTTCAGCAACATCACTTCCTTTCACACGCTACCTTATCTCTGCTTTTAACACAGCAGAATAAGTACAGGAGCAATAAAACGTATTAAAAGAAGCCACAGATGGCCAATAATTTCTCTATATTATATTATCTGTAATATTCAGGACAAACCTTGTAATCCCAAACAAAAATAGAACCCCTGGCCTATTATAATGATGCTTTTTATAAATTAAAATAAGCCATTAGCCATTAGTAACCAGTCACCACTAAAGCTCACAGAGAGGGAGTCAGCCTGGGTTGATGTTCCATTGCCTAAGCAGCTCATTACTGCTTAAATGTATACTTGTGTTTTGCAATCTTTGAATTGGTTGTCATGTTAATATTTAATACACCTCGTTCACTATATTCTTATGTGTCAGTTTCCATAGATTGATCATCAGATTTTCTTTTACAACCCTGGATTGTTCTTAATTAAACTGAGCTAACTGACAACGACATTAGAGATTGTATTTGAGACTGAGACAGTCATCGGTTCTCTACACTGTAGTTTTGGTCATCAGAAAACAGCGTATTTAATCTCAGCCATTAGACACAGTCTGTGGTTCCAGCTAACAAGCTCAAGTGTTTCTGATTTAAAACCCTGCTGGTGACATTTCAAGTCCTGCTGCACTGCATGTGTGAATGTAGTCTGGTCCTTGCCTGTTGTTAGCGAGGTCCTAATGTGTCTGACCTATATGCTGCTTTCTGTTGTGCTGATCTGGGCAAAACTACTCAATTTTGACTAATACAGCACCACAAGCAACAAAACTGAACAAGTGCATTACAGTAGTTGGTGTATCAGGAAGTCGACGGGTCAATTTATCATTATCAGTGTATTTATTTTTAGGTAGCATCATGAGTCTTGATGATTTTCTGATTGTCATGTCTTCTGCTTCCAGTCTAAACTTAATTTTGATGCTTTGATGCTGCGGTGAATCTTATTCCTTTGCAACTTGTGTCATCCAGCCATTTAATTGCCTTCGCAAAAAATGATAATGGCTCCCTAAATTAGTGGCTTCTCATTTGTAACATTCCCGCACTGCTAAGTTTTCATTCCTTTGTAAACTTATCTATCCTCCAGAGTCTCTCCAGTTAGAGATGGAGAGATATTTTTGTAATTACAAGCTTGGACAGCAGCGAACAGATTTAAATTGCGTGAGCACAGACAGCTTCAGGAATGGAAGACATGGCAAAGTGTGGATTACAGAGCCAAGAGCTCCTGACGCTTATTTCTTGTCTTGTTTTTTCCTGTTATGATCAGTGTTTTGCCCAGGTCGGCTGAGCGATTCTGACTGGATGAGTGTACTCTGACCTGTGTTGTGTGATGTTGGTTGATTATTGCGAGTGGTTGATGACGTCTTGTGATTTTTTTTTTTTTTTTTTTCCTTCAGGTTTTTACCTGTTGCATCGTAGTTATTTATTAACACGAATGAGCTTCTGTTTCATTTATGGACTGGTTGTACAGCAGACATTTATTTTGACCTGTCGTACCAGGAAACTCCCAGGTGTACTAATGAGTGCTGCACCCCACTTAGGGAAGGTCCTGCTATTGTGTACTGTGCTGCTGCTACCACTGTTACTGGGACACTTAATGGAACTGAGCCATTATTCCTGTTATTAAGTGCACCTGTGCTTTGGCCTGTGCATTCAAAATGTCTGCTGTGCAACGAATCTATTGCAAACCAGACTTGTATATGCCAGCCACTAAACGATCAGAGTGAATGAATTCAAATGTGTAGTCTCATTTGTTTGGATATTTTCCTCAAAACATCGCACTGAGTTAAATAATTTAGTATGAAGACTGAATTTCACTCAGACACTCAAAAATAAATCACAGACTTCTACTGACTCATAGAGTTTGAACTTGGATGACTGAGTCATGTGCTGCCTATTGAAACAGATGATGTTTAACCCTTTCATCAATATATTCTTTATATTTAGTCCCAGTCTGAAATTAACAGTGGCAGAAAAGTGACATGTTTACTTATTTAAGAACTGACGACCAGCAGAGGCAGATGGATACTTGTCTTTGGAAAAAATATGGGTTGAGAGACACTTAAATTGTTTCCCCAATTACCTTAAAATACATTTGCCCTAGATACACATCAGTATGCCACTGGCCGAGTTGTTGGTATGTTTCTAGGTGGATTATTAGCCCAGTCACTGGTATGGTTTAGGTCTAGGTCTGGGATGTAACTAGGTAAGCCACTGGGCTGTTTTAATTGTACAGTAAACAGATGATATGCCTGTGAATCCTTCTCTCTCTTTCTCTCTCTCCTTTTCTTTGTTTTTCTCTTACCCTCTCTCTTTCTGTGTGAGCATGTGTGTGTGCGTGTGTGTTGGGTCGCAGAGGAAGAGAAGTGGCGGGCCAGCCTCGCAGCTCCTCTTCTTCTTCCCAATCACACCACCTCCCCACCTTTCCAAACCTGTTAGCCTGCATGCAGGAACGCGTTGCACCATTTGGTTTGGTGTCTAGTGCTGTGCCGTGCTGTGCTGTGTCATGTTGTACTGTTTTGTTCTATACTGTGTGAAAGGGGCGTGTGTCCACACTCCTTCTGCTCTGTCACAAATGGGTGAAGTTAAGTTTCCCACCCTGAGCTAATAGGAAGTTTTTAATATCTTTAAGTCTTCTTGACATTTTGTCTGTAAATGTTCAGCTACTGTGAATGTTTTTCATGCAACTCAAACACTTGAGTTTTGTGGTAAACGCTCCCATCTATTATTGGTTTAATGGTGTCCACACAGTCATCGACTCGATCTTGACCTGCCCTCCCTGCCATTTTCGGACTTTTTCTTGATTCCCTTCCCTCCTTTCCTCTTATCCTCAAAAGTCCCTTTCACATATGGAAGTCTCAACATTGCTCCTTTAGTTGGGATGATGTAGATGATGCAGTAAATACTTGCATTATTTAATTTCAATTACTTCTTATAAAGCACATTTATCACCATTTCTCTAAGTGTGCTGGTGTTAGCCATCCTGCTCATTTTCCTCAGGCAGGATGTTCGTTACCTGTCTGGATTAGCTTGCAAGTTCACTGCTAATTAGCTGTCGTATATCGAATATCTACCCACAAGGACATGAACCTTTTTTTTTTTTTGTGATCGGTCCACTCACTCCATGTAAAAACTTCATATAAAATTGCTACAAGCTTTTTTGTTCACTGGAGCTGTAGCAGAAGACTTCCAAATTCCAACAAGGCAAATACGGGAGCACGTGCGTAGGAATAACATCACAGTAAAATTACTAGAACATTTGGAGATGAGGGTAAATGTAGAAAAGGGGCCAGAGGAAGGTTTACCCAGCTGACAGAGGCAGGAAGGAGATGCCGTCCATGCATGCAAGGGATGGGAAAGTTTCTGTGTTGTTTTTTGTTCACTGTTGGAGCATCTATTAACATGAAAATATGTGTATGAAGTATTTTAATGATGATCTTCCCCTCATTCTCTCCCTCTGTCTTTCTTCTCCCTTCCTTTCCCTCTGTCTCCTTGGACGTCTTTCCCTCTCTTTCCTTGTTTAACTTCTCCCTCTTGCCCACTGTTTCCTTTATCCTTTAACACTCCCCTGCCCCCCTGCCAGCATAAGCAGCGTTGCCCAGTGCTAGAGGAGCAGCTGGTGGACCTTGTGGTGTACGCCATGGAGCGCTCCGAGACAGAGGAACACTTCGACGCCGATGTCGGAGGAACTAGCCAGTTGCTGTGGCAGCACCTCTCCTCCCAGCTCATCTTCTTTGTGTTGTTTCAGTTCGCAAGTTTCCCACACATGGTGCTGTCATTGCATCAAAAGGTAAGAGGAGAGAGATAGCAAAGCAAGGATGATCAAATAATGTGCAATTGGTTTGATTTGATTTGTGTATAATACTCCTAAATATATTTATAAAATACAACATATCAGACTTATATATCAGAAGAAATAAAGTTATGAACTGATGTCACCCTTGGCCTATCTCTCTCTCTAGCTCGCAGGTAGAGGTCTAATTAAAGGGAGAGACCACCTGATGTGGGTCTTGCTGCAGTTCATATCAGGAAGCATTCAGAAGAACGCCTTAGCAGATTTCCTGCCTGTCATGAAGCTCTTTGACCTGCTTTACCCAGAAAAAGAGGTGCACGTCTGCCAAGAAATGATTTTGGTTTACTATGATCATTATTATAAGTATGCCCCCATTTCTTGTCTTTTGTTCCGTGTGTCTTGCGTCAGATGTTTTCTGTAGCAGTTGACTATTTTTATTTGCAGTAGTACAGCAAGTTTTGAAATATTTGTTCTATAAGTAACAACCTTCAGATTTACCGTGTTTTTTTTTCCTCCCACAACAGTGTATTCCAGTTCCAGACATTAACAAGCCCCAGTCGACTCATTCCTTTGCCATGACCTGCATCTGGATCCACCTGAACCGCAAAGCTCAGAACGACAACTCCAAACTACAGATACCCATACCACACTCTCTGAAACTACACCATGAGTACTTATCTTTAAAATGCTAGACCCTGAAATATGTACTCGAAATCAATGAATACCTCAGAACAGTGCACTTCCACATGTATGTTCTTCCTAACAACTGGACACTGAATACTGTATAAACATCTTGTCTGTCAGGTTTCTCCAGCAGTCGCTGCGTAACAAGTCTCTGGGCATGTCCGACTACAAGATTGCCCTGCTGTGCAATGCCTACAGCACTAATTCAGAGTGCTTCACTCTGCCGATGGGCGTCCTTGTAGAGACCATCTATGGAAACGGATCCATGAGGATCAACCTACCTGGCACCAACTGTATGGCATCAGGATCTGTCACCCCACTGCCCATGAACCTGCTGGATTCACTCACAGTGCATGCAAAGATGAGGTAGAAGAAAGAAAATGACACGACACAGATCATTTAGTAAAATGCAATGAATTGCCTCTCACTCAGTCTGTCTCTTTGTGCCCCTGTCTGTCTGTCTGCCTCCAGTCTGATCCACAGTATTGCCACCCGGGTAATAAAGCTGGCCCACGCCAAATCCAGCATCGCCTTGGCCCCGGCACTGGTAGAAACATACAGCAGACTGTTAGTCTATATGGAGATCGAGTCACTGGGAATCAAAGGATTCATCAGTGAGTTACAGAGACATTTTAATTCACTCAAAATGTCCGCTGTGCAGAGAAGTTGTTCAGATGCAGAAAGCACAAAGTGTAATTTGTATGCCTCGTTTCAGCGTTGCATCATCATGTTCCCGTAAGAAGAATTGTTGAGCATCACAGTGTTAAAAACACCCAGAAACACACATCTTAAACTTTAAAAAGCACAGAGTATCCAGCAGCAGGAGAAAAAATGGAAACGAAAAACTTACTTTGCATTATAGAGTTAGGCTTCATAGCCTTAAACAGTGTAAAGCAGGCTAACAGGCATATAAATAACATAAAACTAGATTTACTGAGGCATCTCCAAAGCAAAGCTCCAACTACAAAACAGTAGTCAGGCGGCAAATGAGAAAAAACAATCAGAAAGCATGCAATGTTATTTATCATAAGCTCAACTAATAATATAAACCCTGGTGGACATGGATTAATATGCATATTTATACATATTAATTCACTTTGAAGTTCTTATTCTTGCATAATCGTCTCTTATGAAGCATGATCCAAGAAAAAAAAAATCTAAATCCGTCTTTATGGATGATCTGGAACGTTTCCAGAATTTGTGTTATAACTCTTTCAGCATGTCCTAGTTCAGTTTGCCGTCGTCACTGCTCGCCCGCTGGGATTCATTTTGAGCCGACCAACTCAAACATTAATGTTTAACAGTAATTCGTCTCTCCGGGGCAGCGGACACATGTTAAATAATGTGACACACTCTGTCTGTTTAGGCCAGCTGCTGCCTAATGTGTTCAAGTCTCACGCGTGGGGAATCCTTCACACTTTACTGGAGATGTTCAGCTACAGGATGCATCACATCCAGCCACACTACAGAGTCCAGCTACTGAGCCATCTGCACAGTCTGGCTGCTGTGCCCCAGACCAACCAGAACCAGCTGCATCTATGGTAATGTGGACGCACGCATTCACATGTATTCAACATAATCACTATAAGCTGTTACACACGTGTGTTGTTTTTATTGTGTCCACCTCCACTGAAGGTAATTAAAAACCACACATTAAAAACCTCTTGCTGTGTTTGTGTCTCTTCAGTGTTGAGAGCACTGCTCTGCGGTTGATCACAGCCTTGGGGAGTTCTGAGGTGCAGCCGCAGTTCACCCGCTTCCTCAACGACCCAAAGACGGTTCTGTCAGCCGAGTCTGAGGAGCTGAACCGAGCCTTGATCCTCACCCTGGCCAGAGCCACGCACGTCACTGGTAAGATTCACTCTGGATTTACTTCTTTAGATGTTTCTTTTCTTGAGGTCTTAGTTGTTCTCTGTTGTTCTGACTTTTGATTGTGTCACACATCTTGATTATGTTTTTAAGGAGCTTGTTTCGTGTCTGTGGTTAGATTTTTTCACAGGGTCTGACTCCATCCATGGGACTTGGTGCAAAGACATCCTCCAGACCATCATGAACTTCACGCCTCATAACTGGGCCTCACACACATTGTCCTGCTTCCCCGCTCCACTCCAGGTGCGTTGTAGTTATTTAGGCATGCATGTCAGAGTTGACAAGTTCAGACTGCCAATTTATATTTATCTCAAATCAGAAGCATTCATCCTGTTGTAATAATCCTAATCTCTCTGTCTCTTACTCTCAGGCGTTCTTCAAACAGAACAACGTCCCACAGGAGTCTCGATTCAACCTGAAGAAGAACGTGGAAGAGGAGTACAGGAAGTGGAAGTCCATGGCCAATGAGAATGACATCATTACCCACTTCTCCATGCAGGGCTCACCCCCACTGTTCCTCTGTCTGCTGTGGAAGATGCTGCTGGAGACCGACCACATTAACCAGATCGGCTTCAGGTTTGGTGTCTTTATTGTTTGTCTCTACGGATACACCTTTACAGAACACACATTGTCACACACATTGTACATACAGTCAGATAAAAGTGTACGTATGTTTGGACACTAGTATTTTTAAATGTCAAATTAAAAACAAATGAACTTACAAATTCATTTTTCAATGTGCCACATGACACACTACTGAGTGTGGTTTGATGATGTGGTAATGATGCATCTCACCACTGATGTTCTGGCATTTTAAATTTACACTAATTGACTCGAGGAGGAGGTTTTCCCAAGTCTCTAAATAACATCTGTAGCTTAATTGATCCAGCGGGAACTGTTTTCGTGGGATGATGAACGACGCGTACCCTGATTGTTTTGTCCCTCAGGGTCTTGGAGCGTATCGGGGCTCGTGCGCTCGTGGCTCACGTGCGAACATTCGCAGACTTCCTCGTTTATGAGTTCTCAACGTCAGCCGGCGGGCAGCAGCTCAACAAGTGCATCGAAATACTCAACGACATGGTCTGGAAATACAACATAGTCACTCTGGACAGACTCATTCTGTGTCTGGTGAGGAGAAACTTGCATAAAGAGGAATTTATCTACTGCAGGACGAGGTCTGTGTGTCTCATTTCTTCTTTCCTCTTTGTCCAGGCGATGCGCAGCCACGAGGGCAACGAAGCTCAGGTTTGTTACTTCATAATCCAGCTGCTGCTGCTGAAGCCCAACGACTTCAGGAACCGGGTCAACGATTTTGTCAAGGAGAACGCTCCTGAGCACTGGCTGCAGAGTGACTGGCACAACAAGCACATGAGCTATCACAAGGTACGCATAGAACAAAAACTCAACAGTTCAGTCTAAAACAGGGAAATGAGAGAAACACAGGTCTTAATATTAATGTTTGATGATTCTTCACCAGAAATACCCAGAGAAGCTCTACTTTGAGGGCCTCGCAGACCAAGTCAACCCTCCCATGCAGCTCCAGCCTCAGTACCTGCCAATCTACTTTGGCAATGTGTGCCTGCGCTTCCTGCCCGTCTTTGACATCGTCATCCACCGCTTCCTGGAGCTTCTTCCCGTCTCCAAGTCTCTGGAAACACTGCTGGACCACCTGGGAGGCTTGTACAAGTTCCATGGTGAGTAATTTGAGATCTGTATGAATGAAAGAGAGAGCAGGTTTAGAATAAGAAAAAAGAGGAAAAAGAGGCTGAACGGCGTAGAATGAAATGTGAAGGCTATTGTTTGTGCACACTGATGTGTGTTACTGCTTTGTTTGTGTGCAGACCGCCCAGTCACCTACCTGTACAACACACTTCACTACTACGAGCGACACCTGAGAGACAGAACCAATCTGAAGAGGAAACTGGTGCACGCCATCATGTCTTCACTGAAGGTAAGCAGAGACACACGCACATGAGGTCTTATTTATTAAAACCGCACATCTGTCATACCATGCCGGTCTCATTTTATGTTGTTTTTCTAGGACAACCGTACACCAGGTTGGTGCCTCAGTGAAACCTACCTGAAGTTTGGCATGAACCCGAGAGAGGACAACGTTTGGATCCCCGATGACACGTACTACTGCAAGCTGATTGGACGCCTGGTGGACAATATCCTTTATTAATCTCTCCCTGTTGGCAAATGGAGCTATTACTGTTGTCTATAACTGTCCTTGATGCTGGCTAATAAAAAGTTACAAGCCTCCGGGGTACCTGAATAACACATTTACCTCACTGCCAATACTTCTAGTCTCCCTAAATGTCTCTTTGCTTTAAGGGCAAAGGCTGTTACATCTGTAGTTAATTTAATCTAAGCTAGTGTAGCTGTTACAACAGAGAGGAGTTATTGAAAAACAAGATGGAAGAGTCTCAGTGTACATCCATGAGACATGGACGTCCATGCCATCTAAGCCCTTATTGAACCTCGTCTGCTCATCCAGTGACCTATAGCCCTCCTTAACTCCCTCTCACCAATGGCTGGAAAGTCACCGGGTCCCTTCCCCAATTGCGACTGGAGGTTCAATGAGTTCCCCAACCCTGCGGCCCATGCCCTGCACGTCACCTGTGTGGAGCTGATGGCTTTGGCCGTGCCAGGAAAAGATGTTGGCAACGCTCTGCTCAACGTGGTGTTGAAGAGGTACAGTAAAAAAAAACAGACTGATTGATCATATTCGTAATGATAAAGTTTATCTTGAGCACTTTGGTCGCCGTCTGTTCTTAGTCATTTTTGGATGTGTGTACTTGTGATGTAAGAGTTTGAGTTATTGATGAGTCACGCCGTGTTCTCTTTCACCTCTTAGCCAACCTCTGGTTCCCAGAGAAAACATCACAGCTTGGATGAACGCCATTGGGCTTGTGATAACTGCACTTCCTGTAAGAAAAACACTCCACAGTCTTTTATTATTTCTTGAATTCACATCGAGCTGGTTCACCCTGACCACCTCCACCTCCCGTCTTTCAGGAGCCCTACTGGATCGTTCTCCACG
The DNA here is from genome assembly GCA_033000465.1 of Sciaenops ocellatus. Lineage (NCBI taxonomy): Eukaryota > Metazoa > Chordata > Actinopteri > Sciaenidae > Sciaenops > Sciaenops ocellatus. The sequence goes on from CP136886.1 coordinate 10,831,800, forward strand.
ACCGCATCGTGTCTGTGATTGGCTCTCCGGCACTGACATCAGAGACGGAGTGGGCGGGTTATCCCTTCGCCTTGCTGGACTTCACAGCCTGCCACCAGAGCTACAGTGAAATGAACTGCAGTTATGTGCTAGCATTAGCGCACGCCGTCTGGCATCACTCCTCCATCGGACAGCTGTCTCTGATTCCCAAGTAAGGGCTCAGTCTTATTACTCTCCTCACTCATTCTTTGTGTCTTTCTTTATGCTCTTTCGCCCACATATCATGCGTGGTTGTCATGTCATCGTATATTTGTGTGTCTGTAGATTCCTGTCAGAGACGCTGAAGCCCGTCGTCCAGACAGAGTTCCAGTTACTGTACGTGTATCACCTGGTGGGGCCGTTCTTGCAGCGCTTCCAGCAGGAGAGGACACGATGCATGTTGGAGGTACACATCGATGTTTTACCATAAATTATTAGATCACAAATAAATGTTTCCTTTTAACTTGTGTTTTGTTTCTAACTTTGTGTTTGCGTATTTCAGATCGGCGTGGCCTTTTATGAGATGCTCCAGGCGGTGGACCAACACTGCCAACATCTCAGCTACATGGACCCAATCTGCGACTTCCTCTATCACATCAAATACATGTACACTGGAGACAGTGTGAAGGAGCAGGTGAGAGTGTGTGTTTTTTAAGTGGAAAATGAATCATAAATCTGATCATGCAAGATTTTTTTAGACAATAATTAGATCATACAACAAAATAAAGAGATGAAAAACTAACTTCATCACCTGGACTTTGAGTAAGACGACGTCTAAGAATTCACAGCTCTTGAGGAGACAGTTTTGTGTTTTTAGTTTGAATCTGTCACCTCCTGTGCAGCAAGACCCACCAGTGTCCAGACCTGACACCAGAGTTAATTAGAGGAGATGAAATTGTAACTCCACTTTGTGCTGGAGGTGTGCTTAAATTGACTTTTCACATAATTTATTTACTAAGACAAAGCTACAGAGCAAAGTCACGGCATACAAGTCATGTTACATAAATGAATGTGGTGCATGTTGACCTGAATCATAATTATTCTACTCTACAGGTCAGTTTAAACACAAACAACAATACAATACCGTCTATCTGTTTACCCATATATGTTCTTTATGATGTCCAGGTGGAGAAAATCATCATGACTTTGCGTCCGGCCATGAAGCTGCGACTGCGCTTCATCACACACAGCAGCAAGATAGAGACTTCATCGTCTGCTGCGACCGCCGCCTCCGCTTCTTCCGCCTCCTCCTCCTCCACCCCGCAGCCCCCCACCTCCTCACTCTCGTCATCCTCTGCCGCTGCCTCACCCTCCTCCACACAACACTCGCACACACCTATGTAGGTGGCCTGAGTAAACACAGCAAGCACAGAGGTGCAATCATGACGGTGGACTACCTTCACACATCACAGTTTTCGAAACATTTTTGCCATCAGTTGTTCCGCTTGACTTGGATTTTGCTCTAAGTGAGGATTAAAAACGATTATTGTACTTTTATAACAAAGAACCCTCGAGAGCTGATTGTTTTCCCTGAGCCTAAATCTCCATCTTAAGTGCATAAAAACTAATTCCCAAATCTCAATTTGTCACAAACCCAGACTGATTTTGCTGTCCATGAAATTCTAAATGAATCATACTAGAAAGTCTCTGAGGTGAAGGAAATCCTGCAAAAACTAGATTATGATACCAGGCATGTCTATGAAACTGTACAGTAACATGCAGCTCTCAGAGAGTTGCAATAACAGTGTTTGTTGTTACTATCATGGCGTCTTTTTATTTTTCTGTTTGTAGTGAATTTTTATATTGTAGATTATTATTACTTCAATAAAAAAAGATTTTGGTAATCTGCGTTCAGATTTTTATTGATTATTCACTAGTGGACCACACATGAATTTAGCAAACGAGGCCCAGGATGATGGGGATTTTTTTTTTTCTTCCAGTGGACGTCTCGACTCGTTTCGTCTTTGCAAAATGCCTTTTTGTTCATGTTGCCTTGGAGATTGTGGTGTGAGTACTACACTACTCACTACTCTATACTACTCTTGTTAGTTCAGTTCACCCTTGTCTCTCATCTTTTTCTTCAAGAGAGCCACACTCAGGCAGGTCATGACCTAGATGATCCCAATTTCTGAGAACATTGCGTTAAGCTGCTGTGTCATAGATAAATACAATGTAATACCATAATAGCCTGACACCAGTAGGGGGAGTTCAACATTTACAGTCACTCTCCTCCTCACAGATAGACCTTATATTACTGGAGTTCAGACAGAGGGACATGATAGACCCTGTTGGCCCCATTAGATTTTTTCCTGTCACTGGGATATCTCTAAAACATCTGAGCAGATATCCATTGGTGGAAAGGCCAGCTCTGAGCCAAGAACAGTTAGGATTTTGGCGGTGAGTTATGTCTGGGATTTTTGCCATTTGACAATTGGCAATGAAACTAATGTTGAGAGAAAGACTGGATTCCAAATCCCAGGGATATATTTGTTGGGTCAGTAAATCAAATTAAAATTGATGTAGTGCCTTTGGGTGTTACAGCAAACTGGAGAATTGAGGCATTGGTGATGCTTTGTCATCTCATTCTGCCACGAACAATCAGTATTCAGATCTGCTTTGTTATTAAACCTGTTGTAATGTCACATGTTGTGGATTAAGTAAAGAACATTTTTGCTCAAGCAAGCAGCTCATTCCAAGCTATAAAACACATTCAAAATGTTAAAGGGTGTATCTAGAGTTAGTGTTTAGTTTGTCCATTGTGGGCTACTGTAGAAACATGGCGGACTCCATGGAAGAGGACCCACAGTGTCTGTAGAAAGTGCTTGTTTGAAAGGAATTAAAACAATTCTTATTTTCAGGTAATTATACACTAATAAAAACAGACTTATGCATATTATATTATATTCCTGCCATAGTCTGTAAATGTAGCCACCTGAATGTTACACAGTGGAACTTTAAATACATTATAGGTGCTTCAGTAGTTGTGCTAGCTTTCCACAACTTTTATGTTAGTTGAGACAATGACATGACAATGTTTATTTTAAATTGTGAAGAAAAAAAAAATCAATTCTAATTTCAACAATACTACAAACTCATGACATGCATATCAGCCCCCTTACTTTGCCTGTAGTGGAAGTCAGCAAATGTTAGCATGCTAATCTATGACTGTAACATGCTATACGCTAGCATTTTAATGTCACTGCGAGCATGTTAGCATGCTGATGTTTGCATTTAGCACAAAGCAGCCTCACAGAGCTGCTAGCACAGTTGTAGACTCTTAGTTTGTTAACAGTGCCGTTGATAGACTTGGTATTTTGTTTACGTGCCTTGCTCAAGATGGGACCTTTTATGTTTTTCACATGTTTAGAACCCGCTATAGGAGAGGGTGAAACAAGGGGCGACTACAATACAAGATACCACTAAATCATACACATTGGTCCTTTAAACCCGCTGTAATCAACATTTTCAAAGTAATTTATTAATTAACAATGTGAAAGAGATTGTTTATAGTGATGAACCAACACCGTTCGATATTACATTTCACATGATCGTTTATTATATCTGACAAATAATAAAATTAATTGAAATCAAATCGATCGCTTTACAGAGATTTATAGTTTCAGCTCAGTGTTGTCTGGGCCACAACTTTACTGTTTTGGTTTCCTCTCCCTGTCTCGTGTGCATTTTTGGAGCTTAGAGACTCACTGTATACTTGTTCAGCACCAAACAGCACACAGACACAGTTAGCAACTACGTGGTGAACATAGTGGAGCATTTACCAGCTAAAGATCCAGATATTTCCCTCAGGAGTTGAGAGAAGACCAAAAACATAGTAAATACTAGACTTGCATTCATCAGGTGGCAGAAATATGACTCCAAATGAATGATTATCTTGCTCCATAACTGCCACTCTATCATCTTTAATTAGTGATATATTCACTGATGTGCACCAAGTGGTCCCTCTATGAGCCCCTCATCGTCTCACATGGAGGTTTTCATTACCCTCAGCACAACATTTGAATCCTTATGGAACTCGGGTATTTGCGTTAAAGAAAAACAATAACGTTAGGAGAGATGATCAATCATTCGTACTTATCCACTCTCGATTACATTACATCTTCACGGGTCAGCTGTAATTGTATTAAATGAACATTATGCATGCTGCTACTTAAGTACATTAGAGACCTGAAGATCTCTTGTGATTTCCATCATGATGACACTGCAAATTCAACTCGTCGTCCTTGCCTGTAGCCTTAGAGGGGAGCGGCTCCATGTTGAGAGACATTGATTTTAGCTTTCTGAACACCAAGCTTGATATCACTGTTCCTCTTCATTAAAGTTTCATACACACTAGGTCAACCGTAACTTAATCACATCACAACTAATGCCATGTACTCTGGGCGTTTAATCCCATTCTGCTTTCTTTGTGTGTATGAGTCATCACATGGTCTCTGTATAAGGCCCGGCTGAGATGTAGGTCATCTCATGTGCTGTTGGGCCCGTGGCGTACCCATTAAACTCAGTCCCTAAATGTAACGCGGCAACATGTAGGCCTGTGGATGGACGGGGAGTTTTATATCTCAGCATGCTTGAGTACACATATGCTGTCGTCACATATGTGTGTTTCTGTTTCAGCTCTGCTAGAGTTGCGTAGGATGCCGAGTTTATATATAGCATAGCTGTATAAAAGGCTCAGGAGCTGTAGATGGACTGCTGTACAGCATGAATTCATCTTCAGTCACAGAGCTGCTCTTGTCATTCTGTTTCTTTCACTCTCTTTTTTTAAAAATTAGAAACAACCATCATCCCACCCAGCCATAATAAAACAAAAAAATATCATAGAAACTACATTCACAGTTAGAGAAAAAGTCTAAAAATCTGTTCCAATAAAAGATTACTTCCCACTCACAACCAAAATACTTGTAAAAGGATGTGATTCTTTCATAAACTCATCTAGGCTCCTTGCCACACATTGGATATTCCCTCATAAGGAAACGTTAGTAGTAATATCATACCATATTGTTAAAGTAGGTGGATATATTTCAAGACAAACAACACAAGCAAAGTGCATTTTTGTGGCTTTATCAGTCCACCACTGGTCCAAACTGATTATCTCAATAACTATTGCCATGGGAATTTGTACAGACATTCATGAACCCTCCTGACTTTGCTGATCTCCTGACTTTTCCTCTAGTTCCTCCACAAGGTTTGGTTCAGAGGAAAATTCAAGGCTCCTGGTGGATAAATTTTAATTACTTGACTTTTTAGCTAGCACTGTCATTGTGTCATATGAGTTTGACCAATATTTTAGTTTATCACCAAATACCTGCAAGAATAATCTAAAAATCAACAAAGACGTGGATCATCGGTGGATCTGTAACGGTGCCTACCTGTCAATCAGCTAAATGTTGTGACCAGAATGAATGAAAATAAGTAGTTTCTGCCACTTATGGCACTCTGCAGGACATGAATCATCATATTTGCTACATATTTCAGAGTTACATGCAATTGATTGATTCTTACATTTTGTTTTATGTGGTTTGTTGCAACATTGCAACAAGTCTAGTCTTCTAGGTGAACACAATTGTTCTCCCAGTTCTAAAGTATTTAAAGTTTACTGGGTTGTATCAGTAAGCAAAAGAATATTAATCTTTCTGATACTTTCAGGTGTAATTCTCTGATGAAAACCCTCATTTTACACACTTAACTAGATCTTTATACTCAAGTTACAGTCATGAAAGGTTCCCCTGTATAAAGAGATATCATCTTTGTCCTCTGTGTTTATTTCATTCTCGAAGAGGCACAAAAAGCCACACACACGCCAAGTAAACTCAGTACCACAGTCACAAACAGTCTGCACACTCAAGCATTTCCTCCATCCTTCCTTCACGTTCAATTATTGCTAAATGGGAAGCTCTGAGCTAAACACCCATAAACAAACACAGACACAGAGCACTCCAACCCTCCACCCCCTCATCTGGAATCGCCATGGTAACCAAGCACATTGGAAGGCGGGGGTGTCCGGTGTGTTGCCTGCCTCTTCCGACTTGAAGTATATCAGTGTGCGTGCACATGTGGTGCTCTCCTAACCCCATCAGTCTGAATCCTGTCTGACGATATTTGACAGAGGAGAGGATGTGAGGGTGATGAGAAGAGAACAGGTGAGAAGGAAGAAGGGGAGTGAAGCCGAGAGGACTGATAAGGTCGACAAAAGTGACAGCAGAGGTGTCCGCTGTGTCTGGTGTTGATTGTTGTCCATGTGAACTGTGAAACGAAAACACCTGTACCGTGTGGGAGATTCACTGAAACCAGGCTAAGATGGGATTCATCTTACAATTATATGTGTGTATGTGTGTGTTTGGAGAATGCAGTATGGAGTATAATGATGCCAGAGAGGAAGCAATTACTGACATAATTATCATTAACCGCAGAGTAATTAGGATTACAGCGGAGGACAGAGACAGATGGACAAGGACAAAGAGAGCAGCATCAGGTTGTTTTTACTAGTTGCACTCAAATGACACAAATATATTGTACTAATAAAACAATGAGAATACAACATATATACAATGTGAAGCATCAAATGGAGGAGTCCTGCATCTTCACAGACGGACATAAATGCATATTAAATAGATAATCAAGCAATAAAGAGGACTGAAAAAGTTTTAAATAACATTAAATATTCACGACTAAATAAGCAACGATCATAAAGTTCAGAAAAATAATTTATTAAGAGCTTCAGCAGGATTGTGTGAGTTTATCTGACAGTGCAGGCGAAAAGGGAAAACAACCCCCGCTACTGTCATTATGTTCTGCACAGAAGTACGTGACATCCCCTCAATTCCCCACAGTCCCGCCCACAAAAACCAGAGAGGAAATCTCAGAAAGATACAAAAATGTCAAATACCCCAAACTGTTTAAACTGTTGGCAGAATAATTAGTGCTCATGTGAGAACACATCGCTCATCGTAAGAAGCTGTTGGAGAAAACAGATTTTTCGCACCACTAAGTGCAAATGAACTCTTAGTAATGTTTTAAATTTTTGGTCTTTCTGCATAGCTTACGCAGCACTATTACACATGCTATTTTACTGTTTTTCACTGTGCAAACACTTTGCAAAGCAAAGTGACAGAAATCTATAATCAACATGCAAATGCATTTTGCAGCTGTATGCAAATGTGAACTGTTGTGTGATCTGCAGGTCGCTGATTGCCGGCGGTCTCCAGCGGATTGGAAAACTTTCAATCCGAAAGTTCATCTAAACTCTAACTGTGCATTTATGAGTGAACTGATGAAACTGAAAAAAAACATTAAACATTTCCAATTAGAAATCTGAGGGGTGAATACAGCAGAGTAGAGATTCAAGAACAATATTTTCGTGCTGGACTGACGCAATGACCGGTGTCTTAATCATCACACACTCCACCGAGCAGATACTAAAAGTGAGTTAAAGGTATTTTATTTTCAGTGCTGGTGACTAATATCTATGACTATAAACCATTTTAAATTCACTTTGAAGGAGTCCCACATACTTAGCAGCATGTGTGTGCGTGGCCAGATGGTGTGACGATGAATGGAGTGGACAGCATCCTCACCTTCATTGCTGATGATTAAGGGAGCGGAAAACAACATCCTCCTCCTCACTATACTGTTGCTAGGTGAGTTTTTAAGGTTGAAAAATGTCCAAGGACAAATTGAATATTTTGAACACTGGAAATACTGCTGTGAATAAATAATGATTATTGTGCAGAATGTTCAGAGAAATTATAAAGACAGACATCCCACCATGAAGTGAGAAATACAGTCTGTCCTTTTGCGCCGAGCCAATCTCTGACCAAAACAAAGCTTGAAACATATTCCACAGCCTGAGCCGGGTCTGTTTGTCTGTTCAGAAGAGGTTTGGGTCTGTTGGGGCCACAGTGCAGCTGGTGTGTGTCTGCACTCCGGTAAACACTTCTTTCTGGGTGCACTCTGCCCATTTGTGGCTTTGGAAGTTTCTCCTGCAATGTCAACAGTTAGCCAGCAGCTGATATTTGCTGATACTTGATGCATGTGTGCTCACGCTGCGTGGGTGGTAATGTTTTGGTACATTTGCAAGTGTGTGTCTTGCTAATTGGGGCAAAACCTTCGAGCAGCTTTTATAAATTTGGAAGTTTTGGTCGCAGTGATTTTTTTCCTGATTTAGGCAAAGCAGAGAGAAGACTTCTGCTCATTCACACATATCTCACCCATAGTTGGTAACAACACAAAAACACACACACACAGGACTTTCAAAGAGCAATTTGCTTGTGTCATTTCCCCACAGTGTAAATTGCAGCGGTTATTAACACAGAGTCAATGTGAATCTCAGTTTGAGGCTGCTAGGACAAGATGAGATTGACAGATGAACCTTCAGTAAATCCTCTGCTTCCTCTTTGAATGTCACCATCTTCCTGTTTCTAATGACAGTGTGCATCACATGAATCTACAATGAACACACAAACAAACACCACAATAAAATCTCAGGCACAGAACACACACACAGTTTTTACATGAATTATAAATCACTTGTATTTTACATTACTACCAACCACCTTCCAAAACATGACGCAGTTTGATTGTTTTTCTACACTCCAGTCAGCAGCATGAATATGACCTTGCAAAGATTTGAAGCAGCCTTTTAATGTCAGTGTTACATTGACAATGATTTCTCATTAAATCAACGCTTTACCAAGAAGTCTTTTCAAAACAATTCCTGCATTAATTCTGGCCAAAAATAAAGGCACTTATATGTTCACTTTTATGGATTACATCAGCATCTTGCACAAGTCTCAAGTGTCTGTAAGTCGATGTTAATGTGGTATTGCCATGAACTGAAACCAAAGGCTGACCTGAAGGTAGAAAATCAATTGAGTGAAGTAAGTAAGTATACACAGTTGGTAGTTAATGGGCTAAAACAAAACCTTCATTACAGCCCTTAATCTGTTCTTGTGGCTCGAGGAGAAACCAAATGGAGTCTGGCTTTGCTTACTATGTTAACATGGTCACTAATTATTCAATCTAAATTTCACTGAGTAAATACCCAGAGACTCTAAGACATAACATAAGTGAATTTGATGAAGATGATATAATTGGTGTAGTTTGTATATAATTTGTACACAGATGTCACTTCTGTAATCTACCCAAAGCCTAATATAATTTATTATTGTTAAGGTCACTTACACAAGAAAAATCATTTTGACTCAGAGGCACAGATTATTTATTTACAACAATCCTATGTTAAAACTATTTCTGCTTCCAAGAACACAAACAATAACTTTCATTTATAATACTTAAGATTTCAGTCCAACGCCTCTGGTTCCTGGTGGTAGGAGCAGTTTTATAAACAGGTCCCAGAGTTATGTTCAAGACGACACGTGTGTTGACCACAAAAATGCAACAGAAAGAGGCACCTCATTTATCTGTTTCCAGTGAAGCCAAACAAACCATGTTACTGGAACCATTGTTTCAATAAGAGGACTTAAAAGGACAAGGACATTCTCTGAGAGGATAATCACTTTTAATGCCTTTGTTTAACAGTCACAATAAATGTTGTAAATTAGGGAATGACAGGCAACAAAGGTTGGATGTGAACTGGGGACTTTGCAGTTTGTGGTAATAACACTTAGGATTAAAAGGGTACTTCCACATTATGTGAAATATATGCATGCATCGTCATGGCATATGTTAAATTCATGCATGCATCATCCTGTAAATCTCTTGTACGTATGCAATTTGAATCCAAGAGAAAGGCAGAATCCGCCAGTGACAATGCAAACTCTTAAGGATGATAGATTAAAAAGTTGGGGAAGCCTATCAATACAAATTGATCTGTCTAGCATCCTGCTGACTAAAGAAAGAAAGTGTCATGTGCATCTTTACAGAACCCAAACACATAAATCCACATTTATTCATCCACAGAAAACAAATAAGCATCACACATTTCTTCGCACACACAAAAACAATTCACTCAAATAGACTGTCAACATCCACCACGTCTTACGAAATCTTTGCAAAGACTTTTGTCAGACAGATAAAGAAACATTCAAACCCCTTCATGTGTTTAACAGCCGTCACTGAGAGCATCCTCCTTTATTTACACAACCTGCCTCAAAAACATCCCTGGCTGGATGGAAATTCAATTCATTAAAATGAGTGCTGCTTGTCAGTACTCACATTGCTGCACTTTGACCCCCCCCCCCCCCCCCCCCCCCTGCTGTGTTTTTTATGGTTAATTTATCATGTTTATACGTATAATGGACTGCTGATGTGTATGATGTGTTTGGATTGGGCCACTGAGTCTGTGCTGATTACAAGGCTGTGCTGAGAGAAAAACGGACCAGCTGCATCCGTCATCACTAAACCTGAACACCAAATCGTGATGTGGCTCAGGATGTTCAATGTTTACATGAAACCTGGGTGTTAAATTACACTTAAACAACATATTCTCCACAGTGTGATAAACCAAACCTCCTCTGCTGTGATAGGAAAACCACAAAGCGGTTTGGAGGTGACACGCACAGAGTTGCTGAATGTTTTCTGTCTAACTACCACTCCTTTTTAGGCTTCCCCAGCCATCGTAGCTTGTGCTAACTACCCAAAACATTACTTAAAGCATGCATTATAAACCATGAATCAGTACTGCTGGGCTAGACCCACCTGTCAGCAGGTGTTTATCACAGCAAATTAAGAGAAAATGGCTTTTGGGGGAGTTTAGAAAGTGTCATTACCGTTTGTCAGTCCATTGTTTACAATGCTGTGCAGTATGTGAGGTGACAGAGTAGTTTATCACAGCTGCAGGCTCTGAGGCTAATTGTTCCACTTTAAAACACCTTGTCTATGGTGACATTTGTCCTAAACAGAGAGGACAGCACAGTGTTAAAATACTATATTATAATTCAGTGTCCATTGAGGATTTATATCCTAAGCAATGCTTCTTGTTTTTTTAATGGAATAGTTTGGCATTTTAGCAAATATGCTAAGCGTTACATGAGAAGAGAGATGCCACGCTCAAGTTTGTATGCTAAATAAGATTATATTCAATATTCAAATGTAAGTTGCACATATATGTGTTTAGATTTTGACAGTCAAATGTTGGTGCTAATCCTCCGCCTGGTTGAAATTCGGTGAAGTAAGTATACAACAGCCATACTTGAATAGCGACAACATTACTCTGCTGAAAGTAGTGCACTACACGAGGAAGTACATATTGTACACAGAGTACTACACAGAAGTGTTCTAATGGAAGTACCTGAATTGAGACACAGCATAGGTAGATGCTGCCAGTCTGTATGCTAGAGCAGAACATTGATGTAAATAAATGATAAATGCAGTGGTGCACAACCTGCAGTATTTGGCCCTGAAATAAAGTTGAACTGCAAAGCAGCATAACATGGAAATACTCAAGTACAGCACCTGAGAAATGTACTCCACTGTTACACAGTATAGGGAAAAGTTAGGTTAGGTTATGTACTGCTGAATTTATATCCATAACAGGAGCTTTGAAAAGACATTAGTGGGCTCTATTAGTGTTTACTTCTTAATAAACATTTCTTAAGTGAGGAGCACTCTGATAAATTACTTTAAGTACTTAACTCCAAATAATTCAGCATCACACATTTTCTAATTATCGTAATATATAAGCGGAGTAGCTAAACACACATTTCTTCTGTTGAAAATAATGTGGTTTACTGGTGTTTAGAAGAGAAAGAGCTGTAATTGTAACAGACAGAGAGAATCATTCTTCCTAATAGATTCTGTGTATCTGTATGTGGGTGAGTGGAGGGAAGGGGGGCAGCTTGTTCATATTCCAGTCATGTTTGAATCACCTTGCAGCCGAGGCTCTTCTCCACAAAGAATCGCTCTCCCTCCGCCTCCCTCTGCCTGCCCTTTAATTTCTTCAAATTATTATTTTGATAATTGCCAACTTTCAGCCCACAGCCTTAGTGAGATGCTTTCTATTTTCACATTTTATTATTATTAGTGTGTGTGTGTGTGTGTGTGTGTGTGTGTGTGTGTGTGTGTGTGTGTGTTGTGCAGATTTGGCACTTACGTTAGAAAAAAAGTGAGATCCATGAGGTGATAAGTATAGTAAGCATGGCCAGACACATATATCCTACCTACTCACTCATGTTGTTTTTCAAACACACTCACACTCCTTCTCAACCACACACACACACACACACACTTTCTCATATATTTTCAAATATCTATGTGTTCAGTAAGGCAGATGGTGCCATGAGCTGAGACTAAAATAAGAAGATGAAAGAGGGTTAAAAGGGGAGAAGGATATTTTGTCTTTTAGAGCCAAAACCAGAGAACAAACCTGTGGGCTTCAAGGAGCACGCACACACACACACACACACACACACACACACACACACACACACACACACACAGCACAACACATCAGAGGCATATGGTTGTACGTGGATGCCAAGTTTTGATACTTTTCTCTTATTTTTTCATTGTTTTATTCTAAAAACAGTTTATATTATCTGATTAGTTGGTCTGGATTTTGACAGGTAGCCCAAATGTAATCATCTGTCTACTTTCCTCCAAACAAACACGAGTGTCTGTTTCACAGCTGTCGTGTTTTTTGGTTAAAGCTGCCTGATCAGCCATCATGTGAGTGTCTACTTAGAAAAAAGATTAAATTAAATTATTATAAAGTGATAAAAGTTAGCTAAATATATTCTGTTTTTGGAGGGGGCTTATAACCAGACTGAGCCTTTGTACGTGGAGCGCACACTCTCTACTAGATGATCTACCGTTCTTGTGCTCTATTCTTGTGCTGTCTTAATGTCGGATTGTGTGCAAAGTATAGGTTAAGCCACAACCCAAAACCCTGGATCCTACACTTCCCACAATGCAGCTCAATTGTGTCTTCCTGCTTGGTCAGTTGACATCATGAAGGTAACTTTCTCAAACTCTTCCTGTCTCTTTAACTGTGACTTCCTCATTTTTAGATCGTTGTCACTCACTAAGCAGCACTTGTGTTTGGACTCTGATCTGCTCTTCCAGTGAACCAGAGCAGGCTCTTATGATACAATATTCAAGGTTGAATATACAACAAACACCTGAAATGTTCAGGACTTTAGATTTCTAATGAAGTTTTGAAGTTTTCTGAAGAAGAAACATATTGTGAATGTCATGAATATTCAGCACAAGTCACATTAATGATTTCACAGCAGGTATGAAGAGCGAACAACTCACATAAGTCGCTCAAATTCAATGTTCAGTGTGGTGATGAATTCATATTTTACAGCAAGCAGTTGCAGTGTCGACCATAAAACTGACAGCCCAGACAGTAATTTCAAAAGTCATAGTCACAAAATACTTTGTGTGATGAAAATGTATTTATAGAGTTCAAATAATGTCTCCTCCATTTTCCATTAGTCTCCTATTGATGATATCTAATCAACTGTTTCCTGGTGATCCGCCCTCTAAAATAAGAGACAAACTGATAGAAAGAAAACCTCCCGTGACCTTGACTCAACTCCATGATATTCTCACTATGCCAGAATCTGTATGTTGGAGAGTTCCCAAGTGTCTTTCACATGTAATCTGACGCAATCTTTATGGCTGAAATCTAATATCTGCCAACTCCACCACGTGACATGAAGAACAAGAGATGTGACTCAGTGGAGAGGGAGCTGTAAATGGGCGACGGCGAGAGGGCAAATTCCAAAAGGACGAGCGTCAATCTTTCCTCAAGATCGTTTCCATCGTGTTGGATGATGATTGATGATTACATATTTGCCCTCAGCCTGGACTCTGGTTAAATCACGATGCCTCTGACAGTCACAGTTGGCAGGCTGTTAATTATCTACAAGTTCAGATGAATCACGCTGAATCTGCACGCATTGTGGCACTACATCACATACAGGTCAGCCGATGACTAAATCACAGTATTAGCTGTGTGAAATTACATGATTCAATTGATTCTCACATTATGAGGGGAGCTGTGAGATAAAAGAGCTTGCAGGGGTTTCACATCGGTAACACCTTGATGACCCCATTTCACATTGAGTGTGATTATGATATTGGGGAGAAAGCTCAGGGAAAGACACAAAAACAGCAACGCTTACAATGATTTCAGCCTCAGTACTGCTAGTGCAACAGGTATGATGAGGCTGCCTTCATCGCTTCTGCTTCAGACCCCCTAAATGTCAGCAGAAGGAAGAGGAAGTCATTATTGTCCGTCAAATGTCTCATTATGCTGAATGTCGATTAGACAGGCTCCAGTTTATGCTGTTTGCCTGAAACTCTGCATTATTTCCGTCCGCCGCTTTAATTTTTACATGTGATACAGCTCATGGATAAAAAAACAAACACTCATTCACTTATTAATCACTCAATATCCGCCTATCTGCCTCCTCCTGGCTTGTACCAGTCATGACAGTGCCTGCAGATGACACACTGCACCAGGATCATTAAATCACCTCCTCCCAGCAATGATGCTTTCTGTGCGGGGAGCTTCATATGACACTGCCCTTGTTTTAGAATTCATGTGAAGCCAATTACCCACAGGGAAAATACAGCTGACAAGTCCTTCTCATCTGTTTTTTTTTTTTTTTTTTTGTCACGAGACAAGGTCACAGGACTCCATGTACCAGTACGGGGTTGTCTTACCCTGACATGTACAACTAAGACAACAGGAGAGTGAGCAAGGTGACAGTCAAGCACAGTCAAGAAGTCTAATCAGGCAAAGTACCTCATGGGAGGTGGAGTTACCTGTAACCTACAACAGTTCAGCACAATGTACCAGCACTAAATCCACAGAGTCATGTTGTACTCACCACTCTGCTGCTCTGAGCTTCTCTTTTCAACAGAGATACTAATTTAATTCATCAGTTAATTCACACTTTGCCATTTTACCCTATTCGTGTTAAGCTAATGTCAATTCAACCTACTGACTTCCTGCATATATTTCACATTAAAAGGGTAAACATAGAGGAAGTGGTGAGTTTGTGTTAACCAATTAGAAATAAAAGCCTGTCCCAGTTAAAGGCCGGGGTCTCTCTTCCACTGAGGAAGTGCCAAAAACTGAAGTTCCTCAAACGGCCACTTGAGGCTTGCTACAGAACGAGTCAATCTCCATAAGCCCCCATGTTAAAATGTCCAACTTCACAGCAGAAATAAACAAGTTTACAGCCTGGTACAAAAAACAGTTTTGGTCTCTATAGCTAATTTCCCTGTTCATGACAACTGTACTGAGGATGAATTTTTATAGAACTGACCTGTTCAAATTTTATTAAGGCTTAAAGTTATGCATAATTAACAGCATAGTCTCTCTGACTGACAGGTGGGTGCTGTTACAGGTGGCTTGTCTGAGCAACAAGGCTTCATTCAGCCCATCTCAGCTCCACTACCGATCCACATCTTTGCCCATTTTTAGATTAGGCGGGAGGTGGCAGAGGCAGGACTGAGCTTCAAATCAGCTCTTGAGAAACCTGTGGGTTACATCACAGATATGTTCAATCTTTATACTCTTTATGGTTTGTACACACCTGTATAGTCCTGAGAGGAGGCAAAATAACAGGCGAAGACAGTGTATGTTTTTTGGTAAACATTTTTAAAAGTTTTAAAAGACATTTTATTGTAAAATAAGGCATGTAGCATTTAGCAATAATGCAGAAATGCTAAAAGGAATGATAAAAAATACAAATGTTACTTTTCAAAAGGAAGAATGAGTTTGTTGTTCTTGAAAATCATGCTAAAAATCTTTGATTAAATTGACTGGCTACTCTTATTTGAGGAGTTTTGTTACAAAACAGGATCTTCAGAATGTGCACGCTTCGAACACTTTAAAATATTTTGTTTTTATAAAAAGACAATAAATTTGTTCTTCAAAACGCTGCCTGGTGAATTTCCTGCTGCTTTTCCCCCTAAAATGGAAATGACATTTAGGAAACAAATGCTTCGACAAAAATTCACAATAACACTGATGTCAAAGCCTCACAATACGGAGACTGCACAGTCTTATTTCTGTCTTGATGTAAACATACTGTAGGTACACAGCACACAGACAACCTTTAACTACTGTGGACCACCTTGTACTCGGAAACACACACACACACACACTGAAATCAGGAGAAGAAGCGAAGGATATTGGTTTTGAATCTCATATCCTGTTTTATTGTTCAAATATGGCAGGACAATATATACAACACAGTACAAACAACACACCCGCACAGTCAGACATACACACGGATAAATGGACCGACAAACAGAAAAGACAAATTTGTACAGACGTTCACACACATACAGCTCCGAGTTGTCATGATTGATAGAGACAAGAATTTCTCTGGGGAACCACTGATCAAACATCCTACACTCACACACACGCACTCGCTCAGAGACAGATGAACAGACTAACCATACAGGCCAACAGGACAACCTGTGTATTAAAGGGGATTTTAAGGAGATTAAGGATCCGGTGACAATAAAAGATCAAAACGTTCAGAGTCCACCTTAAGACAGAATTCACCTTTGTTATTGACGTTTCAATGAGCCCACAGTGACAGGACTTAGGTGGATTTCACAGGGATGAGAACACATTTTCCAGCTCACATCTGTTCACACTGGAGGGAAACTGAGTCTCAGAGAAAACTGATTTACTCTATGACATAGATAACGTGAATTATGTTTCACGGTGAACGATTTTGACGTTTAACTCAATAACTCTTTAGCCACAGGTTGACATTTAAGAGACTTTGGCAAATCTCACAGCAAAATGAGCCTTCACTGCTCATATTGGCTAAAAAATGTTACCTATTGTCACCTTAAGCACTTACAGAAAAACAAAAACATCACATCAATTTGTTGTAGTGACTTAAGGCCACTTTGAACAGGAGGTGTTTTGATTTAACAGCATGTATACATTTACCTGCTCTTTAAAAAGTGAAATCAAAGACAATTAAAAAAAAATCATAATTGTGCTTTTTTAAAATGCAAACTGAAAGTTCTCATTTCAAAATTAAATCTCTTCATTTTGTGACATTAAATTAATTTCTCTAACAGGAAGCCATTCTGCTGCAACAGCAAAGTTAAAATGGATAAAATAATATTTCATGTCAGAAAGTACTCATTAGCTGTCTCATCATCTTGCTGTTAGTTGAAAACCTCATCTCCCGTAAGTCAAGTTAAAAAAAACAACAAAAAACAGACATTCAGCCAGACAATCTCCCTCAATTTTGTTTCTGAATGGATTTCATGAGCCGTGGGGTCAAATGCACAGCACGAAAAGGCCAAACTTTTCAAGTTTAACAGAGAAAAATGGATGCAAGACACTGACGTTAAGAGCTGGAGGGTTTTCAGCTGACAGCAGCGATTGTCTGAGTTAACCTCCCTGACTTCAGCATCCGAGTAAGTAAGGAGTACGGTAATACAGAATAAAAGGTCCTCGGATCAGCATAAATACTCCCAATACACACTGAGCCTCAAACAGCCAGGCTCCAGTCCATTCTATAGACACAAACAATTTATGAATGGATTTTAAGGACAAACAAAATAAATCACATGCACTCTGCTGCTGCTTTAAGTTCATTTCACAGAAAAAAGTGACAAAGTATGAGAACAGAAAACAACAATGACATTTATTTATATTTATATATTTATATATATATATATATATATATATATATATATATATATATATATATATATATATATATATATGATCGGGCTGATCAGGAAGCTGAGTTATGAAATTAATGCTTGTGTATAATAATAATAATAATAACAATTATAATAATAATAACATTAATAACAGCCTCACATAAAAATGAGAACGTTTTCATTGAGACAAGCACTCAGATCATTAATGAAGCTTTTGGCATTAATGGAGTAAAATGCATTCTTGGCAACTTGTAGTGTATAGTAGAAGTGTCATTTTACTTTAAGGATCTCCAATTCACCTCACATCTTTTGTAAAGTTTGTGCTACTAGTGCAGATTAATTAACGTGACACCAGTCTGTATACTCCCATAGTGTTTGCAGACCCAACAGAAGAGTCCAGATTGGGTTTGAAAAAGCTGGTATCACTTGCAAATTCGGAGCTTATAACTGAATTTAGCTTAAACTGATGATTGTCTCAGTGCTGCCTTTGCAGGACTCACTTTAATACAACAAGTAATATAATACTTAAAGCATAGCTGGGGCCAGATCACTTTTCATACAACAACTTAAAGAATAGAGACAAAAATGGAGTTTGGTATCTTATGTAAAAAGTGAAAATAAATGCTGGAAGTTTAAAGAAGATCAGTTTCCTGAAGCTGAATTAAATTGAAAGTGCTTTGAACCCAAACTCGCTGAAAAATACACAAAAACTTCCAACATACTTTGTTTCACACTGAAGTTTGAAGAATCCAGTCACACCTCAGACTCCATCAGACAAACCGGCTCTTCTCATACGTCCTCTTCAGCCACGAAGATGAGCAGATGACTAATCTTTAATCCGTGAAGACAGCACTGATTTTCCAAAAGAAACGTACGCTAAAAGAAAAAGTAAAATTTCCTTCACCTGACATAAAGTTAAGGACAAAGAGGGGTTTTGTTTCATAGGGAAATTTAGGATATTAAGTCCCATTTTAAAAGCAGGTGAACCAAACTGTTTACAAAACATGATTTATCTTATTCTAAAAAGGGCAGTTTCTCAGTGACAGGTCAAAGTGAACCCTACATGTGCACGTGTGTCTGTAGAGGAGTGCTTCACATATGTTTTCTGGGTTTGACGTGCAAACACAGACCCACAGCTAAGTGGTCGATAACCTTGCTGTTAGATATAGGACACCAGAGTTAGTGAGTTAACTAACAGGCTTAACTAGCTGACCTGTTGTGACGGTCACCTAGCACTGAACTCAAGCTACATTATTTTTTCAACTAGTGTCAAGCTAGGTCAGTTGGGCAGGTAGCTAGCATGACTGGCCAGCCGTTGTGGTTGGCTAGCTGGGTTGGCAGGTCAGCAAACTGGGCTGACTGGTTGGCTGGTTCAGGCTTTGTGCCCAGGGCTTAGTGACTCTTCTCCTGGTTAGCCAGACCTGGCTGATGTTTTCTGGGCAGCTGGTTTTTCAGTCTGTGTACCTCCGTTTGGTGATGTCACTTCCTGTTGTCTGTAGTGGAGTTAGCTGTAGTGTCCTTCTTTGTTGCGGTGTCTTCTGTGCTACCGGCGGGCTGCACTGCCGTGGCATTAGGCCCGCCACCATTTTGAAATGTTTCCTGCTTGTATTGCTGCAAGGCGCGATTGACAGCATCCTCGACCAATCGCCTGCTGACCCTCAGTAGCTCCGCCTCGTCAGGCTCAGACCGGCGACGCCCACCTGGATACAACAAGCACAACAAAGCAAAACATTAGTCATTAGTTAGCTTTATTAGGATAGATACATACATATACAGAGGATTGAAATTAATTCAAAAGACATATTAGCTGCGGGCGGCTGTGGACTCAGGGGGTAGAGCGGGTCGTCCACTAAATCAGATGATTCGATCCCCGGCTCCTCCAGTCTGCATGTCGAAGTGTCCTTGGGCAAGATACTGAACCCCAAATTGCTCCCGAAGGCTGCGCCATCGGTGTGTGAATGTGTATGAATGGTAAGCTCCCAAAACGGATGAGCAGCTGGCACCTTGCATGGCAGCCAATGCCATCAGTGTATGAATGTGTGTGAATGGGTGAATGAGATATGTAGTGTAAAAGAGCTTTGATTGGAAAGTCAGAAGACTAGAAAGGCGCTATATAAGTACAGTCCATTTAAAAAACAAACATTCGTAAAAACTCATTGTAATGGATACTTTAGGACAACAAGATTAAGAAGGTAACGAAAACACTTGATATTATTGATCTTGCTCACAAACATTTGCCTATGCAGCAAACATGGCGCAACATTAGCATTCATTTGGGGTTATGTTTCTGGCCACCTAGTGAACTTTCACTCTCTTTGAGCTCTGTCTTTGGTCTCTAGCAACTCTCTTTAGCTGCTAAACGCTTCACTATGTTCACCAGCTAGTTGATAACGTTGTTTGGTGCTGGACAGGCAGTGACCCGCTGGTTTATCAAAGCTTTTCTGCTTCACAACAGCCGCCAAAAAACAATGCTGATGAGAGCCGTGATGGTGAACCAAAAAAGTAAAGCTGTGGACAGTAAAACCAAAACAATAAGCTGAAAGATAGAAAAACGCTCAGCAGAGCTGAGGGAACTCCACTGATATTATAGTCCAAATCGGACTGATGCCACCATAACTGTTGTGTACGTTTTGAGGGGATCTTCAGTGGAACAGTTATCAATTTTTCAATTATATAACAATATTAATTTTGAATTTGAAACCCATCATCAAACAGCGGATTCCCCTCCTACTGTTTATGCCATCAGCTGATGGTCTGCTCCACTGTACGTGACATGAATGACATACTCAAACATCTTAACTATAGTGACAAAGACACAAACTCCACAATGAATTTGATTGTAACTCTAAACCTCCTGTGGTGTTTTGATGTCATATGATAACAGGGCGGATTTCATTCTCATTCCGATATGTTCAAAATGAAAGCAGAATCTGACAAGAACAAATGAGTCTGCACGTTTATCATAGACTGAATCCAGCAACAATAGACTGGATGTAATAACAATAGATAAGATGTGACAGTAAGAGCTGGTAACAGATGAGATGTAACAATCTTCTCTCAGCTCTTCTATACATACATTTTGAATTAAATCTGCCTCTCATGGAGCGACTGAGATGAGAATTCATTTAACAAGCAAAGCTCTTTACCACACTGTTGGTTCTGCTTTAGCTACAGACAAAATGGCAGCCTAAAGGACAGTGAAATAGAAGGGGAGCCAGACAGATATAAAGCCAGTTAGAAAAAAAGTAACATGGGCAGAAAGTCAATAATTCACGTTGAAAGACCGTTAGGGAGGCAAGCTGAGATAAAAAGCACTAAGCCATTCAGAAAAAGAGTCATAGAAAATCGCTCAACCATCCAGACACAGATGACTGCAGTGGTTTAAAACACACTACAACCACCTCAACATTTGATTCTCAAGGCCAAGAGTAAAATCCCTAAGCTAATCTTCTATATCACACGGTCCCAGTGGATATACAGTAGGAGTCAGACAGCGAATGAGGATGATTGAGGTCAGAATCACATCCATAAGGTGTAATGTCTTTTGTATATTATTGTTGCTCCTTAAAGCATCCCTGCAGAGTTTTTAACCATTAGCAGCACAGTGAAGCCATGTTTTTATGAGTGGGTCCCAGTTTTGTTTATTTATAGCGTGTGTTACACAGTTCTGCCAATGGTTTCATCCTTTATACTTATCTACAGGTGTCGAAACATAAATGTGTGAAGCAATATGCAACGCATATTGACGAGTAACACTCACACAAGTGTTAATCACTGATGATTTTCAACTTAAAGTTGCCCTATAAACTCTACAGGGCAACTTACTCTTTGTCAAATTGACTCCTAAAAGCTAGCCAGTGTATAGTTTGTCCTTTCTGGGCTACTGTAGAAACATGGCAGACTCTGTGGGAGAGGACCTGTGGCGTCTTTAGATGGATATAAGCTACTGCTAGGTATGAATATAATAAGTTGTTCAAATGCTCTGCATGGACCTCGTCCATGACGACTAGCTACACAAGTGTTAATCACTGCTGATTGTTTGTTCATACATCCATGCATCCATTTATCCTACGGATGTTCTGGTGGGTTGAGATATACAGGCCAGTGGAATAAATTACAGTCGCTGTCACGTGCATGTCAGCGCAGCATGTGTACTGTTGACACATTCATTATGTATCCATGGATTATGTGTTATTTATGCCAAATATTCAGCCTTCTAACAGCCTGCCAAACAGAAACCAGGATTTGTCAGAACAGCCAGCATATGTACGCTCTACACTCATCCAATTATGGTCACACCATGTGCTCACATCAGCTTCACTTTCTTATTTTTTGTTGAATTGATTTGAACCCAACGATGATGTTCTGTTGTTGTACATCCAACTCATGTTTTATTGAATTGTGCTCTCTGAGAAGCCCTGCTGCTGCTGCTGCGCTGAGATGCTATTCGATTACCCGCAGCCTGTCTGTCAGTGTGAGTGACTCACACCTCTGACTGCTGTTTGAGGAGGTATTTTTGCCCTCAGGACTGCAGCGCACTAAATTTATTCCACATCAACCTTCCTTTGTAAACACTCGTATGTGGAACTCCTATGATGTTGAACATTTCTAATTAAGTGGACTGTATAATAAATACTGTGGAGGGAGTTTCCAGGCTTGGAGACTGAATCCATTGCAGAAATGCCCTAAACCTGCATTCTTTCTAATGGCCAGCTGGGGGACACTCCACTGGTTGCAAAACAGACATGCATTTGTATTGACAGCAATGGAAAAATGAGCCAACTACTTATTCTAATTGCCTCAGTAAACAGTTTCCTAATGAGTTTATGGTCTCAGTATCTACTTTCAAGCATTCCTTCATACAGCATCATATTCATTTTGAAAGTAAGATAGATGACAAAACAGGATATACTATATTTAGGGTGTGGCTATCTTGTGGGTGACAATGCACCAGAAGATCAAATTGGAACACTCAGCGGTGCTCATCAGAAACAGCATTATTTCTCAACTCAAATGTTTTCAGAAACATATTTTAGTGTACTGTTCAGTTGTTATATGAGAAGGTTTGTGACTAGGAAGGGCTGCCAATGTTTCCCGCTGTGGGACAATAAATGTACCCAATCTGCAGGACATTACCACTTCTGGTTCCAAAACAAACGATGAGGACAACCACGATGCCAAACTCAAGGCTTCAAAATGGTTGTCCACAAACAAATGGTTGACGTCATGGTGGAGTTATTTGGAGCTGGTACTTCTGGCAGATAGTTTTAGAGTAATTTAAATTATAGTCCTGTTTACACTTGATATCTGGATACTTCATCTGGATAATGACATATAATCTCTCGCATTTACATCTGGTATTAACCTCGGGTTCATGTTATCTCCATTCTGCCCACCTTGTAATCAGATATCAATGTACAGATTAGCTAAGCAGGGCTTGATGATCTGTCTCTGAGGTAAAGAGAAGCAATGACATGCATGGGCGATTACTGGTTGTGAGGAAAGACTTTCCAGCCACTGCTACCATTTGTGGGTTTTGCTGCGCACCTCAAGCTAGCAGGCAGAGGCGGTGTTAGGTCACCTTTTAAAATGCTGGGCTGACTTTTTTCTTAAGAATGTGGTCGCAACGTCCAGATTGCATTTACATCTGGCTGACATACGATCACGATGCAAAGCCTGACCACTTCCAAATGTGCTGATCTGATCTCTTTTCCATCGTGTTCTGCCTGCATTAATGTGTTTTTCCCTTATCAAGACAGGATGTGCAGATAAAGATTGCATGCTAATGCTAAGTTTATGTGGCTGAACCGATGTAGGGGCTGTGGTTTTTGCATCGGTCTTCAAAGTGTTGCACACACGTCCAAAAACCTCTGCAATTGTTGGAAACTGTTGTTGGGGACGTCGTCCCAGCATCCACCTCTCTCAATTTTAAAAAAACATTGGTTGTGCAGACTGCATGCAGTTCATTATTTTTGACTGGCGCCTGGTCTGTGTAACAAACACTTGTAATCAGCTGTGATCCACACAGAACAATTTTCTTTTATCCGAGGAACACCATTTTGTTTTGATGTCTGCTTTCCCGTAGGCGGCAATTTGAAGGTCCACTATTAAAAATACTTAAAAGATCAAGATGTATGCTGTTAATTTACGGTGTGGACTCTTGTTTCAAAATAAACGCACTGTAGTGAACACAGGTTTGATTATTTAAACAGTCTTACCATTTGTTTCTTGAGCGCAACTCCCGTAAGGAAAGAGAGGACAGCAGTGTGCTGAACACATTACATGTTAAACAGATGCTAAAAGCCTCAACCCTGTTTGCATGATTTACACTTTATTTGCACATAACTCATTGTGTGGTGGGAAGGAAGTTATTGCAGCATAAATGGAGCAATGCCTGTAACAAAATCTTTATATATAAATATCAAAAGATGTGAAAGGCAAATATCAACAAGTAGCATTCAAAGCTTTTAAGGCTGTGGTCACAATGGGTTTAGTTTATACTCCACAGAGATCAAAAGAGGGCGTCAGCTACTGAAGAACACCGTTAGAGACTGCCTTGCTCAAGGAAACTACAGCAGGGGATGTTTGCCAACACAAGGCCATTAAAACGCAGGCAGCACACTTAATGGACATTCTCCTTAATCACTTCCTGTCCTGCTTCCAGACAAGACGGCTTTTGCCTCGATCATTTAAATGAATTTAAACTGATGAGGGACGTGAAATGATTATAGACGAGAAATAGGATACCAGCTCCAAGGAAAGGCTGGCAGCTTATAACGTGCAGCTCAGTAACACATTAGCTGCAATGGAATATGAGTAAAAACGATGATGATTATTCATAGATTCTGGAAAAGAAAATTACTGTGATTACATGTGCTCCAGGCAATCTCAGAAAAAGACATTCAGATTATGTGATCTTTGGTAATCAATATAATCAAGGTAATCCAGAGGTTGTTGAAAGTAATCATTAGTCATTCTGAATTTTATTGTTGAGGGATTAAAATTATGGAGTGTAATTTTAGCCTGTAATCAGACGTATGATCAGGTTTTAAATGAACCTTCGTGACTCTGATTGTAGACATATGATATGAGGAGGGGCACATACTTGAACGTTTGGGATGGAGTGGGTTCTGAACCAAATCTGCAACACAAGCACAAACATCAAATATTAAATAAAGACACATATAAAAATAAAAAATAAAAACAAGATATTTTGCTGTCTCGTGGGTTTCATACAATCCTGAAGCTGTACCGCACACAAAAGCATCTTTGTCTGTTAACACAAGGGAGATACTTCTGGTGCTAGACAGCGGTGATTTTAAAGATTAGACTTGGACCCCTGGGCTGCATGAGAACTAAAAAGGATGCACAAATATTCTGTAGAAATACTGTTATCTGAATCCACTGACTGTCATACCGCCAAAAGCAACAGTGTAAAAATAGGGCGCAGGTGTGCATTTTTTAGGGGAGAGAACGCCAAACAAGAGAGGATCATTTATAACACAAGTCTGCAAAAGTAACTTTACAAAACATGAACAAATGTTTGAATGTGTTTCAGATGAGGCAGCACTTTAGAAAATGAAACGTTGGATGATTTTAAGAGGAGAAGATTAAAAAGACATGAGGGCTAAATCTCTTATTTCGTCTCCTCTCTCTCTTGAGAACATTTGCTTGTAATTTCAACACGGCATAAACAAGACTTTGGCTTGTCAAAGGTCTGTTCTGTGTCTGTAAAAAGGCGTGTGTTCATAAGAAAGAGTTTCTATCTGCCTATTCAATCTTGGACTGACAAATTGAAGGCCTTTATGATGGCAGTAAAGCTGCCCTCTGTAACCATCACACACACACACACACACACAGTAACAGAGACACAGATAAGCCATTCTCACTGATTCCACAGCAACAAGGTGAACAGACACACGGATATCTCTTTCTAAACTTATCTCAGTCTCACACACAAATACACATGCTCAACAGTATCTCATACGCACTCTCTCACAAAGCAGACCCGTGTTTTCCCAAAGCTTATATCCTCGAGTCTAAGCTTATACACTCCTTCCAGTTCTGAGGCTCTGACTCTGAACGCTTTCTGTCTTTACTTTTCCAAATCTCGCGCCCTCTCTTTTGATCTAAACCCCTTTTTTCCCCTCTCTGTCTCTCTCTCTCTCTCTCTCTCTCTACTTTTTCTTGCTGTCAGTGTTGTCATGGTGACAGGATGAGAACCAGACAGACACTTCAATTTTTAACATCACAGGAGGTTGTACTGACTTCCATCTTTTTTTTTTTTTTTTTTTTGTCTGACTCTGACTTTCTTTCTTCTTGGCCTTGCCGACTTTCTCTTTCCGGCTTATGTTTCTCTTATTTATTGACTCGAGACCTGTTTTCAAATAACACTTTTAATGTCTCTCTCTGTGCGCAGACCTCTCAAACCAGCAGTTTGTAGATTTAAACTTGCTGAATTATATAACATGCACTCACTTCATCACTACAGCCTGACCAAACCTCTTAGGCCATATCAGGGCTTTCCACAAGGCTTCCTTTAGTGTTTTCCGAAGTAGTCTGTCTCAGGATGTCCCCAGTCTGTGCAATCAATGCAATTCTTAATGTGTTTGGTCATTAATCATTTTACTAATATTTGTCAAACACTGAGGACGACTCTCTGCTCTGTGGCAGGACACAACCTCTCAGCTGAGAGAGCGCATACACATTCATAGACAGACAGACAGACAGGCACGTATCTCGTGTACATGCATAGTGAATCAAAACTATTTCATTAAAATCTAAAATGAATATAATAAAGTAGCCAGCTGGACTTGAGTGAAAACGAGTAAGTTGGCTATTTAGCCAGCAGCCTGTGCTTATGGAAAGCTCTGCCATATGGTGCAAACCAAGCCAATTAATAGGTTTTGGTTAAACCTGTAGTGTAAATGAGATTAGTCCAGGATTTGCTGTCTTCTATCCAACAGGAACACCATGCCAGGCTGTGTTTTTACTGCCGTCTTAGACTGTTTTAGCCAAATTGACTACGACTTTGGTCCAGACTGAAATACTTCAACCAGGGCTGCAACTAATGATAATTCTCTGTATTTCTGAGTTGTTTGGTCTTTAAAACATCATAAAATAATAACAGAAAAAAAACACTATTTTTAAATGTCTTGTTTTGTCCAACTAGGACATTCAGTTTACAATGATATGAAACAGAGAAAAGCAGCAAGTAGCTGGAAGCAGAGCTGAAAATCAAGTTAAATGACTGATTAGCTGAGTGCTGCAGTACTTAAATTACAGCCTGGAAGAGAAGAGAAGCGCGTGTGTCTGCAGACTCTAATATTCATATTTCTTATATTTTAAATAGTGTTGAAATGATGCGTAAATGCATAAACTAGTTAATAATCATAAGTTCCAGCCCAGTGTCCAAATGTGGAGCTGGATTTTCTCCTTTGACTTTGTTCCTCTTTCAGGCGCTGCTTCCTGTGCCTCTGTCGAAGATTTGGAATCACTCAGCAGGCAAAAAGGTTGAAAGGTTGTTGGTGTACAGATGCTGTGTTTGGGATTATGACCGCACTGTCAGCGAGCTGTGAATCTGCACAATGTCGAGTGACAACCACTGTGTGTCTGCTTTGTTTTTATTTTATATCCCAGCGTCACCGCTCTGCTCTGCTCTGCTTTACTTGGCTATGCTCTCTTCTCCTGGGCTCTGCTCTGCTGTGATTTATTTTGTGCCGTGCAGGAACCTCTTAACACCATTACTTCAAACTGCCCCTACACGCTTATTTATCTTGTTCTGTACCGACTCCGTCTCTCCAAATAACTAATAGAGTCCACTTCCTGGTTGGATCAGTGCTGACATTCTGCTCAAGTCTGCCAAAATGTGCAGCACATCGCTTACAATACTTTGTACTTTCCATGATGGAGGAAGCACTTTACTCTGTTCCAGCTGAGGGTCTTTTTTGATACTACCCATACACAAGCACTTCACATCTACACGCACTATCGAAAGGACCCATAATAATCCCATCAAACCCCCGAATCAAATTCACTGTATACAACAGTCTAACTCATTATGTTTTCCATCCAGGCTTATAATCTGCTGCTATGACTAATTTCTTTTAAATGAACTGATTTCCTGAAAGCTCTAGCTGGGTTTTAGGAAAAAAATTAAAGCAGCATATCCGGTTACGAGGATAAAGCATAAGACTGAGCAATGGGCAGATGAAGAGGAGGAGAAAGAGGAGGAGGAAGACTGCAGCACAGTATGTATATATGTGAGGAAGAGGAGGGTGTGTTTGCGCAACATGAAAACCGCCTAGACGGAGGTTCGAATCGGAAAAATAAATAGGAACATGAAAAAATAAGGGAGAGGGTGCATTTGAGGATAGAGGGGCAGGGTTTTGGGGGGGGGAGTAGAAATGAGGAAGAACAGACCTTGAAAATGAAATGAAAGACAAGGACAGTGAGGGAATATAAAAGCTGGGCAGCTGGGAGGTAAAGAGAACTGATGGTGGTGCGGTTTCCTAAGGAAATACCAGAGACTCTCTTAGACATGAGATACTGTACTGACTGCAGTTCAACACATTTACATTCACACTGCATTCCTGATAGCTCAAAGTCAGGTTACAGACCAACTAAGGACAAGCGGTTTATGGATTATTATGAATAAACATTACCAAAGCCACCAACTTCACAGAGAAAATAGACATTCAGCACAGTCAGACAAAACTGAACACATTAATGCAAAACAAGCAAAAAAAAAAAACACTACTACAGCAGGAGCTACAAGATAGTATCCGCTCTTTACACAATTTCCTAAGATGTGGCCTAATTCTTGTTTTGAACTGTACAACAGAAGAAAAAATCATTTCTGACTATCCCTCCATGTGGCAGAACAATGGGATGCAGGGTGTTGGCCAAAAATGTGCTAGTCTGTTCTCCGGCAGTGCACTGGTCCACAATTTCATGGTTGATGAATTCCTCCATCGAGGGACGATGAGCAACATCAAAGCTCTATTTTCACGCTCATGCCTTCAAAGTGATATGATGAGGATGATGGTGACTTAAGGAGGGGCTGACTGACTGGCTGGATGTGAAATAGCATAAGAAGGTAATGGGCCACTTGATACCGTGCCTTCATATGATACTGACAGAGAAACAACAGAGTGAACTGATTTGGCAATAACGAAAATAGCTGGTTTAAGAGGTTCATTTTTTGACCTGAACATGATGACACCAATGTAACACCAATTCAGGAAAAAAGACACAACAACATGCCAGATGTGATGAATAACACACCGACAGAAAAGTGAAAGATGACTGTATGTGAATACAACTAGTGCAGTTTGATTATTACTTTAATACATTTTATTAGGCAGAGATGTCCACAGAAGAGTCTACAAGCTATGCCAGCTGCCACTTACCCACAGCAGTGCTTTGAGCTAAATGCTAACGTCAGCACGCTAACATGACAACATGCTGATGTTTAGCAGGTATACTGTTAGGTAGACTGTTCACCATGTTGACCAATTTAGTTTGCTAATTAGCACAAACAGAAGTTCAGCTGAGGCTGATGGGTTTGGGATGAATGAAAGCTTGACCTGATGCTCGGTGAATTGTCACCAAAGTGATTATGATGCATCCAGAGGAGATCATGAACGTGTGTACCAAATTTCATGGCTTACAATACAATAGTTGTGTCAAGATATTTCACTCTGAACCAAAAAGATCAACCTGACAGCGGTACAGGGGAAGTCAGATGATCACAAAAGTCATTCAGAATCAGATTCATCTTCTGAGGATCATGAAAGTCTTTACAATATTGCATGGCAATTCATCCAACAGTTGTGAAGATATTTCTCTAAAAATCAAAAATGTCACGCTCACGGTGGCACTACAAAAAAAGTCAAAAGATCAAAGTTATTAGGATTCATCCTCTGGGGATCAAGAATGTCAATACAAAACATTAAGCCAATCCATTTAACAGCTGTTGATTTATTTCAGCTTGGACCAAAGTGTAGGACTGATTGCCCAACATTTCCATCCCTAGAGCCACACTGTTAGAATAGCTAAAAATAGCTGAAACAGTTCTTTTAACTGAAGACAAACTGTAGCACGGGATCTCTTAACATTTGGCTCTGATGTCTGAAAGTGGATGCAGACATTAAAGCTGCGCAGCTGGACAGATGTGTCACCTGTGAACGATGCTTGACGGTGGATCAAATAAGCAGCTGGACATGATGCTTTTATTTGACATCTTTTGGTCTTCTAGCCTGGTGTCACAGCGAAAGACCACAACCCAGTCTGTTAGCCATCTTACAAAAGCATAACAAGGCATGACTTTGCCCTATCAGCCCAGCACAGCCCCACTGTGACTAAATGTAGTGTGGTTTCTGTCGGGGGTTCATCTCCAAGTAATCTCAGATACATAAGGAATCTCATGCCCCTTCTTAACATCTCCTTTATGTCTACTCCTTCATATCTAAGAAACCAAACTGGCTTAATATTATTACTTAATGCTGCCTACTGCAGCTTTATTATGTGCTTGACACCTTTATAAAGAGCACTGGCTGTGTCTGGCCTCATTCTGAGACATGTCTAGCTTGTCTGACCAAATAGAGACATTGGCTGTGATCCAGTCAGACCTTGGCACAATCAAACAGCGGGGACACAGTGTTGAAGAAGTAAACTTATTGATTGCACCTTAAAAAAAGCAGACACAGAGCCGTTTCCGTTTGTCTTCACCTTCAACAAAACCTTAGTACCTCATTCCCCAAGCGTCATTGCCATAATTTAAAGCCAGCTGTGCCTCTGTGTCAGTACCTGACTCTGGGGCGAAGCAGTCAGTCAGTATTCAGGTTTGTCTTTTTCTGCTCAGTGACCCGAGCTCACTGAGCTGCAGTCAGCTGTCAGACTCACATTTAATACAGGCGTAGGCAGACCTCTTGAATGTTGGAGCGTGAACAAAGAACGTCAATATTTCAGTGTTTTTACATTTCTTAGAAATAAAGACTGTGCTAATGGAACGAGAAAGAAGAAAACTTGGCATTGAGGAGTGAATGGGAGCAAAAAGAAGGATGAATTAAGCAGTGCTGCATGCTTCTCTTCCCCTAGCTTTGCTCCCTCCTCATCTCTTCCTCCTTCCTGTTCTGTTCTCATCTTCCTCCCCCTCTTCCTCCTCACATGTGGTCTCTGCCGTCTTCGCCAGCACTCCCTTTCTTTCTTTGTGCAGCGCTCTCTCCCGTCTGTGTGCACATAAAACATTTTTGTAATGGTTTTCATCTTAGGATAACACAGGTGTGCAAACCTTCTTCCCATCAGGCCAAGGTCATTTCTGTTGCTGCTGCTACACTGTAGATGCAGGTGAACAGCTCATGCAGTGGCCAGCCAGAGGCAGAGCCGCCTTTCATTCAGGTTTATTCCTAGCAAGCTGCGTCACCCTGTGAGGGGTACAGCAGCCTTTATGTCACTGCTATTAGAAGGTGGAAATACATCATGGTAAGAGTGTGAATAAAGGTTAAGTAAACTAGGGATACCCCTATCACATTTTTTTTTTTGCTTCAGATACTAATTGCTGATCATCTATGAGGGATATCAGCCAATACTGATCATTTTTTTTTGTTTTGTTATAGCAGCAGGCAGCTGGTGTTTCAGCGTGCTATACCAGCTCGGACTAAAGTCCTTAAAATTCAAGGAAACCACGAAACGCTGTCTCATATTTTGACCAAAGTCATTATAATTAAATTGCTCAGAATCAGAAATCGCTCAGCTTTTTAAAATGTATTATTTTACTTTTATTCTGACACCACCTTTTCTCTCTCTCTGACTCACTGGTTCCCCCTCTCATTTCTTCCTCACTACTGAAAAAAGAAAATTTCAGGGCAGTGTAAATGTAATCCAACATGACTTGAAATGAATCTTTGTAGCAATTAGTTTACAAAGCTTACCTCGTCTATTGTAGATTATATTTTGACTTTCGCTGTGACTCAAAACTGACTGAGAAACGTTTGGTCTCAACTTGAACCACAGCATCGGTAGATAATTCCATACCTGATATGTTATGATTGACTAAAGTTAGACACAATACAAGAAGTATAAATCCCCGTTGCTGTATGGAGTCTGCTGTATGTGCGCGGTTGCCATATTGGAGAGGTCAAGATTGGCTAGTAAACAAATACAATGCGCATCATCAGTCGGTGACTGGTAGGCTTAATCCAGATCGCATATTTTTACTAAATATCGTCCGATAACGACGTCAGCAGATCAATCAGGGCATCCGTATGCAATGCTATGAAAGGAGTGTTGCTCTGTGTTCAGTGTGCTCTGAATACTAATTCAAATATTTAAATTTGCTCATTCGACTGTGAACCTGCTGAAAATATGAGGCGTGTTTAACAATAAACGGGAGGTGGCAACAATCAAGACCTCTAAAAAGAGAAGTATTGAGAAGACAATTGCTCATTACAGCACAGTTTAGGCACTGACTGTTTAAACAGCTTTATGATGGAACAGAATAATTATAATGGATTAAGTCCCTTTTGTTACTCTTGTCTGATAGTTGGCAGGAAAGATAGAAGATATTTCAGTTATATTCAAACAATTAGATTTTGATGCAGATCGCACCCCATGTGGTCATTTATAAAGTGCTTTATGTTTTTTCCAAATAACCTGACTCTGCTAAATGAGACAAAAGTGATTAAACAATTCTTCTATTAAACGATGAGCCAACAGAAAATTAATCAGCAGCAATTTTTAAAATAGATCGTCACAGTTGTTTACTCAGGAAAAAAAAGCGGAAATATTCTCTGGTGTTGGCTTCTTAAATGTGAAGACTCACTGCTTTTATGTGTTTTATATCATTTTAAATGGAATATATTTGGAATTCTGGACAAAATAATAATAATAATAATAATAATAATAATAATAATAATAATAATAATAATAATAATGAAGATGTCGCCTTGAGATTTCAGAACGTGTGATGCACATTTAATTAAAAAAATGTAAAAAACATTAAATATATACACTCTCACTCCAGAAAATCAGCCTTCACGTTACAACAAACACAAATCCCACAACTGCCATCCAATCTTCAACTAGTAAACTAGTCAAATATTTATAATATTTATTCTGTTTTTTAAATTTTGTCCTATTTTTGTATAATGGCTAAATTCCACCGGGCACTGATGCAGACGCAGAAATGGCGTAGAGAATTTGGTCCATTTTCAAAATAAAACATCCTGTGCAAACAGAACAGCCAATAGGAAACAAATTAACTACGTACCATATTTACATATTTAGAAGCACATAAACCGAGGGAAAAATGATCAGATCTGAGCAAGTTAACAAGTTAATAGCAGACAAAACGCTATGCTTCTGTAACTCTCCTGGTGGGTTATGAAATCGCGCGGAGAACATACAAAAACAGCGTCGTGGCCACGACGTGCCTGGTGGAGTTCCGTCGTAACAGTCCACAAAGTACTTTTTGCCTTGACTCTCTCACTTGTTATTATTGTTATTGCACATATTAAATCAGAGAGATGCTGCATACTGTCAAGGCATTTAATCAACAGGTGGCGCTACTGAAGTAAGATGAATTCAAATGGCCATAACTCTGTGGTTTTGAGTCGTACTCCTCATATTAAGCTTTAATATTCCCAGGATATATATTCCATTACATACTTTTCACATTTACAGTGAAGGTTTAGCAGTTTATGAGGCCTTGAGAGAGGTAAAAAATACATTCAGATTTAATAATGTATAATCATACCATATTTTTGTTATGCAAGAAAGAATATCTCTCACAGCTTTTCTTGATGCTTTGATTGCCTCTATTTCTTAAAATATTAGTTTCATACAAATTAATTAATTCTTAGGGCTTTGTGTGTGTGTGTGTGCGCGCATGTGCATATCACACACTTGGGAGTATGTTTTCCACCTACAGCGCCTGCAAACACCACTGTGTGACACCTTGTCATGTTGGTCATGGTTGAATTCACACACAGACACACTAGGCACACACTGCACACGTCTCACTGTGCTCACGAGGGTGACTGTCACCACATCACAGGGGTAGCATCTGACCGACACACACACACACTCCCCCTCTTTGTCCACCTCCCTCCCCTTTGTCTCCACCACCGTTTCTCTTTAAGCTCATTCCCTTCTCTTCCCCTCATTAGTCTTCATTCCCTGCATCACTCCTTCTCCCCCCTCCATCGCTCTCCGCTCAGAAGTAGGGCACAGTGGCTCGACTGTTTATAGCAATGCAGCTGCAAGCGGGGTGGGGGGTAGGGGGCACATGGGGGGAAACACAGGAGGGGGGGAAAGAGAAGCAGAGAGGAGCAGGAAGAGAGTGTGCGCAGTAATGTGTGTACAGACAGCCCAGTTTAATATTTCTGTCTTTACCTCTACAGCGCACATGCACCCACACACACACACAGAATCGCCATTCCAGCTGGTGTCAAAGTCTGCATTTATGACAGCACAATCAGCAAAACCATGATCTTATATTGACAAACACACTGTAGAGGCCACAAATCATCAGATCATTAACTTATATCACTGTTTAATCATTAATCCAATCAACAGATTATATGAAGATACATCACGTCGTAGTTTGCTTGTTAAATAACACAAAACTGATAGTTGCACGGAGAGCTAACTTTCTATTTGTTTAAGTATCTAAATAAGATCAGTGTCAATTTATTGCGCTATCATGGAAACTGGGACAAACGGAAGACATCCAATTTACTCCACAAAGAGAGAAAACTGTGGCTCCATCGACTAAAGCATTCATCTTCATGTGGCTAATGGCTAATCTATAGCACACTCTTAAAAAAAAAAAAAATACCCAACTCGTTCCAACTTACACTCGTGTGAAGACAATTAATCACCTCTAAAGGGAGTGTGTATCTTTTTTACGATAATATCAGAGTAGTAAGTAAGTAATAACAGAGTAGGAAGGCTAGTTCTACTCCATCAACGTGAACCAGCACCAAAGCTGAATTGCACATCCACCCAAAACCCAAATTAAAACTTCACTACAGCTTCTAGAGAACAATGAGGGCGAAATCGCCGCTTAAAGCTGCAATCAAACCACAAGCTGCATCAGTAATTATCCTCCACAGCTCGTTTCATTCCATATGAGCTGAAGCAGAGAAGCCAGTTTCCACTATCACTGTCCTCTTGTGGAAAATCTGTGCCTTTAGTTTGCTCCTTTATTTATCCGTTTTAATCTTTCTTCAATTGACTGCTGATGTTGTGTAACGCCACATGTTAGATAATGCTCCTCCAGAAAAAGATTGTAGATGCAGAGATGTGGAGATATCTGACTAATCTGTGCCACATGGTCATGTACAAAAGGGAAGTGGTAAGGTAAGTCATCAGCAGCTGTGTAAAAGTCATTTTAAAGTCTCGCTCAACTCAAGAATGTGTTTTTGCTTATCGTCACTTCGCTTGGATGTGTGAGCTTGACACTACGAGGCTGTTTTCACGTTCATCTGTTGATGAAGTTTTTCTGTGAAAGGACTTTGTGACATCACAGCTAGTCTGGAAGCAAATCATTGTTTAAATTTAAGTATGATGTGAAAACATGAAACTTCCAGTGTGCATACTAAACACTGAGAAGTTTTCAGAGACGTAGGCAACATCTTACGTCTGAAACTTTTAAAATGAACAACATTTGGATATTCCAAGATCCTGTACGGAGAAGATGTCATTTTATTAAGTAACTTAACTTTTTTTTTTAATAATAATTTGTATCATATCAGATACAAATTATTATTGAAAGCACATTAGTTTTATATATTTTTATTTTTATTATATTAAAACATGTCTGGAAGGAGATCTTAAAACTTTCAGGCCATTCAGTTTATATGCTTAAGCAACAGAGCAAGAACGAAAGTGCAAGAAAGTGGAAGTGGTTCTCCAATTATGCACAAAAATATGTCAATAATGATAACAAATAAATATAAGAAATAAGAATATAGAATAAGAAATTAATACTTAATCATACTGTTCAGACTAAGGACACTTACATTAACATGCATAAAACTAAAAACATAAAGTTAACTTGCAACTTCTATAGTTAGGTTCAGCTCTCTTTAAAGAACACTTATGTATGGTTTAAAGGTAACCTGTAGACTTTCTGACCACTAGTGGTGCTGTGGAGCAATCATTTCATGAGTGAATCCCAGTTGTGTTTGTATCCTGCACACCAGGACATGCATGTTTGCCGCAGGTTCCACGGTACTCCACTGACTGACAGTTGTTCCCAGTAACGTGCAAAGAAGCAGCAACAAAGGCAGGGAAGAAGAACCACGCAGGTTAGCAAGCATCTGTTAATGTTAATAACTAACAATGCACGGTTTAAAAACACTGAGCAAAATATGATTTTTGTTCATTTTCTTCAAGTTTTTAATGTCTGGAGGCAACGATCAGTTCAAGGTTGAAGAACACATTTTAAATTCAGTGCTGACGGTTGATATTTGCAGTAGGAGGACTGTAAGGAGACTTATCAGTAACTATTTCATCTTGTGGCAGAAGCTCATAAATCATAAGCCAGATAGAGCCTCGGGAGCAATGAGAGATTAATTAATTGAGCTGGAATATGATAAATACAAATATACAACACTGGGCTGCACACAAAGAGGACTGCATGGTCATACACTCTCTCACACAAATGCTCCTTGCCCATCTGTAGGTCACAGACAATCATGGATGCAGACAGCTCACACAAAGCGACACACACACACACACACCCACACACACACACACACACACACACACACACACACACACACACTACAGTATATTCCTTTACGACATGCATACAGCCCTAACCAATAGACAGCACCACTGAATACTGAGTATATCAATCCAATTGGTTTCTCCAACAACACACACCCACGCGTGAAGACAAGAGCAGGAGACACTTACTGATTTTCTCCTCCGCCTGGGAGAACGGGAAGCAGCACAGTTGACCCATGGCGCCTCCTTCCCTCTCCTCCCGTTCACCTCTCTTTACACCCCTTCCCCTTGTAAGATAGACAGATGGAGCGAGAGTCCAGCTTTTCTCCCACTCTTTATCTCCTTGGCTCTCCCCCTCTGTGTCACTCTTTCTTCCCTCCTCCCCACTCACTCCTCGAAGGACAAACGGAACCGGTGAGGATGGAGGAAGCAAAAAAAAGAAGGGAGAGAGGGGAAAAAAAAGACCCTTCCCTTTTTCCCCTCTGTGCAGCCCAGAGAAGACCAAGCAAGTCAGACGATGAAAAAAAAATGAACGAGTGGCTCCTTGCTCTCGCTCCACTTTGCACCGACACAGGGAGGAGGGGTGTGTGTGAGAGAGAGAGAGAGAAAGAGAGAGCGAGAGAGAGCGAGAGAGAGAGAGAGAGAGAGAGAGAGAGAGAGAGAGAGAGAGAGAGAGAGAGAGAGAGAGAGATGTGTGTAGGAGACAAAGAGATAAAACTGTATTTTTTTAATTTGTGTGGGGTGGGGAAAGCAGAGGAGGGATATGTATAAGAAAGTGTGTGTTTATCTGAAAGGGGACAGAGGAGGGTGTGTGTGTTTTGTGAGCGAGCTTGAGTAAGTGTGTAATGAAGAAAGGGACAGAGTGAGCACGCTTTACGAGTGTGGCAAGTGTGTGGAAGAGGAAAAGGAGCGGTATATATGAGGAGACAGCAGACACTACTGTGTAGGTGTGTGTGTGTGTGTGTGTGTGTCTGTGTGTGTGTGTGAGAGAGTAGGGGGGAGGGGGGGCTCCAGGCTCCACCTCCCCTCGTCACCGTAGCTTGAATAATTGTTGTGGAATAGCCGGCAGCTGCAGCCTGCTACTGCACGTATCTGTGTGATTTATGAAATATGTAATGGTATTTTATTTTCCGGGCCAAACATCCCCAAAGAGCAGAAGGAAAATTGATTATACATCTAAAATAGGTCAGTTTTATGGTTAAGTATGGATAACGGTTCAGGTGATGATGTCAGGAGTAAAGATTCTAAGTTGAGGGTCGAGGGATGAGGAGATGAGCAGTTTCACATTTATATTCAGTACATTTAATATAATCCTGTATGCTGCAGTTATTCAAAAATGCTGCAGAAGTCATGAATAATAGATACTCCAGTGTGGTATTTACATCCCGTACCTGACAGCCTGGCCTGTTGGTATCCGGTCGGTACAGGTTGTTATTTCTTCAGTTCCACTAACCTTGAATGAGCTTGGGTCTCTTTTTACTGCATAATGAGTAATACTCTTCAAACCATGTGACTAGTTTTTCTCAGCCACAGACTGAAAATTATACTTTATAAGACTATTATATAAGAAAAATGCTGTTTTTTCTGTTTGCTTTTATATCATTGTAAACTACATTTTATATCTTTTGGATGTGAACAAGCGATTTAAAGATGTCACTTTCAGCTTCAGATACATTTTTTTTTACAGACTAGCTGATTAATCATTAACAATAATAGTTGCACCCTTGATTATTTTAAGTAATTGTATGATATATTTGATTGTTTCTTCTGTTATCTGTTAACAGTCCATCCTTAGCGATGTAATTTAGCATTTTAGAGATTGTTGGTGTATTATTTTTGTTCTGTATAAATAAGAAACATTTTTGCACTTTTTGTTTTTGTATTTCCTGACTGCAAGTCAACTTTCTGATCTGGGGCAATAAAATGACTGAACTGAACTGAACTAGCTGAATCTAGTCTTTCCTTTGACGTCCTAAAATACGCGATTCTCAAGATTAACACCAGGATCAGAGAAGCACCTGTCAGATACAGAATAATTCAGTGTTTTAGCCATACACTCTGTAGGCCCATAACTGTCTAACCCTGATCAGTTCGACTTATTGTCATCATCGCTATGCATCAACATCAATCAATGCTTAAACTTGCTGCACAACATTGGCAGCATCGCCTGGATATTTGCATAGCGAGAGTAGCTACAGTAATTCTGATGTGATATATATCCCAGGGCCTAAAAAGACAGACTTTCCTGCTCTCTCTCAGCTCAGTATCAGCACTCTACTCTGATGTAATGGCCTCAAACGAGCGCTCACAGTCGGAGCTCGGTTGAGTCTGGCAGCATGTGTTGTTAGCGCTGATTGAACGCTTTATTCTGACTGAGCAAAGCAAAGAAAAAAAATATTGTGCTTCATCCTTTAGTCTGCCATCAGTGGAATGGCGTTATGGTGACGGCAAACTAAGACTGGAAACAGACCATGAAGCTGGTTTGCACTGGTTAAAAATGCAGCAGGAGGAGTGTGGCGAGATGTAAGGAAGTAAAAAGGAGTCCAAAATGTCCTTGAGAAAGAGTGGAAAGTATTGCTGCATTAAACTGTATTTGTAAGTACAGTTTATTCAATATAAATGCAAAGGTATTAAACTGTAAACACCTCATGTGCTTTACTCTGCAGAAATTCACATTTCATTCAAAACTGTGAGCTGAAGCAACTAAGATCTTTTAGAAATCCATGAAATACAAGATACTTGTTTTGTTGCCATGTGTAACTCTATCTGAAATGATGAGGGTGCAGGTAGAAAGGTGATAAAAGACACTGTTTTTCAAACAGATGGCCTTGGTTCAAGCCCTCTCGACTGCCCCCTTCAGCAGCTCTGCTGATGAGCCCTTGAGTGAAACAAACGAATCTCCACCAGCTCCACGGATGCTTTTCGCTGCAGCAGCACCACCCTGAAGAGAAGGTTTGGTTAAAACACACATCTCTACTCTTCAGGGTTAATAGAGGATTACAAACGAGGGGTAAAGGAGGTGTGAGCGTGAAGAGTGAGGGGGATGTTAAGACAAATACACACATACATTGTACTGGATAATGCACTGAGCTCAGCTGTGTGAGTAGACAGTGGAGCCCTGTCTCCAACAGCAGCATTCAACTCACAGCTGCCACTTTGCACACAAACACTATCTCCTTCACACACACACACACACGCATGGACATGCAGCTGTGATGACTGCTATTTGTAGGGCTTAAGTGTTGTCATTGACGAGGCCGAATTGCCTTTGAGCGTCAGTTATACTGTTCCCATATGTGTACATGAACACATCACCCCCACATACTCATAATATAATTGATTTGTGCTTTTTACTGTTATTATCCAAAGCCGTTAATTTCCTATGCGCATTTTCTTTCCTGCAAATTCAACAAGAAACCATCTCAAGGATCAACACAGGCAAAATGTTTATGTGCACATTTGAAATCATCTGTTTAAAAGCCACACTCAGCACACTTCCATCAAGGCAGAGCGAGAGAGTGCGACGACTAAAGAAACACTGCAACAGTGTTGACTTTGTTCAGCTGAAGGTCAACTTGCGGTACCTCACGACTTAGTTACAGGACAGGCAAACAAAGAGAATAAGACAACTGCATGCTGCAGATAACAGGGACTTCAGTCAGCACTGCTGATACGGCTCGCTGTTTACCATAATGCTAATAATTAACTGTAGGCATGCAAATGTGCACACGCACTACAGAAAAGCAAGGAACGCACATGTAACATGATGTGTAAGCACAAAAACAAGCCCCTGTGTGTATGTTATGAATCATGTTAAGCCTGTGTGTGACATGCCAGCCATATTAGCATTTCTGCTAGAACTAGAGGAATTAAACAGGCGCAGAGTGCTGCATGTCCAGCAATCACTCTCTACCTTTGCTACATTTGATAATTATTTAGCACTTGAATAAAGACGTGGTTATGTATTATAGCTCCAAATGTATGTGTTAAAGCTATAGGAAACCCCCAGTGTTACTACAACTGCTCATTGCCCCCCTGTTGTTCCTTTATCTTCTGGTTCAGACGCTCACTTCTCAGGAGTTGGCAATGTTTTGTCACAGAGGTGCAAATTTTCCATATAGGTTAACTGCTGTTGCCAAAAGCAGAAGTCTGCCATTTGGCGGGATTCCTCACCATACAAATTACAGGACACTTAATCCAACTGACAAAGAAAAAGATTATTTATATGCATCACACAATTCAGCCTGGATTTAACACCAACTGCTCTCCGTAAGCAAACATTGCAGTACGCGATGGGGTGGTTCCATCGTGGAGCTCAGCAACAGGTGAGTTTTTCCCAATTGATTTATGAATTGGCCCCAATGTCTGCCATTACCTGGACAACTAGAACCCCATTCATATTTTAATAACAGCAGTGGCTTCTCTAAATTGACACATGCCTCTCCCTCTGTGTTCCTTGCACACACAGGCCTTAGTATGTCGTTCACTGGTTTATTACGTTAAATCTATTGAACCGAATGTAAAGCT
The DNA here is from genome assembly GCA_033000465.1 of Sciaenops ocellatus. Taxonomy (NCBI): domain Eukaryota; kingdom Metazoa; phylum Chordata; class Actinopteri; family Sciaenidae; genus Sciaenops; species Sciaenops ocellatus. The sequence goes on from CP136886.1 coordinate 10,872,723, forward strand.
GCATTTTTCACACGCACTCATGCTCCGTCAGCATTCACTCACACGCCTGCAAACAAACTGTCCATTCAGTTAGTTATTGGGTTGATTGCGACTGCTCTGTGGTATTTTTTATTTACCCATCCAGACTGTTCCGGCTGTTAAAGCGTCTCTGATTCGATCATACGGTTTACTAACTGTGGGATTTTTCTGCTCTGGGTTTGTATTGTGCTTCCACAACACGTGTTTGTATTGTTTACATATCCCTCTTCACTTTATTAGTTAGACTGGAGCAGTTATTTAAGGTTTTAAATGTAGTTTAATTTGCATAGAACTTAATATTAAGACTTCAGACTGAGTTTCCTCGTACAGCTGGTTTCTTTTCAAGTTATGCTGCAGCAAAACAAATATGTCTCGTCTAAATAAATGTTCAATCTGATCAACACCAGAATAAACTGTTTAGAGACAGCCAGACAGAGAAACAGATGGAAAAATATTTTAGTGTGCTTCAACTTTTTCTCATCACACCAGACAGAAAACCTGAGGGATTCTTTCTAAGCCCTTATCCAATCTTCAGTCGCCGTACTATATTATTCCTGTCCTTTTCTTTCCATTAGGCTGTCTGAGTCCATCTGTGCTTGACCCATGTCGCCCTCCTTGGTCATCCCTTTAATATCAAACTTGAATTCGCTCGTCTGTTTAATGTCACCTTCGCTCAGACTCTCAATTTTCTCTCGCTGTCTGTCTGGCCATCCTATCTGCTCTTCTCATCCTCGCCATCAGTTTAATTCTACCGCCTGTGCAAGCCTATTCCCCTCTCCTCGGTTCCTTTCTTATGCCAAACTCATTAATCATTCTTGTTTAATCTCACTTATTCCTCGCTCTATCCTTTGCAATCTCCAATGTCCTTCCACGTTGCTTCAGTTTCTCCTTTCTCTTTCTTTCTTCTCTACCTGCTTCTTTTTATCTTGCCTGTCCTTTCTTCTCTCATCATGCTTAATCTCACTTCAGCCCTTCTATCCTCTTAACATCCACTTCTGCAAGCACTAAGTTGCCAGGCGCTTATTGTTTGCTGCGCTCAAGATAACATACTAGGCTGCCACACACAAGCTTTACTGTATGTAAAGCTAATAACTGAAAAGCACTAACAGAGCCTTGTTGCTACCGACTTGTCTTTAGGACTCTACAGATGCTGTTGGCAGCTGCCTAAACATAGTTATCTCATGCAACGTGTAATGCTTGGGATCAAGACTATATGAAATTTGTGTCTTTCAGGATGGTCTCTGTCAGATGCAACAAGTCTGTGCATGTGGATGGGCTTATTAATGGGTATATTATGTAACAGACCAATGTTACTGTGCACTTTGATCATCCTAAATGTTTACGATAATGTTCAAACCCAGACAAATCTGTAATTTTGAACAAGGTGAGGGTGCGTTTCATTTGATCACCTGTCAATGACGTCATATCTCCTTTATTTGCTATACTTACAGTTAGCATCTTTTTATGTTTGCTGTATTTTCTCTTTACACTTGTATACATTTTATATTTCATGTAAATTGCTTGTTTTGCACCGGGGATATGAGGGAAACAAAATTTAAATTCTCTGTATGTCCTGTACATATAGCAGTGTTGACGCTAAAGTTCACTTTACCCGCTCTAGTTGTTATAACTTTGGCAAAACACTGGATGAATGTGACTAAGCATAATGCAATAATTTAATAATGCAGACAACAACTCCCATAATCCCATGCTACCTTGCAATGTCATCTTTTGTTATTGTTTTGATGTGACAGAACCCTAGTGGTAGGAATTACATTGTATGTGTTTAGCCAGTAAAAATCTAACAAAAAGTTTATAATTTCCTTTTAGATAAACCATTTTCTAAAGGCTTGCTTTCACAACTCAGTGGCTGGTAATTAACAATCTTAACAATATGATGTGAATGTGGCATCAGCAGCACAGTCTACATCAGATCCATTGTGGGGATTTCTTATTGTTGCAATGCACATTTAATCAAGCCTTTTTATTTCTAACCAACAACAGCTCTCTGGCTGCTGGATTACCATTATTATAAACACTTTCAATTGTGTATTAAGCTCTGCCATGTTTTTGATGCTATGAAATTACTTGAGGCTCCAGTGTATTAACGTGCTATGCGTCTGCGTGCTGAGATGTATATAAGCAATACTACAACAGACAAAGGCCTTATTCAGACACTCTCTAATGAATTAGGAATTCAGATGCCTTCTCAGTCTAATGAATTAGAGAAAAGAGGGAGAGAGGGTGAGTGGGAGGGACAGGAGAATTAACTGTATTGAATAGACTAAAACTCCCTATGAGTTTTAGTCTATTCAATACAATTAATTCTAAGAAAAATAGCCAGCAGTGATGTGCCAATATTCTATCAGGGATGCCTTAAGCACTAAGAGTATATATTTATGCTTCAGGCTGACCGTTCCTATTCTGGCTGAAAGAGGACAATGAGTCATGATGTTTACAGTAAAAGAGGTCCTCATATCATAATGGCAGCTTAGAAAATGCTATTAATACCCAAAGCAAGGGGAGGGGGGAAAAAAAAGGGAAAGAATGTAAATGAGCTGCTGAGTCCCAAGAAATAATTAACAGTTACATGACAGTCTTTGATGAAATGAAATGGTATTTTTAAACCAACCTTTCACTCAAAAACAAACTTTCCCCTGCCCCATCCGGCCATACTTCTTTCGATATTGAAAGCAAAGCAAGGATTCTTGCATTTATTATTACTACAATTAACATTTAGTTTAAGTTTTTACACTACATTCTACATTTAGGTCGTCAATAACCCATAAATACTGCTGAACAACCCTTAATCTTTCAATATTAGCTGTGATTTCTTGTTCAATACTTCTTCAGAAAGAAACTAGCCCACTTATATTCAAATTAGCAAACTGGCTTGCGACTCGAAAATGACTTTTTTTTTAGTGAGTGACTTTATCTCAATAAAATACCAAAAGGTCACAGAGCAACAGATCACCTTCATCTGTCCATGTTTGCATTTGTGATGATGTGTGTGGGCTCCTGCATGCATATATGCATGTCTTAATGTAAAGCGGTGGGTGAGTGTGTTATATTGTAAATACCAATAGGCCATGACAGGAGCTATACGTACTAGTCTACTGAAATTATAATCTCCACTTTTCAGACTGGAAATGTCACACTAATCATCTATTTGTGTACGTACGAACACAAACAAGACATTTTAGAGTTTTTCTCTCTGAACATATCTGTAGCCTTTGAACAACCCACTTGCTGCAAACAGGCGGTGTTTCGGGCTAACTAAAGAGTTTTACTCACTTTTTCCACCAAAAAGAAATTTCTGAAGTGACATGATGAGTGATGAGGAGACTTGTCACCACAGCATGGGCCTATTATCCATCTCACAAAGACGCACTTCTTTAATTAACTCCATTGTTTTGATTTCATTAACATCAGATTCCAACAGAGCGGTGTGGAGAAGAAACGAGTGTGGGTTTTTGTTCTGGGTAATAAACTTTCATCCATCCGTCTAAACAGAAGCAGACAGAGCAACACATGATTTCATGCTATTTGTCCTTTAGTTTATAGAACAGAGGAGAGCGAAAAAGACATGAAAGCAAGAAGGAGAACCTGTGACAATGGTTGTAATTTCAATTTACAACTAGTACAGCAGTTATAATAGTATAATCTATATTTTATTATAACAATGTATTAGATAATGTGAAACCAATTTGAAAGCTGTCACTTGTAGTGATGAACCTACAGAGAACTACAGTATCACTCAAGTCTGTTGCTCCCCTCGGCTTTACAGAGCTTTTTAGCAGCTGATCGTTTGGCTGTCTGGCAAACAACCATTTTGATTCACTCTGGTCTCACAGCATCGTTTTCAGATGCAGCAGGCAGCTGTTTTCAGTGAAAAGGCTCTAAAAACACACTCGACGCTACCTGCCAGGCACCAAAGGGTCGACAGAAAAAGTAAGGCGGTGAGCATAGTGGAGCTTTTAGCAGCTAAAGAGACAGATTTTTCCATCAGGAGTTTGTGGAGAACAAAAACAGAGCTAAAAGAGAGTGAAGATTGGATTTATATTTGCCAAGTGACCAGAAACACACCTCCAAGTAAATGAAGATGTTGGTCTATGACTGCTACATGTGTCAGCAGTTTGCATTTTAATTTAACTCATTAATTTGCTCCCGAGTGGCCAAAAAAAAAAAAAAAAGTCATTGCAGGTTTAAGATTTTCATGAAATCAAACCTTATTTTTTGATTATGGACAACATTTCTTCTACAGTAATCATTCAAAGTCTGAACATTCTGTAATTACTTGTCTTGTAGTTTTCATTGTTAGTGGTGGAGTCTGCCACTCCTGCACTAGACTCAAATTACCTTTGTAGAGTCACAGGAGATGACGCAGTGTCCAGAGACACTGTTTGTAATTTTATTTTATTGATATCAGCCTCAGTCTTTGATTTTTACTATGCTGTGCATCTTCAGACAAATTCAGTTTGTTTGGCTTCACCGTACACCAGCTGTTCTTCTGTTCTATTTCTGACAAAGTAGCTGCTCAACAAGTGTTGCTGCCCCACAGTACCCAGTATTGAAATCTTTAATAAGTTTACATACATCCAACGAAAACTCCCCTCTTGTCTTTTCACTCTTTCTTCTCTCACTGTCTACATTCTGCCCATCTCCACCATCCCCCCACACAAACACACTCTATTGGATGGTGTATCACAAGCTCTGTTGTAGATTATGTTGTACGGTGGATTATGGGATTAACATTACGTACACACAGACCACAGTGGCACCCAGTGAGGAACAGGGATGTAGAAGAAGATAGCCCTGGTGAGAATTGGTTTAACAGGAGATATCACTTTCTCTGGCGTAATTTACACAGCTTGATAGGGTTATAATGCAGTGGTATAAAACTCAGTTGCATCATCTAGACGATACATGAAACTACAAGTCTACCAGACAAACAGAGTCTATATTTCATTATGCATATAATAGCTAATGCATGATGTTATTTTTATTCAATAATTTATGAGTCATTTAGGGATCGGCACTTACTGAAAATGAAAAGAATGCAATAGAGCTGCCCACTTGTGTTTTAATTATTCATGTTATTAGTGATCTCTCAGTTGAATCTGTTGAATTGTTGGGTAAGGAGTCGATTCTCTATTCCCTGCTGCATCTATGTCTACACTGAGCAGTAAGACTGCTGAGTGCTGGCTGAGTAATTGTTTTCCTGTGGATGCCACCAAACCAAATGTTGAGTGCAGGAAAGTACTGCTCATCGGGGCTTCATGCTGCAGAAATCTACAGCTCTGTCATTCAGAAGCCACAGTCTTTACATCGATTAATGAGTTTTCCTACCTTCCATGTAGCCGCTGTTTTCGCTTCAGGAAAAAAGTCTTCAGTCTAAATACCACTGTATGCTTTGAGATTTTCCTTGCTGGTTTGTTGATGCATGCAGTCGACATCTACAGTGTGTAACTTGTGCAGTACATCTGGCTAAACTGGTCACACTGGCACTGCCAGTTTCTCTTTGAGCTGTAAGTCTGTTGTAAATATTAGGTTAGTTAACTGATTATCTAAAGATACATCTAGATGTATACCTCTCTTCTCTATATAGAGTTCTGTCTCATGTCAGTAAATTCCTGCTCTGACACTGTGGCCAATGAACCTGACTGCAGTATGTCCCTCATAACACCTCAATTTACCCTGCATTAATTTAGTAACATGCTGTGTGTGCATGCCAATGCCTCAGATAAGCTAATTGTTTATTTCACATCAACTATGACCTGTGTATAATCACCTGATAATAAAGTTATGTCACATTTTTGTTACCTTAAAATGAGCCTTTTATATTTACAGACACCACGGGTCCTCTTCCACAGACTCCTCCATGTTGAACCACCATGTTTCTACAGTAGCCCACAATGGACAAACCAAACACTGACTTGAGACAGGACCTTGCGTGTTTTCCTGCCACTGTAGTTTCTAATTCATGCTTAGGACAAGTAGAGAGGGGGCTGCAATCTGTAACTACACCACTAGATGCCACTAAATCCAACACACTGGTCATTAAAGGAGCTTTTAAAGCTAAAAGAAATAAACCATGACAAAGTTACTTCTGCAAAAGTTAGAGCAACCACTCTAGTTACTGCAGGATCATCTTACACAATTCTCACTTAATTTCCTTTCATTTCTCCAGATTGTCTTGAGTGCTTTGCTTTACCTACATCATCACTGACTTGGACCACATGTAGGAAACCATAAACATATCTCCTGATGACATACGTTGAATTCAGTTTCTTTTACTTTGTGATTAAACCATTAAAAATCTGGGAACATGTTAAAACCTAATGTAACAGTAACACAAGTAGGGGAGAGTAAAGGTTAGCGAACTGACTGTAATATGTATCAAAGGTTGTAAACATTAGTTATCATAAGGTATTGGTAACACCAGACCAAAAGGGTTATAATGGTAAAACCAGGGAGTTGAGTTAGGTGGGTTTTATTTCTTATGAAGTTAACTTTTTATTTCTAAGAGGACGATTTTATTACGTCTCCTAAAATTCACACAGTCGTGGTTCAAAAACCTTATGTAACTTATAAGCTTGAGGGAAGCAGACTAATTCCTATCACTTCACTCACAGTGAGCTTTTCCACTCACTATTTAAACTCTCCACACTGCAACGCTGTGATGTGAACAGTACACTATAACATCAGAGAACTGGATGCAGGGCTCGGTTTTACCTCTCGCGCATTTTAAATATGTATGCGTTGTTGTGAAAAACACTTGACAAAAGCACAAGCTTTTTGATGATGAGATGTGTGAGGCAAACATCCCCATTGCTCTGTCTGTCACTCCCACACACACACTGTCGCTCTTTGTCTCTCACAGACAGCCCAGTGATCCACAAAACATTGTGACAGCCTAGCTCCACTCACGCCGACAGCCTCTCTCATACATACATGCACACCAATTAGTGCAGCTCCATCACAGTGGGACTTGGGGAGTCCCTGTCACTCTATTATATACTATATATGTGCATGTTTGCATGTGCTCATGTATGTGTACTTTAATACATTAATCATGTTCAATCAAGTCCATGATAACAATGCGATAATTAATGTATGTATATGTAGTTATTGGCAATCAGTGTTGCAAAGGGGTGGAAAAGTTCCAGAAACTTTCCATGTGAAGTTAAGCTGGGGAATTTTGTAAATATTCCAAATTGGAAACTTTCCATGGGAATTATGTAAATTTATGGGAATTAATGGGAATGAACTGGAAATTGGGGGTAATTTAGCGTCATGATATGATAGTCTCATAAATGGTCAATGAAACAATGCTAGCTATAGCTTTTTTTAGCATCTAACTTATCAGCTAGCTATCTACTGTATGAGTACATTTTCATGTGCTATTTGCAAGTTAAACATTAATACCATGCATCAAATATATTTACCCCATAATATCATCAAAACTTACTTCACTTTGTGTAGTCCACGGGCTCAAATGTGTGGCTTCAATAGTCTTGTACTCTGGTCCAGGGTTGTAGAAATCATCTGTGCATGTAGGGGGCGTGGCCTCAATAGGGCTGCAGTAAGCAGTGTGCTATGTGCATGTGATTGAGGAGTAGCAGATATTCAAGTGAACTTGCATGAAATCTGGTTGTTTTGGTCAAGATTATATTGAAAAATATATTTTCCCCAACTATATTTAAAGTTCCCTGTTAAGGGCCAACCTTCAATTTTGTAAATTCCCGGTCTATTCCCATTCATTCCCATAAATTCCCGTTAATTCCCGTGGAAAGCTTCCAACTTTGAAAATTCCCTGGATTTTTACAACCCTATTGGCGATCTAAATGCACCAAGAAGTCTTAAAAATGAAACATTGAACAGGAGTTTGTTTTTTTGTTTGCATAGCTCATGTCTAAATATTATACAAGTACTCCAATTACAGAATATTAAGCCAATTTTCAGCCATAAAAGGCACAACATCAAGCTTTCTTTTATCTAAAAGAAAACAAATCTTGTTTCAGTTTGTCAGGTTACAGGGTTTTGATCATCAGAAGGTTGGTACGAATATAACCACAGACCACCGCAGCTAGATAGTTCAAAGCAGGAATCCTCAAGCTGTGGTTTTTTTTAGTAGGGGGAGGATGCAAACACTGATTTCATGTCATTACACTCAATTCAAAAGAGATGTTCCTGTTTTTAACATTTTCACAAAAAGCTCATGCAGAACAAACACTGACAAAGCCACCACATTTGCATCCAATCTAAATGCACCACGTTACACTACTGGTAAGCTATTCCAGAAGTAACAGGCTATTTTACTGTGAGCAGAGATTCATCAGGTTTAATTATATTCTGTTACTGCACATGCATCCTTTTCTCTTGCATCCATCTTTGAATCACAACAAAGCAGTTGAAGTGATTAAATGATATTACAAACAATTTTTTTTTACATCTTTTCAAGACACTTGGCATTAGGAAACCGACATTGAATTTGCATTACCACTGCCAATCGATCTTGGCTTACAACAGTCACAAAGCTCAACACTTGTTGCGTCTCACATCTGCTGTGGCAAAGCTGGATGAGATGCTGTGTAACAAAGAGCGGCTGCACAAACTCTGATAAAACAAATGTCTTATCTGTGGACTTACAAATCTGACACATTCATAAAATAATCCTCTAAAAGCCCGTTTCCTATTAGAGATAAAATCCTCTGTTCGCTCCAGGCATGCTGTTAAAAGCCTACAGCGTTCAATAGACACTAGGAGCACATCGATACTGCCTGTCTGGCTTCAACCCAAGTCCCACAGTGGTCACCAGTGCCATATGGAGCTACACAGCAACAGGAAATGCTCAATACCAAGCCTTGGCAGCACAGGTGACACAGTATAAAAATCTGTTCTTCACATTTTGTATGAACTGTTCTGATTTGTGCTCCACTCACGTCTACTGTTAAACTTTTTAACCAATTACTGCAACCTCTTCAGGCCCATCAGCGTTGCATTCATTCAGTGCTGCCAGCTTTTGAAAGAACTGGCAGGGTGGTAAACTGGGCAGCCATGTCAAAAATGGAAATGAGCTGCTGAGCATCCCCATGGTGTTTGATTAGGTTAGTTTGCCTCTCTTCTAGCTTCCACAAACATTAAAAACTGACCTCCAAGTCGCACCACCAGGACTCACAGCTTTGTTAAAGGTACAGTGTGTAAGATTTGGGGCCTCTATTTTCAGAATAAGGCAAACATGGAATATAATATTCATAACTATGTTTTCATGCATGTATAATCACCTGAAAATAAGAATCTTTTTATGTTTGTTGCTTAAAAAATATCCTTTTATATCTACAGTGGGAGAGGGTCCCCTTTCATGGAGGCTGCCATGTTGAAACACCTTATTTATACAGTAGTCCAGAACAGACTAAACTAAATACTGACTCTAAACAGGGTCCTTAAAGTGTTGTTTCTCCTTTACACTAGGAAGTTGAGGGTGATGTGAGGAGATTACAATGCAGTGATTGGACCACTAAATGCAACTAAATTCTACACACTGGACCTTTAACTGGTATAAAATAGTTACCAGTATCACCACAGATACATGTTAAAATGAAACAAACAACAAGTACAGCAAATATGTTGCTATTAACAAATGTTGTCCCGCTGCCATGGCTATAAAAACCAACTTACATGAGAGACTCATTGTATGTGAGCAGAGAGCTCCCTCTGGTGGCTCAATACGACACTAACACAATGAGGCTCTGTTCGTGTGCTCTCGTGTGAACTAACCGAGTTGCAGTGAAGACTCGGTGTGGTAATACCCATCTTGTTGCTTCTTTTTCAACATGGAACAAAGATCCACTCGCTCAACAGTCTGGTCTCCAAAGAACCTGAGGGTTGCAGTGAGAACAGACAGAGCGACAGTGAGAAAATGTGAGACAGAGAAGAGAGTGTTGACGCCCCCGGCAGATATTAAAAATCAGATGTCAGTCATTATAACCGCTTAACAGGAATGATCACTCAAATTAAACGTGACAACCAAACTCTGTGGTTCAATATACTTCAATCAGTTCATTTTCACCCTAAAACTACAAAAATGGAAGCAAAGCATCATGCAGCATGATGCTGTATAAATAAAACTGATGTTAATTTAAAGTGCAAAGACAATTACAGAGTCTGGACCAATTTTAAAACACCAGCGAGTGACAAAATTGACAGTTCATCTTTCTTGTTATTACATATTGCTTAAAATGTCATGCTATATAGTAAGCATGCAATATGGATACAAACATTACACAATGTCCCACTGCCCTTATGGTAGTTCAGTAGTACCTAAAAAAAATACTTGACTGCCTGACTGCTTTGTTTGTTATATAAAAACCAAGCACCTACTTGTTTGTGTAGTTGGAGTAGAGAGCTGGGTCCACACGCTTTATACCCTGAGAGACACAATGAGAAAATGCTGTTTATATGATTTTTGTTGCACTTTTTTGGACTTCCACATCACTCTTCACACAGACACACACACACTGGAGTAAGACAAGAACGCCGCCCAGCAGACGCCAGGCAGGATGAGATGTCATCAGGTGTCAAAGGGAAAAACAACCGTCCTCTGTCTCTCCTGACCACGGCTTATCTTTCTGTCCTCTCACCCTTTCAACCCCCCCCCACCCATCCCTCCCTTATGTCTTCATCCATTTCATACCCGTCCCCTCAAATCACTCCACCATTTTCTCCCTCCCTTCCCCCCCTATACCTCGCTTAATCCTGCAGAATTATCTCCCTTTTCTCTCTCTTTTAAAATACCACAGCAGACGTGTTATTCCCACAAGTAGTTTTGGCTGGAGAAATAATTTGTCTGTCTCAATTATTGGATGATTTCATTTTATGACCACTGAGAGTAGGTGAGGGAATAAAAAGTAGTAACACTGCAGCTGTTTGGCAGCTCTCTCAAAGTCAGTTGTTACAGGGAAGTAATAATATAACATTCAAAAAGAAACCATGCTGTGCCAGAGACACTTTGTTTGTATTCATTTTCTAACTTTTATTTATAATATACTATTTCATTTGTATGGTGACCTACTCCCCACAAGGTCTTAGTGTATAGGTCTAGTTATAGTTGTAGTAGTTACTAGTTATAGTTGTCCCATATTTTACACTTTTCTGGTGTTTTAGTTAGAGTTTGGATATCCATTAGAAGATATATTTGTTGCTTTAATTACCAGATACCATCTCAGTGTCGTTTTACATCTCCTCTCTCAACTGTAGCAAGAACAGGAAATAAAATAATAAAGTTTGCTGCTTAAATTGTGCTGCCAATTTGACATACTTGTCATGTTTTTTTAAAGTGGATATTGGCTAACATATACACATGTATGCTAATATATTGTGCATCTCTACACATTCTGTACATACACAAGCTGTTTTGATTCCCTACCACATCACGTGTGTGTATACCTGGGATCGTAGTTTTGATGCTCTGGACAGCTTCATAATGGTGAGGTGGGGTTCAAACCCACGACTGTCTCCTTGCAGAAGACCCTGCTCCACAAAACGGCTCCGTAACAACTCTGCAGCACACATGCACAAAGTTTGAAAAACAAGCAACCATTTTGTTAGTAAGGCCAAAGAGGACAGCAGTCAGTTGATATAATACTGAATGTTACCATATACAGGAAAAGAAATATGTCCACCTGTTTCCTCCCTATGAACTGTCTCAAATCCCTTTTATGGACTTTAGAGTGAGAATAGAGGACACAAATATTACAAATACAGATGGCAGAGAATGTGTGTTAAAAGATGGGAACAAAAGGATTATTATCCGTGTATCGTTCGCAGATAAAAACAGATGAAAAAGGGCATGAACACATAGACAATCTGCAAAGACAGACACACAAAGACAAAGACGCACACACCAGCTGATGAAGTTTAGAGGGAAACCACGGAGGTATTTTTAGAAGAGGCGCTCTACATGGACAGAAAGCTTAGTATATAATCAATAACTGTTAGAGGGAGCGGACAAGAGGAAGGGAGAGTGACTTCCTGCCTTGTCCTTATTTTGATTTTCAAACAGTAATAACACAGACTTTCTATCTGGATCTTCTCTTGTCACTGTTTCATTTTTCATGTCACATATGTAAATAAAACACTGAAAGAAAGAAACTACTTGACACCGTTCTTTTTGAGCGCACTAGTGTAAATGGTCTGCTTGCAAGTCCTATAAAGTCTACATCTGCAGATTTGACTGTCAAGACCAGCATTTCGGTTGTGGTGCTAATATTAAATCATAACATATCAATACTTTATCTGCTGTACCCCAAAGCCACTACTGTCCTTTATTTAAAAATATATAGATATCAAAAATAGCAAAATAAGTTTAATTAAATATTTCATTACAGGGTAATGTTTTACAAATAAGTTACTTTATACAGAAGAATATGGGTATGATGTCCATTGTAATGTTTTGACAACGTATTTGCTAGTTTGAAACATATATGCACATTTATGTTTTATTCATTTCCTGAAGATCTTCTAAGGTGTTTGACAAATGATGACCTGCTGCCTCTGTTTACGGGTCATCAAGTGTTCAGATTTCAGACTATACCGAATTGTTAATGTTTTTTTTCGCTGTTTTAAAGTCTGACTGTCATACGTCATCACACAAGCGTCAAGATTAAATGTGATTTTAAGTGAATTGAGCAAAACTGTCCCTATTAATACTTACTCAACACACTTTACACCTGCAGCAGCACGCACTCAATCACTCAAGGGTGAGGATTTGTTGCGTTTGACTGGATCATTCATGGAGGATCTGCCTCTTCTTGTGTCAGCTAATAGGCACAGTTAACATGTTATGTTTAAGTAAAGACAAAACCTCCATTAGTACCACACATTATTGGTCATTTGGTATGAAAATCTCATCACTATATCTTCGTCTTTAGCCTGAAAGCAAACTTTTCATGTAATTCCAACGGATAACTTTTTAAAGATAAAACAAAACCTGATAGGTTAGGTCATTATTTAGAACCTGGGCCCTTGTGGATCTACCTCTCTAAAAGTTTAATTGCATTTCCCATTTATACCAAGCCCTGAGATTAAATGCCTTTTGGGATTTGTCTCAGCCTGGCCACCACTAATACGCTTAATGTAGTATTTGCTTGGATGTGAGCAGTTAATACACGTGTATTTACCGCCCTCATCCAAGTAAACAGGAGCAGCTATGAAATCCACACTAAAGCAGAATCCAAAAATGCTGCTCCAAATAAATAAATAAATAAATAAATAAATAAATAAATAAATAAATAAATATATATATATATATATATATATATATATATATATATATATATATATATATATATCCTGAGCTACACACAAATAATGAGCACCTTCTAGGTCACATACAATGTGTATAATAAGCAAAAAGCCCATTACTAAGCCCAGTCATTTCCTTTTAAAAGTGCACAAATGCATGTGTCTACTTTCAGAAATCACAGCATACATATTTGATATTTTAGAGAGGAAATTGACCATATTAAACATTTAATTTGTGTATACGTGTGTGTGTGTGTGAATGTGTGTTGGTGTTGCAAGAGCAGTGGAGGGAGAAATCCTCTTAGAAACATAGGCTTACTGCTGTTGCCAAATGCACAATACAAAAACATTCACTGAAATGCTTCTGCACACACCCCCACACATATACACAGACGCAAAAGGACAAATGTAAGATGACGAATTAAGACATATCAAATGCATAAACCCGGGTACACACACACACACACAGGCTGCAGTGAACAGGAAAGAAAGAAGAGTAAATCACACAAATACATTTAACCATATCCACTTACATGGGTTTAAGAAAGCAGTGCAAGTGTTTGACTATCCAGGAGCTAGAGCTTACATCCATTTTTTATTTTTGCAGGTCCAAATGACATCATTTTACATGAATATTATTACATCGTCACATTCACTGTGTATTGATACTTGTTATTTGAATCTGCTGATTCACCTCCTCCAAAGTTCCCTCCAGGACAAAGTCAGGCTTAGACCACTTATGACTGAGAGCGAGAGTTAGCACAGTCAGCTTACAACCCCCCCAAAATACACCCTTCTATCTCCTAAAGCTGTATAATCTGTGACCTCCCATTACAGAGCTGCTACGACAGGAAGCATCCATCCTGTTAAAGTGTCCTTAAGTAAGACCAAAAAAAAAAAACCCTCCAACCAGCTGCAGGGCACCTCAGATGACCCCCAAGTTCACATGTCGCTCCACAGGGACACAGAAGAAGAAGGTACTGTATCACATTAACATCCTTCATCCATCTAATGAAATGTATCCCCGAGTGAAATACAGCACGAGAAGCGCTACGTGATGAACAAAAATGGAATTTAATATTTACGGTGATAGACAAAATGAAAAGATAAACATTTCTCACTGACCTGCCAGACTGTCCAGTGTGTGTCTGTGTTGTCCAGGGGCCAGCCCAACAAACACCACCTCCTTCCTGAAATGACCGATCCCTGAGAAGGGCAGCACCAGATCCCGCCCACCCAGCAGCTCAACCACTGATGGCTCGACCTGAGCCAGCGCAGTAGCCGCCCTGAAAGGAAATATACACAACACAACACAACACCCGCACACACACATGCACACCAATTCACAACTTAATCTTCTCTCTCATATTACATAATCTAGTGATTACTAATGACAAAATCTTCCACTTGATGTAGACTAAACATCATCACATAACTGCTGCACTTTCTACAGCTGCACTGCTTTCTGGTCATATCTCTTTCTGATGATGAATGTGAGAATCATAACCAAAAAAATCTGAAATGTCTGGACCTGTTTTTTTATTTCTTCTCTACAAATCGGTAGCATTTGTCCTTGTGATGACACTAGTTCAGTTTGCAATGTCTGTCGTTACATGAGCCCTTTTCCCATTACAACTGGATGATTAACTTGAGTTGCGCAATAACATCATTCACATGACAAATTTTAAGATATTACAATGGAACGTGATGAAGTTTATGTCACAATAAGCGAGTTTATTCATACTGACGTGCTTAAAAGGAGACATTTTATTTTGATTGACGTCTTACTCTGATTATTAATTGGAATTAAAAGGCCCACACTACATTCTGCCCTCAGTCTTTCAGCAGTGTTTTCAAGGCTCATTAATGGAATCTAAATGTAAAATATTTATAGACAGTTTTCCTGGAAGTGCTGAGAGGGAGAGATAAGAGAGAAGAATGTGACATGCTGCGTAATTAGTCACTGCAGAACACTGCATCTCTGTCTACAAACAGCAACGTTAGTCTCTACATTTGTTACTGCAACAAACACAGGCAAGACGTTGTTTGGCTATCTGATCCATCTGATGCTGTGATAATGTCCAGCATCACAGACCGAATGAGACAGCATGAGAGGATATGATTGTGGAAGTAAACTAATTTGAGGGGCACTAAGGAAAATGAAGAAACCAGGACAAAAGAGATTTTATTTTATTCTATCCTAAATCACAGACTGGACAGTCGGTCACTGCAGAAATATGATGCACAGTTCGGGTCTCTGTGTGAGCATGTACGTCAAAGAGCTCATCAGTATTCATCTGCATGGATGACTGTGTTCATTAGGAGAAGAATAAATCAATATTGCAACACATATAGGGTCTTCTGTAGTCACTTTTATTGATACACGAGCACTGGTATTGGAAATCGTTTTTGTTTGACCATTTGAACTTTGAACTATTCTGCTCTGTAGCAGCTCAGCCTTTACTAGTTAACGGGTTGTTTGGCATTCAAATAATAACACATGTTCATGTTGTTATGTTTTGTGTATGGCTCAAATTCTCTACAATCTGGTTCTTGCATGATCCCTGCTTTTTCGAAAAAGTTGAATTTGCCAAATTACAGGAAACAGATACACAGATATTGAATTACCCGCGCTGTCATGTGCATTAATATTCTGATGGTATGAAAAAAATAACGTTTATGATAATAAAAAATAATCAGGCTCACAGACTGTGACTGCAAACATTTTGACATGTCATAGCAGGAGAAGCACAGGTGTAACTGAAAAAGTACTATCATGTAATTTATTGTATCGTACACTTCAATTTCATTGGTCAAAAAATGTTGAAGCCACAATTACTGGAGTTATTGGAGTTATTTCTACTGCAGCTTGTGTTTAATTTAGTTAAAGAGCCACAGGTGACATCACATTTCAGAGGTTTGATAAATATTATTCAGACTATGGGCATCAATATGCTGTGTGTATGTTTGCATCCACTCACAGGTCCACTTGCTCCTGATTGGCGAGATGAGTGACTAAAAGCGTGATGTGGAGAGTCGGGACCGGAATCATGGCTTTGGCCAATCGGGGCTCCTGCTGAAGCACCGCCTCTTGGACCTCGATGACGGCTGAACTGATCTGTCATTGGACAAATTGACTTCCATGAGCAGCTGTCAGTTATGATAAGGCAGATGCTGTCGCATGCAATAACTGTTTGTTCCCTCTCGTCCTTTCACCATCACTCCTCTCTTCTCAAGAACTAGCTTGTTATGCATGAGCAGGGGAAAGATGAGGCATCCACAGATAATGTCAATGGGATAAATCAATGTCCAATCAGAGGAGCTTTTTTTTGTGTGTGATTGGTGTCAGGAAATTGAATCGTGAAAGTTTTTTTTCCGTAAAAGATTTTCTCCAGGTATAGATCGAGCTACACTGCCCAAGTGTCCAACACTGAATTCATCAATAGTCTGGAGAGAACTGATTAAAGTCTTCTCCATAAAAGGAGAATTCAAAGCGCTTCTGACAGGTTCGCATATCTCCTCTAACTAATGATTTACTCTTTTCTTAGCATCACAACAACAAAGAATACCTTTCATACTATAAAATAAGCTGATTAGGTGAAGATAAAAGCACTCTCTCTTCTATTGTATCAAAAAAAAGCTGACAATTCAAATCTTAATTTGCATTATTACAAAGTGTTGTCCATAGTTTGACTTGTGAATGCTGTTTTACAGCCTTCCCTGCAGCCACTGATCCATGATCTTTAAAGTACACAAACAATTACAGGTACAGCAATTCCTTACCTGTGTGTTAGTGATGGGGATGGAGACAAAGTAGTTGGGTCTCTGGCTTTCTTTCTTTTTCTTCTTCTTCTCTGCATCCTCTTCACTGTCCACTCGCCCTCCAATGTCTCCTCTCTTCCTCTTTCTCTTCGTCTGGGTTGACTCTGAGCTGAGGACTAGAGAGAAAGTACAAGCATACTTTACATAAAAAATAAATAAATAAATAATTAAAAAAACAAACACAAAAGCCAGCTTGCACCAGTGACCTACTCTCTGCTGCCAGTTTGGTAGCTAAAACTAATGCAGTCTGCGACAACAGTACTTCAACAAATCCTACCATCGTGAAGGTATAAAGTTACTACACACTCTTCAGGCATGTCAGAGACAGTAAATAACAGAGGTTGAGGCACAACTTTGGTAGTCAGTAAATCTGCTACCTTTAACCTTGTACAGGAGAAATAACAAGAAGAAAAATAATGATAATGTACACACATCCTAGCTCTTTCCATGCGGTGGGGCTGGCCAGAGAAAACGGAAGCTCTGACATTAAATTGTCTGAAGTATCAGCTGATGTGAGCTTCTTCTTCATCAGTTTCCTCTTGTCCCTCCTCATCTTCCTCTTTGTGGTCTTCTCACTTGATGCAGCTGGAGCTGTGAAGAAAAGAAATCAATCACAATACAACAAAAAAGCACACATACTGTACGACACTGTATGTATGACACGAACGCAAAAACAGAGCGCTCACGCACAACCTCCTCACTCGTCACTTCATGATAAGGCCTGCGGCTATTCCCTTCAAATATTGATGTGTTAACCAAATTGTGCGACAGCTCCTGTAGTCCTGTGTCAGCTGTGTAAGGTGAGTGTCCCCAGTTAAAAGAGTGAATCCAGTTTTGTCAAACCCAGTCTGAACTCACCTGACACTGCGGAGGCTCCAGTGTCGGCCTCATCTTGCTGGACGTCCATGCTGACTGTATGCACCTGTCCTGGTATTACCACAGGTTTCTTTAACTCGCTGTCTTCTGTCCGACTCTCCTGTCCAACCTCACCACCACCACCACCCTCATCATCATCTTCATCATCATCTAAGGCAACCGCAGTGGTCTCTTTGCCATATGAGATACTGGCTGCTTGCATTTCGCACACTGTTAGCTGACAGAGAGGAAAACAGAGAGGAATGATATCTACACGTTTGGTAAACTCAGGTGAGCACAGCATGTTTGTGTCTTCATGTCATTACCTTAAGTGGGAACCGGTGTGCAGATGGCTTAAGCGCACTGACGTTATGATAGTGACTGACAGATATGGGATGCAGCCTCCAAAGTGATACTTCACTGACACCAAAAAACCTCTGTAAACAAACTACTGCTGAACACGTCGACCTGATCGGGCTTAATAGGACGCGGCCGAGGAGCATGACACACAACAAGTGTGACTAACTTTAGCTACCGTTCAACTAACGTTAACAGCTGGCTAGTTGAACATTACAGCTAACGCAGCCGCGAAAATGAGAATAAATACCCACAGCTCTGAGATAGGTGCCGGTGAGGAGAGACACGTTACTCCTCTTTAGCCACGTGAACACCTGTTGAAATGAATCAATCCGCCATGCTGCACATCAACCGTCGAGATAGCTAAATGTTAGCTAACTGGCTCTAACGGAGTAGCTAATTAGCAAAACTAGCCGGACTGTCATTTTTATAACTTGTCATCGTGTTGTCGGTGTAGAGAGCTGTCATATGTGACAGTTATTGTCAGGAAAAAAAGTCCAAATAAATAACAGAAAATAACATTTAGCTCCACAGCACGCGCTAACTTGGAATGCCGACTGGAAGGAGCTTCTGTTTGTAAACAATGTCAAACTTCCGGCCTGGATTTTCAGAACAAAAGAGTTTTTCTCTTTACAGAATAAAAGCATCAGACATTTGAATTATTAACTAGCTTTTTGGTAAATGTAATACATTTAACTCACTAGGTTGGACTTAAATTTTATTTACGATATAAATTCAACATTAGATAACTCAGCTGTAGTTAACATTGCATATGAAATACTTTCTGTCAAAATATTCCTAGATCTGTATTTAGACAAGTTGGATCAAAGAGTTAGAGATATTATTGTAGCCACACAGTCACTTTATATTTTAATAATGCATTGCTTTTTTTGGTGAAGGGCACTATGCCTCGTTTAACTGACTAAATTTAAACCTTTAAATAGCAGCGTATTATTATTATTATTATTATTATTATCATTATTACTAGTAGTAGTAGTATTGAGTAATTAATTACATATTCAAACACATAATCAAAGTAAATTCTTTCAATATGTAAGTTGAAAAGATATATGAGCTAGGTTCCTGTGTTTGGTCGTACAGTATATATATGATGCCATTAAAATATATAATATATACTATTAAAAAAAGGACCACAGACACCATGATTACCCCACATTTGCAGTTTATTGAATATATGTACATTAATCATCACCCTGACAGCATTACTTTACACTAAGGTACCGCAATAATGCACATTTATGTGTTCAGGCAGGCAATATCTTCTGCCCTAGGTAAATCCTTTTGTTAGTTACTGGGCTTTATGAACTTTGCACTCTTTAATCATTTAGTGTTCATTCAAGTCTTAGTACATACATAAAGGAACAGAAGTATTTGCCTCATTAGCAATAAAAAATTATAAAATTAAAAAGATTAAACAGTAGCACAGCAGTGAAGGCTGTATGGACCTAACAACACCAGCTTGCTTGTTAGTTTTCCTTTCCCTGTTTTCGTCACAAAGCATAAATCCATTGCACACTATCAAGAGTATAGAGACATGATGTATTTGTAGCAGCTGGAGAACTGAACACTGCATATCTGATTGTAGGAATTGTGTTTTATTTGAAGAATGTAATAATTTAATCTACTTTAAACCAAGACTCTCCATAAAATCTGAAAGCCTCAATTCAACATTTTTTTCAATGATCTGTGAAATCTGACAGATATTTCAAAGTACCAAAAACTGCCAAAACACAAGTTACATGCAATAGCTGAGCATATTTACAGAAATCTGTGTTCTATTTATTTAGAATTAACATGAATACATTACCAAGGAGGATAAAATAATCTTTTCCACAATTAATAGTCTAAATCAATCAGTTTTGCTGCTTTATTTTTGCTGTTGATGGATCCATGACATATTGTTTTACTTGTGATGTGAACTCACAGAATACTATCATCACCAATACAAACACTCTACCTACCACCAAGCCAAAAGAGTAAGCTGCGACCACGTTCAGCACCTGCGTCCTGGGCATTTCCACTGGTATCTATTGGAATGCTGAACTCCAGTAATTTCTTTTGTATTTCAGAGGCAGCAGCTTTATTTTGTTCACATGTGAGTAAACCCTTTACTGAATCATGGTAAAAAACGTTGACATACAACACAACTTGGTGCTGTTTATCAAACGATATTCTGAGAGACATGGGCTTGGGCTCACGTAAGTGGTGCATCACCACCAGAATGACAGGTTTATCATCTGTGGACACAAAAAGAAAGTCAAATTGAGATAGGGAGGATGTTAAATTGTATCTTAGAGTTTGAAACAAGGCAGCAGTATCCTGATTTATAGATTTTTAACAATATTGTTATCTGTAAATTCCAAAATATTATGTTTTACAAATAGATCAATAACTCTGAAGTAAGGTCATAAAGAACCTTGCATTTCCCCAGAGCACAGAGTGAAAACTGAAGCTAAAAACCAAATCACAAACGAATTATTTACAATTACCATTTCCAATCTTTCCCTTACCTTTAACATAACCAAAGGCTGCATCAACATCTGTCCCAACCCGTGAACTGATTGGACAGAAGAGAATAGTGATCTGGTGGTTCTCGTGGTTTTCGACAAACTGAACCTGGTTCCGAGCTAGATCCGTCTGCACTTTGTTCATCAGCTGTTTATCGGCATCAAGGGTTGTACCGCTGACAACCACATGGTACGTCACTGTGGTTATAGAAAGAAAAAGAAACTATCACAGATTTGTACAATCACAAGAGCTGAATGAATCAAACAACAGAATAAAAAGATTCTCTAAAATATTCTTGATATGTAGTTACTAAAAAATCCAAAGGGAAAAAAAAGTGACTCCTGCTCATTAGTTCCACTCTCATCAAACTGAAATAGATTGAGTGTAACATTGCTATTTGGAAGGTTATTAGTTAAAACGTCTTGTTAGTGTACTACAACAGAGCCAAGAGGCTCATGAAGGGACAACCACCTAATTTTTAACTGCTGACTGTCTAATTATCATACACTCACCTTTCCTCTGACATTTCCTTTCCAGTGGATTTGGAATGGAGTAAGGGAGACGACTTCCTAATAAAAAAGACAACATTCACTGTGAAATACTTTTATCAATCTATATCAGTCAACATAGTATATAGTAAGAAAACATATTTTTTAAGTTGTTAAGAAAAGGTCTGGCATGCATGGTCACTAAACATTGACACTCAAATATTTTCAGATCTTACTAGTGTAAAAGGGAGCTTTTCTTTGAGCTATAATGTGATCTAAAACGACATACACACGACGCCAGATTCAGTCAGACAAATGCAGTTCTCAACCACATAAAGTCTATTAAAGAGGCTGCTGTAAACATTAACAAATATTAACAAGAAAAAAGTTCGATTTACTTTGAGATCCTTGTGGAGGGCCACCAGTTTGGTGATTACAGGACATCACATGACCATAGGCACCTGAGGTTCCTTTACCTGACAAAGAGTCTGTTGGATATAACACGGCATATTTACAGACACTTATAGTACCGAATTTCAAAATGAACTCAAAAAGACATTTTGACTTTTGATGCAATCCGAAATTAAATACTATTAATTAAACATGTCATGAAAGTGTGGAGAGGCGCCCCAGTAGTGGTATAGCGTTCGCCCCATGTATTAAAGCAAAGTCCTTACCGCAGCGACCCAGGTTTGATTCCTGCCTCTGTCCTTGGTTGTATATCCCCTCACTCGCTGTACTGTAATTCCTGTTCATCTCTTCAGCTGTCACTGTCCAATAAAGCAGAAAAAAGACAAAGGACCTGTTAGGTACAATGGCATAATACAAGCATTGTAAATTGATTAACTTAACACGTATATGTAGGACATTCCTGAATACATTAGCGTGAGAGAATTTTCTAGCATGTCACATATGGGGGTTACACAGTGTCAGGCATATGTCTTAAGGTCACTGTAAGGAAAGTGTTAAATCTTAGATTGTCTATAGATGTGATGACTTCTCTCTCCTTGAGATACAGAGCAGCTGTATGTTTGAATTTAGGAAAGCTGGCGCCATTCAGATCATTACTATGGTAACTGCTGTTAGAGGATAAGACTGTGTCACTCCCTTGACGAAACAGATAGGTTCCTTAACGTAGAAACCAGTCAGATAACAACGTCAGACTACTAAGTTTCAACATATTTCCTTGTTTGTAGACTAATGACCAATTGGCAAATACCTTATACTGTAAATGCATTGGGTATGACCAATAATGGATGTATAGTAGTTGTGATACTATTCTGAAGGCATATGGACGAGCCAGAGAGGACAGCTTCTTCAGAATTGAGACAGGATCATGTCATGACAAATGTATTGATAAATCCTCCTTTCTGCTTGATCAAGCTTCAATAAACATTTGAGCATAAGACATATTGGACTCCAGTGCACTTTTTCTCCACTCAACTGACCACTGATGAATACAATTCTCCACAACAATAAAGAAGAGACAGAATTGGTGCAGGGTGGACAGACGATTACTCTAAACCAGAAGGCCACAGTCAGATCAAAAGGATTTCCTGTCCATCTCTCCAGCTATCACTGTCCAATAAAGCAAAAAGAGGAAGAAAGTGCGACTCACCTTGTGCTCCTCGCGGATAGTCAGCAGTTTGGCGGTTGCAGTTCACCATTGAACCACTGGTGTCTGAGGAACTTGTGCCTAGCATAGAACCTGTTAGGTACAATGACATAATACAATTCATCTATACATCTATATGTAAGATATTGCAGTTGAATATGGTGGAAAGTTCTGGGAAAAACAAATAGTAGTCGTAGTAAATTGGTCCACAAAATTTTCCCCACCCTTCGCTCAAAATGTTCCCTCTAGGAGGCATTTGCCATGAAAGTCAAGAGTGAGATTGTTTATGTGTATAATGAAAAACACAAACTGCATTGTGACCTTTTTCATGTTCTTGGTGTAGCTGATCATTGTTCCTTCCTTCCAGAAGATCAATATGAGCATCAATGAAACCCTGGACTTGATACAGCTGGGTCCTCAAGTCCTTTAGAATAACCAGGTAATCAGCCATCACTCCATTACCAGTCTGAGCAGCTGTAGGGAGAGAATCAAGTTGTGTGTGTTACGTATATTGCCTCCAACAACATAGCCCAAACACAATTTAAAACAGCCATCACATATGAAAGTGAAAGTAGTTCCTGGTAAGGCTGTACATACCCCTGAAAAGGTCATGTGGGATGAAGGCTTTCATCTCATTTATGAGCGCATCAACTGGCTTCTGAAAAAGAAATATTCTGTTAAAGAAAAATCCTAACAGATCATTTGACTTCCTCTCTGCACAATTTCTCAAAAGCGGGCCTCAGTTCAAGTTATTTATCTCGATTTAAACATCTTTCTAATGAGTCCTAGACATTTCAACTTGTTAGCTCACCGGTTTGTTTATTATTTCAAAGATGGTCCTTCTCTGTTTGAATTTCTCAGGTCCAGGAAATATCTCGTGCAGCTCTTCTCGAGTCAGTGACCTGATCTCTGAGTCAGTGCATAGCCCTGCCTCTGCAACAACAGGTGTGGTTGTTTGGAACATTGGGTTGATAATAACAGCAAGATTGAAACTCAGCAGTAGTTTTAATTTAAGTGGTAGCTCAATCTACGGCAATACATCATGGTCATCATGTTTATAGTGTCGCTGTCCTATGAGAACCACATATCTCTAAAAAGTTTTCATGAGCTCAGAAAGACAGTCAGCTTTGTGACGATGTATTTTCCAGCTAATCCAAGAGGGAATGTATTTAGCTTAAGAAGACGGAGAGTGTTCTCAACCCATAAAAAAAAGACTGAATCCTTTAGTTTATCAAAAAAATAAAAAATCAAAAAATCAAATACAAAATCACCAAATTTGATGGTATGTGTTTTTCACAGGACAGGAAGGGTATGAAAACCGAAAACATCTTCTCTGTTGTCTGGTATTATCTGGTATCTGTCAAACAATAGCCACCTACTTTGTAATGCTTGGGCTGCTCCTTTTAAATCTGGGTTGGCCTTTATTTTGCTCAGTAAATCTGACATGACTTCACCTGTAGACAAAGAAGACAAACAGAAACAAACAGAAAAAGACAGATTTATCACGTGGATTGAAATGTATATTTTGTAACGTATGCGCATATATGACCATAAGTGAGGAGGAAGGGAGGAAAGTGAAAGACAAACCTTTGAAGTGATCAAATCTCACGACAGATGACTGACTTCGGCTATTTGATGTAAAGAAGCTGCAGCAGCTCTTAAACAACTTAGCCGTCAATTACTGAACCGAATTAAAATAACGTCAGGGCGTATGTCTGCTCTGCGTACGTAGATATGTAAACCGCCACCGTTTACAGTTAACAGAAAGTGAAAGTTACAAAAAGGGGGACTGTTTCTTTACGTGGTGACGTGGAGGACGCTTCAAACTCTCATTGGTCGCTGCGGCAGCGTGATTGACACATCTGCAGTCCCGCCCTGTTCAAAAAAAAAGAAAAAAGAAAAAAGATTAACAAATAAACTGTTGATATGCACTGTAAAGATACTACATAGTACAAAAAAAATGAACTTTACTTCGAGCTATAATGTAATCTTAAAGTGAATACAACAAATTAGATTCACGTGACTCCAGATTCAGTCAGATGCCGTTCTCAACCACATAAAGTCCTCTAACAGAGCTGCTGTTCAACATTAACACTGACATGAAGAAAATTAGATTTACTCTTCCTGTTTCATAAGATGGCATAAAGGCATTTACTGACACTTATAGTATATCAATTTAAAAAGAGATCCTCATTTTGACTCCTGATGAAATCTCAAATTGACTACTACTTATTATGTCATGAAAGTGTGAAGAGGAAGAAAGTGCGACTCACCTTGTGCTCCTTGTGGACAGTCAGCATTTTGGCCATAGCAGAACATTATTGGACCACCGGTGTGTGAGGCACATTATTCAAAGTATTATAAATCAATTAACTTAACACTTATCTGTAGGACATTCCTGAATGCATAATGAATAGACTAAATTGTTGCAAGGTGGACAGACGTTTACCCTGAAACCAGAAGGTCACATCTGCAATGACATATTCTAAACTCAAGGTTCAATGACCAGCTTTTTCCAGGGCTTTTGACTGTGTTCAACAGCCTTCTTCTGCGAAGTAAAAGACCTTAGTCATGGTAAGTGCTAGATGGCTAGATGCTCTCACAGCTGTGGGTTTTTCAGATATAGTGGAATGGATTAAATAGAGATCCAGCATGACATCATGGTGTAAGCGGCTATGAGACAGAACAGTGAAGTGCATTCAGTGAGGGATTGAGTTCATCAGTCTTACAAGCCTCTGGATAGAAGCTGTGTTTGAGCCTAGATTTTCTGGACTTAATGCTCCGCAGCCATCATCTTCCTGATGTAGATGTCTCCAATTAAAGGAAACTTATCTTCCGGGCAGCTTTCACCACCCTGTGCAGCACCTTCCTCTCAGAAGCAGAGCAGTTCCCATACCAGGGTGATGGAAGAGGTGAGTATAATCTCCACAACACACCTGTAGAAAGCTGCCAGGACTGAGGTGTTGAGGCTGGCCTGCCTCAGCCTCCTGAGGAAATAAAGGCGTTGGTGGGCCTTCTTCAAGGTGTTGGAGGTGTTTATGGTCCCGTTCAAGTCCCTGGAAATGTGGACCCCAAGATACTTGAAGCTGTGCACCACTTCCACAGCTGCTCCACTGATGAACAAGGGGGAGGGGATGTGGCTTCTCCTCCTGTAGTCCACAACCAGCTCCTTTGTTCACTCAACATTAAGGCAGAGATTATTCTCCTTGCACCACCAACTATAAGACTGAACTCAAATTCACATCACTGTTTTATGAGGAAACTACTCATTTTGTCTATTTGTTTATCTCCCTACGTGGTTCAGTCCAGTTCCTTTGACCTCCAGGCTGCTGCTAATTGAAGCTCTGCTTAGTCATTATAGATTCTTCCAGCTGTGCGTCACAGCCTAAAGGTAGCGTTATGTTTCAGCAGTCTGGTCATATATATAGCAGAGCCAGCAGGGTGCAGCACTGTACAGCTTCTATTACCACATTGCAACAAATACATGTGATTCAGTGTCACATTAACACAGTCTCTGCTCTTTAAGGGTGTATCAGTGTTTTGAATGCCACAGAACACCAGCAGTCCTCAGTTTCAAAAGACATAATCTGTAATAAGAATCAGACGAACAAGATCAGTTGAATCTTTTTAGATCTACTCTCAGGTCATTAAGCTTTCTGCTGGGTTTAAAGGGTTAAAGAGGATGTATGTGTGCATGATTAAAGTTCACCTTTTATGTGTATCATGATTTTAAATAATTAAAAAAAAACCTGTTTGGGCCAGAGTCAATTTTGATTAGATCATAACATTATATTCATCAGAATATATTAACATGTTCGTGTCCATTAACTGTAAATTAAAAAAATCAATCAAAATCAAAATCAAGAACTTCCACAATGCACAGTGACAGTGACACTAATAGTGACATTATTTCTAGACTAAAATCAGTTGGGTCTGAATTTTTTGACATATTTTGAACATTGACTCTCGGCTCATTAAAAGTGACATTGTGTAACTTTTCTAATAACAGATTTTAAATGATTTTAAATCATGCTACACTGACTTGTAATTAGGTGAACAGTGTCTGTCGTTCCCATTCTGCGTCCTGTATGTCTGTCCTTACATTATGAAACTTTGTGCTCACACACCAACAAATGTTTCACTGGTTTTGGTGAAACTGGATCATATTTTATGGAGAAAATGTTCCCTGGTTTTCCTGTGATGTCCTCTGGCTGCTCCACCCCAACTCTTGGTTATTGACCGAGTTTCCTGATGCCGTGAACTATAGCTGCTGTTAGCTAATGTTAGCTCAACTTGTTAGCCAGGCTGCCTGGACTGTGAGCTCAAAGCACCTGCAGGGGAGTGTGAGTGTTAGTATACCACAGGCGTTTTGGACCATTGCGATAATGTTTTCAGCAGGGGGAACGCTGATGGGGAGCAGAGCTGGTGAGCGGCAGAACCGGAGCTGGGCAGGCAGACAGTGTAACCGGGCTCAGCAGCCTCTATGGACATAATGGCAGAGGCAAAAATACCAAAGGGGACATAGATGGAGGAAGCTAAGAAGAGAAAAGGAGAGAGTGACCGAGCAAGAAGCTGTCGGCCAAGAGTAAGTCAGGACTGACTTTTAGTCGATGGTGAGAGCATCGTAAAATAAAATGTTTAAAGACAGACGCTGAGCTGGGCTTCTTGCTGTTGGACTAGTAAGTAATATTAGCTGGCTGCTATGCTGCTAAAATGTTAAAGATGATGAGAGGATGCAAGTATGAATGATTGAAGCTCGCCTTTTATGTGTAGGCCAGAGTCAGCACTGACGACATTGACCTTTCATTATAGGTTAACATGTAAGATGACTGTATGATCAAAGTCTTCTGAACTTCCATGATTCACAGTAAACTATGCGATCAGAAAGCCACAATCAGACATTATTTCTACTGTTGCATTAACTTTAATAAATAAAGCAGAAAGATTTCTTGTCTGTGTAACAAAGTTACAATGTCAGCACAGCACCTTGCCTCTCAGACACTCTTTGTTGTGTGTGTGCGTATCTGTTTCTCGCTTGGTTGTCTGCAGGTTTGTACAGCTGAAACCTTGGGCCTTGTGACACTAACATGGTACTTCAGTTCTCCCTTCAGATGAGCTGTTGTTTTCGCAGTTGTTTTCTTTAAAAAAAAATGTGTGTGTATTTGTGTGTGTGTCTTTGTCTGTTGTATCCAATGTCATTCAGCGGTGTGTCTGCAGGTGCTGGAGTCTCATCTTGAAGGTCTGTTGGAAGACACCATCAGTAGGTGAAGTGTTTTTCTCTCCTGTGTCAGACTTGCTGCAGGGGGCGAGACGGCTCCCAGTGGCTCTGCTTAGTCTACGTCATGTAAGATGGTGGAATAAAAGACAGTTTTGTACGGATCTGACTGTGTGACATAACACTGTTGGTGTAATGACATGCAGGGGCTGTTGGAGACAGGGGAAATGTGTGACTACATCTTCAGCAGCTTAAGAGAGGTAGCTGAAATGGTTTTAATGTTAGATTAAGTCTTTTGAAGCCTCTTCAGCTGCATCTTTGAACAGAACACACACATTAATTATGTCAATAGAAGGATTAAAGCTTTATCTGCAGCGTGTACGGCTGAGGTGTTTGGTCTTTTCATACAACTTGGTTCCGCAGCCTTCACTATTTTTTGCAAGCAGTGGCAAACTTTGGCCAGAAGATGGTAATCAGGTATCAGAAGTCCATCTGTTTGATTCAGCAAATGCAGGACTCTTACTAGAGAAGTTTCAGGGGCTGATTTGGCCTGAAGCCTAACTTTCAGATCATGCCAACTCTGTGCAGTGCATCAGCAGATTTAAGGATGGAGCCAGTTAACACAAACAGATGTCTCAGTTTTACTTGCTGCTCTCATTTTAGGACTATCAAGATCATATCAAACGTGTCTGACTCTGAGAACAGTGAGTAACAATCTATTTATAGAGCTCTTTTCAAATCAAAAACACTTCGCTATAAAAAAGCAGCCAAACAAACAAAACAAAAAAAATCAAGCATGCAGGACGGTAACAAACATAAGAACAACAAAACAGTGATAAGAAAAAAAGCTTTTTTAAAATTCCATTTAAATAAGATTATCTAATTAAGAGAGAGGTAAACTAATCTTAAATTTAAAAGCACTTTTCCAAACCCAAAGGCAGCAAATTAAAGTCAACAAATTAAAAAACTTGTAAGTAAATCAGATTCAACAAACTCCAGTAATGCAAGATAAAGTAAATAAAAACAAATAAAATGACAATTTATGTCAAATAAAACAAAACCTATAAGCTCACTGACAAAAGTATTTAGTTTTAAGAAGAGATTTAATCCTTCTTGAGCAGATAAAAGACCTCAAACTGATGTGAATGATACTTAAATGTCAGGAACAAGCAGCCATGAAGAGCCTTAAATATCAACTGTTAAACTGGAGGCCAGTGTAAGCAGACAATCAGCTGTGTTGTGGACACGCATCTTGGTTTTGGTTTAAAGCCAGACAGCCGACTTCTGTGCACTCTGTATCGATAGATTTTTGGTACAGACAGGTAAAAAGGCTGGTGCCATAATCAAAGCGTGAGGAGATAAAAGCATGTAAAATGGGCTCTGTGTGTTTGAAACTTTAAACCGATCAAACTTTTTTTTGAAATATTTCAAAGATTTGCAAAGCTTTATGGTCTGCTGCTCAAAACTTTAATTGCTACAAACACCAAGATGTACGATCTCCTCTTCTTTTTGAGCCGAGCTCTTGGAACATCCAGTCAGACACTGGTGGTATATATTATATCCTCTGCCTGCTCCATTGTTTGCTGTGAAGAGTTGATGTTTGATGCCGCAACACAAAGGTGAATACAAAGCAAACTGACACCGGCAGAAATGTTTGTGTATGGGCTTAGAATTTGACTGTATGATCAGAAATATCAGGCTCTTGTTTAGTTTGGATCTAGTCAGGATAACAGGATTATATATATACTGTGTGCACTTCAGTTAGTCAACAGCAGTGAACTGAAAATGGAAAATAAAGTAACAGGTGTGGATGTTTTTCTCTGACAGTCCTCGATACAGGCAATACCTCCAGTCTTTTGGCAACACCTACTGAGCTGACAAAGGTGGAGCAGACAAATGTTTACCTAATACCTAATAATATTCCTTCAGGGAGGTGGAAGTGAGTTGCAAGACAATAAAATAGCAGCAACTAAAGGAATAGGGGATAAAATGGACTAGTTATTGAACCATACCAGTTGCAACACTGGAGGAAAGTCCACTGACTGTTGCAGTCAGTAAAAGAAGATCAAATGTGTCTTGTTATGTAAAGAGATTACCTTGCAATTTCACATAGCTGCCCAAAAAACGAAGATGTCCCCCCCCTAAATGTTTTACACAAGTAATAGATGATAGGGAACAATGTTAAGCGAAGAAGAAGAAATGTGTGCATATATGCTTTGGTGCTTTGATATGAATGGCAGCCAGATAAGAAAAGATGAGGCGACGCTGTGAAACAGAGACCCAATGACGCAACTCACGCTCCTTCACACCAGGAGTCTGATCTCTCCTTCTTAACACGCTCAATTATCGCAAAATGTGATTTTCCCTCATCTCAGCACAAGCAACATGTTAGATTAAAAGTCAGGGCTTTGTAGACACACACACACACACACACACATACACACTCACTCACACACTTGCGCACAGTCACAGACATTGCCCTCAGTTATTATGCATTCATAAATCAAAAGGTTGTGACGGGAATTAATCTAAAACGATGGTGAGTGTAAGTCACCGGATGCAAATATGACAGCTTTATTAGAAAACTAGATTGCTTGAATTTGTCTGAATTAATGTGACACTTTTTTTGATTAAACAGCACCCACCCCACACATACACACACACACACACACACATATATACACAACCTCCCTTCGCTTACTGAGTTGGGGTTGAAGGGGGAGATGAAATAGGCAACAGCAGAAAAATAGAGGCGCCTCATTCTCTGTTTTCTGCAGCAATACTTTTAAATTATGTTAAACTATGTTTATATGGAATCGGCAAGGATTTCTTTCTGAATAAATCCAGAAAATCCACAGAAAACACAAAACTCTACAGTATTTATCATACCTTCTCTCTCCTCTGTCTCTCTCTTTGTTCCACCCATTCCCGATGGTGCTCGTTCACCCTGCAGCGCCTTCTCTCAACACGAGTTAAGAGAAACACTCTTTTCTTTCTCTTTATTAAAGTCACCAGGAAAGGACAGAAAAGAAAGATTTTTTTTAGATTTAGAGTTAAATGACTTTAGACATACCTGTCAGGTCAGTTTTCTCTCTTATACAAATAAATCACCCCAAAACACAAACCCCTCGTTCAGACGCATGTGTGTAAAATATGAGAGGCAGGCAGCGAGGAGGATCAGAAGTGGAAGGTGATGTAAGTCAGAGGTGATGTGATATATTTATTGAGGAGACAGGTTTTTGGGTTATGATGGAAAATAGGGAGTGACTCTGCTGATCTGTGTGGAATAAAGTTATTCCACCTTTAGAGAGGAAAAGGGAGGACGAGGAGGAGGAGGAGGAGGAGGAGGAGGAGGTGGGGAGTGTGAGCGATAACCAGCCTGCCGCAGGGAGAGTAAAGCTAAGTGGCAGCTAACGACAGAATGCAGATCACAGGCCGACGTGCACAACTAGACTGTGGCCTGCCAGTTTGTGCAACAGAGTTTTGTATTCGATACAAACAGCCTCGTGGAGCCAGCGCAGGGACTATGGGACCTGTGTGTGTGTATGTGTGTGTACACATATATATGTGTGTGTGTGTTGGGAGGGTGGATTCTGGATGTAAGGGCTAAAGAGTGCTTCGGGAGTCGAGCCAGGAGGGATGTTGCAGCAGCCCAGGCGGGATGACTAAAGCATGAAAGGAGGGCTGGGTACAGTCCCTTGCGAGGGAGGGGGGGGGGTCTGATACAGCGGATGGTGTAGACTGCAAACCTGCAGCAGCACATCTAAGATAAAGTGTGGTACAGCACATCTTTAGAACAGAAAATTGGCCTTGGCGCAGGTAGAAAACATCCATGAAACAACCGCCGACATAAAACCGCCTTCTGTATTCGTCTTTTATTTTCTATGGCTTATGCCTTCAGATCATTCAAAAGCCTCTCCGGTGAATAAAATCTCCTCTGCCTTCAAAAATCCAGCATTTGTAGAAATACTGAATTTTTTCAGCTCAAAGCATATTGGAGTCGCAGCATGAGTCACATCTTCATTTATTTTCAAGTAGAAGAAATTAAAAGCAGCAGTAGAATTACAAGTCTTCATGTGGCTTCCAGTAAGTGTGTTATGGTACACTATTAAATGTGGGATGGTTACAAAAACATCTAAACTCTTAGAAAATAAAATCATTTTTCTATCTCTCTCTCTCTCCGCAGTCTCAAATGGCGTGGGAGCGTCGACTGATCATTTACTCTCTTGTTGGGTTCTGCTGTGCTGCTGCTTTGAGTGTTGGAGTGTGAATGTGTACGTGTGTGTGTGTGAGTGTGTGCGTGTATGTCCATTCTCACTGCTGTCTTCCCAGCAGGAGCCAAGCTTCTTAAAGAAAACACACAACATCAAGCGTTCGTGTGATTTGCTTTGTGTGTGCTCACATACTGTAACTCCATGTGTTTTTGAATGCAGTGTGCATGTTGGTGCGCGCACATATAAGTCAGGGTGTATCCATGTGTCTGTGTGGGTTGTTGTGTGTGATTGTCATGGGAGTGTGATTCCTTTGATCACTACAGCAGCATGGAGAAACAGATTACCTTTCAGTGCTGCGGTGACAGAAAAGCGCTCTCAGGTTGAAAAACCTCACCAGCAAATTTAATATCCTTCTCATTCCGGCGACATACACTGGGCTACAAGAAGTTGCATGGGGAGATGAATTGAATTTGTTTGTGAATATAATGCTAAATAGTCTGACAATATCTGTCTTATTATTCCATTTCTGGAAAATAGAGAATACGGCTCTGTGCTGCACTGTGCTGCACTGGGCTTTTAAAAAGATTGAACCGCGACACTAAATTCAGCTGTGAGAAGATTAAAATGGATCCCCAAACTACTGATATATCACTAGCACTGTTGGCTGGAAAATTATAATTAACTACAAAGATGCTGGTTATATGATTAAATCAAAGCTTTCACAGGAGCTGATTATAATGAAGAAAGTTTTTATGAGAATGTGGAATTGTTCTCTTTTTTTCGCTTATTCTTATCAGGGTGTCAATCCCAGTTGACTCGGGTGAGAGGCAGGTAACACCCTGGACAGGTTCATCACAGGGCTGACAAACAACCATTCACGCTCACATTCACACCTACAGGCAATTTAGAGTCAGCAATTAACTTATTAACCTGAGAGAGAACTCCCTGGTGGCTTCCCATTCACTGAAGGGCCCGAGTCGGCTGGCGGGTTTGAACCCAGGACCTTTCGCTGTGAGGTGACCACTGTGCTGCTGGGATTTTATCTTATCTATCTTCAGTTATGACTGTGCACTGTTTTAGCAGAAAGTCACTTCTTGTGGTGAGATGTATGACCATCTCTCACACACTTACACCATCTAGGTTTCCATCCAAATATAGCACAAATTTAACCAGATTTCGAGACATTCAGTAAAAGAAAATGAGAATCAATGCGTGTTTCCATCCACTACTGTTACGCAGTTATTGGTTTGTTGATTTGTCGAGATAAACAGTAGGTGATGCTAATTTTCCATCAAATTAGTGCAAACAGTGAAAAAATGTATGGAAATGTGGTATTTATATTAATTTGAGGAACGATACAGTCTCCTTATTCATACCATTGATACCACCACTGTATCTGTAGCCTACAGTAAATACAGAGTTGGGGCCAACAGCCAGTTAGCTTAGCTTAGCTTAGCTTAGCTTAGCATAAAGACTGTAAACAGCTGACCTGACTCTGTCCAAAGGTAACAAAATCCACTTACTAGCAACTCTAAAGTTTACTATTTATCGGCTATACCCTGTTTGTTTATGAGTAATAACAACTCTTTTTTATGTGACTCACATACAGCTATGTTTTTGCCTGGTGGAGACAAGAAGTAGTTGCACATAACCCCAACAAAACCAACTGTACCCATCATTTTTGTATGGATTAAACAAATGCTATACAACATGTTAATTTGTGAGCTTTAGAGATGCTGGCGGGCAGAGTTTGTTCAAACAGAGCTTGGCTAGCTGTTGTAAACCTTTTTCCAGTCTTTAAGCAAAGCTAAGCTAAGTGGTTGTTAGCTCTTGTTCTTTAATTAGCATACAAACATCTTGGCAAGAAAGTGAATATGCGCATTTCCCTAAATATCATTAAATTAATGATTGAACAAGATTAAGGTTCAATCATTAATGTACATTGTTGTACATTGCATAGAATTCAAGAATTATATTTAAGGGTTTCATAGTTTTCTGCAATAACCTGGTCATATCTAGTTTTGAAAATCATCCAATAACATGCTGAGAGAGTAATAACAGTAACAGCAGTATCCTACAGCAACGCTGGCCAGTATGTAGACTCCCGCAAACTCATAATCCAGTCATATGTTGGCTTTTGTGCTTAGCGTTTAATTTCTCACTAATATTACAGCTTCAAGAATTATTAATGACGGGGATCTGAAGATGCGTGAACAGCTTATTGTGACCAGGCAGAGTGCTGTAAACACCGTCTGTAAACACGCTGGACTTTTGTCAACATGAAACTCATCATGGGGTGAGCCTGATCAAAGGTTGGTGGCACTGCTGATCCTGAAATCTGTTTTGGATTTATATGAAGGATGGGAGAAATCAGACGATAAAAAGACTGCTGTCTCAAATCAAAACATATCTGGTGCCAGAGCCTGACAGGTTTCATGATTATGTCCTGTCCTGTATGTAAAAATATTATTTTGTGTAAGTGTTCACAGAGTTCAATGATCACACGCACAGACACACACACACACACACACACACACACACGTTTCTTTATACAAAACTGATTCCAAAGACCTCATCAGAAGCTGGCAACCTCTGCCTCATGTAACTCAGCTGTAACAACATTTTGGACCTGGCATCCCAACAAACCCCTCAACAGCTGTTGATGCCGGATCTTGTAGAGGAGGAAGTATTCTGATCCTAGTCTTTTTGGATCATTAGTGAAGCTTCCATCAGAGTTTTGTAACTTGTTCTTCTTTCACCTGCCAAGTCTAATCCTGTCAGACACATTATCCCCTAAATGTGTTTTGTGCCATGTTATTCATTTTCTAAAGTCATTATAAAACCCTGAAAAAACTTTGATCTTAATATTGTTGCACACTGAGACTGAGCAGCTGCCATTCTAGTTACAATGTTCCCATTAAACAACACTGACAACTTTTATGTGATCTTGTAGACTACATTTTGCTTACAACGCATGCTACATCCTACATGCTACATACATAACTAAAAATGATTGTAACCAATCAGATAAGAGTCAATCTCCATAAGCCCCCCATGTTAAAATGTCCAAATTCACAGCAGAAATAAACATGTTTACAGTCTGGTACAAAAAACAGTTTGAGTCTTTATAGCTAATTTACTTGTTCATGATAACTGTACTGAGGGTACATTTTTATATAACTACCCTGTTCAAAATATATTAAGGCTTAAAGGTATGGATAATTAACAGCATGGCTGCTTTTACTGACAGCTAGGTGCTGTTACAGATGGCTTGTTTGAGCACCCAGGCATCATTCGTTCTACCCCAGGTCCGTCGATGATCCACGTCTTTACCGATTTTCAGATTAGACGGAAGGTGAAGACGCAGGACAACCAACATGGCGGTGGCAGCTGTAAGTGGCTCTTCAGAAACCTATGGATGACATCTTGCATATGCTGTCCATTCTTTATTTTTTGATGTGTATACTTGAACATTGAACTCTGAAACTCACCAACATGTATCTAACTCAGTTATTGCTGCAAAATAATATCTGTTGAATAAATGTTCTAAAACCTGACACCCATCAAGAGTGAAACTGAACTTCTGAAGAAGATACTGCTTGGAGATTAACGCTTTCGATGGGACGCGAGCAGACTGATGATGACATCCGTTATTACTTCACCGTTATTAAATATTTAACACTAATATGTTTCTTTGTGAACGTGCGAAACACACAGATTGTCTTTGAGATGGAAGATGCATAAAAGACATAAAAGCAGACGTATGTGTATACCATAAGCATTTTTTCATGTGTGTGTGTGTATGTGTGCATGCATCACTCCCGGTGCTGCTCAGCTCTGTGTAATGCACATAGCCTGAGGGCCAGGGTTGCCAGGTTGTGTAAATAAATTAAAGCAACAAATTATGTTTAAAAGCTTCTCCCTCAGGCCAGGGAAAACTAAAATCCATTATTCATGGCTTTTACTGCCGGGAATCTAAAGGCAGGTGTGTGTGTGTGTGTGTGTTTTTTTTTCTTTTTGTCAATTATTCAAAGATTAACCGCCCTTACCCCATCAAATTATCTTATTGATGAAACTGAATACTATTTACATTCTGATCATGAAAACCACAGGCATGGATGTTAAAGCTCATTTCTTATTGCTGTAAATGTAGAGATTCTTATTCTCTGAAATCTAGTCCAGGAAACTTTTGAAAGCTGGCAGCAGTTTTCCTTTGCATCAGCAATCACCTCTCAGTAAGCAGTAGAGAACATTGTTATAAATGATTTCTTGCACTATATGTTTTAAAGCTTTGAAAAAATATGACACGTGTGTGCGGATGCTTTCTTTAAAATCTTACTCGAAGATTTTTCTGGAGGGTTAAATGCTTTGCTGAGCAAGTATCATGTATTTGAGGTGAGTAATTGGGGGAGGTGTGAGGATGAGAGCTGCAGCTTTTCCAGGTCACCTGACTTATAATCCTGGTTAGTACAAGGATCTCTCTCAGCATGTAGTTAGTACCTCCAGCAGGAACCTTCTTCACACATGACCACACCAACCTGGCTCCCCTCTGCTCCACTCTGAGTCTACTGTAGCAGATCCATTATTGCAATGAAAACACTCATGTAAACCACTTAAAAATAGTTTTTTCAGACATTATTGCGGTTTGATCTCGTCCTGCTGCTAGTTATAAGTATCTGTGTATTTAGCTTTAGCCTTTGCTGTTCCTGTTTTTGTTTTTTTTACCAAGATTATTAATTAATACCACTCTCATGTCTGTCAGTTAAAGTAACATTGTGTAGAAATTGCTATTTTTGGAATTTAGTGCAAGACCACTGTCG
Organism: Sciaenops ocellatus; assembly: GCA_033000465.1. Classification (NCBI taxonomy): domain Eukaryota; kingdom Metazoa; phylum Chordata; class Actinopteri; family Sciaenidae; genus Sciaenops; species Sciaenops ocellatus. The sequence continues at coordinate 10,909,961 of CP136886.1, forward strand.
TAAATATGCAAATAAAACATGCATATAGCTGCCAGCTAATATTATTTACTAGTCAAACAGCAAGAAGCCCAGCTCTTCACAAAGCTCTTGCCAATGAGGAAAAAAAAGTCAGTCTCAGATTTACTTTTGTCCAGCAGCTTGTTGGTCGGTTGCTCTCTCCTTTTCTCTTCTTAGCTTCCTCTGTCAATGTCCTCTTCGGTCTTTTTGCCTCTGTCATCATGTCCATAGATGCTGCTAAGCCTTAGTGCTGTACCTGCCTACCTCTTACGTACCCCTACATACCTCTTGCAGATGATTGTACCTGGAGCACAAGGTTACATAGTGCAGAAACAGACGTACAGGCCCCAGAGCGAGGATGAAACAGACACCTTTCACCTGATTGTTGCCAGCTAATTTAGCTTTGCACAAAGGGAACTGTTTCCACGGCTCCCAGTTTTTGTGCTAAGCTAAGCTAGGCATCATTATATAATAAATTTAAAAAAGTTAAATTGATAGTTAATTAAACAAGTTAATAGTTATTATTGATGGCTGTTATAACTTCTCATCTAAAAAACAAGTTTTGGCATTTCCCACACTGTCGAACTTTTCAGCATGGTACAAGGTCATTACAGGATAAGAATGCAATCCTGTTTCCCATACTGCATCACTTTGTTTAATGTTGTTTGTACAATCAAACCACACAGTTTAATTAAAAATAGATCATCATTTAACCCATAATTCTTCTAAATCATTGTCTGGATGCTGCTCAGCTCCCAAACAAACCATTACCAGAATGAAAGCAGTGTTCATTTGCTGTTCATTTACCTAAACCATGATGAGATGTTTTAAGTGTGTATTAGAGAGGATGGAGTGTTTGCTCTTACAAATCAAAGGCTCCTTTCATTAACATCTCCACAGAGAAAAATAAGCCTATGTTAAGTGATTTTTCTTGAAGAGGTTTTCAGTCATGTTATCTTACCATTCTGGAAGCTATCAATACATACAAAGAAAAGCTCAAATGTACTTGTTCTAAGGTTGATATTTTTATTAGTCACCTTTACTTCTTATAAACAGGCCATTATATAATGAGAAATGTCTGATATTATTTCTATTAATATATCTTGCTCTGAATATATGATGTCTAATGCAATGTAATTTCCAGAATCAACTTCCTGTACTGTCATCTAGATTTTCCCTGCTACACTGATGTTCACTACAATGTTGTTAAGGCTCCATTAGAGCTGTAATAAAGTTATGATTTCATCATTTTAATTTTGTAACAAATTCATTACGCCAGAAACACAATCCCACAAAACTGATTACAAGCCGACTCACTCTAATTAAACATTAATGTGTCCCATTTACATTTTCTAAATTACACATTTGTTTCCATTTGACACCACAGACAATATTAGAAATGAAGAGGCAGATGCAGACACATTTGTCTAGAAAGTAACTGCATGTACTGTAGATACATTAAGTCAAATTCTGAGGTAACAATAATTTTATTTTAATTACTGAACTACATTTCAGGGGGAATTTTGTTTTTTGCATTTCCCCCCACTGTATTTATTTCACAGCTCTATTCACCTGTTTCTTGACATGTAGATTTTACAAACAAAAAATATGACCAGTTTATAAAATACAGTGCAGATATATATAAATACAGTTAGAATAAACTACCCAGAAACAAAGTAGCTAAATAACAACAGTGAAGTACTGCTTCACATGCAAAATCAGTATTTTTTACTTTTTCTACTTAAAGCACTTTTTTTATACTACAGTATCTCCTAAAATGTTGTTGTTTTACTTGTAATAAAGTATTTACTGCACTTTCTCTGTGGACTAGCATACTCTTATGCAGGTCCTGTGAAGTGGAAAGTCTAAATTGTGTAGCGAAAAGTGAAAGTGGTGGAAGAATTACTCCAATCTTTTTAAGTAAAAATATCAGCATTATAGTATAGAAACAACTTTGTCACAGGTAAAAGTCTAGCAGTCAAAATTTTACCTGAGTAAAATTACTACAGTATTAGCATCAAAATATACTGAAAATACCAGAAGTACTCTCTTGCAGAATGGCATATTTGAGAATAATGTATTGCATTATAATTAATAGAATAGAATAGAATATCTTTATTGTCATTATGCAATGCATAATGAAATTTGATCCATCAGTTACCCTAACCCATACGTTCATTACATTCATATTGCAGCTGGTAAAGCTTGGCCTCTTTTTTTACTATATGCTGCCGCATACCTTGTGAATGTCTCTAAGGGATCAATTAAGTCTAATCTTTAATCATAATAATACATCATAATTTATTAAGCTGATTCGGCAAAGTAACTAGTAATTAAATGTATCAAATAAATGTAGTGAAGTAAAAAGTAAACTCGTAATCTCTGAGATGTAGTGGAGGTATAGAGTAACAGAAAATGGAAATACTCAAGTAAAGTTCCCTTAACATAAGTGCCTCAGAATGTGTACAGTGTGTTTCCACCACTACACTGTTTTTGTGATAGACCAGCAAATATTTTTTTTTGTGTGTGTCTCGATGATTTTTGCTTTGTGCATGTTACAAAAATATCTGATGATAAATTGTTTTTTAACATCTGTGAAGGTTATCAGGCATCAAGGTTATCTTTCTTTGAGAATGTTATTTTAATATTAAAACAAAACATGATTTAAGAAATCACAAATATATTTCTACGGGCATATCAGCACTTCAGGATGCAGTAGTCTATTTTTGCCTCTCTTTATCTGAAGTCTTAGAAGTATTTGCAATGCCCTGTTTTTGCTCATGTTGAATTTCTCAGTTTATTTGAGGCCATATGAGGTATTCATATATCCTGCTGGTGATCTCATGCTCAGGCTTAAAGTCCATTTGTCCTATTTTCCACCTCCTTTATTCAGTCCTGTTTTCTTCGAACTGTGGGTCATACTGTCCTCTTTATCTCAAGAAGAATTATGAATTTGCAGTTTGCTCTTTTCTCTCTGTCGCCCACCACCATCATCTACTCCGAATGTTCAAACTGCCTGTTGGAGTCACACAGTCGGATACTGCAGGGGCCAACTGCAGGCAAATTGATCCCTATCTCTTCTATGTTATCGTCATCCTGGCATAACTGTTCATCTTTGCGCCCGGCAGGTTGTTGCTCTTACCGTACCTCATCATTTGCCCGGTGTCGACTTGGGGGCTTGTTAGTGATTGGTCATTTCCAACTCAGACCACCAGCTGTGCTGACAGATAGGAGAGGGAGAGGAGGGGAAATGAAGGGTTGCCACAGTGTTTAACAGTGTGCACTATATTTCTATTACTGTCCTCGTGGAAAAAGGTTAACCTAAAAACAAAATCATGTGTCAGTTTTGTTTGTATCAAGCTATTAGACCAAAAAATATCATGAACAAAAAGAAAATATAGGGAATATATATATAATATAGAGATACTGTGTGTGTGTATTTGTGATTTATTTATTATATAGAATATACACATTCAAGTTAATTTCTCATTATGGAAACTGAAAATGAGATGAAGAAAATGTGAAATGGGTAAATAGGGAACAGTGTGTCCAGTCTGTGAGGTTGAATCTATTTACTGAATAAGAGCAACAGAGCAAAAATTTAATATAATATACATAACTATGTTTACGTGTGTGTAATCACCTGAAAATAAGAAATGTGTTTTTATTTAGAATGAGGATTTTATACAGACACCGTGGGTCCTCTTTCATGTAATCCTCCATGTTGAACTGCCATGTATCTACAAACTAAACTAAACACTGGCTCTAGATAGGGCGTTTTTCACATGTTTCGTGATCACTCTCCTACATGCGAGGAAGGAGAGTTGCAAGCCATAACTACATCACTAGCTGAGACAAAATCATAGACATGGATTCTTTAAAGATTATAGAATTAAATGTCCCAAAACAAAAAAACAAAAAAACAAAACAAAAGTTTAATTCATCAATCCAATCAATTGATATAAAGCTATACATGACTAAATATTGCATTTACCAGTATTACATTTTGTCAGTTTTGGGGCTCCATAGTAAGATGCCACTTGTAAAAAGTGAGAAAACTTTATAATGAAAACTGTTTTTTAAAACATCAGGTACCTACCTTTTAACTTTTAGGGTAAAAACAGAAAAAAGTGTGCAGAACACAGATATGGACTATAATAATGTCTTAATTAATGTCTTAATTACTCACAAAAGAAACAAAAACCAAAGTTTCAGATCGACACTTTTTATCCATCAAATTCCAGATAACGACAGACAGACAGACAGAAACATAACTGTGATAAACTGTACATCCTCCTCTTCCTTTTGTTTCTTAACATCCTCTCTTCCTCTTCAGTCAGACACTCTTGTCTTTATGCCTCCTCTTCCTCTCTCCTGCTCTTCATACTTGTCCATTCTTGTCCTCTCTCGACACTTCTCTTGTTTAGAGCTCCTCAGAATGGAAAGCTAAAGGACAAGAGAAGAAAATGATTCAACCATCCCAGTTATTGCAGTAATAAATATTTGGAGAGGAACTACTTCACACAGAAAAATGTCTCTTTACCTACAAAAACAAACAAAACAGTTTTAGTTTCTTGGCCTAGTAAGCAATAAATATTAGAATGTCTGTATAAAGGAATGGTTTCTTTGGCCTTGCACCTCGCCCACTGTAAATTAACTGCTTCTGTGTTCATTGTACAATAACTCTGACTAACATTATTTCTGTCAGTCTAAGAGAGAAAGTGCTGTTGCTCAAGTTAAGTTCAGTTAATTAACAGTATTTTTAATGGGCCGTTGGTTCTGATAATTGGATGAAGAAGATGAGAAGTTTATTTTATGCCTAATGTATTTCCACAATTTAGCGGGTTAAAGTGGGAATCAAATCAATTATAACTCTGTTAGTCAGTGAGTGATTGTGTTCTGACAGCTCCAACATTACTATTACCTGCTCGAGACAGTTTGAGACAGGATGTATAGTTTTAAATACATTTCCACGCTGATAAATCCACATTAAAACGACTCATTAATGAAATGGTGAATAGAAATGTCCTGGATTTGATGTTAAGCATCTTATTCGTGATATTAGTTATTAACAGTCTCCGTCATTAAATGGTTAATTAGTGCGAGGTGATGTTTCCTTACATGTGAGGGTTTCAGTTAGCTGGTGAATACCTTCCTCCGCATCATCAGGAGCGACCAGGCTAGCTGCGAAAGTCCAGATCATCTCCAACCAATCAGTGCTCTCCTGAGCTACGACATCACCATGGACTGCAGCAGTGCTTGATCTTATTGGACGGACACCACCTAAATGATGAAGAGATTTAAAAATTAGAACAATAGAAGAAAATAGAAGAAATATTTTGAAATGTTTATACCTGAGATATTTTAACGAATAAAACTGAGCTTCAGGAAGTAAACGGGGGGGTGGACAAAATATCGGGAACTTTACCTATAAACTCAAAAATTACTGTAAAGTTGAAGTTATTTTACACTTTTCTGACACATTTTTGACAGGAAATGAACATGATAACACACCATGATAGCACACACACACACATGGTATGATTCATTGTACTGTAAGGCTCAGTCTGGTCACAGCAGGTTGCCAGAGAAAGCAATATCATATAATATTAGATATATTTAAATTTAGCACGAGGAGTGAATGTGAATGCAATATGTATGATGGCTCAGGAGTTTCTGCTTGCCTCTAGCCTTCAAACCTCTCTTAGCGATGGCAGGAGGAGGAGGGAGACCTGAGGGGAGAGACAGCATGACGTAAAGTGTAAAATACAGGTTGTATAGAGAAACAAAGAAAATGAGAGGGTGGGCAAACAGAGACAAAAGATAACAGAAGAAACGATTCATAAAGAGAACAATCATCAGTGGCCTTCTTCGCACTGCATATTTTCCATTTTCAATCGTTCACACCCACACACAGCTTCAGACTTATTGTTTTGCTGCTATGATGGCAAACATGATAAAAAATAATGAAAAATCATCACACACAAAAACACGCTTTTCATCGTACAGAACATGTTAGAATTTAATCTGATGCAGAGCACATGCTGAGTGAGAACACAGCAACAAACAGCAACAAGACAAACACGTTTTCATCGTTCCTGACAGTTTTATACACTTTTGATTCCACTCCACAAGTCTGAACTCTTTAAGAGCGCCAAATAAAACATTTAGTAATACTAAATAGATCAGTAACAAAACAGATTTTGAGTCGCCAGGTTTGTGTTTATCCTCCTCCAGCAGGATTCATGCTTTCATGGCAGGTAGGCTAAAATCCATTTAACAACAATAAAAAACAGCTGAATTAATAGATCATTATACAATTATACAATCTTATTAAACGGTATGAAACCTGTGATGCTTTTTGGCGACTCAATAACACTTTTTTTATGTGTGTACCTGTGAACAATCCCGAGCAGTGTCATCGCTTTGAGTGTGGGCGGAGGTGAAATGCTGCCCTCTGTGTTTTTATTTTAGAAAATGTCGCCAGGAATTACACATTGCAACTTTAAAGCAACGAGTCAATTATGGCAAAACTATTATTGTAATATTATTAATTGTTTTTGTTTTATTTTTGTACACAGACCCTTCTCTGGTATTCACAATGACTTTGCCCCAGCGGCTGCTCTCATTAATTAATCTCTTTAATTTTCCCTCTCCCAGGTGGAAGAAGCTTTCTGCCTGTTGCCCAATGTGGAGGAGCCATATAATAGATTCTCATAAACAACTGATTAATGCACTGACATTTCTTTGATTGGCACTCCACACACAGTGCAGGAGACACCAGGAATAGAAGGCATTTCCCCCTGCTAACTCTCATCCTTTGTCGCCCTTTTATTTCCTTTCTACCTTTTTTCTTCATCTGATTCGTTCCATGTCTCTTCTTCTTCTCATTTCTTCCTTCAAGTCTATTTTCTGTCTTCTGTCTTACTTTCATGTTCTCATCCTGTGTGTCTTCCCTCTTCTTTTCTGCCTTTGCTTTTTGGTTTTGTGCAGCAGCGTTAGCAGCCACATCAAGATGATAAAACACAAAGAAAAGAGAAAAAAAATACAAATTGTGCTGCAGAGATAAAAAACAAGAAACCCAAGAGGCTCTGAAAAAACACTTAGAAAAGAGCATAAAGTAGCTGGAAGAGACGCATCTGAGCTGGATAAGGATACGACGCAAAGATTTGTTTTGTCTTTTTTTTCTTTCCTTTTTGTGCTCCTCCTGTTTTATTTCTTTTTACTCCTTCCTTCCTTTCTTCTGTTTTTTATGTCTTCCCTATTTCCATTCATCCTTCCTTTAATCCTATCATCCTTTCCTTCCTTATTCTTCCTTCCTTCCTTTGACATTGGCCTCACATTCAGAAGAGTAATGTTTCAGACACTTGACATACTTGAGTTTTACTTGAGTCTAACATCCCATCAGTAACACTGGATTGCCGTAGCATTTCCATCTGTCTCAATCTAAATTGTTTTCCTTTTAAAGAAGAATTGTAAACATTATTACTCATTTTTGCCTCTCTGTCTGAGAAATAAGGTTTCATAAGGTGACTGATTAAAGGCAGTGTTGCTTCTTTGTCTCTCTTCCTCCACTTTCTCTTTCTCTGACGTCTACTTTCTTCCCTCTAGCTGTTTTCTACACTCTCTACCTTAATCTTTCTGAATTACTGTATTTTTCCATACAGTATGTATATGTAGGTGTGTGTGTGTGTCTCTGTCTCCCTATTTCTATATCTGTATCCTTTTCCGATGCTACTTTGACTGTTTGTTCTCTCTCTATGAACACACACACATACAAAAATCTCTCTGCTATCTCTGCTCTTTGACGACAGGGAGAATTGCATTTCTTTTTTTATTGTCCAAAAATGTCTCCTTGCTGTTTCATTTACACACACTGGCCTTTATTGAAATGTCATGGTGGAAGAAAAGCCTTGTGATTAAAAATGCAGCCCAGCATTTTGTCATTGTCAACTTGCAAATATTTGCCTCAGAAAATGGAAGATAACTACAATATATAACGCTGCCTTTCATGCGCATTTTCTCCTCAGCTCCAGACTATCCTTCGTTCTCAGAGAAGAAGATTTTTTTGTACTTTTATTGATAACCGTGTATGAAATATGGGAGATAAATGAATCAATCTTATCCAGTGACTCTGTTTTCCATTTTCTCTGTTTCCTGGATTATCATGTTAGCCACATCAACTTGAGCATATTTTTCAATGTCAACTTTCACAAGAAAACAAATTTGCAAAATTGAACAAATGATTCAATTTGAAATCCCAGCATTCCTACAGATTTACTGCTGTCGTCGGACATGTGGCTTCTTAGTCAAACACAAATACACATGCTGGTCCACACTAGTAACACAGACACACATGTTGAGCTGTGACTGGTGACAAATTAAAGAAAAAAAAATGAATAAATGAGTGAAATGTAACAGATGCAGAGCACAAGGGATCACTGCATGGTTTGAAGTATAAAAATAATGTGAACACATGCTGTGGCCTCCACCAGATCTCAATTAACCCAATTGTATACCTTTGGGAGATTTTGGAGGGATCTGTCAGACAGCACCACCATCAAAACACCAAATGAGGGAATATCTTTTCCAAAAATTCAAAAAATCTTCAGAGTTTCAGGGATTTGGGAGAATTTGTGACAAGTAGCAGCAAAGTTGTTCTGGTGGTTTGTGCTGGTCAGACACCTTTCTAGACTTGATGCTGTTTTTTCTTTTAATTTGCCACCCATCACTAACTGAGAGATTTGATAAAGACAGACTGTTTGCATTTGATAACAGACCAGAACAGGAACACATTCTAGTGAACAAGTTAACAAAAGTTTACATCAGGAAATAATGCTTAAAGGGTAAATTAACTCTGAATCACTTAAGCTAGCACACCTGGTCACACATATTCCCAAGGTCAAGAAAGATGCTCAAAACATTACTGATTACTTAAAGACTCGATTCATCCAAATGTCTCTTTGCACAAACAAAATCCCAATTAAAATGGAGAAATTCACTCTAATGGACCCACTATGATCAGTCGATTCATTGGTGGGGGTGAAGTAATCTGCACAAATCTTTAATCAAGTTCAACTTTGGTGAACTCTGACATGATAAATTGCACAACAAGAACAGCAGACCAAACGAAGATTTGTAGAGTCCAAAATGGAGAAAGCTAATAAGTTTTATTTAACCCTCATACATCATCAGGTGACATGTTTGCTTCTTGTTAGCTTCAAGTTGTTTATTTGAAAGTTACTCTAGTCTTCCTGACTCACTGATCCTTTATCTGACTGTGAAGTGAAGCCAATGTGTAAGTGCCAAACTGCGGTTCCTTGTACGGCCTGTCGAGGCTGGCTACAGAATAACTCAGTCTCCATAAGTCCCCATAATAAAATGTCCAACTTCACAGCTGAAAGAAACATGTTTACAGCCTGGTACAAACAACAGTTTTGGTCTCTGTAGCTAATTTCTCTGTTCATGACAACTGTACTGAGGCTGAATTTCTATATAACCCACCAATTCAAACTATATTAAGCCTTAAAGTGATGCATCATTAACAGCGTGGCTGCTTTGATTGACAGGTGGGTGCCGTTACAGGCAGCTTGTTTGAGCACCCAGCCCGCCTCAGCTCCACCCACGATCCACGTGTTTGTCTATTTTTAGATTAGCCAGGGGGAGGCAGAGGCAGGACTGCCAAGGTGGCAACGGCCAGACCCACCACACTGTGAGCTTCAAAACAGCTCTTCAGAAGCCTGTGGGTGAAGTCACGGATATGACGTCCATTACTGTCTATGGTTAGAGTCTATGTCTCTGAAATAACAGTAATATCATGGTGCTGTCCATAGAGCTGTAGTTCTTCTTTTGGTCCTGTCTGTTTCGTCTCGGATCTATAATATCCTCTAGACTGAAATACTCAATTCTGTACTATACTGTAGCCTATATACTCTGTAGAGTAGCGTACCTTTGTGATCAAAGGGACAAGCAGCAATGTGTAGTCGCAGAAGAAGATCATAGAGACACACTGCTGCCTGTAGTATTCCTATAATATTGCTATAATATTTCTATGATCATTCATTAGCATCTGTGCTGCTAAAAATACATCCCCAGAACCAAAACTTGCCACTTGGCCAACCCACCTGCTAAAAATCAACAAATCATCAACTAGTTCAAAGACAATATAAAGATGGTGTGTATCAGGGCGTTAGTCAGGATAACCCACAGACATTGTTGTAGACAGAAGCATTTTTTACCAAAGCCACAAAATACTAAAAACCGCCCACAGTCAATAAGAAAAATATCTGAAAATCTCAGCAAATGTGTGACATGACCCCCTCAGGGCAGAAAACTAGTTCTTTGAAACTAGCACAGTGGCTTCAATCATTGTAGGTATCATGGGTCACAGCAGAGGTTTAGCGTTTGACAGCTGGTGCTAAACACTTGCAGGTGGAAAGTTTCAACCAATAGAGAGCTGATCTAGTGTTGATTTACCCTTTGTCACATAGAGAGTCCCACATTTTGAAATACTGGACACACACCAGACAGGCATCATATATATGTTGATTTTCTCTATCTAGTCTGTCACAGGCAACGCTCTAGTACATGCAGTCAAACTGTTAGTGTTTTGTTTTTGTTGGTTTTTGTTTTTACCAGGAGATAAACACACGGGGTCGTCACAGTATGATGTGTACTCTTTGGATGGGATGGCAGGTGATTGACAGCATGAGGATGGAGACAAAGTGAAGGAGGGAGGAGAGTGAGGAGAGGAGTTACAGATGAGTGTGTTGGATGTGTGAGGCAGGTCTATCCTTACACTGTAGGATAGTCCAAATACACGGTGAGGTGTAGTAGTTGTGGGAGTGATAAGGAGCAGATATGAGTAGAATTGATGGAAAGGACATTATCACGGTAAATTAACTGCACACTGTTACAAATCAAAGTGACTGATTTCATTGGCAGTTTGACCTTTATGTGTCAGGTACATTTAAAACACTATAGTGTATATGCACATATGACTATAAGTTAAACATTATTTATGAATAATTTATGCATCATTTCCAAGAAGCACTCTAAAGCTTTCTTATGTGGGGAAAACAGAAATGTCCTTGTCCTTGTACAACACTTCCTTATAGACAAATTTAATATTTTCCTGGTTATCTGACAGGCAATGAATTGGAATTAATTATTTCTGAGTGTACAAATTTAACACTGTCTCTATTTTTCTATAATTAGTGCAAAATAACAGGATTTTCAGGAAACGTTTAGTGAATTGTAAATGTAAAAGGCATAGTGAAAAATACTGAGATGAAACTGCAGTCTGTCATCCCGTAACACAGTTTTAGATAGTCCATATTTGATAATGTTGCCATTAAAAGTAATATTGATTCAGTATATAAGATTACAAAATTGTATTCATTGTATAATTGTAATTTCCACATTAACATCAGTGTTCTTTTGTTTAAATGCAATGAACTCATTATGAGAATGTTAACATGCACGCTAACATGTTGATCCTTATTCATTTAAAGCAATACCTCAGCTGTTGAAATTGTTGTCGGAGTAGAGCAGAATAGAATATTAATAAATGGACACTAAAGCTAGGTTGCCAGTTTTACTGGATTTGTACAAATTAAGCAAAGATATGATATGTCAGTTGGAGCATTATAGTGAAGGAAAGCCAAAAAAACTCAGTTACTCAAACAACGACTTGAGGCTGACTACAGAATGAGTCAGTCTCTATATTAAAATGTCCAACTTCACAGAAAAAAGGTTGACTTTCTGTTTAACTCACCTGTTCAAATTATATTAAGGCATCATAATAAAATCATAATAAGTATGGGCGCTTAGATTGACAGGAGGGGGCTGTTACAGGTGGCTTGTTTGAGGCTTCATTCAGCCGACCTCTGCTACATATCTTTTTCGGATTAACTGGCAGAGGCAGGACTACCAAGATGGCGGCAGCCAGAGCCACCAAAATGTGAGCTTCACAACAGCTCCTCAGAAACCTGTGGTTAATGTCGCGATTATGACGCCTGTGTTTTATACTGTCTATCGATGTACCTTTGGACAGAGTCAGGCGAGCTGTTTCCCCCTGTTTCCAGTCTTCATGCTAAACTGAGCTAAGCTAAGCTAACCGACTGCTGGCAAAATTTTAGCCTTACTTTAGTGTATAGTATTTTTACGAAATGTCAAACTTTTGCTCCACATGTAAAGTAAATAGTATGGTCATATGAATATAGCTACATTTTTTCGTTCAGTGTTTTGATTTCCAATGTAGTTAACAACCCACACTTTATGTTTACAAAAACAGCACACTGCAGAGGGTGGCGCGGTTGCTCTTCTTGATTTCTCCTGTTATGCTGCAATCAGACATTTCTCATTATCTCAAGATATAAATTAATGGGCGTGCAGAGCCTTGTAAGGCTGATCACGGTGCCAGTGAATAGACAGTCTTAAGCAGAACTGAAAATGTTTGAAGAGAGCGTTCTTGACTGCTGCATTTACTTTAATCAATCAGTAACATAGTTGTGTTCTCAGGGAAATTAATTTTCTGTTATCTCATGACAATGAAGTAATTAAAGCGTGATCACATAAAATGAAATATGATCACGCAAGACAATTATGATCACGCAAGACAATTAAGTCATGAGCTTGAGATAACAGGATTAAAGATGAGGGGAAAAGATGCTGCCAGTTTCCGTAGTGCAGCAGACAATGTATTGAAGTTGAAAGAAGTTCTTGTAAAACAGAGAAATCATTACTTTAAAATTATTAAATGTTTTAATAAAGGGTGCATGTTAACACCTGGAAGTGCCCTTTCAATCCATTCTACGAGTGTATGAGTCAAAGTGAAGATGAGGAGTGGATAGACTTCAGCATGTACACAGCTGTATTACTACACTGGTACATAAACTGTCAACTGGTGGACTATTTCATGTTAGAGTCTAAGTAAACGTTTGATTGTGAGAAACCGCTATGAAAAACAGTGTGTCATTTTCAATACACCTGTCTGTCAAGTGAAGGGAAACACACTACACCCCATGTATCACTTTAAACAGTGTTAAAGCAGCACAGATGTTGAGACATCTGAGACAGGTGTTGTTATTAATGTGTTGAAAAGAGAAATGAGATGGTGTGTGTCCCCTAACTTGACTCATGGACGTTGTTGAAAATGAGGACCTTCATGAGAACATGTCCACTTTTGAAGTCTGCTTCAAAAATGTCTGAAATGTTGTTGAAAAATGTTTGGATGAAATACAGATGTGTGAATAAATGGGTAGAAAATTAATTGAAGTAAAAGTGTCATAAAGTATAATAAAACATCACAAGCACATTATAATCACAATATGATGGAATTATAATCTTTGTTGAATTATTATTAAACGCATTTTTACTTAAAATGCAAAATAAAATATGTTAAAATATTAAATGAACAATAAAAACCAAATCACAACAGTGACTCTTGTTACCTGTCAGAGTTTTATAGTCAAGCAGATCAAAGAGAACGATGGCGACTCCTGACCATGTGAGGATCAGAGCCACAACCAGCAGCCAGGCCATTGGAGAACTAAAGGTCAAAATGACATCATCCAAAAATGACCTCTGATTGGTCCGAGCTGCAGGGACTGCTGCCCCGCCGTTAGCTTGACTGCTCATTGGTGAAGAGAGCTGGGAACAGATAGAGAGAGAGAGAGAGAGAGAGAGAGAGAGAGAGAGAGAGAGAGAGAGAGACAAAGAAGGAGATAATTACAAAAGAGATTGTAAGAAAATGAACTGACTCGGGTAAGGGTGGAAGAGGAGTGGAGGAAGCTCAGTCTAAAGACTTTCACCCAAATGAATTTTTTTTTTTTTTACATTACTTTATATTTCCTACTTGTAAACTGCAACATATTTTCTTTAAACCCTCCATGCTCGTGCGTGCCATGCGGCTTGTTTTGATATCCGTGTTCCCAGTTTTCTTTCTGCTATAAATTTCTGCAAGCCCAAGGCGAGATAGCACGATGACATCATCAGAGTTATTTTCTCAGACCCGGCAAAGCTCCTCCACAACCACAGAAGACAATTGTTTTTACAAGCTAGATAAGAACACTTTTAAACCTGCATTCAGTGATTTTTTTTTTTACAGTGAAGATAAGTTGTAAACACAACATTGACATTTTAGCATCTTTTAAGTTAATATGACAAACTTGTAAAGAGTTGCTCTTTAGAGTTGCTCTCAGTTAGCATTCATTTGACCGCATATTCCAGCTAAGCTGATTAATGTAAAGTAATATTCACTCTCCTTTTCACACCTTCTGCTCCTGTGGCCCTCTCAGGAGTTGCTCCCCACCAACCTCTGAAGAAAATATCTGTCTCCTTAGCTCATAAATACTACACCATGTTCACCAGTTGGTTGTTAACTGTGTCTGTCTGCTGTTTGGTGCTGTGCAGGTAGCGTACAGTAAGTTCCTTTTTTTTTTTTTTTTTTGCTGAAACCAGCTGCCTGCTGCATTTTAAAACGACGCTTATGAGAGCAGTGGGAGCTAACCACAACAGCTGTGTGAAGGAAAACCAGTTGAAAGACACTCAAAAAAAGCTATGTGGAGCCGAGGGGAACTGCAGCGTCAGGGGATATTTTTCTGTGGGTTCGTTACTTGGAGCAACACCTTTCACATACATGTAGTTATTTTAAATTGTTTCTATAAAATATTGATTAAAGCAATGTGTGTGGTTATTCTGTGTGGGAGTGTGTACTCTTGAAATCATCTCTTCACAATATGCCCTTTTAACTTTGATGACAACATCTGATCCCGCAGTGTAACCTTTTCTTTGCTGAGACAGGAGTTTCTAATTGCTGATCTCACCATTAAAATTGGCAGTATCTATAAACATATATAGATTGCGATGCAATTAGCATCTGCTTTAGAAGATGATTAAAAATAGCTGTCTGGGTGCAGCAACAAATTGCCTGGCTTTTGGGGTAGATTGGCAGTAGAAAACAAAATTCACAATAAACTATAAAAACCTCGGCAGTATTGTGTGGGTGGAAAGCTCATTTTGCTTTAAGGCCTTTGGTTGAGTGTAACACAGGGTTACAGCACATGCAGATAGTATGGCGTGATATTGACATCTTCCCACTGTGAATTCACCACAGGGCCCAATTTGTGTAACTTTAATCTGTCAGTGATATGAGTAATATGTACGACAGGCATGCCTGTTGCATTCATGTTAGCATTTCTTTTGATTAATGCACACAGCAGCTGTTTATTCACATGGATGTCAGTGAATCATTCAAGTATGTTCTGTTTTTCTTAATGCGAGGATGAGAATGACAGATAGGAGACGGGGAAAGAGTGGGAGAGAGCGACGAGAGAGATAGAGAGAGAGAAAGAGACAGACAGAGATTGCCCGAGGCGATGAGGAGATTAAATTCCATCTTACTTTGAAAAATCTGCTCTACAAGACAAATTACTTCTCTAAAGAAAGTTTTCATCATTGTATGGTAGTGGGGCCGTGTGCCATAACATGATTGCGCTCCCACGTTAGGTTGTTTGTGTTCATTATGTGGCATGCTGCGATGAACGCCTCAGATGATTTATATTTCCCTCTGTCTCTCCGCCTGCCTCTCACACAGCTTATCTACAAATATAAAGTGATAGTTACACTGTGGTGGAGGTTTAAATTAAAATAGGACTGACTCATTTGGAGGAAATATGCCCTTCTCAAGCTTCTTAATGAGGCCCTGAAGGATGCGGATCCACTTGAGTCCTGCGCTCTGTTCTGGTCCAGCTGAGGCATTTAACACCATTCGTTATGACAGTCTAGTTGACACAATTAGGTGGCGACTTGGACTCTAATGGTTCTCATCTTCACTGTCAATTAATAGAAGCTGAATGTAAATTGGTGACAATGTTCCCCTGTCTCCTCATTATATCATATATGTACCTCAAGGCATAATTCAGTCTTTTTCTTCAATATAGAAGCTTCTACTTGTGAGCTAAACTCAATCACTCGAGTAAAATAGCTATATTATAGCCTGTGGACCACATGAGCACAATATAATCTAAAATAATTAAAACAAGTCCTGAAATAAGATTTTGGAATCAAGAAATGGTCACAAGATCAGGTAACAGATTATCAGGTTGCGGTTGATTCTGGTGTCACTATTCACACCGTTAATGATGTTCAATGATAATGATATAGCTGATACTCAGGAATTGAGCTTTCTTCTGTTAATTTCTGACAAAATTTCACTGCTAAAATATTAATTCTTACTCCATATTGGCACCAGTAATCACTTTATGCTTTATCAGTTGACATAAAGATAATTTAGTAATGGACTTTCATAAAGTTGGGGACTTGTAAGAGGGCAAGATAGAGAGAAAAGAATGGTCAACATGAATGCAGCGAAGGTCGAGATATCTAGACATTTAATCCTGCATGGGTCAAGCTTCATAGATGCTGGATCCTACATTTACCATAATGCAATTCTCTTTCTTTTCAATGCTTGCCTGGTTAATGCCTGTTTTCAAACACCATACCCAGTTTCATACTATGATACAGTACGATACGATACCATACGACACGACACGACATGACACGATACAATACGATACGAGACAACACAATATTATACAATGCGACACAACACGATACGATACGACACAATATGATGCGATACTCTTTGTAAAGTTTAATATTTGTTTGATTGACATCCATCTATCTATCCAGTGTATATGTCATCCAGGAGCGTTGTATGATGTGAAGAATTTATGTGTTTTGATTCAGTAGCTCGTCTCAGGCTGACCTTTCTGTTGCTGCTTTCAGACAACACACTACAAAATCAATTTAACATAATTCTGCCCACGCACACTCAAATGTGCATTTGTGTATGCATGTGATTCAAGGAAGCAAACCATTGATCTGGTGAACAACAACTGTCGTGTGTGCCATTTCAGATGTCGAGCCGAGAGCTCCTGTGTGTGCCGGTGTGCGTGATATAAAAACTGACCATTGATCTAGTGAAGCCCTGGCAACGGTTGGTCAGGCCAACATATTGATCCGCAGCAGGTAAAACGGTCACGGTGTTACAAAGGCAGGGGGTTGGAGTGCAGTCTAGATGTTTTACAGCAGATAGATCAGAAAAAAAGCTGCACTGTGCAATCATCCACTTCACCATTCTTCTCCAAACTACGTAATTACAGTGTAGTTCTCTTATAGAGCCCATCTTTTATAGTTATAGAGTTACCAGCCTGCAAATATATTTCCCTTACGTGTATGTGTGTGTCCTCCTTTCAGACCAGATGACCCAGCCCACCTGTTGTTACCGCCAAGTGCTGCTGAGCTGATCTTCACACACAAACAAGGACACCAACTGCTGCTGCTGCCTTCACACCAAAGGAATGAACAGAATTAGAACGATGTGCGTGCATGCTACTGACGGTATTTGAGGGCAAATGAAAGGCGACAAAGGCAGTTATGAGAGTGTGAGTCATTAAATGCTTCCCCCTTTTTATGATAACTCAGACTTTATGAAGAATCGGCATGGCATCACTTAGAAAGGAATTTTGATGGGTATTATTACGAGTGGTACGTATAGTTTATTCTACTTTAGACTTCTATTGCAATGCTCTCCTATTTGTTTATCTGACAGCTAAGGTTTCCGAGTTACATTTCAGGTTAAGATTTTACCTCAAAAATATTTGATAAACTTAGTAAAACAATGCATTCTTATAGATTAAACCAGTGGTCCCCAATCTTTTTGGCTTGTGACCCCTTGCAAAAAAGGTTGGTTGGGGCAACATTTCATGTTCAGATGTGTCTAAGTTGTGTATCACAGATAATATTTCACAAAAAACAAAGATTAGAGAAAACGAAAATGCAAAAAATCAATACACATTCAGAACTTTGTTTTGCTCTTCCCTTATTAATCATGTCATGACCTGTTAGATTTATCTTGTGGCCCGTTGGAGGTGCCCCATTCTCTAGGTTGGACACCACTGGACTAAACTTTCTAGTCAGAGTGGAGTGGTAGCTCCACAAGTTTAGTCCAGAAAACAGTAAAATTATGCTTTTTACACATTGATGCAACAATATTGGTACTTTCCTTTAAAGGACACAAATGCTTCTTTCAGCTCTCATCATTACTTGATAGTACAATATCAACGTGGCATTAACTTCAAACCGCACAAGCATAATACATTTGATCTAATAGAAAAAGACGACAAAAAGAATCTAAGTATTAAGTATTAAATATATTCTCATATGTAAATGTAAATGTATTTTATGTGCAATGAAAGCAGTGAGCTGTCAAACATTCCTCTTGGTTACATTTTTAGCAATTACATGATGGCACTCTCTATAGATGGATACTATAAATGTAACTGATCATTTCAACATCAAAGTGAATATTTTTAAATGCAGTTGTTCAGCCTGGGATCCAAAGATACCTCGAAAAATGTCAAAATGATAACGGGAAAAATAAAAACTTATACGCCCTCACATAAAACAGTTACAGTCGTGTTCATATCTTGCATCTGCACCGAGGCCCTAATCTGTGTTAAGGGGCCACAATTGGTGTGCACGTTGCTTCATTTGAAGGGTGCACAAGCCAAAAAAGGTCTATGAGTGAAATGATGCTTTTTCAATATATTTCGTACTGACAGTGAGTGAGTGGGAGTTAACTACCTTTCTAACTAATCATTTTAAGTGGCAATAGAGCAACAGTGTGGCATTCAGTCATGAAAAGGAAAATGTGAAAATGTGTTCGTTTCTCTCACTTTTACTAATTTTTATCACAAAATGTGAAGATAAGTGAATGTGATAGTTCACTTGAAAACCCAAGAGTGGAAATGGTTAAACGTTAGCTCACATGCACGATGGACTATAACACAAACTGTCATTTTGGGTCATTTGGACATAACATTAAAATTCCTTTAACACCATTAAAGTTAGACTTCTCCACCTTCTAGAGTTTGGAAGTACACCATGAATAGCAGCTAACCTTTAGTATATAAATGACAATGAGACTGTGTGAAGTGTGGACAGACCTCCAGCATTCAGTAACATCAGTATCAGATCATTAGTTCAGCCAGACAAAAATGGATTTTTACTGCACCTTGGACTTTTGAGTTTGCTGGATGTTCAGTGATAACCTTCAGTCCTTCAGTGGCTCGGGAAATGCAGTGTTACCATAGAAACAAGCATGTAACTCCTTCGTTAAATCCTTTTTGGCCCCAGCTGATTGTGAAAGAAAGACGATAGAGGCAACACTCAAATCCGACAGCAAAAAGCGCACAGCAATTGTGCTAAGCTTGGATCACAGCACCTCTAAAAATAAACTAAAACCTTCCCCGCAAGAGAAAATGGAAAGAAATCCAGTGAGCACTTTGATTTTTTATTGTTCTTGTTAATTTCAAAGTTCTTCTTGAAGGTTTTGTTTGTTTCCAAGAGTTAAAGTTTCAATTTGATTCCGTTTTTAGCTGGTTAAATGCTGGAAAGAGTGAGCCAGAAAGAGAGAGACAGATAGAGGGAAGCGGGGAAAAGGGGTTGACCTACTGAGAGTCACCCTGCCCCCTCTGAGGGTCCAAAATAGAGAGATAGTGGAAGTAGAGGGAGGGCAGAAGGAGAGGAGGAGGGGATGAGAGGAAGAAAACAGGGTGTACAGGAGCAAAAGATCAAGGGATGGAGAGGAGAAAGGAATAAAGAGACATAAAGGTCGAGAAGTCTTCTGTGTTCTGTGTCTCGGAAACGCCAAGATTATTAATCATGTTTTAATGATGGAGGCAGCCAGAAGCAGCTAACAGCTGATGTTACATCAGTGTTTCCTCCTCTGGGAGGCCCATTACTCCAAACCTTACCTGCCCTGTACTGACCTGTTCACTGGAAAATATCAGACAATTCCCTTAGAGTCAATGACACAGCATATCACTGATACTCATCTATTTTAATATGATTTGACAATGGTAAATGATTGATGGGTCATGCAATAACAGCAACACCAGTAGTTTTAACACATCAGGAGACTGACATATTCACTTTGTGCCCTTGACAACAACTTAAAAAATACTCAGAGCTTTAAACTTTTAAATCTCCCAACCATTGTTTTACTTCCTCCATGGGAAACACACCTCCAAAGTGCCCTGCCTTGTCAAACAGAGGTCAACGTGAAGAGTAAATAAGTGAATAAATATCTAGTCGAGCCCCATGTGAGTTCTTAAGCTCTGTCAGAGCCTGTTTTTTGAGGCCCAGCTTAAACGAGGGTGTGTGTGTCTATGT
This sequence comes from Sciaenops ocellatus, assembly GCA_033000465.1. NCBI lineage: Eukaryota > Metazoa > Chordata > Actinopteri > Sciaenidae > Sciaenops > Sciaenops ocellatus. The sequence goes on from CP136886.1 coordinate 10,930,199, forward strand.
GAGAGAGTAGTGGGAAGGAGTAACCTGACCCCCAGTCCTGCCCTGGGAGCCTGCACTGCAGAGGCTATAATTAGAGATACAGACAGCAGCTGGTGTTAACATTGGACTGGACTGCTTTATATGTAGGGCGCACTGAGGGCTGGGGGGGACACAAACGCACACCACATACACACAAAATTCAGGTCCAATCTCCTGTAAGGCCATACGCAAGAAAAAGTTAGGGACTGTATGAAAATTATTAGTGTTGGGAGGGGCTAAACTTTATGTTTCACTTTTTAAAAATATTTTGTTTTTTGTTTTTTTTTATCTCATGACGACAGTGACAGAACATTTCATCTTGTTATATTATGAAACTTCCCTTGCTATTACGCCAAATTAGCTCAATGTTAAATGATTTTTTTGGTATTTGTTATAACAAGAAAACTTACATGTGCTGTTAAAAGAACTTGAATTATATATGTATTGCAGCATGAAGTGAAGGTGGGAAAACTTTCAGTAGAGATAATTTAAAGACAGTGAAATGAAAAATACTTTTTTCCAAGCTTATAATCTTGCATCTCTGTGTTTATATCTTGCCACATGTTAAATATATGTCAAAACGTTTTTGATGACTCATCTACAGTAGAAGTTGAGATGTATACATATATGGATCCAATGTGACATACTGTATGCCATATGTTATATAAAACCATTTCTCCAGTCCAGGTGTGTGTTTGGATCATGAACAGTTGTATTCATGACGTCACCTACAGGTTTCTGAAGAACTGTTGTGAAGCTCAGAAAGTGTGGTGGCTCTGGCCACCGCCGCCACTCCTGCCTCTACAGCCTCCCAGCTAATCTAGATATGAGCAAAGACGTGGATCCATCGGTGCACCTGAGGCAGGCTGAATTACACCTGGGTGGTCAAGCAAGCCATCTGTAATGGCACCTAACTGTCAATCAAAGTGGTCACGCTGTTAATTATACATAACTTGAAGCCTTAATATAAATTGAATGGATGAAATTTAGACTCAGTACAGTTGTCATGAACGGGGAAATTAGCTATAGAGACCAAAACTGTTTTTGTACCAGGCTGTAAACATGTTAATTTCTGCTGTGAAGTTGGACATTTTAACATGGGGGTTTATGGAGATTGACTCACTCACTCTGTAGCCAGCCTCAAGTGGCCGTTTAAGGAGCTGCTGTTTTTGACACTTCTGCGTTGGCTTCACTTCACAGCCACGGAGGTTGCCGCTTGATTTGTATCTATGTTGGCAAACACAAATTTATTTATGTCTACATCAACCCTCACACACTGATCTAACAACACAGAAGATGTGGGTGGAACCCTGAAACAGAGACAGGATGATTGTCCTCTGCCATGTCATTATTTACAAAAACATTCAGCCAAGTACTTTTCACAGATTCCTTTATGAGCCCAGCGTTCTGTCTATATAAACAAATGGCATGTTTAAGCTACAACCTACAATCTACTTCTCGATAAACACTGCGGGACTCCCTGTTATATAGTTAAAAGAAGGACAGGCACACACGGCCACCTAATAAATATTTACTGTTGGCCTCATTTTTAGTTATTCGTCTGTCATTTTATTTACTTTTTGTCAGATAGCTGCTGCTCACACAAACGCACATACCCATGAGAGATGTTCTGATGAAACAAACCATCCAAAGTAATTCTGATGAAACTAACAGCAATCAACAAGAGCAACGCTCATGTCTGCAGTACAGTACACTGTATGTGTGTGTGTCTGTGTGTGTGTGTGTGTTTGAGAGATACACTGAATAATTCTTCCTTCCATCTGTACCTGAAGATATTAAAAAGGTAACACAGAGAAACATCCTTGCAGCTATGAGTCTTTCCTTCTGAGCATCAAGCTCAAAATTGAAGGATATTTTTGGCTCTTTGAAATTCTCAAGGACAGTGCATGGCGAAGTTGTTCCTCGGGCTCTGGCTGAGGTTCAGAACCTCGGACAGCGGCTGAAGTTTCAGCACCTCTGACAGTGAACGAGGACAATCACACACACCTGTGGCTGCTAAGGGACACATCTGGATCTGATCAGGATCCAACACCCAGAGGAAAACTGCTATCCTAAACCCCCCAAGGCTCTGTATTGTGTGACTCCAATTTCCTACCTCCTTCACGGCTTTCAGCATATTTAAGCTTGAAGATACTCGTGTTACATTGGTTCTTGTCCATATCTTTCACTACTGGTGCAGTATGACCTCCAGTCATATCTTTAAGACTCCAATTACTGCTGTGTCCAAAGGTCTGAGTCCACTAAGAATGCAGATACTGGTCTACAAACCAACCACAAGGCTAGGACCAAATGTTCTCTCTGTATGAACCTTCTCGAACTATTAGGACAGTGGTCTGCTGAGTTGAACCTTTTGCCTCTACCCACACAGGGTCAACAAAAAAAACCCCCAAAAAACAGAGAAGCTATAGGCTATACTTGGAATATTATAGTACAGCTGTAGTAGTATTATTATAGTATTATAGTGAGTATTTTAGCGACAGAACAATGTATGTTAGATAAACAATGGCTGTGTCTCATTGATGTATTTTAATTCATTTCTGGAAAATAATAAAGCTCTGCGACATAAAGGAATAAGATGTATGAGACGATATTTATTCATCATTGTTTTATTGTTTTACAAATATAGAACATCACCAGAGCTTTTAAAAAGTGACATGACATTCATGACAAGATGATATTTCTCGGGCAAGATTATATTATTATAATGTATGTAGAATTTATTATTAACTCAAATTTCTTGATATTTGGTGTGCCTTTCCTATCTAAAAAGTTGGCACCCTCTGTAAAATATGCGCATTTTGAATTTTATGCCAGAAACATGGGTTGTGATCTTCAGATGGGGCCATCAGACAGCACAGCTACAGTATGATGCCAAACCCTATTCTTTACAAGTAAGAAGTAACAGCATGGCTCTGTAGTAAAAGTGTCCAGCTGATAAACTGACCTGTCTGCAGTTCAGATTTGTGAACTATTGATAATATTTGGCGCATTATGAAACAAAAAATATGACAAAAGAGACCTTTGAGCAGCACCAAGCAAGGATTACAGCAATTTGTCTCCTCAGTTCCCAGATGCTTACAAAGAAGATGTGATGAACAGAGTGGTAAATATGACCCTGCCCCAACTCCTTTGAAACGTGTTGTTGGTATCAAATTAAAGCTGGTCTCATCATTTCACAAAAACAATAAACACAGAGTGGGGGATAAAGTATTCAGATCCTTTAATTAAGTAAAAGTATCATTACCACACTGTGAAAATACTCCACTTTTTTACTTCTGCATTTTACTCCTGTACATGTTTAAAGCTGAGATCATTTTAACTACTTTATATTCTGTTGAGTAGTTTACTTTACAGCAATGCATCATGTTTCATCAATAAAAAGTTTCCATGAGTGCAAAAAAACAACAACAAACCAGCCTGTTTTCAGCTTTGTGATAAAGTTTTCTTTTAAATAGATGATTTATCTTAAGAAGCAGAAGGATTTCTACTCCACCCTTAAAGGAACACGTAATCCTTCAGTTTATCAGGGAAATTCAAATTTATTGGACAGGAAGGGTATGAAAAAAATGAAATTTGAAAAGTAACTAATAGCTAAAGCTATCAGACAAATGTAGTGAAGTAAAAAGTACAATCTTTCTCTCGAATATAAAGTTGCATAAAGCGGAAATACTCAAGTACAAGTACCTTAAATTTGGAGTGAAGTACAGTACTTAAGTAAATGTACTTGGTCTTCCTACCCAACTATGTTATTAAACACAATAAATACTACCTATGTGGGATTGCAGAGCCTTCAAATGGAACAATACACGAGTGGACAGCTGTCGTTTTCACACTAACATGAGAATGAGGGAATATTTTAAATAATTAGGTTTATCGTTAATTATCCGGTGAGACTGTTAAAAAATATGTAATAGCCTGCAGCTACATGAAGAAGTGTCATTTACATGAGTGAGATCTTTGTCCTCACTTATTAAATTAAGACATATATCACAGAGTAAGCTGTAAAAGATGGGTGATTTCTGCATGGCTTTCAATTACAAATGTGTTTTGGGTCCACGGGTTGCCTCGTGCGCTATGCTGTTTACAGTGCTGGGGATACAGATGTCTGCTCTGGGCTTACAGACATCCCCGGGCCTTCAACCAGCAGAGGAAAGCAAGGACACCCAGTCTGTGATTAAAACAGAAGTAACGAACACAAGAGTCACACATCAACCATTCATCTCTGTCTCTCCGTAACACTGTTTCTTCATTACTGTCTGACTCCTTCACCTACCAACATGTGTTGGCTTTCTCCCTCCTCCATGCATCCCTATGCCTCTCTAACTTTTTGTCCTCCTTTCACCTTCACCTCTTGGTCATCTCCATCTCCCTCTTTCTTTCCCTTAGTCCCCTTTTCTGCCCTCCTTTCCTTTCTCTTATCCAACCTAATTTCACCTCTACCCTGCCCTCCTGTCCTGTTCCATCTTACTTTTTCTTTTCCCATCCCTCTCTTTCTCTACATCACTCCTTTTTGTTTCTCTCCCTCCCTAACACACACACACACACACACACACACACACACACACACACACACACACACACACACACACACACAACTCTTCTTATTAAATTAGTAATAATGTCACCATGCTCCCTCCCAGGAGGGCAGTGTTATTGACTTCATTATGCAAATGTAAACCAGCCCAAAGCTATATTACTGATGGGATAAGACAAACATGCACACACACAGGCACACACATACACACACAGTGTTTGTAGGCCGAGCATGCTGGCCAGGAAAAATTTCTTGCTGTTTCAGATAATTATGTCAACCAGTGGAGCTGATGTGTGTATTACCATGAAATCTACTAAATCGAACAGGCCCGTGGCTTATTATGTCTGTCTTGGAGTGACAATGTGTTAGTTAGTGCAGAATAAAATGAAGATGAATGAAAATGAAAAATGAAATGAAAAATGTCAACTTATAGCATGTTTTGTAATCAAAGTGTTGGTGGTTTGATCACCTCCTTCCTCTTGTCCACATGTCAAAGTGTCCTTGAGAAAAGCACTGAGTGCCAAATTGTCCCTGATGTCTATACATGAAGAGACAAGTCACTTGAATAAAACAATAAAAATAAAACATTTCCTTTTAACAAATTAATTTTTAGCTATCAGAGACTAAAGACTGTATAGAGACAGAATGTGTTCAATGATTTCATTCACATATTTTGAGATTTCTGGCCACCCAAATTTAAAAGGTTTATTTTACACTTGTGTTGGCTCTTCACTTTGGTTTCACCTCCAGCTTTGTGAGCAACTCTTCACAGGAAACAGACTGATGAGAATGCAGGTGGATGCACCCAACAGGTACCTGAATGGCCCGTGTGCTTCAGGAGTAATTTTGGCTTTGCGGCTTGGCCAGGATGTGAAATTTGTCTCATCTTAACTCTGATCTGCCGGGCATGAGTTTTTTTTTTTCGTCATAATGGCACTCGCTGTTCACTGCTGCCAAACCATGCTGTGTCTTGATACAAGTTCACAGACCTGGAAACATAACGGAGAGTATACAGTAAACACACATGCACACTCATGCGCACACACTTTCAAACACAGTGTTGGCAGAGGCAAGCCAGACAGATGGAAAGACAGCAGAGAGCAGGGAAGAAGTGGAAATTAAAGTCACAGTGTCAGCAAGAGCAATTATAGCTAAGGGACTGATATTACATGTACACTGGCTGACTGAGTATTAACCAGAGCAAACTAGAAGCCAGTTTCAACAATATAATGTATTTTTTGACATATTTGTGTTGTGTTGGTTTGTCCAATATATTTGTCAAGATTGAAATATCTCAACTAAGATATGGATTGGCACAAAATTTCGTACAGATATACATGCTTTCAAGATGATGAAGCCGAATGACTTTGGTGATCCCCTGACTTTTCATCTAACATTTTCATCAGATAAAGCTTTTCCCTTTCCAGTGAAATATCTCTACATCTACTACATGGACTGGCATAACATTTTGTACTTACTATTCTGCCCTACAGCATGTAGCAAGAACTACAGAAAAGCTGGAGCTGATAGAAACTGGTTTAAAGTTTTCAGGGCATGTGTAAGAGATAATACCTTAATTTCATGTATATATAGATGGATTACATTACAACAAATAATAACATACAAATAATTCATGGCAGGGATTGCAAGAGATACAACCTTTGGGAAAATTTCACAGTTTTAGCAAATAAAATGTGTTCTTCCATGTACAATTTTTTAATAATTACCCTGAATAATTCAATACAACCTCTTCATTTAGAGTTTGATATATTTAAATAGCCCATGTGATTTAAAAGTAGCTCAACCACATCATGGTTTCTACTAGAGTTACTGTTAATCTGCTAAGCTAGGCTAGTTAGCACACCTATCAGCTTGACTATTGTAGTTATTATTAGTCATAATGACTAGACTTAGCTGTTACATTCTTTATGAAACAAGAACTACAATGTCTAGAGTTAGTTTATTGATATTTGTTTATCAGAATTGTCATATTATAATTACAGAAAATTACATAAATGTCTTGTCCGGTTTTATGCAAATGCATTAAAGAACACTTAGCACAGCTTAGCCTATTGTAAATTTACATTAGGCTAAGCTGTGCTAAGTGTTCTCGTGTTAGCAAATATGTGTTAGCATTGTCATATCAGCATGTTGGGATTATGTTTAATTTAGCTTTATAAAACAGCTGCGATGGCTGTAGCCTCTAAGTTTTGCTTAAACAATGTTATAAAAAATTTTTTAGAGAGGAAAAAAAAGATACAGAAGGTCATTGGTTAAAAAAAGCCAGTGACAATAGCTACATTTCCATTCAAATTTAGTGCAAATTTTAATTAAATATTCAGAAAATTAACAAATAAAACATCACAATACTGCAAATATTGGGAGTTGGTTCATCAAGATTGCACATTACACTATGCTTTTAATCTATACACTAACTCTTCTAGCTGACAGCAAACATAAAAACCTTTTTGTGATTTTCTTTTCAGTTTTAATTTTCTGTGTGCATGAAAGCAGATGGATGGAAATGTGGGGACATTAAGAGCAAAGCTGAATGAAATCAAGGACCAAAAACAGAAACCACTGCAGGAGAATGAAGTAATCTGATACTTAAAAGAACCAGCTTACTGACTGACTCACTGACCTGATGTCGCAGAGGACAACAGAACAATCTGTCAGTCCAATCAGTTTCGGTTCTTAGTACTACTGGAAGGAGCTCTTACCCGCACAGGCACACATCTTCATCATTTCCAGATTCATTTTCAGTCCATCTGAAGCAACATCGACAAAGAAGGTAAACACAGGGTTGACATTTTCAAACACTTCGTATACACACAACAGATTCTTTTCCATTTCGGCTTTTTAAGTTTAAGGTTTTGGTGTAACTCATTTATTTAATGTCTATGTTAGAGACTGACACGTTAACTAACTACATTACTCACTATGTTACAATTTGCCTGTCTGAGCAACTGACTGATAGAAAATGATATAAAAACAGCTGTTGAACATAGTTATTCTGGGAGATGATGCTTTAGCTTCAGACTGTCTGGTCAGAAGGCATTAGAAATGAGGAGCTGTGCACCAGACACCTCATGCATTTTTAACCAATCAATATCCTCTCTTCTACATCTCTTTCTCCATCTCCATCTCTCCATTTTTCTGCCTCTGTCTGTTCTTTGTAGCTCTATCTCTATGCTGTTTTATTCAATGTATTGTATGTGTCTCTTGCTCTCTCTTCTCTTCCCTTTTCTCCTTGAACTGCTGCAAACTTTATTAATTTGTCTCGTCTCTCTCATCTCACTCTGTCTACTCTCTCCGTCCATCTCTGGCCACGATATCTTTCTCATCTGTCTGTTGTCCTTCCTCTGCTATCTCTCTCTCTCTCTCTCTCTCTCTCTCTCTCTCTCTCTCTTCTGCTCTTTCTTTTGCTGCAATCACCGTGTTCTCTGCGTCTTAATACCACCTGTCTTGTCTCCTTTATTACGTCAAAAAAGACTGGGGTTGTAAATGTCCTGCCCCATTTCACTAAGTTTGGAAATTATCTGTCCCGGTTTACTTTGGCTTAATTGGAATAAGAATATAGTCTGTCTGAGCGTCACGACACAGACCCCAGAATGAGTATGTAGACATGCAGACATGCAGGGACTGACACAATTTCAAGGACATCGATACAAAATAACAGTTTGTTAAACAAATTACAAAAAAGGAACGCATATTTTTCTCCCTTTCCTGGTATCTAGCCATGCAGTTTGAAATATTGGTAACATTTCTGTGGCCACTGCAACACAAAAGAGGTCAATGGTATTTTGTTTGTGGTGCTCACAAAGCTTTTGACATGACATTTATATATAGACATTTTTATAATGACATTTAAAAACTGTCACAGTAACCTTTCTTAATGTCTTGGACACACTAATCCGCAAAGGATGCGCATAAAAGTTGTTTTCAATACAATCACAGTATTACCAGGGCCAGGATCACTAACGCCAGTTCAGGGTGTTTAAGTGTCCATAATGTGGACTTACTGATGCTAGTATCAAGACTATTCGCAGTGTTGATACATTAGTTGTATGCTGTACAATCCACAGACTACTACTACCAAATAAACAGTCTGTATGAGAGTTGTTGACGGTATGTTGTGAAGGTTTTTTAATGTCGTGGGCACCACAAATTAACCTCCATCTTTTTGTGGCGTCAGCAGAAATTGCGAAGATCCTAAAAAAATGAAAAATGAAGCACAAATCTCACAGATGTTTCTCAAAATCCCAACAAAAAGCTGTCTGCACGGCTACATTCAATGAAGCAGGGAGATACTTTTCTTCCTGTAATTTGGGTGAATGTACCCTTTAAAACATTTACACTTGTTTAAGCACACTGTATGTATGTTTGCACAAATGCATTAAAGTGTGCACACATGAAATAGATCAAATAAATCATCCACTATGAGTCTCAGAGACACAAATACTTTCAGTCAGCCTATTAAGGATGAACTTCTTTTCTCAGTGGGAAAACTCCTGAAAGGTGAAATTGCGCTGTGATTTATTGAACTCAAACCAATATCCATTTGGGGTTAATTTAGTGCTTACTATGTATTTACAGGGGAAGTTTTTGTCTAACAAACCAGAGAAGCAGGAAGCTTGATAGGAGTGCTCGTAAAAGTGTTTCTGCTTTGTCTTAAAGTGCAGATACAGGAGGTAATAGATGTAAGAAGGACGACTGTCCTTGAGAATATTTCCTGTCTTTAGAGAAAAAAATACAGAAACTGCAGAATTAAATGTATGAGGCAGAAATTGAGCCAGGGATGCATTCGATAATGGGACTTAAAGCTTGTTGTGATTTACACTATACATTTAGGCTCCGCTCTTGATAAAAATGACAAACGCAGTGAATTGTATTGAGCTACCATGAGCTACTGCTGCAATATCCAGGTCTAATAGCACTTAGAGTTCTGCCTCCAGGCACACACACACACATGACTGAGTACACACACTCACATGAGCCCTTGCGTACACACAAACACACACACACATAGTTGAGGCTAGCCTATTAAGAAGAAAACCGCCTCCTCAGACAAGGAGCACAAATAAAACTGAATTAGTGTGTGATTCATGGCATAAATGTCTGAAAACACACAGCAGTGAAAGAACACACACACTGAGGTTGCCTTTGTTTTTGTATGGTAACCTGTAGAAGCATTTCATGTATTTATTTTTGTGTGTGTGTGTAATTGCTAAAGAAGCCCCATTTGTGATTTGTTGATTTCTTACGACCATCTCCACATTAGATGAGTTTAGTGGTGCATGTTACTTTATTTTCTATTGTACTTCCATGTCCTTGCCTTGAACAAGGTAAGCTGAATAAAATGTTGAGGGTCATTATTTAAATGGACTAGATTCTGGGAAAAAGAAGTAACATTTCGAATTACTAGAAATAGTCACCGTTGCAAGTGTGATATAAGCAGTTGGTGGTGACAGACAATAGTGGGGTGCTTTGTGTAATCAGCCTATGCTATAATAATTATAGGGGTAAAGATACCTTGGTTGGTGGATCGCTCAGGAATATGCTCGAAGGCAAATGAAATAATTCTGTAATTGTGAAATTAATGACAGTCATTTCCCGCACCCTGAAGCATTGCTTCACTGTGATCGTAGATTAAATTCCTTAAAATGACACTTTAAATTGGGTGCTAATCAGGTTGCATTACTATTTCAAGATGGGGGGAAAAATATATTCTGTATAGATTTTTTTAAATCTTTCCCTACCTTGAAAGAGTAAAGATGTGCAATTGATCACAGTTCTAGTTGCTAGTTAGTAGAAATAAATCAACATGTCATCTATTGACCATTCGACTCAAATGACAAATTAGCAATAAAGACAAAATAACACTATACACAACCAAATCTGGGGCGACACGGTGGTTCAGTGGTTAGCACTGTCACCTCCCTGTGTCTGTATGCATCCTTTCCAGCTACTCCAGTTTCCTCCAGCTTGAATTGCTCACTCTAAATTGCCCGTAGGTGTGAATGTGAGTGTGAATGGTTGTTTGTCTCTATGTGTCAGCCCTTTGATGAACCCCCTGTGTACCCGCCTCTCGCCCAATGTCAGCTGGGATAGGCTTCAGCTCCACGCCACCCTGATAAGAAGCGTGTATGGAAAATGGATGGACCGACAACAAGAGCACATAGGAGCATATATGCAGTCATAATGGTGTGATCAGAACATGTTCTTAGAGAATATATCTATCTAGTTTCAAGGAGAACTTTTACATTTATTTGCATTGACTTTGAAGTCCTTCAAATGTTTCAAGTTGCATAGATCCAGAATTCATTGTGGATTTTATAAATCCATGAGTATGAAAAGTGTCTCTTATACATTGAGGAGTTTTATTTGACCTTGTGAACTACAGTTAGCTGTTAATAGAAAATGTGAATAGAATCGTGAGTGCTGAATGATCTTTAACCCCAAGAGAATACATGACCATTGTGATGCTGAAAACTGTGTCTTTATGAATCACCTTGGAGGTGCTGAGCCAACGGCTAAAAGATGCTCTCTGGATGCACAAGCACATCAAGAGATGCCACCACCACTCGGTTCAGGGTCAGCTTTATATTGATGATAAATATGTATATTGGTGTACAAAACAGTAGAAGAGTGACCTGGTCACAATTTAAGCTGATTGAGTACTCCACACTTTGTCTTTTCGTCTTGAATCCATGCTGTCAGATCTGTTTAGTACTGTTGATATGAATCTATGAACATTTTTCTGTCTATCCCATCACCACCTCCTCAGCTCGGATGGTGACAGGTGTCTGTAACTTCGTGCTCTGTCAGAGATCTATTTCTTTATCTCTCTGAGCCGTGAATGAATTGTTCAGCTGTACCAGATTTCTTAACTGTGCTTTCTCAAAATGTTGGAGCTGCCGCAACAGGTTACATTTAAATACAACACTTTTTATTGTGAATGTTATTGACTTGTTAGAGCTGATATCCCATAATTATGAAATCAAAACACGTATGACAGGATTTTATTTTTGTTCATGGGTGCAAGTCATGAAAATGAGTGTAAATCTGTCTGGAAAGGACACCCAGAGGCAAGCAGTCTTGTGACTGTAATTGAGTAGCAATATACTTTTTAAGCACGTTCTAAAATTAGTACTTCTATTTTCAGCTAATTTGGTTTCTGCTCAATTATTGTGCTGCTTATGAAAAGGCAGGAATCACAGACTTGGCCACAATCAGCCCACTTTCACTTAAATTTCATTTTATTTGGAGAGGGACTGGTTGGCATGTTGAAGTAGCCACAGTCAGGATGCACCATTGGCCTTTTCACAGTGTACAACTGGTATTCAAAATAGCCTGTAAAAGAGCTACACTTGCATTTGCACTTAAATCTGAAATTACAGTGTGTATGGTTAAAGCGGTCGCTTTTAGTGATGAATAAGTATTTAAGCCAAGCTAAAATACTTTATTCATAGTGATGAATATTCATCACTATGAATAAAGTATTTTAGCTTCTTTTAGCTCATTGTTTTGGTTTTCCTACCCACAACTTCACTGTTTTGGTACAGTATCACACAACATCGACTGTATTACTTTCAGCCACAACAGCCAGATGTTTTCAGGTAAAAGTTCTGAAAAACCAAGCAGCAACCTCCATGGTTTGGGAAATTCAATTCCTTGAGCAGCTTCTTGAGTTTGGCTGCAGAACATTTCAGTCTCCATAAGAACCAATATTAAAATGTCCAACTTCACAGCAGAAATAAACATGTTTACAGCATGGTTCACTGTTTTGGTCTCTAGAGCTAATTTCCCATTAATGACATCTGATTTATTTTTGTGTTTTTACTCACTCGTTCAAATGATATTAGGGCTTAAAGTTATGCATAACTAACAGCATGGCCATTTTAATTGACAGGTAGGTGTCACAACAGATTCAACCTGCCCATAACCAACATCTTTGCTGATTTTAAGGTTAGCCAGGAGGCGAAACAGCCAACATGGCAGTGGCCAGCACTGCATATTTGAGCTTATGTGTGACGTCACACATACGCTGCCCATTCTTCATACTATCACTGTGAAAACCAGCTGTATTCTACCTGCACCAATAGCAGCTAGCTAACTGAGCTGGCCAACTTTTAGTGAAGCAGCTAAAGAACCCTCTGGAGTTAGTGGAGACCAAAAATAGAACTAAAAGGAGACTGAATGTTTGACTAAAACCTGCCAGGTGACTCCAAATGACTGCTAATGTTGCTCCATGCCCGCTGGATGTGTAAATAAGCAACTGTATGCTAACAAGTTTGCCATATCAAAGGTAGGTAGTATGTCAGTGTTGTTTACCGCTTGTTTCCAGTGCTGCCAAGTGGCCAAAAAAACCTTTGGTGCAGGCACATTATTCTCTCGTGGGATCTAGCTGCCCCTCTTTAACCCTCTGTGTCATTTTGCTCAATCTCTTTCTGTCTTTGTTTCCCCTCACTCTTTCTCTCTGTCTCTGTCTTCTGTTTATCCTCAATTTTCATCTGGCTTAAAAAGTCGGTAACTGATATTCTACATACATATTGGCTATTTTCAACTCTCCGGGTCTGCAGTTAGATTGTTTTCAGATAGGACATGGTGTAGGAGGTAGAGCATGTCAGAGTGGCAGAAGGTCTGTGTGTTTTTCTTGTGTATGTGTGTGTGTGTGTGTGTGTGGGTTGAGATAGGCTGGCAGCAGCAGGCATCTGGTGACATCTGGTCCCGACAGATAAAGTAATAAACACATACTATCTCACTATCTGGAAAAAAGGTGTAGCCTATCTCTCTCTCTGTCTCTCTGTCTCTCTATCCGTCACTTTCTCTCTCCATCAAAATCAGATTCAAATAAGCTTTATTGACATGACAGCAAAGCGGCATATGTTGGCAAAGCAGTATAGTTTTTCAAATGAGGTAAGAGACTGCAACAACAGCCTCATGCCAGGTGTACTCCCTTTTCTTTACCTTTAAGCTAACTTGGCTTAACAATTTGGTCTATAAAATATCAAAAAAATAGTGTAAAATGCTTATTACAAGATCCCAGAACCCAAGGTGACATCCTTAAATGTCTTGTCTTGTCTAAACCAACAGTCCAAAACACAAAGGGATTATGTTTGTCATTATAAAGAAAGAAGAAAAACAGAAAATATTAACATGTGAGAGTTTGGAACCAGTGTTTTTGTGCTAGTAATACTGAAAAAATTGTCACTAATTGATTAATTAAATTGTTTCAGTCCCGCCAACTTCATATTATGTCATCAGCTTTCACATCTGCTCAAATTCACACTTACAGATTTACACACACAAATAAAATATGTGATATATTCACTCCTGAGCTGACAAACCGACCACCTGAGCCCACACCATCAGGTGAACCGCGGCCAACATCCCACAGTGGTCAGAGAGCCCCTCGGGGCACAGGCCCAATTGGCCCAGTCAGTAACCTTTGTGAAAGAGCAGATGATGTGCGACAAGGAGAAAATTAGGGAGGGTGAATTTTTTGAGTGACTATTACAAAGGCCGTGTAAATGACAAGGAAGGGGACAGAAAGAAAGAATAGGAGCAGGAAATGATATAAAAAGAGAGGTGGAGGCATGTTGAAGCGACAACGGAAGAGTGGTAATATGGGCGGATGGGACGATGGATGGATGAATAAGTAGGTGAGATGATAAATAGAAGAAGGAATGGATGGATGAATGGGAGGATGCTTTGACACATGGCCCCGGGGAATCAGCCATTATACATCCCACTGTCACTCAAGATTAGCGGCATAATTAAACTCCTGTCGCACTGCGTGTGGTTCGAGAGTGTGTGTGTGTGCATGCATTTGTTTGTGTGTATCAGAACGCATTTGTGTTGTTTTCCTGGATGTGTGTGTGTGTGTGTGTGTGTGGGAGGGGTAGACTGTGACAGAGATTGATGATGAGGGGAAAGCAGGCCATTATGTTGTATAGCTAAAGCAGTGATAGCCTCTACACCTCTGTGTCTGTTTAAAGTGCTGGCCATTTTATAGGCGTGGCACAAGTGACCCCATAACACACACACACAGGGAGAAAGATTTCCCACCTTTAATTGGGGGGAAATTTATGGTTTCTTTCTTTTTTTTTCTTTTTTTTTTTTTTTTTATTGTTGTTGCTTAATTTGGCTGTGATGCTTTCACTGAACTGCAGCCACTGTGGGAACAACACAGGGCTACTGAGCTAAATTAAGTGTCATGCATAAATGAGGTAATCCCCTCTCAAGTGTTAACCCAAGGCTCTTTCCAATAACTGATGAATAGTTGTGAGCAATTTTAATATGTTACATTAAATTTTTAACCACTCTGTCCCCCCCTCCCAACCAGCCTTCAATTAAGTGAATGACAAATGAGGATAAATTGATTATCTTGACAAGTCAGACAGGACTCCCCATTGAGAGAGAGAGAGAGGGAGAGAGAGAGTCTCCTTCACAGTAATGGTTAAAGGCCATGTTCTTGAGCAGCTGCACGCCGACCAAAGCTACATCTCTCCCTGTCTATGTTTGTGTGTCTCAGTGAGTGAAAAGAGCCCCGCCGCTCCCCTGCCGAGCGGAACATCAGCCTCATCAAGTGAGCCAGAGGCAGCCACAGCAGGGGCGGAAGTAAGATCCTGCTGCCTTCAAAATAACAGCCTAAAAGAGTCCAAAGGATCAAATATTAAAAACTGTATGAAAAACTTAAATAAAAATTAATGACATCCGATAACCATATGGAACAATGAATTTTATCAATAACAAGGCAGAGCAGACAAAAGTAGAATCAGAGCATGCCTGACGTATACTTAATTACAGTCACCAGGTACCGGGAACCAATAACATCAAAAATAAATAATGAAAGAACAAACAATTACAGTTACAGACATTGCACAAACAGTTAGGGCTGCAAGCATAGCCTTCCTCAGGCAACTTCAGTTTAGTCATTATACTAAATGTTACTAACGTTAAGTTCAATGGATAAAATTTGGTTCAAATATTCCACAAATAAAAATTGCAGTTGTGCTGAGGTGTAATTAGTGTCTGTATCCCCCTATGAAACCTTAAGACCTACTAATTCTAGCTACACCTGATCACAATCTACTGATGCACAACTAATTTGGGCAGATTTGGATTAGAGATGCAAGCACAGAAAATTATTCACAGTTCCAACATTTTGAACGTGATCAGAAAAGCCAACCCGAACCAAATGTTTTTGGTAAACCATTTTGCTGTCAGAGTCTGAATTTCTATTTAACTCACCTGTTCGAATTACACTGTATTAAGGCTTAAAGTTATGCATAATTAACAACGTGGCCACTATGATTAACAGGTGAGTGCCGTTATAGATGGTGTATTAGAGCACCCATGCGTCATTTGGCCCGCCTCACGTCCGCCGATCACCACGTCTTTGCAGATTTTTAGATTAGCCACAAGGCAGAAGAGACAGGAGAGCCAACATGGCGGCGGCCAGAGCCACATATTTTGAGCTTCAGAACGGCTCTTCAGAAACCTGTGGGTGAGGTCACACTTACACTGTCCATTTTTTATACTGTCATACAGGCCCAGAACCAATTAGACTTAATAAAGTTTGCACCCCTGCAGAGGTCAGCTAAAGCAAAGAGAATGCAATGTCCTTGCAATTTTACAAAAAAATAAGTAACCTACATTTATGTATGTCAAAGTGATTTGCGTTGCGGCAACATAAACCATAAAATTATCTTTACAAGTGAAAATGCGAGCACAGATTTTCACCACTGACGCCCCCCTGGCGGTAGCATCCAAAACACACACAGAGAAAATTCACTTATTGCTTTAATGTCGCACTTCTCCCAAGTTAGGACTATAAACATGCTTTTATTTTGAAACTCCCAAGCGGAATGGCCATGTTTTTGCGCGGTGTTTGACTTGACAGATGGCAAGCGAGAGACGCTCCTCTCTCGGCTGTCTCTCTCGGTCCGTTGGTCCATCCCGGTTCCCATTGTCTCCCCCCTTTTTCACTCCTTGAAGACAAACCCCCGAGACGACAAACTAAACTTAACCGTTATTTCCGCTCGTATCGCCTTTTGTACGTTCACGTTTGGAGACTTAGCTCGACCTGAAATTTCCCCCTGTTCCTCTCCATCCGAAACGTGGACATGCTTTTTTAAATGTCCTGCTTTCTTTCTTGTTTTTTTTTTTTTTTGGTTAACGTTGTAGAGAATTATTCGCTGTAACGGAGAGAGGTTGTGTGAATTAACCGACCAACGGCTGACGGTTGGTGACAAACCGGTGGTTGTGTTTGTGGAGCTGATGCTGAGATGAACCGGAGCAGGAGGACTTCTTATTAGCCGACAGAAGAGACGCCGAAATCAGCTTGACATATCACAACACCCTTGAAACAATTTTTACTCACCAAATTCAGGAGAAAAGGGCAAATATTCTGGATTATTATCGCGGGTTTTGGTGATAAAAACGCAGTGTTTTGTTGTTATTTTTGGTGTGATTGAACGTTAAAGGATGTTGCCGCTACATGCCCGTTACTTCCCCTGAGAGGAGACAAGAAGACGGGGACCACTTGCACTTGTTTTCTCCACCCTAAAACAAATTAGCTAAATCCAACTAGCTCTTATTTGGGATTTTCAAACAAAAGAGCGTTTAATCCGGCGAATACACCCATCTAATCTCGCCGTTTCTCACAGTTTTTACAGTCTTTGAACGCCTACTGTACTGTGCTAATTCAGTGTTGATGAGGATGCGTTCAATGGACATGGTTGCTGACCGGACTTTCTAGATCAGCATAGGCGATGACTGGACAAGTGGACCTTGTGTGGACATAACTGAAGAGTCAGTTTATTTGTGTCAAGAGATTTGATTTAATTCAGTTACCAGTCAGTCAAAATGCACCACACCACCTGATTTATCAGACTGCCTTCACTTGCAGAGGCTCATCAACAACAATTTGTGGACTTCCCCAAAGACCACCTTCCATCTTTGATCCCTGACCCCCCCCTCTCTCTGTGTGTGTGTGTGTGTTGGAAATCCAAGGTACCACGTTTCCTGGCTGTTTACCTGTCAGCAAACAACCCCCCTCCTCTATTTGAATGAAGTAGTAGCCTTTTATTCCCCTGAGCTCCGGCGAGTAGCAGGGGCTGCACTCTGTTCTGTGAGGCCGAGCAGGGAGCGCCTCTACCTGGGCTGCCAGCCAGCCAGACGGGCCCTCCGGGGGCTTTTTTTTTTTTTTTTTTTTTTTTTTGGTTTTTTGAACGTCCAGCTGGTAGATTTGGGAATTTTACCCAGAGTTTCTTCTCCACGTGGATCTCTGGAGAGAAGGACGTAGAGGACACCATGGGGTGCTGTAGTGGCAGGTGCACCTTGGCCTTCATCTGTGGCATGCAGCTGGTAAGTGTTAAGATTACTATTGATCCTGTACGGGGGTTGGATAAGTGGGCAGATCAATCAAGAGAAAGTTGTTTTTTACATTTTGTAAGAGTTTAACAAAAAAAACAAGTCATGACGGGGAATCAGAAAAGATATTCTTATCTTGGTGACGAGACATGGCGCATGGTTTGGGTGGATAGATGGATGGATGGAGGGAAAAAGAATGACTGAAAGGTCACATTTCAAAAGTTAATAGGTGTGTAAAAAGGTCATGATACAAGGCAGGATCTGGTTTGAGGGACAGATTGACGAATAGGTTGATTGAAAGGATGAATGGCTGTAGGTGGGAGCTCTAAGACGGTATTAAGAGTCCATATGGAGCATTGATGGATACGTGGAGGCTGGGAGTGATAAATTGAGGCAGTCGAGGTACAGTAAAGGAGGGATGGATGACAAATGGATAGATGTATGTGATTTATGGGAAAAAATGTATGGACGGAGGGAAAGGGGGAACAAAGCTGATATAAACTCGTGGAATCAGCTGCTGCCATTCCCTCTGTGTCTGTCTCTCTTTGTATCTCCTTCTCCCATCACCATCTGTGTCAATGGAAACTGGTGCCAGGCAAGACAATGGGGAGGGAGGGATGGGTGTATGTGTGCATACATGTGAGGATGTGCAAGTAGGAACACAAGCGAAAAAAGGCAAATCCTTCACATCAAAAAGAAAATCCCTTCTAAAGAAAAATCCCGTCTAAAACTCGAACAATAATAGGAAGCAGCAAACACAGAAAAGTCGGTTAGTCCTTTGTGTTTCCCAGAGGAAAATGGCTAAATGTATTTGATCTTCTGTCAGGTCAAAACATTTCCAGGACAGCTATAGTGCAATGGATTTTTACTAGCAGAGACATTTTCATCTGAAACATTCAACAATCATACAGAGAGAAATCCATCAGAAAAGAGAAACTTGATGCAGTATTCATCGTTTTAACTGCTTAGATGTAGCATAACAAGCTACAAACACTGTTACGACCTTATGAAGTTCATACGGTGAACGTGTTGAACTATTTACAGAGAATTAGCAACATTAATATTAATTTGGAACTGTGTTTGTATGTGTATATGTAGACGGCACGGTGGTGCAGTGTTTAGCACTGTCGCTTCACAGCAAGAAGGTTCCTGGTTTGAACCCCGCCTGGGGTTTTTCTGTGTGGAGTATGCATGTTCTCCCCGTGTATGTGTGGGTTCTCCCACAGTCCAAACACATGCAGGTTAATTGGTGACTCTAATGTGAGCTAATGTGTGAATGAATGTGAGCTAATGTGTGAATGAATGTGAGCGTAAATGGTTGTTAGCTCTATGTGTCAGCCCTGTGATGAACTGGTGACCTCCCGCCCAACGCTAGCTGGGATAGACTCCAGCCTCCCATGACCCTGATGAGGAGGAGCGATTAGAGAAAATGGATGGATGGATGTAACTCCAGAGGGAAATATCTGGCTCCTTAGCTGCTAAATGCTATAATATATATAATACTATGTTCACCAGCTGGCAGCTAACTTTGTCTGTCTGCTGTTTGGTGCTCAGCATGTAGTGTACAGTGAGTATAGGGGAACCTCTTCATTGCAAACAGCTGCAACTGGAAATCAATGACGTTTTGTGCCCTAAAACCAAAACAATGAGCTCATAGATGCTAAAATGCTCCATGAAGCTGGAAAGAACTGCAGAGTTAGGTGATAGATCTCTGTGAGTTTGTCACTACAAGTGACGCTTTTCACGTCAAACAGTCATTAGACCCATTATTTATATTAAAAGTATTTGTTAGTGTAGCTTTAATATTAAAAAAATACAAATTTTTCACAAAACATTCAGAGCGAGATGGATGACTTTCATTTATTACCAGCTGTCAAACGGCGGCTGCTTGTTCCGTTGATTGCTGTCATTATTCAGCTCGTCACTTTGGCTACATGTAACCACAGCAG
Organism: Sciaenops ocellatus; assembly: GCA_033000465.1. Classification (NCBI taxonomy): domain Eukaryota; kingdom Metazoa; phylum Chordata; class Actinopteri; family Sciaenidae; genus Sciaenops; species Sciaenops ocellatus. Next base: position 10,950,101 of record CP136886.1, read on the forward strand.
CATTATTACTGTGCACAGTATCAGCAAAAAAAAAAAAAAATAACAGCTACAGTTGGCAAAATAAGTTCAGGCGAGACTCTCTGGAGGCCGCCCTGGGAAATAAAGGACATCAGTACCTGAAGTCGAGGCAGAGTCGAGAGGTTTAGGCAAAGTGGTGCCACTCACAAAATAAAAACTGCGTTTCTTTAAACAGTATAGATTTATGAAATGCAACAGTGTTTTCTCTGCTTGTGTAGAGACACTGTGATATAGACACAGGGACATTGTATATATGTGCAGATATGCATAAACATGAGTGCTTGTGCTGTTAGCATTCTCAGCTCATGGAGTCATGTACAGTTATGTATGTGCAAACTGAAGACCTATTGTCATGTTGAATGGGACTCTGTTACGGACGCGATACCCTGTGTATGTCTGCATGCTTGTGTGTGCGTTTGTATTCAGTACAAAAGAGCACGATATATGAAAATCACCTAATTTACCGCAGGATATTAATGTGTATGACTCTCATTGTGCGAGGGGTGTGCTCGTAAAAGGTCTATTGTGCCGTGAAATGGGACATTTCTATGGATATTTTCATTCAAAAAAGGAACAACCGCCGCGTTACTTAACATGTAGCACAATGCCAATGAGATTGCCATGTGCTGTACGTACACGAAACACGCCATTATGCTGTAAATGGGGATGCTGTGTGTATCCGTAGGTGAAAAAGAGGGAGGGAGGGTGTGTGTGTGTGTGTGTGTGTGTGCTTGTGAATGAGATGCTGTCACAGTGATAGTCATTGTGTCTAATGCGGTGGAACTAATGCTATGCCATAGTCAACAACATGTTTTGCTCTGTTAACTGTTGTAATAGCTTAGCCAGCTGATGCCACCACTAGCTGAGCTGGAGGTCTAACTGTATGTTACAGTTTGGCCATGCACAGTTAGCTCTGTTATAGTTGCAGCTATTTAGACAGGAGTCTCCTGAAATCCACATCTTCATTAGAAAACACCAATTCTCCACAGTATGTACGAATAAAGATATCGAGACACTATGTTTTACACGGGGTTTAGTAATAGTTAGCCACAGGAAACCGCACTGCTCGCAATCCTCTTTGTTCAAAGCAACCTAATTGACCACAAATTAAAAGAGAGCCTTTTTTTCCCCTCTGCTTGCTTCTCTGCCCACCCCCTGCTGGAGGTAATTGTTTTTACTATGTGAGCTTCCACCTGATAGTTGACCTCAAAGAGTAGAAAACAATGCCGGTGGTCAGTGTGTCTTATGTAGCGGAACTGATGTCTTGTGTAACTCTTAACAGCAGTTTTTCTCCTGCTTCATTAGCTAGGTTAATTGGCAAGATAGGTGATGTCACCATAGCTGAGCAGAGATCAATGATCCAGGCTGGAGATATGTCTACTACACAGCTGACATCACCATGTGTCAAATATAAACAGTCCCACCAGCTCAGTCAGGTCAGGTCTGCCAGCGTGATCCAAGTTAAAATGTGGTGTGTTGCTGTGTGATAGGGTTATTAGTTACCTTTATGTGGGTGTCAAACCACAGCACAGAGGACCACATTAGTGCTGGATAATTTGAAATAATTATTTTCTGCTTTCCTTTCTTTAGATTTGAAAGTCGAGCTGATTAGTGATTGTGACACGTCACAATTTTCTAAATCCCAAGGTGACATCTTCAAATTACTTATTGTATCTGACAAACAGTTCAGTTTATTATCACGTTAAGAGAAAATTGAGAAGCAAATCCTCACAATGGAGAAGCAGGAATGAGAGAATGTTTGACATTTTCACAATGACTGAAACACTTAAAGGACCAGTGTATAGGATTTACTGGCATCTAGCGGTGTAGCTGCCGATTGCAACCCCATGCCTCACCCCATCCTTCCTAAAATGACGGAAAAAGTACAGTAGCTGCGAAATGCGCTAACATAGAAACCAGAGTTTTTATTGTGTGTTCTGAACTACTGTAGCAACATGGTCTCCATTGAAAAGGACCCATGACATCTGTAGATACAAAAGGCTCATTTTAACGTAACAAAAACGGAATGATTCTTATTTTCAGGAACACACGAATGAAAACATAATTATGCACATTATTTTCCATTTCTGCCATAAATCCAGCCCCCTAAATCCCTCTAAATCACACATACTGGACCTTTAAATGGTACAATGTGTGACATAGTCCAGAATTTTAGTCCATTAATGTTTAAACCTTCAAAAAATGATCTGAAATTATCAACAGACTGTGAAGACAAAAGACATCTTGTGTGTTGTGTTATAGATATTAAATGCATTTACCGTGCCATCTTATGCTATGCTATAGCTTCAACCCGTACGTCCCTGTAATACCACTTGCGCCTTGGGAGGCGATAGTGAGTCGTTGTAGCATTCAGTCTGCCTTCACTTCACAACCTGAGGACAAAGAAGTTGCTAGCCGACCCGGCCTCAGCAGTCCGCGGGAGGTAGCCCGAGGGCATCTTCTTGAGGAATAAATCGCGCTGAATTCAGCTCTGATCTGGGGCTGTTTACCCGCGGGATGACAGCTCAGAGTTTATTTTTTAAACTTTCGAGATTAAAAAGTGGATTTATCTTCACTCTCGCTTCTCAACCTGTCTGCAGCCGCGGACACCAGTGATACTACTTCATATTTATACAGAGTTACTTGATTCCAGCTATCGTCGTTATAGTTCTACTACCAAGTTTGCATATAGCCGTGGTCAGTCCGAACTCAACAAGCATTGCACAAGTTGCCTGCTTGTCATCTTGCGGACAGAGCTGAGTATTTTCACAAATTCTTATGTATTTCGGCAGCCTTTAGATCCGTTTATTGAAATCAAACCACAGAACATTTTGGGTTCACATTAGTAAGTGCGTTATATTGTAACCACTTGGCATTACTGTTTAGAGGCAAGATTATAAGTTTGGAAAGTAGTGGACTTTCCAATCTACATACATTTTTGAGGATATTGTAAGGTTTATTATGCATGTGTAACCGTGAACGCATTTTTTGTAATCGCATCAAGGGTGGGCAGAGGTGAAATACTGCCTCCTATTTCTTTGGAGCACGTGGCCAAGAATTACACATAGCTCCTTTAATCGGTTATGATTTCCTTTCGGTTAATCAACCAATTTGATTAATCGACTATCGAGTTTGAGATGACTTTTACAGATTTACAGTGTTTTGAAGACATTTTTTTTTCATTTTTTAATCAAACAATGTAAGTATGACATTTATGAGAGTCGTGTCAATTTTCTCTGAGCTGAACTTTTTTCTGTAGAAGATTAATTGAAGAAAAATGAATTATTTAAATCCTAGCGAGTTGCAAATAACAATGCTAATTTTCTTCATTATATAATTAACTTCAGTTCAACTTAAAATGTTTTCATATGGCAACAGTAGTTATGGTGCGAAAGATGAAACACATGCAAAGTGTGTCAGTGCTGTGAGCCGAACAGAGAAGATCATAAAGTTTATACAAACAGAACGAGATCAAGAAGATCACTGCAGATCAGATGGTGTTGTTACCAACATCTTTTTCACGCACACACACACACACACGCGGACGCAGATACACATATGCCGTGTATGGTGACTCACTTTCTGTGGTGATGGTTTTGGTCCTTGTTGCTATATCAGTTCACACACCCACCAGCTGCTGTCACAAAGAAGATGACTAAAATCATCCAATGGCGTGATAGGTAACAGGATGGCAACCGATGGCCTCGCTCCACGGAGCTCGTGCAGACGGTTGGTGGGTGTTTATGTTGATGGTACGTTAATTATGTTGCTGGTGTGCAAGTTAATTGAATAGAGTAAATGGTGTAGAATTATAGCTTCGCAATTCAGCGTAGTGTACAATTACAGTGAGATAATTGATGATCCAATAGAATAGATAGATAATTGATCTTTTAGAAATAAAAAACAAAGCTATCATAGCTGGAAATTTTGAGAAACATATTCAGTCATGACCCAAATTGTTCGCATACATTTATATTTTTACAATAAGACTTCGAGATGAAGATTGTACACACGTACTGTAACAAGACTGGACATATACAGCAGCCATAGGCTATCTGAGACACTGTTTGTCTGTCTGTGGCACTACATTCCTGTGACATTTCCACCATCGAGGGACGTAATGAATAATTTACCACTTGGAAGCTGCGACATGAATGCAGAAATTGTATCTCTGCATGTGAGCCGTGCGTGTTACCTGATTGCAAAATAGTGACTGTGCAGACATTCAAGCCCGATACATTTAGGAAAAACAAGACACTGATAAATCAATTTTGACATGCTGGATTTTTTCTAAATATACTGTGGAATTATGGGAAAACATTTCTGCAAATTGACATGAAATAGAAGACGTTTACTATTGACTTTGGTTTAATAATTACCATTGAATCGGTTTGCAAATTGAAATAAGCTGTCCATTTAAATCCAGACATTGCAAAAGTATTCTCCCACACGGTCTGATTCTAGTCCAACCACCAAATAGTTTTGTTGGCAATGTTAAGTCATGGTCATTTTGCATTATGCTAGATATGCATCATGCTACTGTTTTTTTTTTTTTTTTAGCATTTGGAAGCAAATCCATGCAATGAGGGTGCTTTGAGCTCAAAGTGAATGGACCTAAACGGAGCTCCTGCACTCTGGCAACCAACATAATCTTCATGACTCCCTCCTTATTGCCGCAACTCAGTGAGATAAAAAGGCTTTGCTATCCTTTATGTACAACGCCGCTTTCAACAAAGGCCGCACACAATCTCAGCTGTGAGTCTATAGATTTAACGTCGCTTTTTTTCTTTGGCAGTCTCTAATTTGTCAGTCTCTTTTCCCCCCATGTCTCAACTTTCTTGCCTTTTTCATTTCTTTATCTGTCTCCACCTCCTCTCTCGCTCTCTCTCCCTGTCTGTATGTGTTCGGAGGAATATAGACATCACACCTTGGCCACTGACTTGACTGGCAATGCATTCAATGTGTTTCAATAGAGTCTGTGAACAAGACAAGCTTTCACGACCGGTCCTGTTGAGGATCGTAGGTGAAGCACCGGTCCATTGCAACAAATCAGACCTCGAACCTGGATCAGTCCAAGCTGCATTCATATTGTTGAAGTTGTGTTCTGTGATTAAGGGGTATTGTACTTTTCCTGCTTTCAGCTGTCAGTTAAACACAGTGTCTTGGAAAGTGCAGGCTATTTGAGAAATTGCTGGTGAATGTAGGTGTGTGTAAGTGGCTTAGAGGCAATGGGAACTAAGAACTTGGAATAGTCATTTTCCTGCCTTGTTTGAGCTTCTGTCGAGGAAATCTGTACCTTTTAAGAGCACACATTTTTTTTGCTTGTGGACAAAGGGTCATTCATTTCCCACAGATTTAAGCTAGTGACTGTGACGACTGTTGCTAGCTCGCATCACTGAGTCACTTGCGAGCACTTGGTGACGGTGGCGAGGAAAAACTTCCCTTTAAGAGGCAGTAACCTTTAGCAGAGCCCAGCTTACTGGTGGGCAGCCATATGCCGTGACCGGCTGAGTTAAAAAGCCTTTTTGAAGAGTTTTAAATATGCATTTGATATCTACAGAGAATACAGTCGAAACAGTATAGTATACTGTTTCGACAGTAATTAGCCTCAGCGCAACATATTACAGCACAGTATATTTATTAAAAAGCACATTTCTTTGTTTTAACATGACCCTTTGCTGGTTTGGATGCAAAATATAGAAAAATAACAAAATAGGCTAGAGTTATCCTTTAATGTTAGTATTTTTAACATTTAACGTTAAATTTTCAAGAGAAAAGAATAAGAGTATGAGGAATTGGCTAATCATTGAGTTTGGCAAACATAATGCTATAGAAGCTAATGACAGTCCCCTTCCCATTGCAAAATAACATTAGATTACTATTGTAGGCATTAAACTAGTCAACTGGGCGTAATAATGTTGGCTTTGGAACAGAAAAAAACACAAAGTTTAATGCATTCCTTCAACTTTTTTCATGTATTTTGAAAAAAAAAAATGTTTAGAAAATGAATATGCTCCTTGGACTTGACATCTGTCAGTGTGTTTGCACCATAAGTGTGTTCACCTGCAGATTCTTGTACAGACAGGAAAACAACAAGCCAATCAGCCTGTGCCAGGAAACAGTGGTTGAATTGTGACCTTTTTTTTTTTTTTTTTGCAATGGTGCAGAAGTAATATTTCTGCAGCAGGAAGTATACCTGTAGTGGCTGAACTCTCCCAAAACAATTACAGTACTATTGACAGTCAACCTCACTGGGAGATGTTCAGTTTATTTCGGGGTGATGCACTGTGGTGCTGTGATACACATTATCACAGGTCAGACAAATGGATCAGCTCTGTTCGAGCTAAAAGATATTTTTAATTACTCTGTCGGAAACCACTGCTTCCTTTAGGACACTAGCACAGAATGAAAGTACTTATTCCTTTCTTAGCTCTCAGCATTGATTTTCATCTTTTGCTCTAGTTCTTTGCAAATTAACTTAAAATACTTTGCTTCTCCAATGCTAAATTATTATAAAGTTATATGTTTTACACACCAAATAATGCCAGCACTAAAACGTGTAAGTATCCTTGCTTGACACTGCTGTTGATAGCAATACACTGCATAATCAGGGTGGTTTGTTGTCATGGTGAACAGTCATCTCAAGCTTTGAAAACTCTGCATGAAAAAAGTGGCTGGGTCCTATGTTCCACTAAAAAACTAAATCAAAACATAAATAAAAGTATTCAATAATAACTATAGATCCATCACAGATGTTCTGCTTATTGAACTGAAGCTGTCAGAGAGGAAAAGCCTCAACATCTGGAATGTCTGGGATGTTGTGATAAATAGCAAGCAGACAATACTGTATAAGGGGAAAATCTTGTCTGGTCGACTAATGCTGTTTGGTTGTAAATGTGGTCCCATATTTGTTGTGCTGGTTGGGGGGGGGTCCATCAGCCAAAGAAGTCCGTCAAAAAGCTGTCAGCAAATAGCACATAATTCTGCACTACCACTTTTGGAGTCTTCAGATTCAATCGATACATTAAGGTTTGGAAAAAGACCAACTTTTGCAAAGGAAAATGTGCAGCAAGGTACATTTTACGCTGGAATGTGTCCAAGGGCTGTGCAGAAGGCTGTTAGAGCCTCCCAGCCAGCCTGGATGTTAGACTGCTGCTACTGATGACAAGGTCTCTTACAATTTAACATCTGGTGGTGACAGTGCTTCTCCTCTCACCGATTGATCTCTGATGGCTTAGATAGAGTAACGGAAGTGTGTAGTTGTCTAGGTATTTGAGCCCTACTCTTAGCTCCTGGTATCATATTTAAGTCAATGAGTCGCTTGTGCCTTAGAGAGTTGTAGACTATCCTCCTGTCTTACCTAGCAAATGCTACATTAGCATCTGTAATTCATTGTGTTTTCTATAACAACATTTTCTTACATTAGTTTTTTTCTGATAGGCTGTAACATGCTACTGGCATTTCTGTCCATAACTGAATGTACAGTATAGTTCAAGTTAAGTTTAATTGCCACATACAATCATAGGGAAATGGATACTACTTTAATGGATAGTATATATAAGAATAAAATGTATAACAAGACTAAAAGAGTGAAGCTATTCTAAGGCAGCTCTGTAAGGATGTGCTTAGAAACAGCTTTGTTTTAAGCGCAATGCTAACATCAGCATTTCCTTAACCTAGTTATAAAACTTCATTTAAACCATTTCCCAAATAAGCAAATAAGCACAAAACAGAAAGTACAGCTGAAGTTGATGAGAATGTCCCTAGTTGGAGGTAATTTTCCAAACACTTTCCAAAAACTGGTCACCAAAATGACTACAATTCATCCTTTGGAGGACAGCAAATTTCAACTCATCCTGTAGCTGTGTAGACATGTCACACAAATGTGACTCTCATGGTGGCGCAAGAAGGTGAAGTCAGGGTATTGTCAAATGATACACCCTCTGGGGACCATGAATGTAACAAAAAACGTCCTAGCGTCATCTGTCCAATAGTTCTTCAAATAAATTAATAAATAAAATAAATAAAGTATTTTAGTCCCCACCAACATGGTCGACCGACCGACTAACAGACTGAATTTTGTTCATTTTCTATTGTCTGCTATTTCCTATTGTAATAACTTAAGCACTTTCATATACGTTAAACAAGATGTTTGCAGATTGGGTCCATAAGTCCCTGTGATGAACCCTGAGACAACAAGTCTAGGATGTTTTCATTTGCTTTCAGCCCTCAGTGAAAGACACAGTATTGTTAGTGTTTTTGCAAAGTTTAAAAAGTTTAATACAGATTCTTTTTTCAAAAAGCACCAGCACCAGGCTCGCTGCAGCACCACTGTTCTGCCTTTTCTCTCTGGTAAGCTTTCTCATAAACTGCAATTTTCCACCCTGGATGTTTTTATTGTAAAAACAACATGAGTTCCTCTCCCAGTTGTGGCATGTCTTGTAAAAGCATTTGGAGGCTCACAGAAAGGGTGCAAAACCATGAGACTGTATCAACTCACACTGTCATCATAAAACAGTCTGTGAAACTGTGGAAGAGGAGAATCAGTAAAAAGTGAAATCTTTGTGTTTGAGTTGGAAAAGCTGACTCAATCTATATTCTTCCACAGCTCAGTAGAGGCTTTAAATTGAACCTGTACACACTTGGATTATTTGTTCTATAGTCTCAGTGATACTGACGCGCATATGGTGTGAAATCACATCTACTGTGGGGAACACTTTTGTGCCTATATATGTGGCACTACACTGTACTGTAGTACACAATGTTATCTACCAGAAAATAATGTGAATTATCACTGAATAGTGGGATTGCAGTACTTTATGTGTCCAGTTATGTTTATAAAACACAGTTGTTACAGTCTGTGGTCACAATTCCAACATGTTTGGCTGAAAACTTTTGATATTTACTGTATGTTTAAAAGTGGGAGAGGCTGCTGTTAAGTAGTATTAATATTACTCAACATGTAGTCATGGTTCTAAACACTACAATACCTATGAGTCTTGGCTGACAGGATGCCAGTTGGATGCCTAAGGCCGCATTCAAAACAGAATTCTGCGGTTTTTCCATTCATTTGAGCAGGGTAGTGCGTTTTGGCTGCGGCGGTGTGGGCTGCAGGGGTCTCTAAAACAAAAAAATGCAGTGACCTGCAGCAGAGAAGTTGAGCCAGATCAAACATTTGGAAAAACTCAGCACGACGTCACGCTGCGGCCGCCAATCAGGCGATCAGATCGGTCAAACCTCCATAGTCAGCCTGAAACGTCTCTGAGCAGTCAGTGGCTGAGAGACCTAGAGAGTGAATGAGAGTGAGGGAGTGCTAGCTTCAAGAAAGCTGGTCAGTCACCGCAATTTGCTGCAGTGCCTGACTGTGTCTGGATGTGTCCTAAATCTGAGCTGCAGCAAATTTAAAACAGTTATTGCTTTATAGATGCAGGATTCATACAAACCTAAAACTGAATTCAGTTAAAGGGATAGTTAGGGATAGTGAGTATTTTGAAGTAGTGTTGCATGAGGTACTTATGCACTTCACTGTTACCTAGTAGATGGCAGCCAGCGTGCTTCCAGTTTGGAGATGCAGACAGGGATCCCGGCTCAGAAGCAGAGCCATGTGCTGCTGTGGACAGGGTTCACATACAAAAGGCCCATCTAAAAAAAAATCAATATCCGTTTAATACACGTCATTAGTGAGTGCTTTTATAAACCAAAATTCATCAAGTCATCTCCACTGCATCCCCCTAAATCCTTCAAAAACCTTCCCTCTTAAACTGCTGCTGTGGAGGGCCCCGACAGAACTGCTGTAGCCAGTCACTTTCGATTTCTTGTTTCTTCAGAGCAATCTGCTGGCCAATTTCAATCTTCCTGCATCATATTCCCCGAGTCCTGACCACATCTTTTGAAAATCGCCGCCGGTGTCATATCGACACTCAGCAGTGGAGAGTGAGAGGGGAAGTGAAGCAACGACATGCAACAAAGGTCATGTACTGGATCTGAGGCGGGCGCGCGTGCCTGCTGAGCTGCACGAGATGTGTATCGACGGAGCTGGAAGCTGACCTTGTGCGTGACCACTGCTGATGGATGAGCTGAGATGGTGTTTGGCCAAATACTGCCGCTTCAATATTTACACAGAGGCAGATAGACAGCTTGACATGAAGGGACGGACAGCTTGATTTTAATTCTGTTTCATTTTAATACACTTCAAACTGTTTTGGCGGTGGCTTTCCATGGCTTGCTGCTCCCATATCGCTATTTACCCCTCTAGGTGAAACACTCCCCTATTGTTCTCTGAGAACTCATATCCTGTTGATGCAGTTGTTGCTATTGTTGTTGTTGACGTGAATTCTGATATTCCGCCTGCGCAGTCGTTTTGATCTTATTACATGAAAGGAGCGTTCGAATCATAATGGCGAGAGACTGCAAAGCAATGCCTCAAGCTTAATTACACATAATTATGAGATGGAGATATGACTGGTGTCAAATGAACACTTCCTATCTGGAGAATAAAACAACGAATGACACTGATATTTTGTTGATTCTAATGGATTTTGGGGGACTGGGAAAGTTGCTGATCACAGAAAGAATTATGAAGTTATCAAAACTTGATATTTAGCTGAAAAAGCAGGAAAAAACAAGGGTTTCAGGTGGGAGTAGTGATAAAATTATTTTGATGTTTTTCTTGCTTCTTGCTACAAAAGTAAATTCTATTTCTGCTAACGATCTCACCGTCCTTCCAACAGCAGTAAACATACCCCTGATAAAACATCGTTTATGAAGTTTATCATATCGTCTGCAGTTACATAAACATGGTTAGAAACCTGCAAATTGCTCTCATGTCAAATTTGATTCTATTCACCATCTTTCCTTCTCTTTTGGTTCCTTATTCTGTAACACCATATTTTTATATCTCTGTATCATTGTTGCTTTGTAATCTTTCTCTCTGCGTCTCTCAGCCTTTCTCTCATGCTCACTCTTTCTTTTAGTCTCTCCTTTTAGACTCTCCCGGGCCATTTGAGTTGCTCAGGGAGCTGTGAAAACGATGTCTGTGTGTCTTTGTGTCTGCATCCTGTAGGGAGTGCCTTTATGTGTGTGTGTGTGTGTGTGTGTGTGTGTGTGTGTGTGTGTGTGTGTGTGTTCACGTGCAGGGACAGCGGAGGTGGTGGAGCGTGTTAAATCTTGCCGTAGGAGCCTTTCGACTGGGATAAGGAGCCATGGGAGGAAGGAGGCAGGGAGGCAGGGAGGGAAGAATGGATGGATATATTCATAGAGGATAGATGAATGTCTGTGTGTGGATCGATACTGGGATGGAGGGGTTGAGATTTGGATGAATGAATGGAGAGAGGGCCAGCAGAGATGAGTTGGGGAAGCCGGGGAGGGGCAGATGATAACAAGAGGGGATGGATCGATGATGGATAGATACACAAGATGTATAGATGAACAGATGATTAATGGATGAATGGGTCGTTTAACACTGCAAAGTTATCAGTAATGACCATAGATGGCAGACAGTGGAGAGAGCCAAATATGTTGGGTGTTGACTTTGTGAAAGTAGAACAAATAATGTGTATGCGGTGTAGTCTGACAAGAGACCACGGTAGTTTGGAGCCAAATCGAAGCCAAATTCAACTTTTTGGCTGACTTTCCAGATACAAGTAAGCTTAATAAGATGAGGATTCCAAAAGACCCAAAAGACCCATTAGCAGCCACTGGAGGCACTGCCCTTTGCACCCAACCAAACTGGTTTAAACCCATTAAACAACTTACCTTTTGATGCAGCTTGACTCACAACACAACAACTTGTGAGAACACAACATCACAAGATTGTGCAAGAATCCTTGTTGCTGGGGTGCCTTGGTAGCTTACCTGCTAGAGCATGCGCCCCATGTATCAAGGCTGAAGTCCTTACAGCAGTGACCTGGGTGCAATTCCAGCCCTTCTCTTCAGCTGTCACTATCAAATAAAGCAAAAAATATCTTTCCTTGTTGGCAGGCTTCAAGCTATGTGCTCGTGTCCAGACACAGTAGTTCCAATCAGGACCAATCAGTCTACTGGCAGCTAAGGCTGTTGGATAACACTTTGTGCAAGGATCGACTGTTTCCTGGAAGACAACAATGGCAGCCTGTAAATGCTCCTATTGTATCAGTTATATCAGAACCAGAGAGTGTTTATTCAATGCAAGAAGAGCAAATGTCTCAATGACAAAGATGTTGATCTGAGTAGTTGAAGGTTGCCCGTAATAGACAGTGATAGACAGATGGACACTGTTGTTGGACAGATGGCCCGTCCAACAACAATTTCCCAGACGGTTCTGTGTAACAAATTATGGGGCAGTCAGGTTGTTAACCAGCCAACATTACCATTACTCCCATGCACTCAAAAGCAAGTGTTGTCTGCCACCAAATGGGAATAATGCTGAAATAATCTAATATGAACCAATATAGTCACATGATCTCTTGCCTTGCAGGCGACAGGGGGCAGCAGAGCTGGTACTACTGCTAGCAAGTTTTATCTGCTAGCGCATTTACTGCTTGCCCGCTTGAATCGCGTCTCCGTCTTCTTCAAATAGCGCTTCGTTGCCCTGTGGTTAGTGTTAACGTGTAAGTTAGTCATCATAGTGATAACTCATTGGGGCTCAGGTAAGAGTGAGGTTAAGAATCACAGTAAATGACTGGTTGGGTTAGAGATATACTTGGGCTCAGGTTAGGGTAAGGGGAAACAGAAACAGATTTCGACACATCACTAGTGGCCAACAAATCCTCCAGATTAAACAACAAAATACGTCATCTGTCCACACTGTCTAGAACAAAATGTTTTCTGATCTGACGCCCTTATGACAACGCTGCTTTAAGAGTTTTTCATTAAAAAATGGTAGAACGGATACATTTCAGTAGGAGCTGATTACTGAAAAGGACAGCTGCTGTGTTTTTACCATAGTGGCACTCAGCTGTGTCCCCTTCATTATCTAATATTTCTGCAGCCAGTCATTCTGAACAGAGCTGATGAAAGTCTTTCGCTGGGTTACAGACCCACACATTATACTGTAGAATCTGAGAAAAAATTGTGTGATAGTTGAACTACAATAAATTGGAGAGTAATTTATACTGATACGATATATTTGTTTTTTTTCTTATAATAAGGCGCTGCTGTGTCAAAGCTAGAGGTGAAAGAATGAAAGAACACAGCTGGTTAATTGACAAGCTTTATCTAATATTTCCTTATGCTATAGAGAGTTGTACTAACTTTACAAAGACAACTAAATTATGTGCTTCTTCATTAATTAGCTTGTTATAGTCGACTGATAAGTAGCCTACCGACTGTCTCTGTCTGTTACACGAGTCTCTCATTTGACTCGAAAGTCTCTCTTTTGACATTGAGCCTTTCTTTCGCTTCAGTGTGATTGGCTCACAGTCAAAGGGAGTGGACACTGGCCAGAAAGTGACAAAGTTTGACAACAGGCCAAAAGCAAAGGTTATTGTCGGAAAAAGTGACCAGCCAATAAGGTGCGTGACCTTTATTGATTTATCTACTAAAGATTTGCTGTCACTTGGTCAATATTAGACTCTTCCTCGGGTTCAGAGGTTCGATTCACACAAAGAAGATATAACCTAGACTGCATCTATTCATGGCTATTGAAACATAAGGAAACTGCATGCAGTCTGATTTTTCTGTTCTGGCAGCCATGAAAGGACAGAGTCTGTAGTGAAGCGGATCTTTCTGTTCTTTTGCAAATTAAGTATTAATCATCTCAGGAATTTGAGAGTTTACAGTGAACAAATCTCAGATGGCTTTCACAATACTTTTGCCTCTGAGTACATCTGGTGCTGAGTATGAAGGTGACTAACATGCAGTTTTACACAAATTCCAGTTTACTGATGCTTGTTGCTTAGTTATAGTGTGTTTTTAGTTTTGCACTTTTGTTGACTTCAGTGCGGCAAAAAAACAGATGGTGCAACATGCTTCAACTGCAATCACAAGGTAGTGTAGCACAATGCCTAATGTGATAATAATCATCTCCTTTTACTTCTTTGCAAATGGTTTTACATTTATGCTGGCTAATCATGACTTCTGTAATATATGGAAGGATTATGTAATAGATAAAGATGCACTGAACACTTACACGTATCCCTACCGTCATCAAATTTTACAAATGTGTGAGCTTTAGCGTATTTATACTGAATACACAGTTCTCCCATTCAACTTATCTCTGCCTGTATATCTGCATGACCTTGCAAAATCTCGAATGACGGAAAGGTGTTTTCATCTTGTTTTATTATCACATTTACGATTCTACACAGTGCAATATTGAAATTCTCAGGTGCCTAACAAAAACAAAACAAGTCCAACAAATAGGTTACTAAATAAAGATGAATCAAACAATAAAATATAAAACATCTAATACAATAAAAAATATTTAAAATAGACATATAAAAGTGAATGGTGGAACAATGTTGAGTGTGCGTTTCAGCAGGGAAACAAAACAGGGTTATAACCAGTATTGAGTTTCAGAAAACTGAAACACAACCAGTGCATAATAATACATGCAATATAAGGTGACATCAGTATGACAGTGATGTATGGTAAGTGGATGTATTATAAGTTATGTGTGTTTGTAAAGTCACTGGTTTGACCCGAATGGCTTGAGGGAAGAGACTCCTCGTCATCCTCTCTGTCTTGGCCTTCAGGCAGCAGTAACGCCTCCCTGACCGCAGCCGAGTGTGTTTTTGGGGGTGATTGACGTCTTTAATGATGCTCTCAGCCCTCGACCTGCTCCTCCTGTTGTAAATGTCTTGTAGGGCTGAGAGACATCTGATGGTGTGTTCAGCTGACTGCACCACCCTCTGCAGGGCCAGACAGTCCCTGTTGGTACTGCTGCCCGTCAGGACGCTCTCTACGGTGCAGGTATAGAAAGTCTTTAGCACCTTGAGGGGCAGCCTGAAGTGTCTTCACCATGATAAGTCCTCTGTGATGCAGACACTGAGGTATCTGAAGCTGTCCACCCTCTTCACCACTGATCCTGAGGGGATGGTAATTCCTCTCCTGCTTCTTCCCAAAGTCCACTGTCAGCTCTGTAGTCTTGCTGACATTGAGTTTGTTCTCCTGGCACCAGTTCTCCAGGTGAGTCACTTTCTCTAGGAAGGCCTTTTCTTCAGTATCGGTAATCAGTCCCACCACGACTGTGTCATCAACAAATTGAATGATGGTGGTGGAGTTGTGACGTGGCCACACAGTCATGTACAGGGAGTACTGCAGGGGGTTCTGGACACATCCTGATATTTATGTCATTGCTGAACCAGAATGGTTGGTTAGTGGCCAAAAACTAAAGCCTCGGTTCATTTGGTCCATGCGCAATTGGTACAACTGAACTTGTCATAATTAGACCAAAAAAGACCCTCACATTGGACTATAGAATTTATTATATGCTGTAGAATAAAATGCAGTTAGTTTCCACACTTCTTCTGAAATATCCAGCAGAAAGACATGTTGCTGTTTCATTGAAACGTGAAACAAAAAGAAAACTTTTCCTGTGAGTTCTCCTCACTCTGTTGTCTTCTCTGTTTACTAGACCTTCCCCTGTGAGTCCATCAGGTTTTCTACATTTTCCACCATGTCAGGTGTGACTGACACTCTCAATTATGTCATCTCCTTGCACCCTTCCTCTTCTCAATTGGTTCAGTGGCACCTGAGAATTAGCGCCATCAACTGTAAATCTTGATGCACTCAGCTTCTAATAATGGTAGTGGATGGAAACACATTCATTGGCATTTGCTTTTGCAGATTTTTCTGTCTAAATTTTCTGTCTAAATTTGTCTAAATTGGATGTCACACGTGAATGGAAACCTGGCTATTGTAAGAAATGTTGCAATAAATAGAACATGAATTAGATGGCAAACCTGAACTCAAGGTTCATTGTCAGGAAGCAAACATGGAAACAAAGAGTTTGGCTGTCTGGACCTTACTGCTGTTGGGCAGGTTCTTTTGTTTCAGCTCATATGAGACCATATTTCTTTCTGAAGCAAGATGATGACAGAGAGATGCCAATAATGGGTCTCTTGATTTATAGTGGTGATTCTTCCCTACGGGTGCAGCAGTGCATTTGACAGCTCTAAAGAAAGGTGGGGTGGAGGACATTTACAGACAGTCCTTTGCTGCTTAATTCAAAAATGTTTTAATCTGGTTTAAGATTGTTTTGCAATGTAATCAGATCAGTCATATGATATTCTCCACATCTATTAATTTATTTGACAAATGCATTTTCATACACTCTTACTGGACAAAACGGAAAATTAACATCTTAAACAATATTGTGAACATTTTGTCAGATTTTGTTGCCTTTATTCAGATTTTCTAACTAGATAATTAACATCAAAATGTTACATAAAATCAAGCTTTCCGCTACATTAACTGTCTTGTACCACTTTTTTGTTACATTGTGCAGCCTGCACCATAGTCAACTAAAATGCCATGGTTGTGACAGCCCTAACCCTGTGCTGTGTCATATGTTATAAAATATGCTAAATTGCCTTCTGACTGAAAGTTAGAAGAGCATGTCAACATCACTATCTGTGATATGTGCTTAGCTTAGCATAAATACATGAAGCAGATATGTAAAAATGATAAATTGAAATTTTAAAGTGCTCTAACTGTTTCTTGGTCTCCCGCAACCAGTGATTTCCCCGCTGGTGGGCTTGTTTTTCTAGACAAGTTGTTTGCCACTGCTTCTAGTCTTTATGCTAAGCTAAGCTAATCACTTCCTGGCTCTAGCTTCATATGTAACAGACTGACATGAGAGTGGAATTCTCAACAAACTCGTGGCAACAGAGTGACAACAAGTGAATAAGCGTACATCCTGGTATGTCTAAACTAAACTATAGGTTGAAGATGTGCATTCTGTAGTGGCCAAATTTGCCTGATAACATAACCCTTCCCTACATCCTTTTTATTTGATATAATGAGTTAACAGTTGTTTCTTTTTGATTGATTGATAAAGATTTACTGTCCAAACCCCCCAAAATGTATAGACTAAAAGGTTTATAAAGCTAGAACCACAGTGAATGTTGACGTTTTTTCTTGATAAATGACACAATTATAAAGAAATGTTGTTGATTATTTTTGTGTTAGTTGATTAATCAACTGGTTAGCACAAATCCTGTCCTTTATTCAAGCTCTACTTCATGTAGCTATTAGTACATGAATATCAGGCATGTAGATCACTTCCACTTCCACTTTAGACAGGCACATTTCTGTTTTCAAAACAAAAGATTAAGCACATCATTTTGCAGCTTTGATACTTGTTAGCCTCTGCGTTTTGGTAGCCTGAAAAAAAAAGATGATGGTACAAAAGCATGTTTTGACAGCAGCTTCCTTATCTGCGATGGGTCACATTTTCCCTGCTGCCTGCCAAGGTCTTCTGTCACATCTCCAAAAGCTGCCATTATTTTGATCTATAAATATATTACTTCTGTCTTTGTTCTCTTACACACACACACACACACACACACACACATGCACACACAAATGCCATGCAATGCTCAAATTCATATCCATGCACTGCCAGGCGTGTACACACAGACACTGAGATGCCGCTTTGCTGTTCTTTGCTCTGATGTCTTGCAATATGAATTCAGAGGATCTGCTTTTCCTCACAGGGTCCCTGAAGGCACCATTGAAGAAGAATTTTGTTTCAGTTTTGAATCCCTTTAAGGACTAGAGAAGATATTTGGTGATGTGTGAGAGCAGAAAAAGCTCAACATTACACTTTCATCTTTACCTGTAATAATTTTTCCTTCACCACTCATCTCTCTCTCATGCCCTCCTCTACTCTCCTGCCTCTTCCTCCCCTCCCTCACCCTCTCAGTATGAATTGATTTAGTCTTATTACCTTACACACCTGCCCTCTGGTGTGGCTCCACTCTCACTCCCTCTCTCTCTCTCTCTCTCTCACATAGACACATATACCATCTACTGCCTTCTATTTTTTTTTTTTTCCTGCTCCCTCGGTCATACTCACACATACACAAACACACACAGACACAGTAATCAGATCCGCCAATCTCTTGTATTTTTGAATACGGCAGCTAAAGTGAGATACGGATACAGTCTCAGCTTTCAGCCCCGGTTTCCGTATCAGCATATCAGCCAAACTGTAGGCACGTCTTACAAAAATAGAAGCACAGTATGTTTTTGAAAGTAGGAGACGTGGTGGTGGCAGCGGTGTTTGGTATTTGTGTGCGTGTGTGTGTGTGTGAGGAGGGGAGACCATATGTAGTCTTGTGTATAGAGCAATGCTGTGCCCCAGCAGTATGCCGCTGCTAACGGTTAGAGTTTGATCCCAACAGGGCCACCTGTATGAAAACTGAAAAATACCACAAAAAATAGAATATATGAATATATACATAACGTGAAATAAGCTTGTGCGATGTCATGTGTCCTTTTTGTTTGGTTAGACCATTGCTGTATACAGAGTAGATAATAGTTTCCTTCATAATTTCAATAGAATGTAATTTAAATCCAGTATGAGACTCACACACAAAGTATTTACCTAATGTAAAGAATACCTTGTTGGATGTGTTTTCTAATAAACAATGTCTACGTTTGGTTCGAGGGTTTCGGTTAGGGAAAGATTGCCAATCAAGTCAGTCAATCACCCACCCATGCCTACCTGTCTGTCTGTCCCTATAGACTAGCTGTGTTATGAAAACGTCTATGCTATGTGCAACTTCACCTCAGAAAGGTCATGATAGAGTGGTGAAGTGGAGGGTTTATTTTTATGCTTCCAAGGTTATAAAAGCAAAAGGAAGATCATTTTCTGTGTGTTGACTGACAGTTGGAGTGCTTCTAATGCTCAGATGGGCATGAAACTGCCCCATGTTGAATCATAATTATAAAAGGTGAGCAACTGTTAAAAATATCTGGTTGTGCGCCGCCCCATGATTCAGGGATTGAGATGCTGACCATGACCCACGCTGTCTGTCATGGATCCCTGGTTTCGAGAATGGCAGGAGACCTATGTTGACACCACCTCTCTCACATTTGCTTGTCTATGAGCATTTTGGGTAAAATGCATGTAAAAACTTGAGTCAAAAAAGAATTTCCCCTCGAGGGATCAATAGTGTCTATTCTATTCTGTTCTATTCTACATGACAAATTTGTTATTGAACCGAGAATATAGTTTTTTAAAACACAGTAAACAGTAATTGTTATATGTTAGCATTAATAATAAGAGCTGGAGAGACACTGCTTGCATCTAAAAAAGTTTCAACAGAAGAGGAACATAGGAACGATGTTCTATTAGACTGTATAAGCTTATAGATGGACTTAATCAACTGGCAACTAAGTATAGATTCACATTTCCAGCCACCAGACCCATCCAAGTCCACAATCCCACCTCAAGAACACAATTCAAAATGCTCAAATAAAAGCATTTAAAAATACCTTCCTTTCTCCCTGCTGGCATTTTTTATCATGAGGCAACTACAGTAGCCAGTGACTCAGGCAGTGAATTGTGTTTTTTTTTTTTTGTTAAACTTTGCCAGAGGTGTGTAGACGTGTGTTGGCACTTTCTTAAACTTCTCTTAAACCTCATACTCGCGGCCATGTTTCATTTTGAGGTGATAGAAGAGGTTGCTCGTGTTGCCGCCTCTGGCAGCAACTGTTTCCCTGCATAGTCTGCAGATTATTACGTCAAAGTTTTTAAAACCAAACCAAGTCTAAGCCGTGTCTGCGTCATGGTCTGTTTTATCTGGGCCAACAGCCCATTAGCAGCTGCACTTAGAGGTTCCAACTGTATAGCCAAATTTATACCACATCATTGCGCATCTCTACCAGTAGTTATGATACTGCCCACATCTATCAGAGGCAGCATCTTTGAAAGCTTTAACTGAAAAACACTAAAACACATAACCTGATCAAACATTAACACAAAGCAAGTCTCTCCTCTGAATCCAACATAATCATTCACCGAGTGTGATGAAAGCAAGCCAATATCATTTGGCAATCTTTAGGCCTTTTGCAGCGCGGAGGACATGATTGATTGAAATAAAAGGGGACGATGCGTAATGCCGACAGTGTCAGCTGTCCAATCCCCAGAAAGGATTTTATGATTGATGGCAGGCAGTAGCATTTAGAAGTCTCACACCTCTGCACTGCACTCTCAGCACTCACGGTGATTACATCTGAGAGTGTGTGTGTGTGTGTGTGAGACGTGGGAACCAGAGGAGTGATGTTTTGTGTGTGATTCTGCATGTGTGGGGTTGATTACCGTGTCGAGTGTCTGCCTACTTGCATGAATTTGTGTGTGTGTCTGTGTGTGTGTGTGTGTGTAAAGGTGATGGTGCAGTCTGTCCATGTGTGATTTTGTGAATGTGTGCGTGTGCTAGTGGTGATAATGTGGGACTAAAGGAAGGAGGGAAGCAGTGAAGGGCAAGTGAGGATGTAGCAGAAAGGGATAGATGTAGGGAGGACTAAGTCAGTGATTGAGGGATGCATAGCAAGGATAAGACAAATAAATGTAGACCAGACAAGGTCAGAGGAAGGAGCAGAAGGTGTGGAGGATGGATAGATAGTTAAATAAAGCCCCTGCAGATTGGGACAGAGAGACAAGGTGGTACGAAGGAGAGGAGAGGATGGATACGGACAGAAAAATGTAGCAAAGAGGTGGTAAGCAGGTATAGGTAGGATGGAGAGGGAAGGAGTAATGTTTAAGCAGAGATATCTCAAAAGATGGGGATGGAGGAAGAAAGGGAGGAGAAAGGGAAGATGTATCGAGAGGAGTGAAGGGCATATAAAGGTGTGGCAAAGGTGAGACGTGGGGAGAAATGTGCTGATGAGCGGAAAGCTTTAGTGAAGTGTTAACTACTAGTCATTTGTGCATGTGTGTGAGTGAGAGAGACTGTCCTCCCAAGAAAAAACACTGTTTTCCAGTGCCAGCAAAGCAGAGGAGGAAGTAGTGTGACGTTAGAGGTGGTGGAGTGGATGAATGGGTCAACAAAACTTTGTCCCACCAACAGTCAAGGTTTGTTTCTTTAGTATTGTAACCATGATGGCGCAGGTTCCCTAACCTTCATGAAGAAGTCATTCTAACCATAACCATAATTTGTAATGGTTTTGGAAGGTTCTAACAAACCTGTCCTGCTGATATAGGGGCATCTGGAAACTCAGAAATGTGTCACACGTGTCATTCAGCAACATATTTCCTTGTTTAATTTGAAGGACTTACATTTGAAGTCATACACCACTCCTGTTGTAGCATTAACTGGATTAGGAGTCAGTGGGTAGCTTTTGATAGATCAAGGAGGATGCTGACATCCAGTGCCAAAGACTATCCTTTATTATCTGCCCCCCTTTTGTCACGTGACTGAAATCCCATCCTGGGGTTAGTGTGAACTCTTTGCTTTTCATAAAACCCTCCAAAACTCAGCAATAAAGCATTTATTACCACATTAAAACCACAATTTTGTATAAGTTGTAAGTGATAGAGAAGAAATCTAATTAATCTAAAAGGCTAATCGCAGTGGAGAACAGTCGTAACACAGGCAACCTGCTGCAGTGGTCCATCCTGTGATCCACTGGTCAGTTAAGTATCATTGAAACCGTGTGCTATAGGCTATCTTAACTATAATACTCTCCCAGTTGTGTCCTCACTTGGTTTATTTCGTGTACCCAGCTTCGACGTCTGTGTCTGGCTCGCAGTCTATGCTGCAAAACAGTGATACCACGTAGCTTCCTTTTGTTTGTCTGCCTGTTAGAGAGAGAGTGTTTGAGCGACACAGAGGATGAATGAAGAGAGAGCACCACTAATTTTATCACAAATAAACACACCCACACATCGCTGCACAACCCTGCAGCTAATCACTGCAAAGCCTGATTTGGTCTGAAAATGGCCAAACAGCTGAAGTATAAAATTATATTCCTCAAATTTTATCTCTGTGCTACTTGTTGGCTGCACTTCATAGGACTGGTCCTTTTGTGTGAAGAAGTGTAGACGCTTTAACACTTAATCTAATGGCTCAGTGTATCTCTGTTCAAAAAAGTTCATCGTTTTAAATATGACAGACTTTGTTCATGCCCCAAAAAATTGTCTAATACTGAATCTTAATGCATGAGAAACTGTTTTGCATATTTAATAATTCAAGGTCCAAATTCTCTCCCATTGTTCTTTCGTGTCATTACAACTGTCTTCTTGAATAATGAGAATGGCAAAATTACTGGGTTGTGTTCTTACAAACACTCCAAAAGTTATTTTAGATTACCGGGCTTCTTTTTTTTTTAAATGTTCTATTAAAAATGCAGATTGTGACCCTCAAAGATAGTGAGGAATGAATCATCCTCGGGTCTGTGTGTGTGTGTGTGTGTGTGTGTGTGTGTGTGTGTGTGTTTCCCTTGATGCAGGTTGAGACCACTGATGTGTTGTCCTCTGTATTTTGCATAATGTGAATTTAGAAGTCTGTTCCTATGTGTAACTTTTAATTTGGGTTAAAATAAGCAGTATAAATAATCTACCACATCCATAATCAATGATAATGATTATGATAATCAATTTAGGCTTGGCCTCTAGTATGTATAACTGTATATTCTTCTTTATGGTTGCAGACGTTAACTCAGGGTAAAAACTAACTAGCCACATGATAAAGTGCTAACAAGCCTCCTTAAATTTGTTTTCTTATTAAAATGCATTTCATTTTCATGAGGCAGATTTCACACACAGTGTGCATCTCGTCCACTTTGTGCTTCCCAGTAAGGTCATGAAATCCAAAATGTGCCTAGATGTCTGCTTTCAAAATACTGGGTATGTTTTTTATCTCTCGCTGCCATATCTCCCAACATGTAAATATAACATTAGTTAGCCAAAGATGCTCCCGTAGCTTAACATTCGTCCATAATTCAATGGAAGAGAGACTAATTTCACAAATGCATTGTCTAGCTGAGGCTGGAAAATATTCAGAATTCTTCATATTGTAAGTAATGCTAATAATAGCTCGGGGCTCAATAAGAGTTCTTACAGTTGACCAGTAGCATGGGGAAACAGTGCATTTGCATATTGGGAACAGAAACATTTCACAATCTGCTGGTTCTTTTATTATTTACTCTAACAGTGTGGCACGGCTCGAGCAGCTCCACAGAATTGACTTCACCAGTTTTTAGCTCCCAATTTCCAGGGAAAGAAATTGCATCTTTGAAACTTTCCAAGCACAAAAGGAGAACCCCCTCACTGTACCTTAAAATGAAATATCAATACCAGAATTAACTTAGCTGCAGTTTACTTTGCTGTGCTAGGCACGTTATTTTCAAATATGGATCATCAGTGATTCGGGGACTATTTCAGCGTTGCACTGCAGACTGACAAGAACCATCAGTCTGGGACAAATACTGGACCCATATTTTGCTGTTATATAAGATATATAGGTAACAAGTCAAAATGAATTATATTCATGTGTCTAGCAGGCAGGAGTATCAAGTTAAACTCACAATACCTGGGATATACAGACTGCAGTAATTATTTTTTTTTACAGAAAGGGAAATACTAGCCCAACAAACAGTCTGCTGTCCCTGAGCTTATTATAAGTCTCAGATCCATGTTCTCTGCTCATACCATTTAGTCTTAATGACATTTTCATTTAATAAACGTCCTGCTCTATTGCTGAGTGGTATTACACATTAGTGGTCCAGCCTTATTGTGACTATTAATAGAGGAAACCGCACAGTTAGTGGGTGCAGTGATCAGTATAATGGCAAAGACAGCGGTGAGAGGTTAGCACAGAAAGTTGACGCCCAAAAAAATATAAGAATTTAAACATGAAAGATGAATTTTATTGTAATAATAATCAGTAAAGTTGACCACCACAACATTCCCACAGTTCTCATCCCAAACGGCCACTAAACTGAAGTGCTGACTCCCTTGTCATGCCATTAGGTTAATGAAAAACAAACATGCAGTGACACAAATACACACATGCGGACTCACACTGATCCTTTCACTCTTTCTCTTTGTCTGTGCGGAGAGAGGAGAATAAAAAAAAAAGAGCTTTTGTTTAGCGTGGGCAGACAATGCTGAAGCTCGGGTCTTTGTTTTTGGAAGAGTAATATCTTTAAGTAGTGTGACAGTTGGAGTGACTAGTTGGCTTTGGGGGGAAATGGACACAGGCACAAATGCTGAAACACACACACATATACACACACACCAGATGAATTGAAGTGGTTGATAAATCACATTACCGGAGAGCATTTCGAGGACCACACAAAAAGTGTTGTACATAGCAACTCTGGCATCATGCACACAAACACACATGCTAATAACACTCTTCTTCAACTGACAGTGAAGTACTCCCCAACAATATTACTAAATGTTTACTTATTTAGGTCATTTATTAAGCAAAAATGCCACAACTTGCTCTTTCTGCTGTACTTTTCTTTGTTTTACGTCTTTGTTAAGGACGTAAGAGGTGCTATCTTTGTGTCTTGGACTGCTGATCACACAAAATGGGCAATATGGACGTCACCATGGGCTCCAGAGACTGTGATGTTTCACTACATTTTATAGTTCAAACGAATTATTCAGTTAACCTAACATTTAACTGACAGATTAATCAATAATGAAAATAATGGCTGGTTACAGCCCAAGCTTCTGACTATTAATCAAAGTTCCTATTTATTTATTAGTGCTCCAATTTCTTCTTGTTATGACTCAGTAAGCACCTGCAGCCCTAGTTTGTCCTACAAATGAGTCAGTTTCCATGAAGCCAGCAGCAACGTACAAAACAAATCACAGGTAAATTAAGGATTCGCAGACATAACCCAGTTTGGAAACCAGGTCAAGTGTGCCAGGAAGCAGAGACCAGGCTAGCCCAGCTAAGAGTCTGTTCAGCCTGTAGTAGCAGGTAGGCTGCTGATGGAAAGCCGCAGAGGCCTCCAGATTCATCGCATCATAAAGTGGCTTAAGTGCAATCTGTTTGTGGGCGTTTTTGTACAGTAAACACAGAGTCGAGCCTCCATGTCCACATGCACTGGGAGCAAGTGCTGTCTGGATGTGCTCCACTGACAATAAATGGACGATCAGCAATGCGATCTCAGCGATAGCAGTAATATCGTGGAAATATGGCCATATTTTCTGCTTCATAACAGTGTGCAGGAGGGAATAAAGCGGCCGGTGCCCATTGATGCTATGAGCGCTTTGAGCACAATGAAGCTCATTTGAATAAGGTGACAAAGTTGGCCGGCAGTTCATTGTCAGCTGGGACACCACAGGTTCTTTTCATGTCTCCCATTCAGCCTGAGACACAAAGTTAATTCAGTCTTGGCCCGCGACCCAAACACAATAAACCACACTGATGCTATTGTCTTTTGACTTACCGAAGGAGCTGAAACATTTTTAGGGAACAGCTTGTGTTTAGAAAGTCTACCTGGTTGTTTTCATGCTGCTGTCAGGTCTCAGATACAACAAACTAATGTGAATCACACTCTATGAATCTTTTTATTGTTTATAGACAGAAAAATGAGGCCACACACACACACACACACACACTTCTGTTCCTCTCTTGTACATGTCTATATAAACACACATGCACACACCGCAACCACCAATGATGTGGTTGATTTCATTCATCTCCCGTGAGGTTATCCAGAGAGAGGGAGAGGCAAATGTCTACTTACTACTCTGTGTGTGTGTGTGTGTGTGTGAGAGAGAGAGAGAGAGTGTGTGCGTGTAAGAGTGTGTGTTAATGTGTTTGTGAAGCCTTAATGTTTCTTAGCCCGCTGGGCGTCCATCTGTGGGTTTGTCTGGTGTCATTTCCACTCTACATATCCCGCTACTCCTCACACACACACACAGACACTCACATACACACTTAAAATATCAAACACACTAAACACACACCACATGCACTGCCATTACGTCGTTCAAGCACACATGAAAATTGGACAAAATCCAGACTCGTACAATGAACCACGCAAATGAACACACCCATGCACACACAACAAGAGCCCCTGGGTGCAATAGAGGTGCCTCCTAATACATCCTATTTATCATGCAGCAGTTGAACCCCCCCCTCTCATTCTAACCACCACACACACATTTTATCCTCATAAAAGCACTGCCTGCATAGATCGGCCATTAAGATATAAGAGTGTACGAACGGAAAACCACTGGTGGGCTGATAATTCATTTACAAACTGACTGAGGAACGATGGTACTCTGCGTGCGTATGTGTGTGTGTGTGTGTGTGTGTGTGTGGTGAATAGTAACACACAAGCCGATTAAGTGAGGGAGGGAAAGATGGAGGCATGGGGGCGGGTGAGAGGAGGAGAGAGGAGGAAGGGGAGATAATGGAAGCAGAGGCAAAAAGGAAAGAGAGAGAGAGAAAAGGTGAAAGGGGTAGAGGAGGGAAGGAAATGATTGAGGAGAAAGGAAGAAGGAAAAACAAAGAGAAACTGACAAGCAAAAGGCAACATAGAGGAAAGAGGTGTTTGACAAAGGGAAGAAAAAAGAGCAAGAAGACAGAAAGGGAGAGCGGTTGGGAGGGCTGGAAGATAAAGAAAAAGGCAATAAGCAGAGGAGGTTCAAGCCATTAAGGAGCCAGGAGAGGCAAAGCAAAAGAACAAAAACCTTCACACAAATTGAAACTTCTGCCATCCATGGACATACATGAAATCCTGAATAATGTATCAGAAGTGTAATTTGAAATTTAAAGAAGCTTCTCTCCTCTATCTTTGAATACGTTATCTAATCTGTCTGAGTTTTGTCCAGCTCCTGTTGTCTCCTCCTCTTTTGTGCTATTGTCAAAATCAGTCCAGTTTAGATCAAAGCTGCACAGCAGATAAAACATATCGAGACAAATCCAAGCATTTCACTCTTTCTGCTTTCCTCTGATAGTGTCAGCGTTTCTCTGGTCTGGTCGGATCAGACAGAAAAGAAAAAAAAAAAGGCAATCTGACTGACAGAGGAAGAGTAGGCTTTCAAAGACGGCAGCAGGGAGACAAACAGATGGACAAGTTTTCTATCAAAGACATACATTTGCTACGACATAGTTTGATTAATAAGGCAAAGATAGAGCATCAAAGAGAAATGTGACCAGGTGAGAGAGACAGACAAAGAAATACAACAGGTAGAAAAAGAAGAAAGACAGGTGCTTTTCTAATAATCAGTTCAGTTCAATAATCAGTTGGTCAATCATGGTAAATATCTGTAAAGAGCTTCTGCTGCTACCTGCAATTATTAATAATGACACATTCAGCTCAGTATCAGCCCAGGGCCAACACACCCACCTACACACACACACACACACACACACACACACTGTCATACACACTCAAACATACACGCATGTTCTTTGAGGCAGTCTAATGACATCTGATTGATAGTCTGCTCACTCTGTCTGTATTTTAGGATGAGGACATGCCATCAGTTGTGCCTCACAGTTTGAGGTTGTACTAATTTGACTGGGTGAAAAAAACCTTACCGCTGAATTTAAAAGTCAAATCAAACCAAAATTAAATTAAAAATCATTTTCCTGATATTCTATACTACTATGTATATATTACTACAGCTATATAATCCTATATCATTGATGTTTGTTTTGACTTGTGCACTTATTTGATCAAAATTGTAAGTACCAAAATGAGGAAAGTTTTATTTATTAGTTTTTCTGCTGTAATAGTGACTCGTACATTTTTAGATACAAATTTTGGTTCTGACTACTGACAGTATAAAGAATAGACAGTGTATGTTAACGCTATGTTGATAGTCCTGTCTCTTTTGGCTCCTGGCTAATCTAAAAATCGGCAAAGACGTTGATCATCGGCGGTCCTGTGCCAAATGAAGGATGGCTACTCAGACAAGCCATCGGTAACAGCGCCCGTCTGTCGATCAAAGTGACCACGCCGTTAACTGTGCATAACTTTACGCCTTTATATAATTCAAACAGGTCAGTTATATAGAAATTCAGCCTCATTACAGTTGAATGGGGAAATTAGCTCTAGAAATCAAAACTGTGTTTTGTACCAGGCTGTATGTTGCATGTTTATTCCTGCTGTGAAGTTGGACATGTTAATATGGGGGCTGACTTGTTCTGTAGCCAGCCTCAAGTGGCCATTTAAGGAACTGCAGTTTTTGGCACTTCTGTGTTGGTTTCACTTTACAGCCCCAGTTGCCGCTTGTAAACAATGTATCAGCTGCTACGGGAATTACCTATCCTGAGACCTGCTTTTTAGACCCAGTTTTCACAAATATGACCCAAAAAAAGGGTTTTATTCTCTTTTGAAAAATTGAAGTAGTCACATTTCAGTTCGTGGTCTTCTGTCACCTGTCACCACTCATTCTAAATGATCCAATATAATTCAGAGTCAAAAACAACTTCCCAAACAACTAACTTCAACCCTCTAAGAGAGAGAGAAAAGAAAGAAAATGACAATACTTTACAGTTACAGAAACAGATTTCAAGCCACACTCTTTGTCATTTTTGTTTGGAGGCAAAAAGAGAGCAGCATCCAGCTGACAGAAAACAAAAGAGCAACGGCAGAAATAGATAGAGACAGAGGGGTGGACAGTCAGAGAGAGAGGGAAGATCTGTTGAAATACCAAACTGATTAGCTGGTGTTTCTGACATTTAAATGCCACGTTTACATAAAGAAATGTTTCATAGGAATATTAATCACTCTAGTTAATTCACACAGAGAAGTGAAATGGATCCATGGTGCTTGTGAAAGGGGAAAGGGCCAGAGAGGAGAGGCTGTCAAACATTGGCGGAATGGTGTGTTATTGGTATTAATGGCAATATCACAAAAATAGGAACTCCTGTATGTTGAAGGGATAGTTCAATTGTTATTCTGTTACAAGTCTTACTTTTTTATTATCAGATAAAGATTCTGTTATCTTTGGTGTTCAATAAACCATAATAGAACCAGCAATATGTAAGAAATGCTATTTATTTAATGACTTTTATGCAAGGTACCATAAAGTAATAGGGAAATGCATGCATGTAATGCAAACATTTTGAGCATAGAATAGGTTGCGTCAGTGTAAAATGAAACCTCTTTTAAGTCAATGGTCCAAACACGACACAGCCCATTGAGTTAATAGGTGAAATCATGTTGTCCGCATTGAAACGTCTTCCTCTTGACTGCCAGGCTGAAACAACTTCTCAACATGTGGCACCACGGTGCTCTGATTCAAGTGAGCAAGAACCTTGAATGTATTGCAGCATCGAAGCACTTTGTCAGTGACATTCACAGCTGAGAATAAAAACGACAAAAGGACAAGAAGAAGAGAAGCAGACATAATAACAGAGAAGAAGGTAATTCCCTTTGTGGCATTTCTGGTAAGGTAGCAGAAATAAGATTTTGCTTGTAGTCTGTCTATCTGTCCGTCTTAAGTATGCTGGACGTCCGTGGGACCTAAATCCTAGTTGGAATTGGTTCAGGTGCTGGGGCTTATTATTGCAAATTAGGTGAGAGGCTGGATTTTGCCTGTGGGCCAGCAGTTGCTCATCACAGTTCTAAGAAGCCTGTCTAGTGCTGTAGTATAGAGATGAGTGACCGCAATGACAGCCTACGAGTGCTCCTCTACAGCACAGCTTTCATTAACACGCTGCCATCTTGATCCATCTCGGTTGTTCCACATGACACATCAGGGTACTTACAGGGTGTTGCTAACTGGCTAACACTGCCTCCATCCTCTTTTTTCCATCTGTTGACAGCCATGACAGCCAGATATATAAAAACTGACATCATGACGGGCCAACAAAAGTGCAAAACAGATTAATGAAATGCATATAATCTGGACAGGGATCTATGTGCTGTGACAAGTGTTGAGTTAGACTGATTTGTTGGGCCAATATTTTTAATATCAGATATTGGCAACTCATGCAGTGTACTGTAATTATGACTGATGGTTTTCCTTGACAGCTACATAAAAACAGATTACAGAAACTGCAAAGGACTTTTATATTCTTACACTTTTTATTACACTCTATGGATTGTTAAATTATATCTTTATGCGTTAGGCGTACTTAATGTGCTTAATGATGTGCTGTAAGGGACATCTAGTGTAAAATAATTTCTAAAGTCTGAATTTCAATGGCGTGTTTTGGTTACATTAACACTGGGGAGCATATACTTTACTACTTAAGTGAATATGGGCAAGTCAGAACAATGACATTCCACCTTTGGTGCAGAAACCACCTGAAGTCTTGAACCCAGCTCTTCCAGTGGAAAGAGGTGCATCTGGTTTTCTCATTGTTAGCCTTACCATGAATCTGTAGACTTCACTAGCAAGGACCAGAACATCAACAAGATACGTTTAAATGTTTTATTAACAAAACGAAAAATTGTGGGTGAAGCGTGAACTCTTGTACTTATTGGATATGTTGCTGCGTTGTGGGGAAGGTTCGGTGGGGAATCTGCCGTAGCAGCTGGGCACAGGAGGAAATAGGAGAAAGAAATACAGTGGGCAGAATGGGTATAGGAGGGTATATAGGAATCTCTGAAGTGGCACAGTTGAGGTGTGGTGTTGCTCCTGAAACACAACATCAACAAGATATGTTTAAATAATTTATTGACAAAACGAAGGCGTCGGTGGAGAATCCGCTGTAGCACCCGGGCACGACGGACCCCCAAAAGCTTCCGGTTACTTGAAATAAGAAGGACTGCTCCGAGATCTTGAGATCGGAACGATGTAGCAGTGACCAACCGACCATGATTTGTATTAAGTGTTCGGGGATGCTATTGCGGGAGGCTGAGGTGACGGCTCAGATTCTGAAGAAGTGACCGGCATAGTAGACAGGAAAAATGTTGGACAAGGAGAGTACATGCAGAAGAGCTGAGTAGCAATTTGTCCAGACTCAGACGGAGCTGGATGAAAAGGATTCAGCGGTGGTTAGACTTTGAAGTAAAGACGAATATACCTAAATCATCCTCTCACCATAGCAACCATTTCCCACAAGACTATATTGTTTGAACTGTGGTGTGTTTTTTCACCCTCACCTCAGCATGTAAAGCCAAAGAGCCACATGATGAAATGCTAGTACAGAGTAAAACACTGAGGTGTATCTCGTATTAGTTTGATCATCTCCTTCACCAGCCCAGAAAAGGTGCACCTTAGGGCTTGCAGAAAGCTTAACACAACTCTCTGGAAAGTTCTGCAAACTCATACCAAAGTAACACAACAGCTGAGTCACAGGTATGGTACCAGTGTCTGTTCCCACGAAATCACTGTTGTAAGGTTTATGACCGCAGCCTTAAGTATATCAGTCTAATGGGCATCCTGTAATGTTCATTTAAGTGGGACTCTCAGTTGGAGTGTGCAGTCTATCTATAGCCGAGTGACTACGGACTACTACAGATATGACTGAATAGTTGCGATGACAATGAGTGGGCCTGAGAGAGGAAATTGGATATTTAATGGAGAGATTTTCACCTATGATCATTGTTGTCTCTTTCCATCCCCGCCCTTCCTTTCACTCTTTCCTCCTGTACCGTTTGCTCCCACTCCTTCGCCCTGAGTTCCCTTTCTCTTTCCTCCACATCCTTTTATCTGCTCCCCTCTCACTTTGCTCGCCCCATCTTCCCTGCCGTCTTTCCTCTCTCTCCGAGCCTTAAGTAGCCACAAATGGTCCCTAATAGTCTCCAATGGAGATGAATTGATCGTTGTGTGAACCGAATCGATAGGAGATTGCTTTTTGCTGTACACAGTGGGATACGGCACAGGCAGGCGGCCTTAATTAAGTTAACAGTAAACCACGATTGCTTCTGAGTTTTATTAGGAGAATAAAGTTTACGATGAATACATAGACAGAAAAAATGGTTACCGAATGAAAGCTGAGGAGAAGAAAACGGCATACATTTACCTCAATGTGTGTCTTGATTTGTTGCTACTCAGTCGTGATGCTCTCTGTCTGACTCATAAAGTGTTTGTTGGGCATTTTCTCACTTCCTCTGCCTGTTTTTTTTCGCTCCACGCCACCCCTGCTGCTTTCCATACCTCCTCTCCTCCACCATCTCTTTCTTTCTCTTTCTCCAGCTTCTTCTCACTCTCGATCTCACCCTCCCCGGTCTGACCTCATCTCCCTCCCTTTCACCCGCTCCCCGTTTCCCTCCCTCTCTGTCGTCTATAATGGGATGAGCAGCAGAATTTGATCAGCAGTTTTTTAAAGGTCACAGAACCAAGCGAAAACTCTCAGCCAAAGCGCTGAGGGAACGAGGGAGGGAAGGATGAGATTGAGGAAGGGAGGAGGCAAGCTACAGAGAGAGACGGAGAGAGAGAGATAACAGGCCAGCAGAGTGGAGGATATAAGGAGAGCTGGAGAACGAAATGCTGCATAAAGAGAAGACGGAAAGTGGTGGAGAAGGTAGTGCAGTAATGGAGGAAAGAGATGGAGCAATGGAAGGAAAAGAGGCAAGAGGCAGATGAGGTAATGTGTTGTTCTATGACACATCCGATCTGGTAACAGATGAATGCATATTAAATATGTAGGAGAGGAGAAAAGAGGGAAAAGAGCAGGGGGTGATGAGAAGAGGAAAGAAGAACGAGGTAAGGAGGAAATGAGAAGATTAGGAGAGAGAAGAAAGAGTGGGCGAGAGAGGGATGAAGGTAAGAATGGAGGAATTGAGAGACAGAAGATGAGACACGTTCATTTCTCCCTCTTTCCTCAGTGACTGTCGGCTCTTAATCACCTCTCCATCTCTTTGGGCCCTCTCATCAGATCTCCTGGCCCGTCTGTCTGTCCCTCGTCATCTTATTCTCTCTCCTCTCTTCTTCTGGTCTGTCTTCGCTTCTTCTCTTTAAGATAAAAGACACTTTTATCGCTCTGCAGTGTCTCATAATGGTCACACAGTGCAGCTGTCTCCCTGTCTAGAGCAATAATAATTCTTTGATATCACTCTATCATTCATTATCAAACAGACCAAAATCTTTCCCAAACTCTCTGAAGACTCTCTCTCTCTCTCCCTCTCTCTCTGCTTTCTCTTTTTGCCTCTCTCTACTGGCCCTTTCATCATCCTCGATCTATTCCCCAAGCGTTTGAGTGCGGGTGTCTTTCTCAGTCACTTCAACTGCATGTCTGCAGTCTGTGTGCTGGATGACACACAAGTATGATTCTGTCATTCACTCTCTGTCTGTCTTTACATGAAAAAAAGAAACACTTCCCATCAGGTAAAAAAAAAGGAGACATTTCACAAGATATTAAAGTCCTTGTAGTGAATCTTACCGAACCTAGAGCTCAAAATGTGTCGGACTTATTATCTAAGAATGGAAAAAACAGCTCTACTTTGGTTGCACCAGTAATAATAATACATTTATCTTGTTTCTATGTGAACAGAATTAATTAAAATAATGTAAAATGATGCAGATGCTTGTGTTGAGAACAGATCCCTCCAGGGTTTTAAACAATTCAGTAAAAAGTCAGTTTCTAAGTAAACTAGCATCCAAGAGAACAATTGACCAATTCAGCACACATTTATTAAGATTTCAGTGGTACACTTAACATTGCAATAAAACGGTAACATGACATATTGGTGTTATTGTTATTAGTAACGTACATTTATCCATTCATGCTTACGATGACAAACTGCTGGTAACGTTAGCGTTAGCTTGACAAACTGTCATGACGAGCTGCCCTGAATGCTGGAGCTCCTGGTTCAGGGCTTTTAAGGTTATAACCTTCAAACAACAACATGAAGTGTGCATTGAAGTTTAACCGGAGATTTTGACAAGCACATCCGCCAGCTGTCTGTCATTTACAGTGAACAAACTTCAGAGCTACCTTCTAGCTACCTGTCTGAGATCTGACGCGAGGCAAGACCACCGCTCTGTTGGTGTTTTTGAACAGCAAAGAGACTCGGCCCCACTACAGCATTCAAAGAGCGTGTTAGCCACGCGACAGATGAGAGTTTCATTTTTGTTGTACATCGTTAATTAGCGACAGCTGGGTACGTTTGCTGGTGACAGTTGTCATCGTAGCTGGGGAAAAAAACAACTTTTCACCTCGTACAGCTTATTAAAACACTTTTGTGATTTTTGTATGAAAGCAATTAATTGTCCGGCCCTAGCCAAAACCCCAAAGCAACAAACTGATCATTTGCTATTGCTTACTTTTTTTCAAACTAAACAGTTTTGGCCATAGTTTAGCCATAGTTTGGCCAGTGGGAATGGACAACAGGACACCGATGGATATCAGCTTACTGCTGATTTTGGCAAACTTATGCTATCAGGTGCACAAGCATCAGTCTATGCTAACAATACAGTAGGTGGAATAAACATTCTTGTCCCTGAGGGATTTTGGGCTGCCATTAGATAGATTGACAGAAAGCTGCATATCAACTTGTTTTCCATGTTCTGTGATGCATACACACACACACACACACACAAAGATACCCACTGTACTATACAGTACATGTATTCATAGACACATTAAATATATTCATAGCAGACTTGCTGGCGTTTATTTAGCTCCATAGATAGTTATGTGCAGCCACTGCAGAGCCATATCAGCTTTATGAGAGGACAAACCACAGTCAATACTGCAATTAAGACTAATGTGCTGTGTCCACAGGTGGAAGCACAGTATATGCCTAGATAAACAAGCTGGATGTGAACATGCCCCTGCCCTTGTGCTTCAAGCAGCAGAACTGAAATGAACATCTCTGTCGGCAGCATCAAAGCCTGTCGCAGCAGATCCCACAGGACCCCGCTAGCCAGCTTGAAGCTCCACCTGTACAGCACCAAAGCTTTCATCAGCTGCACATATCACAAAACTGCCATATCTGCTAACATAGCTGCTCCTAGCGACTGTGCTGTCTACAGCTCTCCATCCCCCACCACCCCACCCCACCCCACCCCCAGGAGCCACACAGTTGTTGAAAGGCCGAGCGACTTCACACCTCATCTGAAGCTCCTGTCATTTGACACATGCAAAGGATGCTGGGATTACGGCAGTGGGGGCAATATGCATGCTTTGTCTTTTGTCTGTCAGGAGAAATCAGTGACTTAATTACAAAGAATGATGTACTGAGGCAGCTGAAGTTAGTTGTTTTGCAGCTGAGCCATGTAATGAGAATTTCACATCAAAAGATGAGTGCGGTGCAAGTGAACAGATGGTCTGGTTTTGAATATTGCTCTTTATAGGCTTCCATATTAACTCAGGTTAGAACAATGAAACACAAGCAGAAAAATATTCTTTTTTTTTGCTGACTGACCCTTAAGGATGTGTGTTTTAATAACCAAGAGAAATCAATATGGTTGTTGCCTAAATTTTTTATCCCTCATATCACATTTTTTCTCTTGTGTTTGTGTGTGATGTTTTGTGTGTTTTTTAGGGGAGTGTGTGCATCCCAGCTGGAGTGAAGACTGTTTATATTATTGGTGATGAAAGAGGGGCCCCCAGGGGCCCTCAGTAATGGGCTGGGAGGCCTCTGACTTCTTATAATGGCCTCTGTATGTGTGTGTGTGTGTGTGTGTGTGTGTGTGTGTGTGTGTGTGTGTGTGTGTGTGTGTGTGTGTTTGTGAGAGAGGCACAATTGCAGCACTATATAATTGTCAATGGGAGGACACACTTTTACAGACTAAAATGAAGCCGATACACAAAGAAACACAGAGACAGAGAGATGGAGCCTGTCCTGCACATAAAGGCCCAGACACAAAGAAACACAATGTCTCTCTCTCTCTCTCTCTCTCTCTCTCACACACACACACACACACACACACACACTCGCTCACTCACTCACTCACACATTGTGGTGCCAGCTGAGCCCAGTGTGTCCAATAACAGCAGGTGCTGTCAAGTGCAAGCACAGCAGACCTGCCCTGACATGGAAACACACACACACACGCACAAAGCACAGCGCAGCACACACTCATTCATACTCCTCACCTTCCTTTTCGTGTAACACTCACATCCAATAAACATTCTCATAGTTAAAATTAATGTCGGATAGTTGTAGTTTATACAAGGTTACAGTTTATGTGTGTGTTATACAGAGTGTGTGTGTGTGTGTGTACCTGGTATTTGGCTGTGGAAGGCTGTAGTGTTGCCATATGGTCTCACATTAGGGCACTCTAAACTCAGTCATCCAGAAGTGAGCGTGCGTGTGCATGTGTGTGTGTGTGTGTGTGTGTGTGTGTGTAGAGAGAGAACAAGAGAAAGTAAAGCATTTTATTTGATATGTAAGCTGTTGGTGTTAAATACTTGTAGTTGATAGTGTTAGAACATTAAATATCAGTCTGTGACTTTCTTTCTTTCTTTCTTTCTTTCTTTCTTTCTTTCTTTCTTTAGAACCTATTCCTTTGTCCTCTTCTACCTCACGTGTTTGTCTCTGTCTCCCTGTGTGTGGGTGTTAATATATTTAGCAGTGCCATATCATACACTGTGCTGACTTCATTAACTATCTCAGCATGAGGCACCAGTGACTGAATGATAATAAACCTACACACACACACACACACACACACACACACACACACATGCAGCCCTGGGAATCTCACAGTAAAGCAGAGATAACTGATTACAGTTTACTTGATTATGATGAAAGCACTAATTGTAAATACATTCTCCTTAACCCCACAGACCTTTTATTCTTTCATTGACGACCATTTAAATTCTAATCACGTTTCTTAAAATCCTAAAGAGGCTGGACACGAGGTGAAAATGATGCTGTCTTTAGCTAAACAGATCATAGTAGTCACACACTCTTCACTCACTTAATTGATCAGTTCTGCTGAAATATACAGTAGAGATTAATATAGAACAAAGCTCTCCATATTATCGTGATCTAAGTTATGTGAGTCTTCATTTCCAATAATGAGTAATGACTGATTCCCCAGACCCTGCGGACCAATTAATCAACTTTTGAATTCAGTTCACTTTCATTTATATAGTGCCAAATCGTAACAGAAGTTATCTAATGACACTTTTCGTGTAGAGCAGACTGTCTAGACTGTACTCTTTATATTATTTACAGAGACCCAACAATTCCCAGACTGAAAGTTTCATTTTGATCAACAGTGGAGCCATTGATAATTACAAAATTACATCATAGTAGAGCTGCAATTAACTATTTCTAATTATTTCTCCCTGAATTAATGATTGGTTTGTCTATAAAATGTCAGAAAACTGTAAACAAATATCAGTTTATTTCCCAGAACTGAAGGTGGAGTCGTTGCCAATTACTTGAGGTCGACTGATCATTTCAGCTCCACTTCATAGACATTAATGTTTGACTGCTGTAGTTGCATTAATTACTGAATTCAAATGTACAAATCATGTTGAAGAGGTGGATCAGCAAGTTAAAAGCA
Organism: Sciaenops ocellatus; assembly: GCA_033000465.1. Classification (NCBI taxonomy): domain Eukaryota; kingdom Metazoa; phylum Chordata; class Actinopteri; family Sciaenidae; genus Sciaenops; species Sciaenops ocellatus. The sequence continues at coordinate 10,987,383 of CP136886.1, forward strand.
GTGTGACAGTGATGGGTGTTTTTTTTTTATTTCACCTGCTTGTGGTTGCCTTGCCGTGACAACCCACAGCTGTCAAATGTTTGCTGGATAACACGACTTGTGCTGTTGTTGATTTGTTGTATCACGACACTAATCTCCTCCTCCTCCTCTTCCTCCCTCCTCATCCTCCTCCTCCTCCTCCTCCTCTCAGGTCAGTGTGTTGGAGCGTCAGGTGATAGACTTCCTGGGCTACCAGTGGGCTCCGATCCTGACCAACTTCCTCCATATCATCGTCGTCATACTGGGCCTGTTTGGCACGATTCAGTTCAGGCCGAGATATGTCACTGGGGTGAGTTTTTACACACACACACACACACACACACACACACACACTCACAGACACACACTCATTGGAAACAACCATCTTACATATCTCTTGGCCTAGTTTTAGCAACAGCTCAGCTCTCTCTATATTAAATAATCAGGAGGATTGAATAATATTTTCATAGTCGGTTTGTAGTTTGTAGGCTGTCATAGTGATGTGTTTATGGAACAATGCTAAATATAATGTGTTTAACAAGCGTTCTTCTATCATATCTTGAAAAAATTCATTGACACCTAGAGAGCGCAATGTAAAAGAGCAAAGCGGCACATATATAGCGAGAAATATGACTCAGTCTTCATTAATTATTGAAAAAAAAAATGCCTGCTGGTGGATCCAAGAGTGAAGGAAGACAATGTATATAGTAAATTAAAGGTTAGAACGGTGATGTGGAGTGGGAGTAGGAATAACTTGCCAAGTGGTATTATTTGTTTCTCTTTTCTTTCTCTGGCAGCTGTCGATAAAATAATTTATGTCTCAGAAAACTTTCAGCGGCTGTGGGCCTCCACACATCCCTCCCACACATCATATAAACCCCAACAACCTCTCTCAAAGACCTGCACGTGCACACACGCACACAGGCAGAAAATTAAGTGAGAATATTCAGATAATGAAAGTTTGATCCGTGCATATAAATTCTGCCTTACCTGCATCATTCATTCTTCCCTGTTTATAACTTTACACACATACACGCGCTTGTTATCTATTCTCTCCCCCTGTCTGGTTTGATTGTGGTGATTGGTTGCACTCGCCGCCGTTGTTTTTGTGCCTCCGCATCTTAACGACATCAAAAGTGAAGAACCCCCTCTGTCTTTTCTCTCCATCTCACTCGCTCCAAATGCAAGACATGAACATGCTTTTTTTAATTCTCCAACAAAGACCTGTCAGATCTTGTCTGCCTCTCACTTTCTTCTCCCTCCCTCCTGTTTCTCCCTGCAGTACGCGGCCTGGCTGGTTGTCTGGATGACCTGGAATGTTTTCATTATCTGTTTTTACCTGGAGGTTGGAGATCTGTCCAGAGTAAGAAAATATATTTTCATGGATTATTTCTGCATCATTATACATGTCCAGAGTAATAGCCACTGTCTGTTCGGTAATACTATGACCACAGTATTACACCATTGTTGCATGAAGGATCTCCGGAGCTGGAATGGATCTCTGAGGCCTCGTTTACACTTGAATTTCAAGTCTCTCCTAATAAAATTTAGATGCTAGAAAAACGCTGAAGTCAACATATCTCACAAAATGACCAAAAATACACCAAAAAAAGTATTGTCTGCGTAGCCCCAAGTGCCCATGGTTCAAAAACACTCTTACGAGGCGCACTGTTACACTGAGCAACATGTTCACTTGTTACCATGAATGTGTAGTTCATCTTGAATCTGTTACACATGCACTGTCCTCCAGTGCGTGTGAACATACCCAACGCAAAACCTTCCACGTCTGTCTCTGCTGCTCGTATCACTCTCTTAAGCCCCTCCCACCAAACCGCAGGAGCCGGTTGCCCTGCCAAACCTCGTCCCCTGTAGGGCAGAGCGCCCCAGGCTTCAGAAACAGCTGCGACAACGTCTAACAGGAGGATGAGAGGCTAGTGCACCGCATACACACACACACACACACACACACCACTGCCCCCCTTCAAAAGTTATTCCCTCCTGTTTTTCGTCATGCCTCTTTGCCATTCGTCGATGCGAGCACCATGGCATGGAACATAATGAGCCCGACGCTCCGTGTGGAGCCGCGGCATGCTCACACACGTGTTATGTACTACACGCTGTTATTGGCAAGGAGGGATGGTTGATTTTGTTTCTAAAGCTCCTCCTGAAGCTGCACACTGAAGATACTGACTGAGCGAAAGCATGCGCAGGGAAGGAGGGCTGTATAGTGAGTGCACGAGCAGTGATTGACACTATGTTAGAGTTTTCTCCTGGCTGTGATTGGTTGTTTTTATTCAGGCACGGTGGATTCTTGAAAATGCCATTAGGAGCACTAGGAGGAGCTTTTTTCACAGATTATCTGTCTCATGTGCTACTGCCAGGAATATAGTGACAGTTTCAGCAAATGTGCCAAAAACTTATTTTTTTATAAAAGTTACTTACTGCAGCTTTAATACTCACTAGTGTGGCCAATGTGTATTAATCTTCAGCTGAAAATAGTCCCTAAAAATGCCCTATTTACTCCTGTTTTAAAGTATGAAACTATATTTTTGTGACCCCCTTTTGTAGGAACGAGTAAGTTTGGGCCTCAGAGCCAAACAATTTGTTAGTTTTGGTCTTTTCATTTCATTTGTTCACACTAGAATACATTCATTTACAGTCATCTAACTTCAAATCAAAAATCATTTCAGCGATCTCGGTTTTCCCATGCGTGATTCAACCCTACTCCATTCCAGAGGAGGGCGGTAATGCACATGAGGCGGTAGCTGTCTTTTGCTGAGAGCTATCCATAAACTAAGGTCACATTCAGACACAATCAGAAAATCACTTTTTTATTTTTAGCTGGCTTTCTCGATGTCGGCGCTCCCTCACTCTCATTCACTGTCCATGTCACTTGACCAATGCTTGCTCTCTCCCTATCTCCATCTCCACCTGGATAGCCTCAGTTTCAGTGACATTTTAGTCTCACTGTGGAGGATTTGCCCGGTCTGATCGACTGACCCGACTGAAATGAATGGAAAGATCTGTGCCTGATTGTGTCTGAATGCAGCCTAACAAACCCTGTGGATGACTCCTCTGAAAGAATGTGCGAGACAAAAGTTGCGTCATCACATGCGCTCACTCGCACCGCTCTCTTACCGATACAAATCACTGCTCTCTGAAGCTAGACTTTTTGATATGCTCTTTGCTAACCAGAGTCTGTACTCAGCAAAGAAGTGCCACTGTAGCATCGAGCTGCGATCGTGAGTTGAATGTGTGTTTGTGCGAACATCCTGTTCGATAAAAGGCTGAGAAAAGATCTCACTGCTTTGACCAGCAAGTGTTGAAATCAGCTTTCTTGTTGTCGCTTCTAACTGGAAGGGTCGCGTAATTTCAGTGTTTTTAGTGTAAATTCTGTTGCCATGATCACAGGGGCAAGACCCTGTCAGTCGCTGCTTCCACAGACTGCTCACTGACAGTTAGTAACAAGTAAAGAAGAGGTATGCAGCTTGAAGTGGTGGATTTACACATTTTTAACATGACTTACCGATCAGATGGATCAAACTCTAATGCTGTTCACATTTACACTTTGATGATGTATGTCTAATGTGTGTATTATGAAGGCACATCACTTGTTTGGATGTCTAGTACACACTGATATAGATATGAGTTCTTGTTCAAGTCTTTGCAGACTAACTTTGCACAGATTTAGCCCCTCTGCTGTAAAATCTGTTGATTTTAAATACAGATTATCAACTTGGACAATTAATTAGGGCCAATCAGCGCTTCTATAAACAGAAGAAATCAGTTGCTGGGGGAGTGCTGATTATGGCTGATTACACTCTCTGCTGTGTTGTTGAAAAAAAAAAAACTGTAGTTTTCCCACTACAATTTGCTCCAAATTACTCGTTCTATTGGACAGTTATGTAACAGGTCTGCTACCAGTTTAATAAATCGCACAAAATTGCAGCTACAGCAGCACACATCATCTATCCTAATCCCCATCTTATTGGTATTTCCATCTTTTCGATCATAATTACTGTTAGTTTGGACTGAAGAGTAATTGGCGCATATTCTTCTGCTAGTTTTCCTGCTCCCTCTGGTACTCACTCACTGCTCGATACACTCATCCCCAGTCTGTCTGCTCATCCCACACACACACACACACACACCATGAGCCTTGTTAAATTTTGTTGCCATCCAAACTATAGACAGAAGTTTAACAGTGAGTCAACAGTTGTATAAAATCCCCCCACCTTCTGTCAAGAATCCTACAGCTTCATTGATCTCTGATTTTAATGATATTTGTACCTCTCACTGTCCCCGAGGCATAGTTTCTAATAGTTACAACCAACTGCAGCCAGGAGGACAGGGAACTGACGTTTGGGTTTTGTCTTTATCACACTAGAAATACAGGCCTCTCTGCCATTTTGGAAGGCTAGAGAGCAAGTCAGAAACGTGGAAAAGCTGTATGTTAATGGTTCAATGGTTAATTAAGTAGAATAAAATTAATTACCACTAAATGTATCATTTGCATTCGATTGCGAGTCTAATATTTCTCTTTATAAATCTCTTTATTAAAGGGCTTCAGCACCGCTATGCAAAATCCATCACATCTGGTTTCTAATGAGGGCGAAGCAGCTAGTTAATTAGGGACACCTTTATCAATTACCTGCTGACCAATCAGAGAGAAGCGCGCTGGAACCAGATGCTGAACAGCTTGTTTTTATGACCAGAACAGTTTGCGTGCGCCTCGCTCAAGGGCACATCAACCTTGACCCAGTTACTGAGGCAGAGGGGAGCTACAAATGTACCCCCCTCCACGCGGATTCACCAGCTGTTGTATGAGATACGAATCCATCACCTACCATTCCAAGGCTTGTTTACTGACCTGAGGGCTATTATTACACTGGACCACATGTAAAACAAGTCTGGCTGTGACTGTTGTCACTCAGTTCAGAACAAAGAGCTCCCAAATTTATGCTCTGCTGAGAGAACTGCACAAACAAAAAAATGCTGCTAAAACAAAGAGCATAATGTTACTGATGCAAAACAAAAACTATGCGGAGGAATATTCACTGAAATGTATTATTCACAATCAAAAGGAGACAAATAAAAAAAACAGAGTGGCATGTGAAATACATCCCAGTTTCTGTCAACAAATAAAAATTAAACAGTAGCGCAAAAGAGACAAGAACGTTGTCTTCCTGACTCATTAAACAGTATCCTCTGGTGCCCAAATATATCTCCTCTTCAGAGTTTGATTAGCTGCTTCACCTGTTGTGCTAATAAGCTACATCTAATATCAGTAACGTTATGTCTCAGTAATGCTGTAGTAATGTTACAGCTAAACACACATTCCATGTGCACCATGGCCACTGGAGCTAATCGCAGCTGTTCTAGTCATTGTTTCAAACCCCACCAGAAGCACCATGGCGTTTTTCAGAGACATCCCAGAAGTGTGTCTCTGCTTGGTTCCACCTAGAATATGCAGCTATTCTGTTTTTGACGGACGTCGCTAGCAGCCCGCGTCAATCTGCACAGAGCAGCTCAAGATGGCTGGAAGTCAGACACAGAAACACCACAGAGAATCCGATCGATTTTCAAAGTAAAAGACCCTGTGCAGACTTCCAGTCGAACAGCCAAAAGGGAAACAAATTAACTACGTAGCATATTAAAATATTTAGAAGCACATAAACCAAGGAAAAGTGACCACATCTGAGCAAGTTAACAAAGTCTGGCGGGCAAAACACTTCTGAAACACTCCTGGCGGGGTTTGAAGTCGCATTGAGAATGGACCAAATCAGTGTTGCGGATGCGCGACAGAGACATGACCCACTGTTAAGCTAACAGCTAACATAATCAGCTCTTAGAAGAAAAGAATGTCAGAATCACATGTGTCTACAGTCCCTCGAAAACCCCGACAGAGAACAGTATTTCAGCTACGTGACCTGTAACCACTAAAACTTTAGACATCTAAGATTCGACAAGCCTCTGAAATCTTAGCAGACACAAACTATGGTATGAAATAAAAAAAGCCCTCAATGTCTAGAAGAATTTCTTTTTGTTCGCTGAAATGTGACTAAAACACTTTTTAACAAAAGACAAAGATTAAAACACTTTACTGTTGACAGCAGGGATAACTAAATAGGTTGCAAGTTGAAATCTAATGTCAGCCCAGCTAAAATACTGTATAGTATAGCATAGTGGCACATTTTTCCTGCTCAGCCTCGCCTCGTTTTTATGTATCCCAACTAACTGAACGAACTAGATCAGATCATCTCGTTGGTATTTGATAAGGGTAATGATAGTGTGCTCTGTGCTTCAAGAATACTGTGATGTAAATGAAAATCTCTTAATCTTCCTCTCTGTTGCTCTCTGATGCCGATTCCCTCTTTCTTGGTCTGTCTCTCTCTCTGCCTCCTCCTGTGCCTCGCTCTCTTCATCTCCATGTAATTCGTTCCTCCTCTCCCTCTGCTCACCCTATAATCAAGTCTTTTTCATGTTGTTTTGAAAAGTGCCATGTGATTCTGTCCCGTGCTCCTCTTCCGTCTCGCTCTTCTTCACCTTCTTGCCTCCTTTTCATTCACTCTCTTCCTCTATATTTTCAATGTCAAGACTTGAGGAAATGTGTCCCTGTCGAGAAAGCACTTCTATTTATGTTCAATAGCGATTCACAGTGAGGGGCTTTATGTATTGGCCAGTACCAGGTGCTAATTTAATACATTACTTTATACACTCAGGCCATTACTTTGGGGTCACAGGACAAAAGTGATTATGACAGTCTCCATTTCTCTTCATTACACAGATCTGACTCTTTCTGTGTATAAAAGAGGTGAAGAATCATCCCCTGCTTTGATTTGTGCCATCTTATCAGTGATTCTTGGATTTCTATTGTAGCCTTGATGCCATTTCCAGTATTTTATCTATGAATAGACCTAATATGTGCATCCCCGGTGCCAGCAATGTACCTTTATTAGAACTCTGATCAGACTGTCAGGGAAGTAAGTGCATACTTGGAGAAATGGCGTCCCACTCTAAATGAGCGAGATTGAATTTACATTCATTTGGATGTTGAATCAGAAAATAGTGCAGATGAAGACAGCAAATCCATTTAGTGCTTTTCATGATGACAGACATGTTTGTTGTGCAATGTGCCAGTTAAAGTATACAGGACACTTGCTGATTACGGATTATTCAATGTTCAGTAGGTGAACTGTGAATATTCCCAGTGTTATAGTGCAGCAAAGTCAGAAAGATTAGGGCTGAGCGATATGAAATTTGCCAAATGTCTCTGACATTTCTTCACGATAAGGGAAGTAAATCCCAGACAGTGAGTGAAAAGGTGGGAGAGACAGCGAGGAGGGTAAATGCGTCAGAGTTTGTCAGCTCAGTTTGAGGTCCTGAAAGTCGGGCAGCCAGATGGACTGACGTTGGAGGAACAGACAGATCACCACGATTGAGATAACGGTAAAGTGTCTTCGATGATACATCGTTAGTGTTAGTTCACAGGACATTGTGAGGAGCATGTTGCATGTCAGTGATGAGTCACTGACATTGTCCCACGCATAGAGTAAGACTCCAACTCAAAGTTGGATGTAATTCAGTTATTTTGAGCTTGACAGTGAAAACAGCAGTTGACAGGACTTAATATCCACTTACTCTTTCAACCATCAGCAAATGCAATTTGCTCATTTACAGTGGAAGTGTTTAAATTTTCTATGATTCGCACCCTTATATATTGGAATGGGACCACTGTGTTGATGCAGAAGGGGTGCAAACGCAAACAAACAAAAAACATCATCTAGAACTGTACGTCTTTGGCCAATCAAACGCGTTGAAGCACTCGTTACTCGTGGATTACTTTGTAAAGGGATCGCTACAAAAGATAAAATGATTGTCACTGCGATAACTTTCAGAGTTAAGCCCGGTGGATTGGATGGATCCGTTTTTCATTACCTCACCGGTACCTGAAGCAGCACGCCAATTTCAGTTTGAGCATCCACTAAGACTTCTCATTCTTGTTGACTTTACAGATTATTCTTGACTTTGGTAAGAAATTAAAGGGCTATTCCAGTGATTTAATAAAAGCTGGAGTGACTCACAAGGTTTAGATTTTAAAAAAAAGAAGAAGAAGAAGAAGAAGAAGAGGATGAGATATTATCATGGTTATGTTTTCAAATATTTCGAAAGCTCCAAAAACTGTCCACAGGTTTTCACACGATGCTACTTGTCAGATGCCTCCACACATCACCCCCTACACCTTTCTGACCGGGCAATTTTTGTGACTTTCTGGAGCCCACAATCCAAAAATCATGCCACTTCAGGCAGCAATTGGTCAGGTGTGTAGAAGTTAGGAAGTAGGCCAGATTTGAACATCTTTCTCAAGCTGTATTTTTATGTGTGTGCGTACCACAGTGTGTCCAAGCATACCCGAGAATTGCTCATTTGTTTTTGTTTTTTTATACATTATATAATGAAAACATGCAAATATCTGCACCTGTGGACCAGGAAATGTTTGGTATTAAAAGTCTAAAATGGTTTATTACATTTAAAAAGATTGATAAATTTCTTTATCAGCAGTCTTGTTATGACATGTTTGCCTTCTCAATCGTTTGTGTTTGATGGAACGTTCTATCTAACGTGTATCTTTGCCTTCCATAAGGCCCCTGTAGAGCCCCAGAGGCAAGATAAGGTGTACATCCTGTCTTGACAGTAATTTGAGTTTAAGCCTGAGATTCATACCATATATCAGTCTGTCACACTCCCATCCGCCCTGTCACTCGCTACTGCACTATCTAATATAGCAGCAATGCCTTAAAATTAATCTTTAAAAAGATTTCTGATGTGGCATTTCTGACAGATTTGGAGAGGAGCCTGTGGAGAGAGAACTGTCACTTTGTTGCAAACACTCGCATATAACTCTCTTTCACTCACACACACACACACACACACACACACACACACACATACACTCATAGACAGCAAACTGTCAGTAGTCCACTGTGTCATATAAAAGATGCAGCCACCCTCTGGGTGTCAGATGACACACAGATACAGACACATGCATACACACATACACCACGCTCAGCTGTCAGTCATTTATTGAGGAGGTGGGATGTTGTGTGGGAAGGTTAACCCACATGCTTTTTTTGCATACCGTGTGTGAAAGAGCGTGTCTGTGTGCGTGTGTTTGCTGAGAACACAAGGGACACACGCTTACATATGTGCACACACCAAATCCAAACAGTCTCAAAACAGGGCCATTTTGAAATCCCATATCCATCCATGCGTCCAATTTCAGTCCACAAACACACGACGGAGCGGTGACAGAGAGAGAGAGAGGGAGGAGTGACCGCAGGGAAAGATGAGCGATAAAAGTGAAAGAGGGAGAGAAGAGAAAAGGGGGGGGGGGGGGAAGCTGAAACTAAAGAAGACTGAAAGATTGAGGTAAAGAATCAGGGGCGGACAGAGAGACTGAGAGGAGACTGAGAGGTTCAGACAGGCAAAGGTATGATAGAAGCTACAGAAGATGACGTGCGATGGGGATGAGGCCACATGTGAATCAGTGTCCCTTTCAAGAGAGGAAAGCGAGACAAGAAAGAAAAACAGAGAAAGTTAGAGCAACAAACCTCTCTGCTGCTCTCAGGATTGTTTATCTAACAGGAAAAAATCAAACATGTACCTTTGATATCAATATCATATCAACATCAATGGCTGCTGTTGTCAGTGCAGCGCGAGCGCTTTGCTGCAGGATAAATTATAGCAGAAATATGACCGTAAATCAAACTGAAAACGACCCAATTCATCGTCTAAGAAAAGAAAGAGAGAAAACAGATTGCTGGGGCCAGTTTGAATGCTAATAGTCACTTAATTTTACTCCCCTCAGAATTCATTCTACGCTGTCGATTGAGACGATGAATGAGAGGATCCCACACATTTAATCATAGACGTTCTAGTTAAAACATCCACCCTGATTCACTGAGTTAATGCATCAACCCTGGCTGTGTTTGATCAATGGATACATTTGTTGAAATCATGGCATGAAATTGCTTTTTTTCACCCCCCTCCATCAACACATCTCTGGTGGGACATTCCTACCAGTCAATCTTTTCATTTAAGCCCTGAGCTATTTTTGCTGCTGATTTGATTTCATAATTCATTGTTACTGTATTGTTTCATGTATAACGACAAGAGTTTGTTTTCAACAAGAACAAGCTGATTAAACGCAGATTGGCTGTACGCCGCAGTAAATAATGGATTTGATTGACTTTGACTGCCGCAGTCAAACTTATTCCAGACTTAAGATGGTGGCTGGTGTTAATTTCAAGCCTTGATTGTAATGGATACCCTGGCTGTGTTAGCAGTAATGTTTGTTTTATTGTGCATGCTAGAGGAAACTGCTAAACTGCCTATACTTTAAAACCCCTTTACTGTAATGTGTATTTCTTGAAGGTTTGGTCAAATGAGCTTTCTCAGTACTGTGTAGGCCCAGAGGAATGTTTTTTTAATTTAAACAATAAAGGAAATTTCCAGTGTATTACAACATATTTTTGTAGCTTGTGCCATCTTTTCTCTTGATTATAATGACATTTCACCCACCACCTTCCCAGTTATCAGCAAGCAACTTGGCAATAACATTGTTAAGTGATAGGAAGGATGGCCAAAACTATGAAAAATAGACTCCAGTTGTAATAAACCAGAATTATCCTTTTACAAATATCTCTTTAAGTTGATCTTGTATAACATTGTCTTTGTATCCCTCTAGTATAGAAGTCCAGTGTGTAACATCTACAGAGACATAGCGGCAGAATAGAGCAGAAATGGAAAATAATATTCTTTTCGTTTTCATTAGTGTATAATCACCTAAAAATAAGAATAATTGTGTTTTGTTACCTTAAAATGAGCTCCCTCTACAGAGGGAACGGGCTCTCTTTCATGGACTCTGCCATGTTGCACCGCCATGCACCGCCAAACACTGGCTCTTTGATGCGTTTGTGTTTTTCTTAAATTTCAGGGTGAGGCGAGGGGGTATTCAGTTGGTTGCAATCTGCAAGTGAACCACTAGATGCATTTCAGACGCACACGCTATTTTTATCCATATTGTGAACAACAAATCTGTGTTTTTCATTTAGGTTATCTACCTCATCTATATGCACTGGTTTCATTTCAGCGCCTTTACTCTGTTTTGCCGTTGCTCTAGTGTCTCTTTTCTTGACTCTCTCTCTGTGTTTTTCACAGAGGGTGGTAACAATTGACAATATACAATTGGTGAGGACACCGAGCGGAGCAGAGAAGGCACAGGTGTCAGTATTTGGTACAAACAGGCTCAGTAGTGAACGGCACGTCAACGTGCTGACGCATTCAGTATTTTTAGCCGAGCTAGACCGGAGAATATTTGGTTAAACAGACCAAATGATTATGATGCTGTTTGGCCCTCATTGTTCTCAAGTTTTCTGAAGTCATGTAAAGTAGCAAGTAAAGCAGTAGTATGTTCTTTCTTCTTTCTTCTTTCATGCAATTGTGGATCCGACCTGCAGTACAGGGTAGTAGGACTATAATTGGCCCACCAATCAGAGAGATCGAAGGGGTTGAAATGGTTATGTTGAGGCATTTGCTTAGAGATGGTAATGGGTTTGGAGTGGTTAAGGTCAGGGTTAGTATCTGGAACAGACTTCATCTTTACTCACCCCCCAGCATATATACACACACACACACAGAAGCAATTCCCTAACACCCCCAACCAATCTGATAGGAGAGAAGTGCCTGAGGCATTATGGGTTAAGGCCTCATCTAACACCCATGGGAAATCACAGCAAAACAATGTAGGGAGATGCACCGTGACTGATGATATTGGTGTGAAATAACACAGACAGAGTGACATAGTGAGAGACAGCAGAGAGAGAGAAAGAGAGAAAATGATAGAAGAGGGGACAGAGTCACAGATAGAGGTTTGGTTAAATAGAGTGAAAAATTGACTTTAGAGAGAATAAAGCTAATGTTGTCCCCCCCCCCCCCAATGATTTTCTGCCCTTTAGCTTGATAATCGCTGATTTTTCTAGCTGCCTGCTGGACGGACTGGGCTGACTGTTGTTGTCTGTCAGAATGTCAGACTGACTGTTTTATATCCTGTCCGTCTGTCTGCTTCACTAAGTGACTGCTGGAGCTGGTACTGTATGCGTAGACTATGTAAAAAGGTGTCACAGTATCTGAAAAGGTGTTAGATTATGTGCCGGTCGGTATGTGCATCTTTGTGTCCAGGGAGCAGATGCTGAAGCACTGATGGGGAAAAACAGTCACTCCCTCTCTTGTGCCCTCTTTCCATTCATCCATCCATCCAGAATATATGTGGGTCGGTAAACTGAAAATTAAAATAATTTCAGTCAGAGGTCCCTTGAACGTTGTTACTTACGGTCTATATTTTTAAAATTAACTTGACTGAACTGAATACATGAATATCCTGAAAAACAGTGTTAATACAACAAAAATAAACCAGGTTTTGTTTACATCACATCTGCTTTGATCAGAATTGGACACCATGTTGCTAAATTATTCATCTCCAAGTGTCCCTTTTTCCTTATACCGCCATGGTTTATAGCTGTATTGTATTGCAGGAAACACACAACTTTAGCCAGATTGTCGGGTTTTTTTATTTAATTGTAAAACTACGCTCAAATTTAGCTCCAGGTAGCAGTAGAAAGTCATTACTCCTCCCTCGCTGACTATACTATCAGACTATCTGAGGAGGAAACACCATTTTCAGTGGTCTTTTCCCCCTCCATCCCTTTATCTCTTGGGAGGGGAAGACAAAGGAAAATCGAGGAGTGGGAAATTGAGGGGAAATTGAGAGAGAGAGACAGAGAGAGAGAGAGAGAGAGAGCAGGGTGAAGAAGAGGAAGAGGTGGAGAGGAAAGGCAAAGGAAAAACAGATGTGGTTCATTGAAGCGGCACTAGCCCACAGTCAGAGACAAAGACCTGAGAGCATGAGTGCATGATCCTCAACTAGCACACTGGAAATTATAGACTGTGTGTGTGCGTGTGCGCGTGTGTGCGTGAGTGTGAGTGTGTGTGTGAGAGAGAGAGAGAGGGAGAGAGAGAGAGAGAGAAGGTTGATTTGGGGGGTTACATGAGAAAGATGTGAGACAGACAACAGACACAGGGAGGAAATATGTGAGACAAGATGTGGAGAGACTAACAATCAGAAATTATGCTTAGCAAGGAACTCACATGTAAACACACCTTCACACACACGCACACACACACACAGGTATACGAATACGAATTTAGCCAATATTTTTAGCTTGAAGTTGCAAGCCAAACAGCCCATTCATCACCAGACAGATTAATATCTCAAGATTATTTTGGAGCTATGGCTTCATCATCCTGGTGGGTTAAATGCTGCATTGGTAAGTAAATTCCACTGTATAAAATCAATACATCAATGCCAGTACACAGCCACAATGTAATTGTTTTGTATTCCACTACTGAGTATGGAATAATTTGAGTTTTGCCTCCAAATCCTTGGTGCAGGTTGTGAACACAAAAACTGTTCATATTTGGTAATTTGTTCTTGCAAAAGCGCTGTCTCCAAACACTGGTGCTCTACTTTGGAAAAATAGGCTTAATTTTGTGTTTTTTATATTAATTTTTTCCCCATCTCCGGTGGTAGAGACTTGTTGTGTCGGTTCACTGCTGCTGGATGAATAGAAAGGAGATAATACCATTTTTTATTATTAGTCCCAGTCTGGTTTCAAGCTATATTACAGACCTGTAACCTCAATGAAGTCATGCAGGCGCTGGATCACCACACACAGCTGAACAAAAACAGAACTCAGAAGTCCTTTTTTGTTGTTAGTGGTATGTTCTGTAGTGATGTTGCTAAGTTGAAGCATATAGACAACATGACATCATGTTGATTTAGCTTCAGTATAGGTACAAAGAAATTTAAAGCAACAATCCAGCATTTTGGGAAATGTGTTTATTTGCTGTCATGCAAGATTTGGATGAATAGATGGATACCACTCTTGCTAAATATTAAGCTACACCCAGGAGATGGTTAAGTTAGCATAAACACTAGAAGCAGGGGGAAAGAGCTAGCTTAGCTCTGCCCAGAGGTAATTAATTCCACCTACCAGCACCTTTTAAACGTACTAATGAACACATTTTATCTGGTATGTTTAATCATTCCAAAAATTATGTGTAAAACATAACCAACACATTACTCTTACATTATATAGCTAATGTACATATTGAGCAAACAAGATTTATAGTATTAATTAGTGAGCTTTAGAGGTGCTGTAGTTGGATTTTGTGACCTTTGGACAGAGCCGGGCTAGCTGTTTCCCCTTGTTTCTGTCTCCTGGCTACAGCTTCACAGCTACCAGACAAACACTGAGAGTGGTATTGATCTTCTCATCTAAATCTCAGCAAGAAAACGAATAAATGTATCTCCAAAATGTCAAATGGCTCCTTTAATGTAGACATATTGAATATAAACTGCAGTGTTTGAACAGCAAAGTGGTTACACTGACTTTTGCTATTGTTCTCTCTATTAGTTAATGCTGCTTTCTTTTCTTAAATTGGATGTGGATGGATGAAGTTGCAGTTTATTTTGCTCCCATATGCCACAAGTGGTTAGCACGACTAACTTTGCCAGAATAACAGCTTGGTCGAGCGTGGACACGTCCGTCGTGTCCTTTTTTTCACTGCCTTCACAAAGTGAGAGAAAAATGCAGAATTAGTAACAGTGCGTCCTGTTTTACCTTGATGACATTTTGCCAAATTCAGCTTTTCACTGATAATTACTTTTGTGTTTATGTTTGCGTGTTTGTTCGAGAGGCTCATTAGAAAAGCACTGATAGAGACAGTGCTGAAATAATTATTGCTCCCCCTCCCAACCTCATTTAACAGAGAGAGAGAGAAAGAGAGAGCAGTAAACCAGAAACAACAGCAAGAAAGAAAAGAAATGTGAATAAAAAAGATTTGTAGCAAGGCGGTGACAGTAAGAGACAGACTGAGGAAAGTGATGTCAGAGAGGAAGCAAGTAAGAAATTTAGTGAGATTTTACTCATTAAAAAGAGGAGCACAACAAGGGGAGATGGCATTAATCAGAGCTCCACGCTAATGAGGCATTTACTCATTACACTGAAATAGAGAGAGGCCACGGAAGAAGAAAGGGGGGGAGAAAAGGAGTCGGAGGAGTGAGAGGAAAGAAAGACTACAGTATAAATTAATAGAGAGGAGAACTGTAAAAAAAATTAAGTAAGAAAGAGAGAGAACAATGTGGAGGGAGGTGATGGAGTCAAGTGTGGATGTGGAGGGAGGGTAAGTGGTGAGTATACAGTGTAGATCAGACAGTGTTTACTCAGGTGTCGATGTATAAGAACTTTATTTCTTTGGGTCTATTTAAAGATCTGCCATTTGTGTTCATCGCCTGAATAAGTCACATGTAATCCTACTGGTGATAAAGATGTTGAAAATGTGAGTTTTCCTACAGACTACCGCAACTATTCACCCCTTCATTCCATCATATTGTTGTTGATAAACGGTGAAAACCTTCAGATTTTATGGTTTAATAAAGCAGCAAGATAACAGCTCATGTTCTAGGACAAAAAAAAAAAGGATTTTGACAGACGAATACAAGAAAATCAATTCATTCTTAGACATGTTTTTGGTCTTAATAAAAAGCTCTATCACCACAGGGAAAATTAGCAAATGAGGTAAAAGTCATTTTTGAATCCAGCGTGCTTTTAAAGAACATTAAGGCTTTTCATTGAACTAATGCGTGTGTGTAATGTGTGTGTTTGTGTGGTTTGCATGGCTGTCTGTGGAATGATATATGTCTCCCCTTGCTAAGTGGAGTCGTTAATATGTGCATTATTTAAACCAAGACGACTATCATAACTGATTTATTGCGCGTCTTTCAGGCTTTTAGAATTAAAAGGATTGGAGAGGAGCCAAAGCAGATACCCTATACTGCAACGGGCCGTTGCTATGTGCTGCTCTGAAGTGAAACTGAAGCAGCGAGGGTCAGAAAGCATTTATTCACTTACTTGTTTTCAGTTGTGCTATGCTTTGCAGCTTCTGGCTGTAATTTTACGTTATATCTGCCAGTGCCAACTACTCATGCTGTTTTGAACAAGCTGAACAAATAAAGAGAATAAAATTCCTCCATATCTGTTTAACAATAAGAGAAAGAGTTCAGCTCTGTGAGGCTTTGCTTAGACACGTCAGTGCTTTAAGCGAAATGCGAATGTTAGCATGCTAACATAATGAAATTGTTAACATGCAATTGTTTAAGCAGTAATGTTTATCATGTCTCCATCTTAGGTTGGCATGTTAGCATGATATCATTTGGTAACTGACACTTTAATATAGCTGAGGCTGATGGGAATATGATTAGTTTGACGGGTATTTGGTCATGAAAAAATCAATCATGACAGCGCTAAAGGCTAAAGTTGGGGGCTAAAAGAAATTTATATTCATCCTCTGGGGATCGTAGCGGTGAATTGAGTGGTGATATTTTTGTCAAAAATGAGTTATATATATATGAAATTATAGCTCTTTATGTACTCCAAATTGTGTGGCCTAGTCGTCTACAAATTAGATGATCGGTGGTTCAATCCCTGGCTCCTCCAGTCTGCATGTCGAAGTGTCCTTGAACCCCAAATTGCTCCTGAAAGCTGCAAATATATATATATATATATATATATATATATATATATATATATATATATATATATATATATATATATATATATATAAAATTCATTCATGGGATGTGCAGTAGTACAAGTTTTATATAGTACAGAGCATATACTTTTCCACTCCAGCCTGTGAACGTGTATGAATGGTTAGCTCCCAAAATTAGGTGAGCAGTTGGCACCTCGCATGGCAGGCAATCAGCGTATGAATGAATGGCTGAATGAGATATGTAGTGTAAGAGTGCCTTGAGTGGTTGGAAGACTAGAAAGGTGCTTCGTAAGTACAGTCCATTTAGCATTCAACCAATCCAGAGTTATTAATTATAAAACAAAAGAGAACACACTGAACTATTTGAGGCTAAAAGGACGTGTTCATTTAAAATAATAGAAGGTTTCAATAATGGATGGATGGATGGATGGATGGATGGATATTGTTCATTAAGTATATTGTCATCCATGTGTTTCTGGAGTTTTGATATTAAAGATTGAATTTAATACACAAAGTCAAGACTAGAGTAAATCTGGTCAAATGTCACTTACACCCCTTCAGTACAACATTTTGCCAGCTCATGTTGTCGATTTTCAGATATTTAACACGATGGCTGAAGAACTTTGACCTGCTAGTGGCGCTAGTTGCAGGATCACTAAAGTCCTTACGATTTATACACTGGGCCCCATTGATGCCTGTATCAATTTCATGGCAGTCCACCACAAAACTAAGTAGAGCAAACATCAAGAGGTCACCAAAGTCAGTTGGATTCATTCCCTGGGGACTTTACAAAACTTCACGGTAATCCATCGAGTAACTGTCAAGATATTTCAGTCTGGATCAAAGTGATACTGACCGCCCTTGCTATTTGTGGAGCCAAGTTGCTAGTGTGGCTACAAACTCCCTCAGTAATGATGCCACATTCACTTTAATGTGCTTCTCAATTTTTAATGGCACCCACGGTGTAGGGATTGTCCTGCTTAAGGAGAAATAAATGAGGAGAACAAATCAGAACAGTGTTGCCTGAAACCAAAACAGCAACACTTCAGTTACTGACCCTCCAATGACACTCCAACACAAAGCCGCTTCTCTCTTTCCTACACTGAAAAAAAAGATCTTTTGGCACATGAAGAAACTAAAAAAAATCAAAGCTTCTCTCAAGCTCTAACTTTTTCCCTCTCTGTTACTTTCTCTCTCTGACCTCCTCACATCATTCTTCTCTCTCTCCCTCCCTTTGTGTCCTTACCATAACCCTGCCTGTGTTTGATTCAGATCTAATCTGAGTGATCCCAGATCATTGGAATTATAAATCTCAGATCTATTTTTAGCTCGAGCCAAACCCTCTCCTCTCCTCTCTCTCTGTCTATTTCATATGACAAACAGTTTAGTTTTAATTAAAACCTGGTTAAAACCTGCCCTGACATTCAGCCTGGTGATCTGCGTCATGTCTGAGGATGTAATTCAACTCTCTCTCGGTCTGTCTCTCTCTCTGATTCTTTCTTGCCAGGACTCTGACCTTGTCCTGACGTTCAACCTGTCCATGCATCGCTCCTGGTGGATGGAGAATGGCCCGGGGTGCAGGGTGACACCCATCACCCCTCCTCCCTCCTGGGCACCCGAGGACCACCGATATATATCTATATCTGGCTGTCTGATGGATTTTCAGTTCATAGAGGTGGCTCACTCCTCGCTGCAGATACTCCTGGCTGTAAGTACTTGAGCTAAATAGGTACTTTCTGTTATGCACTGCAATTTCAAACTTGAGTACCTGCATGCAGTTTACACACTGTTACATCTCGGCTTGGGCTTTAAACAGCCTTTTAAATAATGAGAGTGACCTGTCACTCACAGTGGGTGTTACTGTAAATATGTAGCAGCTCTAAACAGATATTTGTCTTCATATTTGTATTTTGCAAAATGTTATTATTTGCTTTCTTTTTGACACCTTTTTTCCCCAATAATGGTTGCAGAGGAGCAGAGGTGAAGAGTCTTAGCAAATTAGTATCGAGAGAAAGACACTAGATTTCAAAGGAGTGCCACTCTGAGCCACTCGGAGCATTTTGCATTGGACAGCTATTATAAAAAAGTGGAATTGACTGTTGGCTAAACTCTTGACCAAAACAATGACTGTCCAAGCATCAGTAACTGTAACAAAGCACAGCACAGCATTATAGACATATAGACAGTATAAAACATGGATACTATTCTAAAAATGGGCAAAGACCTGGATCATAGTACTCATCTGTTATTTAAAGCGACCACGCTGTTAATTATGCTTTTAATAATTTGAACAGGTGAGTTATATAAAAATTCAGGGCCCATTTGAAGATGAACAGAGAAATTAGCTATAGAGACAAAAACAGCTTTTTTGTACCAGGCTGTAAACTGTATTTCTGCTGTGAAGTTGGATATTTTAACATAGGGGCTTACGGAGACTGACGTGTTCTGTAGCCAGCCTCGAGTGGACGTTCGAGGAACTGCAGTTTTTGGTACTTCACAACCATGGCGTTTGCTGCTTGGATTCTAGTAAAATAATAAATATGCAATATCCAATATGTTCATACTAGCATGTTTTTTTTTTTAATTGCCTTTCTAAAGAAATGTCATTCAGCCATCTCACAGAATTAGCATTAATTAGCTAGCTATCTACAGATGATAAAGTCATCATGTAACCACCAAACATACAAGATAATTGTTAGTAAGTCATGTAGACTTTTTTTTTAACTTCAAATAGAGCCAGGCTAATTGTGACAGTAAAACTAGCTGTAAACACAACACTGACATATTATCATCTTATGAAGAGTTTATGGTGAGTAGGTTAGTAAACAGCAGATATGATGCAACATTTACATCCAACACCCAACAAATGTTAGCCCCAGTATTCATACTTCTTTTGATCTCCACAAACTCATGGGGTAAAGAATCTGGCTCTTCAGCTGCTAAATGTTCACCAACTAGTCGGTATATTCTTCAGTCTTGTGGTTGATGCTTGGCAGGTAGCTGACAGCTGTTTGTTGTTGCTGGAAACAACACTGATGAAAGCAACCAGGACTGAACCAAAACACTAAAGCTGTGATCTGTAAAACCAAAGGAGGAGCTGAAAGACGCTAAAACGGGAACTTCAGAAACAAGTTTACCATCGAGTTTATTATTAATATTCTTATCTTACAGAAATAAAAAAGCACAAACAGTTTGCCAAAAATATTGAACTATTCCTTTTAGTTTTCTTATTTTAATATTATTTGAATCATTTTAATCTGCTGTGAGTCTCTGAGAGTCCAGAGAAGTAAACAGGCAGTAGTTGATTTCTGTGCTTTTTGTGATTTTTTTCTCTGTGTGACACAATGCTTTGAAATGAATCCAATTATTCACTCGATGGTCTAAACAGTTACACTCAGTAGTACATTAAGTTTAATGTATTCATGCCAACTTCCTTGTCTTTTGCAATGGGTTTGGGAATTGTGCAACTTTGTGGTAGTATCTGTTTAAGAGAAAAATAAAGCATCTAAGCTCAATTACGTTAATAACTTCATACAAACATTAAGATAGAACAAGCTGGATAAATTGCTCCAGAGACTCTCTCTCTTCTACCTCATTTTTTTCTGTTTACCTCTCTCTTGTTCTCGCTGTCTTATTTCATTGCTACAAAAACGGTTTCCTTCTCTCTGTTTCCCTGCCTGTCTCTTACCCTGGCCCTCTGTATTTCTTCCTCTCCTGCACTGTCAAACTGTGATAATTAGCAGGATCAAAAGAGACAGCGGAGAGAGAAATAAAGAGCGGGAATGAGGGAGGCCTGTCACTTTTCATCTTAGTCTCCTCTGTACTTTAGCTCTGTGTTTTTCATTTCAGAATACACACGCATATGAATACAGACGCAGTAAACAAACCGACACTTTAATGCGACTGCATGCGTCATTACACCACCAGAAAGAGAGAAAGACTTTGGGAGTTTCACTGTTTCTGACTTTCTTTTTTTCTTTCTTTTTCATTCTGCATCTTCCTCCCTCACTTAGCATGACTGTCTCTCTCTCTCTCTCACCGGCTCTCCTCATGCACACTCTCTGTCAATCGATAGTGGTACTTATAGTGTGGCTGAGTGCCAAGCCACCACACAGCTGTACCACTGTCTCGCTGTAATTGGTGTGTGGAAACACTGTCATGCTCCATGAGCACACACTCAACAGTCTGACTGGTTCACTGGCTGACTGGCTGGCTGCTTCACTGTAATTGGTGGAAACACTGTCAGGGTCCGTAATAACATACGTTCAACCAGTCGAGTGCCTGACTAAGTGAGGGGTTAGGATTGGGTTGGATTGGACTCTAAACTGGCTGGTTTTCTGCGTGTTTACTGGTATTTACTGGCATTTGTGATGGGTGAGGCTGATGTTTTCCAGAAATAAAGGCACTTTTTGATTAAAAGGATATAAAAAATCTCTAATGAAGATTGTGGAAGTGGGAATAGACACCGAGGCATTTCAGCTGTCTTCAACAGAGGATGTTTTCGTTTGTAGGTGGTCAGCTGGGCATGTTACAGTTACAGGTTCATCTGTTGTAGAAGTTCAGGTATCACCGCACACCAAATTGTATAGTTTTTTTTCATTCGTACAGGAGATAATAAAGTTATCTCACAAGAAAACTGCATGTTTCATGCCCACCTTTTTCAGGCGTTCATATATTTCATATGGATTTTATGTTCAGTTGCTAATTGGTTTGCTGCCCGACTGTTTTTGAAGAGTTAGCTGACTGATTAGTTTTCCAAACTCCAAAACACAAAGGGGTTTCTTTATATTTTGGTGCTTGGGGCTTCTCCAAGGAGACCCAGAGAGTGCTCAGTGAAATGTCGGCAAACGCCATCACTGCCAGACTGTTGCACAGTGGGGGAATGCACCTGTATGACTTCTATGATCACAGCTTTTTCTTAGATTTATTATTACCTGCATAGACACAGACAGATTGATAATTAAAATATATTTTACAACAAAAAAGTAGGCTTCCTGCAGGGTCAGTGGTCTAGAGTGCATGCGTGCAGGTAATTTCATTGATTAGCATAACTTCAAGGAACTAATCAGTGAAATCATCGACATTTGTTTTGTGTTTTTGTTGGAAAGTCAACCTGCATACACGCAGCTCTGCACGACACACAGCTGAACAACCCTGACTATGAAATGTTCGGGATTCATGGGATGAAAATGATCTTTTGATATGCTGCTTGTTTGCATGTTATACCTGTTAGCGTCACTGCAATACTATACTGAGAGAATGTGCGCAAATTACATCCGCTCCACACTTCATACTGAACAATATCAAATTCCCTTGTCAACCATGTTTTGCTCCAAATTGGCTCATATACTTGACATATTCCTGGTGTAAAATCCAAACTGTTGAGACTGCTCTGTCAAAATGGCTTATAACCAACAGGCATTATAAACCTTTAAGACAGTGATGACCCTTTGCTCACCCTGCAGCCTTTCAGAGTAAGCTTCTCAGTTGCAGATAATCTTGTGTTCGCCAAATATATGCGTGATACAAACAGACAACAAACAAGCAGCGCTGCCAACGCAGGACCCCGTTATTAGGTCACCGAAGAGACAAGACCAAGAGTCTACAGCCGTGCTGCAGCTCTGTGAGGCTGTACTCTCTGTACTGACTGCGCTTTAAGCTGAATGCTAATACCAACATGCTAACATGCACACATGTTGAGCAGTCATTACATCATCTGGGGACCATGAATGTCTCTGGAATGTTCTGGCATGGCTAAAAACAAAATTCACAATTGAAACACACAGTGTTTTGTCTCATACAGTTATTAAAATTGATTGACTCGTTCTGTAGCTAGCCTCAAGTGGCTGTTTGAGGAACTGCAGTTTGCAGTTGGCACGTCCACATAGGCTTCACTTCACAGCCACAGAGGCTACCACTTGGCTTATATGTGTAACAGTATTCAGGATATAGGAAAACATAACTAAACCGGCTTGAGGTTTCTTTGTTCATCATTGGGGAGAGAAATTGAGTCATTAGCATTCAAACATAAAAGCATTAGCATAACTGTTGTTTTTATTTTCATTTTTTATTGACAGAATTGAATGCGACATTGTCGTTGTCGACCAAAGAAAGCGATGTCATGTTCGGGTTAAATTGTATTCATGCAAAGCAGCACTGGGACCAGATTTGTTGTCATAGCCGTTGTTATTCAAAGATCAGGCAAGAGAAAGAAAAGAGAAAGAACAATGCATGAGAATTGAATGTCAGTCAACCAAGGCAACTGCTGTGCTCCACAGCACTAATCCCATATTTGCTGAATAAGTTAAACCTCCCATTTTTTGTTTGTTTTTTCAAATTACAACAGGTAAAAACTTCCTGAATCAATTTAAGAAAAAAGCTTGCAACGAGGGAAGGTAAACAGCAGCTCCAAAATTGTTGCATTTAAAACTTAAAATGTTTCGAGGGTGAGCGAGGTCGAAACTGGATTTTACTTCATTTGTGATTCATTTGTTCTCGCTCTAAGTTGTGTGCAGTTTTACACAAGCACCAACAGCACAAACAAATTTAGATAAAAGTGATTAGATGTAATTATTGACTGTAGTATTACTGCGATTTTTCAACTCAGCTTTTACTGGCAGACAAAATGTTTTCATCACAAATAATTTACAGACTGCGTGGCGGAAAAAATGGAGCAAAACATTTGTGTGAGTTTAGGCAGGCGTCTTGAGCACATAAACAGATTTAATCCAATGAATGTGACACCTTCATCACGGCACAATCTATCTGCAGTAGAACATAGCATCTGTAATGGATTCTCTCATTTGAGATTAATACGTTTTCATGATAGAGTAATACATCCAACACAAACGAGATTATCACACAGGCAGACAATTAAGATTCCTCATCAACAGTGTGAAGGTTGGTGGGTGTAAAGATGCAGGAAATGGGAAAGAATCAATTATGCATCTAAATAATGTCATGATCTTCGAAATGTTGGTCGTACATCAACCTGTGAGCTGATTCAGTTTTTACAAACCTTCAGGGAGATGATGCAGTGGCGTCAGCCCTTTTCACTGCGATTGTTTTGGTAAAATGCAACCTCACCTTCCTCCTTGGTGGAGGACAAACTGCGTCAATAGGTGTCTGACCTATAACTGCCTTCCCCATGGCATCTGTCCTTGCTTTTCTAAAAGGTCTCCTCCCATGATGCTTCCTGTGAATTCTTGGTCTCAGGCTATGCAGAACAGTTACTGGAGGTTTTCCCTTCCTTATCAAACAGCTGTTTGACATTCAACTAATTTCTCCCTGAGCTCCTTTCAAAACTTCCAGGTGTTATCGTCATCTCTGCTCAGGGAGCATTCGGGACTTGATTATGGTAGCAGAGAATGATGGCTCAGTCATCTTTTGTTGGTTTAATGGCATTTCTTTGCCACACGGCAAATGCAGCCTTACTCTTTTATGGGATTTTTTATCATTTTGGGTACTGAAGACAAAGCATTCACTGTAATATATCCAGTGAAGTCACAATAGCCTGATACTTTGTGCTACCTCACAACTCTGGTTAAAAAAGACAAAAGAACCAAATCTAAAATTTATTTTGCACTTTCATGATTGATATTGATTTATTTTCTGTTACAGGTAAAAGTCCAAATAGCCATTGTGTATTAGGATCTCATTTCACTGCCATTGTTGTGTGGCTCTATGAATGGCAATATCTGCCTGTGGCTGGTCGTTCCACCTCTTTTGTCCAGACTGAAATATCCCAACAATTATTGGACAGATTGCCATGAAGGGCGAAAGAGGTTTACCAATTCATCGGTTCGGTCAATTCATTGGTTTAGAAACCATCGTTAGGTGGAAATTCGTACAGATAGTGTCCGAGCAGGCGGCTCAGAGAATATATATATTCCACGTTTTAAACCGAAAAATCTACTAACCAGTGGAAGAGGCCCAGCTTGTCCTGAGAAGGATCACCAGTTAGCTTGCCAACCCATGGCAACAAGCCAAAAAGTCTTTTACTAATGGTTCACCTGTTCTAGAGTCAGATTATTCTTGAACTCTATCTTCCAGCATCAAACCACCATTCCCTGGAGTCATCAGTGGCATACGGGCCGGATTACAGGAGGTAACAGTGACAGAAAATCACTAAGCTTGTCTGTTAGAATTGGGTTTATTTTCTTAGACCAACAGTTGTTGTATTGAGTCTCAAAGTTTTTTTTTTCCTCAAATCCCATAGATAAGTCTTTTGTTGAGATAAGGACTCATTTAATCTTAGTTGAACTGTGGGTTTAATCAGCCTATTAATTGGCTATGTAGTCTTTCATGCTCCAAACGATCCTTCTCATATCAGCCTTTAAAAAAAAACACTATCGGTCAACCTCTAGTACAGACATTCATGGTCATCAGATGATGTATCCTAATGATTTTGCTGATCCCCTGACTTTTCTTCCAGCACCAGAATGAGGTTCATATTTATGGTTTTGAACAACATGTCTCTGATGTATTGCCATTAAATGTGGTACAGGCGTCAATGTTTCTCTCAGGATGAATGATATTCACTTTAACGATCCTTTAACTTTCCATGCAGAGCCATCACCAGGTCAAAATGTTGTCCAGTATTTTGGTTCATGACTAAATACCTGCAAAACCGTTGACATTCTCATCAGCCTCAGTTGTGCTTTGTATTTAGTGATTATCAGCAAATGTTAGCATGGTAAAAATGATAATAACTAATATGGAGGACCATGTAAAACTAGAGGGTGTATCTGCAGTGCAGGAAGCCCACTTTGCAGTCATTATCATTGCAAACATTTGTTCAGAACATTCTGTTCAAGCTCTGAAAGAGAAAATGTTACAGTCGACTATTGTGGAGAAGTAAGAACATTTGACAGTCTAGTACCGATACCATTACTCTTCTCTGTCTTAAGATAATGCCAATAGGTTTGCTGACTCACTCTTGCATAGCTAACTACATTGTTTACAATGGCAACAAACACCTGCTGCACAGTATGTTTAAGAAATGCAACAAAGACGGTCGTCCTGCCTCCTGGGATAATGTGCATCACTACGCTCATAAAATCCCATAATAATGGCTCTTGCTCTGAATGAGGTGCATGCCTTCATGGGGTAAAGTGGTGAAGGGATCCTGCCCAATGCTGAAGTAGTGCTATTTCGATTTCCAGTCATCACGTCGAACATCCCTCAGTTTTGCTGTGGCAACAAGCGAACCCTAATCCCCCGACACAATGAAAAAACGAACCAGCGACTGTCTAAGAAACCTGGGAGCAGCTCGCTTTCATTCAGTCCATTTAACAACAACAAAGAGGGACAGGGGAGCAGATAAAACACAT
Source organism: Sciaenops ocellatus (assembly GCA_033000465.1). NCBI lineage: Eukaryota > Metazoa > Chordata > Actinopteri > Sciaenidae > Sciaenops > Sciaenops ocellatus. The sequence continues at coordinate 11,013,404 of CP136886.1, forward strand.
TATCTAATTTTTATCTCACACAAACTCTGTTCAGTCCCCATTAGTGATTGTTAAATATTCATTAGCTCCTCAAAAATAGTTTGAAACTAGAAACGGATACACTCTCTATAGAAAATGTATGTGTGCCCGCATCTGAAAAAGTCCAGCTGCAACAGTTAAAAGATCAGTGTCATCTGGGATACAAATAGTGAAAGAACCTGAAATGGTCGTGAGAAGGGAAGAGTTGAAAGTGCGTTAGCGCTGAATGAAGTATCGTGGCCACCGTAGTTTCTTCTATGCACTTAGAAGGGGATGGTGAGGTGAGGGGTATTCAGTTGGTTGTAATCTGAATCTGGGTTCTCTCCGGGTACTCCGGCTTCCTCCCACAGTCCAAAGACATGCACTATGTGCGCTGTGATGAACTGGCAACTTGTCTATCATGCTAAGTCAGCTGGGATAGGCCCCACTACAACCCTAATGAACATAAGCGTTTACAGACAATGGATGGACAGCTTTTTCCCAAAGTTTGTAAAGCTCTTCACTTCACCATATTTGCTTTCTCATTTCACTCAGTGGCAATATCATATCTGCATCTGAAAGCTGTGAGTGTCAACGTATGAGTCACTCCGGGTAACATATTGTAGATTTGAAAATAAATAAATAAAATTACCTTCAAGGAGAGTGTCAGTTCCATCTGAATACAGCGCTGTAGGCTAAGAGATGTGGATGGTTGTTTGGTTGTTTTTTGATCTTAATCTTACTTATATCAACATCTGTTACATTCCAAGCATTTATATTTATATATATATATTGGAGAACCTTTTAGTCCTGCAAAACTCCAAATGCTAGATACATTTAACAAGATAGTCCCAAAGATATTCAGACCCACAACTCCAACAATAAACAAGATAAGGCACATACACGTCACAGCCCGTGGCTAATATTGATGCATCCCCGCTATCTTGTTTGGTTTTCTTCACATCTTGAGAAGATATAATCAGACTTATTGTAAACAGGATATTATGTTTACATGCAGCAACACCAAAACCAAATACTTGAGTATCCAGAATATTAACAGGATATTGATGTGCAGAGAAACGCACCCTGTCACAGCTGATCAGATGTTCTCAATTGCAGGGTGGGACAGCTCTCTGCGCTCTGTTCAGTGCTACAAACAAAACGGCACCCAAAAGTCATTTTCAGAGGCAATGAGCCTGCAGAAGACAGAACAGGCTTCGGTTTAGCTTTTACTGCATGTGACAGAAAACTCCCCAAAACTCTTGAAAACCCTTTAAAAAACAGTTTGTCTTTGTAACATTACAAGTCTCCTTTAAGCGAACACGCCTAATAAATCATTTTAGCTGGAGTAGCGTTGGACAGGAGGTGGGTTGAGGTCATCTTAATCTTTCAAAATAAAGGTATTCTGCTAAACTGCTGTCAATGCTTGTGACAACTGAGGTTTTGTAGCCAGTAAAGTTTATCAGCGTCTTTGAGCGGTGGTAATTTTTCAAGGCATCTCTGATACATAAAGCCTTCTATGTTATCCAAATTTATTTTCTCATCACCGTTGATCCCCGTGCTGATACTGGCAGTGTCATCTACTTCCAGTATTTGGCTCGGCCTTAAGTAAATTCATCCCCCACTGAGCAAAACACTATATTTCTGTGCCTCATCTAACGGGGTGTGGGGTGGGGAAGGGATAAAGAAAGGGAAAAGGAATGATTGTGGGGGGAAGAGAGGAAGGAAAGACAAGCAGGCGAGAGAGGGAGGAAGTATGAGGAAAGGAGTGAGGAGAGGGGTGCTTTGGGAGCTGAACATTATTTAGACTAAATGAGGTCAAGACCTTGAGATATACACTGAATCTCAAATATAGTTGCTCACATTTGCAGCTCCCTGTGTGTTTATGTGCGTGTGCCATGTAGTCAATAGAATACCAACCAGGTCAATGTCATTTTTCTTACGCTTAAAGCCTTATTTGAACAATAAGGCATCTTTATTAAGGGTAATATGTGAGTTTAAAACCTCCATATACTTCCATCACTGTCTGCCTGCATCTTCCTCTCTTACCACATCCCCCCTCTCTCTCTCTATCTCTCTTTCCTCCTCTATCATTGCAGGGTAATAAGGTCACTAAAAAGGCGACCTTACGTTGAGCACACCTTCCTGCATCTTCTCTCCAATCAGCTGCCTCTTGCAGGTCGCCTTGGAAACAGACAGCCAATGGGAGAGCAAATCATAGAGCAAAGGTGTTCTGCTCGTGTAGACTGCTATATCACAGTTCAAATCTGCACACACACACACAGACAGGTTTAATGCTTTTTTTGTAACAGTGACAGCACACAAAAACACAGCACTGTAGCCCCTTTTTGATAGTTCAATGTGCAGCCATTATTGTGTTCAGGTTGTGAATGGCTTCAAATGGAGGTGAGACCAGTGGAGAGCGAGGGAGAACAATGTGAGGTACACCTCTGCGTTTAGCTACAACAAAGCCCTGTCAGAGCGGGCAGTGGTGAGGTTTTCATTTTGATGATAGCAACAAATACGGAACTATCTACCTTGACATCGTAATACCAAAGCAATAGAGGGAGCCCTGAAATTCAATTTCAGTGATCACAATCTCACTAATGTTCACACTCAGCACCATAATGGAGACACATTTGTGACAATACTTTTTTTTTATGGTTGTAAGCTTTGAAGATGTGTATTAAAACAATGTCAGTACACCTCTGAAGCCATGAAACTTTAGGCTAACCTTGTGGTTGTCATTGAAGATGCCTGACATTCAGTGTGTGTGTGTGTGTGTGTGTGTGTGTGTGTGTGTGTGTGTGTGTGTGTGTGTGTGTGTGTCCATTGATTCGAGTGCTCTATTTTGGAGCAAAATACCACAGCGCTGTTCTGCTCCACTTACACCAACACCTGTTTTCTCTGTCTGTTCCAACTATTTGTTCAGTATCCATGTTTCCTCTGTTGTCTATATATATCTCCCTCTATCTATCTATCTATCTATCTATCTATCTATCTATCTATCTATCTATCTATCTATCTATCTATCACAAAATAATAATCCTTCCTCTGTTTCTGCTGCTCTCTTTGTCTCTAGTTGATGGGGTTTATCTATGCCTGCTATGTGGTCAAGCTCATTTCAGAAGAAGAGGACAGCTGTAAGTACAGTCACACACACACACATGCATGTACACACACAATTTTACAGCAGACTCCACTCACAAAAACAGATGTCTGTATTCACCCTGCCATGAAAGTCACAGTTTCTCAATCACTGTTCGCTAAGCTGCCACTGTTGCTAAACCCGCCAGGCTTTCCATTCCAGTTAAGCACATTTGCAGTTTATAATGTTAAACAGAGGCTAATGTGTTTCACAAGTTTTGCCACAGTAGTTTCTCCTAGACCCTTGGAAGGGGAGGGTAAGGCAAAGGGTGTTCAGTCGGTTGCAATCTGAAATCTCACTTCTAGATGCCACAAAATTCTCCTACACCTTTAAATTGATCTGGCCGGATGCTTCTAAGGGCGCTTTCACACCAGGATTGTCCGAGAGACTTTCACACCTTCATTTGGTTTGGTTCACTTCAAGCACTGACCAGGAAGAAAAAAAACATGAGCAAGAAGAAAACCCGGCTCATCGATTAGCCAGGACCGAAAACGGAAATCCATCCCCTTCAGCAGGCTTGTTCACAACAAAAACAAAGAACGGAGCAACACAAAATTTATGCAGGGTTTCTGTTTTAACTTTGGCGGCCAAACCTAATTGGTTTTTCACAAGAAGTTGCCCAGTATGAGCCCAGTATGAGCCCAGTATGAGCCCAGTATGAGCCCAGTATGAGCGGCAGGCGGGGCAGCGAGCTATCCAGCATGTTGCTCTGTATATGAGACGAATGCAGCACTACTGAAAAAGACAGAGAGCGAGAGACTACGACGTGCTGCTGTGACTGGGAGCGAGGTCACCTCCTCTCTTTGGTTCGCTGGAGAGTCCATTTGCATTTCCCACTGTAAGCAAACCGCACCAGGGTTCACTTGCGTGAGTTCGTTCATTCATGAGCTTTCGCACCTTCCCAAACGAAGCAGACTATCTGAGGAAAGCAGACCAAATAGCTCTGGTGTGAAACTTTTGAAGTGAATTCAATGGGTGGCTCTGTTTTCTCTCCATCTCACTTTCTTGACTCGTCCTCTTCTTCATTCTCTTCACCCCGAAGCAGGTTTGGCTTGAATGAAGCCATCTTGGTGCCTTCACCAACCTTAGACAGAACTCAAAGTGAAACTTGTGGCCTCCAGCTTTCGCAGCCAGCAACCCATTAATTTACGCTAACATGAGAGAGAAATAAACGAGGGAGAGTGGGTGAAGGATGAGCAGAGCTAGATAGATTCATGCAGGATCAAAGTTGTCTTCCATTCATGTGTCTCTCCCACATACTCCCACCACTTTTAACAACCGTCACCGAGCAACTGTCAGGAAAGAACAACAAAAGATGTTCACCCCATCCATTCATGACATCATTTCTCTTTATTCAGTCTTTTATCAATACATCAATTCATTAATACAACCATGTTGATTGGGAAGTGTGCAGCTTCTACAGTAAAAGGCGACATTGACTACCATTTAGTAAGCATTATGACAGTCTGAAGGAATTTCATTTGAAGTGTTGTAGCAGTACCAGAGGAGGAAAATGAGGCAAACCAACATGGTAATTCAGCGATTGTTGTATTTTGGATGCACTGCGTGTCAGTGAGCATTAACTTCGATGAGCCCATTTACCTGAGGCCATCAGTTTAGTTATTCCATTAAAGTCATTCTGCAGGAAGATCAATACCCAAGCATGTCTTATTCAACACTGAATAGAGCATGCCGTTTGCTAACACATAAATATTGATGGGTAATAAATGCAGGCTAGATTAGTGGAAATAGGCTGAAGGGCTGAGGGTAGACAAGTTTTCCTGCTTTCCTTCCTGCCCAAAGCAGATTGGGGATTGAGAAATAATCTCGTCTGTGCTCAACAAGGTCACAGATAAATATTAAATCACTAGATTGTTAAAGTAAAATAACAGTTAAGAGTGATGCAACATTTATCTGACTTTTGTGTAGTGTAGTTGAGTTTCAGGGGTTATTTTGAAATTGGAATTTTTAATATTGCATTTTAATAAGCTTTGTGGCATCAGGAACCCTAAAATGCCACTTGGTCCATGTCTAAATAATTAATGTCTAACAGTTATTATTTGGCCTGTGCTTAACTGTTGTATTTTGGCTCTTGGCTCTCAATGCTGCACATTCCTGCTTGTTTTGCAGCCTGAGAGAGAGTTTGTTGGAAATAAATAACAATATCAGATGAGATAAAGCTAGAGCTAACTGCTGTGTACAACATGTACTTGTTAAATCATTCTTATCTTCACTGTAGCAACTGAAATCTTTGGGCAGAAGCAAAATTATAACCTTTAAGACAATCAGTTTTTTTTTTTTTTTTTGTTTAAAGGCCATGAAAACACAGTTTCTCAATCAGCTTATTTCTATGACTGATGGAGTCCCAAACAAACACAATCACAGATTTAGATATTTTTTTCACTGGTTTAAAGTGGGTCCAGTTTGGAAAAGATGATGCCACGATGTGCTATGTTCCCAACCACCAATCAGAGTTTGGCAACATTTGAATCTGATCAAACCACACCCTCCCAGTCCTGATGAAACAAACTCAACATAAACAATAATTACAATCACTTTGATTGTTTCTTATTTAGTCATAAATATTTTATGTCATAAGGAATCATTTGAAACCACATTTTCAGGAGCTTTAAAGGTCCGGTGTGTAAGATATCAGATAACTCTATTGGCAGGAAATGAATATAATATTCATAAATATGTTTCCATTAGTGTATAATCACCTGAAAATAAGAATCATTGTGTTTTTGTTGCCTTAAAATGAGCCCGTTATATCTACAGAGTGGGTCCTCTTCCATGGAGTCCGCCATGTTGAACCGCCATTTTTCTGAGGTAGCCCTGAGCAGACAAACAACTGCAACTTCACTGCTAGGTGGCACTAAATCCTACACACTGCCGTCCATCTATATCCATTCTGCAAGCTGTTTATTCTGTTAAGGAGCTGGAGCTTAGCATGCATTGGAGCAAGGCCACCAGTCAACACATGTACACAAACACATTAAGACTCACATTCACTTCCAGTTCACATAAATTTCATGTCTTTGGACTGTCGAAAGAAACAAGGGCGAAAACATTGAGATAAAATTCAAACCACAAAAAAATAAGTGTTAATATTATAAGCCACAAGCCACGTCTTCTCAAGGGACAAATGTTATCAGAAGTAATCAAAATTCAAATTGAGGTTTCAGGCCACTATTAAAGGCATAATGAATACATATGCGATGGCAGCGCCATGTCACATGCATCATTTTCATGTGACAACAAGATCATTTTCTCCATAATAATTTTGGGATTCATTGTAATCTTCATGTTGCAGAGCCTTAACTCCTGAAAGCATGATAATGCAGTATGGGCGACTAAACAATAATCAGGGAGCTTTGTTGGGAGATGTGCCTTGGGTGAAGAAGCTAATACTCACTAAGGACCTATGAAGATTTTGAGTTGCTGAGAAAGCTAATTACTCTGATAATTATTCTGTGCATGTGTGAGTAAGTATGTGTGCATGTGTTTAAACGTGTGTATAGGAAGTGTGTCTGTATGTGGGAGATTAATCATTATATTCAGTTTTATCGGTGTCACATATTCGAATGTGTCAGACAGATTATTTTCAAAAACATGAACAACGTGTACACAGACGACTACTGCAGTCTTTGTATGATCAGTCTTTGTGTAAGTGGAAGTGTTTAGGACAATTCTGCTAATAGTGAACATTGACGACTGGAAAAGAATTAATTACCACAATAATTTTAAATCATTTGACCATAAAAAAATGAGTAAATCTGTTTGCTGCTGGGGTTTTTTTATTATCTACAAATCGTCCTGCAGTTTCTGGAGAATCGCTCATGTTCCTACATGCTCATTGGACAAACCTGGACCTTATGAATAACATATCTGAATTTTTAAATTAGGCCGCTCCAGCTTGATAGGCAGCACACTGACAAGGTTAGAGGCTCCATTTCCTCTCATGTTCAAAGGGTCGAGCATGGCAGAAACTCTGCTGAGACTATTTGACTGCAGCATGAATCAGCAGGAAACCCTTACCGTTCACACCAGTCCGTTCCTTCACAAAAGGATCCACACAAAGAAGGAGTACATCAAGCACAGGCAATGGCTCTGCATTGTCTGTGCCGAACAATCATAATGAGGCAAATGATTGTAAAATATCACAGTACTGCAGCGGTTCAGGAAAACTGCTGATAGACAAAGAAGATCATCTGTTGTCCCGTTGTGTGGTGGAATCTAAATTTCACATGAATGCATTAAGAGGATTAAAGGAGACGTGTGAAATCTCACAGCAAAGACGTGGTGATTTATAATGAATCTTACACAATTTCAACAGGCTTAAAAGAACAAGAAAGGCATGTGAGGACAGATACCTTGACCCATAAACGTGAATGGCTCCAACTCCAAATCGTTCATCAGTCTAATGATTATGAAATCAATTAAAGTCGTAGTTATGCATGAACAGTGCAACATTTTGGGGAAATATTTACCTTCATGCCAAGAGTTAGATGAGAAGACACCACTCTAATTTCTGTTCAGTGACGCAAAGTCAACAGCTAGTTAGCTTAGCTTAAGAAGCACGAAGACTAAAAATCCCGGCTCTGTTCAAAGTTGAAAATCCAACTACTAACACCTGAAATGTAAAAACTACAAATTTGTGGTTTTAGGGTGAGTTATGTGCTGAAAGCCAATAAATACTTAAATTAAGTAAACCCCTGTAAAACAACTAATTGTCATTTGTATTTCAAACTTAGTACAGAATGTTAAATAGTGAGCTTTAGATGTGCTTGTAGGGAAATCTTTTATGTTAAACCAAGACCCCACCAGGCACGTCTCTGTCACGTCGCAGCCACGACACTGTTTTGGTCCATTCTCCGAGCGGCTCCAAGCTACTCAGAAGTGGAGCATTTTGCCCTCCAAACGTTGTTAACTTGCTCACATTTGGTCATTTTTTCCTGGTTTATGTGCTTCTACCATAAGTTAAATTATTTCCCTTTCAGCTGTTTTTAACGATTGAAAGTTTGTACAGGGAATTTTATTTTGAAAACCCAGAACACGTTGCATCTGTGCCCAATGGATTTTAGCTGTTAGCCCCCTCATGCTAAGATATGCTAACCAGCTGCTGGCTGGAGCTCCTAGACATGTGGGACTCACAGTTGGAACTACAGTATATGACTCTGTCTCACAAAATGTCAAACTATTTCTTTAAAAGGAGCAACAGCATTATATCCACTAAATATATTAATAGGTAACAGCTCCATGCATTTTCATTCATTGTGTCATTTATTGGATTTTCTTGATATTCATACACAAACAAATCAAAGAAATCAGTGCATTCGTCGGGAATCAAACGTTTGGTGCTGGCTTCCACATGATGTTTGGACTTACATCCCTGTTTATCGCAGGCTTAAGGTATACTTTCATCTCTGCAGTGACAGCCGAATTCCACATTGTACTTGATGTTATAAAATCATACTGAATAAAGAAGAAAGTACGCTGCTGATCAAGGCAAGGAAGTACCCTTTTATGAGCTCTACAACATCAAAGTAAAGAAATATCATGGCTTCCTCTCTTCAAAAGTCCAGGCTCTCTGCCTCAGTCTGAGGAAAGCAACCACCTGCTGGCAGCTTCTCAGCCCTTGAATATGTGGTGCTATCCTAGATAATTTAGGAGTTAAGAGTATTCTCAAGGCATAAATATATTGCTGCATAAGTCTTAGTCTTCCTCCTGAAATAGAATCTGATTTGCATCACAGGATTTTCATACAGTTGAGTCCAACTTTTCACTAAAAGTGGTTGCTTACAACCTTGATGAGCTATAAGAGCAGCAGCGATTGAGGTGGTGGTTCTGGTACAAATTGTCTCGTTGAGATCTCTGTAGGTGTGGGCGGCCTAATGCAATGAATCATCTGTGATGGGAGGTTCCCAGCTGATAAGCACAAAGGCAGTCACTTTTCTCTAATTGGTGTTGTTTTTGTGCAGTTGATTTTATAGGAGGGTTCGACTCATATGGTTACCAGGGGCCTCAGAAGACCTCCCACCTCCAACTACAGCCCATGTACATGTAAGTATCGTGACATTCTGTCTGTTTATGATTATATTGTGCTAATGGTGGTGATCAGAAATCCACTTCTCTTTCCTAACAGTGAGAAAATACACACATATCATCAGGCTAACCCAGTCATCAGCAGCGCACCATGTTTAGGGTCTAATTTTCATCTGTGTTGGATATCTTGAGTTCTGCTGTGAGGATGATAAAGGCGCATTCTCGCTGTATCAGCATAAGGGCTTATCATTTATCAGCTCAAGGTCTCATCAGTTATCACTGTTGTAGGGCTTTCATCACTCCTCCTCACAGGTGGCAAATCAAGGTGAGTTATGCGATGAAAGCCGCTATATCCTTGTTGTCACTCTGACTGAAGCTGCGTTTCATAATTAGCTTTTTTTACCCACATTGACTGAAAGGAGCATCCTCCTGAGAATTTTTGTTGTGTTGCGAAGTGTTTATTTCACATCTCTGCAGGTTAGATTGTAGTTTATATGATGATTTCCTGCGACTGAAACCGTAGATTCCAGTTTCATGGAGACCTTCAGCTATTCTTAGGCCGGAGAGCCAACAGGATAACACAAAATGAGTCTGAGTCGAGGCTTAGACAGCCCCGCATCAATCTCACTGTCTCACTTTGTCCTGTGGAAAGCGCCAAGCAATACAGCAAAAGCTACACCACTGTAACAAACAACAATACGCAATAATGGTGATTCCACTGATGCGCAGCAGACAGGTGATCAATAACTGTTTTATTAGAGAAAAGAGCCAGAGCGAATTAGAGAGAGATGCAGACGGACAGAGCGAGAGATGGGGAGAGAGAAACTGAGATCAAGATGGGCGAGAGACCAGCAGATAGACAGAAAGAAAGAGAGAGAGAAAGACGAGAGAAGAAAAGAAACACAGAGTGATGGATGAAACGTCGGGCTAAACAAAGAAGAAAGGCAATAAAGGGCCATTCTGTAGTTTTATAAGTCCCTTGTGGAAGTCATAACACAGATCATAAATCATCGACCCCCAAGATAATGGCCGCAAACACAAAACACACACTCTCACACAAGAGCTGGAGCGTGAATATCTATGCACAGACACACACACACACCAATCAAACACTGTGTACTGTATACACAAACACCTAGACAGTAAATGTGCTGATAGACATCTTGTGCATGCACATTAATGTACACACACACATACACAGGTATATGCGCACACGCTTGCACAAACATCAATATGCTATCATTGTTCCCCAGCTGTTGTCCCTTCACTTTGGTGTTTATTGGCTCTGGCCACAGGGACCAATAAAGAAACATCAGCTGAACCATCCCAATGGAAATCTCTCCCTCACTTTGCAAGACACACACTCAACCACCCACTCACACACACACACACACATACACAAATAACGGCAACAATTACCGCCTCCAGAATTTGATAGAAACGTTCACTTCTTTGCCTAAGGAAAAGTTTAGCATAATCCCAACACGTCTTAACACCTGAAAATGGACATCTTGATTCATTATTTCCCACAACAGATGTTTTATTTCTACATCTGTTGTTACAACCTCATAATGAGGGTCTGGGCTGCACTTATATCCAGTAGAGCTAAACAACACAAATTATACAAGGGATTGCAACTGCACTGATCCAATGAAATAATGCATCATACAGATGTCTTGAAAACTCTCTCGCCATATATATATATATGTGTGTGTGTGTGTGTGTGTGTGTGTGTGTGTGTGTGTGTGTGTGTATATATATATATATATATATATATATATATATATATATATATATATAAACCAGTGATTCTCAAACTTTTTACACCACATACCACCTCCGAATATATTCAGCTCTCCAGGTACCACCAGTGAAACAGACATTAAAATACAGCAGGCTGACATTATTCAGCTACAGAAGATTCACACAGGAGGAAGGTTTATTCCTAATAGGAAGAATTTTTTATTGTTGACTGTTGTTGAATCCTGAATGGAGTTCGTTCAAGAACCAGAGTTACTTGGGTGGAAGATGGATGCTCCTGATCCACACTTCTCTCCCTTATAGTTCCCATTTGGAGCCACGATTACAGAGTTTCCAGACCCTTTATTTTACCTCCGCTAACTGTCTCCCTGTCACATTTTTAGCTCATAACTAATCACAGATGACAGAAAACATAACAGGAAAGTGATATCAAATAATCCTTTTTAATGACTTTATAAACTAACCTCTAGACCTCTAGGACATTTACAAGGATTTGTATGGCCTTTGTTCAGGAATCCAGGATACTAAAATAAATCGATTAGGTAGATTTTATCAATGCTATAGCAGGAAGTTTCATCTCAAAGTGTATTTATTAAAGTTATATTAGAGCTGTGCTAATAAGATAGAATATGCAACCTATTCTGAACAGTGGCTACAGCAAGTGACAGTTATAGGACAACGCAAGCAACATGTTGTTGTTTGGTTTATTTGCCCGAGTGAATCACTTTATCAAGGACGATACTGAGCAAATGCACCACTAAGCATTTCATCATAAGCCTCTTAATCTTTACTGTTCTCACGTATGCCTCAACTTTCTCAAGTAGCTTTAAAGTTACATCTTTTCCACAGTGTGCAGTGTGATGATGTCACGTATACTGTATGTTCTTTATGTGGTTATTCTGAGTTAATACTGCCGCTCAACATGCCCTCTATTCATGACTTTTCAGTGGCAGTTTAAGAGGTTCACATAAACATTTACCTTTAAATCTATACTAAAGCAATAAAAGGGATTCAGTTAATGTTTTGTATAACCCCTCTCTTCTCCTCCTCATACAGGTCAAAGTAAAGGAGCGCTGCCTTACCAATCACCACCGCTTAACATCCTGCTTTTACTACTCCGACTGTCTTTTAATACAACAACAACCAAGACACAGACAGGATACAGAAGACACTAAGATATTCTGTGTTTCAACCTACAAATCCCCCCCAGTACTTGGTCAAATTGCCTCCCTTGTCTGCCTGTCTGCTGTTTTTAAATGGAGCTAGGTGTGTTCCTGATGAACCACTGGCCTCATGTGGTTGAACATAGGAACTGCAGGACTTACAGGCAGCTCCGGTAACATCTGCATTCTTGTTTTTTTGGGGGTTTTTTTGTCTCTGAGGGAAGCAATCAGGAGCCAATGACTTGCTTCCTCTTGTGCTGTTGGGTATCTGCATTGTGAATGAAACCAAAGAGGCCACGACTCATTGGTGATTTACTGACGCGTCACATCAGGCTTCCAAGGAGAACTCATGGAGTTGCTGCTGTCAGAGAGATGTTAATATGGAGTTACTTCAAGCTACTGCAGAAATCTATCTCAAATGTTGTGGTATCTAACAGCTCTCCAATGCAGATATTCCTCACCAAAGAGGTAAAAAAAAAAAACCCAGAGACACGTCCTTGTGTACACAATAGAGCCTGTTTAACCGTGTCTGGAACTTTTTGCTCTTTGTGCCTGACAGATTAGACATCGGGACTTCCAACTGAGCATCTACTAACAAGACTACCGATACAGGAATGTCAGACATCTTTTCTTCTGAGATTACTTTTGGGTGAATTTGGGTTCTTGTTGCAAACAGTGACAGAGAAAAGATGTAAGTCACGGGCTGGACGCACGAGTACATGCTACACATTTTATTCTGTTGTTTCATCAGAAACGTTGAATGTTAAATAACAGTGTGATGTGTAGATTAACATACTTTCATGTCATATGTGCATGTGTACAGGAAACAGACACATACATACACACACACACACAAACACATAACAGATCTATTACCGTTTAACTTTTTTACTACTAATGTGAATCTTAATGTTTACAGTAGAAATTCAGTCTGCCCGGACAGACAGACAGACTTAACACCTGACAGACAAATGCAACAGATAGATAGACAGGCAAACTGGGAGACAGATAGAAAACTTTTTAGCTTCAGCATCCCAAAGGCCATGGGGTGTTTTCTGCCATATTACTACAGATGGGACTATTGTTCCCACTGTGTCTTTTGGTCTCTTCCTGTCTAAATATTTTGTCTTCCATACGAGACAGACCGGCAGAGGTAGATAGAGACAGAACACGGGAAAGCAAGCGACCACAGAAGAGGGATTGAGGTCAGTCAACAGTTTCCCCTCCACCTCAGTCCTTTTGTAGCTCTCAATGCCAAGCTTCTGTTTCTGTCAGCAAGTCCTTTTTCTGAATTATAAGAAAAAAAAAAAAAAGCTGGAAGCCAGATAAAGTGCCCAATCAGCCTAATCTGCGGAATCGACCTCTTCCGAATCACAGAAATAGTTCAAGAGCAGCCAAAATCGTCTGCAGGCATCCCGTACATGAAAGAGAAGAGAAACGCCCTTTACAGAAATGACAATCACAGTCATAGTGGCCTGAATCTCGTCATGGATTTTTTTGTACCATTAAAATGTGACAAAAAGCTGACAAGTGGCTGTCATCCTTATGTGGGAACAGACATTATTTGATTGATTATTTGTTGTTTTGATAACCCCCGGTGGATGACAACAATTGGTGCAAAGAGGAGAAATGAAAGAACGGAGGCTGAATTTTTGGACGCGTTCGTCCTCGCCTGCAGACTAACGAGGACAAACATTATACCAGAGAGATGCCAGAGACTTAGCGGTCCCCCCCCCCCCCCCACCTCTTCACCTCACTACTCGAATATTAATGTTGAAAGTGCCAACTATATCACCACATGGATATCTGCAGAGCCTGGTTTCTGAAAGCTACAGACTGGGACCAAAAATAATGGGTCTCAGGTTCACTTTTCTTGGGTTCCCATGTAAGAAAACTAGCAAGGACATTACGAATAAAAAAAAAAAAAAATCACATTTGCATTCCAGGCAGCCAGCAGGTTTTCTCTTTTATTCCGCTCTGAAAAATCCTTCCTTCTGGAAATGTGACTAAACATGTTGCACTTGTGTTGCAATCACTGGACCAAATGTTTGAGGCCTTTTCCGTCAACCAAGGAACACTTCTGGGTGCAAACACTGGCTTCTCTTGACATGAGGATGGACTAACAGACCATTTCCACTCTCCAAACTGATCTCAAAGTCCACCTTCCACCCCCACCCTCCCCCTGTCTGCCAGTTATCTTCAGCAGCTCATGTTTTGTAACAAAACTCTGTGGGTTACGTTCAGAGTCGCTGCCCCGTGAGGCTCCAATGACACTCGCTCTGGAGGACAGAAACAACATTTTGTGTGTTTGCATGAGTTGTTTCCAAACTGTTGCGTATTTAATCTCATGCTGCGTGTGACTAACTAGCTACTTAAAAATGGGAACTGTTTGGTTTGTTGAATGCTCCTCAACTCTCTTCAAAGAGTCCTAAATGTGAACTTTGTGATTTTTTCTATAAATAACACAGTCTGAAGTGTCTGCCGAGTAACGGAGAAAAATAGCTACTACAATGTAAAACGATGAAATGTAACTTTGAACTTCTAGACGTTTTTTAATCACATGTGGCCGTGTTTACTGTTTTTTCTAGTTGACTACTAATGTATGATGTTGTGTACAAGTGGGACTACTATGTTTTATTTCTTCTAATTGTACAGTGTATTTGAAATGAGAGAGTAAGAGGAGAATGGGCGGAAAGAGAACTAGTTGCACTATAGTCTGTGATTCTTTCATTAACCATTCTGTCAGGGCTGGAAATTCACTTTCACTTCAGCATATAATTAACTTTACAATATTCATTTATATTTGAATTATCAACCAACACCACACATTGCTTTTTAATAAATAAAATGACTGCAGATAAAGTGTCCTTTTTTTTCGAAATTCAAACACAGAGCTGATGTTGTGAAAAGGGTCACATATCCATTATTTAGAAACATAATTGAAAAAGATAGTTGGTCATGTCATTATCAAATTAAACTATTTGAAATGAAAGTGAATTCATTTGCTAATTAGTTTTTTATTTAATTGAGTCAATTGAATATTACCTGACCAACCTAACGACAGACTGAAGCAATTATTCACAAAATCAGAAAGAGTTTCAGATATATAATGTGACTCGTGTGTGGTCGTGTGTGTGTGTGTGTGTGTGTGTGAGAGAGAGAGAGAGTGAGATAGACTTTGTACTGCAGTACATTGTACTTTTCTGTGTCATGGTGAACTGATCAACACTTAACCCAGAACCTGCAAAGCCACAACTCAAATTAAACTGAAGGAAACTCATCGGAGAGTGTTAATGAACAGCAATAACAACAGTAATAATATATTTTAAAGTAATAATAAAGACAGAATATACACAGTTCGTGATTTTATCTTTATCTTCACAGTAGACTTTGGAACAGTCAATAGAGCTTTTTGTCTGTAGATCTAAGAATGCACATCTGTACAGAGAGAGTTAAACGTTTGCAGAAGAAGCTGGAGCTGTTATTTTGTTGAATAGTGTCAATAAACATTCAGTCAATCCGTTGTCTCTCAATTTGACCTCCTCCTTCACAGCTGTGACAAGAGTGTACTGTTATTGCTATAATATGCTGCTAAGTAAATGGATGAATAATAGGGAGAGAACTATGATGTGTTTGGCTACATTTTTACAAAATCTGCAAAAGAAATTTTGCATTTGATGAAAAAAAACACAAACAATTAAACTATTTTGACAAATGTTTTCATGTATTCAGAAATTCAAAAGCATTATGACTAAAGCTCGTAAAGAATTAAAAACATCTGTATCATTTGTTGTGAGTTTAACACTCAGCTAATGTGTTTCAGGAGTGTGTGTGGTTTGACCAGATTTGATTGACAGTAGTCTGGAAGCAAAAGCAAACAACCCTCTTAGTCCATACATCAATACAGTCCTGCACATGTGCAACTGTCAACAAGATGGCTCACTCATCAACTACATGTGAGACATACATCCTAGTTTACATATTTTGGCCCCCAGGGATGCCTGTAAGAGCTGAGTGGCCAACAGTGGTATTGCAGGTTACGTGATGCTGTGGTGGACAAAAAGCCGCCATTTCTCTCCATAGGGAACAATCCCTTACTGATGTATGATAAATATGTGAACTGCACTATATGCTGCATAGTGTACCATATGTCCATGTATGTCTCACACATGTGCTTATAGATGTGATGTACATTCAGTATAAGTCACCATATATACTCATATACCTCATTAGACTGATGAAGTATAGATGATGGAAGTAATGAGTCATCTGACTCCCTTCTCACCGCTACTGAAAGTCTCACACGTGCAGTAGATGTTTGGATCAGGTACAGACAAACCCAGCTGTCATCACATTCAGATTCAAACAGTGGTAAATCCTGATTGGTGCACGGACATAGATGACATCACCTGTTGTCAACTGAGCCACATCCATTTCAACGCAGTAAGAACAGCGCAGGCAGAAATGTCTCATTTGAAATAACCAAAACTGTTCCAGGACATTTTGCGTTCATGTAGATTATATCATTTATTTAAGAAGCTGACTGAGAAAATACATTTTCAGGGAGACAGATTAATTATTGGGATTGTTGCTTGTACAATTAATTTAATATGGAAATGTAGCTGCAAATGGTGAAAGTGAGAACATCACACAAGAGAAAAACACAAGACCCAGGACAGAGCCCTGAGGTACTCCACAGCTCAGATTAGCTTCCTTATATAGGTAGTAGACCTTTTACACAACTAATCACAGTGTCAATATGTCAATACAGGAGCAAGTCACTAACTACCAGTGAAAACAGCAATATTCAAACATTCTCTGTGGTTCTGGGTTGATTTGTTAATGTTCACCACTGACTAGAACCATCCACGTTGGTTTAACTCCTTCCCTTTTCGTAATGATTTCCCTGCAGGTGGCTGACTGTACATAAACTAGACAGTTGGGAATAAAGTAGACAGTGGAGAAGTTAAATCTATATTGTTGTCCTCTGTTCTCTGACACCTTCTAGACAATATTTGAACTTTCTATGACCTCAGATTGTTTACATCTGCTATATTATGTATAGTGAATTGCAAAGTATTCATACTGTGAGTTATTTCTTGTCAGGTTGAGGTTGTCTTTGGTTGTCCAGCCAGGTGTTTTCCAGTATTTCAGCTCGGAAGAAAATCCACTTTCTAAAAATGATTAAAATGAAGCTAAACCTGTTCAAACGACAGCCAAGGACGAGATTCACAACGCTCATCACTTTCTCTTTCAGTTCAGTTCACACATCCCAGCCAGTCAAAGACTACATCCGTATCTCTTTAACTTGCACACACACACGTACACACACGTACACACACAGACACACACATACACAGTCATTTCCAGGAAGCACTGTTGTTCATTTGCCTAGGAAATATATACCGGTAATCAGTAAGAAGAGTAGAGTGGGTGGTGTTCTTACATCCTCATCAAGCACTCAATGCAATGTTTAAATCCCTGAGAATAATGGTGTTAAAGTATAACATGAAACATCAACACAATTAAGACTAAACACCTCTTGAGTGGGAAACAAAAGCCCCCTTTATGCAGATGCATTAAACTCAGTTTAGGATCGTGGAAATGCTCAAGGTTAGAGGTACTTTAAATATTTATTTGTAGCCTGCAGAGCATCTGTACTTTTTGACCTGTTTAATGTGGAACAGCACACTCCAGAAAATGTCTGATGGGTTTTTGAGCTTTATGTAATAAGCCCAGACTGGCACTTCAATAGGCTTTTAAACATTGTTGGCATTCTCCACTAAAACCAATTGGGCACAGCCAGGACAAGCAAACTAATTACTGCGTGGCTTGCGCCCTATGGCATTAATGAGGAATTGTAACAGAGCTAACAACCCATTTTACAAGCGCCCCAGTTAGGTTTATTTGAAAGTTGTGCCAACAGCGTTGAACTAAAAATGTGTCCATCCAAATGAATTTCATCATAATGTGTTCAAGTGTCACTTTGCCTGTTGAAATGAAATTAATTCTGGTTAAAGGTTTTTTTTTATGAAGATTAGGAATGTGTGTGAGTGTGTGTGATGCAAGGGAAAGTAACCTTTTAAACCATATAGAGCGTGATTACAACATATAATATTGATATTGATAATATAGCACAATGATTTCTTCAATTACATTTTTCTAGTCGATGAAAACTACTCAAGCTGATGGATTCAGTGTCTTTCTTAAGGTCAGTATCAGGGCAGAGGTGCACATATACGCTCAAGTATACCACTATGTAGTATATACTTAACAAGCATGGTTTTGTTGATGTGAAGCAGCCATAATCAGGTCCTGTGACTGTGTCATACAACCCCAGAGCTGCAGTTCTGAAACTCAAAACCTTTTTTCTCACCGGGACACTTGATGGAACTGAGCCATCGTTAACGAAATTTATTTCACTTGTTCTTTTCCTGCTATGACAGGTCAAAATGTCCACAGTGGAAAACTTGGCAAGAAAGGCAACAAGATCAGGAGTTGAAAGTTTCATATGAGCAGCAATCACTCAGAGTTCTCTTACTAGATTTCTGTGCAGCTTTCAACCACATCTCACTATCCTAATCAGCAGATGTCATGGTTCAGTTCATGACAACTGTGTAAACTTCGCCTGCTGATAAGCTGTGGTTGAAAGCACCTGGAAAAGTTAGTAAGTGGATCTTGACTTAAGATTGTTTTGTAAAACGTATACTTTACATTTTAAACCTGCGAATTAAGTTTCACAGTGTGTATTCACATTGTGTCATTTAACTACATTTGCATTGTACTATGACCTAGTTCTGTCATTGCTTCTGAATATTTGAAATCATTTATAAAGCTGCTGTTTAGTGGAAGAATAGTTAGCAGTGAGGTGGTCAAACTGTACTGTGCAGCCTTTGACACATCTCATCCATAATAACATTAATCCCTGCTTCTCACATTCTCAGTACAGTATGCACAGTTTTAAAATGCTGCCCCTGGCCTGCGTTTACTGTGTGATCATTTAAATAATACATCAATGTACGGCTCTCTGAATGCCTCTCAGACATATCTACATGGATGAAGGCACACCACTGCTGCTCCTCCCAGCCAAACCGACTACACACCATGACATCAAAATTGACTCCCTATGTCACGCCTCTATCAGGGTAGTGAGGAACTTACGAGTCACGATCGATGACCAACTAACCTTCTCTGATCACGTTGCCTCGGTTGCACAGTCGTGTCGCCCAACTCCTGATACAAACTGTGGTCATCTCACAACTCGATTACTGTAACGCCCTCCTGACGGGCCTCCCAGCCTGCATAGTAAAAACCTCTTCAGATGATCCAGCACGCGGCCGCTGCCTGGTTTACAATCAACCCAAAAAGGGTCAAATCGCTAATGCTGAGTACAAAGTAGTCTCCAGTTCTGCACCCACTTACTTGAATGCCCTTATACAGACATATGTTACCTTCCGACTATTGTGCTCCACCAATGAACGACGCCTGTACACTCAAGACAATCCAGACTCTTCTTGTCTGCTATTCCCCATTGGTGGAACGTCCTACCAGTTCAGGGGCTTTCCTGCAACTCCAAAAACCTCCTGAAGACCCAGCTCTTCAGAGAGTACCTCTTCTCCAACACTACCGACAACTGGACATGCTAAATCTATCCCTCCTCTAGAACTTCACAGTACTTATTGCTGCACTAACATGTCCTAGTCGCACTGTACCTTGATTGTTGCCTTTTTTTTGTAAGTCACTTTGGTAAAAGCGTCAACTTTAAACAAAACTGAAACATTTCAGGTCTAACACAGGGGCTCTTCTCATAAATGGTAATAAAGCACAGTGTGTCCACCTCATTATTGTGGCCCTGGGGGTTAAGGGGACCCAGTGCAAATAGAGCTTTTTCACAGCAGCCATTTTGACATGAAATAGTAGGTAAACACAGGTGTTACCAATGATACTAATTAAGGTCCTATCAGGGTGCTTCTGTGATGCATGTTGGCTCAGTGGAAAGTCTCTGCTGCACTAAATGGAACTGAACCTTAATTAGTATCATTAGCACCTGTGCTGACCCTACTATTTCATGTCAAAATGGCTGCTGTGATAAAGCTCTATTGCCCACTGTGTACACCAACAGTGGTATTGATACAGTGTGACTGACATCTGCCCATGTGTCTACCAGGGTCGCACTCCACCACTAGGCTTCCCATCGGCCTATCGCTGCTCTCCGACATGCTGACGACGAGACCCGGAAGCACCGAGCTGCCTGCCTGCTTTGTTTTGTTTTGGTAGTAGGAGTTGGAGGCAGACAGGCGGAGGGTCCGTGCGGGGTGAGGACCGCTCACTAAATGGGGAGAACCATATCGGGGATGGAAGATGACGGACCGATAGCTGACGCTTGTACAATGCCGAGTTTTATCAGCAGCTTCGAGGAGGGGAGGGTGAAATTGTCCCGCAACCTGCCAACAGAAACTTCCTTCACGGACAGCAAAGTTGAGCGGTCGATGCGAGATTTGAGCCGCCGTGTCACCAGATCAAACTCACGGTTATCCCTGGATGGGGATGAGAGGGAGCCGGAGGAGAGGAGCAGCGATGAGGAGAAGGATGCGAAGGGCAACAACAACAACAACTGCAACGGCGGAGGTGGAGGAGAGAGGAGGAGGGCGAGCGCTGTCGAGATTTTGAGGAGGAATTTCGGGGTTTCAAAGTCTCCCTCTCTCCGTCTGAACACAAGCAGTCGGATGCAGTGCGGCGCCGAGCACGACAGCCACGAAGGGACCGTTAATAACGACGTTACGAGCGGCTGTGAGAGTCAATGTGGCGAATGTAGAAAGTCGGAGCGGGAAACGGGCGACGCGGTGACTGAAAACGAGCCAACCTTGAGCGACTTGACTTCGGATGTACGAGGAGTTGATTTTGTAACCGTTACCGGCCAGGGCCGCCGTAAAGGTGACGGTGAAGGCAACACGGTCACTTTAAACGAGTCTTTTCACGGTAAAGAGCACGTCTACTGCACGGTGTACTGCATCGCTAACGACAGTCGCCGAAATGAAATCACGGACGATGACACGGTCACGTCTGACGCACCAGAAATGGACGTGGAGACGGCACAGGACGCGAGTTCGAGTCCCGAACCGCAACTGTACACATTGGACGACCTGGTGGATCCTTTCGGGGACATGGCCCACGGTTTGCCCATTTTACAGGCCGGCGGCGCAGAGGCAACGATGCAGAGTTGCCGGGTGTGCCTGGAAGGGAAATCCATCGCACCCCTGCCCTGCTGCAGGAAGGCCGTGTGTGATGAGTGTCTGAAACTCTACGTCAGCTCCCAGGTTGGTAGGAGGGGTGGTGGTGGTTGTGTTGGAGGTGGTGGGTGGTGGTTGCACAGTGCAGCAGGGTGTCACAGCAGTGCTGAGGTTGAGCCTGTCCCAGAACCAGGCATTGCTGGGTCAGTCAGCTGCAAGCGGAGGTGTCCTTGAACAGCACACACACTCTCCTCTGTCACACTTTTTACATGTTATGTTTGGCATCTTATCTATCCAAGGCAGGGGCAGGGCGAGGGATTCTGGGAACTGTTAAAAAAATACCCCAGGGCCTTCACCAGGTCCTGGCATCGGAGCGATCTGACTCCACATCTTGTGGTTAAGGCTCTTCTAAGGACAAAGTTTCATGAAATGATCACTGATGTGTCACAGGCCAACATCTGCAGGTCTCCTCATCTTGTGATAACAAAAGTTTCCTGTGAATCTGGGTCACAAACACTCACTGCACAAAAATGGGACCTGGTTGATCTGGTTTACAATAGCTTACTTTGTGTACTGTTGGATTTAATCAAATTCCTTCTCTCAGGCTCACCTATTTAAGGAAGATGTCACCCCTAGTTACAATATACGGATGTATGTTTGTTTGCAGAGTGTTATGGAGAGAGCAGTACTTTAGCAATTTTAAAGTAAGTCAGCCGAAACAGGGCACAATCAGGACATAACATACCTTGTGGCGACAGTGCATTATGATTTCTCCCTGCATGATTTTTGAAAGTTGGTGCAAAACAAAGAGTTTAGTAAGAGCTTCAGACGATTTACACTGATAAATGAAGGAAATTAATAATAGATGGATGAAACATTTACTTCCATTAATTCAGTGTAGCTGCCATGGAAATAGGGTCTCAGCAGCAATAAAGACAGATGGCCAGCCGCTCCTCTCTAACAGAGCTAAAGTGTTTCAAGATGGATTTTTTTTAAAGTGCCTTGTTCATGAACTGGTGCCAGAGAAGTTAGTCTTAGCTCCTTGCTACTGTTACTATAATCTGCCTTACTCTGTTTAGATAAAACAGTTTTATCAGTCATCCACACTACTTTTAATCAGCAACTATCTTGCTTTGATAACAGGGGAAGAATAATCATACAAACACAGAGATAATCAGACTCTCTGATCAGCACGCAGAGAAAGAGATCAGGGTCATGCAAACTAAACTGTGTAGGTGGAATTCTTTTCTGTTAATGTAAATGTACTTTAGCACACATGCTTAGTGTTAATCCTCAAAAGAAACAGTAAGCATTGTTTATTTCAGAGCGATCAGAGTCTTTGGTCAAAGATGTACTGGATTGAACTGGTGTGGCGTTAACTATATTGTTGTGCCAGCAACTTAACTCCTCAAATCAAGGCAAAAGTGTGTATCTAGAATTTATTCTAACTTAACATATGTGATGTTTAGATATATTAAATGTGTTTAGATTCGCTGGGAAAATTAGCTTCTCTACATCATAGCCCAACCATTTTCATCCATACCTACTCCTTCAAGTACCCGTTCATTGGTACCGCTCATCATATGATCCAAATAGTCTTATGAAAGTTAATGTAAACTGGATATTATTTAATACTGTTCATTCTATAAAAGATTAAATTGTTATGATACATTTTTCATACAAGTGAAGTGTCGATGTTTACGCTTTCTAGTCAGTTTGGCATTCATACTGTTATCACTGTAGAGGCTGGAAGTTTTAACCATTTATCTATTTCAACTGTTTATCCTACCTGTAGCTAATAAATTTAACTGCTTATCCATTTGTTTAAACTATTTCAGCTGTTTTTTCTTTACTTGTAACTGTTTTAACCATTTATCCATTACCTAATTGTTTAAACATTTATCCGTTACTGTTTAAGGCATTTACCCATGACTTTTAGCTAACTGTTTCAACCATTACCTTTAGCTAAACATGTCAACTATTTATCCATTACCTTTTGCTAACTATTGAGAACATTTATTCATTACCTTTAGTTAATTGTTTCAACTTCTCTGCTCTCTTGCTAGCTCTTGTTTCAAGCACTCACACACAGTGGTGTTTGGGTGTTACAGTTGACTCGGGCGAATAGGCAGCTTACTGGTTATACAGTAAAAACACCATTTTGTAATCCTATTTAGCTGTTTTTTGTTGTTGTTTTTGTCAAATCATAACGTCTATTGTTAGCTCAGTTTAGCAGTACACCCTAGGTTACAAATATTCCTAATTGGGACTCACTTCTGTAAGGGTTACACCTTAGACATGCCAAAGTATATTGTCATTACATACTGAGTATCACTAGTTTAACTTTGACACCGCTGTCTGGTGGCAGCCATATGCCTATTGTAACTGTATCTGTTTTAATCATGTACATTATATGGCTTTATGTTGGCTCATGTTTTATCTGGTGACAGTGAAAATGCAGAACAAACATTTTAAACACACCACACACACCGACATGTGCGAGAGACAGATAGTGGCAGCAGTCCTAACCCGTCCAACCAGTCTGGCAGTGGTCATCACAGCATTAGTGTTGTGGCAACAATACTAACACATCAGCTCTTATGCCTGCAGAGGATACACTTTATAATGTAATGCTTTTATTGTGTGTATGTGTGTGTGTGCACGTGCTGCAGGGGATGTTGGGTGTAACACCATCAGAGGCCGATGCTATTGTTCTTTGCTTTCTATCCCGCTGTCGTTTCACACACTCTCTCACAGACAGACACACACATTGACAAAATGCCTTATCATGTATCAGCACAGCAGGTCTCATTGGCTTTGATGGACTGAGGGTGAGGAGCAGAGAGAGAAAGAACATAGTGAAGTGAGGAAGAGAAAGAGCGAAGGAACTAGAGAAGGAGAGATGCCCTGCGAGGAAATAGAGACAAAAAAGAGAGTTGCATTGAGGAAGGGAAACAAGAGAATAAGAGACGAACTTCACGGTGGAGTTTATTGTCTCTGTAAGCTTCTCGATGACACTTATGGTATCCTAGGACAGATAAGACCTTATATTGCTTTGCTTTTTATTGAAGCCAGGTGTAACCTTCATGACGGAAAATGTGTCTTCTTATGTAACAAAGTGAGATTATGAAATAGTGCACCCTGAAGTGAGAGCATCACTTCTGTCCTGTGTGCACATAATAAAATGTCAGGCCCTGAAGGTTGTGAATGATGCGTGGATGAGGTCCACGTGGTATAACTGACTGATGAGCACTTGTTCTGGACTAACTAATGTGTCTCTGTGTGCTTTGATACCTATTATCTTCCACTCTCTCGGCTGCCTCCTTCAGCCTTCTATTCATCTACCGTTAACTCCCTTTACTCTTGGGTAAATTATTAACCATTTCCCATTAGTGATTTGGTACTGATAGTCCACGTGAACGCACCAAATACTGATCCGCAGTGCACATACACACTCTGGAGAAGGAGATGTTGCATTAATTAGCTATCACTAATGAGACCTTGATGTTTCCCAGGTGCGAGTAGCCAAATCATACATCAGCTGTCCGATCCCGGAGTGCAGCGGCTACCTGGAGGAGGGAATGGTGATTTCCCATTTAGCCAACGAAGACGTGGCAAAATATCGTTACTTTTTGGAACTGAGTCAGCTGGACTCGAGCACCAAACCTTGCCCCCAGTGCAGTCAGTTCACCTCTCTGAAGGAGCACAACCTCAACCGCTCCGAACACAAGTACAAGGTAAGATGACAGTCCCAGCGTACGTGCCTCCAACTGTATAGTAACATAGTAACCGATATATGCTTTTTCTGTCCCTCCTGTAGATCCAGTGTAGCAATTGCCAGTTTGTGTGGTGCTTTAAATGCCACGCGCCGTGGCATAACGGGCTCAAATGTCGCGACTACAGGAAAGGAGACAAGCTGCTACGAAACTGGGCTAGTGTCATAGAGCACGGGCAAAGAAATGCCCAGAAATGTCCGCAGTGTAAGGTAAGAAGCGGATAATGGAAGAGGATATAAGCTATTATGATACTAGGGTTTGCTGTGGAACGACATGGGCATGTAAGGCCGGGTGTGTGTGTAAATGGAAAGGGGGTTGACTGATGGAGCATGGAATCATTGTAGATAAATAAATCAATGGAGGTTAAAAAAAATGGGAGCAAGGACAGATGATGGATGGAGCGCGCTGTAGAGAACTAGATACAGACAGTGAACATACTGGAAAAAACAATGATGTTTCTGCTGCACAAAACACACTCGGTCAGTCTCACAGCCATAAAACGAGCCTGGTATAAGTTAGTTTACGCAATATCTAATTTGATTGTCAGAAGATGACAAAAAGCAAGACGTATATTAAGCTAATTATCAGTTCATGGGAACTGTTTGCTCACAGCAGCCAACAGTTTCCGTCTGTGTTCACCGCACTGATGCTCCATGTCGCTGAATTTCTGCTCTGGAAGCAGAAGAGATGATCCCGTTTGACTGCAAAGCCAACAAATTGGTGTCATGCTGTGTTTAGCTGGAAAAGAGGCTGAGAGCTGCTGAACTTAATGCCCAGTTTATAGTAAGACTGCTCTCTGCTACAGCAGCCAGAAAGCAAGGATCCATTAAGTGTACCGCTGCATGCATATTGCAGGTCGGTTGTTATAGTACGGTCTTGAGTCTGGAAAGAAAACATAATGATGATTTTTAAAATGTGTCCTGAGCTAAAAGAGTGAAAGAAAGCCTGACTTTTGTGATAATGCATGTAGCTTTTTATCAATATGATACATAAGTGTAGTATGTGGTAAAAAACTAACAACTCTCTTCTTTTTTTACCTCTGTTTCTACTGTCTGTAGATTCATATCCAGCGTACAGAGGGATGTGACCATATGACTTGTACGCAGTGCAACACTAACTTCTGTTACCGCTGTGGAGAGCGCTACCGACACCTAAGGTTACAATCTTCAATCTCCCTCTCTGACTGCCTTTTCCACTTCTTTCTGTGCACTGATCTGATGTCACTTTAAACTTCTTGTCAGGTTTTTTGGGGACCATACATCCAACCTCAGCGTGTTTGGATGCAAGTATCGCTATCTACCTGATAAACCTCATCTGAGACGGCTAATTCGAGGGTCTGTCTGTGGTAAGTTGGTGTGTGTGTCTGTGAAGATAATCCTGTGATAAACTTTTTAACTGTAGTGGGATGAGGAGTTTTTTGTAGCCATATATATGTCAGTCTGTTGGTTGCTGTGAAATTTTAGAGGACCAAAGGATGAATCCTACTGACCCTCTGAATTTTCTTCTGGCACCATGATTGGGTCAAACTTTGACTAACATTTCAGTTTATGACCAAAATCCTGCAAAACTAATGACACTCCCATCAGCCACAGCATTGCTGTAGACTTGTTTTTCTTATAACAAATTCACTTGTTACAGCAGAAATTACTCATAAATAAGAAATATACAGAAGAAAGTCATGAAGTCATGCTGGCGTGGTGGCACTCCTTCTTACATGGTGGGAGTATCAGTCTGTTGCTGAAGGAGCTGTTTATCATACAGAAATATTGAGTTCTACATTAACACAGCTGCATATTCACACAACTGTGACTTCTGTCATTAAGCACAGATTTGCCGGTGCCAAGTTTGGTTGATTTATTCATTTTTTTTTTTTGTTACTAATATTTAAAGTAATGAACAGTTTACCCGTCTGATGTACCCACATTCCCTCATCCTGCTTTATTTTCTGTAATTCGCCCATGACCCAGAATAAATCAGCTTTGCCATGTTGCACTCGCTGTGGATAATAATGGTAGATTACTGATAGTAATAGAAATAGCAGTGGGGTATTTTTTTTTGTTGTTGTTGTCTTTTGTCATGCACTGGATAAAAACCTTAAAATGTTGTTGCCTAATGGTCTGTCCAGACTCCTGTTGAGAGCGAAATGCTGCGTCTCATCTGTAAATTTCCCTCCTGTTAGCAACAGTAATGAACACTTCCACATTTAAGGCCACTGAGGAGACCTTTATAATGAAGTGTGGAAGCATCACATATCAGATTATGTTAGTTATAATTATCCAGTCGCAGTGCGCTCAAATGTATGCACTAGGAAGCCTCCAGGAAGTCAAGCTCCTCCTTGTAGATTTGTTTGACTCTGCTCTCCATGACAGCTACAGCTAGTTATATCAGCAGGGTGCCTGTTGAACTATGAGCTAATTTGTCCCTTAACAAGAACCATTACAGCTCTCATTGGTGTCTTCATGCCGTCGACTGTTAGCGGCTCAGATTTTGCATGTAATAAGGGACATTTAACCGTAGATGGGGTGGATTTTATTAATGTTCCAGCATCCTGTATCCTCCACAATCAAACTGATGCACTGGTGGCAAGAAGTCTTAAGTATTCCAACACAAATGTAACAAAACAACACATTAATTTTGAATCATGCAATTTCTATTCTGTCTGACATTTATTCATTATGAATGATTATTATTCTGCTCCTGTCTCTTTCTCTGCAGCCACCAAGGTGCTGATAGCTCCAGTGGTCATTTTGCTGGTCGTGGTGCTCGGAGCTCTCGCGCTGGTGATAGGTAACATAATTATACGCATGACCACGCATGCACATTAATCAGGCTGAAGCTCCAGAGAGAGCGGTAAACAGATAACACCTAAATGATTTGACTCAGTTACAGATATTTTCTTCCACATGGCAGAGCAGGTTCACTGACTGCACAGAATCATGCCACAAACACACCTGTATGCTAGCATGAATGACACTCTCAGTTATACGCACGAGCATAATGTGCACATGTAAAAGAGAAGTGTAGAGAAGCTGCACATCCAGATTATCACTCTCTGAGTCACTGGCTTTTATTTCCTGAAGCTACACTTACGAGTAATAGCATCCAACTGCACACTGTGTGCACTCTGCACAGACAGTACTGTGAACTACTGAGGCCTCAGCTGAACTGTAATTAGTGTTAATCTCTTTCCCGTGTCCGTACGTCTGACAGATGATCCGCTGCAGGCTAACGTGGCGTGATGGCAGATTCATATTTATTTTTGTCGTTATAAGAATCAGTCGTGTGTTTCTGCTGTCTCTCTCCAATCCTCTCATTTTCTGCTCAGTTAATTTCACATAGGCCAAATCTGTTTGCAGTGCGCTGTAAGACGGGATAATAAAATCAAATCCATATAGAAAACTCATCAGAGCTATAATAGTCTATAGAAATTATCATTGGTATTATTTGAAACAAGCTTTAATCCATTTTTCTGCCTTCATCTCTGCGACCGCCCTCCCTCTCTGCAGGTCTGGTAGTTTTCCCGGTCTACTATGTGTGTAAGAGGAGGAAGAAGCAGCGTACACAAGGCTCCGGGCGGTGGATCTGAAAAACCTGCCCTGTAGTCCCATCTAGACCACACACACACACACACACACAGCTTGAAAGACAACGCCCACATCTCCTCAGGGATGAACACGCCAGCCTGAGTCATCGCAAACGTCTGAACAGAACATCGCGAAATTAACACTGGCAATTAGGGAAGTACATAAACCAATAGAGCGATGCCTGGATAATCACACGTCATCACATGGAGAATATTGTATCCCATGGGAGCGCTGCTGCAAAAGGAATGCTTTATCAGGATATTCAAGCCGATTTAAGTTGAGCTCTGGAGCAACCACTGTCCCGTAAAGTGTTTGAATCCCTTAAATCTTAACTAGATTTCACCTATTTTAAACTTTCTCGCTGGCTGACTGGAAATTTCAGCAGTGTACATTTGCAGCTTTTCACTCTTCTATCAAACATTTAACAGCCGCTGCCGTTCAGGAGAACAAACACAGGTAATAGATGGATGCAGTTTTGTTTACACCTACACTGAGAATGTGTTAATTGGAGCCTGTTATTTAGCCTGATGTGCTGACATACTACTGTGGATGGAAGGTTTCAAATGTTCGACAGAGTCGCGTATTGGAAATTATGATGGAAGAGCACGAAGAGGATAGGAGGATCTCAAAGAAGAACATTACCGTCCTTTTGTAAAAGCTTCTTCGGCCATTTGTGCTGCAGATAGAAACTGAATTTGGAACAAGCCATGATGGAAAGGTGAATTCTCACAGATGCAACAAAGCTGGATGTTTTCATTTGTCCAGCTTACTCTGCTGGAAACTTATTTAGATATTGAATAATTCCCTTTGAGGTTCGAGTGTTTGAGAAGCACACGTAATTCAAAATAATACATACTAGTAGGGATGGAAGAATGTTGCTCAAGTGTTTTTGGCTAACCTGGATAACCTTAATTCTGCCTGATGAAGTTTTTGTGAGAAGATTTGAAAGTTGCGTCGCACGTCTCCACCCTCAGAGTAGCACCTAGTTTTTAAAGGACACACCCACGTTAGCTTTTAAAACAAAAATGTGGACTTTCAGCAAGCCTCCATTGTTTTCTGTCGTGGTTTTTCCATCAGCGCCTTCTTCCGTCTGTCCCTGTCTCCCGTCACTTTCCTCTGGTCCCTCCTCTCTGCCCTCCTGCCTGCCTGCCTGACTGGCTGGCTGGCTGGCTGGATGGATGCTGGTTCATACGCCCTCCCTGCCTGGCAGGTCATCTCTGTTCTGCTGTGCCCACATACTGTATGCCAGTATCTGCATCAACAACAACAACAACAACAAAAAAGAAAGAAAAGGAAAAGCTGCTGTGTGGCAATTGTGCCAAAACAAATTGCTGAATGTGGCAGGACATCTGTCCCTTTGTTAGATTTTTTGTTTTTAGAGGTTGCTGTTGCGGAGGTTTGAATGGTGATGCTGTCAGTGTGTGGTGGAGTTTGCATAATGGACTCAGAGGCTCTGTCAACTTCCCAAATAACTTCCCAGAAGAAATGACTGAATGTCCTGTTGCAAGAAGATAAACAGAAGTATTTAAGATTTTGTTTATGTGGGTGGTGTTTCAGTGTAAAGTTTATCATCAGGTTGATGTGCACTAAATATCTGGTGGATTAAATTTGGCTGTTAATTTTTAGGTGGTCAGGTTTTCGAGGTTTGAAATAATCGATGCAGAGAATTCGGTTTTGGTGATGAGGGGACGTCCGTCTGCTGGAGAGGTTGGATTGTGATAAAGCGTTTTTTTTTTCACGTGCATGTACGCCCTGTTATCTCATTCACACTGGCACATAATGCAAGAAAGCACACAGGTGGAGCGCTGCCTGGAAACAGGAGATTTACAAGAGCTTTAAAGGTCGTCACCTGGCAGCAGCCAGCCTGCTGTCCTTCACTTATCCCTCTATTCTCTCATCCCTGCTGTCATTCCTTCATTTTGGAAATGGGTGCATGTCTGCTGGAGCTGTGGCTGCTGTTCAGCCACAAGAATCCTCCAAACTAGATGTTTTTGAGCCTTTGATATATGGGAATAACGCAGAGCTAACTGTGGTGCACGCTGCAGTTCATCCCACCACTTCATTCAGCAGTGTTTTGTTTGTCATATTATGGAAATGTTTTAAAGGCGAGGCTAAAATAGACAGAAAGACAAGGTTAAGCACAATATATCTGCACATAGGGGAGGCTATGGTGAGAGAAAGATGATAAAATGATAAGAAGCTGAGTCTCAGATAATAATTGGTTTGAGTGTTACAGCACATTTCATCACTGAATCAAGGAGTTAAGGTGTTGAGGAAAAGGAGGTTTGATGTTCACGCGTGTTGGACATTTTGCAGTGCAATGCCATGAGCTTGGCTTTTGTCCCAGGGATCTGAAACATTTTCTACATCTGGGAGTCAATAAATACCAACTGTTCCTGAAGGGCACAGAAAATATATTGTTACACGCCGCTTTCAGTAGGTCCTGATTCTGGGTTTGAATACACTCTCAGGGAGTTTGTTTTCCATTCACTGTACCCAGAGCCATGTACATGAGCTGTGCCACAGAAACTGCTGAACAGCACTGTAGAGATAATGCTTCCTGATGCATTTGCCCAGACCTGCTTAGCAACCATATTTAATTCCAAGAAGTAAAAACACTGTAGTGTCAAAAGAGATCCAAATATCTCAGTGATGCAAACACTGTCTGTGTTTCCCAGCCTGACTCAGCTGTGTTGTGAATGCTGCTTGGGAGCTCTAGGTCTAAAAATGGAAATATGTATCAGTAATACAGCACTGGGAAATTATACGTGTAAGTTATGCGCCAAACAAAAGCATTCAAACTATCCAATTATTCACTTGCATCATATGCATACATGTTTTATCTAACTGCTCAGCTAGTACTACACTGACATGTTTAAATGCTGCATTTTTCTGTTTGAATGACATGACTGACAGGCGACAGACAAATTTGCCGGCAGGTTTTATAATGTGGTGAAGATTTTACTAATTTCGTGTCAAGCGTTTTCCTGCAGTTTACTCTGTTACCTCCGCTGAAACATTGAGTCCACTAATTGCCAGAAAATGAACAAATTGCACCATTTGATAATCAATTAATCATTTACATAATTCATCACGTAATAATACCTAACAGACAATGGTCAGACAATGCGAGCAGCTTCTTAGGAGCACGGGTTTACACTCACATTTTACTGTCTGACAGTAAGCGTCTGCCTGGTCAGCTAGAGGACATGTAAATGTTCTCTAACATGGTGATATTTGTCTTGTATCTGCTTTCTGTCACTTCTGTACATGTACATGTGTTCATTCACAGTTCTGCATACTGATTCAATGTTAAGATGCCATGTGGAAATGCCATCATTGCTTTTTTTGTTTGTTTGTTTTGTTGTTGTATTCTTACTTGATCACTGACATTTATCGAAACACTGGGTCAAGCTTAACATGCAAAGAATGAGAAAGATTTTGGGCCAATGATTTTTTTTTTTCTTTGCTGGGGTGTTATCGGCTGGCTGATAACCCCCGGGCCATTTTGTTTGTGTTGTTTTACAATCCCAGTGATATTGGCATGAATATGCAATAGTGCCTTCACAGCCATTATAGATCAGGGTTTGCCAACCTGTGGTTGTTCCCCTGCTTGACTCCAAAGATTACAAATGGGGGTAAAATATATCACGACCTCATCACGTTATGTGTTATATGTTAGCTAAAGCAAAGCATAATATATCATAATATGTGGCACCTAATGTAAAAGTACACTGTTGAATATCTTTCTGTTACCCTACAGGGCAATGTGCAGTGCAATCAGGCCTTCAATCAACAACAATCTGCTAAAACTGATTTTAACGGGCAGTGTGTAGGATTGAGTAGCATCCAGCAGTGCAGTTGCAGATTGCACCCCCTCGCCTCACCCTATCCTTTCTAGCCACAAAAAAGTATGAAAGGCCCTTTATTAGTTCGTCCATTCTGGACTAGTGTAGAAACATGGCGACTGTTGATGTTTAAGTTCATTTTAAGGTAACAAAAACAAACTATTCTTATTTTCAGGTAATAAAAACATAGTTATGAATATTATGTTCCATTTCTGCCATGTTCTGTAAATAGAGCCCCCGAAATCTTACACACTGGATCTTTGATAGATTAATGTCTCTCTAAAATATCTCTAAGATTTTACACAGTACAGGGTTTCAGCTGATGTCCAAATACTCTTGTAGTTTTGCACAAGTTAAACTGTCACTTTATTTTGGCTCATGCCCATTCACTCTTTGGACTCTGTAGATGAGAACGAGGAAGCAGCAGCAGCGCAGTGAGCCCACTGGATGAGTGTCGTAAAGCTCAGTGAAGGAAGTGATAATGCCAAAACAAAAAGATGTGTAGTTCGTCTACAAATCTAATGTCTATTTAGGAACAATACATCATAGGTTCATTTCAACTCAGGAGTCCTGTGGATATTTGTTTTGTGTATTATCAGTAACATCTGGATGGGTTCTCACCATCTGGACATGCAAACATAATTCCTTTCAACATTTTTGTCTATACACCATTTTGTTTCTATTCAAAGAAATAAACTTAATTACTGTGTTCTGTGTTTTCACCAAGAACAGATTCTTCCGCCTGCTTCCACTGTTAAAAAATGTCTGCTGATAATTATTATTATTGCTCACTTGGCCAGGCACAAACTTTGTTTTCATCTGAGGTTCTGATGAAGAATAAACTCAAATGGGTCAAATGCCAAAATGTCCTGGTTTGATTGATTTATTTGATATTTGTACTAGACTGTTAGACCTTTTTATGTTAGGTTTGCTAATGTTTTTCTCTCTGGTTTTACTGTCTGTTGCTCTGTCACGCTGTCCGTGGATCAGACTGTCCTTTAACAGCAACATCAACCTCTATTTCTGTCTGCAACCACAGTTGTGACGACAGTTTTGTGTCAGCAGGGGTCATGAGTGCACTGCAAGAGACAAATCCACATAACCTTGTTTTGAACAATACAAAAGAAGGTGAACAAGGTGGAACAACACAAATGCTGTGTATTACAGGCAGTCAGAGACAAAGGTAATATTACCACCTTAATATTAGTTAGAGGTTAAATTATGAATGGAGATTATTATTATATTAAAAATTATGTTTTCACACTAATGGCTTTATTTTCCTTTATTACTCAATACATTAATATTGTTGGTATTACTAGTAGTAGTATTAGTAGGAATGTTGGTAGTAGTTCTTGCTTATGTTAAGGATTGCATACAAGGATATACATTTTATAAGTGTTTTTTGACCCATGTAATGAACTTAAGTACAATTTTTGAGGTAATTAGACTTACATATTTTTATAATTCTGCTACTTTATACCAAAAGTCTGCTACATTTCAGAGGGAACTTACTCGTCTACATTTATATTGAAGTTTTATTTACTTTAAGTACGTTTTGATGGCACTTTTATTTCAATAACAAACCTTGAATTTAGGACTTGTAATGGGGTATTTTTATACTGAGTAGTTAATAGAGGATCTGAATATTTCCTCCACTGCCACAGTATTTTGTTGTGTCCGATGAACGCAATCGCCTGTGTGAAAATATGTCTGCTAAGTAAATTAAACAAATTATAGCATCGCGAACTCATTGGCTCGTGCTGCTCGAAGCTCCGCCTCTGAACGCTGACCTAGCGCGTGACAGCCAAAGGAAACCCGGGTAACATACACTGACCCAACGGCGGGTGCTGCGCGTGCTGACGTGCTGCCTTGTGTCTGTCTCAGAAGGTTTGTTTGGGAAGTTCACCGGGCTGTCGCTGATGGAGACCAGACAACAAGGTGAGTCAGTGTCGGTTCTTTTATTTTTCAGACAGAAAAGAGTTAAAAAGAAGTCGCTGTTTGTTTTCTGCTGATCTGATAATAGGCTGAACTTGAATGTAGGCTGCACACGGCTCTATTTGGAGGGTGATGGTGGAATAGTTTGAATCAGAAAAGACAGGAAAAATCCAAATATATATCATGACTATTTAGGACTGATAAGTTGTGTATGTATGGAAAGCCAGCCGGTTCAAATATACATGACTTCAAAACATTAACAACAAATGGTGAGTCACAAGTTCCCATTGGATGATGAACACTGGGGTTAAACCATTGCTGTAAGCCTGGGGGTTACCACTATTTAACATACTAACTTAATGTCCATTAGGCCTATTTTGTGTGTGTATATATATATGTGTGTGAAAAATAATAAGTCATAGGAATAAAACAATTTTACTTGGTGGAGTGCTGGGGATGAATTAAAAGCAGAGACTGTCATTATTTTACCACAGCATCAAGATGAATAGTATATTCTAATGTGTCCCCTGCTGGTTATAACTAAGTTAAATTAAAATGCACAAAAACAAAAGGAGTTAATGTTCGTATAGTCATATTCATTAAAATTGTCTGTATCCTAAACCTACGGAAGCCCTAAGGATCGATGCATTCATATGTTTTGTTTCCTTCGTTTTCTTGTGATAATGAGTAAATTTGATTTGTTTTCTCAAGATAAGAGATAATTTTGGTGAGATCTTGAGATAATGAGACTTTGTTTTCCCAAGATAAGGAGACGGAGGAAATAAGATGTTTGAGTGCATGACCTCTTAGGGCTTCTGTATAAACCAACATTGAGCTAGTACACCAGCTGCTCATGTTTTTAATGATAGAAAACAAAATAAAAAGTGTTATAGCTTAAATGTCGCCGTTGTGTTTGTTGCAGAGCAACAGAGGCAGTTTTATCTCAACAAAAATAATTAAGTCATAAATTTCTAATATTTTATCTTTATAGCCAACACAACACAAAGAAGAAAGAAGAAGAAAGAAAAGGACAACGAAATATGAGGGTCCTTAGCATGTTAAATAGTGGTAACCCCCAGGCTTACGGAAATGGTTTAAACCTAGTGTTCAGCTAATAGGAACACTCCCCAGTTTAAACTGAACAAATGCCAAGTGGCTCAGTATTATGTGAAATTAATCACGCGTTTTTAACGTGTTGTTAGCATGTTATCATGTCAAGTCATGTATATTTGAACTGGTTGGCTTTCCATAGTTGCAGCCTATTTGCAGCATGTGCTCATAAAGTATAGCACACTTTAAACAGTCATGTGTCATTTCTGTTATGCAGCACAATGTTCATAAAATGTTGTTTTTGTGTACAAACTCTCCCTTCACATGCTTCCTTCTTGGCCATCTTTTTCTGAGGAGATCTTTGTTGCTGTTGGTGCTTTAAATAAACACATATCCACACATGAAGCTCGAGACATGCTCAGATATACAGTTGGCGAGTGTGCTGCAGGTTTGTGTTACTGTTCATTCAAGACATCATGGAAACTCCAAACCGAATGAAGTCTTGCAGCTGGATAATGTTTCCTGGATCGGAGGCTATCTGGTGGTCTAATGCACGAGCTCTCAGTTATTTCTTGTATTTGCAGAAGATCAGCAATGTGCCAGTTTTCTATTGATCTGTGAAATCAGTTTAATCGCTCTGGTTTGCACACGTGGTTTCCGGCACTCGCTTTGAAGATGCAAAAATCCAGATAAAAGTGAAAGCTTTATTCCAAGTTTTGTTTTTATATTAACAAGTGAGTGCTATACATGTCTCAATTAAAAAGTGTAATATATACGTATGCGCTATTGGTGTATCTGGCTTTGAAGGACACAAAACCCTTTAATGTTGTCGGATTTTGTTCTCCAAAGAAAGTGTAATAAGTGTACTGTGTTAGCGCCGACAGTGACAGGCATTGAGAATTCTTACTGCCGTTTGATTCAGCTGCTGTTTACTGAGGAATGGAAATTTCAGGAGCTAATCAAGCAGGTTCAGTGACTCCCACATCCGTATGAAGGTGTTTGTTTATACAGGTAGTTAATTGCATTCCTCTGCATTCAAGGTCTGAATGTGTACCTCGCTGGGAGTCAGCAGGGTAAAAAGCAATTCTCCCATGAAACTCGGTAAACATGATTCGCATTTCTAATGGACAGTTCAAAGTTTTATAATCCACCTAACAGCTGTTTCAACAGATCTACAAAGTGTATGTAAAAAATGTCTTATACAGTATGTACAGTAATGTTGCTGTTCGGCTGTACTGCAGGCAACTTCTCCTCCAGTTTAGCTTCAATTGATTTTGCAGCCATATGACCATCCCCAGGCCTCTGATTTAGCGTAGCCACATGACCGGTGGGCCAAATGGGAGTCTTGTGACCGAAGGTATTCCACCCCAGGAAAAAAGAAAGGGGGGAGAGAAACAGAGAAAGGAGGGTAAAGAAGGAGAGTGTTAAAAACGGCAATCCCGACACCCTGTGAATTCAATCACATAACGGGTGCTACTACTTATCGTCATACTTTATCCTGCAAAGTCACTCATCACCTGCTTTGATCTGCTAAAATGATGTTTCATCAGCAGAAGTGTAGTGATACTTGCAGCTAAATGTGGCCCGGCTGAAATATGAGCTCCAGATCTTAAGACAACAAAGGTTCTTTGGAGTCCGTAACACCGTGTTTCTTTGAAAAGCTGTAAATCTGATGCTTGACTGATATTGTCGCGAAGCTTGTCACTCTTCATGTTTAGGTTTTCCACTGAAATCTGTGACCTTTCCCTCTAAAAGTCAGTCAGTCAAACCAGAAGGAAATCACTGTTAGCGTAACACTGCTGGTTCGCTTCTTCCTGGAGTGTGGTGTAATGAGATTTCGTCAGTAACCAGAGAACTTTGATTGCTCAATAAGCTTGGATATCCTTGCTGAATTGTTTTTAAAATTACAAAGATCTCATTGTTAGCTCTGTCTGGCACAGATTCGCTCTGTGACATGTCATTTTGAATAGCAAGAATCAAGTATATCCTGTTTAAATGGCTCCAAAAACTTCAGATCTGGGCCACAAAAGGTGAAAAGTCATATTTCCTGTTCCTGTGCAAATGCAGACTCAAATAAGCTGCCTACATCAACTCCTGTAACGAAAAAAGACCTCATTATTATCAAGTTACTGACAGGGCCGGGATGGACACTGGAGAATCACCAAATCTCCCAAGAAGGGTGACGTGTGTGTGTGTTTGTGCATGTGTATATAACCCGTTTTCTTATCTCCTCCCGCCTCGCTGCCTTGCTCTGCTGCAGAGTTGTACTCTAGTGTTCTGAGTGATGCAGTGGTGGACTGGGGCGGCATGGGTCCTGGAGAGGAATGGGTAAACTCAGCCACACACGAGGGAGAGCAGGGTA
The DNA here is from genome assembly GCA_033000465.1 of Sciaenops ocellatus. Lineage (NCBI taxonomy): Eukaryota > Metazoa > Chordata > Actinopteri > Sciaenidae > Sciaenops > Sciaenops ocellatus. The sequence continues at coordinate 11,051,303 of CP136886.1, forward strand.
AGACTCAACTCTCCCAGATAGAAGAGAAACCAACATGTAAATCCACACTGAATCACGTGCTGCTGCGCACATATTGCATCACAGGAAGTGACGTCAAAGCACAAGCGTTTTCCCTGTGACATCACTGAAATGATATCACTGATTGAGGTGTTTGAAGGTGTGCAGCAGCCATTTTCTTACATGTGTGATGCAGTGTGGATTTAGCTAGTAATAGTCAGGAGAGTGGGTGAGCGTGGTCTGAGTGGGTACATTTCATTTAGACGACTTGGAGGACAGCAAGGCTGCGATCAGATTGATTATAAATAAAATATAGAGTGTCATTCCACTAACCTGAGGTTGTTAAACTAAGATAAATGTTTAATGATGATTATTTTTTATTGTTTATTGTTATTAATCATTTCGAGACACAGCCATTTTAGCTTGACTCAAAAGATTAAATAGGTCCTATTGATCAACTTATTCACTAACCCCTTCAGCTTTAGGCTGTATTCAGACAGAATTAGGCGCTTCAGCGACGTAACCGCTGTGAAACAATCAGGAAATAACTTTATTATGCTGATTAACCGGCTTTATTGATGCCGGCGCTCGCTCACTCTCATTCACTGTCTGTGTCACTCGACCAGTGCCTGCTCCCCGTCCATTGGACACAAAACAAATTAAACTTCTTCATGTCACTATTTTGCAGCGTAAATTGCGAGCCAGAAACAGATTTAGAAGCTAGGTACATGAAATAAGCAGAGCCAGTACACAACAGGTATCAATCCACCTGGATAGTCTCAATTTCAGAAATTTCAGACTGACTGTGGAGGTTTGACCGGTCTGATTCTCTGATTGGTGGCTGCGTTTTTCCTAAAGTTGGATCTGACTCAACTTCTCCGCCACAGGTCACTGCAGTTTTTGGGAACAGCCCTGCGGCCTCCACAGCCGCAGCCAAAACTGACTACCCCCATTCAAATGAATGGAAACACCTGTGTTTTCACTGCAGTGCCAGATTTTGTCTGAATGCAACTCAACTTTGAAAAACGTTCAGGGTTGGCATCAACCAAAACACAAATCTAAATACAGCTTGATATTTGATACTTAGACATATTTTAACTGTGGATTTCAAGTAATAATTCACGTATAGGATGCATTAGTTAAATGTGTGTAAAATGTGTGTTTGCTTACATTGTCAGATAAATAACAGTATAAATGTGTCCTATATAATTAGATGCATAAATATGCTGTTTGGCGCAGGGTCCCTCGGCTGCACAGCCACAGAATTAGCTAATAATCCACAACTAGCCTTAGCTGATATTGTATTTTAGTGGCAGCAGCATGAGATTTTTAGTGCCACATAGAATAAAATTAGCATATTGTAGCTGTGGGAGTTGATAGGGTTTTTTTTCTCAGTACCAAATGATTCATTCAGTTCTGTGCCAGGAGCTGAGAGTATCTCTTTTAAAACTCACTAACCAGGTGGCACTCTGATCTGTGAACAGAAGCTTCCTGTATGCTGAAATCTCAAGGCCAGTTTCAAATGGCTCATCGTCAGACTTTGCAATTTTTTTTGTCAGTTAAGCTAAAACAATAAAAGCAGACTCATCACTTTCGAAATAAGATGAATCAAGAACTTTCTGCTTTGTCCAAGTCTACTGAAATATATTCAGTTGTTACTTTCCTCAGGTTTGAATCAGGCTGTGCATTTTTATCAGTTAAGAGCAGCTCAAATGGTGAAGATATGGCTCCAGTGGCACAAAATAGGGGAAACCTGACAGAATGGGGTAAAGCTTCACCTTCAGGGGACGATCATCAGGGCCAGACATCAACGTCCCACTCTGACATCTGGGACATGTCCACCACTTGGGATATGCAACTAGACAGCACAGGTGAAGAGGGACGTAGAGGAGAGGCTGTAGTGTAGACGGTCTTTCACTTTGGTTGACCATATACTTCTCATCATTATATAACTGACCTCTGCAGCCACACCGGGGCCACTGAGGTCAAGTCCTTTGTGTTTAATCAGGTAATTTGGAGCAGCACAAAGGAAATTAAATGGAATAATTTGGTAGATTATAGGCAGATTCAAGTATTGTTACACTTGATATTTTGAACTTTGACTATAGTTAGACATTAAACAAGTAAGTACAACTTAGTTTTCCTCCACTATGATTCTAGTCTTGGCCGTGTGGACATTCACTTCGCTTTCATGAAAAGCGTCCACCTCAGCCACAGGGATCTAAAAAGTCTGACTGTCCGGCTGCTGTGCGATGTAGTCAGAAATAGCTCCCTGCTATAGAGAGGCCTGCCTTGTACTGGTGCATGCTGTGCTTGAGTTTAACGCTGTAAGCTACACTTTAGTGAAGTATGTGTGTGAGTGTGTTTGCTCTGTGTAGTTTCATTTAGTCTTAGATTTTAAAGCACTGAACTGTTAACAGAGTTTTGTTATAGCAGTGGACAGTATACCAATTTTTGTCTTTACTAAAACTACTCTGTCCTCACCTGTCTTCTAATGCTGCCACATTAAGAGAGAGGACGCCTCACAGCAGGTACAGTAATCCTTTTTGTTTCTGTTGTCAAAACTGTGTTCAGTTCATATGTAAAACTTTCACAGGTCCACTACGAACACATTGACATAATTACCTTCATGTGTTTGCCTTTCTGTGTTTACCCGGACATCCTGCTGTTGCTTGGTGCTGTGTGGTAGCTGTCTGTCCTGATTTGCCTTCCACAAATATGTAAATCAATACAAGGCTATTCAGATGGAAAATCGGTTGCTCTTGTTCTATTTTTAGTCTTTCTCCATGATGATCTCTATGCAGAATATTGTTATTTAGGAAATTATGAAGGAAGAAAGTACTCTGAAACGTGGTAGTGGGTTCAGTCTATTTCTGCTGCATATATAAGAGTCAGCTGAAGACTGTTTTCTAAATCTGAAGAAAGATCTTTTCTATATAAAACTCCATAGCCCACAAACCTTTAGAAATATTCTTTTATATACGTATACATATACACATATACATAACAGCTAGTTCAGACCAAGTAATCGGATTGGAAAAGAGTTGTTCCTTGAGTGCTGATATAGAGCATCACTGGGACTTTTAACTGCATGTATCATTCCACTTAACAGGCGTTCTGAAAACTTACATTAACAGTCGTCATCGTCTTAGATTGTAACAAACTTTGCACCACAAAGATGAACATAATTCTACAAGTAGTTTAAACACACACAATGGGCAACCACAAACTGGATCAGCCACTGTCAGTAATCAATAACAGACTCTAATTTCACTGGTTGCATACATGATACAAAGCAGCTGGCCTGTGGTAACATGTAGACCTACACAAAGTCGCTTGCTGAGCTAGTGAGCTAGAGCCAAATAAATTATTAAATGAACAAAGAAACAAATGATAATCTGTTGTCACTTAGTAATGTTGACTAATAAATGACGCTTTTGGAACTGTTGTGTAAAAGTAATATCACATGAGAGGTCATGATGTTATAATGAATATCAGCACGGCTGTGATTATCTACGACCGAACCATCAATCAAGCCGTGCTGATATTCAGTTGATACTGCTTAAATATTTTATTATGCCAATGATGATCATGAGCTGTCATACTCCTTTTTTATATATAGGGAAAAGGTGCCAAGGCAAAACATTTGTTTAATTATTCTTCATGACTTAATAAGTAAAAGATCTCCTGATTTATTCGCACTGTAACGCACTAAAGTCCAATATTGCAACTTTAAATTCTGTTCTCAGTCTGTTCTCAGAAACAGCATCATGTTTGTGTGTGTGTGTGTGTGTGTGTGTGTGTGTGTGTCTGTCATCAGAGTTAAAGCAAGATAATCCACATCAGTTAATCCAGATTAGAGCACCACAGGATGCAGCCACAGATTACATAACTGTCAGACAGACAGATATGTTGACTCAGACATAGAAGTTGGCAGACAGTTCATAGCACACAGACAAACAAATCAGTAAAGTTCAGAAGCATTTACTTCCTCTAGAACTCCCCAGAACGTGTGTGTGTGTATAGTTTGCGTTGTTTATTTGTTTAGATCACACACGCTTGGTGTCGATTGCCTTTACTTCCAGTAATTGGTACAGGAGGTGTGGTTGTGGTCGCACCTTATTTTAACATGTGTACTTGGTGACATGAATTTGGACAAAGAGGATGGCAGGCTCCGGTATTTTCTGTTGACCGTGTCACTATATATTATCACGTTTCACTTATTATCACATTGCATATCATATCGCATAGTTTAGTTCATCACGTTATGCCTATTTCAGTTTATTGTTATGTTTTTTATCATAAAAATTACAATGTGGACTTTTCTTTTTGACTAACGTGTCACAGTAGGAGCCGTCTCAGCCTCTTAGTGGCCATTTTAATGGAAAGTTGATAGATTTATTTGGCAGATGCTTTTGTCTGGAACAACATACAATAAGGACCATAGGGACAAGAACTAGTCACAATTCATAACTGATTTCAGGAGCTGCTGCAGATTTTTCAGGGTTTTTTTAGCATCTTACTATGACTGATGGAAGAGAGACCACAGTCTCTTTTAAATCTAATTACTAATTTCATTCACAGATATTTCTTTACTCTCTCTTCTTTTCTGTTTGTGTGTGTCTGTTTCATTCAGGGTTTCTGGACTCTGAGCCACTAAGGGAGGCTGATGAGGATTTTGCGTCGGAAGTCAACTTAAGCAACTCCATCATGACTGAAGAGGAGAGAGAGGAGATTCAACAAGAACTAGCTAAAGTGTGTTCCCACACGCATGTTCTCAGGCTTGGAAAGTAGCTGTAAAGCAGCTCTTTTTGACCTTTTTTGTGTTATTTGTCCAGCTGGAAGAGGAGATCAGCACGTTGAAGCAGGTTTTGTCGTCCAAAGAGAAGCAACACGCAGACCTCAGACAGAAACTGGGCATCAGTCCTCTGAGTGAGCTCAAAAACAACTTCAGCAGAGGCTGGTACGACATGCAGACCTCCACAGCGTAAGTTAGCATGTTTAACTGAGTTAAAGTGAAGGGGAGAAAGTGTGTGTGTGTTTGTGTGCACATGACTGGCTTTCCTGTTTGCTGTCAACATAGATGCCCTTTACAGGATTCACACACACACTGAGCAGGTAGTTGTCTTTTTAAGAGCCAATGTCTGATAAACAAAGATATCGGCAACCCAATTAAAAAAAACATAACCCTGCGCTCCTGGCTGCAGATTATGTGTGTGTTTGTTATCTTTGTTGCGCTCGGTGTAACAGACATCATAAACCTAATTAAAAACACATCAAATGGCTACTTGATGCTAAAGGCTATCGTCGGCACACGATTAGCTGAACATTTCCCAATCAAATTCAACCTTCTCTAAAATGACCCTGGCAATAATATCTCAAAATATTGCCTGATTTTACAGATGAAAAAACCTGATTTTTGATGCATTATCAAGAGTGAAATACATCCGTAATGTTCCTCTAAATCAATCAATAATCAACATTTGTAGCGTGCGGAGAAATAACCTAATTTTCTCGTCAGCTGTGAGCTCTTACCAAACACCAAGAGACAGAGAAGAGCAAGGGGATCGTCTCCAGAGGCCTCGCTTCTTATCCAGTTACACTTCAACCCGAAGATCACTTTACACACACAGCCGCCGTCCTCATGTATAATGAACCAGTGTGACCCCAGGAGAATAAGATCAGCGGGAAACTGGATAACACAAGATGTGTTGAAGTTGCAGTCCCGTTATGCAAATGTAAACACCACCAAACAAAAATTCAGCTCAAATTTATATCGTCCAAAAAAAACAAAAACAAATTTTGGACTCAGTTTTCAAGGTTATCAAGGAGGATCAAGAGAGTATTTTGCACAGATAAAGTGGTTGTGGCTTTGTTGGGCAGTTCAATGTCAGCAGATTGTCTGTGTGAAGCGGTTTATCTTAAAGGAAATGAGTGTGTTGTGGAAAATCGTTTAAAGGCCAGCTGTTTAAAATGAAACCACCAGACGAAATGCACTAAGTGATAATTAAGACGATGCCAAAGCATTTTGAAACGGATTTTATTGCCTGTGAGCAGTGAAAATTGATCAATTCAAATTCAACAGTCGGCCAAATCACCCCAAGGCACTTTAATCTGATGACCCCATTTGTTCTCTGTGTTTGTCCCCCTTCAAAGCGTTTGTATACATTCGTGTGCACGTGTTTTAATTGAAACATGAGCGCTCAGTGCACAGATGTGTGTAGTGATGACATCATTTTGACTTTGTGTCTCAGCTTTAAGAAGACATCAGAGACGCTGTCCACGGCAGGACAGAAAACCACAGCAGCCTTCAGCACACTGGGGAGCGCCATCACCAGGAAGTTCGAGGACATGAGGTACACAGTGATGTCACATCTGATTATTTAGTGCACTCTGACACCGAGTTCAAACTTTACGCGTCTCGCCTGCCAACCAGTTGTAACCAATGTCAACAGTCTGTCTGTCCTTCTGTGTTTATTAATACTATCATGCAAATTCTGTAGTGAAGCTGGACATGTGTCTCATGCGTGCCATCATAAATGTCCATCATCAACACAATTGCATATCCACGGCTGTAATAACCCAGCCTACCCATTCCTCCACTTCTATCCAGTCCCAGTTTATTTGTGCAATCCATCACCGTGTCTGAGCGAGCGAGAGGAGCTCTGTCTCTTGCTCCGTCCACCTCAGGGGGAAGTTGTGATTATGTAAGCCCACATTAAGCTGCTTTCTGTGTGGGGGAGAGCGAGCTAAAGGGCCCAGAGGCAAAGTCTGTCCTCCTCGGTCACTCTTTATTTCTGTCTCTTTGCCTCTCTGTCACCCCCTCGTTGCTCTTTGTTTGAGAAGCGGGAAAAGTCAACACAAAGCGTGTGAGCCCACATTGTTCCTCGTGTAAATAAATAAAGCGTTTGTGTGTACGACGACAGGAGAGAGCTAGAGAATGTGGGCCTTCAGGTAAGTGCAGGAGAAAACACAAGAAAAGCTTCCTGAGGTCAAGAAACAAAGCTGATTGGAAGAAACTGCAGAATTAATGACACCTACCATCGTGTGTATACACATATGCAACACTTTAGCAAAATGTGTTCATTCATAACAAAGCGTACCAGGAAGAAGGTTTTAAAAATGGCATATCTCCTGTGGAGACTGTAATGTGCTGACAGTAGCAACATTAAAAACAAATGAGGTGTTGGTGCTTCTGGGTACACTGCAGCTTATATATTTTTAGAGTGCAGAGAGAAAACAATGTATTATCTTTGATTATTCCAGCATGGTTGGACTAGAGTTACTGTTCCCTCGAAGGTATGTTCCTGTGGTTTAGTGCTCATGGTGTGCACATACAGTAAGCATGTTTGTATTTTTTGCTGTGGCCGTGTTTGAGGTGAGTTTTTGCATGTTATCAGTCAGAAATATTTCAAACGTATGTTCTCTAAAGTTGTATTCTCGAGGGATACAGCATATCACAGCTTATATCTGACCCACTATCTTGTCATGTATGTAGTTTTTGTCCTGTAACACTGACTAATAATTCACTGTGATAATTCTCATTATATGAGCAACAAAGAAACACCCATCCATCCATTTTCCATAACCGCTTATCCTTATTAAGGTCGTGGGGTGCTGGAGCCGATCCCAGCTCACATTGGGCGAGAGGCCAGTTCATCACAGGGCTGAAACATAGAGACAAACACTCTTACACGTTTACATTCACACCTATGGCCAATTTAGAGTCACTAATTAACCTGCATGTCTTTGGACTGTGGCAGAAAGGCCGCAGCTGACTGGAGGGTTCAAACCACTGCACCTATCAGGAGCAGCACGATAGAAATATGTTATCAACAAAAATATGCATCACTTTGAAGTAGATAGGAGCAATCTATCTGTTACAATATGCAGGACAAGGTAACAGAAAGGCTGATTTTCTTCCTTGAAAAATGAAATTCTGCTTGTGTTTCTCACTTTCTTTTTCTCTTTCTTCAAAACAATATTTATTTGTATTTTTGTGCAGTTAAAAATCAAATTTTCCACCATGTGGACAGTGTTTCTTTACCACCACATATTTCTCTTTTAACAACAAACTCTCCAACTCAAACCTTTTATTCTTGTATCAGCTATGTGTGTGTGTGCGTGTGTGTGTGATCACATGAATATTTGGTTTGTGTACAAAATGTTCGCTAATCACTGACTAAATTGACTCAGGGTTTCCTTTTGGTGTGAGTGTGGATAAGATTGTGTTTTTGTGTGTTTGTAATGTTTAACTTTAGTGGATCATTTTCATTTTGTTAGCGTGTCTGTGTACACACGAGATAAAGTGTACTTCAGCACAATCTGGTTCCCACAGCAGCGAACGTTGAGAACAGTTAATTAACTATTCACAAATGTTCTACTAAAGTGAAACAGTGTGACTATAAAGGCCTGTCAAAGTATCTTAAAATGTTTTCCCTCTTCCACCATGCTCCCCAAGGTCCAACTCTATAGGGTAAGAACCACACAGCTGATTATGTCACGTTAGTCACATTAGTGACGAAGGAGTCTTAGGCGGCATTCAGACAGGATCAGGCCCTGCAGTGAATCGCTGCAGGGTTGTATGGCAGTGTGTAGGTGGATGAGGGAGGTGAGGGGGGTCTGCAGGCGTTGTGTCTATTCGTGCTGCACGTAATTGCTGTAAAACAATCAGGAAATAACTTTTTATTTCACTCATTAACCGACTTTCTTGATGCCAGCGCCCCCTCACTCTCATTCACTGTCTATTTCACTCAACCAGTGCTCTCTCTCTCTTAAACCACCGGACACAAGCCAAATTAAATTTCTTCGTGTCGCTATTTTGCAGCATTAACTGGAAGCCAGACACAGATACAGAAGCTAGTACATGAAATAAACAAAGCCAGATCACAACAGGTAGAGCTTCATAGTTTAGTCCATGAATCCACCTGGATAGTCTGTTTGCCCGATCTGAGTGTCTGACTGGCGGCCGCAGCGTGTCGTCAAGCTGCGTTTTTCCAGAAGTTGGTAGGTCGCTGCATTTTTTTTGTCCGACACCCCAAACGCCAACACACTACCCCCACTCATATGAATGGAACACACCTGCGTTTTTGCTGCAGCGCTGAATTCAGTCTAAATGCGGCCTTAAGCAGCGAGTCTTAACGCAGATCTCAGTCAGACCAGCTGACAGCACGAACTGGTTGGTACAGTATGGACTCAAAACAGTCAGCTGAGTCTGGTTGAGTAAATGCTGCTTCCGTGCTGGTCTGCAGTCGTCAGTCAGGTGGTTCTCAGAATCCGATCTAATTGATTTTAGTCTCTGATGATAAACAAATCATCTCAATGAATCATGTGAACGAGGGGACATGAACTGCCCCGCGTCATCCTCGTTGGAAGGAAAATGCTAAAGCTAAGCTAATACACACTGAGAGTGATTTAAGACCATGCAGTGTAGAGCAGTTATTGATTTTATTGAACAGATAAAGATTAAAGATTTGCCGCTCTTTGTGATATCATACCATAGATGTATTATCCCACCCTTTACTCTCCATTTCATCTTTTAAGAGATACTCTGGGACTCTACATGAGCACAATATCAAAAGAAAACATAAAAAATATTTGGGCCACTTCAAATCTGGCTCTGGTGTGTGTGGTTGTGTTTGTGTGTGTGTGTAACCTGTGCTAATTATTAACTCCTCTCTCACCACGCTATCTGGGGACAGCTACTCTATCAGACACTCTATGAGCATGCCAACCATGAGGTAACCACACTGTGCTTGCTTTCTTTTGTGTGTCAGTTTATGTTTTGTCATTTTTTTGCCACAAAATTCAACCTTATTTTTATTTAAATGAATGTGTACTATGTGGGTATGACATTACTCAAACACCAGGCACAGTGCTACTTCAGTGTGTGTTTAAAGTGTTTAACGTGTTCTCCTACATTGACATTTATTTAATTAATGGTTGAGGGATTATAAGTTTTGATACCGAGAATGTTGGAAAAATATTGTTTTCAGTGCTCTTTACTACCGCCATTCGCTGAAGCACGTATGCCATTACAGTAAATACCTTTTATTATTAGAATAAATATATCCCAGAGGATGTAAATGCAATAATTTTAGCCGAAGTGACTTCACCCAGAAAGTATAGTAGCAAATCACTTTGTGGCAAAATAATAAAACAGATTTTCTGTCTTCCTTTTCTTTACAGAAACTCGCCCAGCTTCAAGTCTTTTGAGGAGAAAGTTGAGAATACAGTGTCTACTATCAAGGTAAACAGTGTGTGTGTGTGTGTATTATTAATTGATGACAGACGATATGTTAGCCTCTAAATTATTCAAGGCATTAAAAATGTCATATACAGTTTAATTCTAAAGCAGTTAGTATCAAAGAAACAACCTATATATTAAATATTGACTGTCACACTAATGAATAACATGTAAACTATGTTTTTTTTAGTAGTAAGCTGTGAAAGCCACGCAGAGAAACTGATCTGAACATTTTAAAATGTCAGTGAAGCCGAGCGAACCGACCAAACACTATAATCTGGGTGTAATTGCTAGCTTACACTCTTGACTCTTACAGCCTGTTGGTTTATTTATATGCACACTGATCCTGATGCAGTCTTAGCAGGAGCAGACCTCCATCCTTTGCAATAGCCACTGGTAAAGACCACCGTCTGATTTATGGGGCCATAGTGTGTACAGAGAGGTTAGAAAAAATGCTAAATTACTGCTTATACTCTCCTATTTTGTGACATTCAGTTTTAATATCATTTCAAGGATAACAGGAACTCTAATGGGAATTCAAGCACTTCTTCAGTTCATGAAACCTTCTTAAAACACTAAGACAAATGCTGTAAAAAGAGGTTCACATTAGTAGCTGAAAAGTTAACGTTTGGGCTTTGTTTTTTGAAACGTTTATCACCACTTGTGTCTGATAGGAAAAGTCTGCCACCTTAAGTTTATTCAGCAGCAGTGCAGCCCCATCTAAAGAATGATCCAGTGATGACAGCAGAGCATTGTCTTCTACATTTTTCACAGACAAAGGTTGGCGGTTCAGAGACCGGAGGCAGCTTTGAGGAAGTCCTCTCCTCTGCAGCGAATGCCAGCTCTCAGGACACACCCACTAACACCTTGACGGACAGCTCCGAGAGACCGCGTTAGAGCTGCATCCACACCACGAGGTGGGACTTCAACCAGGAACTCTTATCACTGCTGTATCAGAGCGCATATCTTACTCTAAGGCTCTGACTAAAATGTTACAGATTGCTTTTATTTGATCACACGTGTTAAGATGCAAACAATCCCATGTATGTGATGTAGTCTTCTAACACTTGGATGGAAGTTTCTGCAACTCCAAGTACTTAGACTTGATAGAAAATTGCTGCCAATTCTTGTTTGGACCAAATTTAGCCTAAATATTCTAAAGCAGCAGCTGTCTACCTTTTATTTTGAAAGATATGGACAGCCAACATCAGTGTGAAGCACATGTAAGTAGACGTGGTTGATCTTTTTGTTGGATAAGTCTCCTTCGTTGTGGTGGCCTCCAGAGGCCTCCAAACCATGCTGATGTTGGGTCAGATGAGGTTGAAGTGGAGAAGTGGTTAAAAAATAATGAAATGAAAGAAGGATGAGCAGATTCCCAGAACCAAAGCTGTTTATTTCTGCCCTGTATTTCTTCTGTAACTTGCGCTGAGGGTCTTGTGGTTTGGCTCATTTACTTTGTCATAATGAATGGAAAAACACAGCTGGAGTTTGTCACACACAAAATAAGAGGTTATGACCTCTTTCTTTTGCTATGTAAATTATACATAAATAGAAACAGCCATGTTGGCATCAAAACTCTGCATCACTTATAATATTCAGACCAAAAAAAAACCCCACAAAACTACATTTTAGCTTACTAAAAACACAATTTCTGCTACGTTTTCAAAGACCCACTAATTTTTACTAAAACGTTAGAGAAAATATGTTTAAAAATATGTAAACAACTCGAGTCAATGTGATCCACACAGAAGTCAGGTCATGGTGGCAGCAGGTTTAGCAGGACGTTCCAGTCGCCCCTCTCTAGGGCAACACTTTCTAGCTCCTCCTGGGGGTTCCAGACCAGATGAGCTATATGGTCCCTCCAGTAGGTTCTGGGTCTGCCCTGGGGTCTCCTACCAGTTGGACGTGCCCAGAACACCTCTAAAGGAAGGCGCCCAGAGGCCCCAGATTAGGATTGTCTTTTCAAAAATCTAATTTTTTTGCTGCTGACACTTTAGTGTGAGGCCTATTTAAATGCTGGATACATATTTAGTCTGTGCATTCACACTATAGAACAAGCTAATCTATGAGAAAAAAAAAAAAAATCACACTGTACGTGCAGTGCATTGGCCATGTTTAATGTACCGATAGAGTATTTTATTTTTTCATGACTGACACAATCTGATTGGTCACTTGGGACGATGAAGTCTGATGCTGGAGATGAAGAAACAGCTGCACTGTTTTACCTCAGTAAAGTGCTGAAGGTGAAAACATTTTAACCTGTAGAGATCCAGATTACGTAAACGTGTACCATTTATCAACGTTACCTGCCCTAAAAACGTAACATCTGAGTCAATAAAGATAGAAAATCTGATGCTGATTGCTGTGTAACTGATACAACATATATAACATTAATATAACATCACTCAGTAGCTGGATCATAGCTGTAATACAACCCTTGACTGTAATGTGACCCTGAAATCCAAGACATGCCGTTACTTACAGATCTGATTTTTAACTTCCTTTTGCAGAACTAACCTGTTTAATGCTGAAAGAAAAGTATGGAATTCATTTTTACTACTTATCTATGAAAAGGTTGGTGCCACAAAAGATTAAAAATCTGATTTTATGTTTTTAACTTTTCAAGTACGGTCTCTGTGGCCACTGCATAACTTTGCCATCAAAGCAATGTTCAGTTTTTATTCTATAATCTGTTTTGTGTTTCATTTTTCTCATCTTGTCTTTTTTTTTATTTTCTTTGGTTTGAGAAGATGCCTCTGGATCATTTCATGTTTAGTTCAGTCTGTCCGTGAAATGTATTTATTAAAATCCACATCATCCATCAAGTACTAAAAGAAAAACTTGTCTGACATATCACCAAATAACTGAGGTAATGCATGTTCTGTTATTGGAATTACAGTATAGATTTTACATTTGTATATTGTGTTGGGTTGAAATCAAATTGGACTCTGCACCAGTTAAAAGAGCTTTTTACAAAACTCTATAACACCCAAAGACATAACTGTGACGTTCATATAACATTGTGTTTAACATATTCATCTGTATTCATAAGATTAATCATACAGCATTATAAATAACTGTTTTTATGGCTGATGTATCGATATTAAAGATCGTTTAAACCAGACTAAATATCACAGACGACTGTTTTTACAATAAACGCTGAAAACTTTGACTGAACCTAACAAACAGTAATAAATGTAATAATGTGCAACTGAATGCAACACACTGAAAATAACACTGAATTCCTGAGTAAATCTACCGCATAATAACTAAAATATTCTGCATATTGTACATCAGAAAATACATTTTTTTTCTGATGGTTGCAGCACCGCTGTTTCATTTTTTAATGGATGGCCCTATAATGTAATACCTGCCAGATAATATATTTTAAAATGTAATAAAAATGGATTTATCAATGGCGTGAAAACAAACAATTAAATTGACATTTAATAGTTCCTCTCCACATAAGCAGTTTAATAAACAGTATCCATAAGGGGTACAAACATATTTTATTACGATTTAATTTGATTATATTTTGACGTTTTGCACTTGCGTATTATCTGGCAGTTTTTACATTAGTAGTTGTGATACCAGAAACAATAAAATATCCACCCAAAAAATGAGGAAATGTAGAAGTTAAGTTTTCCACACTCGCTCACATGATCCTGTTTCATGTTTGTGCATCCTCACACTTTATACAACAGTCCAGTAACTCTCTCCCTCCAAAGAGTTTGTGTTTGTCACAGTCAGGAGGAGGTGTGTGTAGTCGTACTTGCTGCACCGGTCGTCTGTGAGCGCCCAGAATCCTTTGTTTCATCCATTTTAGGCACACGACATCCTCTCTCTTCATTTAAAGAGCTGACGAGCTGGAGCACGTCTGGGTGGTGGAAACGACCTGAGAAAGAACGATGCGAGTGCTTCAAATTATTTGTCTTGACTGACATGACACATAATTTATATATTATGTATGTCTACACAACATGTCCATATTAGTTTTATATAACTTGAGACCTAAAGTAGCACAAAACATGAACAGTAATGTATGGTCAAAGAGCTTTGCATATTGAATTAGAGTCATCTGCATATGTACACACTGAATAAATAAAGATGGGGACAGTTTGCAGATGTACCATTGGTGGAGTCAAAGAACTCCTGCAGTCTTCCCGGTGTTCCCTCCAACTCCTCATACTCATGAGCCTGCAGGATCATCTCCAGGAGGTCAAACTGTTTCACCAACCTGGCCTCTGCACTGCTCTGGGTCTCATATTCCTGCACATAAGACAATAACACAATAAGTTTGTCTGCTATTAGATCAGTTTAACTTTCGTTCATAAGCTACAAACACGGCAGATGCACTTCATACCTCCCACAGTCCATAAATCTCCTGTTTGAGTCCCTCCGGCAGAAGACCTGAGAGATGTCTCATCGCTTCCTGAGAGGGAGGTGAGGAGGAGAAACTACATGAACCATCATCATCATCACCATCATCAGATCAATTTAACGTATCAGGAAGCCTTAACAGACTGATGTGTTGTGAGCGCCACTGGTCACTTGCCTCTTCTCGCCTGTGTTTCTCTGCTTTACTGATGTTGTCTGATGGGGCAATATCTCCCACAATGCACTCTGCCATGTCATGAACCAGCGCCAGCTTTATACATCTAAAGACAGAGAGGTAGAAAATGTATGAGCAGTACTGTGTAAGCACTGAGAAGTTGTTTTTAGGTCTGCGTACCAGTACCTGTCCTTGTCCACTGTGGGGTCAGTGATGGTCAGAGACATCATGGCCATGCGGTACATGTGATCTGATACGCTCTCTGGTTTCTTCACGTTCCTGTACACCCAGCCGGTCCTCGGAACCCTCTAATGTCAAACAACACAACACACAACTCATCACTGGCACAGAAGAGGTAATCTTACAATATAAGTGACCTATTCCAACAACTTAGGGAGACAGTTTGTGTTTGTAGAGGCTGACTTCACTGGACAAAATTATTAAATCATACTTGTTTGACAATTTAATCTTGTAATACATTAAATCAAGACGTTTTACTTTATGACAGAACAAAACATTTGAAAAGGTCATTATAAGGTCTGGGAAATTATGATAGACTCCATTTTGTATCGCAAACAATTAATCACTTAATTAGTAAATGGATTATTCGATGATCAATAAAGAAAATATGCACTGGTTGGAGTATTAGAGGGAAACACTGAAACTGCTAGGCAACATTTTGACATTAAAATCAACATTTTCATTTGATCCTAAATAAGGTTTGATGAAATTATTTGCAATGCAAATTACAATCACCGCACAGAGCCAACGCAGTATGTGTCTGTATAAAGCACACGATGAATAATAAAGAGTTTCCACCTTATAAACAGTGAGTACAACAGTCCAGTCAACAACAGCCTACAGACTGACACAGTCCCAACTAGTTTGTTGTTCATTTTTGGACAGAGAGTAAATCACCAGAGAAGTAGTCTGAGTCTCGGGAGAAGACTTACTTTAAGCTGCCCGATAAGTTTCATAAACTGCAGCATTTTACTCATGCCGGCTGCTGACTCCATGGTGGCCGCCATTGATGCCCGGTGTTTCGGTTTAAGCAGCGACCCTGTTAACCTGAGAGCGTCGGCCGAATGAGTCTGTGGTTGTCGTAAATACGACAACTGTTGAAACTGGTGTTGTCAAACAAGACACGAATCAGACGAGTCAGGTAGTTTCTGACATTGTAACGTCAATAAAAAGAAAAATAGCTACGTATCTTCCTGTTCTCTGCTGTCAGCTGTCGTAACTAGGACAACCGCAGACGCATTCGGCTGATTGTCCCCAGTTAACATGGTCGCTGGTTTAACCGAAACACCGGTAACCCGGATACAGAAAGACGTTTTTTACTGATGTAGTAGCCCAAAGCAGCCGCTAGGGGTCAGCAGATACAGCACAACGAGCCCGTGAAACGAGATACTAAATCTGCCCGGTTAGTGGATTAATTAAATTAATTGTGGCCTTTTTAATGTTTGCATCAAATAAATGTTTCGCTGTAAAATATTATGTCATCGCTTTGAACAAGGTATCGCAAATGTTTTTCTAAAAGTGCAGACATAACAAACTGTAGGTGGCAGTAAGGCAACAAGCGACAGTGTAAATCACACGAGGAAGAAGCTGTTGCACCGGAAGTCGGTGAGGCGGGAGATTAGAAGACGTAAACAAACTTTTTGTCGGCGTGTCGTTTGTTTGTCTTGTTTCACATCGACCAGCTACAAAAATGCTCAACAAGGCACCCAAACTGAAACATACGGTTAAAACGAAGATGAAGAGTAACACAAACGTGAGGCCGGCGTCGGAAGCAATGGTAAGGATTGCGATGTTACTGCTTTCTAAAGAGCTATTGTTTGTTTGTGGTTAACGTTAACTAGCCTCTGTTATTTGTTGTTCTCAGATTGAGCTCCTGACTCTGCTGTTTCTGAACAGCCTGGCTGAGGAGGCCAAGGCCAGAGCGTTTGAAGACAAATCTGCAACTATTAGAGCTCAACATCTCAAAGCGGTCTCCAAGGTTAGTTCAAACAGGACTCAAGTCATGGACTCGCAAAGGTTATTTAATGTTAACTCCATACTACTAACATATCTTACATTTACATTTAGTCATTTAGTCATTTATCTGACGCTTTTATCCAAAGCGACAAAGAGGGGTTCAGTATCTTGCCCAAGGACACTTCGACATGCAGACTGGAGGAGCCGGGGATCGAACCACCGATCATCTGATTAGTGGACGACCCCTTAATTTCTTATTTTCTACATTTAATATCTTTAATACACAAACAACAAACTTCAATAGCGTTATTTCAATGCCCTATTACATTACTAACTACTGATTAAGGCAAATTTCAAGTTCAAGTTTCAGGTTTATTTGTCATATGCAGGTAACACAGGGTCAACATTACAATGAAATGTGTTGGACGAGAGGAACCGGTCAGCTCAGCACTAAGAGCACTAAACAGTGTAATAAAAAAATACAGAAGAAAAATATAAAATATACTAAAATAGAATATGAAAAATATGTATGTGTTCTATACGTGTGTACAAGTATTGTGAAGTGTCACTGTATAAATGGTTATGAATAGACTATATAAATATATACAACAGTAATACCAGTGTTATCAATTATACTAATTAAGATCCCGTTCCATTCAGCTCAAACAGAGTCAGGGTGCTGCTGTGGTGCATTTTGGCTCACTGGAAAGTCTCTGCTGCAATAAATGGAACTGGACCTTAATTAATATCATTGGAAACACCTGTGTTGACCCTACTATTTCATGTCAACATGGCTGCTGTGCTGTGCTGTGCTGTGCAAAGGTCAATTGTTTACTTGATTACGAGGTCAATAAAATGCCTGTCACCACTTCTAGAACCCAAATGCAGTTATAAATCCAAAGAGATTCAGTTTGCTATTGCAGACTAAAGAAAACGTAGCAAAATATTCATATTTTAGAGGTAAAAACCGCTGAAATCTGGGGCAATAATAATAATTTATTAGCAGAACAGTTGATTAATTTCCTGTCAAGCGGCTTTGTAAATCTGGAAAAAATATTTTTTTTTTGTGCCATGTAACGTGACATCTAAACTAGTCACAAGTTTTTGAATACTAACTTTTTTTTGTTGAATCAGTTGTTTTACTGCTATGGTCTGCATATATTGCAATTGTGTCTCAGCCTTTTTTTTTCCCCCTCAAAATGATCCACTTCTTACATGTGTGTGATGTGTATAAATGGGCACCATTAGCAGCTCATATAATGTATGTTTTGCTTTTACAGTTAATGTGTTAAACAGCAGTAGACCATGATTTTGTAAAAATCCTTTTTAAATTCAGCAAATTTAGATGCCAACTACCAAAATCTCTGTATTATTAAAGGTTTGTTAGATTCTGATTTGAGTCTGAATAATGTTTGTTTAAATGCATTTAACTAGTTAAGACTGTTAAAAACACAGAATGTGTGTGTTCAGCATGTTGTCTGGTAGAGGTGCTCAATAAACATCATAAGGAAAGCAATTCAATTGTAATTCATTTTAAATTAAAATAAAAGTCCTGAACATTTTCTCCCTTAGGCTTTTCTCTCATTTATATTTCTAAACAGTAGAGCGCATTAGACTTTAAATTTAACCAAACATTACAGGATTGAGTCATTTATACATTTTTGTTGATATCTACAATTAACAATTATCAATGATATGTAGTAGTGCTTATTACTAATGATAATAATTATGTTTTGTTTAACATGTTTTTTTCTTTTTTTATAGAAAGTCCTGAAAAAAGCCCGAGGGTGAAGACAGTGAAGTTCATCATCATTGTCATTTTTTGAGCATTGTTGTAAAATCTTATTATGAATGACAGTAGCAATATTTTTGCTTTTTTATTATACATATTTTTTCTTCTGAAATGTTCTTTTGTGTGTTTTTTGTTCCGCCCTGTGTAAATAAATGTTTTCCTGTCAGTTTTTTGTTCTTTATTAATTTTTTAATCTTATTCATAATGTAGACTTCAAAGTCCCACAATACTAAACATAATGGCTTTCTCATATCAAATAAATAAACCAGACTTATTTACACATACGTTGATCTCAAAATGTGGACCGCTCAGAGTAGGTTAGTACTCCCAGCCCTCATCTCGCTCTCTATCATCCATCACTGTCAGTGTTTCTTACTGCATGCTTTATGGCCTCCTCGCTGAGCATGGGCTCAGCCTCCTCCCAAATTCCTCACTTCTTCACGCTACATAGATAATCTTGAATGCTGAGATGTTATCCAGCAGATTCCTTATCACCGCAGGGTTCCCCACAGTGAGCCTTTTGCCTTCTCAGGTGTGTGAGCGGTAAAAGGTCCTCTTGTTAAATTGTTTAATTATGCAGTATCTGCTAAATATTTATTGGAAACGATGGGTTGTCGCATTTTCAGCTTCAGCGGGTGGTAACCTAAAAGATGTATCACAGTGGACCTTTCCAGTTTTTTGGACAGTATACAAACGTAGGATGAAGTGATTTAACACTAAAGTGCAACTTCAGTGCATGCGTTTGAATTCTAGGTGTGTTAATGTGAACATGATTACAGGTATACGTACACATGGTTTAAATTTATCACAAGTTTTATTATTCACTTGGCTCTCTGTCTCTCTCTCTCTTTCTCCTTTGCGTGGTGTCCTCCATCTTTATCATCTTACTTCTCCCCATCTTTCTTTTTGGCAGTTAAGACATTCCTTGGCCTCTGATGGTTATTTTCTTCAAGAATCTGATCTGGCACCCCAGTGTGCATAGTCATGTCATGTTTATGTTCCCTGTCAGGTTGAGGAGGTGTTACAGGGTTTGTGGAGTCCAACCCTCCTGACCTTTGAACCCCTGGCACCTCTCAGTGCACTGCTATTCTCTCCTTGATTCTTACATTCTCATCACGGCCCTCTAACGTTGACATTTGCATATGTTTCACTATATCATGTCCTCCCTAAGTTTCCCGTCCTTGTTTGTGGCAATAGAGTTAAACTTCTTCACTTTCCTATTGGTGATGTGTACTTTGCCAGCACAGTCTTATCTGTAAATCTACTGCATGCAGATTGATGGATGATGCTGCTCTGCAGCAGCTGGCCACACATCCAAAGGCTCCATCGAGGTGTTATTTTATCTCATCTCATCATGTCTCCTCACTAGGTTTGCTCTTGTTCTTGAGGGATTTGAGAAACACAATTTTTTTTTCTCCCTCTGTCAAAATAAAGAAGCAGCAGACTCTGGTCCGGTGCATGTTCTGGTCTGAGCACCTGTTGACAATTTAAGCCAGCAGCCCTGTCCAGCTCCTCTATCTGGCTGTTTGTACTTTTTAACTCTGTCTCTCTCAGATAAATCAGCTTCAGTGTAAAATCCCACTGCAAAGCTCCTGCTGATTTTCCAGACAAGCTAAAAAAGCACGGCAGTCCATTTTGGCAGGGATGTTGTTATGATAACTTGCTGCGCCTTTCTTAATAAGGAGCACATGGTTTAACAGGTTTCAAGTGTGTCATTGTTTCTGTTCACATCTTTGCTTTGAGGGGGGATGTAATTTTAGTAACAACAATATGACATTCAGTATCCCCAAATTTGGCTCATTAGCAAATCTGGGGATTTTTGATTGTATAAGATTTGACAGGCACTGAAAGGATTATGGACTCAAGCAATGGGTCATGAATTGTAGAGGGAAACAGATTCCAGGAAGGAGATCACTTGAGAGTTCAAATCTGTTTTGGAGAAGTGGTGAAGAACCACAGAGTTCCCAAAACAGGCGATAATGCGCACAGGGGTGCCAAACAACAAATCCTCTGGAGGACTTGAGGCTTTCATCACCTTCCAGCCTTTTTGTGGGAATCATAGATCGTCTGTGACACCTCCAGCCCTCTAGTTTTGTTTTGTCGTTGGGAGGTAGTCAAATCATTCTGTGTTTTGGGTTGTTATTCCCAGAATCCTGTCTTCATGGGAAATATGCACAAGTGCCCAATCATGGCTCAAGTTGAACTAAATCTAAAAAGTGTGGTTAATATGCTAATTTTTTTTTCCTGCAGTTTATAGACACATTTTTGTTTACTGTCTTCTGTAACTGTGACTTCATCCAGCCTGTGTGAAAAGCCTTTGAAAAGCTGGTGTTGATGTGGTGACATGCTTCATAAAATGTGGTCATGCCTGACTGATTTAAATGAAAACAAATGATGATGATTTTGTTGTCATGGTAACACACTCACCATATTCACTTTTAGACTAAAGAGAGCGTATGATTTATTGTATGATGTGAGTAAAAGAGAGGTTTCTGTTCCTCTAAACAAGCTCTCCGATCAACCTACTGTGGTGCACGATTTATAGCAGTTTCATCTCTTTGAGTCTCGTATGATAACACTATGGCCACCGTCAGTGTAAAGAATGGACGTATGCGTATGTTATGCATGATGTCACTTGTAGGTTTCTGAGTTGTTTTGAAGTTCACAGTGTGGTGACTCTGGCCAGCACCATGGTGGCAGCCCTGCCTTTTCCGCCTTATCTAAAAATCACATAACATCTGGGTGCTCAAAAGAAACCACCTGTAACAGCACCCACCTGTCAATCAAAGCAGCCACGTGGTTAATGATGCATAACTTTACGGCTTAATATAATTTGAACAGGTGAGCTAAAAAAGAAAGTCAACCTCAGTACAGTTGTCACGAACGTGGAAATTAGCTATATAGACCAAAACTGTTTTTTGTACCAGGCTGTAAACATGTTTATTTCTGCTGTGAAGTTGGACATTTTAACATGGGGGCTTATGGAGACTGACTCGTTCTGGAGCCAGCCTCAAGTGGACGTTAGAGGAACTGCAGTTTTTGGCACTTCTGCACTGGCTTCACTTCACAGACACAGAGTGTCGGTGTAGTTGACTAAATAATGGACATAAAATCATTATTCTGCTCAAACAATATATTAATTATATTGTATTAGAAAGAATATTAATGTAGCTCTGAGCTATAGTTAATTGTCAAACAAATATTAAAATATGCTCATCAGACTTAACTTGTGTAAAATTCTGATTAAAAAGTTTTTAATCATGTTTTTTGTTTTTACAACAGCCTCATTAAAAATTCTCCTTCATGCGAATATGATTCAAATATCAGACACAAAATGTCTCCTTGACATAACTGAAAAATTCTTTCTAACCATAGGCGCACTGAACAAATAAAGTTTTCTAAATCATACTAATGTAAGGTGTTTATTGGACCACGGTTTGCTTCCAGTTGTGATGTCATGAAGACTCACTCATACATACACACCGTAAACTCGAATTTAAAGATCCAGTGTGTAGACTGGACCTGCAGACTGAAGGTCAATGATCCAAGTGAAGTAACAAAAAGCAAAACATAATTTTGAGTAGCGCAGTCCTTAAAAAGACACACATTGTAAAGCTTTAGTTCAGATGGAATGAGTAGGTGACAGATGAGCATTTCTAATAAGTTAAATAACCATGTAGAAATCTCACTATTTATACCATGTCTGTGAAAAGACTGTTTGATCATAGATCAGAAGGAGGGTCGTAAAGGAAGCGTATCACTGGAGAGGAGGTTGGGAGTGTGTGTGAGTGTGTGAGTGTGTGGGGAAGCAGGGACAACCCCACAGCAGCTTAACCAAACTTATATTAGATCTGCGTTGCGACTATCATATGATGGTTTCTCTTCATTTTGCGTTATTCATGGCGTTCTGCCGACTTGAGTAACCTCATGGAATGCACATGGGGTTTTTCCTTCAAGAAAACATTTAGCTCAACTCTGCACTCGTCTGCTCTCTTACACTAGACTGGAGTCTCTACATGAGTCCACTTGAAGGAATTCACAGACTTTTTTTTTTTTTTTTAAAGATGTGAGGGCAAGGTGTCATTGCCAAGTGGATCAATGTCGTGCTGAAGTAAGAAGGAAAATGCGGATACCCTCTTTAATTTGGATTCTGCACTTTATGAATCTTACAAAAGGCCTTGATAACGCAAAGATTCTGCGTAACAGACGTAAGTATTCAAGCATGACTTGTCAGCTACACCTCTCCAATACTGTTGTTACACATGGCTCATGTGAAATGTTTCTTATCTTTCCCCCATTGTTTCAGTAAGAGTAAAAGAGTAGACAGACACTACATATGGAGACAATAATTTTGTTCTTTCAGCTCTCAGGAAACAGTGTGGTCATAGATTTCCATTGGTTTTACCCTCTCGAACACTATGAATTTGAAAGCTTGGCTCCGTTTATTAGCTCTGATCTCATCAAAGCACAATGTCTGTAAAGGCTAAAACTCACTCAGCTCCCCCTCCACACACACACACACACATGCACATCCTTATATCCTTTTATTGTTTATCTACAGGTAGCACCCCCATGAGCAGACCCTGTCCGGCAGGTTGTGTCACATGCTCGGCCCTGAATGGCTGCCTGTCATGTAAACCTCGCCTCTTCTTCCATTTGGAGCTGGACGGGATGCGGCAGAGGGGCACCTGTCTGTCCTCCTGCCCCCGGGGTCACTATGGCATGCGCTCTCCACACATCAGTACCTGCACCAGTAGGTACCAATGAACATATGCAGGGAGTGGAGAACCGATGTTTAATCTTATTTTATCTAATTGTCTGTTACTTTTACTGTTTCATTGTGTTAAGCTGAACAACTACTCACTGTGAAATACCCCCTGAGTATAATACAAACTGATTTAAAGTCAGTGTTGAGAGAATAAAATAAACAAGAACATATTTTGGCACCATTTCCACTGGCCTGCAGGGTGCAAGGAGGACTGCGCTTCCTGTTTCAGTGAAAATTTCTGCACACATTGTCATCCGGGTCACTTCCTGTTCCAGGGTAAATGTGAAAACAACTGTCCGAACGGGCTGACAGCAAACGCAGCACTGAGAGAATGCACAGGTGAGACATGTTATTCATGAAGGCTGTGTGCGCAATATGCATGTAGAAGAGTCTTCCATGGAGGTACAGTGCAATGTAAGATGTTTGTGTGTGTCTCAGAGTGCTCTACAGGCTGTGAGGTGTGTGTCAGGAGGAACATGTGTGTGAGGTGTAAAGCAGACCTGTACTTTCACCAAGGCCAGTGTCATCTCACCTGTCCGAGGGGATTTGAGCCTGATGTGCAGCTTCTGCAATGCATCCCCCAAGGTGAGAGAAACTCCCTTTGGCCAACTTTTACTGAGATGTCAAACAAACAACAACAATACACAATATCAGTATAGAAGTTTCTGCATACCTCTTGCTACCTGTGAGTATCTGTCTCGTCATCTCTCTGCTCATAGTGCACTGCGAGGTTGGGGAATGGACACATTGGGGTCCATGCGTTCGGAGACGGCACATGCGGACCTACAGGAGGGGGGAGGAGATGCGCACGCGAAAAGTTCTACGGTCCCCGAGTGTCTACGGTGACCCCTGTCCACACGTGTCGGAGATCAAGAAGTGTGTAATTAAAAAGAGATCAAAGAGTCCAAGTAGGTTGTAGTAAGATGAACGGCAGCCCCTCATGAACAGAGACATTCAACTTGTTTTGCACATTCTACATTTGGCTGGTAGTGAAGAAAAAGTATAGATATATTCAGTTCAAATAAAACAGATTTTTCTTCCATTGTATCTATAAATTCAACATCTTTACTGCATTGCTTAGCCTTGTCCAGGCTCAGGCATTTCATGTGAATAACAGTCATGTGCTAAATTGATGCCACTTGTGTTTTCTTTTACAAACTGATTTCCTAACTTGACTGTTTGTCTTATTGCAACTTTTTGAGGACACCTGCACATTGTCTTCTTACTTGCAATAAAATGTATTAAGAAAACATTTGGTTTTGGTTTTGGTTTTGTGTAAAAAACAGACTGTACCGCCAACACTTACTCAATCCGTTATGACATATCAGACGAGACAAGGCACAGTTGTAAATAATAATATTAACAATGCATGAAGTACTTTTAGCTGCTTTGGTGTCAATGTCGTGGTATTATGCATGCTGGCTCACTATCACTCTGTCACACTGTCATGTCGCACTGGGACACTTTATAGAACACAGCCATTGTTATGTTATTAGTAACACCTGTGCTTTTCTTACTAAAACAAGTCAAATGTCTTCTGGGAAAAAGTCCTATTACCAGTAACACATCCCATATTATTTGGCAAAAGAAGGCAAAAATACATAGTCAACGAATGACCAAGAATAGTATGCAGTAATGTCATATAGTACATCTGAACATAAGCTACCGTAAGACCTACTAAATTTCATGAAATAAAATATATAAATACTAAAAACATAACAAACAAACAATTATGCATTAAAGTTCTTGTGTGTAAGATTTAGCAATAAAATATGTAATATTCATAATATGTTTTCATCAGTGTATAAGTTTTACACTTTTATAATCAGCGATCAGTAGCTACACCGCTAGATGCCACTAAATCCTATGCATTGCCCCTTTAAGATTGCTATTAATTATCTGTATGTATAGATGTTTTAGAAAATGTTGACGTTATAAACATGGCACAACACAACAATATATGAAATAATGAAATAATATAAACCATAGACTTTTACACAGTTTGTGATAAATGTCCAAACAAAAAATATCTGGGAGTATTTTCAACATAAATAATATAATAAGTGAGTGAACTCTCTTTTCTCTGGTCATAAATTATATGGTACGTACGGTGCGCAGCTACACTAGATGTACACAACATGTGGATTGGCTTTGTCAACGCTGTGAGGCCCGTCCAGGAGCACTGAAGTCAGTTGGGCTTGGCCGAAACGATGGTCCAACAATAACGCAGTCATAGTGACATCTATGCTAACCGTACGTAACTTTATAACCAAACATAAATGCAGCTTTTTAAAGATCTCCACCTGCTCTTCTGCTGAGGACGCTTCTAGAAGTATCTCAATGTTCAGGTGAGTGTATAAACAGAGACGTTTAATAGCCAGGAAGCAGACTGACAGCTAACATGCTAACTACATATGCTATAGCAGCTGTCAGGTTAACGTTAGCTTGACGTTAACTTTACAGTATCTTAGTTACAGTATCTTAGTTACAGTATCTTGGTTACAGTATCTTAGTTACAGTGTTGCTTCGCTACAATTAGACGAGGCTGTAGCATTACTGCTAACGATGTAAGCTTTTTTAATTGAATGCAGTTAGCTTAGCAGTAGTTGTGTATGTAGGTGTGTGATGTTAGCTCTGTCTGACAGCTAAAAAGGGGCCTTTCGTATAACTCGTTGTGTCCAAAGTCTTGCAAATTCAGGCATAATAAAACATACTTAAATTTCCTAAACTAGCATGTTTATTTCACCGTTGTTTATTAGCAGAAATCACAACTTTATGTTGTGTGTGTGTGTACGAGGGCGTTCCCAAAACTATCAGCTAAATAGCGCATGACAAGTGGGGGAGCCACACACGCCTATTTAATATGAATCAAAGTAGTTACAGCTATGTAACAGCGCACACAAGGCAGATCTCTTGTGACAGTGCTGTGTTTCTCTCTGTAGTATGGCAGGCTGTGGAGAAGGGGACTGTTCAGTGAATGCCCCGGCTCCCGCCAAGCTTTTAGAGGAGGGAAGAGACACTTGTGCTACAGACCCCTCCACCCCGGAGTGTGCCATCTGCCTGCAGAGCTGCATCCACCCTGTATGCCTCCCGTGCTGCCACGTCTTCTGTTTCCTGTGCGTGAAAGGCGCGTCCTGGCACAGCAAGCGCTGCGCTCTCTGCCGACAAGAAATCCCAGAGGACTTCTTGGAACGGCCAGTCCTCCTCTCACCTGAAGAACTGAAGGCAGCAGCTGCCGGGGTGAGCCGAAGTGTCGGGACAGGCGGCGGTTCCCGCGGGGACTTTGCTTGGTACTATGAGGGCCGCAATGGTTGGTGGCAGTATGATGAGAGGACCAGCCGTGAGCTGGAGGAAGCCTTCTCCAAGGGCAGGAAGAGCACAGAGATGCTGATTGCAGGGTTTCTTTATGTAGCTGACCTGGAGAACATGGTGCAGTATCGCAGGAATGAACATAGCCGCAGACGTAAAATGAAGCGCGATGTTGTGGACATCCCTAAAAAGGGAGTTGCGGGACTGAGGTTAGATCCTGAACCAGCCCCTATTCCTGCTTTACCAGTTGTCACCCCAGCTGCCACAGACCGCGTCAGCTCAGCTGATGGAGCGGACACTGCAGGCCAATCACAGTCTTCATCTTTCGGGATTATGGCGTCTCTTCCCCCTGTTAGACCTCCAACACTCCTGGGGCGCCATCTTACCAGTTCTCTTTCTTCCTCACGCTCAACCCTGGAAGAGTCTTTCTCGCAGCTTCTAATCAGCCAGCCAGAGGCTGAAGACGTGGAAGGAGACGACGACGAGGTACAGACGTATGATTACGCATCTGGGAGCAGCAGTGAGAGTGAGGAGGAACGTGAGAGAGCAGAATCGATGCCACGGAGAAGACATAGGCAAAGGCCGCTAAGAGAGAGCCAGCCAGCTAGAATGCCTCCAAGGGGAGGGCCCTCCAGCTCTACAGTCTGTCTCCGCTCACGTAGTCCTGATGGACAGTGCACTGTGACGGAAGTGTGACTGCGACTCTGCGGCTCTTAAACTTTATCAGTTCGGCAAAAGAGTATAAAAACCAGTATGCATCTTTAAAGGTCCGGTGAAATGGAAAATACATTTATGGTGTTGTTACTTGTGTCATCTATCATGTTCCAAATATGATCCT
Source organism: Sciaenops ocellatus (assembly GCA_033000465.1). Taxonomy (NCBI): domain Eukaryota; kingdom Metazoa; phylum Chordata; class Actinopteri; family Sciaenidae; genus Sciaenops; species Sciaenops ocellatus. The sequence goes on from CP136886.1 coordinate 11,078,782, forward strand.
AACATGCAATTTACCTATTTTTATATCCAAATATTCTTGGGTCAAAGAAATTGTAATGTCATTTTAGTTTCGTGGGGGATCCGGTCAACCCTGCAGGTCTACAGAGTTAACTAGAAGTAGCAGCAATGACATGTTAGTCTGCAAAAACATCATTTACTGCTCTCGCTAACATTTTTTTAAAGGTCCAGTGTGTAGGATTTGGTCGCATGTAACAGTGAGGTTTGCAGATTGCAACCAAATGAATACCCTCACATCATCTTCCTCTTCCAAGCGTGTAGAAGAACCTATAAAACGCATAAGGCCCTACCTAAAGCCAGTATTTAATTTGTCTGGTCTGAGCTGCTGAAATATGGCAAACCCTGTGGAAGAAGACCTGCTCCCTCCTTCTGTAAAAGGATATTTTTAGTTGATTATACACTAAGGAAAACCTATTTATGAATATTATATTCCATTTCTGCCACATTCTGCCGATGCATCACCCTAAATCTTACACACCGGACCTTTAAGACCTGTTGTTGTCCTCCATACGATGTTGTGTTTCATGTTGAAATTGCCTAAAACCATCAAAAAAAGTTGCAACATTAAAGCCATTTCAAGGGACCTTTAACACATGAATTAAAGCCTTTCGTTAAAGACTTCAAAAGCTATTTTCAGCCAGCAATATTCTGTATACACTGGTAGTTATGCATCGCATAAGAAGTCTGGGAACTTCTTGGTCTGTGTTGTCTGTCACTGCCTTTACATCAGTTTGTGACATAGCAATACAACCTCTTTGAAATTAAACTGCACCTTCTTCGTTCTCTAATCTTTAGAGCTCATGGTTCACATATTTTTGTATGATTTTGTTCTTTCCCCTCTTTCGGAGTGATGGTGTAAAAATCGAGCTTAAATGTAGCACCTTATGTACGAGTTAACAGAGGGTTAAATCTGCGTACTTTTTCCTGTATTGCTGATGAGGTGAAGTTAAGAAGTTTAGATCAGGACCTAATGACTATTTAAACTGGAGTGTGTGTGTGTGTGTGTGCGTGTGTGTGTGTGTGTGTGTGTGTGTGTGCGTGTGTGTGTGTGTGTGTATATATATGTCTAAGTGTGTGAGGGGGAGACAGACTTTATTCCCTCTATTTTATTGTGAAATTCTTGGTTTAATAATGGCGCGTTGCGTTGTTGTGGCGGTGTTGAGTGCTGAAAAGCTACTGGCAGAACCACTGGAAAGTAATAGGCTATATATGTAGAGACACATTTGGATTTCTAATTCTTGCCATAGTACTCTCGATAGGACTGCTGTCAGAGCACTGGCAGTGACATGTACTTGGACGAACGAGCTGACCTCATGCTCTTTTCTCTCTCTCTCTCTCTTTTTTGCTCCAGAGGCTTTTATTTTATTTTCACTGTTTGTGTCTTACTATCTGAATCACCTAAAACAAACGTCTGTCGGTGTGGTGTAGCCCCTGTGGTGTTTTGTCAAGTCATTAAAGGTGTTTTCTCAATATTTTAAATCTCATATGTTGGCTGCTTTATTTGTTAATGGTTGAATACATCACAGACTTGTGGGGAAACTGCAGAAACGGAAGTGGCGCTGATCCATAGGCCTGTTTGCAATGTGTGTCCTTATTTTATTCCAGATGCAGCATACCTGAAGAGTCCACAGGATGGAGCTGTTGCACAAATGAAGTAGCTCTTCACGCCACCTGATGTTTGGGACCATTTCACAGGATCCAGACAGTCGAGATGGTTGAAAATCTGATTCACTTCATTGCTGAAGTTAGTTGCAAAGATCAGCAAGAACACAAAAAAGCCTGTTTCCAAAAATATCAAACTATTCCTCTGAATTCTTACCCACTATGTTACCCGTTATGTCACGCTATGTTGTCTCTTACCTGCGTCTTTAGATTCAACAGACAGAAATCTGATCAAAGAACTGAATCTGTAGCAATAAAAGTAATAATTGATGGGGAAATAATTGAAGGTTCAAAGCCTGCGCTGTTAATATTTTACAACTAACCTATAACATATAAGCCTGGATGTGCCTGATTATTTTATTTGATTGTGAAGTGTTCCTACCATTTGTCAGCTTAAGTGTCTGACAGGTTTATTTATGGTGAACATTAACCTGCAAGTGTTTGTGGGAGACGTGGAAACACCTAAAATATTTATGTTAAAAGAACTTTGTTTTATTTTATTATAGTTTTAAGTATAATTATAGTTTTATTCTTTAATGACAGGGACAGAGTTTTATTTGGGATGGTATATAAAACACTAAAACCTAAAGCTCAGCACCAATGTCTCACTTTTAAATTGTGTTAAGTAACCAGATAGCACGTATTAGTAGTTCTCTCTAAACTAATTTATCTTCTTAACATTTTACAGCCTTGTGGTCTCGACTGCCAGGATGATCTGTGGGGCTGGGATTACCTGCTGCAGAGTAACTGGTGCTAAAGTTTGGGCCTCTGAATGTATAGGTTTGTTTACAAGTTTGTAAGAAGATGAGACTTCCCTCAGATCCAAGACTACTGCCACCAGTGAAGCTGAGCTGCAGCATTTGCCAACTAAAGAAAAGCACAGGCTCAGTGTGTGCAGTTGGAGTGTGACTTGAATGAGAAACATGGCTTAATGAGCCAGACTTTGACTAGTGTTTTCTCAGAGCTTCCATATAACTCTGTGTACTCTGTGACTTTAATGAAAAGGGGGATAAAATGTTCCTGCTTTTTGATACTTTGTGCATAATTTACATCTGCAGGCTATAAAATGTGATTTAGCCCCCTCCATAAACATCATAAATATACTGCATATTTAAATGGATTTGCTTGTCTTTAAGCTTTAATTTCTCAGTGCAAACAAGAGTCAATACTTTCATCTTGGCTCCAGATGGGTTATGATAATTGGTAATTATGGAAAATGCCCAAAGCTAACTCAATATGGCAACCTAATTTAACCTATGGTAGCCAATAGTCACTCTGCTTAGTGAGCATTTGTTACTTGTAGCCACTTGTAGACACTCATGGAACATATACAGAGGCTATGGACACATTTATATGGCCCTCTCTTGGTTGTCCTAATTAGACCATAGGTGCGTATCAGCCTGTCACTAACCTGCTGTATGTGACCCCCCCACATAGACATGACTGATGTTTCACAGCTTCTAGTGTTGGAAAATTATTTTATTGGGGACACTTGGTCACTTGGACTGGTAGTTGAGCACTTCAACAAGACTAGGAGTCTACAGCCATGCTCGCGCCTCCGTGCGGCTGTTCTGCTAACATCAGCATGCTAACGTACTCGCAATAACAATGCTGATGTTTTGCAGGTAGGCTATCATGTCTACCATGTTCACTGTCTTAGTTTGGAGAGATGATATGCTGACATTTGCTAACGGACTGGTTGCACAGAAAACATTTTGACCTGAGCCAGAAAGGGTGCACTTAATAACAGGACAACTCATTTCCATTGAGTGTCCCAGTAACAGTGACAGCAAACAGCACACACAAAGTGAAATGCAGCATTAATACGCCTGTGAGTTTCCTGCTATGACATCAAAATATCTGCTGTGCAAACAGTCCTTTAGCACATAACATTAAGTATAACTGATGCTGATGTGAATGTCACTTATTGCACAGGTATTTGATGATAAACCAAAGTATTAGACAAGATCATGTTTGACCTGATGATTGCACTAGATGGAAAAGTAAGTGGAACCTGAATCTCTGTACCAGAACGTAATGGTATCCGATAGTTGTCAAGACATTTAATCCTGAACCGCTTAACGTGGCTAGACATTCATTCACCGAGTGAACAACAGACACAGATGTTTGTTGAGTGTCTTTGCTCTTCAGGAGGGACTGACAAGCTGGAATGAGACACAGAGCTAATAGAGAAGGTGCAACTTTTAAACCCCCCTCACACTGCCCTTCTTCAGTACGCAGAAACTCAGATGGAGCACGTGGAGGTTGTTGGTGTTCCAAAACATTTGGTGTTGATGTGTCCGGCTAAGCTTCTGTTGATTTCACTGTGGTGATTCAAGGTGACAATGAACATGATAATACTATTGGAATTACTTAGACCCACTTATCATAAAAGCAGTCCATCACACATCTACACTACACTCAGTTGCCAATTTGAATATGATTGCAATGCATTCTGAAGGGGACGTAAATGCACGTACAGAATTTCATGGTGAGCCATCCAATAGATATATATCCCCTGAACTAAATGGAAACCTTGTCTTGGTGCTGGAGGTAAAGTCAGTGGACCACCAGACGTTTCATCGCCTGGTGATCATAAATGCCTGTAATGAATTTCATGGTAAACCATCCAATATTTGTTGAGATATTTCAGTCTCTTTCAGTGTTGTACTGACAGGCCGTCCCTTCAGATATGCTGCAAGCATGACTAAAAATCCATCATTGACAAACAGAGTTTGGAAAAGCTTAACATCGTACAATATGTGTGATATTTTTCCAGCATAGAGCTCAGCAGCTATCTAGCTCCACATAATATGTAATATACTGTATATGACATATTATGTGGGGCATCACCTTAATATGCTATGAGAGACTGACAGACAGATTAATGTGACATGGAAACAGAGACTGTATTTAGATTGAACATGTGAGGAGCAGCATCTGATGAGGGACAAGTAGAGACATGAGACATGTGGTGCCAATGTGAAGGACAACAGAACAATTACAGCACATAGATGATGTTCACAAAGGAACTATTGCTAATCTCCTAGCATATGTGACACAAGGCCAGTGTCTGGTCTGGTCACTCGCTATAAGATAGGGTCATTCATAGTTACCCAGCCAAACACACACACAGACAGACAGACAGTCAGGAGACAACACTACTATATGTTTTCAGACACATGCCTGCCCTTTAACGCCCTCATACATGCTATCATATCCTTGTCAAATACCTTCTGTAGTCTCTGTCTTCACACCACAGAAAATACACACACTGTCTCCAATCCCTCCACAAATAGTCCTGTCACCCCGACATCTTTCGCCACTGAGAGGCCCACAGTAGAGCATTGTTGTTGTGTGGATTATTTATGACCTTGTTTTTGTTGAACAAAGTCAACCGGTTCTGTCCATTAAGTGTACGTGCCAAAGAAATATCTATCCTGTGTTAGTATAATTATGCAGTTACCATATTGTTACAATAACTTTTAATATTTTTATTCTGTCCTGCAGCTGTGCATGTCGTGTCTGTACATTTATGTGCAGTATGTCATCAGTATTTGCGACCATAATGCTTAGATTCACAGACAGGGTCTCTCACTCTTGCAGGAGCCATAAATGACCTCACTCCTACTGTAACCATCATCGACCTAACACCATTAGAGCCTATCAGGTGACACGCCTCACTAAGCCTGGTGCTACTGAACCATTTATAACAGCGATGCATCACGTCATTACTATGATGACTTCTAAAATCATAAAGTTTATATTATGGGTATACTCCATTTCTAAATAAAGCGCCATGTGACAGCACGGTCCATTTTTGGTTTGTATGTAATCGTTTTTGCTATCTAAAGAAGACTGTGACAGGTGAGATATAAATATGGGAGAGGGGAAGTACACCAAGTGGCCACTTTATTACTTACACTGAACTATAATTTGAAAACCATATATAAGCATGGACAGAAATGTTCTGCAGAAGTCTCAGCACAAGATGGACATTTAATGTCAGACCTTTCAGAGAAGTGTGGTCTATTTAGATGTAGTTAACACTGATATGTCTACTTAATAAGAATATGGTGGCCATGAGTGAATGCACTTAATTATTTACAATATTTAGGATGTAACAGGGGACCAGCGTACCATTAAAAAACTGCCAACACAACTACATAAATACAAGGCTGTACTGTTGGCATCCTTCATGTAATTATCAGCCTCTGCTAGCACACAGTTAAATGTATAGTACCAGTGTGTAGCGATTTGGTAGATGGATTTTTTTCAAACTTTTGACTGAGCCAGACTAGCTGTGTCCCTTTGTTTCAGTCTTTACTCTAAGATAAACTAATTGCCCATTAGCTCTAGCTTCACAATTAGCGTACAGATACATTGATATAACAAGTAACTGGTAAATCTATAGATAGTTGACCAACAAACATGAAAATGAGAATGCGACTAAGTTATTTTGTTTTCAGGACCCCTGCAGACTCCTGTGGTCTCATCTTTCCCTTTTCAGACAGTGTAGTCAAGTATGCCTCAAAAACTTTCTTCCTCTCTCGCAGACAAACAATATAAATATTTGAATATGGCAGCTCCATCTGCAATTTATGCTATAATTTGAATACAAAATAATATTGCAAAAGAATCGTCCACTGCAAAACTAGAACTTTCATGAATTTAGGATTAATTGTTGGACTGTTGTAGTTTTAGCATAAGTATTGTTGAAATGTGTTGTATTGTTGAAGTCTGATGGACTGCTTTTATGATAAGTGAACTCATTGGTGTAATTAATCATACTCATCGTCACCTTAAATCACCACAAAAGCTTAATCAATCACATCACCACCAAATACTTCAGCTCATTTATCAACAGACTCCACGGGCTCTGTTGGAGTTTCTATCTATTAGGGTGGAAAGATGTGAAAGTTGCATCTTCTCCATTAGCTCTGGGTTTAATTTCAGCCAGTCTCAGATGGTAGCCAATGGGTTCTGAGATTGCATCTGTGTCTTTTGTTCCACCAGTCTGCCACACTGAAGGCAAATCACTGACTGCGGCTTCTGTTTAACTTTTATCGTGCATTTGGTCTGCCTCATTATTGTCCAGCCAATGAAAGACGATAAAATACAGATGCATGGATGTGCGTGTTTCCATCAGGATTCATTGTAGTGACCCTCTGACATTCCATCTGGCACTATAATCAGGTCAAAAAGTCAACCTATCCAACACTTTTGGGTTATGACCAAATATCTGTCAGAACATTCCTATCAGCGTCAGCTGCACTTCCTGTTCAGTGCTAATTAGCAAATGTTGGCATGCTAACAAGCTAAATTAGGATGGCAAACATTATACCTGCTAAACTAGGCCTACAGCATGTTAACATTACACGTTAGCACACTGATATTAGCAATCAGCTAACGTTAATATAGCCTCAGGCTGTACTTTATTCCTCTGTGCTAAATGTGTGTGTGCTTATGCATTTGCATGAGGTGAATATGTTTGTGTGGGACACAGGCCAGACAGCGGACCATGTAGTCACTCCCTGCTGACCGCTCCACTGAAACTGAATTATAATTGGTCATTCGTCATCTGATAAATAGACCACTATAGTCACCTCTGCCGGGCAACACCAGCTAATCCCACGAGAGCACCCCGCTCTTGTTTTGAAAGGCGAGCCGCATGGGTTGTCTTTCAAAGTGGAGATATTTGGGCCCCATTCTATTTTAATGGAGAGGTCTGAAATTCTCAAGAACCCTTTAGAGTCCTCCCGGCTGTCCTTGATGGTCCCACCTCTCGTACTGCCACACTCATCGTCCTGCATTTGAGATGGCCATTTCAATGGACGGATGCAGACACACTGACAGTTCAGACTTGCGGACGAAGATAGAGTGAACTGGATCGTGACACTAGCTACAGTCAAACAGATGGGACGTTTTGTACTTTGTAGATAAATTGGGTGAAAATGGAAGTGTAGAGTGGTGGGCTTTAAACGTACACCTATGGTCTAACAGGGTTGACCCCTAAATTCATAATTCAAGCCGTCAACACTCCCAGTAGATGAAAAACACCTTAGAAAATCCATGTTGTGCACATTACAGAGACGAGAGGGTTAGGCCCAGCAACCATTGCAGCTATACTTGACAGAGTGGTAACTTTATTTGATTGTATTCACTGTCTTTAAAATCTCAGGTATTATTCAATACAGTGCACTCCTTATGTGTGGCGTAAATTATAAAGTTTTGTCTTCTGAAAGAGCAAACAACAGCAACAACACTGTGTTAAGGCTGCCAAACAGGTGTCCATCCCAGCTTGTTTGTGAAACCATGCACTCACATGTCCGATGCAGGTGGATGCCACTGAGGGAACATCCTTTTAGAGGAGGAGAAAAATGCAAACACTGTAGAAGTTGAAAGTACTAAAACGCATGTTGTTTGAAACATGCAAACGCAACTTGAACTGTTAAATTTTAATAACAGGAAATGTTCTATATAATGTAAATAGAAGGACCCGAGAACCCTGTAAACCAGCTGTAAAACAGCTCAGTTTTCGGGTTGTCCGGTTCCCCTTCATGTTTAACCTCTTGAACAGCGTGGTCCTGTCGATCTTCTGTTCACATTTTTGTGAGACACACACACACATACGCACACACAAGTGGCAGTTAATAATCTATTTTGGGGTTGTCGCAGTAGCAACTGACACATACTGAGGATTTCACTGTAGACCCCCTAGAGCTGCTCCAGTGAATAAGAGGCTTGTCAGGACAGAGATGCAGCCCGGGGGGCAGAGGGCACAGGACAAGAGACAGGTGGACGTGGGCAAGAAGAGGCAGGAAGGAGTTTAAGATTCACACGTGCCTCTGATCACCAAGAAGACATTATGTCAGCCACCAGGGGCTTATTCAAACAGATGTAACGCTCATAATCACGCATGTATAGAAGACCAGTTGAGCTTGTCATGAATAGAGTCTGCCTAGCAACTAGTGTAGACAGCCTGTCTCTGTCAGTGAACTGTGAATTGTCAGAGCTAAATGAACTCAGCTATGGCCTATATGTTTCATATCCAATATCATATATTAGACATATATATTATAAATAACTGATATTGTTCTTTGTTTAGATACTTGGATATCCAAAAAGAATAATGAAAAATTACAGTTAAATATCAAAAGTTAACATAAACATAATGTTCATTTTGCAATAAAAACACCTCCCTACAAAACAGTTTATTTTAAGTTAATATCAATAATATCAACAGACTTGTAATTTCCTTGTTATGTTGGGAAAACAACTCGAGATATCTTATTTTTTACAAGAAAACAAAAGGTTTTCTTGAATATGATGAATTTCAAATCTCTAAATAAGCTATCGAGCTAATCCAGTTGATAGCATTGATTCTAAAATACAATAATGCAATGTGATCAACTCAGAAAGGTGTTACTGCTTTGATATAATGTAATTGAAAGCTAATCAATGAACATTTCATCAGCTGGTTTACAACTGACTTAATGTTAAAGGTCTGGTCATGTACACAAAAGGCCTGTTGGCTCATGTTTCTCCATCTCATTGATGGTTTAAAATGCACAGATTCAACAAATAGAAGGTGGTCTAAAAACTTTTGACTTACTGACTTGACTCACTGTAGGAAAACCACAGGTCTGACTAATAATATTAATGAGGGCTCAGTTCCATTAAGTGTCCCAGTCTTTCAAGCCATTAGTTTGAATAATTACAGCTGTGCTTTTTCTGCTGTTGCATGTCAATATATCTGCGATGAAAAAGGTCTATTTATAACATTCATACCCCAGTGTTTCCTGGCATTTAGTAGGCCTATCTCTACTTACATGCGGCTAATATTAACTACAAATCAACTCTATGTTTGGTTTCTGTAAAATAAAGACTAACAAGCTATTATAGTTTTAACAGGGAGGTTAGAACGCCGGCATGCACACACACAAAACTTAATTATAATAATAATAATTATATACATTATGCGGATTTGTGTTTTGTCCCCAAAAGGAAGGCAAGTCCCCACAATCTAACTGTGTATACAGATTTATGTCCCCACAACATGAGTTATACATACACACACACACACACACACACACGCACGCTGTAGTAACTCATTCAAAAGGGCAGATCGGCACAGTTATCATGATCAAAGCCATGAAAACAGATGCTGCTTGTTCCCAGATATCATAAATAAGACTCTGGAGCAGTATACAGATGGTGGTACATCTTCATGAATGTGTGTGTTTGTGCAGGATTGCTGTACATTGGGGGCACCTGCACACAATTTGTAAAAGTTGTGTAACCCAGTAGAGATAATCCTAGAAGTCATCCATGCTGTGATGTAAAACTATTTTTTGATGGGTGTTACCTCCTCCGGGGGTCAGAGTGGGTGTGATAACTTTGTCTGCTGACGTCAGAGGAGCCATGACTACAGTTCAGCTGTCTGTTCTTGTGTTTCCTTTCTTTCTCTCTCTGTCATCTGTCTGTCTCTGCTCTCATGAATAACTCGTCCAGCGGAGAACATGCTGTGCCAAGCTCTGCCATGCTGTGTGTCAGTGTCACAGAGTGTCCTCAGTCAGGCAAGCAGGGTGGGGGGAAAGTATACACCAAAGAATTTATCTGCTGGAGACTTTATACTGCAGATCTTCTGTTGAAGTTAGTTCACGCAGGCAGCAGCTCCAAGCCAAGAGTTAGCAGGGGGCCTGATGAGCACAGAGGAGTGATGGCCAACAGGACGCCTTGTTAAAATACCCTCATGCAGCCCAAGTAGGTGCCAACCTGTAAGATAGGCTCTCATTTACACACATACAAAATGAGAATAGAGACAGGAAGAGGCAAGAGAAGAGAATAAGAGGCCGTGGCAGAGAAGCAAATAGTGGAAAAGGTGCTGTCTTAAAACCAATGTGATGAAAATAGTAAAACAAAAATCATTATGTGACTGAAAGAACTGTAGGAAATTGACTAATGGATAGAGGTGAGAACAAGACCGACTTTAACCCTAAATGAGCGGGCTAAATCCCCAATTTGTCGACATTTGTTGGATGTTACGTGTTTGATGTCTCATTGGGAGGCAGAAATAGCGATGGGCAAGATGAAAGAAAAAGAGCTAGGGAGACAGAGAGAGGAACCAACGCCCCCCCCCCCCACCCCCCCCACTCTTTATTTATACCCCCAAAGACAGCAGGCTAAGATTTCTGGCACCAAAACACACGTCACGCTTGCTATTTCTGTCTGAGGTGCCACATAGCACCGAGAGGTTGGGTGACAGGGCTGAGGCATCATGGGGCCAAAGGACTTCCGTACACCCACCCCAGCCTTTACATGACATTTCACACTTTGGTCCCCTCTGCCAGAAGAGAGTGTGTATGCATCCGTGGATGTGTGCAGCAGAGCATGTTGCTTATCTGTACAGAAAATGTTTACTTGGTGAGAAAACTGCAAGACATGTATGCTTGTGTAACTGTTTTTTTTTTTTCATTCTTTGCGTGTCTTATGTGTGAAACTGGGAGTGTTTCCTCACCTTCCACAGAGCAGGAGGTGTCAGGGTAGCCAGAGGTTGTTGATGCAGTCTTTTGAGGCGAGAAACACAGAGCATGAAAGCTGATCCCTGATTATAGAGACTCACTATCTGTGCTGCGCACCGGATATCCTGATAACGACGGATAACAACTGCTCTCGTGCAGCATTAATTTCACAGCATATTCAGCCTAATTTTTATAAATATATTTAATCCAAGTGCAGTCTCATATATGGGCCTCAAAAATCTGTCTTTAGATGACAATATTTTAGCTTTTCATCAGGTTTGTTTGAACCAGCTGATGTGTTGAAGTTGGTGGACAGTTAGCTCATTTGCAACAGCAACTGACACTACTTGAGCTGCCGTTGCACTGGCACGCAGAGATCTGCCGGTGTCGGATATATGCTTGACATGCAGTAAATCATCAACACTCTGCAATATGACCCATCATTAATGGAACAATACAATGCTGCAATAGAGAGAGAGAGACAGAGTCTTTATGTCAAAGCACTGTCATATTTATTACCAAGAAAAAAAAATACATTAAAGGCATATCATAGTCATTTGTCACAGCTGTTATTTGAACATCTTAAATATATTACTTTGACAATTTGATACAGTAAAACACAGTTGTTGACAGTTAGCAGATTGCTGCTGGGAGCACAGTTGCGACTTAATCTACTCCTACTGGTGGCCAGGTTGGATTTAATTCAACGTGGCAACCATGAGGATCGAACACATGAGCATGCACCCTCGAACTAGGGCTGCATGCAAAATCTCAGTATACAGAAAACACCTGAAATTCAATACAAAAAGGAGAGAGAGTGGATAAGGGGGAACTGCAACAAAGCAACACGTTGACCTGTCGGCAAAGGGTTCGGCACAGAAGAAGCAAAAAGCCACAGCAACACTGGAGAATGTCGTGGATGTGTTTTTTATCTCGATGAAATTAAGCATTTCTTTGCGACTCTCTTGTTTTGTTTAACAGAAAAGTCCTTACTATTTACATAGGGAAGAGTTTTCCTGGAGGAAGGGAACAAGCTATATTGAAATGGAAAGGTATCACATAATGACAGTCTCAGTCTGAAGAGAATAGGAAATGAGAGGCCGGTGCTTCAGGGCGGGACTTGGGGTTCTGGTCATGGGGCTAGGGGGGCGAGTAAGAGGGCTTGGCGGGCGGTACATTGGGCCTGAAGGGGCGGTGATCCTGGCAGTAGGAGTGCGTCCGGCCCATCTGGATGGAGGTCGCTGGTTGGCTGGCCGCGCAGGGCGAGAGAAGCTCTTGTTAACTTTGGCTGGGGACAACTCGGCTTGGTTTACCTGAACAGACAAATAACGAGAGACATGTCAGGTTTTATTTGGTGCTTTTGCAGAACTGATGTTGTTGCTGAACTTAATCACACAAAGAAGCAGAAAATAACCTACCTGCTGTTGATCCTGTCTGTAAGCTGTGTGTCCTGTTCTGGGACTGGAGCTGTACTCATGCTGAATCTCCAGCATGTCCAGCAGCTCAATAAGTCCTTCATCCCTCACTCTGCCACAACCTGGCAATTCCTGTCCCATTGACCCCCCCCTCTGGATCTTCTGAGCTCCAGATGAAGCACTTGAGACCCTGTAGTCCATTTTGGGCTCCACATGTTGGGGTGCAGGCTTCCTCCCTCTCTCCCCTTGAGCCAGTCCTCCATCTCTGTCCGCCCCACTGTTAGCCCTGGGTCGAATCTTTGGGCTCCCCGCCACCTGTGATCTCCTCTGGGACTGCTGAGGACTCCGCTGGGACCCTTTAGAACTGCTGTACCCTCCTCTGTGATCCTTGTGGTTCTGTCTACCAGAGTCTGATACTAACCCCCATTCTTGGCCGGGCTCTATCTCTGCTGTCAGCACGTCGGAATCTGCTTGGCATTTCTGGGTAGGCACGCGCATGGGTGCCCTGCCGGCGACTGCAGTGGCTCCCAGAGCTCTGCGCTGACAGCCAGGGGTGGGGCACTTTGGCTCTTGAGCTGGTCCTTGATGGGTCACAACCCCTGATTCAGTCAGCGTTTTCCCCTCGTTTTCCTGAAGCATGGCTCCAAACTTCCTGAGAACAGAGGGGCTGCTGCACTTCCTATCTCCTAGCATGCTAGGACTGAACTTCCTGTCCAGAGCTGGAGATTCAGCTGCTGTGACTGGGAGCTGTGAGCGAGGTTGAGCAGCAGGAGTATCCCTTTGCCCAAGAGGGGGCTTGGCACCTGTGTTTTCTTTGTTGGGAGAGCTCTCTCTGCGGGGGGAGCTCTTCGTGTTGGACACTTGGTTCTTCCTGTTTTCAGTCTCCTCGAAACTGCCCAAAAACTGCTCTTGACCAAGCCTGAACCAGAACAAACAAAACTAAGATTAACATGTGTTTATCAGGTGTTTCACCTCACGGCATTCAACAAAATGTTCACCAATCGAGTACAAACTTTCTTACCTTTCATTTCCAGAACTTCTTCTGATCTCATCCTGGTATGCAGGGATGTCCGGGCTCACCTTGATTGTGTCACTGAAGCGCTGAGAGAGATGGGAAAAATATATTTAAAACAACATCCATATCAATTGCCGCTCACTGCATTTAAAAGGTTTAAATAAGGGTCCGCTACTTCAGGATCATTGGCAAGCTTCCGTTTACTGTACCTTACCAAAACTGAACCTCAGCTGACCCTTGATCATCACTCGATATAGCACTGCTAAAAAACTATTCTGATCTACTGTACTTCAATGTTCAAAGTGCACATGGCTTTTCATGTGGACCGGGAAACAGTTTAACGTGTTGGGACATGTGGTCGGGAAAGACAGTGATGAAACCATCTGAAACTAACTCCTATCTGGTAACCTGTGTGTGTAAGCAGACTTGAAGGAACCAGCTAACTGTAATCAATACGTTCCTGACTGAACCCCAGCTTTGACTCATATCATGTCCACCTATCTGGTTTCCTCAGATGTGCAGATGCACACAGATTGAGGCATAAGGCAGGGAAATAATAAGAATTTCCTTTACTTACCACGTGGCGAGCTCCATTGTTCTTCCGACTCATTTGCTTCCCCTGCCCCAAATAATCCTGCAATAAGTCTCCGATCTCTGAAACTCCATTGGTGTGGCAGTAACCGTAGCCATTCTGATGACTCACTGGGTAGCTGTACCCGTTGGGGCTATAGTTACAGCCGTTACTATAGTGATGTGGCACAGTTATAGCTCCAGAGTGATTCTTGCTGTGATGGCTGGGCGCAAAAAGACCATTGCCATGGTGCCCTCGGCCACACTCCAGCTCGCCGCCATTTTTCTGGTTGTCAGTGGTGATATCGTTTGCTCCTCTGCGGGCCTGAACTTCATTGTACAACTGAAAATTGAAAGCAGAAGAAAACATTAACAACTTCCTGCTGATTTCCTGTTAATTGGATGTATTCTTAAAATAATTAGCACATATTGTACACAACTACGTGCAACACAACCGGAGCTGTGTTTACACAACAAACAAGTCTTAAAATTATCACAAAATCATTGCACAACCTAACCTATATTTATGATCAGCACATGTTATTCCAACAAGCATCTGTTTCCTTTAGTATCCGCTTTCAGACTGTGTGTGTGTGTGTGTGTGTGCGTGTGTGTGCGTGTGTGTTCACCCTGTCTGTCAGTACATCACAGTTTAATTAGCTTGTTAACATTTGTCTGTATCACTGCTCCAACAAGGCCATGAGGTTGTGTCAGTCGGTGCGTTGCCAACAGTTTATTACGGTGCACAGGCACACACACACACACACACACACACACACACACACACACACATTACACCAATTAACACACACTCTAGGGATTACGGAAGCACTTCATAACCTGGAAACAAAATCATTAACATGTTCGCACACTCCAGTGTCACATGTAAGTGAAAACGCAGTCATATTCAAGTCAGCTGCAACCACATTTGGATGACTGTTAAACCAAACTCTTCAATAAATTTGAGTGACTCTATGCAGCTGAATTTATTCTTTTTCTACAGTTAAAGATGGAGCATGAGCAGCTTCACCATAATGTCTATATTTCTACATCATTAGGTGTAGTGTTGTACAGCAGTACTAATCAAGAGGGGAATGGAAAAAAGTTGATTTATGGCACTAGGTTGCTCCTCAAATTATAAGTCAAATTTCCATTCACTGGCCCAAACTGTCCACAGTCCCAGCTGCTGTATTTGCGATAAGATGTGTGTTTTCAGACATTTCAGCAGTCTGAGATCATATTTTTGTAAATTAACTGTGAAATCTCTCTTATTCAGAATCTTACCTCTTCAATTTTTTTCTGTATGTCCTGCAGCTGGTCCTCCCACTCCTGCATCTCCGAGTCAAAGTTGTCCATCAGCTCTGGCCTCTCTTTCCCCCAGCCCCGGCCGCTGTGTTCCAGCCCACGCTCCAGATCGATGGCTGCCATGACGCAGGCGGCTCGATACCCAGGGGCCTTTTTAAATAGTAATTTCCCCTTTTCTTCTGTTTCACTTTCCTGTCACAGATCACCGTCGGGTTGATGGTGGTTGAGGGACGGAGGGATTGATGACCTGGAAACACTATAAAGACAAGCACAAGGGAGAAAAGAAGGTTGGCATCGTTCTGTTTCTGTCAATCAGCCCCAAATCTGGTTCTGAGTCAACATTTTGACACTTGACACTTGTCTCTGTTGCTTAAATGACTCGTTATGTTGGACACCTTCTGTCCTCACAAAGGTATTCATGGCCTTCTCCTTTCACATTCTTGTCCAAAAAATTCACAGGCATGTAAGCCTACCTATGCAGCACGTGTGGACACGAGTGTTAAATGACAGCACTGCATGTCTTTAGACTCTTGGTCACTTTGACCTCCAGCATGCCTCAGTGCGCCTTGTGACATGGCAAGAGAAGCTTAACTGCAAGATGTACAACCAAACCCTGTAAATATAACCCAGTCAACATTCATCACTGGCATGGTGAAGTTGTGTCCCCACTGGGAGTACTAATCATCTAAATATTGTCCTATCAAGTAAACTAAAGCAACCAGGGTTTGTTGTTGTTGCCATCATGAAATATGACAAGTATCCTGGTCGAAAGTGCCCGAATGTACCAGCCACCTCCCTCCCATCTGTGATGTAAGAGTAGAGATATTAATAATCCTGTAACTATGCATAGTAAACTGGCTGCGTGATCTGTGCTCATGGGAGAGGAACAGAGAGTGATGCATGTCACAGACAAAGACAAAAAAAATGTAACAAATTAGACTTAAATAGATAAATAAACACAGCAAAAATAAAATAAAATATATAAAAATAAAAAGTCAAAATAAGGATAAACATGACCACATTGGACTTTAAATTTTGTCATTCCTGCTGTCTAAATTAAACATTTTAACCCTCTGTACAGTTAATTTATAATTATATATGGCACTAAACCTTAATTAAAGATGACATTTACGCCTCATTAATACATAACTGCTCTTACCTTGCTCCACAAAAAAAAAGTTTTTATCTGCCCTCCAGTAAAAATCCTCTGCCTGCTCTAGTTCCTGAGCGCTGTGCGCTCTGTGCGCTCTGGCCTCTCCAACAGATTCACTTCCCTCGTCGCCAAATTGTCAAGTCTCCTCTCTCCTGTGCGTCCCTCTCTTTTTCCTCCTCTGTGTTACGTAAAACCCTGCGGACTGGATTTAAAGGGGCCCCCTTCTTCTATACACACACATGGGTAAAGTCCGGAGCGTTGAGCTAAAGGGTAAACAACTTCTGTTCCAGCCGGGTTACCCAGCCTTTATACCGCTCCCCACTGTTTACGTGGGCGCGCCATTGGAGCCGGGATCAAATATCATAATGTCAAATTTATTCCAGCATTTGAAGTCTCGATGGGACAACTGTCGTCACCATCATCCTGGCTATAATTACTGGGGTGGCTCACAGAGAGAGGGAAAGTGTTTACATAGCTATTTCAGCTGCTGCGACCTCTCAGCCAATAGGCTTCTCTGTTGCTACTCTGCTTTAGGATGCTTGGGCAGATTTTGTCTTGTGACCATGCCCCACTGCAAATCATTTTTTCCAAGGGATGCCAAATGGGCGTGAGTGACACAGTGAGTAATAATTTGTCACAGTCAATAATATCTTTATTGAAGGTAGTCACGGAAAGGAAACTACATGATGGATGGCCGGCATGTTTGGCAAAATTTCAGTTATCTTTTTTTTTTAATTTTTTACAGACTTTCAATGTCAAACTTCACATGCTATCAGAACTTTTCATGTTTAATATGTTCTGTCACATTTTTATTACATACAAGTAGCACAGGTTTCACATTCTGCATGTTTCAAGTTGCGCTAAAGAGCAAAATGTGTGAAATCTCATACAATGTCCTGGAGTAACCGAAACCTGCGACTCTGTTCTTGACTCATCCTGCTGCAGTGACGTATGAAGACAGTTGCTTCTGTTCATCTGCCACACCATCAATTACTAAAGCCTGCCTCTGATCAGGGGTCCTGTTGGGAATTTTGAGGGGGCCCCCCTTCAGACAAAATCTGATATTTAGCACTCGGCTGATCATCAGAATTCCTTCCAGTTATTCTTCCACCTGTTGTGTTCCCTATGACAAATCCTTCAGAAGTTAAGGAGAGGGATAAAAACAAACTTTATCCTTACTTTACCTTGAGGCAACAACAGCAGGATTGTAGATCAAGCGTGGTCCTGAAAAACAAAGAGGAGAGGACGGCTGTCATAACCTGTTACAAGAGAAAATATATTTAGAAACAAGGTTAAACCAGGACGTAAAGCAACACAGTGATTTTTAGAGTCTTGTGACCTTAAAGCTCAATGTAATGTATTTCTGAAACCTGTTCCATGTACATCCACTTCCTGTTGGCTTAAGAAGATTTACTTTATCAATAACTCAACTTTTACATATAGAGGCCCGAAATACAACCACACACACAAAGAGCTTATAGATGTGCAAATGTGGAGAGATGACGGAAGTCCAGTGCCTTGCGCTTCAGCTACCAGTTCATACTGTGGTTCCCCAAGCTAAGTCCCTACAGACTGAGCTTACTGCTGTCCCGAAGAATTTGTTTGATTAATAGGAAAATAAGTTGATTCACCTTCTTGCCACGATTGATTGATACCACTCTCTTGAATATTAAAGGTGAAGCTAGGGCCAGCAGCAGCTAACTAGTGTGGACAGTGCATGCGTGACGTCATCCACAGATTTCTGAACAGCTGTTTGAAGCTCAAAATATGTAGCTCTGGCTGCCGCCATGTTGGAAGTCCTGCACCTTCCACCTCCCACCTAATAATCAGCAAAGACGTCGATCATTGGAGGACCTGAGGCGGACCGAATGATGCCTGGGTATTCAAACAAGCCATCTGTAACGTCACCCACCTGTCAATCAAAGCAGCCAAGCTGTTAATTATGCATAACTTTAAGCCTTAATATAATTTGAACAGGTGAGTTCTATAGAAATTCACCCTCAGTACAGTTGTCATGAACGGGGAAATTAGCAACAGAGACCAAAACTGTTTTTTGTACCAGGCTGTAAACTTGTTTATTTCTGCTGAGAAGTGGGACATTTTAACATGGGGGCTTATGGAGATTGACTCATTCTGTAGCCAGCCTCAAGTGGCCGTTCAAGGAACTGCAGTTTTTGGCCCTTCTGCATCGGCTTCACTTCACAGCCACAGAGGTTGCTGCTTGGCTTAGAATCACCTAAAGATCATTAGTTAGCATATTTATTATTTGTTCAGTCAGTGGAAAAAAAACTGAATGTAAAAAAAAAAACAGGCTAGCTGTTTCCTCCTGCTCATACAGACTTGTCTTCTAACTCTTAGAAACAAAACTCATTCCCAAAATGCCAAAATATTCCTTTAAGAGAGACATCACATCTGTCTAAAGCCAACATGGACAAGAGGTCCTATAAGTGCTCCATGGACCTGAGAGTTGAAAATATTATATACACTTAATGATGTGTCCCGTTAAGACTGAACGTGGTCCAATATATTAAATTCCCATTTTTATTTTCATTATTTATGTGTTGTTGTTCACTCTGCTGAGCTATACACCTGATCTGTGACACAGTGATGATAGTGATTTTTTTTAATAGAATAGTATCAGCTACAGTGTTAACCTGTTCCTCCTTCTCAAAGCTCACTGTAACTCACCTTCTTGAGGGACTGTGGTGGACAGTGACGTGTTATTGAAAATGTGGGCTCCAGTGTTGAATCTAGCCACACTTTCTTGAATGTGACTGCAGCCATGGGAAGTGCTGAGCTTTTCCTGTGCTTTTGGTTACCTTGGCAACAAAGGATGCGGGGAGGAGGGGAAAAAAAACAAAAAAACAAAAAAACAAAACAGCAAAAAACAAAGAAGGGATGATGTGAATTAAGGGAGGCATATATCACAGGACAAAGAAAAGAGTAAAAAGAAAGACTAGTTTAAAGATGGTGGCGTAGGAGAGGGATGAGAATAACACAAGTATGAGGATGAGCAAAATGATAGGCTGGAACATCTGGGCAGAGGACGAGTTGAGTGACAAGAGGTTGGATTAGATGAGAAAAAGGAAGAAACAGAATCAGCATTAATTTCTTTGAGACATTTCACATGCAGACATGAAACCCATTTTGAATCTTTGTCTCACCGACAGTGGCTCCTCCGCCTCCCTGTCTTCGAGCCTTGGCACTTCCAGTCTGTCTATGAAGGCCTGCAGTTCTTTTCTGAAGGCCTTCATCTGAGCGTTAATGCGATACAGCAGCTCATGCTCCCTGATCCTGCCCCCATCATCCTCTCCACCCTCCTCTCCCCCTCTCCCAAACATCAGGTCGCCGTTTGAGACGTAGACCCTCGCCTCTGAGATGACAGTTGCCGTGTCAGCGATAAGGCGGTCAATGGTCCGAACAAGCCTCTCCGCTTCTACGCGGATGTCGATCATTTGCTGCCTGTCACGCAGGCTGCACTGGCCACCAGGCAGGAAGCGGGCCAAGGCGGAGGAGGCGGCGCCCTCTGGCCCCGTGGGGGTGTAGAGACCCCGTGTGGGTGTCAGACAACGGCTACTGCCGTTATTGTTTCTGACCTCATCTGAATCGCTTTCCCCACCCACAGGGCCCTCACGTTTGCGGTGCGGTGGGAGGAGGCGGGACGAGGTGGAGTCTTCGTCACTCTCGCGACGACCACTTGTCGCACCGCCAGCATCACTCTCTGCATCGCTGTCCCGCGGGCTGGGCCGCAGGGAGAGGTGGGAAGCCAGGTCATAGCGCTGCATGTTGGAGAGGAGCACACGGTTCTCGTACTGCAGCTGCATTACCTGAATCAAGACAAAGAGATGTGCAGTAGTAACATTTTGTAATCATATTTTTACAAAGTAAGACACAATGAGCAAAGATTTTAAAATGAGGTCTAACAGGACACTTTTCAACCATGATGGAACAGTCTGTCAATACTTCAACATCTTTATAGCCTGGTCCCTGTAGCTAATTTCTTCATTCATGTAAAGGGGATGAATTTTGGTTATCCATAATTAAGAGAGTGGCTGCTTTGATGCCTCAGCTCATCCCACGCTCCATTTCTTTGCCTGTTTTTAGATTAGCAGGGAGCCAGCGGAGTCAGGCACTGCCAAGATGGTGGCAAGCCAGAGACATCACCGTGAGCTTGAGAATGGCCAATCAGAAACCAGTGGGTGATGTCACGGATACTACGTCCATTTTTATTCATACAGTCTATAGTTAAATATTATACCTGCTGAACTTCACCATTTTAGCATTAACATAGTGAGCATGTCATTTTTCATATGAGGTTTGACAAGTCAGTTTCATTTTATTACTATCATACATTAACAGCATTTTAGAATATTTTATATAATTAAAACAAAATGATCAAATAAATGTAATTATGTAAATCGATCAGCTTGTAATACCTTGCCACTTAGATCATTGATCTGTAGCCTTGCTGCCTTTAGCTCCTCCTGCAGGGCTTCTACCTTGGCTCCATCAATCCCTGTACCTCCTGCTCCTCCCCCATGCCTGGTGCCTCCCTCATGGGTGCCAGCTTTGAATCGTAATTTGTTCAGCTCGCCAGTCACTCTCTTGTTTTGTTCTTCGGCATCAGCTAGGTTCCTCCTCAGTAGCTCTGCCTCGTCCTCCACCAACTGCAGCTGCTGTCGGAGCTCCGTCAGATCATCACCGAGGCCTCGCCCTGCACCTGGCCCACCCATCGCTCCGCACCCAGAGCTTCCAGCGCCCTCTCCTTCACCACGGAGATCATCAAGCTCGGCCCTCAGGCCACGGTTTTCAACCTGTAGAGAAGAAAAAGCTCAATACTCACACAACTTGCACTCGAGTGTTATTATCTTAATAGATCCATGTATCATTGTCAGCTCTTACTTCCAGTTCAACTATTTTCCTCCCCAGGATGTTGGCCTCCTCCTCCACTAGGCGGAGCCGCAGCTTCAGTTCTGACTCACGGGTGGTTGGCGGACCTCCAGCTTCTCCTTTAGGATGGGTGCTGTCCAGTTCACCATAGAAGGAACGGTACTTCTGTAGCTCTTGCTCTAGACGGTCCTTCTCTTTGTCAATTTTGGCTGTTTTCTTTCTCATAAGCACTGCTTCCTCTTTGATGAAAGCTAGCTGGCACTTAAGGTCCTCATTGTCCTCCTGGAGCATAGAGACAGCACAGACTGTGAAGTAAATACTAGTGCCTTTAAGTAGAAATGGTTACAACCTAATCCCGAAGTTCACAAGGTTGGTCTCTGCAGTAAGACGTAAAGATGGAAGGATTTAAGATTAAAGAGAAGATGTGATGTCTACTAAGTCTAAAGTAATTGATGGAGCTCTGCAAACTCTCAGCTTTCATTTAAATATACTTTTATTTCGAATGATTGGACTCTGGCCTGCAGCAGCTCAAGGCACGCAGAACGTTTGACTTGAGAACACTGCATGAGGATCTGAGCATAAACCTGCACAGACTACAATATACCTTCTCTTATTCTCAGTATATATTCTCTTATTAGTCCTATTGATATATGGAAACATATATTCATGACAATACTTGGAAGGGAAAAAGCTAATTATTCAAAGTCGAGATCACACACTATGGAAAGTGATACAGGACAGCAGATGTTCTTTAAGAATATACTTCCTGATGATTCTCTCCCTTTTTTTGGCCAATGTAACTGAAAAAAACATGGTGGGAAAAGTATTCATTTGTAAAAACCTCTCACCTCTGTAGGAGTCTGTGCTGATTTCCTGTCTGTCTTCTGGATGTCCTTGCTTCCTCTTCTCTTTTGAGACTGTTGAAGGACAGTAAATTGGAAAATTCGTGGTTGAATTTCTGTGTATTTGTTCCATTCCCACTCTCATTTGTGATGTTTTACAGCTAAAATTGTGCTCTAATTTAACATTTTCAACAGTTTTCTGTGTTGAATTACATTCTGTTGTAACATGAAACAACATATTTACAGTTTATATTAAAGTGCACTACACATAAACAAAAAGATCCCAGGCAGTATCTGCTGAGTTTTAGCTTCTGCCGAACATTAAATTGAATTATCTTGTGCTCATTAATGTAACCGATATAGATGGATGTGGGTAAGTGTTTCCTTACCTCTTTGGATTTATCTAGTTCATTCTGCAGGGCTTGTTTGGTCACCTCCACCTCTATGAGTTTCTGCCTCAGTTTTTCATTCTCCTCCTCTGTCTTTGTGCGTTTCTCCTCCACCTTTTCCAGCTCGTGGTGCAGTCTCACAGACACATCCTTCGCTACCTGCAGTGGTTGATTGCAAATTTGTTCATTTTCATGATTTATCTGTACTTTTAATAATGTCTAACAATCTTTAGGCTGGTTATAAACCAGTAAGATGCATAAGAATCAATGGCAACTATTTCAGAAATACAATGTATCACCTGTGCGCTGTGACTACAGTGTAACCTGCACACATCCTCGGGACAGAAACAACCCAAACGTCCTGAAAACTGCACCCAGATGGAGCATCTTTCCCTCTGCTCTGTACCTTCAGGTCCTGCTCCAGACTCCTGAGCAGCTCCTCATCGATCTCTCCCGTCTGGGCGTAGCGCAGCCTCTTCCTCTCCGCCTTCCTCAGACGATACTGCAGGATCCGGCAGTTCTTATTGGCCCTCTCTAGCTCACGTCTCATCTCCTGCAGCTGACAAGTGTCTTCTTCGTAGAAAGTGTCTCGCATCTCGTCCATCTCGGTCCTCATCTCCTCAATTTCACACTGGCAGGTGCACAGTAAAGTGTCACAGTTATGAGATGGTTAAGATTAAACCCCACGGTGGCTAATCTCTGGTGTTTGTAGTTTTAAGCTGATTTTTGACTCAACAGATGGAGTAATGGATGCTTTGGACTTGAGCCAAACATCTTCAGATAAGTGCACACGATTAAAAACACAGTTATCTGAATTTTGATTCCATGTTCCGTGGCTGGATACAAATTTAATCATTATATTTTATGACTATGTCTTCTGTGCTGCAGATATTTCCTGCAACTGCCAACATGACACACACACAAATATGCAAAACCCAGCTGTTGACTCCCCTGGTTGTCCCTCATTTTAAAACAAGATATCATTGATCTTGCCAGATCAATACCAGTGTGATCAATAACCAATTAGTCGTCTGTAGCCAGTGTGTTTTCAGTTTAGGTCTTAGCTTTATGTTTTGTGAAGATGTGGAGGATGCTCAACAAACTAATCGATTGATGTTTATTATTCCTTCAGGCAGCAATTGAGCTGCAGACACCAGATTCAGTCCAGTTATGTGGCTTTAAATACAAACATGCATTTTCTGTCATCCCAATATGAAGAAAACAAATGTGGCCTACGGTCCTGCTGAGGTGCCACGTTGTATTTTTGCCTATCATATCTTAAATCACTACACGCTGATGACACATTACCAGCATACATAAAAAAAAACATATATCAAACCTTAAGATCTTCATTTTCCTCAATCAGTCTCTCCATCTCGTCTTCTAGGGCCTGGTCCTGCTGTGTCACGGACCCCGCCTCTGTCGCCTCTGCCGCCGGCTCCGGCTCTCCCAGAGCGGCCTCCTCTGCGCCCATGTTGTCGGCCTTTGCTTGCATCTTCGCACCGCTTCTTTTCAGTCTCTTCTGCAGATGAAACTGGATCAGTTCAGCCTGTAAGCATCCTCCTCTCCACAAACCCAAACCGAGGCCCGCGCCGCAGCCCACAGACACGCCGCTGCTCTCCCCACGGCCGCCTGCTTCTTCTTCTTCTTCTTCTCCTCCTACTCCGCCGCCGGGTTTCTTCCCTTTCTCCTCCACGGATAAGGAAGACGAGGCTCTACCAGGCAACAAACGCCGAGGGGAGTCACCTTTAAGGCAGGGCAGACGCAAAGCGGAGCGACGGACCGGTGCTGATGAATCTGTCGGATCTTCCCCGACAGCATCCGCCCTGTTTGGTCTGACTACATCAGCTTCAGCACCATCCGGGTGAACAGCTGCCCCGCTGCGGCTCTCGGGCTCCCTCTCCCTTCCGTCAGCGGACCTCAAACTGTCGCTCACCCAGATGTTTCTACTCCTTCCTGCTGCAGGAGGCGGCCTGGACCTGCCTGGATGTCTCGGTGCTCGCTTGGTTGCACCGTCTTGGGCTCTGGCCGGCGAGGGAGCCCGGTGCTGCCTCCTCCTCCTCCCTGCGCTATTGTCTGCTGATGATGTTGATGATGATGGAGGAGCTGCAGCGCCGCTGGCGGCAGGCTGCATTTTCTGATAATAAACTGCAAAGTTAGACTATCATGACAAGTTAGTCCGTTTATCATGAGTAAATAATATAAACATAACTGCCCAGAAGATGATAATTTATCTAATAACTTATTTTTAACTATATTATAACATTCACACAACTACAAAGTTAGAAGATGCTTCCCATAAGCCACTAGATGCCGCTTTTCTCATCTCCTCATCCTGACCCATAGTCTAACTTTGCAAGGGACGTGTAAGGCCTACTTGTTTTTGTCAAGGACCACTCAAAGATGGACTGCAGCCTCCACAACCGACAGCTACCGACCGACAAACTTATATGAAGAGTCCAGACTGATGCATTTTCACTGACAGCTCCGCAGGATGGGTGAAATCTTACCGCAGGGCACTGTGGAGAGTCGCTGACACGGGGAACCACCAGGCACTGCAGGGGCACTGACCATATGACGTAAGGATGTACGTCAAACCAGGAAGCGAACAGCCACCCCTTTCTTTCTCTCTCCCAGATTCAAATGAGGTTTACAGGCATGCCAGTGACTAAGTACAGCAGGTTGCACAAGTTGTACAAACTTTAGAATAATGAGCAGAAGATCATAACTCTGCTTTGTAAAGTAGCTTCCTGACACTTTCTCCCTCTAATACATAAAATATGACACAGTTTTTACTGTCTACACAGAGTTGCGTGACTGGATTAACCTATTTTGTACCCCCCTTACTTAAAGGGGCACTCACTGCTGCTCTGTAGCTGTGAAGTCAGCTCTCTGTCTGATGACATTCCCCTGATAACTGGAATAATGTTTAACAGAAAGCCTATGTTATGGTCTTGGGATATGGAGTTTGAAAGATGTTAACAGCCAGGCACACAACAGACTCTATTCAGTTGCATTATGGGAAATGTAGGATCCAGTGTTTGGACACAGTAGGGACTTCTTCTTCGTCTTCTTCTCAACCTCTGATGCTTAGATTTTGGCATTTCTTTTTAAAATATGTTTGCCAAGAGCAATGCAATAATTCTGGAATGTCTCTTTGAACTTAAATGTATTTAGAAATATGTACCATGTGGATACAAGATAAAATAATATTATAATATTAGCAATTTGGCTCAAAATTAAGCACTGCATTAATACAAGTGTCACCTTGAGGCCATTATCATTTCAATTTATTTTCATTTAATGGTCCATATAGTACTGGTAAACAAATATATAAGTTAGAAATCTACTACAAACTAATGGCCACATCAGAACTTGCAGCAAATTACATGTTTCTACAACAACATTGTTGTTTCTCTCTTCAGAGAAGTTTGTGTCTTGCACACTTTCAGGTTTTGTACCTCCCCTCTCATCTGTTTCTGACCCACAGATGTAATGTAACTAAACTTAGTCCCAGCAGGGGGTGCCCTGTTCACACAAGACCGAGTCAGCACAAGCACTGAAGGCAATCTGTCCCACATAGATGGAAAGCCAGTAAAACGCTGACTGTTTCCAGTCTGTTAGGCTACAATGAGCTCCTTAGTCATATAATTGCTAATGAGATGAGTGAGTGATGGTTCGGGTTTTGCAGAGATTTAACCCTTGCAAACTGACCCTTCACCCTCCAACAGACCGGCCTTAGGTGGGTCAATCAACTGTCAGTCAGCTAATGAAATCATAGGTCTGTATGTTTGCCAGCAGTTTGTTTTAGACTGAAATGAAAGAGAATTGCAAAGGGATGCAAGTATCTACATAATAGTGCACTTGCAGTAGACCTATGCTAATTAATTAGTAAATTAGTATATGTGTGCATACAGGTATGTGTGAGCACGTTCCTGCAGCAGCCTGGATGCAGGTTATAGTGACCTGCGCTAAATGCCTTTGATAGAAAAGCCTTGGGCCTTCTGCAATCCTCTTAGTCCCTGGCTTAGATCCCTCTATGTCCCCATGGAGGACAAGTACGGCTCCTCTTACTCATCCAGTCTATCATTCACATCTACACGCCTTCCACCTCCACCCTGGTGCCATGGGTGCGAAAAGACAGGTGGTGGTGCACCAGGATAAGATGGAAGACTTCAAAGTAGAGCAGAGTGTACAGCGGGTTTGAGAGAGGAGGATGTGGAAAAAGTGGCTAAACAGGAGGTGTGAGGTGTAGCAGCCTTTGCACAACAGGAAAAAAAAGATAGTGGATGAATAATTTAATAGATGCCATTAGTGAATCCACAGTGTGGTGAAAGAGGAATGGGATATAGTGTTTGTCACAGGCAAATGGATGGTGAATGTGTGGAAAAATACGTGGACAGAGAGCGGTAAAGTCCTGAAATGAACCAGGATATTAAATTCACAGCACTGGTGTCACTTGGTTGCTTCTTGTAAAAAAAAAAAAATAAAATAAAAATCACATATTTTCTAATATTTACGGCAAGAACATGCAGGCATTTTATCATACACTTATCGGGCACATCATATATAGTTGTTGGCACGAGAAATTAACACTAGATCCAAATTTTAACTAATAAAGATACAATTTGAGAGTTACACCAGCAACCTCATGGCAGATTAGTAAAGGCTTCTCTTCCAGTGACCTGGTTTCCTGGGTAACTCGTGGAGTGACGTAGAAATAAGCTCTTTGGGAGCTAAAGCCAATTTAACCCCAAAGATTAGGGCAGATCTGTCTGGACAGGCCTCTGCCTCTCACACATACTGACAAGAGGCCTGTCCATCCTGCAGATTCTGGGATAGCAGAGAGAGAGATGAAGGAGGTAGAGGAATGAGGAGAGGAGGTGGGAACATGGGGGATGGGGAGGCTTCGGCACCAGATTATGTTCCTAATGGGTTACATCTTGATCCTATATGTTGAGTATAACATGAAGTAAACTGAACTAACACAAAGACACACAAACATAAGCTATGGGGTGCTGACATTGTCTTTATTTCAGTTATATGTGCAGCCAGTCTGCCTTGTCACTTTCATTTTTAATAAGACAATGAAATAACCATTTGTTTTCTTTAAAAAAAAGAAGCTCTTTTCAGGATGAGTTTCCCTTCAGTCCTACATGGCAGTGAGAATATATTGAGCTCAACTTCAATCTCTTACTCTTGCACCTCAGCTACATCGCACAGCAAAAAGAAATAAATCATGAGGACCCACATAAAAATATTATAACAAAGATACCCACAAATTTTCATAAATACTAAAAAAAACTACAGTCCCCCTCCCAACGTGTTTTAAACCAGGTTTTTAATTCACAAAGAACACAAAGAAAATATCCTTCTGTACAGTTATGTCAGTTTGAGACAGTAGAGAAATGTAAAGTCCATGACATGTTGTATTGGTAGATGGTGTAGATGAATGAAAAGTAGTTAAATATAGTAAATGGCAGTCGCAAGAACGTCATACTGTGATTTTTTTTGTCTGCTAACTTTCTTTCCACAACTCTAAGTATTTGTAAACAACCCCCCCTGAACCAAGAAAAAAACCTTTGGTATAAACTTCTGCATGTTGGTAATAGTTAAATTCATTAAATCTTTTTCAGAGCACTATAAAATAAATTAGCATATTAAAGACTACTTAAGCTTTCAAAACAATACTGGAATCCAGAGTACAAAAGTTGGAGGTGAATTTTGGTTGATAAGTTAATGGATGCTGAGCGGTTCGTAGGTCCTTTTAATATTTTGGTCCTTTTACGGTCCAAAACATAGTTGGACAGAAGAGTGCAGAGCCTACATGATCAGCATTTTGCTTTTCTTGGTTAAAAAAAAAAACTGTTATGGAGACAACCAACACCCCTCTCAAATCCAGAAACCCTTACAGACACATCCACAAACACACATTGCTACTCTTTCACCTGTCCAAGTTGGTCACAAATCTCATCCTTCTACATTATTTGCAGGAATGATGAAGCCGGTCTGGTTTGAACTGGTTTATCACTTCCCTCCCCTCCCCTGCTTCTCTGGCCTGGTCCTCTTTCTGTTAATCGCCAAACTAGCCCCTCATCCTCCTTTACTCCCTTTTCGCTCTTCCTTTCTTTTGCCTCTTCCCGTTATCCTCCACTTCCTCCACTTTGCTATGACCGTTAGTTACCATAGAAGTGCCGTTCACGACGGGCTTGCCTCCCTTCTGCGTGGAGAAAGGTTTGCGTCGGTAAGCGTGGTAGTAGAAGTTGGCGAAGAGGATGATGAAGGTGACAGCGTAGCCAATAAGAGCCCACTGCATCCAGGCAGGGAATGGGCAGCCTGTGTAGAGGGAGTGGCCGGCGTGGCCGATTGTCACGTGGAACTGGATCTATTGAAAACACAAAATATAGACACATTAAAAGCAGCCTGAAACACAGTAAAAATGTAATACATTTGCAGAATGTGGGACATAAAATAACAGACATACAAATAGTAACAGACTGAGAATTGTCACATATCTTTACTGCTTCTAAATATGGCGCGTTTGTGACATAATATATCTAACTTGTCTTTTTCTAGTGCTTCCAATTGTTTCAGTGAACCTAACGAGCATACAAGTTTAATCAGTGCTAATAAAATTGTTATTTTAAGGAGGATAGTTTCACCAAATGTTTTAACATCTGCACAAATTTGTTTTTCAAAGTGAAAGTGTGTTTTGGGCTGGAGCATGAGAGCCAAAGCACATGTCTGCAACACCCAAATATATAGACCTAAAGTATTACCTACCATCTGAATAATGGTGAGGTATTTCTTCCACCAGAGGTACTTCTGCATCTGAGGTCCCAAAGCTGCCAGGCCATAGTAACCATACATGAGGACGTGGATTGAAGAGTTGATGGTTGCACCAAAAAATGCTGAGGAAAGACAAAAGAGTTGTCGTAAGTCGTGTTATTTATAAGTGGCTAGCATGCCACTGAATGCCAATCAATGAGAAGTGAAGTGAGAAGCACAGTTCAGCAGCCAGATGTCATAAAAATGAAGATCCTTTCACTCACATTGTCCACCGGGGACCCATTTGATGCCAATCCACCAGAGGATGAACATGGTGCAGTGGTGATAGACATGGAGGAAGCTGACCTGGTTGAACTTCTTCCTCATGATGAAAAAGACTGTGTCCAGGAACTCCACTCCTTTGGAGATGTAGTACCACCAGAGAGCAGATGCTATCTAAAAAAGTAGAACAGGGTGGAGTGAATTATTGCTGCTCACTGCGGTTGATCTTAGACACTAACATCTCTCTATGTGATAGCATCTTTGATAGATAACAACGTCGGACTGTGAATACAATGTGCAGACATTGCAGCAGGCTCTTCTACAACTAACTGCAGTCACTTAAGGTCCTAATTAATCAGCTCTTTAAAGCCTCCACCTGATTCCAGTCATGTGGGACAGTTGAGTGAAGAATTACTAATACTTACTACTACAGAGAGCAGATTTTATTATATTTGGAAATGTAAAGAATCAGGCTTAAAACACAAAGTAAATCTTATCATATTCTAGGATCACGGTATAAACTTGGTCACTCAGGTATCATGTTAAAAATAATTGTATGATGTACAGAATATTGCCATTTGTAGTTGCGTTTTTAAGTGTAATTGTATTAATGATGCAAATATCTTGCCTGAAATCAATATTTTAGTTGTAAAGGTTACAAAACAGGACAGGATAACAGGAGTGTAATTATTATATTTTCACACAAAGAGACACTTCAGATGTATTTACTATTAGTCCTGTCCTGAAACAACATGTCACTCTGTGTGTGTGCTCCTATTTAACTCTTCATTCCCACAGCCATGGTTGCTCTTTAAGCCACAGTGGCGTGGCATTATGCCATCATGACATCATGAAAGAGCAAGGCTGGAAGGAAGGTGGAGACAGGGGTGGAGAGTTGCGGTGGTGAGATCAATTACTCCCTGCAGGCCACACCCTGTTTGTCCTGAAATCACTAGAGATATAAACTTTTATCTCGCTCTGTTTCTTTCCTCCTTTAACCCGAGAAAAACTAAATGCTAGGTGTGGTACCCGCGCACAGAGGTGTGTGAATCTGGATGTGTGTGTCGGAGGGAGCTTACCCTGACTTCATTGACATCATTGGAGTAGTTGACAGGCTGACAGAGGTAGCTGTACCCGGCTGCTCTAGAGCCTAGTAGGAGCTGATGGGAAGAAAGAAACCAAATAAAGTCAGAAAGATGCTGACTAATCCTGACTCTAATATGGAGGAACTTTTGCACTGAAGTGACCCCTGTTGACACTAAAGGATGCTCTGACATGAGAGTTAAATATCCCTCTTGTTTTGTAGGAATTTCATGCTTTGCCAACAAGTTTTGAGTTTCTTATAAAACCAGTGGATTATTGAAAACATCTGAGAGCTATTAGACATTTAAGGGATTTGAGTTCATAGCTACAGAACAACCCATCCTCTCTGCTCTGCTCTGCATTTCGCAGAAACTGCTACAGCTTATTTTTCATTAGGGTGGATGTATCAGGAACTGTTTCTACATTATTTGCTTCGTGCTTAGCTGAGATAAAATGCAGACTTAACTTAGTGTTCAACCATTTAAAAGGCACATTTGACTGTTATTGTCTTGTCTGTTTATATGAAGAAGTGTGAATTCACCTGCACCATCCTTATTGTCTTTTCTTTTAAAAAGCATATGCATTCTGTGAGTGTCACTGCTAACATACAACATGTATAAAGCAGAATAAACATGCAACAAGCATGCATTACTGGTGGCAGCTCGACTTTCGGCTGTTTTTGTGATCTTAGTTAGTTTATGTGTGCAATGTCTCTCCAAAGCCAACATCGACTATTACACAGAACCCTTGGGGAAAGCCATTTGGTAACACTTGATTTGGAAGAACTTGAACATCCTGTCTGTGTTGTCAGTCATGTGTACTGCTGTGATACATGAAGTAATCTAGGTGTCCTTCCTGACCTCTTTGGCGATGTAGAAATTGAGGACCACCATGCTGAAGTTGTAGACTATGAGGGGCTTCCTGAGCGTAAAGGGCTGGCGGTCCTGCATGTATCTAGGCCCCGCCCACAGGAAGAGCAGGTACAGGCAGCTGATGGCCAGAGTGGGGAGGGGAGATGACATCATTGGCCAGTTCTCCACCCTCTTGTCTGGAAGAAAGACGAGGGAATTTGTGATGTATAGCGGTGAAGTTAACACACATAATGCATCCGGTATCAAGCTTACTTACTAAAGGACGAGTTCAAGTCAAATCTAGTGCTTTTATAACACAGTTTTTGTCTCTGTTGACATAATTCTAATGGGTAACTATAACAATTTAGCTACCAGCCTCAAGTAAGTCCGCAGTGTGACCATATTATCTAAACAACATGTGAATGTTCAAGTTATTCCAGAGATTATCTGTGGCTGCTTCCTGGTTCAACTTTGACCTGCCAGACTTTACTATATATAGTTGTGCTCTTACATCATTTTCTAATGCAACGAATAATCATAATGCACATGTCAAGTATGCTGACTTTTGGCAACACATTTAGAAACACAATATGTGGTCAGACATAGCACTTCTTATCATTTCTTTCCTGTGCACTCCCCTATCTCTAAACCTAAGCCGGTGACTAACATCTTGTCGTAACCCACAGGATATATCTGATAATTTGTATGCCGGTGATAACAATGAACAATAGTCATGCATCTGAAATGGCACACTGCTCTTGTGTGATGTCAAAACAAGTGATTGTAAAGATTCTTACCTGCTATAGTAAGGCCCCATTTGTAAAATTCTACAGTGTCATTCACAAAATGTGTTACAGCTTCCATGGCTCTGCCTTTGGTCTTGATTATACTGTGACAGAAGAGAGAGAGAGAGAGAGAGAGAGAGAGAGAGAGAAAGCCCAAGTCAGTGAGACACTTAAATTAAATTAGAGGCCATGCGTATCCTATCAGCGTAACTAGTAGCATGAGATACACGACGTCTTCTCGAATCTTTTTGTGCTCTTTGTACGTGTCACTCTCTACAAATAAACTACTCAAACACGTCTCGGCCATGACAAGCTTGATCAACACTTGATGTGCACATATTTAACAGGCCTAAGATAACACTTTGCAGCATCCTATTAAAAACTGACGTCTCAGGGTGTTGAGATCTTACCAGAAAACATGTGAGGGGTGAGGGCCTTTCAGTCAGGGATTTGTGTTATGCTGAGTGCTGCAGCAGCTCACGTCAAACGTATGGATAAAGTTTTTCCATTATACTAATTTGGGCATTGCTGTAAACACCTAAAAAGACAACATTAAGCCTCTCTCCACTTGCCCTTATTTGAAAGGGTATGGTAACATTATCCTCCACCAGATGCTAATGCACTGTCCTCCATTGATTCTTATGATTGCTGGTCAGTCACAACAGTTTGAGATAATTATAGGAAATAGGATGGAGGATGCTGTGTAATTCATCTCTCTCTGTTCCTCACATACATGCAGATATATAGATATACAGATATACAAATAGATAGACTAAACTCATTTAATTTAATAACTAACAGGACACATCTAATTAAAAGTTTGGAATAATGGCACACCAGGACAGAGAGGTTATTGCCACATCATTGACTTTAATTAAGCAGCATTACATAACAAACAGTTCTTATCCACCTGAAAGCAGGTGTCTCTATATTAATCTATAATTAATCCGATGCGTCAGATCAGCTGCCCTATAAATAATTAATTACCCTGTATATGGTGACTACTGTCCACCAATTAGTGTTGCACATGGGTGTGTGAGCGCTACGTAATGTGCAGAATGGACCATTTTTTTCTGTTTTTGCAGGACTTCATATGATAACATACCCACTCAGGGTTTTAGTTTAGTGGGCCGCGGAGGGAAATGAGATAGAGAGCGTTAACCGTATTTGTGCGCACACAAAAAGACAGGGGCGCATGTGTCAGCAGGTTTCGCTCGGACCGCTCAAGAGGCTTAAATTCAATTGATCAACGAGCTTAGATGTAAGGCCTGTAAGTGCAAATGCCCAACGACCCACAAGCCTGTTTGGTTTGATGGTTATCTGCCTACATGTGGCACACTAAAAAAAAAAAAAAAAAAAAAAAGCCATGAGGAAAATGGAGAATAAAACTTCCACATCGAATATGACTTTGCAATAATAAAACAACCTCACAGATAGACGTATTTATTTTAAAAGAGGTGCACAGGCAGTAAAATCATTTACACTTGTTTTATCGTATGCATTTAGACTTACTGAAATTTAGGTTTAACAGGTGGGTGCATGAAAAATAGCGAATAACAACAGAGTAAGATTCTGATTATAAAAATGAAATGAAAAGTGTAGAAATACTTGATATGTCATGGACAAAGGGCTTGGCTCTTATGCAGCAAGGGTATTTAATTACGCCCTAAAATAAGGCTCAAAACCGGGTGTTTTACGGTAAATTACGGGAAAGCGTTTAGCATACTCAAAACCAACTTACGATAACACACACAAACACACACACACAATGTTTAAAAAAAGACGATGCAGTTACTTACGTCCTCGATATTTGAGAGCGTGTAATGACATCCGGTGCAATTTGATGCCCAACTCCCTCTCAGTTACTGCTTCACTGTTCTTCTCCTGCCGTTACTGCTCATCAGTTTCCACACCGCACCGGTGACACTTCGACATTAAACAGCAACAATTTGGCAAGAAACTGGACAAGGCAAGTGAAAATCTATGACTAAGATAGGCCAATTATGCATTCAGACCGCGCCGGCAGCTCAGCCGCATCATCTTCTCACAATCTCCTAGACACCGAGAAGCCAGATGGCATTGCGCATGCGGGAATTCACCCTCGTGTCTCGCGCGCGCGCGTGTGTGTGTAAGTGGGGAAAGGGTGCGCGCGCGCGGCAGACGTTGGCAAGCAGTTCATGGCCGTTTGACTTCAGTGACAAAGACAGTTACTTTCTTCAGCTCATACTCGGTATTTATTCTTACTGTACAACTAAATAACTTGTTAGCTAACTAATTAGCAACAAACGAGTAATATGGACGTTTTCTTGTGTGAAATTAAGCACACGTTTCCACATTTTAAACACATCTACCATCTAAATTGACTACGCAGGTAACAACGTGGCGTCTCTGCCGCCACAAGATGGTGCTGTCAATCTACCGTCTTCACTTCACCTGCCTGTCCGCCTGCCTGTCGTGTCACTGACTGCCTCAGGAGAGATGAGGTTTCTTTGAAGGAAGCTGACTTACAGTAAGTCAACAATGAAGTTCCTTTTTTCGCTGTAGTCTACTCAAACATCATGTTAAAACATCTTAGTCATTCAGCTCACATTGCAGCATGTCACTGAGCTTAGAAGTCATAAACTGCACTGTCACAATTACTCCACCTCAAGTGAATTACCAAATGTCTGAGTGAAGTTTAGTTGTGACTGAATGGATAGTGCTCATAGCGCCCCCTCATTCACCAAGGCATTGGCTGTGCCATCTTTTTGAGCACCTGGTTCATTTAGAAAGGCTTCATTGCTCTTTCCTTTTCCCATGTCATTCATGAGTTTGGTTTTCCATGAGCTACAGTGACAGATCCAGCTGGACTGTTCTAACCTGGACCAAAGACTAAAGAGCTGCTAGTATTCAAAACAGTAAAGCAATGGAGTGTATGTACCTGGAGGAAACAGTTTGTCCTCATAAAACTATTTGCTGGTGATTCAGACAAATGCATGTCTGTCCTAATCCCCACAAATCAGAGGCATATGTCTATTTATTGAATCCTGCTGAGGACCAAAACACACACAAACTGCATAAATATGATGTTGCAAAATAGATAAAATTGGTATATTTCAGAGTATATAGGGTGTGTGGACACTTAACATGGATAGTTAATTTCCTCTTGAGTGCAGCATGGGTATTAGTGTTAACATGATTTAACTGTGAGTTCACATCTTATATATCAACCACTGACAGTATAAGGAATGGACGGTGTATGTGTGACATCACCCGTATGTTTCTGGAGAGCCATTTTAAAACTCAAAATCCCTGGCTCGGGCCGCCACTATGTTGGTAGTCCAGCCTTTTCCGCCTCCCGGCTAATAATCGACAAAGACATGGATCATCGGCGGATCTGGGTGCTCAAACAAGCCGTCTGTAACGGCATCCACCTGTTAATTATGCATAACTTCAAGCCTTAATATGATTTGAACAGGTGAGTTCTATAAAAATTCAGACTCAGTACAGGTGTCATGAATGGGGAAATTAGCTATAGAGATTTATCTTCTACTATGGTTTGACGTAGCACTGACAGCCATGACCAAAGCTTTGACTTTAATCTAGAAAAGAGTGACATTACAGTCCACTTAATTGGGCATGAATGATAATATGCTAAAGAAATTGTAAATTATGTATGCACACTACAAAGAATGGAAAAGATTGTTTCTCCTGGCACAATTTATTGCACATTTGCCTTGATGGGTCAGTTCATGACTGCAATTGCAGTGTGATTATAGTGCTTGCAGTTATTTGCTCAAGCAACACAAACCCTCTCATTTCTAAAATTGACAATCTTAAGAGCGGCGTCCCTATCTTTGCCTGGGGATGAGCAAGAAAGCGGTTTTGGTTTTGGAGTATAAGTTTGGTGTTGGAAAAATTTGTCATTCAAATTTGTTTGTAGGTTAATATTTTTTAGCTTACAAAAAGCAAAATGGATTCACTTTGTTGAATTAAATTGACTTGTGCAGACCTGCAGATGTAGACAGTGTATTACATGTGCCATCTACAGGCTAAGTGCAGCCTTTATACTCAGTGTCTGCAGGTCACTCAATACAGTGGTATTTACTGTAATTCTACATCTGCAGCTTAAACTGCTGCTGGTATCACTTTTTAGGTTGGCATGTGTAGAACTTGTCTGACAATGACTGAACAGATCTCCTATTAGCAGCTTGTCTGATGTGAAGTGTGTGGGTTTGTGAGTAAGATACACCTTAGTTTTTATGATTTTAAAAAACAGAGCTTTACTCCATTGGTTTTTGTCGGATTCACCTGCCTGCCTGCACACTTTTGGTCCTACACACACACACACACACACACATTCATATCTGTGTGGTCCTTGTACCAATTTAGTTTGGCGTATGCAGAGTGTGGTAAAGACAGAATCTGAAGGAGGCACGTCGGCAGTCCTATAATCAGAAATGTCATGACTGCTGGTCTGTAGTTCCACCAACCACATCAGGGCAACCTGGAAGGTCGGGTTGGCTGTAGATTATGGGGTGAATAAATACACTTAATATTAGCTGAATGGCGCCCTAACAACTCTTGGCGGTATTACAGTAAGGCAGTTTCTGTGTGAAGTGGTATGGCTCATGTGCCATCTGGGAAGTGGGTCCCATTGAGCTGTGGTCGCTCAGATTTGTGCTGTTTAAAATTGCTACATAAAGAATCAATTTAAGATTAACAGGCGTACTATATCAAATCAAGTCGAGCCAAATAATTATAAAAGTATTGTTTTTTGTGATTAAATATAACAGAAAATAGTGTGAGTGAGAAAAGAGTTAAAAAAAATTACCACAAAAAAAAAAAAAAAAAATTATCACCAAACAACATGGAACCAAACATACATTCTTTAACATTGACAACATAGTGGCATCATTAAAAAAGAGTGTGCCAGAGTACTTTTTATATTATGATTCTATTTAAAATTTGTAAAGGTTAATTAAGGCTTCATGAGTTTTCAATATTGTCATTAGGGAAGCATGTTGTATTACCACAGAGCTTTAATTTTCATCTTGGAAAGTACCAGTAAACGTTTAGAGACCTTATAAAATGGTGGTTACAACAAAGCAATCTAATTCTTCTTAGAAAACTTTATCTAAGTGTGTTCTTTGTGTGTCTGTGTCGAAGTGGCAATATAGTAGCGTCACGTGTTATTGAGTGAACTTCCTGTTTTCACCCTTCCTATTTTCTTCCTCTTGTTCTGTCTTTTCTTTTTCATTCGTGTCCTGTTTGCTATTTCTTTTATATCGTGTTTTTCACGGCTTGTAAACCTCTGCGTCTGTTAATCTTACGCCCTCTTTATCACCCTTTATGGTCTTCATTTTTTATTTTAAATCTGGCACTGTCATTTTCAAAAGGGTAAACATTTCACAATTTCCAGTTCAGCAAATTAATAGCGTAGCCATCTCTTTTTAGCCCCCACAGCATCAATCAGTGATATATTAGCTTATGATTTATGCTGGAACACACTGTGCACAGCCCACCAAAATGTCTGCAGGGAAAGTTTCTTCTGTAGGGCACATTCACAGCCAACCACCTGGGACGAACCATTTTCCACATACCTCTGGAGCAGTGCACTGCTGTAAAAAGCCTTTTGGGAAATACCACTTTTTCCAAAACATTCTCCGGTTAAGGGGGTAATTTCTTTCACACAGGCCTCCTGCAATTGGGATAGGTGGGAGGTCAACATCTTGAAACATGAGGGATGTGTTTGCACATGCAGAAAACTTATAAAACGGTGCAGGACACATCAATACATTGTTGTCATCACCTCTCTGGCAGAGATTTGGCCGAGTTTTGATGATGTCTGAGAGGAGTAGCGCAGATAGAAATAACGCAGTCAAGATGTATTCTCGAGTGCTGTCTCTGTTTCAGCACGTGCGGCCAGGAAATTACAGGCTTAAGAAGATTTAGCTCTTAGAGCGTGTATATATACTTCATTTTCTCAATGGTCTCTCTGTGTGTATGTACTGTAGGTGAGTATGCATGTGAATCCACGCGTGAAATCTCTGTTACTTTATAGCTGTGTCTGAACAATGCAGACAATCCTTGTATTTGACTGTAAATTGTTTGCTTTAGGTTAAACCAAGTGGATTATATCATTCTCATATGTGCAGCAATCCCCTCAAACGGCTGAATTCATGCTTCTTTAATTAGTGCTCCTGCCCCAACTATAATCTCTAATTGCATCTAATTGCAGTGGATCGTTTTGTTTCACAGTTTCTGTGTCATCTGGATCAGGTCCGTTCCATTAGAGTCTTTTCATATGGTTTTAATTTGAAAGGCATACGCATCAGGCTGAGATTTAACTGGCTTCATTCAGTAGCTTATCCCTCTCTTGTCTATAGTGGCTCACTAGATGTGGCATTAGGTCACAGCTTGTGCCATTTTGAGGATAACTGGTCTCCTTTTACTGCTTCCCATAAAAACAGGATTTGAGCTGCACACATATATATGTACTCTACATGTGCACACACTCAATGTCTTGTCCTCATTTGGCCTCTGTGTAACGGGAACCCTCCCCTGTTGTAGTGTGTGGCCAGAAGTGCCCAGGGCCCACATGCAAAAAGTACCTCAACACAGGATCGATGAGAGAGTACCAATTTTCCTGTTATACTGTTACTGTTATACTTTTTTCTTTCCTTGTTGTAGTCGTTCGTTAGTTAGTTCTTCCTTCCTTTCTTTCTTGTGTTTTTTTCTTCTTTAATTTATTCCTTTTTATTTACTTTACCTCCCTCGGCTTAGCCAAAACTTACTTTTCCAGTCATTTTACAGTTTGTGTTTATTCTGTTTTTCACTCATTCACTGTGTTATGCTTCCAGTCGCTCACATCTTAGTCATTTTCATTCATCATCATTTTTCAGAGGTAGTTTCCCTTCTGTTTTCCATTTAATTTTCTTCCACATGTCACATGTCTATCCACACTCTGTAGCCTGCTTTTGCGTGCATGCACACAGTCACTTTTTAACTTTTATTTATACAGGCTAGATTGGCTAAGCATGCAGCACCGCCCTGAAAATTAAATTGCATTATAATATTGCAGTATTACAGGAACAGACACAAACAGAATATAACAATAAACAAACAGAAAGACTTACAGTTACAGGGGTGATTATTTCGAATTGTCTTAAAATTACAGAGGGGTATAAGTGCTTTAATTTTTAGGTGGCTTTGGAAATAAGTAAAAGTAATCTTTACTAAATCACTTCCGATAAATTGTTCAGCGTTGTGCAGCAAATTCAATATGTACCACAGTTCCAGAGAAATAAAAGATGATATACCGAGTAAGATGGCCTTTTTCTGATAAGGGCCCCTTAAAATAAAATATCCTAGTAATTATTACCTCTTGCATGCAGGCAAGGCCAACCAACCATATCATTTAAAATGGTGAGTATTATAATTATCTCCAGTAGTGAATCTCAGGGCTGAATGGTTAACTCAATCTAAGGGTTTAAGTGTGGTGGCAGGACTAACTGCTTCAACAATCCTCTTTCTACAACTCAAAGATAAGTCAAGATACAGGTACAGATTATTGTTATCTTTATATTTATTATGATATTTCTTTCTGAGCGACATACCAAGTTATATAAAGTATATATTATCTGTCAACTATTGTAATATTTTAGTGGCTAACAGGACAGAATAATAAACTGTAAAGTAGTTTTGTATATTAAGGAGTATAAAATATATACTTCACAAAGGAACCAATATCTTTTATATAAATGATGAACTGGGAACACCCAAAATAAATCCCTGTGGCACACCCTATTAACTCTCAGATGTATCCATTTTCACACACTCATATTTAAAAACAGAATAACATCATAATTAAAGAAAAAAAAAAGGCTAACAAAATGTTTAGATGTAATCCTAATAGGAAAGCTAGAGGCTAGCTAGCAGAGGACACCAACATGTCTATGCTACAGTAAATGCTGAAAAAAAAATGGAGTACAAATTGATATTTTAGAGTGCAACACCACTGTCCTAAATATTGACTGTTATACACGTGCATTTGTTATGATTACATTACTAGATAATAAAAAACTAGCATCTGAGGTTTACTCTTGTCCAGCAGTCTCTTGCTCGGTCACTCTCTCCTTTTCTTAGATGACTCCATCAATGTCCTCTTCGCCTCTGCCATAATGTCCATAGAGGAAAACTGGAGCTGGTCTCCCTTGCCCAGACACAACTCCGACTCTGCTCCCTGTCTGCATTCCCCTGCACCCCGGGCTTGAAATCCCCTGTGGTACAAAGCTCACAGTCTGGGTGGCCCGGCTAACAAACTGAGCTAACATGAACTAACAGCAGCTATAATGCGCAGCAGTTTACTTTACTGTCCGTCAGGAAACTCTAAATCACAGAAAGTTGATAGGAAAAGCAGAAAACATTTTCTCCATAAAATATGATCCAGTTTCGGGTGTTGGTTAGCTCAGTCGGTAGAGCATCCGCCCCATGTACAAAGGCTCAGTCCTTGCTGCAGCGGCCCAGGGTTCGAATCCAACCTGCAGCCCTTTGCTGCATGTCATTCCCCATCTCTCTCTCCACACATTCCTGTCACTCTTCAGCTGTCTCTATCCAATAAAGCTTCAAAAAGGCCCAAAAAATATCTTTAAAAAAAAAAAAAAAAAACTGTGAAATAGTGGGTTGTGTGTGACTTGCATTACGTTACCTGTCATAGGTGATAGTAACCGAGTACAAAGTTACATAGTGCATGAACAGATGTACGGAGTGCAGAGTGGGGATGACAGAGACACCTGATTGTCAGTGTAGCATTAAAATGATTTAAAATCTGTTATTTTATGGTAGAAAAGGGTGGCTCAAAGTGATGAACCCACAGAGAACACAGGTTCTCCGTTCTCTGTGGGTTCATCACTTTGCTCTGTTTTGGTTCACTTTCACAGCTCTTATGCGTCATAGTTGTTTTCAGTGAAGTTCCACATCAACTTAAAGAGCAATGACATGACAGTGCTGAATTGAGTTCACATCTTGTTTCTGTTCCTCTAAGTAACCAACAAAACAATTATTGCAAGTTTTGCAGCTTTGCAGACTTATTTAAATTGCGACGTCGTCTTTCCAAAAGACTGCAAAACACACAAGCACAAACACATAGCTGTGTGATAAATGTAGTGACCATTTTGTCTGTTCTGCAGTAGAAAATGTAATTATTTAACCTGATACTGAAGTGAGCTTTGGTAAGTTGTAAGATCATTACTGCAGATAGCACAAAAAAGTCTTATAGGGTCTGCTGTAATATTTTCATTACCTGTAGTACAACCTGTCAGTCATAGATGAGTGCAAACCACAGACATAATACAGAAGGCGGGAGGGGGGGTTTGCCTGCGTTGGACTGCTTGGCTTGCTCTCTTGCTCTGAAATTTGAGTCTTGGCTCTAAGCTGCAGCCTCTGTTAATAAGGAATGACATTCTTTGCCCTGGCTTTGGCCATACCGTAACCTATGCAGTGAACCTCAAAAACTGTTGTTTCATGCACTTAATGAAAACCAAGTTTGAATGATAACTGCTGAACATTCCAGTTAATATTATGAAGATTGATTTTCACGTGAAATAGTTCTCAAGGTTGTCTGAAGTGTTTAATCTGTTTGTCACTATTTGTCACCATTATTATTTAATATAGGCTCTGTAAGCCTGTGAGAACGACATCATGATTAGTTCACAGCACATTTAATTACGCCGCAAACACAGCAGCAAATGGACCCCAAAAACCTCTATGTCCAAACTCCACTTGTAAAAATCAACTTACTATTCAGCTACCTACAGTGCACTATATTATTTTTACATGCTCACTGTTAAAAGCTCCTCATTAACCGCTTTACGGGCTCTTACATAGGGATGAATGTGAGTCCTTGATGTGAACAGTATGATAATATTTTGAAGGAAAATATTTCTCCTTAGAATTAAGCAAGCTGGAAGCACTTTGTTCACTGACCTGGCATTAGTACAGGAAACCTGATTCCCAGGATTTTTCCTCGCTGGCACCAACTGTAGCCACTTATTTTGACTGCGTTGTACAGAATTTGTCATAGCGCATGGTGGATGGTGTAAATACATAAAAAACAAGTACTGCTACACAAAACAAGAGTTATTAGATCAATTTTAGTATTACAAGAAGTTTGAGGTGTGGCCAGTTGAAAAGGTCTTCAACTGTGGCCTGGAAAGCAGGAGTCAACACGAGGCTCTTCCAGCACAATGCGGTCACAAATTATATTTACAGCTGGTCCAGGACCAGCTCTGCCAATAAGTCTGTAATGGGGACATGGTTAATGGGCAGATTGATTTAAATTTGCTTGAGTTTTCTTTTCTGGCCTGTTTTTTTTTCTTCCAACAAACCTTTCAGTCACACTCACACAGTGAAGAAATGAGAAAAAGGGAAATCATTAATGAAAAGTTTATCAAATGTAATATACAAATTTGAAAATATAATGTTGAAGATCATGCTGCTGTTGAGTGATCCATGTATTAGCTTTTAAGTTTATAGATAAACTGTAAGGTAGTGAATAAGTACAGCACAAACCTGATGACGTCCTAAGACGAATTCAAATTCAGCTCACCCAAATCTGATATGTTAATGACGTTACACTATTTTATTGACTTTTTATTGCTTGCTTCTATGCGACATGGCATTTTGGTGCGGTAGATGCTGTGTGACACTGCTGTTGGTCCTGCGTTTTTACTTAAATAGAAATTAAAGATGTAATATTGACATTATATGACATCATCAGGGTTATCTTATCATACTGTACTCCAATGTCTTCTGTGGCTCCCTAGACATTATACAACTGTTTTCACAGGCTGAGAACACTGACCTTTATGAGTAAAATCAGTGGAGTGCCCCTTTCTCAACATAAACAAAGCAAATTCTTTCCCCAAAGACTTAATATTTTCTTTTCCTTCTTTTT
Source organism: Sciaenops ocellatus (assembly GCA_033000465.1). Lineage (NCBI taxonomy): Eukaryota > Metazoa > Chordata > Actinopteri > Sciaenidae > Sciaenops > Sciaenops ocellatus. The sequence continues at coordinate 11,122,269 of CP136886.1, forward strand.
CAGTGATGTTCCTGTAGCTGAATCAACTTGAAATTTGCATCTGTGAGTAGCTCCTTCATCGTTAAATGGTGACGCATTCCCAATCCAGAAAATTCAGAATGTACACTGACAGCTGAGTATACTTTAATTTTGACATTTCCCAGAGTGACAGCACTGCATACTTTAAACCCCCTTATATTCATATGTAGTTTGGAATTGGGACAGCATTAGTTGTAGGTAGGCGCTGCAGGTATAGCAGTCGGTAGTTAATCCTCTGCCCCAGAGAGCTCAAAGCCTCTCAGCACTGTCACGTTCTGTTACTGTTAATCTGAACTGGATGCACTGCCAAGGGGCTGACCCACTGCCTGCGACCCTGCTACAGCTGAGGTCAACGTCTAACGTCACACTGAGCTGTGCCAGTGTGCTGCACTGTGAGAATTACCTGGGTCTAAAATAGCAACAACCTTTGGTAGCATTTTGAAACACGTTATTTGGTGTATAATTTAATATTTCAAATTCAATAAATGTATTCCACATTTCAAAGGCATGTAAATAAAGGAAAGGAGTATATAACTATACACGTGCATGTGTGCATGAGCTATTGGCTTAATTTGACTTACTTACTTACAAACAGAAACATAACTTCAAAAAGGAATTTAAGTTTAATAGACCAATTGAGGTGAGTTATTAATTAAGAGGGAAGGCAGATGTGTACCGCTGTAGCTCACTCTTGATGATGGACAGTCAGGCTGAATCAGGCTGATGCATTATGTAGGCAAATTTAAAACAGTCGCTTTCTGGAAGGAATTCACTTGTTAGTTCAGTGGTCCTTTTAAAAACATTACTGTCGCACCAAACTTTTCAGGCTCACAGTATAGACCATGTGTACACAGAATGGACAAGGCATGTCAGTAATTACTAGCTCTATGTGCCACTGGATATCCATGCCACTTTTGCCACTTCACTCCGTGCATTAACTATATTGTACCTTAGAGTTATGGCTTTAATTAAGGCTGACTTTTAGTGCCAAGCATATATGGTAGGAGCCTTCACTCAGAGAGAATGAATAAGGGGTTGTTATGACAACTGATAAGCCTATGGGGCCCATTGTGGGGTGACACTTGTGTGAAACAGAATAAAGGTTATGTAACTGTCATAGACTTTGTGGATATTGGATTGGGTCACTTTATAAATAGGGCTGATATCATGGAAAAAGACGAGACACAGCTTCTCATGTGCTCATAGAACTAGGGTTAGACTGCATAACCTTAAATTATATTGTATTTCAAGGCACAGAATAAAGTAATACTTTAGTGTTTTCTTTTTTAAAGATATTATTTGGGCTTTTTCAAGCTTTGACAGAGATAGCTAAAAGACTGCAAAGACTGAGCTCTGGTACATGGGGTGCACACTCTACCAACGTAGCTAACTAGCGCCCCATGTACTTTTAGAAAAGTTCAAACCAGACGTGTTTAATGTGTCTGAAACATCCTATATATATTGCCTGGTATGTGAATCCCCATCACTGAAGCCAATGCGATACACATCTTGATGCATTAGTGATCCTGTACACTGAGGATACATATGAAGCAAGTATCAGTTGAATACGATATGATTCACCTGTACTGCGATGCAGTGCCATTTGACATGATTTGATTCAACGTGATGCAATATGTTACAGATAAATGTGCAATTTTTATTTCACATATTTGTTTCATTATTACTGCAACAAATACTAAAAATCTAATTTATGCTGTTTCTTTTTGACTTCTAAAAAACATTCAGCCCTTTCACAAACTGGCCTTCTCGTAAATCCTTTGTAGAACGAGAAGAAAATATGTCTCTTACAAAAGATAAAATAAAACCAGGCCAGGTTGTTGCCATAAACCAGTCCTACTTTTCTTTGTGTCCTTTTACGCTTTTATAACACCTCACACAGTTCAACAATCTTCAGATGCTCAGGATTAACAATGAATCATCGTGCAATATTCTGTAAACAGAAAGATGTACTTTGCGTAATCTTTTACAAACAGGTCTTTCATAACTGCTTTCAAAAAACAGTAAACTATTATTGGCAGTAACAGGCTGCTGTAAACACCAGTTTTGCCATCATAACACCTCATAACTCAGATGTCCTACTCTTAAAGGTTTTCTTGAGAAATATGTGCTGTAACTTCGTCACTGCTGGGATGGACAGGTAACTCTTGGATCTGGTTCAATCTGTCTTCATCTTGAGAAGGACATCATCTAGGGAGTGGTAGAGAACAGCAGAGAGGATTCGTCACTTTCAGAAGGGACATCAATTCCATGACTTCTTGACCAGTGTCATGTCTTCAGGATGACCATGTCTTCTCCCTTCTTTTTCATCCTTGACAGCAGGGTGTTTAACATGGAAGACTGCTGCTCCCAAAAACAACACACCAAGGGACTTGTTTCATGTGTGGAAGCATACTAGACTAGTTTATGGTTTAGCAGGTGTAGCTGGGCCTGGATTTCACATAGAACTCTGACATCTTGTCTCCCTTTGGGGATTTTTCTGAGGCCAGATTTAATTTGTGCCCAAACGGACACATGTGGTCCATCCCTGCACCAACTTGAGCCAGTATCATGTTCTTTGCAGTATCTTTGACCATCCCTGGGTTCTTGATGTTCCAATCACTGCAAACGTCCTGCAGTGAAACTGATTATTCCTTGGGTGAGCCTTGTTGAACGCTCTGGTCTGTAGAACGTTTTCCAATACCCTCTTGTCATTGATGTAGTGTGTCTGTATGACCGTGACATATGAGTCAGTGGCGCAAGACTTCCAGCCATCAACTGTTATTGCAATTCTTTGGGCATTGCTCAGCGACTCCACTATCTCTCTCCCGCCTCACTTTCTCTGAGAGAATAGGGATTTGTTTCCTGGTGAATAGCTTCCTGTTTGATAAGTAGTACCTTGACTTCAAGATGTGGAGGAGGTCTTGAAAGCCCTCATTTTCTGTAACACTGTAAGGCTGAATGTCTTAATAAATAAAGACTGCGATGGCTTTAGAGCAAGTAGAACTGTTTGACAGTGGTGTGGGGAAAAAAAACATTGCAATTCTTTGCTCAACAGTCTTGTAAGCGTTACCGCTAGGGCTAGCTATAGCTGAATCCGAGAGGGTTGCACTTTGTAGCAGCATGGCATAATTGCATTTATTTTGTCAATTTTTATGTCTCTTAAAAATTCAGAAGTGTTGCTACACATTTAAATTCTATTAATACAGTGGAACGTGTAGCTCTTCATCCTCCATGATAATCTTTGATGTGACTTGCATGGACATGCCTCGGACTCCAAGATGCGTATTAGGCCTCCGACAGCAGTGAGAAATGCTTGAGAAACAGTTTAGAGAGGAGGAATTCATCTAAATACAAAATAATTGGTCACAAATCATTGGTCACATTTCTAAATAATAAAGGCATAGGTCCTGCAATAATTATACATACATTAAATCAGATTTCACTGATGCAAAGATATTAAAAACAATGCGTCCAATGAGTTTAGCCCATATTGTATCTGGGGCACACTTTTTAAATCATGAAATTTACGCTGGTACACCGATGTGAATCAATTTTTCCATCCCTACTGCCTGGGTCCTGCCAAGTATGAAGACAGGCTACTCATGAAGACAGAACTATTCATCTGGACCAGCTAACTGAGCAATTACACTTTCTGGGGTTTACCAAAATTGTCCTAAAACTGACATGAGTCCCAAATGTGCCTGTGTCTTGTCATTGCAGGACCAGGCTTATAACAATACTTGTTATCTTCACCAACATTACTTGCCATTCAAAAGACAGTACAAAAGAAGCACATAAGGAAAAAGTCTGCTGCAGTGTCAGGGGAAGGAATTTCTATTTTATATTAAATAAATATCCCATTTATATTTATATCTATTTGGGAAATATCCCCTTTTATTTCTCCCTAAAAGAGAGAGATCAGATTAGTGTATTATTGGGTGTATTCCAGTTAGGCATGCCTGTTCCAGGGCTTGGTACTAAGTGCTCTGGCTCATTATCTTACTGACATACCTAAGTGGAACAGAGACATATCTCATGTTATTTGTTAAACCTGTGCTTCGAATTCTATTGTTTGATTTTTTTTTTTTTTTTTTCCTTTTCATGTTACCAATAGCTAAATGTCTGAGAGGATATCTTTCCTTGGCTGCGCCTCTTAAGCCTGCACTCTCTCCACTCGCTCATCTCAAACCACACCTTCAAAACACACCTGGAAACTTACTACATTACATATGCACCCCTTGAATTGGATGTGACAGTATTTGTTCACAGTGTTCTTTTGTGTACTTTGTTTGTGTGGGTTTTTATGTGTTGGTGGTCAAACAGTATGTCCAAGCTCTGTCTGTGCTGGATCAGACAAAATATGTCTTAATAAATAGGTCGCCTGGTTGTAAATGTTGAGCAATTTTAAAGTCTGGTGCCTGCTTTAGATTGTAGACTGACATCCTCAGCACAGAGCAGGAAAATGTGTTATGTGTGCTTGCACATCCACCTCATCGATGTTCATAGCAAAAAGAGGAAAACAGTGGTCAAAAACACCAGAGGCTAACTTCAAGGTTTCATCTTTGCTTTGAAAAAATTGATAGCTAAGCTAAAATTTAGCCAGTTGGGCCAACTTCTCAATCATCAATCCAGCATTTTTCAATGTTTGAAAAATAACCCAACTTTTAGTTTAGTTCCCTTATAAAAAAACAAAACAAAACAACAACATCCAGCAACCTTTTTTTTTGAAAGTCTAAAGAAACTTTGCACAACATAGACAGTGCTTCAAAGGTCCAGTTTTTAGGATTTGGTGGCATCAGGTGGGGAAGTTAGAGATTACTACCAACTGAATACGGCTCTGGCCTCACCCTCCCTCCCAAATGTGTAGGAAGCCCCAACTATGGTGGCCACAAAACATCTGAAAAACATGAAATGTGCTGTCTAGAGCCAGCGTTTACACCTTTTTGCAAAACATGGTGGTGCAACAAGGTGAACTCCACAGAGGACCCACTTCCTCTGTAGATATAAATGCTTATTGTTAGGTAAAGGAAAGACAATACATTACATTACAATACATTAATAATACATATTTACGTATATTGAGACATATTCTTCTACTAAATCCCCCTAAATCTTATACACTATAATTACTGTAAAGCCACAAAAAACAATTTATACATGGGTAATAATGGATAACAACATCGGGTTACACAAGTACATGGCTCTTAAATGCTAAGCTGCATATTAGCAAATTTACTGCTTTGGCTTGAAAACAGCTACAGAAATTGAGCCTAAAACATCCAAGGTTGAAAAGTGTGCATGAGACAATTATTTTGAAACCTCAGCAGATTTCCCCAAACAGAGATCGCTTTGGAACAGAAAAATCCCCAAACTTTCCCCTTGAAGGTTCTGACCTTAGACAAGTTAGTTGGAACCATCTAACATGTCTACAGCTGCATACAAAACATCAGATTTGAGACATTTGTTATCATTCATAAGCATACGTTTTCAGTTAGAAAGATGCCATGTATACATTATTAGTGCAGACAGCTTTTTGCATTTATTTCCTGTGTCTCTTTTTTTCTAGATATTGCTCCAACGAATGTGAATAGAGTAAAGCCAGAAATACAATGAGTCTAAGTCACATTTTATGTAGAAATGATTCATCAACACAGGCAGTAACTCATTAGTACAATGATCAGTCTTTGTCCTTTCAGTTTCCTGCTAAAAGTTAAATGTGCAGCTCAAACAAGTGGCTGTTATATAGCTTATAGCATCCTTTTCATGTGTAAAACTAGTTCTATTGCTGGTTTTGCTAGTCTTTGTTGTTTGTGGCTGATGATGTAATTTAAAAGCTTCACATTTAAGTAGACATCATTAGGGTTTTGTCTTTTTGTTTATTCTCTAACCAGGGTTTAATTTTTTTGTTTGTGTAGTCATTTCCAGTTGTCCTCGGGCCTATTGGATGTTACACAAACACATTTACATTGTTAGTTTGATGAGTCACATTTTTTTGTTCTTGCAGTTACACTTATGGCAAAAAAAAGTGTATTTTCTTTGGTGTGCATAAATAGAGGAAAAAGTGACACAGGCAGAAAGTTTGAGAGTGAGTATGCACATGCTTGTTCATGTGCAATTGCATTTGTTGTATGAAAAAATGTCTGTTGCATATTTTCTAGCATGTTTCCAGCTCATTGATTAACCACACTCTACCATAACTCTTACCTACATAATCTGTCTTGTAATACTTAATAACAGACTAAGTAATGCTCAAATTGCTCATTTGAATTAGACCAGATATGTATGCTAATTGATCCTTTCCTGACCAGTTTTACCAAAACCCCTGTTAGGGTTGTGTGATTGTGGCTGGGGAAAAACATGATCAGCATTCTTTTAGAGGATTGAGACTCATGGGTTTTATTTAGTGACAAAAAAGGAGATCCACATAGGAGAGCCAGTCCTACAAAAAGAAAAATAAAGGAATAGTTACATCTTGGAAAATATACTTAGTTGCTTTCTTGCTTAGAAGATCAATTCCACTCTTATTCACTCAATATGAAGATACACCCAGCAGCCTATTAGTTTAGCAAACAGCTTAAAACGGGGGGAAACAAGCCTAGCAAACTAGCCTGGCTTTGTCCAAAGGTTAAAAAAGCTCTAGAGGTGCTGATAGGCAAATTTGTTATCTTTGGACAGTCAGACCAGCAGTTTCACCCTGTTTTCAGTCTTTGCGCTAAGCTAAGCTAAGCTAAGCTAAGCGGCTTTGGGATGTAGCTTCATATTCAGTGTACACACTTGGTATTGAGTGAGTGGTACTGATCTTATATTCTAGCTCTTGGCAAGAAAGCAAATAAAGCTATTAGCTCTATAGCTACAGTAGTAGCTATTTACAAACAACCATTTATTGAAACGCCTTCAAACTTTGTTATTAAACTTTGTCTATTTCTGCATGCAGTCTTTGTATATTTTAGTCATGAGATCTTTGATCATTAACTTAGAATCATTGGTGCATAATACATATAAATATATGATAATAATTATATAGTGCTTTGCACAGAGAAAATATGATGCAGAATATTCACATAATGTATGTTGCAGAAACACAGGAGCTAAAGATATCTTATCCTTGAAATCTAAGATGTGAGCTTTTGTTGTGAGAACCATGTGTGTATGAAAATCAATCCAAGTTCTCAAACAAAGTAATGAGCATGTGAAACCTTCTTGGGCAGACAGAGCATGTTTCTTCTGGGAAAGGACTGATTTTGATTTTCAAGAGATATTTTCAAAATGACACACAGTAGATTATATCCTTCTTCCAAGGATCCTGTAAAGCAACAACAGCAATTCAAACGTTTTTTTTTACAAAACAACAGAATGGTTCATGTTAAAGACTAAAAGAGATCAGCCATTATTAAAACCTGTGCTTCTGAAGGTTTTGGCACAAAAACTATTGAACTGAAAACAGCATGTGTGTCATTCTTTGTTATAAACACTAAATCAGGCTGTCACAACATTAGCCAATACTGTTTCTGATGAATTATTGATTAGGTACAAAACCTCTGGAAATGGACACAGCTGTTATTAGAATGGTTGGCATTGTGAAACAAATATTCTTGCTTGAGGATTTAGGAAAAGAGGAAAAACTTGCATAGACAGACAGAAAAGATATTTGGAAGATTTGACTGCTTTTCTTGAAGTGATTTTCTCATTTTAATCCCAGGGAAATGTTTTCTCACCATATTTTAGAAAACAAAAATGGTGGGTTTAGTTGGTTTTTAAATGGTTATTGTGTAAAATGTCAGAACAGTTTAGGCAGATAACAGAGATTAATTTAGATTTAATTTAAAGAGAGATAGTTGGCAATGCCATGGAATAGTTCCCTCCCTCAGTGAAATTTCACAAATACCAAGATTCAGACGATTCCACTGGCGACACAAAATGCTTCTAAGGTCTTTTCTCAAAACATCAAGGACACAGAGGAGGTTACAGAGGAGGATACAAAAACCACATGCCCACATACCCAAACACACACAGAGACATAAATGCATACCATCCAGACACCCCTTTGTGCTTCCTTGGGGTATGAATCATCCAGGGTCTGATGTGGTTAACAATGACCAGTGTTTCCGTGTTTGCTCAGTTTCCGCCCTCACAGCCACATGGGACTTGATAGGTTGAGAAGCTGCGATTAGCTGAGTCATCACTAAGTTTCCTTCATTCCCACGATTTTTCCTGTGGTTGCTTACTCGATAAAAGATCTTTCTGCATCTTTCTTCACAGAAACAATCCAACTGACTTCTAGATGTCATACTTCACGTTAGAATATATTTACAATGACTCAGTTGGATTACCTGGATACTGATCTGGTCTATAGAGCTGTACTTCTGTTTTAGCCTTCTATTTATATTTGCGATTATTAGGAGTTGATCCATTGAAATAAGCAGTAGCGTTTCTGTCATATGAATAGAATGTTCACCAGTGAGCATAAAAAAATGTTATTTGCAAAATTGAGGAAGTCATATTTTTTCTTAAAAAAACTGCATAAAAATACGTTGATGGAAAGATGGTTGTTGTTGGTCTCAAGACGGATTTTTTTTTTTTTTTAATGATCAAAATTGCAGCAGCAGAACCAGAGTGCAAATTTCACAGAGAAATCTTTTCACAACTTCATTTCTACATATAGTACTGACAACTGTACATAGACAAAATTGGTTCTGCTAACTAGCAAAAGACATCTAGATTTCGAAAGTATCCAACCTTAAAGATGTTTCACAATTTGACTTAACACATTCATTTAGGTTGATGCAACATATAGTAACAAAACTGAAATAATTTAGGTCTTATAGGACCTCCAGATCAGGTAATAAAGCACGGCCTGCATGGTAGTGTAAACGAATGCAAGTGTAGATAAGTAATTTAAAGGGTAATAAATACTATAAATACTCTATATACTGACATAATTAGTGAGTATGAACTGTATTGAGTCAAAAATAGACACAACTGAAATCACAAATAAAGTAAGGAGCTGACAAGGACCAGACTAGACGCAGGACTCAGGCACAGAGATGACGTTTTATCAGACAGGTTTTATTAACGATCAGCAAGGTTCACCTCTTACAAAGTAACAAAAACAAAGGACGCTCCGGCTGGAGGACAGTCTACGCTAATAAAGAAACGCTAAACTAAAAATCACTCCTAAAAACTGGAGGCTTACGGTGTACTCTAATAAAGAAACGCTAAACTAAAAATCACTCCTAAAAACTGGAGGCTTTCTTCTCTGTGGGAAAAAAAAGACTAGAAACAGAAAACACTCCTAAAACGCTGGAGGCTAAACACAATGGCAAAAACAGGTTCGAGGGCAAGAGCTGTGGCTGTGGGCTGAGGACGATGTCTGGCATGGACGCACGAAACGAAACACACTGGCACAAGACAAGGGAGACGCAGACTGTTTGAACACATGGAGGGAAAGGGGAACAGGTGGACACAATTGGGAATCAGGGAAGACAATCAGACCGGTGACACATGAGGAAGGGCAAGGGACCTGAAACGAGAGGAGAGTTACTTTTCAAAATAAAACCGGAAATCACAAGACATAAAATCCCAAAATAAAACAAACCTCACCGCGGTGTGACAGGAGCCAATAAAGTTGCTTAAAGAAACTTCAAATCACACTTAAATCAGTAATTGCACTTGTCTTAACCTGTGACACCGTGTTGCATATTATCACTTATTATTTAGTTACAACACACACAGACACACAAGCACAGGGAGGATACATATGAATTATGGCCCTGTTAGTTTCCAGTATGTTCTCTCCACAAATACAGACCATATCTTTATTCTCTTCTCTCCGTCTTTCCTGTGTGAGCACAAATGTATCTCTCACTCTTTTACCCACAGATGCACAGATAAAAAACCACACAAACACACACACACACACACACACACACACACACACACACACACACACACATTCGCACAGTCATGTCTGGAGAGATTGATGAGATGATGATTGAAGAGATGATTAAATACATCGCAGACGCCTGCCGTAACTGAAACTCTTTTATTCTTTCTGATAATCAATTGAACCAGTGGTGGTGTGTGCACCTCTTTCTTTATACAAACATGTCTGAAAGAGTCCAGACTGTGACCTTTGCACCAATAAACTTAAGCATGTGGAGGGAAATGTATGCGTTTCTCTTGTTTCATCATCAAATATGCAAAACCCATGAAAGATCATAAGTAGAGATTAGCCTGCTCTTTGTTTGATCAGTTGGTGCCCAGGCAGTAATTTGGGGCCTGTTAAAACAGTTTAGTCTAAAATGCATGAGAAGTTTTGCAGTCGTCTTCTATTTAGCGTGACATGTAAGAGATTGTATGTTAGAACAATCAGCAGCCTTTCCACATGAGTGACTTTGATAAGCACTTTAAATTTGACCTCATATCCTCTGTCTAACATTTTTTAGTGAGCTTGTGCAGAGCCACGATAATGGCACACTGGTCATGCTAGCTTTACACATTTTGCACTATATGATAAACAGCCACATAGCGAAACAGGTCCAGGCTCCTCCAGCGATGCCAGGACAAGAGTTAAGCTGCATCAATCAGTCTTCTCTAAATGAGTACCAGGTGAAACATATTGAGCAAATGAACTGGTCTGGAACACCATAATTTGTTATTATATGTAGATCTTGTGTGTTGTGGTAAAATGGCTCACCAAAGTAGTGACAGATTTGTGGTGGTTCTTGGTGTACCTAAGCCAGTCTTTCTCTGTAGCCCCCAGCTGGAAACATCTAAAACAAGTAGTTAAAGTGGCTCTTATTCTGTATTACAGTTTTATCTATCACTCTCAGGTTTTCAGCCATAAAACACCTGTCGGAGCAAAGAATGAAGATTGACTTATCTTCGGTGATAAATTATTCATGTTACACTGACAGATGACAGCACAAATGTGCTGAGTGAAGCTTAGGGCTGTAATTTGGGAGAGGAAAGGACTGCTATACTTTTATGGCTCTTCACTGTTGCTATCACCATGTTATTTATGACTCTGTCAGTGCAGGGCTGGAGTATTTTTGTCAGAAGTAAAATTAATTCTGGAAATGTAACAAGAAGGAATGATATGGTCCGTTGTATATTGCAATCTGGAGCAAGAGAGAAAAATGAAGTAACAAAAAGTACAGGAAACAGTTAAAGGGGATGTTTCTTAATATCAACAGATTAAATGGAAATAGAGGAAGACCAAAATGAATGATGTGTTAGTCAATCTGTCCGTGTTTTGCTTACCTACTCTGTGTCTCAGCTCTAATCCACTTTCCTTCCTAGTGAGGATGTAAATCTTTGAAAATAACTCACAAGTATGTGATTCTATCTCACAAATATATAATTTATTTTTTGCTTTTACTGAGTAATTTTTTAAACTAGCCATTGTAGTTTTTGGCCAATGATGGAGCCCTGTGGCATGAAAAATAAGATGTATCAGACAATAGGTTGTTGGTTTTGGTCTTTTCATGAAATTTCTTGACAATTAGAAAAAATACGTATGATTAACTCTGAATGTATTTGAATGTATGATAGATGATAAATCTACATTTTTAATTTCTGATTTTCATAATCTAGACATATTTTACTTTTTGTTTGGTTCCTTTATTTACCGAAGCCAATTTCTTTCATTTTATTTCCTTATATTATTTTATTTTATTTTTTTACGTGTGCATTCCTCTTTGTCTGGGTGTTTGAATTGATGGAAAAGCTCCAAATACTTTCTATTTCTAGATCAAAAGTCAGTAAATAAAGTTAATTTAGACATATTTTGATCATTTCTGTGTCTTGACCGATAAAAGTCAATGAAGAAAGTTTCCTTTCATGCAGATAAAATCATTTTTTGTTTATTTTTTGATTATAGTGCTTCAGAGGCTGAAATCGTGGTTGAGTGTTGCATATATTAACTTGTACAAATCATATTCTAGATACTGTAAGCAACCTATTAAACATCAGCAGCATGTCGTATGGTTAACTGCATTTCATGACCATTTAGGGTGAAAGTAAAGAAACAAAAGATGAAGTTTCCAAAAAGACTTTAAAAATGTCCTGCTGTTTTCAATAAGCAGCTGGATAGACATAAAAACGTCAGCGTAAATTGACATTTATATTCATCTTAATCTTCGTAGTTGTAACTTTATGGGCCCTTGTTTTGAGGACAATTTTATTTGATTTCAAATGGTCATGTCCCATAAAAGTAAATGAATGTAAACAAGAACTAAATAAGAGTATTGTGCTGCACGACTGTACTGTAAACAAGGATTTTTTCATCATGCCACGTACATTTTATTGTCTGCAACGGTGTTGTCATGCATTTTTCACAGTGTGTCTTTGCAAGAGGAAAATGGTTCAGCAATGATTTCAGCTGCTTCATGTTTCAGATACTGTTTGTTTTTACTGCCTCAAACATTCAAATGGAAAAGTTGTCTCTGCCTTTCCAAACCATGAATCATCTTTTATGTGTTTTTTTTTTTTTTTTCTTTTTCTTTTTCTGATAAATGATGCCGTCATCGCCGGGAGGTAAAGACTGCTCGCCGTTCTCTGGTGACCTCTTCATCCTTCCCTCCTGCTGCAGGACAGTAATCAGTTAACTCGAAAGACAAGAGCTCTTCCCTCTGTTTCCATCTTCTAAAAGAAGACTTTTAATCCTTTTCACGTCTTTTTATTGGATCTCAGTGTGACGTTTTCCATGCACACACTGAATCTATGGCCAGGTGTGCTTACCTGCATAGTGTGACATCGTTAAGAAAGTCTTTAGAGTGGTGGAGGTGTACTGACTTTTGATCGAGGCCTTTGCCAAACTTAGTGTCTATGAGACATTGTTGCTGAGGAAATAGGCCACAGCCACTGCTTTTATCCTCCGATTGAAATAACATGCACATAAACAAAAGTGGGGAAAGAGCTGAAGAATGTGAGAGAAATAAATAAATGTATAAAAAAATTACACAGTGTTTGATGTGTTGTGTGTCTTAAAGGCAAGAGAAAATACGTAATTATATTAGTGATAAAACAAAAAAATAATAAGCAAGTTACAGAGGAAACTTTCTTCTCACACTAGAAAGGAACACACTGTCAAACATTTCCTGATGTTGCTACCATGCTTGAACTCTAACACCTATATTGTTACTCTATATTCAGTCTGTCTCACCCTGAATTACCTTTGTCCCCGCTGTCAACCCCGCTCTATTCCTCTCTCCGTCTAACTGTCTTTGTGCCTCTCTTTTCCTTTCTTTCTTTCCCCAGATGTCTGCTCACCAGCTGCGCTCAGATGGCTGAGCGGAGGAGACGGGATGGGTTTTTATAGAGCGTGCAAGCACACAAACACCCACACGGACACGCACACCAAGGTACATGCACAGAGTATCACAGAGTGACCTCTTACAGCAGGGGATCCAGGACTTTTGTCCCAGAGTTTGAAGATTTCTCTCTGTTTTCATTTTTCCACATCTTTTCACTGTCTATGACCACATCAATATGAAACAGATGCCCCCAACTCACGTGACTGCAGACAAACATGGGTTATGGTCAGAGAAGGTTAGGAATTTGGCTGTTTCTCTGCTCTAATCGGATTAGTGTTTCTTTTTTTTTTTTTTTTGTGTGTGTGTGTGTGTGTGTGTGTGACTAATATGAAAGTGATTAGACTGCAGCTTTTGGCTCGGATAATGAGAAAAGTTTGCGGTAAAAACAGGATTAGTTAAATAACCTTTATTAATGTTAACTTAGTTTGTCTCCATGTGTAGAACTGGATACGATTTATTCCAAAGCCTTTAAGGAATATATAGCCATTAATGCATTTTTAAAGCTTCCTCAGTCTTTTAATCGCTGTGTTTTCAATGTAATAATGTAGCAGAGGGCCTCACAGCCCCCTCTTTCTTCCTGAATCTCTTATAAGTCTGTTTTCAATGTTTCCCAGAACTGCACAGTTCATGTACTGGCAGCCGGCTGTTCACTAGCTTGAGGACCAGTGTTTTTGGCAAATGTTATCTCGGATAACAGGTTTGGCTAGGGTTGAGTTTAAACTTCCCCAAATCCAGTAAAGAGCAGAACAAATCCACCATACTAGTTTTCTACGAAGTGTGAAAATTCAACAAAGTGAATGTTCTGTGAACTAATCTGTAACCCTACAAAGTAAGATGTGCTCCTTGGTCTTGGATGTAGCGTTGGTTTAGGTTACCACTGTAAATAGTAAGCTACTTAGCCAGACATGTTAATTTTTGCAGCTTAAAGACATTGTCTAATTAGTTTAAAAGCTAAAATCCAGAACCCATCACAGCTCTTTATATATGAGGTATTGCTCATACTGCTGCCACTTCAGCATGTGGAGAAACTCGAAGCTTAGTCTGGCTCACAGAAAGTAGGCTGTGGGTTTAAGCCTGCTATTGGCCAGCTATTTCGGCTGGAATTCTCCTCCCCCATTACGCTATCTTCCGACACTATTTTGTAAAGGTACCATCGCGGCATCCTTGGCCGACTTGCCTAGTTACCATTGCTAATCTCTGACTGGACAATCGATGTTCAGGGGAGGGGTTTAGCAAACTGTCAATTGGCTTCAATTCTCACAATTTACTGCTAAAATGGCCATCTGTGTATTCAGTCTGTGTTGTTGCCATAGTGAAGGAAGGCCAATGTGATGCCAGACCCTCTGACCTTGGGAAAACTGTGACCAGACCTTCTGCTGGGTTTCAATCTGATCACCGTTTGATGGTGACGTTACTGCTGGGGTCATTCTCTTGACCTCCCAGCAGAGTGTGTGTATTTGTGTGTGTATATGTGTGTGCTGGGTAGGCAGGAAAAGGGTAAAGGAGGGGTTGAAGGGAAGGAAAGAAAGGTGAAAGTAGGGTCATGGGGCAGATGGATTGAACAGGTTTCAGAGGATGTGAAAGACGATGGGCCTCATGAGTAAACATAACTCTGGTGTGAGATGAGAGAATACTTCAAAGTGTGTGTGCGAGTGTGTGTCTATACACATCAGGATTACTTTCCCATAGTACTTCAGTCAAGCTCCTCCTTACCATCCCCCTGGATTTCCCAACTTTGAGATGATAAATAATCGTCTCAGATCATCAATCAGGACATGAGAGGGTTCCGGGCATGAAAGGATAAAGTGTTTGCTCAGATCTACATCTTTTTGCTGACACTTAGCTCTCTGCTTCACGCCCTCGTCTCAGCAGTCTGTCTCCCTTTTTGTTCTGCCCTCACCACCGACCTTTGACCTTAAAGTCCTTGCCAGGGTCATTTGAGAACCCATAGTGGACGCTCATAAAACTGTCAGGCAGACAAGCTGGGGTCTGAACCTTTTCTGACATCAGACTTTAAACACCGGGAAAGAATAAATGACAATATGTGTTATGAAAAGGATAATTATGATTAATTGTTGGATTTGCTCTTAAAGATCTTGGACTTTGCAGAAAGTTTCCACCACCGCTGGCAGAACTCCCTCAGTTGGAAGACAGAAAAGCTGATTCTCTCGTCTATTTTCTTTTAACATTCTGTTTACACACAAACAATTTGCAATTCAAGTCAGCTAAATTATCTAGCTAATTATACGTATAATCTCTCCCTGGGCTTTACAGTCCTTCATCAACAACATCTCCATACTCAGCCCAAACTCTCTATTAACAAAAGGAAAAACACAAGTTCTTGGAAAGGGAATTTTAAAAAAAATATCCTGTCATGACTCGGAGTCATGGGGACTAGTTAAGGATCATACCTGGTTTGAGGTTCCAGTTATCCAAAAGCACCTATTCACATTATTCAGGCCATGATGGGGCTGCTTATGGTTGGTGTAGCAGGGATGATGTGTGAAGGTATGTGGTCATAGCAGGCGGCTAGTTTGGGTGGCTTCTTTTGAGTTTAATGGTATCATTAGCATGCTAACATGCTCACAGAGACAATGCTAACATGCTAACACTTCTTTGGTCTGACAAACTCAGAACACATATTTATTCTCTCCACTCTACACAGACTTTAAACAGGCATAATGTTTAGCCTGTTTACCATCTTAGTTTTAACCTGCTAAAAAAACTACTAATTAGCATTAAACCCAAAGCTCAGCTGATGCTGCAGGTATTTGGCCATAAACTAAAGTATTGGACAAATAAAAATTCTTGAAACACACAAAAACACTTACAATATCATACATTAAGGCAAACACTGGAGTAATTTAGTCAAAATTTACGAGTCCTTGTTAGAATCCACACTGTGGTATTTTGAACAGAGAGATGTTCATATCCCTTGTGTTGGTGCACAAACCCTCAGTAAAAAAACCCAAATAACAGTTCCTGTTAAATCTGTGTAGCAATTTCAGCTTCAAACCAATAGCTCTTGACATTTTACCTTCCAACAAGTACCACGAAACATACTTTCCTCTCTGCACATCAAGCAAGCCAATTTTCAGAAGGGAACACTTTGAGCACAACAAACACATACAGTTCTTTCTCTCCGAGACATTCATGACCCAACCAAACCAAAACAAAACAAAATAAAAGCAAAAAAAAAAATCTCCAACTACCAGTGATTAGCTATAAACAACCATTAAATGATGACAGGAATGCTGAGAAAAATAGAAACACCAAAAGAGTGAAACATAGGAGAAAAGTGGGAAACAGATGAGAAAAAGGGTAAAACGTGGCAGAGTTGAGAAAATAGAGAATTGTTAAAATTTTACAGCCTGAGTAACTTGTAACATGTTGGTGAACTTGGTTGAATGGATATCATCTAACCATTGCAGTCACGCCATGGCTATGGTTTACATGACTGCAATTAAAATACACATTTCTGTGCAATTAGATGTTCTGGTTTTAAAAGATTTTGCTTTTGTAAATGATCTGCAAACAACTAACTACATCTATTTTCCAAATTGGGCCAGGAACAGGACAAAATACAGGCGTGCGTCTGAGCAGACAAACGGAAAAGGAAGTAACATTTGTGCAGATTGGTAACAGTTGGACTAGGATCATTGGTTTGTCTGACAGGTCAGAATGGGATGTTGATGTTGGCACTTTGTTACTTGCGTAACAAGATTAACGGTCTGAGAAACGTTATAAATATAGACTCAATAATTGTTTTGGAATGATACCTACCAAAGAATGAAGGAAAAATGAAAGACACTGATATACTGAGTCTACTGAGACAGCCATAGATTGTTTCGCACTTGACTATTAGCTATAAGTGTCACATACTAATGTTCAGTTTGTTAGGGTGTCTGACCACATATTTACACTGCTGGAAGTTAAGCAGTTCTTCAAACATAACACATTAATGCATAGGAATATCTCTGCTGATTAAATTGGTGATTAATCACTTTGTTTGTGATGCAAACATGCACATGAAGTGGCAGTGAAATGTGCAAACACTTCTCACAATAACACACAGACTTGGTCATGCATGCTGCACGCTTTCTATGTATGCTTGTGCTTGCAAAAGACCAGGAAATGGGAGGTACATCCACCTCTGGTCTCTGAAGGATAAGTCTAACCTTCTCTTCTCTTCTCTTCTATCACTAAGTAGATTAGCTTGTCATGTGACTTTCTTATTGATGGCCATGAGAATGGGCCGTACACTTGACTAATGGTCAACTAGCAGCAGTTAGATTGAAAAATGATTCTTTTAGCTGATTTTGGCAGCTCCTGAAGTGATGAGTGTCTGCACAATAAGTCATCTCCCACTATTAGTTTATTAGTGACAGATATACTCCCTCAAACACTAACATACATTCAGAGAGCTTGGTGAGATGACAAAAAAAAGAAACAGAGCCAAAGAGGCTTAAGACGATCCAAACTCCTTTTCTCTTTGTGATTGATAGAGTTCAAAGTTCATGAAGCACACAGTGAAGTGCCCGCATGTGCTAGCTCTCTGTTAAAGGTACTACTTTGGTACATCAGTCACTGGTTTGACTATGGATAACTAAGGGAAAGTGTGAGCTTTATTAGGGCCACCATAAACAATATTTGAAGCTGTATCCACAGTGTTTAATCAGGAAAACCTTTATCTATCTCTCTGTTGTAGAGCTTTATGTGAACTGCAAACTGTCACATACTTGAGAGTTACATCTCTCTTAGTTGCTATCATCTGTAAAGTCTGTTCAATACAGCAATAACAGCATTTGTCCAATTTAAAAATCCTTATTTTCCATTTGGAGGCAGTGTAAAACGATCTTTGAACTAGTAAAAACACAGTCCAGATAGAATGACTAGATAAAGAGTCTACAGTCTAAAATGGGGCACAGTGGTGCTTTGAGCTAAATGCTAACATCAAATGCTGACCACAATGACAATGCTAACATGCTCATCTTAACCATGATCACCATTGTACATACAAAGTACAACTAAGGCTGATGAGAATGTCATTTGGTTTGCAGGTATCCAAAGTCATTAGGATTCATCTTCTGTGGACCATGACCTTGTCATAGCAATTCATCCAAGAGTTTTATTTCAGTGGTAAACTGTAAGACATACCGACATCCCTAGAGCTGTGCAGCTAGCGTGACTAAAAACCATTTGGAAAAATGAAGCCTGGTTTGTCCAGACCCTTAAAATGGTTCATGTTTATGTTGTCTTGACAAGCGACCTTATGTGGTCGTCCGATCAGTGACTGTCACTGAAGCAGAGGCACAAGTAGCTCGACATTATTATAGAGCTGCAAGACCTCTTAGGTTTGGGCGGATGGGTATACAAAAGTGTCTGACTTTGATGCTAGGGACTGTGGTTTGTACGCTAAACCTGTCTTTTTCTAGTCAAAATTGGCTTCTTTTTTACTGCGACCAGGATCATTCCCTGACTTTAACCAAGTAGTTTTAGTTGCCAAACCAAACCCTAACCATAGGGGTGGCAGATTCGAAAATGCTAATTTGGATCATTTTTGTGATGGTCATTGGACGACACTGACCAATGTTATCCATATTTCTTTCAGGTTTGAAAATTGATCCCTAACAGCAGACTTTGCTATTTGGGTAAAGTTTTCCAATGCCTGATTGGGGTAATTGTTGGACTTCGACGCGAAGACTCAAAGAAAAGTTACAGATTTAAACTTTAAATCTAAAATAAATATGGGATTGTTCTGATGAGGGACATGGGTGCATTTTTAGACAGCACCCATCCAGCAAAAAGGCCTTTCACATCACATACACACATAAAGATTGGTTAGCATGATCTATGGTTTTATTTTACAGCCCTCAAGATTCATGTATATGCACATTTCACAGGTTAATACAAAAAAATTCTTGGATAATTCATACCGTATTATATCATATTATAGGTGGCTGGAATTTTGTTTCTGTCTGTATTATGTCATTTTGATGAAAAATAAGCCAATGTGTCATACTGTGGAGATTTGGATGAGTTTGTTTTGGTTTTATCTGGCCGGGAACATTGCTGTGAAACTGAAACCAACAATCTGAGAGCCTGCAGACTTAGCACAGTCTGCTCGTGTTTTTCTGACCAGCAGCACTAATAATGCATAACTCCTCGAGAACATTTGCCTGGGTTGCTGTTTGGAGACAAGCTGTTGTGACCAAGACAGCTTCTGTGATTAATTACTAAAGAGTCCTTCAACACAGAAAAGCCACAAAAGCATTTTTTCCTTTTTAAAGGCTTTTTCCACTATGAAGGGAGGGAAAAACATTTTAGAGCGCCTACCGGAAGCGTTAAGACATAAATTATCAGTGCCCTACAGATATATAGATCTAATGATATATGATGCTATAAAGCTGAATACAAAACATGCCCACAGTCATTTCTCCAGGCCAGTTATAACTTTCCGTTTCCCTATATAGCTACAAAGCTATACTTAACCACATACAGGTGTGTTTTTGGCACAGGCAGCGAGCTGGCAGGTGTGTTTGCTATTACAATGTGATAATAACTATCATTACATCTCAGGTAAGAAGAGGTGTGTGAGCAGGAGGCAGGGACGGAGGCAAGAGGAAAGCATTAACGCTTTTACCAGGATGTGACGGTGCACAACTGGCATTTGTGTGCCCTAAACGCACAGAGAGCCATAAACACACATTTATATGGAGATACACACGCTCATCAAAACAGTGCGAGAGAGATACACAAACAGAAACTCACACAAATTAGCACCTTGGTGGTTTAAATTTAGATCCAAATGAACCCTTTCGAGGGTATCCATGCCGAAAATAAATGCCCATTACAGATTACCGTTATTTCACTGAAGGAGGAAAGTGCAAGTCAGTGTTTCAGACCGTAGCTGCTCATAGATAACGATGAAATGCTGAACTCATTCAGAAAACCATTTCACATTTAACACTATATTAAAATGCACTTTCTCAAAACATAAATTAATCATTTATTATGAATTTATTATGATTTTTTTTTACCTCTATTACAGTAAATCACCAATATGTATAAAACTAGAAGATGTAGTCCACAGCACAGTCTTTTTACATGGATTAACATGTAATTCTAAATCCCCACAGAGCACACGGCGCACACACACACACACACACACATCCAGGTAATTATGGTAAGGAAACAAGCTGATATTTTCTCAGACTTGCTCTTTATTTCTGCTGCCTCACCATCTGAGCTAAAACCCATCACTACTTTTCAGTACCTCCTTGGGTGCTGTAAACAGAAACAGGCAGATGTGTGCAAACGTGCACATGCACACACAAAAATACACATCTTTCAATCATTATACTTATTTACTGACTATGTTAACTTTACTTCAGGACCAGCTTTAACTCTCAACCTTAGTTGTCAGACCTCACTGAGTCCTATATCTAAGTCCTAACATAACCCCAGCCTTTGAGAAGTAAGGTTCAGCAAAATGTCTTAATGGTTCCTTGGTTTTCTATGATTGCGAGCACATTTATTTTTCATAACTTTAAAAACACATTTGCACATGCACTTTAAGACCCGCATGTTCTGCAGTCAGACGGAGGGAAAAGCTCCAAAGAAAGTATAATTTTCAAGTGTTTAAAATGTTTTAGTGACTGGACTCTGGGTCCAAGGCAAATGGTATAAAAAGATAAGCAGTGACTGAAAAGTGTTTGATTTTAACATTATCTTGTGGTAATGATGATGATAATTGCGGCGATTTTAATCCTAATCCTGGCTCGGTATGTGTATCTGGAGTGCGTATTATTGCTGACTCTTTGCCCTCTTTGCAGCTTGTTATTGCTTTCAAAGTGATCATGCACTTAAATGGTGATACATCTGTGATGCTTTCACACAGAATGTGACAATTCAACAGTTCGTCCCATCTTTGTGCTTTCATTACGCTCTGTCTTTTGTTGGCTTCTCACTTGGACTGTGTGCTAGCTAAGTGCTACTTTAGTGGGTTTGTGTGTGTGTGTGTGTGTGTGTGTGTGTGTGTGTGTGTGTGTGGGGTGTGTGTGGGGGGCAGTGTGAGAGAGAGAGAGAGAGAGAGAGAGAGAGAGAGAGAGCAATGTACCAGATGTTATTTTGCAGGAGAGAGGAGACCAGCCTTTCATGGCTTGTAGTAAAAAAGAGAATTGTTACAACAGTGGTGTGGTAACATATAACTATCTCTGAGACTAGAGCAGCCACGGATAGTCTAATTTGAAAACTGCTACCACCTTCTTATAAGATACCCTTTATGAAGGGTTTATTAGTTTGAATTCTGGCTGTATTAATGGTTGATAAACTATTTACTAATGTTTTATATTAGCAAAAAACTATTAATAAGCCCAACTTTGTAGCTTGCATTTGTCTTTTAGCTAGCTCTTTACAACAGTAGATTTGTTGAATCATTATAGAAAACATTTATTAATAATTATTTTTTTAATGACTGGCACAACAAATGGTTTTATTAATAGTACAAAAAATCATCTACTAATGCTTTATTATTAGAAGGTGAGAAGCCCATGAGCATTTATTAGGAGTATATTTATAAGGACTATACATTCATTGGTGAGTTATAACCAAGCAGTAAGTATTAATACCAGAAAAAGGGATATTTCACAGCTTAGCAACCCCAAATTTCTTTTCATGTTTGTTTTATTATCCATCGAAAAGCCATTGACTACAACTTGTTTTGCCATGCTAGCAGCATGGCTTCCATGGATGACAATGCCGATCGTTTGGTCCACCACTTTGGTCCAGCCTGAGATATGTCAACAACTACAATACTAGATGGATTATTTTATGCTAAATGTGCTACATACGCTCCTAGATGTTAATTCTTACTGACTTTTATGATCCCCTGCCGCATCCTCTAGTCGCCATGTGATTGACACTTGTGGTTTCGAGTGAAATTTGTCAACAACTGTTGCATAGATTTCCAGGAAACTTTGTACAATCATTCATACCCTCCTCAGGATGAAATGTAATAACTTAAAGTTATAACTTTTTCGCAATAATACATTTAAAAAAGGCAAGATCTATGTTACGTATTTTGTGAGTTCTGTACTTTTAATGTTTAAGCCCAGACAAATCTGTTATTTTATTCAAGATAACACTGTGTCATATCCCGTTTACTCCCTCTAGTTGCTACTTTCAGAGAAACAGGATAAATCAGTGAGTGATGAAGGAAGCTGGCTCGTAATTAAACGTAACGTGAATAACACTTAAAGACATTACCTCGTCAGTGAACATGATTTCTGCGTGAGTCACGCGGACACATTTTCATCCACAACCAACCAGCCACAGCTGGTTGGTTAAAAATGAAGACAACAATTCCAATAATCCCATGCTGACATCAAGTTATTGTTTTGATCCTTACTTGCAGAAATGATCGTTAGCGTCAGCTGTACTTTGTGTTTATTGCAAACTAGCTAATGTTAGCATGCTAACATGCTCAACTGCTACGTAATAAACATTTTATCTGCTTAACATCAGCATGTTAGCAAAGTTGTTGTTAGCATGCTGATGTTAGCATTTAGCTGAAGCCTATTCTTTTCATTTAGTTCAAAGCTCCTGTGGCTATAGATGTTTCCTTACAGGTCACATGCATGCGTAACAATATGCAGACAAATAAGGGTTATTGAGTATAAACTGCTGTCCTTATTGGAAGCACAAATCGCTGCTGTGTGTCAAATTGCTGATCTGTCTCTCCTCTCCTGTCTCATCTCTCTGTTAGCAGCTGGTTTTTGCAATGTGACAAATCTGTATTCCAGTGTCAGCCGCCGTCCAGCTGGCTAAACTATTTACACTACCAGGCATAAACCCGATTTATCGCTGCAGCTAGCCAGTTGTTTGGCATTTGATGTCACCGAGAACTTGTTCCACAAGTATGTATTATTATTCTGTTGCCTAATAATCAAGAGGATAAAGTGTTTCTTATGGCTGCTATTCATAATCTCCAAAAGCAACATCATCCACAGATATCCCACACAGAAAACTAGACGCTCACTCAAGTTTTCCTGTAACACAAATACACAGACAGCACAAATACACAAAAGTAGACATGCATGCCCACACACACACTATTTCCCCCCTCCATCTCACTCTATTGCTTTTGCTCTCTTCCACATACACACACACACACACACAGACACACATCGTTGTTTCTCACAGTCTCGTCTTGCTGTTGTTTGATTTACTTGGTGGCCTCTGACCCTGGCTGGGCTGAGCTGGATGGACTCTTGGCCCTGCTGCTGCTCCAACTGGTTCATCTCCAACATAACCCCACTGGACCTGAGTCTGTGTCTGAGTGTGTTTGCATGTCTTGATACACATCTTCACGTGCGATCAAGTGCTGTGTCACTCTGAGATCTAAAAAGCACAAGTACTCTGGGTAATACCTTTCTGTCGTTGTACAAAACATACTATTATACTCATATATACTCTATTGTGTTTTTTGCATTAAAAGCTACCCACTAGTTTTAAATGAGAGTTAAACATTGTCTTCACGTACAAATGAAAACCTCTTGTCAGCGCCACACCCATAATTCCACTCTTTTACAAGCTGCAACAAGCTACAAGCTGACCTATTGGTGTTATTCATTTCCTGTAGCTGGGGAGCCTAAATCAATTAAAGATGGCAACAGTGATGTGACTCCATCAGATCTTTGCCTGTGAAAATACCCACACAGAGTCTGATTCTGAGACAGTGAGAAAGTAATTCAGTTCATTAAAACACTGGACGACTATTTAAATCATTTTACAAGGACCTTACACAGAACGAATATTGCAACAACAAACTATTTAGTTTGATTAAACAACAATATCTGATTCTATTTAACAAGAAACTGAAGAAAAAGTGACTTAAAATCTTACTGAGCTTCCTTTGTGGTCCACTTTGACACTTTAGCCCACTTTCACATTACAACTCCTTCAGCTCTCAGGCCCCATCTGTGTCATGTTAGGTTGTGGATAGACTTCTTCATGGTGGCCCTCACAAATGTGATGATCATATCATTGAGAAAATCACATCCTATGAGGATTTTAACTTCACTCGACAGATCCTTCTGCACAATGCGGATATCTATTGTAGTGTCTATCTACCTGTGTCTGCAATGTGAATCAATTGTGAATTGAAAATTGTCAAATCAAACTCAAAATGAAATCAAATGTGAACCTAGAAAGCTAAAACAAAAGTGTGGTATTAGATATAAAATCCTCCTGGATTATAAGAAGGAACTAAATCTGTAGTCAATAAATCTGTCATCGCTTGTTTGAACAGATAAATCACAAAGGAATCTTTTATCTTCATATTTCTTTGATGGGTCTTATTAAAGTCACAGCTGTGGTATTTTTCTAAACACAAGTTTCATCTTTGAAGGCGGTCCACCAGTTTTTAAACAGATGTGGGATTCCTACTGTTTTCTGCCTCACAGTCACACATAAATATTGAATTAATAAAGACACCCACTGCGGGTTACAACTTCTTAAAGTAATTGTTTAACACTTTGGGAAATATGTTTTATCTTTTTTTTTTGCCAAGACTTAGGCGTGAAGAATGAGACCACTTTTTGTTTGTGCGGTCTTTATGAAGCTAAAGCCAGCAGGTTAGCTTAGCTTAGCTTAGCACAAATACTGGACACGGGGAAACAGCTAACCTGGTAATGCATCTCTAAAGCTCACAAACAGCGAGATATACGACAAACAAAAGAGATTTAATGTGTTAATTAGTGAGCTGGAGGTGCTGGTGGGTGGACTTTTATTTACCTTAAAGATCCAGAGCCAGGCAAGCTACTGCCTGCAGCTTCACGCAGTACATATGAATGAGAGCGGTGTTGATTTCTTCTACATTAGTAGATAAACAGCAGTTCAAACAAACTGCTGTTGTGTTTGTGAGGACAATATTGCACTTTCCAAGACAAAACCAAGAGGCAATCTCTGTTACTGGGAAATTAAGTTAATGCTTACAATGTTTACGGTCTGGTTCAGACAACTGTTTTAGTCTCTACAGCTAATTTCCCCGTTCATGACAACTGTGAGGAGGGTGATTTTTTTTTTTTTAATTCACTTGTTCAGATGATATTAACAGCGTGGTCACTTCATTCAGGCATCATTCAGCCTGCCTCAGGTCCGCCGATGATCCACGTCTTTGCCGATATTTCGATTAACCGGGAGGCAGGAGAAGCAGTGCGTCCAACGTGGCGGCAGCCAGCGTTGCATATTTTCAGCTTCAAAACAGCGTTTCAGAAATCTACGTGTGACGTCACTTAGGCTCTGTCCATTGTTTATACTGTCATTGGACCAAACCCAGGATGTCATGAGTTGGCTATAGGTTGGACTAATACTGAAAAGTGTTATTTTAAGATATAAGTGTAATTGTAACCAGATCTCCCTTTTCCATATCCTTGACCCCAAAAACTGCATGACACACTTCCTTGGCTCAGCCCACCTGTCAAGACGCTACACTCCTTAAAAGCACCATAGTAACAGACTTCCTAAGCTGCCTGTGTTATTGGGTTAGCTCTTTTTGTTGTTGTGCAACACACTAAACGCCTCAATCCCTTGTTCTCAGTTCCCTTTAAGCCCTTGATAAGGAAGTGGACTGAATTTTTTTTTGTCCTTTCCAGCGAGAGTGACCTAAAAGACTGCGGGAGATGGGGGAAGGTATGTGTTACAGTACAATAGCTGGTAAATCTCTCCACAGTAACCACACTAGAGCACTGAGCACATGCTTATAGAGCTAATCAGCTTTCTGCAGATGAGCTAATGTCCTTACAGTGGCTGAGAGGGGGGCCTATATTTAGTGTCCACTCTCTCCCTCTTAACAGGGGATAACACTGGCCCCGTTCGCCTCTCTCTCTATAGCTCATCTCTGTCTATGTGAATTCATCAGAGATGTTCATGCAGGCAGAGATGGGAAACGGAAATGAGCAAGACAAAAAATAAATAAAAAAATAAACAGAGGGTAAAGATGGTATAAAGCTGTGTACTAAACAGACCAACCAGATGCAAGACGCTTGCACACAGCAGCTTGTTAAAAAAAAAAATCAGTGGACGAAATGAGGTGAAAGTTGAATCTTATAGAAGAGAGAGAGGCAGATAAGAAAATATCAAACGGGACATGAAAGAGAGACTAAGTTCAATATTTTCTCTGAGTGTCAGCAGGGAAAGTGACATCTGGAGGCTGAGGCCCTCCAGGCATTAGTGAGATGCAGACCCGGAGCCAGTCTACTCAGTCAGTTACCATGTGTCCCTGGAGACCAGGGCTCTGCTGGTAGTACTGTAAGGTCTGCTATACATGACATCTACCCGCTGTTGCAAATACACTCACAGCTAATGAGGCCTGGCAAACGGTTTTATGATTGTTGCTGACGCTCATCGTGACGTCTCTCGCAGGGAAAATCCGTCACGTTCAGCTGTCACTTCCTGGCAGCAGCAGAGGTGCCCGCTGGGATTGTGCGGGCACCTCCAGACATTGACCTGCTAAAGACTCCTCTGTCAGGGCATAGGCACTAAATCCTGGCGTCTATCTACCTGTCT
Source organism: Sciaenops ocellatus (assembly GCA_033000465.1). Lineage (NCBI taxonomy): Eukaryota > Metazoa > Chordata > Actinopteri > Sciaenidae > Sciaenops > Sciaenops ocellatus. The sequence continues at coordinate 11,149,172 of CP136886.1, forward strand.
CACCAATCTGAATCAGTGTCTGAAAAGAAACAAAAGTGTGGTATTAGATATAAAATTCTTCTGGATTCTAAGAAAGAACTAAATCTGTAGTCAATAAATCTGTCAACACTTATTTGAACAAATAAATCAAAAAGGAATTTCTTGTCTTCATATTTCTTTGATGGCTCTTAAAGTTATAGCTGTGGTGTTTTTCTAAACATAAGTTTTATCTTTGAAGGCGGTCCACGGCTCTGAGTTTTTAAACAGATGTGGGATTCCCAGTTTTCTGCCTCATGTGTACAGTTCCAAAATATTGAGTTAATTCACTGTGGGACTCTCACGGTGGGTTACAGCTTCTTAAAGTAAAACGCTTTAGCTTTTTTTGCCGAGTAAGATGAGAAGATTGTTACCACTTTTTGTTTGTATGGTAAATTTGAAGCTAGAGGTAGCAGGCGGTTACCTTAGCTTAGCATAAAAACTGGAATATAAAGGGAAACAGTTAGCCTTGAGCCTAAGGGTTGTTGATGATCGATGCCACTCATTGGCAATCTCAGCCAAACCGGGGTTCAATAAGAAAAAAAGTCATGCAGATTGTTATTGTAGCTAGTAGTGTGTGTGATCAGCATGATGAAAACTCAACTGCACAACTCTTGTCTGATGTTGTTTTTTTCTTTTAATTCTCAAGTCGGTCAACTTGAACACAATTATCAGATCATTATTTTCTTGTCCAAACAGGACGGCAGTTTAAAAACAACATGTAGAACGAGTGAAACAATCTCTTTAGAGCAACAGAAACCCATATGAAACAGCTCAGAGCACACATACAATTAACACAAGTTATAAATCTGCATCTCAGCGTAGCCACTGCATCCACCTGCATTACTCTTCATCAGCCAAAATAAAACACGAAATTTGCACGCACCACAAAATAGACTCAATGACACAGCTTTGAATCTGCCTGCTACATCAGCCAAACACAAACTGTACAAAAATAAAGATCGATAGAAAAATAGGAGATCTGACATGTTTGAGAGAATATGCTGAGTCTCTTGCACTCTTAAAGCTGAAATTGTACACCTGTCCATGATAATCACAAAAAAAAAAACTCTTGTCTCTTATTGCCAATCAAATATCCACGTGGTCGTCTTAGCTGTCCTATTAAATTAAATATTTGTTGGCCAGTCTTCACTCAGCTAGAAAATTTTCTTCTCTGCTTGACTCTACCAGCAGTATGCCTCCATTCCAAAGTTGCTCTGCTGCTACGTACATCCTTGCATACACAATCTGACCTCCACCCTTCTGACAAACATACAGTTTGTTGTATCACTGTGTGAGCTGCAGGTATTTGCACAAGTTGCACATGGAAAGGAAATATTTATTTTACAGTGCATACAGCACGTCAAATTAATTTTGATTGCATTGAGTGATGTAAAAAAAATATCATTTTATAGAGGAAGAGGATATAAAAATCTATTTATTTATATATAAGTTTAATAAACCTTTCCAGTGTGGTTTGAGAAAACTGGTCCATGTTTCAAAATGCATTTCAAACCGTTTGCATATCTGCTTTTAAACATATCTGAAACTTAAAGGTACCCTGTAGAGATTTCGACCTCTAGTAGCGCTATGGAGCAACGTTTTTCCGACCCCTGTTTTGTTTGCATCGTGCATTCACACGTGCAACCATATAGGCCGGGTAAATTTATATCCTTCAACTCGTTACACTCGTCACATGATTTACTGGTACAGGAATGCAGAAAGATGCGTACTAAAGAGCCTCAAAAAGAAGAACCAAAAAAAGAAGCCCGCAAGCTAGCAAACATGGAAGTAAACAACGCACAATTAAAAAAAATGCAAAATAACTGGCTTCACAAATGTTTGTGAAGGAAGAAAGTGTATTCAACGCTTTTGAAGGATCTCAAAGAGACACACAATGTATAACCTAATGTAAACATAGCTTTTGTTTGCTTACATTAAAACTCCACAGGGCACCTTTAAGGGAGTTGTAAGACAGTGACAGGATTACTTTAGCATGTAGCTAAAATGCATTTTGATATCGGATTACAAGTGATGAAGCTCTATTTTTAAATGCATTATAAAACATTTACATATCCAAATACATTTTTCTTTGCAGCATTTCATTGTCCAGAGAAGATTAGATGATCTCCCTTCAGTGATAAATAGTTTTTTGGTTGTCAAGCTGTGCACTGGTCTATTTTATTTTGTAATGAAACTGCAGATAAGAGCAGCATTTCTCTCATTTTCTCTCTTGCTGCCAAATTTCTTTCTTTCTCTGTACATTTCTCTGAAAATGACCATCTATTTGCCTCTTATAAGCATTTTTGATCTGATCTCCCCCTCCCCCTCTCTGTACAGATGATCAGATTATGTTGTTACTTCCCCTTTGGTAATCAGGATGTGTACTCATCCAGCAGGGCGGCAGATAAGAGCAGAGTTTTCAACAAAACACTGTCAAAAAAAAAAAAGAAACAAAAATCTCTTGGTCCGAAACCCCTAACCCTTATTGACTCTAAGAGACCTTACTCAGCAGACTGTAGGTAAACTCTCTGTTCCACAGTACATTCATTATCACCTGGAAAATGTCAATTAGACAACTCAACAGTTCTCTATGATAAAAAATCACAAAAATATCTCTTCCCTTTAGGCTTTATCTAGGCACTTAAAATTATTCCTGTTCAGAAATAAAGCATGCATTGTTTTGTTGTTTCTTTTTTTTCTCTGAATTTAGATAAAGTTGAGTATCAGAGTTAATCTTTGGATTTGTAAACAAGTATCCAGTTCCTCATTTTGCATTGTCTGTGAAAAGGAGTCCCACACACACACACACACACACTCACTCATGCACACACACACTGTGCACATAGAAAGGGTCAGAATGGTGCAATTGTTTGACCATGAATCAATATCTTCAGCACATCATGCGTGTCCTGTGTCCTCTCTGTGGCTGTATGCGAGTCTGTTTTGCTTTTTTTAATATGAATATTATACACGTTCATCATTTGAAATGAGTTCCTGTGAGCGCTAACTCACAACAGACAACAAGAAATATCATCATATCCTTGGTCACTCTGAGGCCCAGCTGTGGTTTGGTCTACAATCAATCTTAGCTGGCGACAGAACCCTGAAACTGATGGGTCAGCCTCTCTCATTGGCATCTCTCCCTTTGTGCTCAGCTCCTCCTGCTGTGGCATCCTACCATGGGGAAAAACCATTCGCTGGCCCACTGTCTTGATCCAAGTTCCTTGTCCTCATTTTGCCTCCTTTCTTTATTCTCTTCTTTTATCTGCACTTTTGTCTCTTTGTTTTCCTTCTCTCATTTCCCTCAACTTCCTATCTCAAAAAAGAGATAAAAAGATGATTTATCCCTTTCAAAGAGGTATGAGTTCCACCAGTTATGCAAAAGTGCATGAAAGTACACAAGTTTAATTACAGGGCAACCAGGTGGCATACATGGGATGTTGTGGCTGAGAAAGGTAATGCTGAGGAGGCGAGGGAGGACAGGGGTAGACAGGCTGAACCTGTGCTACATAATAGTTGCTGAAGTTGCCATCTGAGACATAAGGAGCCGGCTGGTAGAAGCAGGTGACGTTGGCAGCGTTGGGGATGGCGTTCTGCTCGGCCAAGACCCGCAGTGCCAGAGAGGAGATGAGGCTGAGTGTCTGACGTCTCTCGTGGCCCATCAGGCACACCGTGCTCTCCTGCACCACATCGTACAGCGTGGCCAGATAGTCATATTTCCTGTCCTCCAGGTCTACAAAGTGGTTCTGCAGATATGACTCCAGCTTCCTCCTCTGCTCGTTCACGTCGGGAAAGTCTATGAAAAAGCGTGAGCACATGTAGCGCTGCAGCAGTTTCATCTCGCTGTTGGAAGCTGCGCGGAAACCCCGCACCAGCAGGTGGCAGTACTTCAGCAAACCCCCGCCTCGAATTTCCTCGGGGCTCCTCGTGCAGATGAGGCGTCTGCGCAGATGATCGAGGGCGGTCGGGAAGTCCCCGTAGACACTCTCCCCAAGAATTGTAGGGTGGAAAGTGGCGGCCATTGGATGCTCTGAGCACTCGTAGAAGAGGAGGAGTGAGTCCAAGCGGATCTGGAAGGAGTCCACGCTGAACTCAAACTGCCGTCGAAGAGAGTCCACGAACTTGAGCTCCACGTTCTTCCCATGGTTGTTGGAGAGGGAGATGAGACTCCAGCGGTCTGAGTCATTGCACACCTTCACCATCTTTTGCACATATGCCTCCTACAAAATACACAAATAAAACATTAGGTGTCATCTCAGACTGAGTATGACTAAAGTTACTTGTAACGCATTGCATGTTTACTGTGATGAAAACCGGAGGCAAGAAACTGAGGACATCGTTGGAGTCAACAGATACATTTGAGTAGATTTAACGACTATATCTAAAACACACACACACACACACACACACGCACATTTAATCCAACATACACTACATACAGAGAGCAATTTCACTTTTGGCTGTTTTCTATATTTAAGACATCATCAAAAACATAATAATAGGCTGCAGTCGTTCAGACTTGTTTTGACATTTTTTTTAAGAAGAATATGTGCAAATCTTTTTTTCTATCACACAGATGCCTCCTCTGCCTACTGCCTGTCAACTAACTCCTCCTCCTCTTGTTTCCTCCTTTCACAGATATATTATCGTGTTAGTTCTTGCACCAGTGCACCATTTCTTTCACTTCTGAAAAACATAGCTATCAGACACGTGGTGGGTCTTACTGTGGATAAAAAAGGTTGAAAACCAGTCTTGGTTCGAGGCTTGCTTCAATAAACAGAAATGCTATTTGCACCAGATAAAAATCTTGATTTGGTCTGTTAGTCATGATGTTTTGCTGATCACATCTGTTGGTGGGCCATTAGTAGCCTGGGTAGTCCTTGGTATCCAGGTAACTGAGGGCCGACTTATTAATGTGGATCCGACTCCAATTGGATTAGACAGAATCCTCTTTGAATTGGAAACCAACCTTTTTACTATTTGAGGACTTATACCTCTGCACTCAGAGGTCATTCTTGCTTTGGAAAGCCTCATTTACATTTGATTCAAGGTGCATTTGCAAACAGAAAACGTGCGAGTTGACTGGAAACTGCGTATAAACTCAGCACTGTGCGGAGCGTAATGAAGTGGAAATAATATAAAGAGGAAAAATCAGGTTCTGTGGCATGAAAAGTGTGAGACAAAATATAAATTCTGCTTTGCAAATGATCTAAAAAGTGTGTTTTAAATTCATACTACCTTTAAGGTCATTGGTGTGATCTTTTCTTTATTCACTCCCTCGGGCAAGAAGTCTAGAAGAGAGTCCAGAACAATATCTTTCACTATCTGAAACTCCATCTCTCCTTTCAGCTCGGCGCAGAATATTAAGTCCAGATCTTTCCATCCTAGACCGCTGTCCTCATGCAGGACGTAGCTGGCCGCGGAACCGTTCAGTCGCACCTCCCGGACATGTATCCGCTTCTCCTCCATGCGGCTCCGGACCACCTTGACGATATCCCGTGGCTTCACCTCCAAAGTGGGGAAGCTCCACCGGCCGTGGATAGGGATGGAGCCGGTGAGTATGGTGTCCAGCCGCTGCACTTGCTCCCAGTTGAGCACGCTGAGGTTGATGCCCTCCCCGTCCGAGCAGCTGTCAGCCGCAGCAGACTCAACACTCTCGTCCATGTTGAGAAGAGGTAGTCAGAAGGATGTAAACGACAAAACTTTCCACTAACTCCTGCTGGAGTAGTGGCATGAGCTAGCTGCAACTTTCTGTAGAACTGAAGGTTCAGTGCTGATGTCTGTCATAACAACGAGAGGCTAGGCGACAACGCGTCTCTGCGTATTACGGAAAGAACTAGTTGGGCGGTGTAAAGCTTGTCCTACTTCTTACATAAAGTCTGCAATCCAGACAAATTCAATTCACGAGCTTTCCAGCCGTAAGGCTTAGTCACTGTCCAGCATCTGCTGCCCGGCTGCGTGCTCTGCTCGGCTCCGCTCCGCTCCGGCGCTGTCAACAAACTTTGGAAAGCAGACACTCACTGAAACAATGTCGAAATGATTGTTCCTCTCACTGTCAGCTTTTCATGACGTCCCAAAGACTCACTGATGCATCCATCGTATCCGAGCAAACGTTTCATCCACCGCAGGAGTTTTACTTCTGTCCACTTGGTCTCACTTTTACGCACGGATTATTGCGCGTCCTTGATGCGTAACAGCAACTTTACGCATCGTTTTGAAGACGGCTACACTTTTCCACTGCACACCTACTTTGAGAAAGAGGTGTATTGCTGCTTTTCCCTTACATTTTGGACGTTTCTTGCTTGTCGATACTGCGTGATGCCACAGAGGTCCCACTCCACAGCTGCTGGAGAAGTTGTGATCAGTGTGCTTCCCGTCTGAGAAGCGTCGGGGCGGGTCGGTATGATTGACAGCCCACACCTACTAATAGCCGCCTACGCTTCCTATAGTGACTTTGAGTGGCTGCGAGCTCTCAGACTGAGGCGTGTCTGGAGGATGGGCGTTACGACAATAGAAGAAGGAGACAGATCTGACAAGGACCCTTGACCAAAACTCTTCCTTTGCTTTGAGTCGTTTTTTTTTTAAACTTGTCCTGCTTTTTACATTATTGATTACAGTTGTGTTCATTGATTACTTGCATCATTGCAGTGATGATGAACACAACAATTTCACAAATAGTTTTCAATATATTTGAAGTGATGTAGCAACTTCTAGCTGCTACAACTTTGGTCAAAAGTGATGCTTTGACTGCTGCACAATGACTCTTTTCCCTTCATTTCATAGTGTAAAATCACCAAAAGTGAGCAGTTAATCATTCACTCTGGAGAACAGCATCACAAATGTAAATCATTTGACATTTATATTCCAGTTACTCAGGAGTCTCATCATTCACAGGTGAGGCTGGGAATGCACATACACCCAACGCCCTCTAGGGGTGGGCTTTAGGCCATCAACATTTGGCCCTGCAGTCATTCTTCAGTCTAGTGACTTCACAAACTTGAAGCAACGATGCAGAAAACTAGTGCAAGTGCAAGTGCATAACCTGTATGTTTATCTAATGTAATATATATTTTATTTATAATTTTAAAAGGAAGATCTGTTTGTGATTAACCTCTCTGACCCGCACGGTGTAAAGCTGTCTGTCAGTATGTAGAGTATAGGCCACATAGTCTCTAGCAGGTTAGTTGTCATGGAGAATCTATCAGTGCAGAGCTTGGCGCGTATGTCTGCGTCACTACAGACGAGCACATAAACCAGCTTACTGCAGATTACCCTGTATGTGCAGTGACACACACAGTCACACAGACACACATGCATGCACACTCAGACCTCTGCAGATAATGCAAAGCTAATGCCACATTAAGGTATTATTACTAGTGCATGCTCTGTGCATGCTCGGATCATAAAAAAAAATGAAAGAAGCGTCCTGTAAAAAGTAGTTTGTGAGCATGTATTAGAAATATTTGAAGTTGGAATAACTGAGCTGCATAATACATAAACTGCCACATTTTCACATTTAAAAACTTTCATATCTGGATACTTGTTTGAATATAAACTGTAACTGATTACACTTTATCTGTCAAGCTATAAAGGCATTCCTACTGTGTTACCTCACCATGCAGCATGAGGCCTTAGATCAGGTTTACCGAAACTAAACAGTGTTGCTGGCATTTGTATATTTCATTGAAGCGTGCTGGAACTGTTTTCACTTCTTGGTACTGCTTCTTTTGTCATCTGATAAACACTGTCCACAGCAAAATGAAACTAACAATACATTTTAGTGCAATCCAGAACCTGAAACTTTATTCAAGACAGTTTTGCTTCAGCATTTCCAGGTTAAAGACAATGTAGCTCTGTAGGTTGAGACATGACAGCAGGCCGGCTACACTCGGTACTTTCTCCATTCACCAATGGGCTCAATGTCAGGCTTACTGCGAGGGATGCTTACCATGAAGCAGCTACTTACCTGACCTCTGACTTGTCAAGTGGATGACACCGGCTTGGTTTCCAATGTCTGACGACATCAGAGGATTGACGAGGGGATTTTCAGACGGACCCCTTGGCAGGCCGCCAAACCGATGGCCACATTTGGAAACAAATTTGTGTGTACGTGCGTCTTCACACGCGTGTATTGTGTCTGTAAGTGTTTATACTGTTCAGCTTATGTCTGTGTCCCAGTTTTTTCTTGTGCAATTCGTTTGTGCATGCCACTATGTGTGTGTGTGTGTGTCTGTTAGTTTCCCTCTTTATACCCAGACATGTGATAGTAAATGAAACCCAGAGCTTCATTCAAAAAGTCAGACATGTCCGGTAAACACATCCTCCTTCTGATCAATGGCTCTTGGCTTTCTCGGCACAGCCAAAGTATCTTTTTTTCTCACCTTCACCCTGTGCACTCCTGTCTTTTGCTATCCTTTTTTCCCTCCCTCCATCCCACCCCTGCTTCCTCTGTTTTGCTCATCCTCTTTTCCATTCCCTTTTTCACCATTCCTACACGTGGAAGTTCATTAAGAGATTACAGTGAGCCCGTTAGATGAACATGGCTCCGCTGTCTTCCTCCTTCCCATTCCCACCTAACTCCCTTAACACCTCCTACTATTTTTATTCTTTTGTCTGGATTTCCATTACCACAGGGGGAAAAAATCTGTCTTGGATTCCATGTTAACCCAACATACACTCTTTAATTAGTCCATCTAATGAGTACTTAACTTTTTCTGCCTTTTCTTCATATTGATAGAGGCTAACAGCTGCTCTGGTGTTAGCATACAAAGCTGCTAACAGGGACATGATCCAGTGTAATTCTTAGTATAAATACCTTTTGGTACAGATATTTTCTGTTACTGTGCAGCATTATTTTGACCAACAATCAAGTCTTTAACATGGCTAACCTTAGTTGACTTAAGTTAATGTTACCTATCAGTCAGCAAGTTAGTAGCAAAGGGTCAAAGGGCATGAACAGTGAGATTTTATTTTCAGGGAAGAGGATAGCCACTGTATGGAGAAAAGATGTCTTCACCAGGTAGCTATTGTCTTGTAAACAACACAGTCAGCTAGTGACATTAGCACTTTTGGTTAGTTGGAAGCTTGCACCTTGTTCAACGGGTTTACTTAAACTTGGAGGAAGCACAGTTTTGACAGTAGTAAAACTGGATATCTGTTTTTTCTATTTAACCCTCTGATGCCCCTTTAAAATCCTAACATTAATACCTCTTTGCACATAAATGTGAGCATAAAAACATCAAGCTATAAAAATCTTATAATTTTTTTTTTTTAATATTTTTTTAAACCGGCATCAGTCCTAATCATACATATCAAATATTAACATTTTTTTTCTTTTGAACTCTTAAATTGCCAAGTTTTTGTCATGATGCACCTCCATTTTATGGTCTAAAAAACACAAAAAATGATTTATTTTCAATATACTTCATGCAAACTGGATTATTTATGGTTTGATTATTGCATCTTGGTGTATGTGAAAGATTAGCAGCAATATTTATTTATATGCATTTTTTTTGTAGTGTCATATTTCACAAAATCTTCACTAATCTACACTTAAAAGCCCCAGGCCTCAAATGAGAAGAAGCAGAGAAATGAGAATTTACATGTTTTATACTTTGTATTTGAGCAGGATCAAAAGTGGTGTTTTGAATGGGTTTCAATGTGCACATTTATGTGCAAAGGAGTAACAACAGGTCTATTTTAGTCCATGTTGTTTACAATAGGCTAAAAATAAAAAATACATTAAAAAATTTGAGAACACTCAAAAATGCACAACCTTGCATAGATCATCAACAATATGCATGAAAAAATTATAAAATATGCTAGAAAGTAAAAGCCAAATACACAAAAATGTGCAAAGGGTCATCAAAGGGTTAAGAAAAGACTGAACGCTGAACAGTACCGTGGTTCACAACTAAGATAACCTCAACAAAGAACTTAATACCCCATTTTTCCTCCCAGTCCTACCTCATTCTCCCATATCTACCTCATTCAATGAAAAATAATAAACTACCTGCTTCACTGCCATTTTCTTGCATGCCTGTATAAGTCAGCGTATTTTATTGACAAGGAATGATAATTATTTAACTTGTGTGTGTGGCATTTCGATGTCCATTGGGCTCGTAGAAATAATTGCACTCCCACTGGTTCATCTTGGTTGTCCAGCAATAACAGCTGCAGTTGTTAATTTATACTTTAGCACAAGTAATCATTCATCTGTAAGCAATTAGAGGCCTTCCTATTCCTGCTGCTGTGCAGGAACTTCACATTCTCAGTGTCCAGCCCGTTGCCCTTTGACAGTAGATGTTAAAGCACATAAAGCTAGTGTAGGTAATGACAGGCAAAGATAAACCTCAACAGTATTTCTAATCATTCAATCATCCAATTTTAAACCCTGACCTCAGCAAGAGACGTTTGACCCCAGTCAACCTTGAAGAACACATTCAGTAGTGTAAGCCCCCACTAAACTCTTCCACAGCCACTAATGAGATTCGCTGACGTGCCCTGCACTGTAAGCCATGCTGCAGCGCTCCTATAAGGTGCTCCGTGTGGTAGTATGTTCACTGTAAGAATGCTGTGTCGAAAAGACGACAGAGCAATGAAATCAAAATCAAACAATGGCTTTTCATGTCATGTTTTATATGAGGTATTACAAGTAAGTTACAGGGACACACACACTTTTGCAAAAGTTCCCGTCTTTGAGTTTCACTTGCACAAGATGATGTTTTTTTTTCTCTAAATTTATTTGCAATAACCACCAAAGATAACTGTCTGCCCAAACATGACACAATCTGTTGTGACATGTATTGCTGTAAAATGTATGCTTTTAGCAGTCCCACATTGCAAACTGCCTAAAATAAAGAGGTTTACAATTCCTCTACTGTATCATTAAATATTATCACAGCGGATATTATTTGTACAAAAACAGCCTGTGAACTGAACTGAACTCATTATTTTAATGCAGCCCCAGAGATTCATACGATCCCTCTGCCTTCCAAGTCAGTATTTTTTTTAACAGACTGTCATGTTTTTTCCTGGTCATATCTGAGGGCAGAAAACTGCTGCGACAAAATAAACAGGAAGTGAATTGCTCTATCTGTGACTCAGTTTCCTGTATGATACTGTGGTCTGAGATGTCAAGATTGCGATTGATATTGTGTGATCATCTTTGTTTCACATAAATACACACAGATGCACATGCACAAACATGCATGATGAATTGACGCCTGGTACTTTGGGTTTGTGCAGTTTGTAAACACAAAGTTGGTTAAAGAGTTCAGCAATCATCAGCTCATTAACAGTCAGAAAAAAACGATAAACCAGTGGTTTCAAATCAAGGGGTTGGGGCTTCAGCAAGTCTTGAGATTATTCACAGGAGAGGAAAGCAGAACATTTCTGCAGCAGAAAATGATGTTTATTTTCTCTTTTATTCGTTTTTCATTTCATGATTACTTAATAATTTCAGGCATTTCAAATAGAGGCTTAAGAACCCTTGGACCTGAGACCTATACTGATTTGTATCAATGTTTTATATGGCTCTGCATCATATTACCGCAATACCCGAGTGGATCCCGGACAACCTGACAATGATCAGTCATTGCTTATTAGGATGGAAGTTCTGTGTGTGTGAATTGTAGCTTGTCACAACATTAAGATAAATTGCAGGCCATGGTGAAGAAAAAAAAAAAAACCACGAAGAGTGTGGTGGTGCATCTGTGGCCTCAGGGCGGTAACAAATGATCTGTGTGAGCGAGTGACGCCGCTCAGGACACAAGCAGTTGTTATTGTAGTTCAAAAGAGTAAACAGCTGATGTTATTTTTATTCTTTTATTGTTATCTTTATCTCTTAAAGTGATATAGCAAAACTCTCATTAATAAATTCCTTTTTTAACTGTTATTGTGAAACATTTGCAAGAATGTGTCGTACAAAACTTGCAACTGCTGTGAATTCTAGCTACTGTTAGCTAATGCACTAGCTAGCTAATGTTGGACATAGATCTCAGTGCGCTGGGCAGAGTGTTCGTACCACGAGTATTTTGGACCACCTGGAAGCAGAGGTCTTCAGGCCAGAGGCGTGGGCGAATGCTAATGGGGAGCAGAACTGGTGTCATGCTAGAACTGGAGTTGGGCAAGTGGGCAATGTAATCAAGCTCAGCAGCCTCTATGGACATAATGACAGAGACGAAAAGACATAAGGAGATGCTGACGGAGGAAGCTAAGGAGAGGGACTGACTTTTAGTTGTTGGTGAGAGCTTTGTGAAGACAGACGGCGAGCTGGGCTTCTTGCTGTTGGTCTAGTAAATAATGTTAGCTGGCTGCTATGTCTTGTGTTGTTGCACTTGATGTTTGGTTGTCAGCAAAGTTGTTGTCTCGCTAGTTTTTGAAGTAATATAATCATAACAGATACACTTGTACAACTATCCATATTTATCCATATATCCAGTCTGCAAAAATGACAATTTCTATGCTTTAATATCGAACAAGTAACATCAGTCCAACCCTGCTGGTTACAGCAGGTACACGGTATGTTCAGGGCTAGAAATCAAATTTACCATGCAGCAGACAAAGTTCCAAGTAGTTTGTCAGCAGAAGAATGAATTGTAAACAGTGCACAGATGATAGGAGACACAGGAGGTTACAGGGGTCAGTAGTTCATTTTATCCTGATGCCCCCAAGCAAGTTAATGGCCACACACAGTACATGCAACCAGTGGAAACTGGCATGTTTTCTGCCTCACTGAGAAGTCTCAGAAATCAAAGGACAAGCAGAGTTAGACTTACTCTCATCTCCCTTTTCATACATCATACTTCCAGTTTCAAGGAGAAACTGGAAAACCCCTGAATACGCTCAATAAAACTCACACTGACACACAGCATAAAGGTGCTACAGTGCCATCTGCTGGATTTCAGCAAACGAACCAAGTGGCACCGAATTGACTGGAGACACGCTGACTCTTTTAAAGCTTCCTCTGATGTCTCACTAGGTGGCACTCTTCTCATTCTGCTGAAACAGTAGTTCATTAAACACAGTCTTCATCTTCCTCCTCTCTCGTTCTTGCTTTCCCACACTTCAAGACTGCACTGAAATGTTAGCACATGTATTTGTACAGCTGTGTTGGGTAAATAGTGTCATGCAAGAGCCAAGTTAGGTCATTTTATTCTTTAATGCAGTGTATTATGATCTGGTATTAAAAGCTGAATGAGTAAATTGCAGTAATGAAACACATGCAAGTATGAAACGTAATCCAGTTTAGTTATCAATCATTCAGATCACCTCTCTCTTCACATATGTATCACTGAAGATTTATTTAGGGTGAGACAGCTCTGACATTCACAGATATCGCATGTATCTGCTGTGGGAAAGTCTCTGAGTCATTGATTGATTTAACCGCACAAACTCTGAGGACTTAAACATTTTTATTCTTTTCTGCACTTTTTGTTGAGACCTGTGTCAGCATTATTATGTAGCCACGGCAACAGCTCACAACTTTGTCTGTTCCTTGTCTGTGGGACGGGATGACTCACATGACTGGTTGCATGTGCAGCAGAGGCGAATGCTTAGGCTCAGCTTTGTTTTGATTCCGCAGAATGATTTATGGGCGCAAAACAATGCAAAAATTAGAAACTGCATTTGGAGGCATTGACCAAAGTGAGTGCACGTGAACGATTACCGATTATTGACATGATACAGTCCATATATTCTGCATCTGCACATGTAAACAGGGTGAAATATGACATTTCCACTGTGCTTCCTCATCTGCAACCTGTTAGGAAAACATATTCTCCAGCTTCAGTCATACGGTATGTTGAAACAGCTCAGAAAATAAAAGCGCAACATGTGCAGTCACACCCTCCCAGTGGCAGCAATCAATCTGCTCACAGGATCAACATATGACAGTTTACAGCTCAGATTAGGTTAAGGCTGTGTTTTATGGAGATATGTAGGGCTCCAGAGGGACAAAGAGGATCTTAGTGGTAAGATCTTGAAGGAAATCCACCCTTACTTGGTTTGGTGAAGCCCTGTGGGTGCTGCAGCTGCAGGTGATGTGGCAGTAATTTTGTGCTGCGCGGTCAGTGATTTGGCACTTTGCTCTATCATGAAAGGTTTAGGGTGGAGCTTCACTCCTCTGTTTGTCTGTCTCGACGTCTGCGAGAGTACGACCTTGGTGAACAGTGATTTAGGATGAGGTGTTCTTCTCTCCCTCCCACCAAGCAGAACAGTGGTGGGTGATGGGTGGGAACAGGACAGTGAAGGAAAGATTAAAAGAGTAAAAGTGTCTCTGGTGTATAATTGAGGTCTTGGATGAAGACACAGAAAAGTGAAATAGGGAGTTAAATAAAGCAAAGACTGCATGCAGTGGTGATAAATTGGGTGGGAAAGATGGAGGGGGTTGGGAAGCATAAACAAAACATTAGGAATAGAGGTGGATAGATAATGAAGAGCCTGAAATAAAATTGCTAACTCAAGTCCCAGAGGACCACGTCACCACCTCACATGCAGCATCCAGCCAGCTGGGTCCATCCAAGCCTGATGTCACATACCACAGCTTTCTCTACCTCACATAAGTTTCTCACATGCTTGGCCCATGCTTCCTCTTGACATTTTGAGCTTTCTCCACCTTTTTCTCCTCATGCTGAGAAAGGTTTTTTTTTTTTTTTTAGGTCCTGCCTGCCCTTTGTTTACATCTTTTATTTAATCGTAAAGGTATTTATTGAATGAGTAAATAATGTTGTTGAAGGAACATCCAAAATATGGGATTCAATGCAGGTTTAACAGCCCGCATCACACACATATGGCATATTAACACATCATCATAACACATTATCACATTTTTTTCCTAAGGTATTGATTTTCTATAAAGTATACGCCCTGTGAGCTTTGAAAATACAACTTCTGTTCTGAAGGTATCCACAAAAATTTTCTGTACCAGTTTCTCAAAGTGTGACTGTATTTCCCATCCGAGAAGCCAAATATTAAAAACTATATGTCCTTGCTTTTTTTTTGTACAACACAAGAAAAAAAAACACATTATATACTTTGAAATAAGGAATATTAGAATTTATTAGTTACATCAATATAGATATAAGATAGTGATGATCAATCACCACCAATTTGCAGCACGGGTTAATATCAGCATTATAAAAATGTAATGTTAGCAAAAGTTCGTACATTTCTGCTGTTTAACTGCTGCACAAGTTAATAGCACAGAACCTCCTTCATTCTGATTATTATGTTCAGAACATTAACATATATGAAAATCCTGCTTTTTCCACAAAATACGCCAGACACTGGAAATTTGCATTTACAGTATATAATTAGTGGATAGAGCTTCCAGATCTGAGAAGTGAAGCCAATGAGGAAGTACCTGCATTTTCCTTTCCTTTTTATAATTCATTGGTTGGAAACCAGAAGAAGAAGTGCGTCTGTACGACAGTAATAGAAAAATTACCCCACTTCTCATGTGATTCTTTACCTCAGTAAACAGTTTCCAATAAGTTTATGGTCTCAATCATTAGTTTCAACTCTTCTTTCACACAACGTGATGTTAATTGTGTAAATTATGCCGATAAAACAGGGTGTGATTTTGGGGCGTGACCACATTGTGATTGATAATGTCATTCTCGGTGTGTCCGTCCAGCGCAATGCACAAAACTCAGATTAAACTTTAATACTAGCAGTGCTGATCTAATATGAAAAGATTTTGTTACTGTATTGCCTATTTCTCGCCTCAAATGTTTTGAGAAACACATTTTAGCGTGTAATACGAGAAAGTTTGGGAGTCGGCAGGCCGCCATGTTTTCCTTCTACGGACGAACCCAACTCGCAGCAAGTCACCACTTCTGCAGTTTTTATTTTAATGTTTGTGTTTTTTTTATTTTATGTTTTTTACATTTAAATCTGTACCAAAATCTAGCTTGGCCAAGCGAACAGATCAACAGTTTTCAATTTTCATTTGCGCTTCACGATCAACTCCTCAACTATTTGTATCGTTCCTGGACCGTGTTTCATGAAAAGTATTTATTGGACTGGATTCTTCGCTGTTGCCTCATAAATAATTGCTGTGTGTTTATAATCAGAGCCTTTCCTGTTTGGAACGGAGAGGAAAAGACACTTAAAGGTTGATTGTGGCCAGAGAAAAGTGTGTCTGTGTGTATTACTGTCTTTGAATGTGTGCGGTGGGTAAGTAATGGCAAACATTACAGCAGAGGGAATATCTTTCATTAAAAATAATAAATGACTTTGTCATGTAGCCTGTACATGCTGAGTTGGGCCAATAACTTTTTGTTCCAACAGCTGATTTAAATATAACACACTGATCGATGCTGCTATTTCACATAATTAGGCCATCACACCTCTATCAGGCTACAACAGTTAAAGCAATGGACATATTGATATGTTGCATATCAACATTTAAAAATGAAATCAATTACATTTCCTGCCGGTTGACTGATAGCGGTTTTGTGAAATCCGTTCATGGGAATGTGCAAAACACTCGTATGTGAACAGCCAGATTAAAATCAACAGCTGCATGTTATTTCATTTCATTATTATTTTTCCTAAAGTGCCTCAGCCAGCTCCAGTTCAAATATCTGTGTCAGTGTAAAGAACATGGTGTTTTGTTCTTTCATACTTTTCTTTTTTCAATCAAGATCAAGCTTTTTCCTTTATATCAGTCCATGCAGTTATTTTCCAGTCACTTTGTGTTATTTACTCCTGCAGGGCAATTGTTTGTGCAAAAGTGAAACAGATACACAAGATCACGAAACAAAGCACATGACATTAAAAATGAATACAAAATAGAAACGGGTAATGGGTTGCATGCAAGTAAAAAGAATAAGTTTGTATAAATATTTAAGAAGGTTCCTGGTTCGAACACCGGCTGGAGTTTGCATGTTCTCCCCGTGTCTGAGTGGGTTCTCTCCGGGTACTCCTACGCCTTCTTCCCACAGTCCAAAGACATGCAGGTTAACTGGTGACTCTAAATTCCCTGTCAGTGTGAACGGTTGTTAGTCTCTATGCATCAGTCCTGTGATGAACTGGTGAATTGTCCAGGGTGTTTCCGCTTTCACCCAATGCCAGCTGGGATCAACTCCAGCCCCCCGTGACCCTGATATGGAGTGGTTACAGTAAATGTTTACATTTTGGGTCTTATGCAAAAAATATTTTTATATTTCTTAGTTTTGGCTAATTCAAGTTTTTGTGTTGTTTTGGTTGTATTTTAATCTAAATAAAATTACTTAGATTGTAAAGAAAGCGGCTAAAATGATTGTAACCTCACTAAAAAATGGTTGTATAGTTTCATTTTCTATCCAAACGAGGACTTCATTATCTAAAAAGGATCTAAACACATGACCTGCACATTGTTTGAGCTGCTGATACACTGCGACCTGTTTAACTCAACTCGCCTGCACATTTAAAGGATCCGTTTTAAAGAAAGGAATTACATTAATTAGAGAAGTTTGCACCAAACTAGGTGTCTACATCTGTTTGTGACCTGGATGACCTCTGTCAGTGTTTGATCAACAGAACTGTGTCGAAAATCTGCAGCATCATGTTGGTATCTCCAGCCTACAGGAGTTTGGTGATAATAAACTGATTGAGAGAATGAGGGAAGAAAATATAATACAAAGGTCATACAGGGACAGAGAAATTCCAAATAAAAATCACAACTGTAAATCCACTTGTTTGTGTTTGGTGCAACTTGGCATCAAAACTACAACCTAATTATCATTTCCACACAGATAGGTCCAGACAGAGACGATAAAAACATACAGTAGAGAGGTGAGATTTCACCATGTGTCATTATGTATTCAGAAGTCTTCATCCTGCCAAACTCTCCCGCTACATGAAATTTCCCAAAACAAAGAAGCCCTCTACTTAAAGAAGCTGGAAGGATGTCAATGATGTGACACAAAAACTGCCAAAAGAAAGTGAATACAGACTAAATCTGATTACATAAACAGTTTTTATCATGTCATATTTCATGCCAGGTAGACTGCACGCACGTTCTTTTTTTATTTTTAAAAATGTCTGACCATGCAGATTGTAGTTGCCAGCAGCCAAACTCTTTGTTTAGTCAGAGCCATGGATTCAACATGCACAGGCTGTATGCTGGTAAACACAACTCATAGTAACCACTAGACGTGCCAACCTGGTTTAAAATCAGGCATTGTTAATGGAAACGTGTGGCACTGGTTTAAACATTTAAATTCAATCTGATCTGCAAAGTTTCCCCAGGAGTCGTCTGAACTTGTCGTCCATCATCAGCTCTGCGTTTATCACGTTTTACTTGTTGGATCTGAGACAGAATGAGCGTGCTCTGTAAATATGAAAGGGGGTGTGTATCTTCTGCTAAATCACAATCTGAGAGCTTTGCCAGCTAGAGGGCGTCGTGTCTGAGGCGAGATTACCGTGCAGCAAAATTGCCCTTGAATTACACTTATGCAAACTCGGCATTGAGTAGATGATAAGGGGTAGAGTCACTTTTCAATGTACTAAATCCTCATAATCGTGCTATAACACACGTGTTATTTAGCACCGCACCCTAAGACAAAAATGTAGTTTAGCAGAAGTCTCTTTTCTGCACAGTAGACCTCCAAGAAAAATATTGACCCAAATCTCGTGTCCAAAAAGAGAATCAAAAGTAACCAGTTTTCATCCAAGATTAGTTTCTAAGGAAAGCACCTTTTTTCTCTCAAAATTCAACTCAGTTACTGGCATAACTTTAGCACATGTGCTATTAATATAATGCACTGAATTTATTTTCCAAGATGTCAGATGTTGTAATTATACCAAGACTATGACTCCTCAGCTGATGACTTTTAGATACAGACAAATACGGATTCAATTAACTTCCCATTTTAACAGGGCAAAGAGTGAGTAAATTGCCCATGACTGCAGTCCACATTTATTACAGTGATGAGGGCTCAGTCAACTTTTTCACCTTTTAGCAAACACGCATGAGATGGCTATACACTACATGTCCAAAAGTATGTGGACACCTGAATATAATACCCATATCTGATTATTTAGCGAATCATTCCAAAACTATGAGCAGTTTATGAGCCTCCAATTTTCTGAGACAGCTTTACACCAGATTTGAGCTCCAGTTCAGCCTCAAGAGCCTTGCTGAGGTCCGCCGCAGATGCTGGGTGATAAGGCCCAAAGGTGTTGGACGGGATTTAGATCAGGGCTCTTGGCATTCCAGTGAAGTTCCTCTGCACCAAAGTGTGAAAAAAACGGTTTCTGAACGGACCTGGCTTTGTGCACTGGCGTGTTGTCGAAGCAGGAAATGGGCCTTCCCAAACTGCTGCTGCAAAGCTGGAAACACACAGATCATCTAAAGTATTTTTTTTTTTTTTAAGATATTTTTTGGCCTTTTTGAGCTTTATTTGACAGAGACAGCTGTAGAGTAACAGTGGGGAGAGAGAAATGGGGAACGACATGCAGCAAGGGGCCACAGGTTGGATTTGAACCCTGGGCCGCTGCTGAGCCTTCATACATGGGGCAGATGCTCTACCAGCTGAGCTTTATTTATATTTATATGCCGAATTAAGATTTTTCGTACCTGGAATTACCCATGTGTACCAGGTATATGATCATATAGTGTATTTTAAAAAGGTAGTTTGTAGAAGAAAGACTTCTTTTTTTTTTTAACTTATCTCGACTGTTGACAGACTGAAAATGTGTTGTTTTTTGCAGTCTAGTGATCCCATAAAAGGATCCATCTTTTTGTTTACTCTCTTCAGGTCAAACAGGTCAAAGCACAGGTCAGCCTGCCCCTGGAGCTGGAGAGAATGGAGGAGGATGCAGCACAGTGGATGCTTGCTGTTTCTTTGTTTGTTTACTTTACAGAGAGATGTGTATGATAATAATATATGATCATCCATCCATTTTCTGTACTCGTTTATCCTCATCAGGGTCTTGGGGGGGCTGAGGCCAATCCCAAACTTGGGGAGAGAGGCGGGGTACACCCTGGACAAGTCGCCAGCTCATCACAGCGCTCATAGAAACAAACAACCATTCACACCTACAGGTAATTTTGAGTCACAAATTACCCTACTAAATGCATGTCTTTGGACTGTGGGAGGAAGCCAGAGTACCTAAAGAGAATCCACACAGACACGGGTTAAACATGCAAACCCCACTGCCTTGAACGTGATATTGGGTTTGTTTTTTTAGCTTTTATTGATATTCAGCTTGACAGCAAACATGGAGAGTGTAGCTGCGGTTACTGTATATTGTTCAATACAACTTAGCAATCCGTCTAATCATCTAAAACACATAAACATTTTGGGGTTTCTGTTGTCAGCCATCTGCTACATAACATTCAGCTTTTTTTCTTGTGAAATGCTGGAGAGTTTTACCTTGTAATTTCCCAGTTAGAAGGCATTCTTTTGTGTCATGCCTCCCTAAACCTCCAAACTCTAACCCTCCTCTAACCCTGGTAGGAGTACAGTGGCTTGTTGCTCGTTCATGGACATTTTCTTGCTGACACAAGGCCTAAAACCTGCTTTTTTTCTGGGTGAACACTGGCCTGTCTTGCCCCGCATCAATGTCCAGGTTTATTTGAGGATTACATGTCTTCAGATGTGGCCAACTGGTAAACATATGGTGGTCAGACTTTGTAATGAGTGATAGAGGACAGTAAATACAACAACAGCACAAACAAGTGACCCTTATCATGGCAGAGAGACTATAAACAGAAACTATGGACCACACACACTTGTGCTTGAGCAGAGGAAAATATACACACAGACAGATAGAAACGCACACACGCACACACACACACACCAACAAACATACCAACAGCTGTATGGACGTCCAAGTCCCACAAACAGACTCATACATCTGTTTCGATTTAGAATAATAGAACAACAATCCTCCTCCTGTTGGAGTGATAACATGATGACAGTCAGCACACGTCAGCTTGTTTATCAGAACTTTGCTTATTGTAGCACAAAGCCTTGAGAACAATAAGTAATGGGAAGGCTGCACAGATGTTTTCTTAATGAAATGACATCATGTTTTGATGGACAGTGAGTTTCAGTGGACCTCATACTGCTGATAAAAATCAACCTCAAGCCAGAACAGCAAATATGCAAAAAGACAGCTGTAGTCTACTTAACATTTAATTAACTTTTACAGCCAAGGTCTTCTTGAAAAATGCACCTGATCCTGTAGCATCTTTAAAGTGACTTCCTAGAGAAGGAAAAAAAAAATTTACGAATCAAAGCTACATCCTTGAGTGACCAAACTTTTAAATAATTAGACACAATTGCAGCAAAATTAATTAGTTAGATAGATTTCCAACAGGATATCCATCTAGCATATATCTGACACCCATATGATGAGCTGAAGATACCACCAAATGTGTGCTTTTTTATTTTATTGTGTGTTCCACATGCCTTTGATAGTAGCAACCTATGCTAGCTCAAAGCCAAATCTAAAATCCCTCTTGATGCTACTAATTAATATTTTTATATTAAAAGATCATATGACTACTTTCATGAAAAAGATGTCTCATGTAGTGACAAATTCACAGAGAATGTCGTCTGAACTCTGTGTTTCCTCTCCATGTTTTAACATCTTATAATTGATTGTTTTGGTTGGTTATTACCAATTTAGTTCACTCTCAGCACTCTCATCAGCAGCAGCTGTAAATCCATCACCAAAATGGAGACAAAGTTAGAGACTACGTAGCCAGCGAACATGTAGGAGCTGAAGAGCCAGACATTCTGACAGACTCACACCAAAAATGGAGCAAAAATTGAGTGAATATTGGACTTAATTCAACTCTAAATAATTGCAACTATTTACTAAAATGTATCATATCAACTTTATAGGCGATGCTAGTGTTGTCAGTAAACCAGATTTTGTCTCTGATTGAAAATCATTTTAATTTCCTGTGGATTTGTCATACTTTACAACATTAAAACTCCCTACCACCTCTGAAGACTGGTATAATTAAAATGCAGCACATCAGTCATCATGTTGACGTCTAAATAACCAGTTGAAATGACGGGCATCGACTCATGGAATACTTGGTGTATCTAGTGGTCAATTAAATAAATGAATGAAATGAATAAAACATTTAAATAATTAAAACACATAAATAATTTTTCTGTTGTTGGGAACCAGTCCCATGAAGATTACTTTTTAATTACAATATAATTAGATTACGAGACATGCTTTTTTTTATCTGTAATCTGTTAGTGATATTAGTCATTGTTCAGACTTGTACACTGACTTGTTTAACCCTTTGTTAAGGGAGTTTACAGTGTCTGTATCCTGTATCCAGAAGTGTGTTCTGTTAACTGAAAACTACACTAGCAAAGAAAGTATACACCTATGTCCACACAACAGCCTTTCCTCTGCAATATAAATCTTCCACTGAGGGTGCAGTGGGCCAGAAAACACAGTGAGCTCAAATTGTGCATAACATCCATGTTCTCAGGTCATTTCAAAGCTGTGGGTGATTTGTTCAACTCTCTCTTAAAAGATGAAGGCATCTATAAGCAGCTGTGAGCAACTTCCTGTTGTAAGTTATCTTTGAACTTGAGCTGAATGTCCCTGAACTGATGTTTCAGAAACGTCACATCTGATTCACATGAAGATAAAAGTTTCTGGAAACTTTCTCTTTGTTACATTCCACTGTTCAAATTGTCTGGATCATTTCGGGATAATGCATGTTCACTTTTCTTCCAGGACTTTTTGGACTTTCTTTATATCAGCCAGCCAGCCTGTAAATATAAAACGAATCATGGTTACTCAGTTAATTCATGCTTGAGTGTTACACCTTCAGTCAACTTGATTGCTCATCAAAGAGTGTATTTGAGTTACTGGGTGACGCCTAGCTTAATCTCTTTCATAAAGCCAACAAAAGCAGGTATTTATCATGCCTGAAGTCTATGGTTTGAAAATGTGAATTCACAGCTGTAATGGACAGAAATTTAGGTCTGCACTGAAAATGGTGTGTGTGAATGTCTTTCAGTGTAATGGCATCTGGATTCACATGCGCATTCTGTGTTTTAAATTTGTGCACCCAGTTTATTTCATATTCATTTTTCAATGCCTCTGGGTCCAAATTCATGTTTGCAGTGTGGTGTCATCGTGCATCCATTTCCTTTCACCATTCCTCCAGTCACATTCATTGGGACCTGCATGAGGCCACCGTCTGCTGCACTGATGAGTGCTTCAACACATGCATGCATTATGTCCTGTGGAAGAATGTATAAGTATATTTACTGAAGTACTAAGTACAAATTTGAGGAGCTTGAGTCCTTTCATGCCACTTTCTACTTCTACTCCACTACATTTCACATGGAAATATTACACTTTTTCACTCTGTACATTACAATTATTTGAGTTTATTTGACAGTCTTAGTTACTAGTTACTTTACAAATTTATATTTATGCATACAAAACATACAAAGAGCTTCTAAAATATGTTTTATTTTAAATTAATTAACTTGACTTAATTTATCCATTATCTATTTTGATGATCGTTTAAGTCATTTTCCAGCTTCACAAATGTGAAATTTTACTTTTTAAGTTAAGTTTTAAGTTTTTAAGTTTTAGTTATTTGAATTTATTTTTGATCATTTGAGGTTGGGACTATTGGTTGGACAAAACAGACACTCTAAAGGTGTCACCAAAACAATCGATCAATTAATCAAGAAAATAATCAGCAGATTAATTAATTGCAGTCTGAGACAAAACAGTAAAAAAAAACTCCACCTCGGTTAACCACAGCAGTAAAATCTTGATTTTACATTTATTCATGGGTAATAATAATCTAATCACAAATATGTAATAGTTTAACAGTCACAGGGGACATTTTTCTTCAAATACTTTTACTTTGAAATACATTTTCCTGATTATACTTTTCCCTAAGAAACATTTTCAATGCTGAACTTTTGAGAAATATTTGAGTGTATTATAGTGTATACTTTACTTTTACTTTAGGATCTGAATCTTATGTTTATGGTTTTGAGAGTGTTAAATATTTAACTGTCAGTGCTTCACTGGTCACATGACTTTACATCCGGTATACACTTGAAGATGCCAAACATCCTCCATCACTCTCTCCAGGCTTTTTCAGAGAAATATTCTTGTTATAATAACAGAACATAGATATGTAATAATGATCTAATTGTTTATCAACAAATATTCTGGTGCATTCTGGTATTTTTTAGGTATAATTAGCTTTTAGTGCACGCACTTTAATACCTCTAATACTGCAGTCTCTATGACTCTTAAGCAAATCGTTTGGAATGTCCCGTCTGTATAAAACTCACCCAACAACATGTATGCACATGAAGATTTAATCAAACACTCATACACACCCACTCAGACATCCCAAGATTTTTTTCAAGTGGTTTCATCTCACAAACTTTTTAGACCCAAACAAAGTAAGAGGTATTTCAGTTGCAGAATAAACGCTGCTGATTTACATAGTTTTGTTGATTTATACTTGCAGCTGGAGATACCAGAGCAAGGCCACGTTATCAAAAATATCACAACCCTGACTCAGCAGGTCACACTGAGCCCGAATATTCTAATTAGATTGGTGATGAGGGGGAAACTTTCCACTTAGCTTCAGAATCCAACTAAAACCAAGAATTATGGTTGGACAGGAACCAGTAAAGCTCCATTACAAGACCCAGGGAGGTGCGGAGAGCCAAGATAAACTAGCTTCTCATATCTTCCCTGCTTTCTTCTCACTCATATATTTCTCTCTGCACCTGGCTTCTTTGTGAAATCTGCCAGCTGGAAGAAACCTGGAGGAGTACGGAAAGGCAGAGAGAAAGGAAAGACACACTTCACATCTTTTAATACCCGATATAGAAAGAAAGTAGAGTGAAAGAAAGGGCAGGACGGGACAGGATAGATTAACAAGTGAAGGATGAGTAGAGGGGAAAAGGACAGCAAATCCTAGCTGCGTGAGAAGAGAGGAATGAAGAGGCAACGATGAGTCATCTACCATCCCAGGGCAATAACTAGCTGTTATCATTAGTCCTCCATAGACCTGACCCAGCTTACTTAACAATTCACATTACGTCACAGTGTCAGGTCCGTTCTCACAGCTTGCTTCTCACATTCTCAGTTATTTGATTATCTAAGATAAGACGACTGAGGCCTTTAATTAAAATCAGAACCAATTATTTTCCAAGGACACATAGATAGAGAGTTGTTCGACATTTTGAGAAATGCTTTTATTCGGTCGCTTGCCGAGTTAGATGATATGATTAATACCACTTTAATGCACGTATGGTAAAGATGAAGCTTTTCTGCAAGGCGACAGTTAGCGTAGCTTAGCATAAAGACTGGAAAGGAAAGGAAACAGCTAGCCTGGCTCTGTTGCTATGTGTCAGTTTGCATACTTCCACACTTAAACTTGCTATTTTGAGTACAGAAGTGTGTTCATGTTTATGGCAAAAGGAGAGTATAGTGCACTCGTAACTGTCAAAAAGTTGAGTGTGACACTTCTCGCCCTTAATGGCCGCCATTTTGGCTGCGTAGCGGAAGGGAAGGGACCACCAGCAAAATGGCGGCCAAGGAAGCTGCTGGAGCTGAAGCGGTTGCAGGGAATACTGCAATATACAAATATAAGTTGTACATATGTTAAAGGTTTATATTTTAGCAGTCAAATGTTGGTGTTAATGCTCTGCTTGCAATTCCGGTTGCAATTTGGCAAAAAAGAAAAAGCAGTAAAATATTGCGATTGTCATTTCCGGTAAAACTCAAATTGACACAACACTACCCCCGCAGAAATCAGCACACCACGCCTAGAGGTACACAGGGTACACAGTGTACAATTTGTGACAATGGAAGTATCCAAATTAAAACACATCATTAGTCCCTTCGTTAACTTCCTAGCTTCTATCTAAAGCTTCACATTGACCTCACTGACACAAGAGTGATATCCATCTTCTCATCCAACTCTTGGCAAGACAGCAAATGTGGGTGTTTCCCTAAAATGTAGAGCTATTAATTTAACATCAGACTGTTGAGCAAAAACAGATATAAGCCTGATTTTATTGTAAATACTCCCTGATTTGATGGATTTAGCAGTGGGTTGAAATTTATCATGGTGCAAACTATGTGACTAAAATCTTATTATAATTTGCTCAAAGCACTGGATGTGATTTATAGACATCATAACCATAATTATATCATCATTTATGCTTTGCATGAAGAAACACTGCTTCTTCTCACCAGGCTGCATGTATTAACAGAGACAAATAAAAACATAATTTGCCTAGATGTTGATTTAAATTTGTGTTCGTGCTCACACACAGAAAAACAAGCCACCATACAAGCCTTTCATGCATGGATATACACTTAAAAAGGACTGTTTCTCAGACGCTTTCTTCCTTTGCCTGACAAAGGTCAAGAAAACCCCCTTCTGATGACCAAAAGCGTGTGTTACACATCATGAAAATTGCAAGCAAGCATCTTGGCAGCAGTACACATGCTGAATTTAGAGGATAAGTCATCTTGCATGGGAAAGGGATGCTTGCTTCGTTGAGAACTAGCCAGAGAAAACCCATCCTGGGTCCAAAGGAGCAGCTGGGGGAAATACTGAGTCACAAACAGCACACATACAGAGTTCTCTGCCACAGCAGCCCTTACCCTTTAGTCGGACTGTTTTTTTATTAACTGTATTGTCTAGACAGAGTTCAGCACAAAACGGGTTGACCCAGACTGCTGTCCACACAGCCTGAAGAGAGAACATAAATGATGGCGCTTCCTCAGCCTCTGAGGGCATGACCAGGAGTCGTAGTTACTCAAGGGAAAAAGCACCGCATCTCAGCTACACACACACACACACAGGGGAAGACCCCCTGGAACCTCTTGGTTCGCCAAACATATGGAAGCGCCAGTTCAAGTCCTGGCGGAAATGAAAGGAACAAAGAAAGCACAAAAGGTGGAGGCTGGAGAAAGTGTAAAGAAAATGAGAACAAAAAGATGCAGTGATGGATGCAGCTATCTATCATGAGGACACATCAGTGCAAAAACAATACAGAGCTTTACTGTTATTACAGAATTATTTGTAGAGTTACAAAGTAAAGCCACAGAGGCCATAAAGAAAACGGAGTGAAACCCTTAACTATAACAGAGAAGTTCTCTGGAAGTTATCTTTGCAAAC
Organism: Sciaenops ocellatus; assembly: GCA_033000465.1. Taxonomy (NCBI): domain Eukaryota; kingdom Metazoa; phylum Chordata; class Actinopteri; family Sciaenidae; genus Sciaenops; species Sciaenops ocellatus. Next base: position 11,176,344 of record CP136886.1, read on the forward strand.
ACACTGCAACGGTGCTGGGAGACTGTACCTTAAGAAAACAACTACCAACTTAACTTGAGCAGACAAACAGACACACAAAGAGGCATGGGGTGTACCAAAGCACTGTACATAAGAATAAATGTAATTTTTTTTTTTTTACTTCAGTATGCAACTTAACACTTCACCTCCACTTCAGTTAAGATAATATTGTACTTTTTACCCCACTACATTTATCGGACAGCTGTAGTTACGTTACAAGTTAAGATTTCCATACAAAACGTATGAAATATATCAAAGGATTATAAACAATGTTGTAGTCAAGACCACCTAAACCGAGACCAAGTCATGACCAGAGTGTACCAAGGCTGAGACAAGACTTTGAGGGGTTGTGACCAAGTCAAGACCAAGGCAGGGCAAGACAGAGTCAAGACCAAGACCAAGACCAGAAAGTATGTACATAGATAGCTAATATTCACAGAATTTCAAAAACGATGAGGGATTAAGATATTTCTGAAGATCTTCTCAATGACTTTCTTAAAGTGTGTGTGAACAGCGGTGGGCAGGGTGACAGCCGATAACAGAATACAAAATTGTGAAACACAGTAATGATATTAACAAGTTAATTGGGGTATTCACAGGACCTTTAATGACATCCCCACAGTCCCCACAGAAATAAAAACCTGAGACAAATGATACCTCTCTCATGTCTGTGTGATAAATATGAAGCTACATCCAGTGGATGCTTAGCTTAGCTTAGCATAAAGACTGGAAACATGAGGGAAACGGCAAGCATGACTCCTATAAGCACCTGTAAAGCTCGCTAGTCACACTTTCCCCACTGGTTGCCTGACAACTAATCCCAAACAAGATGCAACTTCCGTTGCCGAAAAATTAAGTCAATGCAGAAGTGCCAAAAACTGCAGTTCCTCGAACAGCTACTTGTGTCTGGCTATAGAACGAGTCAATCTCCATAATGTAGATATTAAAATGTCCAACTTCACAGCAGAAATAAACATGTTTACAGCCTGATACAAATGTCAACGTACAACGTTTGCAACAACTGTATGAGGGTGTGTATTTGTATACAACTCAACCGTTATGATATAATTACAGTAAGGCTTAAAGATGATTGACTGAGGTTGTAACCAGGCTTCATTCAGCCCGCCTCAGCTCCACCAACGCCCCACATCTTTGCCCATTTTTGGATTAGCTGGGATCCAGCAGAGTCAGGCACTATCAAGCTAGCAAAGGATGGAGCTGACCAAACTCTGAGCTTCTCTATGGTTAGTTTAGTTTGACTGTTTTTACAGTGCAGTATTGCTACTTTTACCTAAACGTACCACAGATAGTTATAGGAAATGCTCAATTTAATATTTATTGGATATATAAAAAATATGTATAACATACAAAAAACATGCAACGTGAGAGCTGAAAATCTGTCCAGATACCAGAGGTCATAGGCAAGTGAAAGAAGAATGAATGAGCTTATACATACACGAATACATATACATATACATACAGCATACATATACATGAATAAGTGTATACATCTGCTCTTATGATCAGTACTGCACATTCTCTCTGTCTTTATCCTTCCTGTCGCTGTCTTTATGTCTGTTTGTTGCTAAAAAATGAAGAAAAAATAGTCTTTCATTCCAACACAAACATTTATTCAATCTTTTTTATTAACTATTGCTTCCCCTTGCTGGATCGCTCCCATAAAAGCTAAGATGTTTATATATACAATGTCAGTATGAGTGTAAAACATTCATTATTGCACACATACACACATATCCATATCAACACACACAGAGAAAAAAGAAAAACATGTGTACAGTATGTTGAGATTTTAACTGATGGTTCATCAGAAATGAAATGTGCAAACAGGAAACAAGAAATTAGTCTCTGTAAATTCAATACAATCATTTTCCACATTGATTTTAATTTGATTCATTCAAAGATCTATTTTTTTTACAGCTCTGGCTGAGTTATAATCAGCATGTATCTGATTTGAGGTGAGATGTTGCTTAACTTCTAAATTAATCATTAAACCACAAATCATCCACAGCTCTCTGACAAATGAAACAACCACACCCTCAAACTGTATTCGCAGGAGAGAAGAGATGTTTTTACTAAGAAATAACTTGTAATCATCTTTGTGGTTCTTCACTCTGATAACTGGTGGCTTTTCATCGATCATACATCAAATGATTAGGAAAGGCGAGCTTCTGCATTCACAACATGCTTCTTTTGGCACAGAGTGCACTTGTTTCTCGAAGAAAATGCATAAAGGAGTGGATTCAGGCAGCTATTCACAAATGTCAGTGCTCCAACGATACTCCAGCTGTCCACACAAAACTTCAACAGGCCCTCATTTTTTACTGTGATAGCTGCAACACCAAGCACATTTATGATAAGATACGGCATCCACAGTACAAAAAAAGTCACGATGATGCTTGTTACCAGCCAGGTCGTCCTTGGGTTGTTGAAAAAAGCTGCCTGGTGCACTTTTCTGTGGAGCTGGATGTACGCAAATGCCACGACAGAAAATGATATAAATCCCAGCAGGGACTCTGTCAGCAGCACGGCTACCTGCTGGGCCGGGGAAGAGAAATGAGGTCGACAGTGTGTCCAGTATTGATCTGTGAACACCTGTTGAATCACTAAAGCAGGGATGGACAGGATCGCTGCAACCAGCCACAGCAGAACCAACAGCCTCCTCTTTCCCGTCTGATATAAACACCTCTGCAGGTACACCACCTGTACGTAGCGTTGGACACTCAGTGCCGTCACAGTCAGCAGGCTACCATAAAGGCTGCAGTACACGAGATACGTCAGGAGCTTACAGGCCACCAGGCCGAGGGTCCAGGTGTACAGAAAGGTGTAAATCCACAGGGGCAGGGTGAGCAGGCAGAGCAGGTCTGACATGGCCAAATTCAGCATCAAAGTCTGGCTCAGGTTTGACAGGTGCTGCCTGTTTGGTTTTATTATGATCACGGCGATGTTTCCAGGAACCCCCAGCAAGAAGCAGAGGGACAGCACCACCGCAGTGGCTAGTTCGCTGGAGTCCCAGGAGGCAGGACGTGGTTGTCCAGGAGAGGAGATGTTAGAAGTAGAGTTGAGTTCTTCCATGCTGCTGCCAGAGAAGCTGAATGTTGTACACTGAGCAGGTGATAATGGTAACTGAGGAACAACATGTTCCCCTTTGACATGTTCAAAGAGGAAGAAATAACATAGCAACAGGTATTTTTTTAATTCAAATAAATGTAAATCCACGTTTCCTCATGTGTCATTATCTTATTATGTATCCTGCACAGGGAACAACTTCTCATGACAGCTTCAGGGAAGTAAAAATGAAGTAGGTAAAATCCCAATTTCCATACCTAGATATGCTGCTCAAATTGGATGACAGTATTTGTAAATCAAGATCTCAAAGTAAGTCTTTTCAACACAATAATCCCAATTTATCAGCTAATTGTTGAAGTAGGCGTAATAGTATAAAGGTATATTAATAAATACAATAAAAACGACTATATTTTGACAAAAAAAGAAGAAAGAAGGAACTGTTCAGTAGCTGTAACATTTTGACAGATTATGACCACTTGTTTGTATATCGAGATGGTGAAAGCATACAGATACCTGGTGTTCACCTCAACAATAAACTGAACTGGTCGGACATCCTGTACAAGAAGAGTCTGCTTTGGAGTGTGCAAAAACTTTCTATGACACTGTGGTGGCATCTGAATTATTCAATGTAGTTGTCTGCTGGGGAGGGGGAAACACAGAGAGAGACAGGAAAAGTCTACACAAACTGGTCCACAGGAACAGCTCTGTGTAACTCTGTCTTATCTTATCTTACAGAATTGTAGATGTTCAAGTTCCTATTTGTTTGTGAGCGCTTTCAGGACTTCTTGTTTCATATAGTTCATTCTTGGCCTTGGAAACAGTAGTTAACGTGATTTTTCACACACATTCACCGCTGAAGTGCCTCGGAAAAAACGTCAAGTGACAAAGTGCATCTGCTGAGAAGATCCAGAAGTCTGTTTCTAAAACCAAGTAAGAACTTTAAAGGTCCGGTGTGTAAGATTTACGGAGCTCTATTTACATAATATTATTTACATAATACTATCTAATAACTATCTTTTAATTAGTGTATAATCAGCTGAAGAGAAGAATCGTTATCGCTATGTTAGAAGCCCTTTATATCTATAAAGTCACAGGTATACCGTATACGATGAGGCAGTGGGGTTGCAATCAGCAACTATTAAATTCTCCACACTGGCCCTTTAAATGAATTTCAACTTGAATATTTTGTTTGCAACAGAGAGTTGATGATGATTTATTTAAATCCTGTCATTTTAGTACACAAACATCTGTCTGTGCGATATCAGTCATAATTGAGGCTTTTATTAGTGTGTGTGTGTGTGTGTGTGTGTTGTTACAACATTTAATCAAGGAGAAAGGAGGAGTTCCTGCACTGAATGAACTCTTGTTGCACCAAACTGAGACACTTGTCAAAACAAACCAACAGGGTTAAAATAGAGGTTCCCTAGATCTGAGAGGTGTAGCCTTGTGTGTGTGTGAGTGTGTGTGTTAGGTGTGTGTATTTCTGGACACACTTCAAACGTCACCTGACATAAATCAAAACTTACATTTTTGACCGCAAAAGCGCCGGATAAACACGCACTCAAAGGCAACATTTTGTCGGTAGATCTGTGCGTAAACAGCTTTACATCTACATTTCTTTCTCTTGAAAGCGTCGCTGTTCTGTGCGTCTTCCCGACGTAATAAAAATATTTGCGGAATAGCCCAGATTTTCTCCACGTGGTTCCACTTTCTCACCTGAAATGTAATGTCATCACATGATCAAAAACTTCATTCATGCATGCCCCCCCATCACCACCATCACCACTTCCTCCGGACTTGACTCCCCCACGTCTGCCTGTTTGCTCGTCATTTTTTTCTGCATCAGAGTGGGATACAGATTCCTATGAGGATCTCAGCTCACGGCTTCTCCTTCACGCTCCAGTTTTTTGTTTTTTTGTTTTTTTTTTCAGCTCAGGAAATGATGGTGATGGGACCCAGTCTGCTGGAAGCCGTTTGGTCAGAGAGGATTTTTTATTAATGAGAAAGAGAACATTTACTGGAAGTTTCTGAGGGTGTTTTTTTGAATGTTTACAGGTAGGAAAGATTTTTCTTTTCAAAATAAAATTATATTACTGTCTTCCCTCTTTGCAAAAGCTGTTTTCTCTGCATTTTTAATTAATTAATTAATTGGTTTTTCCAGTATTGTGTCTTGATCATCTTGGGTTTTAGACTTCTTAACTTCTTTTCTAACATGCATGCACTCTTTATTTCAATTTAATATCAGAAACTATTAAATACTAAATGTGTTTTTTTGGCATTAAAAGTGAACTGTTGCATGCAAGAAGGAAACATCACATGCATTTTCAAATATAAATAAATAAAATAGAATAAATATTTTGATTCAGTTGCTGACATCTTAAAGTAATATATTTCTCATCTCTTCGCTGCTCAGTGGTTTATTCTTTTGAAATTGCGCCCTCTGCTGACCATATGTATGAAAGCAACGTGAATGCTGCTAATCAGAGCGTTGGATTTCTCTTCGTGTTGCTGGTTCTGAGGTTTGGTACCATGTATTTCTCTCAAACATATTTGATCATCTCTATCTCTGCGTCTCTTTCTTTTCAGTGGGATGGGACTCAGTCACTTCCTGTGTTTGCTGCTCTGTGCAGTTGCCCTCACAGCTTCTGGACTTTCTGGTAACGATGAGAGCCACAAGGCTTACAGCTGGACCAGGCAGAGCCTCCCAGTGCTGCTGGACGCACACACAGAGCCTTTAAACACTCCATCGTTCACAGGGCAGGAGGAGGATGAGGAGAGAGGAGGGACAAAGACACTCTGTGGAATAGAGTGTCAAGGCAGCCGACTGCCTATGGAGCAGACAGAGCAAGAGAGGATTCTGGGATATGAGACACTGTATGAGAATGGCACCCGCACACATACAGATGTTAGTTTGCAGGGTTTTAACAAGACATCTGCAGGAACACCAGCCAACCCACCAGCCCGTACCCGCATGAAACGTCAGGTTTATGGAACAGATGGTCGCTTTGTGATCTCTGACTCACATTTCATCACCAACTACCCTTTTTCTACCGCTGTTCGTCTCTCCACAGGCTGCTCTGGAGTCCTGATATCCCAGAAACACGTGCTAACAGCAGCACACTGCATCCATGATGGGAAGGACTACCTGGAGAGTGCAAGAAGGGTCAGAGTAGGAGTGTTACAGCTCAAGTGTAAAAGAAGAAGAGGGGGTAGGAGGAGGGGAGGACGGAGGAGGGGTGAGAGGAGAGGTGAGGAGCAGGTAGTGGAGGAAGGTGAGGAGCAGAATAGTCTAGATGGAGATGTAGCGAGGGGAAGGAAGGGAGGCAAAGGCAGGAGGCGCAGGGGAAGAAAAGAGGGTGAGGAGGGAAGGCCTGATCATGGAAGTATAGGTGAGTCAGAGAGAGGAGGGAAACAAAAACGTCTGAACCGTATTCGTCGTAGTGCTGAACCCAAGAAGCCTGTCTTTCGTTGGGCACGAGTTAAACAAACCCAAATCCCTCAAGGATGGATCCAAACCAAGAGCTCCACCAACCCAGTGTCCACTGACTATGACTACGCTGTTCTGGAGCTGAAACGACCCCTCAAGCAAAAGTACATGGACCTCGGGGTAGCGCCCTCAGCTGCCCCCATGGGACTGATACACTTCTCAGGCTATGACACTGACAAAAGTGTGCCGGAGGAGCATGGACAAGAGAAGGTGGTTTACCGCTTTTGTTCAGTGGCAAACGAGTCTAAGGACTTGATGTACCAGCACTGTGACGCACAGGCGGGCGCTACAGGTGCAGGTATTTACATTCGTCTGAGGCAGGAAGTGGGAGATGCAGGCAGGAAAGGGAAGTGGCAGCGGAAGGTGATTGGGGTGTTTTTAGGCCATCAGTGGGTGGAGTTGGAGGGAGGTGAGCAGAGGGACTTTAATGTTGCAGTGAGGATTACTCCAACCAAATATGCTCAGATCTGTCACTGGATCCATGGAGATCCAAGTCTCTGTAAAGAGGTTTGACTGCAAAGTGATGGACCTGCAAGAGGTAAATATCCATGGTCACTTTGAAAGAGACTCAAAGATCTGGGCCTGTATGTATAAAACTTCTAAAAAAAAATAGTCTTAAGAATGGTCCTGAAATTTGACTCAGGAGTTGAAAACTTTTTAAAATGTTGGATCTAGAAGCTGTGTACAAAGATGCTCTTTTAGCAAAGTATGCGTGTGAATCCAAAGTGCAGACTGCAGTGAACTACAATCATGTCTACCCCGAAATGCCTCTGTTTAAGCACTTAAACAACCAAAGCCTCCAAAGTGTACGTGTCATGGCTGCGTTACAGCTTCATGCACATTTTGCTGTGATTAGGCCTTCCTGTCATTCATTTTGTCAAACAGACATGTAGACATTTTAAGTACAAGTTTAATTATTTCTTTTGTTCCAGAACAAATAGGATGAGTCGACCTGAAGATAAAACATTTCCTTAAACGAGTTCTTCACTGTTTTAATGTTGCTGTAACTTTATGACTCAATGCGGAACCAGAAATATTGTATTTCTTTACTCCACATGTTCTTCTTCCTTGTCAAAATGCAGCAGCTGCGCTACCCACAGTGCAACTCGACCACTGACAGCTCAGTCAGAGATTTGGGTGTGTTATGCTAGTATCAGCTAGTTTAGCCTTGAGCAGAGATGAAGGGTGAGCTACAGACACCTGGTAAACTCACTTCTTTCTAACTCCACAGCCCCAGATTTATTTTTTATTCTCAAATTTCTAAGCCTGCAGCCCCAGACGACACTGACTCAAGTGACATCACTTGAGGACATTTGTCACTTCTGACTGACTTCACACAGCTGCCTTTAGAGACACAAAAGGTTTTGTACAACTTTTTCTTTTTTTCCATGTGTGCTACTCTCTAACTCCTGTAAACAGATTACAGTGTAAAATTTGTGCAGTTCCCCTTCAAAAAGTTTCCTGCCAAGTTTATATATTTAGAATCAGTTTTACTTTAATGTCTGTCATCCATTGTCATTTAAAATATCCATAATTCATGTATCTCACTGCTCAGCTAGTATAATTATTATTGCACTTTGTGTATTTGTTATAAACGAGGGTGATACAAACATTAGGAAGACTCTCACTGTCGTGTGAATGTTTGATTTTATTTATGCTGTCAGGAACTTTTTCATGTTGTATAAGAGTTAGGACATGTTTCTTTGACTAATTTATCATCATGCATTTACAACATAAGGAATATGAAGTGTGTCGACACTGGTCAGTCCTGACTAACTTCAGATACCTGAGAGCAAGTCTTAACACTTAGTAATGTTTATGCATGGCACTTACATGTAAGAATAAGAGAGAAATTATGTGTAATGTTTGTAATTTTGATGCATTTAAGACCAAAGATTCACTCGGTTTTATACATACCAGTCCAGAAATGATGATCTGAGACCAGCTCACCTCTTCAAGTGACAGTTTCTCAGGCACACATGTCCTTCAGTTTTACCAGCTCATTTAGAGATTGTAGGAAATCACATGCAACACTAAAAACATGACAAAATCTTTTTTAAACACCACTGTTGTTTGTCTGTCTCTGAAACACCTAATTTATGTATCTCTGTAATGTAAAGGAAGAGACAACACCTGATTTTTCTTCCTGTGTTGCTCAATGTAAACATTTTACTTTTGTATAGAAGCATATGTAAGTAAAACGGGTGCTAGCCTGTTAAAGGAAATACTGTGTCTGCACAACATACGTGTATGTGTATTTTCCGATGTTTAAAAGTGACTAATTTCGTCTGGTGTTGAATTTAATTTTCATGCCACAAACACATCTTCTCGTCAAAAGAATGATTCATGCTGAGCACAAAATAAAAATGTTTAAACAACAAGCTGACAGAAGCAGAACAGAGATAAGTGATGAGCCGTGAGGGTAGTTTGGATCAGTGTATTTGTCTTTTATTGCATCTCATTTGGACTCACATGCAGGTGGGGTCGAGGGAGGGAGGACGATGCCATCCATAATAACCCAAAAGAAAAACAACACAGCCTTCATATGAATACTTAGCAAACATTATTTATCCACATTCTTTTTGTTTTTATGTGTCATATTCATCTTTATTTTTCTTTCAACACTTTGTTAATGCCACAATGGATTAAGATACAGTCACTTTTGGAAATAAACAACACACAGAACATCCAGCGTATACTTGAGTGCTTTACAGTGAGAGTCCTCAAGACTTCCAGTGACAGTACACGAAGAAATGTACTGACCGCTGCTGCGTCACAAATGACCCAAAGAAGACTGAGGCCACATTCCAATCACATACACAAATGCTTCCTTGTCTCTTGGATTTCCACCCTAATATTAAATCATCTTGTGTGTGTAGAGATTGAGACAAGGAAAGGAGCTCTCTGAGAGAATGCATCCCAGATAGACCTGTGTCGCATGCTACGATGCAGTATCACTCCACACCAGCAGAGGGCGAAACAGTAATCACTCAGGGTAAAGTTTCCGTTCAATACTGCCTCTGATTACAGATTGAGAGGTATGTACAAAGAAGGCGGGAAAGTTTTTAGTCTACTTGCCTTTGACGTTTTTGACGTAACTAAAAATATATGATACATTTTTGTCTTTCAAAATAAAGATTAAAGAAAATATGTATAATCTATCATTTAAAATAGTCTAAAATGCATATGTCAATTTGAACACAGTTCACATTTTTTTTGCATGTTTCATACAATCCCTAAAAAAGAAAAAAAGATAAAGTAAAAATGAAAGGGAACACAGTTTGATGTGTTCGATGATACGTCCAGATTTGCAGTGCAAGTTTTTCTCAGGTACATTTTGATCAAGAATTCTCAAAAAACTTGAAGTAGACAGGTGGGAGGATGGATGGCTGAGCAGATATAGGTACAACCAAGTTTTTAATGACATAAACATAGCTCAGTATTAGTTTGGACAACAGGAGTGGGAGTGGGGCTTGGCCAGTGAAGTTACACACACCGAACACAGTCCACATTTAACAACATAGTCCTCGTCTGGGAGATGCGCAAAGAAACCAACATATATCCACCATTCCAAGTCAGCTGATACGCAGAAATCCAGAATGAATCTAAATACACATTTATTATTTTTTTGTTCATTTTTCCATAGTATATTAAGTAAAGGTTAACACTGAATTACACGCACACCCACACACACATAAACAGAATTTCGTTTTTCTGTATCTAGGGTTCACATTCACAGTTGTGCTACAACATTAGATAAGGAGGGCAGAGGGGTTTTTTTTAGGGGGGTCGTGGCTGGTAGGAGGTCACAGGGTAAAGACTGAAGATGTAATGGCTGGTTGGCTGAAGGGGCTGGGGCATGACTGAGGGGAAGGCAGTGGGGAAGTGCAGACATCCACATCCACAGAGCTCCAGACACAATGACAAACCTACAGAGAAGAGAGAAAGTAAAGTCTAATTATAAATGATATACTGTATATACAGACAAATCTCATTTCTGATAAAGTCTCTTAACTCAATCACTGATCACACTAACGCAGTGTTTCCTGACTTTTTTGGTTAGAGATTTCTTTAACGGACACCCAGTGATTTATTCTTAAACTTCCATTTAATTAGGGGAAGGAAAACTGAAGTCTGTAGTGTGGGTCAAACTAGATCCTCTATTTACCATAATCTTATCTTTTTACTGGACCCTCCTAGTCTGTCCACACGTCTAATTCGTAACACAGGCTTCCTGACATAAATTTATAATCTCCAAGGCCCTGACAGGTTATTCTCCCAGACATGACAAAGCTCCCTGCAAAACCACAGAGGAACATTATATAACTGTTTCTACAGGTTGAGCAGTATGTAGTATGATGGTTGTCTTGTCACAGCTTGTGTCTTTAGTGTAGACAGGGCGGTAGTCCAACTAAAAAGTAGTTTATCCTTCTCAGATTTTGTCATTTATAGTATTTTTAAAGGCCTGAAAAGGTGAAAGAATCCAGTGTTTCACTAGAAATAAAGTAGAAACGTCACTAGCTATATTCATCTTGTGTCAGATTTTTCTTCTGTGTGCATTAATCCTATTAGCTACTCAATACTGCAGGATCAAACTGGCTATTGACACGACAAGTGAAAAGAATACATCTCATACATTGTAAAGTTAGCATGCAGCCTTTTAGTTCTACATACCTTGGGGGTTTACAGGTCAGTCAGTCTACATGAAGTCCTTAATGTTGAGGTCATCCAGGGCGTTCCTTGGTGGTGGAGGCTTTCTGGGGCTCTGGGCCACTCCAGGAGACATCTGCAGACACACTTTTGTCAGAGCAGCTGTAACCTGTCATCAGTGTTTGTATAATCCTTTTAAAAGTGTGAGCGTTACCGGTGCTCCGGGGGTCGCTCCCGTGGCAGGGAAGCCTGGCCTCACCATGGGCATCATGGGAGCTCCCGGTGCCCCAGGCTTACACAGAGACAGACGGAAGGAAAAAGAGACAGTGAGACACAATGTCGGCCGTCTGATGAGTGTGAGGGCCACCAAAAGGGTTCACTGTCCATCAATGTCCAGTAATGTCCAGACTGGCTCAAGGACATTACTAGACCATACTGGACTGGTGGTCTTACCATGCTGTAGGTGGGGTAAGTCCCCATAAAAGGAGGGACACCCATGGGTACGGTCTAAAGGTGTGGAGGGGAGGGAGAGGAGTTGGGATGTTACTACACTACATATACGACACACACACACAAACACACACACTGCAAACACACATTAAAAAAAATCACACAACGCGTAAAAAGATTTCTAGCGACACAAAAGGGACACACCAAATCCTGGACAAACGACAAATGAAGACACAAACACGACACAACAAAAGCCCTAACTTATCCTGATAACTCATGTTTGATTCGAGCGTGCGTGAGGATTTAGAGAGCAGAGGGGAAGCTTTTTGCAGGTAGCCTTCAGATGAGAGTGTCATTTCTGGTGTTGCCAGAAGAGACAACTGAAACATCCATAAGAAGCAAATGTGTCAATGAAGGTGTGAGCTCAGCTATGAGAGGGAGAACCAGGTGGTTTGCCTGGACTCAAGGCGTTAAAGAAAACTTAAGAGACGAAGAAGAAGCTGTTTCCAAGCAACAGCTTCTTAATTTGGCACTATCATTTGCCACTTCATCACTCTCCAGTTGATATTCCAGAAATATAAAAAGTCTTTTGAACTAGACTGCATGTCAAAATCTACCATAAGAGTTCCCCCAATTTTGGACTATTTGCTACCAGTGTATGCGCTCTATTAGAGGTGGTATGTGATGTGTCACTAGTTAGCAATAAGTCTTGTTTCGTCTCTTCACTGCCACGCCTCTCAGTGTCCAAGTGTACGATTAGACCTGGAACCTGGAGAGCCAGATGAAGGCAATGCTTGTGACTGCTGCTATTCCCTGTCTGTTGCTGCCATGCGGCTCCACTCCATGCTATAAGACACAGACAACATTTACCATGGGAGCACCCCAACAAGGGGGAGCTACCTGAGGGGCCGCTGAGGTTCCCATTGTGAGATCTGAGACAAAGAGAGAAAGAAAGGGTACTGCAAAATCACTGTTTTCATTTACTGACACAATTATGACCACTCAGCATAAATAATGTGCGTTACAAAAGAGGATGAATTAAAACAATAGTTAGAAAGATCTTTGATATCATGTTCATATCTGTTAGAGGTGACATATGCAGCTGGAGCCAGGAAGTGATTAGCTTAGTTTACAGGCTGGAAAGATCCAGCCTCCCTCCAAAGATCAAAAATATGCCTATCAGCATCTCTAAAGATCACTCATTAACACATTGTATCCCAATATTCTTGTGTACAATAACAGAACCATATAAACACCTATTTGTGGTTTATAGTGCTGCAACTATTTTGTGCTAACTTTGGACAGAGCCAGGCTAGCTGTTTCTTTATGCTAAGCTAAGCTAATCACCTCCTGTTTCCATATCCCTGTACTCTAACGAACTGTTTGGGAAATATGCTTATTTAACCACATTTATACCTGTCTCATCTGTCTGTTTAATATAAGGCTACAGCCAGCAATTGTTTGGCCTAACTTAGGATAAGGCGGGAAACATAACATACCCGATAAAGCTCTACTATTAAAGCTCAATATTTAACACATTATATCTCATTTGTTTAAATTGAACAAACACTGAATATCAAAATGACAACATGTTGTTTTACGACGGGGTATTTGTAGACAATCTCTTGGCTCTAAGCAATTGCCAATTTAGAGATTGATGCTACGTTAAGCTTCATCTACCTCTCGCCAGAGAGCGGCTTAAAAGAACGGCGGCTTTAAAGAACAGACATGAGGGTGGCATGAATCTCATCTAACTTGAATAAGCGTATTTCCCCAAACATTGTCCTTTAAATTAATACCTATGACATCTATAGCTTATTCTAAATGACTACTTACTACTTGCCATGTTAGCCATGGAGGTGTCAACGTCACCCGCCTGAGGGGTCAGAGTGGGCTTCATTACATCTCCTAGTCCATCAAATACTACATGAGGGAGGGAAAGGAAGGAGGAGAGGAGAGGGGTGGGATCAGGGGAGGTAAGGGGGCAAGGATGGAGAAGAGGAGAGAAGAAGGAGGGAGGTATTAGCATCCTTAATGCAAGCAATCCTCACACTCTACCAGAAGTCAGTAGCAGCCCTCCTTACTACTGGGGATTACCATGACAACCAATAGATGTCTCCATGACAACAGAGAGAAGAGAGGAGCATTGGATTGAGAACTAGAGAGCAGGTTAATATCATAAAATAAGAAATGGTAGTAAATAGATAGTTTCAGTCTATTTAAGATCATGATTAATGATCTAATGTAGTTGTATCTGTCACAGGAAACATCTCTCAGGTCAGCTGATTACTACTATGGTAATTTTCAATATGGGCAATAAGCTAGTCCAACTTTAAAGAATAAGTATATGAGATAAACACCAGAATTTGTGTGTACATTTTCAGTGGTTGTTGGTAAATGTCGAGGTTTTTACTGTATGTGTGTGATTGCTGTGAAATTGTGATGAGGGCAAAAGCACTGCAGCAAGAGTGATGTGAGGTTAACTGCTAAACAGGCACGATATAATACTGCTAATACTTCACACACTCTTTGTAACCATCAAGCATCTGGTGGCGGAAGGGACAGAGCAGTTGAGCTTGCCTTGCACCACTGCAATGCAGCAGTGCACTGTGGGAAATTAGCGTGTTAAAGAGCAAGGAAACTCACCCAATCAAATGGCGGGAAGCAAGCAATGAGCCAGCCCAAGAGCCAGATGGAGAGAGTGAGTGAAGAAAAGAGAGAAAGAGAGAGAGAGAGAGAGAGAGAGAGAGGAAAGTAAAAGAAGCACAGATGCCAGAGAGAGAAAAAAAATGCAATGAAGTTTTAAAGGAGCGGGTGACAATGAAACCATTAGATTTAGCGCATGAGTGATAGAAAGAGAGGGGAAAGAAAGAGTTAAGCCTTCAAGCAGTAGTATTGCAGACCATCAGTTATATAACATGAAGACCAGTGGCACAAATGACAAGGAACCAGGTGAGCAAGTCCCCACGTTCCTACGGTAACAGTTATTACAGTTACCACGGTCATGAAAGGTGGAGAAGATCGGAGGAATTCCCCGAAGACTGATGACCACAGTCATACTATGCAAATGAGGCGATGATGACGTTAGCACGACCATATATGGACATAGTTTGAATCCAAAGGACTTTACTTAAACACTGAACCAATGACAAGCAGTCAAAGAATGGCACCAACTGCGTAACTATTTAAGATTCAGTGTGACAATGAGCAAATAAATAAATCAAAAATGTAGATTAGCTAACAGCAAACTATTTCATTAACCATTACCAAAGTTAATAGAAACAGTGACTGATACATCTACAGATAAAACAACCACTTTGCCAGGCAAACACTGTAAACAACTGAAAGAAAGATGTCAATAAAGTAACGACAATAACAAGGCATCATGCTGTTACCAATAAATCAACAATAGATGTAGTCATGGATGGATTATAAGGCCTCTGACCACAGAGATGTAACAGCTCCACATAGGACATAGGAAGGAAGATATCCGCAATGAAAGAGACAAAAAAAGACAACAAATACTGCTAGATAATAACATATTTGGGGCTTTTGAACCTGTATTTGACAAAGACGACTGAAGAGTGACAGGAAGGTAGAGAGAAAGAAAGAGGGGGGACGACGTGCATCAAAGGGCCACGGGGTGGAATCAAACCCTGGGCTGCTGCGGCAAGGACTGAGCCCACACCTCCACCTAGGCTCTTCTGACGTTCCTATAAACACCCTCTGCACCACTCCAACCCACTGTATTTCTTTCTCCAAATTCTTCCTCTCCGTAAGGTCCTGACAGGGTCTGTTATGTCTAGGTGTTACAGCAGATTTCCCACCGAAACTTCTCCAAAACAGGCCGAAGAAGTACAAGAGTTCATGCTTCACTCACAATCTTTTAATTTTGTTCTTGTTGATGGTGTGGTCCGTACTAGTGAAAGAGTTTAAATGGCTTTACCAATGTGACTGTGTTTTAATGAAATGTAGCCTCAGTATGCTGTGCAGCTCCAACATGAAGCAAACAAACTCTATTAAAAGAAAAACCCAGGAGCCCCCTGATCTCTTGGCCTGTGCCAGATAAGCCTGTTAAATAATCCATCCATGGCTACAGCACAGTGTGTTTCACTGAAATGTCATTTCTGTGAAACGTCTGCAAAATGTTGATATTTCCTCCACTGTACACACTACACATGCAGAGTCACATTTTAGGAGTTTTACCTGACATGAGCTCCGCACCGGGGGCAGCAGGAGCAGCAGGAGCAGGAGCAGTAGCTGTGGCATCTCCTCCTCCTGTGGACTCTGGCAGGTCAACCCAAAAAAGATATACCAAACCGTACCATGCCAGGACAAAGTAGGTTGAGCCATTCCCATTGCAGCATGAGGGCAAAGAAGGGGTAATAGTCAGCCTTCGGCTTCACGCTGGTAATGCCAAACAAAGTGTTTAGAGTTAGACAGGATTTATATATATACATGTATATTCAAATAATCCAGGAAACACTGCTTTTAAATTTAAAACACACTCACACACTTTGAATAAAGACACTGAGGACAGCAAAAAGGAAAGGAAAGTAAAAAGCCCACACAAAATTCATAGCTTGCAGCTCATAAATAATTCAACTATTTCAACACGACCAAGCTTCATCTCAGGTATCTGCTTGTGATACTTCCATGATCGATCCACAAGATATCTATCAGTCCTGACAACACGAAATAATGAAACTTATACAATATTAGTTGTTTGATTCGATGTTTCTACTCGTCTTCGCTGACGATGCGTTCATGAACAGGGGAGACAGAGAGAGGACAGGCAGTCATGTGAGTTACCCACCACCAAACAGGTTCATGATGGCTCCCGTGTCAATTTTGGGTGGGGGTGCGGAGGAGAGGATGGGGGCAGGGGAGCTGAACACATCCGCTGGGGAGGGCAAGGTGGAGATGGTGTTTAGAGACCAAACACACTCACACACAAATACACACAAACTGTGATTCATTATAACACACATTTATCAGTCGCTATTGCAGCACACGCAGTACATGCTGGAATGGGAAAGGAGGTAAGAGTGATTTCGAAAACAGCTCAATAGCTTTTAGCTGACCCATAAGAGAGCAATCTCATTTCCTTTCTTTTTCTTCTCCGATCAAAGCCAAGGACAAAGCTGAACAACACACACAGCAAGACAGGATATGAGAGCGAGAGTGCACGAGAGATAGCAGAGTACTTGCAATAGGGTACCTGCTGTAAACAAGTCAGCACTGGGAGCAGGGTCTGCTGCTGTGGTGAAGCTCGTGTCTGGCATGGAATCAAAGAGATCTACAAACACATGTGCAACCAGAGGGAGCTGTGTATTAAAATGCACTTCAAAAACGGTGAGCGTGCTCACATACAGCAGCCAAGTTCAACTAAAGAAGGCCCTCGATATGTGCACATTTAGTCTGATGAAATCAATGAAGAAGAAGAAAAGAGCATCGGACAGGGAATTCAGAAGGATGCTAATCAATATGATTAAGAGCACAAGACATTAAGATGAATACCGGACCACACACATCTCTAACGTTTACCGCTGAAAAGGTCAGTCGAAGGGTTGGCGGCGCTGGGGGCTATGGGAGCTGAAATGGTTGCAGTGGTGGTGATGGTGCTGGAAGCAGAGGTGAAGAGCGGTGACGGGGAAGGGGAGGGGGACGGCTGGGGCACCACAGAGCTAAAACAGGCATCCAGCGAGCTACCCGGGTTATTATTCTCCGCTGTCGTCATGCCGAAAAGGTCTAGACCTGAAGATGCTGCCGCGTTGGTGCTACCTTCCGAGGGAGCAAAGGGGTCTTTGGGGGGAAGAGGTGGGGTGGGGAAGTTGAGGAGGAAGAAATGTAACACATGGAGAGTGAAGGGGAATGTTAGACAACAATGACTTTAGTACAAAACAGAATAAATAACACGTTTCATGTGATGATGATTGGAAACAATGCCATAAACATGAAAGTGAGGAGAAAGAATCTGAAAGGAGTTATAGGAGAGAATTTGCAGAGCTCCAACACACTCCTGTTGTCAGTGGAAACAGATACAGCTAAAATAGCATCTGCGATGGAAAAACAGTAAATGAAACAATATGTAACACCTTCACAGTCTATAAACCAAAGCAACAAACCACAACTAAAACCAGACCGCTGCCACAGGCGTCCTTCTCAACAGAAAATGCACAAATCTTCTGATGCCAAAACATGAGAGCTAGAGTGCTGTCTTTGATCGCCATGGTAACAGCAATAGCACTGTCCAGACCCCAGCGGTAATGAAAAGCAAATTTGTACGCCTACTGTCCCCGCACAAAGCCTCGAGATGAAACTCAGATTACAACTTGAGACCAACAAGAACTGCACACATACACAAACTGGTTTGTAAGTTATCGCACGTTTTCATTCACGACACTCAAACCAGTGGTGGAAAGAATTCACTGCACCTCTCAAGATCACTGAATAACATTTTATATCTTATTTGTTTATTTATATAAAAAATAAAGTTTTCCAGTTTTTGTCCTGAGCTAACTGTCTACTGGTGGTACCTTCATATTTACTGTCCATACAGATTAAAAAGTGGTATCAGTCTTAACACCACTTTCCTTTTCTTACTGCGACATGTCAAAATGTCTGAAAAGAGAACTACTGGAGTATTATTATTATTATTATTATTATTAATTTAATATGTAGAGAGCATCAAGGCTGGACTTAATTTTAAAGGTCCAGTGTGTAAGATTTAGGGGGCTCTTTGAACATAATATGACAGATATGGAGCATAATATTTATATGTTTTAATTTGTGTATAATCACCTGAAAATAAGAATATTTATGTTTTTATTATGTTAGAATGAGCATTTAAAATCTACAGATGCTGCAGGCCCACCATACTGGACCGCCATGTTTCTACAGTAGCCCAGAATGGACGAACCAAACACAAGCTTTAGATACGGCCTTACTCATTCTTGGCACGTTTTGCAGCCCCCTTACTTTCTCCTTCGGTGTTTCAACCAGCAAGTACACTACCAGATGCCACTAAATCCTGCACATTGGTCCTTTAACTAGCATACTAGTTTGAATGTATTTTGGTTTAAACATATCTTAGTTAGAATATAGTTTAGATAAATGTAGGAGAACAAAAAAATATACTATGGTGGAGTATAAACTATCTTAGGCTATGCCTGTGAAGCTTTTTGCTTTCACACAGCATGCAGTTTACAATAACGTAGCAAATTCACTACTTTCAGCAGGGTGCCAACATGCAGGTGACAACAATAATTTCATGGTAAAATTAAGACATCAAACATGAGGATTATGTATCAAATCTAACCTATGTAACCTTTTTTAAGTTTATGATGAGAAAAGGATGGTGAAGAATGGCGTGCATGCTGATATTTTTATTAAAGTCAATTAGTGATTAATGAATCATATATAATTTCCACAGTGTGGGATCATTAAAGTCTATCTCATCTCTTAATAGCCTAATTTTACACATGATCCATGATGATGGAGATGGAGAAGAAAAATACAAATACATGGCAAAAATTGCATATTGTCAATATTTTAGAAAGAAAAAAAAAACAAAAATTCATAAATCAGGTTTTCAAGGGAGCTCATGTTTTAACAAGAGGAGCTGGCTCTCCTGTAGTTTGGACTCATGTAGACAAAAGCAGGATAATAATTTCTACCCAGCAACTATCGATTATTGTCAGCTGAAATGTACTGTAGCTAGCAAACCAGCTAATTAAGCTATGGAAATAAAGAGCATTGTTCTTGCATTGCAGTGAGGAGTGAGTTCAGTTTTAGGTACTTTGTACACTTAGAGCACACATGTACTTTACTTTCCACCACTGACTCAAACGTATTCACACAAACAGACGTGCAGACAGACTTTCAGTGACCCACCAGCTCCAGCGTTGGCGGCTGGGGCGGACGTAGCGGCAGCCCCACCTTCAGCTGCGGCTGCAGAGGCCTCAGTGGCAGGAGCAGGTGTTGCAAAGGCATCTGAGGTTCACACAAACCCCAGCAGAGACAGAGATGTCCAGAGACAGAGGGAGAGATAGAGATGAAGAAATAAAGATGAAAAGAGAAAATGAGGAGTCAGGAAACATGAGGAGAAAAGACAAGATCAGGAGAATAAAGATAAACTTTGAGCATTTAAGGAGAAATCACTTAATATTACGTAAAGAAAGCCGTAGCTTGCAGCATTAATATCAAACATTAATGACTGACAGGTGAATGGACAAATGGGAATACAGACAGGAGGCAGTACAGCTCAGATTAATCTACGGCACAAAGAGCAGAATAAGCCTGAAATCTACAAGTGTTACAGCTGCCATCTATAGCTGTAACAATGTGACAGAGTTTGATAGAATTGCTTTTCACTGAGGTCAAAGAAAAGCATGCCTGCCTATCAAACAAGTGTGGAGAATGAGTGCAGCAATATGTTTATGTGCAGGCCGAAGGTGAGTGTGTGGCTGTACATAATTACATAATGCAGAAATGACTGAGTGTGTCTGTGTGTGTGCAAGGTATCTATTTTGTATGGAGCCCCAAAGTGGTCATTAAATAAATAACTATAAAATTAATAATCACGTAAATAAATTAAATAAACACATAAACTGCGTAAAACGTATAAATGAACCAATAGTTTGTGAAATATCTGTTAAATAAAATAAATGATTAAAACACGTCATTGTTTTCATAATTTATTGGAGGTCATATAATGCATTGTATTATTTCTCCATTGACACTTTGATTTCATGTGTATTTTATTTTACTTTTATTTCACAATGTCACATTTCATCGCAGCGGTGTTATTGCAGTCACCTTTTTAGCCAATCACATGGCCTCTTCCTCGCTTAAGCAAGCAAGCTGACTAATTGGGACCAAATTTAGCCAGCTAGTTCCACTGTTAATGGGATCAGCAAGCTAGTCATTTCTTATTTAAACAGTGTTTTGATTCGCAAGCCAACGTCAACCTCCATGACACTGAAATGAAACCGATGTGCAGATGTGCTAAAAACTGCAGTTCCTCGAACGGCCACTTGAGGCTGGCTACAGAACAAGTCAATTTCTATAAGCCCCCATGTTAAAATGTCAGACTTCACAGCAGAAATAAACATGTTTACAGCCTGGTACAGAAACAGTTTTGGTAGCTAATTTCACCGTTTGTGACAACTGTACTGAGTCTGAATTTCTATTTAACGCACCCGTTCAAATATTAAGCCTTAAAGTGATGCGTTATTAACAGCATGGCTGCTTTGACTGACAGGTGGGTGCTGTTACAGATGGCTTGTTTGCGTACCCAGGCTTCATTCAGCCCACCTCAGGTCCACCCACGCTCCACGTCTGCCCATTTTTAGATTAGCCGAGAAGCGGCAGAGGCAAGACAGCCAAGATGGGGGGCAGCCAGAGCCACCACACTATGAGCTTCACTGTGACTTTTCAAAAACCTTTGAGTGACGTCAGGGATACAACGTCCATATTTTATTCAGTCAGGTGTCTCAAGGTGTTCTCAAGATGTTCCTCAAAAAAGGACTTCCAGCGTCACTTTATTTTAATGTTGAGTAATAAAAATCTAAACTCATAGCCCAGCCACATAGGTAGCATGTTACAGCAAAAGTCTTGTGTTTGTTGATTCAGAATAACTATAGCATTGTTGTCATTCTAGTTACATGAGCTAACTGGCTCATTCTGGAAGTTGTAAGGCTGTCATTGGCTGAGAGATCACGGGCAGAAGAGACTGTGATATAAAATGTGACAAGATAAAAGTTGTGTGTGTTATTGGAGAAATTAATTAATAAAATTAAGTAACTAAAATACCATTTTTAAATGAGTTCTTAATTTTCAAATTATTTCAAATTATTTTGCAATTTATTGGTTCATGTATATATTTTCCACAATGTATTCACATGATTATATATTTCACAATTATTTATTTATTTAATATTGTATACTTTTCGAGGCATACTAGCTAGCTGATATCTGAAAATGATGGCGGTGTGCATCATTAAGTTATGCATTTGATGATGCAACTTCATTAGCAGAGTACAGACAATAAATCAATAAAGTTCTGTCTACATACTGTATGTGTTTGAACATGCAGTCGTCTTTGTGTTATCATATTGTGTGATGGTTTTAGGGTTGAGCTTCCCAGAGTGATTCTTTCGTAGAGAATTTTCTGGAAGCCCACTGACCTCCCAACAGATCCATATTGGCGGCGCCAGGGGAGGTGGCGGCTGCTGTGCTAGTGGGAGGAGCTAGAGAGACTCCGGGTTCTGCCGCTGCAGGAGTGGGCGTTGCTGCTGCAGAGGAAGGGGCGGGCTCTGCCGTGAGGGTGGGTTCAGATAGCAAGGAATCGCCCATTTCTGCGAGTACCAACGGGGTGTTCGAAATCCCCAAAGAAAGGTACCAAAATAAACCCCAAAAGAGCAACCAAAATAACCAGTTGAGTCACCGTTACAACGGTGAACAAAAGGAAGCCAAATCAAAGGTCCAATTCAAATCAAGCCCAATTAGGAAATTTTGGAATTTTGCAAAGCAAAATCCAAATTTTAACCAAATTAAAGTTGTAAACCATCCGGTCATAACCAACAAATAAAAAAACAACAAACCAAAAAAGCCCCCGTTGTAAACCAAAAACAGACAATGGAGTATGTGGAGGGAAGGGAGAGAGAAGGCAGAGAGAAACAAAGAGACTACTCAGACTAAAGAGAACAGCTTGAGGAGACAAACAGGGAGGTAACCATGTGATATTTGTACAGTATAGTGTAGAGATTCAAATCTAAATTAATATTGTTTACCAGGTTACCTCAATTTCAGATTAGAGTTTGCTCAGAAAGAAAGTCAATGATATTGAGGTATCCTGGAGGATGATTTAAGACTACACTAGTCTAAGACTAGAGGCTGGAGGTGAAGTGAAGAGTGAAGTGACACTAACCTGATCCAAGAAGATCTATGAAAGCAGAAAACAGGGGAATTGGGAAAAGTCACGTTAGTTCCAGCCAAAGCTAAAACAGTTTATGAGAGTTCCTGTAGATTACATTAGTAATATGCAAGTAAAATAATACCTTATTTTCTTGCCATGGTGGTTTAATATACTGTAAATGCTAGCAAGTGGATTTGTATTCTTTCAGATGAACCAGCAGCTGATTTGACAGGAATGAGGAAGACTTACCTCCCCAAGACGTGGGGGCAGCTGATGGTGCTGAGGGACCCGAAGAGGACAGTGGATCCAGGTCCAACAAGGAACTGGAGAATGAGGCAGAATCACAGAGAACGACATTCAATTCACCTCCATCCTGTACAGAGGCTAATTCTTTTACATTTGTTGTTCTTCTTGCACCTGGGTGCAGAAAGTCTACAGCAATGCTGTGACACTGTACTTGCACTGTGCATTGAGCTAAATGCTAATGCATCTTAGTCTATCTAACCATGAACTGCCTACCTGTACAGCTGATGCTGATGGGAAAGGCATTAGCTAGATTTTCAGTGAGGACTAGAGTGTTTGACCAACAGGCCGACGTTACCATCCCTACACTTACAACGCTAGCAACACTAAAAATAAGATTAGGACACCCAGAAACTTTTGGTTTGATGAAATGCTAATCAAAAAGTCCAAATAAATGACCATCATAATCTTAGACATTATCTGTTGCTGCAAAATAAGCTCTTAAGCGTTTTCAGTGGTTTCAAGGACTGCCAGATGTAAAAAGAAGGATTTCCATCAGAGCCAGCCACTAGCATAAGTGGGTTATGTGTTTGCTTAGGGACACAACTGCTGGAGGGGGCCACACATTAACTTGGGCTGATGTTGCTCACTCCTCGGAGTAGTTAGGAGTTTTTGGGGCCACAAAGGAAATCTTGTTTAGGACCACTAACTGCCTATAGGGCCGGCCCTGATTTCCATAATCACAGAAAGGCAGAGAAGAGAGAGGAAGTCACAGAGAGTTTACAGCAAACAGACACTTACTCTTCAGCTGGTTCAGGAGCAGCAGCAGCGGCGGCAGCCTCCCCAGGAGGAGGCTGCAGTGTGGGAACAGCGTTTGAAGATTTGGCTGGGGTCGATGTTGGAGACACGTTGTTTGTCGGAGACCCCTAGAAGATCAACAGAGAACCTCTTTGTTAGTGCTTCAGACTGGAAGAAGAGCTCAACAGAAATACAAGACTGTTCTAAAAATGTGCATCTCACCTTTGTTGGAGACCTGAAAGAGTGAAGATGTAGGAAGAATTGTTAGTGCTTTTGATTGAAAAAGACAGATCTGCAGGACACAGGCTGGATATTATTTCATGTCTCTAATTTTTTAATAAACTCAATAAATCAAACAAGTATGCAAGACGGATTGCATCATATGTGATCATATGAAGAGTTAATTTCCAAAGCACCAAAAAAAAAAAAAGTAATCTCTGGAGCGTCCAATTGTGTCAAACACTGTCAGTTTTGTTCTAATAACTAATTCAGCTTTGGAAAATAAACTCATATACTGATTCACATTGCATGTCAGGATGTGACAATACACATGAGGTGACTTACTGTCTCCCAAAACATGTGTTTCTCTCAGCGTTCACACATGTAATCACACCAATACACACATTTCCACATGTAAACCTAGTTATAGCTTTGGTGCATAATGTGAATTATGTTTCTATTCACATGGAGATCACCTCCATATTGTAATTCACATGTGAATAATGTGTGAGTTTACCTGTGGGGAGGAATGACAGTAAAATAAAACTACATAGTTTTCTAAGCGGTTAGTAAACTACAAACAGAACACAGTATATGCTCACCCTTCACTGGTGATTCCAAATGAACATAAAGGGGGATAAAAGAGAGGAAGGGTTAAAGGAAATTATAGAAATAAAGCCTCTTTCTGCCAACATTTCTCTTGGTTACGTATATTTTTTCTCATGGAGGTTCTTATGTGATCTTAATTCATCTAATCTGGCCTCATACTGAGAGTGAGAAGCACCCAAACTGACATTCAAAGACTTCTCTCTTACCCCTTCTTTCCACCCTTTGCATCTTCCAGACCGTTCATGTGTGTTTCCAGACTCTCCAGGATACTGCTGGGAGCCTGACAAATACATCAAAAATAGAGTAATCAATAAATAATCCTTTCCTCTTGTCTCTTTCATTGGCATTGTCACACTGTGCATCATGTCCGCGAGAGTGACATTAGAAAATCTCACTTCAAAACCCTCATGCATGTTAAAACACAAACAAGCACGAGTTCCGCGTCTGAGATTCAACTAGGATCAACATGCCGACACTCCATCCTGTCAACAGGCACTCAGCCAGGGCACCCTGTGTTACTGTGGTTACCGGTTCCTCGAGTGGTTGAAAAGGACAGTCTTCATCGTCTGAGTCTGCTAGATCCACCACTACCCCCGGGTGGAGACACTGGGCGGGGAGATTATGGTGGGTGAGTCATGGGTGTGTGTGTGTGTGTGTGTGTGTGTGTGTGTGTGTGTGTGTGTATGCGTGTGTGTGTGTGTCAGGTGGGATGGATGGTATTCATATGCTTTACATTCTTAGCCGCAATACGTTATGTGTAAACTTACGTAGTTGATGTCAGGAATGTCGTTTTTGTCGACTCCAACCGTCTGTTAACGGAAAAAGAGTTTAAAATCAGCATCAGCCACGACATATACGTGATTATGAAGGTTTTAAGAGTGTTTGTTGTCCCTTACCTCAGCCAGCTTCATGAATTCCCCAATCTTTGTCACCCTGGTCAGGAACCTCTTGTAGATCTCCAAAGCCTCCTTACAGTCACTCTTCTTCATCTTGAAGTATTTCTCTATGAAAACAAGACGTTTGCAGGTTCAAATCCACTGTGATCCTTGTTTACATCTTTGAGGTGTCAAGCAAGAGGTTTTCGTGAACTACTGACCTAATAGGTTGATGATTCCGTCATTGTAGGATGCAAACAGTTTGACCAGGTCCTTGAAGAGGAGCAGAAATGCAGCATTGATGATCCCATTGTTCAGTTCCTTGGGGTGAACCTGAGATGGAAAAAGAGAAGAGGAGCCTTTGTCTTATGATGCTGCATCATCCTGTCAAATAAGTGTACAAATCAAGTCAAAGTGTGACTCACATCAAACTCCAAGAGTGTGTCAATCTGAGTCTGCAGGACAGGCATGCCTTTCAACAGCTTCTCAGTGGTCATGGTCCTCATCACGCCCTCAGCGCTGAACGAATACGACAGGGCATTAGATGGTTCACAGGGATGAGAGCAGCCATTGAATGTAGAACAAAAAATAAATGAGTTAAAGAGCTGAAAGGATGAAATGTTTAACCTATAAGAGCCCTTTAAGCACAATGTCTCTGAACACCGTGTTCAACATACCCTTTCTTGACTCTGGTGAAATCAAAAGCCATCTGGCGGTAGGCGAAGGCTTTCTCGTTCAGGTATCGTCCATACCGTCTGATGAATGTAGACATGTCATAGCCTAAACAGAACATTTGTGTTAGAAAGAAGGCAGGGTTCAATACTTCAACTACAATCCTGCGTTATGCATAACATAAACTTGTTTTCTATAGACTCGGTTGACCAGTGCTCTCTTGCAGCAAGTAATATAACACTTTAAAGGCATGTCAGCATAAAATCTGAGTAAAATCCACCTTCAACTGCTCTGTTACTTTAAAATCTGACTATTTAACTGACTATATGACTATTTAACTGTAATTGTTAGGAACTGCAGATTTGGCATGTAACCATCGTTACATTAATAAATCATTTGCAGGTGGGCAACAGTTATTTGCACAAAAAGCTGAGAAAATAACCACACACTGCTGTCTTGTTAACAAGTTATTCTTTTACCCTACATACTGTATACATGACAAAATGTTGACCACACATTTTTGGGGTAAATCCCAAATCTAAAATTCAGATCTAATAATTATATTTGTCTAAGCATGCTTACAAATGTGTCTAAGTAATAAGACAAGGCAACCTAATGCAACTGTGTTGGGTAAATAAGCATGGAGTAATAAAAAGTATGAATATGAGAGTGTAACACTGCACGAGACATTCGAAACAGAAATGCCAGCATGCGTGTGTGTTCGTGTATGAGTGTGTACGATCACATGTCCAGTCCCTCCTATTTGCCAGATAGCTCTCTTTGTGTTTATCTCTTTCTTATTTGCATTGCCAGATACTGTGATGTAATTCTCACCGTGGGAGCCGGTTTTGTCGATAAAATTGCTGAGGTTGAACAGGGAGGTCCTGGAAGCCAAGTACTGAATGAACCTCTAAGGAAGAGAAAGAAAGAAAACACAACAAGCAGTCATTACATCTGTCAAGGGCAGTGGAGGAAAACATTAGGTTACAAAACAAACACTTTATAACCTGTAATTAGACATTTCTCTCCCTGTATTTCACAGATGACTGCTCACCCAATGAACCCACAGGACTCATTTCATTTATTTGCAGAATTGTGGTTAAAGCGTTTATTAATCCATGAAACCAGTTCTCCTCAGCACCACACACAGCCCTCACAGCACAATAATAAACAGCACAAGCCTTTATATTTATCATCACTGAACTGAACCAGGACTGGCTGTTATTTCTGGGTTTCACACACTAACCTCGTTGCCGTGGACACACATGTGATGAGTGGTGACGAGTGCCTTGAAGACAACCACCCAGCTGGCATTGGTGGCTCGCTCAAACAGCGTGTCAGCCATCTGAGGGATGTTCACGTTGGTGGTATTGGTGGCTGACACCAGGTCTGCAACGCAGCCACAAAGAAACATCATTATTTACAGACTTCTTCCATTGTTCTGTCAAAACTTGGAGCACTGATTTTTCATACAGGGTGGCATGTAGGAGGAGTCACATGGTTAGTTTAGTATTAGACAAACACCTACATAATTTGAGCTGCTCTAATGAAACTTTGATTAAGTGAGCCAATGAGAATATTAAGTCAGGAGGAAGACCTGATGTACATACAAATGATATTAGTGCACGAGCTCACACACATATGCAGGCACACACACACACACACACACTGACAGTGCAGAAAACCAGAATAATGCTTCGTCAGCTCTCCTCCCTGGGTGCTAGTTCAGACACTCAGACAGCCAGAGAGGTCTCTAACAGTAAGTGTGCAGACTGTTGCGTCAGCATGAGGTGGAATATAAGGAGTGCATGAGCAAGAGGATGTGCAGATAAATTCATCTGGGTTACACTACTTTGGCATTCATAGTAACACAGACAAATATGTGTACGTCTACTATATCTCTATCTCTGAGCCAAAAAAGCGCTTGCTACTAACTACTTTACACTACACTCCTTTTGTATGGATAACATACTCTACTTTATTAGGACTGAACCTGAGTGTTTGATTAATCTGCCAAATGGCATTTAAATTGGTCTAAAATAGTGAAAACTCCTGACACACATGCAAAGATATTCAGTTAACCCGCTCTGATGGTGAACTGAATATCTTTCTGAATATACTTTCACACACAAGAAATTTGTAAGTTATTAAAAGATCAGTTATTGAATGATACATGATCTGTTTGTAAAGTGAAAAGAGCTGTACAGTGTCTGAAATAAAGAGGATGTAATGTGCAAAATATTGACAGTATAAAGTAAATCATCATCATCAATCACAAAATCACATTAGAGAAATAGTGAAGGAACTTGCCTGAAAAATGACTCAAAATATTTGCCAATTAAGACAACTGACTAATTGTTTCAGTTTTATACTAGTAGATATACAAATTTGTGTGCCTGGGGTTCGTTTTTACCAAATTTGCTACATGCCAGCTGCTGTTTGCAGCATGAAATCATTTCCTCTCGATC
Organism: Sciaenops ocellatus; assembly: GCA_033000465.1. Classification (NCBI taxonomy): domain Eukaryota; kingdom Metazoa; phylum Chordata; class Actinopteri; family Sciaenidae; genus Sciaenops; species Sciaenops ocellatus. Next base: position 11,204,841 of record CP136886.1, read on the forward strand.
ATTTTGACACATTTCACAAATCAAAAGAAATGTCACACCATTAATTTATCAAACATTTGTGATCGACAGTCATTTGTGGAAAACAACGCCGTCACCATTTGCAAGATCGCTTTTGTAAAACAGCTGGAACACCCGGCAACGATCGAGCATTTTTTTTTTCAATAAATAATAAGCATATCTAACATTTTATTTATTCTTTGTCTGATGTGGGAGTTCCTTGTTAGATACTGGGCTTATTTGTTCAGAGAGAGAGAGAGAGAGAGAGAGAGAGAGAGAGAGAGGGAGGGAGACAGCTGGCAGCAGAAATATAATCATACAATTATAAAGAGAGGATGTGCTCAGTCAGACAAAGTAAGACTTTGAAAAAGGAAAGATCATATTAAGTATGTTGCACAATGTTTGACCCAACAACATATTCCACATACACGACATAAGGGCACAGTTGTGGCAGAATAACAGGTTCTTCAAATTTGAAACATTTCATATACTCTAAATGTATTTTTAAGTCCATCCCACTGACATTGACAACTGAGCAACAAGGGCAGGACTGAGTGTATCCATACAGAGTGCCAGAGAGGAATGCAGCAAATATTGGCAGATACCTCTGATAATGGAAGGAGAGGAAGGCCATTATATTGAATAGGCCTTGCCTTGAGTAGGTGGATACCAGACTGATGACCAGACCAAAAATACAGCAAGGCAACGAGAAAGAGAGGGGCAGGAAGAAGGAGAAACATCAAGAGGGAGTCTGTTAAGAAGCACGAACACAGATATGAATGTGTACGAGACATGAAAGTTAAAGCAGTGAGGCTGTTCAAGGTCATAACAGGGTGGCAGCCTGGACAGAGGGGTTGGGGGTTAGGGTGGTTGTGGGGGTTGTAAACAGATTATAACTAATCACTGATCCTGCTCTTTCTATGGTGGCTGTCTCATTGCCCATCCCCCCGTGCAGCACACATACACTACGTACACACCTGTTTTGACACCACCTGTTTCACACCAACACGCCAACACGTTTCTATTATCAGCTTTTTGTCACCAGTGCTTTTGCTGTCAGTCGGTATAATGATTCCGGTTTATTATCTACAACCAGCAGCTTTATAGCTTAGATTGGTTGGCCCACAAAAATGTACCCAACCTTTACTGGCCACAGTTTTTCACCCTGGGAGGGTGAAATTTGCCATGGTGGTCCAGTGCGTGTGTGTGTGTGTGTGTGAATGTACGTGGTCGCAGCTATTTGCACTTGTTAAATGATCTCCCTAGGACAAATTAAATAGAGAATATCAGCCTCAATTGTCAAAATGAAAATAATGTCGGCAGACTTAGTTTCACAGATCTTCTTCTGATCTTTGCATTACTAATTACGCTCCAATCCATCTGTACAGCTTGACCAGATGGTAACAGCCACACTGTGACATCTCTGATGATGTTTTTATGTTTAATGAAAGCTGCAGTGACATCAATCATTTTCCCCACTATGGCTCCTGTCAGTGTTTAGATATTTTTTAGTGTTTTCTGCAACACCTCTTCCTCATTTTTTTATTTTACTGTCTTTTTTCTGTTCCTCACTTTGCCTTATTTCCCTGTGAAATGGCTGAAGACTACACTACCCTGCAGCCTTTTCAAACACACACACAGAGTGATGGTCGACAATGGCTGAAATGTGATTATGTAATATTATCATGTCACTGGCAGAGCTACAGGTTAATATTCATAATAATATCCACAGTGCTATCCAAAGCCATTCTCAGACTTTCAGCTCATAACACTGAATACAAACTCTGTATGTACATATGTATGTTATTATATCGGTCTAATGTCATGTAGGCCATATCATAGGATATAATCCATGCTTTCTGTTGTGGTGTCATTATCTGATACAAACACACACTGACATACAAGTGTGTCTCTAATGAGGATTGGCTGAGCTAAATAAAGACTCTTACGGTAATCCACAGCCCACAGGAGTGTTCTAATAGTGAACCGTCAGGCCTCATACTGTGCGAATGTATGTTTGTGTGTGACAGTGTCTGTCTAAGTTTGTCTGTGTTTTGAGTCGTTTTTATAGTTACACAGCAAGCTACTCTTGTAGTAGCCAGAATGTTTCAGATAAAATTAGACAGCATAGCACACTGCGTTTATATGTAGATGTTTATGTTAGCCCATTTTGGGCAAAGATGTGGATTAGCTGGGAGCCGGCGGATGCAAGGCTGCCAAGAAAGCGATGGCCAGAGCCACCACACTCTGATGGGTGATGTCACGGATACAACGTCCATGTATTATACAGTCTATGATTTCACCCCACCATTTAGCAGAACTGATGTCACTCTTGTGCGAGTGGTGAAACATTTTAAAGCAATAGTATTACATTTTGGGAAATACATTTACTTGCTTGCTTGCTGAATGTTGGCTTTGAAGATCAATAACATTCCAAACATAAGGTTACAGCGAGCAGCCAGTTAGCTTAGCCTAAGCATACACACTGGAATCTGGGAGTAAACAGCTTAGTCGGCTCTGTCCAAAGGTAACAAAATCCACCAACCAGCACCTCTAAAGCTCACAAACTAACACGTTATATCTTACAGTGATGACACGACTTCAGGAAGTTACTGCTCCCTGTCAAGTCAGGCACATAACCATCTGTAAAACAGCAACTTGATGTTTTTACACTTAAGTTTTCATTGGGATCAAATGAAAGGGATACAACATTAGTGAGCTTTAGAGATACTGGTAGATTTTGTTACCTTCAGACACAGCCAGGCCAGGTTTTTCCACCTGTTTCCAGTCTTCATTCTAGGCTAAGCTAACTGGCTGCAGGCTGTGTATTTACTCTCATTTACATGTGGCCATCAGCTTCCTGCTCAGGTCAGTACATTGATTCCACTTTTCATATTTTGAGCGTGACCTCAGATAAATTTAAACCTATTGCCTTTGGTGTTTAACTGACCTTGCATGGACCACATATTCTCTACAAATTTGTAACACAAGCCTTCTAATGTTCTTTTTACGCTCTACTGTGTCTATATACAGTACACGACTAAATAAACAGGAATATGAGTGTGTTTTACAGCCAATGGTGTGAAATAACACACATCTGACACCTGCACCATCTGCCACAATTTGCAAGAAATCAAACGCTCCATTGCAATTTTTATTTTGTAGCTGAATCAGGAATTAAAAGGCATGTCTGACACACACGTGTTCACACTGACAACTGCTCCCACTTCACTTCCAACCTGCACTGTTACATTTATACACACTCATCCATCTGTGTATTTAGCTGTCCCTGCACTCCCGAGATGACAGGCCTGCCATTTGTCTTCTTCCTTCTCACAATCTCCCTCTGTCCTTACGGTTGCCATCCCCTGACACGCTCAATCTGTTGCCATGGAAACTGCACTGCACCACCACCACCACTGCCACCAACAACAACACACACCCACATCCACCCCAAGGGTCACAGGCTGTGTCACTGTGACAAAGGAAAAAATATGACCTATTATATCTACCTATCATCGAATACTGTAGACATGCTGAAAGATTAATTACATGCTTACTTCCTGAATTTGACTTCCTGTTTTCAGCCTAAACTATATCCAGTGAGTATGTTGTGAACTCTATGAAAGTCTTTCAGGTCTGGGTGGAAATGGTTTTTTAGTCTTTTGAGGTTAGGAATTTCCTTCCAGCCAAGATACACATGCAAGAGAAGCACAGTGGCCTACATACAAGTGGCTCGTTGAAGTGTCCTAGAAAGGGATACAGCCTAAGACTACACATAGACTAGACTAGAAACCTTAATGGAAGACAACATCTTTACATGTGGATACTATTTTATACTGGAACATCTTATAAATAAAAAGTGTTTGTGGTTGGTAAGTGATCCCCTGTAGTCGGAGAAAAAGGTCACGAGGTCATGTACCTGTAACAGTTTGCTCAACAGCTACACAAGTCTGAGTCTGTACATTTAATAGTAAAAGACACACAGAAAACACACACGGGGACACAGCAAAAAGTGAAGAGGCAACGGTCTCTGTCACATTCTAGCATCAGCATTGTCACCTTTGGCTGTGTAAATAATGCAAGGCAGTCATTGGCTGATTATTAAATTATTCAGCAGGGGAGCGGATCACAAGATATAAGGTCCTAGCCCAAGACACACCGGGACCAAACCTACCCAGCGACCACATGCAGACACAGACAGACAGCAGACAGAGATAAAAAAAAAAAGCATGCAGAGTCTATCAGACCACCCGTCATCTGCAGCGTGCCACTGCCTTAGTCTGACTCAGTATTTGTGGTAGATGACAGTGATTAATCACGATTTCTCATAAGGTGTCCCCTGCTGTCATACATAGATATGATGTGTTAATAAAGCTGTGAGGCTTGATAATTGTATTCAGCTGTGACTTTATGGCCCTGCCTAACCTCACTCACTCAAATAGATCTCTTTGCATGTTGTTCAGACATTATCCAAGCTTCTAATTCACATTTTTATCTAGTATATGTGGACATGAAACATAAACTTCCTTCAATATTCAGACATACAGGCCTTCAGCATTTCTGTGCCACAATAAAGCTTAAATGTGGAGTGAAGGAAAGTAGCTTTTGCAGGAGCACAGAGAGGGGAAATTAAATGTTCTCTGAGGATGATTTGTCAGTCTACCTTAAAATATGACCTTTCCTCCCTCCCTCTCCCTTTCTACTCTCTCTCTCTCTCTATCTCACTGGGTTTCCATCAACTTTACTGGAGGGCTGACACAATGGGTCACCAGAGGGGTCATCACCAGTAGCCACATCAATTCATTATGGCCACCACACCCTTTTAAGCTAAGGCTATTAAGAAATGACTGGTCATGATGGTGTGAGTGCACTGATGGCATCTGTGTGTAGCATGCTAGCCTAGGTAGGCCCCTGTAAAGCCAGCCCATGCAGTGAGAGAGATGGAAGAAGGACTACACTTACACTCCAGGTGCTTTTTCTTGGGCGCCATCACTTCATGAGTGGTGGCTTTGCAGACAGCCCGGGCCATATCTGATCCCGTTAGCTGGTATTGCGCAGCGGCAATGCGATCCGTGAGCGTTTGCCCCGACATTTTCTCTCCGTTGAATCAACCAGCTACAGGAATGTATTTCACCACAGATGATGATGGGAAAAAAATATGAATATAACCCAGCTGCTTCCCGGTGGTTCAGCGAGAGGCGCTTTTTCCTCTTCCCCCGATTGATAGGCCTGTGACCTTCTGTGTGGGCGGAGAAAAAGCGCACAAAATGAGCTCAAACCACCACATAAATGTTTTTTTCGCATCAAATAACGTGGTCACGTTGACAATATGCGCGGTGACATGATTAGACTTACGCAAGGTTGTGAATTCCCCCTCGGCTCGTCCCGTTATAGTCCCTCGACCGTTCACTTCAGCACCTCGGACAGCTAATGCCACTCGGTTATGTAACACTCAAGCGGCGATAAAAAGCTGTGTTCTCACCCCGCAGCAACGATTTAAAAAGAAATAAGACGATGTAAAATGTTATGCACGATTTGGTTGTCCAAAAAAATATTCTTGGAAAATGTGGGAATGTAAATCAACACTCCATAGGTCGGTCAAATATCCCGTTTGGAGCGCGCATCAGGTTTGGATGGCTTTCCTCCCGCGGTTGTGCATTAAAAAAAGCTTTCAAAATGAGACAACAACCCGCAATGTCCTCTTCGGATGTCAGATTGCGGTCTCTGATCAGCTCTGAAGAGCCTCTTCAGATGCTTCCCCCCCTTCAGATCGACAGAAAATGCGCACCGCTCCCCGGTGGTGTCGCCAACACTGCGCAGCGCAAGATGTTCGGGAAGAGGAAAAAGGCAGACGGGAATTTCCTTTTCTCCTTCCTCCCCCGGTCGTTTGTTTATTTATTTAGCCGTATCTATATGTCCATCTTAGACTCTCCTCCCCCCAGCGGGTGCTCAGACCGGGTTGGATGACACACGTCGCATCCCACGTCTCTTAAAGGGGAGTCGACATGGGGGGTCACTGTGCAGAAACTCGTATCCACTATGCGCCAAAGGGTTAATATACGAGCGTGACTGTGGCTTATGTGCTACTGCATGCAGGATATGTGCATCACACAGGCTTGCACGCACAGCATGCAGAGTCAGAGCTGATGAAGGTGAAGCATTTTTAGGTAGATAAGCAGACCTTAATATGCAACGACATGTTTTGGATTTGTGGTTATGATCAGCTGAGGCGTCCTAATACATCCGGGTTATATGTTGGCCCACTGAATGTGTCCAGCCTCCATATTTGCGCTTAATGAGCCTAAAATAACGTTTTTCTTTGATGTATTTGTGCATATATACTTAATCACTTGCATTCACAACAGCACTGTTACTGTTAATACTTTAAATATATTTATATATATTATATTTCATGCTGAAACAATATATCTCATCTTAATTAACTCGTACTGCATAATTACACCAACAATTACATTTAAACCGCAACTGTGCTGCTATACAAGCTGTAATACCTTAGTGTATTCATTTCAATCAGTCCATACTGTCAATACTGTATGTATCTCATAACATAATTCATATTTATATGCTATTTATATATTCTTATACATATGTACACACTCTGCACTTCACTGTTTTTTAGACTAAACTGTATTTCGTTGTCTCAGTACTTGTACTTTGTGCAATGACAATAAAGTTGAATCCAATCTAATCTAATCGAAAAGTCTAAAAGGAAGTAGTATTTTATTTATTTTGAATGAAATAATAATCAAATCAAATAAATAAAATCTGCAGACAGTCGTTTTTGCTTGGTTGTGGCGTGCAGAGCGTCCCCTGCATCATAGTACTACTGTGTTATGGGAGAGACTCATCCATGGAGACGAGCGCACTGATAAGCACGTTAAGCGTGTTTGCGTCACCTGACGTACCCGAAACCGTAGCCACCTTTTTGGTGGCGGCGGTGAGCGGACGCAGGTAGTGGATAGTAGAGGAGCGGTAAAATACAAACCGTAAAGAGAGAGTTTAGGATTGATTTGAACGGGTTTCTCGACATTGTCATTGGAGTACGAATTGTGGATTAGGTAGACGGCAGGGGTTAGATAGTGGAGGCATCGGCTGACGGTCTGTATAGGTCCGGTTGTATAGGGTTTTTTTTTTGTTTTTTTGTTTTTTTTTACATTGTAACATTTATAAAACAAACTAAACAAAGAGCCATTCACTGGGATAGCCACGTATCGTCCTGTTTTCAACGGTCGCCATTTAACAGGGTCGCTCGTTAAACCGAAACACCGGCACATGTAGGACTCCAAGGGAATGAAAAAGTGGATAAGGCTGCAAAGGAGGTAGTTAGGAAAGATGAAGAGGAAATGAATATCAAAGAGTGATTTTTAGTGTGGGAGATCTAATGAGGGGAGAATGTGTATTTATTGGTTTTTGATTACATCTGGATTAATTAAAAGAATATAATGGACTTGGAAACAGAGAAGGAGTGAAGACCAGTAGGTGGCAGTAAATGCAACAATGCGGAAGCGAACTGCCGTAAAAAAAAAAAGGAGCAGAAGAAGATGGACGTGGCACGTAACAACAGTGCACTGTCAGAGTTAAAGAGACGAAGAGGAGCAGGAAGTGAATTTCTAATCCAGAAAACAGCACAGTAAGTGAATGTAAGAAAAACTTTAAAGAGCCGTGTGTTTTGGTCCCGAAAGGCTCAGTTTGTTCTGGGTGTAATTTAAGCTCGTTAATGTCAGTAAATTCAGTCATTCAAATGATGTGATTCAGTTTATCTCTTCAGTAAGGTAAGGCCGGATTCAAACAGCACCCGGAGCTTTTTCCATTCATTTTAGTGGAGGGTCGTCCCCCTCTCCTCATTAGAGAGAGACAGACAGACTGAGAGGCTGTGTCAGCACTGTCCACAGAGAGAGCTGGAGACAACATTTCCTGCGACACTGCAGCACATATGATCACATCAGAACAAAGTGCTTCACTAAAGTGAAACACTATGGGGTGCCGTTTGTAAAGCAGCACACGCTGAAAATTAAAGCAACATTTTGTCACATTTAGCTTCAAACAATGTTTAAAAAACTGTTGTGAATTTTTGAGAGTCACTTTTTTGCACATTTACAACAATATTTGTCAACTTAGAGATTTTAAATAGTTAAATCCAAATATTAAATGTTACACCTAAATGTTAAATGTTAAATCTAAATGCTAAATCTAAATCTAAATGTTAAATCTAAATGTTTCGGGTGAAACTAAATATTTAGCTAATATGCAAATTCAAATGCCGGTAACCGGAAGTACCAAAGTAAAAGCTCGAGGTCAGAGTGTGTTTATAGTGTCAAATAACGAATAAAAACCATCTCATCCGGGGAAATGGACTCTTGGACATGGATTATCGTGATAATAACTACCTAAAATAACAAACACGTTTGGAAAACTTTATTTGAAGAGTACTTTGAGTTTTTAGTGTCACTTTTATGAAGAGTGCGGGACTTATGACCTGTAGCCACTATAGCCAGCCACGAGGGGGCATGTTCGCTTGCGTAAAGGCCAGCAAGATCCTACCCCCGCCCGGCTCCCCCCAGTACACTCTACTGTCGGCCATGGTCGCGCTGCGAAAATTGCAAAGTTATTCCACAGTCACGGCAACAGCGACAGCAACCGGCACAGGGCTACCACAGGCCAGAGCTACAGAAGCGAACATGACAGATCAGTCAAAGTGAGCCCCCTCGTGGCTGGCTATAGCGGCTACAGGTCATAAGTCCCGCACCCTTCATAAAAGTGACACTAAAAACTCAAACCACTCTTCAAATAAAGTTTTCCAAACGTGTTTGTTATTTTAGGTAGTTATTATCACGATAATCCATGTCCAAGAGTCCATTTCCCCGGATGAGATGGTTTTTATTCGTTATTTGACACTATAAACACACTCTGACCTCGAGCTTTTACTTTGGTACTTCCGGTTACCGGCATTTGAATTTGCATATTAGCTAAATATTTAGTTTCACCCGAAACATTTAGATTTAACATTTAGATTTATATTTATATTTAACATTTATATTTATATTTAACATTTAGATTTAACATTTAACATTTAGGTGTAACATTTAATATTTGGATTTAACTATTTAAAATATCTCTAAGTTGACAAATATTGTTGTAAATGTGCAAAAAAGTGACTCTCAAAAATTCACACCAGTTTTTTAAACATTGTTTGAAGCTAAATGTGACAAAATGTTGCTTTAATTTTCAGCGTGTGCTGCTTTGACTAAAATGTACTTGGAGAACACAGTGTCAGTGCCAGAGAGGCAGCAATATCTTCATCATCAGCCATCTTCATCTGATTTTATTTTTTTGTATTTGTAATTCACCTTGATATTTGAGCTTATATCCATATATATTGTTATTATTTCTTCATTGATGATATACACATGTTGCATGATGCACACAGACACACACAGAAATAACCTTTCACAAACACACGCACACTTGAAATGTTTCCATTTCCTGTTATTTTTAATATTAAAATCTCTTCTATTATACTTAATGAATTGCATATTATTATTTTGAATCTCATCAATCAATTGTTTTATTTGTGATGTTTGGCAGTTCTGTTTACTTCACTTTCATGCCAATAAAGCACTGTTGAACTATTGAATTGAATTGACAGAGAGAGAATAAAGACGTTTAATCAGCCACATGCTAACTGCTGCAAACTTTGCCCTCGTCTTGTCCTTTGGCATGTCATAATTAAGTTTGGGCGTTGTTCTCAGGTGCCAGATAAAGGACTTGCACGTTATGTTTTAATTAATGTGTATGTTAAAAATATATCACAATATATTTTCTATATAAAATTATTAAAATCCATCCAGCCTCGACCAGCTACAGCATTTAAATGTGACTTACACGATAGTGACATAATTATAGTAGTAAATAATAAACCTCTAATGTGATCATTTAACTGTAACAGAGGCCACTGTGCTGCAGAGTGCATAGTGCTGCAGGTACATTACGAGTCTGTCTTGTTATTGTAATTAGATAATACTTGTGGACTTTGAATTAAATACAATTTCACTGGTCTGTCTGTTATGTATTCATAATGTGTTTCAGTGATGGCCCAGTTTCAGGATGTATCAAAGCAGTCTAGCCTGCACCCTAAGCCCGCAGAGTTGGTTTCGCAGTATGGCACCGCTGGATTCAGGGCCAACGCCAAACTACTGGATCATATCATGTACAGGATGGGACTGCTGGCCACTCTCCGCTCCAAGAAGACCAAAGCCACCATCGGAGTTATGGTCACTGCATCACACAACCCAGAGGTAAGAAGGGGATTCTTGTCATAGATCCATAGATAGTTTTATTTTGGCATTTAAGATTAATCTTTCCTTATCTTGTTGATTTGACCCCTTCTTTTCATATTGTCATCAAAAAATGGTTTATCCCCCCCTTACTGCTCCCCTTCAGTTTCCTCTTGTCTCTCTCTTTACATCTGCACTCATGTAGGAAGACAACGGGGTGAAGCTGATTGACCCCATGGGAGAGATGCTGCTACAGACATGGGAAAGCTACGCCACCCAGCTGGCCAACGCTGAGCAGGACGATTTGCTCACTGCTCTGAAGGACATCATAGAGAAGGAGGCCATAAACATGAGCCAGGAGGCTAACGTGTTTGTGGGCAAAGACACTAGGTATATGATCTGATGTAATGTCTTGTTTGGATTTCATTAGATGGAGTGCAGATGCACTCAGGCTCTTCATTCTTACTGTGACAGCAATTAAAAACGGGTACAACAAAAGACTAAAAAAAACACCTGTGTCCTCTAACAATAGAAGCAGCAGTTCCAGCCTTTCACAGGCAGTATTGGACGGAGTATCTGCACTTGGTGGTCACAGCAATGGTAGGGTTAATACTCGTTTATACCCTCATATTACATTTATTTGTTGACTTACTTGTATTTATTCATTTCTGTACTTTTCTTCTCGTCTTGCTCATCAGACTATGGTTTGGTGACCACGCCACAGCTCCACTACATGGTTCGCTGTCAGAACACACAGGGTAAATATGGAGAAGCCACAGTGGAAGGATACTATAAGAAACTCTGCCAAGCTTTTATTCAGCTCATAAAGAATGTAAGAAAACAGGGTGTGACGTGTGTTCTTGTGATTTCATTCAAACTCTCTCCATTCGGGTGTATTTGTGGGGTTTTTTTGCAGTTCATCCATCCATCCATCCATCCAGTAATCAGTCATATTTCCCCTCCTGCGTCTGTTTTTATTTCTCCAGAAGGCGTCTAATTGTACAGATGACCAGAAGCACCTCTCTGTGGATGGCGCTAATGGTATCGGGGCTCTAAAGGTACATGAGATGGAGAGTCACCTGAAGAAGGAGCTGCTGATATCGCTGTTCAACGATGGCAGTAAAGGAAAGCTCAATCACCAGTGTGGGGCTGACTTTGTCAAAGTGCAGCAAAAACCTCCGACAGGTGCGACTGTGCTTTCTAGACGGTATCTGTCAGTGCTTTATATTCCAACAAGACAGTAGATATGATGTGTTGTTTCTGTGGTTTATTTCATATGAAATCATTGATGCAATGTTTGACCACAAGATGGAGACTGTTAATCAGCTAATATTTGGTCTTTGTCACTTTTCATGACATCTGCCTTCATAATTTCAGCGTTGATGACGTTTGCATCTAGACTATTGTACACTGAGCTGTAATATCACATTTCTGTGTCCCCATAAATGTAGCTTTTGTTAGTGTAGTGCCTTGTATGACCACGAAAACTCATCTATCTCTCTCTCTCTCCTCTCTGTGAAGGCATTGAGATTAACCCAGGGGAGCGTGGCTGTTCCTTTGATGGTGATGCTGACCGAATCGTTTACTACTACACTGACTCTGACGGACGGTTTCACCTGCTGGATGGAGACAAAATCGCTACTCTCATCAGCACCTTCCTTAAGGAGCTGCTCATGCAGGTATGCTCTCAAATACAAAGATGAAAACAATAAATAGGCACATGTACACAAACTCTCAGTGAAAGTTTTTTTGTTTCTGTTCATACAGGCCGGTTTAGACTTGAAGATAGCAGTGGTGCAAACCGCTTACGCTAACGGGAGCTCAACACACTACCTGGAAAACACTATGAAGGTGAGAAAACGCCAGTCCAATGTTTTTATTCCTTTTTTGATATGATGAAGTTAGTGCTCACACATTTTTATGTGATTTAGGTAACAGTCAGGTGTACTAAAACTGGAGTGAAGCACCTTCATCATGCAGCGCAGGAGTTTGATATCGGTGTGTACTTCGAGGCCAATGGTCATGGAACTGTGAGTAGATCAGACACGTGCTCACACAAAGCACAGTGCTGTTGTACGTCTGATTATTAGTGAATCAGTACTACAAGTCCTTACATTGTGTGTCTGTGTTGTGGTCAGGTGTTGTTCAGTAAGGCAGCTGAAGAGAAGATCCAGCAGCTGGCAGAGAACCCCAGCACCGACGACGAGAGGAAGAGAGCGGCTCTTTTGCTGCAGAACACTTTGAACGTCATCAACCAGGTGGACACACACACACACACTGAAGCATTAAAGCCAAACAACATGATTATTATGATTATTATTACACTCACTCATAGTTCTGGTGTGTTACTTTGTGTTTTTTATCTTTTAAAGACTGTAGGTGATGCCATTTCTGACATGCTGCTGATTGAAGCCATATTAGCCATCAAGGGTATGACTATCCAGCAGTGGGACGCCATCTACACTGATCTGCCAAACAGGCAGCTCAAAGTCAAGGTGCGCATCCATTACTGTTTTATAATGTGCATTATTTCTGATCAAAGTGCAGGAGCTGCTCGAAATCAGCACAGCTCAAGGTGTGTGTGTGTGTGTGTCACAGAGAGCTGCTTTACGAGAGTTTTTTTTTAATATAACAGCAGTTTCAAAATAGCAGCTTCATTATGATTTCTTGACTTAACAAGTTCATAAGCAAAAAGTTAGGCCTCTAATGCAAAGCTTGTCTTGCTAACCTGTCTGTGTTTACCTCTTTTGCTATTTTGTACATGCTACTTCCACACAAATATTAGTGCATAAGCAGTTACGGATAGCTGTATTTGTTCTTTCTGTAGGTGTCAGACCGCAGGGTGATAGACACAACAGATGCGGAGAGACGAGCAGTGAGCCCAGCTGGACTTCAGGAGGCCATTGACAGTTTAGTGAAGAAGTACAGACTGGCTCGCTCCTTCGTGAGACCCTCTGGGACAGAGGACGTGGTGAGAGTTTACGCCGAGGCAGAAACACAGGTGAGATTTTCTTTTTTTTTTTATCCATATTTGGGACATTTTCCTCTCCTTGTTTTATCCTCTGATACATATAGAGAATTTATTTGTGTTTTAGGAGAGCACTGATGCCCTGGCTCATGAAGTTAGCCTGGCAGTTTATCGTCTTGCTGGGGGAGTGGGTGATGAACCCAAACCATTGCACTAGGAACAAAAAATCACTCAACATTGACAGAAGAATGCAGTCGATATCATTTTCTGAAGTGTAGACAAGGTGCCAAATTATTTCATATGGTTAATTGCGCTTGGTGGTACTGTACTCTAGTTCTCTATTTCTTTGTTGTCTGTCATTGTGATGGTATGTGGCCCCCTGGGAGATTTTATGCTACTAATGGTACTCTTGGCTTGTTATTGTACCCTAAACAAGCTGCCATGCCGGTATTTATTTGATTCTGTCTAATCTGTAAACTACTTCTGCTAATCAATACACTTGTATATATGCCAGAAATTCAACAGTGGCCTTCTCACACAATAATGATTTTAACAGGTTGACAGGTTCATTGATGGTTATTATGTAACTTCTTACTAAAGAGAATCTTTTTGGATTTGTAATTTCTAAACTTTTTGAAACTGTGAAATCAAAAGTTTATATGACGGGATTGCAGCAATTGTACTTCCTTTGATTATCGGTTTAAATAAATAATGGTAAAAGGCTAGTGTGTTTCAGTGTTCCTGTTCACACCTGTTCATGACTCTTTTGCCTTGAAATGAAAACCACATCTCTGATTGCTTGCTGTTTATTTAGTTACTTTCAAACACATGTTCCCGACACACAGGAGGATTAAAAGAGCAGAGAGGCAGAGAGAGAGTTAGGAGCAGAGCAGAGCAGAGCAGAGCGATGGGACACAGTGTGTATCTCTCTTAATGTTAAGTCTCCAGCGAAGACAAACACAATCCTTGAGTTGGAAGTTCTCTTACTGCTAAACAGTGTGTTTTCTCTTCAATTCAATGTTGAAATCTAGGATTTTCAAATGTTGGCATATAGCTTATAGTTAGGAAGGGTCGCCCGGTGAGATTTGCCGGAGATAAACGGTCTATTCTTCTTCTTCTTCTGTGTCATCCGCTGCTCCAGAAATGATGATGGTGCGCTCCTGTGTGTCGCTCTCATAAGTGTCCTCATCTGTCTTAACTGTTCTGGGGAAAAAAGGGCAACAGGTGGAAAAATAAGATTAAGAAATTTTACTGCTCTCAGGCGACTATCTGTAAGAGATTACAAGAAAACAATTACAAATGTCAGCCTCTACCTGATGAGGACAGTCTTCCTCTCGGACATCTCGGTTGCCTGCTCCTCTAAGTCCGTCTGGGTGTCTGATGAGGCCACTTCCACTTTAGGTCCTCCAGTGCTGGGAGCTTTCTCAGCCCCGCTACCGGTCTTGTCACTGGGGCCTCCATCTGCCTTTGAAGTGGCTGTGGGAGCTGAGCTATCTGAGGCTGAGACAGAGGGTGAGGCTGCACACATGCTAGCGCTGGAAGTGAGATGCAGCCCTCCGGTTAGGGACAAGTTTCCGACCATGGTGCTCAGACGGCTGTCTTCCCCTTCGATCAGCTTCCTAAGAAGAGAGTGCAACACAAGGTTCATGCTGGTCATTGCCCATCTTACATTTTCTCAGGTTTACACGGTGAACTGCTTCAAACACGAGGTTATGTTTTGTTCACCTGTAGGTGGTGATCTCAATCTCCAGAGACATCTTTATATTTAGCAGGTCCTGGTATTCCCGCAGCAGCAGAGCAATCTTCTCTTTGGTGACCTTTAGATCCAGTTTAATCGCCTCTATACGCTCCTGTTGCAGGAGATATATTTACTTAAAGGAGTTTCAGGCCAAAGGGTGATTAAAAAATGTCATATGCATGCTACTGTGTTAATATAAAAAAATGCACTGGCACATCATGTCAGTTACCTGTAAGTCCTCCTCCTTCTTCTTGTGTTTTTCCACTCCATCACGAATCTGAGCCTCCAAATACTCATTCCTCGTCTTCAGTGCGTCCAGCTCACGTTCCTTGCTGAGAATCTACACACACACACAGCGGTGTAGTAGTGGTACTGGTAACCATAAACAAGAATAAAGAAAAATCATACTCACATCCTTCTTATAGCCTGTGATTTCCTCTCTCACACTTCGAACACTTTGAACATGTTTGCTGGAGGCGCTGGTCAGATCTTGAAACTTTGTTCCGTACCAAGCGTTCATTTCCTGGAAGAGAACATTAACAGTGTTTTGGTAGATTACCACTGCTTTTTATAGCCGTAAAATATTATTTCTTGTATGCTGCACATGTGTGTTGTTAACATCATCATCATCACCACCTGTAGGTTTTTGGCTGCAATGCTGTCGTACTGAGACTGAATCTGCCTCAGAGCAGAGGAGAGGTCTGGGAGGCCAAAGGTCACGTCAACCCTGGCAGTTGCTGAATAAATTCTCTGCATCAGCTCCTCAATTTCCTTTCAGTGCATCACAAACAAGTGAGAATAGAGTTAGAATAACTGCAAAAAAATGCAACACTAAATAGAAAAAAGGAAGGTTAATGATAATTGCCTTGTTTACAGTCTTACTCACTCTATCAATCACTGAGGACTCGATTTAAATATAACCTGTCATAGCAATAATTACCAGCCAATTAAACCTTTAATGAGAAAATGAAAGGCATGCCAGCTCCCAGCCGCTGACTCATATACGCGGTATGCTGTAGACTGACAAACAAACATGAGTTACCTCCTTGTGAACTCTCTGCAGGAAGGCCAGCTCAGACTCCAGTTGTTCCAGGTGTTTCTCCAGCACAATCCTTCCTGAGGTTGCTCTGTCCACATCCTAGAACATTGAACCACATAAGGTTTGAATGATTTGGTGAAATAAAAGCCAATTCTGTTCATAAGTATTTTATTACCTTAGCTGCTTAGATTTCTTACTAAATTCAAAGTTCAAAGACTTTCCACTCTTTCTCACCGGACGGAGATTCTCAATGTCATGCTCCGTCTTCCTCCGGGCATCCACAGCCTCATCATATTTGGCCTTCAGTGCGCCCAACTGGCCCAACATCGCCTCCTTGGCTGCCAAAGACAAATCCTGTCCAGACCAGATATTTGATAATTAAACAGTTGTTAAATGGAAAAATGCAGAAGATAATGGGGTTTAAAGGAGCACCAGTGTTAACACATTTTGAACCACACCTTGCGTCTATACTAGCCACAACAGTTATGATTTAAACATATTGCGGTCATGAGATATGACCTCTCTCACCCTCTGGATTCTCATTTGCTCTGCAACCCTGTTGAGATCCTTCAGCTGAGACTCATACAGCTGCCTGAGGCCAGATGGTCTGACATGGCGGCCCTTCAGAGCCTCAATCTCAGCCTCCAGCAGCTTGTTTTGTGACTCCAGGTTTCGCACCTATAAGAAGAAATCCAGGAGACAGAGACATACCTGATGATTACAAGTTAAAAGCACAAACACAAAGTAATTACAGTATATTGGTTTATAGATGTATTGCTTTAATTATAATGCTTTATGTAGGAATAATTGAAAAATCCAAAAGAGTTCAGGGTGGAAAAATAAGTCATAAGTTCAGATGTCAAGAAATAAAAAATGATGCTGATTTAATGAGTGATACATGAACAAATGTGTGTCTGTGTGTGATTGGTCCTCTTGCCTTTTCAATATATGCAGCCAGGCGGTCGTTGAGAACTACCATCTCCTGCCTCTCATTGGTTCGAGTCGTCATAAAGGCCTGGTTCTCTGCTGCAGCCGCATCCAGGTCCAGTTTTGGCCCGAGACCCATAGACATACCAAAGCACAGCGCTCCCATACTCACACTGCTGCAGATGAGATCAGAAAAGAGTTTGAATCATAGTTCAGATTTTTATGGATGTTGAACAGGGTTTATTTATCTATTGGGTACTTCACATTCATATATGACAACTCGGCTGAGCTCTAAGTACCTTGCTCAAGGTTGAGAGGTAAATTGCCTCTGAACAGTCTCTGATTAAAACCATCTAGTATACATTTAATACTTACTAATATACTAATTATATTCTCACTGTAATTAGATTTATCTCGGATTAAAGCTGTGTTGTAAATTATATATATATATATATATATATATATATATATATATATATATATATATATATATATAACATCATGGCAGGTGTCTCACCTGCCATGATGTTATACTATATGTGTGTGTGTGTGTATATATATATATATATATATATATATATATATATATATATATATATATATATATATATATATATATATATATATATATATATATATATATATATATATATATATAGTATAACATCATGGCAGGTGTCTCACCTGGTCATGCGAGATTTATCGGTGATGGCCCTGCGCCCCATCGTCCCTCCACTCCGGGTGTAGCTGGCAGACCGGTGGCGGGTGTCCCGGCGGGTGGGAGAGGGACTGGACACCCGGAGCTGGTAGGCCGGAGGGGCGGCAATGGTGCACTCGAAGTGCCGGCGGTATGAAGACATCCTCTCTGGACTGCGGCTCATGTTGACGCTCCTGTAACTTCTGCGACTCGAAACTGGTCACTCACACTTCGCAGTCTGTGTTGGGCTCTTTATATCTTCAGCTCAGCCCTTCCTTGAACACTACAGAGGAATGTTGAGCCTTCCCAACCCAAGGATGAATGTCCCTCCAAACATCTGTCAAGGTTACGTCAATTCACTTATTATAGGCGGCTGAAAGAATCTTAATTTTATAATAACACAATTCTGTGCTGAGTTACCTCATTAGATTTAGTGTGTATATCCACATTAAATTCACATACTGTTGTATATTTATTCATAATGTTGCGTTAATTCAAGTGTTTTGTTCCTATAGTGTTTAATTTAGTACCACATCCATCAAGAACAGGAATGAGGAATTTCAAACTGAATTCACCTTTTTGTCAACCACTAAAACTAATTATTCTGTTCAGCAATGCAAGTAAATAACTATAATTTGACATCTTAATCAAGACATAATAATATTATAATAATGTTCTTTCCTATTTGAGTCGGTTTTTTTGTAAAACAGTAAATTGGAAAATTAATGCATAACAATAATAATTATATTTTATCATTAAAAATATCATTTTGGTTAAAGAGCTTCTACATACTGGTGTATTGACCATTACAGAAACATGAACAATGATTTAGGGCAGCTGTGGCATAAACTTTACATTGGGTGGTGGTCTAATAAATTGAATGTACAGTATAGATGTGGGTATGCACTGATGGTGGTATATACTTGTCACTTGTACAGTGTATAGAATACTTTTATATATTTCTCATATTCTATTTTAGCATATTTTATGTTTCTTTTTTTCCCCCTAAAATTGTATTGTATTTATTTTATCCTT
This sequence comes from Sciaenops ocellatus, assembly GCA_033000465.1. Lineage (NCBI taxonomy): Eukaryota > Metazoa > Chordata > Actinopteri > Sciaenidae > Sciaenops > Sciaenops ocellatus. The sequence goes on from CP136886.1 coordinate 11,223,540, forward strand.
AGTGCTCTTAATGCTGAGCTGACCGGTTGTTGACCCTGTGTTAACCTGCATATGACAAATAAACCTGAAACATATGAAACCTCTCTTTTGAAATTTTAAAGGCGGAACAAAAAAAAATCCGGAGCTGTCCCACTGAGCTCTCTATCATTCTCCGGAAGGTTTTTAACGTTACGCCAGTGTCCGCTTAGCGTTCCTACTTTAGCCTGTGTGTCGACTTGTTTGTAGGACAGTGAGATTAATTTAAGGTGTGCCTCTCTACCTCAGCTGCTGCGACATGGCGGGAAACTTCTGGCAAAGTTCTCATTAGTAAGTTTCTGTTGAAGTTTTGACGTGTTACGTCTTTATTCAGTAAACCGTCGTCTGTGTTGTGAGGCCTAGCCGCGTCGGCTAGCTAAGCTAACAGAGTCTCCTGAACTGTTGCTACGATACAAAACGTTTATTTGGACAAAGACAGACAGAAAACATATTTAAAATGAAGGCTGATGTAAAAGCTTAATTACACTCACTTCTCTTTATATTTTTCATGCTTGGCGACAGTATTATAAATGGTTAACACAGTGTTTTATGTTGGTGCTACCCGCTAGCTCGTTTGATGACAGTTCCTAACAAACACTGTGAGTTTATTTAAACGCCGTTTTTATATTTTACTCTTTAAAGTCTGCAGTGGGTTCTGGACAAACAGGACCTGATGAAAGAGAGGCAGAAGGATCTGAAGTTTCTGTCAGAAGAGGAGTACTGGAAGCTGCAGATCTTCTTTGCCAATGGTAATTGTTATATTTGTGTGAGGTGCTTCAAAACCTGTTGACTTCTTAACACAGCATCATCTATTTGCTACTAATGCAGCCTAACTGTAATTTATTGGATTAAAGTGAGTATTTTAAAGTCCTATGTTCTCATCATTCACAACCCAAGAAGTCCAAGAAGACAGGTTTACTTGTGTGTTTTACTGGTGTTTACCTCTCTTGCAGTGATCCAGGCTTTGGGGGAACACCTGAAGCTGCGGCAGCAGGTCATCGCCACTGCAACTGTCTACTTTAAACGCTTCTATGCAAGGTGAACAAGACTTATAGTGTTGATGAAGTGGATCACCTTCACTTTCAGTAATTGGCACAGGGGGTATGTTACCTGTGCACTTGGTGGCGGGAGTAAGACAAAGAGGGTGAAATAGGCTCCAATATTTTTTGCTGACTGTCTTGTTTCGTATCATCTCATATCGTATAGTTTTGCTTATTTTAGTTTCATCACGTTATGCTGGTTTGAGTTTTTTCTTTGTAAACATTATAAATCTTACTCGATGTGACTGTGGATATATTTGCTTTGGACTTTAACGCATCACAGTACGAGCCTACTGAGCCTCTTAGCGGCCGTTTTAATGGATAATGGCCGATAATGTTTTGTTGTAGTAATGTGGTTGGACAACTAAAGTGACTTTTATTTGATTCAGCGCAAACAAAAGCCTGTGGTGTTTTGCAGAGCATCTGAAGGTTCACTGCCAAGCTTCATATTATAACTAACGTCTCAGGTGAAGGTTTTTTTCTCCAGTGGCTGTTGATGTTGGGCGTACACCCCTTGCCCCTCTCACTTGGTCACCAAGAATGAGCTGACCATTTTTTTTGTCCTAATAAGGGACATCTCTGTTGACTGTTTGTTTCTCTTAAATAGAACTTAGTATTCACTCTGTTGGGGCGGACAGACAGACATTTATCAGTCATAATTCAGAACATCATTTATCATGGATAAATTACACGTCCACATAGAAATCTTAGCAACATTACACCACAAGCTGCACGATGTTAGACTTTATTCAACATTTGAATCGGTATAGGTGAATAACCGTCTGCTTGGCCACATTAATGATATTTCACTTATAGTTTGGATAAGAATATCATATAAATGAACTATTAATGTCCAACATACCATGTTATTGCATTAATGAGACAAAAACTTTCAGGTTAATGCGTGCTTTACCTTTTTCCCTTGATGCACCTCACATTTTACCTCACATATTGTAGCCCAACAACAACAACTGGTGTCTAACAGATATTTGCACATAAGGTTAAATAAGTACACCTGCAATATAGTAAAAACTGTTTGCGTAGTTTTTATCAGTATATATTGCTGATAAGGATGGAGATTCACAGCAGGGGACGTGAGGCCGGTCCGCCTCTTCATTCACCTGCACACACACAAATACAAACAGACTTAAAGTACAACCTGTGGTGGAAATTGTGATGGTAATGTTGACGGGAATAAGTTTGTCTGTTGCCTCCTGGCCACTCGGGCAACAGACAAATCAGAACTGGGCTACCCACCCTGAACTGACATCACCATTGTCTCCTTTTTGTTCCTAAATCCTACCTGTCCATAGCTGATCAACCTTTATCTCTTCTTGTGTGCAGGTATTCCCTGAAAAGTATAGATCCAGTGCTCATGGCTCCTACCTGTGTTTTCCTGGCTTCTAAAGTCGAGGTATGGAAGTTTCTGTGGTGCTGCAGCACATCTTCAGTATCTCAGCTCATTGTTAATGATGAGCACAATACTGTGCCTCAAGTTTTCATTTCTGTTGTATCTGTGGAAGAGGCAGTTTCTAGGGGTGGTGATGTCGCTTTCACAGAAGCCTTGCTCCCTCAGTCTGTTGTATCTGTGCACTGTCCATCTGGTCTGAGCTCAAACGTTCATTTCCTTTTAGGAATTTGGAGTTGTGTCCAATACCAGGCTGATCTCTGCAGCAACATCTGTTTGTAAGTTTCCACGTTCAACAGCCTATTGCTTTTAATTTGAAAGTCTCTCGATTTGAGTTTCTTCTGCAGTGAAGAAAATGTAATCACGTTTATTTTTCTCAAACAGTGAAAACAAGATTTTCCTACGCCTTTCCAAAGGAGTTCCCTTACAGAATGAATCATGTAAGTAAAATGTCTGTGTGAGAATTTAAATTTTAGGCTTTTAGAAGCTGTTATGCAGAGTATCTAGCACGAAGTGCAGCATAAAAACTAGCATTAGAAATAACATTCAATGAACTGTAAATGCAGCAACCTAATTATTTGTGTCTAATAAATCAAATTAGCATCCTTAAATGTGTGCTTGTGTTTAAGGGATGCACATGATACTCAGTTTGAGTTGTGATAACGCTTGAAAGGAGGGCTTGAGGTCAGGGGGCAGAGCAGAGCTGAACAGGATATGTCTCAGCTTGAAACTGAAAACAGATGATCAGTAGTTCAAACTGACGTGCTTAAAAGAGAGTAAAGCAAAGTAATAATTCACCAGTTTAAACCACTCCAATAACCATATGCTGGCAGTTCAGCTCTGCTATGAATCAACCACATAATTGTTTTCCTGCTTCCTCTGCAGAGTTATTTATGCATTGCCGTGCTACATTACAGCATACCAAGAACCCCTAACACTGTCTCACAGTGTTGCCATTTGAGTCTCTACCAATACGTGAGATTCCACAACTAATGTTCGCAGTCCTCTGATAGAAGTCTTGTTGCTCTGGGAGATAGCTTCGACCGCGTGCGCATTCGTTCTGCATTTCTCACGGCGGTGTCAAGCGGTGATCAACACCAGCATTTTATTTGTCCAGCATCTCCACCGAGTTGCCAGGACGTCACCGCGGCTGTTCTGACACGCTGCCTGTCCGGAAAGCTGTGTAAACCATTATTTATAGAGAGCCACCGCGGAGCGATAAAAGGAGGGAGTGGTTCACACAGTAGAGAATGAGTTAGCGGGGTGCTGCAACTCATAAACACAAATTTTCAAGTCCAGTCTGCAGACATATTAACAGTGATGGCGGCCTGGGGACAAAGTGTTTGTTTGAAAGGTCAGATGATCTCCTGATAATCTTGGTCACCAAGAAAAACTTGTGTCTTACTTGTGTGTTTATCGTTACTACTTTATCTGCCAGTTTAAAAAATATACATTTGATTCGACTTAAATATTTGATAAGATGATTATGTGAGGGAATTTAAGCCTGACAAGGGTGTATATTTACATTTCTTTTTGTTGTTAGACCTTACAAAGAATTTCCATCTGTGTCTTTCAAACATTGTAAAACAGCTGGTCTGATATGTTGAAATTAATTTTGTCTCTACAGATATTAGAATGTGAGTTCTACCTTCTGGAGTTGATGGTGAGTGGAGATTACTTTTGTACTGTAAGCTATGTTTTGCTTGGTTGGATTACTTATTGTTTATATAATCTGTTTTTCAGGACTGCTGCCTGATAGTGTACCACCCGTACAGACCACTGCTGCAGTATGTGCAGGATATGGGACAGGAGGACATGCTGCTGCCCCTGGCCTGGTATGATACTGTCTGTGTACATTCATCTGGAAATTATCCAGTGACGTGACAAATCACAAAACACTAGATTTGGCAGTTGTTAGTATGCTTACTCAGTGTCTCTGTCTGCACCAGGCGAATAGTAAACGACACGTACAGGACAGATCTATGTCTGCTCTACCCTCCCTTCATGATCGCCTTGGGTAAGACTGACGACATCCATTTCTCATCGCAGCTATTTAACGTAGTTACTGACTTGAAATAAGATTTGTCAGATGTAACGTGATCATCTGTTCTTTATTTCCTCCCACAGCCTGTTTGCATGTTGCCTGTGTGGTGCAGCAGAAAGATGCCAGGCAGTGGTTTGCAGAGCTCTCGGTTGACATGGACAAAGTAAGAATGGGCTCATCAAGAAAACCACATTTTTAAAGTTAGAGGATGCAACTTCTCACTTTAAAGGCAGAGCAGTGAGGTGTTAATCATCTCCTAGAGTCCCAGCTGATGTTTTTACAACTGACATCCCAAAAGTCACCACAGCTGTTGTAAAAGCAGATGATGAATGTAGGCGGTCTGTGTTTGGATGTAATGGGGTTACACATTCAGCCTCACTGCTCTTTGTTTTACATTGTCTGTATTTTGTGGCCACAGACTGTCTGACTGCTGTCTGTGTTCTGTAATTGTCTTAAGGGCCACAAAAACACTTAATTGTTTAAGCCAAGAAATCACACGAAAATAAATAAAATGACACATTCAGTGGGAGTCTGACTGACTGACTGATTCACTGTTGAATTAAAGTACTAATCAAGTTACTTTGGACTCTGACTCTGACTCTGAGTAGGCTCATTGCAAAGTGATGCATTCCCTATAAATAAAGGGAATGTTTTTTAGCTCAGACATGTATATTTTTATTTATTTTAAGACAATGTTAAAGTAACTTAGCAACTGTGATCTTGGGACTGGAATGGCAGTAGTTGTTGTATAATCATTGTATGATACGTGCAGGAAGAAAACCCATTTTACTTTTTGTGTTGAGCAGCTGTGGAGCAACATGAGTTGACTTCAGTCTTTGTTTGTTTTCTGTCAAGATCCTGGAGATTATCCGCGTCATTCTGAAGCTCTATGACCAGTGGAAAAACTTCGACGACAGAAAGGAGATCGCTGCTGTGCTAAACAAGATGCCTAAGCCCAAACCTCCTCCTAACAGGTAATCCTCCCTTGGTTTGGTGTGTAAACCTTGCTCTCATATACAGCTCATGCATATTTTATTTGCTAAAACTCTGGCTTTTTCATGTCAGATGAACAGTAAATTGCTTGAGTCATACGTTAACATCATGAAGCTGCATTTACCAGCATCATAGTGAATAAAAACCTTGTAGTGTTGTGATCATTAAGTCAGGAAACAATTGGACTTTAACCAAATGTGATGGATCTGAAAATTTTACAATTCATCATTGTCCAAGACAAGACCAAGTAAGACATCAGGTTGATTCTGAGATGAGACCGAGACCTTCAAAAAGTGATCGATCTCGAGTACTACAACACTGGCCGTATGTAATTATTTTCTCCGTCTGTCTCTGTGTTGTCCACAGTGAGGGTGACCAGAGCTCCAATGGGAACCAAAGCAACTCCTACAGCCAGTCTTAGCGTAGCGCATTGGGTGCACAACCTTTGTGGTGTCAGCACAAATCACTTTTCAGCCGACCAAGATGTCCATCATCGACTGACACCCCCAAAAAAACTCTTGAGAGCCACGTCTTCACCTTCTCCGTCTCTGATCATTATGGGTTTATGGATTGAGCGAGCGGTGCTGAAAGGCCCGCAGTGACGAGCCAAACGGTGACAGAACAGGTTTGTGTCGTCTCGATGAGGCTCTCTACTCTGCTCCAGACTTGAAATGAACTAAAACTGAGGAACATTTTGGGGGGGGAGGGGAGGAGGGGGGGGATGTAGGGAAAAGTGATGGGAGAACAGATGTGATGGTTTAGTAGAAAACCTGTTGTAATGTCATTGTGATGATCCTGACATCCTTGAACAGCCCAGAGGAGCGAGTCCTTTCATGTGGAGCTCCGCGGGATTCGAGAAAACTTGATCACAAGTATGAATGTGTGTGTGTGTGTGTGTGTGTGTGTGTGTGTGTGTGTGTGTGTGGCCAGTTTGGCTGTGTTTTCATTCCTCAGGGACTATAGTAGTCTTCTCTGTAAAACTATTTGATCCTGTGCTGTTATGAGAGTGAATCTGATTGGATATCACCCTGTGTGACTGTGATGTGATTGTGCGGACCCTGTGCGGTCTTTGCTGGTTGATCATGAAGACCTTGGCACGAGGTTTACCTTGAGAGAAGCTCCTCTTTACGGTAGAAATTAACTCTTTGAGTACAAGAATTTACTGTTTTGAATCATGACACCTCCTTCCTCCCATTCCCTCTTCCCTTTTTGTAAATAGCCTTATAATTCTATTCATTTATTGTATCTTTAATGTTTTTGCTTAATTTGATTAAACTTAAATGGAAATCATGAGCAGGTTTTGCTTTGTACTTGCGCTTCAGATCAAAGTGCCCCCCCCCCCCGTTTGTTTCACTGTCATGTTTGCCTGCTGCAAAGCTTAATCTCCATCTTATTGTGATTTATATTTTCATTTATTTTGGTTTAGTTGTACGGTTATGTTTTGTGTAAAGAATTGTTTTTAATTTGTCAAGGAAAGGAGTTTCCGGAGTAAACAAATCACACTTTTGTCCTAGATTTGGTTGTACATTCTTCTTTTTAAAAAAAAACACCTGCCATCTATTTAATCACTGAATCGTGGCAATATATGTGTGCATATACCTGTAGATGTCTCTATAATTTTGTGATGTAATACAGTGGGAGCTGTGTGTGCTCGAAACAAGGTGCTTGGAAGCCTTACAAAATAAAAGCTGCTGGTTACAAAGAAAACTCTTCATTGAAGCACATTGTCCCGTTCAGGCTGACTGTGAAATGTGTTTTATGGGTGGATTTTGTTCTGGATGTATCTTCAAATGTTTTCCTCAATGGCTTCCTTTACATTTCATCTTTGTCACTTGGTAAAACATTATGTTGTAGGCCACTTGCATGGCACATTATCATCCTAAATGATAGAGACAGAAGTGACACAGAGAAGCCTTTGAGGCGAGTTGGATGCATCCTTGCTCTGCTCTGCGTTCTGGTATTTTCCTCCCCTGCAGCAGACTCCATCTGTTACACAACAGTTCAAATGAATGGGTGTGAAAATAAAAGGGCTTCAACCCCACATAAATATTCCTACTAGTTTTGTTCACATTTCCCAAAGTGTTTTTTTTATTACTTGAAAGTCTGTTTATCATTTATGGTAAAATAAAATGTATGGTGTGCAAAACAAAGTGGCTCCCTGTTATTCAAGCGCTTCTGTTCATATAATATGTTCAGCCTTCAATGTCACTTCAGTACAGTGACTGTGGTAGGACCCCTAGTGGCAGATACAGAGAATATGTAACATTACATATCAGCTTCCATAAGAAAGATCTGTGCTTTAAAAGCAGAGAGCTTTGAGTTTAAGACAATAAACAACAGTAAACAAAAAAAAATTACATTTTTCTCCAGCTTGTTTCAAGAAAACATAAATTAACGTACTGAATAGTATCAGAGGATGCATTTGCTTGTAGTTACCTCTGGGAGTTTTACCATGGGGTACGGTCAGTACCCGTGACGTCACTTCAGCTGCATGAAGTCAGAGGAAAAAAACAGTGCATGCTGCAGCATGTCTCCTTCAAAATAAAAGCCCTTATCTTTTTAAAAAAAAGACTGATCAGATTAAATAAGTTGAACAGTGAGATGAACCAGTAGGCCTTATTAATGGAGGACATGTTGACATATTGCAGTAGCACAGGTTTAAATAGTGTACTTTGTTAGAACAGAGACAGCTTTAGTGAAGTTACACCTCTGCTTCTCTTACTGTGACAAGTCAAAAAAACAATTTCTTACAGGGTATCATGATAAATATCTTATAGGTGGAGAAATCTAAGGCAAAAATATTCATAACAGGAGGGACTAATGAATAAAATTAAATAGGCCCTCAAAGTTGGAGTGGGATGTCATGTGTATTCTCTGTGGAGTTTTATTGCTATTTATTTTTTCTTAATAATTTACTACTCCGTATCTTATATCTAGCCCTGAGGATTCTGAGGATGTACATCCCTAATTTTTGAGCGAGATGTCTGTGAAGGTTCATAGTCGTCCAGGTCATCTTACTTTAGGTTCGTTAAATCTGGGGCAACTGGACTTGACGCTTCACCTCTCATCCAAGAGGTTTCTTCAGTTTTTCTTCAGTTCTCACAGATCTATAACCAAGTCCAGTTGTGCCAGAAAGATGACCTGGACGCCTGAGAACTTTCACAGACTTCATGTGTTATAAAGTCATTGTTATTATTAGTCGTCATAGTAGTAGCAGTGGCTATAAAAGCCTATTAGTTTGTATTGGTATTATCATGATCCAGTTGCCCACCTCGGGAGAGCCCTGGGCTTCTATATCTGTATCTCTTAGTGCCAGTTAAACAGGATTGGTTGTCAATCCAACATGAGTGACTTTGACTTGTGGGTCCTGTGGTGTCTGGTGCACCTCAAATAGTCCATGACCAGTTTGTTGGTTGGTAATTCAGCCATGTCCATTTCTAATACAAATGCAGCAATCAAGTGTACATTTTGATGCATTACTTGCAACGCATTAGCCACAAACCAACCTTTATTTTGAAAGACACAACCGGAAGCGTAGCTGTTCATTCGTCTGACTTGACAGCGACAGTAGGGAGGCTGCAACCAGCGAGCTCCGAGCGGGCTGCGGAGGATGTCGACCCCGCTACGGGGACAAGCTCCGGGCGGGACGCTTGTGTCCAGTCGGCTGTACCTCGCCCAGTCGCCCCGCACCTGGAGCCCTCTGCACCCATGAAGCCCCCGCTGATGAAGCCCCGAGCTGCCAAAGTGAGGCGGAAAGTGGCCGGAGACAGAGAGCATGTACTGGCGCGTCGGGTTTGCCTGGACGCGGTCGTGTGTGGTTGATCTTGGCCAGAACCAGAGCTTCTCCTCCGGCCTGCTGGGCTCCGATGAGCAGCTCTCGTTTTATGGGTACATCATCGCCTACCCACTGCAGGACTACGGCGGGATAATGTCAGCTTTGGGCTCGGACTCGTGGTGGCGGAAAACGCTGTATTTGACTGGAGGGGCTCTGCTCGCCGCAGCCGCGTATTTGCTGCACGAATTGCTTGCCATCAGGTACCAACAAACACAGAGGCTGCCAGAGAAGCTGCAGAGCTCATCACTTTCCCACAGTGAGGCCTCTTGGGCCAGAGAATAACCCATCTGAAAACACACAGCTGAGCTTATTCTCATCATATTGTGTCCGCATATCTTCCAGCTCTGCTGTATTTTCACTGGGTTTTTGATATTACTTAATCTGGTCTGGTTGGGCGGGGTGGGAGCGGAGTCAGAGTCGTGAGTGGGTGGATTGTGATGTAACGGAGCCCCCTCAACACCCTTCCTCATAAACATACACATTAAGACCTTTATTGGCTTGTTGTTGCTGTGGATTAATGACACAGGCGACCTCCGGGAAAGGGTCACATCTTATAATTTGATTTATTCATTCAAAAAAACAAAAAAAAAAAAAAAAAAAATTACATAATGGATTTTTAATGTTTGTTGCTGGTGGTCTGCAGGCCTGTTTCTAACAGATCTCAGATGAGTTCACATCATAGGGTCACTTTGATGTGTCTGTATTCAAGGACAAGGTTCATGTTGTTTCTTTGCTTCATTGTGACCCCCCTCTGCTGTACACACACGACCCAAAACACTGCAATTACTGAAAAAACATCTAATATTTCCAGGTTTTTACAACTGGCTGTTGTAAAGGATTATATATGTGTTCATTATTATCGATCATTCATCGGTTTGACTGATGGAGTCTGTTGTCCTTAAAGAATCTCAGGTTACCTGCAGTCCAGGCCCACAGGCCTCCTCCTACAGCACAGTTAATACAACACAGTAAAAGTCATACGCTCAATATTTCTCTCCATTTTTAGCGTCATTAGGGATGTGAAGCGATTTTATCTCAGATGAAAACAAGGCCCTGCACGCCTGCATGCATTATTCCTGTGCACTCAGGCTCAGCTGTGATGCAGGCTCCATTTTTATACCAAAATACAGGCTGCTTGTTGGATGGAGCTCATCCCGAGACATGTTTTTCTTCAGTCTGACGTTAAATGTTGCAGCTCTCTGTCTCTGTCTGCATGCTCGGCTTCATTGCACCTTTTATATCAAACAGGAATGAGCTCTTATTGCACCAAAAGTGTGAGTGAGCATGTATTTCAGCACCACACAGAAATAGACAGCTCCTCTCTTCACACAGTGGACAGCTCCCTTTTATTCTGCACGTGAATGTCCTCGTCCGTCCGTCCGTCCGTGAAGTAGCCTCCATGTGAACGCACCATAACATTTCACAAGGGCATGCTTCAGTTATTTTGACATTGCAGTTTTCCCTAGGCTTGTTGTAAAACGGCCTAGGCCTGACAATCACCCAGGGCCAGTTAAAAGACCTTGGTCTGCAGATCATTTGATTTATTCAGTCAATCAGATGATAGCCTAACCCACACATACACGTGCACTTATTGAACAACACTTGGGTTAGTTTAGCAGAAAGAAACAGCTAGCCTTGCTCTGTCCAAAAGCATGAGTGTGTGTCGGTGTCTGTGGAAACCAGCAGAGATGTTTGCATTGCTGTTTATGTTGGTGCAGTGGTTAGCACTGTCCCCTCACAGTGAGGAGGTCTCTGGTTCAAACCTCAGCTGTGTGGAGTTTGCTTGTTCTTGGTCTGCGTGGGTTTTCTCCGGGTACTCCAGGTTCCTCCCATAGTCCAAAGACATGCACTTAACAGGTTAATTAGTGACTTTAAATTACCCGTAGGTGTGAATGTGAGTATGAGTGGTTGTTTGTGTCCTGTGATGAACTGGCGACCTGGTGAGGATAAGCGGTTACATATAAGTGTGTTGAAATATAATACGTTGATTGCTTTAGAGGTTTTAGAGGGAGCTGTTCTAGCTCTTGTTTCCAGTCCTGTTGCTAAGCTAAGCTAGCCCACAGACAGATCCTTTAAGTCCAGTACAACCAGTACAGCTGGTAAAACTTAATTTGTGTTATTCTGCTGTCATTTGAATAAACAACTTTATTTAGGATTATGCTCCAGATGAGGTCAACATAAAGGGAGATAATAAATATCTAAAAACTAGATTTGTCTCTCTAAGACAGGGCCACAGAATAAATGAATAATGCAGAACCTGCTTAAGTTGATGTTATTTATTTATTTACTGGGAGTTTTGGGGTCCCTCAGGGTCTGGTTGGTAATCCAGCCTAGCCTAACTTTACACATAAATAGAGATGAAATGAGAAAATAAATCTGCAACTTTTTTGATAACAGATTAATTATTTATAAGCAAAAATGTCAGTAACTTACTAGTTACAGCTTCTGTTCTAGTTTCAAATGTGAATATTTGCTGGTTGTCTGAGTTCTCTGTGGTAGTTAACTGAATATCTTTGGTGTTTTGTTTTGGACATTTTTTCATCCAAATAATCAAGAAAATAGCTGGAATACTATCCGATAATGAAAAGAACATTACCACTTGACACTTAACCTGAAACTTAGCCCTAAAATTTGATTTTCAGTGTTATGAGGACCTTGTTTTTGTCCTCAATTAGGAGTCCTGCTTATGAAAAGAATTATGTATAAATACCCCCCCCACACACACACACACAATGTTTTTTCTGCGTGGTCTGCAGCTCTGTCATTCTTTCCTCCCCACAGAAAGGAGGAAGAGCTGGACTCTAAAGATGCCATCATACTCCACCAGTTCTCCAGGCCCAAAACTGGCGCCCCGTCCCTGTCCCCTTTCTGCCTTAAGTTGGAGACCTACCTCCGCATGGTTGACCTGCCCTACCAGGTATGTCTATGGTTATGTGTGTCTGTTTTTCCTTTCTTCTTCTAAAGCGACTGACTGTTAGACAGTGTATGTTTACTACGTGGGTGTGAGGATGTTTTAATCCCAATTTCGTTTTGGCAAAATCCTTCAGTTGTTCTTTTGTTAGGATTAATTATTGCTGAACTCTGAGTCTCCTCTGCTACACTCACTCAATTTCCTGCAAGGGATAATTAAAATTTCATTAAGATGTTTTGTCTTGATCCAAATCCAATTTAATTTACTAAATACCAATCACTTTCCCTGTTCTTTATTTTTAACATCTTCTCCTGCAGAACTACTTTGATGGGAAGCTTTCACCACAGGGAAAGATGCCATGGATCGAATACAACCAGGAGCAGGTGTGCGGCACCGAATTCATCATCGACTTCCTGGAGGAGAGGCTGGGCGCAAGCCTCAACAAGAGCCTGACGCCGCAGGAGAAGGCCATGTCTCGCGCCATCACCAAAATGGTGGAGGAGCATTTCTACTGGTGAGCAACCAGTGAAGTTCAAACTGCATTTTGTTTTATTGTCTTTGAACAGTTTACTAAGAAGGAACAGGATGGGGAAGAGGGAAAGGGGCAGAGAGAGCAGAGGAAGGTAGAGTTTTGGAAGTTTTAGTTAAGGCTACAGAGGTTTTTTCATGTTTGTTTTTTAAATTTATTATTAAAGACTATCTGTTTAGTCTCTATTGACATGGTTAAGACCCTCAAAACAACATGTTTACCCCAGCTGCATGAGTGTTTTGTGAAACTGAGCACAGTATTAGCACTTATGCTCAATATCTAGTGGCCCCTGGACTTTGCAACAATACTCCTTAGAAAATCAACTCTACTTTTAAGACACAACTTTTTGTGAAACTCTCGGATCATATGATACTTTATTTTTTAAAATGTATTATATGTGCATTTAATCATATGTTTGAGAAAATGCCAAGTCCTCATCCTCCTACGTAGATTTTTAGCATTAATTGTAGCAGTTTCAGTTCTTGTATTAATCCTTATTGTTTGTGTTGCAGGACCATAGCTTACTGTCAGTGGGTGGACAACCTGGAGGAAACCCAGAAGATGCTGTCAGTGAGCGGACCGCTGAGTGACCTGCTCAAGTGGATCCTGAGTCACCTGACTGGCGGGATTGTCAAGAGAGAGATGTACGGGCACGGGATCGGACGCTTCTCAAAAGAAGAAGTTTACGCCCTGATGGAGAAGGACATGCGCACCCTGGCCACTCTATTAGGTGACAAATTATTTTTAAATTTATATATAATGCTCATCGTTTGAGGGATTAGAATCTATTATAATTTATAATGTTTGTAGTAGTTATTGAGGGTTGTTAGTTTAAAGGACCAGTGTGTAGGATTAAGTGGCATCTAGTGGTGTAGTTGTGAAACTGCAACCTACTTGTTTCACCATCTGCTTCCTAGCGTGAAGGAGAAACTATGGTGGTCATGAAAAACTGGCTACTGTGGATGCTGTTGAAGTAGACTCACAGCATCTGTAGATATAAAAGATTCATTCTAAGCTAACAAATACAAATAATTCTTATTTTCATGTGATTATAAACTAATGTAATGTCCTAAATCGCACACACTGGACCTTTAAATTTGGCCGTCTGAAAGCCTTCAGTACATTTATGAGTGTACTCTGTATCCAAAGCAATTTAAAAAGGTCTTTTTGTAACTGGTAATATCTGTCACAATTTGTGCTGTCTGTGTATTCACATAGTTTACCCTGGAGGCAGTTCAAAAGGTTTATTGGGAAAGTGAAACCATTGCAATGTCTTTTTTTTTTAAAGATATTTTTTGGGCCTCTTTTAGCTTTTTTTGACAGAGACAGCTTGAAGAGTGACAGGAATGTGGGGAGAGAGAGATGGGGAATGACATGCGGCAAAGAGCTACAGGTCGGATTCTAAGCTTGGGCCACCGCGGCAAGGACTGAGCCTTTGTACATGTGGCGGATGCTCTACCGACTGAGCTAAACGAGACCCCGTTGCAATGTCTTTTTAATATGTGCCCTGAGAACTAAAAAAATGGGAGGATAAGACAATACTGACCTCCGGTGGTTAAAATGTATCATTGCAGTCTATAATAACAGCAGTTTATGGTTGGAGATGGCAGATCTGACAGCATGCAAGTGGTGGGAAGTGTTGTTTGGCTGTTACAAACAGTGTTTGTTGAGGTTTCACAACCTTAAAGGCACCAATTGATTTCTAATGTTTTTTACTTACTTTACTTTCTCGCTCAAGTTTCAGTTGTAATACCTGAAATTAAAGGGACAGTTTTCAAATCTCCAAATCCAGTGTTTTCATCGGAAATAAAGCATATTTTGCGTCACTACACATCCTCATTGCAGAAAACAGGAGTTGTTGTTTGTTAAAAATGAAACTTCAGCCAGATGATGGTTGTCTTAGCACAGGAAGTTAATGCACCCGGCCAGGAAATAGTCCAGTGTATAACCTTCCCATGAAACAGCAACTTGTCTTTATACTTCAGTTATGTATATATTAAACATAGGAGATAATTTAGTTAGATTTGTGGGCTTGTGAGGTGCTGGTAGACAGATTTTTTTTACCATTTGAACTGAGCCCAGCTAACTGTTTCTCACTGTTTGAATGTTCATGCTAAGCTAAGCTAACCGGCTGCTGGCCTTATGTTTGAGATACAGTATGAGAGAAGCATCAGTCCTCTTGCCTGAATCTCAAAAGTAAATAAGTTCATTTTCGCTAGAGGTCGACTCTTTTCGACACTCTTTGACTTCTTTTTTTTCTGTCTCAGGTGATAAGAAGTATCTTATGGGGTCTAAGCTTTCGACAGTAGACGCTGCAGTGTTCAGTCACCTGGCCCCTGCTATGTGGACGCTACCAGGAACACGGCCGGAGCAGCTAATCAAAGGTGAGTTCACTAAAATATAAATGTACAACATAATTCCAGCCATTCACCCACAGTAAAGAAACTGATTTAAGGACTTTTTCTGCAGAAAGACAAATAGATGAATTAACAAATCATTCCAGCTCTAATGCCTAACGCATCTCACCCACTCACCTGTCTGTCCCCTCCAGGTGAGCTCATCAACCTGGCCATGTACTGCGAGCGCATCCGCCGGCGATTCTGGCCCGAGTGGTTCGTGGATCTGGAAGACTTCTGCTACAACGACACCACAGAGGGCAGCGACTCGGCCAATAAACTCCCCGACCTGGGCCTGTACTCCGGCTCGGACACATCCCAGGACGACACACACACGCACACTTCAAGCATGCACACACCACAGGACCCGCCGTCACCCGACAGCGACCCTACGGGCCATTCGCTGTATGACTCTGACATGGACACAGAGTGCTCTGAAATCGACCAGCTCAAGTGTTGACAAAACACACAAATACACTGATAGTACACACCACATGTGATATGCACACCACAGGAGGGAGCTGCTTCCCACCTGTACACATGCCCCCTACCTCTTTGAACAGAAAACAACAGGGGAGTATTTCTGTGTCAGCCGAGAAGTTGAGGACATAGAGGTTTAACTTGCACACTGTAGTGGAGGAATAACTGCAGCAGAAGGAAAAAAAAGGGAGTGAAACAGAAAAGCAGAAAGGTTGCAGTGGAGGGAGGAAGGTTAAAAATAAGAACCAGAAGTAGAAAAACCAGGAGTAAATGACGCCACTGCTGAGAAACTCCTCCACGTGGTCGACGTCATCTGCGGTCACAACATCTCCCTGTCGTAACCATGGCAACTGCGTGTGTGCGTGACCCCTCCCTCCCTTGCTGTCCCTTGTAGCATTTCGCACCACCCGGCCTTGTGTGTGTCTTGACTAACTCAACCCTTAACGCCTTGTATTGATCTGACAATGGACACGTAGGGAAGTGTACAGGATTTATGTGAATGAATACGACCGAGTGTAAATATATAAATGGATCTGACTTCAGATTCAATAGATAGAATATTTGATTATATATGAATATAAATAGTATAGATAGCCTGCAAATAGAGAATCACCCCTTTATCATATGGTGTGAATATTGTTGGTGTTTCTCTTCTGAAATCCCTTTTGTGTTGGACACAATGACCAATGACGACCCTGTGACTTCCTGTACTCTATGTATATGTCTACACAACTGGGATTTTACAGTAATGCCTGCTGCCCATATTTAAATACTGCAGTAAGAATTCTTGGAAGATAATGGATAGTAAACTACGATATGCCACAAGCACTTTGAAACTATCTTTTGTCTTATTAAGACAATTATTTTGCCAGAAAAAAAAAAATTCCCACGTTAGAAGCATAATATGACAACATGCATCGTCCGGCGCCTGTGTTGTTTGGGTTGTCAGTGAGGACAGTAGCTTTAGGTCAAATAGACATTTTACGTTCAAGCATCGAGAGCGAGTCAAACAATCATGTAGAAATAGATTAAATAGATCTATATCCTCTGAATGAAAGTGCATGGCTGGTACGTGCCGATGAAAATCTCCCTTTACTCTTCACGTTTCTTCGCTGGCTTATCCATTAAATCTTAAATCTTTGTTTGTCGGTGCCCCCGGCCAAATCAAATCAACCACATGCAGATGAAGATTTTTTTTCTCCTTTCAGCAGAATCGCCCCGTGATTCCAAATGATAGATGTTATTATGTAAAGCAATAACAGTCTGTTCAGTTTTAATGTTACGTTAGGCTGCGTTGTATTTGGGGTGTGTGTGATGGTTAGGTGCAGGTTTTACGTGTGTTTGTCACTCAGCAAATGCACGTACCAACATATTGTGTGTTAAGGTTAATAATACAGATGCAAGAAGGGGATAACAGTAACAGTGTGTAATTCTTCTGTCTATGTTGAGTCACCCTCTGTGCATGAATGATGACACACTGGTGACGTTTCAAAGCTGAGCCTTTCCTTAACACACACATGCACACACACAACTGTCATGATTTCAATATTGTTCAGTTTGGTGGTAGACAATGGTTGTCTGAGTAATGTGGTGGTTACATTGATCGTGCTGCTGATTCTTATTCATTTTTATTCAAACTGTGTTCATGTTAGGAACTAGGGGGAATCTTCACAGAGCTTGTAATAAATTGGCCGGCCAGTATATTAGCTAATATTAGTCTAAAGGCAGAAGGTGTACATTAATCTGTGTGAAATCTAGGTGACGTGCTGGCAGAGCTGCTTGGTGAAGTGCTGTAGCTCGTGAGCTAAGTGCTATCTCACTAGCCAGCCTGACAGTCAGATAGCAAAGTCATTCACTTAGCTCTGTTGCTAACAGGACAAGTTCATGTAGTCTGTTCAAAAGAGTTAATACCATCGACTCCTTTCTCATGACTGTCTGCAAATAGTCCACTGTTGTGGAGCAGTTAACAGAAAATTCACCAAAGTTGAGCTGCGATGCTAAAAATTTACTTTGCAAGCGAATCCATTGGAATTTATTCAATGCTAATGCTAAATGACCAGGCCTTAATGTAGATATACAGTATTTGTATTGGAATAATATGCTGAAAGACAAATGTCAAGAGACTGCAGTACAAAAATTTATCATTATCAATCACATCATTTGTTCACCACAGAGCACTGACAATTATTGTTAGTTTCACTGCAAAATATCTTCGTCATCTTAGTCACAATACTTTGATAACTAAATTACAGGATCAAAAATCAAATCAAAAATGTTAATACATTTAAAAAAAATAATATTGGCCAATTAAAGGTACAGTGTGTAGAATTTAGTTGCATTTAGTGGTCCAATCACTGTACTGTAATCTCCTCACATCACCCTCACCTTCCTAGTGTAAAGGGGAAACAACACTTTAAGGACCCTGTTTAGAGTCAGTATTTAGTTTGTCTGTTCTGGACTACTGTATAAATAAGGTGTTTCAACATGGCGGCCTCCATGAAAGGGGACCCTCTCCCACTGTAGATATAAAAGGAGAATTTTTAAGTAACAAACATAAAAAGATTCTTATTTTCAGGTGATTTTACATGCATCATAACATAGTTATGAATATTATATTCCATGTTTGCCTTATTCTGAAAATAGAGGCCCAAAATCTTACACACTGTACCTTTAATTGTTCGAAGGTTTCTAAAAGTTTCAAATATCGACAACTGTCCTCAAAAAGCGTCAGTCAGGCTCCTCTAATAAAGATTTCTGCTCAAAAATGAAATTTTAAACGATGTAGCATGAATATGTAGCAGTTTATTCTGATATAAGAAGTAACAATATGACGTCATAAATAGACTAACACTTAGCAAAGGGTTAGGTGTGTAAAGTTAAGACGTCATTATGACTCTGGTGTTTAGGACCATGATGTCGGTGATGGTTTTGGTAAATGATGATTTGACGACTGCAAAGTTCAGAAGTTTTCCTCAGTGTGGCATTCTGGGTTCTCTGCTTAACAAAATAATGTCTGAAATGTCACTAAGTTGAGCTTCGAATCGAAGCCTCGACCTTTAGCCTTTAGTAAGGAGACGGCAAAGCCTTTATGTTTGTGTGCTGCAGATTAATTTCAATACAATAATATAAAAAATGAACTGGAAAATTTTGTTCTGTGTCTTAAAACCCTTCGCCTGCATGTTCTTGCCTTCTCTCATTAGTCAGATTTAGCCTTATGGAAACTGACTCCTGAAGCTGTTTACTTTATATCAGTGCCAGCATATGACTTATGTCTTTATATGTCATATTAATTTACTTATTTATTTATTTTATGTTGTTTATATTTATTGATTTTGATGGTGACTGTGTTTGAATTTAAGAAACAATGATATTGTTCGTTATTTTGCACTTTTCTTCTTGTGTTTTCTTATTTATCAATCAAACGTATCGATCTGTGGATGTGATCTGTGACTTCCGTTGACACTGAACAAACATATTTTCACGTTGCCAGTCATTGCTGTAATTGCATGTATGTCCATGTTTTGAGATGTCATTTGATAAATGTTGAAACCCATATCATATCAGTATCATTGTGTTAAAATATTACAGTCCCTCATCTGCTGCAAATTTTACTGTCATGAAAAAACTTCCGAAACTACAGATTTACTCTGCAGACCTTCATGTCCAGTTAAAAAAACAACAACTATTGACCACGAGAGCTCAGATCTGCATGGTGAGGTCAGTCATCCCGCTGATCAGCTGATCAGTGTCTCCAATCTCTCTTGTAAACTGCAGAAGTCCTCCCAGATCTGTGGTCAACCTCATCTGTCTCAGTGTTCCTCAGCAGTTAAAGGTCAGGGGTCAGGGGGTTCAACCCCGTCGTGTGTGTCGCTCTCCCATCAAGATCTCTGCTTGTAGACTGTAGAAGCCATATTTGTCTCGTGGTTTTTTGTGTATGTGTGTGTGTGTGTGTGCTGAAACACTTGTGGAATCTCATCAAACTGTAAATAAAATAAAAAATCTAACTAAATATGTGAACATGAGCTAAAAGAAAACGCTCTGTAACATTAAAAAAAAGATTCTTATGAATGTATCATACCTAGAGATAAAAAGCTGTATGACAATGGATTACTCTTAATATTTCATTAAATATAGCTGTGGTATTTTTCTCTTGTTTTGTTTCAGTTATTGTGTGCACTGTTTACTGTTGAAATGTGCATGAAAAGTCGTCTCCACCTTCAATCTTTTTTTTGCAAAAACTGCTCTGTATCAACAGTTTTTAGAGGTGGGTGTACTCTGGCATATATCTGTCTCGTAATCCCTCTCCCTCTGTGCTTGCTACCATATGACAATACTAAGCCCACCCAACAATGCTGAAGAATTAGCTCTCTGCCCTTTTCTTTGTGCTTGTGCTGGAGCTCAGGAGAAACAGAGAGAAAAGGAGGGCAGAGAGAGAGAGAGAGAGAAAGCTCCACAGCAGAGACGGAGCATGGGGTTTGGGTGAGAAAAGGGAAAAAATAGACAAACAGCAGTGAACAGATGAATGATATTTGATTACTTTGGCTGGTCGCATTTCTGCGGCCATTGTGTTGAATCCCTGGGAGATCCCTTCCACACAAGACAGAGGAGACAATTCAGAGCTGACAATGACACCAGCGTATAAATCATCTCTGGTGAGTCAGAGATGGCGTACAGTGTCAGAAGCAGCAGCTGTGTGTGTGTGTGTGTGTGAGAGAGAGAGAGAGAGAGGCTGGCTGTCTAACACGTGGCTGTATGCATGATGTGTGAGGTGGGACGCTGTTTGCAGAGAGGAGTGAATGTGCCTTTTGTGTGTGCGTGTGTGTGTGTGTGTAAAAATATGAATAATGCAGAGGATGCCTGTACGAGCGAGAGGGCCGGGAGGAGGGCAGATGGTCGCCTGCTGATAGGACAGAATCCAGGCAACAGGGTCCTCCAGAGAGCTGGGTTTAGACCTGGCTTAACACACACATGCACGCACACAGAGATTTACATACGCACATACACCCCTAACCCACAAGTATTCAGCCTTTTTCCCTTTTCTTTCTCATGTCTCCCCTTATAGCCCTAAAATTGCACAGACTGGCTGAGATTTCAAAATAAAAGCCCCTATATTACAAGTGTCGATGAGACTGAAATAACAAAGTAAAGAGAGAGAGAGAAAAATTTTTATCTCTGCTATTGCCTGATTTTTTTTCTAGATGTTTAGAAATGGATTGGAAATAAATTAAAAACATTAAGAGGAAAAATTTTCATGACGTCTTCCTTAACATTGTTTGCTCTCATTGCCAGTTATTCTTATTCTTTCTTTTATTATTGTTATTAATATTATTATTATTATGTACAGATAGTTAGCCATTTGTGATGCTCCATTTGAGATGTTATATGTATAAATAAAAGTGACTTAAGGGTGTCTTAAAAGTGTCTTAACTTAAATTATACGAGTTAGAAGTCATAAGCAGAGCCTTAGCCAGGATTTTAGAAATACTGAGGTCATAGGTTTTTTTATAGTTAGCTGCACATTTATATTTTATAGAAATTATATATTTTTTTCTTTCTAAGGAATGTTTTTAAAATTCTGTATGTAAACACAACCCAGCTGACTAAACTCTAAATAAACAGCTTCTTTGAACTTAATTTTGCCTTTCATAAGTGTTTAGCATATCAGTTATAAATGCTTAAAGTTTCAAAGCCCTCCACAGGCTGCTAAGAATTAAACTGTTGTGGAAAAATACAGGAATGGGTTTGAAACGTGTGCATGTTTTTAACTGTTCTGATTGATAAAACCCAAGAACAAATGAAGAAGACCTGGAGTCAGACCCATTGTGCTGAATGGTAACTATGGTTCTGGTTTAAAGTTATAATATAGAAAGTAAAAAACATTCACTGTTTATGAAACCTTTCAATCCACCTAAACCTGCCTTTAATCTGCTAACAGCCACTAGGTGGCAGCAGCAGACTGTTTCTGATTTGAGCATCGCTCAGCCAAAACATGAAACAGGAAATATTAGTGAAATAAGTGAAAAAACCCAAAACAAAATCATGACGGGATAAAGAATATGAAAAGCATTTGTAACAGGTGAAATCAGATCAAAATTTTCATGCGACAAAATCCTCAGAAAATGCCTGAAAACAAGAGAGAGGTTCAATATTCATGTTTTTAAATGCACCCTGCTGTCACAGGCTTCTCAGCTCTCCCATTAAAAAAGGAAAAAACTGGTGGTTATTTTAAAATTTCACACAATATTTCAGTGTCATGTGTGTGTGCACACGTGCCAAGCATTGCTACAATTATTCAAATGATTTCTGAGGACATAAAAAAGACATAGCATAATTATTTGATCATGTGTAATGAAGGCAGCAGGCCAGATTACACATAACAGACTAATAAATATAGTTTATAATGCATCATCTTGTTCTACACCTGCAGTTATAAGCATGCAGTTTATAGCCCACACCTTTTTTTTACAAACAGGCCTGCAGAGATACTTTAATTGTTTTAATATTTTAAATTACGCCTCGTAATAATTGTCAGCTAGCTTTCATATTTATCCTGATTAAAAAAATATTAATTAACGCTACGGTGTGTTTCAATTTCAGGCCATTGACCGGCTGTCTGAGCATCTTCACGGGTATCTCAGCACACAACGGTATCAGTGCTCATCAGCGGTAGTAAACACTTTACCGAAACAGCTGAAGGACAATTTGAAGCAACCGAGACGGATTGATAAAATCCATAATTATAATGCAAGGCCGCGTGCAACAAGAGGAAGAAATAACAGGAGAGGAAGCTTGATGTCAGACTTTTTTTTTCCCTGGAGCGCAATAAACGTGCAAAGACTGCAGTGTTATAGAAAACAAATACGATTTAATGACAAAAAGCATATAGAAATTGTGCAATCATTGATTTCTTTTCCCTCTTCGTTTGATCACAGATTTCAGGTCAATGCTATTTTGTTTTGGTTTTGTTGATTTTTTTTTTCCACCCTCAAAAAACTTAAATTCAGCTGAAGGATTACTTGTGATGAATTGCAATAGAAATATTAGGCCTTATTCAAATTATTATGTAATATACACTTAAATAAGGACAATTCCCATGTAGGCTTATTACCAAACATTACATAAAATATTGTTATGCGTATTTTGGTGACTGGCGATGAAATCATTTAAAAAAAGTTTCATTATACTTTGATATTGGGCCTAACATATTCAGAAAGTTATTGAAATGCAAAACGTCTCACAGAAATGGCCTAAAATTGATCTGTTAATCTGTTTAAATATTATATTTCCCCTCCACACATCTGCATCCTTCAGTTGAATTTGAGTTTCTGAATTTCTGTATTTTCTTTAAGATTTTCAGTCAGAAAATGAATCTCCAACTGGATTTTTCCCACTCGATAACCTTTCTTCCACCACCATCAGATCAGGTTATTAATCACAGGATTTAAGTGGCACAAGAACACGTGTCTGTGTTTGTGCTTTGGCACAGACTGACAGAGAAAAACTGAACAAACAAACAAACATACAAACAAACGAAGCCATACAAAAAACGAATTGAGATACATCCCACAAATAGTCTTCTCAGTGAGTGAATGAGTCATACAGTAGTAGTAGAGCCACTGCGGCCAGAGCTGGTACCAGGATATATTCAGTTTTGTTTTGTTTTGTTTTGTTTTTTTTTTTGTTCGTTTTTCTTCTTAGGAAAGGAAGGCAAAATGGACTGGATTGCTTTGAGTGTTCCAGCCGGACAGTCTCGGTCTTTCTTCATCACAGCATTTTGGAAAAGTACAGAAATAACAAACAGCAAAAACACACTGTAAACAGGCGCACAGAGATGTCTGCACAGAAAGGAAAGCATTAAAGTGAACTCTCTTCTTCATGGTAACACTATTATTATTATTATTATTATTATTATTATTATTATTATTATTATTGTTATTAAGCTGTCCATTAACTAAATTCTGAATGAACATTTTAAATGTAAATAAATTATAGATACAGCTACACCACACCACATTAAATTTAGTTTAATTCTCTAATAATAATAATAATAATAATAATAATAATAATAATAATAGTAGTAGTAGTAGTAGTAGTAAAAGCAGCTGGCTGGTATTGGCTTTAATTTTTAACATTGTACAGCAGGAGTCTGCCATTTCAGCTCTGTCTTTCTTGCTACAAGCTGCGAAGAACCCCTGTTGCTTTTGTTATGATGGAAAGATGGCGTTTATTTACCCACACCGACTGACTGACTGACTGCGACTTATCATCGAGCCCCCGAAGCTTGTTTTTATATTTTTCCCCCCGTGGACACCTCGTGTTGTCCACATCCCACTCTTTCTTTAATGACACATTACATAATGACATAACGGCTCCTCGGTTGAAGGTATAGAAAAGCGTTTCGTATCAATGTCGCTGATTTTTTTTGTTATTTTTTTTTTTGTTATTTTTTTGGTTAGCACACACCAGCCGGATCCCAATATGCTTGGCAGTTCCGAAACCTCTCCATACAGCTTTCTACTATGCGTATTTTTAGTGCTTCAGTGCCACTGTATATCCCCACCGTGTGTGTCCGTGGGTCCAACATTTTTAACTGGCTCATGTCCAGTTCCGAGCGGGTCCAGCACAGCACAGAGAATCAAACAAATAAGGAGGCTTTATTCCTCCTTAAGGGGTCCGTGTTTTGCTCACAATATAACGGGGACTCTGGGTCATTGCACAGGAGTTTGTCCTCCGTGATGAGGAGGGGTGTCCCCGTACATGTCCTCTCCTCCTGGTATCTGTCCCCCAACGGGTGTCATCCTCTTCTCCTTCTGCCGCCTGTTACAAAACCAAACCCTCACCACCTCCTTCTCCAGCTGCAGACTGTCCGCTAGGGAGTTGATCTCCGCTGCTCCTGGTTTTGGACATTTGAGAAAATGGCTCTCCAGAGCCCCTTTGACGCCGACCTCGATGGAGGTCCTCTTTTTCCTTTTCCTTCCCTGTGCCGCGATTTTATCCAGGCTCGTTGGACTCCCCGAGGTGGAGTCCGCCTCCTCCAGCCACTTGTTCAACAAGGGCTTGAGTTTACACATGTTTTTGAAGCTCAGCTGAAGCGCCTCGAACCTGCAAATGGTGGTCTGAGAAAAGACGTTTCCATACAGCGTCCCAAGAGCCAGTCCCACATCCGCCTGGGTGAAGCCCAGCTTGATGCGTCGCTGTTTGAACTGCTTGGCAAACTGCTCCAACTCGTCGGAGGTCGGTGTGTCCTCGTCTGACTGGTCCTGATGGCCCCCGTGCTGGTGATGGTGTGAGAGAGACTGCTGGTGGGCCCCTGGGCCGCCTCCATGTTCACTGAGGTGCGGGCTGTGGCTGTGGTGGTCCTCATCCCGCAGGGGGTGGTGGTGCATCCCCCCTTGCTCTCCCCCCGGCATCAGACCGAAGCCGGACTGGGAATACACCAGGCTCTGGCCCTCAGATGTCGCCATACCGGGGATGTGCGTGGTGGCTGTGCTGGTTCGCCATGCTCTGGCGTCGTGATGCGCCTGCTGGTGCGCTAGGTGAGGGTGTCGCTGTTGCTGCTGCTGCTGCTGTTGCTGCAGACTGCTGGAGTTCTGCAGCTCCTCTCGGTCACTGTCGTGAAGCACGGGCTTCACGTCCTGTTCTCCGAGGGGACTAGATGGCCAGGGCGCCCCGCCGTCACCGTGAGACAGCGCCGTTATCCACTGGTGCGCGTGGCTGAGCGGATGTCCACCGCCCGGTAACGTGCTGTAGTCGTTCTGGAGCAGGGTGTGCGCGTCCCTGTACGCTGCCGCCTGCTGCATGCTCCCGGACTCCGAGTGCGGCGGCGGCGCGCTGCTGGGGGTGGTGAGGACGCTGTAGTGGTTGGACGTTGCGGTCGCCATAACTATCGCAGCCAGAGTGATAGCTGGAGTTAAAAGGAGGCTGCCTTTGACAGTAACTCTTTTGCGCCACGGGGCAGCTAGGCGTCTCTCTCCAGCATCTCCCGGGCGCTGTGCCAAGGGGACGCAGAGGCGCGCACCTGTGGTCCGCCTCGCTCCGCTCTTTATTGGCCAAGAACGGTTGACAGATGTGGTTACCCCTGACAGCACCCCGCTCATTGGTCACGGGAGATTGTACTGAAACCCCAATCACTCTGCCCAACAATACTAGCAGTCCTGCAGCATGCTCGAGTACAAAGTGGAGGGAGAAATGCGGAGTGTAAACACAGAAAAGACTGAAGAAGCTCAGCTATAAGAGAACGAAAAAAACACATTTCTTAATGCTGAAAGTAGTTTATTCACACAGATTTGGGTCAGTGGGTCACATTTGTTTGCTTCGTGCGTCAAAACGGTGCGTAAAAGTTGCATAAGATGCACATTTATGCGCTCTAGAGCATCACTTTAAGTACGCAAACACTTAAAACTGCAGAAATCTTCATTTATTGCAGCTTTCCTGCATATTTTGCGCCATGAAACAGTAAGCAGTGATCACGGAGGAGAAACTTCCAGCTGCCTCTCTGCCCTCAGGACGCTGTCCAGAGAGAGGGGCTGCGTGCTTCCAGGGCCTCTGCCCCGTTGCCATGGCGAACGCGGTGAATGGAACAACGCCCACGTCACAGCTGCAACCGGCTCCTTCTTTTCGTTCCGTTCCAAAGGGCTCATTGGGGCCGCGCGCTCGGCCGTCGGGACAAATAATGGGGGGCGAGCGGAGAGGGCAGCTCGGGGCCAAAGAGAGGAGGGCTGCAAGAATGGATCCTTCAGCCTGCTCTGCGCCCATCGTGCACCCTTCCACCTGCTTGTTGGGTAAACTTTGAGATGTATGCACCCACTGTGGCACGCGAGGCTTAGGTTTCCCAAAACCTCCTGGAAAAAGAGGGCCTTGAATTCACAATATTTTGATGAGGAATATTAAAATCTATATTTATTTTACACTCTTAAATTAGATTAAACTCTTAGATTTTACTTAAGTAAAGGGTCTGAATTCTTCTTCTTACACCTAATTACTTTTTTACTTGCTGCTGCCAAGCTGTAAATATTCTATAACATATTCATATTTATCTGCGATAAGCTGGCGCCTTGTCCAAGGTGTACCCTGCCTTTTGCCCAAAGTCAACTGGGATAGGCTCCAGCCCCACCATGACCCTGATGAGAATAAGCGGTTACAGATAATGGATGGATGGATGGATATTCATATATATACCTGCACTGTATTTATATATCCTGTTCATATGTACATACTCTGCACTTCTGGTTAGATGCTGAACGGCTATGCAGTGGCAAAGTTGAATCTGATCTGATCTTTAAAATCAGAGCCTAAACTCTCATCTAATAATTTGTTTTGTCCTCTCTTGGCCATGTTCGTAAGAATTACTGAGACAAATTTCATCAAAGCACTAATTTTTTCACTATCTGCTGGTCCTATCTTTAAACAAATGCAATGATACTGAAATTAAACTAATCCTCATTCTTCTGAGCCCCCCTGAAACCCCTTTTAGACCCCTGGGGGGTCCCTGGACCTACTTTGGCAACTACTGGTATTTAGGAGATGTGATTTTATTGGCTCAAAGTGGGACACCAGCTGTAAAACATAACAGCTATTAAGAGGTTAAAGGATTCTCGAAGGACAAAAAATATGCAAGTTTCACCTTCAGACAGAGGTGCCATGCGACATCATGGGCACCAGTGAAAATATGTGTACATTTTTTTGCTAATTTAACGTCATAGTTGGCGTTACCCGTGGCACAAAAAGACAATAAAATTTCCTGTATATTGTTAATTAAAGACCATAACAACATAAAATTCCACATAGGATAGTGATAGGCTAATTGATAAATACTGTGAATCTAATCAAGCTGTGGATGCGTAGACATAAACTGACGCACATTGAATTATAGGGATCGAAAGAACACTGGCTTATGATTACGGTGTAATTCTGAGAATTACCAAATGTGTCGCCAGGGGCTCTGGCAAGCCGTGTGTTGAGAGAGGCAAAACATATTACCCTAATCGACTAATATGCAAACTACTGGCTGCCCAATTACAGGACTTAATAACGCATAAACGATGCGAATCCTGTTCTTACAAGACGAAGAGGTCGCTGTTAATTCAGTCAAAGGGTTGGGTATGCTGTCAACACATGCTGCGGTTGCACACACATACTGTCTGTGTTTCTGTGTCCCCCGTTCTGTATTCAAGAGTGGGAGTTAATGATGGAGAATCTGAGCGTTAAATTAACAGTAATTATATGGCCCCAGTGCTGTAAAGATTCAATTTCTTCACAAGTCTAATGGGCCTAAGTGTCCCTATGCGCAGGCAGAAGTCTCTATGAGATATTTATGATTGAAACGCACACAGATGGAACAAAAACAAACACACATACTCATTCTATACACCTATAAAATAAAGGCAAATTCAAAGTGTGATTTGTTTCTCTGGTATAGAAGTGCAGCACTAAAATTGCATTCAAAGCCGCCACTCTTCATATCCAGATGTGAAAAGCCACTTTTTTTTAGCCCTTGTGTAAATAGTGCCACCCGCTCTCCCACATTAGTTTAAGAAAGAGTGGTTCAAGTGCGAGGTGAAGCCATTTATGTGAGTGAATGTTTGCAAGCCAGCTAGTATTCTGGTTGCTTTCACTTTCTCCAGACCAGTGTGTGACCGGCCCATGTCCCTCCCCCTGTGGGAACTCTAACGCAGGGGTAACTGGGGCAGGGGGGCTTCTTTATACTGCCGGACACAGGGAGATAATGGCCATTCCTCCACAGCTGGCCCACACAATCAAAGGGAGAGGGGGCTCGAAGGATTCCAGCTTTAACCAGGCCATTGTCTGGGCTAATTACATCTGAATGAAAGACCCCAAGAACTCACCTCCCCCCTGAGCAAAACCTGCACAGAATACCCCAAACAACCCTTCAGGGATGAGGCAGAGTGCACACACACACACACACACACAGAAATATATAAACCCTGGACTCCTTCATTACCTCTAAATGTAAGCACACAAGCATACACACACTCACACTGTGGACTCGTTCAGTTCTCATACACACTCACATCCCCAGCAGGCTCTCATCAAAGTGTTGTGTCTCTCTCACAAACACACTCACATGTGGCACTCGGCATTAGATCAGATCTCAGCTTGCTGCTCTCAGAAGAGATGAGGAGGTCTTAGAGGACTTAGGTTGAATAGAAAACACACTGTAGAGCCTTTTCCCCAATGCACCCCCATAATCCTGATCTATACACTCCCTCTGCCCCCCAACCGCCGGTGCTCGGCTCCATCTGCAGCCTGAGCTGTGTAGCCTCGGCTCGGTACAGTGCGGTTTGTGTCTGTAAAAACTGCAAACTGCAGAGTGATGTCAGGATGTGCTGTTTTGGTGCTACGTCTTTTGCAGTCTGAAAATACATCCAGCTTGTTTCCTCACACACACTGATACATTGATTTCTTCCAGTACGATGAGCACTGCGGTGTGTTTGCTGCTGTGCATGTTTGAGTTGTGTGAGACAATCATATTCCTAATATTTGTGAGCTGATGCTAAAAATATGTGACACTGTTAATGGGTTAAAATGTCCATTGTTTGCATCTGAAATGTTGAAGGGGAGTTTCAGTTTAAGTTGAAGCACTTAAAGGAGTTGAAGTGCGGGCTGGTGCTGAAGCATTGAAAGGGTTTAATTTGTCTTTTGAAGTTGAAAGAATTTTAAATGCTAATTTCAATATAGAGGTGAAAGCAGCTGAACTATTAGTGGACGTGTGAAAGATGAAAGTAGTTAAAAAGTTAAAGTTGTTATGACGGAGGTAGAGTGCACTGTAATTAGTTGAAGTGTCAGTTGATGCGTGGATGCTAAAATTGTAATTTAATGTTTAAGCATTGAAAGGAGTCGAATTAATGCGAGGAATGAGCAGTGAAAGCAGTTAAACTGTCAGATGAAGTGTGAAAGATAAAAGTAGTTGCACTGTCATTAAAAGAGAAAGAGATGGAAGCAGTTGAAATGTCAGTGTCTACGCAAGTAGTTGAAGTAACATTTGAAGAATGAGCAGTGAAAGTAGTTGAACTGTCATTTACAGAGTTAGATGTAGGCAGTTGAAATATCAGTTGAGTTGTAAATGATGAAAGCAGTTGGGATTTCGGCTGAAGTTGCACTTTAGATACACTGCAAATTGTTCAAGTGTCAGTCGGTATGCAAGAGCTAAAAGCAGTTGAACTGCGTGTGAGTAAATGAGTATTTAAGCTGTTAGTTAAAATATGAATATATAAAAAATTTGAAGTTTCAGATGAGGCTGAAAGTGATTGAAAGTGCTAGAAGCTGTTGAATTGTCTGGGTGTGCAGGCACTGAAAGAATGAGCAGTGAAAGCAGTTGAAATGTCATTTAAAACAACACTACGTAGAATTTGGTATTTTTAAACTATCTTAGCATCCCCCATTTTCAGAGTGCAACACCACTGTCGTAAAACAGCTGTACACGTGAATTTGTTATGATTATATCACGAGTCAACAATTTTGCATCAGGCGCAACAACACATGACATTGCAACAGGCTAATATTACTTACTAGTCCAACAGCAAGAATTCCAGCTCGGTGTCCATCAACTCTTTGTTCTGTCACTTTGTTTTTTGCTCTCCTTCGCTTCATCCGTCAACGCCACCTTCGGTGTTTTTATCTGTGTCATTCTGTCCACAGAAGCTTCTGAGCCTGGTTACAGTGCCGGCTTGCCCATCTCCAGTTCTGGCACGACACCAGCTTCACCCATTGACCCATGCCCCAGACCTAAAAACCTCCTCTTTCCGGTGCTCTGAGCTCACAGTCCAGGCAGCTCGGCTAACAAACTGAGCTAACATTAGCTAACAGCAGCTAAATCGCCAAAAGTTGAAGTGGAGCAACCCGAGGACAGCAGAGGGAAAACCAGAAAACATTTTCTCTTTAGAATCTGACCCAGTTTCACCAAAATCAGTCAAATAGTTTGTGGTGCAGGTCTACAGGGCACAGAGTGGGAATGATAGAGACACCACTCACCTGATTACAAGTCAGTGCAACATGTAAATAATTTTTAAACCTGTTATTTTATTTTATTGCGTTAAAGAGTAAGATATAGTTGAAGTGTCAGTAAGTTCAAGAAGTGAAGAGTATGGTGATGTCATCCACTTTAGTGTACTACCTACCTAACCACACCCTTTTCTCTCCTCCCTTTGCTTATGTGTGTGTGAGTTAAGGTTTGTATGGACATACGGACAACATTTTCCCTGGACACGTTTCACACTGTGTATGTGTGTGTGTGTGTGGGTGTGTGTGTGTGTGTGACAGTTTCAGGGTTAGGAGGTCTCACTGGTGCTCAGTTTAGCATTGATTTATTCTCTTTCTCCAATTTATTTCCCCTTCGCCTGATCTGCCTCTGGGAGGACAAATGGAGGAGAAACGCCAAGCGCAGTAACCATCCCTCACACACACACACACACACACACACACACACACACACACACACATACACACACATACACACAGCACACACAGTGACAAATGTTTCCACAAGCAGAAATGCACTCAAATTTGTATTTCTGCAAAGGGCTGGCAAGGAAACACACACACACACACACACACACACACACACACGTACACACCAATACACACACACAGACACACACACACACACTCCAATACTTTTAAAGCTCAGGTTCTCCATTTCCAGCATTACTGTGCCGGACCAATCAGAGTGGTGACCATTCTGTAGGACTATAAATTCACAACACTCCGCAAGTCCCAAGGCACTAGGGCTCCTATAAGACTTCCCATGTTGTCCCATATAACTGTCTTCAGAGGACCCATAAAGACATAAAGGGACGCTCCTACCTCTAGGTGAGTGGTCATAACTCACCAGCAGGTATTTTTACCGTGACATTGCTGTCGAGGTGCACAGATTCATCTCGTCTGCTGCTTTATAATGTCCAACACAAACTCCAGATAGGAAAAGCATGAGTGCAGTCATATTTTACGGGCAGCTTGCTGTCACATCCTACTGTAATGGTGTGTTGGAAGAGGAGTGTGCGGGCTCGTGGATACAAGCTTAACACCTCACGTCACATCTGCTTTGGGGTGTAATAACAAACCTCTCCCTTTCCTTGCAAAGTAGAAAAAGAGGGCGGGAGGAGGGGCAGGTAGGTCGTTAAACCCACTTGAAAGCTCAGCGCCCTGATCGATAGTCTTGGGCCAAGCAGGGATTAAAATCAGGCTAAGTCTGTTTCAATCAATACTGATGGCTAACCCTGGGGTTAAAACAGGAGTAAATCTCCATACATGTCCATACACAAGTCTGCACTATGGCCTACAGTACAGATAAATCTACAGCTATCCATGCAAATGGACACACAATGGGTTACCGTGCAAGTGTAGTCGATATGAATGAGTGCTGTACAGGCCTTCAGCGGTGACATAGTTTGTATCTATGTACGTGGATGTACACTCTGTCTAGTTAGGAGATTGAGGCAGTAAATTTGGACTCGTCGATGGGGATGAGCAGAGTGAATAAAGCTGTCATAAATGTGTTTGTGGAGGTGCAGCATGAGTATTAGTGTGAACGAGTGAGGAACAAACAGTAATGCATCTGCGGTTATACAGCACAGCAATAATGGAGGGGAGAATGACTTATAGACAGAGAGCTGACATGCATGATTGACTGTTTCACACACCCTAATGGAGGACGAACATCACTGCTCAGATTGATCTTACAAGCACAGGTCTGCGTATCAATTACCGATACTGATCAATGTAGTGACGGACAGACAACAGCAAGGAATAACTGTTGCATGTCTATATTGTGATCAGCTAATTCTACCGATGCAAAGGTTTATGTCTGATTCTTTAATGGTCTTCTGATACCCCTAATTGTCAGGGACAGATCTCTGAACACAAAACAGTCCTCAGCTCGGGACTTACATACAATTGATGATGTCGACATTTTGGGAAATACACTCATTTGCTTTCTTGCCGAGAGTTAGATGAGAAGATCAATACCACTCTCATGTCTGTGTGTTGAATATGAAGCCACAGCCAGCAGCCGGTTAACTTAGCACAAAGACTGGAAACAAGGGGACACAGCTAGCCTAGCCTAAAGCCACAACTTTTTTACACTTCATTAAAGATATAATGAATAATGATATAATAAATTAGTTATGCTGGTAGGCACATTTTGTTACTTTTAAACAGAGCTTTGCTAGTTGTTTCTAGTCTTTGTGCTCAGCTAAGCTAATCTTACATTAGACATTAGAGTGGTCTTGATCGTCTCATCTAAAACTCCCAGCAAGAAGGCTAACGTTGCTCTAATGTACCATGAAATATTATAAACATGTGATTAACATCAATAGTGATTTCTCACACTTTGAGTATATTAAAAAGACAAAGTGCTGGTTGTCTTACAAGTTTTTTAATACATTTTCTGTCTGAACTGTTTACATACTAACACCTAAACCTGAAACACAATGACAAAAACCTGACACCTCTCTCCCAAACCCTTGAAACCAGCTCCCCAAAAATACAAGCACATTTTCCGCTTTTCACTCAGATGGGAACTCTAAATAACATTTTTTTTCCCCCCCATATTCACCGCAGACAATTTGGCACAATCTTCATAACTAAAGTCTGTTGTGTTCGTGTTGACAGCATTGTCCTTCAAAACACTGAAGCGAAATGATCAATTGGTCACACTGATGAATCACAGGTGCAAACACTAGTTACTAAATTGGTCAATTACGCATCAGAGCAGGGGGCCGAAGGTGAGCTCTCCTGTTTTGGAGATGAATGGATGACAATGATGCAGAGAGATATGGAGGGAGCGGATAGTCAGGGTGAGAGGCAGGGGGATGGCAGAAAAAGAGGGAGAGGGAGTTGCGTCTTGGGTGAGGTCTGGGCCACTGCAGTCGATCTGGAGCTGGACACTGGAGCTGCAAGTGAGCAACTCTCTACACACTATGTAAAATACTTAATGTATTTAACAAGTGGGATTGTTGGGATTTGGGAAACTGGGTATTTCTTTTTGTGTTAATAGAAATGTTTAAGAATCACACATTTTCTGTCATTTTTGTGTGCACTGGCATTTATACATCATCATACATTATACAAGATTAAGTGAAGAAATCTGCAATATCAAAGCTAAAATTGATGTATAGACCTTTTTCAGATGAATAAATAGGTGGACTTATTTAAGTTATCCAGTTTGTTTCTGTCATGACAATAGGAGATGGTTAAAGATATGTTTTAGTCGTCTGCTAAACCAACTTTGCATGTGCTCAGCATGTGTTTATTTACATCAATCACACTTTTTGCAGCTTGATCTCCGTCCCCTCACCAGAGACCCCAGCTGTCCCTCCATCAGTCTGCGTCCTCCATCTCTCCTACAAACTGGGGGGCAGGGCGTAGGCAGGCCTATTCAACGGACCTCTTACTTTTGTGTTGCCTTTTTAAACACGCTCCCGAGCACACAGACCCCCCCCTCCACTGCAACATGCAGCACCCACAGCAAGCCCAAATGCAAAAGCGGGAGTTTGGAGAAGTAAGTCATGCTCTTCTGAATTTATAGGGAAACTAAAATAGTGATTTTCACCTCATTACCTGTGCATATATGCAGAGTGAAAAGTGAAAAGCACTGTACCACATCGCATTATTCTAAGTCAGACTAACTCGAGGACCCCATCTGTGCACCCAAAACTTCTTTTTCTAAGGTTAAAATGTGAGATACAACAAGTCCTTCCTAATAGTGATGGTGTGACTTAAACCGCAACTACATTTAAAGATCCTGAAACTGAGCCAAGATGTATGTCCAGGGATCGAACCAAGATGGATAGGGGAGAGACCTCGGGGAGCAATAATGGTTGTTCTCAGTGTGGTAATCAAACTAATCTCTGTCTCTTTCTCTTAGTTGTTTTCTATCTCTAACACACGCACAAATGGAGTATCTCTCTTTCTTATCAAGATTTTTTTTTTTTGTTCTCCTGTATTGCCTTCTCGAAATGTTTACTTAGCAGTGACAGTTTTCAGGGAATCAGAGAGTATTTCCTGTCTCTAGTTACCATAGGATACAGATTTGTTCAAGTTCATTACAGTGTCTCTCAGCATGTGGAATTTGTGTGATTCATAATGAACATACGAATACAGAGTCAGAGCAGTGCAGTAGGTCTGACGTTTCTCTCGGGGGTTTATTTTGTATATTCAAAGCTGTACTCCTATGTCATTAGCCTATATGTTCAGAATTACACATGTACAACAGTATAATCCCCACTCTCATTATATGACTGGCAGATGCACAAACGTGAAGGAATGAAAGCAAACATTGCTTTTGTGCAGGAACACTGCTTTACACGCTTTTTTCCCCATGCATATCAAATGCGTTTCGGCAATTGGAAGGCATAATTCAGGGTGGAAGAAAAACAGAGGAGCTACTCTTGGAGGCAACCTAGCCAATTAATTTGCAGCTCAGATCTCAAAGCCTCACTGGAGAGGTGCTAGGCTACATACCACTAAGCTAATTTGTGTAGCAGGTCCGTATTAAATATATGCATGAGGCTAATTCAGTTAGTGTCGTAGCCCTGTAGCTGTGGTGAGTGCGGCGCTAGCTCCCATTAGCGATGTTTCTGCCTCCAGTGGAAATCAACAGAAGTCGAGGCAGACGCTGCTTTTTTGCATAAAGCAAACAAAATTAAATTTACTTCGCTAAATCAAAGTGTAGTGCCAAATGTGGGCATCTCTCTCTCTCTGTCCGCCTGTCTCTCTGAGGGATAAATTACTCCAGAATCATAAAAGAGTAAAAAAATAAATAAAAAATAAAAAAAATACAGAGAGAGAGGAAAAGAGAGATTTTAGTCAAGTGGGAATCCCCCTCCCAAACAATCCCAGCATGCTCTTGCTTACTGAGATGTTATGATGCTTATGTGTCTCCAGTGTGTTGTGAGTGTTTCTCTGATTTTGTCTGTCTGTCTGTGCATGTTTCCCTCCATGCATTTACAGTATTTGTATGTTTCTATCAGGCCGACCTCGCAGGAAAATTCACACTTGTTTGTAGAAAAATATGTCATGTTTCATCTCTGATGTCGGCCTAGAGAAACAGAAGCGTGTGAGCTTAACCAGTTTTTTTTTTTTAACTCTTACGTAAGTGAAATCTTCTCCAGACTTAACCAGGATGACACTAACCACTAACCATGTGTTTTTCTTAGACTTGTTTGGTACTGAAGGTGTTAAAATTAGAGGTGATGGATGCTTGAGCATGTCACTCAGTCACACAGCGACATGTGAGCTCATTTATTTTGTGTACTCTTTTATTGTCAAATTCAGGTTGCCATGGTCTGTGGGTGTAAAAAGAAAAGAGAGTGTGTGTATGTATTGCATTATACACTGTGTATGTGTGTGGGTGTGTGTGTGTGAGAGAGAGAGAGAGAGAGAAAAAGCTCCTTGCAGTATACCGCAGAGCTAGTCTGTAAAAAAATGGGCCGCTTGGCTGTTCCTATTGAACTTGACCTGCGGGCCAGATCAATGTGTGTGTGTGTGTGTGTTTGTGTGTGTGGGAGACGACCCGCGTGTGTGTGTGTGTGTGTAGGTACGTGTCCACAAGCGTGAGTGCGCACTGCCAGATCAATGTGTCTCCGTGTGCCACGGAATGAGAGAGCACACTGATTACCCAGGGGTGGCGGGAGGGAGGGGAGGTGGAGGACGAGGAGGAGGAGGAGGAGGAGGGATGAGAGGATGGAGGAGGAGGATGATGATGATACAGAGGGGAAGGAGGAAGGGAGGGGAAGAGATGGTGGGGTGATGAGATTGAGCAGAGGACAGAGCTGAGACCAGGATCAGGAGAGAAGCTCAGATCATTTCATTTTCATTTTCCCTTCATTTCACTGCGAGCTGAGCCGTGTGTCGAGGCATTCCACATGGATGAGGTGCCAAAATTTAGATCCGTGGCCAGATGGCATAGATCAGTCGGGAAATAGCAACACAATCTGAATGGAATGGGATGGTTGGGGAGGGTCAGTGATCCATGCTCCTGTATTTCCTCCTTCCTGTTTTGCCTTCTCTTTCTCTGTAAAAGCACCTGCACATTCATAAACCCCAAAACTCACACGACCAGAGAGATGTGCTTCAGGTTTACAAGGCACACATAAAACCTCACCAGCCTCAAGGCTATTGATAGTATTTCTTTATGTGTGTATCAAGATGTTTGCTGTCTGTGTCCTCGCCTGTGTGTCTCGTCTAGTTTTTCTATGTTTTCATCAATAGGAGTATGAAGGACTGTGGCCCAATCCTTCAGCACTGCAGGGGCTCCTCTCATCTCTCTCTCAGTGTAGTTCCTGTCACTAGCAGTTCTGTTTGCAAACCCCTGCCTGTGTCCAATCAGCACGTAGCCAGTGTAAAGTGTATCTCTCTCTCTGTGTGTGTGTGTGTGTGTGTATGTGTGTGTAAGAGAGAGCAAGAAGGGGTTTTCAGTGGAGGTGGTCTACATCTTTTTGAAGGGCTATATTTCATCTATGATGTATTTTGTATGTGAATGCACAACCCATGAGACTCACCCACATCCCATGTTGTAACGGCGTGTGTGTGTGTGCAGATGAATAAAAGAGCCCAGGGGACAATTAGAAAATGTTAGCCAATTCCTCAACTTGTGGAAGAAAATTAATTCCCTGATTTTGTTTAATTAAAGGTGCAGTGTTAAGGTTTACCCAGCTTTCACACCAAATATTCAAGTACAACATTGTAAGGTTTCAGACTGTTGATTGTGATTGTGTAAATGTTAATGTGGTACAGAGCTGCTTTGTAGGATGGGTAAAGCTTAATATAATGCTCTTCATCTTACACTCTACCTCGCACAAACTGCTTGTGTATTTACTCAAACAGATGTAGATTCAGGCTGTTCTGGCTCTTCTTGAGATTACTGTCTTTTTTTGTTTGTTTCCTTTTACTCAAATTGAGAGTCTAAGGATGGATGTGTCATGTTGTGTCAGATCGTGAAGCCCCTTGTAGCAAATTTGTGAATTTGGGGTGTATAAATGAGAAAATGAAAAAAGGAGAACATCCTATGAACCCCCTACCAAAGAATCCCTACCTTATCGTGCAGGTTGGGTTTATGTGTCCCCGTGATCCTGGGAGCTGTGTTGTCTGGGTCAATAGCACCTGGTAAGGTCTCACAAGGCAAATTGGTCCCAGCGGAGGGATCACACTAAGAGCGATTCACAGACTTTGATGAATCGGCTGAGAAGGAGCTGCAGCACCTTGCAGAGAAAAGATAAACTGGGGCCCCATCCTGGAGCTGGACCTGGAAGGGGAGCTGGCTGACACCCACCACACGCAGGGACAGGCATAGGGGTTGTGTGCTTCGCAAATTGAGCAGCAGGCAAAGACAGGGACGTAGGCATGCTGACTCCTGGCATTGCAGGCGGGTCCTGGGAATGTGGAACATTGACATGCTGGCAGGGAGAGAGGCACCAGGGAGTTGTGGGGATACTCACAAGCCCCCGACTGAGCACCACTGTGTTGGGGTTCTCTCCAGGGGCCGAGAGGGTCACCTCTATGTGACTGCGAGTTGCTGCGCTGCAGAGCTGTTAACTGATCACCACCCAGTGGTGAGTTGGATCAGATGGAGGGGGAGGCTGCTGGACTGGAAGAGCTGCAGCTTTGGCAGTCGCTGAAGCTAAAACCTGGGAGAGTGAAGAGTTTGGGGATGCCATGGAGAAGGACTTTCAATTGGCATCAAGGAAGTTTTGGCAAACTGTGCAGTGACACAGGAAGGCAAAGCAGGACTTGACTCAGGCTGTGTTCAGCTGGGGTGGAGTCCTGCTGACCTGGACTGGGGATATTGTCAAGTGGTGGAAAGACTCCCTGAACCCAACTAGAATATGACAGGATCTCAAGGCGCAGCGCAGGGTGTCCGATTTGGGAACCTCTGAATGGCATCTCTCCTTTTTGCATTTGACATCGTCCTGTTGGCTGCATCAGATCGCGAACTTCAGCTCGCACTAGGGTGGTTTGCAGGCCAGTGTGAAGTGGCTCCTTGGAGTCAAAATGAGCTGCCTGAGGTGGTTCAGGCATCTGATAAGGATGCCTCTTCGGTGCCTTTCTTTGGAGGTGTTCCACGTCCAACTGGCAGGAGACCCTGGGACAGACCCTAAACTTGCTGGAGGCGATATAGCCTATGTGGCCTGGAAATGCCTCAGGATCCGCCAGAAGGAGCTGGAATGTGTTGTTGGGGAGAGGGACGTCTGGAACACCTTGCTAAACCTGCTGCCACCATGACCTGACCCTGGATAAGTGGAAGAAAATGATTGATGAATGAATTCTGAATGAATTCGATGAAATTAATTCTTTGATCCCAGATATTTTTGGTCATTCAGGTGACATACAGTACATCTCCAGTATTGAATGTATATTCTCAGCAGGTAACTTTTTAGAAATTATACTGCAGAGTATGTGAGTACTCATATTTATGTGTCTGATTTATATCTTGTTTGTATTTCAACCTGTAAACTGTATCGAGGCTCACTGGGTGATGCTGCATTGAAAAGATAAAGATGAGGTTGATCAAATCAAAACTATTTATGATCTCAAATGTAGTTAGACACTGTTTTAATGCATTTATTGATTTACCAGCAAGGACAAATGATGAGATCATGTTGATGATCTTTCGTGCAGCCTACTTAAAATGACATCATACCGATAAGCAAATAAGCAAACGTGTAAGCTACTTTGTGAAATTGGAACAACAACAGCACTCTGCTATGGCCTTAGTCACTAAAAGCTCAAAAAGAAGCTTTAATCTAAATAATAAAACGCTTAACAATTTTAAAGTATGATCTTTTAACGGAGGATGAAAAACACGGTCATCATTATCGCTTATTTTTGTTTTATTTAAGCTAATATGATGGTCCATGTTGCAATTGTACCTGGTTCACCACGTGTGCATGTGTCTATATGATCTCAGGATTTTGCACACACACACACACACACTGCCTTCCTCCCTCTCCTCTAACCCCTGCCTGTGCAGCTCTACCTCAGGAGGAAATTGAATTGGAGAGTTGACCCTCCCTGACACAAGGCAAGCACCATTGATTTTTATTGAAACATGAGCCATCGATACTGGAATAGGTTTTGATTCACAGTGCTATCTGCTTCCATGAGTCTGCTTCCTCAGTTAACGGTACAACCTGGATTCGGTTGTCATTTCAGCCATCTTCTTGTCAAATTATGAGTAGTGGCACATTTAATTGCAAATAAATCCCATACCTCACAACTTACTGTTGAGGCCTGAAAGACTCATGAATTCATGTTTTAAATCAAAATAAATTTAAATGTTTTAAAATAAATGGTTGAATAGTTCATTTAATAGACATTCTGGAGCTTTCAATCACATCACATGATCTTTATCACCAGATGGAATTTGCTTTGTCTAATAATCTAATTGTAAATTGTAGATGTTTAAATCTGTATCGTTTTGAATCATTTTAATATTAAAGTGCTCAGAAAAAAAAATCTAAATGTGAACATCTACTGAGCAAATTCCATCTGCTGATGAAGAACATGCAATCACA
This sequence comes from Sciaenops ocellatus, assembly GCA_033000465.1. Taxonomy (NCBI): domain Eukaryota; kingdom Metazoa; phylum Chordata; class Actinopteri; family Sciaenidae; genus Sciaenops; species Sciaenops ocellatus. Next base: position 11,263,721 of record CP136886.1, read on the forward strand.
TGCTCGAGAACAGCTACTAAATGCACCATGGGGTGAAGTCATTAAATACAAGCACATTATGTCGACTGAGGTCTAAACTCAGATTCTTATTGTGTGTACCATTCGACAGCTCACCCAAAGATTTATTTTCGTTTACTGTTTCATTACTCAGTGAAAATATTTTTTGTCTTGATGTTGAATTTGGTCAGCTGTTGTACAATTGGTGAAACACCTGCTTTTGATCATTTGAACTTGAGGTATGTAACATATGATTATATGGTATGATTAATAGGATTTGTCCCACATTGCACGAGTCTATGAGTTGTAAACTTTTAAATCCTCTCAGATTGTTAGATTTCAATCATTTTTAGAGGACTTCCAAGAAATACAAATTCTTCTTTGCAGTCCCATTAATTATCCCGTGACCTCTCAGATTTATCTTGCGACTCTTTGGAAGGCCCCCAACCCCTATTGAGAACCACTGATTTAATACTATCATGTCTCTCGATAAAGAACTTCACTCTGCCCCCTTTCAGAGTGGAGAGTTGATGATCTCTATACAAACACACATGCAGCTGCATAGGCACAAACACACACAGCTTGCTTTTACATAAAATAATTACAGACACACAGCTCAGGTACTTAATACCACACACAAACACAGACACATACACACTCGACTGATGAAATCCAGTGCAGAGAGGCTGTGGTGTTGCATATTGATGCCCAGCCAAGAGCTCCCTGCTGGGCTTAGCTTGATCCCGATGCGCCCCTGGATGGCTTTGCAACTCTGGAGACCAACTCTGTGGTTAACCTGCAACAAATATACACACATAAATACACATGTGTGCGCACACACTTCTAACAGAGCCCTGCAAAGCTTCAGCTCTGGTATGTTTTATGAGTCTGAATTTGGCTCCCAGCACACAGCCACAATTCACTAGAGAACAAAGCACAGCGACCTGTGTGTGTGTGTGTGTGTTTGTGTGTGTAACCCCACATGTACTGTATGTAAGTGTGTGCGAAGCTGTCATTGCTGCTCGTAGCTGGGACTCTTTCCCTCTCTAACACATGCTGATAGACACTCATATTTCCTGTGGTAACAAGCGTGAAAATGGCCTCATAAATCCAAAGTGGTTTTACGGAGACCACATCAGGGCCTAAAGAAGACGTATTATGTAAATAAAACAACACGCCATCAGTAATGCTGGCTTGTTGCTGCCACCAGATCATAATGACTCAGTGGGAGACTTTTAGCGGAATGTAGCAACAGTTCGATTAGGTGTGTCGTTGTACATATATATGTGTGTGTGTGTGTGTGTGTGTGTGTGCACAAGGCCCCACGCAGACACACTCCTCCTCGCTACATAATTTGATATTTCATCATAAGTCTCTATCACAGCATGGTGTGGCTCTTTGCAGCCTGCCATGGTCCAACGATCTGTCAGCAGAGCACAGGGAAGGCAGGGCCAATCCACTTCCTTGGTGTAACACACACACACACACACACACAAGGAAAGGTGTGTGTGTGTGTGTGTGCGTGTGTGTGCGTGTGCGTGTGTGTGCGTGTGTTTGTGTGTAAAAGCTTGCATACAAACATAGAATGGACTTGTGCACAGCCGGATGTTCAGTGTGCTACAGTGATACTTTGATGCACAAACACAACTGAGACTCACATATTCAGTCACTCACACCCACACACACACGCTACACGCACACACACACACGCCCTAACGGCTCGCCTCGCTCCGACCCTTGATGGATTGGCTGCACTCCTGCCGTGACAGACGAGCGATGGATGGAGAGCTGAGAAGATGAAGGGAAGAAAGGAACGGAGGGGGGAGTGTGTGTGCGTGTGTGTGAGGGTGTTGGAGGAGCGAAAAGAGCTGAGTGCAGTGGTCTTGGTGCCAGGGAGGATCTTACATGGGGCCAAGCAGATCATTTCCTCCTCGGCAGCACGTGTCATTTCCTCTAAACAAACAGCCCTTCTGTGGACAGGAGAGAGGCTGGAGGCCTGCCCTGTCAATCTCTCCATCTCTCCTCGCCTCCTCCTCTGTCCTCTATCTCCTCTGTGTGTGTGTGTGTGGAAGAAGGTGCGTGTATGTTTTTGTGCCTATGAGCCAGTCCAGTACGGACTTTTGGGCCTACAAACATTGTTTATTTGCTCTACAGTGAATGTTGAAATCTTGAAGTCAATTATTTGATTGGTTAATAGACAGAAATTACTTAGCAACAACTTTGATTTATTAAATAGCCACTCCACCAACTCACATAAAGATCAGTTTACTCATCAAATACTGTACTCAGCCTGTTAAAACAGTTGTAAAACAACTCTGATAACATCATCAAGGTTGTTTTCTTGCAAGCTTGTAACAGAAAACCTGTGTAACTTACTACTGTAGGTGCAAGAATTGGGCATTTCCCTGGCATGGGGTGTGTGTAATGTAATATGCTATGGAGTTGCATTATGGGAAATGTGATATCTTAGTATCTGCATGTCAATTTCTTCAGTTTTAAACGTTTCAGACAACTCTCCCAACTTTCAAGGACAGCAACACTAAATCACTAGTAATTGTCTCAATTGTGTAGTAATTGTCTGACACCACTTTGGATTTCTGAGGCTATTTATCGCAACGGGTGCTGACACAGATGGCTTCAGAAAAAAACAAAAACATGCTATATTTACAGGCAAAACAGTTAAAACTAGTTCAGCTTTTGCAGCAACATAATGTAGCATCATACTGACAATGCGCAATGCACTGGCAAATCACGTACTGTACATGCATGTGCACATTCCTGATAGATTACTTTGTACCACGGGTAGAGTAACGGTTTACCTTGTGATCATTGTGAATGACTGCTATCGACATAACTTCCCAGAGTTTTCATTTTTTAGTTTTTTTTTTAGACCTTTCTGGATCACATTTCATCGTCTCACTGGTACCTGTAACAAAAACACTGCGATCAAAGCAGCTGTTTTCAGTCTGTATATCAAGGAAGTCATTTATCAAGCAAAAATACCAAACGCTCACTGGTTCCAGCTTCCCAGTGGGATGATTTGCTGCTTTTCTTTGTTTTATATCATTGTAAATTGAACATGTTTTGGTATTGGACTGTGTTGAACAAAACTATTTGAAGATGGGCTCTGGGAAAATGTGATGGAGATGTATCACGTGTTCTGACATTTAAAGAAAATAATCAGTTAATTGAAAACATTACAGTAAACCCCAAAACAGTTGGGGTGTCCTAGTGGCCTGGCAGTTAAAGCTAATATGAGATAACTGCAGCATCCCTGTTTGGACTCCGACTGGGGACTTTTGTTGCATATCATACACCTTCATCAAATACATGCAGTTTATTTGATAATTAAAATAATCTTGCAGTCCTAGTTAAATACAAATAAGTACTGCATGATGTGTATGTGCCTATACCACTTGCTGGTGCTGCAGTAAATAGCTGCATTAGGCATTGTGTCAGACGTGATTTGTGTTTTCCAACCAGGAGTGTGTTGTATGTGCAAACCACCAATTGCATTTGCTCATAATTACACACTTAAAGACGTAATTAGGCCTGCCTGTTCCATTGCTACACAAAGAGATATGACACAGTACAACGAGGCACTGTGTTGAGGTTCACACACAAGCAAGCAAACATGCACCCACGTGTTTTAATTAACATGTTAATTGTGCACACTTAATATATATGGAAACCAACTTAGAAACAAATATAATGGCTTGTTAGTGGCTATATATACTATGAGACGGGTTTTTACAGAGGGCGAGAGTGCTCAGTGCACTGTATTGAAGAAAACACATGCAAACGAATAAAAAGGAAAATGTGTTCATTACTTTGACAACGTACTGTATGTCATATTCTAAACCACAAATTAATAAAACATGAGCAAATTAAGAAATGCAATCACATGAGTGACAACAGCATGAAGAAACACTCTGCAAATACAGAAAACATAAAAACACCAGCATGTTCTTCATAGTGTCCCTCAGGAACTTGCGTTGTAGGCTCATTTAACTAATTTCCGTGACTTGCCTTGCAATGTTTTTTACCAAATGTATGTGTATGTCAATGTAAAAAATATTTTTTTTCATTCATTACGGTGATTATTTGTTTGTTTGTTTTTTGTTGTTGTTGTGTTTGCCATTTGGATGCATCCACATCCAGCGGAATAACATTAGTATTCATTTAGAGTTATGTTCCTGGACACCTGATGAATGAAGGTCCAATATTCTCTCCTCTCCACTCTTGTTTTAGCTTTACTTTTGGTCACCACCAATCAGCTGCTAAATGCTCCAACTAGTTACGAACTTTGTCTGTCTGTGTTTGGTGCTGGCCTTTTGAGCTTTTTCTTCTTTCTTTTACTCAAAAAACGGGCTGCCTGCTGCATCTGTAGAGGATGTGTGCAGAGAGTGTCTGAGTTAATCAAACGATTAACCAAAAACAATGAGCTGAAAGACTGTTGTGGAGGTACGGCAGGTCTCTTGGTCACCGTGATTTCTAACACCAGTCAGGATGCTCTTAGTGCGCTTAGAGTCCTCCTTCTTCATCCTGTCTAAACTGCATTATCTAATAAAAACATCACCTCCTTAAAAAAACAAAACAAGCATAAACAACCCTAAAAAGTCAATAAATGTGATCAAACTAGAGATATGATACCCTGAAAAATCACAGACAGAAGCGTGCAAACACCTAATCGTTACCTCAACAAGCATGCTGGGGCATCCAAGGCACTGAGCTACAAGAGGAATGAGGCACGATCCTTCGTCTGAACCTTGAGATATGAGCGGTGTGTGTGTGTGTGTGTGTGTGTGTGTGTGTGTGTGTGTGTGTGTGTGTGTGTGTGTGTGTGGGTGAGTGTATTTAGCAGCCCTCACTCTCTAGCTGGCTGCTTAAGAATCCAGTCACATCTCTTGCTAGCAGGCAGGCAGTAAGGCGCTTTCACGCTCACAGGTTTGCTTTGGTTGGGTCTAATACCCCTTTCTCTCTCTGTATGTGTGTGTATGTATATATATGTGTGTGTGTGTGTGTGTGTACGCACATGAGCATATGCCTAAATCTGCCTGTATGTGTGTCTTACTCCCTACTTCTTTGTTTCTTTACTTTCTGTTTATGTGCGACAGTTGTGTGTTCATGTTTATGTGAGTATGCGTGTCCGTGTGTGTGTGTGTCTGTGTGTGTATGTGTGTGTTGGCTCTCGGCAGCACTGATAAACCCACTTAGACTCTCCCCTGATCTGTTCGCTCTGGGCTGGCAGCCCCCTGCCTTGGCTGACACACACACACACTCACAGAGCCCTCTGCTTTAGCTGCTAGCTGATCTGTGACGGCCTGCCACTCAAACGCAGCTCCGTTGAGACACTGCACAAAGGAGGAGAGGAGGCTGGGAGTGGAGGGAGGAAGGGAGGAGGTGGTTGTGGGGCGGAGAGAGAGAGAGAGAGTGAGAAAGAGGGGGGAGAGAAAGAGGGTAGGGTATCAGTGTCTTTCTTTTGGGTGCCTGCTAGCTCCCACTCTCTGGCTGTCTCCTTATCTCTCTACTCCTCACTCTCCTCCACCTGACTGGCTTTGGCAGCTGCTCTTCACTCCCCAACTCCCCTCCCCTTTTCTCTCTCTCCTTCTCTCTATTCTCCTCTCTTTCTCTCCCTCCATCTCTATTTCCTGTCTTTATTTTGCTACCTGAGCGAATACCAGTCCATCTTGCCCACATTTACTTCTCAAGATGGGAAGACTTGGCAAAAGATGAGAGGAAAGAGAGAAACAGTGACGGTGTGCAAAAGCAAATAAATAAATAAATAAATAAATCACTGTATGCAACAGAAAAAACATGTTTGTCAAAGAGCAACACTGATATACAGTGAGAGAAACAGTAGGAAGAGCAGGTGTAGACAGGGGAAACCTGTACAGTTTTTTGTACGTCTATGCTGTATCACAGGAATGCAGCTAACATACAGTAAGCAATAACCAGCAGCTCAAGACTCGCTGTGCTGTGCAGCTACCAGTGATTTTCTACTGCAGCCTCATACACCTAACTCCCTTACCATACACTACGTTAATGGACGTCTGTGGCTCAGGTGGTGGAGGAGGTTGTCTCATAATCGGAGGGTTTTTTACAACAAGTGTCATAAAAACGCTTTGAGTGGTTGGTAGATCAGAAAGGGACAATATAAGTATAAGTATCCATCAAATTACAACAAAACATACTATATGTTCAAACTTCTAGTTGTATCTAACCATGCTGATGGTTTTGGTGTTATTTGGGCAGGTTTTAAGCATTAAGTCCTCGAAATTTAATGACAAAATACGTAATTTATTCAAGAGGTATTATCTGATTGGACGCTCCTTAACAGGATGACATCATTTTTACGTGCTTTCCAAAACCATCGCAAATCACTGTTGGTGAAATACATGTGATGTGACAATGCTCTGGTTAAGTGTTTCTTACATTTAGGCACAAAACCCACTATAGGTTAGGTCAAAATTAGTGCTTTATTAAGGTTTGGAGAGCTACTCCGTCATTGTTACAACGATAAACACGTGGTTAAGAATATAAAATTATCGTAATCTAACTTTTTTGCTTTCTTTCAACAAGTTAATGGTGATTGCACAGTATAATGGCTATAGAATAATGACATCATCCATGTTTTGATTGGTTTCCTTCACTCTGTCTGCATGGGCACGGTATTTACCGGGGCATGGCTCAGTTTACAAAACATATACTACATGTATGAACAAACTCAAGCTTTTTCTTCTAATGTCTTATCCTAATATTAATGTTACTCCCCTCTGCATGCCAATGCCAACGCCATGATTTAGATATATTATATATAATTTTTGCCTGTTCCCAAATTTAATATAGAATTGTGACAATTTCTGTTTCCTTCTTCGGTGAACATGCTTTTTTCCTCTATCTTATTTCCAAAGAGTCATTGATAATTCCCACTTTAAAAAACTCCAACATTGACTGTCAGAGAGAGAGGGGGAACTGTGTCTCCAAAGTTAAAGTCTGATGTTTTATTGATCCATTCATCCATCCTGACCTCTGCCATATCCTGACTCTTCAATTGCCTGACTGACTCCTTTGTTTCCGTAATAATTACTACGGGCACTAAAGGGCTTTGTCACGAGAACGTGAAAATATGTTGTTCTGACACACTCATAGAACTGACGCTGCTGTTATTCATGGGAGAACAGTTTTAATTTTTAAGATATCTACCTCCGCTTCCACCGAAAAATAGTGGAGGTGAACAGAATTTCATTTGTGGTGTCACAAAACATCAACAGCAACTCTTTGCAAAAAACTGAACAGTTTTCATAAGTACTCTATCTGTGACCGAAAGTTTGAATGAAAACTGTTGACAGAGATCTTTGATTTATTTAGTGTGAATGAAATGGCATTCACTTCCACAGTATTGGAGTGATGCAGACTATATTTATACATATACATTTTATTTTTTGTAATTTCAGTGACTGATATTTGTTCTCATTAAAGCAGCACCAATCAATATTTTATATGGACCATGGATCAAATGACTGTGTGTAATGTGAAAGTGTTGGCTTGTAATGACAAATCTACTATCTAATAATCACCTAAATTTACAGTTCCCCTTTTAGTGTCTTTCAGCTCATTGTTTTGGTTTTTACAGCCAGCAAATTTACTGTTTTGTTTCCCTCTCACAGCAGGCAGCTGCGAAAAAGTGGAACGCTATCTGTCCAGCACCAAACAGCATACAGCAGACAAACAAAGTAAGCAACTAGCTGGTGAACATAATTAAGCATTTAGGAGCTAAAGAGTTTGGTAACATGTTAGCTATAAAAAACGTGACTTGTTGTGCTGCCCCCAAGTGGCCAAACAAATAAATTAGTGCAGGTTGAAGGGAATAAAAGAAGGTAGTTCTGAAAAATCTTGTAGGAGTAGGGATTTCCTCGTCAGCATGTGGCTGGGAAACCAACACTACAGCAGCTTCTGCCAACTGTGTTTCATTAAGGTGAAGATTGTGTGGAAGTGAGAAAACAGTGCGTGACAAAACAATCCTGATAGCGGAAGCTTCTATATGTGCCGGACCAGCGGGAGAAAGATAAAGGGGAGACACATTGGGATAGAGCAGGAAAGCAAAGGACAAATAGAAATTGAAAAAGAGAAAAACAGGGCCGCAATCCCCAACAAGCCGAGACGAATGACAACATCCAAAGTTGGCGATAAGATTGAGGTGGAGTAAAGAGACAAAGGAAGGAGTTTGTGGTAGAAGAGAAAGAGCATGCTCAGCAATATAGATCCATAGCCCTGGGTTAGCGAAGACAGAGAGAACTCTTCATCAGCACCTCGACTGCTGCCGATATTGCTGAATCATCATCGCCCTGATACACAGCTGCAGGATAAAAAAAAAGGCCTCTAACACATCATCACCTTCATTATCACTCATCGGCCTCGTCATTGTCACAACACAAGATAAAAGCCATCATGTGCATCATTCAATATAAGAGAAAGACAAAATAGTCACTTGTAATTCACTTTCTAAATGAATCAAACTGTTGGTGGAGTTCGTCCCTTTAACTATTCTTCCCAAAGCCTAGTGGGAGACGCCTGGAGCTATTGGGCATCTTTCCCGGTGCCAGCCTCGCACCTGCCCCTGGCAAAAACAAAATAACTATGCAAAACTCTCTTTCGCTCTTGCAGGCTCCCCTCTTCCTAGTTTCCTCTTTTCCTCTTTCAGTTTTTAATTAAACTGAAGCAGAGGGCTGCGAAAACCTGCTACTAATTACACAGCCGCTGCCTCTCTCTCTCTCCCTCTCTTTCTCCTCTGTTTGCTTGTTTCTCCTCTCCTCTCCCTTCTCTTGCCTCCTCTCTGAGCTGAGCTGGAGCTCCGCCAACAGCCTGTGGAATCACTTACCAGCTACCACAACGGGGGAGAGAACGTACACATGTCGGCGTGTACACACACACACACACACACACACACACACACAAACACACACATTGGCACAAATGTGTGTAAGTGGACAAACCCAGTTCACAAGTTGAAATGTGCAAAATGCAGAACACACACACGCAGGTCACACTCGAGACATCCTGACACGCTCGTGCTTACCCATTTTGCGGCTTTGCTTTCTCACTGTTACTGTGTGTGTGTGTGTGTCACAGGCACAAGGGTGATCAGCTCCCTAATGAGAGAGAACACTAATCATATTTCACACTGACACAAACACAATCACAACATCTGTATCCACTGTGGCCCTCTCACTCCTCTCCCTCCTTGCCTCTGATGCACAGTACCTTCTCTCCCCACTCCTCTCCCCTTGCATCTTTCACCTCAATCCCCTGCTTCCCCCTCCATCATATTCTCCATCTTTCTATCACTTCCCTTTTCTCCACTGTCCTCTTCCTCGCCTGTCCTTTCCTGGAGTGATCAAACAGACACTGAATACACAGAGGTAGAAAGCTTGAGACTGACACCCTCTGTCACCCTGCTCACCTTTGCTTCATCTCTTCCTCTGTCTCCCTTCATCAAACTATGTATCTCTTTTCTTCTCTTTTACTCCCTCTCCTTTCCATCTTAATACAGTACGGTCTTATTTAAGCTTGTGCTTTGAAGGGGGTGGTGGCGGCGACACTGTAATTTAACAACGGGTCGTCCAATCCATCACGCAGACAATGTACACACACTGCTGCCATGCATTACCTGCAGGCGAGCGTGTGCGTTTGTGGCTTTGGTGTGTTTGAGTAAGAGAGAGAGAGAGAGCAAAAGAGTGAATCAGTGAGAAGGAAAAGGGGCAAAGGAGAGAAACGGGGGGGATAAAGGGGAGGAAACAACGGCAGAGATAACACAGAGTGTAATATAAAGGCACATCCACGGAGGAAACACACAATAATGGCTCTGAGCAGTGTTGGACAGAGGAGGGAGTGATAAAACAGGAGTGGTTGCTTGATGATAGGAGGTAGAGGGAGCAGATAGAGAGATGCAGCTTTAGCTAAAGTAGGTGGACAGCAGGAGTGGGCGGGACACAGAAGCCCCCTCTGCCGCAATCAAGCCTCTGTCACCATCTGGACGCCATTTTAAAACCATCAGCTCTGGCTCCCCATGTAAACAAGGGCACGACCCCAAACATGCTCCCCTCACTAAATGGGCTCTTTCTGGCAGCTGCAGACCCCAAAATGGCTGACTTTGTGGGGTGAGAATTGGAGCCAGAATGGCTGGCTGACTGTGTTACAGGGGAGGGCGTTCTGTTCGTCATTAATGCAGCATTTCTGACTGTGTACAAAAGATGTTAGGTTGTCATTTATCCAAAATCAGTTAGTAGTAGTGAGTTCAGCATTCCAACACCCCCCAAAATGGATGACTTTGAGGAAAATGGGATGCATGGTGTCTGGTTCAGTTGATCCAATCTGGAGACAGGTAGGCAAGAAAAGGAAAGACATGACTGATTATCAGGACAATCACAGATTTATTTATATACAGAACCAAGTAGCTATTTATTTGCATGAACCTAATAATCATGAAAATTACATGAACATGATTTAAAAGTGGAATCTAATCTCAGCCTGAATCCAAATGGTGGTCCAATCCTTTCCGTTTCTAACAGTCAAGGCTGCAACTAACAATTTCTTTCATTATAATCTGATTTTTGTTGATTAGTCCATAATCATCTGGTCTATAAAATGCCAAAAACTAGTGAAAAATGTCCATCAAAATCACAATTTCACAAACAATTTGACATCTTCAATACGCCTGTCCAAGGAGTTCAAAATCCAGATATTTAATTTACAGTCATAAAAGACTGAGAAAACCAGCAAATATTCATATTTGATAAGCCAGAATCAATTCATGTTTTTGTTTTAAAAAATTATTCAAATGATTAATTGCTTACTAAAATAGTTTTTATTCAATTCCTCATCAATTTATCGATTAATCAACTAACAATTTCAGCTCAATTTCAGGTTATTTTAGTGGCCTACAGTTATATCACGAAGCAGCAAAATTAACTGTAAAAATGAAAGGTCAACAAAACAGGTCCACTTCGTTCTCTAAAATAAGCGCTGGGTATTGTTGGTGTTCCATGAACAGGTTAACTTTAATTGGCATTTAGATTAACACAAACAAATAAACAAACAAGGATCATGAATGGCAGATTATTGAGAATTATGATGTGCTTACATGGGTGTGGGACAGAGATAGAGAGATAGAGTCTATGACAGTGAAAAACAGAGGGAGCATGTCAGGGGGTTGTGTGTATTCCTATGGGGGATTGTGTGTGTGTGTGTGTGTGTGTGTGTGTGTGTGTGTGTGTGTGTGTGTGTGTGTGTGTGTGTGTGCGCGCGCGTGTGTGTGTAGGTGTGTGTGAACATGTGTGTTTGTAAGCAACACAAAGGGGAACAGTTGAAGATCTGATGCAAAGTTCAGACACACGCACACGGCCGTGCACGCACACACACAGACACATATCTCAGGCAGAAGTATGATAATGACATGGAAATGATATGGTAATGATATGGTAATCTGGCAACATTATTCTGCCCACCAGAGACTAGGAGGGAGAAGAACCTGCCACAAACTGCACACATGCACACACGCATATACACACATGCAGGGATGAGGTGAAATCTATGGACTGGCATGGCTAAGGAGAGTTAGACCAGTGCAGGGGGAAGGTGTGTTTCGTCCAAAATATTGAAGAGAGGAAGTCTCTTTGGTTGATTACACACAAATTTTAACTGTAAAGTGCAACACTTTACAAAACTTACAAATGAAAATCAGTGCTGTGCTACACAACAAAGATTCTACATATTAAGAGAATGACCAAAAAACAAACTTATGGTTCACTTACAAGATTTCTTTTAGCTTCTCAGCTCAATCACTGCGGATGACAACTGAGCAAACACAATCCGCTGATGAACTGTCACATGGCAATCTCCAGAAGAAGACTAGTAATAGGACTATTTTCTTCTTTTTCCAAGGTCAAGAATGAAATTTTACGCTCAAATATATTTATATCTATATTTATAGATATATAGAGAGTTTATATAATGCAGTAGAAATCTGAAATAAACCTAAAAAAAGACCTACAGCATCAAAATAGAGATGCTGACCATAAAGCGTGGACTATTAATAGACCTTTTATTACTCAGGCTACAACTTTTACATTGAATACAACACTGCCACCCTCTGGATACACACTTACACTGCAGTATTTGTAATGTACAATATATAAGCCTACAATATACTGATAATGTGGAATAATTGCAACTTGGATGGTAGTTAAAAATACTGTTACTTAAGATTCTGCGAGTCAAAACAACATGAACATTATACAATAATGTTACTATGTATATGCCCCTCACACATCTAGTTTATATTATCTACTATTATTCAGATTACTTTTTTTCGGTTTTACGTTGATTGTATTCTTTTCAAATCTACTGGATTACAGTATCAAGTACAAGTACAAGTACCTAACATAATATAGGCGTAAATTAAGAGAAAGGAATATGACATTTTGTAAACAAAAACAAAATTGAGCATGAAAAGTCAGTCCACATACTGGCTCCTTTACCTGAACTTTCAACCACATCTCAGTATGTATCTGGTGTATGTACTGTTTACTGAGAAAACTATCAGTTCAGGAAGACCATAAGCTGTCTGGAAAAAGGTAGTAAGTGGACATTGAGTGAGGATTTGTTTTAATGTGAACTAATAAAGATAAAGCTAAAGGCAAACTGCTGATAAAAGACCAACATCACCGTTTCTTATTTCCTTTCCTTCTTACCTTTCTCTCTCTCTCTCTTCCTCTCTGGTTGTCAGTGTTTCCCTCGCTGCTTCCCTTTAAGTGGCTGTGATTGACAGGTGGGCTATATCCATGCAATATCACCCAGCGCACGTTCCTATTCCCTCCTGGAGCCTTCATCCACCGGTCAAATTAACCTTCTGTGCCAACGGGAGGGGGCCCTGCGTGGGCCAATCAGCAGGTGATTAGGCCGGGGGTGGGAGGGGTGAGGGGTCACTGCGATGGGGCCATCGCAAGCCTGATTGGTTTCAATCAGCAGCCAGCCGCAAGGACAGCTGGGAGCTGAGCCGCAGTGAGCGCTAATCAACGCGTCCCACAGTGAGGCATGAACAGTCACCACACACGCGCACACACACACACACACAGGTGGATTGATGTTGGTGTGTACACACTGACAACACGGACATCTCTGTGTGCAGACATTCACACAGAGACAAGAAACACACACAAATACACACAGCAAGACACGGGAAGCAGAAATGAACAGTCAAGACCACAACAGATAAACAGAAAATCCCATAATGGAAAAAAAACAGAGTGAGAGAGAGACAGACAGAAGGAGAGAGAGACATACCCAGAGCAACCACAGAATCTCACAGTAAATTGAATGACTAATTGCATTGGATTTGTTAATTTGACCACTGGCACATCTGATAGGGGCCCGTGACATTGGTTAGCAATGCTCTGTCCTACAAACCACAACAACACCTCCTCTGTGATGTCTCAAATGTGGAACAATTTGGATTCTCTCCGCAATGTCTGATGTTATGCTAATTCTTGTTCAACTCTCAGTAAAGCACAGCGTTGACCAACCACTGATCAGATGAGAAGGAAGAAGTCACAAAGAGTTTACTATATGGCTCCTCTTCAGTGGGTTGAAAGCGGAGAAGACACGCTGATCTGCTCTGGTTTCTATTTATGACAGTCAGTGTCACTGATTGTTGAGAGGAATGTCTGCAGAGCAACAGGAGGAAAATCTCCTCCTGTTGCTCTGCAGACAGTGTGTGTTTGGTGCAAACCATGTTCACATTTTAACAATGAGTTTCTAGAAATGTAAAATCATCTGTTGCAACAGTGCCAACAGCTTTCAATGTTTGACCTTTTATATGTATATTCTCTTATAAAACAACAGGCCACATTTTTTTACTTTCCTTTTCTTATATTTTTATCCTACAAGAAATCAACAGTCTTCTCCTGATCACCCACTGAGACAAATTAGGGAGATCCAGAAAAGCAGGTTATTTTTAAGAAATGCAAAACAAAAAAGAGAACCATTTTTTATCTGTCTAGCACCATGAGTCATCACTACTTTCATTGTTAGAGACTTAAACATTGTCAAAAAAGAGCCTCTTAGTTTGAACACTAAATATAGGTAACTGATAATAGTTATTTTTCTGCCTTCAAGAAGTAATTATAGTTTCAGCCCACATCTTAATCACTCCATAGTTTAGCAGGCCTGTAGATTCAAGTAAAGTTTGTTTTTTTGTCCCTGGCTAAGGTCAGTGTGAAATTATACCAACCCACAGAAAGATGCTCTTTACTCTCAACCATCGTGGAGCTGTGGCATCATCAAACCCTGTATTACTAAAAATCTGGTCTGGTAAAACCATGGCAAAGATGTAGATGATGGTCTTCATTTGTTCTTTTAGTTAGCTCAAATCTCAAAACTCTGATTTCCTAAATCTCCTCTCAAATTTCACTTGTGTACATCTCTCCAGTGGTGCTGCAGAAGACTGCCAACAAACTTCTTATCTTTTTCAGGAGCTGTCACTTAGAGAAATGTGGAATGTAAAAAAATGGTGGCTTTCTTCCTGGTACTAAAATCACTGGCTACTGGCTGAATGATTCAGCAGAAGGTTGGATGTAAATTGTTTGAATTAATTGGCCAGTTCTGCTGTAGTTTAATGATGCAAGTCCTGTCAGCTTTGTGCAAAGATTTTGATGTCAGTTTAGTGGAACCATAGTTGATGGCAGCAGTGACATATAATACCAACATCTCATTAAACTTGGCAAGAAGACAAAGCAAGGTGTTTCCCCAAGTAAGGAAGCCTGCTCTGAGAATGTGACCAACTACTGTGTGACATATCTTTTACATTTGTGTTGTTACTGCTGAATAGGCTACTGGAATGTGTATTTCTGTGTCTCTCTTGGCTCATTTCCTGATTTTCTTGCTCTAACAAAACATAAGTAGAAATCAAGCTTCAAAGGGTAGTCTATTACAAAACAACAATACGTCTACTTTAAGTCAAAACTGACATTACCGAAACTGACTGAGATGCATAATTAATAAATACCATACAGGAATTTAGTGAAATCTACTAATCTTTTGTCATTATATATATAAAACATATTAATTTCACGTTCATTCACCTTAACTATTCATACCACTCCAGAATTTATAAACATGAGTTGTTCTGGACTGAAGTGAAATGAGTTGAATGAATGTACTAATGAGAGCTCACTTAACTCACTGAATTCATTTTGAAAAGAAAAACGCACATAAGGCGACTTCTTAGCATGCAATGCAATCATTCTTTTATGTAATTTCAATAACACACCCATGAAAATATGTTGTGTTTTGTATATGCTAAAATGATATTTCTTTTAGGAATAAATAATCTATAACTGAAGAGTTACTGATACAACTGTGAGCTCAGAGCATTGGAGGAGTGTTAGTGTTTGTACTATAGGTGTTTTGGACCACCTGGGATGCAGGTAAATGCTGACAGGAAGCTGTCAGTACTGATGGGGAGCCGCTGTCGTGACAGATTCAGAGCTGGGCAAGTGGGTAATATACAACCGGGCTCAGCACCCCCTATGAACATAATGCCAGAGGTGAAAAGACCGAAGTGGATGTTGACAGAGGAAGCCAAGAAGAGAAAATGAGAGTGACTGAGCATGAGGCCGCCAGACAAGAGTAAATCTTAGACTGACTTTTAATCGCGGGCAAGAGCTTCGTGAAATAAAAGGCTGAAAGACAGATAGCTCGCTGCTATGTCTTGTGTTGTTGCACTTGGCTGACGCTTGGCTGTTAGCAAAGTTGTCTGCTCACTAGTTTGTGGTCATAAGAAATATAATCATCAACAATCAGCAAATGCACGTGTACAGCTGTCCATATTTACAACAGTGGTAGAGCACTCTGAAACTGGGAGTGCTAAATCTCAAAAATACCTACACAATGTTGCTTTAATAGTAAAAGAAGTAGTCAAAATGAGCACCAACACAACCAGCTAAATCATTAAAATGCTGCTTACAAAGTCATGCATCAGTAATAATAACCATATTCTGCTGCATAACTGACTGTGATACATTTTGCTTTTGTCCATCCATCATCTGTAACCGCTGTAATCTTCATCAGGGTCATGGTGGGGCTGGAGCCTATCACAGCTGACATTGGGTGACAGGCAAGTCCCCAGTTCGATTTTACTTTTGTAATTAAGTAAAAATCATAAGTAAAAGAATCTTATTATACAGCCTATGTTGCATTTTTATTGTGTGGTATTGCTATTTTTACTTTTACTGCTGTACTTGAATCCAGGACCTATCCTATCCTTTAATTGTAGTAGACTATTACCACTTTAAGTGAAGGAACCTAGCTCTTCTCCTTTAGTGTTGCATTACAGTCATTTGTCATTGTTCCCTCTTTCTGTTCTCATCAGTAAAAACTAAGACTTAAACTTGCGCAAGAGTAAAAAAAGTACACATGAGAAAGAGGCCAGGTTACATCCGGAGTCTCAAGGATTGGAACCGTGAGCACACTCTTGCAGCGTCTGCGCATGTGCGGAACATAAAGGGGAAGGGAAGCGGAGACGTGTTTACAGCAGAAAGGAGTGTTTATCACAGCGGGATAAAAGCTAGAAACAGGTAAGACAGCCTACATGACACATACCTACACAGGTAATATGAAAACGCGATCCATGATGTTATCAGGCAAGTAAAAATAAGTTATATTGACATAGTGCATTGGCAGACTTTGCTTTGTAGCTCATTAGCAAACTTAAGCTCGCGTTGACTGCTGCTTAGTTAGTCTGTTTGACACATCACAGTAACGCTTTTGTTTAACTTGGTGAGTCTATGAGGTAGTTTATGATAACAGTATCCGCTTGTCACAGTGTGTGTTCAGTCAACATGTCAGCAAACAGCTGTCAGGGTAAGAAGAGCTTTCACTTTGTACTATGGAGAGAAATGGCAGCAGTCAAACCAAGAGCGTACACATCATTAGTTAGATGTCTGCTGAGCTGTAGTGTTTGTTTTTTTAACTATCAGAGTTCAGACAAAAGTAAATGGTTATATCTTTAACATAACTTATAACTGCGTCCGCGTGACTCTGAGCGTGGTCCATTTGTCTCAGGCACGGTGGGGCGTGAGACCTCACGGACTTGAGTCAAGTGACTTGACATGACTCAAACCACACGGCTTGCCGGCAGATGTTTTATCTCTGCTTCCGGCAAAGTCACGTTTCAGCATGACAAAGCCATTCCGGTTTAGTGTTAGAAACATTAAACATTTACCGTAATCATGATGCAACACTACATTTCTAAATATACTCAATTAAACAAGCAGTGGCACTGTACTGAAGTACAAGAAGTCTTTTCACTTCAGTTACTTTGCACTTTGTAAACTACCCAACTGTATATAACTTCAGCTACAGAATACAGATACAAAAAGGTGCTCATGCAGTAATGCACCTGTAAAAATAATCCATGGGTGTTTATTAAAATCACAACAGAAATGCACAAGTTAAAATACAAAACACACCATCACTTACTTTAGATTTAGAACACTGGTTCTCAAACTATGGTACGAGTACCATAGGTGGTACGTGATCTTCCTGTAGTAGTACTTGGAGGATATGAAATATGAAATGTATATATCTCTTAAGTATATACATTTATATCATTATGGACATTATATCAGCCTGATACATCGTTACGTTCATGCACGTATACATCCATGATTAGTTAGAGATAGTAAGTAGAGGTAAAACTCTCCAAACATATTCATATTATGAAGCAAAGTGCAGATCAGGAGCACTCCTCTCTGGCTCTTGAACTGGTTTCATTTAGGATTTTAAAAACACCTGAGCAGGGTCAGCCTGCGCTGCTGTATGGTTAATGTCTGTCAAAATAATGGCCCAATAGTGCCCAATGTTTTTTGAGGTGGTACAAAAAGTTTTAGAAACACTGATTAAGAATGTAGACATCTCACTTAAAGCAGAGTGTTTATACACTGTAATTTTGCTACTTTTACTTCCTCCTGGTTAGAAGTACTTGGATCACATCCTCTAATTTAATATTTAGTTTCAGAATTTTTTTTGTTTTTGTTTTGTTTTTAGTCTTTATATTTATTGCTTAGTTGTTGGGATGAAAATCTGCATTCTCTTGGTTCTCTTGTGGCATATTGTTGCTCACCTCTGATAGGGCAAACAGTCTATTACAGCTGATTAACCAGTTAGTGGATTAATAGAAAATGCTGATAACTGATTCTCAAATCAATATTATCAATATTTGAAGCTTCTCATATGAGAATTTGCTTTTTTCTGTTTTATGTCATTGTAAAGTTATTATTTTCTGCAGTTGAAGACATTCATGTGAGCTCTAAAAAACTGTGGCACGCACAATTAATCAAAACAATTACTGAGATTTTCATCGATAATGTAAGACAAGTAATTAAATGCACATCATTGAGGTGCAAGGCTATCAGAAAACCACATCAATGAAAAAAGGTAACGCCTGCACACTTCATGCTCTATGTCACAAAAGTAAAATAATGACAATGTTTTGATCTTACTTGAGTCTGACTGGGAACCACATCAGTATTTATAAATTATCCACATCATCACACTGACAAGCTGTAATGCTGGCAGTTGTGGTTAATCATCCCCACCAGGGTGATAATCGTTCAACAATAAAGAATACAATAAAGTATACAGAGAAAGGTAGAGAGATAAATAATACACTAAATGTACATGAATTTAGGGTTTCTTCTCTTTTTTTCTAAAATATATTTTCAATGCAGATGATGTAGATTTTGATACATGTGACGATGTATTGGATATAATGTGCATAAAGATCTTTTTACAGCTTTTTTATAATTTACCTCTACACCTTTTTTTATTGTGATGTTGTTTTTGGATGTTTATCACCCTGGTTGGCTTGTCAGCCTAATGGCGTCCATACTGCACACACATGGGTGTGGATCTCATTCCTTCAGAACAGTCTGTAATCCAGGCCTTGTCATTATTAGACTGTTGTGGCTTGGAGTGAATGTGCAGGCGTTACCTTTATTAAATGATAATTGGCAGTTTAATTCCTACTGCATTTCTACATTTCTTAACACATACTATGATTAATCTTTGCAGCTAAGCTGCTGGCTCCACTCCAATGATGTCTTCTGACTGGTGGGACCAGTGGTCCCTGCTGGCCGGAAATGGTAGCACATCTGGTTCTGTCATGGACAACAATACTTGCTTCAAGTCCGGACAGCAGACCGTCATTCTGGGAAATAAATTTGGAGGAGTGCCAGTTGTGCTTCTGCTCAATTTCATCGTCTTTCTGGTATGTGTTTGTCAGCCTGCCTGTGATGAAGACTGAAAATCTTGTGACCCCAATTTAGTTTTTTGTATATCTGTTTTTTAGCATCTACCAAAAATTGCACAATAATGTTTTTTTTCCCCATTATCAATATTAAGCAATACAATACATTTTTTACCAACCACTGCTTTATTCATGTCAAGGCATCATTGATATTTTATTTAATATCATGAGATGAAAGCTGATTAGTTCCATCTCTCCTTCCAACTGCAGGTGTTGCTGATCATCTTCTCTATTATCAGGAGGATATTCTGGGACTACGGGCGTCTGGCATTGGTCACAGATCAGGAAGGGTCAGTTCATGATCTTACATATGTCAGATTTCATTGTTACCATGATAGGCGAGCAGTTGCCATGGACATTTTTCAGATGCAAAATACTGACCAGAAGAGTGAGATGACTTTTTTTTTCATCAGTTTTCAATTTAGTCCTTGACACCGAACTTTATGTATCAGGTTTGCTGACTCAACACACCATAAGTATGGAAGGTCAATCTCCAGCGTGGATGACCCGGAGTACGAAATGGTATTTAATAAAAGTCTTTGTCATCGTTTCAGTATTCATAAAGCATAAAAGAAAAGCCCAACTAACTGAGATGAGTAAATAGTTACATAGAACAATAAAGAACTTAATATTAATTGTATGTAAATGTAGTAAAAATGTCTCTCTCTGCTCAGGGATGCTGCTCATGGCTGCCTTACATCCTCAGAATGGAGTGAGTAGTTTGTTGTCTGTTTTTGCTGTTCATTGTCCCACAATTCATGGCTCAACCAAAGTAAATTTTATCATGTTGTGCATACAAGTCGTGTGTTGATTCCTTCTAATCTGTGTGTGTGTGTGTGTGTGTGTGTGCTTCAGCGAGGAAAAAATAAAAGCCAGATGTGGCATGGATGCTGTTCACTACCTGTCCTTCCAGCGCCATCTGATCATCCTGTTGGCGATCGTAAATGTCACCTCACTTGGGATCATACTGCCTGTTAATCTGTCTGGAAACCTTCTGAGCGGTTGGTATACAATTAGCTTACACAGTTAGCTTACACATACAGTATTTAAAGCTGTTTTATGTACAGATAATGGGTCAGGAGTGCATTTAGTGTGTGCATTATGATGACTTCAAAATGTGAATCAAGCAATCGAATTTAGCAGTTGCACTTATAATCAGTGACTTTATTCATATCTGATTTTGACCAGTTGGCCATTAAAACTTTTTTTTTGTAGAATCACAGTTAAGTTTCTTGTATTCTGGTCTTTTTCTGTCCAGGTTCTCTTCTTAATTATATATCTACTTACACTATGTATGTTTTCTTTTCAAAATGCTGTTAATTTCTTTCAGATGCTGATCCGGAGAATTTTGGAAGGACAACTATTTGGAATCTTCAAACCGGGTAACTACTGTATAAAATAGATTAACACGTTTCTATTATAAAACCGTTTTGTGGTTTGGTCGTGACAAAATACATCTTGATGTCTATCATTTTGCTTCTAGAAACAATCTGTTATGGCTGCATACAGTGTTTGCAGTTCTGTACCTGATCCTGACAGTAGTTCTGCTGCGACGTTACACCTCACAAATCAAAGACATGCGCAGAGAGACGGTGAGTCTCTGACTAGAAGATTTAATGTGAATTAAAGCTATGAGCATCCAGATGCTGAATGTCACTCACCTGTGCTGGTACCTGAATTATCTGTGATTCTGTCTTTCTGCTTGTAGACCAGAAACACTTTGTTTGTGTGTTCAGTACCTAAAAAAGCAACTGATGAAGCTATAAAGACCCATTTTAAGTGAGTAGACTGACGTAAAAAGATTCACTGTTTCCTGTTAAGTCAAATTTTGGTTTGATGTAATGTACATGCTTGTTACCATAAACAGTGGCCACCTTCTCCATTCCTCAATGTCAGTGGTGTTTTTGTATAGAGAGGCGTACCCTTCCTGCAAAGTATCTGCTGTGACCTTGGGATATGACGTCGCCAAGCTCATGTACCTTGATAAGGAAAGGTAAGAAGTCAGAAGATACGGTAAATAAAAGTCACGTGATTATTGCCCTCTGTGCCACTTATGTCATGCCGCAGTGTGTCACAAAAAAGAAAAACGGTCACAAAGTCAAGGCCTATAGAGCCACCATTCAGTGTTGGTAATAATAATGTTTTTTGGTGTGTGCTACTAATAAATATGTTTCATTTTAACAATACATAGTGACAAATCCACAGAGATAACTGTCACCTAACACAGCAGCTCTAGTTATAGCTTATAGATTATTTTAGTTTTATGGCCCACAAATTTACAGTATGATTCGGTTTCACTCTTACTCTTCAATATTTAAATGCTTTCAGATGTTATCCACACGTCCGTAGAGAAAATGGTTGTAAGCACCAGCATGTAAATCAGATGATGAGAGATTTAGTTTTTTTCTACTTTTTTTTCCAAAGTTAAACCAACACGTGTTTTTCTGTTTGTTCATTGTCTTCCCTCCAGGGTGCGAGCCGGAAAAAACCTGCGCTACTATGAGCGTGTCCTGGACAACACAGGGAAGAGTGAGCTGATTAACCCTCGTTTGTGTGGTCACCTCTGTTGTTGTGCCAGCTGTAACAAGGTGAGGCGGACCAGACGATAAGTCAGTTTTGTGTAGGGTGTATTTTGTTTCTTTATGTAACAATTTAGGTTAAGAAACATAAAGGCATACACTACACATAGGTTTATTATGGGTTTAATAAGATGAAAAAGGTTGTTTTTTATTAAAGCATTTAATCATTGTGGGTGTTTCTTCAGGTTGATGCCATTGAGTACTACAAAGCGAAAGAAAAAGACCTGCTGGAAGAGGTGAGGACGCAGGTAGAAAAGGTGCCAGAACACCCCCTGGGGATTGCCTTTGTCACCTTGCAGACCGAGTCTATGGCCAAGTAGTGAGTACCAATTTAAAGGTGTCTTTCCTGGAAGGAAATAGGATATGATTGGTTGGCCTACAGAATGTGCCATTGTCTGGTGGCATAGAGACAGCTGTATTGTGTCAGCTGACTTCTTGATTCTGCTCGGTCCTGATCACAGGACAGTGACCTCAGGATTTTATTGTCACCACATGACTTTTTTTCTGGAAACTGGCCTTTGGGCAGCCATAATAGTTAGAAACTGGTTAATGTGCATCACCAACAGCTGCCATTTGCTCATTTCAGCATTCTGAAAGACTTCAATGCACTCGAGTGTGGTAGCACGACCTGCTGTTGTAGGAGGAAGCGCCAACCTTCATCTGAAAGTGAAAATCTGAAAGTGAACAAGTGGAGGGTCAGCTTTGCACCCCATCCCAAAAATGTGTACTGGTAAGGTCTGAAATACAAACCTTTCAGTATGTGCTCCATGCAGATATATGCGTATATGCCCATGCAGGCATATGACTGATAGTGCCAATAGGGCTGGGCAGTAATTCAATAATATCAGAATTTTAAGTGGAAGTAAATGGTGTTATTGTTTGACAGCCAACTTAAAGGTACAGTGTGTAGAATTTAGTTGCATTTAGTGGTCCAATCACTGCATTGTAATCTCCTCACATCACCCTCACCTTCCTAGTGTAAAGGAGAAACAACACTTTAAGGACCCTGTTTAGAGTCAGTATTTAGTTTGTCTGTTCTGGACTACTGTATAAATAAGGTGTTTCAAGATGGCAGCCTCCATGAAAGGGGACCCTCTCCCACTGTAGATATAAAAGGAGAATTTTTTAGTAACAAACATAAAAAGATTCTTATTTTCAGGTGATTATACATGCATCAAAACATAGTTATGAATATTATATTCCATGTTTGCCTTATTCTGAAAATAGAGGCCCCAAATCTTACACACTGGACCTTTAAGTTAGAATTCAACAAAAACATTTTTTTAAGCTTTGTTTTGTTCGTTATGGCAATATTGGTTGCATGAATATATTCTTTGTAATATTGTAAACTGTGACTCCAACCATAGCACACAAGAATTTACAGGGATAATGTGACATCTCAAAATGACGTGAAGTGATCCACTAGAGAGAAGCCGTATCACTCTGTTGGACTACAAAAACAGTCTATTCACTCGCGGTTGTACAGTCTTTCCAAATAAAATAAGAGAGATAACAGATTTATTACTGTCGAAGCTTAACAGATCTGTGTATTACGCCCATCTGGGTGTCAGAACAGAGTCACTGGTGCCATCGAATCATTTTTCACACTCGCACACTAATTCTCACTTGCATATGGAGCCAAATGCTCACAGTGTGGAGTCTGGAAGGAGAACAGCACAGCAACACTAGCAGATCACAGTGTACAGACCTGATATCGATACTTAGGAATGAGTTAGGACAAACTGATGATTTATTGAGTGTGTGTGGAAAAAAAAAAAAAAAAAGGAATGACTTAGGACATCCCTATACTGTGGAAAATGTAAAAAAAAAAATACCTACACATATACATACATTTAGTTCCTTGAGGAGGAAGATTAGTGTGTTTATGTTATGTTTTATGGCCAGTGTCCACTTTGCCTCTGAAGCGAACTGTCCTGTTGTGACTGTCCCACAGGGAAAATCTCTCAGTGCGGGGTTTTAAGTGGTTCGCACGCTATGTGGTGCTCAACCTCTGCCTCTTCGTCCTGCTCACCTTCCTCACGACTCCCACCATCATTATCAACACCATGGACAAGTTCAACGTGACTAAGCCCATCCAGTATCTCAACGTAAGACTTACACATGCAGACACTCATACTTGTCACAATTCTGCTTTCAAAGTTATGCCTCTATAGTTAGTTTGTTTTTGTTTTTCACCCCAGAGCCCCATCATCAGTCAGTTCTTCCCCACTCTCCTGCTGTGGTCTTTCTCTGCATTGCTGCCCACTATAGTCTACTATTCTACACTGGGAGAGGCACACTGGAGCAGGTATTAGACCCATATTCACACTTATTTGCGGTGTAGTGATTGGTTTCTGTTGGCAGACTAAAATGCTTTGAATTAAATACATTTTGTGTGCCTCAGGTCCAGTGAGCAACTGAGCATGATGCGGAAGCTGTATTTCTTCCTGCTCTTCATGGTGCTTATCCTCCCCTCGCTCGGACTCACCAGGTAATTTTTATTACCACAAGCTTGAGGAACGTTTTGCCCAGTAGCTAGACTAATTGTTTATTATTGTGTTACTTTAGTTGTAGTTTACTGTAGCAATCTGTGTTCAATAATGTCAGGTACAGTAATAAAGGAGAACTTAGACGCTTTACAAAATAAGGAAGCATAAGATGTGACTCATTGGTTTATTAAGTAAAAAACTGCCACATCAAGAAGTGAGTGTCAGTTGGCTGAAAGGAGTTCCTCCAGGCTAACTTTTTGTTTGTTTTTCTCTGTTAGTCTTGCAGTGTTTTTCCGCTGGGTGTTTGATAAATCGTTTCTGTTAAAAGCGAAAGTGCAATTCGAGTAAGTATTCCCTCTTTTTTTTCTTCTCATCAAGCTGTACTAACGAATCAGTTTGAATAAAGGGCTTTCAGACTATTTAGTGCTCTGAGGTTGATGATAAGTATATAGAGAAAAGTCAGATGTCTAAGCTACTTCAGTTTTAATGTGAACACACAACATACAAATTCAGCTGTATTCAAGTTTTCTGGTACATGGATTGTACTTCTATTGTGCATTTTTAGTCTTCCAACCACTCAAGGTGCTTTTACACCACACATCACATTTACCCATTCATACACTGATGAGTGGCTCCCTGGCAAGATGCCAACTGCTCATTAGAAAGTAACTAATAATATTAACACACTCACACACCTTCAGGAGCAATTTGTGTCAGTATCTTGCCCAAGGACACTGGGCATCACCGATCTTCTGACCCGCTGTATGTCCTGAACCACAGCGCTCGCAATGTTTTAACTGTTTTTTTTAAATAATTATTATTATTATTGTTGTTGTTGTTGTTGTTGTTGTTGTTGTTGCAGTCACTCAAAACTGCATTGGTGTACAATCTAGCTTCATATTTTATTTTTTAAGTTTCTAAAGTTACATAACAGTTTTTGAGAAACACTTTTTATAACTGTGGATGGAATAATATTTTCTTAAAATTGACTTATTCTACTACTTTTCTTTCATCAACACCAGGTGTGTGTTCTTACCTGACCAAGGGGCGTTTTTCGTCAACTATGTGATCGCAGCGGCTCTCGTGGGCTCTGGGATGGAGTTGCTCCGGTTGCCAGGGTTACTCCTTTACACCATTCGCATGGCGTCTGCTCACTCAGCAGCTGAAAGGAAATATGTCAAACAGGTTTGTAATGGCATTTTCCATTAAAGGAGCGCTACACCTAAAAGTCATTACTAGATTTTTTATCGTTACCTTGTATAGCTTGGAAACGAGAACTAGAACCCACTTGTGCATTGAGTTGTAGAACCAGTTTTTTGTCATTGTCCCCGAGTACTGCTCAGTTACAAATTCTTATTCACCAATGTTTTATTGAAAATGCATGTTTTGAAGCAACTAAATTGTGAAGTATTTAGTGTTTTTGTTGAGAAAATGTACACAAGCCCTGAGGGACAAATGAGGAAAACCCAATTCTCGTGATCAATTTTCTAAGTCAAAGTTTGCCAGATAATATAATTTTTTTTCTTTTAACAGGACAAGGCAACAAGTGGCTGAAGTGCATGCTAAAAATAAATATTACAACAACAATTAGTTATCCTGACAAGAATTTTTGCTTTACAGATGAAAAACTTAACAATTTAGACTTAGAACATTGATCACCCGCTCACTGGCATTTCAGGGCCTCCGTAGTAAGTTCCGCAGTATTCTTGATACTGTTCTGTTTTAAGAGTCCTTTGTCAATTTCATAGTTTGATGAATTGCTTCCACTTTTATGGACAATATGTCATAAATGACTATACAGATTTATACTACACTATAAACTTATTTATTTATGTAAACTCAAGTCAAAGAAAAGTTGAAGAGGAAGAAGAAAATAATTTGTTTGATTTATTATCGGCTTCACCTCAACATCTACATGTCAACTACTGTTTGTTTGTTTTTTTACTTCTGCTTACAGAACCAGGCCTATGAGTTTGAATATGGAGCCATGTATGGCTGGACCCTGTGTGTGTTCACTGTCATTATGGCTTACAGCATCATCTGTCCTATTATTACACCTTTTGGTGAGTAGTTATGAGGCCCATACAAAACCATGTGCTCACACACACTCAATAAATCATCAGTTGATGTATTTCTCTTTATTACTTCACTCTGTCAGCCTTTACCAGAGACCTGAACATTCGTCAAACTTCTATACATACAACATATTTCCAGTCACTGCCATGGTGAAGTTTTTAAAGAGTGTCTTGTGTGTCTACAGGCCTCCTGTACATGCTGCTGAAGTGTCTGGTGGACAAACACAACCTGTATTTTGCCTATCTGCCAACTCGCCTGGACCACCAGGTCCACCTCGGAGCGGTCAATCAAGCTCTGTCCGCACCCATCATCTGCCTAATATGGCTGTACTTCTTTTCTGTCCTCAAAACAGGTTAGAAACAAGCGTGAGCTCAACCTGGAAAAAGTTAACATGAGCAAAGTGACCCGAGATTCACTAACGACAATTAAGCGCTTAATCAAAGCTAGTGATGCTGTATCATGCCTATAATATTGGTTAAGATTTTCAAGTAAACTGAGACAGAATGTTTCCACCTTTTAATATGTAATTATATTACACTACATGTGTGTTGTTTCAGGTTTCGTGACTCCTACGTCTCTATTCACACTGGTGGTCCTGTGCATGACCATCTTCATATGCGTCGGCTACACCTGCTTTGGCCATTTCAAGTACCTGAGTCCGCACAACTATGAGGTGAGCGTTTTGTGCTTTGCTGTGTGTGCACATGCTGTCATTTCTTTGTCACCCTTCACACCGAGTCCTTGTACTGTTTGTGTTCTTTGCAGGTGAAAGAGGAGGATACAGAAGAGGGAGTGGAAGAAAACACCATGGTACTGTATTTGTTCCATAGTCTAGAGCAGGAAGAAAGATCAAACATGTTGAGGACAAACCTGTTCTAAGTAAACTCACCTGAACAATGCTGTAAAGTGTATCACCCTATTTGTCATCCTCATAGTTTGTTATTCATTAACAAACTAAAATATCAGAGCTTTTAAAAGAGAATTATGTCAGCACAACAGATTACGTGATTAAAAACTAGAAATATTTGAAAGTGAAGAATATCAGCTCAGTGTTTTCATCCTTGTTTACTGAACAGCATGTTAAAGAGCTGTTTATGGCGAGCTGTTCTTGCAGTGAACTTTGGTTGCCAGTCATTCTCGGAGGCCAAGCTCATTTTGAAAGCGTCTTTGTTTGCCTCATAAATTTTCAGGATCTTTCACATTCTTTGCGTCAAAGTCAGATTTTGGGCTTAACATAGTGTTGCATCACACACACCAAGGAGGATAAAAGAATACACAAAACATATAAATACTGAGAAACATCCTTTAGTGTTTTGAAGCACTCATCTGTTTTTTATTATGTAATTACAGGTCTACCTTCCCAGAGTGCTTAATTCCAAATCACCTGCCAGCCCCCCAGATGGGTCTAAGCTTCAGCAGTCTTACGGCTCAACAGAGGCCAGCGCGGCCTGCAGCCCAGTGGAAGAAAGCATGTCAGACGACTGAATCAGTGTATTTCAACACTGAATATGAACTCTGGAGGCAGGATCCTCATGACTCCTGATTGTAAATCTGCTTATTTCACAATGATACCAGTGTTGAAGTCAGAGTTTAAATTCAGCTCCATCCTACTGCTCAGTCAGACACACCCTGTCCCACTGAGAGAAAACCTCCAGATGGTACAAGAGAAGAAGGTGCAATAGATTCCAAAGACCACAGCTGAATTTTATATTCAGATCATTATTTGCACTTGATCAGCATAGCACACACGTCCATAAGACACCCGCTTAGTCTTTTGTTTTAACTGTATCGTCATAAAGCACACTTACTCGTTGCATTTTTCTGTATGAGGCCTCTCTGATAATGACCAATTCACCAAGGAACGTTTCCCCAAAACCTGCCGTTTCAGACAAGCCATATGTTTTATGAAAAAATACTGGAACTGATTCCTTGCACATGCCAAAGCTAATTATGCAAGTATTACCAGAAAAAGATAATCAAGTCAGCACCTGATGCCAAAAAGATTGACAAGCACAGTTTGTCCATTTTAGTTTTTCCATGGCACCATATCGAAGGACAACACCTGCCAAGGGAGTAACTTATTGCCTAATAATCATTTTTATATTAAAAGAGGTCTTCTTGTGTTAACTAATAAGAACTTAATATTACTTTTGTAATTAGATGAAAGAACAAACATTTGTATCAGTATTTCAGGGGTTTTGCAACCAAAAATATCATGGTTAGAGCCATGGTTACTGGTTTTATGGTTACTTTTATGGGTTGTATTTTTACATGTACTGTAAAGTTATGTATCTGAAGCTTGTTTTAAAGGTGCCTTAACCAGCTAAACTTGTAGCTGTTCAGTGGCTTGTAATATGTGTTGAATGTAGACATAAATTGTCTGCACATTGCATATGTTTTCTGCCTTAGCTTTGTATGTGGTGACATAAATTTCAATATTAAACAATCTCATGCAATTGTAAAACGCAGAGACTGTGGTGAGTGTGTGTCGTCATTAGGGGGCACTGTTGAGCTGCAGTGGGGGAAGCTTAACCTCTTAAATATTCATACAGCAGTGACAAAGGACAACTGCACAGTGTTGCATTGAGGAGTTCTAACTTATTCTGACATTGGTATCAGCCAGTTTACTGGGCGACAATTCCAGCTGCTCCACCTCCTCACCTGATCTTTCTCTATTGTCTCCCTTTCTGTTCCCTTTTATTTTTACTCTCTGTTTCCCCTTTCTCCACAGTACCTGCCTCTGCTGAGAAAGACCCCTTTTGTCATTGGAGGGATTTTAACGTGCTGTTGTGATTAACACAGTTGTTAAATATACGTAATGAAGTGCTAAGCTGAATACATATGTAGGTTATTAGCTAGGGTAAATAGAGGGCTTTGGACTATTGGACAAGGATCACTGTACACTAATGGAGCCTCACGGTAGTTCTTTAAATGAAGAACAAAAATCAGGAACAGTAGCTACTCAAGTGGGTCTTAACAGCTTAACACACTTAAAGATGTCTGTATTTTCACTTACAAGAAACTTTCAACCCATCACACCAGCTGCTGCTAATAACTGCATATTTAGTCAGTCAGTGGTCACAAAGTTTACAAAGAAACTTTGAAAAACAGTTATAACTTTTTTTTTTTTTAATGGGGATATAAATTTTGTAAGACCTGAGTGCACAAAGGTTATTGACTGCGCTTTACCCCTAATGTCGGACAAAGATTGAGCATTACAAAACAATCTCTCACTTGTTTACTCTTTCTCAAGTATTATTTCATTGTGTGTGTGTGTGTGGGTGTGTGTGTGTGTGTGTGATTAAGCAATAAAGACTGCTCTCAGTGGTGAATGATCTCCAGTATGCTGAAATGGATAATAAAACCCACAATATAGCCTGGTTTTTGATGAAAATCTAATAATCACACAAACATACACTGCATGACTCCCATGCAAAGAGACTTGGAGACAAATTTAAACAGACATACTTCAACAAAGTCACATGAGAAAGCTGTGCAGGGTCAGGATGCGGGGGCACTAATAACTTGCAGATATTCTCATGTGGCGCCAAGCTGGGAAAGAGATGAGTGTTTGATATTAGACACCTGAAGTACTGTCTGTGTATTGGTGTGCTGTGTGTATGAAATGTGTGTTAAATGCACTTGCTGCTTGAGAGGACTGTCTTCTGCGAGCTCAGTAGAGCAGGAGTAATGTGGATGTTAAGGCTGCAGGAGCCTGGGAAGCAGCTAAATCCAGCAGCAGCAGCCAAAACTACAGTGTACAGCTTTCCAACAACCACACACCAAAATTTGACCTAATGTTAAACACACCACAAACTCCCTGGCTCAGTTTCGGCCCACGTGGTTCTGGGCTGCTAGTAATGGGTGTGTGAAAGTCTGAACTGAAGTTTGATCCAATTACATGCAAACTGGGAGCGGTTTGTAGCATCTCATGTTCAAACAGCTCACACAGACATATTTGTGATTAGTGTTACAGAAATGGTACAATGCTCAACCTTTGATCGCCTAATTCCTCTAATTCTGATACTTAAAGGGATGAAAAAAAAGATCAAATCAAAATAGTTTACCTGACCTTAAGTTCTTCAAGGTCCAGAAATGCTGAATCCTACATTTCCCATAATGCAACTCAATAGCATCTGTTCTTTCTTACTGCCTGGCAAGTGTCCAAAACATCATCAGGGTTTTCTAAGACTAATCTCAATCAATCAATCAATATTGGTATTTGAAAGTTACAAAGATCAGATATTCATTTTTTACTTGAACACATAACATGGAAAGTATAATTTACTTTTGTGTGATGACTCTTGATTTGACAGGTCTGTCATTTTCTAATTTGCTAATAATTTCCAAGAAGGAAAATAAAACTATGTCATTTGGTTCAAATTATAGGGGATGTCTCTGCCAGAGAAGCTCCATGTAAAAGCGAGCAGATACTAAATCATAATTAATTTATTATTTGAATTTGAATTGAATATGAAGTGTTGAATTGTCTGCTTGTCTGTACACAAATTCCACTTGTTGCATGTTCAGCTGGCTTGTTTTACACCAAAAGTAACTCTCAATGTCGTTAATTTGCCTGTAATTTGTACCAAATTATGTAGTATGAGGAAATGAGCTAGCTTAGCTTATACAGTGGCTGTCAAACCACCAGCATTTTTACTCTTTGATTTTTGCACAGATCAAACAAACAATTTGCTAGCTTTAGAGGAGCTAGTCAGATGGATTTTGTTACTGTCAAACAGAATCAGGCTGTTTCCCCCCTGCTTCCAGTGTTTGTGCTACGCTAAGCTAAGTGGCTGCTGTCAGCAGCTTCATATATAACTTACAGACACAAGAGTGGCCTCAATCTTATTATCTAACTCTCTCAAGAAAGCAAATAAGCGTGTTTCCAATTATGTCAAACTATTCCTTTACAGAATTGTGACCAAGCTATGTAAACTGGAAATATTAGAGTTGACAACATGTCAATTCACTGCAGTGCACAAAAGATTTCTACATTCTCAAACAACAATCTCAAATCTCTCTTCTGTGGTGGAATTTCTTGTTACTTATTGACTGACATATACACTGAAACTGACAAATCAGAAACAATGTGTTAGTCTAGATAATTTATCCATATATTTGTCTATTTCTAATCTAATCTGAACTAGAAGGCAGTGTGGATACTAAACAGGTTTAGAAGAGTGTTAAGGTGAAATAATAACCTATGAAATTTGAGAAAAACGAATTAAACTTATTGATGATAGTAATTATTGGTTTTAAACAGTTTGGTGGCACCTCGGGTCAAATGAAACAGCAGCGGTTTAGCGTGTAAGGCATTACTAGTTTATACAACATGCCCTTCTCTGGATCAAAATATTTATCCAGTGTTAATCCAAAACCTTTCTGACTGTGTTTAGGTGTGCAACCCACTGAACTCAGTGCCCTTAATGCGTTCTTGGTATTATTGTCGTCTGTGCTTTTGTATATCACAGACACTATTATTTAGTCACTTGAATCCCTCTCTCTCAGTATTCACTTGATTCTGCACTCCCAGGCCACTGAACTTAAGAAAGAGCTGCTGTGTTAGTGTGTGTGTGTGTATCAAACTTGAATTAAACCCATTTAGGGTTCTGAGGTTTTGGGGGTCAGGTTTCCTTCATGTCACCACCAAGATCGATGGATGTGACCTCTGACTGCCCTAATTTGTATATAAACATGGCTCTGGCCAATCACAGCATCGCGTGGGATGGTGCCAACCAATGAGAGCGTCTGGCAGTATCGTGCTCTGTGGCACTCCCATCTTTTGTCCGTCAGGATTAGTGCCGTGGCAACGCTGGTCGCCTGGGAGGTGAGTTTCCCAGAGCAGCAGGACCAGGACAGAAACACACCGCTTCATTCCAAGTATTACTTCCTTCCCGGCCAATTGGGAAACAGAAGTGGAGTGGTGTGTCTGTGTGTGTCACTCTATGGCTTCCAACTCCAAAACTTCCACCCAGACTGCCAACTCTAATGAGGTGCCACCCTGAGCCACAAGCTCAAAGTGTGTTTGTCTGTGTGTGTGAGTGGGTGGGTTGGTGAGGGGCTGTCCTTATGTGCTCTCTTCTGTGTGGAGTACTCAGTAGAAAAGTCACCCCACTATCCCTCCCTTTTCTGTTGGTGGACTACATTAGCCAGAAGGGCGGAGGAACGGACAGCTGAAATCACCGCTGCCGATGAAGCATGTGACTCCAGACCGAGGCCCTTTTGTTTGGACAATTGCAGCCAACACACAGAGCCCTGTAAATGCAGTCTGTCATGGGAATAGGCAAGCATGGGAATGAATGGACATTAGGACTAATTTAAACCTGCTTTGGTGTTCTTGAGAGAAATGGTTCTTCCCATTTCATGAAATGAAACCACATTTTTGATACTACTTATAATCAACATTTTATCTGCAATAGCCAATCAAAATATTCACTTTCACTTTAATTACCTCTTTAGATAGTAGTTTTCATTGTTAGCGGCGGAGTCCGCCACTCTTGTGTTGTTGTATAAATTGCCTTTGCATGCTCAAGGATTTCTCAAGAAGCGACAAGGAAGCCACATTTCCTACTTGCTGCTGCTTCAAATTGAATTGGCTGGTTGAACGCAGCTGCAGTAGAAAATGTAACTTTATACAACTGATACACTGAGTGAGTAGTAAACAGTGAGGCTGATGTCAAACAAATTACAAATTACAAATAATAACCCTGAAATACACACACGGCTCATTTCACCTGTGCATGTAGGGTTAAAGAAAATGGGGAAAATGCCAAATAAATATCAAAAACATCGTTTGACTTCATGAATGTTATACAGGTTTTAACTTGAAGTGTTGAGGACATGAGGTTAAGAATAAGACAAGGAGCATGAATGATGAGGTTCTGTTTTTGTACAGTATGGCACAAATCCACACAGTGGAAGCCAACACTGTCAAGCAAGGTGACCCAAAATAGGATCACCAAGTACAAGATTAGCCCAACACTGGCAGACTGTCTGAAATCATTTGATGGACAGTATCCAATCATGTTTTACTAAGTGTAACTTAAGCCGACTTCACACTGCTCATGTATGCTTATACTGGCTAAGACTGCTGGGTCTGAGCCAGGATAAATCAAACAACCAATGTTCATTTAGTGATTTGCTCCAAACACTGCCCAGAAGAACCAATGATTTCCATCACACTCAGTGTCCGTATATTCAGTACAGACCAGAGTTCAGACAGTTACATCACTACTGTTAGCAACTGGTAATGAATAACAATACTTGTGAAAAAATAAAAGGACAACTGAGAAAGGTTTTGGCAGTTTGAGTACATTAACATCTTGATAAAATGCAGGTTCATGGAGATAGAAGAGGATTCACCTTTGGACTTTGGAGCAGGTGTAAGATAAAAACTCTCTGTTTGAATCTGATGATTGAAATTTGTGAATGAAAGGAGCTTTCAACAGCAAGGGAAAGAGAAAATGAATGAAATACTGGAAATTTATGAATGAAAGACAATCTCACCAGTAAGAAGGGGTAGAAAGCAAACCGATACGTCACACTCATAGTTACCAAAGTTTGGCAATACTTTTCCACAAACACCTGACCTCTTTAAATGTTATCGCTAAAAATCTCCAAAAAATCTCCCTCTTTGCCATACAGGGATTTATTCAAGTCACGATAAAATAATAAATCAATAAAACCTCTTTGCTACGTCACCTTTGAAAAGCAAATAGAATTGGCTGTGAAATACAGATAAAACAACCAACTGCAAATATTCAACACATTGACAAAATCACACAGCACACACTGACACATACCCCCTTCTTTCTCCTCCTCCCCCATGCTAGATTACATTTCAGCTATTTCAATTGCAGGCCGGTTCACTTCTATAACCTCAACCCTAAAACAGACACACACACTCACACTGCACCCGTTGTCCTTTCGTTTTCCGGCTCTAAATCCTATTCATGAAACTGCAATAAGCCAAAAGGAAGATAGACTGTCGCACACTGTGAGTGTATGTCACGAGCCAGTCAGTTACCTTGAATTATGGCCATGGGAGAACTTACTAAATTTACCTCCACAATATCTCATCTCTAATTACACAGGTATGTTGTTTGTTACCTACTCTGAAGAATAGAAACACTCAGAGAAAAACACACAGTGATTGTGTGTACACAGCAAAAGCACCCTAAGATGATTTCCTAGCACTATTCACGCCTATTCCCATGTGCCATGCAAGCATGTTTGAGGGAACTAAGCATGCATCCTGCCAGCTGTGCAAAGGGCTTAACCGATTTTGTCTGCCAGACACTTTTTTTCTCTGGCAGTTCAACCAGTTTTCTGGTATAAAAAAGCCACAAGATGATTCCACAAACTGCATCACATACTCTAATAAACACATAGTGTATGTGTAAGGAAAGCTCAGGAAAATATATGCCTATCTTTGCTCCGCTTTCTCTGACACTGTACAGTACATGTTGGCTCTATATGGTTCTCAACGCGTTTTATCGAAGAATGCAACATAAACACTAAAGCAACATAATTAAGGACAGCAAAATATGAACAGATTAATAATTTAAAAAGCAACAAGCAAGCATTCCCATTGTATGTTCACAATTGCACTACAGTTAGTTACAATACAACCCAACACAACAAGGCATAATGACAGTGACTGTGGTAGAGCAAATTTCCATGTAGGTTTTTACCTTTAATGTGAAAAATCCATTTTAGGATGAAGGTAATATACTGTGCTGTATTATGTGTTGAGTGCTTTGCGTGTGCTTTCATAGAAGACATTTGCCTTATCATAGTGGGACATTAATTATGGCTGCACTATCTAAAACCATTTGATGGACAGTATCCAATCATGTTTTTCTGTGTGTATAACATAAGCCAACTTCACACTGCTTATACTGGCTAAAACTGCTGGATCTGAGCCAGATCAAGCCCTTCAGAGAATACCTTCTCTCCTAGCACTACAAGACAAATCTACTCCCTAAGAATTGTCACAAGCACTTATTGCTGCACTAATGCTTCCCATCGCACTATACCTTGATTGTTCCCTTCTCTGTAAGTCGCTTTGGATAAAAGCGTCTGCTAAATGACTAAATGTAAATGTAAATAATAAATCAAACAATTAATTAATGATGGCTGCATTCCATTCAGGTGTTCCCTGCTTTCAATGCATTAACTAGTATGTATCCTCACTGTTGCAGCTCTCTGGGACACTTAAATGGAATGAAGCCATCTTTAATGCTATTACCTACACCAACACTGTTTTAATGGCTGTTGTGTACCATAAAAAGATACATTGTCCTGAGGTTGGTTTCTGTTATTGCCAGGCAATATCAAGATATTGTGATATTTTAGCTGTCATCATCTTTTCACAGCAGCCATTTTGACATGAAATAGTAGGGTCAACACAGGTTTTGCCACATTATATTAATGAAGGGAAACAGAGTCAGGATGCTGCTGTAGTGCATGTTGGCTCTCTGCTGCAATAAATGGAACTGAACCTTAATCAGTATCATTGGAAACATCTGTGTTATCCCTACTATTTCATGTCAAAATGGCCACTGTGACTTTGCCGACTGTTGTAGCTAAGTGAAATGAATATTGTGTGTTTGTACCTAACCACCAGCAGTCTATGGGATGAGACTGAAAGCTGTGATTACTTTCTCTCCAAGCGACAAATTAAACTAAATACAGCCGTATTTATGCAGTCTGTCTGCTTCACCATTCAGGCGCGCGGACACACACACACACACACACTTGAAAAGATTGTCCATTACGTCAGACCAGAATCGCCGCGCGTGGTCTGGTTTGTATAAACACCATGAGCAAACACACCCTAAATGGGACGTTAACAATTTTGTTTTGTTTCTGTTTTGACAGTGATGTTTAGTGGCGGCACGATACATAAAAAAAGAAGAAGAAAGAAATAAGGAAAATAGCAAGTTTAAAAGAAATGGAGGGTTGCTATGACAACCAGCGCAACATGGTTTGTTGTCATTAGCAACCAAACTGGCGTTCGGACCTGAAGGCTTTGGTTAGCTGTTATGCTAGCTAGCAAGTAGTTTAAAACGCCCAATAACGTCGACGTAGCCCACATAATATCTACCTTAAAGTGATTTATTACACGAATAATGGACTCCAGTGCGTTATCTTACTCTCTGGAGTTTGTTGCCGGTAGTGGACATACTTTAAATGTTGAACAAAAAACCGCTCTGCAGACTTCCTTACTGATCCTGAAGAAAAACTACAAGTTCAACCGAGTGTTGTTCTGGGGCAAAATACTGGGACTAAAGGAGGATTATTTCATCGCTCAAGGAAGAGGAGAAGATGAGATGCAGGATAAAAAGAACCTTTACAGGTAAGATAGCTTCAACTGAGATACTTTGTCTACCTTTAACAGTGTGAAATAGCTACCTGTCTGCGTGTCATCTCCAGCTTCAACTGCATGGACTGGTTCCTGCTCCCCCCTGTCACAGACTCTATGATGGAGGAAGTGTCCGCTGGTGCAAAGGGTCGCTTCATAGGAGACCCCTCGTATGTGTATGAGTTCCACAGGCGAGGAGAGGCGGATGAAGAGGACGTAGTGGTAAGTATGATCAATACTGTGTAGCTGTAAATTGAGCAGTGAAAATACTGAGCTGCCACATAAAACTCAAGACCATGTGATTCCAAGTTACATGACCATTTGTTATTGTGATGCTGCATTAGAGCAAGACAATGTGCTAAACTGTCTAAATATAATCCACCCATCTACTGTTATCCAAAGGAAAATATTCTCGCAAAGCATTATGCAAAAAAACTATGACTAAAGGCAAAATACGGATGGATGTGGGACCTAAATTAAACATACAGTAAATAAAGTAAAAACAAAACTGCAGAAGAGACAATGTCATACTTTTACTTGAGGATTACGTCATCTCAAGTCAGCTGTCTCCACAAACAAGAAAAATTGAGCTGAACCTTTACAGTGACTTATTTTTTCTGGCTGATAACAACACTATTTGTACAGTCATGAAATTCCAGCTTAGTGATGGACTGTTCTTGGTTTTAGACCAAAGTCAACGAGGAGAGCAGACTGGCAGTGACAGTTCATCAGATCGATAAAGAAGCGTCTGTGATACCACGTGGCGCCTTCGTCAAGAGTCCACATGGCCTTGTTCAGATCAACCGCAGCTTTGGTGGTAAATATGTATCACTTTGCCACACAGTGTGTGTGACTGTCTCATTTGCTGCTGCATGTGAATGATCCTGAAGTGTTTCAAAAAGCATGGTTCAAATGTGGTGTTTATTTGAATTGGACAGATATGATACATATCCATGTCTGTGTGTATTTTGACATCATTGCGGCGACACAGTTTATAACATGCCAATGTGCATTGCTCCTCAGGTCTGTCTCACTCAGAAGCAGGGAAGCTTGACAACTACCTTCACTTCAGTGAACCAAAGAAGCTGAAGAAGAAATCCATCTTGGAAATGGGTGATCTAAACCCAGCTATTGACTTCCTGGATGAACTAAGTGATGACATTCCTAAAGGTGAAACCACAGTTCAGTCAACGTCACATTATAATGTGTCAGCAGTCATTTTATAATATAAACAGGATAAACACATCTGCAGCTCTAAGAGGTTTTGTAAAGAAAACTACAGTCATCCTATGATCTGGCCTTTGTAGCATAAGTGGAACTACATTAGGCTTTTCTTATTTACTGTATTCCAATTCCGAAACTACGTTAGAACTAAATGAGGTGTCATTTTAGCAAGAAACATTACGCTGATTCAACTGACTGAAAGTCAAAGGGGGTTTCTTCCAAGTGAACCAACTGAATCATGTTGACAGTAAAATGATTCATGATTCATTGAAACGCCTGATGTCATTCTACCTGCCACTGGTTATAGGTTTTCTGGGAATATGGTGGGAAGTTCCCCTTTAACTTAGCCCATCATTGAGTTTTTGCATCAGAAATATCTGGGGTCTTGAATTCAGGGTTCCAGGACATAGTGAGTGTAGCTGAAGTGAGGCTCTGGACATGCAAGAGTATGTGTGTGAAAGAAAGAAAAAAAAAATGTTTAGCGCCAATGACCAAACATGCAACAGATGTCTCATTGAAGAGGGCTTCCACATGTGTATATGTTTGTGTGTGTCCTTTGAGTTGTTACGGATGTCAGCAGTGTCATCACTACAGCAGACGTTACACAGCTGTCTCAGTGCCACACTTGCTGCAGACAATCTCACAGTACATAGCATGCGTTTGCTGAAAAGGAGAAAGACTTCTTTGGGGGAAATGTTGTATGATGAATGTCCACAAAAAGACAGGTGCTTTCCCCAGAGACCCTATGTTGGACTCCCCCCTCTTTTCCACAACAATCTTGCAAACTGTTTCCACCTTCTGATTTATGGCTTTTAGTTATCCTCTTTTAACTGTATGCTTATAACCTGAACAGCACATGTTGCATATTACGCACCAAACTTCGCATCCTCTCCCTTTTTTTCAGATTAATCAATCAACCCGGTTTTATGTTTGCATAGCAGCAGATCCACTTCTTGTTCTTGAGTTCATAGTTACAGCAAAACAAGTTAGACTGCAGATATTAAGAGCACAAACCCTTAATTTATTGGGAGTATTCTTTGGCTGCGTTGAGCATTTGAAGAGCATAATCTTCTTGGACTGAAAGGAAAGATTACAGCAGCCTATTTCAATTCAGCTCAACGGCGCAGTCAGAGAACATGACGTGGCAGTCTGCTGCATTTATCATCAACTGTAAACAAAAAGTATTCTTTGTTTGTGCGTAGGATCATGGAGTCTCCAGTTTGAATGTGCAAGCAACGTGTGCGTGCTTCGCAGCCTGTTGTGGCTCGGCCTGACCTCCTACCATGTTCCAATGACGGCACAGCATGGATACATCTATATCGGTAATGGGATCAAGAATTTGGATCTTCCCTTCATGCTATAAAGAGACATCTTACACCTATATCAATCTACAAATCCCTGATGTTCCTCTGTTGTTCACATATACCTGTAAGATGTATTAAATGTAAAATATTGCAAGACTTTTTGTTAAAAGAAATAAACTAAAGCAGTTCAGTTTAGTAGTTTTTGTTCGTTTTCGTGCATAGAAGCCATTCCTATACAATAAACACATTTTATTTGCACATCTGCGTTATGTATACACAGTCAACATACCACCTACTTTGAAACTGTTACACTGACCCAGCTGATGCTCACATTAAGTTGTCAGAGAGTTCACTTCAAGGGCTTATTGAAAAACAACAAAGACAGAATGGATTGGTACTGGGTGGGGCTGAGCATGATTCACTAAAGTGTGACGCAGCTTAATAAACAAAAGGTTTTATAAATACAGATGGATGAAGCTTTTAGGCCTTTTCCCAGGGCAGGAGGACAAGTCAATCCACTTGGAACTGCACCCCTTGGATAAAAAAAAAAAAAGGGCCCACCCACTCTCGTCCAGTTGTTGTAGCGATTCGTCAGGCTTTCTGTCCTTCAGTGTTTTAAGTAAAGGGGCTTGACGCCGTAACGCACATTGTTCCTGAGTGCTGGGTGACCAACAGCCATGCGTTTCTTACACCACTTTAGTCCAGTTTTATAGATGGGTTTCACTGAGTCAATGGACCAGCGGGTCAGGTATCTGTACAATAAACAGCAGATGTAGATGACACAGTTATTACTGGCTTCATTTGCACTGGGAAAACACAAACACAAGTAGACACACATCCATACATTACCTGTTAAGTTGGGGCTTGGGCTTCTTTGGGACATGGCCCTCTGGAAGTTTGGGTTTGTGGTCAGGCAGCAGACCTTGAACATAAAGTTATTAAACAAATGTTATGTTTATGTACTTAATTTAAAGACAATCAAAACAGAAGGAAATTTAAAGGATTCTACTGATGCAACAAAACAGATTAAAATGTATATTCAACCATTAGAAATGTAACAAACTCTAAACAACCCAATTAAATCAGCTGAAAGGAAATTGTCAGCAAATCTGATAAATGAGTTTATGCCAAACCTTTGCTGATTCTAACTTCTCAAATGTGATGATTAGTTACATTTCTGCCTCAATACCTTTGTCTGTAATAAATGTTATTTTGAGATTTTTGGCTCAGCTGGTACAACTTCTCACCATCTTGACAGCACTGGATTCAATATCCAGTTAATAAGTGGTCGAGGGTAATTTGAGTTTGGAGTGCATGAAGATTTAAATACGCAAACAAACAAGGGGCAGGCAGCAACACTGACCTGCTCTGTGGGCCATCTGCACACAGATGGCAATCTTGCGATGCTCCTCTGGACAGAGACCAGTGATTCTCCTTGGCAACATCCCTCCATCTGACCTGATGAACTGACTGAGCAACAAGACATCCTGGACGGGGTTTTAACCAAAAATGAGAAAAAAAATCAGCCACATTAAATACACTTTCCATTATGTCTGATTTGGTCATTACATGCCTGTGGATGCATTTACCGTGTAGTTGTATTTGTGCTGCAGGTTCCATCTATAGATAGGACACTTGGCTGCAGGGTTTGGAGGCTGTGGTCCTGCTGGAATGTCCAATATTTGTCCTTCAACCTGGCAGATGATTAATATGACTACTGTTATAATAATGGTAGGTTCTTTGTCAGGGTTAACTGAATATTTCCATGTGCAGAAAAAGAAAATCTTTTTATATAACAAGCAGGTCAAAATAATATAAATAATAATCCCTTGTTGCATCTCCTCACATCTAACAGAGCCACTACTTTAGAAAACAAGGTGAAACTTCAAACCTCTGTGTTGCTCTCATGGTTGCAATGACCCTAAACTGACAACACTTTTTCAGACTAAGAAAAACTATACTGCTATATAGATAAAAAATTATACTTAAGATGCATGCAGACAGTGCAAAGCATGTTTTTGTTATATAATGTATTCCACATGAATTTATACCTGATACTCATATCCTTTACGACAGAAAAGTTGTTTCTGTAATACATAAACGATTCTTTCGATGGATGATGGATCACTGTTGAATTTTCTGTTTTGCACAGTGTTTCTTTTTCCATGTAAACATCCACATTCACTAATAACTTATTACTCCTATTACATAAAGCTACATCACAGCCTGGTTTTACATACCGTTGTTGTTTTATCCTCTCGCTTCTCCACCACTGTAAAAACAGACATTACATGATGTTAGGTCTCAATCATAAATATATTTCTTTACTGCCTTACTAGTATTTGAAAGATATTTAAAGTGATTATGTTGCCAAATGATACAACCATGAGTTACAATTAGTTTGAGAGTCAGTAAATTACGAGCTTTAGTCTCCACAGTTAACAACAAATGGTACTTGCTGTTTACACAGTGATGTTGACTCAAAGTGTGGTTAGATGAGGCTACAATTAGTCACTTTTATTAAATGCCACATATATACATACATAAAATCAAAAATTACACTCTGCACAAAAGAGTAGAAATATCATTTCCAGAGCATGTCAGGAGCAGGATGAATAAAAAAGAAAGACACCATCTCTGGTGTGGCATACTTATTTAGTGTGTGTGTATTTTAATTTGCCATTTCGACATGAAATAGTAGGTAAACACAGGTGTTACCAATGATACTAATTAAGGTCTCGTTCCATTCAGGTCAAACAGAGTCTGGGTGCTGCTGTGGTGCAGGTTGGCTCACTGGAAAGTCTCTGCTGCAATAAATGGAACTGAACCGTAATTATAAACTATCACTGCTAACACCTGTGTTCACTTATTCTTTCATGTCAACATGGCTGCTGTGAAAAAGGTCTATTTTTACTAAATGAGAGTTTACAGAGGTCTGTGGACACATGGCTTCTCACTAATGACATGTCACCGCTTCTGACAAACAGCTATTTACTGAAATTAATGTTTCTTTTCACATTTGTTGTTACATCTGTGAACAAGGTGAGACAGTATTCCCTGGG
The DNA here is from genome assembly GCA_033000465.1 of Sciaenops ocellatus. Taxonomy (NCBI): domain Eukaryota; kingdom Metazoa; phylum Chordata; class Actinopteri; family Sciaenidae; genus Sciaenops; species Sciaenops ocellatus. The sequence continues at coordinate 11,306,187 of CP136886.1, forward strand.
ATATACATGGTGCACGAAGGTCTTCATGACTGAGGAGCCTCTAATCACTGTCAGGCACGTTAGCATGCCAGCTAGGTAACGTTAGCTCTCCTACCAGAGCTGTTAACGTTTGCAGACAAATCTCACCTTGGCGGAGCCCTCGGCTCTGAATGGTTAAAGCCGACAGCTGGGGGGCATTTATCCTCTGCTTCACGTTGGAACCCGTGGCACCTAATTTTAAACCCGCAAATGAGGTCCAAACAGACCTCAACATACTACGGGTTGCCATGTTTTACTTCTTGACCTTCCCCTTCGTCTCTTCCCGTCTCGCGTAATCTCGCGAGAACGAAAAGAGAGACTCCTCCGGTGAAGCCCTCTTATTACATCGACGGTGGTAAAGACCAATTCCAACAGAAACAAAGTAGGTTACACAAGTAAATAAATGAACTTAGATAGCCCTCATGTCCGTGAATGATCCTTGTTTGTGTTTAATGAACGAGCTTGATAAGAATTGTTGCATGGCCAAGAGGAAATTCTTTGAGTTCAGATAAATGCTCGGCTTTATGATCATTTATCAAACGCTTTGCCTCAAAGGACAAACATGTTATGAGCCAAGATCTAAATCTAACTCATCAATGAATCACAAAACAAATTGCAGCATAGTATGGAACTAAACACGAGGGGGGAAAGCAATGAAGACATGGCATGTTGAAAAGTCTCTAGATTAAGGAAAAAGGTGACATCCTGATCACAGAACTAAAGAGATTCTTTAAAAGCCCACAGAGGAATCTGTGTAAAACTAAAATGTATTTGTCTACAAGGGAGATTTAAAACTAACATGCCAGTGCAGGGGAAAATAAATCCTGCAGTCTATATGATAAACTGCAGCATGTATCTTTGGCTCCTACAGATTAATCCTTGTTTTGCTTTTGTTTAGATGCTCAGAGTTCATGACAACGGTTCACTGTTCATACCTCTATTCATACCCGCTCATCAGATGAAAGTATGAGAGGCACCTAGAGGAGCAGTGTAGGAACATGCCAAACTTTTGTTGCAGAGTAGAAGATACAGGTAGATCCTTCATGCCCAGATAAAGAGACTCTGAGAAGATAAGGGGTTTGATGTTTGATAGTGTTATCATGAGAACACTATGCTATTGTCTAGTTGTCATGTTTTTGTTTACTTCATTGCAGGATTTATCGCATGACTTCATCTGTTTTCAAAAAGAAAGCTTTTAGAAAGCCACGGCAGGCTGCAGCAACAGAAAAGCCCTTACTACAGTAAACTGCATTTACAGAATGTAATAGTGCAAATTAGAGCTGTATGATACACTGAAGCATAGCTACCATGAAACATAACCTCCTTTTCCAGGAGCTCCTACAATTGTCAAGTAAAGATTATTACATTTTGTCCTCACAGGAGGTAACATTCTCTTTATTAATAAACCCTTTGTGCACAGTCATATAAATGTAAAGTTTCCTCTACCTAAAGAGATCAAAATAACAAAAAATGACAAATTGATGATAGAAAGTAGATCCGGTTATGAGGCGTTCTTGAAAGTAAAGGTACCCTGTGGAGTTTTTGACCACTAGTAGTGCTGTTGGCTACTGTTTTGTTTGTATATTCCATGTGCTCAATGATGCATGAGAATGAGTGCAAGTGCACAGAAGTTGCAATACACATTCTTGCCAACATATTCCACAACACTTGGTGTTTCTAACACATGAAGCAACACCAACAAAGGCAAGGAAAGAAGACAGTAAACACAGAGGTCAACAATTCACGAGTTTAAGTACTTAAAACCAGCTTGCAAATGTCTTATGAGGAAGGAAATGCACTCAGCATTTGTTAGGGGGATAAGTGTCCATGTGATGTGTTTGTAGATGGAAACACTTAATGGAAACAGAAACTTTTGTTTGTTCACAAGAAGTTTTCAGAATCAATTTTTTTGGAAATGTGTTTTTGATATAGCACTTCTTAGCTGTTTAGGTACTTCGTAACTTTGTTTTGTGCTATATAAATAAAGTTTATTATTATTACTTTCAGAAATTGAATGACAATAATTGTGATTTCTCAGATCTATATTATTGATGGCCACATAAAGTGAAGACTTCAACAACTGCAATAATGTAGAGAACAAATTTAATGTGACACAACTCTGCAAGCACCATCTTGTGCAGTTGAGCCAGAACTTAACATCTCTTCAACAGTTGTTTCAGCATGGATAATTATGAATGCAGCTTAGTGAATACAAGTAGGACACATCAGGAGCATGTTCACCATCATGGCTGTTTGGTTCCATGGTCAAAAATGTGAACAATTTCTCAAATGCCATCTAAACTGTGAAGTCCAAAAGAGCTGCACACTGAGATGCAAATGGACGTCTGTGTTCATCTTGTCTGTGGAGCAGAGAGTAGATAGATAGAGATTACCATCACCCTGCCGCCTCAAAGGAAGCATTGTCTCAGTAATCAGGTCCCTTCTTCAAGGACACTTACGCAGTCACATTCCTTGAGAGAAGCCCAAAAAATGGCATTTAAAGTGTCTGGCCACCTCCTCACAGGCTTTGATATTCAAATGAAACATGGCCCTGTACAAACAGGCGCCTCAGCTGAGGAAGAGGGGGAAGAGTAAATCAGATAGGATTTCCCTTAGATGAAAAGAGCTCGTCTGACATTTTCACAGCAAGCGCTGAGGGACACTGAAGCAATGTTGGTTCGATGTCATGGTGGGAAGTTATTGCTATGTGGAAAAGGTTAGCGTTTTCACCCCCGCTTCCCTGGATAAACTGCTAAAACGCAGCATGGAACGAACAGAAGAGCTGAGACTGGAGCGAAGATGAGTGGGCACGGTCACATCACACAAAAACAAATCCCACACCGCCGCATTCCCCATTTATTGTCACACTGGTCAGTTTGTTTTGCCTTTAGTGTTTTGGTGAAGACTGAAGGCCCCCTGGTGAAAGCTTCTGCTGAAGAGTCAAAACACACAAAAAAAAATCTACAAGAAGGTCATAGCAGCAACACCATGGGATCTGGGGAGCTGAATTTGGGGTTGTGCCTTTAATCAAAATCACCGAATTACACAATCTGACTGTTGAAGTTTTCTCTCAGTGAGAACCGAAAGTTTTTCAACAGAACGTCTCATTCCCATGCAGATGGAATGTGTGGATTTGCTGCCATCCAAATTGATGGGCACAGTCTGGTATGCAATTAAGGCATAGCTGTCACTAAGAGGCTTTCCTGGGTGATTAACTTGTAAGGGCTGTTGCATCCAAGGAAGTCAACTGAACACAATTAGCCTATTTCAAGGGAATGAGTATGGTTAAAGCCCCCCACTGCTTGTAAAATGAGGCGAGAAGGAAGAAGCTTGCCAAAGCAGACAACTGGAAAGCGAGACGTAGGTTTTATCGACCAGTGAGTGGAGCTCAAGGTTAAGAGTGACATCCAGTGTGCGTTTATTGCTCTGATGTTGGGTAAAGCTTTCTTGCAAGTGACATGAATCTTCATCCATCTAAGTATCAGCGAGCCCACCGCCCCCCCAAACCTTACCCCCACCTCATCTGTTTCTCAGCCCTCTCACTCACTTATTTGGGTGTACGTGCTAAATCGCACTAGCTTCTTCAACAAATTCACCGCTCTTTGAAGAGGCTCTTATCCGCATTTCTCCTCCGCTTGGCCCTCTGACAATGCCAGCTTCTATCCTCCTCTCACACACACATACGCACACATACTCAGCATGCCCGCAAATACACGTACGCACACAAACACATGCCCCCACTGCATCCGTCTATCTCATATACACACTATGTATGACAAGTACCCGTCAGAGTCAAGTTTCATGCATTGCCCGAGCTCCTTGGCTCTTGAGTGGCCTTCTTCAAATGTATGAAAACATTTTGTAATCTCTTTATTCTCATTGGGATGTCGTTTTTTGTCTCAGTTTGGAACTGATGCTGCACCTCCTGAGGTCCAGTCTCCTTCGGTTGACCTTTCAAAGGGTCACAACAGTGGCTAGGAACAAGGAAGTCAATTAAAGCAGAGGGGGTCTGAGCAGAATGAGAGAACTAACAACTAAAGGTCTGACCTGGAATTCTTTTCACTCCTTCTATTTTAGATGAAAGAATAATGTTTCACCTGTTGGAGCAACAGCAGAAAAATGTAACCGGTGATCCATATAGGCTCTGAGGATGTTTTAATGTGATACATGGCTGTCTCATGTTTTGCTGATTTGTGCGGCATTGCCCGCCATGGCTGCCTCTACTCTTAACTTTCTCTTTTTGCATGTTGCCATGACGCCTGCAGCGGCATTCTTACATTGAGCAGATGGTTTCCAGTCAACTGCTGTCCCCTTTGCTAAAAGGCTGTCTATGGGTGGTCATGTGACTCATGAGGCGACCACTTATATTAAGAGAACTGACACTTTTTTTCTTTGTTTGCTGGAATTTCTCCTTTCTTTACTCCTCAAGGAAATATTTGGTTCTTTAGCTGTTTAATGATCTGCTATGCTCTGCGGTTACATGATAACTTTGTTAATCTGTTGTTTGGTTCTGGGCAGGTAGGGGACAATACTTTTATGATAACATTTTTACTGAAAAAGCTGCTTGCAGTGATTTAAAACTACTAAAGAGTCAGTGCCATGAGAGTGAAAAAAAAAAAAAGCTGTGGGTAAGAACACCAAAACAATAAGCTGAAAGACGCTAAAAACTCTGTAGAGCTTAGGGGAATACAGAAATGGTTCATTAGGCTATTATGTGTGCAACACCTTGAAACACATTTTTCCTATTAGAGAGCAGCTTTAGAACATCTTCAAGACAGTTTTCGCTATCATTTCTATTGAAAAAGAATGGTTCCACAGCTTTTTCTGCCTTCAGAACATTTTTATCTGTGAGATGTGTTGCCATAGTGCTTTTGAGTAAACTGTTTGTTGCTAAACAAACTCAAGATTCTTGGCTGATGTTGACCTGAGCTAAATCTAAACAGGTGTCACTTCATACTGGGGGTTATTTTTGTCTATTGATCTCTATGACAAATAAGTTTTGTTGATATTTCCATTTCATGTCACTCTGGGCTACAAAGTCTCATGCTTCTTTCACCACTGTGTATTTCATCACCATCGTGCTTATCTGAGTGAGGCCTCAATATGTGCCATTCTTTCCCTCTTTGTATGGGTGAGAAACTCACGTCAAACCGTATTGTGAAATCTGTCAATTTACTTTAATGTTGCCTTCCTTATCTACATCGCATAACTTAACAAACTTGTTTCAGCAAAATGTGAACTGGTCTACCTGGACTGCTAACAGGAACGGGGCTTGTAGCATATTTTAAGATTTATATTTTATTAAAATAATGGCACTTCAAGGACATTATTATCCTGAAATCATTAGTGTTTAGTAACAGTTGGGTAAGATATCTAACTGCTCTATAACTCTCCTTCCTGTGAACGGCACCTGGCTTGTAAAGAAACCCGGTGTTAGACGATGTCACTTCAGCATTTTCGTCACCCTCATTAGTCTGTCTCTTTTTCTCTGACTCTTGTGTTTTGAGTCCCTTGCTGTACTCCTTGTACACATACGACTGTGTAGCCATTTTCAGCTCCAACACCATCATTAAGTTTGCTGACGACACAGCTGTCTGGCCTAATACCTGAAAACAATGAAAAGGCCTATCTAAAGAAAGCTGAGTACCTGACATGCTGGTAACAATCTCCCACTAAACGTCAGCAAGATTAAGGAGATGATTGTGGACTTTGGAAGGAGGAGGGGAGGAACTATGTCCCCCTTAATATAAGAGTACTTTGGTGCCCACATTAAAGAGGGCCTGACTCAGTTGTGAGAAACACAACTGTTTTCTCTCAGACGCATGATGAGATTCTGGGTATCCCCTCACATACAGCATCAAGAGCGTACAGCAAATATCACCAACCTGTTACAGAGACAGTACAGAAGCCCTGCAGGAGTCCAAGGTTCTCTAAAGTGTGGTTCATGCAGTTGACAGTACAATAGGTGGCCCTTTATTTGCCTAAAAGACATTTCCACTAGATGTTGTTAAAATAAGGTTAGGAGAAACCTCAAGGACCCTAACCACCTGCTATGATCAGGAAGGAGGTTTCAGATACATCAAGCCAGCACTGGGAGCATCAGGAAGCAATTCTACATTTAAACCGATATGATCCTAAATGAGAACACTGCCCAAGATGGAACCTAATTTATTTCTATTACTACTGAAACGACTTTTTACTTATTTACTCATATTACTTCCATAATAGCCACAATTTATTAACTTTTCAATTCTTTATTGGTATTCTATTTGCTTAACTTAAACTTCCTAAGGTGACTGATACTGGGTGAATGTATTGAATAGTATAGAAAGCACAGAAAACAGACTAAATTGTAGCCAGGTGAGGCCCAGCAGGGGGCAGTGGAGATTGTCAGGTACAGTTTCACCCGACACTCTTTGCCTCCCACCTTCTGTGGACAGTTTCCCTGCAGCAACAGCCAGTCAGTGAGACCTTGAGGATTAAATAATAAAACACATTCAACAGGATGTTGTCAAGGACACTAGACACTCACTACTTATAGGTTCAGTTATTGCATCTCACAAGGCAGATGATGTGTTAGTCATATATACAAATCTTTAAATAAATTGATCTTGGTCTGCAACATTATTAAATGAAGAAATGTCCCCAGTCTGGACAGTTAACGACTTTTCCTCCAGAGCAATGTGTTTTCAGACCTAAGAGACCCTCTTGCACCTCCCAAACATGTTATGTGGGCTCCTTGATGGGGTACATGATCTTTGTCCCTTGTTCTCTTCCTTTCCCAGTTGGGGGTCTTTCATGGAAACAACTTGAGACTGTCTTTTTTTCTGATTTTTACTACCCTCTTTTTTGTTGGATTTTTAACACCATGTCCAATACATCTTATCCCATGAGAATGTCCTGTGTGTATGTGTGTGTGTGTGTGTGTGTGTGTATGTGTGTGTGTGTGTATGTGTGTGTGGGTGTGTGTGTGTGTGTGTGTGTATGTGTGTGTTTTTTTGTGTGTGTATGTGTGTGTGTGTGTGTGTGTGTCCGGTCTGCCATGCCACGGTGTTCTCACCATAGTACAGTGAACAGCAATCAGTCAAGGGTTTCTCCAGTCTTTATGCATCAGGCTTAATTAGGAGACATTTTCTCAACACAAAGAGACATGATGCAACAAAAGAGTGGACGCTGAAAAGAAGAAAACCTGAAGTCCTTCCATCTTCTATTCATTTGTATGTATAAAGACTGGGCAGTCAAACACAAGGCAAACTCTCCAGTAAAATTCCACCGCTGGCAAACACAGGACTGAACAATCAGAAAGGAAGAGCTGCTTTTTCCAAAGAACCGCTTTGTCATCCAGCGGAGGCACACTCACATGTCTAATTCTAACTTTTAAAGGAAAACTACATGTTCTTTGGTTTTTTTTTCCATAGTGGGATTAACTGCTGCCATGTTTCAGTTTTCAGGAAACTTTCCACTAAACCAGATTAACTGCATTCAATAATAGATATCCGGGTCAAGACTTCCTCTGCAGTTGGATTAGAAACTTGAAACATGAGACAGTTATCTGCGTATGAATGTAAATACATTTTTGAACAACATAAATTGCTGTTTGCCAATAGCTGATGGGTTCCTAAATTGCATTGCACCCAATGCGTTCTGCCTCCTGAAAGTTAACCTACTGACGCCTTCTTCCTCCATTGGTCACTCCCAGGTGGAACTCTAACTGGACTGACTAACCAGATGACTAAGAGGTGTTTCTTTGTTAACAGTTACATAATCTCAATACCCAGAAACAACGCTGTGATAAAACACTACTACGCCCAGATGAACACGTTAGCAGTAATATACATCTACGTCACCATTTTCTTGTTAGTGCTGCACGCCGTAAACCATGTTTTCAATATATTTGGCCCTGAATTTAAGATTAAGTTTGTATAAGTTGGACTGCCTCAAAGTGATGATCACTGGGGGATTTTTGTTGGATCACAAGTTTCCATACTGTCATCCAGATGTTTCAAATTTCTGAAATAAATCTGGCTATATTACTGTATTCTGTATAGTTGTTATTAGTGTTGGAATACTCTGTGGGTTTTTCAACTGGCAGTGGTTCTGCAGACCAAATCGTCCTTGACACCTGGGCATATTGCCAGCTTGGTTCTTCTGTTGTTGACTAAATTTAATACTAATCCATTGGAGACATAGCAAAGGTGTCAAAGATAGATAGATTTGAGAACTTTCACTGCTTTTCTATATAGTATTTTATGAGTGATTCTCTGATATATGCTCTTGTTGGCAATGAAGATGTGAAAGCAAACCAAGATCAAACTTTTTTTTAACCTTTTCATTTTTTGTGGTAGTTGTTTTTATTTGGTCTTCGGACCTAGTGTCAAACATCTGGCCAACTTAGAAATAATACACTCATTCCCTTTAAAGAAGGGAATGAGTGTATTATTTCTAAGTTGGATGAGAGAAACTAAGAAGTACTGGCCGAGGAAAAAAACTGGAAAAGACACAAGTCAGTGTTATGATAAATAAATCCCCTTCAGCTCAGAAGAATCACAGTGGTGATAAAAGAAATCTTTGGGATCTCACTCAGCACTCAAGATCTGTAAACAGACACAGGGGACTTGCATCAGAGTGCTTAGGGAAGCGTCAACTGTGTAAAACATTGTGAATATCTAATTAGATCTGATTGGATAACTCATTTCACCCTCAACCCACACTGTTGGCTGCTGAGAGTCAGAGGAGCAGCCTTCCCTTCCCCTGCTGAAATGCTTGTTTAAAAAAACCTGTCCAACTGGCAAGAGCCCATTTACAAATGTGGGATATTTTCTCTTTGTTGTGGAAAGCACAATAAGCACCGGGAGCTCACAAGAGACCTTCATTGGCTGTGATGGTGGAAAGAAAAAAAGGGATTAAAGAGGAGAGTGAACAGCGAGGAAACACAGAAACACAGTGAAGCACGGGGAAGAACAAACACAAAGTCCTCTCAGTTGATTTAGGTCTCTTATGTCTGATAAACACCCTGTTGTCAGAGTCTCCCCATATGCTCGTACGGGGAAAAAATAATCACAAAAGCATCAAAGACTCTCATCCCTCATGCCCCGTATATTTGATCAGAGTGTCGTATGCGCTTTCATGTTTTTGACCCCACAGCTGTTTGAGAGATGGGAGATTTCTACCTGGGTTTTTTCTAGCAAGGATCACCAGGGTAATGCTTACACTGTAAGTAATGCATTTCATATGGACAAGTTTTAGCTGGTAAAGTGAGCTACTTATGAAAATACGAGTGATAGTCTATCACTTGAGGGAACCTGGACAGAATCATACAAACTAGTCTACAATCATGCTAGTGGCTCTATGAGGTTATAGTTAGGCAGCTAAATGCTAATATCAATATTCTGATGTCATAGACTGTATAAATAAAATGGACATTAAGTTTGTGACATCACCATTAGCTTTCTGAAGAACTTCTGTGAAGCTCAAAGTGTAGATCTGGGCATCGCCTCTCAGTGCCGGTCTGGTGTATATCTGGAAAAGGCTGTTATCTGGATGGTTGGGATCCTTAAATACTCTCATAGTCTTAGCATGTGCTCTAAATGTCTTTAAGGGTAGAGCACCACTTATTACATGTTAAACTCAATGCACCACTCTTTGAAGACCTTGTTCAGTGCTCTTTCCATACCAAGCAGTGCTGTTCCCTTTTAGGATATTCTCAATGGTGCAGAAGTAGAAATCTGAATTTCCTGAAGCGTCTGAGGTAAAACAATTTCTGTCTTTACTTTCTCCCCACAGAGCCCATATGCAGTGCTTAGGTCAGGCCCTCAGTCATGTTAATAATAACATTGACCCGTTAATATTAAATGGGTGTAGTTCCTCCAGTGCTTATTACCAAAGTCCACTATCATCTCCTTAGTCTTGCTGACATTCAAGAAGAGGTTGATGTCTTGATACCAGTGGGGTCAGGTTCTCTGCTTCCTTTAGATAGGCTTCAAAGTCGTGTGTGTACAGGGAGTACAACAGGGGACTCAAAATACAGCCCTGGGGTGCTCCGATGTAGAGATGACGGTGGATGGGGTGTGTCCACCCACTGTCATCACCTGGGGTCTGTCCAAGAGGAAGTCATTAACACAAAAGGCCACATATTACCACAAAGCTCAGCAAGCTCCACTGGTTACCTGTAGCAGCCCACATTAACATCAAATTGCTAATACTTGCCTACAAAGTAGTCTTCGGTTCTGCACCCAACTCCTTGAATGGCCTTATACAGGCATATGAGACCTCCTGACCATTACATTCCTCCAATGAACGACGTCTGGCTCTGACACCTGTACACTCAGGACAATCCAAACGTTTCTCGTCTGTTGTTCCCCTTCGGTGGTGTCCCTCTCTACCTTTAAAAAATTCCTGAAGACCCAGCTCTTCAGAGAGTACCTACTCTCCTAACACTACCAACAACTGGAGATGCTAAATCTATTCTGCTCTTGATCTGTCACTTTATTCTATGCAAGTAGTACTTATTGAAGCACTAATGACTAAATGTAAATGTAAAGTAAAGTCAAGGATAGCCTGGAGGGGACTATTAAATGTTAAATGCTGTGTAATTTTAGTCAATAAACAGCAATCTCACATAACTCCCCTTCTTGTACAGGTGGGATAGCATGGTGTGTAGGATTTGTGGCATCTTCCATTAACCTGCTGGGACAGTAACCAAACTGTAGTGTGTCCAGTGTGGTGGGTAGTGAGGAGCAGATCCTAAACCTTAACCAGCTATTGTGCGATAGTCATTCAGGCAGGCTGGTCAAGGACAGGTTAAGTATGTCTTTGAACATCGGCACTAGATGGTTGGCACAAAGTCTACGGTCTCACTGATAGAACCTGGTCCTGATGTCTTCATGGTGTTCACACATTTGTAAGCCATCCGGATGTCATGCTCAGATGCAGAAGGTGCCACCTACTGTATCCAGTACCCTCTGCTTCAGCTGTTTTTGCTTGTTTGGATATTGATGGCCTACAAAGTACTAAACAACATTTTTGTTTGCCCCAAAACAGAGGAAGGAAGCATCTTTTAAGTGTTAACATCATGTTTTTGTTGCTGGTGCTAGACAAGGGATCACCAAAATGTCCACTTTTCATCCAGAGGGGGGCATGAATGTGTACCAAATTTCTTTGGAATACATCCGATTGCTGCTGAAGCATTTAAAACCACAAACACTCGCTACTAGTGGCACTACAGAAAAAGTCAGGAATCACCGATGTGAGTAGAACTTATCATCTGGGAACCATGAATGTCAATACAAAATACTGTGCCAATTAATTTGGTAGATATTTTACTTGTTTAGTGGAAATTGTGGACCTTCAGTCTGAACCAAAGTGTTGGACTGAACGATACACCTCTGAGCAAATACAGATGACTAAAGAAACAATTACAAAGATATTAATGTAAATTTTGTATTGAATCATTGTTTCTGGGTTTGAACAAATCTCCTGCTTAAATAATCTAATCTCAGACTAACTCCATGTTCTGTGTTCAGGAAGGCTTTTTCAAAAAGCTGTTCTTTGGCTGCATCTGGATCATGTCAGGGCTTCACTCCCTTCATGAAGAATGAGTTTCCGTTTTTAAATAGAGATAGCTCGTCTCATACTCATCTCCAGAGAGAGTTTCATTTTGACAGATTTATAAATCTCAACCAAAAGCTTACATGAAAAAGCGTTTCACACTATCTTACTATATTTTCCAGCAGTAAATAACAGTTTTCCATGTCTGAACAATCTGTTTTCATCCTCCTGTAGCACATGCCATTGGTTTATCTGACTTACACAGCAGTGCAGATATAAATACAGTACATTTTCCATGATACTGATTGAGGAACTCTTTTTGCATTGACACTCCACCTGTTTGAAGTTAAGGAGATCTATCTGTTGTTTTTGTAAGTGTTCTGCATGATTCAATCACTACTGGAGCTCGTTTACTACTGATCCTCAGGAAATCTGCAGATATTTGATCTGAGGAAGATCTCTTTGAAAGTTCAAAAAGAGCTTATGTCTGTGCTCGGTGCGGAACCAAAAATTAAATGAAAGCTAGACAAAAGCCATGCCACTAACAGCTACAGTAACTAGACACTTGTATGTACACAAAAGCTTTGATTTCTTCTTGACTTCCTCAAGAATGGGTCTATTTTCTGTAGTTTTCTTGGGTGAAATCTCAGAATAAGTTGGTGCCATGATTCACAAACATATGTTTGATTTACTTTATCTAAGATTTGAAATGAGAAAAAGATGTCAAAAAAGTGTTTAAAAAATTGTAAAAAAGGTAAAAATGCATCTACTAGCACTGTTAAAACTAATTCACTAATTAAGACACTATAATAACTTCAAGAAATTGCTGGTCTAGGCCAAGAAATTGTAAAACGGCAAATTGTTGCTTTTACATGTTTTTGTACAGATTAAAAAAAAACAAGACGTTAATTTGTGAGCTTTGGAGGAAATACAACTACCATTGCTATGTGTATTTTATTACCTTTTGTCTCAGGATTTCTGTTTCTTTCTGTAAGGTTGAGCTAAGCCAACTAGCTGCTGGCTCTTGCTACATATTTACCATACAAAATGAGAGTGGTATCCATCATCTCTTGGCAACACAGCTAATAAGTGTATTTCCCAAAATGTCAAGCTATTCCTACGAGGACTGATGGACAGCTATAGGCCACTTATGATTAGCCCAGCTTTGCACTCACTGCGTTGTCCAGGAGACTTTTTAACCAGCACAGAATAATCATGCACTGCAATTTGACGGTATGATCTCTACCTGGACCTCCAAAAAGCTCCCCCTGCAGCAAAAATGTGGCTCTGATTATTGGAGCTGTATGCTGAACGAGTTGCGAGGTAAACCTAGAGAGGGACAGTAATGTGAAACAGATATATTTTTAACACAATAGGCCACACTTACAAGGAAGACATACCTTTGTCATCATCCAGAAAATCATGTTAAACTCTTGCGCTCTGGGCTGTGAACACCGCTGTTCAAATCCAGATAGCAGACAACAGTCTCTGAGGACACAGACAGCATTACCTGCCTGCTGAATGAGCTTCTTTTCCCTGAAGTAATATCTGCTTAGCCCAAGGCAACAAAGCATTCACTGACAGCAGGTATAGAGTTTGCATGCCACTAGTAATAGGATAGTCCAACATCATTAAACTCATGCACTGTCAAAACATTTGCAACTCCATCACAGGTAAGTGAAGGCTCTAGAGTACCTTTGGTGGGCTTTTCTGTTTTTAACTGTAATATATGAGTAGATTCATTTCCCATCGTCACCAAATCCTGTATGAAGAGATGTTTCACCATTGCAGCAGGTCTCATGTGGAATAGAAACACAGATTAACTGCAGTATATCTGTGGGAAATGTGACATATTCATCATTTTGCATACCGATAATTATATCACGTTGAGCTGGTATTTTATGATTAGAAAACTGTATTTCATCTTTTAATTTGTAAGTCTATATATTATGTTCAAATAGATGAAGTTGATTGTGGCTTTTATTGTTTTTTGTTTGTGTTCACTGACAAACATGACAACTATTTTATCTTTTTATTTTATAAAGCCCTTTGAGGCAGGCATTGTCACATTGGTCTATGAATTCATAATACTTTAACTGGCCTTTGTCCTCCTTGTGTTAATGAATATGAGCCCAGATGTAAAACATCTGCCTGGTCACATTCAATCCTACTGCAATATCTGACTGTCTGTATTTGATGCCTTAAAGGGTCATTCATGTTTATGTCAAACTGGTATATTACAGATAAATATGGTTATTGTGGCTCTATTGCTTGTGCTTACTTTGCATTTGCCACCTCTGCTGTAGAGATTAAGGGAAATGTTATTTTTGTTTTTAAAGTTAACATTTTAACACTTTTCTGTGGGTCCAAAAGTAAACACAGAAAATCTGGCCTGAAACTGCCAGTATGGCTAATTGCATCATGATCTACTTTACACCTGGGGCAACTTGCACATTGGTTTATTTACATGTGTGAGGCTGTGGAAAGCTTTCCATTTAGTGAGTGTTCGTGCAACAAAGAGTGCTTGCAAGATATCATGTTAGTTTTCATCGACTAAGACTCCTGTTGTAGCTAATTGCTCAGTAAGTTGCCCAAAATACTTCTCAGAGAAAGCCTGAGGTCTTTTTATTTTGGGATATTTTTATCAGGGTGTAATTAATCAACAAAAAATCATTTCTCTCAGCCATCATTGGAATTTTTTGATAATTTTGGTTTCAGGAATGTGTAATCAGATGCTAGTGCTTGCTGGTGAGTCACACATTTGTAATCTCTCACATGACATTTTACGTGTAATGACTTTTGCTTATTGAATGGAGATCTGACAGTTTGGTCATCTTTTCTTGATTTTGGGGAGATGAAACAAAATGTGCAGGATGAAAATGTTGATAAATGCTGGAAAATTAATTTGTTGTTGTCATCTGTTACACAGCTGGGATCACTCCTATCCATATGTATGTTTCCAAGTCTGGCAACAACAGGTTAGACTCTCTGCAGCCTTTCTGTCTCTGCCTCCATTCTTCAACTTTCCTCGTCTCTGAACTGCTATTTGAATAAATATAAATGCAAAGTAAAATCACTCATCATCTTCCTCATAGTAATCCACTTGATAATCTGTCCCTGCATTTGTCTTTTTGACTTTCCTTGGAACTGCAGCGAAAGTAATTCTCACTCATAAAAACTCATCCACGTAGTATGCAGCATCAGCTGACCTCCTAAAAACATGTTTATCTGAAAAACTGTTGGTGCCTCATGCAGATTGCCTCTACACTCATTGTTTTTGTTTCTGGTCCTCGTTTCCCCTGAATCTCTTCAACAAACATAACAAGTGCAAAGTTAGTGGGAAATACAGTGCATCGATATTAACCAGAATTTTCCTTTGATAAGTCCATTCTGTTCTGCAGCGAATTCAACCAAAAATGTCATTCCAGGCGCTAATTCTGCTGAACAATACACAGACAACCTCTAACCTGACCATATACAGTATATTGAAACTGCTCTCTGAACATTTCTCTGGGAATTCTGCCAGATTGCAATCACATTGGCTGCCAATCACACCAAAGATTCCTGGGGTCTGCCCCTTGAAAGAAGTGTTTGTTAGTAATGTGTTTGTTATCTTGAACTACATTTTCTTCAGACAGACTGAAAAAGAACAGCTCACTTTATCGGTTTGAAGTTTCACAATATCCAAAATCCTTGTAATATGTTTATATAGCTCATACAATGGCCTATTTGAAGCATTAAAACCACAGTTATCGTTTGTCCCACACAGGGGTATAATTTTCTTACCTCATTCTTGAGATATGGCTGAATCCCAGCAGTGAACTGAAGGATAATGAAATTCACAATAATCTATATCCCCATTGACTTATTAAGACACGCACGCAAGAATGTTTATGTTGTATCCACATTAAACAGGTGTAGGGAGTTGTAAAAATTTAGATGGACCTCAGGGCCTGTGTCCATGGGGTCAGCCTTCACAACCAACCTTTAAACATGGAAATAAAATTATTTTTGTCAACCTCTACAGGTACAATAAAGACATAAATGGTATTGTTAAAGACATGTACAATAGTTATCCAGTGTTCCCAACAGACGGCCTGTGTTGGTCTGTGATCTTTACATCCTAGCAGGGGATCCTGGTGGATCCGCTCCAAGCGAACTACTCCTCTGTGGACTGGGGCCCTGCTGGAAATTAAATTACCTCTTTTTCATAGGAGCATGGTGGTCACATTTAAAAAAACATACAGAATAATATTACTTTTTAGATAGCCAAAGATAATGTTGATGAATAGACACATGCTCCCTTTGGCTGTTGCATTACATGCTCATTTAAGCGCACTGAAGGATATTGTCTGTATGGTTTAGAACGGAAAACATATTTTTCACGGACATTGCTCAAACTTCATGCCTGTTGCACAGCGGTGACTGCTTGACCCCTTTAAATTGAAGAACTCTGTTCTTTTCCCAAAACATATGTACAGTATAATAAATGTGCTCTCATGTGTCAAGTTTGTAGTCTGTATCTTAATTTGTATTGTCAAAATGATTCCGAATTTTTTTATCTTAAATTGGTGGTTTTTGTGGAACCAAAGTACTGCTGTGCTGCTATGGAAAATCTTTGTGGTCATTCTTTCATATTTTTAGCCAAACTAGGAGCATGGCTCTATATGGCAATGGAGTCAGCCTGCTGGTCCACCATGCTAAAATGTCTCATTATCTATTGGATGTATTTTCGTAATATGTGTACATGCACAGTCCCCAGAGGATGAATCATTCCGATCGTGACCGTAACTCTAGTGCCACCATGACATTGACATTGATGGTTTAGAGTGAAATGTTGTGGTTTAGTGCTCAAACAAGCCATCTGTAACAGCACCTACATGTCAATCAAAGTGGTCATGCTGTTAATTATGCATAACTCTAAGCCTTAATATAATTTGAACAGGTGAGTTCAGTTTCAGTACAGCTATAGAGACCAAAACTTTTTTTTGTACCAGGCTGTAAACATGTTTATTTCTGCTGTGAAGTTTGACATTTTAATATGGAGTCTTATGGAGATTGACTTCTGGAGTCAGCCTCAAGTAGCTGCTCGAGGAATTACAGTTTTTGACATTTCTACATTGGCTTCCATTCACAGCCATAGAGGTTGCCACCTGGAACTACGCGCCACTTTGTTTCACTTAATTATTTGTTATTATATATATTATACATATTATACATATTACATATTATTTGTCTAACAGTTTATTCATGTTAGCTGTTACACATTCATGCTGTATATGTCCAGATGTCCTTTTCAATCTACAGCTGCTGTAAGTCAACTTCTAACAATCTGCATAACCACATCAGTCACAGTGATCTTTGCTGACATTTTTGTGTGAATTTTTCTCTCAGCATTTTTCTGATGGTATTTTCATTCTTAATCTTACTACCTGAGCTCTGATTGGCAGTTGATTTTCCAACCTAAGAGACAGCAGTCCACAACTGCACCACAACTGACCTATTTGAATCACGGAGGAAATTGGAGATCTAAGCACCAATTTAGAGGTCTGGAACCAGGCTTGCCCCAGGATAAGCAGTGAAAAATCTTCAATCAAAACAACAGTCCAGTGATTTGGATTCAACTTTATTTAGACATCCAACTACCTCATAGATCATTGGCTTGTAAAATAAAACACTGGAGGCTGAAGATTTTAATTCAATAAATATTTGATCTAACACCACAGACTTGCATTTGTCTTATAATGACTCATACCTTGTCTTCACTTGAAATAATTCTTTTTAACGTATCATAACTTCTTTTTTTCTTTTCTTTTCCTTGATTTACTTTTCACACACCGTTCTTGGAAGACCTCCGCTGTCTGTGTACTTAGCGGTCAGGAAGTATTACAAATTGAATGAGCGATATCCTGATCTCCTGGCCAGGAAGCATTAGTACAGTCATTTACTCTGATTATTGTGGAGTCGTTCTGAGATGTCGAAACCACATCAAGGCAGCTCATCTAGTTACCCCGAAGCTACAAAGAGATTTTAATTTTTATGTCCAGACATTTAAGACAGTTAAATTGTGAACACAACCGGATAATGTTCGACTTGCCCTGGCACATTTTCTTGTCTTTCCATTAACCTTACTAATCGCCACACTGGGAATGCCTGGAAACCAAGCCAACGCTTTGTCTGAAAAAAGAAGCCGCTGACTGAAAAGGATGCCATATAAGTCATGTCTTGAGCAGAATGAGAAAAATGTGCTTTCATGTTGTTCCTTGACTGTGTCAGGAGCAGTACCACGGAGTGTTTCATCTGTTTGTTTGTGTTGCTTAGGGGGTCCCAGGTCCACTTTGGCTGAAAACTCTTGACAGTGACATATATAAAGAGGATTCTTCAAAGTCACCGCTCTCTTTTGACTTTGTGCTCTCCGTGCTTTTCATTCTTTTCCTCTCAAATGTCCTTGTACAAATGACAGAGAGGATGGATGACACTTAACCAGTGGAGCTACTGAAGGTATCCAGTTGTCTTCCTGCTCCATCTGTAAATCAACACATCACAACAGATC
Organism: Sciaenops ocellatus; assembly: GCA_033000465.1. Taxonomy (NCBI): domain Eukaryota; kingdom Metazoa; phylum Chordata; class Actinopteri; family Sciaenidae; genus Sciaenops; species Sciaenops ocellatus. Next base: position 11,324,305 of record CP136886.1, read on the forward strand.
CAGACACAACACAATGGAACATAACCCACATAGTGACATCCCAAAAAACCTCAACAAACATGAGCAGAACAAGATTAATGAAGCAATTTCTTTTCACAGACACTAGGCTGGGACTCAGTTAATTTAGTTTTTTGCTACAAGAATGTGCTCTAATTAACAGCTTTTATTAAACTGGACAAAGTCAACAGTGTAGTTCATAAATAAAATTAAAGATACCTACAGGAACATCTGAAATGAGAGTATTTACATTATGCCTGCTGGAAGAAATAAATTATTTACCGTCAGTCTGAGCAGCAAAGGTCGTGAATTCTCCGGTGCAGCACACTAAGAAAAGTTTTCTTAACCCATATAGAACAGTTTATTGTAGTTTTCAACAATGTCTGGCCGGCTGCCTCTCGGCGATTCTGCCCACGCTGTATTTATTTCCTGTCAGATACTCGTCCTAATAATTTTGTCATTCCCTGTGGTCCCACCACCCAGACAGCAGAGACCCCCATCTCTCTTACCTCTGGCCCCCTGCCTCACCCCTGGAGGCGGTAACAGCCTCTTTTCCCTCCTTACTCACCCCACTATATTCTCCTTCTCTCACCGCTCCACTCTTTCTTTGTTTTCAACACTATTTTCCCATCTTGTTGCTGCACCTACTTCGTCCACACCCTCTCTGTTGGCTCGCACATCTGGGAAAGGTTAAGAGTGTAGAAATGTTGGCTTTGTGGTCATTTAAGTAGAGATGCTTCATAAAGTGAATGCAAGAACTCTTTTCAAAGATCCAGAGTAGCCACAACTTCACTGGTGACCGCATTTCAGGAATCTTGTTTTGGAGTAAATGTATTAGTCAGTTTTAAAGTGTGACTATCAGGAGGAAACAGTAGTTCTAAGGAGACTACAGATAAAGCGAGGATAGAAGTCGTCTATTGAAGGTGGAGCAAAAAAACCTGTCGCCATAGCCTCCTCCTGTCTGCATCACGCTGCCTCCTTGATCTCTCCTCTAAGACCTCTGTAGTCTTTGTAGTCTTGCCAAATTAATTGTTCAACTAAGGATACTTTTAGACAGCTTTTAGTTGTGAATTGAAAAATAAGAACTTTGTGCAACATTGTGTAACTTTTCTACCATAAAATAACGTCTGTTCTCACGCTGTGTAACTTTTTGCTCCAGGTACGAGAAGTACGTCAATGCTTTACGGCACTTATTCTTACATCACCCTAACTCTTTCACCAGTTTTTGGAACTGGATCATATTTTATCGAGAAAATGTTTGCTGGTTTTCCTTCTGGTTTTCCTGATGGACAGTGAAGTAAACTGCTGCAAATTATAGCTGCTGTTATCTAATGGTAGCTCATTTTGATAGCCAGGCTCCCCAGACTGTGAGCTCAGAGCACTAGGGGACTGTTAGTGTTCGTTCCACAGGTGTTTTCGACCACTGAGAAGAGGAGGTTTTCAGGTCCGGGGCACGGGTGAATGCTGCCAGGGAGTGGAGTCGGTGTTGTGCAACGTGCAATGTAACTGACAAAATGTCAAAGGCAAAGAAACCAAAGGTGACATTGATGGAGAAACCTAAGAAGCGAAAAGGAGAGAGTGACTGAAGAAGAAGCCGCCAAACAAGCGTAACTCTGGGACTGACTCTGCTGGTGAGAGCTTCATAAAATAAAAATCTGAAAGACAGACACCGAGCTGGGCTTCTTGCTGTTGGACTAGTAAGTAATATTGGCTAGAACAAAAGTGTGAGCTGTGATTTCTAGATGTCTTTCTTCAGGAAGTCACTGCGTCCAGCCAAAAAAAAAAATCATGCACAAATCCCCCACTATAAAACCACAACTTGACTGAACTTGATTTTACATTACACTGTAATACACTACACTTTTTGCTTTTTTTCAAACAAGATACAACATGTTAGTTAATAGTTTTGTTCGATGGTTGAGGTGATGGTATGTAGATTGTGTTACCCTTGGAGAGAGCTAGGCTATCCATCTCCTAACTCTTCATACTCTCCTAACGCTTCATACTTAACGTACAAATATAAGAGTGGCCTTAATCTTCTCACCGGCAACGGCAGGTTCCAAAAATGTTGAATTATTCTTTTGGGGCACTTCTGAAGTTTGCTTCAGATTAATATAAATACTTGACTAGAAGAGAGTGTTGCTAGAACTGAACTGGATGACTAATACTGTAAACTGGCAGTTTGAAGTGAATAATTTTGGGTGTTTTTTTTGTCAAAGGAAGGATTGGGGAATCTAAAGTATTTGAAAACAAGATTATCAGCACATCAGTGAGCTGTTGGGTTTTAAGGTTCAAGTTTTCAGGGTGGATGAGCTGTAAAGAAAAGAGTTTGGAGAGGATAAGATGAAGCGTGAGGCTACGCTACCATACATAGGGGTAGGATAAGAACAGTCAGATGAGGCGCATGACCTGTAAATTAAGGGTAATAAAGAAGCATGGCAAGGACCCTCAGGTGAGCCTTACCTGGCTGGAAATGGAAGACCACCTTAGACGAAATGAAGACAAAGTGATAGTTAGCAGTCTATCCCAAGGCTGCTGAGCACATCTGGTCAGAGGAACCTGTTAAATCCATTATCATCGCAGAGTAGCTTAAATTACAGCCAGAGAACAAGAAAAAACAGCTGTGAGAGTGATAACCTGTGAGAAAACTCCCAATAACACACACTGACATAGGCCGGCAGGTTTACAGGGTGAGAGATTGACTACCAGTTGTAAAATAAAATCAGGGAGGGTGTGTTGTGAAGTCAGTCAGAGTGTAACGCAATACTAATGTCACAAGACATGAGGGGGGAAGTGAGCATTGTCCCTCTGAAGGCACCTTTCAATGGAGGGGAACCTTCTGGTGAGAATGTGTTAATGACAGCAAAATCAGCAGAGCATGTTTGGGTATATTTCTGTTATTCTGGATGTAAGGCAGCCTAAAGAAAACCTGGAGAGAAGAAAATCTCTGAGCTTGCATTGAGTAAAAGTTCCCTCCTCTGGGATGTGTTTTCCAGGAGAAATCATGGGCCCTGACAAGAGGCCAGCGCTGAGACTGAACTCTTAAGGGGGCCCTTTGGTATTTGAAGGATGGAGTGATGACAGTAGGACGTTGTTTGTGTATAAAAAGGAAACAAAGTGAAACAGCTCTGAACATGTCAGCCCCTCTGCTTGTCACTTTAGAAAGAAATGTGTGTTGACCCGGCACAACTACAAGCCTGGTAACCCCCAAACAACACTGCTATAGTGTATTGAGGTTTGTGTGTGCACACATAGTTAATTAGCTGCCTTCAGTCTGGGTTTTGCCTGCCTTAAGCAATTGTTTATTTACATTTTGCATAGTTAAGATTCAAAACAGGCCGGATTTGAATTAAAACTATAAGCCTGTATGAGCTTTTTATGAAAACAGGAATTTCTATCATCTGAATGAGGTCTTATTCTCCTAAGCATGGGGTGCCGTTTGTAAAGCGGCTCACACAGAAAATAACAGCAACATTTTGTCACATTTAGCTTCAAACAATGTTTAAAAAACTGGTGTCAATTTTTGAGAGTTACTTCTTTGCACATTTACAACAATATTTGTCAACTTAGAGATATTTTAAATAGTTAAATCCAAATATTAAATGTTACACCTAAATGTTAAATGTTAAATCTAAACACTAAATCTAAATCTAAATGTGAAATCTAAATGTTAAATCTAAATCTAAATCTTAAATCTAAACGTTAAATCTCAATCTAAATCTAAATGTTAAATCTCAGTCTAAATCTAAATGTTAAATCTAAATCTAAATGTTTCGGGTGAAACTAAATATTTAACTAATATGCAAATTCAAAATGCCGGTAACCGGAAGTACCAAAATAAAAGCTTGAGGAGGTCAGAGTGTGTTTATAGTGTCAAATGACGAATAAAAACCATCTCATCCGGGGAAATGGAAATCTTGGACATGGATTATCGTGATAATAACTACCTAAAATAACAAACACGTTTGGAGAAACTTTATTTGAAGACTACTTTGAGTTTTTAGTGTCACTTTTATGAAGGGTGCGGGACTTATGACCTGTAGCCGCTACAGCCAGCCACGAGGGGCTCACTTTGATGGTAAGTATGTTTTCCAAATCACGTAGCATTGGATTCTTGTCAAGGCTAACTTAACTAAACTAGCTAACGGTAGCCAGTAGAGATTTGCTACTAGCACCAATGCACTTTATGTGTAGTACATTCTGGCTACAGGTCATAAGTACCATTTAGATTTAGATTTAACATTTGGATTTAGATTTAACATTTAAATTTAGAATTAACATTTGGATTTAACATTTAGATTTAGATTTAAATTTAACATTTAGATTTAACATTTAACATGTAGGTGTAACATTTAACATGTAGGTGTAACATTTAATATTTGGATTTAACTATTTAAAATATCTCTAAGTTGACAAATATTGTTGTAAATGTGCAAAAAAGTGACTCTCAAAAATTGACACCAGTTTTTTAAACATTGTTTGAAGCTAAATGTGACAAAATGTTGCTGTTATTTTCAGTGTGAGCCGCTTTACAAACGGCACCCCATACTGCCTCATTTTATCGTATCACTTACTTTTGTCATCTTGTTGCTAGTTTTTCACTTTATTTGTTTTACTTTCTGTTAAAAGCATTGCTGTACATTTTGTGAAATATTTTTAACACTTTGTTTTTGTCTGGATTAAAGTAATGTGATATAACATGTTAATTAATGAGCTTTAAAGGTGCTGGAAGGTGGACTTTGTAACATTTGGACAGAGCCACACTAGCTGTTTCCCCCTGCTTTAAGCCTTTATGCTAAGCTAACCTAACCATCGCCAGCTTTGTATGTAACATGCAGACATGAGAGTGGTGCCAATCTTCTCATCTAACTCTCGGAAGCGAGAAAGCGGGTCAGTGTATTTCCCAAAAGTTCCAACTATTCCTTTCAGTTTATTATTACAATTTACTTATAAGAACAACAGGAAGAAGAAAAAATGGTTATATGGTACAAATATGTTAAGTCATTGTGTATACTTTGTTTAAATAACAGCATTATGCATTTGGATCTGTCCCAGTCCAGTGAACATTATCCACGCTGATAAAATCAGATGACCCAGTTCTGCTGTATGACCCTCCAGGATTGTGCAGTATGTACAGGACATGCACTGTGTTCTACCACGTATACTGTACCAGACGTCTTCTATCCCAGCACTCTCATGGTGCCATGGACGCATAAACATTTAGTCTTTTTGGCACCATTGGGGGTCCATTACCCTGCAGTGTCAGTCCCATGATTCATCTTTTGACCACACACCCACAGTTTATTATGATGATTGTCAGTGTGACGACGTGCTTGTCATTTATCCGAGAAGGTTAGGACTGTGTGACCACACAAATTTTGGCAGATCACCACGGCAAGTGACACGATGCATGGAAATGTCACAACGCTTGAACAGCACTATTTATTAAAACTACTTGTGGCATCTATCAGCCATCCCTGTCCCTCATGCCTCACGGGGACACCCCGTGCACACACACACACACACACTCAAACAAACACTGTTCAGAAGCCAAACTCAGTTTCAGTGTGTGTTCTCGTGTTGATGGCAAAGTCACCTGTGTGGTTCGGGCCAGGTGGGGCAGACAGCTGCACTCTATTTTAGTCTGAAATCAAATAGGACGACCTAATATAGGCACGAAGACAGGATTTGCCATTGCAACCGTATGTGTTTATCTGCCTGCATCAAAGCGAGGAAGAAGTTGGTATTCATTGACCATATTTAACAAATGGAGATCACAGAACTGTAGATATTCTTCACCACTGATCACAGAAAGGAGTTGAAGTGTTGGTAATTTAATTTTAACGCACCCGTTAAGATCAGATACTGTACAAGGACAAAGAAGCACCCAGATGCACTCATGGTCACCATGGACTTGTTCAACTCTCCTGTGTTTCATCTCGTACCTGCTAAGTTATCTGCCTGACAGACAGGAGTTTAACTTGGCTGAACAAGGGCTTCCCCCAACACACCGACTCATCACAGCATCAAAAGGAAGGTTTGTGTGTGGGGGGATATCATGATCTTATACGCAGCGCTTTCCAAAATACTTTACAGGATATTTTCCAAATGAAGTGTCTTTTAACTGCCTTATGCTTGTAATGTAACCACCTTTGCTGGCATGGGAACACGCTCCTCCTTCTCCCCTCAGTGGGAGACAGAGAGAGTCGGAGCTGCATTTGTTTCGTACTAATCCCCCTTATGAGAGAGACAGCTCTTATAACAGGAGCCAGCTTTGATCCCCAACAGAAGAAGACAAAAAAACTCTTAAGCTACGTAGACAGCCCCCTATTTCTTTCACTTCCTTCTTCGTCTCTTGGCTCATCCCTCGCCTGACTGCCCCGAAGATCTGTAATATCAGAGGATGAGGTCAATGAGGTTGTGCAGGGCAGCAATGCTGCAGATGCGAAAGTGTCTCTAAATTAGGTTGTTAGGTTCATATATTATATGTTAAGGTACACATTAATACAACACATAGACAAGACACACACATCTTGCAGTAGTCAGACACTTGATGTGTTTGTGTCTTTCGTGTACCAAATGAGGCTCAAAACTAAATAAAAAACAGCTGTGTTAAAACTTGTGTCAACACACACATCTGTGTGTTGGGTTCAGCGCGTGAGGTCAGGCGACTTGTTTCATTCAACACACAAACACTATCAGAAAACACCAAACCCGAGCATGTAATTACTGCGTATTCACGCATGAGTGTGTGTTTACCATGTGTGGGTTAGGCAGAGTCGGTGTAATAATTTACAAAACGTGTATGTTGTACCTGCCACAGCACACAGTAATGATAATTAACACAATCATGTGACCAGTGCCAGAACCTGCTGACAAGAAAATGATTGTGTGTGTGTGTGTGTGTGTCCATATTGGTGTGTTTGTATTCCAACTGCAGTGACATGAAAGACCTTTGCAGCGACCCTTGAACTGAAAAGTATACGGATGCAGACATCCTAAACACTCTATTCGAGGTCCAGGTGTCCAACACACACACACACACACACACACACACACACACACACAGACAGAGACAAACTTTGCAGTCAACCAGGCAATGATGTACATCCACTGAGTCTGAAAATACTCACGCACATTTTGTTATCGATTCAACAATTTCATACGTTCGCATTTGCATTCTCATGTTCACTCACAAACACACGCACACGCACACACACACACACACACTATTTGAAGGTTAAGGAGTACAGCTGGGAGCTGCTGCCAAACCCCCCACCCCCCCTTCTCCTCTGTCACTCTCAGTAATCAATCTGTCAGTATGGTAATTAACCTACAGAGTAAAGTAAGCATGACTACTGAACTGCTCCACTCCATCTAACATTCCTCTCCTCCTCCCTCTGTGTCTCGCTCCTACTCCCCCACACTTGGTGGCAGGCGGAGGTCGCTCATTTGCTGATTCCAGTACATCAGTGGACGTGATGCCTTTGAGTTTCAGCGTAAAACAAGGCCTCTTGCTAACTTTCTGAAGAATGATTCCAGTTTATTACAGCTTTTCTATTATTTTAGAGGCATTATTTGTGTCTGTTATGATAATGTAATACTTTAAAAAGTAATCTAAGACCTGGAAACACAGAGGCATCGCTTCAGCAGAGCTGTTTAGTGTCTTTTAGCTTTGTTTAACTTTTTCAGTCAGCAACTCTACTGTATTGATTCACTCTCACAGCACTGACCAGTCAGTTGGCAGTTTTTTTCAGCAAAAGTTGTAATAAATTAACTGTACCCTTCCCGTCCAGGAACAAACAAAAGACAAAGTTAGCATGCGGTTGGTTTAGCTGCTACAGAACCAGATATTTCCCTCAGGAGACTGAACTGAGACAATAGTCAGTATTTGACATTCAACAGGTGGACACAAATGAACCCTAATGCTGCTCTGGGTCTGCTGGAACATATTCGCCGTTATCAGCTTTATAAAGTGAATAGTCTCAAAAATCAAATAAAGCATGTTTAAGTTTTGTATTTACAACTAGGAGTACTTCATCTTATCAGTGTCATGTGGCAGTTCAATATTAATTGACATGATTGTGACAGAGAACAGATGGTCCGAAGATGTTTCATTTCTTGACCAGCGAATGAGTTAAATGACTTTTATTCTGAAAGACAGGATACAAAAATAAGGGATTAAACTTTGAAAGCTGCAGGCTTCTTATAGGATTTGTTTCAAATCCCCAGACAAGGTTGGCAATGTTGGTTAGGGAGCATTTAATAAGAACCAGTCTTTCTAAAAAAGCCACTGTTGAGTTGTCCTTGAACGAGGAGTTAGACTAACTTCTACAGCACAGCTGTTCACTCAAAGCTGCTGCCCGCTAAATATGAGTAACGCTCACACACCAACATGGACTTGTAGATTTGTGAAAAAGAGTATATATCAGTTAACATCCCTGGATGAATTAAGGTAAGAAAATACCCAAACAGAGACAGCTGGGCAGTTCGCCTGCGGAAAATACAGCTGAAGAATGGGAAAATGTGTTTTCCTCACAGAGTAGTATGATTGTTCTTGGATGTAAGAGTGAGGTTCAGGTAAGACTGGATCACATTCTCGTGGGTTCAAACACCAACCTCGGGAAATCTTAGCTACTGCGTGTGCTAAATTAAAGTGATGTTTTAGCTGAATGTTACAGAACCTATTGCCAAATCACTTAATGTTGTTGCCATTCAGAACTGTGTACCCCATATGTGTATGTATTAACCCTTTTGACTGTCATTCATCTTGTTTCTTTAATGGTATAGATGACAATGTTGGTTCAACTATCACATTCGAATAGACTTTAAGTATTTATTCGTTTCTAAATTTAGTATTTATTATTATTGTGCATGAAATTTGGTACTTATATTCATAAACCCCAGAGATATAATCCGAATGACTTTGGTGTCCTGAGGTTTCCTTTAAGGACGCCAACAGTTTCATATTTTTGGTTTAGAGTGAAAAAACTATTTGATGGATTGCAATGAAATCTGGCCACAGATATTTATGTACTCCACAGGATGAACTGTAGTAACCTTGGTGGCTTTGTTCCATCATCAGACTTTTTTATGCACAGATATGACCAGCTAAGCTAATGATTTCTTTTACACAAACTTCAGGTATAGCTGTACAGTGCTAATTAGCAAATGTTAACATGTGTCACTAAGAAAGTGTACATCGTAAACTTTATCCTGACGAAAGTGGCTTGTTAATATTGTCATTGTGAGCATGATGCCATGTTGACGTTAGCATCTAGCTCAAAGCGCCATTGTTACAGGTTAGCGTCATAAACCCTTGGGCCACCATCTCGTTTTTCTGAGGTCTGTGTAGACAGAACTCTATATAATCCAGTTTGACCCACGTCACAGGACTTTTCAGGCCAGCCAGAGTTCATCATTGGAAGAAAGCATTAGAATTATAGTCACTGCTTTGTCTATATAAATAACTGTATAAGGAATGCCCAAAACTCACTTCTGTCTTTCTGTGCTTGACTTCGCTCCAAGAGGCGTGGTAACTTATAGCTGGTGCCACATGGGTACTTGAGAAGAGTGATGACAAGACTTACTGTAATTGGAAAATGGCTTTTGCTGGTGTTTCCGAGGACCTGCCAGTAACTGCAGCCAGTAGAGTATTTCCCTCCACAGGGACTCTGTTTGTGAATTTACCATGGAAACTAATCAAATATTTCTAATCTGATACTTTCACTTGTTTAATCTTGGCTTTTGGTAAAGCTGCTGCCTAAAAAAGACATATGTCAGTTTGAGAGGAAAACTAAAGAGGCAGATTCTCTGATAAACACTCACATTAACTAATTTCTAGGAGCGTACGTGCGCAGTCTTGAACTTGTACTGTGTTTAGGTTCATTGGCTCCTCAGAATAAACCCCAACTTCTGTTTATAAACCACTATCTGTATTACCTTCTGCAGACTATTAGAGCAGGAGGGTGTCTTTGAACTGCCTTTAGTGATCCCTACTGACCTGAGTTTCACAAGTTACACTCTTCAGATCCTCAGCCAGGCTGAAACAGGCAAGCAGATTATCCATAAACTCCCGCTACACAGTGGTGGAAAAAGTTTCCAGATGCCATAAAAGTAAACCTCAATAAAATACCAGTGAAGAAAAAGTTTAGATGTTTCTTATCCGATTTTAAATGAAAATACGTTTTAAGGCCATACTTGGAGGAAGAATTTGTTGGATTACTTCGGCTGTGTTTCAGTACAGCATCCAAAACCGAGCCTCCTTACATTAGACAACTGGTTTGGGGTTTAGAAGCAAAGTGCTCTGACAAAATAGATTATATTTTATAATGTGCTTGACTTTTAACTTTTAACAGCTATGCAGTTTTTAAGTGTCCGATTAGCATTCAAACTCATGGATATAATACTCCTCAACAGTACCTGTAGCAATGTGACCATACCAGCATCACCATTTGCATGTTTTGCGACAGTTCTCTTTGAGGTCTGAACCAAAACGTTGGTTTCCATTTGAGATTCTTTTTTTTTTTTTTTTTAGCTATCTAATTCAGTGGTTTCTGATCTCCCTCATTACATCCTCAACTATGCGTGAATGTTCGCCAGATACAGCCATCCAGTATAAACACAGCCACTCTCCATGTCTGACCCTTTAGTCATGCTTCTAAGAGTGGTGATAATATTTCTTTCTATTGAATCTTGCATCATATGCAACAAGGAGTGTCAATGAAAGTATGAGCAACTTCTTATTTTCCAGTTGTTGAAAGCTGAAAATTTCAACCTTCATTTGACAACTGATGAATGGTGGGAGGACTGACCTTGTTGTACACTGATGCAAGCCAAAATGAGAACAGCGTCCAATAACATGCAGGCAAAGTCCACATCCACATAGGTACAATAACAAAATATTGCTACTTTATTTGCTACTCTTTTCTGATCCCTTTTGGATGCAACACATTCCCATGCATGTCTGTTGATACTGCAGAATACACAGATACATCCTCACATTCCTCTCCCACACAAACAAGACTGCACCTGTGATACTACTGTACTGTAACCCAGGGATGAGATCACAAACAAACAGACTTCTGACGTGACTCGGAGTCTAGAACAGTGACTTGTGAGAAGTGTTATATGAAATGTTTCTTTTAGTTTGCACATGACTATGGCGTGATCAGATTCCTTGGATGTTGGATGTTGAGCAGTTTTATGGAAAAAATTGTGTTGTTTTAATGCAATAATCCATTTTTTAATTTGTAGATTGACTCCAGTAAGGGAACTCTAATTAGAGGTTGCGCAAGCAGAAGTTTTTATATGCTTTTAGAGAACATCGTGATGATCATGATACTATCTATTTTGCTTGTTTGACATCTTTTTAGCTTACAGAGATTTACATTAAAACCTTAAAAGTAGTTTGAAAGTAACTTTTATTGCATAAAAATTACTACTTTATATGTGTTTAGAGTAAATCTAAATGCACAAATGTAAACATTTACTGTATCATTCTGGTGACCCCAAGACCGAACTTCTCCAGAGCGACAATATGTGTGTAATGAGCTGAAGAGAAAAGTCTCTGATGCTTCTTGCAATACATCTATTATATGTTTTATTTACTTTATTCTGCCTCATTTGGTAACAATAACCAGTTGCTCCGTTTCAAAATTTCCTTCTTGTCTCCTCTCTTTCAACAAATATCCTTCTACAAGGCCCAGGTCCAGTCAGCCCTCAAGGATCCATTCCTCTTTCTTGCAAAAAGCACTGAAAGCTTTTAAACAAATCCTCCAAGGGAGAAGCAAAGGAAATATTTCATTGGCTTTGAAGACTTTGTGTAAAAAAAGACTAAAGGAAGAGACAACTGAAGTCTTGGAGGAGATTGAAAAAGTTGGTGTTTCAGGGCAAAAAGCAGAGAATGCAAACAAGGATGAAACAATGTTATTAGCCCATTTATACTGCAAATAAAAAAAACAGTGTCATTCATATCATTCCTGACTTTTGGTTCATGTGTGTCTAACGTAAGAGGCTACAGGGAACACGTTGCCAAATGATAGATGAATATTTATGGATTGTGACACTCACTTTGTGTCTCTGAGTGTTTAATAGCTGCAACAGGTGCCAGATCTCAATATTGTTGCATAGTTTGACAGTGGTGTCAGAGACGTGTAGACATTATGTATGGACTGTATGTAACATATGCATAACTACAACAATTATTGCAAGATAACATTTCAGGAAGCACGAGGGAAATCACTCAACTGTCTGCTGGAATAAAACTAACAGATTTATTTGCTGTTCAGTGATGTTAAAGGAAAATGGGAGGAAAAGATGATGGAATTTACACAAGGCCGACCCCCCATTGGCCTGTTGTAACTACAAAAGCAAAAGCTAGAATTACAAGTCTCTTCTAATTCATTTACTGTACACTACTGTTACAGTAATGCAGTTATTTTTGGAAGAGTTTCTCACTTGGCCTCCTGTCAGACGACTCCCACTTTCCACTCACCAAGAGTGAGCAGACGAAGCGTCCAAGACAACCTCACGGTTTTGCTACTGTTCCTCAAAAACATAGCTAACGGAGCGAGGAGAAATGTGGAAGTAACACTGCGCTCTCTGTGTTAGCCGGACGTCGTCTGCTTCCAACTGTTTTTGCAGATGACTGCTGCATTATTTATGTTTCATATTTAAAGTACTGCCCACTAAACAAAGTGGTGACAGTTATGAGTCATTGGCTCCTGTGCTAAATGGTCTGATGTCTCATTCAGTTTTTCAATTTTGGAAACTTTAGGTTGACATCGTGAGAGGCTCCACTGCCAATGTGGCCAACCGCGTCCGTTAACTGTCACGGATAATGATCCTTAACCAATCTGCATAAGTTGTTTTTTCTTCTTTTAATTTACTGAAGCAACTCGTCTCGTCACCTGAGAGCAATTTTTCTGTGCAATATTAAGACAAGAGAGAAAGAGGTAATGTGAAAAGAGAGGAGAAAAAGGCCTGTCAGGTGTAAACACGTGAATAAAAGAAACAGAGACAGAAAAAGAGAGAGAGCTTCATCCACTTTACCCAGCTTTGATCTCCTTAATGGGGTGCTGGCCTCGCTCCAGGTGGGATGTGTCGCCATGGGCAACGAGACAAGAGGAGGCTGATGAAGCAGGCCAGCTCCGGGCTCCAGGGGCCACTCAGACAAAACACACTCCACATTGGCCTCCTTACTGTACAGCCCTCACTGTACCTCAGACATGACAAGGAGAAAGGTTTCATGCGAAGAATGAGATAATTCCAGGTGATTATTTGGTGCATTAGCAAGCTACATTTAAGTTTGCTGCTGGATATGTTTTTTTCTGGAGGTATGCATTGTGGAGTTGGACAATAAAATGACCTTTAAGTCTGTGAAAAGCCCTGCGTAAATCTGAGAAGGTTTACAGAGCTTTAGCTTATTTAAGAGATCCAGCGAGCGATGGCTATCCAATGATTGGCCACTGGGCAAGTAGCAGATTACAAAGGGTTTTATTCTCTTAATTTTACACTTGAACTCTCTTAACTCTCTCCCAGACCCTCCTTCTATCCTTTTCTTTTCCTCCATCTCCTCTTTGAACTCCTCTGCCCATTTCCTGACCGCTCTCCCTCATCTGTCTGTCTCTTTTCTGTGGTCACTCCCTCCATCTCTCACAGGAGTCTGGACTCTTTGATATCCTGCAGGATTAGCTCAGAGCTGTCTGTCAGCATGTCTGGGTGTGTCTGATATAAGGGCTTTTGCATTGAATCTAATCACATGGACATACACACACACACACACACACACACACATACACAGTGAAGTCCTCAGTGGATACTCTATGTGTCACTTACTTTTACTTTTAAGTACTTATTTTCCTGTTCTTGAAGGGAGGAGTCAGTTCGTCCATAAATGATTAGACTTTAAAATTAGAAATTATTAAACTATTTCAATATTTCAAGAATCTTTGATTATTAGCTTGTGTCTCAGTGGACTGTGGAGATATTAAGCATCACATCTGTGACATTCCACCTGGTAAAATCTTAATAATTGATAATCTTAATCTTAAATAGCTATTTCTAAATCTTTAATTATTGCAAAACAAGTCTAAATAAATGAATTCATAAATTTCCATGCAAGAATGTTGACCTTCATCATATCACAGATCACAGACGTATTAAAAGCACATATCTAATGACATTTAAGATGGCTCTGTTCTAATTGAGTGTCCCAGTGAGCCGTTATAGTGTGAAAATGAACCAGAGTGCCCAATGAAACTAAAGCACCTAGATGGAACTCAGGCATCATTCATTTCATTATGCACACCTGCGCTTTTTCCACTGCGACATGTCTGTGACAAATGTGTTTTGTGAAAGAGGCAAAGGTCAGGTCAGTGAATGCCAGTAAATATTTTAGTCTGCAGTGAGCAGTGGATTGAGATTTCAGACGCTTATGTCATAACTGACAGGTCTAAACAGGAGGATCTTATTTGCATAGAAGTAGCATTAGTTTCAGGAAATCGCAAGACGATACACATCCTGAAAAACACCTGTGTAGAAACGCTGAAAGAAACATATATTATTCACAGAAAGTGTTAGTGCACATGGCATGCACACTGTATTTGTTTATTTAGTTAAATTTCACACTGATAATTTGGACACACAGTAAATATATTGCACTATATTTAAAATGAACAAGGGATTCCAGACACGGGACATTTCCAGCCACATCCTGACTGAAAAAGGTAACAAAGCTAATTGCTAATTGAAGTTATGACGTCTGTGGTAAGAAAACTAAATTGTAAAATGGATAAAAGTTTGATTTTTATCGTGACCAGGGCAGAGTAACTGTAAAAATGGTAGTAGTTGTAATGTAGTGGTTGCCATGCTAAGATTTGCAAAATGACCATTTCAAAATGTTGTATAGCAATGAATGTGTAGCGTGTTAGCACGCGTTCAAACAAGGACCAAACAAAAGGTAAAGCTGAGTCTCTGCTTTACTTTTGCAAAAGCTAATGGGAATGTGATTAGTTCTTTGTGTATTTGGTCATAAACCAAAGTATTGAACATTGCTGACACGAGAAGAAAAGTCAGAGATCACCTGGGTCAAAGGGTTAGGGCAATCCGACACAGTTCATGAGAGTCATCCTCTGGCGACCATGAATCATACAAAGTTGAATGCCAATCCATTCAATACGTGAGTCAAGATATTTCACTCTGAACCAAAGTAGTTAAATGACTAAGAACATTACCATTCCTGAAAACTCATGCATGCGTCATCGTCCTGAAACAGACCATCATCATCATCCCCACAGTCACCACTGCCTGCTCCCTCATTTTATCTTAATCACCCTCTCCTTCCCTAAAATGTTATTCTGCAAAATATTATTTTGTTTTCCATAAAGATTCCACAGAACGCAGAATAATAACAGTGCCGGACATTACAGAGAAGGGTTAATGGGCCGCATGTTAAAGCTCATGGGAAACGCATCGCCGACACGCCAGGAGGCTTTCCTCACATTGATGGAGAGGGGGGTCAGAAAAGGAGGGGTAGGAGGCTAAAGCAAGGTTCACTGGTTCCCAAACTCCTGCAGAGCTTCAGTAGCCTCCACTACCACCCTGAAACTCCTCTCACCCCTCCTGTCTCCCCTCTTTCTTCCCCTTCACTGCCCTCCAGCCCTGCTTTCAAGCTTTTGCCTTTCTTTTGTATGTCGCCCCGCTAAACGCTCTCACCTACTGGCCTTTAACACCTCCTCCAGGCCTCTCTATGTTATGTTATCATCCTCTCCTTTCTCCTCTTATCTCCCTTCTTCCTCCTTCTTCTCACATCTTTTCCATTTCACAGCTTTGGTTGTAACATCTTCCATACCATACATCATGCTGTACATGTGTGTGTTGCATGGGGAGCTCTCTCTCTCTCCCTTACATCTCTGAGATTTTACTGTATGCCGTAAACTACAATAGTTCTGAGACTCTGCTTTATGGCGGAAGGTCAATATTGACTTTACGCAAAACCAGCAAGGTAGGAGAGAGCCAGAAAGAGCCAGAAAGAGATGTCGGGGTCTTCTTTGAGGCTTTCTGCTTGACTTTTTTGCTTGGGCTCCCCACGTCTTTACATTATTGAAACTGGCATGAGCTCAAAGTCAACATAGTTAGAGATTTTTCAGAAGAAGCTTTTTGCTGCCATTTGTTTATGCACAGAACAAAAAAAAAAAAAAAAAGATTTGAAAGCTGCCCCAGCTACAGCAGATCATCCATTACAGAAGCCGACACAAAGACCTCCAGTTGGACCCGACAACATTTGAGGGTGGATGTTTGAGGCTGCGGGTACTCTGCTTATCAATCAGCTTGTTATCTTATAAACTTTACCATCATCTTATCTGGATCATCTCTGTTCCTGGGAGCAATTTTCTTTTAAGATAAAGGGAGTTTTTAATTTAAATGAGGTAAAACAAGTGTTTAAATATTTGGCCCCAGTTGCAAGCTGTTTAATTGGAAACATAAACTAGAAACAAGACAGTAACAAATGGACTGACTGTTCTTCTAAATGTATTCTGGTCTAAGCTGCTGGAGGAGGGGAGCTAAAGCCTGAGAAAGAAAACTAATCAAATGGAGAAATCTGTCTCTTGAGGCCCACTGTACCTTGTGTACGCACACAAAAAAACACACATACAGACATGCGCACGTAGACACACTCAGGCCATATGCTCTCGATGTTGTCAGGCCTGTCGTCTGTCTACATCACGTACGAGTTTTGGCATGCAGCCTTCCTCCGGGTGACAAAAAGCGCAGTCTTTTGTGTGTTGACAACTATTCCTCACATCCCTACCTGGCCCCAGCAGGCCCGTTTAGAGGTGCAGGCAAGCAAAACCACACACACACACACACACACACACACACACACACACACACAGCTCTGTAAATTTTCCCCTGACAGTTTTCTTATTGCACTCTCCTTGCTCATGTTGTGTTAATATGATTCTTCTCTCTTGTTCAGAGACAGAGTAGATAGAGTGACTATTTTGTTAACCTGTTAACCAATTACTACAATTATTGACTTTTATTTTTGCAATTTGTTGTAACCAAGATAAATAATATGATAATGTATTTTATTAATCACCCCTTTGACCTCTTACATCATAAAATGTTCAAATGATTCAAATGTGTGATTTGGAAAAATAGAGATAATAAAATTTATTGCCTCTCAGTTTGCAGTTCTGTCACACGAGGGCTGGTACACGTCACATTATAACTTGAACTTTATTGACTTTTGACACCATTTTTTTTTTTAAAAAACATCGATATTGTGGAAATTGTTGGTGATGCACTAATACAGGCAGTGAGGTTCACCTTCCAGGCAATGTTCAGGGCAAAGGCTGTGATATATTTTTAATATATGTTCTTATAGTTTTTTTGTTCTTTTTTTTTAGTTTTTCATTTGTTTTCAATTCAGTTTAAATCAGTTTAAGTTAATTTCCAGAGCGGGTTTGCTTGTTTCAGTTCTATTTTTATTATTTAAAAATGTTTTCATTGTTTCCATACTTTTTAAAATTCTTTAAATTTTAATATGGGAGGTTTTTGTCAGGGGCAAGATTTAAGGAATTCAGAACAGATGTTATAATCACAAGACTTTGAAAATGTAATTGGTCTATAGTGAGTTTAATCCATTGCTTTGTAGATAAACCATTCAGGTACATTTCAGTGATGCTAAATCAATAGTTACATGCACACATTGTTTTTTCTCGTTGCTTAACTGTGATGATCTTACTGTTTATCATTTTGTTAAGAGTGAGAGTTCTTTATGGTGGTTTACTACTTAAGATTTTACAGGAAACTGTGGCCTGAAAACCCAGACTGGTATTTCACACACACACAAGCGTGGGTACACTTAAAGAGGTCAAGAGGAGAGGAACATTTGCGGCCCACCTCAGACGTTTACCATGATGGTACAAAATCATGTGTTTTTCTAAGTGTGAGTGTGCTGTAGGTGGTAAAGTTAACATCCTTGTGCACTGAATTACCTCTGAAGAGGAAAAACAGGCATCCATCAAGTTGCTCGGGCTGCCTGTTGGTTTGGTTGTGTTTGAATACTTCCTAAACCACCGATGGTTCGGTGAAATATTTGAGGTCTGATGATAAAGTGACCGATGTTTCCGCCTGCATTGTTTACCAGCCCAAAAGATGTTTTCTATTTCCAAACAGGAAGATCTAATCACGGCAATGAGCAGAGCACTTTTTAAATGAAGTTGGTGAACCAGAGGATGTTTTGGAAACACAGATGTTTTTTGGATAAAAGAGAGACGGAAATATCACCAAACCAAGGTCAGGTGATGTTGTTTGACCCCGGGTTTTAATAAGAAAATGTGTCCATACCTTTGTTTGACTCCCTTTGTTCACAGACCACGTTTTTGATTGGTCGAAAACATGACATGTTAATGGTCGCTGTCTTGGTTGACGGTGTTCACTGAAGGGATCCCTTTCTTACTTGAGCAGAGGTCATCCGCAGGTCAGCGTAGCACAGGGTCAGAAAGTAGTCCTTTCTCCTGCTGTGTCCTCAGCCATGTGTAGAATGTGGGTCATCTTCAAAGAAGCTCAAGTATTAGCCTTCGACATGAAGCATCAGCAACCTCCACGGTAGGGTGAACTCCAACTTCAGTTGGAAAAGTAACGTGTTAAGCCGTGGCTAAAAAAGGTCAGTGGTTTATGACTACAACTTCAAAACTCCAAGCTTATCTTAAGACAGGTCAGAGAGAAGCAGGCCTGTGTGTGTAATGCACGTTAGGATAAATGTTTTATTATACCTAACACACCCATCACAGATCTCCCAGATCATCATCATTTAGCAGCCTGGGATTGAACTAAAGCACACTGATTCTCTCCTGTAGGTACGTTACTATATATTTTCCCATCAACCAAAGCTATGAATGAATTTAATAGGGTAGTAAATAAGGTTTTCATTGCACCATAGCATATGATGACCATATGTGTGGAGGGCTGCAGGTGTTCAGTCCAAACTTTACACATATATTTCTAACTCAACAGATGAGGATGGAGCTGCTAACATGGTGATATGTTTCAGTGACAAACTGTACTACTTATTGCTTGTTCTGCTATAATAAGCTGCTATGACTAAATTATATCTATTTTGACTATGTAAATATGTGTCAGCATTTCTCAGTGGAGCAGTCTTAATCCTCAGTTAATTCTCAGCAATCATGGGTTAAAGTTTCTTCTGAATTACAGTGTATTCAGATCAATGTCGTATAAGTTACTTATAATCAGTTACTCATTACGTATTCGTCAAATATTTTACCATTCAGCCTTGGTTTTGAGATACGTACTAACCATTGACAGCTAGCTCAATGTTAGTTCAGTCTGTGTGCAGCCCAAAATTTTACACATGGTCACTTATTTTAAGCACTGTACGTTCTGTCTGTCCTAAGCAACAACCTCAGTAGCTTCAGTGAAGCCAGTGCGGTTGTGCCAAAAACTGCAGTTCCTCAAATGGCCACTTGAGGCTGGCTACAGAAGCGAGTCAGTCTCCATAAGTCCCCATGTTAAAATGTCCAACTTCACAGCTGAAATAAACATTTACAGCCTGGTACACGTCTGAATTCCTATTAAACTCACCTGCAGCGTGGCCACTTTGATTGACAGGTGGGTTCAGTTACAGATGGCTTGTTTGAGCAACCAGGCATCATTCACATCAACCTATGATCCACGTCTTTGCCGATTTTTCAATTAGCCAGGAGGCGGAAGAGGCAGCACTGAGCTCCAAATCTGCTCTTCAGAAACCCATGGGTTACATCACTGATATACTGTCCATTCTTAATACTGTCTATGGTATTTTCACAAATTCAACAAAGGTGCTCTTCTTGCTGTCAAGAGTTTAACTTCTTGTTTTCTAGTGTGCATGTGGAACTTATTATTGTCTGGAAGTCTGTAGCTGCCCGCGTCAACCTGGCATCAGCCATCCCAATTAACTCCTTGTAAGATAGCACACTGACAGAAAAGTGATGGTGATACTGGGATTAGTTAATTAGTTTATATTATAATCACTGTTACTGATAAAAGTAATCATACCACTGCAATGTGTTAGTTAAAGCACATAAAGTATGAATCTACATCAGTCTTGGATGTGAACAACTTTCAGTAACTTCCTCTCATCAAACAGTGACCAAAAATGGACAAACAACTTTTCCAGTTTCGTATTTTCTCAAACTGGTGATATCGTCATAATTACATCCTTCAATAAAACCACAGTTTGGGTCATACTGGCTCATACTGGAGCCCACGCGTCTTTCCCCTCATCTCCAAGAAGTGTCTCCAGCCTGTTGCTATTGGCCTGTTAGTGTCTGGCTAGCGGACCTGAATCATTCAAATAATCTTTCACAGCACATTGCATCTCGTAACACCGGCTCAGGGACTTGTAAAAAAAAGTGAGGGTTTGGTCTGCGGTAATTGCTTTTCCCTCTTTCCAGTTTTGTAATGACAGTGGGTTCACTTGTTTCTGCTTTTTTATCTGTCTCAGACATATGCGTCATGATGTTAGCACAAGCCAGTTAGCATCTACTCCAAAGTGTCTCCCGGGCACTCCGGCTAACTGATCACATGGCCTCCCGAGGTTTATAGAGTGCAGTTATATCGTTAAGTCTGCAAGCAGACCACACAGAGCAAGCAAGGGTGTCTGTGTCCTCATTAAAACTCTGCCTGGGCAAACCAGAGACAGCCAATATACACAGCAGATAAGACAGTTAGCAGCTCGCTCAGATTTACAGCCTCTAGCCTCGGGGAGTGAGAGGACGAGGAGTGAGAGAGAACATGGGTTCATATATCGTTTAATGTCTGGCAGCCAGATGAACAAACTGAGGAAAACCTGTGATTTAAAAGGCCTATAGAGAGAAAGAATGGGTGTTTAGACAGGGTGTTATAGGATTGATAGACAGCAATGATATTGGTCGTACAGAGTGTGAAAGGCCAGTGGTGATATAGGGAGGATGGTAAATGAGATGGATGGAGTGGAAGAGGTGTAAGATGAGGAAAATGGGACAGGTAGAAATGTGAAAAGGAGACTTTAAATTAGGAAAAGTTCTATTAAATGTGATGTGCCAAAATCATGTCACATTAATGTGTTGCTACTGCTGCAACAACAAAAACCCAATCAGGTCAGCACATCATCAGGAAGGCAGCCAAAAATGCACGGGAGGAAGCACAACCTTCTGAAATACTACAACTCTTAGTCATTAGACAAATCAAGTTTTACGCCAAATGTCAAAGTTTCTTGTCAACACCAGAAATCAGCCTCCTCATAACCCCAACTTGATCTCTCACCTTGTTCACATAAATAACCCTCCCTCAAGAGCAGGGGTCAACTTTGTCTGATCCATTCCACTTTCTCTTCACGTCTCTTTCCCCTCTCTTTGATTTACATCCACCGTTTTAAAACGCAGGCATCCTGCTCTAGAAAAACACAACGTCTTAATTTCTTTGAGTAAATTTTAAGTGGCGTGGGCTCGTTTGCCGTGTTCAGTGTCAGGTATTGCCTGACTCCCCAGCGTGCAGGCCCACCTAGTGTGACACTGCACCTCGTAAAGAAATCCAGCCCGACTTTTGGGAAAAGGCCTTTTTCCCCGAGTGAGTGTTGGGTTTCACTACCAGTCTGTGGATTCAGTCACAGCGAAACAAGCCGTGCTAACAAAGACAAGGCAATTTAGCCACTTGAAAGAGGATATACGCACACACACATTGCAAAGTTCCTCTGCTTTCAATCACACGTTCTCTGTGCAAACTGCACAAATTTAGTCTTTCCTGTTTCGTTTTCTTTAGAGCATTGGTTCAATCTGTCTTTTTTTTAGGCCGAAAAAGTTTCATGGTGAACATAAAAGTTGTAACTTTTGCTGAACTGGATTTTGAACTTAATTTTCTTGGAATTTTGACAGCTAAACAAAGCAAGCTTGTGTAATGTACACATTTTCTTTTGTGTGGTTCTATCTCTTACGTACACAAATACATTAACACACATTTGTTTACACACAAACACACTTTCATGGAAGTTTTCCCATCAGACTTTTCTGTGCCAAGTTCCTGGTGCTGGTGAGAAAACCACGTCATGAACAAACCACATCAGTTCTCTGGAATAGTATTTTGCTTAAACTTTATTAACCCCTGAGTAGTAACCCTAAAGGACACTGGTTTTCTATATTGTCATATTGAATGAATACAAAATAATTTTATCTCTCTGCTGGCATACTGATCCCAAAAAGACAAACATACCAAGGAAAATTAAATTCACTTTGACCTCTTTTTGCTTCTTTGGACAGCCAAAAACAAGACAATATTTCACCCTATGTGTCCTTTCCTGAGGGCATCACAAGAGGTGTGAGTGGTGATCATGTTTCTTTAGTTTCCTCTCTCAGCAGGTATTTTGCTCCATTGAGGTGGCCTTGAACAATCCCTTCCAGCTCCAGCAGCATTTTTCTGTAGATTATTGTGACCTCTGACACGAAAAGAGCACAAAACATGTCAGCTTCAAGATTACACCTTTTTTTAAAAACATAGTATATCACGAGTATATCCAAAAAATGTATGTGTTATAATATGGTTGCTAGTCATTTAACAATTAACTTACCAGATTTCCGCAAGGTAAGTCTTAACTTCTACTGTGTAGTTGAGTTGACCAATACAGGCCAGATTACACGAGGGGAACAAAAATTGGTACAGTGTGAAATAAAGAGACAAAATGAAGAAATGACTTCCAAAACATGACAGAAAAACTAATCACTAAATTCAGCACAGCTGCAATGCTTTCTGCCTGCACGATTGTACCTGTTCTAGACAATGATTGTGATTCCTCCAGAAGCTGGTCTATGTTTCACAGATGCCACAACTTCAAGCAACACAGAGCAGATTGAGCTCAGAGACAGAAATGGCATAGAGAATCCAGTCAGTTTTCAAAATAAAACATCCTGTGCAGACTCCTGATCATAAAAACAGACAAAAAAGGGTATTGTAACAAAAAACTGAGGATATCCAAGTAGCACAGGGGTAATAGCACTTATCCATGAACCACAGAGATGTGGGTTCTGGATGCTGCTGGCTTAAATAGTGTTAAATAGTGTTTGTTTGCTGGTGGGAAGCCAGTGAGGGCACATTTTGGGTGGAACTGTGATCTTTGTGATCAGACAGACATTAAAGTCTGTGTAAAGTAAGAATAAATAGTTTTAACCACCCAGCCAAATTTGAATGATTAAAAATATCAACAAGTTTATGAAATTAGGTGTCAAAATCAGGTAAAAATGAGCAGTATTCTCCGCTCTAGGACTGTGGGGGCGTGTCTGCTGAATGTGCTGAAGCCACACCCACTCATGGGAGCAGTTAAGCAGCAATTTTGAAGCGACTAAAACGTGTCAGATGAGTTCAGAAAATGACATGACTAACTTTTAAACACTCCGAGCGAGATGAATTAATCTCTATCTCTGCTAGGGGGTGCAGGGGTATGCGCAGGGTGGCCTCAGCGTGTCATCGAGCCACCCTTTAGGACCGCCCAAAAAATCCTGGACTGAAAACTGGTGAAAAACTGTTTTAACCTCTAACTCCACATTTCAGTAATATATCATTCAAAGTCTTTTCACATGTTTCCAGCAACTATTTTCCAACATATTTAATGTATTTTGAAAGAAATCTCAGAATTGCCTTTACACAGACTTTCTAACTAACTTTTCCCGTACATCCATTTTAACTAAAGTTACTGTCCATAACACTATGTTGACAAGCTTACAGGCATTTTACTTTCATATCATATTAAAAGATGCCAATGTGACGAGTGAGAAAAATAACTGAATGCATCCTGATTGGGCACAATTTGTATCTAAGGTGGTCCGCTCATGACATGCATGATGTACAATATACATAGAGCTTTAGAGTGGTTCCAGAGTTGTTTTACCCATTCTGCATTCCCATTTCCACATTTTGTTTCAACAATATTCTTGGTGTTACTCAACATAGAAACACAAGAGAAATCATTTTTATTTTTCTCTCAACTTAGAGCATGGTGGACTCTTCTAGATACTTCCATCCGTGTTTTGTTTTTAAATGTTAAGATTGAGTCATTTTCTTCCAGGTTTGGTTTTTACATGATTTCAGCAAATATTCAGTAAATTATCTTTATTATTCTTATTATTTATCACACTGCTCAGGGGAAATCAGCGGATTTTAGTCAATGAAATCACTTTTAAATTAGATTACGGAGCACAGTATTGCTAATGTGTCTCAGGGGAAATTCTTCTGACATTGCTGATTATAATTATTACACAATGGAAGGGAAGGATTTACCGGAATCAATCCAGTGATGATTTTGGCCAATAAAAAAGCTTTTATAAAAACGGGCCTTATAAAAGAAGCTTTTAAGTAACCAAAGCTGTTTTTGTAAAATTGATGTCGAACATGCCTGCAATATCCCAGCTTCATCATTTTCCCATCACTGACCCACCCTTTGTGGGTGGGTCCATTATTCCCGCCAGAGTCACAGGGTCAGACATGCCAATCAATGGGGAGTGCAGGCTTCTGGAGCAGTCGTGTATCTCTCCTCATGGAAAGTGTAAAACATAACTGCAAATCTTGACTCGAAGGAGCTTCATTGTTGTGCAAAAATGTAGATTTTTTTTTTCCCACTGTGTGATTGATGAGGGCATGTAGCAACAAATTCTTTGGCAGTGTTTGGTTTTTGGAAAATTCTATCTTACACATATTAGATAAACTCTCACAAAGTTGATACAGATAAGTTATTATAAGTTATTTTCTTTTGCAGCTTATCTCGATCTCTTCCTTTTACTAAAACCACCCGTGGGCATGTGAGACGGTTTATGTGGTACATAAAATAATTATTAACTCCTTAAAATAACATCCTGACGTTGTTATTTGAGTGAAAGCACTCGCACGCTGTTGCAAAGAGGAGGAATTAATTACTTTATTATGTGTGAGTGCAACTTTGAATGTGTGAATCATGTGTGTCCTCCCATGACCAGAAAGCAACCACACCAGTCAGTTTATGTTAGTACCTCCCCCCTTTGATCAGGTTGAATGTTACTTCCCATAAAATGACTCATTACTTGCACCCACATGAAAGAAGACACATATTCTCCTCAACTCACTTTCTAAACAAACATTGGTCGAACACACGGCATGGTGAGAATGTGACTGGCAGACAAATAGTATGATGACATGTTCATTGTTAATTGCGGGGTTCTCCATGGCAAAACATACACAATCCTATCGGCAGGATGTGATTATGGTGTAAGAGCTGAAGCTCCTGCTTGGAGGGAGAGTTGCTGTATCATTATAGTCTAATGTAACATTGTGTGTGGAGATATAATATGTATAAAAGTGATTCAGAAGATGTACATGTGTCTCTGTGTGTGCCACTCTAGATCATACTGTCTCCAACTTTGCCCTTTGGACTGTACTTTTGGATTGCTGCCCGTGTATATTCATGTGTATGTATATATGGGTGTGTATGTGAAAGTGTGTGTCCTTACATTGAATTTGTGTGTATTTTAATCTCACACTCTTGTTCTCAGGAATGCAGTGAATAGCCTTCTCTAGGGGGGAGAAGCGGGTTTGCGGTGTACTCTACCTGCCACTTTTACCTTGCGGGTTAATTTCCATGCTTTTGATTACTGGAATTCCAGTTCACAAAAACACACTCCTATTGAACACAGCAGTGTAAACATGTTTCAACTACATACACAGCTTCACACCTCACATTAATGCAATAATTGGTTAACAATCCAGAAAAAAGTGTTTGAAAGTGGTTTAGGTGGGGCATCATAACAGTGTGGAGTTTACAGAGCTAGTATATGAATCAAGAGGCTTATGATGCAATTGTTGTCCGTGTTGCATTTTATGGGTACGGCCCTTTTGATGTCAAGGGAGTAAATACTTGTGGAGTGAGTTCATTGAGTGTATGCCTTACAGTATTCTCCATGCGGTTTCAGCAGGAAAATAGAAGTTGCAAATTCAGATTGAGGGTATCATTATAAGCTGAGACGAATCTACAGTTGTACAATAAAACGAATAAAAACGCCACATATTTTTAGACACAGATCACAGCAAAACCGTGCAGCTGAACTACATGCTCGGAAAAAGCCAAACACGTGTCCTCTCGTACATCAATCATTACATGTGAGGCAAAATGAAGGGCAACAATCGTCATAGCCATAGTAAGTTAGCTATTTTTCTATAGACAAAAATGGTTTAGTATAAACATTATAGAGAGCTGATTCAGCCAAAGTACGAATAAATAAATCCACTATTACCTGTTGCGATACGTGCAGTGCTGGTCAGTCCAAACCGGTGGACTGACCAACACTGCCGCCCCTTGAGCCATCCTAAAACCCAAAAGCAACATCTCCTTCCCCTCTTCTCTGGATAATCATAGCACACTCCTTCAACAGTTTTCAAGGGACTATTTCTCTGGTGGAGAGTATCCAGTGACAGTGGTGTAGTCTTTGATCTACTAAATTTAGAGGCTTAAAGAGGTTCAGGTATATTTAGGTTGGTAAATGCGCTTGGCATTTATCTCAGCTCCACACAATGCATGAGGTCAAACCCTGAGGCCACCTGAGGTGTTTGTAAGGAGTAGTGCCTTGGGATAAGTAATTGGTTGTGTGTTTGTGTTTGTGCTTGTGAGGATTTATGTGTGGTCATCATGTAAGAGTTGCGACAGGCCCACAATGAAAGGCACACACAGATAAGACAGTGTGTGTGTAAGGAAAGTGACTTCCCAAACACACCTGGAAGATCCTCTAACAAGAGATAAAAGCTGAAATATCTACAGCAAATACCATTCATTAAATGACTTGACATTTGGGATTGGATAAGATTTTACTTTGTATTCTCAGTGAGGAATTCTCTGGGTACTATTTAGACAGAAATAGATTAAACAATGAGATTAGCTTTGCTTGGCTCAACAAACGGAAACCAGGGTTTGTGTCCTGTCTCCTTCCAACAGTCAACTTTGGTTGTCTTTATTCATG
Organism: Sciaenops ocellatus; assembly: GCA_033000465.1. Classification (NCBI taxonomy): domain Eukaryota; kingdom Metazoa; phylum Chordata; class Actinopteri; family Sciaenidae; genus Sciaenops; species Sciaenops ocellatus. Next base: position 11,351,319 of record CP136886.1, read on the forward strand.
AGCAATCTGTCCTCAACCTTAAAGCAGCACTTTCAGCCAAATATTAAGCAAGTGCAATAGCACAAGACATAGCAGCCAGCTAATATTACTGAGTCCTACAGCAAGAAACCCAGCTCGGCCTCTGTCTTTCAGAATTTTAGTTCAGGAAGCTCTTACCAACAACTAAAAGTCTGTCCCAGATTTACTCTTGTCTGGCAGTCTCTTGCTCGGTCACTCTCCTTTTCTCTTCTTAGCTTCCTCCATCAACGTCCTTTTGGCTCTCTTCACCTCTGCCATTATGTCCATAGAGGCTGCTGAGCCCATTTACATTCACTGCCTGCCCAGCTCTGATTCTGGCACGACACTGGCTTTGCTCCCCATCAGCATTCCCCTGGGCCTTTTTGGTTGTACAAAACGCCTGGTAGCAGTTTATTTTATAATGCCTCCGGAAACAGCAGTATAGGACATCAGAAGAAAACCAGAACTCATTTTCTACATAAAACATGATGCATTTTCTCCAAAATAAAAGGTTATAATAATAATAACAAAAGTTTATATGTGTCAAGATAGTGTAACACTGGTTACTCTTAGCGTTAACTATAAACTTGACTTTGACTAAATTAAATTAGTTACGGGCTGTGGGTCAAGCAAACGCATGGGGACTGTTTCTTCAGTGTAACATGAATACTTTAATGTCCGTCTCAACAATAGGACAACTGAACACTCACCAACATGTGATACATCATATCACTCCGCCAATATTAACAATCACTTATTAAAGGCAAGGTGTATCATGAAATAAAGGTCCTGTTCTGAATTAAGGAATAAAATACAAATACTTATGAATTAAATTATGCCAATTATCTAATAACTTTAAATTTTAAAAATAAATCTCATCTTACAATAGTGTTCACAGTTTGTTGAACTGCCGTAAAGTGTCCAAAAATCAATTAATGCAAAATAACAAAATATTTTAGTTGCCAAAAAGTAGGTTTACAAGCCTTGAGGAGTACTACTGTAAATGTGAATATAGTTTAATAAATCTTTTTGTGGCTCCAGGAGGAGCTGCCCAAGAGCTGCTCAACTGCCTCAAGTGATGTCACACGAGTCAGCATCAGTTTGGGCTGAAAACTACAACTTTGAAAATAAGTGATTGAGGCTAGTGACTCAAGGCTAGCCACTACTAGCATAACACTCCCAGACCTCTAACTGGACTGTTAGCAGTCAAGTTGCATTGTGAGCAATGTAGGTGTCAGGATTTGATAAAAAATAAGATAGACAATATCGATTTTCATCCTTTTTTTCCTTTAACCGTCCATTGTGAGTCTGATGATGTCGATTTTGTTGTTGTTTATTTTTGTTTGTTCTTTTCGTTCAAATATGCAAATAATATTTATTTACACCAGCCATCCATCTGCTGCCTCTCAACAGAGCTGCAACTGAGCAAAAGCCAAACTAATGTCACCACGCAGGATTAAGTTTTTCTTCTTTCTCTGAGTAAACAGAAGAAAACCTGAAACGACACTAAGCAGTTGTAGATGTATGTTCATGAAGACTGATTTGAACCCATAATGCATTGGTCTTCTTCTCATAGTTCCTGTCCTGTAACTCCCAGAGTTGCTTGTTGCTGTGCGACTTCCTGGACATATGGTCCTTCAGTGGTAGTCCCAACATATTGGAATATGATCAATGTTGACAGGTCTAGCCTTTGGTCAGGTTAAAGTACAGTATATTCTTCTCTCTCTCGAGCTCTTTCCTTTCATTTTTCTTCTTCGCTGACCAAACTGACTTATGAAGTATTTGAACTGCTTGACTGAGAGCACACAAATACTAAGTTATTAGATCTGACCAAAGGAGATAAACTGAAGCGAGAGAGAGAGTAAAGTGATGAGGGGATGGAATATATCGCTTTTTAAAGAAAAAGAACATGCAAGAGAAGGGGAAAGTACTTGAACTTTAGCTCTTACTTCATTTAAAGGCTTCCACTTATCAGCTCATCCTAATAAGAGAGCAGAATGGAGGAGGATAATGGAGGTCGGGTGGACGTTTGCTGCCTCTGTGCGGCACGCTCCTCACAGCTGGCAGGGTCAGCGGTCACAACTCTGATTGGCTGATGATTTATAACACCACTATCAGGAGTGAGTGAAGCCGTCTGTGCGGCATCGAATCCAAATGACCGTCAGCCGTTTTGTGTGAGGAATGGAATGGCATTTGGCAAATGCTGACCAAAAGATAAAGAGCTGCTTTGTCTCTGGGATTTGATAAGACACAACGATTCTTTAAGGAGTCATCTTTTCCAGTCATTTTCAAGTGAATTACAAATCCCTGCTCCTGAAAGTTGTAACAATAGATGTTTCATTTTTAAAACCCTAATCTGAGACACACACACACACATTTGCACGTACATAATGGGCCCTCTGCCTGAGGCCCAAAACAACCTGCTTGACACCGGTAACACACACATACACCTCATTAATGTTTCAGGCATGCTCATATGTGTAAAAGTGCGCACGCGTCTCGGTCACATGAGGTTTAATAGTGAATGTTATCAGAGCACATTATCAGGACACACGTTGAAGGTTAATTCCTGGATAATTTATATAAGATTGGTGAAGAGGTTGAGTCCGATAGTACCCTGCTGTGCAAATCACTTCTTTCCACACTAAAGGGAGTGTACAAGGTGGAAAGGAGGAGAAGGAACAGAGAGGAAGAATGTGTAATTTGGCGCCAGGTGATAAAAGAGTGTGGCAGTCGGCCATTAGGCTTTCGGTAATGGAATGCGTCTGTTACATTATACATTTAAACAATGTGACTTTCGTCCTCACATGCTCTCTCACACACGCACACTGTGGTTTCTGTAGAGGAAATCATTCATTGTTTCATCATTTAAATGAAACATAAAAAAACAACATGTGTACATATGTTTGAGTTACAAACACGATCATAAAAACCTTCAGGGTTGAAAAATGTAAATATGTACGAAAAATTTTGGTTATCATCTACAAACAGAGGATAAATTTGCTGTTTGGTTTCCACTGCACCCCCAAAATGTATTTAGTAATATGAGCCAATATGAGCACAATAGAAACGGAATTAAAGAATAAAAGCATAAAATCACACCCATTTTTCAAATTAAAATTTACATTTTGTATTTCCTTTCTGCAATCTATGGCCCTGTGATGAACTGGCAACTTGTCCAGGGTGTACCCTGCCTCTCACCCAATGTCAACTGGGATAGGCTCCAGCCACCCATGACCCTGATGAAGATAAGCGGCTACAGGAAATGGATGGATGGATAGATGGAATTACCTCTATATAAAAGTTTTCATTGTAGTGGCGGGGTCCGCCATTTTCGCACAAGATCCAAACTTCGAAGGGATTACAGGACATGCCTGCATGTAATCCAGTGTTACTGCTTGTAATTTCAACTCACTGATATCAACGTTCACTGTTCATTCTCCACTCTCCTAACTCACTTTAAAAGTAGGCTTTTATTCTGAAGCAGTCACAGGAAATAGCACTAAAAAATGCATCTACAAAACAAGAAGCGGTCTTTTTGTGTTTAGTAGCTGTTAAAGGAGTGTTTCCTGTAATATTAAAGAACACTTTCACATCGCTGACAGGAATCACCATGATTTCCTGGCACCATTATGACTGTCACTGTGCAGATCGATTGGCAGGGGAGGCTGTTTGTTGTACTTTCAGGAAAGGCCCACTTCATTAAAACGTGTGTGTTTACACATGTGTAGTCAGCATAAACTGGGATTACACTTACACATGTACTGTATCCACTGTAACCTTGCCCACTTGGGTGCACACACACACACACACACAGACAAACACACACACTCTGAGTCAGCAGAAACAGGAGCTTGGTGACACCGTTAATGAACCCAAGTGTTATTCTTCAATTAAACTACGGACGTGTGCCGAGCCAAGGAACTCCTCTGAGGACTGTTCCAGTTACATGACAGCCGAGTCCTTCTCGTCCTGAAAGCTCTCTTTCTCCTTATCTATCTCTCACTCTGCCTCTCTGCTTTCTTGCTCCATCATGCCTCAATTCTCCTCACTGTAAAGTCTCATTGTCTCTCTTTCTTTCTTTTTTTCCGCTCCTCTCATTCCATTTCTATGCATGGTAAAGTATGAGTTGTAGCAAGCAAGCCTAATATGTCAGGTACATAGCTGCCAACTTATGTCATTACATACTTATCAGCTCTTTTCACTTCCTTGGTGTCTGCTGGAATAGACACAACATTGTTGTCATGCAGTGGCCTGTTGGTCCAGCAGAGGGCATCAATAAAGTGAGGAGCTGTGAACAAGCACAAATTATTTTATCTAAAAATATAACAGACATAGCAACTCTCAGAGCATCTGAATCAGCTACTTAAAGAAAGACACCTGACATTAGATTGTCTGGAGATATTCAACTAAATGGTGACAGTGGTCCTGTATATTTTACATAACCTTTAATTGCTTTTTATTTTGGTTAATTTGTGGTTTTAATGTTAAAGTTATAGCCTAAAATAATAATAAATCAGATGAAGATAATAAGCATTTAAACTCATTTCCACTTTACCCCCAAGCGAGAGCTGACTATGGGCTGTTATTGGTTAAAAATAACCAATAACAGGCAGACGAAAAAAAGCTATAAAACACTAATTTCCCCCTCAAAGGGTTAAGTTAACATGTTGCAGTGGTGGAAGGTAACATTTATCCAAGGTACTTGTACTTTATAAGGCTGTGAAAATGCATGCATACATCTTACATATCTATAATATTGTTAATATTTTATTACTTTTACTTCCATAAAAAGGTTTAATGGGGGGGGGGGGGTTTACATGCAATACAGTATTTTTATGGTCTGCTTTTATAGCTCAGAGCACACATCCTGGAGAGAAGAGGCCGTGTAATGTATCTTCATCATCATTAACATTATCAAGAACAATAAGTGCAGTCACAGTCGTGATAAAAGAGCTGTGTGAAGCTTTTTTCGCTATCAACCACTGACAGTCTCTCTTCTCTCTCCCTCCTCTTCCTCGTCGTGATGTCTCAGCTGTGGCCAGCAGAGGCCTTCCTGACCACCTGACCGGGACATCGCACAGAAAACCCATTCTCCGTCAATGAGGTGACACGACGCGCTTAGTCCTACTTTCCATGAGTGTGCTCGTGCTGTCGCGCACTGACCGGCGCGATGCGGTGACACCTCTCATGCCGTCACACACACTGAAACGTTGCGCGGCGCACGCACACGATTACACACAGACGTATCGGCTACGTGTCCGGGCACACACGCTCTCCTACAAACCCAGAGGAGCCGCAAGACTGGAAAATATTAGCAGAAATATAGCAGAACTACTGGAAATGAGAAGGTGGCACTCACCTCACCTTAACCAGAGTATATACACGTTTGATGAAGGATTTCTTTAACACGAGGGGAGCATCCAAGGTCATATTATCAGTATCCGTGCGCAAAATATATAATTTCCTCTCAAATCTTAATTTAAAGAGGAGTGTGTATATGAACTACAACATAAAGCACATAAACATACTACAGTTGCTCATATTAGACTGTGAATGTTTGATGGGGCGTTTAAGGCATGCGCAAAAGCTGCAGCCGGTACATGACATGTGGAAATGATGAAATGGATTCAATGCATGGAAACAGTGGGTGATATTTCCAGTATAAAACATCACAACCGTAACGTCAGGATGGATGTCCTCGTTCCTTTTTGTCTCAAATGAAAATAAATATATAATAAATACATAAAAATAGAGCGACACGTCCGAAGTCAGCTCTGCGTTTTTTAATAGCTTGCTGGTGATGTGGTCACATGAGGCGTTCAATAAGAGCAGACGAAACTTTTGAACGTTTCGACAGGAGCGCGCGCAGTGCTGTATATCATATCAGCCCATAGGGGACGCACGTTTTAATGATCCAGCCAATCATCCACGTCCTGTTAGTAGCCACTTCACGCAGAGACAGCGGTAGAGGTGGACGCTCTCCGAGAGCTGAGCCGCTTTAGTGCGCAGTGACAGCAATAAAAAAAGAAGACGAGAGGACAGAGCACATAGAAGTTTTTTGGGGAGCGAGTATCTCTCAGGGCGGTCCTGGTCCATGGGTTCAAGTTGCACATAGGAGTTACAAGTTTCCAATGAACAGATACTTGGAGACGGCTGGGATAAGCATGGAATTATTTTTGTAATGTTGATTGTTATTCCCTTGCAAGAAAATAAAGGTCTGCTGCGGAACAATGTGAGACGTTATGCGTCTTGGATTCTCGTGTTTCTGGATATCTTGAAAATCATTGGCAACAGTTGAGAAGGAAAGAAGTTATGCGCAAAGGATTTTATGCTCCGACCCCGACCCCGACCCCGGGACCAACATGGATTTGCCTTTACAACCCCCTGCCCCTTGTTTAGTGAAGTTTTAGCCGGTCCACTTGTGTTGTTGTACTTGTTGTTGTTTGAGAACATATTGCCACATTGGCCACTTGGATTTTAAAACGTCGCCTGCCTTTGGATTGGATTTCCAACACCATGAACTTTATTGACAGTTTGACACTATTATTTCTGACGCTGTCAGCTGTCAAGGTGAGTTGCAGAGAGCGAACTGGAGTGAGAGAGAGAGAAAAAAAAGAAACATCAGTCGACCTCTATTTGCGAAATGTAGCCACTAGTCATTAATGTGTAGCTCGTCCTTGCCTTTCCTCTGTCTAGGTCATCGCTCATGTTTAAACAAGCTGAAATGTTTAGTGGCTTTGGAGAGATTTAAACAACCATTACGCAAAGCCGACACTATATAAACCTAACCCACACACTCGTGGGTGGTGCGCTTTTTATGTTGCATATGCGGCGTATGTGATGGTTTTTAAATAATGTTGTGAAGTTTGACGCTGGGTGATTGCAGGCCTGCTCTAAAACCACCTTGGAGATATTATTACGCTTTAAAGGCGCAGTGGTTCCATTCTGAATTAGGACATGTGAGCAGGTTCACGCCTGGCACTGAGACTACTCTCATGGTTAGTCCGCTTCAGTGAGAAGAAATGTGACTTTCTTTCCACGCTGAAACTCAACACTCGGAACAAAACAAAGCAATATATCACAGATCAATCAGGTTAGGACTTAGAGGATTTAATGGCAGTTTGACAGCGCACTGTAAATAGTTTTCCATCTAATCATTAATCAAGTGCAGTGTGCCCAGGCTGGCTTTGAGCAAAGGTTTCAAGGTGAAAAAAAATACAACATGCCACTGTAACAGCAGCATGACTGGACTTTGGAGGATTATTTCTAATAGGAGTTTAAGCAAAGGATGTTTTAGCAGCACAGCTCTCTCTTGTGCATCTCAAGTGAGTAAGCTAATGAAATTCGCCCCCCTCCAGTGTTTATTTAATTTAATGAGAGCTAAGTCACCCAATCAACGCTAAATAATACCAGGATGCTGTCTCGTCTGCCAATAATCAGTCGGCCTATCATCACACGGTTTAAGGGGGCCGGTGTTCGCGGCTTGACACCCGTCCATTAATAATATATCGTGTTTTTTTGGAGGGCCTGGGGTCTCTCAGCCCACAAGGTTGGTCCCACTCACGCCACCAGAAGTGGGTGGAGACTGCGACACCCACACAACCAGATCCCTTTTTTTTCGTTTCCACTTTTCATTAAGGAATAAGAAGAAGAAGAAGAAGAAGAAGAAGGGAAAAAAGTTTCTCACTGAATACAAGCCGGTGCTGCAGGACTAGATCTCACGCAATATTGACGAGTTATTGCTCGAGATGCGCGCGCTCATATGTGAAAAGGAGAGAGAGAGAGAGAGAGAGAGATGGCGCGCGTTTGTGCGTGTGCGTGATGCACGCACGGATGGAAAGTTGCCAAAAATCCTTTGTGATCTGACTGCTGTGGTGACAGGTACCCCCTGTGAGGGAAAATAGGAGGCTGAAATTCTTACCGGCTTTACGGCAACTGTTATTAATCCGCGTTGCCAAGAGGCAGCGGAGGCACACATTAAAGATTTGGTAACAGTAACTCCACAGTTGAAGTTTTGTCACGTAGCTGATGTGGTAGGATTTGGCACATGGTCAAACATTTGGCCACTAAAGCCACATAAAACAGACTATATGATGACACAGGCATTTAATTAAATATTAATAACAACTCTTAGCTGATGTGACATTCGTGAACATGTCCAAGATCTAAAAACTACATTAATGTTACTTCTCAGTGCTTCTAGAAGACATATATAAACCTGTGACCCCTATATTGTTATATGAGCTACACCAAGATAAGATACATAATGTGCTTTTCATATTCTGGAACAGAAATGTCAAAATGTAAATATATTTTTTGCGCAATTGTGGATAAAGGCATGCAGTCTTGCACAACTAATAGCTTTCTTCTTTTTCTCCTCTCTCTCTCTCTCTCTCTCTCTCTCTCTCTCTTCTTGCAGAGTGCCCACATACCGAAGGAAACAGAAAGAGGTCCACATGACGGTAGGTGTCCCACAGGGCACCGTGGGAATACAGTCTGCACTGGGATCCCTGGCTGGCACACAGCCAATAGAAAAAAGGGCTGGTTTGAGGTTCACCTTGACATTAAAGGGAAATTATCGCCTCCTGGTGGACAACTTCATAGTTTGAACCTGTCCAGATTCATCCCCCCTCCAAAAAACTCTCTCCCTTTTAGCATATGAGAGCAGTTTTTACCCCTAAAGCTCAACATTTGGATGTCTACATGCTGTAAAGCATTCCTTCTTGTTTGAGATTGAGCTGGGGAAAATGTTATGGTGACCAGACACATTTATAGAATGGAATTTCACCCTCTTGGCCCACAATTTCGATTTGCACAATCCCAGCATTGCCCAATCTAATTTGGACAATCAAGAAGTTGAACTTCATGGTATTATTCAGGCCATGTATATTTGGTTTGGCTTCCCAGAGGGCTGTCAGGCTCGGGGTGGTTTTAGTCTCTGAGTGATATTTTGGAGGTGTTGCCTGTCTGTGTGCTAATATCTTTCTCAAGAACAGAATTCCTGCAAAGACAGAGAGAGACAGAGAAAGAGAGGGGGAAATATACTGAGGGTATACTGAATCACAGTGGGGCAGAAATAGAGCTACAAAAGTGGGGTGACACCCAGGTCCAGCAAATAATAATTCACAGAACAGGGTCAATATATACAGTAAGTAACTGTTAAAGTATTTAAATCTCAAATAAACAAACAATATAAACTAAGTGCTTCTGAGTGGAATAATAGAAAGTAAAACATGTGTGTGCATGTATGTGTGTCTCATCTCTTTGACTCCCTTGAGAGCCTGCCAGCGTTCTTTAGTGCTCATCTCCTTTTCGGTGTGTGTGTTATTGTTACAGTACTGTAGTATTCAATGTCAAGTGGTTTAGACAAGAGCACCGCTGCCATTTCATAACCCCCCGTACACTGTGACTCTGTCTCCCAGTGATCCCTTTAATGGAGGTGTACAACAAAAGTCTGTGTAAGCCTCGGGAGCTGCTGGTGGAGATTCTGCAGGAGTATCCGGAGGAGGTGGAGCACATCTTCATCCCGTCCTGCGTGGTGTTGACGCGATGCGCCGGATGCTGCAATGATGAGATGCTGCAGTGTATGCCCACATCCAGCTATAACATTACAATGGAGGTCAGCAGCGTTAATATTTTCAGCAGCTGTACTGTACTGGGTGTTTTGTGCAGTTTCGCAAGGGTGGGAGTGACAGTCGGTCGACTTCTTTTATTATTTATCCAGGATATGTCTGTGCCCTGAATGGACAGCTTAACACTTATTTTTGCCCAAATTTTACACTAATGGCTCCTCAAGTGTCTCTGATTGGAGCAAAGCCCTCAAAGTGCCCTTCTGGTTGGCATAAGTGTCCCTGCTGTTGGCTCAAAAGCTGCTCATGTGTCATCTGCTCAACCATATACTTAAATTTTCACCCCATCTCAAGTCAGTCCGTCCTCTGGATTGCTGAGGGGTTAAAAATCATTTCAAATGAGGGGTAACAGTCACTTATTCATGTTTTTCCATCCATTATATACGCAGTAGTCAAGTTACAATCCAAACGTATTGCACATTTTTAATGTAATTTCTAGAAAACTGGCATGTGGATTCATGTTTCCATCCACTAGTCTTTATATGAATAGTACAACATTTAGATAAACAGTTAGTGTTGCCAATTATCCAGCCAAAGCATTGCAGAAGAAGAAGAGGGCACAACAAGATGATGTCAATGAAAGAGCATCAGCCAAACCTCAAACTGTGGAGTTTAATAAATTTAGGGAGTTTGCAGTCTCGTCATTGCTCCACACGGATCTGATTAATCTGCACTTTGGTTTTCAGTTTGAAACTTCTAGATGTGACACCTAATCGTTTCACCTTAAACTTAATACATGTAGATCCTCTTTCTCCTGGGTGTTTGATCCTTGTCTGTCTATGTTGGTCAGTCTGTTGTTTTTTTTTAATGCTATGATGGTAACACTGAGATCAAGAAGTTTAAGAATACTGTAGACATTTGATTCAAATCTGTAACAAAATCTTTTTTTCTTTTTTTTACAGATAAAAAGAATAAAACCCCAAAGGCAACAAAACGACATATTTATGAGCTTTACAGAACACAGCGCATGTGAGTGTAGGTAAGAAACCCTGAACACACACTGCAACACACACCATGTACATGCATTTGTGCAGAGGTCGGACAAACACGCCGTTCTTGTTTTCTGACACATCTAACAGATCCATATCAGGTAGATTCACTGCTTATCTTTAATTGTTTCCTCCATATTGCTTTCGTTTATCCTCATTCCATGATATCAAGTGAAGGAGATGCATTAGTGTGAGTACAGCTCACTAATCCTTTCTTTTCCTTCTGTGGCACGCAGAGGTCATACCTGGAACTGCATAGCTTTAGTTATTGATCTCTTGGATGAGTACTGTGTCCTCTTTGTGGCCTCTACTCACAGTAAGGTCACTTCTTCTGGATAGGTTTTTGGCACAATGAGCTCTGATTTTTACATTTTATGTATTTGTTATTGCTGTCTTTTGTTTTGATAGACAGCTTATATATCTGCTGTAAAGTCAAAGATAAGTGTTGCATCTACAGTAAATGTGGATCGAATTAGTGTCACGTCCTCACGCTAGCGTTTAAGCTTGACTGGCTCAGCAGAATTGGATGGTTCCCAAAAGTGAAACAAGGCAAAAGTAAATATTTCATCCTCATATTATCATCTCCAAATGACTATTTCACTATGCGTGCCAATCGTGAACAAATATGTCAAGTTTCATTGCTCTTGGGCCTCTGTTGGAAGCTGCAGCGGTGATCTCTGATGTTTTGTCAGAATCTTATGGAGGCCGAGATTTGAGCTGGGTGACATGAATTAGTAAAATCTGACACAACAACACAGAGGGGACATGCATCATCCTCCCACGTTCACGGGAAATATAACAAGCAAACAAACATTGTCGAGAAGACATTTGGCCAAGGACCAAAGTCTTTTGTAACTTTATGTTTGTTTTTTTCTGAGCTATTAAATCAGACATATGTGTGAGGCTGCACCAGTCTATCTGTGGAGCCCGTGTCCTATAAAGAAATATCACTCTGAACTTATTGCTCTCTGAGATGACACAATGCTTCATTGTAAAACCATTTTAATGTAGCTGTAAACCTTTAAAGTACCTTTATAAAATCTTAGAGGCTACGATCTCTAAATATTTAGCACTTCCTCTCGAAATGGCATACAGGCATTAAGTGCTATTAACAAATCACCAAGTCACTGCCAAAATGTTATATGTTTCAGATGTAGTCAGAAAAACAAATAATATGTCACATGGCTTACAACCAGTGGTGTAAAGTACCGAAATACATTAATTCCATTAATTTTGAAGTACTTGCATTACGCAATTAGCAGTAACTTTACACAGCTCTGATACACCTGCAGGAGAGGGAACAGCAAACAGTGACGCTGATATCGATGAGATAAAATTACTGATAAAAAAAAAAAAAGAAGATAAAAAACAGTAACGTTGAACTACATGCTGCATGATTTCATGTGAATTCCTCGTGCATAAAAAGGCAATTTGAATCCAGCCTGGAAAAGGCGGACTCCGCCACTAACAATAAGAACTGCTCGTTTAAAAAAAGGGGTTTGATTTAATGGAAATTTAAAGGATTATAATATAATTATCATTCATTAACATTTAAATGCTGAAATCAGTGCATCAGTCACAACAATTTCAATTCAACATTACTTAAAGGACCATTCTGTCTGTTTAGTACTTTTACTTTTGATGCTTGAGTGCATTTTGTTGGTAAATCTACTCTACTTTTACTTTGAGTATTATTGAATTTAGTATGTTTGCTTATAACTTAGTAGTTTTACATTGTGGTCATGCCACTTTTACTTCTTTCACCTGTGTATAAAACTAAACAGATTTCAGTGCAGGCGATCTGCAGTAGCCATGCAACCAATAGTTTTCAGTCATCTTCAGATAATGTACATATGAATAAGGCATGAGTGTATACATACGCATACCATATACCTTCACGCTTTATTCATATTTATGTAAAATTATTGTGGCTGTTTCTCAAATAGAAACTTGGCAGTGTGTCCGTGACCCTTCTGAATGAAACACAGTTTCCTAACATTTTTGGATAACTGTTGCCAGACAAAAATATTGCTTCACACTCAGTTATCGGCCAAAGCCGTCACATGAACAAGAAATGAAACAAACCTGCCAACCTGCTATTGTAGTCATGTGTGTGTGTGTGCGTGTATATCCATCTGTGAACCCACCCCTTTGTGTGCCTGCGTTATTTCCCAACAAATCTGGTTCATTTACTAATCCAAACATCTGAAAGTGAAAGCCAGTTTTATCAAAGTTTCTGGTAAAAGACGCTGACGTAATATGATTTGAAAAGATTGATGGGAGGCCACACATGCTGATAATGAGCCTCTGGTCTCTGATGATCTTGATATGTATCTGTTTACATGGAAACAACAGCATGCTGTGATCTAATGCCATGTTGTTTTGTCCCTGCCTTTCAGGTTAAAGAAAGAAGTGAAAGAACCGAAAGAAAAGTGAGTACACCACTCTTTCTGCATAAAGATTAGGTTTTTCGGTGGAAACAATGAGGATTTGAGATTTGATCTTTTTCCTGTTTTGCTCAACTCTCACTCTCAGTCATCTGTAACTCTTGACGTTTCTGTCATTACCCAACATGCTCTTCCTGGCTTAATCGATCTGTTATTTATCTCTTTTCCTCTATCTGTCCATTTCCTTTCACATGGACACACTCAAACATGCACAAAACTCCACAAAGATAAAATTTCATTAAAATCCCAGCAGAGAAGCTACGTTAGCATGCAGCTCTCAGGTGATAAACGGGGGAATACCAACTTAATCCATTCAGGTGAATGACTGACACTTGATGAGTTCATTGCCCTCTTTATATCTGTCCTTTACACCTTTACACCCTTTTCTATCTCATCTTTACATTCCTCTCTTCTCTTCTTTACATCCCACCTAACTTATGTTATGTTGCTATGGTATAGATAACAGTGTTTTTGAAGACCTGTTAAACTTTTGTGTTTATTGCCCTTGCTTAAGTGTTCTTCTTCCCATGCAACAGAAGTCAGTGTGCTAAGGGTCATTTAAACTCTTTAATCCTCCTACTGTGAACAGTTGTTAATATCCTTCTATTGCAGGGTGGTTGTTGGTTGTATTTTGGTTTTATGTCAGGTCGTCTGTCATATAGATAAGGTCTACTTTTCAGACCCTCTTTAACCTTGTTTTAACTGTTTATGAGTCCGGCTCTTGTGGGGTGCATCTACAAAGCAATGGTCCTAGGGTCGTTCAACTCCTGTTTCTGTTGCATTCATACTTTCATGTTAGTTTTACCGTTGGCCGCTGACCTCTCAGTGGTGACAGGTCTCTGGAGATCTGTTAGGCTGAGTCCTCCTGCTGAGGTTGTGAAATTTTGAACATTTAAAGAGGAAATGATATTTGAAGACATCTGTTTCCTCCTGTTCCATATCCTTCTTGAACGGTGTCATTTTCGTCATCGTATCCCAGCTGTGTCTGACTTGTCGTCATTTGTGACTTCAGCTATTGACTGGTTTGTCCTGACAGTTGGCAAACTCATTCATCATCTGCAGAGAACTGAACCCTTGACCTTTCATATAGTTTCATTAGTAGGGCGTTCCTTGCTCATGACTAAATACCTGCAAAACTAACGACATTTCCATCAGCCTCATCTGCATTTTGAGTGCTAATTAGCAAATGTTAGCATGCTAACATACTAAACTAAGATGGTGAACATGGTAAAAACATACACAGCATAAAACATGGACGTAGCATCCATGATGTCACCCATAGGTTTCTGAAGAGCCGTTGTGAAGTTCAGAGTGAGGTTGTGAAGTTCTGGCTGTCACCATCTTGGCAGTCCTGCCTCTGCCATCACCTCTAAAGACGTGGGCAAAGATGTGGATTGTGGGCTGAATAAAGCCTGCTTGCTCAAACACACCTCCTGTAATGGCACCCTTCTGTCAACCTATCAATAAGATTGACCAACCTGTTGCTGTTCTGCTGTGAAGTTGGGCATTTTAATGAATGCTTATGGAGAGTGACTTGTTCTGTAGCCAGCCTCGAGTGGCCCTTTGAGGAACTGCAGTTTTCGGCACTTCTGCATTGGCTTCACTTCACAGCTACGGAGGTTGATGCTTGGGTAAAAATGTTATACATGTTAGCATTGGCATAGTGAACATACTAGAGAATCCACTACTGTGCCTAAGTGCAGCCTCACAGAGCCGCTGTAGACTCCTTGTCTTGTTTTTACATGTTATTCAGTAGCGGGTTCTAGTTGCCGGGAGCAAAACCATTTGAATGCAATGTTTACACAGACTGAATTGGCTACTTGCACGGCCTGCACAGCAAACTTACTATAGGTTCCAGTAAAGAATATGAGCAAAGCAGCACATTGTGTGTGGCAATATTGGATTTAAAAGTTTGTCTTTCCACAGAAAAACATTTTATCAATCTGAACAGAAAGCAGGCACCAATGAGATCATGAAAATATCTTTGAAAACCCAACCTGCTGCTGGAAAAAAAATGCCTCTTAGGTCAAAGGGAATGTCATATGTCAGGGGACCACAGATTAACTGTGAAGTAGTACTGTGACGTCACCCACCAGCTCATGGACAACCATTTTAAAGCTTCACGTTTGGCATTATGGACGTTGCCATCATGGTTTTGCAGAGCCAGAAATGACCATATTTGGACATGAGCGTGCAGCTGGTGGGTGACGTATGCAAGTTGGGCTATGCTTGGTTTATTAAGTAGGAAAAAATGTCAGCTTGCCTAGTTATAAAACCGAATTACAGCTGAACAGTACACTAAAATGAAAACATTTGAGAAATACAGTAACAGAATCTTGATTCATACTTGATCGGCACTACCAGTTTGACAGTTTGATCTGAGTTTCGTGAGCCAGTGTGTTACACTAGACAAACATCTATTTTACTTGTAAATGTGACTGTAATTCAAAACACGAACATAATGCTGCATGGAAAGACACTTGAAACTAGAGACTGAGACCATAAAGTCATGAGGAAACTCTTTACTGAGGAAATAAATCAAAAAGAAGTACTTTTTTTTTCATAACACATTCAGGCTTTTTTGTACCAACCAAGTGCTCTGCCCCCTGCTGGCCATTAGAAAGAATTGAGAGACTTCCACGTTGGCTTCACTTTTCAGACCTTTTCAGCATCGATGTACTATAGTAGCCATCAATGTCCATAGAGACACGTCACAACACTGTTTTGCATTTCTAAGTTTTCTGTATCACTGTGTATATCTGAGACAGCAAAAGCTTGTTCAGCTGTCTAGCTGAACACGTACATTTGAACACGTACCCTGATATTTTATTCCAGCCTACACCTGTGAAACTCCAGGTGTGTGCTTTACAAAGTTGCTCTCATTGTGCTGTGGTCTGAAACACGTTGAATCAGCTATAAAGAGTTGACCTAGATAGGCTGAAAGATGCAGTTTTGGTTAGGTCCAAGTTCATTGTCCTCAATCCATCTGGGAAATTTCAGAACAGCCAACCGAGCCAAAAGCCCCAGCCAATAATCGCTTATAGTCTGCAAGTCATTGTACTGTTTTACAAAAAAAAAAAGTTTTTTAACCCAAGTTGGACAATAAAGTTGGGCTTTAAATGGAACATTTGATATTCATCACATGCTCAAACTACAGGATGTGTGGAAGACACCTACATTAAGCTGTATTAATGTAGGTGGGTCTACCATGACACATTTCATCGGTTCCTTCTTCGTTTAAAAAGCAAATTTTGAATTCATTTCAACAGTTTTTGTTTGCTGCAATCTTTGAATTCATATCATCCCACCCTGAAAAACTTGACATTGTTTATTTAAGACATCAGTGTGAACACTGCATGATGCTTTTCTCATGATATGATGATATAAGTTATCATTTAATCACTTAATCAAATTCAACAATAACTTGTTTTTGAATGGCTGCTTGTTTAGGTCTTTGATTTACAGAAATTAAAAAATAAAAATCATCATTAGGGCTTTCTAAACACATCAGTTAACACCGCAATCTCTCAGGCATCTCTCTGCGTTGTTGTCCTTTTTCTCTTGCAGAAAATCCCGGAAAGGCAAGGGTAAAGGCCAAAAGAGAAAACGAAAGAAAAACCGTGACAAAACAATTCACGATGCGTATGTCAGCTCCGCCTTCTCCACCTACCTGCACCTGAGTGTTGCGCTTCTCATAATTAAGCTCATTTGGGAGGAGCTAATTTGCCCATTTTAATTTGTGCATTAGCCGCAGCAATTAGCATGTTGCTTCCATGTATTGTGCTAACTTTGTCCCGTCAGTCATGTTCTACATGCTGAGAATAAGCTAACATGTTTTGCTAAGTAGCTTCAGCAAAACTTTGCATAACGATAACGAGGAATGTACAGCAGACTTGCTAGCCATAAACCACCTCATAAAAAATGAACCACAACTCACCTCCACCTGTCAAAATACTCATCTAATCTCTCCCCAACCTTACAAACTCGAGAACATTTCTCTCTGTGCATGAGACTGGGTTGATGGTTGGGGTGAGATACAGCAGCGTATCATGAAAAGCAGTAGAAACTTCAGGTACAAGTTGCCCCTAACATCTTGTCAGATAGCTAGTTTTATGACTGATAATGAACTTGTTTAAAGAAGCTCGAATAAACAGATCAGCTGTTAGCTGTAACTTGAACCTTCTACTGAAACAGATCGCAGCTCCACCAGCATGGCTTTGCAGAACAGCTCATACTGTCCTGGTATCTGTGTTGGGATCACAAGGACTGTAATCGCAGTCCTGTGTTCAGTGTTGAGTCTGTGCTGCTTTGCTGTGTCTCGTACCTGTCTCCTTTCCACTCTTTGTTCTTTTAATCTTTACAAACAGGTTTTTGCTGTCCCGTGCATAATGCTGGTACTTTTTATGTAATGTAAATATATGAGTGATGGCTATCTATTGCCTTTTTTCTTTCTTTCTTTCTTTTTTTGCTAGGGGGGATTTGTAAACCAGCAAATTGTTTAGCAAGTACTGTTTTGTGTCTTTCTTTGCTTGCTTTTGTCTCTGAAACGATACAAAAGCAGCCATTTTATTCAAAAAATAATATAAAGATGATCTCATGTTTCTTCAGTGCTCATGCTGTGAAAGAATACATGTCTTTGTGTTCATCTGTAATCTGTATATTGAGATGTGAATAGAGCACCTGAGCCTTTATCTGTCCATTTTCTCCTCCTTGCGAAGAATTGTCACCTCTTTGAGCCTCTGTTCTGAATCTAATGTTTCTCTGTGGGAAATATAGTCTTCAGTTTTCACTCAATAAAATTATTTTTTTCTTAACGGTGCACCAAGCAGACCCTTGACTCTTCTTTGTCAGGAGTTGTGAGAGCAAGAAGTGTGCTGTCATTGACCTGCAATTCAATGCCAATATGTGTCGTTTTGTGTTGCATGAATCAAACCAGAGCTTTGCTCACTGCATGTCTAACACATACAAGGCATTTGTGAGTGGTCCAATCAACGAAGGAGGGTTTGAGGGGTGTGGGGGGAGGGTAATTTTACTGCTTGAATGTTTGCCCGCTCTGTGGGAACCTGCGTGCAATACTACCCAACTGTCACATGCAGTACAACTTGTCGGGCTGTGGCTTGGAGCTAGCAAACTGGAGCATACGAAATGGTTGACCTAAGGGTGGCCTTTCTTATGGTTGGTAATTGTACACTGTGATAATCTGCCTCTCTCCCTCTTCCTCCCCACCTCTGTCTGTCTGTCTGTCTGTCTGTCTCGGTCCAGTGTTTGTGAGCCATGTTGTGATCACTGCTCAGTGAGGAGAAAGCGTTTGTTCATACAGGATCCTGCAACCTGCCGGTGCTCCTGCAAACACACAGATGAATACTGTAAAGAACGCCAGCTAGAGCTCAACGAGAGGACCTGCAAGTAAGTTAAGAGAGCCAAAGTGCAACCATAACTTCTAACTTCTGTTCCAGTACTAAATAGCTTTGGCCTTGGGGTGACCTGATGGGAAACCTACAGGTTTAAGACCTTCTCTGAGGTCCTGTAGAGGCAAATTTTCTTAAACAAAAGATGCAATATAACTTTGCCCAACAGCATGTTGTGTTTTCTGCTAGTATTTTTTAAACAATTGATAATTTAAAGCAGATATAATCAATACTTTTTTTTATTAACAATGGATCATGTAACTTTTTTTGGTCAAATCATAACAGTCTCATCTGTATTACCTAAAGCTCACTGTCCATCACACTATTAAGTTAGTGACTAGTTGGTGAACATATTGGAGCTTTACTAAATTTACTTTAAAGAGACAGACATTTACTTCAGAAGATGGTGGAGACCAAAACAGAGCTGCTAAATGCTAATGAACTGAAAACATTGTTTTTACTATATTTCCTGCAACATAACCTTGTTTTTTATAACTGTTTATTCTTTTCTTCTTGATTAGATGTGACAAGCCAAGAAGATGAGAGAGGTGGGAGCACCAGATGTACAAGATGAAGGAATATTCTAAAGATATTTCACAGCACAGCACTTTGATCTTTGAACCGTTTTCTGTGGAAAGCATTCCCCTTGGACAGACTGCGAGAGAACAAAAAAAGAGAGACAGAACTGAAGTTTCCTCCCACTGTATATCTGTGTGTATATAGACCATGATAAAAGAGAAAAAAAGTACAGAATTGTTATGCTGCTACAGAAACAAATAACTAAACCCATCAACCCATCATTTCTAACAGGCTTGTGATGCAGGTGTAGTCTTGTTGTCAATTCATTGTATGCAATTACTTCACTGGATATGACTCTACTGTGGTTGTGTATCAATCATAAATTGCAAAACCTCTCAATCTAAAGATATAAATAACTGCTAAAAACAGCGAGTGAGGCCGAAGAGGACACGGGAGCGCTCTCATTTAAAAAAAAATGATGGATGGATTTTCGTCGGCCAATGTCAACTTTTTCTTTTGGAGTATAAGAGCAGGACTACCGGGACAGCTGATGGAAACCTTGAATCTTGAGTCTCTTATTATGATATTGCTTCCTTCCCTGTGAGGAAATTGCAGGACTGACATGGACTTACACAATGTCAACATTGTGATCAGCGTGCAGGAGAAGAGACTCTGGAGTGCCATATACTTTTAAAGGGATACTGGTTATCAATATACCATCTAATGTTTTGTTATGCCCTACATGAAAACCACTGAAAACATCCTATACTGTAGTTTGATTCCATTTGAAAAACTGTGCCTCACAAAATGTACTGAGAAATCTTTCGAGTGCTTTTTAAATTATTTTTGTTTCCTTTTTTTAGGAGAGGGGATTGTCAGCGTAGTTTTCGTAGTTGTTGAGCTCAATACAGAATCCATTGATTACATCTTACATCTTCTTTTCTGAACTTGTAAATACTTAATATAGTCCATTCTAGGTAATTTATAATGTTATAGAGTATTTTTCAGTATTCAGTCTTCTACCCATATTTAATTTGGTCTATTTATATATACAGTGTTATGTACCTGTAGCTGTCCTATCCCCCATGTGTAAGGTCACTGATGGCTACGACACACACACACACAAAAAAAAAAAAAAAAAAATCAAAAATGATTTGTTAACATTCCCTAAATGGATCATTTGTACTGGTGTGCTGATGGCATATCTGGATTTTTCAACCCCTCTTTATCTAAGGGTGTGGATGCTGTGTAGGATTTCTAACGTGTGTGTATATGTGTGTGTTTGTGTACATGTGTGTATGATTGTGTGTTCACGTGCATCATTTTCCCATGCACACTTCTGTGTGTAGGTGTTAGTAAGTTGTATTTAAGTATTTAAGTAAGTGGCAGACTTGTGTTTTGTCTTCCTTGCAAGATGCAAATACAAATAAACTACTGCTAGCAGCTCAGCATACATCACCATGACACCATCACCGTTTTAAATTCGGATAATCTGCATCATCCTCTCTGCCATCAGTCTCAGAGCCCTCATTATTAGTTCTCTTTGTCTCTCTTCACTATTAACATGTTTTCCGTGTCTATGTAAAACAGTAAAGCATATTTATTTTCAAATTATATTGTTTTTATATAAAATAAGGAAAAGGTTGCTGTGTTGTGAATGCTGTGTTTTCAAGAGATTTCCGTTGGCAACATGAGTTTTCCATGTTTTTGTGCGACAAGCTGACGCTCACACATCTAGTAAGAATTCCCTGCCGAAATAAGAAATTCCTGCACGCTTTTCATGACAGACAGACAGATATTCAGCCTTATGAATAAAATGGCACTTTGAAGCAGTGTGCAATAATTTCATCTGTTAAATCTAACCATAGACTGACATTTAGCAGAACTAGAGGAACTGCTGTGATCCCTAGTAACGTGAAAATAACATTTTTTCAGTTGCCAAATGTAGCAATAGCAAAAAATATTCTGTCAAGGGAAAGGGGAAATTTATGAGTAGAACCACAGAAGCAGTTTGGTCAGGTTGATCTTTGTGGAAATATTTCACTAAAAAAAGAAAACATGCATGAAAACAAACTTTAACTAATTGTTTTGACTTCTTCAAATGTTTTCCTGGACATTTATGGGCAGAAGTGAATTTGCGAAGGCTGGGTTCTAAAAAAAAAAAATGTTATTCTTAGATTTAATCCTTAAAATCACGTTGAAAACAGCTCAGCTTGTTATTGTGTAAAACATAGTTGGGCTTAAGTAACGGCTTGGTGTGGTTAAAGTTAGGGTAAAAATATAGGTAGGACCATCTCTGCCCATAATTGCACAAAAACACACAATTCTGTCCACATTGAATGCTCATTAACCTTTGGGTAAATTTAGCATCACAGTACATTACATTACCAACGTTCGGCCAAAATACAACCCACTCATTCAGTCCAATAAAACCACTGCGAGTTCCAGCAAAAAAGGTTGAACCTGGCTTCAGTTTTTTGCTGCAACACAGAGCAACATCGTGTAGGAGAACACTGCATTCTAGTCTAGTCATCATTGCAGTCATTTTTACTGTTTATCTAGCAAATATGAACACATGGGATGAAATTCATTGATCTATTTCTTAAGCCAACCTTCCTGGAACGTTATTCATCAACTCGCCAGTACCTGAATCAACACTGCATACCTCCTACTCTTGCTCTTCGCATTTGTTCATCATTATACAAACATCCTGAATGAAGTGGCACGAAAATGGGTGAGTCATTTATAAGGTAAACGTTCAGCCAGGCAAACTCTGTGAGAGGTGAAACAATATCCACTTGCATGAAGAAACAATGCAGCTCGCCTTGTTAGCATGAATGGATTGCTGCAGCATTAGGCTACTGCCTCTGTTGGCCCTTTTCCACCACAAGAACTTTTCCAAGAACCAAAGAACAAAGGTCCCTGCAACATGTTTCCAGTTTTGGGGACATCGGTTGCACTGGTCGCCTCTTCACAAGACCTGTTTTTTTAACATAGTCCTTCTCAACTTTTTGGGTATGTTGCTTTTGACATTTATTTTACAACAAACTAGAACAGTCTGTTTCTTCTGTTCTGCTTTACCAGATTATCACGTCACCTGTCCCCCTTCAGTACACCATGGAGGGCAAAGCAGTTTTAGCTACCAAGGCTCAGGATTAGTGATTTGCTCAGTGACACTGTAGCATTAGCTGATCTATAGGCCCCTGGACGAAATCTTAACGCATATGAATGTAGATTAAGTGGAGGTTTTTGGATCTTTGGCCATGTTTGTTTTGAAACTCACTCCCTCTTATCCCTATTGCTTGCTGCTTCTCACTAGATTAGCTCCTGCATGGTGCTAATACTCCGCTCTGCTCTCCCTGACTCATGCTCTTTATGTACATACCTACATATAAAGCACACCATGTAATCCCTGTAAATTGTGGGGCCCCCTTCACCGACTAAAACACCCCAAAGAATGTTATAAAACGTCTAATCTGTGATTTACCAGGAACCCCAAACCGTGCAAACGAGCTAGCTGCCTGTCTAGCCCGTTAGCTAAACTGTGTTGATTTAACATCCGTTTGGACTGTTTGGGATGTTTTAATCTGACATGTAAATACTGCAGCCCATATATTTTTGCTAGAGAGGCTTTAGGACACACAATCTATCATTTTAGTTCATTAACTGTTAAATTTAACATCAAATAATCCCCTGAATTAATTGGCCTTTCACAGGCTTTAAAGAGGTTGCTCTTTGTCTACTGTATAAACATAAAATGTAATCCTTCAAACCAAGAGAACAGCTGAGTGTTATTATGGGGAACTAAGAAGTGCATTAATCCTTATTTTATGTAACCTTTAGAACATATTCTGACCCTTTAAGAGGAAAGAGAAAATCCTCCATCATGCATATCAGACTGATTCTGTGGCATGTGGAGCCTACTTGTACATCAGCTTTGTGCGTGTGTGTTTGCATGTGAAGGCTACTTCCTTTTCCTGTCAATCGTCATTTAAAAGAGTCTTATCATTCCTAGACTCGCATTTGGACATTGGACAGTTCCTCATCACGTGTTGTAGATTACAAAGAGAACAGGGTGGGAAAAAACGTGATTGAGGATTTATCAGAAGCTGTGTGCTTATCTGGGAAAAGTTTAATTGACAAGAGTTGAATGTAATCTGGTGTTTACTGATGATGCAACGCTGCCATTCTTGAATCAAACAAGCCACTGCTGAATAAGAGTGACTAACACACAACTCTAAATAGATATAATACACCAACACAAATGCTCCCGACAGCCGCTACATTTTTAATGTTTCGCTTTATTTAGACCATCGTGACTTTGCATGACTCAGCTGTGCCAAAGTTGTTGCAATCTAAAAGATGTTAATTATGCCTGAGGCTCTTATTTGTTTGGACTCATTGCACCTACATTAATAGATTTTTCTGGCCACATGGAGGCAGCAGAAATAGGCTGTAAACACATCACTAACATATGATCTTACAAAGCCGAGATGGCGAGACCTAAAATGTTTCACACACTTGGCAAATTCGGAGCACCATTAGTATCAATTTGAAATCTTGTTTGTCTCCATCCATGTTTGCGTACAAAATGTAAGTCCAATATTTGGTCTTATTTTATCTCTTCTTTCTTTCCACCAACTTGAGAAACATATTTAGCTGCCAAATGCTCAATTATGTTCACCAGCTAGTCAATAATAGTCTGCCATTTGGTGCTGAACAGGTAACGTACTGTGAAAACCAAGTGGCAGCCTTCATGGCCGTGAAGTGAAGCCAATACAGAAGTACCAAAACCTGCAGTTCCACAAACAGCCTCTTGAGGCTGGCTACAGAACAAGTGAATCTCCATAAGTCCCCATGTTAAAATGTCCAACTTCACAGCAGAAATAAACATGTTACAGCCTGGTACAAAAACTGTTTTGTTCTCTATAGCTAATTTCCCCGTTCATGACAATTGTACTGAGGGGGAATTTCTAGTTGATGCACCCATTCAAATTATACTAAGGCTTAAAGTTATGCAGAATTAATAGCGTGGCCGCTTTGACTGACAGGTAGGCGCAATTTCAGATGGCTTGTTCGAGCAACCAGGCGTCATTCGACCCACCTCAGGTCCACATATTTTGAGCTTCAAAGCGGCTCTTCGGAAACCTGTGAGTGACGTCACGCATACGCTGTCCATTGCCTGCTGGGACTGATGACACTGGTGAGACTCAAGCAAAACAGAAATGTTGCAAGCTGTAAAATGACAACAATGAGCTGAAAGATGCTGAAAGCTCCACAACACTGAGGCAATAATTCTCTCTTTCCCTCAACACAGTCAATTAAACAATTGTTAACATAAAAATATGAATTAGCTTTAAAATAGAAAAAAATACCACAAAATGGTGAAAAACCAGCCATGCACGGTCTTTTGAATTTGTACAATTTATTTAACCCATACTTGCTTCCCATGCCACACCCCAGCTCTGCCTTGTTTATGGTTCTGTTGTGTTTTTTAGCAAACAAAAGGTACAGTCACAGGTGTTTCTTCAAACGCATTGTTCAAATCCAGACATACAAATAACTGGCTGAGAAATGTAATAAAGATTTGAAGCTGACAGGGATCAACGAGATCAGGTTTAAGAACACTCTCACAGCGGAAGGATTGAGTGAAAATGTAGAACAATGGAGTGGTGATTAAAAGGTCTTGCGAGCTATAAGACCTGAGGCAGGAGACGTGCTCCATAGCAGGTAAATCACCTCACACTGCCGAGAGAAATGACGACTCGGCAAAAACCCCTCCCTGATTGGTGTAGCGAGGCGTGTTATGTGCTCACTAACACGTACTACGTCTTTAAGGCTTCTGATCTATATTTACCCAAGTTTCCGACTGATTGTGACACTGAAAAATATCCATGAGTCATGAGGTAGGGAACCGGAGAGGCGAGGGAGCAGGGAATGGGAATAAGACTAAAATCAGTTTAAGGAGGGATCAGTGGACCACGTTGGAAAAGAGACTAATTGAACTGAAGGAGGGGGGTGGGAAGAAAAGAGGATAAAAATGGGATGGAGGAGAGCATTGAGGAGGAATAAGGTGGAGGAAGGGAGAGCTGAGGGGGGGAATCATGCTGATGTAGTCTCCTCGTTCTTACCTTTTCCTGTCTTTCAAAACTGCCGTAAAACTCAGAAGACAATGATTCAGCAGTAGATTTGCATAAACATAAAACATATTCAAACTAGCTACAATTCTGTAGCACATAGTCGGCTGGTCGATTGTGGTTTTGCCAGCCTGGCTGCACCCACTCACCCGTCACATGGGTGTAGTCCAGCTTACACTCATTACCACGGCATTACCATTCACCTCGTCAGCGTGCTTGTGTTCTTGTCTGTGTGTATTTATGTGAGCATGTTCTCATCTACTTGCCAGTGGTGGAGTTTATTGATTAGTTGGACAACATACTAAATTACCCCCTCCTCTCTCTCTCTCTCTCTCTCTCTCCCATTCTCTCTCTCTCTTTGTGCCCTATATTCAAGTCTTACTCTAAGCTCACTAATTAACTCGTTATATCTTTGATCCATTCAGAAAACGAGCAATAAAACGACATGTGGTTTTACAGGGGGTTATTTTTTTGGCAGCGTGGAATCAGATATGAGAATGAAATCTGTTCTCCAATAAAGGCAAAGTATCCCTCCAAGATTCTGGAATACTGAACAGACTTTAATAATTGTGACATTTAATCAATCTCCTTATGAAAATGCTCTTTTCACTTTCATAAGAGCTCAGGATCAAGAGCATAAGTGAGGGATTCAGTGTCTTGCTCAAAAACACTGCAGGACACTGAGCGAGTGTGTCCGAACCCAAATTATCCAATTGTGAAGCCACTTTTCGGCTGTTTTGTAAAGTAATTTAAAGGCGTTGTAGTGTAAAATGCCTTTTTTGTATATCTGCCTGATCAGCATGTGCGGAAGTGTTGTGAGTTGGGGGGAATTACTGCAGATCAGGCAGGAAGGGGCTGGATTTGTGTTGTGTTTTTGTATTAGACAGGCCCGGCCTTGTTAGAGAATCCACAAGGGCTCAGTGTTAAAATCTGGCAGAACTATCCAACTCCTGATCAACTACAAATCACTCACAAAAACAGGCAAGGAAGCTGACTGGAAATAACATGAAATTTTAGGATTAAGTTAAAGAACAACGCTGATTTACTCTTTCATTCACCAAAAAAGAAAATTGGTGATTAAATGATCAGGGATGATGGCAGCTTTCGCAGAAGGTGGATAAAGGAATGCTCTCATAGTGAAACTTGATTCTTATAATCCCAAAGTCCAAATGAGAGTTCTGACTGCAACTCTGTGCATGTGCGTGCATGCACATTATTGTGTGACATCTTATCTTACACAGTGTTAATTTGTTATGTTGTAAAAGGCCTTTAAAGGCAATTATCAGAATCTTGTTTTATGAAGACTGACATCCTCTTTCACTCTCCTGCTGACCTGAAATCTGTAACAACAAAACTTGCAATTCTGCTGCATCTTGGTGGTTTTATAATTAATACTATTGTAATATTCTTTTTTATAAATGTATATTTGTTAGATTTTCTCCATCCTTCCCATAGTGTTTTGTGCAAACTACCCATTTCGGAATACATGTGAAGATGGCTCTGCTATAAATAACAGTTTGCTTGACTTTGTTTTAAATACGAAAATGTACATAGCATCCCTATATAAATACACCCCTGTTCTATACTACAGACTCCTCCACAGTGTAAACATTTTTCTCTTCTCCCACATACACTGTAAATCTACCATCCCCACCCTCCGTAACATTTGACCTATATGTCGACTCCTTCACAAGGTGCTTTATAGAGGCATAGAAATGATAAATGATGTGATGCATCTCTCTTATCTTAAATTTAGATTATCTTCTCCCTAAAAACCGCCATCTATCTAGGGTATCTATTAAGATTTTCTGTCGTGTTTGACAGTGTTGTCTTATGATATTGTAATACTGCCACGTCAGAGAAGTTGAGCTTTCGCCACAGTCACTCGGTCAAAGTTGATGCCTTCTCTTTGTCAACCTCTCCCTCCTTTTATACTTTATTCACTCTACTGCTTGCCATTTATCTCCCTCCTCCTCTATGACTCAGTTCTCTGATCTCACTCCCTTAAAGCAGACACAGGGATCTTTTTTTTCTCTCTTCTGAATGACCACAACAAACTTTGACCAGAACATTTTAACTGGCATCAGCAGCCCAAGACAATAAACATGCTGTGCAGTGTCTCCTTGACTTTTACCACAGCGAGCCAAACTTGCTGCTCTCACTGGATAACATTTCACCGATAGTTCACTCACTGTGCTGGTATGTAGTTTACAGTGATGTTAACTCAGTGATTCACGACCTATGATACTGGTACACCAGTGGGGACTTCTGTAGTTGCCGAAGAGCGCATGGAAAGATTGTGGACTAGCTCACAAAATAACAATAATAATAAAATAGGACCAAATAGGATTAAAAATGTATTAAATAGCTCATTAAAACAGTGATCCCTCAAACCCTTAGAAGATAGATATGTGGATGTATAGTTATTTTATTTGTTTGGAACCTAATGGTCGGTGTATTTTTGTGTTTTTTGATTTATTTATTTTACGTTCTCATTATACTGTTTCATCTATTTATCTAGGAGTGGCACAGTGGTGCAGTGATTTGCACCGTTGCCTCACAGCAAGAAGGTTCCTGGTTCATTGGGGCCTTTCTGTGGAGTTTGCATGTTCTGCATGGATTTTTCCCACAGTCCAAAGACATGCAGGTTTAAAGTTCAATTAGTGACTTCAAATTTGCCCGTAGGTGTAAATGTGAGCGTGAGTGGTTGTTTGTTTCTATGTGTCAGCCCTGTGATGAACTGGTGACTTGTCCAGGGTGTACCCCGCCTCTCACCCAGTGCCAGCTGGGATCGGCTCCAGCGCTCATGACCCTGATAAGGATAAGCGGTTATGGAAAATGAATGGATGGATCTATTTAATTATTCCTTTGTTATGTTATTATGCAAAACTGTAATAGATAATATGATTTCACTGAAATTACAAAGAAAGTTCTAAAAAAAAAAGTATTAATAAAAACCTGAAATTAAATTTCTGGATAAAATAGTTGAAATCCTTTGTTAGAA
Source organism: Sciaenops ocellatus (assembly GCA_033000465.1). Lineage (NCBI taxonomy): Eukaryota > Metazoa > Chordata > Actinopteri > Sciaenidae > Sciaenops > Sciaenops ocellatus. The sequence continues at coordinate 11,379,452 of CP136886.1, forward strand.
GTTCAGATATTTAACCATATGAGACAGATTACCATTAAAAATAATTCACTAAAAAGATGGACAAACATTTAAAATACTCTACTAAAAGTAATAAATAAACATAGTTAACTGGTAGGTAAGTGGCACTTGAACTTATCAGACAAAAAGGTTGTGAACCACTGGGTTAATAAATGAAAAAGTAATTCAAATAGTTAGAAAAAAACAAACCTTTATACACTGTGCTATGATTTAGAGACAATATTATTTATGATACTTACGTGATGGATACACAGTATAGTATAGTACGTGTGTATGTTCTGAACATGGGAACACAGGAATTTGCTACCTGATATGAGCAATAAAGTCAGTTACCGGCTTCTGACTAGTGATCTGCTCGTACACTCGTTATCTATAATTAACGGCCGCTTTTAAAAATGTCAGACACTGTAATGTGCATAACAGCATGAAGCCACGACTCATTGTTTTATTACTGACTGGTGGTGCTGTGAATTATCCATGGAGAATTGTTGGTAACGTGTAGCACAGAGACACAGTGTCCAGGAGCTGTAGATGTTTCTGAGAGATTAGCAGTTTGAGGGGCCAGTATGACGTGAGATTAAGACATTCCCTGCATGTTCTCTGTGAAATCGGCCTATGTCTGACCACTCAAATCATTAACATGTGATTACTTTCACTTCGCTGAGGCTCGTCTGTCAATCATATTTCATGTGAGGGGAAAGGGGAATGGTGAGTTCAAGTTGCATGGTCAAGTATCTGTTAGAAGTGACAACATCATCTAAAAATAAACATAACGTTCACATTCATTTTCAAATGTAAGGTCTGGTCCAGGTAGTGTGACCCCAATAATCTGTCTATCTATATATGTTTATATGTAATTTTACAATGTTGGCTTATCCTGTACACACAACATCTACTCCTTCTCTCTTCTTCTTCTTCTTCTTCTTCTTCTTCTTCTTCTGTCCTCTCAGTTTTGTCTCTCATTTATGTCCCCACAAAACCCACCACAGCTAATACTTTTTTACCACTTTTAATCAGATTGTAATGCACTAATTAAATAAGCCATAAGTTTCATATTTATATTCACAATTTAACAAGTTCTGTTTTTTAGTTCGACTGACCTAGTGTGTGACCTTGTCGCATTATGTCTCATGTTGTGTTCATACACTATATTGCCCATACATTAGGGTAATAATCTAAAACCCTAAGTGGATTAGCGTAATCTTCTTACTGTGCCATATTTAAGTATTTCCACGTATATGGAGTGATAGCTACTGCCAAATCCGTTCAGGAAATCTAGCACCCCATCACTCAAAGCTGTGCTAATTTGTAAAGCTCTAAACTGCAAGCATACACCTGCATCACAGGAACCACGACTGCATGAGAGGACCCGAACAAGAAACTGAGGTATGACTGAGCAAACTGCAACTGCAACAGCTGTATCACAGGTCCAGCAGCTGTGCTGCATTGCCAAGTGAACTGTCATAGCATGTGACCAACTGTTACACTTGGCTGCATCGCAGAGTAAACTGTTGCATCACAGCACTTGGATTCAGTCGATTAGATCCATTAACATGCAGGAAAGGGTTTTGCTGCTATGGTTACCTGCAGTTTAACAGCCCTGGTTTACACTGATATCAGGAGCTATGTTGAATACCTGCCAGCTAATTAGAAACAAGTATTCTTCTGTGGCCTTGGTAGGGTATGAAATATCTTCAGTGTTTAGGAACACTAACAAGTGGATCAGATTACCTTCATGAAGAAGATTAACTTAATTTGTTGGATGACTTAGGTTAGATTACAGAAAAAGTCATGTTTCCATACAAATTCAGTGCACAATTTAAACAAATTAGTCAATCAACAAAAGCAAATGTGAATTCGCCAATATTATATAATATTCAGTGCAACAGAAGCTTCAGTAGATATTTAATCTGTCTCTATTGCAGTTCTTTGTAAAGAACAATTTTTTCACCTCTGCCAAGCATAAAATGCTTCATTTTAGTTTAATTTTAGCTTTTTCAGGTTTTTTATGGCCAATTAAAAAAAAATGTGCATCAAAAAAGTGCATGAAAATGCATTTAGTCAAAGCCTCTTTGGGTTTTATTGCTCATTGTTTGATGTTATAAAATGTCTCTCATCGGAAGATCATAAAAGACTTCAGTTGTGTTTTCGGAAAGGAGCCTTTTGTGGCTTTATTTATTTGTAGAGCTTGTGAGAAAGACAGAGTTCTTCTATTACAGTGTAATGTTATATGTAAAAAGCAATGTTCTTTCAGTCGAAAGTTGTTTCATCATTGCGGCAGTCTTTTTGGTGCCTTTTAAGTCTATGTCTATATATCTGGGCACGACACAAATAAGCAACTATTACCGAGACTGTCCTCCCAAGAAAAACGAAAGCATCAGTTGTTTCAGCAAATGCCCAAAAACATATGTTTAGGTTCAAGTGACAAAGCCCTGAAGCAGCCATAGTAATTATGACTCTTGTCCGTCTGGAGGAAAGAAGGAAGTAAAGTGACATTGTTATAGAGCCACAAAGTCCACAGCGAGAGACAGTCTGGGTGGCTGGATGGGTCACCCAAATGTTGGAGATCACTGATCATTCTCTGCTTCATACCACCAGTGAACGTTGGTTTCTTTTACCCCATTTAACCATTACAACTCACATGTGGTCATTCCTTATTGTAACGATGACGCTGAATGCGTAACCTTATTGAAGTCATTTTAAGCACAACTATGATCTTTCCCTATCCCTAACAAAGTTGTTTTTGTGCCTGAATCTAACCAAACCTTAAAACACAGGGTTGAAAGATCAGACAAACGGTGATTTGAACCAATCTGAAACCCTTCATTGTGAAAGCCTGCTAGATTCGGGTGCCAAGCACAGTGAAACATCTTCTCAGGGCTGTGATTTCACCTGGACATAGGCGGGAGAAATATATCCAAGAAATACTGCGCATTTCCCACTGCTTCTACACTCTGTGTTTGTATGCTCACCCAGGTCTGTCTGGCAAGCTCAAGCTCAAGGACAGACAGATAAGAGGACACACACACACACACACACTCACTGAGCACACACACACACGTTTCCAAAATGAAATCAAATATTTATCAAATTCAGGGTAAAGTTAGAAAGGAATGAAACACTGCCTCAAATAAAAACTCCATGAAGTATTCATTAAAGTGTATGTTCTCTGTCCAACATGTCAGCTCCCCTTCATGTCAGCCTAGGGGGGTATACATATATTATTTACCCTTGTACAGTGAGGTGTGCCTGCATGTATAGAATATTATATGATTCAAAAGGTGTACTTCATCTGAACTCGAACTTTTGCTAGTGTGTGCATTCATGACCTGTGAGGCAAACAAAGAAAAACTTGCAAAGGAGTGTGCGCACACACACACACTTTTGACATGTTTACTGTGTGTTGCAGTTCTGTACACTTTGGATTTGACCATTCACCACTACAGTGAATCTAATAATCTAATCAAACACACCACAGAGCTGTTCACACTGATGTCCTCCTAGATCCAGGTAAAAAATGACAAGTGAGATCACATGTATTAATCATTAAAAAAAAAAACTTAAAAGAACATTCTTACTTCACACAGACTTTAAACTTAGTTCGTCTACAGCAAAATAGTAAGCTAATGCTAACACCATGCTAGCCTTATTGAGTTCCCAATCTAATATTACTTATGTGTACATTTAATATATCTGTGAGTTTGTCAGACCAAAGAAGAAAGTGTTATTAACCACCCAGCCAAATTTGAATGATTAAAAATATCAACAAGTTTATGAAATTAGGTGTCAAAATCGGGTAAAAATGAGGACTGTGGGGGCGTGTCCACTGAATGTGCTGAAGCCACGGCCACTCGTGGGAGCACTCTGAGCGAGATGAATTAATCTCTATCTCTCTGCTAGGGGTGCAGGGGTATGCTCAGGGTGGCCTCAGCGTGTCATCGAGCCACCCTTTAGGACCGCCCAAAAGATCCTGGTCTGAAAAGTGGTGACAAACTGTTTTAACCTCTAACTCCACATTTCAGTAATATATCGTTCGAAGTCTTTTCACATGTTTTCAGCAACTATTTTCTAACATATTTAATGTATTTTCAAAGAAATCTCGATTGCCTCTGCCTCTGTTGCATAACCCACGGGTTCTTAAACTGTGATACAAGTACCAGTGGTTGTATGCGACCTCCCTATAGTGGTATGTTGTGGAACCTCTGTGAGAAATGAATTTAAAACATATACAATAGAAATACTACAAAGTTTGAAACGAAAATAAACAATGAGATTGCTGGAATATAATTAAAAATTAGTTTTGTATTTCCTGTAATACTTTGTTATTCGGTATATTGGCCCGTGGTTGCCACCTTCATTTTTACACCCATGACTCATCCATGAGCTAAAATGTGACAGAAAGATAGTAAGTGCGGGTAAAATAAATGGTTAAAAAAATCGTGCAATCGTGACTCCAAACAGAAAATATTAGGAAGAGAAGTGTGGATCAGGAGTAACCCTTTTCAACAATATTCAACCAGAAATAATCTTATTATTGGCAATAAACCTGCCTCCTGCATGAACTGTGTGTAATTGAATACGGTCGGCCTACGGTGCTGTATTTTGATGTCTGTCATAATGGTGGTACTTGGAGAGCTTAATATTTCCTGAGATGGTACACGTACTCCGATGTCCGATGGTACTCCTATGATTGACTAACAGCCTCACCAAGTGGATTCCAGCAAACCTGATTGGAGACGTGAATACCGGCTTGCAGGATTTAAAGTACTTGCATTTAATTTACAGATACAAACATAAATGTGCAAGTTTACAAAACTGTGGTTGCAGTTACAAAACCTTGTTTCCAAGAACACCTTTTTGAATGATATAATACCCCATATATTTGAACTTCACAAGGTATTTTCAGCGATAACAACCTCCCATTAAGAATGTATGTCAGGTACTGTGAATGTAACCAACCTATCAACAATCAGGTGAGCCCTAATGGGATTTCACTTCCTGCAGTGTGTACACAAGACTGTATAAACAATGTTAAATCAAGCAGAGATGAAAGCTAGTAGCTTAATCTTAACTCTTTCTTTGCCTTGGAGATAATATAAGAAAGTTAACACTGCACTCCTGGGTGAAGTAAGAAGGGGTCAACATGAACTCATTGGCGCGTGGTCATCGCAGCCCCACATCACTTCCCTCTCTCTCTCTCATACCTCCCGGTGCTCCCACACTACCCTTCTCCTGCTTCACCCTCCCCTCCTCCACTTGCCTGCCCTAAGTGTATCTCATTTTAGCATCGACTATCTGTAAGCCAAGAGCTGCTGTCACCAGATCCCCCAGCCCCGCAGGGTTCTTAGGAATGGCATGTGTTCCCAATTGGCAGCTTAACGGACGCTGACCACACAACTACAAACCAGGGGCTTTCTTGAGGCCAAGGTGGGTGAGCTACAGGTTGTAGGTTAGAGCTTATCGACCGCACCATGAAGTGAAGGTTGGGATTCACAGGGAGGCAGTTCCCCAAGATTTCTGACAGCAGGAGAAGGAACTGTCGACTAATGGATCAAAAAGGTGCACACAGGTTAAGCCTTGTTTTGGACAGGTGTCACTGCTTTGGTTTGTACCCCCTATCACTCCTTTCCAATACTTCTGCACATAGATAATGTCAATGCTGCTTCTCAGGTTTCAGAGGAAAGTGGCACAGTTCCTGAGTAGTGACGATAGCCCAACTATGCTAGCGATCAACACCCTCTGTATATCGGTGCATATGTGGGTGTGACTGTGTGCCTGCTTATAATATGCAGTATGTTTAAATGTACAACAGTGTGTGCATTGTGAGAACTGGAAGTACGTTTCTCGCACTTGCAAATGCACAGGCTTCATTCACATTTTTTTTCCTGGCACATAGAACCAGATAACAATTTATAGCTGTGGCTAGATGAGGAACTTGAAATTGAATCATCAACGTTATTCCCGTTCTCTCTTTTTCTTCCTTTTCCTCTAAATGATGACACTAAAAACACATCCTCTTTATGCTCTTATTTGGCTGACTCAACTCCATTTGTTTATCCTTTAACCCACTTCCTGCAAGGACTTCTCCCTTTTTCTGTTTCCCTTGTTGATCTTTTGTGCCATCATTGTCCGTTGTTCTGTTCTGTCCTTTAACGATTCATGTAATGTCTCCACCCCCACTTTACACTCGTAGAGCGGTAATTCAATTTCTCCATCCTTCACTTGCCCTCTGTGTTTGTTTGTTCTCTCCATTAATGTTCTATTTTGAGACCACTGCACTTTTGATGATGAAACTGTGTGTTGAAGTAGAAATCAATGTAAATCTGGCATGAAAAGTCACAAAACTGACTACTTTTAGCAACACTCATGATGTGGCTCTAAACATGGCAGCACAACAATTGGATGGAGTTATTTTTATTGAACATCAATGATCGATGGTCTTAAAGACTTCAGTGGTCCACTGACTTTTCCTCTAGCGCCACCATGAGCTTGACATTTGCAGTTTTCTGTTGGATGGATTGTCATTCAGTTTGAAACCCACAGGATGAATTATAATAATTTCACCTAACTGTACATCTCGCTCCATCATCAGGTGAAATTTTCAGTTTTCCTACTACTTTGATTCATGATCAAATGCCTGCAAAACCAGCTGTACTTTGTCTAAATGTTAACATGCTAAAGTAAGATGAAAAACATGTCACCACTGTGGTAAATGCAGCCTCACATAGCTGCTAACATGGCTATAAGACTCTTGTTTCTCTCCATCCCTTGGCAAAGCAAGAGGAAAAGGCCAGTTTCAAAGAAAGGCAGAGCAGAGCAACACAGGCCAAATATAACTCTTCAGTTCTGGCAGTGAAAATGGAGTGAGAGCAAGCAGCTATTTCTTAGAAAGAGGGCTACAGTCGGTTATATAACATCTCTAAACTTTTCTCATCTATGTCATTTCCTCACTTTTTGTTGATTTTTCACTTTAAGAATGTGTCTCTTTTTTTTGTATGCTGCAGCATATATAGGGTACTATTTTTGAGACATTCTGGTTAAAATACTTTTTATAGCTTGAGGAGAACCATGCAGTAATGCAGTTAAGGGATTTCTCCTGCCCCCACATCCTCAGCCCTCTTTGTCCTGCAGACATTGGCATCTCCAGGCAGAAACAGAGATATGCGCACTCACAAGCATATGCCGGCACGCATACATACACGGAGGTAAACCGGTAATTAGGGGTACTGTAATTGTGACTTCACATTGCAAACTGGCGGGGCAGTGTTGCCAAGGAAGGTTTGTTGACTGTAGGATTATGATAGGGAACCTAAATGGTATGTGTTTATCTACATTCTGCAGCGGTGAGAGCTGCCGTTTAAAATATCCTCCAGGTTCTCAGTAATGGAGGTGGCTCAGGCTGTAAAGTTCAGTGGTTATCATCATCATCATCATCATTGTGACTGGTGTCCTCACTAATGTATTACTGCCTCAGTAGAGGAGGATGTTGGACATAAATATTAAATTATGTCATGCAACATGAGTTACTTTTGATCGTGTAATGTTGGTGTTTAATCTATGTAGCCTCAACTTCTGTCTACAGCAGTAATGGAAGGTTATATGTGGAAAGTGCAAAGAGCAATCCACAAAATACTCAGGGACGTGACAAGTCAAGACAACATTATGAGGACTCCCCACAGAGAAAAACATTAAATGTTAGGGTTACTAACTTGGTTTTTGGTTAAGATGTAAGGTAAGGTTTGCATGTAATGATTATGCCTACGTTTAAGATTAGATTACAGGATCAGTGTGTAAGATTTAGTGGCATCTGGAGCTGTAGTTGCTGATCACAACCCTGTTGCCTCATCCTCTTCTGTGTTTAGTTTAGTGTTAGTAAATGTTTAGTTTGTCTGTTTTGGGCTACTGTAGAAACAGAGTGATTCAACATGGCGGACTCCATGGAAGAGGACCCGCAGCATCTGTAGATACAAAAGGCTCATGCTAAAGTAGCAGCAGTAGTAGTATTAGGTCTTATTTCTTTAAAATTATACACTAATGAAAACATACTTGTTCATATTATATTGCATGTCTGCCATGATAAGTGAATAGCAAACAGTCGCCCCTAAATCTTACACACTGGACCTTTAAGGTTTGGTAGAGACAGTCTAGCGTCCTGTTCGATCTAGCGTTAGCTCATAGTACTGGGCCATTAAAAAACTTTGGAACAGAAACTTCACAAGTTGCCCAAACTGACTGGTGAGAGTCATGTTGGTCAGTTCTTACAGCTTCACTGGATTCCAGTGCTGGGCCATGTTCTTCATATTTGATAGTTTTTAGGATTATACATAGGAAGAAGGTGGGGGAAGCCCACCACCAGACCCATTGTATGAAACTTAAATATTGATAGATTAAGGCATGGCATGAATGTATGTTACCGCCTTAAAATAAGGAAAATCACTGCTAAGTCTTCTTTATGGATTTTGAAGATCTTAATATGTTTTCTATTATCCACCTTTTCCTATCTTGACCTATGCAACTTAAACTTGTTTCACAGCTGTTCTTTTATATCTATTTTCTCTCTCTCTATATATATATATATATATATATATATATAATTTGATAGACGAACGTTGTCTGTTTGTTGTTCTTTTTCAGGAACTGTGTAAATTCCAGGAACAATGATGGAAATAAATCCAATCATTCTTCTTCCTCTCTCCCTGACAGGTCTGACATTGTTATATTTTTACAAATGCATTACAATACTGGGAATAAACCAAAACCAAAGTCCCCTGAGAGATAATTTTACTTGAAGCTGTGACATGACAAAAACAAGTTTGTGTGTGTGTGTGTGTGTGTGTGTAGGACTGTGAGCGACAGGTGGTTGTGATGACAAAGTCAAATATTTGACACTGGCTAATTACAACGGTAGTCTTGTGACTTTATGCGGTCATATTTTCCACAGGTGTTGAAAGCTCTTGTTATCCAGCTACTTGTGTGTCAGACTGTACACGTAAATATAAGCAAACATGCATGTGTGTGTGTGTGTGTGTGTGTGTATTTGTGAATACACAGCAAGCAGACCATAACAGCAGGAAGTTCAACATCAGATAAAAATGAAATCCATCATATTTTCTCTTTCTCTCAGCCCCCCGCTTTTTAAATTCCCACACACAACCACAATAAATCCTCCCACAACAATATTTCCATTCATGCCACCGCAAATAACTTTAATTTAATTCGCACATTTCCAAGCTATTATTCCATTTTGTGGCATTCTCAAACCCAAATTCCCATGTCCCAAATTTCCATATCATTCACATGAGCGGCAGATCAGCAGATTTCTTGTCCTACCCTGCTCGGAAATAAACAATGGCTGCTTTTCAGGACTTCAAAGTGCTAGAGGGAGTGAAAATGGGCTGTTGGGTAGCATAAAATATCAAGGTGAGAGATTAGGGCTTATCAGAGATTTCCTTTATGAGGAAAAATGTTCTCATGTGGCTACTGCTGAACAGCAAACAGTGGAAGTGGAAGAGGTGTCCATGTGTTGCAATGAGGTCAGGAGGTCAGACACAGGTGATTTATGGACTCCTAAAATGAAGACTCTGATCTGCACATGTTGTCCTCCAGTTCCTTAAATCTCTGCCTTTCATTTGTGCCCTCTGTTGCTCTTTTGTGTGTTTGTTTGACCTAAGAAGCCAAATTATAGTAGAGTGTTGACTTCCAAGGATCATTTCACACACCGCCATACACGTTTGTTTACAGCAGCTTTTGCATCAGTTTGACAGAGAGAAAAAGGAGACAAAATGTTCTCAAAACAGTGTTATTGTTGTATCGTGGATTGAGTTTCCAGCGTGAATCACAAGTGCAGGGCACTGGAGACAAGGTCAGCTAAAACAGACCTGACACCAAATGCCATTCATTCATGAAGGTCTGGGTCATTGAGTCATTCAGTGTAGCACCGCGGGTCCTGAGGGGAAAGCACCTGAGTTATTGGGGATCAGTTGCCCCATCATGGGTCAGGCAATACCCTACCGCCCCCCAGTGGTCATGGGGCAAATGCAAATGACCTTGAAGGTGAATATATATGATAAAACAAACACAATATTTTATTTAAAAAAAAGGTTTTGTGTGTGTATGAGTATTGAAACTGCAAGGCACTTCAGGCCTCATATTTTTGATTTGATATGTAACGGATAACTGAACATTCAAAGAGTGTAACAGCCACGACAAAGTGTCACAATCTTGGAAATTACTCATCAGTGTGCTTCCACTTCTTCTGGCAAGCAGCGGTCAATGAAGACGCAGCAAGATAAAGCAAATCTGACTGTGTGTACCTGTCTGACAGTGTAAGTATGAGTCATTTACAATGCTGTACGTGACAACGTTCACACATAACTTGACCCAAAAAAACTCCCTTGACACTGTTGCACAGTTCTGGGGACTTTTGCGTCAGAGTTTTGACAAGTAGATCTTTTCTTCGCAACACACAAAGCCTCAACTGTGCTCATAATGGACTGAAAGAACAGCTGCTCACATATCAGCTCCAAGACTGTGAACCACGCTGTCTGGTGAAAAAGCCCCTCTGATGCAGGTGGCAGCCAGCTCCAAGTGTGGATGTGTGCTCCACAGCACAGGTGGGCTCCCTGATGCAGGTGCACGTATGATTGGCCCCAGGGCTGCCAGAAGGACTCTGGCCGGGCTGTGCCAGTACAGCAGGTGCTTTCTGCACCCTGAACTCTTGTTTCACACCAACACTGCAAGTGTGTGATTATGTCAGAGATTGCAGATTTGAGGCGAGCAACATCTTTTCTTCTGCCTCTCGCGTCACTGTCCAAAACATTCAAATGTAAAGACATCATCCCTCTATATTTATCTTTTCAGTCTTCATATAGACTTACACAACCAGGCAACTAAGTACACACACACACACATACAAGCTCCATTAGACTAAACTGTGCCCAGTCCCCAGAGTTAATGTTTAGACGCACTATGCCTGCTGAGATATACACAGCAGGCAGCGGGGACGCTGGGCTGAAGGTCAACCCTACATGTGCTGTTTGATCTTTTCCAGCCAACAGCGAGCCAAATGACATGGATTTAAGAACCTGGGGGGGGGGGGGGGGGGGGGAGCTCTGATTGACCTACCTGACACAAAGATTTTACGTAAAAGAGACACAATCGCCTCAGGAGAAATAGGTCGATGGTGTGTGTGTGTGTGAAGTAGAGGGAGAGAGGGAGAGGCTGACTAGCCAACAGACAGTATTAAACAGGTTGGGATGTATCCAAAAGAACGGGATATTCTGCATATTTGTTTAATAGACGTGTCAGCAAAGTCAACATTAGAATTTATTCAAATTCTCAAAAGCTTATTAAACAATGACTTCACTGTGGAACATTATGTTTTATTAGGTCGATTATAATGTCAGTCATTTTAAAGGCAATGCAATTGTTCTGTGATAAATTTATCAACCATATTGAATGAATGAACAAGACTACAGCCGAGCTAACAGCTCTGTGAGGCCGTACTTTGAGCTAAATGCTAACATGCACACGATGATGATGCTAAAGCTGATGTTTAGCAGCTATATTGTTCTCCACGTTCGCCATGTTTCATTGTCTTCTAATGTCCCCAGCCACCTTATAGAAGATGGTGAATGCTTCAGTTTAGGTTTACATTCATTTTTAGGTTTACACACTTTACACACTTTTTTTTTTACGGTTTTATACATTAACTTGTATGTAAGGCTCTTATGCAACTACTTCACCATTTATTTCTTGTTTATTCATGTACAAAAAGAGTTTATTTTGAGGTTAGTCTACTGATAGTATAAAGAATGGGCAGCGTATGCATCATATGTTGGCTGTCCTGGCTAATCTAAAAATCAGCAAAGACATGGATTATCAGCGGACCTGAGGCGGGCCGAATAATGCCTGAGTGCTCCAACAAGCCATCTGTGACGGCACTGACCTGTCAGCGGTCACACTGTTCATTATGCATAACCTTAAACCTTAATATAATTTGAACAGGTGAGTTATATAAAAATTCAAATTTAGTACATTTGTCATGAACGGGGAAATTAGCTATAGAGACCAAAACTGTTTTTTTGTACCAAGCTGTAAACATGTTTATTTCTGCTGTGAAGTTGGACATTTTAACATGGGAGCTTATGGAGATGGACATGTTCTATAGCCACGGAGGTTGTCACTTGGGTTAATATCTGTTTAATAATGCTCAATGGCAACAGAATGCACTAATCAAGAAATTTGAAGGATCATATCATTGAAGGACTATGATATGTTGTAATAGGTTAAAGTCATGTTCCTTTTTACCTGCAGAGAAGTCGTTACATTGCTTCTTATTAGGGTTTAGCATGTTAACACTTAAGCGTAACACTTTAAATAGTAGCATGTTAACAGTGCAGGTAAGTTTGATTGGAAGATATTTTGTCCAAATAGTCAGGGATCACCAAAGTCATTAGGATTCTGGGAACAATAGAGGTCGTTACAATTTTTTTTGCGTGCTAGCATGGCTAATAATATAATAAAACAGCCACTGTGGTTTAGCGGGACCCTTTTAGCATCTGCTAAAAGAAGCAGACCTCAAACCATGATGGTTTCATTGGTGTAAATGAAATTATCAATGACAAGCTATGACATCCATTTTGAGACACCTTTACTTAGACACACTGATATGAACAAGTGACAGATTGACGGACGGGCAGGTGAAAGTGGTCTCTGTGACCGCTGAAAGACAAGAGATGATGAAAAAAACAGAAAGTCTCCATGCTGATAGACACAAACAAAAATAGCACAGAAAATCATGCACATGTGCGTTCATGGACCTGACTGAATGTTATGAGAAGCATTGTTGACCGATCACGTCTCTATTTTTATTGGCTGCACACACAGGAAACCATTTTGCCAACTAATCTTGTTGGTCAGTGTTTCTACCGCATCATGCTTATGGGGCTTTACCCAAAAATAGATTCATTATCAGCAGCGGCTCAAATGGCATCATGTTACCTACTGAATTGTTGTAGTGTGAATGCAGATCAAATATCTGCTGGAAATTTGTCAAATTTCTATTAGTGTGACCCCCAACACACGCGCACATGCATGCATACCAGCAAACCACACTTGCCAAAGAACTCCACCTGCTCTTCCAGTCCTTTCCAACCATTCTCCTTGGAGACCACTTGGGCTAAATCCTGCTGCTGTGTTGGTTGTGCTCTGGTCCAACCAGTGAGAGAGAAGACGGGGTTTTGTTCTGCTGCCCAGAAATGCTCCGGGATCTGACATGGAAACCTCAGACAGGGAATACGAAGGAACAGTGAAATACAGTCAGGGAATGGGGTGACCACACAGATACACACACACAGACACACACACACACACACACAGTCACAGATGTACAGTATTTCGGCAGGAAGGTAAATGTGGTCACAGTATCCCGTGGGATTGAGGATATAGAGGATTTGTCTGTACAGGAGAAGAGAGAGGGAGTTGCAAAAAAAAAAGAGAGGGACCAGATTGAGTGTGTGTGTGTGTGTGTGTGTGTGTGTGTGTGTGTGTGTGGGAATGTGTCTGCAAAGTTAAAGGGAAAGAATGAGACCATGACAGAGTGTGTGTGTGTGGTCAAGTGTGTATAAGAGAGAGAGAGAGAGAGAGAGAGAGAGAGAGAGAGAGAGAGAGAGAGAGCAGTATTGGCTGCAGTGTCTGACTTTGACCCACACAGGCTGCCAGTAAGCAGCTGACAGCCTGGCTAGTTGCCATGTGAACCCAACGCCTCGGCAACGTGCAGCCTGCCTCGTACACAGAAGCGTCGTGGAAACAGTTACCAGGCGCGTCTGTTTGAGTCAACAGCAGCCACTGGTGGACAAATCCAGACATTCATTCATAAAAATCAAGACCGCAGGAGCATTTCACATGAAGTTTAGCAGTTACAGTCATGCTGACTCAAAGTGCTGCCTCATGAAAAGTTTTTGCATCAACATCATATAAGTTTCAGTCAGCGATGAGACATTGTTATTGTTGCTGAAACAATCCATTTTTGTCTATATGTATGTACATTTCCACTTCTCCCTGTCTTGCTAATGCAGCAGCAGCTATATCCACACATCTTCACTACAGCTGAAATAACAGCGTTTCCATACAGCCAGCAGGACATCCTCTGCTGGAACGGCCCATTGGGCAGAACAGGAGAGAACAACTTCCAACAGTCATCCAGAGTCCAAACCCAAATCAATTTAATGCACCAGTACTTTTCAATTAAAGGAGAGATCTCACAGTGAGTCTGCAACAGGCACATTGTCCTTTGCTTTATGAGTCCAGAGTCCAGCAGAACAGAAGTGTGTAATGTCACCCACTGGAGGAGGGCTGTAGCGTAGAGTAGCACAACTGCTGTCTCTGCCTGTCTCTGCAGCCGATGACTGTGGTGGATTTCATGTGATTTGATGTGGTTAAGTTAAACACACCACAAAAAACACAGCCAATGTGTGGTTTGTTCACTCTGGGCTACTATAGAAACTCTACAGTTCATCGTGTTGGAGAAGAGGATCCGCTACCACTGTAGATATAAAGGACTCATTCACATGGCAGTGGTGTCATTTTAGTTCAAGGACCACATACAATGAAATTTGATCTCTCTAGTGTAAAGAAGTACCTTCTGAAAATGTTTACAATTAATCAACCATCCATGCACAATGTTCAACATCTTTAAATATGAGCACAATCATTGTTTTTTCTGTATTCTGGTCGGGGTGGAAATGCCACTGAAGGAGCATTTTACAGGCCTTTGTTTAATTTGTTCCTGAAATATGGCACCACGTAGCGCTCCCACAAGAGTTGAAAATGTCATTTGCTGTTGTGACGTCTGTCATCGGCGCCAACTCAAGGAACTCCTCAGTGACAGAGTCTCATCAACACGACAAATGGATTTGGCCAGTTGAGCAACAGCTATGAAATATGTGCTCTTGTCAATCGCAACAGGAAATGCAACAAATAACGTTACTTTGTGCTCAACTTGGCTCCAGCAAGATCCGAAATCTGATCTGTCACAGAGTTTCTCGTCAAGCTGATGTTGGCGGAAGCCTGTAGGGGCATATGATCAGCCTTTATCATGCATGTCTTCACAAACTCATCCTCTGTATGGTTTGCTTTTTGTTAGCATTAAGGTAGCTAGCTTTTACAGCTGCACCACTGAACTCTCAGCTACAGACTGCTGTTTCCTCAAACCTGTCAACAATTAATTAATCTTCTCTGTTCTCAGTTGTCTTTGCAAATTGTATTTTGCACCATGATGAGTCTGATAGTGACACTGATTAAATTCCTTGAGCACTGAGAGGTGCTGTGAACACACCAAATGCATTAGTTTTCCAGTTACTTTGGTAAAGAATATGAACAGCCAAAGATTGGTAGTGCTGAGACACGTAGCCTGTGCGTGAGCACATGGCTCAGCCAAAATAAAAAAAGGTTTTACACCTCACAGTATCTGTTACACAGTTTGGCCTTCAACCTCCCCTGTCTTCTGCTCCTTTGTTCAGAGTTTTTACATATCTGGTGAATCAAGGGAGGATAAATAATGGTATTGAAGGGATTGAATGGCTGTGGGAGTCAAAGAGGAAGATAAAATTACAGTGGGATGTGATAACTGTGCATAATACCTTTTATGCTTGGGATCAGATCTTGGTATGGTGATATCATGAGTCAGCAAGTAGCCACAGTCAGCACTGGAGAAAGTGATGTCACCCCAAGGATGAACTGAAGAGCACAGTGCCAGGGTTTCTGTCTGCGTGTGGGTGTGTGTGTGTGTGTGTGTGAGTGTGGACGTGCAAGAAATCATTCTAACATGCTCACATCGAGACTCAAATGTGTAATTTTACGACATAACTGCAGCTTTTGTGACAACGCACGAACAGAAATGTAAATGTTAGACACCAAAGAAGACAAAGCTCATTTACATTTCTTTTTCTGTGGCAGCACCATGGGAGTTTTGAGTGTCTGAGTATGTGTGGCCTCCTTTGAGACAATGCATGTATTCTGACCTATATGCAAAGTGTGCATCCTATCTACCCTAGTCCTCTCATGACTGTTCTGTCCCCCCTTCATCTGGGTTTGATTTTAGAGGGGCGCGAGACTGAGAGTGTGACTACCAGCGTGACAACAAACCCGTGTGTTGTCGGAAGGAGGGAGGGGGGCAACTCCTGATTTGAATTAGGGGGTGCCGGCATTGGTGTTGGGGGGGGGGGGGTAGAGTGGCAACTGCACTTCTCTGCAGCTGTGGGCCTACGTGAGCATCGGCAGGAACGCTCTCACTCGTCTCACACCCCCTCCCATACTCATTTGCTCTCTCTTTCATCTCATCTCCCAGTCTCCTTCCTTTGCCCATTTGCTGGTTCTAATAGACTTTTGGTACCGACCCCCCTGTCCCTCCTCCTCCTTCTTTGCTCTCTCTTTTCCTCTATCATAACTGCCTCGTTTTTCTCCCACGTCATGTTCCCAAGCTGCAGGGACCTTGACAGTGAGAGATGTGTCGTGTTCAGCCTGCCAACGGATATCTGAGACGACTGAAAGGGAAAGAAAGGAAGGCAATGATACTCTTTCCCACATAGACACACATACACACACAGAGACATGCACACAGTCAATCTGGCCTGAAATGACCTAGAAGGGACATGTCTGTGTGTGTCAAGAAAAGTGAGGTGTACTCATGTCATATGTACGCACATGCAGTAGCATGCATGCCAATGCACACACTCATGTGACTACTACAGTATCTTAAGACTGTGTGCAAACACAAAGATTAAAGGCCAAGGCCAGAGGTGATACTATGTACAAAATTTAGCACAATGAGACAAGGAGGTAGAAAGAAGGGAGAAATGAAGATAAGGAGACAAAATGAATACAATGAAGAATTAACAAATGGCGGATAAAGGAGAGCAACATACAACAAGTATAAAAAGAGTTTATACATTGTTGTGCATGTGTAAAAATGGGGGAAGATGATGTCAGAGGACAGTAAATCATAACAAAGAGATAAAGGTCCGAGCAGAATGGGCTGACTGTCCTTGTGCTCTTCAGCAGGTGCATTTTTTTGGCAATGGATGGGGCTGAAAGGCCGGTGGCATCGCGTCCACACAGCCTGAAGAGCAGCGCTGACCTCTACTGGTTCAATATGGATGTTTGTCTGTGTTCGTGTTGGTTAAATTGTTGGTTAGTTTTTGCTCTCTCTGTCCTCATTTTCTGTCCATCATATAAACACATCTGTGACTTAGGTTTCTTTCCACTGTGTATGAAATCATTTTTGCCTGAAAAAATTCATAATCAGACTTCCCTTTAAATCATGCTTGTTAGGTATTGAAAGCTGCTGTATGGCTGCTAATGAAAGCAGTTTTTATTTACAGTGCTTAACCAATGTATCCGACCACCTGTCAGAGACCATCCAGCATAATGAAGTGCTTTAATGCAGACTCTTTTTTTTTTTTTTTTTTTCAGTGCGCTTTCAGCGTTTTACCATTTTGAACAGGAATGAGGAATTTCAAACTGAATTCACCTTTTTATACCCAAATTTGAGACGGCTCAGTGGGCTTCTCTGAGAAGTCAGAAATGAATCAAGCATAACATTCAACCACTAAAACTAATTCTTCTGTTCAGGAATGCAAGTAACTGTACTTTGACATCTTAATCAATAAATAATAATGTGTTTTTTTTTATGGAATTCATGGATAACAATAATAATTATATTTTAGCATTAAAAATATTATTTTGGTTAAAGAGCTTCTACATACTGGTGTATGAACCATTACAGAAACATGAAAAATGATTTTGGTAATTACCAATGCTGTTGAATTAGGGCAGCTGTGACATAAACTTTACATTGTTAAGCACTGTAAAGTTATTAATTAACAAAAGCCAAAAAATGTACAGTGCTCTTGGGTTTAGTGCACTAAACATAAAAAAATAAAGGCAAAGATAGTAGTATGGTAATCCCCACAGGAAAACACAACAAAAGCACTAAAAAAGTAGAATAGAGAATAAAAACCCAAAAACCCCCACCAAGTTGAAACTACTTAGAAATTGGGAAGTGAGACCTAAAAGTGATGAACATCCTTTTAGTCAAATTTTTTTGAAAGTTAAAAAAGATGAACTAAAACTATGTCAGGCTGCTGAAATGGCGATATGTGCATGTTTGTGTGAACTGTATGCATCTCAGCACACCCTTTAGTGTTCCTGTGCCTGTATTGCCAGGTTTTTGGGTTAAGGCAACTCCTGTAAAAGAAGCATTTGGCCGTATGCACACACACAAAATCATCACCTTCTTTGGAGAGCCCTTTCACAGCACAGTGTTGCTCTATGTAGAAGAAAAAGTGATCTCACATTCATCATCATACATCATCTAATGAGCACTGCTGCACCTAAATGATACCACACTAAATGAAACACAAACATTTGCTTTTAGATTGAAAAGATAAAAAAGTGAAACTGAAATTATTTATTTCAGAGAGGACAAAGCACACGATTCACTGACTCATTTCACATAAAAACCTTCATTTCTTCTCAACAATTACCCTGAGCAAAACATCTGGATCTTGAAAGACTAAAACAATTATCCTTTAACAAAGCATCATTCAAAAAGAATCTAGCATGACAGGGGTGATATCACCCTTCCTTGTGTTTATTTAGAACAGCTTGGACTGGCTTCCTTAAAAGAAATGTTTCAATAAGAGAAGTGGAGACTTCTGAGCTGTAGTGCTGATATATGATCAGTATTATGCCTTCAGGATTTCACAATTTACAACTATTTATTGGCACTTTGTGGTTAAGTGAAGAATAAAATCTTTAAAGCATTCAGTGACGTACGTGTGCAGCATTATAAGCCAGTCATTCATGAAGAGCCACTGCACTGAGCTTGAAACAGTGATGTGATTATTAGAGATTCAATCAGTGAGCGATCAGAGGAAGACACGAGGTATGCTGTTTTCATCATCATCGTAGGCAAATCCCTGAAGTTTCCCACCTTTGTAGAGTTGACGGAGGCTGAGTTTGGCGGGTGCAGAGACATACCACATGACCACACCTGTGGGGTTCACCGACACCACAAAGTCAGTGGAGTCTTTCAGCGTCATGGTCTTTTCAGTGAAGACATCAAAGATCTGAGGGAGCGTAAAGGAGAAAAAATGAGTTATTCTCCTGTCATAGTCGTGCATAATTAGTTAGCAAACCCACAAATAAGACGAGAATATTAATAAGAATATTATTTATCTTGTGTTTCCAGTGGCCCAACACTGTGAAACAAAGTAATTCAGCAGACAGATAATTAAGATATACATTTATTTGATCAGGTATTCTCACTGAGATTGAGATCTATTTTGAGAACAAGAAACATTGGGAATCAGTCAACGAGACAACCAGCATGCAGGTGACGTGGTCACACATCAGAGTACTGTAGTTACAGAGCTCTATAGAAGAGGAGGGACGTCTATCCAACCTGATGGATGGTGATATAGAGAGTAATAATGAGTACGAAGTCATTAGCAATAAAGCGTAATGCACTATGATGAACTGGGTTCAGCTGCTGAAATAATGATGAGAAATATCTCGTAATATGTGCAGTCATAAAAAAGTCAATTGACTGAACAATAGTCTTAGAGCAGATAGACGGCCTTTACAGAAATCACAGTTTGATTTACAATGTTTTCATGTTGAATATGAATCTGCTGTCAAGCCAAACTCTTAAAACATTTGTATGACTTAGCAAGAGTGATATGGGTACCACTTAAAGATGAAATAGTAATATAGTCAAAGACAGTGGTGAAAGTGGAGAGTACCATGCACTTAAAGGCAGACGAAGGGTGGCATATAAAATGATATAATCTGCATAAAAATGGATGTTGGAGCGCTGATTAGGAAGAATAATGTTATTTATGTATAATGCAAATATTAAAAAGGGACCAAGAATTGGCCCCTGTGGCACCCCATTACTGATGATTTGCCTCTGCACCATCAACAACAGTCAGAGTGTCACTTGTAATGTAAGAATTAAAACCAGTTGAGAGCAACGTTATTAAGACCTGTAGTTTGTTAAATAGGATTTTATGATCGCCAGTATCAACAGCTCATAACAGCTCTCATTGTGCCGTGATCTGGGAAAAAAAACACCTGACTCCTGTGGCTGCAGTAAATTCAGATAAGAAGAGTAACGTGATCTTTGGAGATAGCAACGGACACCTTAAGGTCTACTACTATGTCTAGGCAGACGGTCACTATTATGGATAACAGAAATAGTGTTTAAGATAGCAGGGACAGCACTGACATATCATCATATGAATAATGCTTTGCAAGCAGGTGAGGGTTATATTCTTTGAACCAGTAATGTTCCAGAGTATTCCAGCACTGTCAAGCACAGTGCAGTATCATTTTAGCCAGATGTACAAACTGGTGTACACGACTAAAATGAATGTCTCCAAATCAAGGAGAGGGGGGTGAACCAGAGATTTTACATTCCCTGCTTGAGTTTGCAGACTTTTAAAAAACGTACCTTGTAGCTGCCAGTGATGTAGTTGAGTTTCTTGAGGGAAGTCTGGTAGCGGTAGGGCATGTCATTACGCCGACTGAAGAATACCAGAGCACTGTCATTTTTTGACAGGGGGCGCCAGTACACATCAATGCCACTCTTTTCCTAGCAGAGAAACATGGACAATGTTAACAGCACAGTATAGAAGAGAAACAAAAGTTCGACTTGAGCAATTGCAGGATCCATGAAAAAGCATGTCACCTTTATAATGCGTCTTCCCTGGATGCCCAAGGGGTCCTGGTTGATGCTAATGGCCATTTTGTTCTGCAGGATGCTGCGGGCCCCGCTGCTGATGGTGCGCAGGTCGTTGGACATGAAAAGAGGAGCAGCCATAATTGCCCAAATAGCCATCTGAGCCCGAGACTGGTCCATGCTGAGGCCAAAGTCACCAACAATCAGCTGTGGAGATTAAAAACCACGTAACCAAGGAAGACGAAATGAGATTTTAAAATCAAGAGGCAGTTAAGACAAACAAAAAAAGAAATGCATGTATGTATTTTCAGGGTTCTAGTGAGCATCCTCAAAAGGACTTCTAAGTCTAGCTCAATTAAGTCTTTAGCAAATGTTATATGTCTTGTTATGTTAAACGGACCATATCAGGGTCATTCCACCTTCCAGGTCCGGCTGCAGGTATCAGGGTATCCTGGTTCTCAAAGAACCAGTTAATAATGTCAAGAACACTGTCCCAAGAGTCCTCGATGTCACCATAGTTACGCCACAGGTTGCAGATCTCACCCAGCTGAGTGTAGTTTACCTAAAAGCATAAATCAGATTCACATGGTGACAAAGTAAAAATATAAAAATAAAAAAAATAAAAATAACTAAAGCTTCATGTGGATAATATAAACTTTAAGACCTGATTATATCCTGATTATACCTTCGGTGGCAGGCCACCCTGGTAGGCGGGCCAACTGCAGGAGTAGCCGATGGGACGTCCGGTAGCATTTAAAGCCTTTGACATGAGAGGATAACCTGTCCAAGAGAGGAACAAGAGTCAAACAAATATAATCAACAAAATCACAAAACAATCACTTCCTTGCTCACCCTGCTCTTGCTCTGTGGCATTGGAATAACAGCCGTCAAATTTCAACATATCCACCTCCCAGTCTGCGAAGGTCTGAGCGTCTATCTTGATCTTGTCCAGTGGGGTGCCAGGGTAACCTCCACAGGTGTGTGTGCCCATGTCCCCGTAGATCCCCAGCTTGAGACCCCGGTCATGCATGTAGCGTGCCAGTTTAGGGATGCCTCCTGGGAACCTGAAGTAGAGCAAGCAATGCTATACCCAAGTGCACTGAATTCAAATGATGCTACTACAATGTTTAAAATGTTACTTAGAGCTATGTGAATAGTAACACCCCTACTAAACAGTATGTTTGATTTTTTTATGACTATAAATGCTCACCACGGTTTTCACTTCCACCTTGAAGGGAGATCATACTTATGCTGATGCTGCATACGACACATTATACACCGCACACTACACACTAGTGAAGTTGCTGTCACATGATTGCGTGACTGTCACATTGTAATCACCTTGTTTTGCAGGTTTATTGACTTAGAGGCTCAAAGTTAGAGATTAGTGTTTGCACTGAGGAACAATAGCTCTATGTGTGTGTGTGTGTGTGTGTGTGTGTGCGTGTGTGTGTGTGTGTGTGTGTGTGTGTGTGGTGGGGAGGGGTGTCTATCTCTGTGAGTGTTCAGTATGTACTGTACTGCTACCTTTTAGGGTCAGGCTGCAGCCGTCCTTTCTTGTCTCTGTCCATGGAGGCCCAGCAGTCATCTATGTTCACATAGACGTATCCAAGTTCCCTCCAGCCGTCCTCCGAGAGCCTGTCTGCCATGTCAATGAACAGATTCTCACTGGAAGGAGGACAGAAATGTCTTGTTAGATGGTGAAAGTAAGAGCCAGCACATCTGATTAGCAAATATTTGCCTCTTGGGTCAGTAAAAAAAAAAAGGTTGTAAACACAACATTGACATATCATCACTTTTTAGCCTGCTATGGTGAACACCCTGCATTCACAGAGCAAAACCTGATGAATATAAGTCCAATATTCACTCTCTTTAAACTCTGTTTGGTCTTCAACAACTCCTGTTGACAGGTATCTGTCTCTTTAGCTGCTAAATGCTCCACTATGTTTACCAGCAAGTCTCAAACTGTGTCTCTTTGCTGTTTGGTGCAGAGCAGACAGTGTACAGTGTTCTTTTAAGAGCTTTAAACTCACTTCCATTCTCATTTTTGTCTACAAAGGTTTTTTTTGGTTGCCGCAAAACATGTTTTGTTTTCGGAGCTCAGCACCGACCTATACTAAAACAGGAAGTTTGCAAATAGCACCTGTAGATTAGAGATAGATAGTCATTTTATGTTGGTGACACACTGAGTTGTACCAGCCTACATCTTTAGCAGAATTTAATCTTAGTAATTCTTAATCTTAATATTTAACATCTTTACTAGCAACATACACTCCAATACTAGACAAGTCTTCTTTCAAATAACAGCTTCACCGTGTGTAAGTGTGAACGTATTATAGTGGCTTGCCTGATGCAGTTCTTGGGGTCGTGTTCACAGTCAATGTCACAGCGAAAACGTTCCCATGCCAACCAGCCCATGGGAGGGGTCCTCATCAGCCCATTGTCGAGGGCGAAGGTGCCCACGGAGACCGCAGAGGTAAAAAGAAGTACAGCCAAATGCATCCCTGCAGAAGAAAAGCCTTTAAGTTAAATCAGACGTCAGTGCTGGAAGACATATGACATGCATACATGCCATATATTTCTATATGAGTGACAAAGGACTCTCTGACATGCATACACCGCCTGAGACTCACCTGACTGGGTGTGACTGCTACTGAAAGCAGCAGCAGCAACAACCTGCCAGGTGACTTGTCCCAGTCTTAAAATGTCAGCTGACTGAAGCAAATCCCAGTCATACCACAGGTGACATACAGTTTCTGGAGCATGCATGTGGAAATAAACATGCATGACCAAAAAGCATGACATTAGATGTCATCTCCTTTTACTGTAAGATGTATGTGTTAAAAACTGGAATTCTTCTATGGTAAATAATTGAACTGTATCCTAAAAAACGTAAAAAACTGACTCAAAAATACGTTTTGAAGCGTTTGCTGCCTACATACATTCAAAAAAACATCGTAAAGTAAAGATCAGTTCACTTACTGTAATTCAGTGTTCAACTGTCAGTTATGAAAAGAAGTAGCAGTCTCTCCAACCTTGAATCTCTGCTCGGACCTTTAAAAAAAACCCTCTATAAAGACCTCTCTGACCGACTGTAGAGAAATAAAGCGAGCTGCTCCAATAGGACGATAAGCAACAGTCACGTGACATAGCGGTTCGGTCACCTGACCAAAGCCGGAATCTAGGCCGGGGCTGCGTACCGTTATGTTTTTTAGTCACCTCTGTTAGTTTGCTAGGATCAGTCCTTTCTGTAGAGCCCCTAAAGTCCCAAAAGGTGCTATTTTTATATCTTGATAATAACTTTGCACAAGATAAAAAAAATATATAGCACCTTCTGGGACTTTAGGGGCTCTGTAGCTTTCTGTACTTTGTCTTAGTGAATAACTTTCTATCACAACAACTGTTAGAGAGACAACATTAGCATTTATCGTGGTCTTTAAAACCAACATTGTTTCTGATAAGGCACCATTTATAAAGGTTCTGCGATGGGAAACTTTTACATGCCATTAATACTTTTAGGTTGTCAGATTGTAGAGAACCCTCCTTCCTTAGTCTTCCTTAGCCAGTTCTTCATTTCAGCAGGGAGACCCCTGAAGTCATCATGTATGCAGTATTAGTGTTAGAGAGGAACAAGAGTCCAATAGCATTAAAGTCTGTGTAAAGTAAGAATAAATATGTATCCTGAGTTTGTCAGACCAAAGAAGGAAGTGTTATTAACCACCTGTCTCATTTTTACCTGTCAAAATATTCTATAGTATAGTATTCTCAGCTCCAGGACTGTGGGGTCCTGTCTGCTGAATGCTCTGAAGCCACACCCACTTGTGGGAGCAGTCAAGCAGCCATTTTGAAGCGACTGAAACGTGTCAGATGAGTTCAGAAAATGACATGACTAACTTTGAAACACTCTGAGTGAGATGAATTCATCTCTGTCTCTCTGCTAGGGGTGCAGGGGTAAGCTCAGGGTGGCCTCCTCCATAGGAGTGCTACTGTAGCATGTGTTTGACAGATTTGCACACCCATCCTCATCCAGAACTTAAGCTTAACTCATACTTCAACTTCATATTTAGTCACTTGGTGTGAGGTAGTTTGAAGTTTCAATCAAAACAAGAATCAGTTTGGTTTGATGTTCCCATTTATTGAAAGGTTGCACTAGACTAGATAGATAGATAGATAGATAGATAGATAGATAGATACTTTCATTTTAAAATGTTACATGGTGGCATTTCTTGTCTTGCAGGATAAATGTAAGAATTCAGACTTTATAGCACTTTTCATCCAAAACATGTAACAAAGTGCTTCACACAAAAACATAAACAAAGCACAACACAAACTGAGGAAGCACCATCTCAATTGTGTCATCCCTCCACCTACTGACCCAAAAATTACCTAAAAAGATTTATACACCTGGTGCCCATCTGCAATTAGTTTGGCACACTACATGTTGTGCATGTAGTGTGCCAGTTTAGGGATGCCTCGTGGGAACCTGAGGATAGTGAGACTCCATGTCATACCCAGGTGAAAAGAAATGTATAAAAGGCATCCAGTCAGGTCAAAATTTCAGGCCAGCTTGCTTACACTGCATAATATACCCACAGCTACTGACTGATGTCACAATTCAAACCCTCCTCCAGACCAAATAGCCTTGTTGCTTAAAGACAGCCTTTCAATTAATGCAAAGTTGGGGAGCTGCCCAGTGAGAGTTAGTGGTTGTGTGCCAAGGAAGTCAAGAACCTTTAGATGCCTCCAACTTTCTGATAATTTGCTCTCATTTAGAGGTCAATGTTGTGAGGTTGGCTACGATTAGTAGTAAGTTTATTTAATGCAAATCTTTTACCTGACGCAGTTTTTTGGGTCATTGTCACAATCAACGTTACAGCGGAATCGTTCCCATGCCAGCCAGCCCATGGGAGGGGTCCTCATCAGCCCATTGTCGAGGGCGAAGGTGCCCACAGAGAGTGCAGAGGCAAACAGAAACACAACCAAATGCACTGCTGCAGAAGAACACAGGAGGGAAATGCAACGTCAGTTAAATTAGATGACTGCGTCATTGACTGTATTGTCAGCCACAAATGAAATATTGCTTAGGGCCACTAAAAGCCGAGGGCCGGCCCTGCCAGTTAAGCTAGGAAACTTTAGCCCAGTTAATAATTTGCTTAAGAATCTTTTAACGGCTAACTAACTCCAACATCATTTTAACTTCTTTTAACGGAGAAAAAAATAAAGTTTTAATTACTTTATATACAGTCTAGTATTTTAGTTGAGTGGTTCCCAACATCTGGGTCAGGCCTTTCTAAAGGTCCACATGGTAAATATGAGGGGGTGTGAGATGATAAATGAGGATGAGATTACAGGGAAAATGTTTGCCACACATTTTTTTTTGTCTAATCATTGCTTTTTTTGTGTAAAGTATGAGATGCTTTTATCTATTTGGGCCTCACACAGTGAAATCATGTGAGAAGTCGATAGAGAAAATTACTCAACTCATAGACAACTTATAGACTTATCTGAAATATTACAAGAAAATCCAAATAGACACGGCTTTTAAGAGGTCAGAAGTCAAAAAGGTCAAGAACCATCCATCCATTTTCCATAAGTTATCAGGGTCACAGGTGGCTGGAGCCAATCCAAGCTGACATTGGGTGAGAGGCAGGGTACACCCTGGACAAGTCACCAGTTCAGGAACCACTGGATTGAATTTTAACAATGTGCAGGGTACAGCAGGGTCCAGCAGGGGGAGTACCAAGACTAGAAAAAGCTATTTCGGCCATTACAAATGGTATAATCTTTTCATACTACAACCTAAAATCAGTTGTTATCTCTTTAACACAGAACAAAAAAACTGCAGCTGTTACAAAACCTGCAAATTTGTCCAACTATGGAGTGGCCTGTGAGACCAGAATGGATGCTGCAAGATGCTTGTGTGGATATGGAGATACTGAATATTAGGCACAAAAATAATACAGCAGATCTAGTTCATGAGTATTACAGTTAAAGGGATAGGAATTATAGGGAACATATTCAAATGTATACAGACGAGTCAAAAGATCTGCTAACAGAGGTGTCAGTGGCAGCGGTGGGGATTTCCAGTCAACAGACTAAGGTTTCCAGAAGAAGATCAAATTATTTAAGCGGGTATGCTGTTGAGTTATGTGCAGTTTTGTTAGCATTCGAGTGGGTGGAAGAGATAATAGGATGGAAAATACTCATCTGTTGTGAATCAGTGTCAGGACTGTCGAGTATCAAAACAGGGTCAGCCAGAACACATTACAAAATAATGTATGAAATACTGCTCAATAATTCAAAGTTAGCCCATCGGGGTATAGAAATAGTATTCATATGGGTACCAGCACATTCAGGAATTCAAGGTTAATGAAAAAGTGGCTAAGGAGGCAGTTAGGAGATAAGATATAGAAATGATAGTAGTGTGGAGGCATTACAAAATAAAGTAGTTGGGTAAGAAATAATGTGATTAACAGAAAGGAATTATGAGCAGATTAAGAATAACTCACAGCAACTTGAACAGCACACTTTTTACTATAGAGAAACATCCATCCATCCTGCAGTCACTGAGAGACAGTGGAGCATGTCCTCATGTAATGCAGGAAATATGTCACAGAGAGAAGGGCACTGATTTCAGGTTTACAAAGGTTAGGAAGCTAGGATCAAAGATCTTATATTTAGGTTTTTATATTGAAGTTTTTGAAAACAATCGGACTAATTATAATTCACTCATCCACTGTTACAAATTATAGATTGTAAAAGTGGACGAGTGAAGACCAGAGGGAGGCAGTAATGCAACTACAAGGATGCCAACTGCCGTGAAACCCCAGAAGAAGAAGAAAAGGAGGAGCCTATGAGTTCAGTCAGTGCACAAGGAGCCATGGCAGAAACAAGTCTGGGTAAGATGACTTCAGCAAATGCAGAGCAAGAAATGACCACAGGAGAAGCTACACTTGAGATTTTTAACACTTTATCATATATCAGTGCAGGTGCTATCATGTGATGGACAGAGAACTCAGAGTTTATATATGAACAGGAAATAAAAGCTGCAGCCAGGACACAGAGCTGCTGTTGTGATCATTTTAACAGGCAGAGCATGAATAAGTTTTTTTTTTTTAGAGAATCAGCTGCACTGGGGGGTCTGTAGGTAGTGAGACAGTCTGTTGAAATGTTTGTTGTTCTTTCGTAGTTCAGACAGACTTCCTGGTTTTAAGTTTCAGCATGGACTCAACAACATGCTTTCACTTTCCTCTTAAAGTGGCAGGAGTAGTTCAGAGCAGGTGCAAAACTCTGGTGGAAGAAGTATTCAGATCCTTTACTCGAGTAAAAGTAGAAATACCACAATATAAAAACAATCCACTACAAGTTTGAAAGATTTAGCTTATATAAGTATGGATGTATTTGTACATATACATCAATTACCAAGTGTAAAAGTATTCCTTATGCAGACTGACACCTGAATTATAAAGTGTTATACTACATATATATTATTAATTATTATTGATGCTTTAATGAATATATAAGCAGTTTAATGTGGCAGATTCACAGATGGAGTTAATTTTGAGTACTTTAACTACTGTTGGGCATTTTGATTCACAAGGTATCATATTTTATGATTTGATCATGTATTTTGTTTGAAAAGTATAAAGTACAATATCCATCCATCCATTATCTGTAACCGCTTATCCTCATCAGGGTTACTGTGGGGCCGGAGCCTATCCCAGCTCACTTTGGTCGAGAGGCAGGGTACACCCTGGACAAGTCTATAAATTAGTAATATTTCCATCTAAAATATAGACGTGTAGACACTTTTAGTAGTACTTTTAGTACTACTAATAATAATAATAACATTTAATTATATGAAAATCAGTGATTACAAAGTGCTTTGGCATGCATAAGGAAATGAGATCATTTAAGCGAAATGGTGAACAGTGAAAGTTTTAAATCAAATATTCAGAGCAAAGGACAAAATGAAAAATAAATACAATTAAAAATTCAAAAAAAAAATCAAAAAATGTAGATCAAGCTCCAAAAACATTGCATCCTACATTTCCCCTAATCCAACTCAGTACTATCTTTTGTAACACTTTGCCAGATCTTTCAAACTCCATGCCACAGTATATAACACAGGATTGGCATCCCCACACTTTGGATGTTAGAATACAGACCATGAACTGCAATGTCCCAGGTGCAGTCATCGACATTCTCAGTCATTTCCTGTAATCTCTTTACTTTAATACCCCAAACACGCATTGAAAAGATTGTTGTGTTTATGATGACATCATCAGGGTTGTTTTCTCAGACTCCTAATGAGACAGACCTGTAAAGGAACGTTTAAAGGTTACAACTTTTACCTTACAGTGCAGTATTTGAGTAAATGTACTTAGTTACTTTCAACCAGTGGAAAATATTTTTAAGGACTTAAACCGTTGTGTCTTTACCCCCCTGCCAGGTGGTTTAGGTGCAGTGAGGACAGTCCTACAAAGTGCAGCAGCAGGTTTTGCTTTTGGAGAAGCTGCATTATTTGCAGTTGAACCCACACTGACTCAAGATGGCGTCCTGCTGACTGCTGCGACTCTGGCTGCTGGACGAGCCGGTTCCACGGGTGTCGGTGTAGTGACGGCATGCCTCGTGTTCACCTCAGTTCTCATTTCTCTGGGAAGTGGGTTCCTCCTTGCTGCCATGGTGATGAAGCTGTGTACCAAAGTTGGAGTGAGGCTGCCGTGGTTAGTGGAGGTCACAACAGGAGCCTCTGTTGCGGTGGGTGCTGTCACTACTGGAGTGTTAGCGGGCATTCTTCCACCGTGGATCTACCTCGCAGCCCAAGGCATTCTGGTCCTTATAGTCTACTCATACTCCAATATCAACGACATGACCACAGCTCTGTTAATCATCTTCACCACTCTCTACGTCAGTGTCGTATATGGAAGAATGGGCGCCTTGGTTGGACTCTTTGTCATGGGTTTGACCATCTCTGTGCTTTGTGCCCTTCGAAAGGCTCTAACAGAGAGGATGACACAAAAACCAAAATCTAAAACCGGGTGCCGACTTCTGGAGAGGATATTCTTCTACTCTGTTTTTGTGGGGATAATGGGATTTTCAGTAGGTTTAGGGGCAGGTGAAGCAAATGAAGGGTCTGAGGCAGAGGTGTTTTTGATGCTGCAGTCAGTCCTCTGGGTGGCGTTTCTGTCTGCAGGGCTGCTAGGAGCAGGCCTTGGAACAGTGTCCATGGTTGGTCTGGGGCCAGAGGTGGCTGGAAAGGTCGCAATGGGAGCTGCTATAATATCATCAGTTGCCCTGAGAGCCATTCTGCAATTAAGCTCTTCTCTAGGGGCCCGAAGCAGCATGGGGGGAATGTTAGGAGCAGCTACAGCTGCAGGGGTGTCACTCGGAGCTGCAAGTGTTGCAGCAAAACAGGCGTTCAGTTCTAGAAATTCAACTTTAGCAGTTTTAGGTTCAGTTATTGGTGGTGGCATTCTGGCAATGCGAACTGTAGTGCTGAAAGCAACTCTGCCGACAACATCAGAACTTATAACAATAACTCTTGTTGCAGTAGGGGCATTTGTTCTGGGTGCACCAAAGAGCCCGTTCCACACTCCGGTGAATCTACAAAGGGGCCTCCTCACGGGGCCACAGCTAATTATAGGCATCGGCATGGAGACGGTCACCGCAGCAGCAGCACCTATTGGAGCCGGGGCACTTGGGGCTGCAGCGCTGGGTACTGCAGCTCTGGGGAGACTGGGGACTGTGGGAGTTCTGATGGCAATAGTGTTGGCTTTGGGAAGTACTCTTAGCGGTATGATAGGAAAATCACCACCGACAACAAGGCCACACAGAGACTGATTGACCCCTGCTGTCGCCTGCTGTGTCTGGACACAAGGCCAAACACTAAAAAGAGACAATTTGTGTGCTTTTTACGTGTTTGTGCATGTAGGTAGAGAGATATTTTGCATTATTGCAAATATAAATGTAATACTGCAATTATAATTTAAGCTAAAATTTTGATTCTTATGTGATATTGATAAAAAAAAAGTACATTTGCTTCTTGAACAAACCTGACAATCGTGTTATAAACATGTATTATTGTTGCATAAAGTGTCGAACAAAATCAGATTTTAAGTAAGTTTGTGTTTGAGTTTTTTGTGTTTTGAAAATTTCAGCACTGATTACTGTTAAACAGACGATCTCTTAGGATCTCTTTTCCTCACCACTTCACACCATCATTGTCACATTTCCCAAGACATGATTGCAAGCAGGCTGTTACTTTGGTTTCATCTTAGCAACAGTAACAGAGGACTTGGTGTTTAGAGAAAAGGGGGAGGGAGGGAGGGTGGGAGGAGAATGAAAAGAATAACATCAGAAGACGGAGGAGCATCTGAGGAGAGAATTAGCTGTGCGTGATTAAGAGGAATATGGATAATAACATCAAAATTTGTGCATCTTCTCATATTACCCTCCCTGTAAATATATGTTGCATGCAAATGGATATCCACCTGTAGCTCAGGGATTTGTTGGTCTACCATGGCAGCACACAGGATCTCAGCAGCAAGAAAGAAGAGGTTGCAAGAAGTTTTTCCACTGAAACAGCCTGGAGACAGAGCAGCAGCTCCAGGTCTGCTCTGAGATTTTGATACACTTTTAAGAAGTCATGGCATGAAATGAAGAAACATGGTAATATTTAAAAAAGGTAAGCAACGGTTCACTGTGGATATGGATACCTATGGTGAGACTGGTTTTTGAAATGGTGTTTAATTGTAACTTGACACCTGAGGATGGAATTATTCTGCACTGAAATGTTTTTGTTTTTGTTTTTTTTTAAATGATGGGTGGATTTGCACAAAATTAAAAGCTTGATAATTATTTCCAAAAGTATCACAAAGATGGGACACATTCTGTGCACTGCAATTTTGTTGCACAGCAGTATTACTTCCTAAACCAAGAGGATTACCTTTATTAAACCACCAAACATGTCCCTGAACCGGGTCCACGCAACAGACACGGAGCAGTCCGCGGAGTACTCAGTGGAGTACTCAGTGCAGGTACCCAGTGACTCCAGCCATGGAGCGGCTCGGACGCGTGAAGTGACCGTGCTCCAGTCGACCTGTTGCCGCTGCCTGCCGCGCGCAGTGCGCCTCACTTTTACGCCCGAATCACTGGAGAGACTTTACCAGAGCTACTTCCGACGGCAGAGACAGGAAAACCTGTTGGTGTTGGTAATGTTTGCTGCTCTTTTCAACAGCTTCATCATCATCATGTGCGCGGTGGTGTACACAGAGGACAAATTGGCCATGGTGGTGGTTGCAGCTGTGGGACTGGCTGCGGACATTGTGCTCTACGTGCTGTGCTGGCTGCAGAAGCTCCCCACATCGCCAGTCTCACGCGGAGCAGTGCCGTACGTCCTGTGGCTCATGGTGGCCGTGCACGTTTTATGTTACATGGGGCTGAACTACGAGCGTTTCCCCCATGCCAGTGACTCTGTGGGCTGGCAGGCTTTTTTCAGTTTCTCCAGCTTTTTGACTCTTCCACTGAACCTGGTGGCGCTGCTCCTGCTCACGGCCCTCTCATGTGGGATACACACCCTCGTACTGGGGGTGACTGTGGCTCAAAGGTTTGATGATAACCTGCAGGGGCCCATGCTGGTGAGACAGGTAAATAAAGTGATGAATGCCAACTTAAAGGATGAAAGAGGCTCAAAGTGTCATAGGTGGTCCCACAGGTGTGGAGAGTCATGCACAATTTATTTGAGGCCAAGCCAAAGATGTTAGGAACCACTGTTTCAGGGAATAATAGGGACTACCAGCAGGTGTTAAAGACAGGTGGAGATGCGTTGGCTTTGTGTTAGTTGTGTTTTAACTGTAACTTTGCATGAAAAACAATGCTCTAAATACGTTTTGTGCACAATTTTGTCACACTTTGACAGGTTATATGGCCACTATGATATTGTGAAAGTAAAATTAGTCACAATTATACTTGTTTTAAATTAATTGCCATAATTTTGTGGCACCACATACATTCAGTGGCAGGATAACTGACTTTATACAGGCCACATAAGGCATTTTGTGCCATCAACTGTATGTTTTGTGGCATGTGACACATGATGCCCCAGAGTAAATGCCAAATGTGAAGTAAAATGTGAAACGGAGACAAAAATTATATCAGTTTTACTCGCACTAGTCAATTTAGTCACCGATTATGTGTTGCTTTTTTCAATTTTCCCATTATGTGTATGTATACTACTTTTTTTT
Source organism: Sciaenops ocellatus (assembly GCA_033000465.1). Classification (NCBI taxonomy): domain Eukaryota; kingdom Metazoa; phylum Chordata; class Actinopteri; family Sciaenidae; genus Sciaenops; species Sciaenops ocellatus. The sequence continues at coordinate 11,412,458 of CP136886.1, forward strand.
TTTATAAGCAGCCATTCAGAGCTGAGTTTTAAAGTATAAAAGTTTATTATAAGTATAACGTTTATTAAATATGTTGCTAAAAATACACCATACAAAATCTGAATCCAGCTGATTCACCTAGAACCTACAACGGCCAAATTTAAAGCTCATGTGCAAAACCTGAGAGTTTCAGGGTTTTCCACAGGGCCCCCCTCTTGTTGACTGATCCCTGTGCACTAAACTCAGAAATACAGATGGTGGTTGTGACATTATGAGGAAACTAACCACCACACACATGTCTACACAAACATGCATCCTCTCTCTTCAGCTCCTAGCCAACGTGATGCTGTACCTGTGCGCAGCCATGGTGGGTGTCATGTCATACTACATGGAGGACAGGAAGTACAGGACAGCTTTTTTGGAGGCTCGTCAGTCACTAGAGGTCAAACTCACCCTGGAGGAGCAGAGCACCCAGCAGGTAAGTGGAGCAAACACATACACACACACACACAGACACGTACACACACATACACTTTGCTTAATGAGATAATACATTTTCTTATTTGGGGCAAACACACACACCTGCACAAACACACAAATACACTTGTGAGGAAGAACACTCTGTGCGGCCTAATTACAGCGTGTTTTGCTCGGCTCAGGGCAGGTTGATTAGAGGGACTGTTGTTTACACCAGCGGAGCCACCGTCAGGGACCTGACATAATACAGCCAGATTAAGCTCTGTGACAACCAACAGAACCTTAAACCAAAATGATGGGAGGAAATCAGTTAATTTTATTAAGTTTTTATTCTTTTTTTGTGTTTTGTTTTTACTGTGCTCTTTCTCCATAATGAGAATGTTGTTTATGGTTAATTGACCTAACTGAGTAGTAAGTAGGCTACTAAATATTAAGGCTGGAAGGTGAAGGAGTGACACATGAATGAAAGATTAAACAAACCATTTGCGCTCCAGTAGTGGATAAATGTAATTCATTTTCAGTGCAATAAGCTGTGAATAAACTGGCAATGAAAGCCATTTTATTCTCATGCCACAAGTGTGCCATTATTTGAAAGTTAATACTAATGCATAACTTTAATTTATTCAAGTCACAGATAATGTAATCTAACTGTCTCCAGCCTTGATTTTATTCCTTTAATTCTTCTATTTGATACAGTCCTCACATTCTTTTCACAATTCTGACTTTGACAATTTGTGGAAAAAAGGTGGTTAATAGATGGTGGTGTGTAGATGAAGGTGGAGACGCATAAGAGATTTAAAAAACAGAGCAAAGTGGATATAGAATTCCCAAAGTGCCTTTTTAATTGGGGGTTTTGCTTGAAGACAAGTAGAACCAGCCAACCAGAACACATCTGACCCGTTGACACGATCTCTAGAGAGCTGCTATGATCTATTTACTGCTTCAGTCATGCTATGAACACACACACACACACACACACACACACATGTTCACATGGGGATAATTTATTCTTTTTTTAATGTCTGTCATATTACTGAATCTCAATTAGACTTTATTTATATAGCATTTTTCAGTCAAACAAAATGCAACACAAAGTGCTTCACATAATAAAATTGCCGCCACACACCCTCCTTTATAAGCAAAAACACAAACTGAGGAGTTACCTTGGAGAGTGAGCAGTGAGGAAACACCAGAGGCAGGTTAAAAAAAAGAAAAATAAATTATATTAATGAAATAATTAAATAAATAAATAAAAATATGTTATAAATAATGTTCCACAGACAACCATTGTAATAAAAGGACGCCTCACCGTGGGTTTTCGTTCTGACTTCAGGGGTAATTAAACGGCCACTACCAGAAGACCTGGGAGTTCACGAGTTAAAAGCAAATCTGATAAATGGTTGGGACCAAGACCATTTAGAGCTTTATAAACAAATAAAATGATCTGACAAAACTCATTTCAACTGTGTCTCCATGTAGGAGGAACTCTTACTGTCCATCCTGCCCAAACACATCGCTGATGAGATGCTGCAGGGCATGAAGAACCAGGCCAATCAGCAAGATGTTCAGCAGCAGCAACAGTTCAACACCATGTACATGTACCGCCATGAAAACGTCAGGTCAGGATCACAAAATCAGCTCCTATCTCTTTTTTCTGAGTTTCCAAAGCTCTTAAGAGCCATGATGATCATTGTTATGGGGAAGGTTTTTACAGCTTGTTACACTGCAACCTCTTCACTTCTGTTCCAGTATCCTGTTTGCTGACATAGTGGGCTTCACCCAGCTGTCCTCAGCCTGTAGTGCCCAGGAGCTCGTAAAGCTGCTTAATGAACTGTTTGCCCGCTTCGATAAACTGGCAGCAGTGAGTGTTCGTTTTTCTATCAAATCGCTCAAAGTCATGACTCAGATTCGAACAAAACTATGTACTTTATGGTATATTATAAGCAGGAGGACTGTTAATGTTTTATATTGCTGATGATTGCATGCTTTTTATTTATAATTTGTTCTTTCTAGCTATCACCAATGTTTTGCTTTGTTACACTTTTTTTTAAATATGCACATCTTGCAGCAATATCACCAACTGAGGATCAAGATCCTAGGAGACTGCTACTATTGCATCTGTGGTCTCCCTGACTTCAGAGATGACCATGCCGCCTGCTCCATAATGATGGGTCTAGCGATGGTGGAAGCCATCTCGTAAGTAGTGGTTTTACCTTCACAACTGTCACTTTCACAATTTCAAAAGTGTATATTATGAATATGTAAGAACGTAAAGAGAAAATGACTCCAAGGATACAGCTTATGGCTTCCCCTCTTGCTCCAGGTACGTGCGAGAGAAGACAAAAACCGAAGTGGACATGCGTGTGGGTGTTCACACGGGCACCGTGCTGGGAGGAGTGCTCGGACAGAAGAGGTGGCAGTTTGATGTTTGGTCCACAGATGTTACTGTGGCCAATAAGATGGAGTCTGGAGGGATTCCTGGGTAGGAGAACAACATTTTATATTAATGGTGAGAAATCAAAATCTTTCATCCATTTTATTTTAAAAGAGGTTTGTGTGCGACACAGGAGGGTGCATATTTCCCAGACCACTAAGGACAGTCTGCACGGAGAGTTTGAACTGGAGCCGGGGGATGGTGGAGAGAGGTGCGAGTACCTGCTGGAGAAAGGCATCAACACTTACTTGGTTCTTGTGTCTAGTAAACAGATGGCAAATGGGTTCAGCGGAAATGTGAGTGCCACAACCACCGTCAGGATTTAAGCTAAAATTAATATTTACATTAAATAAAAAACACTTCTTGTTGTGTTTACATTTTTATTCAAATCACATTAACAGATGTTTTTCGTGCTCCTCCTCCCTCAGAAACCAGGTACATTGTCCAACAGAAATTCAAACCAGTTGATCAACACTACAACAACCAATGGGAATGCAGCCTCACCCCAATCCACACCCACTGAGTCTAAACAGGAGGTGAATTATGATGAATATTTTTATTCACTGTCAACCATAAACCTGGATCTAAAGTAATCAGTGTGGAAAAAGTGTATTACCCATGCATGGACACACACACACAATCATAATCTTCTCTTGTCTCTCCTGTCTTGCTTGCAGAGGAATAAGATAGTTGAGGGACAAGTGATCAACAGACGACTGCAGCAGGAGCTACTGGAGAGAGAAACTCAGCAAATGTAAGAAAATGAGATAAATAAAAAAGAAAATAAAGACAAGAATCATGAGCGTTGAAAGGGATAACATGAAAGTTGATTTTGCAAATTTTAGTAGGAGAGATTAGCAAAAACTGGACAGAAATATGTTCAGTTGTGAAGTAAAATATAGGAATTGCAAGTAAATCTGTCCTCAATCATTTCATTACTCACCTTAAAGGCTTTTTCTCTATTGTTATATCAATCTGTGTTCCCCACAGAATGAAGGACCACAAGATCAACCCGCTGTCATTGCGGTTTGTAGATGGGAATTTGGAGGAGCACTACTCCTCAGAGAAGGAGAAACGAAGCGGAGCGGCCTTCTGCTGCTGCATCATAGTGCTCCTCTTCATTACAGCAATGGAGGTGTTCATAGACCCACTGTGAGTTCACATATATTACTTTGTCTTGCTTCATCTTATAAAATGTATTTAAGACACACTTGTATGAAAATCAACATTGACTTGAAGATGTGTGTTCTTGTTCCAGGTTGTATGTGAACTATGTGACTCTCGCAATAGGAGAGGTATTGTTGCTTATCCTCACACTGTGCTCCCTGGCTGCCATCTACCCCAGGGTGAGAAAACAAAATTAGTATCCGTGGCTGTGGTGATGGGGCGCAGAATTTGTTGAACAATGTCTTTAATCAGCGCTTTGCAACCTTTTTGGCTCATGATCTTTAACAACACAATTTTCAGCTACTTCTGATGCAAAATAAAATTACATTTGTGACATGATTAAATGTTAGGAAGAAAAAACATCTTTTGTGTCTTTTTTTTGGATAATGACATTGTTTGTTTGTCACAGATGTTCTCCAAGAGGTTGGTGTCTTTCTCAATGTGGATCGATCGTACACGATGGGCCAGAAACACATGGGCCATGGCGGCCATATTTGTTCTCACCATGGCTGTGATCGCCGACATGGTACGACTGCGAGACACTTGGATACAAATCCACTACATTGTGTGTGCGTGTGTGTGTGATAATGTCTTCTCGCACAATATGACTAATTTTCTAACATAAAATCAAAATAGATTGTGATATATGTAGATATAGCATCTTTTCGTGTGTGTGTGTGTGTGCATCTTTCCATTTGTGTTTCCACTTTGTCCTCATCAAACTATCACCACCTTTTATGTGTCTGACTACATGTTCCCTGTGGGGTCCATTAGTTGTCTGTCTCGTTGCCTGCCGGCTCATTTGTCCCGGCCCCACAGGGGCAGAATGTTACACACACTGCTGCCTACAAGGTCTGACAGGAATAGAGGATGTCTCTAGCTTTTCTGTCTCAGCTGTCATGTGGAGGTGACAGTCACACTTGGACAAAAATGCTTGAAAAAAAAGAGAAGTGAATGTTTCATTTATATATTTCATTTTTATTTTTTAATGTTTAAATAAACTAACTGACTCCATACATAACAGGTGTTTACTGGAAGTGACTCATGTATTTAATCTCTGATGTTGCAGTTGAGCTGTGTCCCGCCGTCCCTTCGAGTCTTTAACAGCACCTCAGGCCCCGTGTTGGAGTCATTCGGCGACCGAGGCTGCGCAGAGAATCCGAAGCACTACAGCTTCATGGCTGTGATGTCGCTCATCGCCGCCGCCATGTTGGTACAGGTCAGCCACCTGATCAAACTGGGCCTCATGGTGCTGGTCGTCACAGCAACTGGAGCTGTTAATATCTATAGTTGGCGGGACATATATGATCTGTATGACTATATACAGTTTGCCTCATACAGGTGAGAAACAGATCAATGAATAGTGTATTTTATTTTATACATAACTGTAATAAATCAACAAAAAGTTTCATTCATAAACAACACAAAGTGATGGTAGTATCATCATTACCCTGCCTCTGTCTTTGTTTTTCCAGAACATCCATTGTGCCATCCAAATACCTCATGACCATGATGATCATCGTTATGATGATTGGCTTCTACTTCTTTGCCCGCCACGTGAGTCACTTTCTCTGCTGCACACCCACACTGTATCACACTTTGCTGACCCACAGTCTGTCCGCGACAGCCTTGAAAGTCAGCACCTACAGAGGAAAGCTTCCTGTGACAGGCCAAAGCAATTATCACATTGGGTGTTTTTTTTCCCTCCAAATAACTCACTTAATATTTTAAAACTTTCATTTCCTTCTGGTGTGTGTGTGTGTGTGTGTGTGTGTGTGTGTAGTTGGAGCGCCAGTCCAGGAAGCTGTTCCTGTGGAAGATCGGTGTGCACGACCAGAAGGAGAGGGTGTTTGAGATGAGACGCTGGAACGAAGCACTGGTCACCAACATGCTGCCGGAGCATGTGGCCAAGCACTTCCTGGGCTCTAAGAAGAGAGATGAGGTACATATGAGTGTGTGCCAAGTTGCAGTATGATTTATAGTATGTATGGGAGTTTTGGGGGCAGCGAGAACACGAAGAACAAAAACGACATGAGCGAGGGATGTCAGGCAGGAGGAGGAGGAGGAGGAGGAATGTCAAACAGCATGATTAAGCAACTTAATATACAGTACCTTTGTTAGTTGGCACCATATGCAGTTCATTGTATATCAGTGCCATCTTGTGGTTGATTACATAATTGCATATTAGAGATTTCCTCTGGTGTATTCTCAATCATCAGTAGAGTTTTTTTTACCAAAGAAAAGTAATTAGCAAACTAACATCTTGCCATGTGTCATTCGTAGGAGCTGTACAGCCAGTCTTACAATGAAATAGGCGTGATGTTCGCCTCCATCCCCAACTTTTCTGATTTCTACACTGAAGAGAGCATCAACAACGGTGGCCTTGAGTGTCTCAGGATTCTCAATGAGATAATCTCAGACTTTGACAGCGTGAGTCCCGGCATTGTTTTGACCAGCCTGGTTGTACATATTGAGAACTTTACAAGCTTACAGCTCCGCTCGACTAAACAATGTCCGCTTTCTCCACCAGTTACTAGACAGAGATGAGTTCCGCTGCATCACTAAGATTAAGACAATAGGAAGCACCTACATGGCCGCTTCAGGACTCACTCCAGAGAGCAACACGAACGGATACAGCAACCTCAAGGTGACAGCTTATATCTTACAAATGCCTCATTGCAATCTGTACAGTTTTGTCTTAGCTGGTGCTTCATATAGTGATGTTGGTAACTAGTTGTATTGTTGTTCCACAGCCAGAGGATCAGTCACTGGTTGAGCGTTGGCAGCACCTCTCTGACCTGGCAGACTTTGCCTTGGCTATGAAAGTCACCCTCAACAACCTCAACAAACAGTCTTTCAACAACTTCATGCTCCGAATCGGTTAGTGCATCTAAGTGTGTGTAAGCCAGTCTGTGTGCACATTTGTAAAACGTGTGTATGTGCATGTTTTCACGTTGATCCTCTTCAGGTCTGAATAAGGGGGGAGTTTTGGCTGGAGTAATTGGAGCTCGTAAACCTCACTATGACATCTGGGGCAACACAGTCAATGTAGCCAGCAGAATGGAGTCAACCGGAGTGATGGGAAACATCCAGGTCGCACAAACACAAAAACACCACACTCTAATATCTCTATCTATCTTATTACTCACTTTTTCTTATTTCATGCTCACCTCTGATTGCGTCTCTTTTAAAGTTGTGTCCTGCTTTGCCCTCAGGTGGTGGAAGACTGTTATGACATCCTGAAGGAGTATGGCTTCCGCTTCATCCGGAGAGGGCCTATATTTGTCAAAGGGAAAGGGGAGCTGCTAACCTTCTTCATGAAAGGAAAAGACAAACCCAGTAGCAACGACGGTCCAGTGACCACTGCCCTTCCACACCAAGTTGCAGACCTTTCTTGACTATTTTCACTAACACAAGGCCACTTTCTCTCATATACACAGGTTATTTACCTAGATCTTTTTCATAAGCTCTGTAGCAATGTAAAGCATATGGAAGTAGACCAACACAACAAAATAGTACATAATTCAGAAATACAGTTGACAATCTCACAGAGCTCTTGCATTACAGATTGTATCACTTTGCACTTGATTCATAGAGTGCTATGAGAATTACAAGCTTGGAACAGACGTATAAATTACTTTTCATTTGTTGTTTTACCTTGAGCTCAAGTTTTGTAAAATAATGTATCTTAATCACACTGTATTTATACTGTGTTAATAAAACATGTTTGCACTACATTTTTGAGATTATTTCGTGTTGGTTGGTTAACACATTGTGCTCAAAATGGATTCTACAAAAGTCATCTGCATATAGCTTTTATTATTAAATGACCAAATAGTGGATTTAAAAGCCCGGCACACAGGTGTTATCAGTTATTCTGACGGATTAAATTTATGCTCTGGATGTCTTGATGGAGGTGAGCGAAGCTCTATATGGGCAACTCATTTAAGGAATCAATAGGAATGGGAAGTTGTCCCACCTTAGTTATAACAACAGTATAGCCTGTCCACACCCTAATCAGGCAAACTGATTAAAAATATCTGTCGGGGGTGGAGCATGGTGGTTTAAAAACATCATTCAATTAAAGAGAATTTCAATTTATATTTTACATGCTAGCCTCGTGTATAAAACATGCTAGCATGTTAGTATGTTAATGTTACTCTGTTTCCATGCTAAAGATATAAACTGTTCATTCATTTATTCATTCATTTAATCTGATTGGTAACTGGAACTGATCAGTGATCTAATTATGAATACAGTGAGTGTTTCTCTGGCTACTTGTTACTTGTTACTCATTAATTAATGATGAAGTCATTTAAACATATTGTAGCAACAAAACCGTGATCAGCCTTTGTCTGCAGCTTTTCCTGCAAGGTTTAGTTAAAAAAAAAATGTTTTGGATTGTTCAGTTACAGGCGTGGTCTCTAAATGTGTACAAGAGCAACGTCCCAAAAAAAATCTTATTGTGCAGGCTGCACTTAGACTACACACTAGAATAGAAATTACTTATTTCTATACAAATAATTAGCCAAATGAAAATTATAATAAGGTTAATAAGGACAGTTTTATCTTTATCACAACTTTTCTGTCAACTTTGAAGCATATTTTACAGAATACAATAACCATCCTTACTCTCTATGATATATTTAAATAGGGCAGGTCAGGACTAGCTATTGCTACTTTTATTCTAATATTTTCATTTTAGTGTTCACGTCAAGTTTACTTTTATCCAAAATGAAAACCCCACCTATGTCCTACTCAGACTCAAACTTTATTTATTTATTTAGCACCTTTCATGCAAACATGCAGCCCAAAGCGCTTCATAGAGCAAATAAAAACAGAAATAGACAACAATGAATAGAATCCAGCAGAATATATCATCCATAAATAAAATTAGGCCATACTATTATAAAACTTATAATAAATAAAAGCCCATAAGAAAAACAGAAAAAGAACAGTTGCATAAAAATTAAGAAACAAGTCAGTTAACATAAAAACTACAACAATAAAACCAATAAAATGTTAAAAGCAAATTAAAACCTATAAGGTAAATAAACGCAAAAGAAAGGATGATCAAGGGTTGAAACCTCGGCAGTGAATCGAGAAGCACCTTAAACAAAAGCCACGCTAAAAATATAAGTCTTAAGTTTTGTTTTTTTAAAGATGTCTACAAAGGTACAGTCTCTAGTATCTTTGGAGATAATTAATTTGGGGCAACACGATTTATTGATATGTGAGTAGTTTAGTTACAAATGTAAAAACTGGTCACTATAGGATTCACACATTATGTTAATCCGGATATATTAAAGTGAAGTCTCTGGAGACATGAATGAATTTTAATGTGATGTGTTATTGTTATCAGTTAATTATTATGCTAACTAGGTTCTCATGCGCCACCCATGGATTATAATTCTACCCGGAAGCCTGGTAGTGTAGGAATTTCCGGTTACGTCAGGGCGTCAGGACTCCATTAGAGCTGCAGCTGTTTTGAGAGAAACAACAACAAAAACGGGCTAACTGACAGTGACAGTCCGCTCTGAGCCCGACAACGAGGCCTCAAATCTGGAAGCTTAACCTTCATTTCCCACCCGGAGCTCCGCCGGCTTCTAACCACGGCCGCTCTCGGTGAGGAAACTCTGGCCTCCGCTTCCTCCTCCTCCGACTCGGACACCGGCGGAGCGTCGCCGCCCCCGCGGAAGAAGCACCGAGCCTCGGCGGCGGAGGGAGCAGGAGAGCCCGGGGCTTCAGCAGTTGTAACAGGCCTGTCCGGAGTTGTCTTAGGACTTGCTACACACTCTCCACACTCTCAAGCCACCTCTGCCATCCTCTTTAACCGAAGTGTAGTCAACAACCTCAGCAGCAGCATGCAGGCAAACGGGGCAGGACAGGGACAAGAATCCTCAGAGCTCTCCTGCCTTAACAGCGCACAAAACGGGGAGTCATCCTCGGCCGGCGGAACCCATTCCAACGGGCTTCTCTCCAGCACAGACAACGGGAATAGTGTCGGTACCAGTAACGGGTCTTCAACCGGTCCCGGTTCGGGGACTTCGGCTACGGCTTCGAGCTCGGAGGTCGGCTCGTTGAAAAAGAAAAAACGACTATCGCAGGCGGAGGAAGATGTCATACGATTAATAGGGCAACATCTCCACGGACTTGGGCTGAAGTAAGTTTATTCAAAGTCAAGGGGCAGAAAAAAACAAACTACAAATGCATCTAACGTTAGCATTGAACATATGAGGTGTAATCTCCATTACTGGTGTTTCGCATGCGGGGAAAACTGCGAAATAGCAGCTGGTTAAAGCGCTATTAGTGCGCTTGACAGACACAAACATGGGGGGATGGGGTAGTTAGCCTCTGAGCTCGGCAGTTGGTAGAAAGAAGGGGTCCATCTTGCACAATAACAGTTAGCTTGACGGCTAACAGCACTAGCCTGCGCTGTGGTGCTGTGTCCTGACATTAAACCTTCACACAAACATAAAACACTCACTAACATTTGGCTGTTTTACTAATCTTTTGTGGGGCGAAGCATGTTTTATATGGCGGCAGCGCCATGATGCGTTAATAAACGTTATAGATTTCGCACTGAGTTAAAAAAAAAAAAAAAGCATTACATCATCTAAACGTTAGTAACGTTTATTCAGAGGAAACAAGCTGTTTTTGTTATGGTTTGTAAAGCTGGCAAATAAAATCAATGTCATGCGAATGGAGGGACTTGATTTAGCTTCCTAATAAAGCACAAAGACGATTATCGAGTGGATATTTTTGCGTCTCAAGGCTATTGCGAGAAAAAAAAATGCGGATGAAATGTTAATGTGCGGGTTTTCACCAGCGTGCCTGGTGGTTTTCTTCTTGGTTTTCCAGTTTGGCTGCGTCGGGAAAAAAAATAATTTTTGCAAGATCTCTGTAGGAGGAACATTAATAGGTCGGCCACACTGTAATAACTAGCATGGTTATGATAACTGCTCTGGTTATTTTAGTATTCAGAGTGCACCCTTTGCACGTCTTGAGCTGTCATATTATTTATCACACTATTGCACAGTTATGAACTTTCTCCGTGGATGTTCATTCTCTTGTCAGAGCAATGTGTCAGTCACAAACAGTGACGTGCATGTGTTAGGGCCATGTATTTATTTAAAGACAGCAGTCAGTACCGTGGGTGACACTTGCTCCTGAATTCAACAGGATCGCTTTGGTTTTTATGGCGGCTGAAGAATGCGCTTTCTACCAGCTGTTTTTAGATGGATGCCTGTATTTGAATCTAATAATAGCATAGTGGGGTTTTCAAGAAATGCACGTCTAGCCCTCTTCTTCAGAGTGTCTGTGGCAGCCACTGTTGGATAGCAAGACATCCGCAGATCTCTGGTATCCAGCTGTGAAAGTGTTGCAAGGCATTATAAAAGGCAGGACAACATGCTATGTTTACAAAGAGGGTGGGTTATGGAGGGTGGTGGGGGGGGGGAAACATGGCATGGTATGAAACAGAGCCCCTACATTTCAGCTGGGGAAATGCAAGAGAAATCAGTGTAGCAGCCAGCTGGATGAGAGGCTCAACACACAGAGAGCTGCTGCGCCACTCCATTGATACCTGAGAATGATGTCATCATGCTGAAGGTGTCAGCCACCCCCATCCCCAACCCACTTTCATTATCACACACACACACACACACACACACACACACACACATCGCAGCAGACCTGTTTGTGGTGGTGGAGTGTGTTTTGTAGAGAAGGTGGTGTTTGGACAGATGGTCATGGTTCATGGTTGACAGGCTGAGAGGATGATGTCAACTGCAGTAGGAGCTCTGTTCATGTTAGCAAACCTCCCACTCTCCACAAATAATGCTCTCGTGACACAACTGCTCCGGGCTGGCTTCCCCCAGACATTGTTGGCCATGAAATTGCCCTCATCCTATTGTCAGCCAATGACGTTAATATTGTCCCTGTGCTAAAATTATTGCTGCAGATCTCCCCCCCCCCCATTTGTAAATGCAGGACAGTCACATTATTGACATGCCACAAGCGATTAGATAATCAAGAAAAGACGAATAATCTGCCCAGAGGTACTACTTCTTATAATCATATCCTAACTTTTCAACATCATACTGATGGGCTCACATTTCTTAGTCCTGGCTAGGGTCTAAATATGATCTATATTTGATACTCAAGTTTTAATTTGTCATTTGAAAAGTCATTAAAGTTATCCTCGCCTTTCTTTTATTCCACCTGTCTTGTGTCTATATGTCAGACTAACTTCTTTCTTCCTCTCTTTGTGTCTCTGTAGTCAGACAGTGGACCTGCTGATGCAGGAATCAGGCTGCAGACTGGAACATCCCTCAGCTACCAAGTTCCGCAACCATGTCATGGAGGGGGAGTGGGACAAGGTTGGTTTTGAGTTTCCATGGTTACATAATAGCAAGCACATTGATACCAGGGAATTGGTAAGATGAAAAATCCTGTGTGGTAAAGAAAACCAGCAGACGATCATCTCATATCCTGACAAAAGCAAATATGATTCCTGTTAGGATTTGTTGAAGGAGGCACAAAGTTCTTAAAGTGGTCTGCATTTGGCCACAGCTGCACAAATCCAACCAGTTACCACTCAGTACCAACAGAACTGTTTTCTTGACCATCAGTTCTTACTTTTAAAGTACTATTTGGCCCTCGGACTGGTTGTTTTTGGGCGCATAGCTTTATTGTGATTCTTTAATGGTGAAGCACAGGATTCATGTATTTGATGTCATGGATTGTGATGTCATGGATTGTGTTTGTCTGAACAATATTTCATCTGCTTATAATTATTAATATTGAGAGCTGGGGGGGGGGGGGGGGGGGGGAATCTGACTTCTGGTGGTTTGAGAAGAATGTTTGGTTGGTCAGCTGGCCTTGCATTTTTAATGGTTTAAAACTGCTCATTATGTCCACGCAAAGGTCTGGAATACCAAGTTCTGTCATTTTTATAGGCCCATTATTATATTAAAAGTTATAAATTAAATTTTTATGTTTTAATTCATGTTTGTCAGAACACCCAAAGCACAGTAGAACGTTATTGCAGAGTGCTGAGGGCTCCATTAGGCCCAATAATGTGGCATTTGAAAACATTAGGTTTATATTAGCACATTTTAAGGAGTTTTTATGTAATTGGCTTTTTAATCAACACTCTCAGCAGTATTACCCCGTTCTCGCTGCACAATAACTCTCATTCCAACATTTCCAAGCTTATAAAAGCACACATCTTATTAAAAACAGCCTTGTGAATCTTCTGGAATCATTAACCTGTGTCAGAACTGCGGGATGGGAAAATGAACACTGGCCTTTAGCCAAATAGTGGTACATTTCTGGAAGCGTTGGGTAGTTTTGTATTCTCTATAAATCAGCTGTAAACAAGCTGCTCATTTGTTTTGATTCCAGAAATCTTTTGTAGTAAAAGAGGCCAGTTTTGTATGAGACATATAGGTGTTGTAGTGTCTTTTTTTAATTATGATCACAGCCGCTGGACATCAGCTCCATTGTTAAATCCTCATCTTAAACAAGATCGTGACCATAAGATCTATATTACTAATGCTCATGTGATCAGTTTTTATTTTTCTGTGTATGCATGAAAACTGCTGAGCTAACCATTTCTCTCTCTGTCTCTCCCCTCTATCACCCTCCCCTTTTTGTTTTGGTCCAGGCTGAGAATGATCTCAATGAGCTGAGAGCACTGATGCATTCTCCCAATGCTATTGTGGTAAGCTCCCCTTGCCCAAACCTGAACTGGGCTGAATTGACAGCCGGTCATTTAGGAGGCTCAACTGGAGTTTCTAGAATGGTACCAATATAATGCAGGGCCGCAGGTTCTTGTTGTGGAACACTGAAAGCTAAAATGTTCTGGATGGCATCTCGGACAACACATTATGTTTTTAGGGTATGAGTGCATGATTCTGTTGTTTTTAAGCAAACTGTGGTTCAAGCACGTTGTTCTGTATTTTTAGTTTCACATTTCATTAAAACATTAAGCTCAAAATAGATTTTGATTTGTAGATTTGATTTATGTATTTCATGCAAAGAGCTCTACTGATTGGCTGGCTGTTACAGATATATCATATTGGTGTGTACATCAGCAGATACATAAGAAGAAAATACAGTACGGACATGTCAAAGAAATGTTTGGAATATTTAGAACCAGTTTTTATCTTTATTGTCCACTGGAGAGTTTCACATTTAAAATATTTTGTTTAATACATATCATTGTCACATTTAATTTGAATAACAAATGAAGGGATACTTAATGATTTAAAAAAACAAAAACAAAGGACCAATACAATATATCAGCAGAATTTCTAAAAGCTTAAATATTGACCTCACCTTTAACCCCATCTGTAACCACAGCTGTCTCCCAGTTCCACACTATGTAGTATTTCTGTTAAGGTGTTGGGTATGTGCTGCATCCAAACTGAAAAGGTGTACTGACTACTCGAGATTTTAGTGTGATGCCATTTGCTTGATGTTTGAGTGTGGTGTTGATCTGCATTATTTTAGCGTGCGTTGCACAATGTAAGTAAACTTAGTGGAGAAAACTAATCAGATGGTGGCAGGGCTCCAGACTAACTTTTTGCATTGGTTGCACTGGTGTGCCTAACTTTTTTTTTTTTTTTAGGTGCACCAGCACAAAATGTAAGTGCACCCAAATTTTTCATTGCGTCGCCTTTAACACCATAAGGTCACTTTTTTATCGCTCTCCATAACTTTCATATAATGTGAATTATTTTTAAACAAGAATAAAGTGTAGAGAAATGCTTGTCTTTATTTGAATCACAATTATATTTAAAAATAAAAATAAAGAGTTTAAAGTGCTTCACTGAGCTGAAATTGAACATTTCAGACTAAAACATTAAGCAGAATAAAACATTTCCAAATAAAAGTGCTTGTGCTTAAATTTGGTGAACGGCAACTCCTCTTTGGCAATGTTGTATGCAACATTAAATATGATTATCATTTCCGATTCCTCAGAGGACCTGATTATTACTGCCTGCCGCTGAAATGCAGCTGGGAGAGAGGCCACTTTCTCTACACACTTGTCATGGCATATAGTGTGTTTTTTTAGACATGTTGTGTTTTTTTTAAGTTTCGATACGAAACGTTGATCCGCTTACGAATGCACTATTACCGGCCATATTCTGACCGCACTCCTGACAGTAAACACAGTGCATTGCGTTACGTCCTTTGTCGTACCTCAGCCAGGGAAATTGTTCTAGCCAGTCCTGTCTGAAAGAATACATTTTGGGCTTTTTAATTTGAGTCTCGAGTCCGGACTCTATCTCCGAGTCTGATGCTATCGCCGAAGGACCGGGGCTTGGCATCTTACCAGGGACCGAGGGCTCCGTGTCTTGGCTGGACGGACTCTCAGTAGTGGGCATGGATGGAATGACAGTAGTAGGGCTGGTTGTAGGCTTAGTTTTCTTAATGAAAAAACTTTCCATGTTTCTACCTCGCTTCATTTTCCCTCGTTTTGTCGCGTTTATTATTATTTTTTTTTTCTGTTTCAGTTAGGCTACTCTGGCGCTCAGGTCGCTCGCAATTTTTAAACACACAACTTAGAGCAGTGAACAGGACCGCAGCCAATCAGAGGCAAAGACCCGCCCGCGCTCTGTCTCCTATTGGTTTACCATGAGTGTGCGTTCGGTCACAGGAGGACACAGAGATGTATAAATGTATGTTTTCACCCGGGCAGCGTCAGGTGCACCAGTGCGACCTAGAAAAATTATTAGTCGCACTCTTAAAAATTTTGGTCGCATGTGCGACCAAATTGGTCGCACCCTGGAGCCCTGGGTGGAAAGATGACTTCAGGAACACTTTTAAATTTGCACCTTGATCTTATTGTATTATTTATTGTTAATGCATAATGATAAAAGTATATAATGTTGTATGCTCACTTCCAAAATGGTATACTGGGACGATTTGTACGATAGTACATACTTTCCAGTATTAGTTTGGAAATGGGAATCAGTTCTGGCTAATTAGCCCCAACTAGTGAACTAATTAGCAGATAGGATGAGTTTCAAAAATGGTCTCGCGTGTCTCACTCAAGTGCCTGCTGCTCTGTGTCAGAACTAGAAGTCTGTCTAACCGCCATCACCAGTTGAGTTATTGAGATAATGGCCGTGGCTGTTGATTTTTACAGCTGTATGTTCAATGTGGGTAGCCATTTTAGGTCTTGAGTTGTAACAGGGTAGCGTTGTCACTATCAACATGACTTCTGTTGCAGCTCTTGTAGGCAGTTTACTTATATCACAGGCCTAGTTGGGGAGTTAGGAAATGCCTGTGTGTGTGTGTGTTTTGTTTTTGTTTTTTTGTCTTTTTATTTCTAGACTGTTGTGGGTGGATGTTCTCTCGAATTTATGTGCAGCCATACTCAGGGCTGTGGCTCCTACTGCATACCTGAAATAAGACAGAGACTCTTAGTAACACAAATGTTGATCAGTTAATGCAGAGAATAATAAACACTTGGCCAGTGGTCTTCTGTTTGAAGGAGGTAGGCTATTGATGTTGACATCACCATATGTCTTTGGCACATCTATAAATATGTTAATGACAACTACGCTCGCACCATTTAAATTTTTGATGACTGATAACAGCATTTTTATATAGTTTTTGACATGACCCCTGGAAATAGAAAAGCTTTTTATGTCCTTCCGCAGTAGCAGTTGGATCAGTGGTTGTAATCCCTTTTTATCAATGTCAAATTGAAACCTGAAGCATTAGTTTAAGCTTATTTGTCATCTCTGTGTGTCTCTCTTCTTCTTCCTTGCAGCGTATGAAGTTCCTGCTACTGCAGCAGAAATACCTAGAGTATCTGGAGGACGGCAAAGTCCTGGAGGCTCTGCAGGTGCTCCGGGGCGAGCTGACGCCACTCAAGTACAACACAGATCGCATCCACGTACTTAGCGGGTACTGTTACAAGTTTAATATTCCATCTGTCTCACAGCAGTCGTCAGACGGGGTCACCCTGTCTACACAAATACACACCAACAAACAGATACGCACCCATGTAGCTCTTAGATAGCTCTGTAATCACTAGTCATACAGCTCCCACCACAGCTGGTGGTGAGCCAACTATATAGAGACAGACTTGTTAATGAAGGCTGATTAGTCTTTGGAATGGCCCATATCTCTCAAATAGCAGAACTGTTTTTAACTGTCAGATCAACTACAAAATAATATGCTAAAGTATTTTTATTGTTCAATGTTGTCTCAGAGCCACTTTTTATCAAGTTACACAGTAAATTCTAAGATAGGATTCCTCGTTTATGGTAGAGACGCATTATCTTCAGGGAAGATGAGTTATTATTGACAGATGAGACTTTTTTTTATTATTTTCAGTATGTACACCTCATTTTGTTTTTAATCTTAAACTGAGCTGGTGTATATTGTTTTCACTGCATGTTAAAAATCAATGGTTTGGATCAATATTTCTCAGTGATCTCTAGTTTGTTAATCATTACGTTTTCTGATATATACAGACTGTATTGCACTATATGTGTCCTTCTGACACAGTATGAGAGCGTCAGTAGCCGTAGGATCATCTAATCCACGATCAGATCAATGCACAGTGCCCGTGCTCTCAACAAACATGTTCGTCTGATCCATTATCTAATCAATTAGTGTGCATTGATCACTCAGCACTGCCTGCGAGTCTGTTTGTCTTAACAGTCTGTCACTCAATTGACAGAATAATTTATCGCTCAGCCGCTTGTCTTGGGTCAGTCAGCTGGCTGTATCCAAATGTATCCTTGGCTCTGTCATTGCGTTTCTGTCGGCTCACGCCTGAAACAATACCTGCATTCAATGCACTGTTTTACATACTGTATTTCTCACAGTTAAAGTTTGTTTGTTTTTCTTTTACGTTAAATCTGTACCGGATGTTGTTGATTGTTGTTTTTTTATTGTGATAATTTCACCCTGTGATATCATTTACTGTGTGTGTTGTATTACTTGAACTGTGTGCTTGTGTCTTCCTGCAGGTACTTGATGTGTAGCCATGCTGAGGATCTGAGGGCAAAGGCAGAGTGGGAGGGCAAGGGCACCACCTCACGCTGCAGACTGCTGGACAAATTACAGAGTGAGCAGGCGTGTCCATACGCCCACACATATTACATGACCACACCGCTACAACATGCATAACCCATATGCTGTAATTCAATTTGTCTGCTTTTATCTGTCCTTGTAGCGTACCTGCCCCCTTCTGTGATGCTGCCCCCTCGACGGCTGCAGACCCTACTGCGGCAAGCAGTGGAGCTGCAGAGGGACCGCTGCCTCTATCACAACACCAAGCTGGACAGTAACCTGGACTCAGTGTCTCTCCTCCTCGATCATGTCTGCAGCAGGTTAGTGCTGCACAGCCAGCATGCTGCTCAGGCTCCACAAGACCTCTGTGGTAGATTATACTGCAGCATCTGTAAAAATATCGGGGCACATGCAGAGTCAGAGTCTTGCTTTGTGTTTCTAAATGTTCAAAATCTCATTGCCCATTGCCCTCTGTTTCATGTCATGCCCCTAGCATCAGACTGTTATATTATGGCTGCACTGATCTTTTTGAAGAGTTTCCTCCCTTCTATATTGTTATTTGATTTGACTGTGATTGCATGTTGATATGTAGATAATATACAGTAGGAGCTGACTATTACAATGAAGATTTTAACCTTTGGTCTTTCTCTGTGTTACAGGAAGCAGTTCCCTTGTTACACCCAACAGATTCTAACAGAGCACTGTAACGAAGTGTGGTTCTGCAAATTCTCAAATGACGGCACCAAACTAGCCACTGGCTCCAAAGACACTACTGTCATAATTTGGCAAGTGGACCCGGTGAGTGTGAAAAATGCCTGAATAAACACAGACTACCTCTTTTTTTTTTATGATTTTAGTCCACAGCTAAAATTATCCTGCAGGAATGCAGTGGTCGAGGCTTTGACATTTACGGGCAGATTTGTTTTGGCTTTTTTAAATTTGTCGTGCTCTAAACCCTTATGGGCATATTTTATGCATATAAGCACGTGCTGCTCTTTGAAACACTTTCATTGTCTGCCTTAGATTATGAGACATCATCTACAGCCCTCAGACAAAGGCATGTCAGTGTCTCAGATTTATTATCAGCACTAGTGCCCGTTCACCTTACGTCTGTTGAATAAGAACCCTGGAACAAACAGCATCTGTTCACAGAAATGGCTTGGCCTTGAGGGTCTTTTGTGAAAATACTTGTATGAAGGGTTGTTTTGATTTAGTGTTGACATGAAATAAGGAAAAAATCATGTGTCACACAGACTGGACTTACACCTGTGGTGCTGTCTTGAATGTTATTGAATCTATAACTTTATGTCTTGTAACGTTTTGCCAACCATTTGTTTGACTTTGGTTTGAAAACTTGTAATCCTAGTACCATTGCCAACATAGACTTCATATGTCTACATTTATTTTATCATAAACATCTTCATCTTCTATGTAGGAGAGCCACCAGTTAAAGCTGCTGCGAACCCTGGAGGGTCATGCATACGGTGTCTCCTACCTAGCCTGGAGTCCCGATGACACCTACCTGATCGCCTGTGGACCTGACGACTGCTCTGAGCTGTGGCTCTGGAATGTTCAGGTAACATTTCAACTGTAATCCCATACTTGTGATACCTCTAAACCACCTGCCAGCCCTGTTTGCCATGTGAACATGATAGGAAAAAAATGTGTACGAGAGCATAAATCCGTGATATCAAAGCTTTAAGATGAGTGGAACGTGTGGAAAAGGCAAACATGCTTTGAGCCTCCCATAGATACCGTGTAGGCTGCGTGTACTCAATGACCTCTCCTCTTCTCCCATCCCTCCCCCTCTTCTTTCTTTGCCTTTTTATTCGCTCCCCTCCCCCTCTCTTACTTAATGTTTCTTCTTGCTGTCTCCCTTCCCCCTTATTTTTCTCTCCTCCTCTGTTTTTCCACTCTCTGCCAATCCTCTTTATGACCAGACGGGGGAGCTGCGGACCAAAATGTCGCAGTCCCATGAAGACAGTCTGACCAGTGTGGCCTGGAATCCCGATGGCAAACGCTTTGTCACTGGAGGACAGAGGGGACAGTTTTATCAATGTGTAAGTGGACAGATTATTTCTCCCACTTTATTTTCAACATTGTTTTCAGGTGTCTGAATGACTAAATTCTTCAAATATTTAATGTCAATTTTTATCTTCAGAAATGATGTGTCAGCTCTGTATTCAAATTCAACCCATGCTAAATGGCTGGTTTGTTGTGAAGGCGAGGGTGCTTGCAGGGGAGGTGGTTTAAAATAAAAGGGAAGACACTTTATATGAGTAGTATATATAACAGTATATGTATAGCAGCTGTTATTTGTTGTGCTGACCTTAAACTGGCAGCTTCAAGATAACTGGATCTTTGCCCGTATTGATTTTCTAGCCGTGAACCTGATGAACCTGTGAGGATGTGTTTTTATAATCACATTTTGTTGGGAAGTTAATGTTTTGGAAAGGAACATTTTAATTTCAAATGTCACTATTTATTTCACACATTTGAAAAAGCGTGTGCAGTTTGACCTTACTGTTTTTTTATTTGTCTTATTGTTGCACTGTGATAGTGTCCCAGCAGAAAAAGAGAGAGCGTCTTATAAATCCTCCTAAAAAATAAAGGTTGCCTGTCAAGGATGAGAGATGAGGGCTCTGCTGTCTGTGTTGTCAGGACCTGGATGGCAACTTGTTGGACTCCTGGGAGGGCGTAAGAGTGCAGTGCCTGTGGTGCCTGAGTGATGGCAGAGCAGTACTGGCCTCGGACACCCACCAACGTATCCGGGGGTACAACTTCGAGGACCTTACGGACAGAAACATGTATGTAATTACAGCACATTTTGCTTATGAATGCCACCTGTTTTATGCACGTGTTTGCACATAAAGAAACTCAAAATATCTCCATAAAGTTATGATTGGCTGAGGTGGAAAAGTTGGTGAGATGGAAAATTTCAAATTTTTTTGGATTAGGACGTGTATAGACTGTGCTTGATTGACACCTCCCCGACTCTTCTCATAGTGTTGTTGCATCTGTTCACATGAAACAACTTGCAGCTTAATAATTAGAGTTGACCTCATGTCATTTCCTCGTAGCTCTGCCCAGCATTGACCTAAACAGATGTCTACTCAGGTGACACCCGACACCCGTGTGGGTGTCAGATTTGAGGACGCTCCAGATTTGTTGCACTCTCGTCTTAAATTTTATCATATTCTCTGCTAAAAACAAGGCAGACTTCAGTCATGTTTGCAAAATGAATTCCAGGAAGCTACAATTTCATAGATACTTTTGCAGCAACAAAAAAAATGTCCAAAAAGTCAAGGTCTGTCCAAACATTTGCATACTGTTGAATTGTAAATATGATTATCATGATTATACCTGACTACCAGTGCCTTGTTTACATGTCCTTTACAGAGTACAGGAGGATCACCCTATCATGTCTTTTACTGTTTCAAAGAACGGAAGATTAGCTTTGTTAAATGTAGCAACTCAGGTAAGCTTTTTGACCAACTCCAGCATTAACAAGGTCTGTTTTGAGAAACTCTGTGCAGTACATTTCAGTGGTTACAGGCTGCTCCTCTACAACTTTCTGTAGGGAGTGCACCTGTGGGACCTTCAAGACCGGGTGCTGGTGAGGAAGTACCAAGGTGTGACCCAAGGCTTCTACACTATCCACTCCTGCTTTGGAGGACACAACGAAGACTTCATTGCTAGTGGCAGTGAAGGTACATTCAGAGAGCCACATATGAACAGGAATAATGCCAATGTACTTCCTACTGTGTACTGAATATCTTTACTTCCCCCTGTTTTGTTGTCTTCATCATCCCTTCTACACAGACCACAAAGTGTACATCTGGCACCGTCGTGGCGAACTTCCCATTGCTGAGCTAACAGGCCACACGCGCACCGTTAACTGTGTGAGCTGGAACCCGGCCATCCCAGGACTCATGGCTTCCGCCTCAGATGACGGCACAGTGCGTGTCTGGGGTCCTGCACCCTTTCTCGACTCGCAAGAGGCAGACGGACTCAACGGTAATAGCCAAATCTGTTTTAACCATAGTAAACAAGTAAGCATCGTTGCCTCAGAAGTGTTCATGGATTGCATATACTTGTGAGCTTTATGGTGAAACTTTACTATGTGTTGAATGTTCTTGAATTACAAGGTGTTACAAGGTTCTCTCTCTCTCTCTCTCTCTTCAGAGAATTGCAGTAACATGGACAGTTGATGGTCACTCATGGACCAGATGACATCTCTCTTTAACAACAATCCAAGAATCCTAAAATAAAACAAAATCCAAACAGGCGAATAAAATCTTAACACCGACCTAAAACAAGTCAAGAATAAAACACAAGACCTACCAAGACAAAAGAGAAAACAAAAGTGAGAAAAATTTGTCTCCTGGCTGGCCTAGACAAATTGGTGGAGTTGATGACGGACACTGAAAATTCAGGCCCTCATCCAAATCCTGATCCTGACCCAGAGGAAAACCAGTCAATGCCCAGCGGGATACGACGGCCGTCCACTGGTGAGCTGTAACAGCTGTTCTCCTCCTCCAACTGACCCTTCTTCCCCCATCTTGCTACATGGTCACCAGCCATGCCAGGTCCTTGCAGAGTTTCCCAGGAAACCCACCTCCACCTTGAGCTCGGAGCATCCCAGTGATGCCTCCGGACAGACACCGTGCAGACCAGCCGCCTACTCATTGGACTACATCTGTCTGCCTGTTTGTCTCTCACATTACCTGTATAATGTCTCCATGGACATGGGTGGGGTGTTGTTGGGGGAGGATGGTGCATAGAGGGATATAGCAACTCTTCTGTATGTATGTTTTCCTCTTCCCCACTCTCTTGCTATATTCTTCGCATTCGATCTGTTGGACAAAGGCTGAAAAATCCACCACGAAAAAACACTGACTGACCAGCTGACAAAGAACACAAAAAAGGCTATGCTAAATGTTGGAATTTTTTTATGATAGTCATAGCGTAATTCTCATTTAAGAGGTGAATCTTAGCTCAAGTAGTGCCCGTGGAAAGCTTTAGCGTGAAGATTCCACTTTCTGTTTCTCGACATTAGGAAAACAAACTTTTTATTCCTTAATTTAACTTCTAACAAGGACAGTCGCTGTAATTTCCAACTGACAGCCCCCAAACCCCCCTCTGTCGAGCTAGCTACCGCACAACTCCATTACATCTGCCTAAAGAGGAGTAGGGATTCACAGGTCACATATCAGCGATGAGGGGGGGGGGGGATCAGACATTGTCGGTGAGGCGGGGTTTCCCCTCTGTCAGGACGCATACTATGACATTTCTCAAAAAGACACGCTTTCAGATGCGAAAGAGTTCAAGTGCAACTTGGAATTGCACACCGGTGACTGCTGTCCCTCCTCTGTGTGTGTGTGTGTGTGTGTATGTGTGAGAGAGAGTGAGTGAGTGAGAGAGTGAGTGAGAGCGATTATGCATGCACGCATTAGTGAGAGTTGACATTTGTGGGTGCAGGTTTAATTGGTGTGTTGTTTTTTTTGTATGTGTGCTCAATTCACACCAGCAGAAGATTCACCCTCCCTCCCTCCCTCCTTTATGCTCCTAGTAAAATTGTAAAAAAGATTTTAAATCAATTCTAAGTTATCCAAAGCCCCATAGGGACCTCTATCTGTGGAACAAAGAATACTTGAGAGCCATTTTGTAAAAGAAAACTTTTCTTTAATCTGGGGCTTTAATTTTTACATTTGAATTAGTTTCTCCTTACCACGTGGCATTCAAACGGCACTGAGTTATTGGCAACGTATCATCTTTGCGGGGAAAAGAAAAGTTTAGAAAGAGGCATGTTTCAAAAAGCTGTAAAAGTGTTGTGTTATTAGCAAAGGATCATTTCATATGAGAGGTTAATGATTGTAATTATTGGACGAGTAGTTAGAAGAGGCACCGATAACCAGAACCACCCTCTGAGCCCACAGTGTTGGGGAGTGTTGTTGCAATCCTAAAACACACGCACACAAACTGCCTTCCTGTTCATACAGTTGCACACAACTCCTTCAGTATGTATGGCACATACACACCCCCCTCCCTCCTCACTGCACTTTGAGTGGTCTCTACTGCAATGGCATAAATCCACAAGGATCTCACAGGCTTACGGTCGCCACACTCGCCGTCCCGATGGCTCAAAAAGTTTGCATTGGCAAAGACTCGAAACCCGGACCGGAGATTGCTAAAGGAATTGATTCTCCCTCACTATGCCTCTATGCACCCAAAAACAGTGACTGATTATCTTGTAGACGTTATTAAAAACTGAACCTTGCGCATATAAGGCACAGCAGCCTCACTTCGAGGGTACCACTCTTGGAGCTTAGAGAGTTCAGCATTAAACAACCCCCCTTTGCTCTCCAGCCAAGTTATTCAGTGGTCAGTGCACCATTCAAAGCTTTCTTCCTCCCTTTTTCAGGGTATGTAATGACTATTTGCTACAGACTGATATACAGTAAAACATGTTTAAAATCAGTGCTTTTCTGTCTGTTTTTATTGAACTTTTTTGTTACTTAAATTTTTTGTTCACATTATATCATTTTTGGTTGACCTCTATCCCTGTATGATCATATTAAAATATAACCAGACATTTGGAGTCCTCTTTTTTTGTTTTAAATCTTTAATAACCCCTTTTATCTTTCTTTTATATATATTTTTTGATTTTCTTTGTTTTCAGTTGCATTTTATCTACCACTTACTATTACAAATGAATATGCACAGTAACACCCATGCCAATTGGAGTGGGAAGAGTTTTTAGGAAGTGTGTTACCTACAATCAAATCAGGTTTTGAACTATCCACCCCTCGCCTTTAAAGAGTTTCCTTCTTTATCGCATGTCTGTGTAACTGACCGAAATCTCTCTTGGTGTGCCATTGTTGATTGATCTGACCCTTATCAAAGCCAAATCACTTGAGGCACGCTGGCGTAGGTTACGTGTGTCACGGTCTGATATAAACACTCTGGAAATCGCAACTCCCGGACTGCAGAATGGACTTCTCTCCCACAGCCGACATTATTTCAGAAGACTTGAGGCAAATCATACACACTAAGAACCAAGAGTACAAGAGTTTCAGTAAAGCCCATCATTTACCTGCTGGTGGCAAATGCTATGTCTGTATGCATCCTGGTGTCTACTCTTCTTTTGTCTTGAGTTTACCAAGGGAGTTGTTTCTGATTTAACTATGTCTTATTTCTCTCTCAGAGATGATGGTGGTGGTGGTGGTGGTGGGTAGGGGCTGGGTGGGGAATACTAAGGGCTTACTGTAGCATCTCTAAGTTCCTTGGGCTAGGGCGGGAAGGGGTGATGTGTGGCTTTGCGTTCAATGTGTTATTTACAAAAGTGATTGTACTGTTTTGTATTGTTGTGTAGGAAAAGTGTTATGTATGCATATTTTCAATAAAGCATTCAGGGTTTTGAAAAAAAAAAAGACCCATGGAAGTTTGATGGGGCAAAAGACTGTGAAGGCCCCAAGAACAAAGTTTCAGATACCCAGAAAAGTCACGTTTTAAACACAGAAAGGGGATCCAGGTCGGCCCCGAATCACTGCTTTTGGCAAAGCACGTGTCAAGGGGTCTGTAGTGGACAACACGGGGTTGAACTTGTGTCAAAATTCTACTTTGTATTCATTCTTGAAAGCAATGTCTGGAGCCAGGCCATCTGGTAAGAGACTATCTTCAATGCCATTAGGAATAATAAGAACAATTGCCAATAAAGTGATGTTATTTTGAGTAAGTCTTGTTGTTGGCCATACATTTCTATACAATATTTGACTTTATTTACTTTTATTTACATCAGAATAAGTGTACAAAGCATGGGTGTGTAAAATTTGAGGGCATCTGTAGACCCAATGTGATGCAATATTAAAAATGTAGATCACAGATTATGAGGTATATGAACTGACAGACAAATTACATAATAAAATCATGAAACTGTGAAATAATCTATTACATTTTTATAATTTGGATCTGGCCTGGTTGTCTTGACTAACAGGTAATGGATTTGTAATAATAAAAAAAAAGTGGTATTATGAAATAAAATAAAAGGGCTGTTGGGGAAAATGCTATAAAATTGGCATTTCTGAATTATAAACTGCTGGACTGAAATAATAATTAGCTGCAATAAACTCATGAAACTTCACAAAATAACATTTCATGACAATGAGATGAGTTTTTAAAATGAAAAATTCATTAATTGACTATTTTATGGTTATAATAAACATTTTGTATACATTAATTCATATGTTTTATTTCATAATGTTTTATAGACCACTGTGGGTCTCCATTAATCTCCAACATCAGGCTCATTGCACCACCTGGTGATAGTCTATATTTGTAAATCTAAGTAAAAACAAAAACAATGTTTTGAATTTAGGAAACCTCCACAATGACACTCCTGTGCTTTCCTCTGCTCAATGCTGTGACTTCCATACATTTTCTAATTTCATTGTAATTGTTTTTGTTTTTTTTTATCTCTATTTGTAATTCTCTTATTTCTATTAAAGGTTTCATTTCTCTGCACGTTTAATTCTTTAGCACAGGTTTAATTTCTTTGTACATGTTTGATTTCTTTGCATGTTTAACCTCCTTGCACAGGTTTAATTTAGATTCAGTGATATATACATAGAAACATAGATATGTCATGTAGGAAGGCAGTGGGTTTGCCTTTACTGCACAGATATATGAGCTGTCCCCCTCAAATGACTGCAAACATATAGTCAGAGTGCTGGTTTCTTCTGGCTGACAGTGATAACGCTAACATGAGCAGCACAACAATCATATCTGCTGTAAAAACTCAGCTGACGGGTTTGTTTTGCTCCAACTGTAAGGGGAGGGGCGTACAAATCTACGTCACACTGGACCACCCCTCTCCTCCCTCTCTCTCCCTCTCTCTCTCTCTCCGCCTCGCCGTCTAGTCCAGTGTCCTGAAGCCGAAAACAGAGCACCGTTGAGGGCTTTAGGTGGCTGTCAACAGAGCTCCCTACGGCAGTCATGGCGGCGCCGTTAGCCCACTTCGATGAGGACTGGCAGGATTTTAACGAGTTCAAGCCGTCCTCCTCGGCGTCGGCCGACCAGCTGGACCAGCTGAACTCAAATGTAGGCGATTCATCGTCGGGCCTAGACGATTTCTCAGACCTGGACAACAGTTTCTCCGGGGAGATCTGCAGCTTCAAATCGATGGAGGACCTCGTCCACGACTTCGACGAGAAGCTGACAGTGTGTTTCCGAAACTACAACACGACGACGGAAAACATAGCCCCCATTAAACCCATCACAGAGGAGAATTACTTGAAAGACGACGAGTGAGTGTGAATTTTATTTATTTTTATTAACTTTTAATCTCTTAGCTAGCTGGCTAGCTTGCCACGTTAGCCTCACCGGGCTAATCTAACGTTGATGATCTGTAGCTTAGCTGCAATCAGTGTCGTCCAAAGTTTAGAGCTCACTTTATGTCGTGTTATAACAAAATATGTCACATCTGTTTCATTATTTGGCTAATTAAGACTCTTGAATTTAAACTGGCATCTAGATATTGCAGTGTTACTTATGATATATTAATATGTTTTGACTGTTTCGTCCTTGAAGAGATGAATCAATGATGTTGCTTGTGTTCAGTGGTGTGTGTGTGTGTGTGTGTGTGTGAGTGAGGGGAGGGGTCATGCCACGTTACCAATACTTTATTTCATGATAAATTGATTGATTTTTTGCTGATCTATAAACTGTAGTAGTATCCTGAATTTAAACTTATGTGATCACATGAGACAGAGCATTTTTGGCTTGACTTTTATGAGCCCTGCTGTTTCCTCTTAGTGCACACAGACACAAAATGTCACCGTACATACATGCACTCATTGCTTTCTCAAAGGTTACACTGTCAGCGTCTGTTCTTACCACCTCAACAGCCCTTGTTATCTCAGTCGGAGGTCCTCAGCAGTTGTTGTATCTCATGGACGCTCAGGTGTCACAACTGCACATTCACATGACAACATGCTATTGCTTCCCAGCAGCTAGTCACAGCAATCCCCACACTGAGCGTAGACTACAGAGCTGTGTAAGCTGCGTAAATCACCCTCCACTTGCTTCCTATCCTCTACTTCTGTATGTAACATTGCAACATAGTGACTGACATTGTTATATCTGATCATAAAATGTTGCCAAAAGGGATGTTAGTCATGCGCATGTCCACACAGAAGTGTTGCTTTACTTGAATCTTGGACGCGATGACTGAACTAGGACTTGATCATTCGGTTTGGGACTTCATCGCTTTAGACAGTGGCACCCTATGCCACCACATGTAATCAGTTAGCAATATAGACCTATACTGTATGTGGACCTAGACGATGAAAATGTCAGATATCAAGCAGCATCACTGCAGTTATTGTCATTTATTGAGCTACAAACCCAAATATTTTCTGATGTGTGCTTCTCAGTTGTGATAATCTGCCGTTTTCTCAGTTTATATAGCCTTTTCTTGCTTTATATCATTATAATTTAATAATTTGGCGCTTTTGGTCGATTTGTTGGGCAGAACTTGACACTTGAAGTCATCGAGATTAATCGATTAAACAAGATTTGAGACAATTATCAGCAGATGAATCAGAGCCACGTGGTTATGAATGGGTTATTTGGTCTTAATTGCTCTAATTTGTGAAAAATGGAAATCAAAAGTTCTTCATGTCCAAGGTGACCTCTTCAAATTGAATCAACCACCACCCCAGAACCTAAAGATATATAATTTATTAGGACATTTGATAAATAAAGCAGCAAATGTTCACATCTGGAACAAGTGCATGATCGGTAATGTGCTTGAAAATTTATTTTTAGCAACTAATTGTTTAATTTTCTGTCAATTGACAAATTGTTTCAGCTGTGCAGTGGTGTGAACCGTCATGCATGACGTGTATATATATCATAACATAACAGTAATGTAACATTCTTGCTGTTAATGGTGCTCCTGAAAGTGTAAAAGGAAATGTAGGAGGGCTGGTCAGACAGGAAGAGAAGCTTCTATGTTTGTTATAAGTGAAGAAACAGAGCAAGGAGGGAACAGAATAATTGGACAGCAGCCTGCCGAAGCCCAAAGAGCAGCGCCAAGGCTCAGTGAGAGTCTTTTCTGGATGACTGCACTTTGCAGGACGTGCCCAGGCGCTTAACAAGTTCTCCAGCAAAACCATGGCTGAGACGAACAACGGGAATGACAAAGATGAAATGTGTGTATGAGTGCAGGTTTTTGGTGAGAGTGAGAACAGAGAAAGGAAAGCGTGTTTGTGTTAAAGCCAGGCTTTTGGATTATATATGTGTGGGATGAAAAAACATCCGCATAAATATATTCAAGCAAGTAATTCAGACAAATTGGCACAGTGTTGGCGTAGAAACAAGACAGCTTGTCCCTTGAAATCTAGACTGGTGTTTTTTTTTTATATGTAAATGCTCTCTTTGAAAGTGAAGCCAATGGTGTGTTTTGGCACGCACTCACGTGTCTGAGAGACAGTGTCTTTGCTCGAGGCACAAAAAATATTTCCTGCCAGCCTTTGCCCTATTTAGAGCAGCCCTCCAAGCTGTGCATGAGCACTTCGGGGAGAAACATGCAAGTTACATAAACATTTGACTGCAAGGGTATGACGATGCAGAGTCTCTGTGACACATGGGTTCACAGCATCCACCCTCGCTCTGCTTGCAGCAGTCAGGACCAGAGATATAAAAACACACAGTGACTTCGCACGTGCACTTGAATTTTATATTCGGCACAGACTTGATTTTCTGTCACAGTGAAAACATGCATAATGCTTCCAATTGTTAGGTTTTTTTTTCCAGTGAAGGCCACATAAACAGGCAGGTTTATTCAGTATTTATAAAACAGCCTTTAGGTACAGACAGGATCAGGCGCAGCGAATCGACACAGGGTTTGTTAGGCTGGGTGTGGTGGTTGCTGGGTGTGTGTGTCTGTTTGTGCTGAACGTAACCGCTGTGGAACAATCAGGAAATAACTTTTTATTTCTCTGATTAACCGCCCAAATCGAGGCCAGCGCTCGCTCACTCTCATTCACTGTCTGTGTCACTCGACCAGTGCTCGCTTTCTCTCAAACAATCAGCCACAAATCAAATTAAACTTCTTCACGTCTCTGTTATGCAGATTTAGAAGTTGGTACATGGAATAAACAAAGCCGAAGCACAACAGATAGTGTCAGAGTTTAGTCCATGAATCCACCTGGGTAGTCTCAGCTACAGTGACGTTTCAGGCTGACTGTGCAGGGTTTGACCGGTCTGATCGTCTGATTGGCGGCCGCGTTTTTCCAAAAGCCGGATCCAGCTGAACTTCTCCGCTGCAGGTCACTGCATTTTTTTTTTTGGCAGACACCCTTCCAAAATGGTTTATCCCCACTCAAATGAATGGTTTTCACTGCAGCGCTGGATTTCAGCAAGTCTTGACTAAAACAACTAAACTAAAGTCTAGAGCTTTACAAATGCTGTTGAGTCGATACCAAAAGAAGAATACACACTTGCGTGTATTTTGCAACAATCCCTCAAATCTGGTAATTTGGAAGTTTTTAAAAAGAGACGACTCATTTCACTGTAAACTTGTTTGTCCAACAGACTCTGTGCCACCATCTGTTCGGCTGTGATACGTCCTCTGCCAGCTTGCTCGCTGCAGAGTATTGTAAACACTCGACAGTCTGTTGGTGTAATGGTGACACTGTTTCTAAATCGGCAAACTTAAAAAGGGGCTCCAACGATCTAAAGACGCTGTCCTTCAGTTCATTTGAAATGTTGTCAGAGCTGTGCTGTAAGGTTGAATGTTTCCCACCATGTTGGAATGTTTTGCTGGATGAATGACGCGTGCTGTTGCGTTCGTCAGTGGCTTCAGGCGGCTGCCATGAGATGCAGTAGCAGGAACACAGTGAAGTGGTGAGGGGGTGGTCAGGCAGCAGAACATACTGTAACACCGCCAAGTAATGCTGTGTCACATTAAAAAGAGAAGGAAACGGAGTTTGTCTTATCTACTCTGAGCTGAAAACACAACTTTTTTTCTGGTTCTCATAATATTCTAATTAAATCATGAACGCCTCTTGCTTTCCTCCAGGGTCTGGAACGCTCTGACAGATAATTATGGCAACGTGATGGCGGTGGACTGGAAGACATCGCACACTCGCACCCTACACCTGCCCACCCTCAACCTCACTGAGCACGAGGTACCACACACACACACACACACACACACACTTGTCTCATGTCATATTTGGCAGGCTACATTTCCATATTTCTACACTGTTTATTTTTTTTAAACGTCGCCTTGCAGGAGACGAGCCAAATGTAAACAAACAAACGCCGTCCTCAATCTGCTTAACCACCTGTTTGTTGTCTCATCCAAGTTCTCTCTCTCTCTCTCTCTTTTTCTCTCCGTCTCAAATCTCTCTCCTCCTTCCCCCGATGGACAGAAGTTAGACAACCAATCTCTGGATCTGTCGGATGACGAGGAGCTAAGGGAGCAGATGGATATGCACTCGATTATCGTCTCCTGCATCAACGATGAGCCGCTCTTCACGGCCGAACAGGTAGCTTTTCACGCTCCCAGTGATAATGTTAATGCAGCTCTGTCAACATCAGTATTTTTCACAGAGTTTGAGGATGTTTGACAGCCAGGAGGGGCAGAAGTTAAGAACTTATAAATCAAATATCTGCGCTGCAAATGCCATATTTCCATCATCCTAAGTCCATCCTGTTTGTTCAGTAATGTTTTCTGCATGTAACGCAGTTAGCATTAGCATCTTAACATAATGTTGAGAGCAAGATAGGTTCAGTATTTTTGGCTTCATGCATACACACTACACATACCTCGAGAAGCTTTCATGAATCTTGTGATGATTTAAAATAGTTTTCAGAGGGGTGAACTACAAACAGACTGAACTAAAAACCAAAATAGCAACGAGGAAAAATGAATTTCCTGTCAGATAAGTCAACGAGGAGATTCAGTACCTTAGCAGCCGCCAAATAACATTTTACAGGAAAACATTGTTTCAAGCTGGTGGATGACAACCCCGCCTCCTCTATATCCACAAAACTAATACAGAAAACACAGTGTCAAAAATGAAGTACCATTTAAGTGTGAACGTGTTTGTGTCTGTTGTTGTTTAGGTGATAGAGGAGATAGAGGAAATGATGCAGGAGTCTCCGGACCCAGAGGACGATGAGAGTCCCTCGCAGTCCGACCTGTCCATGCTCTCTCAGGACCTCCACGCACTAAAACGCTCCGGCTCCAACACCAGCTACGAGGACCGTGAGTATACCACGGGTGCTTTTAACGTGACCGTGCTCACCCCTGTTGCGAGGCAGCAGTGTCTTTTCACACTCTGCTTTGACAGTTATCTAAACGACTTAGTGAAGTGTAATAGGTCGCTCACTGTGACACGCGAAGAAACTGCTACACACGTGCAGAAACTTTCTTACGTAATGTGTGACGAATGCAGACATGCAGCAGTTACGTCGTCGTTTCATCGTTATATAATCAACAGCATATATTTGGCTATATTTGGAGTGGTGTACAGCAGACTGAGCATTTGAACCCAGTTTGCCTCAAGGCTATGGATTTAGTTTCAGATATCTGCATATATTAACTACATCATGTCGTGTGTTTTACATATTTGACAGCACGTAATGAGTTTCAATATTTACACCACTTCTACCTTGGATGTTTGCCTTTACACCTCAGGACAGACCTTAGGATACACTTCACTGTAAAACCTTCACCACTTTAATCTTATGTACCTTGCATTTTAAATGTACTTCACAGATTTATGAATTTGGAAAGGTTTTACTTACTTTAAAACACAAGATCGGGCCTGGGCTGTGAATGGATGATACATGGATGACTTTAAATGTATTTTAAGTGTCTTTATCTAAGTTATGACAAGGTTGACAAGGTTCTAGTATTAGAAGCCACTACATGATAGTGTGCATGAATATTCAGCATTATAATGTTGCGTGTTCAATTCAGGAGTAATTTGGCTCCCAAAGTCAAACCACCATCCTGTCATGCAGAATACTCATCGAATCTACCCAACATACATAAATATATACCATACATCACCTTACTTCTTCCTAATATATCTGCACACCATCTTCACCATCAGGGCTGCGTCAGCTGTCTGTGTCTGAGCTCACCGAAACTCTGGAGGAAGTGGAGACGGCCATTCGGCGCTACAGCGAAGAGCTGATCCAGGCTCTGGCCCTGCGAGACGAACTGGACTACGAAAAGGAGGTACTTTGATTCAGCTTTACGGCAACAAGGCGACATCGTAAACTGCACTCGTGTCTGCTGCAGCGTTGAGATGATTTTTAAGGGCAGACACACAGTGATGCTTGGATGTAAATGTGTTTAAATATT
This sequence comes from Sciaenops ocellatus, assembly GCA_033000465.1. NCBI lineage: Eukaryota > Metazoa > Chordata > Actinopteri > Sciaenidae > Sciaenops > Sciaenops ocellatus. Next base: position 11,445,943 of record CP136886.1, read on the forward strand.
AGAAACTTGATTTGAAGACGGCTTTTTGAACATCTGCGGTGTAGTGAGAACAGACCACAGAGTTCAGGATTCTGGAGATCAGGATCAGTGAATCACTCGCAGCTTTATTGAAATGTAATGTCATTTGCTTCAATGGCATGACTCTGTCACACAGTAGATAAAAATAGATTTCTGTAATTATACGTGTAATTAAAAGTAAATATAATAAGTGCAGTTTGATCGTAAAAACCAACACATGTTAAGGAGTTTTCCATTTGCAAAAACAGGTGAAGAACAGCTTCATCTCGCTGCTGATCGACGTGCAGAACAGACAGAAGGAGCACCGTGAGCTGCTGCGGAAGAAGAAGAAAATCAGAAGTACGCCGACAACCGGGCCCAACGGCCAGAGAACAGCCAGCACGCACATACCGGGCACGGTGAGTTATGTGCTGACACGGTGTGAGAGGCATAAACAAAGACAAACACATTTGCTCTGTGTGCATGATTACAATGACGATCAGTGGAATAGACACACCTATACACAGACACACACTTGTTCAAAGTATTAGCAGAAATGCATGACCTGACAGATAGTTTGCATGGATGAGCAGCCTTTATACCAGCACCGAGGGTTTGTGCCGAACCTTTTTTTTCCTTTTTTTCTCTTAACATAGAAGCTTCCTCATCTCTCTTTGCTCTCTTTTCTTTCCTCCTTCCTCTCACTCCTTGTAGCTCCTCACTCTGGAGGGACTCTCCAATGTCATTCAAAATGGCCTTCGTCAAACTTTTGGCAACACAGGAGGGGACAAACAGGTGCCCCCCGCTCTTTCTTTCAACTCACTTCCAACTTTTCTTTGCAGATTTTTATCTGTCCTCTTTATTTTTTCCGTTTTATCACCAGCCTGTTTGTTTCTTTCTCAACAGCTAGCGCTGGCGTTTGGTGTAAAACTAAAATTTTGTTCATTTATCTGTTCTTTTTGATTTTAATTGTCTCTTGTACTTTACTACTTTTTAATAACCTGATTTTTGGTCTTCACTTGTCTTTTTATTTATTTTATGTTATCACAGCCTTTACATCATTGTAATCTCATTACTCCTTTTATAATAAGCAAGAAGAGATAATCATTGCTTTCTTTAGCTTGCATTAACGTCTCTGAAAGGTTGAAACCAACTACCACTTACATCTAAACCTACTCTTACTTACCACATGTTCATACCATCATATTTTATCATCCTTTTACAACGCTGAAGCATTTTTTGTTTTAAGATTAAAGTCTGTACAATGAAAATATATGTGTAACACTCTTCTCTCATTGTGTCTCACATGATCTTCTCTCTTTCAGTACCTGACCACAGTAATCCCTTATGAGAAGAAAGCTGGCTCCCCGTCAGTTGAAGACCTCCAGATCCTTACAAAGAGTGAGTGTGTCGCCGCACGCTTGTTTGTTTCCATGTTTTTCAGTCGTTTTCTGTGTTTTGCCTCAGTACTTGTTCTGTTTTTTCAAAATATAACGTGCTGCTCTCTCCCCGCTAGTCCTCCACGCCATGAGGGATGATAGCGAGAAGGTGCCGGCCCTGCTAACAGACTACATTCTCAAAGGTAAACACACACAGTCATCAAATATGTTCATATGTCAGTGAGGAGGATGAAAAACTGAGCAGCTTTAGTCACATCAGGTTCGATGCAGTAATGTTAAAAGAAAAACTCAAAGCGTCCCAAAAGCGACCTATATTTAGAGGCGTGCGTCACAGCCAGGTGACTTTTGTTTGTGTCAGTTCCACCTGACGCTCAGAGCTCCTGCCCCCACCCTCTCCCCGTTACTTGAAAGAGGAAGTGCAAAGTTCGTGTCTTCATTTTCAGGGAAGCTGACGGTACAAAAGAAAACAGTAGCACTCAACACAAACATGAATTAATGCTTGACTGTTGACCTGTACCTTCCTTGTCTTTCGTCTGTGCTGCATTGTCCTTTGGGTAGCTCTGGTATGAGAGCAAGAGGAAACTGAGGTTTGTGAGGCACTGACACATTAACACAGATTCTTCTTCACCTTCAGCCTTCTCTTCTGAGCCCTGTCAAACACCTCTTTCTCTTTCTCAGTAGTATCACTATCTCCTCCTCCCTCAAAAAAGCAGCAGCCTCCCCTCGCTCGCTCTTCGCTGTAGTTCCCATTGTGCTGTGCGCCGCTTGTGGCTGCACCACACCTACTCTGTAACACGCAAACACACCCATGCACATGATTCCCTCTTTATGGCGAGCTTGTAGTAGCAGCTGTTCACGTGTCTGCTTCTCACCTGTTTTTATTTTTTATTATTATTCTTGTTTCTCACCCCACATTTTTTCCCTGTGGTAGTTGCTCTTCCATAATTTACAGCTCTCCTTCATCTGCCACAGTGGGTATGAAAACAGCACTGATCATCAGCTGATCTGCTCTTGTCTCCACAGTTCTTTGTCCCACGTAAAGCCAAAGGCGAGCCTCGCGTTTCCAGAACCCATTGGCCCATCAGAAGACGGTTCAGGTTATCCGGAAGAATCCAGATAATGGATTAAAAATCCAAATCTTTCCTCCTTTTTTTTTTTTTTTTTTTTTTTCAAAACATAGACTTCCTTTCCTTGTGGTACTTTTTTTTCTTTTTTTTTTTTTTAAACTCTGCCACTGTTTTTGCTCCGAAGATTTTAACCTAGATTTAACTCTTCAGTCTGTATAGTTCATTTCTATGTTTTAACTTTTAAATGCCTGGGAGCTACAGCCCTGTATATTCTGACTGCATGATGACTTGTCTGTGGATGCCAGTATTAGTCTGGACACCTCACTTCCTGATTAGCCAGCGGCTCTTGAGTAGGAGAAAAGGGGTCGGGCGTGTTTTGAGTCCATGGGTTTCATCAGCAGGCTGGTGTGAGGGAGATGCAGTCCAGTCTGCCTGCTTTGTAAATGAATGCATTTGCATCCGTGTCGTTCATGCCTGACGGGGGGGTAGCACATCCTGGCAGAGACTCAAAATGCCCAGCTGGTTGTGATATCAAACATAAATCCTGTTTTTTTTTCCTTTGCCATAATGGCATAAATTGTTGTTTGGTTGCATTATAATGTCTTGGGGTTGAAAACTCTGCTTGCTAATGATCAAAGAGCAAACCCTTTAATTTTAAAACCACAAATCGTAGGTCCACTTGTCTTTGCATGTTGATTTGGGGTTAACGCTCAATATTAGCTCTTAGCTGAATGTGAAAATGAAATATTTTGTATACGATTAAGAGAAGTTGCACAGTTTTTGGGAACTTTTTACTTTTTGAAAAAGGGAATAAAAAGTCTTGATAGAGTAACAGCTGAATGAACAAAACATATAAAGCATATTTTTGGAGATGGGGTTTGTTTTTATTGAGATTAGGGACTTCAGTAGCCAACATCATTTTGTAAATGCTGCCTATTGACCTCTGAGCCCTCGAGTAGTGACCGCCATCCCCAACAACTTTATCACTTCCCCAGTCGTCATTACTTGAGTCTGCAAATACCTCTTACGACATTTTTTGCATTAGTAGAACATGACTGAACCGGTCATTAGATAAATAGCGTAGTTAAAATTGTTAGGTTTGATAAATGTGTAGTTAAGATTTCGTTACACGTTGTGGGTTTTCTCTATCTGTTAACCCTTTAACTGTTGTGTACATTTTGTGGTAGCAGTTTAGTCTGTCAGTGATCTGGTCATGTCGTAGTGGAGATACTCGAGTACGTCTCACTAGAGTAGCATTAGATGAAGCTTAGGAGCTTAAGCTAGTGGTGCCAAAAGCACGTCAACACGACGAATCGTTGTCACGCATCCTGTTCCATCGAGTCACCTTAATGGTCGTAATGAAAACAACCTTAAAGGGGCACTCCACAGTCCATCAACCCTGATGATGTCACGGTGATGTCATTAGGGTCATCTTGGCTCGGACTTGAGACTACAAATTTAGGGTTGTTACAAACTCAAGGTACTTTTAAAGAAGTTTGAAAGATGTGGGTGTTTACCAGGCAGGGTTGAGGGTCAAGTTGCATTATGGGAGTTGTAGGATCAAGTGTTTTTTGGACTAAAATTCTCAGCCTGCGCCCTGTCGATTTTGACCGTTCTTTTTTTAACTTGCAAGTCTCTCAACTTTATCGTAGTGCGACACTCTGGGGCGCCTCTTAAAAAAAAAAAAAACGTGTACCACCGATCTAGCGCCGCATGTCTGCCATGTCAACATCAGGTCGGTACACGAACATTCAGATCACCAGCTACTACAGGTGCACCACACACTGTCAGATCAGGTCTAGTCTAGCTCTCAGGTACGATTATCAGTGTTAGTAGTTTTAAAATCTTGTTCTGAAAGGTACTGACATTCCTGAGTCTTTGTTTTTGGCGACTTCAACTTGCTGCACTTTTATCTCTTCACAAATTTCTCTAAATACCTGGACGAGCAGGTGGAGGTAATCACGGGAGCCTCCTGACTAAATCAGGTTAGCATTACAGATGTTGATTATGTCATGATTTGTTTGAACGCAGTTTAATGCTTCATGTCTTAGACGCTGCTTAGTTGTAACAGTAGTAGGTGTAGCCAGCAGTTAAATGGCACAGGCTGCAGTAGCATCCGATTGGCGTAGCGGTCTTGTGACGATAGCGTAGATACAGTTTTAACATCTAGCAGCAACTTTGATTTGTTAGAAATTAAATGGTTAATATGAGAAAGTGAGACTCTCTTAAATAAAGACAGAAAAAACATGAAACAGAATAGGAAGATGAAAAGGGGTGTGATAAAGTTCATGGATGTTGGGGAAGATTGCACAAAGCGTTGCTTAAATTCGAGGGGTCCATTTATTCTTCTGTAAAAGAAGACAAAAGCTTGGAGTGCTGTATTTGACTATATGAGCTTTGAAAACATTCACAACCTAGCATGTGCTACATGCACTCTACTGCTGCAGATACATTTCTAATAATGATTGATTTGTTTTGTTTACAAACATATTAATATCACACTAAAGGGACACATGCATGTCGCAGTGAGATGCAGAAAAACTCGAAGCAAACCATTTAAAATGTTTTCAAAAAGGGCAAAGTGAAACGTGAGATGAAAACATCCCTCGATAGATCTTATGATCTTACAAAATGACACCGACTGTGTAAATGTTTTGTTTTATAATCAAATGGCAGTCAGTCAGTCAGCAGATGGAGGTTACTGGAGGATCTCGTCTCAGGCCGGAGCCCCTCATCTGGTCTCTTGTTAGCAGACATATCAGTACGATTTAGAGATTTATATTTATATATGTACAACAAAACAAGTAAAAGAGGCTGCCTTTGTAAATGCCTGAAAATCTTTTGTACATTAAACCAACTCCTTTTTGTTTTTAATGCAATATAATTCCCCAGTTTGGGGTTTTATGTGTACTGTCTCACGTGGTACTGCAGTATATTAATTTATTATGTAAATGTTCGTTTTGTAACCATATTATTGACTGTAGTGGTACAAGTGTTTTGTGCCCACATTGCATTGCAACTCATTTCAAATAAATTAATATGTGAAGACTTTGATGGTGGTTTTGGCTTACTGTAAGGTGTGTGACATTGTTTTATCACAGTTTTAGTAGATCCATTCTGTACCCACAAACTAGAAATTCACGTATCTTCCATACGTAAAGTTTTCATGAACTGACAGACGAATAACACATTAACATTTTTGTGGTTATTATGGTTTAATTATCTTCTCTCAGTCTGTAAAGGAATACACACTTTGTCTAAAAGAAACACTGAACAGTCACATTGACACCGTGCATTAAAAATTAGTCAACTTATAAAATAAAACCGGTAGAGAAGAGCCTGAAAAGTCAAATTTCACTCCATGTTCATAACTTGAATACACTTGAATAATTCACAAGACTGTTTGCTTGAATGTTGACGTCAAGCTTTGTGGATTGAGGACGATGAAGCCTGAAGCTGCTTGCTTGAATCATTTGCTGTATTTAATTCAAACTGAGCCAGTAAAGTAGCAACCAACCAAATCCAGTCCCCATTTTTTAAAATGTTTTCATTCAACACTCAATCAAACAGTTCTTGCTAACTAAATATTCCAGTCTTACCCAGCTGGACACCTTCATCTGTTGCTAGCTATAATTTGTAAAACTCATCATTCAGTTTCTGGCAAAATGTCTTGAAACGCAGTGAATGTTGAGGCAAAGCAAGAAAAATGCTTTGTGCATTCAGTATCTCAGTTACTACTGACTAACTTAATGGCACTTGCAAGCTGCATCCACCAAAAGTTTCCAGTCATGGAGACCTGATTGAAAATGAATGTAAAATAAAAAAGTATGCCTCTTACAAAAGTACCAGATAAAATTACTCTAGAGTGAGAAATATAGAAAAAGGCTCAAATAGATGTTCTGCTGCATCACCGTACATTCAGTATCTTTGGTTTCTTTAGTGTTTTTTCTCAATGTCTATTCAGTGAAGTTGAGCACGTCTGTCCGACTTAGTCCATCCCACTCAAAAGATTTCTCGTCCAGTTGTGTTTTAATGTCAGGACTGTAACATTCCCACTTCCCTTCTTCTCCTAGTTGCCACAGTAATTCCAGCGATCTTGTCATGTGTCATGTTTTGGCTTCTCTTCCTTTCGTTTTTTCATCATAAGAGCGGAGAAACTTCCCCTCGGCTACGTCTGACCTCTTTCCAACCACGGTGACATTTTAACCGGTCAGGACTTCGGACCGAACATGGTGGATTTTATGTGAGCGAGCGGCTGCACATTATCCAACTTGCAGATTCAGCGTCAACTCACAGGTTGGTGTCAGTGAACATGGTGTGCTCCTTCCTCACGGTGCTGAAGCCTTTGACGGTGTCAACAAATTCTTCATCGTCCATGAACTGTAAGGGAGAAGGACTTGTTAAATACAGGGCTCCTGATTTGAAGGGTTTTAGCTTATTTAAATAGGTCTTTCTGCTTAATGTCTAGTTGTTACACTTATGTGTCTATATGTTGGTGCACAGCTGTAAAAATGTGTACAATGCTTGTTTTAGATGTTAGTAAAACACGAAAAATCTACAGGATTCTTTTGTCTGAGACCAGAAGAATTAGAAAATACTTCAACAGCAGTAACAGAGTGGTCAGCAGGTTCAGCATACGTTTTTGGGGTCTCTCACCATCCCACTGTCATGGCCTGAAATGTTTGGGTCCCACGCTTCATCATCTCCTGTGAGGGACTTCCCATCCATCACCTGGCTGACGCTGCGCCTCAGGGAGTTCACACTGAGGATCCCCAGCTCGCCCTGAGGTGGAACTTGGCCGATAGGCTCACATTTAGCCTCCAGCACTTCCTGTTGGGAGGGAGGATAGATGAGTACGGCGTGCACATGTGCGGCTACATTTTCGTGTGTTTTTTTTGAGGCTGTGGGTTTTACCTCTATCTTCATGGTGAAGCCCTTGAGTGTTACAGTGTTGGAGAAGGCTGTTGTGTCAGGCACAGTGTCAAACTGAAAAGGAGAGCGGAAGAAATGCAATGTATGATCGTTTACGCTCTGTGTCACTGGCAGAAAAACAGAAAAACATGGACAGTGTGTGAAACGATTCACCACAAGATGCTGCATGAATAAGTGCCAACTAGCACGCATCACATATTTTATTTTTCCTTTTTTTATTGGGCCGTTCCTTGAGATTAAAAATCTGCTTAATGACAAACTGGCCACCGTATTACACCACATTTAGCATAATTAGTTAAAAAGAAACATTAAATACGGATGGCAAAATCCACCTTAATAAAAATATTTATACTGCAGCTGAATAAATCTTAAAAGAACGATAACAATGGCTGCATTCCATTCAGTACTGTGTAGTCTGGCATACTTTAATGAACAGAGCCATTGTTAATGTTATTGATCAGTAAGTGAGCGTCTCCTCACCAACATAGAGTTGCTGGGTGGATAAATTGCCATAGGACTCCTCTTCTGCATGGGCATGGCCACCAGTGGGGGTCTCTCTCTGGTGAAGGGAGGTTTGTTCAGGGCCTAATGCAGGATCATGAAAGGAAAAGACTTTTACATGAAAGGTTGCCCTGCTTTCAGGCTCCCAAAAGTGATGTCACACTGCACCGCACTACATTCTGATGAAACAAAAGGAATTTCAAAGGAGGACCTGTGATCTTGGGATCACTTCCTTCCCTTGCTGTCACCCTTATAACACACTCTTACCCTATGAAGCATGACACATAGGATGATAGCCAGCAGCAGCAGGGCGATGCCTGTCATCACCACGATGAACCACAGCTCCCGGACGACCGTCTGGCCTCCTTGACCTCCCTCTGCCCGCTCACTACCACCCCTTCCACCTCCTCCGGGAGGAGTGGGGCTCGGTGAATCTGGAGGATTTTAAACACATGCAAAGTTTATTACTGATCTGATCTGAGGTTTAATAGAAGTTACTACATTTGTCAGACAACTTATGTAGAAATAGCTTCACGTTTTCTTTTTTTCTTCAGACTTCTGTTGGGTTTACATTTGATAGTACGGCACAAGTTAACACTCAGAGAAAGAAAGATGATCACACATGTACTGTAGAAGAGATAGCACTGTAACTGGAGACACGCTAGAGCTCATGGCCTAGTTTCTATCCTGCAGATAGCACGATAACATGCCACTTTTATCCATTTATATTTCCATAGACGTCTGCAGTCTTAAAGATGTCAAGTCTCTGGTTATATATTGGTAGACTACACAGTATATTGATAGACCCTGCTGTTCACTGAGTATAATACAACAATTTCATGCTCCTTTCCAGGATGTTCCACCTATTTGTGTCCAAGATGCTGTGTAAATAAGTGAAAGACTCACCAGTGCTAGGGTCCGTGGTTCGGCCTGTGGCAGGGGTGCTGGCAGCCCCTCGCTGTGTTATACATCGATCAGAAGGGCGAAGACCTGCTGGGGCGTTTAGGATCACACCTGTTGCCCCATCAATATTTTACACCTGATACTTTTACTTGCTGACTTGCTCTCTTCAACAGCACACATACAAGGAGACACTTAAAGAAAATGTTAGATCCTCCACGTCTTCTCCTTCTTTCCTGCCCAGAGGCTAATGTTTCCTAGAGAGCACCCTGGAAGAAACATAGTATCTAGTATCAGAGCTAAAAAGAGCCTCGGACAAACTATGTGTGTTCCTCTGACGCTCCAAAACTCCCATCAACCTTTGCTTTTCTTCAGCAGTGCCATGGTAACAGCCAGGTGTCAGGTTGCAGTTTAGCTGATGAGGCATGGTAGCAGCCATATCACCCCTCTGATCCTCAGGTGCACCATTTGTTTCCATGCAGCCACATGTGTTATATTTAAAATGTGTGTGTTCATCCTTTATGTTTGAACCGCTCTGATATTTCGCACAGTCTTGACTGAGATGATGCAACACTGCAGATATTACATTTCCTGACAGCTTGTTGCAGCATAAAAAGACACGGGAAAGAATATAAAAACTTTTTTTTATGGTGTTCTAAAGAGGGGTGATGCCATCTTTCACCTCACAGTTTCACTTCACTGTTGGCATGTCGAAGTGTCCTTGAGCAAGGCACGGGTGAACATGTCCTCTACATTAATGTGTCACACTTTAGTTATAGCTATATTTTATCCTGACACGTCATTTGAGTTTTTTTTTTTTTATGTCCTGTCATCATGACAGATGAGCTTATCAACACCACTCCGCTTGTTGTCAATGTGTTGACACTTTAACGAGCACAATAATGGCAGGAACAGCATCCAATGCAAACTTCACACTTTGAGTAGATCCGACTTGATCACCTTGTTGCAAACTACGATATCAAAAGATCTCCAAGTTAAGTCTTCATATCATATCATAATAATGATACATTTTTGTCTGCACATAAAAGAGAAAATGATGTGATTTAATGAGGCCACGAGCAGAATTACAGTGTATTTGTTCCTGTGACTAAATCTATCAGATCCCTTATTATATTATGTGACAGCAGGCTGAAAATACTATCTTATTATTGCATTAATTATCTTAATTACCTCATTAGCAAAATCAGTCATCTTATAATGAGACTGTAAATTTAAGGGAGGGAATCTCTCTTTTCTCTCTCAAACACAGATAACACAGCTGTGTATCTTAGCTTTCATGTTTTTCATGTATGTTGCGACCAACCAAGTGTCTTAAACTAAAGATAAACCTCTAATATTACTACAGTATAATCATGTTTTTATATCATTTATGTTTTCGCTTGGCAGCTATATTAATGTTTCAACAATGAATATTTAAAAGTTATGAGAGATTTGACCTTTTATTTGAAAAAAAAATGTGAGGAACAAATGAGAATTTTAGCATTAGTGCTGCTTTTAAAAGCCCTCTCTCTAACTTAAAATGCATATGTGCTGTATAACCACATGATGGCGCTAAGCAGCAGCTGCTGGTTGTTGCGTTGTTGCGAGGCAGCATCCAGTGTAATGAGTCAACAGCAGAGGAGAAACTCAATATGCAAGCACCGCTGCAGTGGCCCTTATCCTCAGTCCCAGCTATTATTGCTCTGTACTGTCATGAGAAGGCTGACAACAGTTGCACACGTCCAAAGGTGCATGCACGCTCAAAAACACATCAACTAAACCTTCTCTATCAGGACAATGAGCTTTAAAAGAAAGTCACATTTCTGTGTGTCATTCTCAAGTGACCTCTAACTGTACATGTACGTGTTGTCCATCTGCTGTGGAGGGAATGATTGAGGATGACAGGCAAGAGGTACGGCGGCAGATTTAGTAACAGTTTGACAGGGTGTTCATGGTTGTGCCGCAGGAAGGCATAAAACTTTTAAATGTTAATGGCATCCTGGGATGATTTGAGGAAGTTGGATCAGGACCAGGTTGTATTTTACTGTTTGTGGTCTTGTTTTCTTCTTCTTCTTCTCAGAATTTCTAAATTAAACATGATTCTCCACAGTGCTCTGGACAATAGGGCCACGCAGACAATAATCTTTTACTATGATGTATGTACCCGCTTAATATTAAAGAACCCGTTCACTCAGAAATGAGTTGTTTTTCTTTGTGACTTCACCTGGATGTTTGACCTTCACCATGCAGAGTGATGGGCATGCAGCGTTTGACACTAGAAGACTGTTTTCACATCTCTCTGTCCTCACCTTAAATCTGAGTGCTCGTACAAGCAGGATTTGTGGCACCATGAGTAGTCCTCAAGCCAACTGTGGTTCAATAAGAAAGACATAAAAAATATCTTGGAAATATTTCAGCCAGTGAGAGAAAACCAAAGGTTTCAATTTTAAGAATGTTTAACAAGTGAATAGAATTTGGGGGGGGGGGGGGGGGGACAATATCAGACAAATAATTTCAAAAATGTATAAAGTCTTAGAACATGTTGATAAAAGAGTTTTAAATCATTATTATGAAATCCTTCTTAATCCCCAGGCGTCAGTTTAATTTACTACCCTCTTAAGTCATTAAGCACAAAAATGTCCACTTCCAAAAAACTGCTATTAAAAACTACAAATTAATATTTTTTCTGCTTTTTCTGCATAAATCAGCTTCAGCCAAAACTAACAAACATTCAATCATTTTGAGGATTTGAACACTTTAAATGCCATTTTGATTACTTGACGTCACTGTTGTTATTTATGAAAAAAACACAAACGATTAGTTATTTTCCCTTTTTTTCATAAATAACATCAAGTAGTAAAACAATTTCACAGTGTTCTATTGATCTATTAGAAAAATCAAAATTTGAATTCCAAAATTTGTCAAGAGAGAGACTTTGTTACAAAAAATTGTGCCATATGCACTAACAAAATGATGTCCAGATAAAGAGGAAAAATTTGCCCAAATGGACAAAAGTGTCCATAGCGACAGATGAGGGTTAAAATATATGTGCATTCAGCTTATTTTCCCATTTTTATCTGACTTCAGCTTCAGACAAATTTTTCAGACTCTAGTAGCAATAATCCTTTATGAAAAGTTCAAAAGTCCATTAGAGAAAACATTGTTTTTTAATTACTTTTTGATGCAGCAACATTTCTTAAGGGAGAAATATGCTGTTAAACTTATCAAAACCACACTTCAATGAATAGAGAGGGGTTTCTAAGACATCCTATAATTTTTTACAGACATCACTCTAAAACTTTGGCCAAATCTTTGTGTAAGACAGCAACTTTAAAAGCAACACTGCTATATAATAATCCTACCAAAACAAGGTGATTATTTAACACTTTCTTTGGCCATTGGTTCCCAGTTCCAGACATCACCGCTCTGTATAAAGGGGGGCCCCCACATTAACTAACAGCTCATTTGATTTATTTTTACAGATGAGCTCTCCTCCCTCTAATACCCTAATCAGCATTCATACCTTGCCGTGATGATTCGGGACAATGCTTTTTTATTGAGGAAGTGATCTCACCCTTGAGTGCCAGAATCAGCCTTTTTTACAGCCCATCTCCTCAGGGCCTCATCCATCACCAAGGTGTCTGGGCGACACGGCCGCTAGACACATACTAACTCATTTAAGGAGAGGGACATGTGGGGATATATCACTCAAGATCACTAACTCACTTACTGACGGCTGATGTGGTGAAACATCTCCAGCTTGTTCCAAATCCCTTGGTGCACTTCGTGAGTTTTAACCACAGGTAAATAAGGAGATTATTTAGCTTCTGCTGACAGATAAGGACTGATAAAGGACAAATGGGTTCCCTTGGATTTTAATTTGTCTTTCTATCTATTCATCCATCTTTATTCTTCAGGTTCAGCTGGTCTCATCTACTCTCCTTGTACAAAACAAGATCACATGCTTCATGTTACAGAACCAATTGTGACTGATTGCAGCTGAAAGCCGCACGTCTCTCTGCAGTTGATACTTCCTTTATCGACTGTAAACTCAATCAAAAACCATGTAATCCTACAAAATATCTGCTTGTTCCATCACCAGTCTAACAAAGGCAGAGCGTTGCTCATCAGGCCAATGATTTCCAATTACTTTTTCAAATGAGTAGTGTCAAACGTGGCTGTAAGAAATGTTGGTTTGTGTTGTTTTAACCCCTTATTTATGCCCACAAGGGATAATGATATGATAATAGTAAAACATGCACTGTAGCAGCAGCATAAGTAGAGAACAATCATAAAGTCAAAGAACTCACTCAGTAATATTACAACATTATCTAAACTCAGCTAACATTAGCCACCATAAGCTACTGATCATACCAGATCAAGGCTGTAGCAGCTTTGATGAAGGCCACAAGATGCCGCTGAAAGCCTTGGAGGAGATCTAGTAACCTTCAGTAAAGAAAGTTTTATTTCCAAGGTTGAGAATAAACCTTGAAACTCAATGTGTCGCCATGAATTAAAGCAACATTGTGGAACTTTTTTTACTATGAAATAACTGATTTTAGATCATTTTGATGGTACACTGACGTGTAATCAGGTGAATGATGTATCTGTTCCCGCTCTGCACCCATACGCCTGTTCTTGCACTCTGTACTTTATTCTCCGGGTATGATCACACTCTACAGCACTAATTCACACACCACCAATTATTTCACTGATTTTGGTGAAACTGGATCATATTTTATGGAGAAAATGTTTTCTGGTTTTGCCTCTGATGTCCGGCTGCTGTACATCAACTCTCTGTGATTTACAGCATTTTCTAATGGACAGTAAATGGATGCCAACTATAGCTTCCGTTAGCTAATGTTAGCTCAGTCTGTTAGCAAGGCTGCCCGAACTGTTCGCTCAGCCCGTCAATGGGTTTAGTGGTCCACATGTGTTTTAGACCACTGAGGAGGCCCGGGGTGTGCCAGAACTGGAGCTGAGCAAGCAGGCGATGTAACCCGGCTCAGCATAATAGACATAATTACAGAGGCAAAAAGACTGAAGGTGACATTGACAGAGGAAGAAAAGGAGAGAAAAGAAGAGTGACCGAGCAAGAAGCTGCCAGACAAGAGTAAATCTGGGACTGAATTTTAGTGGTTGGTGAGAGCTTGGTGAAATAAACTCCTGAAAGATCGACGCCAAGCTGGTCTTCTTGCTGTTAGACTAGTAAGTAATATTAGCTTGCTGCTATGTCAAGTGTTGTTGCACCTGCTAGATGTTTGGCTGTTAGCAAAGCTGTCAACTCGCTAGCTTTTGATCATAAATAATATAATCATAAATACACGTGTACATCTGTCAATATTTATGACAACGGTATGGCACTTTGAAACTGGGGGTGCTAAATTGCAAAAATACTTTGGACACAGTGTTGCTTTAACATGTAAGTAAACATTCATTTAAAGACTTTTAAACTTGTCTGTTGTGTACAAACTGTTAATAAATGCACTATAAGGATTTGGCCTTTAGCTCATATATTAAAAAATGTATCTACAACATTACAAGGTGCTTCAGAAGTTATAAATATATTCATAAAAATTAAACAAAATATGAGCTAAACAAAAAAAATATCCTTATATCAGCTTACAACTACATCATAGTGTTATAATGTGTTTATATACTGCTTATAAATGCTAAATACAGGGGGTCAGAGCGTTGCATTACCAAATTACTATTACTTTTGACCTAAAACTATAAAAACATGTTGAGAAGGAGTTTCTCAGGATGACTGTATAATGAAGCGATGAGTTGACTCTCTGTGCCTCCGTCCTCCTCCGGCATCTGAAGACCAGCACTCCCCAGAGCCGCTGCTAGACTTCATTACATTTTAGCTGTTAATTATAAATCTCCATCCAACTGGGCTCTGATGGCCTAAATGTGCCATAATGGGCCTTACTTGGAAATCACAGTCCATTGTCAGACTGTGCAGAATAGACTGTGCCCACTTACCAGCTATTAATGAATTTGTTTCAAAGCCTTTCTGTCTCTTTATTGAGAAAGACGACACTCAGATGATATGAGCGTTGCATTAAGGGGATGATCTTTATTGCCCAAGAATCCACCTGAGAATGAAATAGCACGGCACAGCTCATCCAAACAAAGCTTATTTGCATCTTTAAACATCTCTGTTGGCATAAGACATGACGTATATACAGCAAAACGTACAGTACATACATTTAAACTGGCATATTGCTGCCATCAGCTTGTCACAAAAATATGCACATTATAGTGTCACAGTACCTTGAGTAAAATAAGGAGCAAGACTTGGGCGTTTTTTATTCACTGTACTGAGATTCCTTCCGTATTTAATCCCTTCATTTAACATGTGCGGAAAAAGACAAATTTCAGATATAACTACTCTTCACACAAAACACACTAACAGATTGACAGAGCGCCATCACCAGTTTCCCCCAAACTTTATGGCTAAAAGGAAAAGTAGTGCACAAATTTCATCCTACACATAGACTTCTACCATAGAGAGGGCATCAGATGCCCCTCTATTCCAGATTATACAGTATGGCAGCCATTTTACATAGTTAAAGTTATATCTATGGGTCTACAACAACTCTACGACATTATGATCTTCAAGTACATACTCCAATTATAATCACTTGAATTTCATGATATGGTATACATAGGTATCAGTGCTGTAGCAGAGAAGCTAGTAAAAAATTATCTTACAGTGATATCATTTAAAAATCTTTTTAAAAAATTATCATCCACTGTAATTGCTTTAATCTACTCTTAATTAATGCCACATTAGTAAATAAAAAAACAGCCAACGAACAGAGACACTTTTAAATAAATATCACTTTGCTGTTGTACAGTCGTACCATGACATTAAGTACTCTTTCCCTGAAATGTTCTTCTAAAATCAGGAGGCCGGTTATTGTTTCATGAGACTCTGACCACTTAATTGCTTCCCTTTAATCGTCTATATATGAATGTAGTGGATAGATACGTTTGCGATACACAACACAGCAGGGATGCAGGTTTATCTGAATGTCTTACAGGCCACATTATATTATTGTGGACATATGCTGGTATTATTCAATAGTATGAGTCTTTACTCTTTGGCAAGACTTACCTCTTAGGACACATTAACTTTTTCTATACAAAAGGACAAAGAAAGTCAAATCATTTAAAGGCTTTCTAAATGCACTAGAATGCAGATTAACAGGCTTCAAAATGGATGAAATAATCCATAAGGATCTTCAAGTATCAGGTGGTCTTTTGACAAAAGAAGCTCTACTTTTGGCATGTAACTGTTAATATCTCTAGAAGGCGATTTCTTCTGCTTTTTCTGCTGTTTGTCCATCCGTCTTCAACACTTCATGAGTGTCGCAGACAGCAGAGATGGCAATGTCCTCGTCGTCAAAGACGCTAAATGCAAATTAAACTGCTTCTTTCACTTCCATTCAAACCTTTACTGGGAGTAGGAAGGGTGTTGCTCTAAAAGTGTTCCCGGCTGCTTGCCTATCGAACATACTTTCTGGCGATTGCAGATTCATAACTTTATTGTCAAAGCTGAAATGGACAAATACATAGTGTCAAACCACGGCATTACCCGTTATCCTTCACTTCCTGTCGTCCTAACCTGCTTCCGGGGGTCAGGACGATGGTAAATGGCTGTCTGTGTTCGGGTCAGGCTTTGGCCTCCAGCAGTTCGAGGAACAGTTTGTGCATAGGCACGCGGCCGTCCTGTTTGATGCTGCAGAAGTGCTGGACAGCACGAGCAGCTGTCTGACGGAGGAGAGGGAGGGTCATGATCAGTTTGCCGGCCCTCCGGGGATCCTCTGGGTGGTGGGTGACCTCGTAGTCCTGTAGGGCACCATGAAGGACGTCCTGGAGTCTCTGAACTGCTTCTGGGTCCTCGATTTGCATGGAGTCTATAAAGAGAGATGGAATTGAGTGGAGGTAAATACAAAATTACAACTAAGCTAGTGGCTCTGTGAGGCTAAAGTTAGACACAGTGGTGCTTTGACCTAACACACTAGCTTGGCAACATGCTTACAATGACAATGCTGATATATAGCAGGTATAACGTCTAGAGCCACACTGCTGGCATGTCTAGAAATTGTGCCAATCTCTGTAATATCTCTACCTGAGTTGGCGAGTGCGATAGCCTTGAGGACCACAAACTCCTCCTTCTCCAGCCCCATGGTTTTATACTTCTTCACCAGCTGCAGGATGGCGTTGTTAAGGTCAAGCAGCCCAGCCAGCTTCGACTGCTCCTCGTCCATGATGTAGTCCTCAGCGTACACCAGCTTGTCCTCCATGCCCAGCGAGCGGAACACCACCCGAAGAATCAAAATCTCCATCCAGCCGCTCTGCAGTAAACTCATCTGGTCAGCTAGAGAGAGGGAGGGGAAGCCTAGAAAGATGAGAGGATAAAAAATGACCCGTTACTTGGGATGCAGAAAAGAAAGACTTTAAAGGAACACTCGCGTAGGGACAAGTTTGACGTATAAAGGTCTCATCAAGGTTAGGTCAAGGGAGCTTTCTAAAGTCGGGAACGACAAAAAATTGACAGAAAACCTGCTGTATAAATTGAGGACATGCATGGTGAGAACTGTAGCATTCAGCTTTTTTGAAGACATAATAGGAAGCTACAGCCTGCAATAAATATGAAGCTGGAGCCAGCGCCTGGTTAGCTTAGCTTAGCATAAAGAGTGGAAACAAAGCAAAATGGCTAAAAAAAAACATAGTGTGTCTGGTTATTTGGTTTTGTTTTTTGCTGGATTTACCCTCAGTTACTGCTTTAGAGGTGCTGGTAGGCAAAATTTGTTACCTTTGGAGTTAAGGTTAGCCGTTTCCACCACTTCCAGATGCTAAGCTAGCAGTCTCTTTAATTGACAAAGCTGTATAGCCTTCCCCTCTTGCTTTAGTTGATGGCTATTTAGCTCAATGACAACTACATCAAGTTTAAACAGTGGTTGGCTGTCAACATGATAATAATAATTTGTATAATAATATCACCGATGATACAGATTAGAAGAGCACATTGCAAAGGGCATAACAAAGGACAGAGGGAGTGAATAGGTGGTGAATTTAATTACACTCTGTAGGACACACCCACTTTGATTGACAATTACACCCCACAGGAGCATGATTAAACCTGCTCACGTCCCACACATAAACCTGCATACACACGCTCACACACGCGTTTACTGTAATTAAATAGACAATTTTACAGAGCGAGGGGAGGAAGGGGAGGCGTTTGTATTTTTGACACCATCAGTGATTGTTATCAGGATCCATTGCTCTTTACAATCACCACGGGGACGTCAGTGGCGCCCCTTTCCCTACTATCGCTCCCTGATTGATTGGAAACGCTGTCTGTGCACAATTTCATTGGTCGATAGGGATCAGTATTCTGGCACTGGATCATCGATCAGGGACAGAGACCTGTGCGAGTGTGTGTGATGAAATCTCAGGCAATATATTGATAGATTTAAGGACAAATACAAGTTAAACCTTCAATAAAGAGACAAGGCCACGTTTCCAAGAGACGAATGATTTTCTTTTAAAGCAAAGGACACTGAGGGCAATACGGAGAGGGAAATTGTCCAGCCAGTGTTAGTTGTATCATATCAACAACAACACACCAGCCAGTCACACCACAGTCGCTTTCACACACACACATTTGACGGCCAACTTGCAGCACAGACTCAAAAAGGCCAAAAGCAAAGAGGACAGTTGGTCTTTAGCCAGCTCATCTGCCAGTCTGGCCCTCAGACTTCAGACCACATCACTGTCAATCTGCCTGATAAGAGTAGACAGAAAGGAGGGGGAGCAGCCAAGACAGTAGCCCCATCACGCTCACCTCCCCCTGGGCAAAGAACTCAGATGGCCCAGGCCACTTTGCCCAGGACCCTGGTTCTCCCAGCGATGGGGGCCGTGTGGCCTGCCACTCATCCAGACCTGATGTGACATGACCATTACGCTGCTAGGAGGGGGCAGTCTTTTTTATATCCATTCTCTCTTTATCTACCTTTCCTTCTTTTGTGTCCCGCTGGTTGAGCTTTCTCTTCTACATCCCCAACCGGTTCCTTGAATGATGCTTTTGTGCCTTCATTCTGTCTCTTTATCTGCCATTTTATTTCTCTCCCTCTCTTTCTGTTGTCTTTCTCTCTCAAACTGACACATTTCAACAACCAATCAGTAGCTATTATTTTTAGTTAATTTTTAGTATGGATAAATGTTATCTGAGCACAAAATAATGTTTCAAATTCAGTCTGAAAAGCAGCCAAAAAAAGGATTACAGAGGAACACTAATTTCAGCATTTGTTAAGGTGCAACCAGTTGTTTGGTGTTTAAAACTCACAATTATTAATTATTAAAATCTGTCCAATTAATTTTCTGTTAAGGAATAGTTTTAGGGAAAATGCTTATTTGCTTACTTATCGGCACTTGATGAGATGAGAAGATCGATACTACACTCATATCTGTATGTTGAATATGAAACTACTGCCAGCAGTTAGCTTAGCTTAGCATAAAGACTGGAAACAGGTGGAAACAGCTAGCCTGACTTTGCTCGAAGGTAGGAAAATCCACCTACAAACACGTCTAAAGCAATCCAGCATAAAAGAACAAAACAGAATTAAACAAACCAAACGACAAAATGGCAAATTACAGTTTGTTTTCACCTATTTCCAAATGTTTTCAGACTTCATGCCAGGCTAAGCTAACTATCTGCTCACTCCAGCATCACATTTATTACACAGATTTAAGAGTGGTATTGATCTTCTCAGCAAGAAATCAAATAAGCAGACTTCACAACATTTCAACTATTGTTTTAAACACATTTTAACTAACTGTTTATCTCTGGGTTGGTTTCACAAGTCAGGATGTGTCCTTAATATTTAAGAGAGAAACAAACGTCTGGTAAGTTTAGCCTTTTCAACTTTTCCATTTCATCAAAAAAAAAAAAAAAAAGTAATCAAATCATCCTGAAATGTTACTTAAGGGAGGAGTGTATCATGGCCCCATTAATTATCTGTTACATTACAAACTTTAGCTGACATTAATGAATTCTTTTTGAAATGGATGTGAACTGAAGCCTATTTATCTGCCTCACTTCGCCTGATGGAGCTGCATCTTTTGTTGCATTTCATTTTGTCTTTTGTGACATTTCAAAACTAAAAGTAGATTGTGCTTGACAGTTGGATGAAAACATGGCTCCCTGTCTCTCTCTCTCTCTCTCTCTCTCTCTCCCTCCCTCTCTCTCTCCCCTCAGGTTGGTATCTGCTCCGTGTACAGCCGCCTCTCACCGCTGCTCCGCTCTCCCAGCCAAACCCTCCACTGGCAAAGGGCTACAAATACACCCATCAGTCGGACTCCGTCTGTCTCGTGCGCTGACAGTAAAGAGCCGACAATGGAGAAGAGAGGCAGACATCATCAGCCCATGGGGGTGAGAAGAGGGGGGTGGGGGTGAGGAGGAGGAGGAGGAGGAGGAGGAGGAGGAGGAGGAGGAGAAGGTGATGCTATTCTTCCTTTTCTAGCAGAACAATGGAAATGCTGATGAGGGACACCAAACACCAACACACACTCACAAATGGTTGCTTAATGTCCACGGTGTACGTAGAAATACGAGGACAAATATAGTAGAGATACACACACACACACACACACACACACACACACACACACACACACACACACACACAGACACACCTGCTTTGTTTGTTTTGTAAGCATTTCAGAGACAAGACATCAACAAAAAACCCAGGTGTTTCCCTGGTGATGTTTTGGGTGTGGATAACCACGGGTGATAAAGCAGTGAGGGATTCAGTTAGAGGAAAAAAGATGATAAGAAAACAGGACAGGAGGAACTCAGAGAGACAATAGCGCCTCCAGCATACTGATCATTGCTGGAATTTGTAGCTGTACGAAGGTTTTCTGCATACTTGCAGTTAATTGTTTAATCCCTTACACCCTCTTAAGGTTGAAAAAAATGATCTTATACCACCCAAGTTGTCTCGTACTTTTCCCCACAATTCAGCTCGAAATATTTGCTTCTGGAAACTTTGGGATCTACACTGGAATTTAATAGTTTTTGGCACAGCATGACTTTGTAATGACTGACCCACTGCTGAACCACGTTTGTGCTTTCACGTGTAAAGGTTTCCAAGTATCAAAACGCAGACCGGCAAACCTCTATTGCCACCGCATACGATTACAGCCACCAACATAGCTGCATACCAGCGTTTTAATCCCACTAATCTGTCAGTATGCACTTCCGCTCTCCTTTCCACTCTCTCATCCAAAGACACGGACATGGACATGCCTTCTGCTGCGCCTGTGTCAGAGGAGACCAAAGTGTGTTCCAAGTGTTAGGAGGATTTCCGTAATTCAGAGGCGGCTACGGCCCAGGAAATGAATTAAAACTCCCAGGTGGCCACTGGTCATCTGGTTGATATATATTAGGAACAACTGGTCAGCAAGGGCATGACACGCGCACACACACACACATGGATGGAGAATGACTGACAGATAACACACAGCCCCTGCCAAATGCCCTCTCTCCTCTGGGCATCCAGTGAATGTCTTGGCAACCACAAGTCACAACAATCTCCTCCTCTGATCTGATTATAGACTTAATGTGAGCTAATGTGTGCGCTGGATTGTGTGAGCAAACAACTGACTGACTGACTAATTGAGTGAGACTGGAGGGGGGGGGTTTCTGTCTGGATCGTACCTGGGATATGTTTGGCCCAGCCGATGTTGACCACCAGCTCCCTGTCTGCCAGGTCACACAGCGTGGTCAGAGCTTTGATGTCGCTCTCAGGTACAGTCGGGTCTGGCATGGCGAAGATGCCTTCTGGCTCGGCCACAAGCAGCAGAGACACCACTTTGTTTTCCACCACACCGCCAACAGTGACTGAGAGAGATGGAGACAGTAAAATGAGATTTTTGTTATAAGAACTGCCTGATGGACATATGATTATATATCATATAGTTGATAGAGCCAAAAATCACATCAACAGCATTAGAAACAATCACAATCAGGTGTTTTAGGGTGTTTTTTGTCTTTATTTGACAGGACAGCGTGATAGAGGCGGGGAAAGACACGCAGCATAGGACCACAGGCCAGAGTCGAACCCTTGTCTCTGTGGCTAGGACTCAAACTTTTGTACCTGGGGTGCACACTCTACCAGTTGAGTCACCAGGGCTGAAAAATGCTTTTTTTTGTCACTTTCCACTGACAACAATCTATCTCTAAATGTAGTGATTTTAAATCACTAGCAATAACGTATTCTTTTGTGGGTTTAGACAATGGCTAGAAACCATTTGAAAAGTCCTTGGTTTTATGGGGTTATTTTTCTTAGTTTGAAGTTTTCAAGATGTGTGACTTTCACAGACATCAGTGAAGTTCATTACAGCCATTTAAAGCTCCAAAAACTACAGATGGAATAGCAGATGCTATAAAACTGATTGCAAAATGATTGAAAGCACAGCTTGCAGACAACAAGACAGGCAAAGTCACCCCTTATATAATTAAGGAATCCATTAACATAGACTATTTACTTCTCTTAATTAGTACAGTACAAGTTCATGACGCAGCACCACAGCTCCTGTAAGCTTTTATTTGTACACTTACATGTTCTTTTCTGAGGCAAGGCATTCTGTGGGTGCAGGTATGGGCTGTTCTCAGCGTCTATTCTCCTCTTGTACTTCTGTCTGCCGCCTCGTACCCGGTCCAGACGCACACCTACAGAAACATAAACACAGGACATTAATGATGCATTCGGCATAACAGTCACACTCTAAATATAGACGCCTGTTTGTCCTGATATCACAGGATGAAGTGCTAAATACTCACTCACACACACTGGGTGAACAAAAACTAAACTAAACGGTGATTGACACTTCAAATACTACTGAAAAAATGAACTTCTTGTTTGATTTAATGGCTAAAACAGACATCTAGATTGTGAGATTACAGAAATTATAATCATAGTAAAGCTAAAATTGTGTATTTATAATAGGAGAACTGTAATTCTTTATTTCATTAGCAGTGAGTTTTAATCCTGCTTGGATCTTCAGTGAGTGTGCAGTCATTACTTTCTTCATTAACACACAGTTCAAACAGGTAACCAGTTATCATAAGGAGGCTTCACAGCCCGGTGAATTATCAGGATGTTGCCCAATCATCTGCTCACATGTCCTAACGATCCCAAGGAGAGTGAACAGGACATGTCTAATGCCGGCACGCAGCAGCACGCATCCTGAAACACGATACCCAACGAGTTTTAGAGCAGCCGATGACAACTGCTCATCTTAACGAGCATTGTGGTAACCTTGTCACCATGCCGATAGGGATATAAGAGCGTGTGTAGGTGTGTGTGTGTGTGTGTGTGTGTGTGCGTTTGTGGATAAGAAAAAGCTGATTGGATGTGTGTTCATGGATGAGAAATACACTAGAGCACATTTCTAAAGAAAATGTGTATTGGTGTGAGATTGTGTGTGTGTGTGTGTGTGTGTGTGTGTGTGTGTGTGTGTGTGTGTGTGTGTGTGTGTGTGTGTGTGTGTGTGAGAGCGTGACTCAGGAAGCCTTTAGTATAGTGGTGTTGGGTTACCTGATCTACACAGTGTAAATGGCCACGGATAGATCTATAATGGCACTCGCCTCTGAAAGAGACACTCTTAGGGTATTATTTGCCCACTTGACACCTTGCGGTGACACTCCATCCCTTTGAGTCCGCTGCCTCCTGTTCTTATTCTTACTTATGTATATATTTATGGAAAGCATGCACGGACATCTGCATGAAGAGACACAATGTCTTCTTAATCAGGCATGTAAAATGTGTGGCAGGGTCATTTCAGTTAATGGAAATGTTCTTAGTTTTTGGCATCAGTGTTTGATAACGCTATTTTGTATCATTTTATAGTGACACTGTTATCATTGCAACAGTTTTATAGATTTTCTGCTTTAATATAAAGCAGAAAATGTTTATGTTTAGTGATGTGGTCTGATGTGAACACAAAATCATCTGAATAAATGTTATTTTATGGGATTTGTGTATTTGAGTTTTCCCTCTTTTGTTTGGTTTGAAGTTGGTGAGGATGAAGGTTAAAAGGTGATATCATGTATAATAATATATAAACACTTTTTCAAGAAAATACTTAAGATGTGATTTGTACTCTTTAAACTGGGGCTGAACGATAAACTAAATCAACTGAATTACAGACTGGCGACTGTGTTTCCAACCCTAATTTACTCCTATTAGAGTTTTCAGTAAATAAATATGTTTGTGACGGATGAAAGCTCCAGGAAAAAAGCTAATATGTGTTTTTGAAGTTTGGATTGTTTCGTCAAACTATTTCAAAGCCTGACACACAGTCATAAAAGTGTTACGGGTGAAATTATAACAACTACTACTGAGCTCAGATGTCAGCAGATCCATCTGTGTGACAACTGAGCAAATGAAGACATTATAAAAGGGTTGAGAGCCCTGGAAAAAGCTAGTAAGTTGACCTTTAGTTGGGATTGTTTTGTCAAAATGTATAATTATAGATCCAATAGATTGAATCCAATTTAATTTAACCTACAGGTACAACGGCAAATATTGAAATCAAACCCTCTTTCAACCAACCAGAGACGAAGTCCAGAATTTTTAAGGTGAGATGTGAGTTGGCAGTTTTGGGGTTAAGAGGATGAAGTAACAAGCTTGTTCACAAGAAGATGAGTGAGCTATTAAAGAAGAGATTGGTCGGGGTAAACTCACTGCCCCCTGACCCTCTGGTGATGTCATGAGGGGCAAATAGTAAGTGTGGATTATCCTGGGCACTTGGCAGGTGCCACTCCGAGGTGTGTGAGATGAGGGATGAGGGCGCTTAGATGTGTGCTGTCATCAGATTTAACAAAAACTGTTGGCAAACACTGGATTAAATGGTAGGACTTTGGTTTGTTCAATAGGAAAAGTGTGTTTTATACGGGTATATTTGTGTGTGTGTGTGTGTGTGTGTGTGTGTGTGTTTGTACTCAGATCTGACAGTTATTCAAACACACACATCTGAGCTAAGTGTAACTCTTCACAGTGGAATGTGCTGACAACCAAAAGGCCAGGAATAGCTTTGGTGGATAACAGACACACACACCTCCTCCCTGTTCGTCTGTACAGCCCATCAGAGTTCGATAAACACGGACTACTCAGACATTGATCTATTTTTTGCCGCTTTCATCACTCAGCCTTTCTTTTGAGGGTGTCTGGATCCTCACATGAGCTGGCTTTACAGGTTCCCAAAACGTACACACAAGTTCAGCGAGATCAGGAGCGTGGACATCCAGCCGCTGATCCGGACTGATCCATGTTCCTCCGCGATCCGGTGGCAGCGCTGCTTTCCACCTCCATCACTACTGCTGCCACCACCGGCATGTGTTCAGTATAAACAATCCCACGCTTCTCAGATATTGTGACATATGTACACATAGCCTCCCCCCAAACGCCAATGTGGCGTTACATTCCCTGCACACTGCTGCTGGTTAACGAATGAAAAAGGATTTGGAAAGTTGGCGGCGAAAAGCACACATAGTCCTGTTCTGTTCTGATGCTTTTCTCAGAATACAGATTAACACGCATGATTAACGCACCTGAGACCAAATAATTTCAGCCAGCAGGAAGTGGAGATGAGACGGCGAGGAAGAGACAAAGAAGGACAGGAAGGTACTTTATAGAGGTTCTGCTGCACCACTGACCATATTTCTTAAGGAACACGAGCCATTAAAACACAGGATCACACAATTACACCGGGTATCTTTTAAAATATTGCACACATTTTGCTAACATACATGTTTTTACTGCCCTTAGAAGCGACAGCAAGTGTAGAATTGAGCACTAAACAGGGCTTAATCAAATCCTGCCTGGGGTCTATATGTCTTTTAGCTGTGTATTTAATATGGCTCTGACTCTCCCCATTAAACCTCACAGCTCCTCTGTCTCAGCCTTTACTGCGGCCTCTCCGGGGAAGAGGGGCATTACGAGACACGGTGAAGCGCGTTACGAGGGCGCTTACGACGGGAGTTACGAGGGGCAGTTCGCATTTCATGGAGGTCCAGGAATCCCACAAGGCATCTGGAGGAATTTACGAGGGGGGAGGGAAAGCAAAGGGGGGTGGCGAGAGGAGGAGGAGGAGGAGGAGGAGGAGGACGGGATTGAGAGGCGGACTGGGATGCTGTTGATACCCTACCCTATTAAAAGCAGCTAATTTAGAAAAAGGGCAGACACACACACGCTCACTCACAAAAACACATAGAGGTATGGGCATAAATGTGACTGCGGACTGACGTGTGTTTAAACAAACTCATATACACAAACTGATACGCGTGTAAAGATGCCATAATTCTGTCCATCCATAACTCAAATAGACAAACACACACACAGCAGCAGCAGCAATAAAATGCTGGAGATGAGTAGGTGGTATTAAAGGATCATTCCAGTTTATTACAACTGGGATGTTGTTTTCATAGTTTTGGACACCATTTCTATCGGTTATGATAACATCATATTTATCGAAGTAATTGCTGAGATCGAGGAGCATGGCGACGTCGCTACAACAAAGTCTGACAGGGCAAGAAAACGACAGACAATGTGAACAATTTAGCCACTTGATTTGGAGGAAAACCAAACGTGAGTGCACACAAAAGGATGATAACAATCCCTTATTGCACAGGAAAATAATTTGGGCTTATATTTTTATAGTTTACTTTTTACTTCCAAATACATTAAGCTAATATGCAACACTGTACATTTTAGGCGAAAATTTGTTTCAACTTTAAGAACTTTGACCCGCAAATTCACACAGGTGATCGCTGGCAACACTTGAGGGAGCGGAGAGTTGGAGCTACAAAATGGAGGATGCTGTTGTAGCATGTTTTTATCTCCCCTGTTGTGATATAAACTGTTTCACATAAGAAACACAGGTTACAGACAATTATAAGTCAAGGAGACAAATTTTGAATAAACTGTGTCCTGTTAGTGAACGAGCTAACATGCTGCAAAACAAGAGGTAAG
This sequence comes from Sciaenops ocellatus, assembly GCA_033000465.1. NCBI lineage: Eukaryota > Metazoa > Chordata > Actinopteri > Sciaenidae > Sciaenops > Sciaenops ocellatus. Next base: position 11,472,796 of record CP136886.1, read on the forward strand.
CAAGTTTTTCTTTCCATCTTCCCTCTTCAATAATTGTTAAATGAATAAAAGGGTTAAATTAAAGGTCCAGTGTGTAGAATTTAGTTGCATCTAGTGGTGTAATTGCTGCATTGTAATCTCCTCACATCACCCTCGCCTTCCTAGTGTAAAAGGAGAAACAACATTTGAAAGGCTCTGTCAGTATTTAGTTTGTCTGTTCTGGGCTACTGTAGAAACACAGTGTTTCAACATGGCGGCCTCCATGGAAGAGGACCCGTTCCCACTGTAGATATAAAAGGCTAATTTTTAAGTAACAAAAATAAAAATATTTTTATTGTCAGGTGATTATACATGCATGAAAACATAGTTATGAATATTAATTTCTATGTCTGCCTTATTCTAAAAATAGAGGCCCCTGATCTTACACACTGGACCTTTAAATGCCAATTAAATGCGTCATCTTTACATTTACTATCCACAGTGCACCACACACACACACGCAAAGACACAAAGTTTTATCTCCTCTCCCCTCTTTATTATCATCTCTTGGCCCTACACAGAATGCAGCAAGTGGCCGGTACAGTAGGAGGTCGCTAATGTTTTCCTTTTTGAGTCACTTCTAAATCTGGACAACAATATGTCACCAGACAGGCACACAGTCGGACTAAAGGAGCACCTGACCGCTGTCACAGACTCTCTGTGTGGCATACATAAATGTCACGACTCTCAGCTCGTATTTTTGAGCATTACGTTTTGAACATAAAGTTTTGGACATTAGTAATTAGCTGCACAAAATCTCGGAATGTGAAAGCTCATTGCTAAAATTATTTGGTGTATTTTATATTCCAGGCTGACTTCGGTTGGTTACTTGCCGTCTTCTCATTAAATTCCCAACTTGCAAATATGTATCTCAAACTTTTTTCTTTTTTTTTTTTTAAAGTCTCTATGTTTTAATTTTAAGGTGCCCCTAGCAACGACTAGCTCCATTATCTCACTAGCTGCTGCAGTGTTACACACACACCTACACACAAACACTGGCAGATTTCCAGAAGCTATTTCAGAGGAGCGCTGGTGAAGCAAAGACTGACACAATTGAACAGTTAGTAGCCTTCTCCGCCCTCTCCATGCATTGTTCAGCCCTGTGTTTACTACACACACACACACACACACACACACACACACACACGCATCCATCACAGCTGGCACTAAGGGGCTGAAGTTTAACTGTCAAAAGTTTTAGGTTTCACTGGAGTCTGCAGAACCACAGTACATGCCATCACCAGTTTATCAGGTGAGACATTGAGAGAATCTCAGCTGGTAATCAGGGTATTGTTTCCAGGAATGCACAACAAAGAGACTGCAGCCAGACTTGTGTTAGCCGTCACTCTCAACGTGTTTTTTCTCCGTCTCAACTGTCTAAAAGATGAAATTTGAACTTCTGCCAAGTCAACAAACCGATCAATCCCTGAAAAGGCAACTCAAACAATGATCTGACCCAGGTCTTAAAGATTTTTTCGGTGTATAGCTGACCTTCTCTCAACATGCCCACAGACAGACACTTCACAAATCGACAGGCCTGGCAGGATTTCCTCCTTCTCTTGGTGATTTCACATTCATTGGACGCCGGGCAGCTGTATTCAATGTTACCTGGAGGAGGAGAGAGAAGAGAAGAGTGGGAGAGTTTTATTGAAATTGCACTTGATTGACTAAAATGTGTCACAGCTTCAGATCTTAAAGGGTCACTCCAGCGATTCAGTATTGTACTTTCATAAGATGGAGAACAGCTTTATAGACTTTAGACTTTTAGTTCCTGGTGTGGGTCATGCCCCCAAAACATACACTTCCCATAATGCATCTGGAATTAGACCATCCCTGCCTGGTCAGGGTTATTTTTCTCGCCCTTCATAGCTACAGTACGACATTAAATAACAGGCTGTGAAGTACTCCTCTGGACAAGTTAACCGAACCTCATGTATAAAATCAGTGGAGTGCACTTCTCTTGAGAATAAACATTAATTGTGGCTTAATCGCTCTCAAAAAAAAAAAAACATGCTCTCAACGCATAATTGGGAGTAATAGTCATGGCAGCCAAATGTGCACATTAAGCCCGATGGCGTTCGGCCAGTTGCAGTCGCTCTCAGCTGCCACCCTAGATCAGGAACAGGAAGTATCTGATGAGCCAGACATCAGATCTCCCCGTTTGATCTGACAGCCTCTCATCCTCTTTGCCCTTTGAACCCATTTACAGTGGCCAAACTTCTAGAGGCCTGAACACGACGCAGCCTGCCAGGTCCCCGACCGGCAGAGCGGAGGGCGATCCTTTTAAAACACCCGCACTGCATGCCGCTGGCTCTCGCCACTGGTGGCTTTCAGGGCTGAAGCGAGTGCGCACACATTCAGCACCCTATGTTATCTGAAGCTTTAAAGCCTAAACTCAAACATGTTGACTGTATACACCATGAGCTGTAAGTCTAACCTCATATCAGCTGTTTGCAAACAGGTCTTTATTTAAAAGCTTTCTGCAGTTTGAGAGGCAGGAGGCGGAAGCTGTGAGCTAACTGATGAGGGCTTATTTATACCTAAACAATCGCTCAGGGTACAACTGCATCTGCACCGTGTTGCTTGTAAAACAGGTTTATATGATGCAGGAAGACATTATCAGCCATGCACAATAAACTCTGTTACTAAGTATAAAACGGAGCATGTTCCTGGGCATAAATGTGTGTTTTGTGTGTGTGTCTCTCTCACCCTGGATGGTCCTCTTGAAAAAGGCCTTGCAGGCCTCACAGGAGGCCACACCATAGTGGTAGCCCGAGGCCACGTCACCGCACACCAGACACAGCCGCTTGGCCACTGTGCCCAGCATGAATTCGCACTTCACTGGGCTTTCTTCCTCCCCAAACCTCCTGGATAGAGATGAAGAGGAAGAGAGGAAGTGAAGGGGAGACGTTAAGAGGAATGTGCTTCTATTTAACACCTGAAGTGGGGTAAAATACACAAAATAAAAGACAGCATAACGCATACACCAACCTGTTTGTTCCGACATTGTTGGCCAACCCCGCTGTGTGACCATAGAGGCCTGGCGAGTCCAGCCCATTGCTGTGATTGTGGCCTTTGATCAGGGGCCCATAACTGGAGTTTGTGTCTGAGGAAGAGCTTCCAGGGCTGGGCTGAGCCGGGCTGACGTCGCCCTGAGAGCTGGGGCTGGGGCTGGAGGGTTCACGCTTTATAGTGGAGGGACAGGTGGGGTCCAAGCCCCTCACTGACATCCTGCCAAGATGTCTGGAAAAAAGAGGAGAGGGAGGGAAAAAAGAGGAGAAAATTGATTAAATTTGATTGTATACGCACCTTATTGTCATACATATTCATGACGGTGAGAGATTTGACTTTCAGCTCAGCTTTATGAGTCACCTTGGTATTGTTATTAATATTAATGACTGGTAATTGACCTTCAAGTCTGCGGGCTTTGATTAGTTTTATTAAGTCAGGCATCATTTACACAGATGGTAATCAAGTAATAAGAAGATACCATTAATATGTGGAGTCATATATGTATTTTCAAACCACATAATAACTACAAAGGCCTTTATTTTCTCATCAGTCTCCTGATGCTACCTCCCCACCTCCATCTCCACCCATCTTCATTCATGCATCCATCCATCCCAGTCCTATCTATACCCGCCGTTTGTGATTTCCCACATATGCAAAGCTGCTGTCCATTACACTGCTTTGTTTTTAAAGAGAGTGATTGCTTAAGCAAACCTAGGGAAATGACAAAACCAGCAATCATCAGCATCATCGTCGACATTATGTTCAATCCAAAACACGGTCGTCTTTCTCTCTCTATTGTCTCTTTGCGTCTCTCAGTTAGTTATCGTGATCCACTTGTCAAACACTCCGCAGCCTACGACAGCTAACAGGTTGTTACAACAGTTAACTAGCTTTTGTTTTTTTCACTGTTAGGAAATGTGTAGACATTAAAAGAAATCTATTCAATGAGACACTAACAAATGATTTGCAATGCAATAGCTAAGATAAAATGTCAGTGCTTGTTCATTTTTTGTGCATTGTGCCCAGAAAGCTGATCCAAAAACCACTAAAAAGAGAGCAATAAAGAATTGGTTCAAGAATACTTTGATCTTTCTGTCTTTCTCTTAATAATTATCTATCTATATATTTATATATATACACATGTATGTTTGTTGTATGTCTTGGCATTGCTAACATATTTTTAGAAGTACTTTACCTCCATTAAAACCACTTGAAATAAATCTTCTTCGAGGCCTGCATGTTAAAGTGTGTATCATTACTTTATTATTGGATTACAATGTGACCACAACAGACTCTCTGTCACCACGCCGAGGAGAAAAAAGCATCTGAGACCAGCTGAGGTGTACAGTAGGCTCACAGGCATGTGATCTGCACTCACACACACACACACATACTGAAACCACACACACACACACATACTCTCACATCGTGGCGTCAGGCGTTCATGTGTGGATGTAAAAATAAAAATCACAGACAGGCAACCACTTCTCTACATACACTTTAGATTCACGTGATGGGGAACATGTTCAAGCTCCCACACTTACAGACACATTTTAAAGCAAGTGTCTTCATAAACACCCCAGCACATACTTGCATGCAACTGTTTGTCGCCAGGCCAACTTTAAAAAGCCCTCTGCTGTCTCACTCTCTGTCCCACACCTCTACATACAGAAAATCAAAGACACACACACACACACACACGCACGCACACACACACACACACACACACACACACACACACACACACAGTAGCCACACAGTCGTACGTCTCACCTACTTTCATCTTAGCCTGACGAGGTGGATGTTAAAGCCAGACTGTTTCCTGTCATGCAAATCAGGGTTTTCTTAGCCACAAGTCATTTGGTAGGCAAAAAGACTGGCTGCTTTTAACCACCCCCAGAGTAAACCATGGGCATGCGCTATTGACCCTCTACAAACCTGCAAAGACAGACGCACAGATGCACAGTCAGAGACTGACAAATCCTAAGACAGTCAACAGTAGACGTCTCTATGAGACAACCAAGCAACTGTAGCGACACCACATCAGAGCATCTGCTGTCTTAAGTGGGGCTGGGTATCAAACCTAAACATTTGATACACAGTATCAAAATTGGTCAACTCCCAAAAGTTGGCATGGAACTTCATACTGATTTGACTTCATCAATTTTGAACCAAATTATAATTTATCCTATTTTAGACTGTAGTTCAGGTCAACTTCTTGTTCAACTGTTTGTAACATAAAACCTGTATCAGTTTGTTTTTGGTCACGTATACAGACCGTAACAATTGACATGTTTTCACCTCATAAAAGTGTTATGGCGACCATGCTAGCAAACATTTAAACCTCCAACAGACAGAGAGCAACATTAGCATTCATTTGGAGTCGTGTTCGGGTCACCTGACGAGTGCAAGTCCGATATTCGCTCTGCTTTTAGCTCTATTTTGGTCTCCACCACCTGCTGAAAGAAATATTTGGCTCTTTAGCTGCTAAATGCTGCGCTATGTCAACTAGTTAGCTGCTAATATTATTCTGTGGTTGGGAACAAAGTCAACTGGAGAGGTGAGAGTGAATTAAAAAAAAATAAAGTAGTGGGCGGTGAAATCAAAACAATTAGCTTAAGGATGCTAAAAAGCTCCATAGAGCTGGATAATAGTGCAGCTATAAACGATGCTAATAGGCTAATTAGTGCTAAAATTCAGGTATCTGTGCCAGTATTGAAACATTTCCAACAATATCCATCCAATAATCTTAAGCCACCAAATTTTACCTCAATTACCAATGAACTACCATTTTAACTCCGCCCCTCCTCCCTCACCTCTCCAATCCACTTTGAAGACCATAAAAACTGAACACTGAAGAGATTTCAGTCTCCTTTTAAAGTGACTCACTGGTTTACTTATTGGCTATCCATCACATGCGTCCATATTGCTGTGTCAAGTCTCTGACAGGTACAGAGTGAGATATTCTTTGTGCTCTCCCATTATAATGCATCACAGGGTGGATGAAGAGGAGGAGGAGGAGGAGGAGGAGGTTGTCTGCATTTTGCTTTCATAATGAAATGACATTAGAGTGGGGTGATCAGATGTGATGCAATATTCACTCTGACAGATTACTAATCTACAACTCCACATAAAAGCCCATCAAAAGACGGTTGCAGCTCCTACAGCGGCACGCAGCAGGGATAAATCAGAGTGTGTGTGTGTGTGTGTGTGTGTGTGTCAGCGGGTATTCAAAGTTATCATACCTTACCCCTTTTGTGTCCAAGTATCCAAAACAACCCTTATTGCACCTTGGCAACAAAAGCCAAAATGCAGCGTGAAACGACAAGGAGACACAAAAAAAAAAAAAAAAAAAGGAGAGGAGAAGAAGAAGACGACGAGAGGCGGGAGGAAATTACAAGAGAGGCAGACAGATAGAGGGAGTGTGAAAAGGCCAGGCAGGGACAGAAAGAAAGGGGCAGTCCTGTGGCTCATTAACCTGGGGGTGTTGAAAGAAAAGAGAGAAGGCAACACTCACTTTCAAATGAGCAGAGTCATAATGCAGACAATGACCCAACGGATGAAGGAAGGAGAGGGAGAGGGAGAAGAAAACAGGGAGGGAAGGAAACACAGAAAATAAGAGGGAACTGACCAAGAGGTAAAAAGAAAATAGAGTAAAGGCAAATCTTCAGGCTTTGGGGAAGTGAAAATAAAATGCAAAGCAACAAAGATTCTCTATGAAAACGCACCAAAAAAAGAGACCCCGTTAACTAACCTTTCAGTAATAACCCCAAACCTAAGGAGCAGTTATTTAGGTCAGAGGGTCTCACTAGTGTGTTTTACTGATGAGCCAGTAGGAGATGAGCAGGGATCAGTGGCACCCCCAGCCAGCCATAAGAGCCTTAGTCAGGCTTTGGACGAAGCTGTTAGCTGGGAGATGAGGTGCCTGTGGCTGGAGCTTGGACCCGCAGGCTCTGGAAACATGGATAGCGTGCCATACAGGGGATCATCCGCAGCCATCGCCACCTTTTCTCCCATTCTTTATCTGGCTGCTTCTGTCACGAGCAATCAGCCAACCTGTACTTCCACGTCTTTTTAGTCCTTGTCTGTCTGTCTGCCTGTCTCTGAATTCTCTTCTATGCTGGGGGAAAGTTAATTTCAATCCTAAAATGCTCGATGAGATGTGTTTTCAGAGACGGGTGATTATGCCACGGCTGATAAAAGGCACGGCGGTGATGATAATGAACACAATTTTTTTTTTTTTTTTTTTTTTTATGATTGCAGAAAAGAAAGGCAATCAAAAAGCAGTCTCGGGGTAATCAAACAGCTGCTTGGCACATCTTGTCACAGGCTTTCATATGCGTTTCGTTTTCGTGTTGGCGTGTCTGCCAGCCTCAGATGACCCCACACAGGGACTAGTTTCATCCAAACTGACACTCGCTCTCAACAAACAAACAAGGTGGACAATGACAACTGTAAGCAATGCAAACAAACCTCCACGCCGGGGAAATTTTCATTGAAACCTCCCCAAAGGACAGAAAGAAATATAGAGCTGAGGCGATTACTCAGTTAAATGAGTAGTAAGCAACAGAAATTATCATCAGTTGTTTGAGAATTTTCCGATTTTTATGTGTAATTTCAATCTGACTGTTGGTTAGACGAAACAAGATATTTTATAGACTTTACAATTTACTGATGAATCAAGGAAATCATCCGATGAATCGCTAATAAACTAATTGACAGGGTTATCAGCAGTGACTCTGCAGGCTTAAAACCGGACATTGATGGCAAATATTAAATAAAAAAGGAAGATAATCACAGATATTTAGGATAATTTGAAATGTTTATGTGCGTTCCTCTAAAAGAAAACAGAAACAATGAAAATGTAACGAGTGGATGAGCAAATATTGTAAAAGTTTTCTCGTGAATGTTCAGGAAACAGTGATGATGCTGAAGCACAGCACTCGTGTGATGAACCCTGATTCTCACACTCCACCTCTCTTTATATGCAAAGTCAAACTGACTCTCTAAACACATAACACATAATGACCTGTACAGCACAAATAGAGAAAAATAGTAAATATATGCAGACACTTATGAGTCATGAGACACAAACATAACGTCCCACAAATCAAATAAGGAAGGAAGGAGTCATTATTACTGTAACTTTCACGCACAATCTTCACACCGGTGTGACACATGCTCATTTTGAGAGTATACACTTTGAGTTTTTGCAGAGTGAAAGTACTTACTCTGTGTCAGAGTGGTAGGTGAAACACTCTGGGAGGTAGAGGTCGACTAAATCCATGTGCACTCTGCCACCATGCTCCGAAGAAGAGAAAAATGTTGTGTCAGGGACGTCTGTTCCTGTTTGCCTCTGCTTCTCTTTGTCTTTTTTCCTCTCTCTCTCTCTCTCCTCTACAGATTTTATAAACTAACTGCACCCTTCACTGCGCTGTTTGTCACTTTCTCTTTATTCTGCCTCCAAACTTTGTCTCCATCTACTGCCCTTGTGTCACACTCTCAGCTGCTCTCATTGTCCGTCTGTCTGTCTGTCTGTCTGTCTTCTTCCTATCACACACACTTCTCACCAACAGCCGCTGGCTGCCTTTGAAGTCCTGGCTGTTGTGACTGTAGCTGTAGCTGTGTGTGACATGGGTCTCCAAGCAAAGCTGGCCCTCATGAATACTCAGCCACACCATTTGAATGGCCTTCCCCCGGAACGCTGAGCTGGCAGCTGGTTGGCTGTCATCTGAGCCAATGAGAGGCCGACTCTCACTGGGGCAGGTGGATATAACAACAGAGGATGTTGGTATGTTTAACAGGTTTTAATTATTAGAAAGGACTTCATATGGAAATGTGGAAGGTGAATTCTCAATTAATAGAAGCAGATTTTTTTTTTATCATGGTGGTTGAGAAAAAGACAAATAATCTGTATTTATGTGCATGGATAAAAACTTTTAAACCTTTATTTTACGTTTCAACCTTAGTTGTACAATCTAAACCAATTATAATTAAAATTACATTAATCTAATGACCTATCCAGTGTTTTTTTTAGGGAAAAAGTAATCAGATCTAATGCTCAGTTGATTAATAGATGAATAAATCCACATAAAAATGTAGCTTTTATAATCAATTATATGCATTTTTTCAAGAAAAAAAAAAGCTAGTTTCAGCTTCTCAAATGTGAAAATAGGCTATTTTCCCTGTTTTACATCATTGGAAATTTAATATGTTTGGATTTTAGACTCTTAGTTTAAAATTGTGGTGCACATTTTTCAATATCATCTGACATTTCATAAGCTAAGTGATTCAGTAATTGATTAAAAGCATATTGAATATATGAATTAATTACTGACTGAAAATGAAAAATCTTTTGTTGTAGCATTACTCAGATCAAAAGTCAGACCAAATAATGTCAGACTGCTACATAGTATAACTCCATTTAAAGTCGAGGTTTAAAATAAAGTCATCATCTTCCCACGCAGATATGAATAAAGATACGGACGTCCACTCAAACGCACAGCGCACATATGTTTGTAGCCAAGCCTTAACTGACTTACTGCTACAGCTCTTTTATCTGTTTTAATCAGCTATGGCTGCGTGCCTAATGTGATGCTTTTCGCCTTTTGCTGACAACACACACGTGCACGCACAATGAGAAGAGCAGTAAGTAGCGCTTGGCACTTAAAAAAGGTAAACAGGTGCAACAAGATGGTGGACAGAAACGACACCGAACAAAATGTGCAAATTTAGTGAAAAAGCTTGCAGTTACCCTTTCCTGTGTCCAAATTGATATTTCTTTTGCTTTATGCACACTATTTTCACAATATCACAATAAAAACTGATTTAATTTGAATATAAGATATAAAATGCCTTCAATAATATGAGTAATAAAACAGTAATTCAGCTAATCAATCCACTAATGAATACCCATAATTTCTCCAGTGAGAGTGAGGTTACAGTAAGCAGCCCAGGGCTAGATTAGTCTTATCCAAGCTGTTGTCACTACGTCCTAATACACTTAAAAGACTGACACACACGTGAATCCGTGTCAACAAAAATCCCTCATTATGCAGACACAAAAACACACATTTGTGCACACAGAAAATAAGTGTGTTTGTCTGTGTGGAGACACACACACACAGATTCGAGCCTTGTTCAGAGGTCAAATCACGATGGCGCACCCTGAGGTCCCAGTATTTCAATCTCAGTGTGAATGTTTGTCACTGAGAACTGAATAAATTATATCGCAGTATAATTAAGTGAATAAACTTTCCTTTTCACATTGTTCCAGTTTCCAGACAGAAAAGCCAATAATATTGTAGCATCAATACAGGATGTCAAAGGGAGTTTGGTACTGGAATTTCTGCTCTTTTCCTGTCAGGCCTGTCTCTTCCTCTCTCGTCGACATGACGTTGTACTCGTGCTCGGAGCTGAACCTTTGCAGAAACCAATCTCCACAGGAATGAAATCACCTGCGCTAATCTGTTGCTCAGATAAAGGCCAGACAGCAGACTGCATGGAGTGGGCCTTATCTCATTATGCACCGCATGAAACAGCTCGCCAGCAGAAACGCACACCACATTAAAGCAGCCACGTACATAGACACGATACATGTGTAAACAAACATACCAGCGCAAACACACAGGACAGAGTGCATATAAAATCCCATAAAAGATAAAGAGAGTGTGATTTCTAATGGTAGATAATTTTATCTGAACTATAAAATACAAAAAGCCAGACACTGAGTGCTACTATCGTATCAAATCTCCTCAAGTTAATGTATCACATAAAACATTATCTACACTGAGAAATTATCTTTTATAAACCATTTAGGAAACTGAATGTTGACGTTAAGGCGAAGTGGCTCTTATCGCTCAGTGGCTTTTAGTTTGGCAGCTGCCATCAATGGATTCTTTATTTGCTCAAACAAAGCGGAGGAGTTTTTTTTTTTTTTTTTAAACATATCACACAGAAGTCAAGTGCAGGCTGGAATTAAGATTAATAATTTTATCAATGGTTGATATTTTCCTTGGCACCAGCTGAGTGGTCTTGAGACGCACCACAACAATAGTAAGGCACACTTGAGTCAAGCCAGAGTGGCGTCAAGTGAAGGGCAGAACGCTCCCAAGTGGTTTATTTTTTCTGATAATTTCCTTATTACTGTGTACCACTTAACAAAAGCTTGGTGTTTCACCCACATGCAGAGACTCTGATTCAAAGTTTGATGTAGCTTGAAGTAATATAAATAAAAGGGTTACAGACTGGAAAGACTTTGCACTTGTTGAACTTCACAGGCTCATTGAACAGTTATCATCAAACAGATTAAATTCAGATTAGAGTTGAAGAAAGATTATTTACACGTCAAATAAATTAGCACATTGTTAGCCATGCTAGTAGTGTGGCTCAGCCGTTTGGTCCAGACTGAAATATTTCAAGTTATTTCATGGATTGCTGTGAAACTTATTACAGATATTCATGGTGCCCAGAGGATGAATCTGACGTTACCACCATGAGGTAAACTGAGGTAAATTGTTCTCAAATGAAGAATTGCCATAACTAGTTGTTATAATTTGTGCTAATTACCAAATGTTGCTAACATACTAAACTAAGGTTGTTAAAATGACCTGCCTAACATCAGCATGTTAGCATTCTGATATTAGAATTTAGCTTAAATTACCACTCTCACAGAGATGCTAGCATGGCTGTAGACTTCCCAGAATCCAGAGTAAGCTTTTCAATTTGCTTGTTTTACCCAAAACGATCTAAAAATCTAACTGTATTCCATTTACAATTATATAAAGAAGAGAAAAACATGAAATCTGCACACCTCTCCCTGCAGTTAATAATATTTCTATTGGATAAGTGGCTTTAACAGTTCTATTATTGCTGTCGATAAAATGTCTGTCTCTTGACTAATCAATTAAGTATCTAATTGTAAAGGAGAGCTAGACCAATAAATCATTCATGCCAATATATAAGCCAGTGTTAGCTTACATCATATACACCGACCGGCCACTTCATTAGGTACACTTAAACAATCCAATGTGATCCAATACAACAACTGACATACATTTTCAGTTTTTGTTGACACTGTCAGAGAGGTATTAATTTAATTTATTATGTTTTTTTATTGAGGTTGTAGTTTGTAATACGGACCGCCTTATTTACATCAATGAGAGGGTCTTAATATTAGAAACCCTTTAAATATATAATGCTCTCCTGTACAACAATAGCGCCCGCTAAGACCTCAAAAATAAACATAAAGTAGAATTACTACCACTCAACAAAAAATGAAACATTATAAGTGTTCATGTTAGAGATGTTGTATTGGATCACATTGGACTGTTTAAGTGTACCCAATGAAGTATATGAGAAATTGCAGGACAGAAATGCAGATATGATTTGTTTTCAAATTAGCATTGGCCTCCAAATTCAACTATAAGTGGTGCTATAAAGACTTTTTAGAGTCATTGAAAGCTGCTGCTGGATGTCAAATATGTATGTAACAAAAATGTACACAAAAAGGCAGCTTGTACCGCTGAGATGAAATAAAAACCTGAGGGGCTTCTAAAAAAACAAAATCACGTCAGCTTCAAACAAACATAAATGACAAGTAAACTGAACAGAGGGGACGCTGACATGACGTAAACTCCAGACATAACAAGAAATGGAAACAAACGAAAGGCAGCAAATTAAATTGAACACGCGTGACTGCAGTCAAACATCAAAAAAATATTTTTACACTGCCGAGGCCGAACCCAAGACAGGAGCTCAATAGCTGCTCTGGAGGGACGCTGCCTGTAACAGAGCACCCAGCTGCCAGCTATTGACCCCGTACACCAGATGCATCCCATTTTCTCTGAAGAAAAGGAAAAGTACGAGCGAGGCAGACACCCTCGTACGTGTGTGTGTGTTCGCCCTTTTTCTCCTCATCCCTAAACTCACAGCCACCAAATCTCAGCCTCCGGGCACAGCTGTCAGATTGACTTCCAAAACTGGACAGTCACTGTGCAACTCCAACCCCCACCACACAAACACACACACACACACACACACACACATTAGTATCAGCCCACAGATCTAGTGAGTGTAATCTGCTTAGTTTATGCCTGACTCACAGTCATCCATCAATTACTGAGACAGAGGGAAAGACTATTGACACTGTGTGCAAACACTATTGTCTCGCTGCACAGACACAGTACCTCTCAGACACTTAAATGGTTTATAAAAGGAGGGGTGGGCAGAGGGGTGAGGAGAATAAGAGGAAGAACATGAGAGAAATGTGATCTAGAAATGGAAGAAAATAGCTTTGTTCTATATGCATGCCTTACAGTTTGGTGCCTTTAAATAGATGGATGGCAGGGAAATGATACATAAAATGATGGACTGACTGACAGATGAGCACTTGGAATAGGATCAGTTTCATTGTATTGATCTGTAGCGCACTGTACAGGGATCAGAGGTCACACACACGCACACACACATACGTCCGTGCCAGAAACCTTAGAAAGCCTCTGGGAGAAACTTAAAGCAACGTAACCATAGAAATGTCACTTAGAGCTGCTGGGACCTGCTGCTGCTATCCTCAGAGGGTTAATGGTCTTCAAATGGTTTTCACTTATCTGGAGATGTTACGGTCCCACTGGGGAGGAAGTGAGTCAGTGCTGGGAAACATATATGCACAGGAAGGCGTTCAGGCAGGCAGGGTTTCATTGGGACTGATTTTTCTGAATATTTAAGACTAACCGAAAGAAAAATGTGGAAATGCACGCTCTTATGACTGGTTTGCATACCATAATAACTCAGGGGCTGTATTGCCCCCTAGTGGGCAGATTTCTTTGACATTCACAGCAGCATCTTGCCTTGACCTGACCACAAGCTTGATAAGGACTGCTTATTTAAAAGGATTGTTCAGGACTCTAATGGAAGCCTAATGTGAGTGAAGTTTAAACAGTTTACCCTGATTATGGAGTGTGCTCACAGTCGAGTACATTTCATTGTTTCCTCATCCAGTCGTCTTGTTGTCTTCTGGCTGAAGCCCATCTGGAGGTTCTTAGGGCGATTATGTAACCAAGCCTCTCCTAACAGCGTAATGTGGATTACCACAGCATGGTCCCTTCATATTCTCAACAAGCAGTATTGGATTAACCGGCCAGCTTCTGGTCTCCAGCTCTGACTTTACGTCACATTAGTTCGCTCACGTCAGTTTCTCAGTGTGCTATCAGTTTGTCTACAGGTTTTCATGGTTCAGAGGAAGTTTGTGGTCCAAGTCCAACCAATGCTTGGTGACATGCTCTTCTCTGAACCATATTTTTCATATATGTTTGCACTTACGTATACATATAATGCATGTCTGACCCTCCTGTGAGAAGCATCTCTTCTCTTTTGGAAATTTTCCTTCCTATCCAAATGAAGGGGTCTAAGGATAGAGGATGTCATGTGTTGTGCAAATGTCAAATTTTTAAAGCTCTTTAAAGGATCAGTGTGAAGGATTTAATGGCATCTAGCAGCATAGTTGCTGATTGTAACCCCCTCACATGCCCCCTTCAATTCCAAGCATATAGGGAAAACTATGTTGTCCTAGGAACATGCAAATAACATTATAGACCCTAAAAGTAAAAGTGTGTTTGTCCAAGCACTTGTCCAATTTTCTGTAGATATAAAAGGTTCATTCTAAGGTAACAAAAACACAACGATTCTTATTTTCGGGTGATTACACACTGATAATAACATAGTTATGCATTTTATTCCATTTCTGATTCCATTTTGGAAATAGAGCCCCCCTAAATCTGACACACCGGACCTTTAATTTGTACTGTTGTACTATACTAAGTACAAATTTGAAGTACTTTATACTTCTTCACTACATTTCAGAGGGAAATGTTGTACTTTTCATTCCACTACTCATGTCTGGCAGCTGTAGCTGCTAATAACTTTGCATATTAAAATGTCACACACAAAATATTTAATGAGCTTATAAAATGAAATGTATTGTTAAACATTAAACCTTATTAAACTTTATTGGCCTGCAACACCTTACAGAAAGTTGTAAGAGTAGTTTGACACCTTTGTAATGTTTCAGATGCCTTTAGGTTGTTATTTGGTTATTATACAGAGATACCCCCCCAAACTTTTCAGATGATTTCATTTAAATATCTGTAACTGCACCAAAAAAGTCAAATTAGTCTGCAGCCATGCTAGCCAATCTGTGAGGCTGTACTTACAAGTAATGGTGCTTTTAACTAAATGCTAACATGCTCAAGTATGCTTACCATGTTCACTGTCTTAGTTTGGCATGTTAGCATGCTAACATTTGCTAATTAGCGCTAAACACAAAGTACAGCAGGGGCTGGGAAAGTCATCGGTTTTATAGGTATTTAGTGATAAACCAACATGTTGGACAAACAAACATTTTGAACTGATGATGGCGCTACAGGAAAAGTTTAGAAATAACCAAAAGTTGTTACAATCCATCCTCTGGGGAACACGAATGTCTGCACCAAATGTCAGGACAATTCATCCAGTAGTTGTTTAGATATTTCGACATTGTTATCTCTCTCACTACAAGCGTGGCTAAAAACAGCAAAATCAATAAAAAAGAATTCAGATTTATGTTGCAGCACAATTAGCCATCTCACAACCCTCAGATTTATCTTGTGACGCATTGGAGGCACCCGACAACTTTGAAACCACTGGACAAAACTACTGTATATAAAGTCACTGGGGTGATTATTCTGCAGACTGTGTACTTTTACTTTTGACAGGTTATTTTAAATCTGTATATTTAGTGTGAGATAAAACTTTTAAGATTTTAAATGCGGGCTTTTACATGTAATAGAGTATTTATTTAATGGAGTACTTCTTCCACCACTGATGATTTTTGATCTATATAAATAATTTAGTTCACAGATGTGGTTCATGCTTTTTCACAATAACCCCCTCTTTTAAACACACACACACACACACACACACACACACACAGACACACCTGGTTCCCAGACCTGTCGTAGGTGAGGAGCCGCCAGTGCGGGCCCAACACACACACACAGAATCCTGGGAGTCAGCACCACACAACTACTGCTGATGTCAGGAACTATTAGACACACTTTCACATAACCACACACACACACAAAAAAAAAAAAAAAAAAACAGTACGCAGTCTATCTCATCATATCACTTTTATCTCCACAGGTGGCAAATTTAGCCCTCTGGTCCACTGTCAGCATGTCTATATAAACAAATCAACACGGACATACACAAAGACTAAAAGAGCTCTCCTGTCATGTTAGTTTAAAAAAAGTCGAACACAGCTTTATGTATTCGCCTTCTGGCTTTTTTTTTTTCTTCTATCTACCCGCCCATCAAGATCCAGCCCTCAAACGTGGTCTAACGCGTTCTGTCAGCAGCTCCACAGGTGAGCCAGTCTCAGCTCACGACGCTGTCTCACACCACGGGGAGAGAGCTAACGCCAATACTCTCCTATCTTTCTTTAATTCCCCTCGCCTCCTTCCCTTCTTCTTTCTATAATCCTTCACACTGTGTTGCCATGCTTTCCTTCTGTCTACGACTCCCTCCTGTCCTTTCTCATCTGATCACGCAGATGCACCCAAGGGGCACTGCTGGGACTTACTTGCTTTCGGGCAAAATGTGACACCGGGCCCGTTCCCTTATAGCTCTAACCCAGCATCCCTTTAACTCTACCCTTACACCACCCTTCTTCAGGCTTTTTAGGGTCCTCTTCTTGTAACCCCCACCACCTCCCGGTCATCCCTTGCAGCCAGTTGGCCCCCGTTCAGCACAATCCACTGATTCCTGGCCACGCCAAGGTACACCAGTCAAAATGTAATTTTCTGCAAGATTACACATGATAATGACTCGCTTTGGAGGGTCGCCATAAATGATGACTTCCAATTATAGATGCATAACTATCGATCTGTCAACAGAAGCAGTGGGGAAGAAGAGAAAAAGAGAGAGACGGGACGGAGCTGTAAAGATGTACAGTAATGTTATGTTTCCTGACATCTTTCTTGATGCCCCACACACACACACACACACACAAAGACACAGTGCACGCTGCCGCAGACAAACTGAACAGACAAGCTGAACTGCTTACAAAGTCCTACATAGGCTGAAAAGCAAGTATTGATGGGAGCCAATAAAAAGCTTGAGAGATGAGTTCACCTGGGAGCAGAGTAGACCTTCACCTGCTCTCACACACACACATATTAAACACACACACCTTTGTTTCCATTCAAACACCACACTGGACTGTTTCTAAGCAGACAAGGGACAAAAACACATTTGCTGCAATTAAAAGAAGCCTTCGTCTACTTCTTCTCTTTTGCTCGTCTTATCGCCTTCACTCCGTACTCACTGTCAGGTTCATCCACTGGCTGGACGGCTGGTCCTCCGCTCTACAGCTGCAGTCAGTCAGTCAGTCAGTCTCAAGGACAAACACTCCAGCTCTCCTCGCCTCCGGTCCTGTAGCTCAGCGATGCAGCAGCACACACACACACACACATAAATACATAAACACACACACATTCCCCCTTCTCCTCCTTTCTCTCCTCTCTGATCCAGTGCTGAGTTTACCTACCTACCTGCCTAGCTTGCTCGCAGGGGGAGTCCTGAGAGAGTGTGTCAGACAGAAAGTGTGTCTATGAGAAGGGGTGGGGGTGAGGAGGAGGGGGGGCAGGCTATGGGAGGAGGAGGAGGAGATGGTGGTGGTGGTGATGGTGGGGGGGGGTGCACATCCAGCGTACCCTTATATGCAGAGGGAGGTGGTGAGTAGAAGGGAGGGTAGAGGACACACAGCGCTCCTGTATTCCCATAGATACAGAGGAGGGATTTCTATTGCAGCCTTGCGAAGAGAGAGGAGAGGGAGAGAAAAGAGGGAGGGAGGGAGACAGAGAGGGAGAGAGAGAGGGAGAGAGCGCATCATATTTCAGCGATGTTGAGTCAGCATGTGAATGCGATGCATGTGTTGATAGAGTTGGAACTATTTAGAGGGCATGTTCTTATGGGAAGTTATGGATTAAAGCTCTGTGCGAGTGATGTCTAAGAAACATCAACACCACTGCTTTGTATTTAATCAGTGGATGTCATGACTCGGGTGAGAGGCTCGAATGTTGATGCACAGTCACGGATCACCTTCGTTCACACTGGGCTTAAAACATAGTTCAACAGGTTTGATTTTACAGTCGTATTTCAGTTTGACAAGTGGCTGCAAACTCATTTCAAACAATGACAAAGGTGTCTGTTGGCAGCTGTATTTAGCTGACGTGGATAAAAACTTTCGCCTGCCCAAAATATTGAAATGGACAATATAATTTGCTGATTTTAGCATTTACAGTTAGCATTTCTTCAGCAGTTACAAGCATACATGGTGTAAATGTTGGCCAGTAAGGACAGGAATGCCAAATATATTCAGAATTTAAAGTAATTAATTATACATTTTTAAAAAAATGTTTGTTTAATCTGTTCAAAAGCCTAAATGTAAAAATGTCAAGTTGTGGTTTTATGGAGGGTTATTTGGCAGACTATTTCTCGTCATCACTTCACGGTTGCCAAACAACCAGCGCAGACTCCAAGACGAGAGTCTTGAAAAAACAGCCCCATCGCAAAACTCATAAAAATCACAATTTTGCCATTTTTACACTTCAGTTTCTTTCCATCCATCGATCCATTTTCTGTAGAGAGGCTGGATACGCCCTGTCAGCGTATCACAGGGCTACACGTCTGTTTTTGTACAAATTAAATAAAGATACGTGTTAATTAATGAACTTTCAAAGGTGTTGGTAGGTGGATTTTGTTACATTTTGTTGACATCAGGCTAGCTGTTCCAGACTTTATGCTAAGCTGGCTATAGCTTCATATTTACCATACAGATATGACAGTGCTACCCTGTTCTCAGCCCGAAAGAGAATGAGAGCATTTTCCAAAATTGATAACCATTCCTTTGAAGGGTGATCATCAAAATATGTGCGTATTAAAGAAATATTGGCCAATATATAGATATTGAATGCTTTTAACTCTCAAATTCTCACATTAAAGTCCCTTTGTGTAACTTTTCTACCGTAGAATAACAGATTTTAAATCATTATGATGCTACATTGACGTGTAATCAGGTGAATGATGTCTCTGTCATTCCCACTCTGCACCATCAATATTTAAGACACTAATTGGGGCTGTTAAATCACAAAAATACCAATTTCTATGCAATGTCGCTTTAATATTGGCTTCAAAACTCCAGCATCAATCAGGCTCGAGTCAAAATGAAGTACAAAATAAGCCTTTGGTTTAAACCACCTGATGAACCAGAAGGGGTGTGATACAATAACTACCACATAGTTTAGGCAGTCTCTGAGTTTAATATTTGTTTCTGTCACTGACAGCTCATCTCACACTTCTCTGAACAGGCCTTGTGGGGTAAAAGACCATACATCTGGTGCTCAACGGTTACAACAATGGAGTCGAGGAAACAAATATTGTTACAGTACAACTTCCTGCACGTTTTGAAAATAATAATTTCTATTTTTTTTTTTTTTCCTCGCCAAGACCTTTATCTCTTTACCTGCACCTAAAATAATTTCACGTCTGTATTCAGGACAATCTACAGTTGCAGGTAAGCTACATTACCTGATTAACCTAAATTAACACAAGAAAAACAATTAATGACAAGGGGTCTAAAACTAACTTTAAAAAAGAAATTAAACTTACTGTTTCTTTAAATCTTGGTTATGTAGTTAAAGGGCCTGCACAGTCAAACAGGTGTTTTCACTTCTGTTTGATAAGAAAAGCTCTAATCAGGCTGATTAAGTGAAAACACCTGTGAACAGAGGCGACGTGAGACCTTTATGTGTGTTATACCAGCAACATTCCTTCATTTTTCTGTTCTGAAAACATTGAAATGAGCTATTCATTTCCAAACTTGTGTGGAAACACTGAAATTCTTATGACAATCGTGTAACCATTTTGTCGTGTACCGTCACTGAGCGTGGCTAAATACTGCAGTCTACAGTACAGACATCTGTCAGGATAAAACACCTCAACACACTGAGTGAAACAGGTCAGGCGAGACTTTCACTTGTCCGACTGACGTGTGTTTTCTTAGTAAACATTCAGCTGCACATGCATACATAGTGGTGCTAAATGAAGGGAAAATTGTGGTTTTGATTTTTATCCTTTTTGTTTGTTTGTTTTTGTATAGATAAACATTCTGATGACATGACTTCTTCCATTAAAACAACAATAAAACGGATGACAAAGACATCCAGATATTCCAACACACATCCCGAACAGTATAACAGAACTTCATTCTAATAAAAAATAAAAGTAAAATGACTTTTGAGGTATGGCCGACTAATACAGTCTTTGTTTCCACAATTCTTGTGCAATGTCAGACAAAAACGTGTGTGATTATTACACTAACCAGAACCGCTGACTGAAAAAAACAAAACAAAAAAACAAAATCACCGTTATCATTTCCGTACTCGTCATGGTCAAAATTACCCCAGTTTTCTTGTCATCTGAGGTAACAGGGCTGAGGCAGCATGCCAGCTTAACACACTAACAATGAGGCATCAGTGTCATTTATTGTCTCCAACATGGAGGACACATTTGTTTCTCTAGGTCAGTTTCAGTCACTTTCACGTGTCGTTCTCTCTGTTTGTGGGAACAGTCTGCTTGGATATCCCAGGCTTCGTGAAGTTTCCCCAATATGGGAAAGTTTCTCTTTCATCACAGAGTCTTGTTGTAAGGACGAGCTTCATTCCTTCCCTTCTCATGACTCACATTCCTGAATTATTCTGGACCTTTTTTTTTTTTTTTTTTTTTTAAATTGTTCATCATCACTGAGCAGCGCCACACTCCTTGTAGCTCTTGTGGGCATCTTGTCTGAGCCTGCTTCAGGTTCCAGCATCCAGAAATCAGGCGTTCAGTTGAAACCTAGACCTGTGCCTTTGGGTCTCTGCGTGGCTCGGATAGGCTCGGTCATGCCCCTACCCTCTGGACCCAGGCCCATCCCCGGGCTCCAGCCCATGCTCTGCAACATGCGGCTCCCCATGTTGGTGTCAGGGATGGGAGGTGCGTTCTCCCCGACCAATCCTGAAAGGAGAGGACACGGATTGAAAAAAAAAAAAAACAAAAAAAAAAACAAAAAAAAAAAAAAACCCCTTTATAATGTGTACAGAGACAAATATGATAAGAACAACAAAATTCATCTGAGCTCAGAGCTCATCTACCAGGGTGGACTCATTCAGCTGTGTATTTGTTCCTTTGTCTTTTCTTTTTTGTGAAAATATACATATGAAAAATGTCTTCAATAAAAATATCTTTAAAAAAATAATAATAAAATTTCAAGCAAACACTTTTTTGTTGGTTCCAGCTGCTCAAATGTAAGAATTTGCTGATTTCATTGTTTCATTGTAAATGGGGGTATATGTATATAATTTATTATTGTGTCTTTGGTGAACCACTGTCCTGTTTTGTTGGCTATGTATTGTATTTAGGTTGATTGCAGCTGTGTGTCGCTATTACCCAAGACAAGATTTCTTATCTTAAATGTTTTATATAAAATGACCACATGGAAAAGCAGATTTCTTATTACATTTTACACTTCCACAAGTCTTTGCAGATCTTTGTGATTATTTCCTATATGATGATGAAAAACCTCTTTTAATTTCTGGGGTTTGTTTTTGAGCACTCGATGGTACTTTTGTGGCGGTCATCCATAGACAGTCTGTACTGTTAAGAATAATTCTTGTGTAGTTAGTAAAAGAGGTTAGTGGTGAGTTTGTTCTGTGGACAAATCTGTGACAAAATTTGCATAATAATGTTATGGTTTTCTGGTCTGTGTCAGATTTTTCATACCCAAACCCCAACCATGGGACAGAAGAAACCCTGTGTAGTAGAGTCCTGTTCAGAATTACCCCGTTGTGGGTCACGCTCACTCTCCTCCATGTTTGTTTGTGTATTTATATTTTCCGCCTCCAGCCTGTATCCATAACCCTGTGTGAAAAGCGTCCTCTAAATGATGGAAAATATTGCCATAAAGAGTGTGATTTATGGCACAACAAAATGAAAGAAAGAGCATTATATAAAACTATTATATAAAACTAGACATTTTCTATCATCACATTGCAAAGCCCTAGTCGGAACTTATGATGTTAATGTTTTCAGTGTTAAGAGATTAATCGATACAATAGATAGATATTCTTGCCTAAATATAAGCGCCTGTAAACGAAAAATTGTTATGGCACATGTAACTTTTTAATCCCGTCTTTATTTGTATGAAGCACAGGGCAAAGCCACCCGCTCGCTTACACACGTCTGCTGAGTCCCAAGTGGGTTCAAGCCAAATTGTCAGGATGTGAATCTGGCAGGCACCTCACCTCCTCCCTGCTGTGAGGTCGGCACCTGCTGTTGCTGAACAGCGCACCGTGTCTGGAGCAGGTATCAAATGTGCCTGATATTTGCAACGCATCGCTGATTGTGTCACTTTGGTTAATAAAAATTCAGAAATCCATAATACATTAAATTTGCCTGTTAGCAGAATTCACTGAGAGTTTAGTTCAGCTTTTATTTATTTATTTTCAACCAGTGATACTTATCTTTTGTGTGTTGGGTCGGAGGATAAATAGAGAAAGGGAGCACCTGCTTACAAGACAATTCTGGCGTCAAGGAGTAAACAATGATGAAAAATGGGACATGGCTTCAGACTAAATACATTATAATGAGTTTGACCGCCTTTGCTACATCACCCAAAAGCATCAACTGGCCCAGGGGTGAGGAGAGTGGTTTGGAGGAGGAGGGGGGTGTACACAAGTGTTACTGGCTAAGAGCTAATCCAGTATCTCTGCTCTGACAGCACGACAAGCCAGCTGACTCTTGTCCAACAAAGCTTAGGAGGAAAGGGGGTTAAAAGCTAAAGTGGGGTTTAACAACGAGAGAGGAGGAGAGGGGGAGAGCACTATGAACGATGAGGAACTCCCCTCCCTCGATTAAATTCTTTTAAAAATGTGCAGTGAAATTCTCAATTTTCATCCCAGTCCCTCGTGTTTACATCAGTTTATGTGCCAGACAGAAGGCAATGAGGAAAGCAGGGTGGTGAACATACTGAGCTCGACCAAGAGGGGGAGGAAAAGAAGTGAGAAAGTGAGAGCCAAAAATACAGTAAACGGGCCAGTTGGTAAAAAGTGCCAGATGGCGTGTGAGGTGTAGCTAGGTGTGCATCCAATACCTGAGGGGGCGGTTGATCCGAGGGGGGCTGCTTTTCGCCTCCGCTTGACATCCCCTGTACATAGAGAGCCGAGGTGCCCGCTGGTCTGTCTGCAAAACCAGCCGAGCACGACAAAAATATGGCAGCGTTAGTTTGACTTCAAACAACACTGCAGAAATTCTTATTCATTTGAAAAAATACCATTAAACATTGTGAAACCAATGCAGCAGGGACAAAAGGAGGTAGGAAATGAATCCGAGCTCTGGTCGTAAATCACGGATGTTTTAAGTTAAACTATTCTCACCTGCTGGCTGTTTTTACCGAGCAGCTCCTCCGATGCCCTCTGTCTGACCGTGGGTCCCAATGCAACTGAAGAGGGAAAGAAAAAGAAAAACAAAAGTTAATGTTCACACAGTTGGCAAGTAATCCATGCATTAACACAACACAAGTGTGTTTAACACCAACCACGACGGGTCTTTGTAATAAATCAAAATCTGCTTTTAATCCAGTTGAAAGGGAACAAAATTAAGTAAACAAAACGTGGCTCACCTGTCCGTGTTCTCTCCTCGAGCCCGAGCTAAACCAAGGTCTGTTGGAGATATAACAGTGTCATTCAGGCCCTCAAATTCCCATCAAGGCAGCGTTCCAGAGACAGAAAGCAAACTGCTATTCATCATCATTTCTCTCCAAAAGTAAAATTGTTGACCCTTGTTCACCAAAGAAACTTTTACAGAAAGCCAAGAACCTTTTTAGACTTTAATGTGGAAACATTACTTGCACTTGGACTGCAGGGACTTACTCCATGTAAAGTAAGAATAAATATGTGTTCTGAGTTTGTCAGACCAAAGAAGAAAGTGTTATTAACCACCCAGCCAAATTTGAATGGTTAAAAATATCGACAAGTTTATGAAATTAGGTGTCAAAATCAGGTAAAAATGAGCAGTATTCTCAGCTCCAGGACTGTGGGGGCGTGTCCGCTGAATGTGCTGAAGCCACGCCCACCTGTGGGAGCGGTCAAGCAGCCACTTTGAAGCGACTGAAACGTGTCAGATGAGTTCAGAAAGTGACATGACTAACGTTGAAACACTCTGAGCGAGATGAATTCATCTCTGTCTCTCTGCTAGGGGGTGCAGGGGTATGCTCAGGGTGGCCTCAGCGTGTCATCGAGCCACCCTTTAAGGACCGCCCACAAAATCCTGGACTGAAAACTGGTGAAAAACTGTTTTAACCTCTAACTCCACATTTCAGTAATATAACGTTCAAAGTCTTCTCACATGCTTTCAGCAACTATTTTCCAACATATTTAATGTATTTTGAAAGAAATCTCAGAATTGCCTTTACACATTTTATTGTGTTTTTGTTTCTATCTGTGCCGTCTGTAAACCAAATTTGTGTCCTAAACAATTAAATCTGAACTGATTTAACATGAAAGCTGTGCTCGCATTTTATGACCACTGTTTGTGCCGCACCTTGCTTCCATGAAGCATAATTAATGTGTAATCATTAGAGCAGATTAACAAGAACAGCCAGAATTAAGAGCAGTTTGAGAAAAGATGGGGACTCACTCATGGGAGTCCTGGCTTTGTCTGCCCAATCTGTCATTGAAGCCTTGACTCGAGCTGCCCTGCAGCCCCGCCTCAGACGCCTGCTGGTTTCCATGGAGACGACTGAGCCTGGCCTGGAACCCTGACAGACACATCGCGGGTTTGTCAGCAATAAATGGTTATTGAAATGAGCGGATTATTTTTATCATTTTGACATTTAAGTGCAGCAGAGAGTGGCAACAGAGTCCAGTGTGTCTCACCAATAAAGATGGGACGTCCTTTAAGACCTTACAAGGTGGAAACCACAAATGATAGACTGTATTCTGTGAGGCACTGTGTACAAATTGATCAGATATGTATTCTTTTCATGTATAATTTATTTTTTCTATGTAGTACTGCTTGCTAAAGCCACTGGTATGAGTTATTATTCCCTATATTTACTATACAACGACACCCTGCTGGCATATAACCCAACATTGTCTCCTGTTCGTGTGAAGTGTTTGCCTCCTACTGGTCAACAGCGAGACTGCAACAACATTGTGAAATGTTTGAGACCACGAGGTTATTTCCATTGGCCCCCCACCCTTATGATCATATCATAAAATCTAACTATACACACTCCTATTGTTTTATCGACATTTAATATTAAAATCTGTTACGGACATTTATTGTGTCTGACTTTCTGTTTCCAGCCTACCTCTCTGAGCTCCAGGACTCATGAGGGGGAAGGACCCAGTGAGGATGCTGTTGAAGACAGGGTCGGCTAGGTCCAGCTCCTCTGACCCCGTCTCTCTCTCCCACCAGGGAACCACTCCTGCTATCCCGCACGCGCCTCCAGGACCTGAACCAGAGCCCGGCTCACCCTCATAGAACCAGTCGCTCTGCTCATCATCACCTGAGAGAAAAAGAGATGGGACAGAGGCAGAAAATGTGACTAGAGGATCATGAGCATTACAACGGATTGAGTAATTCCACAGTTTCCTATGCTTGCAGCACTGGAAGTGCAACACTGTTTCTCTTAACAGGAGCTGTTTATAACACTGTAGTGTCCACACACAAATAAAAAAGAAGCTCTACTGTGGATCCACCTGTATAAAAAAATAAATAACATAACATCACATAAAAAGATCGCTCACACAAGTGTTGGTTCATCTGAAGCGTACATATAGGCATTTAAGAACAAAACTAATGTAGCCGCACCAAAGACATAACGATCATTACTGTACATTAAGGTGCAAAAATGAGACACCATCAGCTATTAATGTTTGTAATTAGGTCACAAACATTTGATAGCTGCCATTGTTTTAGTGACACTTATTAATGTCAATCCCCTGTCCCTGTTCTCTTACCGACATATACCAACAGCGTACACTTGTTTTGAGCACGATCAATAACTGTAAACACGTACCTTGCCTCCCCTCGTCGTTGGTGTAGAGGCCTCCATCGCTGCTGTTACTGACACTGCTGGTCTCACTGACAAAGACAGAGTAGAGGATGAAAGTTTAGAATACAGATTAAAAACAGTTTTCAAGCAAGAAAATGGTCAATAAGAAGTCAACTAGAAGAAAATCGAGCTAGCTCACACACACTGTGGGGTGTTCAGTTTTTAATACTAATATTTTTAATATATTAGTGCCACTATCTGAGTTTGCCTATTAACAACAGAAGACAATGTTTTCAAATATTAGCCATAAAGTGAACATATGATGATAAAACTGACCAAAAGTTCTGCTATTTTTTTGTTTTTTGTCTGTTTTTCACACATTTCTGTCAAAACAACAAAAGGTATTGATGTTCGATGTTTGATACCGAGTCCTACACAGAACAGAACAGACTCTCTTACCTACAGTGTCGCACACACTCATAAATATATCACACAGAAGAAGAGACAGAGGAGTTGCAACTTCTGGAAACACAGGGCACGAAATAAATAAGTCAAAACACTAACCACCTGTCACTCATGTCCTCATCTGAGCCCTTCTGCTCCTCCAACTCCATCTTGTCTTTGGACCCTTCTGTTGGAGAAGAGATGGGGTCCTCACTCTCCACCACCACCCCTTCATCTGCAGCCTCCATTCCCAGCCTGTGGGTGGCCAGTTTCCTCTTCTTCACCCTGTTCTTCCCTCCTCCTCCTCCTCCTCCTCCTCCTCCTGGCCCTACCAGTCCACAGAGCTCCATGGCACTCCTGCCTTCACTTGGGCCCAGACGATGTGGCCTGCCGCCAATACGGGCTTTGGGGACAGGTGGGGGTCCTAACATGGTGGACGACGGGGGTTCCGGTTCTACAGGTGGATCTACAGCCATACGTTTGACCTTACGTCTCCGTCTGAGGCTGCGCGTTCCCTCTGCGGACCCAAGGACACCCAAGTCGTCTGGCCAAAGCGGCCGCTTGCTTCGTCCTGTGTCAGCTGCTAGGAGGGTGCGCCGTTTGGGGCCAAGTTGTTCATCTGAGTCGCTGTTGTCACGGGCATGGCTGTTGGCAGCAGAAACACCCCCAGTACTGGCACGGTAGTCCTGCAACAAACAGCAGTGTGGTAAATACCAGACTGTGATTCTGATGCTTAATTTAGAAACCGAGATAAACTTGAGGATCTTGATTGGGCCAAAGCGATATCTGAGTGAGGCTAGATTTATTTTCTCATCCTGCATCATCTAAAGCACATACTTTTCTCCTTAAAACAACACAGCGAGCAAGACAACAACAATTCTGGATGTCTTAAGACTGTCCTAAGTGTTTGATGAAGGTCTTTCCACCACAGAATCTCTGTCCTCCATCCATGCACCCCGACCCACCTTGTGTTCTTCCACACTGGACTCTGAACCCTCGCTGAGGTGGCCCGTCTCCCAGGGCGGGTGCGGGTTGTCCGAGCGTCGTTTCCTACCCCTCCGCTTCCGAGCCTGCCTCTTCAGCAGACAGCCCACGGCCAGCGCGTGGTCTCCTCCATCACCAAAACCACCACGAGCCGCCTGCTCAGAGCTCTCCTCCAGTGCTGACACCAGGTCATGGACCAGCTCGTCCATCGTCCGGCGAAAGTGCCTGAGGTGGTGGGAGGAAAAGGAGGGATGTTATTTGACGTATTTCCTCACATGCCAGGACACAAAAGCCTTTAAGAATGACAGCCATGGGTGCTTTTTACATACTTCTTGGGACAGTAGGCCATAAAATAAAGAGTGTATGTAGAAATGATTTGTAAATTGCTATTGGTGGAAGGTAGACAGGCAACTATGGGTCATTACAGACATAACTAGAGGCGCTAGCTATCTTAACCATAGCTGTTTAATCTCCGTTCACGTTAATTATAAGCAGCTACGAAACTCATAAATAATTATTCATATTTTACACATTGTGTCAATTTCGTCGAGCAAAGTTGGATGCAACACTTCGCAACTTAATACTTACGTTAATAAATGGTCACAGGTTTTGATTTTTAAGAGCCTTTAAGAGACGTCGTTTGTAAACTCTGACATTACTCTGCTAGCTGTTATGATTAGCTTCAAGGGCTAGCGTAACGTTTTCAAGTCAACTACAACTAAACGTACAACTATCACTGAATACAACTAACAACAATTAAGAGCCCAGATTTAGAGGTTTACACTGTGCTAATTTTAACGACTGTCGCCGGGAAATTAACAAAAAAAAGCCACTTGTTATTCAGATTAGCTTTGGTGCTAGTCAGTTAGCATAGCTAGCGTTAGCTCTGTAGCCGGTTGATTTCACGAGAGTTGAGTGGACGTGAACAATATGTTACGTCTCAGTGATTTCAAAGACCACCTACCAGCCGGTTCCCGCTTTGCCGATGGTTTTTAAATTAGCTGCACGGAACATTAAAGCCGTCAAATGCCAGATACCTTTAGCCAGAAACAACGGACACACATTTACACACCACAGACACCATCCTGACAAAAGCTGACGATCAGCTAGCCGGATCAATATGCGACAAGAGGAGGACACCGTGAACGCAGCAAGAGGTATTATGCTACCTTCAAGGGCTGTAGGAAATTAAAACTCCATAAACACACCAGTATGTTTTTCGCTTATTTTCTGTCTAATGTTGTTGTTTTTTTTTTTGTCAATATTTAAGGCACTTTCAGATTAAACAACCTTTTTTATTTTATTCCAAAGCTATGTACGACACTAAATCACTACTCATACTGTAATTTATACTTTTGTACTATATGCATCGCCATACAAAAATTGGGGTGTCTGTGCATCTGGACTCAACCAGAAACAGGTTTATTGCCAAGTAAGTTTTCACATACAACGAATTTGTCTTAGTGTTTTGGTGCAGAAGTACTAGAATATATAAATATATGTACAATATGTTTTTTTAATAAGAGCTGTACAGTTTTGTGCAGAATTGTGCCAGTATTCACCAGGTAGTGTGCAAAAGTTCACACAGAATATTTAAATGTGCAAGATGTTTTTTAAGATATAGTTATCCATAAGATGTTAAAGTCTATCTTATAAGTGTGACACAAAAAAGTGAGCCAAAACTAAGTGTAGAAAACTGAATGTTGTTTTTTTAAGATATGCGACCAAGAGGATTGATCTTTTTTATACAGAGTTAGGTATCATTTGTTACCAAATGCACATTAAGTGTAACAATTCTATACAAGTATGTGTTTTTTAATTCGGAGTTTAAAAGTAGTAAGTGAAGGCATCTCTTGGCCCTTAATCCCAAGTCTGTATGTAGTCACCATTTCTGACCACTGGAGGGCGGTGTAGACTTTTACTCAAAGGGCTTCACATTAGAGGTGGGTGCCATGGTTGCAAGAAGTCAGTATACCAAAGGTCACCAGTTCAAAATCCTCAGTGCCACCAGAATCATATTAATTACACCTGAAGAGTCACTGGGTACCGGGGAGACTTGGAGTTCTCCCCATGCGACAGGTGCTCTGGTCTCTCCTGAATGTGTGACAGCACTGCCATGGTCAACATGAGGTCAACAGCAACAACAGGTGTCCCCGTCTCTGTGTTATCTAATGAGAAATTTACACATTGAAGAAAACTGTCAGGCATGCATTAGGAGGGGGAGCTCTGTCCCAAGGGTAATATGTTGCCTGAGTGTTGTGTGATCATGCGTGTGAGGAAGTTTACTTATACTAATATTCTGGTAAACAATCCTAACAGGTGTCCCCTCCTCAAATGTCGAAGAAGTCAGAGGGTCTGGTGAATGACTGACCACTCTGGACTCCGGGACCATCTCAGGTTTCTGACCAGGGGGCCCAGGTTAATTTAGTAAGACGCTGTCCACTTGCACCCAGCTCTCAGACACTTGACATGCTCACAGAGTGAAGACACGCGTTCTCGACTGGGACCGGACTTGAAGAGTTTCATACACACACACACACACATCGGTTAAAGAAAAAAAGAGCTGCAGCTGGGATCAAACACATTATGGAAACATGACATCAGCAGAGGATGATGAAGAGTTAGACGAGGCCGTTGAGCAGTATGCCACCGACACCACCTGGAGCTGGGTAAAATGATTTGTAAATCATCTGCATGCGTGCAAGAAAAAAGCATGAATTATGGGTAAATGAGAGCACATGTTGATTAACACAATCAATGGATGTAAAAGTGAGAAGGTGGAGGATTGTGCTTTTAAATGCAGATATGCACAGAGGAAACACAGTGGCAGCAAGACAGAGCAGGACATTTATGTCATTCAATGTTCAGTTTTTATTCAAAATTAACATATCAGTGTTTAAAGTAACATGTTCTGTATAGTTCTCAGGACAGCGCAGGCATTAAGACGACCACTGGTGTGTGTTTCAATAATCCCCCCTGTAAGACGATCTGCTCTTGGGTGGGAGAGCAAGAAAAAGGGGTGTGAGGGGGACAGACGAGGGGATACATTGAGGGGTGAAGCGAGCTGGAGGGATAGCCTGATGGATCAGGTGATCTTGTCATTCCTTCTGTGGTTTTCTGAGTCTGAGGGTAATTCTCAAGAAGCATGTGTCACACAAAATAACATGGTTGCAACACAGACTAATTATGTTGTGTAGTGTTTTATGATGTAAAAGTTTGGATTAAGTTCAGTAACATATGAATTTGTGAGTTTTATTATACAATTTTTGGGATGTTTATTCCTGTTGTTTCTTTAAAATTTTGTAATAAAACGTATGATTTCCAGAGGTATGCGATTGTCACTGCGCCTCTGCACTGAGGGGAAAAAAACTGTTTTTACAGTAAAAAAACAGCAGCTGTGGTTGCCAGAATTTTACCGTAATAAATACGGTATAAGCTTTTCTAATATTATGGTAAAAGGATATGAGTACTGTTGATTTCACGTTTAAGGTTGTTTTTTTATTCCATATTTTAAAAGGTCTGTAGGTTTTACAGTGAAAAACTGACTGTAAAATCTGCCATTAAATGTTAGTGTTTTTCTGTATAATTAACAGTCTGCAGTATAAAATATTACTTTATTCCATATAAATTCCCTGAAAATGGCGTATAAAAAGGTTTTGAAATATGACTGTGTTTTACTGTATACAGATCATACTTCATGGGATATTTCACGGCCTTTTACTGTCGTGGTTTGGCAGTTTTCAGCATGAAATCTACAGACAGATTTTTTTACAATGTGCCTGAAGATAGATAGATAGATAGATAGATAGATAGATAGATAGATAGATAGATAGATAGATAGATTAGAGGGAAATTCAGAATGCAACTTTATTGGACTCAATGAAACGGAAAGTTTTTAATCATGTGGCCTTTTGCAGAAGTTATGACGCTGACAGATATTTATGAATTCTTATATTTCTCACATCCCCATTTTAAATCTGAGTTAATGAAAAATTTTCATCTCATTTTCTCCTCCTGTTACGGCCATAGCTCAGCCAAGAGGTTGTTGAAACCTGTCTCCGACATTCATAATCTCACTCATTAGGGACAAAGAGTTTTTCTTTTTAATCACCGTGTCAGCGTTTGGCAGTTCTAGGTAATGTTTCAGTCTGATCTCATGACTCTCAGGCCAGAACATCCTGAGCCAATCAGAGGCCTTGATATCAACCAAGTGTGTAGAAAAGATTATGCAATGAATTTGTTAAAGCGTCGCTTGCCCTTGCTGAGTCAGCTGAAATGACGCCTAAACAGAATGACTAGTGCTTGTTCATGTTTTTGGTGGCCTGAGCCAGTTTGTGAGGCATCAGAGGTGTGACATAAATGACGTAAATGTGGCGAGTTGTTGACTGTGTGTTTGTGCACAGAAAGCTCTCACAGATTCAAAATAACATCCTTAAAAAATCACTTTACTATTTTTGCCAGGTATATGAATTCAGAGTAAACAAGTGGTTGCCCTACTTCAACGTGATTGGTGCATAGGAGGCGGTCAGCTCGTAGCTTACAGGTCCATTTACTCAAAGTTGTGATTGGCTGAACAGAGTGTGAGACCACACCAGCCAAGACACTCCTGCTAGATAAGGTCAACCTACAGGTACCAAATATGGCCACCTGTGTGTAAAAGAAGATTTAAGATATGTTTTTACTTCACTGATAAATGTTGCAGAGTGGTTGAGGGACACGGTCATATGTCAACTTGTTTGTTGACCATACATGTTAAAAATGAAACTGCTATCATGTGCTGTTTTGTGTCCAGGATCCATCAGCTGAGTTCAGCTCTTCCTGGCAAGGCAGCTTGTTCTTAGAAACATGTGTAAGGGCAGCTGAGCGGCTCATATATCTTTGGAAAATCCAGCTGCACTGACATAAAAACTGATGTGTGGACAGCCGGTATACACCAATATGGGCTGACAACTGCTAGTGTTGAGTTATAATGGTATGCAGCATGCCTATAGTACATGATCATTACTGTATTCGTATTGTAATCAGGATGATGTGTTTAGTGCAATGCAACAAATGTGAGATGTACATGGTACATTCAGGGTGCTAAAGCTGTGGTGGAAGAAGTGCTAATACCACGCTGTGAAAATACTGAAAGTAAAGTCTCTCACTTAAAGGTCCAGTATGTAAGAGTTAGGAGGCTCTATGGAAGTAATGGAATACAACATGCATAACTATGTTTTACAGTTTTACTATTATATATAATATTACTGCTGCATTCATGTGTATGTTGGATTTTACTGCTGTAGGTGTTTATGGTTGAGCTTATCTTAGCTACTTTATATACTTTTGGGAAGTTAAATATACAGCAATGCATGATGGTCTATAAAATCATCATATGTTTATAGCGGTGCAGTCCTGTGAGAACTACATATCTCTAAAAAGTTTTCACGATCTCTTTGTCATGATTAATATCCCAGCTAATCCAAGAGGGTTTTTAAATAGTTTATTTAGCTTAAGAAGAAGGAAGCCCTCAAAGGAAGATTTCACTTTTAATTTTAAAACAAACATTCAAATCCTTCATCATCCTGGAAAACCTGTATGAAACTATCCATTCATAAAACCGCTAAATGTCAGTAATTTGATGAAACAGAGTTCTCAGGAAACAAACAGGTACTGAAACTAAACAGACTGAAAGGTTAGAAACCGCAAAATACACACACCCAGAGCACAAGTACAAGATGAGATAGCAGCTCTGACATTGTACAGTGTGATATGGTGACATGCACTGCTTGTTAGTCGGCTAGGTCAAATGTCTTTGTTTTTATCTGATTGTTTCTTTTTTGTCTTCAGTTGTATTGGCTTAATTCACAATAGTGTCATCTGACATGACAATGTGAACATGTCAAAACTACACAACAGTGTGTACAAGATAACAACACAAAGGCCTCAACAGACCATACACCATACACCATACACATTCTTGCTTTTCTGATTCAGCTCAGATACACAGTGTGGAAAAACAATTAGTTCTCATGCACACACACACACACACACTGAATGAACTGGCTCTTGTAATTGAAGAGTTGTAACCTGAAGCTGTTGTAGCATGGAGCCTATCAAATATTTGGGCTGGTTAGGGGTCCACCATAAACAGAGGAGTGATTTACTGTCAAAAACAATCACAGAAAGAGATACAGAATAGTTTGGGCTATAATTTAACTTTAACACTCATGCCAATAAATCAATTTTATATTAATCTGAGTGTATGAGTAGAGAAAATAAGTCTACTTTAGGATTATGTCATCATCTGTTAAGTGCATCAAAGTCTATTTACATATGTGTTTGTAATTGTTGCTGATATAAAGACATGAATCATTATATTTTGTTAATGTTGAGCTCAGTCAACCACATCCTCCAGACCAGACACACAGTTTCACTATCACTTCAGGGTCTCAGGTTGAACTGCTAACATCGCATGTGCCCTCATGCAGCGCTGTGATTGGCTGAAAAAATCACCTCACTGCGCACAGTTTATGCTTCAGACTGACTGGGTGACTTCAAACGCTGTGACGTAGCGCCACTGCTTCCCGCCGTCACAGCGTTGCTGTGGGATACAGTTTCCTCCAGTGCTCTTTAAACTGAAGCGTGGTGTGATTGTGCTGAAATATAACATTTAAAACGTGCGTCGTACATGTCATTCCCCATCTCTCTCTCCCACATTCCTGTCACTCTTCGACTGTCTCTATCCAATAAAAGCTTGAAAAAGGCCAAAAAAAAAAAATAGATTAGACACCCAATGACAAGTTTAATGAAAGCAGCGTCTTTTTATGTAAAATAACTATGGATATTAGCCATAAAACACGCCAAACATTCACTTTATGAATGCCAATTTGACGCCCTCGCTTTACTAGCAACGTAAAGGCACGGTAGCTGCTGTGTTTTAGTTGCCACTGTGGCAGCTGAAACGATGCGTTTGGCAACTCAATAGCTCGACGCTGATTGGTCCGCGGGCGGGTTTTCGGGTTTTCGCTGCAGATGATGTCATACACTGACAAGGCTCGAGACAGTGAGAGAGAGAGCGAGAGAGAGAGAGGCAGAGACAGACTGTCAGGGGGTTGAAATGAGTATCGGGTTCACTTAAATAGTCTGTTTTATCGCTGCTGTGAGTCCATGACAACAGGTCAGGGTTTTATCAAACACTCAGACACCACCTCTGCCGGGAACTGTCGCTTCTATAATGTGTTGTTGTGCTGTCATTCACCGCTGAGGAAACACCAGGCTTTTGGCAAAGGCATACTCCGCTATAGAAGGTATGACCCTGTTTTTATGTTTGACTGCGCCTGCCTTAATGTTTTTCACACATTTGTACTTATCTGGTATTATCAATAATATGGCTTTATAGTAATTAAACATTTATCATTCATAAGTAACATTTTCAAGATGCACTGTCATGTTATGAGTCAGCTTTTTACCTATCTAGTGGATTTAAAGATGCATTTCCTTTTTAAATGTGTGGTTGTGATATGAAGCATGTATTGTCATTAGTTAATTAAACTAATATCCCCCCACTTACACCTTCCATTTGCTGAGGCTTTTATTTTCGTAAATGATCAGGATGAGAGTAGATTATATTTTGCGAGGCATTTCCTTCTAGTATTATGGGACTAATGAGACTTTGTGGAAATGAAAGACTTTGTGTTTACAACACATTGTCTCCTTAGTGGTTCAGCTAGATTCCAGCCTGCAAGGAAATTATATCTGCAGCTTGTAAATCCATTAAACCAATGAGCATACCACAGTTAAACACAAATCTCTGGCTTTTTTAAAAAAAACAGATCTCTCAAAATAACTGAATATCATACACGCCTTTTTGAAGCAGTGCTGTCAGCATTTTTGATACGTTGTTCCTCTTTTTGTTTCATCTGTAGCACAAGAAAATCTATTTTTGGATGTATCTGTGTGTAGCAGTGTTCACACACACTGAAAGTCCTCTGCTTTCAGAAATCAGCTGTGTTTGCTTGCAAGCAGCTCTGTAACTCAACGCCTCAGTGAAAAGTGAAATGAATAATTAAAGATGGTGAAGGTCATCTATAAGAGGTGTTTTACAGAGACAGACATTGTTATGGCTCCTCTGATTCATCCGCCGCTCTAAAATTAGGGTTCCTGTTCTTCTGTAAGGGGCCTCATCTGATCACGTGCTCAAAGGGGGGATATGTTGGCATTGTTCCAAACCTATCTTCCCTGTTGCTGCAATCAGTTTTGGGGCCCCTTGCCAACTGAGTCAAGGTCAGAATCCCCCCTCCATGTTATTAAACAACTGCAAACTCCAAGGAGTCTTGTAAACTGTGCAGATGGGATCATGTTTGGCCATTGGTGTTTGCATCATAGAAACCTAAATAATCTAGAAATTATATGACACCGGCAGAGAGACGGTTAAATAGGCATGTTAAATAAGATTTTTTCCATGTCTTCTTTATCTTAAGATGCTGATGCTCTGTGAAGAATAAAGTATTTTGCTAGCTAATCACATAATGACTCATATTTTAGAGCTGAGCAGTCACGACTAGCAGGAAAAATGTGAGAGGATCGAGACACAGACAGGTACATAAACACTGGATCAATACTAGAAAGGAAAAGTTAGGAATTGTATCCATGTTGTGACACAGATGATGTCCAGAAGTGATGAGAGTTATACATTGATTGGATATCAGACAGAACAAAAGATCATTTTCTTTTCCAGGTGTCTTTGAATGTTTGCCTTGAAAGTCTTTGGTCAGTAAACTTTGCTTTTTTCAAAAATTAGTGAACAGAAAGTCATTCATGAGTCATAATTATGTAAAGAGCGACAGGACTACTACAACAAAAGGGAAAGAGTGTGTTTTTCTCCTTCAAAATAAAGGTTTTCTCACAAAAAAAACAGTTGCTTCCTCTGGGCTGTGTGGATGTGGTTTAATCAGATTTGAATGATGAACGATGAATGATGAATGATGTGCCAAAGTGCATGACATCATCAGCGAGTCTACTTCCTCTTCAAACTAGGGAGACAACAAGACAAAGCTTATTTTCTAATTACCACCAAACAGTTAACACTTAATATTCAGAAGCTGATTAATTAAATCGGTTTTCAGGCGCTTTAAGGACTGTGAAAAAAACAAAGATTTGTTACTTGCTTGCCATCATCAAACCGGAAAACATTAATTATAATAACAACAATGAGATGAACAATCAACATTCTCAGACTAATGTGTTCAGTCACTCACAGTCCAGTTCTTGCGTAACAGTGCCCGTCGCCATCAAAAGACATTTGCATTGTCGACATTCTCACATACCAATGAATACATTGCCTAGGTGTTCTGCCGTAGTTCCCATGATGTCTTGGTTTAGCTCAGCCAATAAACACCACGCAGGGTTATGACATCTAACTTAGTTTGTGCTTTGACCTCTGTTGTGTAGGGTTGCTGAGTGGAAAACAGTCGGATAGGATTTCCAGACTTATCAGGAAGGAGAGAAGAGGGTGGGAAGGTCAGAGTGGCAACAGGTTCTTTCTACAGTATGTAGGCCACAGACTGTCCTGGGACAAATAACAAGAGTACTGACGGGAAACAGCCATCCATGTCCTCTTTCCTTAGTTAAAGCAGTCATAGTGCACTTCCAAATCTGATTTCAGATCAGAGTATTAGAATAACTTCAGTCCATGCCCCTCAAGGAGAGTTATATGTCATCAGTTGTTTGATTGACATCTTTCAGAATGGCACAGCAGATGCCAGTTCATAAACACCTCCTTCTTTGGAGGTTCACTGAGTTTGAGGCATGGTTACATCCACTCTTGTGAAGCTTAGTGATCATGACAAGGTGATTCAAGTAGACCTTTTGGTATGGATGTAGTTTAATTTCTTCTGTCTCTTGTCTGACCTTCACTGTCCCCTCCACCAGACCCGCCAGACCATGAACTACGTGGGTCAGTTAGCAGGCCAGGTGTTTGTCCAGGTCAAAGAGCTGTACCGAGGCCTCAACCCCGCAACCCTTTCCGGCTGCATTGACGTGATTGTAGTGAGACAGCCCGATGGATCGCTGCAGTGCTCGCCTTTCCACGTTCGCTTCGGCAAGATGGGTGTCCTGCGGTCCCGAGAGAAAGTGGTGAGGAGTTAAAAACAGGCCTTGTAGTTGTCACATCGAGAGAGTTGTGACCTTTCAGATGCTTGAGGATTGAAGCTATGTCTGGTTTTCATTGATTCCCCCTTTTTTTTGCCCCTTTGCTCCTCTCCTCCAGGTGGACATGGAGATCAATGGAGAACCAGTGGATCTACATATGAAACTCGGGGACAATGGAGAGGCATTCTTTGTGCAGGAAACAGAAAACGATCAGGTGTGTATGACCTTCTTCAGACTGTTGTAAGTGAAATACTACGTCTGTTAAATGGCACCTTGATTCAAGTGAAAACAAGATTCAAATGAAAACACACATCATTCTCCACCCCTTTAATGCCCTCAAACACAGGCATACCCATGTTTACAATCGAGAAGCATTACCCAAACTATCTTCTTCCTTATACACAGTCATAGTAGTTTGAACAAGGTCAAGCTGTGTGCAGAGTTGGCACGGCGGCAAGGAATTTCTTCCTTTCCCTTTTGGCTGAAAAGCATTCCTCTGTTCATCAGCGAGTGCTGAATGCAGCATTTACTAACTCAGGCTCCCTGACCTACATTAAATGCTGCAGCCAAAGGACTGAGGATAAACCCGGATTGGAGTTTCCTGGCAAATAGATGCGCTTATTGCAATTAAAGTAGGACGTGTGTATTAATGAATTTGGTTTAACTGTTAGAGAAATGGTTCAATGTTGACCAGTTAAGTTTAGAAGTTAAATTAAAAAGAAGAAATAACATCTTATTTCTAAAGATGGTTGCACACAAGAACCACCATTCAAAACTTTGTTTAAAATTCATGGAAAACTTTGAAAAAAAGCTGTTATTTTTCCTCAGTTCTTGGAAAGTCATTGTTTTCATTTGGTTTTCCAAGATTTTTAGATGCAAGTTGAAAGAGCCAAGTGGCCTCATTATAAAATGTTTCCTCGCTATAGTGTGCACATGAGGACGTGTGCAGCTGAAAGACATAAACAAGTGGCCAACTACTGAGGCCCGGGGGCCGGCA
This sequence comes from Sciaenops ocellatus, assembly GCA_033000465.1. NCBI lineage: Eukaryota > Metazoa > Chordata > Actinopteri > Sciaenidae > Sciaenops > Sciaenops ocellatus. The sequence goes on from CP136886.1 coordinate 11,511,513, forward strand.
CCAACAAGGGAAGTGGCTGATTTATTTTCCCCAGAGTGGTGTCAGATTCCCAGGCCTGGACGAGCGAGGAGGGGAGGAGGATTGTGTCTTTGAACCCTTTTTTTTTTTTTTCTTGGCACACAGAAGCAAAACGTGAGGGAATATTGTCAGACCACAAATCACGTGATTATACCCCAGTTTTTCCCCCCTCTCTCTCGCTCTCTTTTTCCATATGTCTGCACACACACACACATTTATACTCCCTTGGGCCGACTGTAAAAGACCCTCCTGGAAAGCCTTTTCTTTTCCTAGAAGGAGGTATTATCGTACTGCTTCTTTTCGCAGAACAGGGGAAAAGATTCTGTTTTGGATTGTTTTACTGGCAAATGATTTCCTCACAGCAAGTAGCTGCAAACACTTTGGCAGCTCACACCCATTTGCCTCAGACCAAAACTGTGCAAAAACATCAAGTCATATTTAATACATGCAGCAGCACAAAGGGATTTTTGTTTGCATGCAGATGAACTCAACAATTAATTTGAGCACAGATATTCAGGATTTATAAATCAAAAATGCAGATTTACTTCTAACTCTTTACTCTCTAACAGACTTTGTTCATTGTATTTCATCAAAACAGGAAGTAGTTCCCTCATACCTGGCCACCTCTCCGATCTTGTCGGACGGGGCCCTCCTGATGAGCTCCTCCCTGATGGGCAAGAAGAGCTCCGGGCCTCCAATACAGACCCTGGGCTCCACGGGTAGTGCAGGAGAGAACGGCGGCATGATAATGAAGAAGAGGAGGAAGAGGAGGAGGAAGGCTCGGGCGGACAGCATGAGGAGGGAGGAGAGCGGGGACTACTCTGAGGACGATGACATGTTCACCATAGACATCAGCTCGGACGAGGGGACGGAGATGGAGAGCAACAGGTGAGAAACCATCGAGAAGATGGAAGGAAAAAAAGGATGAAAGAAATCAAAAAGAAGGAAAGAGTTGTGGAAAAGGAATGAGGTACATGTGAGGTGCAAGCAGAGAGGAAAAGTGATACACGTGACCGAGGAAGGGAGGGGAAAAGGGTGGACAATGAGGCAGTGAGATAAAAAGTATAATACATCACTGAAATGAAGTGTGAGAGCAGCTGTAATGGAACAGGCAAGAATAAACAGACCAGCGTCTGTAGCTGAGAGGCCCCTAGCTGCGGCACAAACGCACTGAAAAGATCCCATATGGAAAACACAATGTCAGCTGCTTTCTGCTGGACAGGAAAGAAGTGAAACTTCTTCACTGTGTGTTTTTGCCAGCATTTAACTTGGCCTCCAGTAAGCAGAGCAGCATTTAAAATAGATATGGCACTATAAGAACCATGTCCCTCCTACATATTGTATGTTCACTTATCATGAATGAATACAGCTGCAGTTGTAAATAAGTGAGTAGGGGATACGTTAAATATTCTGGCTCATCTCTACTGTAAAACAACACCAGGATGTTTTTATTTTGTTTCATTCATTCAGATTCACCTGCATGTTGTTGACCTGCTTTGTTCTTAAAGGAAACAATCTATTAACAATCTAATTTGCATTTATGGCCCGCTTACTGCATGTTGTTTGATACTTGATGCTTATTTGTGTGTTAACGGACCAAACCGAACATAAAATGTTAAATTTGATAGCAGGTTTTTTGTTAGAGTCAAAAAGAAACTCACAATCTGGACTCATAACACGGGGAGAACACATGGCTAATGTTGTGACTGCACTGTAGCTGCAGGACATGTTATGTTTTGAGTGCAGGCAAAGAGCAACAAGTTAAGGCATGATCTCTGTCGGTCTTGAAAGTCGTTATTGAGAAAGGGGTGAAAAGTGAAAGGTAAATTACAGACCATTACAAAATACCTCTAATATATACACTCCAAAAATATAAATAAACACTACATTAATTGCAGATTAATGTTAAATGTTAAAATGTACAATTATATGATATACATTAACTGTGTCTGTGTGTGTTTCAGGAATTCATCTCGGGACGTCTTAAGAGACGAGACAACCAGCGGCTCTTTCAAACAGACTGGCATCTACACTCGCTCAGATGGAGACTGGAGCCCCATTCAGAGGTGCTTCATTCACTCACATGATGAAGACCCACACGTTATTATGCAGATAAAACAGCTCTTTAACTGTTGTTTGTCTTCTGTTCCTCTCTCAGCCCTGGACACTCTCGTCCCACCTCTCCCAAGAGTGACTCTGAACTGATGACCAAGCCGTCAGACGCAGACAGTCAGAATCCGGCCATGCACTGGGCGTGGGGAGAGCTGCCACAGGCTGCCACGGTAACCAAAGTGTGAACACCTCTATATATATTTGTAGTGGTTCTTGTCTGTTTCTCTCTTTTTTACATTTCTTCTTCCTCCCTGCTTTTCTAGCCATCCTTCCTCCCGGTAAAATCCGACCCTCCACCAGTCTGCCCCGTATCCATCCCCGTGTCCGAGAGCACACACTTCCGTGTGATAACTCACGAGACGTCTGCAGAACAGTGCGGACCCTGCTCTGAAATATCAGCACTCACACTGCTGATGACGGAGGAGATGACCGAGGAAACGGTCGTCACGGTCGGGATGGAGTCGGAAACCACGAGGATGGAGTCGCAGACGGCTGGAGGTGCAGAGACGCAGACAGCCAGAGGGGCAGCAGCTCGTATGATGTCCGACATGGAGGAGACAATGCCTCGTCTGCAGGGCAAGACGGACTCTCCGTCCAAGAGAAAAGGTAACGTTTGACTCAGCAACACAATAAAACTCATAATTCCTTCAGGAGTCTTTTTATTTATACAGCCATTATTTTAATTTACTGACATATTGTCAGCGGTAGTTCTCTGGCATTTAGTTTGTGGTGCTTAAATCACCAAGAAAATATTTAGACTATTTCAAATTTGCTTCTAAATATAATGACTACACAATACTCTGTTGCTGTTTGAAAACATTTTCTGGTTTGCCTCAAACCAAATATCATTTCATGCATTATATTAGGGTGAGCTGGAGCTCCAAATGGAAATTTAAAAACACTGTCTGGATGGCTAGAAGAAAACTAAACTTTATTGCGTTTTGGAGACGTCTTTTGAAGACATGCACTTTGAAATAAAATCCACCATACTGCCTATTTCGCTTATGAGTATATTATTCAGAGATATTTCAGTTAAGTTAAAACCAAGCCGTCAAATGAAAAGCAAATGCAAAGAAGCTGACGCTTTCGATGGCATTGTTGCTTTATTGCAGACAAAAGAAGCCGCCATCTTGGTTCTGATGGAATTTACCTGGATGACATCACAGAGCTCGAGCCTGAGGTGGCGGCCCTTTATTTCCCTAAGAGGTATGTGGAGTCATAACTTATATGCAGTTGAAGTTTTAACACACTAATATAGCGGAGCTGACCAGTATCATAACTCCTCTGTAGTGACAGTGGTGCAACAGTGAGGAGCATCTCAGACCCGGGCCTCCACAGCGCCAGTCTGTCCCCGCAGTCGCTCAGCTCCGGAGGAGACAGCGGAGTGGACAGCTACTGCGACCCCATGGGCGACTTGCCGTCCATCACCATCTCTTTGTGTGGAGGACTCACAGACAACAGGGAGATCACGAAAGGTATGAAAGATTCTCATATTGTTACATCACAAACAGTGTTGTAAGCTGCAGGAAACTGAACACGAAATGTGTGTGTCCTCACAGAGCAGTTCCACGAGAAGATCATCTCTTACCAACAGTTTGCAGAAAACCCCTCCATCATCGACGACCCCAATTTAGTCGTGAAAATCGGCTCCAAGTAAGACGTTCGCTCTCGCTGTAGTGAAAACATGTTTGTGTGTAAATATAGTCAAACAGCAGTTTGTCGTATGGATTAAACTGCAACACACTGCAGCAAAAAGTGCTGCGTTTGCAGGATTGTTTGGGCTCATAAAGAGTTTTTTTTTTTTTTTTTTGCAAAGACATTTGGCTGACAAAGTGTTTTTTGCTGCAGTTATGGAATTGATAAAAATATAAGTTGTTTTCTCCATCAGGTACTATAATTGGAGCACTGCAGCTCCACTTATGCTGGCTATGCAAGCTTTTCAGAAACCGCTGCCAAAGGTAAGAAATTGATACACTGCACAGATACTAATGACTCAATCTGTAGGTTCACTGTGTTACATGAATACCACACCCCCTTTTGACCGACACTGGTACTGCAACCTGTATGTTTGCCTTTACACCTTATACTTCGTTTTACATTAATTTTGGTGCAATCTATAAACTTAGGCATAGATGTTTTGTTGTTGTAGTCTTTCAGACTTTATGTGACAAACACTTGAGTTAAACTTTGTCTTCCCCTCTGTTCCCCTCCCTTTTATTTCATCACTTCATCCATCCATCATTAGTCCTCTTGCCTCAGTTATATTCACTCAGCCTTAGAGTTTCTTCTCTGTTGTCTGACTGGCGTGCTGGGCTACAGCTCAGTATGTCAAAAACAACGCTCACTTAATACCTTCTTTTCTCATCTTCTTATTCTTTGTCCTCAACCACCCCCAAACTCCGCACACCCATGTGTACATGCTTTATTTTCATTCCATTCCAACTGCAGACACATTGTTATTTCTGTGTTTGTTGATTTACGGTCTGGTTTTGGCTTCAGTTTTTTAAGTGTTTTTTTATGGTGTTGTGTTGCGGTTGTTTGTGTGTTGTGTGTGTATGTGTGTGTGTGTGTGTGCTCCACTCCAGGCTGCAGTGGAGAACATCATGAAGGAGAAGATGCCTAAGAAAGGAGGGAGGTGGTGGTTCTCTTGGCGCGGCAGAAACAGCAGCACCAAATCGGTACTTTCCAACTTCGTACTTAACATTGGGATTATTACTTCCATGTCAGCTGTGAAGTAGATCGTAAATGAATCTCTCCTCTTGTAGGATTCAGTCTCTGAGCACGGAGCCTGTGACTCTGCTGCGCAGGCTGGACAAATCAGGTGAGGAACCTCAAAACATCCCTGACCAGAAAATATGACGGATAGGACTCAACATCCTTTAACATACTGTTAACCTGTCTGACGCCAGACATAAAGAAGAGTCGTCCTCCAGTGATGAAGACCACAGGGCAGCCAAACAGGGTTCTCCCAACGTCCAATCAGAGCCTGGGCTCTCAACAGGAGGTGTGTCTTATAAGAAGACACTCCGACTCACCTCAGAGCAACTGGTGAGGAGCTTGGTTTAAATACACTGCAGACTTAGACATGTTTGAGTTATTAATAGCCATTCTTTTAACTTTGTATGCTATTTCTCATTCTCTCTCTCGCTCTCTCTCTCTCTCTCTCACACACACACACACACACACACACACACACACACACAGCTGTCTCTCCAGCTGCAGGATGGTCCTAACGATGTTGTGTTCAGCGTGACCACTCAGTACCAGGGAACCTGTCGCTGTCAGGGCACCATCTACCTCTGGAACTGGGACGACAAGATAATTATCTCAGACATAGATGGAACCATCACCAGGTGTGTGTTACATGTGAATAGAAATACCGGTACAGGATGTGATGTGCATTATTAATAAGAAGGAAAAGTCTTGTGTACTTACCTGTCCCAATGTTAATGTGTGTTTTCCTTCAGGTCAGACACACTGGGTCACATCCTGCCCACACTTGGGAAAGACTGGACACACCAGGGCATTGCACACCTCTACCACAAAGTCAGCCAGTAAGCAGTCATTTATTAACACACTGTCAGCATAAATTACACAAATTATTTGCATATGTTTGACACCAGAAAATGTCAATTATGAATGCTTCTTCTCTCTCTGTGTTCGTCAGAAATGGCTACAAATTCCTGTACTGTTCAGCTCGAGCTATCGGCATGGCTGACATGACCAGAGGTTACCTCCACTGGGTCAATGAGAGGGGCACCATGCTCCCCATAGGCCCCGTCCTCCTCAGCCCGAGCAGCCTCTTTTCAGCTCTGCACAGGTCTCTCATACACACAAACACACATATTTTTACTAAATCTAAAGTATAACAATGTGTCAGAAGATGCAGGAAACACTGTGACTTGAGCATTGTTGTACTGCGCTGGTTGTTGGTTGCTGTTACATCTCTGTGGTGTGTGTGTGTGTGTTTGACAGGGAGGTGATTGAGAAGAAACCAGAGAAATTCAAGGTGGAGTGTCTCAACGATATCAAGAACCTCTTCTACCCCAACAAACACCCGTTCTATGCAGCGTTTGGCAACAGACCAACGGTACACACACGTTATATACTGTACAATACAAGTGGTACTATTTGATTCCGTGCATTAATCGATCAAATTGCGTAAACGTGTTATTTTTGAAAAGTTTCTAACACTGAACTCATTTCTCATCTATATTTGCAGGATGTATATTCCTATAAAGAAGTAGGAGTGCCACTGAACAGGATTTTTACAGTCAACCCTAAAGGCGAGCTGGTGCAGGAGCATGCCAAGACCAACATCTCATCGTAAGTCCTGCGTCCACTTTCCACGGTCTACTCTACTGACTTCAGAGAAAATGCTTGCTAATTAAATGAGTCTTCTCTCTTCAGTTATGTACGCCTCGGTGAGGTGGTGGATCACGTGTTCCCGCTGAAGATGCGATCCTCCTCCTCAGACTTCCCCTGCTCGGACACCTACAGCCACTTCACCTACTGGAGGCAGCAGCTCCCTCGGGTGGAGCATCAGGGAACTACACCTCCACAGACTCCCAGCCCTGGAAGCTGACTACCTGTGGCCTGCTGAGCAGCTCCTTCACAGGCACTGACTGACTAATGGTGTGCTTGAGATGTAGCAGTCATTTGTGTGGATGTGTGTCATGTGAATTTGTGGATTTTTGTAGATGGTGGAGCACTTTCAGTGGACAGCCGAGAGGTACTAGCTAATCTGCTGTGAATATAACGCACAAGATGGATGTAAGCGCACTTTTATGAAAAGAAGGAGTCTGTAGCCTTCTGACTAGATGTATGTATATGAGAAATTATAGGTATTTATTCAGGCAGCTTAGCATATATATTATTTTTGAGTAAGTGACTTCAGTGGCTAGACTTTATAATCTATATATGCAGACAGATGCAAACTGTATTTAACAGACAATATACCGATGGCATCTGTTCACAAGTGCATCATACAGAACACAAACATACTGTGCAGATATCAGAGAGCAAGTTACTTCAACTTGTGCCAAACACTCAATGTAGAATTTATTTTCTTACTCTGAACTTTTCCAGTCAAGACTGTTACCGATCCTCAATCAGAATGGAAATGCAGATATATATACATGCAGACTAATTTTACTTTATAGCAACACGTGTGTGCGTGTATGTGTGTAATCTATTACTGTGTTTGAGTATTAGTTATATAGTACACTGAGATGTATTACCAGAGCACAATGAATGAATGATCGTCTGTGTAGCTTGATATCATAATGTGTCGAGGACGAGAATCCTGACATGAGGTACGTTATGAAAACAAAATGAATATTTATTGTTGCTGACGAGAACAACGTTTTTATAGGTCATAATAACCATCGGTATTCTCTCAAAATCAACAGTAACTGTGAGGCAGATCGCTGAATTCTGTTTTTATTTTTCTATTGAACTCACACAGTGTGTGTGTGTTGTGATCAGAACGTCATTTCTGTGGTGACCTTCATGAAACGTCTTTTAATTTATCCATGCAGTTACATTTCATACAATAACACAGATATCATCCAGTCTATGTGACCTTTCTCTAAGGTTTATGCTCATTTTCATACGTGCCATTAAGTATATTTTATGTACTCATCTGATTAGATACTGACTGATATTTGTAGCTTACACTTGCACCCATTGTTTTTTTTACTGTACTGTTACTACCATTTCCTTCTTCAAGAGAGCAAAACCCAAGTCTGAAAAATCTTATCAGATTCTCCACAATTTAGAGAGGACAGTTAATCAAAAAGGGATCTGTATGTCTTATAATCCCACAGATAAGAACATGAGGTCATATGCAGTATATGAGCAGGAGCTGCTATCATTGTGACCTGTGAATATTACCACCTGAGCAGTATCATTCATCACAGTACGCGTGTGTAAGTTCATGAAAGAGGATGTGTGTGTGTGTATATATAAAGCTTTAGCACTCTTATTATTCTTTCCATGAAAGAGCTGAAATAGCCTGAACGCGTGTTATCTTTGCCTTAACTGTGAATTATTATTAATCATGTTTGTTCATTTACCCCCTCCACTTCTGTTGACCAGTTCACTGTTACAATTGGTGTAATCAAACACAATAAAAATGCCTTGGTAAATGAGTGTGTGTGTGTGTGTGTGTCAAAGTCTATTGACCTCTGCATTAACCTGAATACAAGAGTGAAAGAAATATTCAGATCCTTTACTTAAGTAAAAGTACTACTACCACACTCTGGCAGTAAACACACTCTGGAAGTAAATATATGTCAGTATTATCATCAAAATGTATGAAAGTATCAAAAGTAAAAGTACTCATTGTGCAATAAAATTCTCCCTGACAGTGTTTTACTATTATATATGAAGTTTTTGGATGAATGTTACTGCTACATGAATGTATATGTTGCATTTTACTGCTGTAGATGTTTAAAGTTGGGCTAATTTAGGCTACTTTATATTCTGTTGAATAGTTTAATGTACAGAAATACATCATATGTTTGCAGAAAACCTTCAGTCCTTCCGTTTATCAGAAAAATTTGAAATCACCAAATTTAGGGATGCTTGGTTTTTACTGGGAAGAAAGGGTATGAAAATCTGTAATCTGAAAAGTAACTAAAGCTGAAAAAATACAGTATCTGTCTCTGACATGTAGTGGACTACAAGTAGAAAGTTGCATAAAGTCAAAACAGTCAAGTACAAGTACCTGAGATACAGTACTTGAGCAAATGTACTTTCAGAACTGCCTGAATGAACACTGTGCCATTTTAACCAGTGTTTGTTCTTGATCTTAAAAACAACATTTTCACCTCTGAAGCTCTCGACGAACTCCACTAAAAGCTTCAGCCATCTTGAATCTCTTTACTTGTCTGCCATCAGTGTAAGCATCAGGCTGCTAGATAAACAGATAAGGAGGGTGGGTGGAGGCTGACAGACTGCAGATTTACGTCAGCAGGCCTCATCTTTCTAACCTCTATGTTCATAAATATTCACTCAGTTCATGAGCAATTAACTAAATCAACTGCAATTAGTTTGATTAATTGCTCCTCAATACAGGCTGTCTGAGGGGCAGGGGCCAAAAAATATGTGAGAATATACATTTTTTAACCATTTAGAACTCATTTTCAAGTAAAACAGTGTTTTTATACACTGGTAGGGCACCCTAGAGGTCCCTGCATCATGTTTTGATTTGATGAGTGTCCATGACATTTAAAGGTCCAGTGTGTCAGATTTAGGGGGCTCTATTTCGAGAATATCCTGGAAAGGACAGGTTTAATTTAAATGATTTAGCTCATAGGTTAACTTTAGTATATTTTTTCATATATTTTCATTAGTGTATAATCACCTGAAAATAAGAATCATTATGTTTTTGTTACCTTAGAAAGAGCCTTTTATATCTACAGACACTGTGCTGTGGGTCCTCTTCCACAGAGTCCGACATGTTTCTACAGTAGCCCAGAAAGGACAAATTAAAAGTACAGATAGAGTCTTTCCAGTTTTTTTACATGTTTTGCAGCCAGTGTAGTTTTTCAGTCATGCTAGGAAGGAGAGGGGGTTACAATCAGCAACTACACCACTAGATGTCACTAAATCCTACACACTGGTCCTTTAAAGAGATTTTCATGAATAAATGCAAAATTAATTAAATATTCTCAACTCCTTAGTATAAAATCTTAAAACTGATGATTTATAACTTGCACAGAAACACAGCCCATATGTCATCTTGTCCAGACAGACCTGTTTGTCTTTTTGCAAGCAGCCCAACTCAGCTGTTTGTCTTTGGTCCACACTCCATCATGCACTACAGTGTGAGTGTTAGTGGAGGTTATTAGAGAGCAAAGGCCCGCACATACAATATGCGGGAGGAGTTTCCAAAACCCAGCGACACCATTGGCCTGCGCCCCATGGCTCTGCACTCCTCGCTGGGTGTATCAGAGGCAGCTTGCAAGCCACGAAAACCGAAAGTCGATGAGGACTGTCACCTGCAAGAGTCGTGTTTGTTCCTGTGAAGAATGACGGAAACGGTAAGACTCAGACTTTTTTGGAAATGGGCTCGGTTCATCCTGAACACTTGTTGCATCCATTCACTTCGCTCTGTCGCTTTGTTGTCGCGCACAGCACGAGCTTATGCCCGCTTTAAAAGTTAACAGTGACTTTAAATTATTAAGTGTGCGAGTGCAGACGTCGAGACTGCTGAGGAAAAATGCAGTGTTTGTTGTTGTCAGTGTTCACACTGAGGCCATTGTTGAGCTGTTCAAACTTTGGCCTAGAAACATAAAAATGTTGCTTTATAGTTTGTTACCAGCAACAGCAGGTTATAGTACAAAACAGAGGAGACTGCAGATAACGGTGTGACAGTGTGTTGTTTCTGTTCACAACTGGATGAAGACCCTCATGGTTTTCATGGTGTTTAAAGATCCCCTTCACATGTTTGAAGACATAAAATACCCTGACAAAAACAAAGGCAACAAAACCTTTGTTAAAATGTCTTAAAAGTACATTTTTTACTTCTTCCTCAATGAAAACCTTATACTTCCCTGAAAACTCGGTTCTCAGTGTGTGTGTGTGTGTGTGTGTGTAGAGAGAGAGAGAGAGAGAGAGAGAGATACAAAGGATTTTAGCTATCACAAAGATATTAAATTAGATAACTTTAACACCATGTTATTTATAAATATGTATCATGTGACCACATGACTCCTCTACATGACAGAACCAGATTTGCCTCAGTTGAAATTATGTTACAGTCGTGTTTCAATATATGTGTAAGTAACTGTATTAGCAAAAGGGAGTAGACACACTATAATCTGGGGCTTTTGGGGCCTTAATAGGTCTGAGGGCCCTGGGCAGTGGCCTGCTTTGCTTCGTTGGGTATGAGTTTGTAACTATGCTTTCAGCCATTTTTACACCAAACATTTCATGAGAATCACACCAATCACACTACGTAAACTAAACCGTCGCTTACTTATTGAGCAACTCTCATCTATTACCATTAGATTCAAGTCACAGTGCATATGATCTTCTAAAATACCCCTGCTAGTCTTTGAGAAACCCAGATGGTCATTTAGCAATACAGCTGTTCTGAGGGCATTTCCAGAATCCCCAAGACACTTCTGCTTCTTCTTCTTCCAGATACCAGCAAAGAACAACTGCTCGCAGGTTATGGAAATCTTTCTGAATATTACAGGCTGTGTTTTTTCTGAAAGGTTTGAAGACTCTACTAAGCCCCGCCAAGCTTTGTATTTAATGGTATTTTAGGGAAATGTTTGAAGCGTCTGCCTGGAGTTGTATTGTTCTGATAGTGGTGTGTTTAATAAGATCGTCACAGCCCTGTACTGACCATTGCCTCTCCTGTCTGTATGTCTGTACTCTCCTGTCTTGTGTGTGTGTATGTGTGTCAAGACTGTGTGTGCTATACTTTAGTCTGGTTTGTGGGTAACAGAGAAAGTAGCATGCAAGTGTCCAACAACTAGAATCACTGATATTGAAGTCTTAATTTAGAGAAACAGGCATAGTTAAAACACAGCACAATGTACATCATATTGATGTATTTTTATTCATCAATACAACAGCAGGGATACGTTATTATCAGGCCAGTGGCTGAAACTGGTCCTGATCCTGGTCCTTATAAAAGCATCATGTGCATCCAAAAAGAAGGCCACTTGGAGTGATTTTCTTCCACAGCCTTAATGTTTTTCTGGGGAAGTAATAAAAAAAAAATAAACATCTACAGTTGAACAAAAGATTCAAGCAATGTCTTCAAGAAGATTAATTTCTTCATAAATCATGAAGACTCAAGAATCAGTGTCCCTCAGTGTCTTTAGAGAATCAGCGTCCTCCAGCACCTTTTCACTGTCAGTGGACTGCAGCGTCTTTAGAGAATCGGCGTCCTCCAGCACCTTTTCACTGTCAATGGACTGCAGCGTCTTTAAAGAATCGGTGTCCTCCAGCACCTTTTCACTGTCAGTGGACTGCAGCGTCTTTAAAGAATCGGTGTCCCCCAGCACCTTTTCACTGTCAGTGGACTGCAGCGTCTTTAGAGAATCGGTGTCCCCCAGCACCTTTTCACTGTCAGTGGACTGCAGTGTATTTAGAGAATCTGTGTCCCCCAGCACCTTTTCACTGTCAGTGGACTGCAGTGTATTTAGAGAATCTGTGTCCCCCAGCACCTTTTCACTGTCAGTCGACTTTAGTGTCTTTAAAGAATTGCCGTCCTCCAGCACCTTTTCACTGTCAGTGGACTGCAGTGTCTTTAGAGAATCGGCGTCCTCCAGCACCTTTTCACTGTCAGTGGACTGCAGTGTCTTTAGAGAATCGGCGTCCTCCAGCACCTTTTCACTGTCAGTGGACTGCAGTGTCTTTAGAGAATCGGCGTCCTCCAGCACCTTTTCACTGTCAGTGGACTGCAGCGTCTTTAGAGAATCGGCGTCCCCCAGCACCTTTTCACTATCAGTGGACTGCAGCGTCTTCAGAGAATCAGCGTCCTCCAGCACCTTTTCACTGTCAGTGGACTGCAGCGTCTTTAGAGAATCGGCGTCCTCCAGCACCTTTTCACTGTCAGTGGACTGCAGTGTCTTTAGAGAATCGGCGTCCTCCAGCACCTTTTCACTGTCAGTGGACTGCAGTGTCTTTAGAGAATCGGCGTCCTCCAGCACCTTTTCACTGTCAGTGGACTGCAGTGTATTTAGAGAATCTGTGTCCCCCAGCACCTTTTCACAGTCAGTGGACTGCAGTGTCTTTAAAGAATCGCTGTCCTCCAGCACCTTTTCACAGTCAGTGGACTGCAGTGTCTTTAGAGAATCGGCGTCCTCCAGCACCTTTTCACTGTCAGTGGACTGCAGTGTCTTTAGAGAATCGGCGTCCCCCAGTACCTTTTCACTGTCAGTGGACTGCAGCGTCTTTAGAGAATCGGTGTCCCCCAGCACCTTTTCACTGTCAGTGGACTGCAGTGTTTTTAGAGAATCGGCGTCCTCCAGCACCTTTTCACTGTCAGTGGACTGCAGTGTTTTTAGAGAATCGGCGTCCTCCAGCACCTTTTCACTGTCAGTGGACTGCAGTGTTTTTAGAGAATCGGCGTCCTCCAGCACCTTTTCACTGTCAGTGGACTGCAGTGTCTTTAGAGAATCGGCGTCCTCCAGCACCTTTTCACAGTCAGTGGACTGTACTGTGTGTGCTGTACTTTAGTCTGGTTTGTGGGTAACCGAGAAGGTAGCATGCAAGTGTCCAACAACTAGAATCATTGATATTGAAGTCTTAATTTAGAGAAACAGGCATAGTTAAAACACAGCACAATGTACATCATATTGATGTATTTTTATCCATCAATACAACAGCAGGGATAAGTTATTATCAGGCCAGTGGCTGAAGCTGGTCCTGATCCTGGTCCTTATAAAAGCACCATGTGCATCCAAAAAGAAGGCCACTTGGAGTGATTTTCTTCCACAGCCACATTCTTCTTCTTCTTAATGTTTTTCTGGGGAAGTAATAAAAAAATAAATAAACATCTACAGTTGAACAAAAGATTCAAGCAATGTCTTCAAGAAGATTAATTTCTTCATAAATCATGAAGACTCAAGAATTTTCACTTAAATGTATCCTCACCTTGGAAAAGACGTTGCGGAAGAAGTCAAAGAAGCGATTGCTTTTCTTTGCTTTGGTTTTCTCAACACCAGTTGGGTCTTCATCCGCCGTGCAGTCCACCAACTCTCGCTGAATGGGCCTCAGGTCTGCACTTTCATCACCACTGGAGGAGGTAATTGTGGTTGTCTCTTGAGAACCACAAGAGCCCTGTTTGCTCTCTCCAGTGCAAAAAATTGTCCAGTCAGTGCTGGGTGGCCTGACAATCTCATCCAAATGTGTAAGTGGAGCTGGATGAACCTTTCTCTGCTCTCCACTGAAACACCTCTTCCCTTGTGACCTCTGCAGAGTATCAGTGTCCTCCAGCGCCTTTTCACCATCAGTGGACTGCAGTGTCTTTAGAGAATCAGCCTCTTCCAGCACCTTTTCACCCTCAGTAGACTTCAGTGTCTTTAGAGAACCAATGTCCTTGGGTGTTTTTGCAGCCTCAGTGGCTTCCAGTTCATTTACAGCTTCGTCATCCACCAAAGAGACGAGTGTTTTTGCTGCCTCAGCGATGACTGTTTCGGTGGAAGAAGAAGACAGGCTCTTATCTGACCCGATGGTCAGTCTGGAGGTTGATATGCTCTCTGTGGTCTGGACTTCCTCTTTTTCATCAGAATCAACCGCCTCTGTCTCCATGTTCTCAGGATCAAAAAAGCTTTGGCATACTGCTTTAATCACCTCATTGACATCCTGATCAAATGAGGTGATGACCTCTGAGAGAACTGAATCAGTGCTGCAAGACCAGGAGCCGGAGAGCAATGATCTGCTTTCCAGGCTCATGTTTGCGTGGACGTTGAAGCAGGTGAGCTCTTCTTTATCTAAAAGGTCATCACACTGCATCAGCTCATGGTCATCCAACGATGTGTGGTTGATGAACCCTGAGACAGGGATGTTGTTGATCTCAGGGGTCAAAGAGTCCATGGAAAAAGTAGGAGAGCTTGGCCTTTTGTCCATGTTCTTCTCCTTTTCCATGTAACTGGAAATCTAGTGAAGAAACACAAAGATCGGAAAACTGTAAGCTGTCTAGAAAAGGTGTTGAAACCTTTTAACAGGACATAAACAGAGGCAGAAGTGCTATAGTTTTAAATTATGTATAGAAAATGTAAACAAGTATTTGGTGTGCAGTCAAGTGATGATATCGTGGAATCATTTACTCCAAACAAACATTTAGGCTTAAGATTGTTTACAGTATGATACATATCATATATACTGTATGTATACAGTGTGTAAATTATCAGATATTTTTGCACAATTTTGTACTTGTTTGCATGAATGTTTTTCTAAATATTCACTCATTATGGTCAATTATAACATTGTTTTTTCATTTTTAGTGCTGCAAACAATGCATGTGATAATCTGTCATGATTTGCATCAATATTTGTGTTTTTATATGTATGTTCTGATTCAGGGCTCTAAAATTTTGCTAATAGATGTTTTATTACTATTAATCCTTCAGTTCTCCTCCTTTGTTTAGTTTTTGTATTTCCAAACAGCAATAAAAAAGGTGAATTTTAGGGAAAAGGTGTTTTTCTCTAATTAAATAAAGTCTTACATTGACACATTATGTGGTACGGTCCTCCAGCTCACACTGAAACTCACTCTCTGATGCTGTCTCACGTATAAACTTCACTAAAAACTTTTAGCATGTTTGAAAAAAAATGTGCAAATTCATCTCTAAACCAGTTTAGTCCTTAAGTCTCTTATGGTGCATTCACTTACCTGTCTCTGTTCAGACATCTTTCAGATGAGCTCGGTATATTTGTTTTGTTTCTCTTTCTTTTCTCTTCTTCTGAGTTTTCTGTCTTCAGATTTGCTCGGTTGAAGTGGGAGGTTTTGTGGCAAACTGTTCAGTAGTTCAGTGCAGACAATCTCTCTGTAGTCACCCCGTGGAGAAGCTTATATAGTAGTGATGGAACTCAGAACTCTGACACACTGTATTCCAGAACTCTATGTGTTCCGACAGAACATGTGTGTGCGCGCGTGTCTAGGTGTGTGTGTGTGTGTGTGTGTTATCATGTTTATCCTCATGATGTCCTCACAAGTGACAAAATAAGATTGAGTGAGGACATTAATTCTGGACACAAAACAGATTTTTATGTGAGAAAGTCAAGATTTATACACACGCCAATGTGCATCAAAGCAAGTGATGCTATTATATGCAAAATATATGTGTGTGTGTACATCTAAATATCAATGCTAACATCTGGCTGTACCTACCTGCAATAGGTAAGTTGCAAATTGGACTGAGTGTCAAGGGGCTTTAAATTTAAAGCAACACTGTGTAACTTTTCTAACAGATTTTAAATAATTTTGATGATACACTGACTTGTAATCAAGTGAATAGCGTCTCTGTCATCCCCACTATGCACCACATACACCTGATCTTGCACAATGTAACCAAGCAGGTAACGCTTTAGGGCACAAAGTCGCACACGACCAATTATTTCACTGATTTTGGTGAGACTGGATCATATTTTATGGAGAAAATGTTTCCTGCTTTCCCTCTGATGCTCTGCATCATCTCTGTGATGTACAGTTTCCTGATGGACAGTAAATTACTGCGAACTGTAGCTGCTGTTAGCTAATGTTAGCTCAGTTTGTTATTCGGGCTGCCCAGACTGTGAGCTCAGAGAACCGAGGGAGTGTTAATATTTGTACCACAGGCGTTTTTGGGAAAAGGAGGTTTATAGAAAAAATGAGAGAGTGACCGAACAAGAGTAAATCATGGGCTGACTTTTAGTCGTTAGCGAGAGCTTCGTGAAATAAAACTGATCTGGGCTTCTTCAGCTGGCTGCTATGTCTTGTGTTGTTGACCTTGCTTGATGTTTGACTGTTAGCAAAGTTGTCGACTCGCTAGTTTTTTATCATAAGTAATATAATCATAACAAATACACGTGTACAGCTGTCTATATTTACCACAGTGGTATTACACTCTGGAACTTGGGGCGCTAAATCGTAAAACTACAAATTTCCCAATTTCCATGCATTGTTGCTTTAAATGGCCACAACCATAGGCGATGGAGTTTGTTTCACATTATGTGTTCTTGTGTTGGCCGTGCTGAATTATTTTCCCCACTGTTTTTACACCTAATTACTCTGATAGTTCTTAAATTTTTCAACACGCAGCAGCTACTAACCTCCCAAAATGTTTTAGTTTCTCTTTCTCTTTCTTTCCTCTCACGCCTGCCTCACACCCTATCAGATCACCTGTGTTTCTAGTCCATTCTTGTCTATTCTTTCACACATCCAACTTTTCATTCACTTTCACTTTAACATGAGCATGACTTCTTCCTCCAGTATCGGGATTCGGGCAGAGCAGGCTCAGGCTTGGAAAATGAGGAGGAGTTTGTGGATCTATTGGATGAGCAAAGGCGCAGCAGTGATCTTGGCTTTGCTCTGAGGACCTTCAGCCCACACCCCTACAAAGGAGCCTCGCCCTGCTCCATGGCTGACCTCAACAAAGCCGTGCTGGAGTCCCAGTATCTACGCTACATGGTCAAAGAGGTGGGACGGCGCGATTTTAGATAAGATGTAACAAAAGATGTTTGACACTGTTGCTCAATTTTTTTCCCTGCCTTCCTCCTCAGATCGCCATGGAAACGGGGTCATCGGTGGAGGAGGTGAGGGAGGAGGCTTGTGGGATTTTGGAGGAAATGTCTCAGAACCTGCAGCTGGGGTTTATTAGGCTAATGGCCTACGTACTCAGCAAGGTGTTCAAGAGACTCTTCACCAGCATCTTTGTCAACACAGAAGGACTCAACACGGTCAGGAACAAAATACCAACCAATACTGTGTTCTGAACTACAGCACATTACAATATATACATCAGAGACAGGATTGTGTCCACTGTCCAGTCAACTTTTGAATTAGCCTATTTCATATAAAGTACATCTCAGAACATTTTCTTCAAGTAATTATTAGGAAGTAGGAAGGATGACACATAAATGCAACATCATAATATTTTCTTTATAATAATCTTGTCCCGTTTTTATTTACAAATGTCTGTCTTGTAACAATATAAAATATATAGAAAAAAATAACGTATTTTTCTTTATAGCTGCATTTTATAATATTTACATATAGAAAACAACAAAAAATAATAATTGCCAAAGGCCAAATAAGGAAAATATACTGCCGAGAGTTAGCTGTGAAGATTGTGACCACTCTCTTGTCAATATGATAAATATGAAGCTATAGCCAGCTTTGTTAGCTCAGCTTAGCCTAGCATATACACTGTAAACAGGATAAACAGCAGCCTGGCTTTATCTGAAGGTAACAAAATCTGCCTACTAACACCTCTGAGCTCATTAATTAGCATTTTTATAGATTATTTGTGCTAAGCTAAGCAAAGCGACTACTGACTGTAGCTTCATATTTAATTTACACATCTGAGAGTGGTATCGATCTTTTCATCTAGTTCTCAGCAAAAGAGTGAATGACACTAGATGTACTAGTGTCTTTCCAACAATAAAACAGTGACAAGCTAATCTTAACAATGAAATGAATGAAATAATGATAGTCGTAGTCTTAAAGAAAGAATCATTGGAGAAATCTGAAAATTAGCAGAATGTTTTTCTAACAAGGGTTGCTTCTCTGATTACTACACCAAGATGCTGCTATGGATACAAAATTTGATTTCTCTGTTTTCTTTTACTTCTCTGTCACTTCCAGCTTCAACAAGCTATTCAGGAGAGTCCTGTCATCCTGATGCCCAATCACAGGAGTTATGTGGACTTCTTGGCTATCTCCTACATCCTGTTCAGCTACGACATCCCAGTACCTGTTATTGCTGCAGGAACTCGCAAGTATCTATTTGAATTGAAACAACAGAATATTAGAGATAATACAGAGTTAAACTACAACAGCACAAGTAAACATTTTCATGACTTTGTTTGCAGACGCTCACTTCTCTCCCCTTCTATTTATTTCTCCGTCTCTCTTCTCGCTGTAAAGCTCTTGCAGGGATGAAGATGGTCAGTGAGATACTGCGTCGCTCTGGAGCTTTCTACATCCGACGTGCCATTGGCTCTGACAAACTGTACTGGGCGATGCTGTCAGAATATGTGAAAACCATTGTCAGGGTAAAGACACAATAATCTGCTTCATCACTTGTTTTTGAAAATAGCTTCAGTTTGTTAGCTAGCTAGCTCTTCGGTATTTGACAATCTGTAAACAGGGCTTACAACCGTTTCATGTGTTTTCTGTAGAGAGGGTTTGCTCCTGTGGAGTTTTATGTGGAAGGCCTGCGGAGTCGCACACTAAAGTCTCAGGTACCCAAGTTAGGTAAGTGTCAAGTTAGCACTCTGCTAGTGTGTGTCCTAGGTTATGAGTGTTTTTTTTTTGTTTGTTTTTTTTTGCAGCTATTCATGCATTGCCCTTTAATAACTTGTATCTGCATGTGTCTGCAGGTATGATGCACATGGTGCTGGAGCCTTTCTTTAAAGGTGAAGTATATGACATCACATTGGTTCCCATCAGTATCAGCTACGACCGAGTGCTGGAAGAATCGCTGCTTGCCCACGAGTTACTCGGCATCCCCAAACCCAAAGAAAGCACCATGGTACATCCTGGTCATGTGTAATGTTATGTGTTAAAGTTGTAAAACTACAGAAAAAAAATGAATTTCATCCTTTTGTTTTTGCAAACAATGTATTGTTGTTGTTTCTAACCTTGCGGGTCAGGGGGTTCATGCATGAATAAAGCTGATTATTTTCTTGCTCGTGATACACTCCCAGCTTTGCTCTCTCTCTCTCTCTCTGCAGGGTCTGCTGAAAGCAAGCAAAGTGCTCCAGGAGGATTACGGCAGCATGCATGTGAACTTTGGCCGTCCCCTATCTGTCCGACAGCTGTGTCAGGGCAAGATAAACCGCTGCCAGTATAACCTCATACCGAGGTAACAATAAAACAATTAAACAATCTACACAGGACAAACCAACCAAACTCTTTCACATTTTACTTCATAATTTATTCGTTAAATTATATTTTCTCTAAGTCCTACTGTATCTCCCTACATTAAGTCCTTTCATTATGATTTAATTTGGAGATTTTGACACAAAACACAATCAAATTTAGTCAGAAAAATCCTCTTCTCTCCCTTTATTCACAGAGATCTACCTCGGAAGCCCAGCGCAGAGACTCAGAACTGTGTGAGTTGGCTTGCTCATCTGATGGTACGAATCCAAGAGGAGGGCTCTGTGGTCAGCCCTTGGTCTCTGATGGCCTGCCTGTTGCTCCAGACTCCTACCACAGTGTTGTCACAGGAGGGCCTGCTGTGGCATCAGCTCACAGAAAAAACCCTCTGGCTCAGGAAGCTGGCACTGGACTTTGGTGCTCGCCTGAATTGGCCTGGTGGGTGAGAAGATGGATGGATTTTATATATTTGCTGTAAATATTGATTTATTAAATTAAGCTGCAGCTGCTTGAAGCTTGAAGCTTGAGCATATGATTTAGATAAGTGCTCTCCTTTCAATGGGATTTGATGAGATTTTCCCTTGAATGACCAGTAGGTGGCACTTGTATAATGCATTACAAGTGAACCAGGCAAAGAGTGGTGGAAAAAGTATTCAGATCCTTTACTTAAATAAAAGTACTCATACCAAACTGTAAAAAATACTCCATTCCAAGTAAAATGGTGCATTGAAAATGTAACTGAAGTCAAAGTATGTAAGTACAACAAGGAAAATGTGCTTTAAGTATTAAGTACTTAATGCAGATAAATCTGGATTTGTTAAGTCAAATGAATGTAGTGAAGTAGATTTTTAAAGTGGCATGAAATGACAGTACTCAAGTAAAATACAAGTACCTCAAATTTGTATTTAAGCACAGTACTTGATAACTGAGCTGAGTCTGTCAGCTCTCACCTGTCAGCCTCCTGGACCTGGAGGTAAATCAGACAGATTAGATGAATGTGAGTTGGCACAAGCGATCAGATTCACTTAGGAGATGTTAAGTGGATTAATGCCCTTTAAGTTACTTATCCTGAGAGGACCCCACTGACCTGTCTCACTTCACAGGTCTCGTGTGTGTGTGTGTGTGTGTGTGTGTGTGTGTGTGTGTGCAGACACACACACGTATGAATATTTCGATTCAACCATCTTAACCTCCAAACTACCCAATGAACAATAATAATGTGGAGAGCCTGATTTCTGCAGGAGGAGTCCCTGACTCTGATGTGATGTCATCCACCGTGGCCATTCATCGCTCCGTAGTTCATCGTAAAGCAGGACGCGTCTACCTGGTTCAGGAGGAAGAGCCTGCGAGGAAACGTCCAATCAGCCCGGAGGAGGGTGTGATCAGGACGGCGGCGGCGGTGCTGATGTTAGCTTCCTATAGGAATCAGTCCATACACATTTTCTTGCGTCCTGCCATGCTCGCAACGGCCATTCACGTCACGAAGACAACACAGAGAGGTGAGCGCTTGACACAACCTTTTTTTGGAAGAATCTGTTGTTGTCTTGCTTCATTGTGATCCACTCTTCTGTTCACAGACGAACTCTTCACCTTCTTCTGCTTCCTACAGGACGTCTTCTCCAACGAATTCATCTTCATCCCTGGAAAGTCTTCTCAGGTAACAACCTCATCTTCCAGGGCTCGGCTTCCTTTGAGCTTTGATAAAGAGGATTATGAAATATTAAGTTCAGACATGATCACAGCTCTTCCTCTGACAAATTGAAGTTGGAACATAACCCCAGGTTTTGTACATAAGTGTGCAGTTTGTTATTGTTGATATCTGTCTTTTCTTTACTCAGGACTTTGAACAGGCATGCTTCCTCCTGAAGAAATGTGGAGCAGTTCACATCAGTGAACAGGAAGTGTTGGTGTCAGACGTGGGGCTGGAGGTGCTATCCTTCCTGCGGGCGCTGCTACAACCCTTCATAGAATCTTATCAGGTCCTTTGATCACGATAACGCAGCATGTGCTTCGATAAGAATCAGGCTGTTTTGTGAGAATTGTTTCATTTCAACAGGTTTAGCCAGCTACAGTCCACATCTCTCTTTCTAAAGTTTAGATTTGTTGCTTAATTTGAATGCAGAACATGACGTGAATCACACCCTGCACTTATCAAAAAGTGCAGGGTGTGATCAGTAATTAAATCAAATCCACCCCAGTGGAGACAAAAAGATCCTCATTGGGGAAACTGAAGTCATGACCTCGGAATTCACTAGCAAGAACTACACCATCGACAAGATACGTTAAATGATTTATTAACAAAACAAAAACATTGTGACACATGAACTGCTGTCGGGAAGCTTCGGTGGGGAAGCCGCAGTAGCACCCAGGCACGACGGACCTCCCCTCAGAACTGTATGGAGAGTAGGAAGAAGAGGGAGGAATAGCACAAAGAAATGGGGCAGGAGATGGGAGTGGTGTTGAATAGGAGAGCGAAAGAAGAGGAGAGGGTTCAGAGGGCATCCACAGGAATGTCAGAAATGGCACAGTTGAGGTTGAGGTGTGATCCTGCTCCTAAAACTTCTATTAATTTTTGGAATTTGGGTTTTTTTTCTTCATTTATTTTTTGGCCAAGTTATTTTATGTAAATCTGACTACTTCATGTCAACAAAAATTAATGAAACAAAACGGCGCTTAATGATTTGTAACATAGTGTTATTCCCTGGCAGTGTGAGGTTGGCAATGAAACAGAAATGAGACCATTATGTTTGAAATACTTAATTTTACACATCTATAATTTCTCAATTTTGCAAAAGGTTACCTGGAAATAAATATTCAATCCCATAGTAATTAGGAAAAAGCTGTGATAGGTATTTTAATCAGTTTAGTGATGAAATGAACAAGAAATATCTAAAGCGGAGTTCTGAATGTAATTGGAGTCACTCTGTCTGCTACTAAAAAATGCTTTTTGGGTTGTTGGGTCACATTTGTTCTGACTGTTTATTTCACATATACTGAAATTAAGAACATACATTTAGTAATTAAAATTACGCTTTGCATGCAAGTCTTGCAGTCTGATTATACAAAACAGGTTCTGACACCTTCCACAACTTTGTCTCTAACTTACAATGTGCAATTTCAACCTGTTTGATCATGTGTTTTTATGCGCAGGTGATGTTCAGGTACCTCTGTGAAGAGGAAGTTCATGTCCTCTCTGAGAAACAGTTCCTACCTGCTGTGAGAAACCTGGCTACAAAGCTCATCCTCTCAGGTAAAAACAGTAATGACCTCTGACCTCTTGAACCATTTCTATCAACAAATCATTCCCTCATCATCTCATCTGTGTGTTTTTAGGTGATCTTCACACCTACGAAGCTCTCTCATCGGACACGCAGAAAAACGTTTTGTCGGCTCTGCGGAGGCTGGAGAAGTTGAGGGCGTGAGTGACGAGATTAGTCACCCGCAAATCTGTTTGGTTTTAAGCTCATTTTCTGTGGTGGTTGATAAGCTGTCTGTATTTCTGATGCCAGAGTTACACTTGTTCAGTTTCTCTGTGCGTTTTCATTATCACAGGTCAGAGCAGAACGAATACAGAGTGAACAAAGCACTTGTCAGAAGAATTGAAGACATACTCTGTAAGTTGGGGTAGTTTGATGAAGATGAAGCAGATGAAGACTTTTCATGCAGCCTTTAAAATACTTGAATGTTGACCTAACTAAACACTTCCTGAGAGATATTTTCCTGTTTCCTCTGTCATTGCAGCCGGGGAAATCCCTCCTGAGATGCTCCAGACTACACCTGACGCAAGACTTTAGCCTCCATTGAACCAGAGCCATCTTCACCATCAGCTCACAGTCCTGTTTACCCTTACTTGACCCCTTCCTCCTTTCCCACTTCACTTCTTCTTCCCCCTCTGTGCCTTTACGCCGCCGCGAGTGGAGTTGCTGCACCTTAATTCTGCACTCAGACAAAATACTTTCTGTCCTGGACGCCAGTGGCCAGACTTAACCTGGCAGCGTTCCACTCATGAACGTTTGCTAACTCCCCCCCTCTGTGTGTCCGTGCTCTCGTTTCTTACAGATCTCACAGGGCTAAGATAAAGCTACAAAGACCAGGTGACCCAAAGGTGACAGTATTGCTGATTTAGTTTGATGGCTACAAAGGAAGTCGTCTGTGTGATTGATGCACTAGTGATGTGTGTGGCTAAAGATACTGAACCATAACTGTATTTTAATCAGTTACATTGTGTTTTAGTATTTTATCTAATAGAGCACTTTAAAACAAGCTGAATTGCTGGTATAGTAAGTGCAATTAGATAGTAAACACTGAATTATGACACTTGATTGTATGTACATTAATCTATGAATAAAAATCTAAATACTGTATGTCAAACACCTGTTTTGTTTGTTAGAGACATTTATTTTTACTTCTTTACAATAAATGTAAAACAAATGTAACAAAATGCACCATAGATTCTTAAATTTTTTCACACTTAAATATCTTTTCTGTTGGTACAATTCATACAACAGTGAGTGACACCCAGAGGTCAAAGTTCAACCTCCTGTCATCTGTGCCTCCACCTGTAACCCCTCAGCAGTTAGAAGAAGGCCCCTTATGTGCCAATTAACCGGTGTATTGTTTTACAGATTTATCTATACACGGGTGGTACGTCAACTTTGATGCGTAAAGCGCTGACGGGGTCTTGGCAAAACACCGAGATGTATTCCAACACTTTGGAATTAAGCTTTTTCTCAGTCTCTTTGGCTCTGTGCCGCTCTTTGTCCCATCTGTCCTTCTCGCCGTTCATTTGGGAGAAGAGGTTGATCTGGATGGTTCGCAGCGTGGCTGCCAGGACGTAGAAACCTCCCTGTATCATGTGGCAGAAGGCGGCGCCCACACTGAGCGCCGCGCCCATCAGGTTGGGCAACGTCTCGCACACCACACACATACCCTCCAGGAAGTGCAGCGTGCCTTTCCTGGCCAGGGGTTGGTTTTGGTGATGGTAGCCGTGGTGGTGGGGAGAGCTGCTTTGTTGAGCATGGTTGATCAGGTACCTCGCGCCGTCTGCGAAGTGGGTGACAGCTCGGCGCAGCGGGAGCAGAGCCAAGTACAGGTGGCAAGCAGCTTTGGTCAGAGCATGGAAGAGCAGCCGCAGCTCAAGCACAGCATTGCCTGGAGATAAGAGGGGTAACGGGGTCAGCTGGAGTCTAATTTAACACTATGGCTAATGTCAGCAACCATTACAAACAGCGTCTGCCACTGGATTAAAGTTTGTTCTCCAGACAGGTGGGATGCGGGTATCACCTGAGCGTGCGAAGCGGGTGGCTTGACGCGTCATTACGCACAGCACGGGACCAATCCTCTGATAAAAATCCTTTAGGCTGAAATTTGATTTCGATTACATGTTTGTCAAGATTGTGCCAATTACGCACAAAGACCATTTGAATATTTAGTCTCAAAATGCCCCAATTTTTTTAATATTTGAATTATCTAATCAAAACAACTTGTTTTAAGAGTGTAAGAGTCATATATTAAATTAGGCCTCCTAACATAAAGATTTATAACGCCTGAGGGTTTTAGTGTCTAGCAAACAGTACTACACTGGCGGCAGCGTTTATTCCGATCAAGCTCAGTTGTGTTTAATAAAAATAATGTCATGATTTGCTGATCCAAAATGCCCCAGTGCGCCATTTATCCTTTGATTTTGGGCAAATGTCACTGGATTCTTAACAAAACCGCAAGCAGAGACATTATACAGCCCATTTTATGTGTTATATAGAGAGAAAAATATTAGTATATCTTCTCTGTGAATTTATATCAGCTGTTTCCGCCATAAGGTAGCTGACCGGTGCCACACACTTCCTGAAAAGCTTCCAAATCTCTACTAACAATTTCTCTCTTACCGTCTATAAAGCAGAAAATCCAGAGCAGGGCAATACATGCTGCCAACGAAGTCCACCAATCCATGTAGCCTCCCCACCTGTCCTGGCCTCTTCGGCAACGAAAAAGAAAGAAAGCAGGAAAAAAAAAAACCCTCCAAAGTTATGATCTGGCCAAGCCCTGCCCTGCCTTTACGCAGCTAATACCTTACACATTAAACAAGTCGCATGCTCCGCAGGTGTCGGAAGTGTTCGCAGCCTCTGCGGAACACCTTGAAAGTGCACCTGAGGTGTCAACGGGCGCATTAAGATCAACAGACTACAACTCTTTAACCTACTGCACCTTCAGTGTCTCACGGCCAAGAGAAGCTCTGCACAAACGGACACTTCTTTGCTTCAGTAGAAGCTATTTTAATGGAATTAATCGATTGTTTAACACATTAAATGATCTAACTGATTTTTAAAAATATTGCTTTATAGAAAGAAATTGCAATTTCTGAATATTTTATCACCTTATTCCCTTACTTACGGATCTCTCTGAATATAACTGACTTACTCTTTCACATAACAATAAAGGGCCTACCTAAGCTGCAGTTCCCAGTCTGTTTGTAGCCTGGAGAGGATGTAAGTTTGTCTGCACACACGTGAATGTCAGACAGGCTGCAGTCACATTGACTTAAAATAGACATTGCAGCTGATATGTTAAGAAACAAATATAAAATTCAATTAATTAATTTGGGTGATATACAAGAGGGTAAATAAGTCAAGAGACCTTTCTCACAGCAGCCATTTTGGCATGAAATAGTAGGTAAACGCAGGTGTTACCAATGATACTAATTAAGGTCGCGTTCCATTCAGGTCAAACAGGGTGCAGCTGTGGTGCGTGTTGGCTCTCTGCTGCACTAAATGGAACTGAACCTTAATTAGTATCATTGGTAACACCTGTGTTGACCCTACTATTTCATGCCAAAATGGCTGCTGTGAAAAAGCTCTGTTGTACGTTTGATGACGTGTCTCTCTGCACTTTTTATTGTAATTTATAGATAATTCAATAATTTCTATATTTGACCAAATATATCATCCCCTATCACACGTGGTCATTATTAAATTCAGGTTGTTTTGGTGTCATGTAACAGACTGCACAGAGCTGCACGCGCCGTGTGTGCGTCCTGAGGACGTCTTTGCTGGCGTGCACGTCGCTGTCATGGCAACGGAAAACCTTCATACCACAGGACACCTGAAGGAGCCTGCTCCCCTTCTCCGGGTTACTGCCTCTGTTCACACTGAAGCTAGTCTGTTAAATGTCAGCAGTGGCCACACTTTGAAAATGTTACAGTGTGTGTTTTATAAGACGAACTTCTGACCACCCAAAACTGCGAGAGTTTTGGTCAATTTTTGCTGTTCTTCCTCATGAAATTCTGACCCAAACATCCTCAAGTCAACAAAGGTAAGAAAACGCAAGACATACATAGATAAATTGAACCTAATGTCATATAATACTGCTTATATCATCTAATTATTGTACATTTTTTATTGAGAATTATTTAAATATTAAGTTTATGCGGACCACGAGGTCTTCAATGGCTCAAAACGTTTTCTTCTCATGCTGTAGAGATGAGCCCCAAGAGGAAAAACACAACCAGCGGTGTGATCACCTTCCACACACCTGTTCCTGTCAGCCTGTTGAAATCAGAGGTAAAGAAAAACATACTCAAATTTTACACTGTAGACTGTATATCACATTAAAGACAAGCTTTTAAATGAACTATCATGCATTTCAAGCACATGGATACTACCTAACTAATCATTAACTTTTGGTAATAAAAGAACAATCGGGGTTTAATGACTGCTCAACAGCAGTTCAGTAGTTATTAAGAGGATTTATTAAAGGACAGGCGGGTTACTTCACTTTACTGCCTTCACTGTAAAAGTTTAAATGTGGTTATAGCTCTGTACTTTTCCCCCCTTCACAGTAAGAGTGAAACTGTGAACCACTAACCACCAACTAATAATTTATCACTGGTCTTTTAAAGTCAGGGAGGCTACAGTATGTGTACCTTTCCTCAGCCCAGGCAGGGGGTACAATGGTTGTCCGGCTGCCCCTCTGTCTCCTCTGTTTGTGCAGAGCCACGTCTGAAAGAACAATGCTGGAATCTCAGCGTCCTTGGAAAGATGAATGGAAAGGTTTCAGGTTATTGACAGACAGAAACGGTAGACACAGTAATCCTCTTTTAATTCAGGACAACAGAAAAAAAAAAAAAAAGGCCTGGTGCGGGATCAGATGACAAACCAGCCAATCATCCAAATCCATGCAAATTAAGATACTGGCAGACAAATACAACAGAAAGAACAAGAAAAGAAGCTGCTATCTTATGCTAAAGCTGCTAAGTCAAGTTTAAAAAAATCACCATAGTGCACTGACATGTCCCACCACATGTGTAACAGTGAGAACCAGTTCAGGTTTCCAGGCAGTGACATGATCTGTCACTGCCTGTTGTGTTGGACTCTGTTGCCTTCTTTTCACCTACATGATTGTCAAGCTGGGATTTGTTTTAGTGACCTCACTGGTGTTTCAGGAGTTCAGACCAGATATGAAGGACACTTCAGAGAGCAGAAAGAGCCCGTCTCAGCTGAGTGCGAGGAGGACAGGGAGTACTGGTAAATGTGTAAGAGCAGAGAAAAGGGATGAGGCCTCACGCAGCGGGACACAGCCGGGCAGCAGACAGCATCAGCTCTCCCACACCTCCCTCAGACGACTGCAGGTATTGCATTCAACCACTCACACCTGCACAAATACATGAGGTGAATTGTCTTACAGCATGTTTTACTGTTTAGGCGAAGATGGAGGCTGAAAATCAACAGGCGAAAGAAATAATCCAACCTTTACTGGATACAGAAAATGGTTTTGTGAAGGTAAGATGCTGGACTTCGTGCCATTTATTGGTCTCAAGGCAACATATTGACCTTTGTGTCTGTAACTCCCATGTTGGTTCAAATGTGTCTTCATGGAGGAGTTGGAGAGGTTTCTGAGCCAACGGGATGTGGCAGAACTGAGGAGGAGGGAACTGCAGCACAAGCGCTGGACTGAGCGTGTATGGTTTCCCCTCCAGAGGAAGGTGGAGGAACATGTGTCCAGCTGTAGCCCCGTGGAGGCCAAGAGGCGTCAGAGCTTATACAGTCACTACCTCCATCACTGCAACAGCAAGGTGACACAAAAACCATTCATACTTGCTTTGGAGAGCAGTAAATAAACCCTCATGTCGCTGCAAGAAACAGCTTTTGTCTTGTTTTGTGATTTACTTATTAATACAGATCAAACTCACCCAAGAGACGTGTAATTATCTAACATACTCTAACTGCTGTCTTTAATCTGCAGGGCTTTGTGTTTCTAGAAACCTATGATCTAAAGGAATACAACCCCTTTCTTCTCAACATCAAACAGCCACACTACTTCAAGGTGATTTTTTTCTGACTTTAATATTTCACTTAAAAAACAAAAAACAGCTTCAGGCATATTGAAGTATTACAAATGTGTCTGTTCCTGACAATATATTCACTGCTCTATCCCTAGCTCGGTACAGCTGAATTAAAGGAGCCATTGTACCTTCAGTTACATGAAAGACCGAAGCAAAAGAGAACAGCCCGTTCTTGTGAAGCAGGTATTTGGATATTTTCCTCCTTTTTTTTTTTTTTTTTTTTAGCATAAAGGAAATTTTAGATCTCCATCAATGCTTTGCTTTGAGTTTGAGCTGAGATCTTAAATTTGGGGTAATTCAGGCGAGACTGTGTAACACTCACTCACATACACTCAGGAGTTTTGCAGCTACAGCCTAACCTGGTCTGGTATGACCAGTAGCTTATGGTGGCTAATGTTAAAGCATTGCTGTATAATGAACAATACTGAGTCAGTTCACGGTCTTTATCACTCTTAGACAGTTGTGCTAATAGTTTAGCAAATGCTAAATAGCAGTCTTATATGCATAATTATCCCATTACTGTCACTTTGAGAGACAGATTTGTGATGTTTTTAAATCACTCTTCAAATTATAAACCAATTTCCCTTCTGTCTTAGGATGTAAATACGAGCTACCTCAGAGTAATCGTCCTCTTAGTGAGTCTGTGTCGTCTCAGGCAGACACACTCCTGCTGGCCTTATCTAATTATGTAGTTTCTGCATCCGGAAAAACTCCAGCGAAGGATGAGACTGAAGGAAGGAAGTCCAGCAGGTACAAATTAAAAAGTATTATGAGAATTAAAGTTTTATTTTGAATCTATATTTTCTAAAACGCCGCAGGATCTGTTGTGATTGTGTGACACAGCTGCAAGACAATATCATTTAAGGATCACAACAAAGTTTAATGTGAGACGTAACGTTGTGCAAACGTGTCTCGTGCAGGCTCGACACCATCCCGCTCCACATCAGGGCAACTGCCACACCAGATGGAAGGTGCCATCAGGCCGGCTGCTGTTTCTCCAGATTTGGAGGTCGGCAGCAACCAACAGGTTTACATCAGTCCCTGCCTCCATCCGAATAAAATCTATGTTTACCGTAAATCTTCACCTCTATTCACTTCTAACTACCTCACAGATTTTCAATGTATACTTGATACATTAACCCACAACAGAGAAAAACGTTTACAGTATGTACATTTTATTCATGCCATTTTCAGGATTTAATAGCACAGTTACCATGAAACCCCCAGAGTGACACCAAAGGGTTAACATGAGATTACATTGTACAGTAGTGTGCAACATTTGAAATGCATAGAACAGCATAAAAAAGTGTGGCAGTGTGTGAATGTATAACAGAGTAAGTGAAGTGTGTCTTCAAATAAACAAATGAAGACATGTCGTATTAAGAGATAGATATTATTGTGTATAAATGTGTAAATATGAAAATTATAAAACTCAGTCATTTAGCAAATCTGGTTAATTTTAAAGAAAGTTTGCATGATTGCATTGGTGAACATGAAAACATTGGCAATATTATTCACATTTTAGATGGTTTATTGAGAACACGAACACCCTTTTTCCACAATACATGATTACCTCTGAGGAAATTTTATCAGTTTTTGGCTCCTTCCTTTTCATTTTGCAGTTTTTCATGGCAACACTTTCACTGCTACAACTAGGCACTTTTAGGCGTGTGTGGCTTTTTATGATTATGCAAAATATCCTCTCTTCATTACTATAAAATTAAGTGGTACGTGCCCGAGCGTGTGTTTGGCCGTGTCATTTGTCATTTGGTTGGCTCATAAAGCTGTAGGTCTAGTTTGACCCAAACTTCTCCAGTGGGGACCTCATGCAGTAGTAGGCGACGGTTTGCAGCACCTTTGCTCTCCATCTCTTTCTTTATGGTTGCCACAGGAACCTCAGTGCGACCCAGGAAATCTAAAGAGGCAGAAAACGGTCATTTAGTAAAACTGCTCAAATTAATTTAGAGGAATAATGCTTTGGTGATGTCCCATATTGTAAAAAGTGAAATTTCTTTTTTGATTACAAATTAGGTCGTGGTATCAAAACGCTCAATCCACAGAGAAATGCACACAGTCCGTATACAGAAACTGTGACTTTGTGCCTTTAAATGAGCCGTTAAGACTTCCGTAAGGTTGTGATGTCATAACTATACAGTCACTGCCCTCAGCCATCCCCACAGCACGGCACGGCCCACCCAGACCCCACCATCCAGATAGGCTACAATCAATCCTGTGGTTGTTCTGACCATGGTTCACTTAAAAAACAGTCAGCCAATCAGAAGAGTGCGTTGTTAATATTAATAAGTCAAAAGGCAATAAAAAAACGCCCTGTTCCTGCTAGAGCTCCAGAGAGAAGCGTGAGAGAGGAGATGTAAAAGTATACTGAGATGGTTTCTGGCACTTAAAATCACAAATATATCTCATATTTGTGGTTAAAACCATCAGATATTAAATTATAGATATCAAACCTTTAAATTAAACACTGAAAATGTGTCAAATATGGGAGCTTTAAAGTCTGATACTAGATTTTAGAGGCTTAATACAGATGTCAGACTAAATCATGGCTGACACATCTTTGTCTTCTGCACTTCAATGCCTCGCCTGACTCAGGGCCGCCAACACAATCAAAGTCATGACACGACGACAGAACTCAGAGAAAAAGGGGACAGCAGCATGTACAAAACTATAGTGGAAAGGAGAACATCTATCACTCAAAGAAATGTGTTAAAACAAGCCAAAAGAAGAGATCTGAAGCTGTCATGTAACCACAGGCAGGCCGGACAGATTGGACAAAAAGCCTAATAATCCAATCTGTGTGTGTGTGTGTGTCTCTCATCCACTTGCCATCTGGTGAGAACTGGTCTTTCTCAAACACAGTGATGCACAGGACGTCCTGGTAGAGGTCTTTGATGAAGAACTGGCAGTTGAAGTTCCACTTTGGGTTCAGAGTGTCGCTGACCGGTCGGGAGGTGTAGCACTGAGCCCCCATCGTCAGCTCACAGTACGGATTACTTTTACCTGGAGAGAAATTATATACCATATATTTATTTTAAAGAAATTTAACATACTGACTGTGATATGGATAGACACACGGTGACAGGATGGGGTCTTACCGTTGGGTTTACAGGCTTTGAGCTCCTGGGCTTCAGTGACAGTCACCAGCAGTCGGCCGATGCCGCTGCTCTTCAGGGAACGAGCTAAAAACAAACACGCAACCGTTAGATGTGAGCCGACAGCTCTCCGTTACAGATTTTGCCGGCTGAAACAGCTGATCACAGGAGCTAATATTCAAACCATATTCCGTGTATGCTTCTGTATTTGTCGTGTACTCTTTGTTATGAGTAAAGAACTGAGCGAAAATGATGAGGAGAGGAGGATTATGGATTGTAATTTGCTGCAGGGAGAGCAGGGGTGGGTCTTTAATTAAAAATCAAACAAAAACAATCACATAATTGCAAATGATGGTTTCAGGGCTTTTTTTCCCCTGATCACAATCAACTAGTTAATAAGACCAGTATCAGAAACATTAAATATGTTATTGTTATTAGTGGTTAAATGTCATCTCAAACAGTTCTCCTTCACTTTAGTCTGCTTTGTAACAAAAAGCAAAAGAAGGTAAATGTGTCTTAAAGTTGGTCTATATTATAATTCAAATTTCTCAAAAATATTCATTAAAATGCGTACATTGATGGCTACTGTGAAAATGATCATTCCATTAATATTTTAACTACAATATCTTGCTGCTGTACCTCTTTTATGAATGGTGAAATTAATTGCACCAACTCAACACTATATCATGAGATATTGTTGGGACGGTTCAAAGACAATATTAATAATATATGAGTGTAATTGTGTGTGCATGTGTGCAGTATGTTCATGTATCACACTGTCAAACACTCACGCTTTATAAGCTGGAAAATCTCTCTCACACATGTGGTCAGTGTGTTTACCTTGGTAAGCCTTCTCTCTCTTTTTCTTCTCCGTCTCGATGAAATGTTCAGATGCTGCTTTGATTTTCTGGACCCACGTCGTCCTGCCGACACAGTGAATACGGAAATCAATTTACGCAGCGTGATTAGGTGATTGGTAAAGTGTGTAAAGATGTGCATGTGCATGTGCATGGCGTACCTTTCATTTAAGGTCTCAGTTCTGAGTGTGTACACGCGATCGATGTGTGAGACGTGGAAGAGTGGCTCGTCACTGGACGGGTCGGGTGGCATTTTCACCAAAACCTCATTGAGGAACAGCGGCTGGAGGAGAAAATGAAGTGATGAAGGACACATGGACAGGTTTCCGGAGACTTCTTATAGACTCCACCTTTCCACTGTTTCATAAATAAGCAGTATTTGGACACCACGCTCTCGCTTACTGTTTTGTACATCTTCAGCTGTATGTTGGTCTTAAGGCTGAAGAGCTTGTCTGACCCTGAGGAGGAGAAAGGTTTGGCGCTGTGTGTGAGGAGGAGGAAATCGTTGAAGAGGAAAGCCCACAGCTCCCTGCTGCTTTTGGTTTTATAAAGCCGGCCGCTGTGGAGCAGCTTGCGAGGCCCAAGGCAATTAGTCAGCGAGTTGAAGACCAAATGCTGAAAGAGAGACGGTTAAAAAAAAGTAAGGCGTGACTGAAGAGAGAGATGTAGGAAAGGACGGAGACTGTCGAGTGCAGTAAGTGCTTCAGTGAAAAATGCTCTCTGGCTGTTGTGTGCATTTGTCTTGGCAACAGATAACATAAATCCTGATGTGAAGAAGAAGTGAAACTGCAGAAGAGTACAGAGTTTACCTCTATAGGTCCCTCACACTGGACGTGGCTCTGTATCCACTCCAGCCTGTCTGAGTTCTCCTTCTCCCGGACTCCCTCGTTGACCTGAGAGCACAGCTCCTCGGCTCGCTCCAGAGCTTCTCTCAGCGGGCCGCGGTCTGCATGACCATCTGGGGTGTGCTCCAGGATCTGACCAGTGAGAAGAGCAAAAGGAGAGATTATATAGAGAGACGTGACAGACAAAGTGTTGTAATTAGGCAAAGCACCACTTACATTCTTTATGAGCAGAGGGTAGCGTGTGATCCTCTGCATGGGCTTGAGGAGGAAGCTGGACAGCGGCATTCCTTTACAGCGGTAGTTAGTGGCTATCTTCTGCTCAAAAGGAGGCAGACGTGAGAGAGATTAAGATTCATATTTTATTGACTCACACTGATGTCTGTTGTGTCCCTTTTTCTATATATCATTATTCATCCACAGCTCGTACCTTGAGGAAGTCTTTAAAATCAGGCTGGTTGTGCGTCTTGTTCTGCAGCAGGGCGGCGGCGTTGAGCTGGCAGGAGCAGAATCGGATGTACGGCTGCATGTGAGCGAGCTCCGAAGCCAACAGGTCTCCTATCAGCTGAACCGGCATGTTCTCTCCTCCTGTCTTCTTACGCACACGCAGCGCTCTGGGATGATGTAAAACACCATTTTTGTTACATCTTCATAAATATAAGCTAAGCCAGATATAAAACTTTTTATTTTTTTTTTACATGCCCACTGACTGCACCAAATCTGAAGTATCAAATTTTGATGTTTTACAATGGATTTTTTCTTTTAAATCATATTTTTCTCCCTGAAGCACATCCAGAAACTTTAACTTCAGTTTTAACATTTACCAGAATGGCTCATAAATGTGATAATAAGGGTACCTACTTGAGTAGTTTGGTGTTACACATAATCAGCTCCCTCCAGTTAACAAAGATGACTCCCATCTCAGCTTCTGTTAGACGGCCAGACTCTGACATGGGCTTATGGAAGACCTGAGAAAATATTATAAAACAATACCAGTGGTTCAAATTCTGGACAAAAGGTTAATGCTTTCTGAATATGCATGCTCCGTGTTTGTGCGTATGTTTCACCTCTAGTACCAGCTCCAGGTCTTCCACGTAGGTCTCCTCAGTCTGGATGAGCTCATGGATGTAACCTTGTCTCTTCCTCTCCTGAGGGGTCATGGTGTCCAGCGTCATCAGGTCGGCACACCCTGCAGCGCGCATACACACATGCAGACGAGCAAACATGCGGGCATGCATGCATGCATGCACAGACACACCAACGACAACACTCTCCTGTCAGTCGCGGGCACAGTTCCTCAGGAAACACTACACACGTCTGCATGTTAAAATCTCCCTTTATTAGAAGTTCTATGATATTTTATTTACATTTAATGCACAGACAAGAGTGAGGCACGTTGTAGTTGCAGTACATGAACATACCAGGCAATGCTAACGCTAAGAACACTGCTACGAAGGACACCGAGTTAAAGAAAAACAAAAAGCACCTTTCATGGTGGAGCGCTCGCTCCAGATGATTGCATAGGTGTGAATGAGTAAATTAGCTAATGCTTGTGTGAAAGAGCAGTGGAAGACTCAGTTGGGTAGTAGTTCAAGTCTTTGAGGTACAAACTTGGCAAAAGTTGGACGTCAATGTCAGCAGTGTGGTGTCATTATCTCTGAATCTACCGTAACAGTTGGTATGCTAATATCTGCGTGTTTATCTTGCTGGTGATATCACAGTTCAGTACAGGATGAGTCTCAATCTTTAAATCACCTGGAAGCATTAATACATGGAAGAGTGCATAAGAAGTGAACAAAAAAAAATCACAATAAATTAGTTTTAGTACGAGCAATGAGCAGCTAGCAGGCAGCAATCAAGGTTATTGGTGATTTAAGCAACAGTGAGTCTTCACATTGGTCCATTTTTAGCAAGGTTTAATGTTGTTAGTGCAAGAATGAGTGACCCTGTTAAGAAATAGCCTTAATTTAAAAAACTAAATGACTTCAGTTTGACGCCATTTACATATTATTTTCATTATATTGTGTAACCAAACTCTTACGATCCATACCTTTATCTTTAGCAAAACTACACATTTCATGCCTTTATTTTTTATCAGAGGGACAAAAGCCTCTAAAAACACGTCTAGCTGCCTCCGCCTCGCTCCCTTGGTTAATTAGTTAGTTAAAGAAACATCAAGGGAAACACATAAAGGAGAGAGAGAGAGCAAGGGGGTAAGAGTGGGAAATAAGTGCCTTATAGAAAAAGGACAGGGTTTAAAAAAATGAAAGAAGAGCAGGTAAAAGAAGCTAATTAAATAAATAAAAATTAAAAATATAAACAAGACGAGCACAGAACACCACAGTCCTAAACGAGTGAGGTGGAAAGCGCAGAGCCGGGCTGTTCTTGCTGGCGGCTGGGCTTCCTGTTGCGACAGGGCAATTCGGTTTGGCTCAGACAGAAAGGGTGAGGTACAGGAGGAGGAGGAGGAGGAGGAGGAGGAGGAAGAGGAGGAAGAGGAGGAGGAGAGAGGAAAGCCAGCATTACTGTCCTACAACAGAAAAAAGATATGAAGTGGAGGAGCGGGAGGGGGAGGTGAGTGAGATGAAGGAGAGACGGAGAGACAGCAGACATTAATATAGTTTTAATATTAATGCTAGACTCATACATGCACGTGCATTAATAATGTATTTCTGGAAATGTAAATGTTGTTACTAATCATATCAGCTGGAGCATGATGGTAATTTCTTACTTTTCATTCCTCTGATGAAGCGCAGTGTCAGAACATGTTCATTAGAATTAAAATTTTATTGTGTTTCCTGTCTGCGGCTTTAACGACTTCATCCTAATTAGACGTCCAGTGCGTTCACTCTTGTTAACATAGATCCACTGCTGTGAGAAGAACATGCAAGCTATGAATACTAATTAAAAAACACACACCTCCTGCTTAAAAATGAGCCTCTTAATATCATCAGAGGAGTGCCGTGAATATACATGAGAGGAATCACCACCCATCCCAAAAGACCGGTGATTAGTGTACCGTACAAACAGTAATATGCATAATGGACAAGTGCTTTGTACATCGTTTCTGTCCATCAGTGAAGTGAAAATTACACAGAAATTTTTAAAAAATGTGACCGATTAAGGTGAAAACAACATGCCGGTTTGATTTGAAGCTAATTCTTGGTTGTTCTGTTTTTGTTCTGTGACCCAGTGATTTGTTTCACGACTTGCTTGCTATTCACCGTCTGGCAGAGAGTTAGATGAGAAGTTGGATACCGCTCTCATGTCTGTCTGTCTATATATTCTCAAACTTTACACTGTGCATAACCTCAGAAGTAACACTTTGGCCGAACCACAGTATGGAGTGTGAATTGGTAGCCGGAGAGGTACCAGTTCACCTCCTAGGCACTGCCAAGGTGCCCGTGAGCAAGGTACCGAACCCCCTAACTGCTGTTTTAGCTTCTGGTTGGCCGGCTAACTTCTTTCCTCTGCTTCCAGTCTTCATGCTAGGCTAACCACCTGCTTTACCTTTATCTAAATGAAAGATATGAGAGCGGCAACCACTTTCTTGTCTAATTCCCAACAAGAAGCCGCAGTTCACAAAACTATTCCTTTGTTGGTGCAGCCAGTTCAGGTAAACTTAAAAGGCCTGATCTGTTATGCTTATGTGGATTGAGGGAAATTGAATTATTTTAGCTTTTGTCTTGTTGATTTAAGGCGTGAGACACCATTCATTTTACTAACACACCCAAAATATGTAGAAGATTGAGCCTTTTAAGTGCAGTGAGTTCATGTGCACCAGTCATCCCTCTGTGATTGACGAAACCCAACTCTTTTCAGCTTACCATCAGTCACGTCATGCTCTGACACGGACAAGGAATCTACTGTACCTAAAGTGAGCCAAGTCAACCATTTAGATTTTCAGCAACGAGACAAACGTTTGTTTCTACAGCTGATAAAAGTGTTTTATCAGTTTCCATTTGTGCCCACGGTCTTATTTTCCTTCACGGACAGCACTCCCACAATAATAAATAACAATGTGTGAATTATTGATTTTATTTCAAGTGGTATGAGAGAAAAATATTGTCCCCCTGAGAGAAATTGTTAAGCCAGAAAAAAAAAAGCATGAGGTTTACTCACATTGCTGGCTGGGGTCTGATTCTGTTGTCATCTTGACATAATTGGTGGGCAGCAGGCCTGTGACCCCATTGACGTCTCCTTTCCACCAATCGGGGTTGGTCTTGTCCAGAATGCTGATCAGCTGACCCTTGGAGAAGCTCAGCTCATCTCGATTGGCAGCAGTATAGTCGTACATGGCGATAACTTGGCACACTGAGGAATATGAGGCACACATGAGGTTGAGTTAAGCGAGTTGACATGTTTGAAATTATACTTTACTGAATTTTGTACTCGCTAGCACAGTGGATCTAGTCACCAGTCCACCACTACTGTCTGCACTGAAAGAGCTCAGCAACTATTGGATTGATGATCATGGCCCCCAGAGGATGAATCCTAATGACTTTAGCGATCCTCTGACTTTTCATCTAGCACAACCATTAGCTTGACATGTTGGCTTTAAGTGAAAGTCTCCACAACTATTGAATGGATTGCCATAAAATGTGGTGTATTGGATGAATTGTAATATCTTTTTTATCTCCCGCAGTCGTCATATCAAATATTTTTGTGGTGTAATGCAAAATTAAAGACATTCCCATCAGTCTCAGGTTTGTTCATGGAACATTTAAACTAAACTAAAGCTAAACTAAGACAGTGAACATTGGTAAACATTCTATACCTGCAAAACATGAGCACGTCAACATCGTCACATGTTAACACGCTAACGTTAGCATTTAGCTCAAAGCACTGCTGTACCCAAGTGCAGCCCCACAGTGCTGCTAGCACGGCTTTAGACTTTTAATCTTGTTAAATGTCATGAATCTATTGATAATAGAGACTGTTTTCTGATTTTCCGGAATAATTAATGGAGAAAAAAATACAGCAGTAATTGAATTTATGAACACTATTCAAGCAAAAAACTGACAGAATGATAGAAACGACACTATGCAGTTCTGTTACGGGATGTGTCCACTTATTCCAGGATAATCACTGTAATTTAACAGCATCTTGGCAGCGTTGTCAGAGTATTCGAAGCCTTGAATTATTAATGTGTCTCTTTAAAATGATTCTGAATTTACTACAGGCTACATTCATTACTGCAATCCAAATAAGAAAATGTGGAAACACCCTAAGAAAATAATATATCATGCAGACTTGTATTGAAGAGCATGTCATGCTAAAAGTGTGTCAGCCGTCACCTGGCAGAGGAGAGGGGGAGGATTTGCTGCTGGATGGGCCGAGGAGTTTAACGTGAGAGGAATGAAACCAGCCTCTCTGCCGCTTCTTGCCTCGAGCCTGGAGGGGAAAGAGCCAGTGAGGGTAAATCAATCTCCTGCTGGTTCAGTTCTGAGAGATGAATTGATGAATCGATTTTGCGGGGCAGAGAGCTGAACCTCCAGAATCACAGCAGTGCGAACAACGATCCATACTGAATCCCGATGGGTCTTTACTGGGAATTTATATTCACTGCCTTCATAAATCAAGCAAAACCAAACGAACAACTTAAAGATTGCTGTTCAATGCTTCATATTTCTTGACCAAGCTTAATATAAATAAAGATCATCATGTTCTATTTCTGTAGTTTAAGAAAACTGCGGCAATCCTACACACTGCAACAATGTTCATTTCAATTTTGACCGTCTGTGCTGTGGACTCCTCGCTGCTGCCTTTACTCAGCTGTCTCATTACTGTGTCATACTGCTCACTGACAGCTTAACCAGAGCTGTAGTCGCATCCTCAGCACAAAATAGGCAGTGAGGATTGACCTCACACTGCTGTAGATATATAACCTAGAGACAATCCTGTTATTACTCCCGTAACCTCATGTCCACCTCTCATTCACTCTTTATCGATCTGACAAGTCATGCAGATACAAAAACATCTGGAGCACGAGCTGTGTTCGAGAAAGAGACAGATTTACTTACGTCGGGTCGTTTTTTATGTACAAATTTATACTCAGATCTGTTAAATCTGACCAAGTGTCTTGAGTTACAGCACACTTTTCTATATAAAATTGTTAACAGAGCTTTAAATAATTGACATATTATCAAATATTTTTTATTTTCATTTCATTTTCATCAAATAGAGGCAGAAAAAATATTTAAATGGATTCAAATATGGGCAGTGGATCCAAGAGAAGTACAGCAGATTAATCATGCTTACAGTGCTCCAAGATACAGTTGACCTTAAACTGCACATCAGCATTTAAAAGCAAATGAAGTAAAACCTTGTTATCCACATTTTTTTAACAGCTAACATTATTCTTCTACTCTTATTTTCTTGAAAAAAAAATTAAAAGACTGAACTCTTAAGTTCCTCTCATGGCTCTAATGACTGACCTGCAGTTCCCCGAGCCACCAGCCGGTGGAGTTCTTGGCCAGGACCACTATCAGTTGCCCTGGAGACAGACGCAACTGATGCATCGTCGGGGCGACGGAGGTGTTGACTGCCTGAGCGATCTCTGTTGAAGAAACCAAAATAGCTGATGGATTTAGATCAGGTAAATGTCAAGAGCATTATGGAGTTAAGCAGCTGACTATGACTTGTCTTTGTGTGTGTGTGTGTGTGTGTGTGTGCGCGCGCTCAGTCTCACCAGGCTTTTTGGACGGAGCTCCAGGTCTTGTTGTCTAAATAAATAAAGCAATAGTAAATGAATGAGTAAGGTAATAAATACAGTAATAAATCCTCATTTTTAACAAAATCTGTAGAATATGGGGAAAAATAATGTAATGCTTACTACTAAAGATGATCATCAATATATACAATGCTTAACCAATTTATTAGACCATCCAGTATCATGAAGTGATTTAATGTGGGCTTCTTTGAGAAGTCAGAAATGAATCATTCAACCACTAAAACTAATTCTTCTGTTCAGTAATGCAAGTAAATAACTATAATCTGACATCTTAATCAATAAATAATAATGTGTTTTTTTTTATGGAATTCATGCATAACAATAATAATTATATTTTATCATTAAATATATTATTTTGGTTAAAGAGCTTCTACGTATTGGTGTATTAACCATTACAGAAACATGAAAAATGATTTTGGTAATTACCAATGCTGTTAATTTAGGGCAGCTGTGGCATAAACTTTACATTGGGTGGTGGTCTAATAAAATTGTTAAGCACTATATATATATATATATATATATATATATATATATATATATATATATATATATATATATATATATATATATTCATGTATTGATTATTTTTGCTTTGTAATAAAAAATGCTCAAATACAGGTTTTTAAAATTGCTTATTTTGTCTGACACAAAAAGAAAAAAACTAAATGCATAACTGTTTACATTTCGGTCAATAAGCTGACTAATCTTTAGAATTTTTCTTGATATATACAGTTTATATAATATACAATAAATACATTTCTATTATTAAAAACATGAAATAAAACTTTGGTTCTAAGAATTACTATTTTTTTAAACACCTGTCTCGGCTCACCTCTGGTTCAACAGGTCGGACATAGTTGGAAGGGAAAACCCCCGTCTGATCGCCAATACATCCTCGCCACCACTCGCCTTCTCTCTCCGTTACCATGACAACGTCTCCCTCGACAAACGTCAGGTCCCCCACCTCTGGGCTCTCGTACGTGTACAAGGCCACATACTCTGGATGGGATAAAGTAAGTAAGTCAGAGCCATGTGTCTGAGTTATTTAATCGTTTAACCACAGATAAACTATACTCACCTTCCAGCTGAGCAGAGTCACATGTGTCAAATGCATCCACACTAGAATGGAAACAACATGAAGTCAATTTAGTCTTACACTTTAAATTTAGATGTAACATCAGAGAGGTGTGTCTGTGTGTGTCTTCATACTCTATATTGCCGCCTGTCTCCAGAGTGACACAGTCTTTGGGAAACCATCCCTGCGTCCCGTTGAGCTGTCCCAACCACCAGTCCTCCCTCTGCTGCAGCACACTGATGATGTCACCCTGCGAGAAGCTCAGCAGCGCAGTGATGACGTCGCCAAAGGAGAGGCCGAGGTGAGTCTCCGAGGTGGCCGACCAAGAGGAGACGGCTCGAGCCAACAGAGGGACGGAGGACTGAGGAGGAGTGAGATTAGAAGAGCAGAAAGTTAAACCACTAAATCAGCCTCACGCTACTCATCCAGATATGAAGCAACTTAAGCGACTCTTTCTGAGATGTAACCTACAAATGCCAGACCTACTAACACTGATGTTTATCTGTTGGGAGATGGAGATCTGTAAATGTCTGGGTGACCCACAGAGAGGCAGAGAGAAAGAGAGGAACTCCCAGTGGAGAAAGGTTATAAATATACAGCCATACTGCTGTTCAAGATGTGTGTGTTGTCAACAGCAGTGTGTGTACCCCGGCCAGACCTACTTCCTTGCCCGCCAGAGTCGGTTTATAGCTCACATATATTACGAAGGCAGACATCACTATATCAACAGGACACCAAGGAAAGTACAAGCATTAAATCATTTATGGCTACCTGGAGGCAACGCTGACGTATTGTCAGCTTACAGCATTGATACGGTCAGCTTGTTAGCAAACAGCTGCTTATTTAGACATCGAGCAGATACAGAGAGACATAGCATGTTTTGGTCCAACAACACTGTGTCACAATTTGAAACGTCCATACTTAAACTTGCTATTTTGAGTACATAAGTGCGTTCACACTGTCAGTTATGGCAAAATGCAATGTACTGTGAGGACCCGGGTAGTGCACTCATAACGGTCAAAAAGATGAGTACGTAAGCTGAAAGGGGAGACCACCTGCATTGTTAAAATGGCAGCAGAGGAAGCTGCTGGAGCCGAAGCAGTTGCGGTGAATATCACGATATACAAATTTAAGTTGTACATATGTTTTATATTTATATTTTGGCAGTTGAATGTTGATGCTAACTTCGGCTTCCTCCTACAATCCATAGACATGCACTTAACAGTTTAATTGGTGACTCTATATTGCCTGCCAGAATTAGCACACTCTGCTAGGAAATACAGTGTACAGAGTGTCTTTAGCCGCCACATGCTAACCTATATTTAGCAGCTAGTTGCTAACTTTGTCTGTTTGGTGGTGGGAAAGTGGGATACAGTCGATATCACAGCCGTTTTACTGCCTGCTGCAGCTGGAAATTATGCTGTTAAGCGCAATGAGAGTGAACCAAAACAGTAAATTTGTGGGCCCGAAAACCAAAACAATGAGCTGAAAGGAGCCAATTGCTCAGCAGAGCTGAACTATAGCTGCGTTGGATGATAACTCTCTGTGGGTTTGACATTTCACATTACACATTCACAGTCATGTGATCCACTGTTAGTGTAAAAATATTGATTAATAATCCTAATATATCAAGAGATCAGGACGTTTTTATGTCATTTTCTAAATAAAATCTTTGTGCTCTTTTCGAAAAGACAGAACTTTTGTCCTTGAGACACCCGACAACAGAGAGTAAATACAGTAAATACCAAAGTACAGATAAGTTGCATACTAGAGCAAGTCAATAAAAAGTTTATGTGTCCATTCAGAGCGAGCTGTCTTTCAATAAAACTAAAAGTGGGTCCCAGTTCACCTCATGACTGAAGTTAAAAGTAAACACAAGCCAAGATTTCCTCCTCACCTGTGAAGCATCAGATTGAGCAAGATCGATGCCGTCACCTGCCACCTCCCCATCTGGGACTCTAGGTAAAACACGTGGAACAAACCATCAGGGAAGGAGCCGACACAAGAATAAAAACAACCTAACAGTACTGTGGCATAAATTACAACACCCAAGGTGACTGTTACAGACCAGGAGACAGCAAAATAAGCACAAAACTGTGCTATCTTTAGTGTAGGGGAACTGAAATATCACACAGAAAATGTCTTTGAGACTGTCCTGACCATCCTGTTTTCTTCCTGCATGTTACCTCGTGTTCAGTGGTGGTGGTGGACGGGACTTTTTTCCAGGTGAAGAAGGGGCAGGCTCAGTAGTAGATGGGGTAAGACATTTCTCTGCGTAACTCTGAGGGAACCAGCCCCTGTTACCACGGTAACTCCCACACAGCCAACCAGGCTCACCAACGGTCTGCTCATCCACCTGCATCATGGAAAACACATCTTAATCAACCACAGTGAGACGTAACGAGGTGATGATGATAAACATGTTGGTTTCCAACTACAGTCATCCTTTGGACCAATCAGGAATAATTACTATTTCACCGCAATCATGTACAATTAGCATATTACACAAACATATCCTGGTAGTGGAGTTAGAACAAGACTGTGTGCATACATTATAATCACTGCACGCTGACTGCTTGCAGTTTGCACATCAACTGCTTGCTTCTGCCATTTTTACAGATCTGACAACTCTTTCTTTTCTCTTGCAGTGCCACACTCAAATATCATTTTACAAACTAGCAAATATTAGTTAACTAAGTCAAAAATGCAACCACAACTAAAGTAATGTCAGCAAACTAGCTTTAAAGTAGGCTACTATGTATTCATTACAAACTATAAAGTAAAACTATATCTCTACGTTTGCTACTTCTATAGCCTAATATTTTCTAATAATATGACCTTTGTAGCCAACTACTAAGTAGCTAGGCTACTTAGCTATTCCAAAAATACAATGCTTGCCACCCTGCACTTATCAAATATGATATTACAAAGTACCAAACACTACAGTAAAGTTAGCGACTAAGCTAAGTAGCTAAGCTACTAAGCTAAGTGGCTAAGCAGCTTGGCTGGTTTGCTGGTATTACTGTAGTTGTGATTGCATTTCTAGCATAGCTAACTGCTAAGAATGCTAATTTTTGCTAACTATCAATATTTAATATTTATATTCTACAAACTAGCTAGTTGTTATAAAGAGGGCTAATGTGATTACAAAAGCATGTTCACATTTATGTAATAGCAAATAATGTGTAAATGTTATTTAAAACACCTACTATATCATGTTTTGTCAATTGTATGTAGGCCTACTGTATGTATCAAACATAAAATTGTCCTGCTTTTTTAGGAATCGTGTAGCTGATTGGTGATGCTAGCTGGATGAGGTGCACAGTAAACTTTCCTATAAATTTGAGTT
This sequence comes from Sciaenops ocellatus, assembly GCA_033000465.1. NCBI lineage: Eukaryota > Metazoa > Chordata > Actinopteri > Sciaenidae > Sciaenops > Sciaenops ocellatus. The sequence continues at coordinate 11,556,496 of CP136886.1, forward strand.
GGAAATGCATAGCGGTAATTAGCCCACTTATAAAGAGTTTGGGTATGGGTATAGGAGCTTCTAGGAGTCAACTACACCAGACAACCTCATGGAAGATTGTGAACCTCGCTGCTGAGAAACACATGAACTCAGCACACAGCGCATTTACACACATGCACATTAAAATCCAGTATTCATCACCCATAATGTGGCATCAGGTAAGAAAACATATGCCACTCTTTTACTTCATGCACACTTTCATTACTGTGAGTGTGTGGTTGTCTGTTTGAGGCAAACTGCTCTACAATTAAATATTTTTGAGGAATAAATGTACTATGCAATGTTGGAATATTGCAAAACAACTATGTATCTACAGTGAGGGTAAATGTGTGAATGTGTGTGTTCACAGTGTGAGTGTGTGTTGTGTACCTCTATAAGACAGTCTGCGTCCACACTCAGCTCATCTGTGTTTCGAGCAACAAACGAGTACAGAGCTCGATACGCGGTCAGCTTGGAGCTTTGCTGAGCCACCAACACCGGCTGCTGTCCTCCTCTGTCTTGCTCTTCTTTCTTCCTCCTCCTCTCCTCCTCCTCCTGCTCTGCCTCTTTCCGTTTCCTTTCTTCCTCCTCCGCCTCCCTCTTTCTCTTCTCCTCCTCCTCCTCTCTCCTTCTTCTCTCCTCTTCCTGTGCTTTCTCCTGGGCTGCTCGAAGACGAGCCTGTGCCTCCCTCTCCTCCTCTTCCCTCTGCCTGGCCCTCTGCTCCTCCTGGAGTCTCCTTTGTCGCGCCTCCTCTTCCTCCTTCTCCCTCTTCTCCCTCTCTCTTCTCTCTTGCTCTAGCTTTGCCTGTCTGTCAGAAGCAAACACAGAGAACGTGTGTTTTAATGGAAATGAAGTCAGGCATCATGGATGATCCAAACAATGACAAATACCTAGCTGCCTCCTCTTCCTCCCTTCTCCTCCTCTCCATCTCCTCCTCCCTGCGTCGCTGCAGCTCCCTCAGTTTCTCCTCTTTGACTCGGTGCAGGTTGTCCAGGACAGCCTGCTGCCTCACCTGCTTCTCCCTTAGCTCCTGAAGCAGCCACAGAACACACAATGCATCAGAGAGACATAAAAGACACAAGCATCGACTAGTTTAACAACAGTGTTATGATCAGCCACAAAGCACAACACAACTGTTCAAGCTTTAATTCTGCTCAAACCACAAAGCAGCCAAAGCGGGAGTGTATAATCGATTTGTACTCTGTAATCTATAGAAAGTAGTAGACTGGTTTCCACGTGTGTGGTGGTGTTACAAAAGTATTTGATAGTATGAATACAATCATTCCAAACATGCAAAACTGATAAAAACACACAGACCGGCAGCCATTCACAGCAACATGCAGATGTGTGTTCATTTTCCTCTTTCTAACACAAAAATTGTGCAGGTTAAGCATTCTCTGTGTGTGTTTTACCCTTAGGGTGCATCCTATTTACACAGAAAACACAGGCTAGAACAAATCCCACGGAGAGACACAACAACAACAACAAAAAAAAAAAAAAAAAAGGGGGAAGACATGGTACCAAAGCTGAGCTCCATTTAATGAGTCAAAAGACAAAAGGAGCGAGGATTTACGAAGAGACTGAGTCATCACGGGATGAAAAGGAAGAGAAGATTGTGGCTTAAGGGGAAACAAGAGGTGAGATGACAAGAAACATAATAAGGAGGAGGAGGAGGAGGAGGGGGGTGAAAAAGATTACACAGTGGGAGGTAGAGAGAGACAGAAAGAGGAAGAAAGATAACCTTGATGAGAAGGAAGAGCTGGCTGAGGCAGGCCAGCAGAGACAGAAGGCCCCGCAGGACACAGTCATCCATATCCCCAAGCTATGAAAGAAACACACGGGGTGGGAAAACGGAGGGGAGGATGGGATGGACAGAAGGTGAAATATAATAAGTGCGATCAAGATGAATGGAGGAAAACAGGTGAGAAAGGAAAGCGGAAAGAAAAAGAGAGACCAGAACAATGTGAAGCAGTAATAGAGACATCCGGGTAGTGTGAAGCGGAGGGAAAATAGAGAGAGGAAAGTGTTAAGAAGCAGTTAAGAAAACAGATCTTGAGCAGGCTTTTTGATGCTGCGGTCATTAGCGTCCGACTGACGATACATCGTGAGTGCACATGACATCATTCTTCACTTCATTCTTGCTTGAGGGGTGAAACTCTAAAGTTACAATGACCAGTGGAAGATTTCACAGCAGTTTTAAATGTAAAACTCCCTTTTTGGTTCCATTACAATAAAAAACTGCTGAAAGAAAGAAAGAAGAAAAAACTCCTTACAAACCAGATTCTTCTTATATTGGTGTAATCCATCATATAGTGATGTTGCTTTATATTGCTGTACTGTGGTAAGATTCTAAAAATATCCATCTTTTGGAAAATGTGTTTCCTTGCAGGCTTAAATGAGAACCCACTTTCAACTCTGTGCATTAAGTTTGGGAGTCAGTTGATTAGCTTAGCTAGCATAAAGAGGAAGCAGGGAAGAGTTACCAGAAACATCAATAGCTTACCAAAGATAATCTATATTACAAGATAATGCATTACAATTTACGCCAATGATATCAAATGGTACACACTTCCTGTCTCCTGTGGGCGTGGTCTGCTCGGCCCTGATCTCCAAACCTCGTTTGGAAGTGTCGCGAACGTCGAGTGGATGGATGAAAACAGATTGTGTTGTACCAGAGACGGTTCAGAAAGTTATTTAAACTTTTGTTAAGTTGTTGTTATAGATCATCTTTTGTGACACCAGGCCGATGATTCAGCACCGACAGAGAGAACAGACATTTGTGTTGCCAGATCTTGGGAGAGTGTTTTGCTAATGAGTCTCGAACAAAGTTAATTTGTCAGAATGTTCAGAAGGTATGTGGCTTGTAAAAAACGAGGCCAATATTTACCTCAGTGACGATGGATGGGTGGATGGATGGATGTGCTTATATTCACTTCTCTAACAAGAGTTAACAGACTTAAATCCTGCAGTTAGCCTTCCAAAGAGACCAACGGTGGCTAAACTCATGTGGAAAAGATACAGGAAATGACTCTTCAGTGAGGTGTCTCTCTTTCCTGAACTGTCTCTGAGCTTACTAATTAACAAGTAATATCTTGTTTAATCAGAACACTAATAGAAATGTAAAAATGTACAGGGAGTTAGATGCAAAGTCTATGTTAAGCTAAGCTAAGATAAGCTATGATCTCCTGACTCTAGCATACTCAATGGACATACATGGTAGTAGAAAGCGAATAGAAAAAGTTTTATCTTCTAAAAAAATAGTATAAATATTGAATATTTGTGGATCTATCTTGAATGTATGCTGTACTGTTTTAAATCGTTTTATGTCTCTCTGAAGTTGCAGGCATCCATTGATTTCCATTCATTTCTGTAGGGTGTGATAATCCATTAGCACACATAGTTTGTTTGAATCAATTAATGTTACATAATCTTAGTGTGCTGATGCAGTTTAAACTCATAGTTACAAAATTTAATGCATAATTTATGTTTAACGTGATGGATTAAACAAGTTGCTTCTTGATTTTCGTGCCACGGGGTTATAGACAAAAGCCAATGGATGTATTAGGGCGCTTTCAGACAAGATCAGGCACTGTGGGGATGAATTGTTACAGTGTTTTCCAACAGAGTGTGTGGGTGAGAGGGGTGAGGCAGGAGCTGCTGGGGGAGTGTGTCTATTTGTGCTGAACGCAAGCGCTAGAAAACAATCAGGAAATAACTTTTTATTTCTCTGATGACAGCTTTATCGATGCCGGCGCTCACACACTCTTATTCACTGTCTATGTCTCTCGACTCACTGCTCGCTCCTTCTTCACGTCACTACATTTCAGCATAAATTGTGAGCCAGAAACAGATTTAGAAGCTGGGTACATGAAACAAACAAAGCCAGAACTCAATAGGTAAAGTATCATCCACCTGGATAGTCTCAGTTTCAGAGACATTTCAGGCTGACTGTAGAGGATTTGCCCGATCTGAGAATCTGATTGGCGGCCAAAGTGTGAAGATGGGCTGCGTTTTTCCAAAAGTTGGATCCGACTCAACTTCCTCTGTCGCAGGCAACTGTGTTTTTTGGCGGACACCCGTGCCCTGCACCACCGCAGCCAAAATGAAGTAACCCAACTAGATTGAATGGAAGAACCTGTAGATTCTGTCTGAATGCGCCCTAAATCTATAAATACTGTAGCATGGTCTCTAAAATGGTAAATTCTGGTGCATCACTGGTATTGCTTGACTGACAGGTGTCTTAGTGTATCACAATATTCCAAATCTTGATTTTCCACCTCCAACAAGTGTCCAAGATATGAGAGGCTTAACTTCTTCAAAGCTACAAAGTGACAACACAGATGTTACATTGAGGTTTTTCTACAATCTGTAGTGGCTCGTCCTGAACTAATTTGGGTTGTATTGAATTCAAATGGTCTAACCTCCATTGAGACAGGCTAAAAAGGTCACTGCCGTCCTCCACATCTTAAATCTGGTCTGTGCTGATCACTGACCTTAAGCTCCTTGTTGTACTGTTCCATCTGGGCCAGTTTGTCTGTGGTCTCCCTCTCCAGAGTATCAAGCTGGTCCTTCAGCCTCCGGCAGGTCACACCTTTCTCTGTCACGCTACCAGTCAGAGAGGTCAAAGCCACCGCTACAAGGCAAAGGCCAAAAGGTCAGAGGCAAGTGAGGGAATTCAGAGATAGATATTGTGTCTGTGTGTTGTACGAGCAGGCGTTTGCTGTCACCCACAGGAGAGTTTGTTGAGGCTGATGTTTCTCAGCTTCTCGGTCAGCCTCTGTTGTTCTGGGACCAGCTGTGAGAGCTTCCTCTGCCAGTCCTATGGCAAACACAGAGGCAAGAATGAAAAAAAAAACATTCACGGGAAACTTTAATGGGGAAGAAGAGAAAGCAAGACACATTTCTTTAACCTCAAACTGAAGCTGCAACGTGTTGATCTCTGTGATGCGTGCGTCCCTCTTCTGGTTGACGAGATCTACCTCCGCCTTCAGGATCCGCCTCTTGCTCTGAGCGTCACGGAGACGGTCTGAGATCTGCTTGTGCTTGTTGCCCTGTAAGACCACCGGGCGGCAGATATTTGTGTGTGGCCATGCTTTCATTAACACTGCAAGTATACACATTCATAAATGTCTCACCACGGCCTCCAGCTCCAGTTCTAGACTCTTCTTTTTGGCCCTGAGTCTGGAGATCTCCTCGTGCTCGCCCTCTTTCCTCCTGCCCAGCTCCTCTTTCTTCGCACGCTCCCATTCCTCCCTCCTCTGGCGCTCCATCTCCTGCTTCGCCGCCTGAAATATTAAAGGAAACGTGTTCACCGGACGTGGTGATCTAGATGTTCAGCATCCCGCAGATGAGGCTGCCTCTCCCACTCACCTCCTTCCTCTCCAGCTCTCTCAACCTCTCCTCCTCCCTCTGTCTCTCCATCTCTCTCTGCCTCTCCAGTCGTCTCTCCTCCTCAAGCCTCCTCCGGTTTTCCTGCTCCCTGGCCTCCCTCTCCCTCCTTTCCCTCTCCTCCCTCTCCTCCCTGTCTCTCCTCTCCCTCTCCTTCCTCTGCGCTTCCTCAAGAGCCAGTCGTCGTTTCTCCAGCTCGGCGCTGCCTCGTGCAAAGTTCTCCTTCAGCTTGTCCTCAAAGGACACTGAGGAGAGGAGGAGGAAGAGAGCGGTGTGACACAGACAAAGACCAAAGGTCTCACATTATAACAAAACATAAGGTGTGCTGGATGCCATACCACCGCTCTTGGTCTTTTGTGCAGGTTCTATCTCTGTCGTGTCTATTAGACAGGGAGTTACGTAGGGCCCCGTTCCATTAACAAGCTCAGTGGACTTGACTCCTCCTCTGAAATGAGAAAAAATGATGTACTTTGTTGTAGCAACAAATGCATTCATAAATCTAGTGATCGTATCCATCTGTGTGTGTTACCTGAGAGAGGGAGGTACCAGGTCTTGAGGCAGTGTGAGCGGTAGAGGTCTGCCAGTTTTAGCCATGTCCACCAGGTGCATGGCCAGAATGAACTCATCACCTTGTAGCTGACCATCTTTATCCACGTCTGCCAAAGTCCTATGTACACACAAAACAGCAGTCGTATCATAGATGAATGAAGATCTGTAACTTTTAGTGGAACATCGTGATACTAAGGTAGCATCATTTCTTTTCTTTGGCGGCAGCGGTTGCCTCTGAAGACTTATCACCTCATTAAGTTGTTGCAGAATGAGTTAACAGTTGCTTATTTACACATCCAGCAGACACACAGAGCAACATTAACATTCATTCACAGTCAGGTTTTGAATCTATTATTCACCCACCCTTTTTAGCTCTGGTTTGGTTTGCACCAACTCCTGGAGGAAATATCTGGCTCATTAGCTGCTAAATGCTCCACTATTTCCACCAGCTAGTTGCTAACTTTGTGTGTTTGCTGTATGCTGGTGCCGGGCACGTAACGTACAGAAGGTTTATAAGAGCTTTCTTGCTGCAAACAGCCAGCTGCCTGCTGCAGCTGAAAATAACACTGATGAGAACACTGGGAGTGAACAAAAACAATAAATTAAATTTAAATGTAGCCCTTTATTAATCCTGCTGGGGGAAATTAAAGTTCTACATGGATGGTGTGAGCTGGACTTGAACTGGCTGCTTGGTTCACTGCCTAAGCCAAGTCCGTATGGACTAAGCAAAGGCCGCCTATAAAACCAGAACAAAGCCCTAAAAAGCCCTCTAAACCAAAGAAACAGCTAAAAGACACTAAAACAGTCTGATCAGCTAGCTGGACTGCTTTAAAGTACACACAACAATGAGATGTGACAAAGTCACAAATAAAATTTGGATAATATTCCACATTTGTTGTATTTCCAACATTATTTTAATGACCTTTCCCTGCCACAAAAGCCAATTATGTGTGGACATATTTCAGCCAACACAAATTATAATATTTAGCAGCTTAGTTTTAATGTCCTCTTTTTTGTTTTCCATTTTTACAACTTATTTTCATTTACAGTAAAAATGAAGAGCAAAGACACCTCACACACACAAACACACCACAGAAACACACACACGTTGTACTCACCAGATGGTAGCTAGCTGAGTCTGTGTCAGGTTGGACGCTATCAGCGCGTTTCTAACCTGAGGTCCTGCAAAGTAAAAAAATGACATCAGAAATAACAGCTGACTGAATTCTCATGCCAAATGATGTGGAAGTGTTTGTGCACGTCTGACTGCCGCGTTCTGTCAAGTGGGGTTGAGAGCAATCGCAAGAGTGCATGAGTGCATGTGTGTGAAGTGAAACTGACCCAGAGTTTGCTCTGTCAAACTTTGTGAAGATCACTCATGGGCAGCCAAGAGGTCCTGAGAACCTCATGTTTATTTAAGCTGAAGTGTGTGTGTGTGTGTGTGTGTGTGTGTGTGTGTGTGTGTGACCTACCTGACAAGTAGCCACTCATGAGTTTGTCTAGCGTGTTGAACTGCTGACGGTACTTGAGTCTTGAGGCCTGTGGCACGGCCCAATCATTTGCACCCGTCTTTGGAGAGTTGCTTGCTAACGACGTGGTGGAGGACGAATTTGAACTAGGAAAAAGGGAGAAAGAGAGGTTATGTCGATATGCCAAGATATCACCTGAAGGGAAATAGGGAAATTACACAATAATATTATGTGGTCAGTGTTCTCTTTCTCCCTTGTATTCAAGCCTCGACTTAAAACCACTAATTGCCTCGAGACTCCCCGGTGTTATTTCTCGGCTCTTAATTAGCTTTAGAGGAAGCTGCTGCAAACGACCACGTAGAGAATGACTCTGAAACAAGACAGCGCTGTATCCTGAGGCAACGCTAATCAGCCATTCTGTTTTTATTATAAACAATGCCTCTGCAAGAATAGCAGAAGGATAGGCTGGGTCAATGATGTTCATTTGAGAAGAATCTATGTTTTTCTCAGTCATTATAGGGTGGAAACTTGCAGTACTCCCTCTGAAATAAAAGACGAGGACAATGGGAGATGTAGTGTGGGATCCTCCCTCTGCCTAAGGGCTTTTTTTCCTGTGTATGTGTGTGTATACATGTGAATTAGTGCCACCAAGTAGGGCTGTAAAATTCTCTTATATAAAAACTCAACAAAGACACAAACAAAGCATGATATAAGAGGATGTCACAATTAGGACTGGAAGGTTAAAGTAATGTGGGCGGCTGTTGGATAAACTTGTACTGGTATTTGACATCCCAACACTCTTGCTGCCCCTATTATCGCTTACCTTACCACCTACACCTGAGGTCAGGGCTTTTTGTATGAAGCACGGCCCACTCAAAACAATGCATTCAAAATGAAATTAGATACTACCACTATCCTATTTCCTAAACCACACAAAACACCAAGAGAAGGATCAAGGATATTGGATACTACTATTGTCTTTTTTTGAATGGAATCTGGCTGCTGCTGAAACTGCACAAAACCTTCCAGGTTTCTTCAAGCTCCTCATTATAACCCACTTTTGTAACTATTCCAGGCTTAAAGTCTGTGTAAAGCAATTAACATGTGTTCTGAGTTTTTAGAAGAAAGTGTTATTAACCACCCAGCCAAATTTGAATGATTATAAATATCGACAGGTTTATGAAATTAGGTGTCAAAATCAGGTAAAAATGAGCAGTATTCTCAGCTCCAGGACTGTGGGGACGTGTCTACTGAATGCACTGAAGCCACACCCACTCGTGGGACCAGTCAAGCAGCAATTTTGAATTTTGACTAACTTTGAAACACTCTGAACGAGATGAATTAATCTCTATCTCTCTGCCAGGGGTGCAGGGGTATGTTCAGGGTGGCCTCAGCGTGTCAACGAGCCACCCTTTAGGACCGCCCAAAAAATCCTGGACTGAAAACTGGCGAAAAACTGTTTTAACCTCTAACTCCACATTTCAGTAATATATTGTTCAAAGTCTTTTCACATGTTTTCAGCAACTATTTTCCAACATTTAATGTATTTTCAAAGAAAGACTTTAATGATTACGAGCATCATTCAAAAGCACAAATGAAAGTTTGAGTGTTGTAAATATAGGACTACAAACATCTCCAGTCACCAACTCATGTTCCCTTTGAGCTAATAACCAATAATGTCGTTAGCATTTAATGTGGCAGAACCCACTGGTGACAAGTTAGTCATTTAGTCCACTATCTATATCCTGTTCCTTTCCAAACCTTATCTGAAACACAAGATGCGGCCATATGTATTGAGAGCTAAATGCTAACATTACCATAGGAATGTGCTCACAATGGTAACACTGCTGAACAGTAGGCTTCATCCTCTGGGAATCATGAATATTTGTACATCATATGGCAATCCTATCAGCAGTCGTTGCGATAAAGCGGCAATTAGGTGCATCAAGTACGGCTACTAAAATAGATGAAAACGTTGCAGTAATCGTGACCTCCTCCTGCAGGAATGTCATCTGATTAGTTCTCCTCTAAACTCTCTAAACAAGCCCACTTCCTACTGTTGCCAACTAGATCATCTGATTTCAAAATGCCTTCCTGCTCGCTCCGTTATCTAAGTGTTTCATCACTGCCTGCATTCTGATCCTCAACCCTTTCCCTGAAAAAAACCTCTGCTTCTTTGTGAACACTGGACTAAGTGGGCTGGTAGTGTGTGACACAATATACAAGTGTTTATACCAGCCTTTCTTTAAAAATCACTGCATAATAAATGGTGCATTTTAGAAATACTCAGATCCTCCATTAAATTTTTAAATTGACTCATTGATCATTTATGTTTCAGGAGGAATTTGATGTGCCGACAGCGGAGATCCAAATGATCAGAAATCCTCCTTGTAGGCTGTTTGATGTTTATTTTATGCAGCGTGAATTTAGTTACACTCTGGGTCTCACCTGCTGGATCCAAGGTCCAGAAGAGAGTTTGCCTTTGACATGCCGGTGGATGGAGAGAACGTCATCGGAGAGGAAAAGCCAGAGAGAGGGAGCGCTGCAAACAGGGAGGGAGGCAAAAAGTTAAATATAAATTTGACAAATTCAACGTAATACGACAAAACAGTGTGGTGAATGCATTAGTGCATGCATGTAAATACATACAGTGTGTATATGTGTTTTCTTTATACTGTGGCATACTGTAGATGTGAAGGTTGCAGCTGCCCTTGAATGTGTGTACATCTAATCTTATCTCCTCATTCTTTACAGTTGCAGCACACAGAGCTCCAGCAGCAAGGTTATTGACATCTGGCTGAAATCAAAGTGGGCGCTGTTGTCTGCATCCCTGCGCTAAAGAGGGTTAGTCTATAGGGCTCATAACGATTGAGGAAACACCAAATAACAGACATTTCACACTCTTATTAGATTTCTCATGGCATGGATATAAATTGTAGTTGAACAGAGTGAGATTAAAGAGAGCAGCTGAAGGACAGATGGAGGAGGTGAGAAATGAAGCAAACAGAGTCAGACAACAGAGAAATCCAAAAAGAAAACAGACTAAATGTGCATGTATCTACTGTACGTGTACCCACACTTGATATCAGTGACTGTTTTTTATCTAGTAGGTACAGTAACTGCAGTAAAGACGGTGGTGACTCATCTCCTTGGTGCTAAAAAGTGGCTCTTACTGTATACATAATACTCAATGCACCTCATGTGTGCACCTCAAGACAGATAAAAGACCTCAGGGAGTAGATAGATAAGGTTCAGCCCTTTCATATTGCACGTGTAATCCACACTACATCACACTGCACCATTAACACACAAGACCTGGATAACTGACCCTGATACACCAAATACTGCACACTAGGATCGGGTTGTACAAGCTATTCTTCTTAAATTCTTAGTAACCACTAGTTGGTTTCAAACTAGTGATTTACTAAATAAGGTTGCGCCATTAAAACTTAATAAATATCTTTGCTAATGAAGACTTTTGTAATATTTAAATCATAAGAAACCACCCCATTTAAATGCTATCTGCTAGCGCAAACAGGAAATTGCTGTTGTAGCCCAGGCTGTTAAACTACAAAATTAACAGTTTTAGCTAAGCTATACGTTAAATTTTAAATTAAATTTAGAGATGACTTTGTCTAATTTATATGGAGAATACAGGAAAAATTCCGTGCTTCAGAGTTAGCATTATAGTAGTAAGTTACGCTAACGTTGCCAACACTATTTTGTAGCATTAATTCAGTCTTACGCTATTAGCATAATTTTGTAATCATTTAGTAATTTAACGCATGATACATTTGTAAAATAAACTCCACAGTTTACAGTGTTATTAAACAGATTAAGTGTCACTCCATACGGGTCACGTTAACAAGCTAACGTTAGCTTTCTCAGTTGGTTCTGTAGTAACAGTTTGGATATTTAGTAACAACTGCTCTCTACCAGTTTGTTTTGTGTAACCAGTTTTAATTTAGTGATGATTAATCTCTCGTAAATGTTATATGTTCTAATTAAATTAGTTTAATTAGTTCAGTCTGATAAGCTGGTGTAACTAGGGCCAAGGGCCTTAGGACCTTGCCAAATATGAATAGATTTACACCTAGTAAATCCAAATCCAAAAACGCCCATAAGCACATCTATTCTTCTCATTTTGCAGACAACCTGTATCTCTGTCCCCAGCTGTAATGCTACACTAGTGGCTTTCTTTGCATGTGCACAAGTTAAAATCAACAGCAATTCAGCACCAGCTTCTTATCTCTGTCCGGCAGTGTTTTTTCTTTCAACACCTCTTTTGCATTTAATCTAAAAGTGATGTGTGCCAGTGAAACATCCCGTTATGTGAAATGAAAATGGGTTTAAGTGAAAGGCTCTGAAACATAATCCAACATCTTCAGCTCTTGATTTAAGTTTGAATGGATTGGTGCTAAGCCACTAATCGGTATGTATCTTTATTTTTCCCACACATGGTTCCTCTGCAGAACCGACCTGCATTGTTGGGAACAAGAGGCGGGGTGAGGAGGTTGACATTGCCGTTGGTGAGTCCAGAGTTTCCAAGGGAGGTGATGAGAGGCAGAGTCATTGGCGTTGGTACCAGGGGTTGCATAGGGTGCATGTGGGGGTTAGCCGGGATGGGTGTTAGGATGGGCATGGCTGACATAGTTGACATGGATGACAGACCAACTGACAGGTTTGGCATTGAACCCATTCCTGTTAGGAGGAAACACACAGGTGAACATGAAGAGATCAAAAACACTGTTTCAGGACAACAGACTAACTTACATTTAAAAACGGGTTTACTTTCATTTTCCTGGCGACCGTTGAAACAACACTTGTAAGAGGTTATCTTCTCAGAGAAAGCATTAAAGTTTGGTGGTTTTGAAGTTGTGACTGTAATGTAATAGAGAAATGTTTACCAAAGCGTGCAGACGAAGGGATGGTTGAAGCAGAATTGGAGACGGGAGATTGCTTCATGATGATTGGCAGGGAAGAAGGCAGGTTACGCCCCTGAAGTTTGAGTTTAATTAGCTTCATAGCGATGGAGAACTCCATTCTGTCCATCTTCCCATCACTGTCAATGTCAGCAAGGTGCCTAATGGAGAGGAGGAGAGAGTGAGCTGAGGTACAGTATGATCTGTTCATAGCAAAGCACGCATTCCTAGTATTGTTTTTCTTTATTGAGACAATAGAAAAGGCAAGAGTTACACAAGGGACAAGGCTCTGGTGGGACTGAATTCCAGTAGCCTTATTCAAACACCAAAAACACACACACACACCCACACACACAGTCTATTCTAATTACAGGACACACACACACTTTCTCCCCCCTCTTAACACACACAGTTTACTAGGTGGGGCAGGCTGTGAAGGAAGTTACTGCTCAACAGGAAGTTCAATGCAGGCTGAGAAGACCAAACTAACCAAAAACAAAAGGTTGGACCTACTGACCTACTTGCTCTGGATTAACGATGAATTATTCAGGATGAAGACTTGGTGCTTACCAGATCTCAGCCAGGACAGAAGAAGGCAGGCCAGACTGGATGAAGAATTTCCTGGCTTGTTCTCCTGAAGACAAACATCATTCAGACAGATGGACATTTTATGCAGCTTATGAGATTTCTAGGTGTTCTTAATAAACAAATGTATGTTGTGTTTGTTGTGACAGCAGTCTACCTGAGACATGGCCGAGGACGGGGGCGAGGCTGTCAAACTGTTTGTCGTGTTTCCCCCTCTCCTCTGGAGTGATGGCCCACACACTCGCTCCGCCTGGACAAAAAAACAAAGAGACAATCCTGACTTTTGAAGTTCTTTAAAATAAAGAAACAGGATTTTGAGATAAGAGCAAATAACAGAAGAAAGGATAAACACTTTAAACTGTGAGCCACGAGGTAACCAACTAAACATAAAGCATAACAGAAAAGAAGATGTTTCGACCTCAAACAGTAATTGTCATGGCACAGACCAAAGTGATGGACTAACCAACCATCTGCCGTCCAAAGAGCCTCACCACTAGCATGCCCAAAAAGTTACTGAACAACTGCAAAAACTTCAGCAGAGATGCAAACTCACAAACGCATGTATACCACACGCAAACATGTTCAAAAGACTGAAATTCTGCACGTCAATAGCTGTTACAGATACGACTATGTAAAATAATTCAGCTTTTTTCATAACACCAGCTACATTTTGGAGTCCCAAACTTTCATAAAGGAGTAGGAGGAGTAGCAGTAGGAGTAGGAGGAGGAGGACATTCTCTATAAACAGGCAGCTTTTGTAATTTTAAACCATGCTCCACCCGTCAGCATACACACTCACATACTGTTCAGCAAGCATAAATGCTAATACTGAATTCAGTTTACAGTGTCTTTTTAAACTTCACCATTCAAAAAGTCTGCATAATTTCCATCACAAATGAGATCTCCCCCTCAGATGAAACCACTCTTAACCAACTCCCGACAACGATTAATGTAAAAAAAATGCCCGGTCAGCATTTTTTTTCCTTCACTCTGCTCCACTCTTGCATATCTCAAGGTAAGTTCACGGTTGGCCATGAATTAAATATGAAGTCAAATGTGCTGTGTGAGGGAAGTGATATGAAACCCAATTCTTACCCATTTCATAAGAGGAGGGGATCAAAGATTTCCAGCTGAGCTGATATTCAATTAATCATAAAGGAATCCATAAAACTGATCAAATCCCGCCATGATCGGAGTGTACTTCCTTCGTTTGGAAGCTCTCGAGCCATTTTTAAGAGAGTGATCGACTGCACGGACATCGTGCACAGATGGATCTCTCCATATGGCAGTGACTGAATGACGTAAATTAGAAGACAATGACAGATAATGAGTCCAAACAGAGGAGAGAGACGAGAGAAATGCACAAATAATGAATTCAAACTAGAGTAGCTGAGTAGGTGTAAACCACAGACTGTAGAAAAAGTTGAGTTGATGTAACAAACGGTCAACTCTGCAGCTGTAACGTCAATAGTTGCAGTGTTACAGATGGAAGTCAACTGGGGGAAAAAAAAACCCATACAGCTCATTTCTTAAACAGCTCATCGTCTTCTGCTCGACAGCGACAGACGGGCCTCCCCGATGCCAAAGGCTGTTACCATAGCAATCGCAGTGGTACAAACTTCAGACAAAATGTTTACACAGATTTTTTCCAACAGTGACTTTTAGTGTAAAATGAAGACAACACGCTGAGTTTGTTGAGAGTTTGTCCTTGAAATGATTCACCTCCTATCATCATGAGTTCATTGTTGGATTAAAGCTCATTTGGATTTGAAAATGTATCTATAGAATAACCCTCAAAACTACAATCAAAATGATGAGGGGAAAAATAGCCTTCTGAATTCAACCTCAAACTGACACAAGTGAACAAACCTGGACACGACATGTTGCTATAGTGAGAAAAACAGAAAACAAAATAAGTAAATGAATTCAGAATGGATGCAGTTATTTAGATAATTAAGAGAAGTGTGAGGCAGCATAAAAATAAATATGTATGTGCAGTGTGCACAAAGATTAAATTAAAAATAAACTATGAGATGCATTTTGTACATATAATTCTGAGTGTCTCTTTATTCATGCAAAATAAACTTGAAGGCGATGAATTAAAAGACAAGAAAAGATTAAAATATATACTGTATATTGGAGGAAGAAAGCAACTGTGGAGAGTTTTGTATTTTGACACAAAGTCTGGGTCAAAAGTATAAACACTACATGTTATTCCTATGAATTGCCTCTGTGTAATTTCTCTGAAGAGACAGATA
Source organism: Sciaenops ocellatus (assembly GCA_033000465.1). Classification (NCBI taxonomy): domain Eukaryota; kingdom Metazoa; phylum Chordata; class Actinopteri; family Sciaenidae; genus Sciaenops; species Sciaenops ocellatus. Next base: position 11,571,685 of record CP136886.1, read on the forward strand.
TCTTGTCAAAATTCTGTTAGTAGTCTGTAAAAAAGCTATCACAAGGCAATGCGGTAATATAGAGCCTCCTAACAAGGAACAATGGACAGAGATAGTGGAGGAAATTTATATAATGGAAAAAATTACACGTCGTCTGAGATTGCAAAATGCATAACATGAAGAAAAATGGCTGAAATGGACAACATATAGGACGCAAAACAGAAAACTGTGACAAAGACTATGATATGGACAACTGAATCAAAAGATCAAATAGGGAGAAAAAAACTTAAAAACTCAACTTCCATCAAATGTTGTTGTTTTTTCCCACCATTATCTATGTTTGGTCATTTGATCTGGTCATGTATTGTTGTATACTAGATTACAAAACAGTTGTAACTGAGATGCCTATGTAAATATAATTCTCTACAGACATGTGAAAGAACAATAAAAAATAAAGTTATAAAATAAAGTATAAACACTACAGCGGTTTAGAAAGAGTCTGTAGTTGTTATTGCTTTTATGTATGTCTTTCTTCACACCCCACTCTGATTCAGATCCTTATCCTAAAGTGTTAGCTAAAGAGGTTATCTTATACAGGAAGTCGTCTCAACATGAACAACAATACAATAAACAGAAGAAAGTAAGACAGAGGGACCCTTTTCCTCCTCATTTCTGCAAAATATTCAGAAAGTACGTGTGAAATCACAGATCTCAGGACAAAAAATATATTTATATAGCAGCAAAATGTCATTCTTTGTGCTGGTATGGGTGTATGTCTTTATAGACTTGGTATCTAGAGTGTAATTTATTCACCAGCTTCAGGAAATACCACCCTGCCCATGATGGAACTTCCTCCCCCTACGCTAACCCAAACACCCCACTGGCTCTTGAGCACACACACACATATATTACACACACACACATCTCTGAGGAATGACACACAGCTATAGCACAGCACTCTCTTGTATTCAGCTTAAAGATTAAATGTGAAAAGTATATACTGTATATAAAAAAATAAATACACAGACATCTCTGAGTGCAGCAAACAGCTGGCTGTCTGTTGGCAAACACCTGAGCTGATTTCAATATCTAAAACAAACTCACTCTACCCTAAACCACCCCAGCAGCACCTGTTCAGGTATATGCTTTTTCCCTGACAAAGCCAATGTTCGCAGCTCGCAGTGCCCGACCTAGTTTTTGGCATTGTCAGCAAATTGCAGCCATAAAAAGGAGAAAGTAATTAATCTCGCACAGAGATGTGAGTATTCTTCACATTGTCTCGTTGGTTTTGACAGACCTCATTTAGAAGCTATTGTAAGTGAGAAAAGGAGGCGATATTTAGCACAGTGCCACTGGGACATGTTGCTAGCATGGCCACATCCACAGGCCTGTCAGTTGATTCAGCGTCTGTGCGGTGTACGGAGGGGCTGAACGCTCTGTGAATAAGTGGGGCACTGCAAAGCTTCTTTACACAGTAATGGCAGAATCCATAGGGGTCCTTTGTGGGTTGACAGTTGTGTCGGAAACATGTGGCCACTCAGTGAGCGATCAGATAAAGAGGTGCTGAATTTTAGAAAATGTAACATATCAAAGCTAATTAAAGTCTTTTATGCTACAGTTTTTGAAAAATGGGACTGCAAATTGGCCTCAAGAACTTGAGGCATCAAGTCAGTGTGGCTGTTAAATACTCAGAATTTAAAAATGATTTAATCTTGAGACATTGGGGAACTTTTTTTGCCCAGAGTAGGTCGATACAACTGTCTGCACTGCATAAAGACTGAAAGAAGGGGGAATCAATCAGCTAGCCTGGCTCATCTTGTTTGTATACAAAAAGTGTAAGAACAAGATGTTATGAGGCTTATCGTAGGTTATGGCTATTTCTATGCCGGGTGCAGTGACTTACATATTGTTTAACTTTTTGGTTGAGCTAGGCTAACTGTATCCCCAGCTAAAGGGGAAACAGCTATCAACCCTTAGTATTTATGCTAAGCTAAGCTAAGCTAAGCTAACTGTCTCCTTGTTTTAGCTTCATATATAAACAAATAGTATTAATCTTCTCATGACATTCTGAGCAAGAAAGTTAATAATCTTACGTCCCTAAATGTTGAACTATGTCTTCAAAATAGATTCTTTTATCTTTTGCAAATCAGTATTCTTGTCTCGTCTCTCATTTTTGTCTCTTTATTATCGTCCTGACTCATCAAGGTGATCCCTGTAAATCAGAACTTGTTCTTCACTCGTTCGGCTTGAGAAAAATCTTAAAAAGATGTTGCTGTAACTGACATGCATCCATCTTGTCATACAGTGAACATATAAAAACAGCTTCCTGCACAGCAACTTAGAACGTTTGGCAAATATACACAAAAGGCCTTGAGACAATATAGCACACAATCTATCCACAGGAAAAAACTGCAGTATACTCTCATGGAATAGCTTCCACAGCGACGGCGCCTGTGCTGAATTTAAACCAACTGTACCACAATTCACCTCCTCAGCAGCTGCGACACAAAGAGCCTCTGCCTTGTGTGGTTTTACTTCCCTTTGTCAGTCAGTCTGTGTGCTGTTGTCTAGGTGCTGTACAGGCCTTAGGAGATGCCGGAGTCAAACCTCCAGACACTCGGTGTCGGCCTTCTGGGAGAAACAGCATCACAGCTTTCATAACTATTTACATATCAAACGCTTCACCTGGGGAGGACAAGTTGATGTTTCAGATAGGTACAGTGGATCAACAGTATCTGCAGCACACACACACTCTCTTCTTCTCTACAAATGATGCATATTGTCCACCTGTTTTGCAGACTAATGATCCACTGTGCCTCCCCCATGCAATAGGTTTCCACAGAGAAACTCATCACATCCTGATGTTGTGTTTCTGAACTGCTTTCTCCCAGTGTCGATCTTCTGGACGGGATTGAAGCAGAGAGTGTGAGTTGTGGGGTTTGGCATTTTGTTAAACTGCAGAATTAGTCATGTGGACAAGATCCATCCAACACACACAAACACACACACACACTTTCTCTGAGGCATTTCCCGTAGAGGCCCTTGAGGAGCAGCAACTACTGTTCTATGATCAAAGGCTGGAAACAAGAGGATTAACACGCATATATACACACACACACACACATACACACACACACACACACACTATTGAGCAATTGTGTACACACCAAGGACAAAAGAGATGCATCATCAAGACTGAGCACAACAGAAACAGAGGCAGTCTCCCACACAAAGACAAACTAGCTCATGATTAGCATAGGCACTTATTAAAAATAGTTATTCCTAAAGCTTTCTTTTGCTGAAGAGGTTTATGCAACCTACAGTTTCTCTCCAAATGTGATGGGATCAAAGATGAATTGAGTTTAAGTTTGATCCTTCACACCACTGAACCAGTTCAAACATCAAAACATCTTGTCAGAGTGAAACAAATGTCCCTTCCAGTCCCAACAGGAAGATGACCAGAAGGAAAGATTAAAGTTTTAAAGAAGGTCAACTCTGTCTCTCTCTGTTTCTGCTTTTTTTTTTTTTTTTTTGCTTTCCTCCTCATCGATCTGTTCACTACAAGTTAATTCTCACCCTGACGTCTCTCCCCAAGGTGCATTTTTACCTTCCACGGAGAAACGCATCATGAGCAAGCACACACACACACACACACAAGCACATACAAGACAAAAACAAAGTGTTCTTACCATTCATGGCTGCAGGTGGAGAGCGCAGGCAGAGAGGGAAGTCCTCTACTCAGCTGGCTAGCTCTCAGACATCTGCAGGGAAAGAGAGAGAGAGAGAGAGAAAGATGTGAGTGTGATTGTGTGTGTGTGTCACGGAGCAGCCGGTATAAGTGAGGAACGCGAGCACACGTTTTGAATAAGGACGAGAAAAGAAAGGATGTAAAAAAAAAAAAGAAAAATCTCATCTCCCTGGTCACAATGCAAGGAAAGCGCGCTGAACAGCTAACATGGTGAGGGATGACGGAGCGAGAGGGGGACAGAGGAGAGAAAATAAAGAGAGAGAGGGGGGGGGGGGACAAAATGACAGAGAGTGAGAGAGAAGGAGGAGCAGAGATACAGACAATGCCAACAGGGAGAAGTAGGCAAGAGGGGGACTGACAGTTGAGGGACACAGAGGAGGAGAAAATGATGGTGGTCTGGATGGAGGAAAGGACCATTTATCATCGTCCTCGCTCAGATCACAGATGGAGGCTCAAGCCAGCTGTGTTTTTGCAAATCTTGGTGTATCTTTACTTCTCCGGTGTCATTTGGCTTCCTGAAATAAATTATGCATTGTCACTTACTGGGGATGTAAATATTTCTCTCATTAAAAAGGTCCAGTGTGTAACATTCAGAAGGATCTATAGGCATTCATAAGTATGTCTTCATTAGTGTATAAACTGACCCTGAAAATATAAATTGTTGTGTTTTTTTTTTTTTTAGCTGTTTTTATGTACAGAGGAAGCGGGTCCTCTTCCACTGCAACTATGTTGAACTGCCATGTTTCTACAGTAGCCCAGAAAGGACAAACCAAACACTGACTCTAGGCTGCCAAACTCGCGAAAAACGTGAAAGGCTCAGTTTCCACAGGTTCTCCTCCACACTACGCAGGTATCAGAATGGTATGTAGGAGTCTAAATAAATATTTCTTTAATGTTTCTTATTGGGAATTGTCTTGTTGTGAATAGAAATATTTGTTCTATTGGGGACACAAACATTTGTCTATATGTATATATATTTATATATTTACACCACATGTAAAATAAAGACCCAATGATGTATTGAGTGCAGTCTGTTGCCGCTGTGCAGGGAGCCTGGCTCACCTGATGAGATTCCTCTTTGGGAGCTCTGGCAGAGTCCCAGTAGATATAGGGGACAGATGAGCCCATGCAGGTCCATAATTTTCAACGGGAAAATGAGTCCTCTGCCCTATACGTATGGGCTTTCATTTTTTAAGCACCACAGAAAGCTCTGCCACATAAAAATCCTCTGCAGGTGGGCTGCCACGACTGGTCCATCATTTCTTGTTCTTTGCTTGCCATTTCTCCTCTTCTTTCCTCCGCTGTTGTTGCTGAATCATTTTTCCGGCAACACACACCTCATATTCTTGATCATTCATGCTCGCTACATCTTCAAATTGAACATGTATACATATTTATTTATTTATTTTTACCCTATGCTGAGTTTCCTGTTCCTGCAGTTTCTCATCCCGTTATTCTGCCAACTCTCTCAATCCTGTTCTTCAGATTCTATTAGTCCATCCGCTCACCCTTTATTTCTTCTTGTTTCATCTATCTAGAAGCCCATGGCTAACAACCAAGGCTTCTCCTCAGCTATGATTCTTGCCAGGTACAAGCAATCTCCTCTCTGCTTTCACCAAATTATTCTTTCACACTTTTCACTTCACTCTGCACTCCATCTTTTCCATTTCAGCGCCCCTATTCCTTATTCATCCCTCACTCGAACATGCATCCCCTCTTACATGACTCCCACCCAATTTCTTTCATCCCTTCCTCTCCTTCTGCTCTTGTTACAATATTGCTCCATCATTGGCATCCCTTTTTTGTGTGCATTCCTGGAGGGGAGACTGTGGTTGTTGTAGTATAAATCATTCTCTGCACATGCCGACACTGCCAATTACTTAAGAGCAATGAGCCGCTAACTGTAGCGTATGCCTCTGCATGCACATGAATGTATGTGCAAGTGCATACACAAACAACATGACCAATAAACAACAGCAAACATTAATGGCACTCCAAGTCCAAAAACCATAAATCCATCTAGGAAAATATTAACGAAAGTGCACAGACGATACAGAGGTCTTAAAGACAATCTTATTAATCAAATTAAAGTAACACCAACAGTGTGTGTATAGTCATCGTCACTTGCCAATGCATCATGATTTAACCATTGTATACATCCATAGGTCTTAGTAGCTATAGCACTACTAGCATTACTCACCAGTTTGAAACTAGCTTGTAAGCTAACTGAGCTGAAGTTATTATCACTACGTCATCTCTTATATTTTTCACTCTCAATATTAGAGTAACACTGCTAACTGTGTGTGTAGTCATGTCATTACATGACCTGGGATTTTAGATACTATATCCAACCAGCTCTTCACCCGTGGTAACGTCTACGAAGTGAAGCCAATGTGGAAGTGCCAAAATTACAGTTCCACAAACAGCCACTTGAGGCTGGTTACAGAACAAGTTAATCTCCATAAGCCCCCATGTTAAAATGTCCAACTTCACAGCAGAAATAAACATGTTTACAGCCTGGTACAAAAAACAGGTTTGGTCTCTGTAGCTAATTTCCCCGTTCATGACAACTGTACTGAGTCTGAATTTCTATTTAACACACACGTCCAAATTATATTAAGGCTTAAAGTTATACGTAATTAACAGTGTGGAAACTTTGATTGACAGGTGGACGCCATTACAGCTTATTTGAGCACTCAGGCGTCATTCAGCCCACCTCAGGTCCACTGATGATCCACGTCTTGGCCGATTTCTAGATTAGCAGGGGGCGGCAGAGGCAGGACAGCCAACATGGCGACGGCCAGAGCCACACATTTTGAGCTTCAAAACAGCTCTTCAGAAATCTGTGGATGACGTCTCAGATACAACGTCCATTCTTTATACTGTCAGTGGTTCTTCATAACTAGCTAGTTTGAAGCTAGCTGGCTAGTAATGTGGCTAACCTACCTAAAGTTATACGCTAGGTCATGTAGTTTGACATATTTTGTTGTTTTTGCAAATTGTATAAATATCTTACAATTCACGTCATCATTAAACAGCATTTTATCAAGGGTCAGTTTAGATTTGTTGACTATATTCACTCTAAATGGGTCATAGCAACAAGGTCAGCAAGCTAACATAGCTCTGTCAGCTAGTTCAATTAACTAACAGCTACACCTTTAATCTCTATGTAAAAATATGTTTGCGTAAGTTAACATGTTTTAATTCAGTGCTGTCTAAATCTTAGTAAACATTTATAACAAGGCTAAGTTCGACTGAATTTGACACTGTATGTTACACTATATATTAAACCTAAATAAATATATTCATGGGTGATACTAATTACACAAAACACACTCCCTTATGCAAACACTTTGTATTAAAAGGTATTTAGGAGACTCTCATCCGCCCTCGTACACAAACACTTTTGTACCCTGAGGTGTGTGTGGTATCAAATACAAGATACTATCTGCTATTGGCTATGTTAGAGAGTCTTCTCTGTTCAAACACGGACACATCCTGGATTTGAAACACACACACAGAACCAACACAAGGCACAGAGGACACCTTCTACTTCAACACTGCCTGCCCTGCACCTTCAGAGGCTCACAACAAAATGTTTCACATAATTTGCTAGCAGCCCCTCAAGACCTCTGAAGTACTGGAAAAGATTCCATTTTACACACATTTACTTTCATCATCTTTCATATCTATAAGATATAGAGTTGAACACTGGAAGTGCAGTAAAGAAAAGACAGTCCTTAATTGAGTGCCTTGCCCCTCTACGAAGGCCAGCTTTTTCAGCCTGCCTTTGAGTTTAGCAGTGTAAACGGCTACAGTTACACTTTTGTCCTCAGACATGGCCAGACAACATACGCAACGGCATACAAACTAGTTCATTTTGAGCATACTGACACCTGAAATCTGACTGTTTTGCAATGTTATGCAGTGGAAGAAGTGGATGGATGTTCTGAAAATCACTTCAGAAAGGTAACGCACGAACAGCAGCATTTCTGGAAGATGCTTTGACTTCAAAACCATGACATGAAGTCGACAAATCATCTCAAAAACATGGTTTCATTTGACAAAATAGTCTTGACTCAAGGTCCACTGACAAACCTTTTTTTTGGACCTTTCAAACTGTTATCGCATGACCAAGTTTTATGCTTAGATTAAAGAGGAAGAGCGGCAACCAGGCAGCAATAGAGTACCATGAGTACTCTGCTGTGTGCACAGAGAACATGAAGGTGACAAGGTGACAGGGTACATACACATTTCATTGAAGGTGGGTGGGCTAACAGGGACTCACACCAATTTTTTTGCCCCGGGTTACCAAACAGGTTAATCTGGCCATGCATGTGATGACGACGGAGCTATCTTCATGACAAATGAAAAAGGTAAACATTGAGTTAGGATTATTTTGTCAACACACTATTCCAAGGTCAACACTGAACTTTCCCACTCATGGTTTCATTTGTTTAAGGTGGGTCTGTATTATGGTGACATCCTCCAGCCCTGATGGTTTATGCTACAAGGAGCACTTTACAGTTTCTGACTTGGGGAGCAGTGTGAGACACTTCAAGGGCCAGCGGTTTGCTGAACTGCTGCACTGAGGGAGAAAATGAATCAAAGAACCTTTGACTCCGGCCTGCATGCTGATTGACACCTGTGTGCTGCCACACTGGCCCAGTCGGATGTACGTATCAATGCGTCGGCCTGTGTGCATGAGTGTGTCTGACACACACTCCTCACACAGAAGGGGGCCCTGTTCTAGGCAGACACAACCCAGGAAGCTTTGCTGAGCCTGAGGAAGAAAGAAGCCTGTGTGTGTGTGTGTGTGCTTGCATTTTCTTGCCTATTCACAAGAGCACAGAAACACACAAAGACATCCACACACACCTCTGCTGTGCTGCAGGTGAAAATCGGGGACGCTTCCACCACAAGAATCGCTCTTATATTTATCCTTTTGATACATTTATGGGTCAGCTCAAGCAATGATTCACCAAAGCCTTTTATACTTTCATAACACTCCCCACTCTGAGCACTCAGGAGCATGTTCTACCTCTGGTCTTTACTTACACACCTCTGGCACAAAATTATAAAGATGAATGTATGTTTGTGTCCATTTATACGCATGTGTGTGTTATGCAATGCTTTCTTTCTTAGCACGTGGACATGCAACAGTCCCTGATGGCACAGAAGGTGCACTCCAGATGGACTTTGCCACTTCAGCAAAGAAAGATCCGATCTGTTTTCACTGAGCGTTGCAGAACACACACACACACACACACACACACACACCTCACGCTCTATAATTAGTCTACACTGCAGTGAATGAACATGAGCATGAATACTGTTCAACTTGCCCCAATCATCTCATAGAAGATTGGAGAACTGTACTTGCACTTGCAGACAATGACCTGATAACACTGATAACTCCTGACAAACAAAAAGGTGGTGCTTGTGCTGAAATATATAAAATATGGGTTTAAATATAAGACAAAAAAAGAGAGAAAGATTATAGCTATCATAAACAACGTGATAAAATACTACAAACTACATTAAGGTCACTGTGTGCTGGGTCGACTAACCACAGACTCTCACTCCCCTATGGCCAGTTCCAGAAATATCACAGATAAGGATATTATGAGTGAGACTGAATGTTTAAGTGACAGTGAACGCACCTTCTTTGTCAATGTTCTTCTTCTTCTGGTGTAAAAAATGGGTGAATAACCTCTGGAGTTATAGATTTTTCTGGCATAAACCAATAAAGTCATTATCCAGTGCCTATTTATGCCAAGTTAGGAAATGCTTGCTTTAAAATAAAATTGCCAGGAATCATATTTCCAGAATACTAACACTGACAATGCATTATCTTGACAAGGCAGAGAGAATTTATAGCCATCAGCCCTTATCTTGGTAATTTCATTAAATGTACGTTAGGCTATTTGTTACAATGCATTTAAGCAGAACGTCTGGCGAAGCTTCTTTTTTTCCTGCCATATGGTGTGTTTTCTAAAACGCAGACAAAAGGCTATCACTCGAGGTTTAGTGACAGGTGTCACAAATTCACAGATTCAGATATTTTCTGGGTCTACCCTAAAAAATGAAGAAAAAAAAATCTACTACATATCTACTGCAGTAAAAGAAACTACATTGTTAATACGCTACGTTGGCTCGCCTTTTAAATTTAGGATTTAATAAAGCAGGACATCTCCATTTACCTTCCGAGAAAAGGTACAAAAACACAAGGTCAGCAGCTGCAGTGTCTCCTTGTGTTATATTTTCTTCTGCCCCCGTTAATAATTTAAATGATTTCTGGTCATTTACCTGTTGCGGTTGAATTGCGGTGGTGATCCGACATCCAGGCTGGCAAATTAAGCTGCCGGAGAGGGAGGAACCGATCCAGCAGCCGGGGCGGGCGTGTGCACTGAAATGGGCGTCTCCATCCAGAGAGTCAAGACAACATAGAATCACACCAAAGACTTCCGGGCTTGTTATTTTCAAAATAAAAGTCCCTTTAGTTAAAACCATCGATGATACCCATCGTAACTGAACTTCATAAAATACACTTCTCGCTCATTATTCACTCATGCTTTACCACAGTCTGTAAGTACATTAGAAATGTAGTGAAAGCCATGGTTTAATCCTGAAAGGCTTTTTAAACAAATTGGCAATTTCTTATTTGCTGTGTCTATTTCATGTTTTTTTTTCATGTATCGTTTCTTCTTTGTTTAGGAAATAACATTTCCATGTCTCACTTACTATAATCAATGTTTATGTTGCTTAAACACATCTTTGTAAAGTGTGACATCTCAAAATCATTCCTCCTCACTGAAGCCTTAAAAAATATGTATATCAGAGTGAGTTTGATTGAATGCATTTACATATCTGTACTGTACATTTTTATGTGAAAACTAGGGTAATTGTTTCTTATGTGACTCTGTTGCATGCAAGTATCATCATCAATAAAGCTGTTACTGCGTACTTGTACCTTTTTTTGGCCAGCCAGGGTATTAACGTTATTATTAACCTTTATTTTGAAGCCACAACGCCTTTAGCTTAGGCCACTGGCTGTTTGCTGATGTTTTGACAGGCAGTTAGTAAATGCATTTGCACCCTAATAACTAAGATGCACAATTGTACTTGAAGGGCTAAAGTCAAACTTAGATTATTTTTATTTAATTAAAACCAACTGGAGTTTCACACCATGTTACAGTTTCTGAGTCAATTCTGCATTTTCTTTTGCATCATTTCCTTTAATCGTATCTAGTCTGTAGTGAATCCCACTGATATGCAGTGTCTGTGGTGATTGCATCTCCCTGATTTACAGGCTTTGTAGAGTCTAGAAGGTCTTTGCTGCCTCCCCAAGGAAACAAGAAAGCTGCAGGTGTGGAGCACCACCAACAGCCGACTTTAAGAATTACACCCACAATTTTGACACTTACTTTAACAAGACAGTTGGTGTTAAATGATCTTATGCCAATATGAAAGATCAGTGAGATTTATCTGTGCCACACTAGGCAAATGATCACAAGTCAGAAGTATATCCTATAAGGTACAAGCACAAGTTCATATTATTCAAAGAGAAAACACAGGAGACGGGATGCTTTTCAAAACTTTATATAGCACACATCTTTACATTTACATCATAGCTCCAAGAAATGACCACTGTTTTTTAATATATAAAATCCTAAAAATAAAACTAGATACAGATAACTGTGGTCAGAAAAGAAAAAAAAAAGTGGAAAAAACAAGGCAGAGGAAAAGCACTTTTTCCGGACCAGAAGGTCTTCAATGACTACAATGAAATAATCTAGCCACAAAATGAGGTTCATTATCAAAAAATCCTACAAATCTAACAAACTCAAGAGGTGGCTGTCCAAAAGCTGACCAAAAATGAAAAATAAAATCACTTGACAACTAGAACAAAGCATCGCAGCATACTAATATTGACAGCCCTTTGCACTGAATCAGTCAGATCTATCTTTTTGGACATCTAGTCATCAAGTACATTCTCCCCAACACATTTTCAAACCAATGAAGGCATCTAATAGCATTTGCCTGTTTGTAAAACCCACCAGCCTCTTGTGTCAGCTATAATTTAGAACATTAACAATCTGATTTTGATTTTGTTTGATGCCCACTTCACTTTCAGTGTAGGACACTACTCTGTAATGGTATGAGTGACTTCTTTGATCAACACATTCTCATTGATCTGATCTCTAGTTATCAAGTTAACAGCTGCAGCACCCAATTCTGTTTTCATGTGACTTGCAGTCACTGGACTTAGGTCCTTCAGATACTGGCATACTTTCTTGCTCTTCTTAGATGAAAACATTCTCATAGCTTTCATCTATAATTATCGAGTTAATACCTGGAGTGTCCAATTCTATTTGTTTGTGACTTTCAGTGAAACACTCATTTTCTGACTCTGTATTTCTATTACTTTCAGAGTTTGGATGCGGTGTTATTATAGCATATCCATGGGATCCTGCAGGTTCATATGGAATTAATTGCTCAACATCGCAAATGTTCGACTCTGCTTTGACATCAACATGCTGTGGATATTTTTCCTCAGTGTTCGGTTCTGGTTTGTCATAGTGTGGATCATAATCCTCCTTTTTAATCTGTATGTTTTCCTGGAGAGGACTACCACACCATGCACTCACTAGTCCTGGATTCTGTACGTTCATCATCCAATGATCAATTGAAGATTCTGTGTCCTCATCATGTGAACAAGGTTCCTCCTTAGTTTGGACACCGCTGAGCAAATTGACGTGATTGACATCTGAATGGTGTCCTACTTGGTGCACACAACTACTCCTTTTCTTTACTGGCTTTTCTTGTGAGTCCTTTTTACATTTTGTTTTTTCTCCCTCCTCAAACACAAATGGCAATTTGAAGACCTCGTCAGGTCTGTCTTTGTTTTTACGATACCGCTTGGCTATGCTTTGGAGTTTGGATGCAGTAGCTATGGAAAATTCCAAACGCCTGTAATGTTGTGAGCTAAGATCAAAGTTATAGTCAAGGATGTCAAAAACAGTACGTGGGTAATAGTATCTTTTTTTTTGGGATGCATATTTATGTATCTCCGCAACTACTGCTGTAGTCAACAGCCTCAAGTCCAGTTTTTCTTTCTCTTCTGATTCTGATGTCACATCTAGATCCAAACCTATCTCTGAGCAAAGGGGATAACAAATGCTATAATTTGGCTTTGACTTTATGACTCTTCGACTCGGACTCGGACTCTGACTCTGACTTTGACTTTGACTTGAGTGCAGTGCCAGTTTTCTTTTTTTGATACTTTCCAGACAACTACTTTTCTGTATGGCAGGTGCTCGTTTCAGTTGTCTGGGTTTGTTAAGAACAAAAACTTCATTGAACCAATCAGGGTCAGTGACTTTTTTTTGCATTGCTGAAGTAAGCATTTCAGCAGGATTCAGATGTTGATGCAACATGCAAATGTTGAAGTTGTGTTTAAGGACGTCAATAATGACCTTAGGTTTTGATCCACACAATTTTCTGGCAAAACTACCCAGTTCAGTGAGAATCCCATATGTCAATACCCATGTGTCAAGTTTATTTTTTGGTTTGTCTTTGTCCACACACAGGTTCAAACCAATTTTCTTGCAGAGAGGATAATCTTCCATTATCGTCTCTTCTGCTGTAAAAAAGGTAGAGGACGAATCTTCTGTAGACTGTTGTGCTGTACAGTTTACATCAGTAGAATCTGTTCCAGTCATGGTAGATGGGTGAGGATGATGCATGTGTACAGGGTCAGATTTATCCTTAAGAACCTCATGATTTCGGTCTTGATAGCAATTGGGGCAAGGTAGAATTTTCCCAATAATAGGTTCTTGTATGCACCTGGTGTCAGGGAGTTCAAAAGGCAAACGGTCGATTTTCCATTGTCCTTTTTTTGCTCCAATCTTCGTCATAATCTGCTTTGCAAAGGCACTGCGACACAGCTCGTTTTCAAAATTAAGATCAAAGTTATATTCAAGTACCTCCGTGATGAAATGCTTTTGGGCTATATACAGTTCTGTAGCAAATGTGTTCAATTCGACTATGATGCCATTGGTCAGTAATTTGGGATCAAGATTTTGCTTCACTCCAGAACCTACATTGAAATCAATGCCTAATTTCCTGCATCTGGAGTAAGAATAGAAAGGGCAATATTCTTGATGAGGCATTGAAAGGATTCGCTGAATATGATTGGCCCGCAATTTCCACAGCTTTAAGTCTAGATCATTTTGATGTTCGGTATCAGCAGAACTACCTACATTTTGGTCTATGACTGCTGCCTGGGAAGAACCAGCACTGCATGTATCTAAATTTGGGTTGTCTGGACAATCCGGTTTTTCCATTGTTGACATATCATTCATTGTGCGCTTCATATTCTTGTGTGATTTTGAAAACACTGATAGATTCCTTCGCTCTATTAGAGCAGGTATTCTTGCAAGAATATTCTTGGCAAACTTGGAATCTCTTTGCAAATCAAAATCAAGGTTGTGTCTGAGGAGGTCTAGACAAATCTGCTCAAATGTTCCACACAACTTTTCTGCAAAGTTTGCCACTTCAGTCATTGCTCCATTGGTCAACTTGTTGAGCTCCAGTTTTTTGTTTGGTTGACTGTTGTTTACATGTAAATTCAGACAAATTTCCTTGCACAGTGGATAAAGATCCCCACTCCTGCATGAAATATGTTCTTTAGTTTCGGCATGTGAATCAGGAGGACACACAGGAGGAACATCACATTTCCCCATTTTTGATATACCCAGTTCAGGATTGACATCACCTGCACTCTGAGCTGTCATATTTATTGATGCAACTAGACCAGGAAGTTTAAAAACCTCATTTGAGAATTTTACTGCATCTCCACAGCTTCTCAGCTGTCTTACTCTAGTCATAATATCACTTGCAAAAATATTCCTGTGGTGTTGACTTGGCAGGTTGAGATCAAAGTTGTACTCAAGAATCTCCATGATGAAGTCCTTCTGTGATGAATTCATTGCTACAGCAAATTTACCAATTTCAAGCAGAAGAGGATCCTTCAAAGAGTCAACATTGATGTTTTGCTTTGGGCCAAATCCAACATTATATTCAAGGCCAACTCTCTTGGACCTATTGAATTGACCGAAGTCTTTGGTCAGTGCAGAGAGGATTTGTTCAACACGGTTAGAACGCAACTTCCACATGTTGTGCTCTGTTCCCATTTCCTCTTGTTCAATGTCGGATTTGTTCTTTGAATTTCTTAGAGTCTGTGTTTCCTCTTCATCTCCACATCTATGATTTGAGGCTCTTTCCTGTTTTGTTTGCAGTGCCAATTGTCTTTCTTTGATGTTTTCCATCCTTTCACCTGTGTGCAGGGCAGATTCCCATTTTCCTTTGCCCATATATCCAGGTGGCTTGTTTGAATATGACTGAATGACAAAAACTTTGTTGAACCATGCAGGGCCATCATCATTTTGATTTCTCTGTCTGTAGAACAGCTGTGCAGGGTTTAGGTCTCTGCTCTGTTTGGCAATGTTGAAGTTGTGTTCAAGGACATCATTAATGACTCGAAAATTGGTTCCACATAATTTTTTGGCAAACCGGAGCACTTCCATCATAGCACCAGCTGTCAAGACATGCATGTCAAGCTTAACTTTTAGCAGGTCTTGGTCAACACATAGATTCAACCCTATTTGCTTGCATCGACGGTTACTGTCCATTATTGTCTCTTCAGTTGTTGAGAAGGTAGATGACGCATCCTTTACATGCTTTTGTGTCGTGCATTTCACCTCAGCAGAGACTGTGTCACTCATAGTGTGTGGACGAAGATGATGCATATGACCAGGGTCAGACTCATCTTCATGTAACTTTTGATCTTGATAGCATTTGGGGCAGTGCAGTGTTTTCGCACGAGAAGGTTCTTCTATGCACAGCACATCAGGGAGTTCAAAAGGCTTTTTCAATCGAGATGGTTGGCTGCTGAGGTTCATTTTATGCAATTTTTGGCTGTGGATTTTTCTCATGACTTGGTCTGCAAAGGCACTGCGACTCAACTCATTTTCAAAATTAAGATCAAAATTATGCTCCAATATCTCTGTGATGAAATGCTTTTGGGCTGATGATAGTGCTGTGGCAAAAGTGTTCAATTCAACCATGATGCCATTGGTCAGTAATTTGGGATCTAAATTTTGTTTCATTCCAGATCCTACATTGAAATCAATGCCTAATTTCCTGCATCTGGAATAGGAATCTAGAGGGCAGTGTTCTTCATGCGGCATTGAGAGAATTCGCTGAATATAATTGGCCCGCAATTTCCACATCTTTAAGTCTAGATCATTTTGGTGTTCGGTATCAGCAGAACTACCTACATTTTGGTCTATGACTGCTGCCTGGGAAGAACCAGCACTGCATGTGTCTAAATTTGGGTTGTCTGGACAATCCTTTTTTTCTATTGTTTGCTCTATTAGAGCAGGTATTCTTGCAAGAATATTCTTGGCAAGCTCAGAATCTCTTTGCAAATCAAAATCAAGGTTGTGTCTGAGGATGTCTAGACAAATCTGCTCAAATGTTCCACACAACTTTTCTGCAAAGTTTGTCACTTCAGTCATTGCTCCATTGGTCAACTTGTTGATCTCCAATTTTTTGTTTGGTTGACTATTGTTTACATGTAAATTTAGACCTATTTCCTTGCACATTGGATAAAGATCCCCACTCCTGCATGAAATACGTTTTTCAGTTTCAGCATGTGAATCAGGAGGGCACACAGGAGCAAAACCACATTTCCCCATTTTTGATATACCAAGTTCTGGATTGACACCACCTTCACTCTCAGCCGCCATATTTATTGATGCCACGAGACCAGGAAGTTCAAAAACCTCATTTGAGAATTTTACTGCATCTCCACAACTTCTCAGCTGTCTTACTCTAGTCATAATATCACTTGCAAAAATATTCCTGTGGTGTTGACTTGGCAGGTTGAGATCAAAGTTGTACTCAAGAATCTCCATGATGAAGTCCTTCTGTGACGAATTCATTGCTACAGCAAATTTACCAATTTCAAGCAGAAGAGGATCCTTCAAAGAGTCAACACTGATGTTTTGCTTTGGGCCAAATCCAACATTATATTCAAGGCCGACTCTCTTGGACCTATTGAATAGACCGAAGTCTTTGGTCAGTGCAATGAGGATTTGTTCAACACGGTTAGAACGCAACTTCCACATGTTGTGCTCTGATCGCATTTCCTCTTGTTCAGTATCAGACTGATGATTGATGGAGGTGAAGAAAGGTGCAATGATGCCCATACAACTTGATTCCAATTCACTAACAATGTCAGAGCTTGGAGAAAAGCTTTCTGGATTTCGTAAATGGTTCTGTTTTCCAGTGCTTTCTGAATCTGAGGCTTCATCTGATTCTAAATCAGACTCTCCTAAAGGACAAGTGTAGTAGTTCTCTGTTCTTATTTCCTCTTGTTCCATGTCAGAGTCATTTGGTGCATTTCTTGGAGTCTGTGTTTGCTCTTCATCTCCATAAAACCCCCTTTCATCAGGTTGATTTCCAATTTTGGAGGTCACATTTGAGTTCACAGTTGGTAAACTGGACAACATGTTAGCGGAGGTGAGGAAATGTGTTTGAATATCCACACAACTTGAGTTTGATTCAGTAGCAGTGTCCATGGAAGAATTAGTGCCTTTGTTATTTTGTCTCTTTTCTACACGTTGTGAAGTCTCGGGATCAAACATAAATGGTAATTTGAAGACCTCATCTGCATCTTCTGTGTTGTCATCTTTTTTACAATATTCCTTGACCATGGTTTGGATTTTCGATGCAGTAGCTATGGAAAATTCCCACCGCCTGTAATGTTGTGAACTGAGATCAAAGTTATAGTCAAGAATGTCAAACACGGTGCGTGGGTAATAGTTTACAACTTCCAGAGTTGCAAATTTATGTATCTCCAGCACTACAGCTCTGGTCAATAGCTTCAAATCCAGTATGACTTTTTGTCCTGAATTTGATGTCACATCCAGATCCAAACCTATCGCTGTGCAAACAGGATAAGGGTTTGCTCCACTTTCACTTGGCATGTTGGCTCTTTCCTGTTTTGTTTGCAGTGCCAATTGTCTTTTTTTGATGTTTTCCATCCTTTCACTTCTGTGCAGGGCAGATTCCTGTTTTGCTTTACCTATATATCCAGGTGGCCTGACTGAATATGACTGAATGACAAAAACTTTGTTGAACCATGCAGGCCCACCATTCTTTTGATTTTTCTCTCTGTAGAACAGCTGTGCAGGGTTTAGGTCTAGGCTCTGTTTACCAATGTTGAAGTTGTGTTCAAGGACATCATTAATGACTACATTATTTGTTCCACACAATTTTTTGGCAAACTGGAACACTTCCATCATCACCGAGTTTGTCAAGACATGCATGTCAAGCTTATCTTTTGGCAGGTCTTTGTCAACACAAAGATTCAAACCTATTTTTTTGCAGTGAGGGTTACTGGCCATTATTGTCTCCTCTGTTGTTGAGAAGATAGACGACACATCCTTTACATGCTTTTGTGTTGTGCATTTCACATCAGCAGAGACTGTGTCACTCATAGTATGTGGACGAGGATGATGCATATGACCAGGGTCAGACTCGTCTTCATGAAACTTTTGGTCTTGATAGCATTTGGGGCAATGTAGAGTTTTTGCATGAGAAGGTTCTTCTATGCACCGCACATCAGGGAGTTCAAAAGGCTTTTTCATTCGATACTGTCGGCTGCATAATTGTCTTTTATGCAATCTCTGAGTTATGATTTTTCTCATGACTTGGTCTGCAAAGGCACTGCGACTCAGCTCATTTTCAAAATTAAGATCAAAATTATGCTCCAATATCTCTGTGATGAAATGCTTTTGGGCTGATAACAGTGCTGTGGCAAAAGTGTTCAATTCAACCATGATGCCATTGGTCAGTAATTTGGGATCCAAATTTTGTTTCATTCCAGATCCTACATTGAAATCAATGCCTAATTTCCTGCATCTGGAATAGGAATACAGAGGGCAATGTTCTTCATGAGGCATTGAGAGGATTCGTTGAATATGATTGGCCCGCAATTTCCACATCTTTAAGTCTAGATCATTTTGGTGTTTGGTATCAGCAGAACTACCTACATTTTGGTCTATGACTGCTGCCTGGGAAGAACCAGCACTGCATGTGTCTAAATTTGGGTTGTCTGGACAATCCTGTTTTTCCATTGTTGACATATCATTCATTGTGAGCTTTATTTTCTTGTACGTTTTTGGAAACGTTGATAGATTCCTATGCTCTATTAGAGCAGATATTCTTGCAAAAATATTCTTGGCAAGCTCAGAATCTCTTTGCAAATCGAAATCAAGGTTGTGTCTGAGGAGGTCTAGACAAATCTGCTCAAATGTTCCACACAACTTTTCTGCAAAGTTTGCCACTTCAGTCATCGCTCCATTGGTCAACTTGTAGATCTCTATTTTTTTGTTTGATTGACTATTGTTTACATGTAAATTCAGACCAATTTCCTTGCACAGTGGATAAAGATCCCCACTCCTACATGAAATACGCGCTTTAGTTTCAGCATGTGAATCAGGAGGGCACACAGGAGAAACATCAAACTTCTCCATTCTCGATATGCTGGTGAGCTCAGAACTGACATCATCTACACTCTGAGCCATCATATTTATTGATGGACTGGGAAGTTCAAAAACCTTATTTGAGAATTTTACTGCATCTTCACAGCTTCTTAGCAGTCTTACCCTTTGTATTGTTTCACATGCGAAAATATCCCTATGGTGTTGACTTGGCAGGTTGAGATCAAAGTTGTACTCAAGAATCTCCATGATGAAGTCCTTCTGTGACGAATTCATTGCTAAAGCAAATTCTGCAATTTCAAGCAGAATACCATCAGTCAAAGAGTCAACACCAATGTTCTGCTTTTGGCCAAATCCAACACTGAATTCAAGGCTGATTTTCCCAGAGAAGAAGAATGCACTGTGCTCAGTTTTTAGTGCGGAGAGGATTTGTTCAACACGGTTAGCACGGAACTTCCACATGTTGTGCTCTGTTTCCATTTCCTCTTGTTTCATGTCACATTTGTCCTGTACATTTCTTGGAGACTGTGTTTGCTCTTCATGTCCACAAAGCTCTCTTTCATCAGTTCCCCTCGTAAATGGTAGGTTCACATTTGTATTTGTAGTTGGTAAAGTGGATGAGACATCGGTGGGGGTGGGGAAAGTTGCAAAACCAACCAGTAAATGTGACTCTGATTCTCTAGGAATGTCAGTGCTTGTTGGGTTTTCTAAGTGATTCTGCTTGACAGTGTTTCCAAGGGATTCTGGAGGTTCACATGGCACTAAATGCTCAACACCCCCAGTGATTGACTCAGTTTTGACTTCAACATGTTGTGGATGATATTTTTCCTCTGTGACCTCTTCTGGTTTTATATCGCCATAGTGTGGATCATACTCCTCCTTTTTAATCTCTATGTTTTCCTGGAGAGGACCTACACTCACTAGTCCTGGGTTCTGTACGTTCATCGTCCAATGATCTAATGAGGATTTTGTGTCCTCATCATGTGAATAAGGTTCCTCCTTAGTTTGGACATCGCTGAGCAAATTGAAATGATTGACATCTGAATGGTGTCCCACTTGGTGCACACAACTACCTTCAACCCTTTTCTTTTCTGGTTCGCCCTGGGAAGACTTTGTACGTTTTCTTTTTTGAGGAGCAAATGGCAATTTGAAAATCTCATCTGCTCCGGCTTTGTTTTTACGATACTGCTTGACCATGGTTTGGACTTCAAATGCAGTAGCTATAGAAAATTCCCAGCGCCTGTAATGTTGTGAGCTAAGATCAAAGTTATAGTCAAGGATATCAAAAACAGTACGCGGGTAATAGTGTCTTACTTTCTTGACTGCATGTTTATGTATCTCCAAAACTACTGCTTTAGTCAACAGCTTCAAATCCAGTTTTTCTTTCTCTTCTGATTCTGATGTCACATCTAGATCCAAACCTATCTCTGAGCAAAGGGGATAACAAAAGCTATAATTTGGCTTTTTTATGACACTTTGACTTTGACTCTGGGTCCGACTTTGACTCTGACTTTGACTTTGACTTGAGTGCAGTGCCAGTTTTCTTTTTTTGATACTTTCCAGACAATTACTTTTCTGTATGGCAGGTGCCCGTTTCAGTTGTCTGGGTCTGTTAGAAGTTGTCGGAAGAACAAAAACTTCATTGAACCAATTAGGGTCAGGTTTTTTTTGCACTGCTGCCTTAAACATTTCTGCAGGATTTAGATGTTGATGCAACATGCCAATGTTGAAGTTGTGTTTAAGGACGTCAATAATGACCTTAGGTTTGAATCCACACAATTTTCTGGCAAAACTAGCCAGTTCAGTGAGAATCCCATATGTCAATACCTGTGTGTCAAGTTTATTTTTTGGTTTGTCTTTGTCCACACACAGGTTCAAACCACTTTTCTTGCAGAGAGGATAATCTTCCATTATCGTCTCTTCTGCTGTAAGAAAGGCAGAGGATGGATCTTCTGTAGGCTGTTGTGCTGTACAGTTTACATCAGTAGAATCTGTTCCAGTCATGGTAGATGGGTGAGGATGATGCATGTGTACAGGGTCAGATTTATCCTTAAGAACCTCATGATTTCGGTCTTGATAGCAATTGGGGCAAGGTAGAATTTTCCCAGTAATAGGTTCTTGTATGCACCTGGTGTCAGGGAGTTCAAAAGGCAAACGGTGAAGATTGATTTTGGATTGTCCTTTTTTTGCTACAATCTTCGTCATAATTTGCCTCGCAAATGCACTGCGACACAGCTCGTTTTCAAAATTAAGATCAAAGTTATATTCAAGTACCTCCGTGATGAAATGCTTTTCGGCTGAACACAATTCTGTAGTAAATGTGTTCAGTTCGACCATGATGCCATTGGTCAGTAATTTGGGATCAAGATTTTGCTTCACTCCAGAACCTACATTGAAATCAATGCCTAATTTCCTGCATCTGGAGTAAGAATAGAAAGGGCAATATTCTTGATGAGAAATTGAAAGGATTCGCTGAATATGATTGGCCCGCAATTTCCACAGCTTTAAATCTAGATCATTTTGATGTTCGGTATCAGCAGAACTACCTACATTTTGGTCTATGACTGCTGCCAGGGAAGAATGCTTGCGCTTCATATTCTTGTGTGATTTTGAAAACACTGATAGATTCCTTCGCTCTATTAGAGCAGGTATTCTTGCAAGAATATTCTTGGCAAACTTGGAATCTCTTTGCAAATCAAAATCAAGGTTGTGTCTGAGGAGGTCTAGACAAATCTGCTCAAATGTTCCACACAACTTTTCTGCAAAGTTTGCCACTTCAGTCATTGCTCCATTGGTCAACTTGTTGAGCTCCAGTTTTCTGTTTGGTTGACTGTTGTTTACATGTAAATTCAGACCAATTTCCTTGCACAGTGGATAAAGATCCCCACTCCTGCATGAAATATGTTCTTTAGTTTCGGCATGTGAATCAGCAGGACACACAGGAGGAACATCACATTTCCCCATTTTTGATATACCAAGTTCAGGATTGACATCACCTGCACTCTGAGCTGTCATATTTATTGATGCAACTAGACCAGGAAGTTTAAAAACCTCATTTGAGAATTTTACTGCATCTCCACAGCTTCTCAGCTGTCTTACTCTAGTCATAATATCACTTGCAAAAATATTCCTGTGGTGTTGACTTGGCAGGTTGAGATCAAAGTTGTACTCAAGAATCTCCATGATGAAGTCCTTCTGTGACGAATTCATTGCTACAGCAAATTTACCAATATCAAGCAGAAGAGGATCCTTCAAAGATTCAACACCGATGTTTTGCTTTGGGCCAAATCCAACATTATATTCAAGGCCGACTCTCCTGGACCTACTGAATTGACCGAAGTCTTTGGTCAGTGCAGAGAGGATTTGTTCAACACGGTTAGAACGCAACTTCCACATGTTGTGCTCTGTTCCCATTTCCTCTTGTTCAGTATCAGACTGATGATTGATGGAGGTGAAGAAAGGTGCATGGATGCCCATACAACTTGATTCCAATTCACTAACAATGTCAGAGGTTGGAGAAAAGCTTTCTGGATTTTGTAAGTGGTTCTGATTGCCAGTGTTTTCTGAATCTGAGACTTCGTCTGATTCTAAATCAGATTCTCCTAAAGGACAAGTGTAGTAGTTCTCTGTTCTTATTTCCTCTTGTTCCATGTCAGATTGATTTGGTGCATTTCTTGGAGTCTGCGTTTGCTCTTCATCTCCATAAAACCCCCTTTCATCAGGTTGATTTCCAATTTTGGAAGTTACATTTGAGTTAACAGTTCGTAAACTGGACAACATATTAGTGGAGGTGAGGAAATGTGTATGAATATCCACACAACTTGAGTTTGATTCAGTAGCAGTGTCCATGGAAGAACTAGTGCCTTTGTTATTTTGTCTCTTTTCTACACGTTGTTGTGAAGTCTTGGGATCAAACATAAATGGTAATTTGAAGACCTCATCTGTGTCTTCTGTGTTGTCCTCTTTTTTACAATATTCTTTGACCATGGTGTGGATTTTCGATGCAGTAGCTATGGAAAATTCCCACCGCCTGTAGTGTTGTGAACTGAGATCAAAGTTATAGTCAAGAATGTCAAACACAGTACGTGGATAATAGTTTACAACTTCCAGAGTTGCAAATTTATGTATCTCCAACACTACATCTCTGGTCAATAGCTTCAAGTCCAGTATGACTTTTTCTCTTGATTTTGATGCCACATCTAGAACCAAACCTATCGCTGTGCAAACAGGGTAAGGGTTTGCTCCACTTCCCCTTGGCATGTTGGCTCTTTCCTGTTTTGTTTGCAGTGCCAATTGTCTTTTTTTGATGATTTCCATCCTTTCACTTCTGTGCAGGGCAGATTCCTGTTTTGCTTTACCTATATATCCCGGTGGCCTGACTGAATATGATTGAATGACAAAAACTTTGTTGAACCATGCAGGCCCACCATCCTTTCGAATTTTTTCTCTGTTGAACAGCTGTGCAGGGTTTAGGTCTAGGCTCTGTTTGCCAATGTTGAAGTTGTGTTCAAGGACATCATTAATGACTACATTATTTGCTCCACATAATTTTTTAGCAAACCGGAACACTTCCGCCATAGCACCGATTGTCAAGACATGCATGTCAAGCTTATCTTTTGGCAGGTCTTTGTCAACACAAAGATTCAAACCTATTTTTTTGCAGCAAGGGTTACTGTCCATTATTGTCTCCTCGGTTGTTGAGAAGGTAGATGACGCATCCTTTACATGCTTTTGTGTTGTGCATTTCACCTCAGCAGAGACTGTGTCACTCATAGTATGGGGACGAGGATGATGCATATGACCAGGGTCAGACTCATCTTCATGTAACTTTTGGTCTTGATAGCATTTGGGGCAATGTAGAGTTTTCGCACGAGAAGGTTCTTCTATGCACGGCACATCAGGAAGTTCAAAAGGCTCTTTCAATCGATACTGTCTGCTGCTGGGTGTTATTTTATGAATTTTCCGGCTTTGGATTTTTGTCAGGACTTGGTCTGCAAAGGCACTGCGACTCAGCTCATTTTCAAAATTAAGATCAAAATTATGCTCCAATATCTCTGTGACGAAATGCTTTTGGGCTGATAACAGTGCTCTGGCAAAAGTGTTCAATTCAAACATGATGCCATTGGTCAGTAATTTGGGATCTAAATTTTGTTTCATTCCAGATCCTACATTGAAATCAATGCCTAATTTCTTGCACCTGGAATAGGAATAGAGAGGGCAATGTTCTTCATGAGGCATTGAGAGGATTCGCTGAATACGATTGGCCCGCAATTTCCACATCTTTAAGTCTAAATCATTTTGGTGTTCAGTATCAGCAGAACGACCTACATTTTGGTCTATGACTGCTGTCTGGGAAGAACCAGCACTGCATGAATCTAAATTTAGGTTGTTCGGACAATCTGTTTTTTCCATTGTTGACATATCATTTCTTGCGTGCTTTTTGTTGTTGCACATTTTTGTAACAGCTGATAGATCGCTTTGCTCCATTATAGCAGGTATTCTTGCAAGAATATTCTTCTTGTGCTCTGTTCCCATTTCCTCTTGTTCCATATCAGATTTGTTTGGTGAATTTCTTGTAGTTTGTGTTGCTTCTTCAGCTCCACAGAATCCTTTTTTATCAGGTTGAGTTGAAAATTGTGGGTTTATATTTGAATTTACATTTGGTAAAGTGGATGAGACATCAGTGGAGGTGAAGAAAGGTGCATGAATGCCCATACAACTTGATTCCGATTCACAAACAATGTCAGACAATCTGTTCAGACAATCTGTTTTTTCAATTGTTGACATATCATTTCTTGCGTGCTTTTTGTTGTTGCACATTTTTGTAACAGCTGATAGATCGCTTTGCTCCATTATAGCAGGTATTCTTGCAAGAATATTCTTCTTGTGCTCTGTTCCCATTTCCTTTTGTTCCATATCAGATTTGTTTGGTGAATTTCTTGTAGTTTGTGTTGCTTCTTCAGCTCCACAGAATCCTTTTTTATCAGGTTGAGTTGAAAATTGTGGGTTTATATTTGAATTTACATTTGGTAAAGTGGATGAGACGTCAGTGGAGGTGAAGAAAGGTGCATGAATGCCCATACAACTTGATTCCGATTCACAAACAATGTCAGAGCTTGGAGAAAAACTTCCTGGATTTTGTAAGTGGTTCTGATTGCCAGTGTTTCCTGAATCTGAGTCTTCATCTGATTCTAAATCAGATTCTCCTAAAGGACAAGTGTAGTAGTTCTCTGTTCTTATTTCCTCTTTTTCCATGTCACATTCATTTGGTGCATTACTTGGAGTCTGTGTTTGCTCTTCATCTCCGTGAAACCCCTTTTCATCAGGTTGATTTCCAATTTTGGAGGTCACATTTGAGTTCACAGTTGGTAAACTGGACAACATGTTAGAGGAGGTGAGGAAGTGTGTATGAATATCCAGACAACTTGAGTCTGGTTCAGTAGCAGTGTCCATGGAAGAGTTCACACGTTTGGTATTTTGTCTCTTTTCTTGTTGTTGTGAAGTCTCGGGATCAAACATAAATGGTAATCTGAAGACCTCATCTGCGTCTTCTGTTTTGCCATCTTTTCTACAATATTCCTTGACCATGGTTTGTATTTTCGATGCAGTAGCTATGGAAAATTCCCACCGCCTGTAATGTTGTGAACTGAGATCAAAGTTATAGTCAAGAATGTCAAACACAGTACGTGGGTAGTAGTTTACAGCTTCCAGAGTTGCAAATTTATGTATCTCCAACACTACATCTCTGGTCAATAGCTTCAAATCCAGTATGACTTTTTGTCCTGATTTTGATGTCACATCTAGCTTCAAACCTATCGCTGTGCAAACAGGATAAGGGTTTGCTCCACTTCTATGATTTGTGGCTCTTTCCTGTTTTGTTTGCAGTGCCAATTGTCTTTTTTTGATGATTTCCATCTTTTCACTTCTGTGCAGGGCAGATTCCTGTTGTGCTTTACCTATATATCCAGGTGGCCTGACTGAATATGACTGAATGACAAAAACTTTGTTGAACCATGCAGGCCCACCATCCTTTTGATTTTTCTCTCTGTGGAACAGTGCTGCAGGGTTTAGGTCTAGGCTCTGTTTGCCAATGTTGAAGTTGTGTTCAAGGACATCATTAATGACTACATTATTTGTTCCACACAATTTTCTGGCAAACTGGAACACTTCCTTCATCGCCAAGTTTGTCAAGACATGCATGTCAAGCTTAACTTTTGGCAGGTCTTTGTCAACACAAAGATTCAAACCTATTTTTTTGCAGTGAGGGTAACTGTCCATTATTGTCTCCTCTGTTGTTGGGAAGATAGATGACACATCCTTTGCATGGTTTTGTGTTGTGCATTTCACATCAGCAGAGACTGTGTCACTTATAGTATGTGGATGAGGATGATGCATGTGAACTGGGTCAGACTCGTCTTCATGAAACTTTTGGTCTTGATAGCATTTGGGGCAATGTAGAGTTTTCGCATGAGAAGGTTCTTCTATGCACCCCACATCAGGGAGTTCAAAAGGCTTTTTCTTTAGATACTGTCGGACGTGTATGCTGTATTTATGCAATTTCCGGCTTTGGATTTTTCTCAAGACTTGGTCTGCAAAGGCACTGCGACTCAGCTCATTTTCAAAATTAAGATCAAAATTATGCTCCAATATCTCTGTGGCGAAATGCTTTTGGGCTGATAACAGTGCTGTGGCAAAAGTGTTCAATTCAAACATGATGCCATTGGTCAGTAATTTGGGATCTAAATTTTGTTTCACTCCAGATCCTACATTGAAATCAATGCCTAATTTCTTGCACCTGGAATAGGAATAGAGAGGGCAATGTTCTTCATGGGGCATTGAGAGGATTCGTTGAATATGATTGGCCCGCAATTTCCACATCTTTAAGTCTAGATCATTTTGATGTTCGGTATCAGCAGAACTACCTACATTTTGGTCTATGACTGCTGCCTGGGAAGAACCAGTGCTGCATGTATTTAAATTTGGGTTGTCTGGACAATCCTGTTTTTCCATTGTTGACATATTATTCATTGTGAGCTTTATATTCTTGTATGTTTTTGGAAACGTTGATAGATAGGATGAGACATTGGTGTGGGTGGGGGAAGTTGCACAATCAACCAGTAAACGTGACTCTGATTCTCTAGGAATGTCAGTGTTTGTTGGGTTTTCTGTGTGATTCTGGTTGACAGTGTTTCCAAGGGATCCTGGAGGTTCATATGGCACTAAATGCTCAACAACCCCAGTGATTGACTCGGTTTTGACATCAACATGTTGTGGATGATATTTTTCCTCTGTGACCTCTTCTGGTTTTATATTGCCATAGTGTAGATCACACTCCTCCTTTTTAATCTCTATGTTTTCCTGGAGAGGACCTACACTCACTAGTCCTGGGTTCTGTACGTTCATCGTCCAATGATCTAATGAGGATTTTGTGTCCTCATCATGTGAACAAGGTTCCTCCTTAGTTTGGACATCGCTGAGCAAATTGAAATGATTGACATCTGAATGGTGTCCCACTTGGTGCACACAACTACCTTCAGTCCTTTTCTTTTCTGGTTCTCCCTGGGAAGACTTTGAACGTTTTCTTTTTTGAGGAGCAAATACAAATGGCAATTTGAAAATATTGTCTCCTCCGGCTTGGTTTTTACGATATTGCTTGACCATGGTTTGGACTTTAGATGCAGTAGCTATAGAAAATTCCCAGCGCCTGTGATGTTGTGAGCTAAGATCAAAGTTATAGTCAAGGATGTCAAAAACCGTACGTGGGTAATAGTGTCTTACTTTATAAGATATATATTTATGTATCTCAGCAACTACTGCTTTAGTCAACAGCTTCAAGTCCAGTTTTTCTTTCTCTTCTGATTTTGATGTCACATCTAGATCCAAACCTATCTCTGAGCAAAGGGGAAAATAAATGCTATAATTTGGCTTTGGCCTTATGACACTTTGACTCTGACTCTGACTTTGACTTTGACTTTGACTTTGACTTTTTTGACTTGAGTGCAGTGCCAGTTTTCTTTTTTTGATACTTTCCAGACAATTACTTTTCTGTATGGCAGGTGTTTGTTTCAGTTGTTTTGGTTTGTTAAGAACAAAAACTTCATTGAGCCAGTCAGGGTCAGTGACTTTTGTTTGCATTGCTGAGGTAAACATTTCTGCAGGATTTAGATGTTGATGCAACATGCCAATGTTGAAGTTGTGTTTAAGGATGTCAATAACAACCTTAGGTTTTGATCCACACAATTTTCTGGCAAAACTAGCCAAATCATTGAGAATCCCATATGTCAATACCTGTGTGTCAAGTTTATTTTTTGGTTTGTCTTTGTCCACACACAGATTCAAACCAATTTTCTTGCAGAGAGGATAATCTTCCATTATCGTCTCTTCTGCTGTAAGAAAGGTAGAGGACGGATCTTCTGTAGACTGTTGTGCTGTACAGTTTACATCAGTAGAATCTGTTTCAGTCATGGTAGATGGGTGAGGATGATGCATGTGTACAGGGTCAGATTTATCCTTAAGAACCTCATGATTTCGGTCCTGATAGCATTTGGGGCAAGGAATTTTCCCACCAATAGGTTCTTGTATGCACCTGGTGTCAGGGAGTTCAAAAGGCATACGGTAAAGATTGTTTTTGGATTGTCTTCTTTTTGCTACAATCTTCGTCATAATTTGCTTTGTAAAGGCACTGCGACACAGCTCATTTTCAAAGTTAAGATCAAAGTTATATTCAAGTACCTC
Organism: Sciaenops ocellatus; assembly: GCA_033000465.1. Taxonomy (NCBI): domain Eukaryota; kingdom Metazoa; phylum Chordata; class Actinopteri; family Sciaenidae; genus Sciaenops; species Sciaenops ocellatus. The sequence goes on from CP136886.1 coordinate 11,600,722, forward strand.
CGTGATGAAATGCTTTTGGGCTACATACAATTCTGTAGCAAATGTTTTCAATTCGACCATGATGCCATTGGTCAGTAATTTGGGATCAAGATTTTGCTTCACTCCAGAACCTACATTGAAATCAATGCCTAATTTCCTGCATCTGGAGTAAGAATAGAAAGGGCAATATTCTTGATGAGGCATTGAAAGGATTCGCTGAATATGATTGGCCCGCAATTTCCACAGCTTTAAGTCTAGATCATTTTGATGTTCGGTATCAGCAGAACTACCTACATTTTGGTCTATGACTGCTGCCTGGGAAGAACCAGCACTGCATGTATCTAAATTTGGGTTGTCTGGACAATCCGGTTTTTCCATTGTTGACATATCATTCATTGTGCGCTTCATATTCTTGTATGATTTTGAAAACGCCTTTAGATTACTTCGCTCTATTAGAGCAGGTATTCTTGCAAGAATATTCTTGGCAAACTCAGAATCTCTTTGCAAATCAAAACCAAGGTTGTGTCTAAGGATGTCTAGACAAATCTGCTCAAATGTTCCACACAACTTTTCTGCAAAGTTTGCCACTTCAGTCATTGCTCCATTGGTCAACTTGTTGATCTCCAGTTTTTTGTTTGATTGACTGTTGTTTACATGTAAATTCAGACCAATTTCCTTGCACAGTGGATAAAGATCCCCACTCCTGCATGAAATATGTTCTTTAGTTTCAGCATGTGAATCAGGAGGGCACACAGGAGGAACATCACATTTCCACATTTTTGATATACCAAGTTCTGGATTGACATCACCTGCACTCTGAGCTGTCATATTTATTGATGCCACGAGACCAGGAAGTTCAAAAACCTCATTTGAGAATTTTACTGCATCTCCACAGCTTCTCAGCTGTCTTACTCTAGTCATAATATCACTTGCAAAAATATTCCTGTGGTGTTGACTTGGCAGGTTGAGATCAAAGTTGTACTCAAGAATCTCCATGATGAAGTCCTTCTGTGACGAATTCATTGCTACAGCAAATTTACCAACATCAAGCAGAAGAGTATCCTTCAAATATTCAACACTGATGTTTTGCTTTGGGCCAAATCCAACATTATATTCAAGGCCGACTCTCCTGGACCAATTGAATTGACCGAAGTCTTTGGTCAGTGCAGAGAGGATTTGTTCAACACGGTTAGAACGCAACTTCCACATGTTGTGCTCTGTTCCCATTTCCTCTTGTTCAATGTCAGATTTGTTTAGTCCACTTCTTGGTGTCTGTGTTTCCTCTTCATCTCCACAAATCTCTCTTTTATCAGGTTGACTTTCAAATGCTGGGTTCACAATTGTGTTTACAATTGGTAAAGTGGATGAAATGTCAGTGGTGGTCAGACAACTTGATTCTGATTCTCGAGGAACATCAGTGTACTTTGGGTGCTTTAAGTGACCCTGCTTGTCTGAGTCTAGAGCAGACTCTTCTTGGGCATAAGTGTCAGAGTGGTCTCCCTCTGTTTTTCTACTGGTACATAAAGTAGTTTTGTGTTTTGTCTTTGTCTCCATGTTTATAGACTGTCCTTGTCTGTGTTCTTCTGGGTCCTGTTCACTTGTTGTTAAAAGAGCACTCTTTTCTTGTTCATTGGACAGTGATGACGCTCTGGGTCCTTTGAGGGGATTTATCTGGAAAGCAAACAGCTCATTTTTAAACTCTGTTTTGTTACCAGTGGTGTTAAGTTGTTTTCTCCTTTTCAGCAGGTGTGATACCTTGAACAAAACTTGATTTTTTACTTGTTCATTTTTTAGCTCAAGTTCAAAATTATGCTCCAACACATCCAAAATAATACGGTTATAGGATGTGGTCAGTACTCTAGTAAAGTGAACTAGTTCTAACATTACACCCTTTGTTAACAAACCTATATCTAGACTTTGTTTTGACCCAATGTCAAGGCTCAGTCCAATTTCTTCACAATAAGGGAATGAGAAGGGAAGAACCTCTTTCAGTTCTGTTGTTGCCTGTGGTCCTGAACACTTTTGTTTACTCTCATCACTCTCAAAATCAGAGAGATTTTCTGTCATGTATTCTTTTGATGTTGCTTGTGAATAATTAAATCTGTCCTCCTCTTCACTATCATCAGTATCATCCATCTCGACCGGGAAACTTTCAGTCTTACCCTCTCTGCATGCCATGTGCAATCCATTGTTGCTGTTGTTGGTACATTCTAAGTTAGATGGCTTGTCAAAGAGCATAAAAACTTCGTGTTTATCTTCAGGAGGTTTTCTGATCAGATCTTTGACTTTGTGAAGAATTTGAGCAGTAAAATCAACCCGATGTTGCTCATTTACCAATCCAAGATCAAAATTGTTCTCCAGAACCTGTGTGATGAAATGCCCTTTACCCTTGATTACGGTTTTAGCAAAGTCACAGACCTCCAATATGACACCATTTGTCACTAGATCTAAGTCCAGTTTTTTCTGTGTGTTGCATGCTACATTAAAATTCAACCCAATTTCATTGCTGTAATGGAATGGTTCTGGAGTTATGGAATATTTCTTTGCATGCATAATGCGCCACTGCCATACTTTGTTGGAATCCATCTTTTTTTCATCCTTCAGACTAGAGGTGTCCCCGATGTTCATTTTCAGTTAGCGTCTTCTTTTTGGTCTTCTGTGTTCCTTTCCTGTACACCAGGAGAAAAAAGAAGATAAATGACAGGCATATATATATATATATAAATAATAAAGCCTCGAGTCATACATGATCTAAATGTATTAATTATGTAATATTTATGAAAAAAACAAACTAACACTTTTTAACATAAAAAATAGGGATAGTAAACATGCACCCCAAAATAATAAATGTTTAATATTTGTTGCATTGGTGAGTGTTGCACTGGTGCATGCTTTGGTACAGGCATTTGTCTGAGAGAGAGTAAGAAGCAAATTAAGGTCTTTGAGTCTGGGTTGAAAAGATCAACTAACTCATCACAAACAAAGAGATGCACCAATGGCGCTTGATCAACCATGGCCAACGACTGGCACAGATTTTCTCCAATATTTTTAATTTGGATTGAAGTAACACTTTTTATCCGCTCAGTGCAATGTATGGGATGTAAACATATTAATCCTTTTTATATTGACATTCACCCCTGCGTTGTGGACTGCCGGTGCAGAAAAAGACCCCCCCCACTGAAATTAATGGAAAACCTCAGTTTTTGCAGGATTGCCTGATCCAGTGTGAATCCAGCCTAAGACTTGATTAAAGTCTTCTTGCAGACCAGCAAATGCAGTGATTTCAGGAAGCTACATACCTGTTAGAAAATGATTTAGCTTTGTTATGGGTTCCTCCAATATGTCTGGCCCACACGGCATATCTGCATCCTAGTTGGACATCCTCCAATCAGCAATAAGAAGGTGCAGGGCAACCCTGAATGAAACAACGTTTGAATGTTTGTCAACTTGTGTATGTGTCATTTGCATGCCACTCCAAACATTTTTTGGTTTAATTTTAATAATATACATAAGTAAACTAAACATCCATTTATTTAATTATTAAACATAACTAAATAAATTAATATTCAGTCACTAGTTTTGCCAACCACGAGCACAACATTACCCTCCTTTGCACTTCCATGTTATGCTACATTCCAGCTAATAAACAAAGCATTGTATCGAAATAAGACCTTATTCACAGTGCACCTCCTAGAATCAAATTATAAATTAAATTGTTTGTTTTACCTGTCTTCTGTACATTACTCTTCTATGTACTATTCTTATTTTTTGCTCATGCTGCTGCTGCAGGATGCTCACGCAATGGCATGACTGCTTCTAAGACATAAAGCCAAACTGATCATCCCCGGGCTGGCTGTTACTTCAGGAAGTTCTTATTGTCATGTGGAGCTTTTTGGTGAAAAGCACGTATTTTCACCAATATTGCAGTCAATCGTGTTCATTTTATTGTGGGGAAACTCTAGCTATAGCTTCTTCCCACAGTCCAAAGACATGTAGTTTTGAGGTTAATTGATTATTCTAAATTGCCTGTGGATGCAAATGTGAGAATGAATGGTTGTTTGTCTCCATGTGTCAGTCCAGTGATGAACTGGGGACTTGTCCAGGGTGTACCCTGCCAGCTGGGATCGACTCCAGCCCCCTGTGTGACTAAATGCATTGAATGCATGTGGAACCTTGTAAGGTTTGAATGGAGTATCTGAATTCAAGTATAACTGAGCAGATAAACTTGAAAATATTATGAATAGTTGGAAAATGGGAAACTGAATTCCTGACTATGATGTGTATCTAGTTTGACAATTCTGAATGTATTGATTTGTATTGTAATTGTGATCATCATCGTGTGTGTCAAATTGCAGTAGTTGGTTCATCTCAGTTTTGTGTTCTGTGGCCACCTGAGGCTGGCTACAGAATGAGTCAACCTCCATAAGCCCCTATGTTAAAATATCCAACTTCACAGCAGAAATGAACATGTTTACAGCCTGGTACAAAAGACAGTTTTGGTACTGTCAGTAGTTAACATACAATGACCATTGTAGACTTTTATTTTGAAAAGAGTCATACAGTCTAAGCTGCGCGTGTCTGCCAATGAGGGAGAAGGAAAAATGGGCGACGTACAAAAGGGAGCACTGACATTTATGGATATTAGCCCTCCTACCACCCTTAGACAAAAGTGTCCATTTTTCATGATTTTTTTTTTGATTTGCTGATAATTTTGGCTGTGTTGCAGCTTTTGGCATGATTTTTTGCAGTAAATCTTATTTTTAGTCAAATTTTTGAAATCCATTGTCCTTTACTCTCACGTGTCTTTTATACTCTGTTTGTGCATTTTACTCCCTTTCAACATCCTTCGTGTCAAAAGTGTCCATGTCCAAAACAACACTATAAAATCCTCATACATCAATCATATCATATTTTTCTACTTTTTTTTTTAATTTATAAATCTCTTAAACAACTTCAGACCTGCTCAAAACTACCAAACAGTCAATCATTTTCAGGATTTTAACCCTTTAAATGCCAGTTTAACTATTTGAAGAACACAAAAAATGAAATATTTTCCATAAAACTAATAGAAAATTGATGGGGTTTTGGTGGTGATTAGAGTCTTGGATATGTCAAAGATCAGCAATAAAATTGATTTGATTGCATTAGTATTTTTCATGTAGTATCAAATACTCGCTTTGGCACCCCTTGTGGCAAAAATGCATATGTACAAAAGAAACCACTATAAAATCCTAAAGGGTTAAAATCCTGAAAACGATTGAATGTTTGGTAGTTTTGAGCAGGTCTGAAGTTGTTTAAGAGCTTTATAAAAACAAAAAGGAGAAAAAAATATTGATGTATGAGGATTTTATAGTGTTGTTTTGGAAGTGGACACTTTTGGCACGAAGGGTGTTGAGTGTGATATTCTTGAAGGATAGTACAAGGGTTGGACAGAGACTTCAATTAAAGTTAATCACAGGCAGCAATCTGCCCAGCTACCAGCTGCAGTTAACTGCTATAAATAGCTGTCACAGCTGTCAACCAATCAGAGCAGAGGAACAAACAGCTGTCGACCAATCAGAGCAAAGGGAACAAACAGCTGTCGACCAATCAGAGCAGAGGAACAAGCAGCAGCTGTGTCTGACTGCAGAGAAAGAGGAAAAGTCTTGAAAGTGCCCCTCAGACCACAGACCACCACGTGCAAACTGGAGACTGTACCATTGAAAGGACTGGATGATGAGCATCCTGGGGCTTTACTATAACGTCTACCTCCAGAAATATCAGCTCTCAGTTAATATGGGGCAGTCAGTGGGTTATGCTTATGCTTGTGAGCTCACACAGCCCAAACTATAAATCGAATAGCTTCAGCAGTTACATGTAAGCAACCAACAAAATTAAAGCTACTATTTGGTGTAAAATGGTGCGTGTAGAGTCAAATCTGTGCAACTGGGAGCAGTTTCAGTGTGGTGTGGCTGATTTAACAGATTTACTTCCAGCAATCACATCCAATAATAGACTAATATATATAATCAAAATAAAAACAACAACAACAACAAAGCAAATCATCTTTCCCACCACAAATACTTGTGTATTGCACATATAGCCTGTAAAGTCTCATGTTCTGATAGCTTAAAACACGCCGGTGTTTCGGTTTAACGAGTGACCGTGTTAACTGGTGGCCGTTAGCCGAATGCGTCTGTGCCTGTCGTAGTTACGGGAAGATACGTAGCATTGATGTTCATTGATGTTACAGTGCCAAAAAAAAAAAAACTACACGATTCGCGTCTTGTTTGACAGCTACGTGTTCTCGTCGTGTTTCAACGGCTGTAACTGCGGCAACCACAGACGCATTCTGGCACCAGTTAACACGGCCACTCGTTAAACCGAAACACCTAAGACACCAAGATGGCGGCGGAACAGCTCCCGAGGCTTTTGTGTTGAATAATCAACATTAAACCCCGATAAATGCGGTCTTACAGTGATCGCTGTAACATACATGTTTCAACATTACATTCTAAATTCCTCCCGAGCACTGGAGTGTTGTTAAATCGTACGGCTGGAGCTCAGGTGGCCGACATACCCAGTATCTTTACATGCACTGTCGTTAACTTTTCTCCCTCAAAACATCAACTTTAACGTGGCACAACACTCACAATTTACACAAAGACCAAACAGAAAATACAATTTTAGATTCCGCTGTTCCTCCCCAAGCTAAACATATTACTCTTGTTCTTATATATTCCATATATTTTATGCTTATGCTGTTTGAGAAAAAAAAATGTCAATAGCCAAACACATTTGGCATACATACCTAATGAGGGTCGTCTGGCTACAGAAGTCTTCTCTCTCGGTTTTCCAAACAATGCCTTTATAAATAAATCACGGCTTCAAATCCAAACAGCTTCTTCTCATGAGTTGCATAAGAGAAAGGATACAAACAGATGGTCCCTCCTCGGACAGTGCCACAAAACAACATGGCAGGCACACAGAGCCACAGCACAGGGCACGCCTCCTACATGATACAACCCCGGAGGTGGCGCCAAATGAACTTAGAGTAGTAGATTAACTTAGTTTAAAGTTCAAGTTATAGGGCACAATACTTCACTACACGGGGCTTGGGTTGAAAAACAATACATTAATCCACGCTCAATGGGGGAAGAGGTGTCGTGTGCTCTTTGAACCCCAATCGAGGAGCTTCTTTCTCCTACTTCTTCTTCTTCTTCTCCTTCGTCTTAACTCTAGGGCAGACTAGAGGCAGAAAGGGCGCGTTGCCGCCCCCCACAGGTGATTTGTAGAACTTCATTTAATTTCCTTATCTAGAGTCCAGTGAGCTGGCTCAAAAATAATTTAAAGGTCTATTGTGTTTGAGTATTTAGTGGCAGAAATGAAATATAATATTCATTAGTATGTTTTCATTAATGTAAATTCACCTGAAAATATGAATGGTTGTGTTTTCGTTCAAAATGAGCCCTTTATCTCTACAGTGAGAGCGGGTCCTCTTCCACGGAGTCTGCCATGTTGAACCAACATTTCTCTACAGTAACCCAGAGGAGACAAACCAAACACTGTTCGAGATATGGACTTTTGCTTTTTATGTGAACTTCACAGCCAGAGTTTTCCTATATGCTTGGAAGAAGAGGGTGATGCCTTGGTTGCAATCTGCAACGTCACCACTAGATGCCACTAAATCCTACACACTGGACCTTCAACTTTTTATGGTTTCACAAAGTTGTGCCATGAGTTTATTTTTATGCATGAATAAATCAAAATATGTACTTCCCGATGACAGCGCCTTAGGACATTGATGGACTGAAGGACATTGATGACCGGACTGACTGTGTCTCTGAGTACATTGGGTTCTGCATAGACAACACCATCCCCACTAAAGAGGTCCACTGCTACCCAAACAACAAACTGTGGGTAACCTGAAGAAGAGGACCTTTAGATCAGGGGACCGAGCAGAACTCAAACAGGTACAAAGAGAGCTCAAACATGGCATCAGGGAGAGCAAGGACAACTACAGGAGAAAACTGGAGGACAAACTGCATAACAACAACACTGAGAGAGATGACCTGCTTTCAGAGGAGTGGTGGGGGTGGAGCTGAGGGGAATGAACAATGAGCCAACGTGTTGAACCAGTTTTTGAATAACTTTAACTCCAGGCAAGCAAAATGTTGTTAAACCAGTTTTCCAAAAACAATGATTGCATCCTGTACATGATACTGACATTATTTCAGAAAAATATCTTGAGGGGAGTAGTCATATAGAAGGGACTGACATATAAAGTTTGCCAGGAAGTTTACAAACATGCAGGGACTTCAAAATAAAAGTGTCAAAGAACTGATTGTCAGTGATTAAAACAGGATTGGAATGAAATGCCCTTTTAAATTTCTCCTAAGATAACTGGAATTAAAAATGAAGAAATTAGTGCGTTTAAGAAAAAGAAATTTATAATGGATAAAGATTTTTCCATCCTAATAAATGTAATAAGACAACAAACTGAGCAGACCACTACAATTTATTTCAGAAAAGAAAAACACATCAAGCCACACCGACTTTGAAACTTAAATATTATTCTGCCATATCAACCAGAAATCACAAAATCTAACAAATTAGGTTTAGCATTAGTGCTAGCATTAGATGCTAAGGATGTCAGATAAGCAGGAAAGCAGTCTTAACAGGCCTACATGCTGACATAGTTTCAACTTCCAACTTAGAAATTATAAGTCTACCTTTCAGGAGAAATGACACAACTAAACAGAAATCAGGAGTCCGATTATCCTCCAGATGCAGACTATAGAGAAGTTTGGCGTACCCAGTGAAATGTTTGCATTCTGAAAGCTTTTGTACACATTTCATGTAAGTTATTTATTAGTTTTATTTATATGTTTACGTCTGGATGGAAAAAGACCTCCTGTTGGTGCAACATGTGAAAATCTTTTTTTCTTTGTTCTAGATTAGCAGCCTACAGTGTTGTGTTAGTTGGGGTGTATTCAGAAGGCTCTGAAAAGCTGGTTCGGCAGGTATCCCAGGTGGAGGAAGGAACTTTGGGCTTCTCTCTCAAGGTTCGCCAGCTCCTGAACTGTTGGGGCCAGAACATCAACGTGACCCTTGTAGTTACCACCTAGACAAGAGCAAGTTTTCCGGTCAAGCTAAACATAAAAGTGGTGAATATAATACAAGGTACCAGCATATAAGGGCTATAATGTCACACAACAATCCATGGAATGACTGTAGATATTTCACTGAATAGATTGGTTACTGTTCCTAAAGCAGAGGCTACTACTGTGTCATCAGTCATTCTATAACACATACCTCCCAATGCTCTGCGCTGACCATAGGTGACCTTTCCATCAAAGTCATCCACAGGTACTTTGATGTCTGTCTCACACTGCGTGATGGTGCACTTCAGATGCTCCTCAATATCTGACAGGAGCTGTGTCCAGAGGAAAGGGGAAAAGAAGGCGAGTAGAATTAAAAGTTCATGATAAGTAGTGCAAAAGTTTCATACTGACCACAGCAAGTCTGAGATGGTAACCACACCTCCACATCTTAAACACAGGAACAGGTTGTGACACTCTTCACCCACAAGTGTACGCCCTTCCACACCTCCAACTCCATGGTTGGGCTAGTTTCAGACAATGATGACACCTACAGGCTTGAGGTGGAACACCTGGCTGAGTGGTGTAAGCACAACAACCAACCAACAACCACGTCCGCCTCTTGATTGCATCTCAAGTAGGTGGGAAAAACGATAGATGCATCCAGCTCAGCAATGTTGTGCTTAAAAATCACAAGGAGCTACTGCCGCCCGGTGGTATGTATGCTCCTATATTGTAATTTGTGGATGGCAATTTCCACACACGCATCTCTCAGCCATTAATATCTGTGTCATATTTCAAATATCAAATATGATTTGTTGCCTCAACTCGATATGTTTGTGTGTGTGTCTCCATTCACCTCCTTTTCGTTGTACCAGATGGTGCAACCTCCATCCTCCTTCAGTCGGGTGTTGTAGCAGCCTCTGCCTCGGTTGGCGCAAACGTGGTACCATACCTGCAGATGCGGAAAGATTTACTTCCACCTGTTTTTCAAAAATGTGTCCAGTTAAAATGAATTAGAAGTGTATTTCTCTTAACCACTCTACCTTCTCTTTTTCCATTGCAACCAAAGAGATAGCCAGCCCCATTCTGCAAGTTAGAAAGGAAAGGAGATGATGAGTCACGTATTTTCTCTGTCAGATCATATCATGATGACACATTTTAAGTTTCAGGTTAAATAAAGAGGAATCTGATACATTTTTATGATCAAACAAAATCATGATAATGCAATGCATTTTCTTTTTTCTTTTTTTTTTACTTCTCGGCTCTTCCAACTCTGCCGATACGATGGACATAGTTCTGCTTCTCATCTGGCAGGGTGACGTTAATCACTAGAAAAAAAGAAAAAAAAAAGATTTTGTAATGAACAATATACATGAATTAACATTTGAAAAGGTTAGGAATGTTACTTTTCATGTTGGAAATCTAATATCTTTACCATAAGGAACTCCGTGGATGTCAATTCCTCTGGCAGCTACGTCTGTGCAGATCAAGAGCCTCACTTCTTTCCTCTGAGAAGACAAGAAGGTCTTCAAACACTGATAGACTGGTTGTGCTTACTAGGTTAATATAACAATAAGTTGTTGTCCTTTTTACCTTGAAGCGATCCAAGTTATTTTTCCGCTCATTAGGCTTACGATCACCATGGAGACAAACGCAGGAGAACTGGTGGTTTTTGCTGTCCGGACCTAAAGAAAAGAGACCAATACTGAGGGAGGATTCTGAATTTGTTGCTTTAAAAAACAAAAAAACACTCATTGTGTCATCATTCTTTTATAATTCCTTATAATATTGCCTCCTACCTCCTCCTTGCTGGATGAAGTACTGTTCCATGTTGTCACAGTCAATCTTTGTGCGACAGAAGACTATGGCCTGGTCCATCTTGTGCTCTTTGATGGCTCTCACCGCGTACTCGCCCTTCAGCACCTTGATAGCTTCTGACCACATTTCTAAAATGCACACACACATTTAGGTTAAATGGTCTTTAGTTCTAGACTATTCATTGAAGGAAAATGAGATGGGAGATGCTGAAAACACATCATACTGGAGGCATAAAGCCAAATGTCAACTGTGTTGCCTATATGCTCTTACCTGCAGAATTGGCTCCTGGTCTGGTGTTATCTTTGGCATGGACTTCATCCGTCTGTCCAAAGTGAAACACATTGAAATGGAGAAAAACACTGTCAGCAACACGTCCTTCTACCTCGAAGCTTAAAACTTAAAATGCTTCCAACAGCAAAGAAAATGAGAGACTCACCCGGATGTGGTTCTTGCCCAGACGCTCCCAGAGGCGATCGCTCTTTGGATTGACGGGCACGACCACATGGTGGACAGTCTCGGGGACAGAGTCCTCCCCCTTCAGGTCCACCCATGTGGGGAAGTGCATGATACGCTCAGACAGCTTCTTTACATCAAACGAGTGCAGTGTGGCTGAACACACGATCACCTGGAAAAGATTATATCAACCATTAATACCAGCAAATCACTTTCAGATGTGTAGACACAGTGTTACATGATACATTACACTTGCTTTGCTAACTGGTGAGCATCAGAGAGCACTGTTTAAATGTTCATCTGTACCTCACATATAAACGCAGAAAGTTTCCAGAAAATGCACAGCAGCTGCTCTGACTACTGTTACTTTTTAAAGCGCTCTCAAGTTGTTGTCACTAAAATGTTTGTTGTGTCACCTGCAATCTCTTGCCATCAGAAGTGACCTGAGGGATTTGGTTGTGGATCCTGTTGATGAAGTCTGTGTAGCCTGCAGACAGCAGGCCATCCTGAGGGACAGAGAACACAGACAAAAGTGACTTCAAGCATGTGGAATTTGTAGGCTGTGAAAAATCAGTGCTTCTGGTGTAACCCTACAGTAGAAGTTCTTAAAATACTTGTAAATGCCTTGTACATACACACTCATCAAGGACTAGAAAGCGGACTTGGGACAGACTGAGTTTCCCAGTGGATATGAGGTCGTCCAGTCTTCCGGGTGTTCCCACCACGATGTCGATCTAAATATGAGATGACACGGAAAAGCAGAAAACCGCACAGGGGAAGACGGCAAAGGCAGAAGAACCGAGAGGTCTGTTAGTTTAAAATGGATTCAGCTCTGTGATTAACATACACTTAATTAAAACGTTTATTTGGAGGCAGTACGTGTCACATACCCCCTGTTCCAGAGCAGCCAGCTGATCTTTGGCAGCCACGCCACCAATCACCAGCAGATCCCTGTATATATAGACAGATAGCCAAACTACTGAATGTGCTGATGTAAACACTTTCTAATTGAACACTTGCTCCATCTGCTGGTGTAAAACAGGAATTACAAATTACAGCATCACTGCTTTTCAAAAGTACCAACACATCTTTACAGTTTACTGCACAATGGTTTTATGTTTTACGTTTGTGCCAACCAAAATTGATACCAGCTCTGTACCTGAGTTTGGGGTCCTCCACATATTTCCTGAATTGCTTCACATTGTTGAGAGTTTGCTCCGCCAATTCTTTGGATGGCTCTATGATCAGCGCTTTGGGTGCGTTGGATGATGCCTTCACCTGACTCACTTTGGCACTGCCTGCACACACACAGAGCAGAGACAGCTATTTAACACTGTGATATACCCGTGACATTAAAAGGAAAGGAAATGAGATTATATTCACACACCTGTCTGAGAGGATTTGACTGTGTGACCCTCAGGCGCCTGGTTCAGGGCAACAAACCCAGTCTTTGGGGTATGTTTGAAGTCTTCTCCTCCAAAGTTGAACTTCAGCTCTGCATTCTGTCATACATATAAGGAGGTGGGCAATTTGTATGGCATAAATCTGGCACCTGTTGGTTTGTTTTCTACCTTTATATTTTATGTGATACCTTGAGTACACAGGAGGCAAAGAAGGGCTGATTCTTCACGTGTTGGGGGATCTCAAAGGCCACACCCAAGTCATTCCCTAGAAGAAGAAAACAGAGAGAAAGGGGCAAGAGCCATGAGTAACTTTGCTGTTTACGATCAACTCCATATATCCTTCATAAGCATGATAGAAAGACTCAAAATGATTGAGACAACACCATTTTTAGAGAAGGAAATTTGGCCTTTGTCTAGATCCAGGTAGCATCCAATAGTGTCGTGCATGGTAAACTCCTGCAAAGAGAGAAGACAGCAAAGAGAAAACATGTTTGAAGATGATCCTCACAACTTTTTCATATCTAAATAATACAGTCATTCATTAATTGTTACCTCTCCATAGCTGTCAAACTGCTTGTTGTTGGATTTCTTTCCAGTTCCACCAAAACCAAAGCCATACTTATCAGTTCCTGAAAAATATAAGAGTTTGGAATTTAATTGATGTTTCAATGAGAAGGTTTATTTTGGCTGTTCTGCAGTGTGGAGATTGTGATGAGTAGATGAGCATACCTAAGTCGAGGGCTGCCTGACTGGTGGACCAGCCAATGCGACACAGACCCTGGTCATGGCAGGTCACCTCATAGTAGTACTTTCCTGCATGCACAAAAACACGATGGACAAAGTTTTGCAAATAGTTGCAAAGAATTAAAAGATAATTCATTTTTGTCTATCAAAGATGGTACCCTGTGAAATGTATGTTTGTCTTGAAATGATAATTCGTTTTAAATGAGTTTGTAAGTACTTCTGTGCATTACACACCTTTGGTGACACCTTTTGTGGAGCGACAGCCATGCCACTCTTTAAACTCCCTGCTCTGGCAGCACATACCATCTGGACCGATTGCTGTACAGGTTAAAAACAAAAAGTGAGAATGAGTAGAAGAGACAAAGAACAAGGCTGGAATATGCACAGTCATCCAGTGCTGGATTGTGACTTAACATGCTTATTTTTCTCCTCTTACCAAAGGCTGTACTGCGGTCGTACGGATTCATCTGCCAGTTGTTGAAAACTGTACCAAAGCAAAGGAACAAAGAAGGTCAAACATCTGGAGAGCACAGACAGATGCTTCCATAACTCGTATTATGATGGATCCTCAAATGTGACACTGATCTGATTAGGTCCAGAGGTCTGTACAATGGCCAGCATTTCAAACACACAGGCTGCATCTAAATAAATCACTGATATGAAAGTGGTCTCACTAGCTCCTCCAGTCTTGATAGAGGCTCTGCCCTTCTTGCCCTCCTGCTGATCCTTCAGGGTCTCATACACGATCTGGATCACTGGGATACTGAAGGCCTGAAGGTGACAAGTATTACACTTTTCTTAACTGAGTGATTAAATACTAATTTAATCTTAAAAAGTGCAAACTGAGATGTAACAGTGTATTCTAGCATCGTATGGCGGCAAAGTACTTACACCTGTTTTGCCACTACCAGTTTCTGCCGCCTAAAAATAAAACAAAATGAGATGTAAAACTTGCAGTGTACATATTTCATGCCTGAGATTGACAGAGAGGTTAACTTACCATAAGTACATCTCCTCCACCAAGAATAAGGGGAATAGATTCTGCCTGGATGTCAGTGGGTAGCCTGAAATCCAACGATTGAAATAAATCAGGTCAGTGTGCACTGTAGGGCTCACAGTAGGTAATAACAATATGGACAAATATCACAATATAGGCATGATTTAGCAATATTGACGTGGCCGTCAAGCAGAGTGTAAAATAAGGTTTGTGTACTTACAGCCAGTCCAGCTCCTCCACAGCCTTCGCGATTTCATGCATAACTCCCATTTCTGTTGACCGAAAGACAAATGTAATGACTCAGCACGTTTGTGTGGCTTTTAAAATATGTGTGCAGTGTCAACATAAAGAAGTTAATAGGAAATTTGCTTACCAGAAAACGCTGCCATGATTGCTGCTACGAAGGCAACCTAACCGGATGTAACGTGTTCACACACAGTTGTCGGCTCGGTGCAGCGCGTTTAACGGACTCCCCCTTATGTCATTGGTTCCGGGTAGTAAACTAGTTTATAAAATACGGTAAATGTTTATAAAAGACGTCGCTTGTGGGGCGAGATATAGAAACACATTTTTATAACAATTTATATTTTATATTTTAATGTCACAGTATTCAAAGTCATGTCATGAAACGACAGTTTCCAAACGCGGTCCCTGGTATATTTTGTCCTGTGGTGGTCGCCGTACACGTTTGACAGCTACTTTAAGTAAACATGGCTGAAGAGAGTCTTATTGAAGGCGACGATGAAAACATTTTATACGATTTACTTGTCATTACTGAATGGCCACCAGAGACCGACACTCAGGTGAGTGAGACTTTTATTTATACTCGCGTTCAGCTTCATGTGTGGCTCTTTTATTGTACATATTTGTATAAAAATGTCTCCTGAAGTCAACTCTACTCGGCTTTGTGGGCTCCGCCAGTCAAAGCCACGTAGCACATACTGTTACATTGCTAGCTAAATCATCATATTCTCATCTCACATTGGCATATCGTGTAGTTTTAATTATTCATCACAATCACTCGTACAATGGGCAGTTAAGTCTCAGTTATAAGACAATATTCATGTTTAGCTTCAATAAGCTGCTAGACTGCCGCCAATACGTGAAACAAGTTACCCTAGCAACAGGAGGAGAGCTCACCGTGGCGCTTTAATGTGAAATCCAGTGTTAAACAATAAGAAATGAATCCCACACAGCTTTGTTCATTGAGTGAAAGAGGTGAAAGCTCACCTGTCACTTTCTAACATCTTGCAGTTGCGAGGCAACAAAGAGCACGACACCTCGCTTATTGCAAAAGCAGTGACTGGTAAGTACAGTTCATTTTTAAACCTATGAATAGTCTCATTCTGCTAAATGCTGGCACAAGCTGTGCTTAAAAAAACATGACAATGAAAGCTAAAGAAATTGGATATTTGTCCTGATTGTATTGTGACAATGAAAGCTAAAATATATGGATTTTTGTCCAGAAACTGCCGCACAGTTTAATCAACTTATACTGTATGAAATATTATATTATATGGAGCCATGGAATAATACTAGGAAAGGGTGCCCGTTACTTCATCACAACATATATATTGAGCACATGATAAAATCAAGACCTTTTCCAAATTGTTTGTGTTCTCTCTTAAATACAGCAGTCAGCTTGCCCTAATGTGGAACACTTGACCCAAATATATGTTTTAGTGGAGTGTCACCAGTTGCTCGAAAGTTATGTAAAGGTGTCAGGAAGGCTCAAACTAAACCAAACTGGACTTTGTGTTTGCTTTATGCACAAATTAAAAGGTTTCCCTCATGTTTCCCAAAATGAAGACACAGTACGACAGCGAGCACAGAATTCCTTTAAGAAATTGTCTGTGCATGAGCCACAGGAACAGAGCCATGGTTACTGTAGATTACTGTGTTAGAGGACAGACAACATTTACATATCTACCACAATCTAAAATAAAGACATGATGCACACTAATAGGCATCGTATCACAGGCAGCTCATATTTTTAAGGTATGACAGTGTGCATTACATCAGTTATGCCAGTTTGCTTAGTCAAGATTATGTCAGCATGACCGTGATCATAACAGATTGTTGGTTTATCCAGGATCGTAGTGGATAGGTCCTATGGTCCTTGAGCAAGACATTAAATCCCCACCAGCTCCAGTAACAATGCTCATATGTTAACTGCAATCTCTGATCAAAGTTTAGAATGTGTCAAGAGACTTTATGTAGAATAATCAATAAAACATGACATTGTGATACTCTCATATTTTATTGATTATTATTATTGTTACCATTACTGTGCTTACTGACTGTGATCTATTTCTTACAGGGCCATTTCGCTTAATCTTGCACTACTTGTGGTACAGGTAAGTTCATTATTATTTGGTTTTGAGTTTAGGAGTATAGGAGTAGTGGCAAACAGTGTCACCAGTTGCTGCACTTAACAGGTTATTATTATGTTGACATGTAACATGAATCTGTGATTAATAGTGCTTATTATTAATAGGATTATTAGAGGCGAGATGTGTGGATTAATACATGTTTCATTACATCACCTTATGAGCGCAGTTATGATTTTTTAAATCAGCCAACTAATGAATGCAGAAGAGGGAAAACAATTCTCAGGCAGCTGTACACAGGAACTTTGTTCAGACAGTTGGTGACATTCTTTTATGGTTTGATGGTTAAAATCAGTATGTTTTATTGCTGACTTTTGGATTTAGCGCCAGGTTGCATTAAATTTATGGCGATAGAAGCACTAACATCAAAATACTTGAAAAGAAATACATTCATTACTAACTTTGCAACATGATGAAATGTAATTCGTTCCCTGAATTCAAATTCTATAAATAGTCTCATTCTGCTAAATGCTGTAATAAACATGCTATAATTAAGAAAACATGACAATGAAAGCTAAAATATATGGATTTTTGTCCAGAAACTGCCTCACAGTTTAGTCAACCTATACTGTCTGAAATATTATATGATATGAAGCCATGCAATAATAACTATTTGGCTTAAATGTGGGTGTCTTGCTTTTTTTCCCTGACTGAGACTAAAGGGAAAGTTATCTATTTGCTACAGATGTGAGTAGTACTACGCTTTGACAGATACTCTACTCAGCTTAGTCGATCTGTACTCTGATCTGAAATCCACTGACGAAGTCTCATAGACGTTTTTGTGAAGATTTTATTGAAAGCAGTGTGAATCTGTAAATCCTGACCTTGTTCACCCCACTCTTACTGCACAGTTTCAGTTTGAGCACGTTAATAGATGCTAGCTGTGGCCTGCAGTGGTTTCTGTAATGCTCTGGCAACAAGGCCTGCTTATCCTCTCAGCAGGTGGTTAGCTAGCACCATCAATAACTTCATTAAATATTTAGGAACTCCTCTGGTCATGTTTGCCTCTCAGCTCTGCTTATGTGGATGAGAAAGGATCAGGAATTGTATTGTAATATAATCAAACAGAGTAGGCAGAGAAGCCACCGCATGCTGTGATATTTTTATTTGTTGTAGCCCCCCAAAAAGAAAAGAAATAGAATAAGAAATAAAATGATAATGAGCTTATTTCAATGGCAGCTATGCTTTAGATTTTGCTCACCAACAGATCGAAACAATCCATTAACACCGGAGAGGGCGGCTTGCAAACCTTCCACTGCTTGGAAACTGAGAAAATGCAGTTTTCAGTGTTAATGAGCTTTGAAATATTTCAGCCGTCTGTGGAAATTATTCCTCAAACCAAAAATATGCTCTGCAGACTTGTTTGACAGCTCATTAGGTATGCATTAAATAATCACCAAATGAAGTAAATAAATAAAGATGATTTCAAGGCCACTTATTTTTTGATTTAATTTCTTATTTAATTTTTTTTTAATTTATTCAAATTTAGTTCAGTTGTATATAATTTAGTGTCACTTCAATGAATTTTTTAAGTAACTTGATTTTATGAAATGAAATGAGTTTAATTAATTTTTTTAATTGAACTTAATTTAATTTGTTTTTGTTTCATTTAAATGTTTAATTTAAATTCAGATTACTCAACTTTATTTAATTGTATCTAATTAAAACAATCACTTCAAATTAGTTTTTTCCAATTTGATTTTAATTTCTTTTATTTTATTACATTTTATATTTTCTTAACTGAATTGAATTGAATTATATCTGGTTGAAACTGATGAAATTTTAGGTTGCATTCACTGACACAGACCTGTCAACCAATCACTGTAGATATAGTTAATAATCAATATGTCATCTGTAGCAATAAGGTCCACCCTGTCACTTCTCTTTTCTGTCCCTCAGTAAAAGTCGCTCTCTGCAGAGAAACTCTTTGCTTGGAACTTTTAGCCCCATTTAAAGGGACTCCAACTAGTAAGATAAGATGGCCATTGTTTGAATACAGCCAGTGTCTCACACTTGTTAAGGTTTTTAAACTGTTCTTTTAATTTAATCTAATGTAATTAATGAATTAACTTTCTCTTGTTTTCTTTGTTTCATTCTGCAAACCTCAGCCCCTCCAGCTCGTCACTGCCTCTTGGTCTCGTCCGTCAGGCGAACAAGCAGATCAACTGGCAGCCGGTGCTTGCAAGGTGCAGCACACGCACACACACACACACACACACACACACACACACACACACACACACACACACACACACACACACACACACACACACACACACACACACACACTACTTGAATGTTAATACTTTGTTGCTGACATGCACTAAGCCTGGTTCTCTCTCTTTTTGTATATCCCCTAAACCAATCATTTAATTGTACTCATTACAACAGACAAACCACACAGAAGGGCTGTTTTTAATTGGCTATTGATTCAACCATGTAAGACAGTGTTAAGTATGGTCAAATGATGCTGCGGATGTCCATTAGTCTGATGTGCTTGATCCTTCCATTTCGTTTCTGTCTGCCCTTAAATCTCTTTCCCTCATTTCATTCCCTCTGAAACTATCTTTGCTCTCTTTAGTGCCTCCAATTATTATTGTTTCTCTTCTCTTTAAGCCATCCAACATGAACTCTTATTACAGTCTTTATCTATTTCCCATCCAAACTGCCCTTCTAGTTACTCTCGCACTCACAAAAACGCTCTTTTTGTCACTGCCACCGGTAAATGGCTTATCTTCCTTAATCACCCTAGATAGCTTTTCATTTCATCTCCACCTTTTTTCAAAATATCACCTCTTTTTCCCTCTCACCTTTTGCTCTCTTTGTATTTCTTTTTTCTCTTGTTCGCTCCTGACTGTTCTCTTGTTTTCTCCACAGTAACGGCAAACTGCTGGCAGTGGTTCAGGACCAGTGTGTGGAGATTAGGTAATCATTGAACTCTATCCCACTGTTTGAGGCACTCTGTCTGTGTGTGCGAGTGATAGGGAGCCTTTTAATTAATGGGGTGATTTATCACAAGTCGCTTTTAAAAAGAGCTGCGATCTCGGCTTGTGTCTAACAGCATTAAGATTTTTTTTTTCTTCAAGCGTCAATATAATCAGCCATTGTTAAAAAAAAAAGAAAAAAAGAAAAAAGATTGGAGTCACTTTAGCATACCTTTTATGGTACTTCAGGCGATGTAAAATTAACGCTAACAGTTTGAAAATACCAGTGCTCCCTAAATGTTTTCATTAGCTCGTGTGTGTGTGTGTGTGTGTGTGTGTGTGTGTGTGTGTGTGTGTGTGTGTGTGTGTGTGTGTGTGTGTGTGTGTGTGTGTGTGAGGGATAGAGGAAAAAAGATCAAAGCATACATACGCATGAGTGTGTTTGTGCTCATTTTGAGTGGTCGTAATTATTTTCAGACACGATCCAATTTCCCCCTTACACAGAGAAAATGCACTCACTCAGCAATGTGCTCTGTTGACACAATGTAGTACTTTAAATGGAGCAAAATTGAAATGAAAATCAATAGCGGCAGACAGGTATCCAAGTATGTCTTGCTCTCCAGAGGCTAAGAAGGGGCAAATTCAAAAGACTGTTTCCCCCTTTGACCCTTTGTGTAATCGGAAGTCATTCCCATGCATATATCAATACTTAAAACATGTTTCTGTTGTTCACTGCACTCTTAATTGCGTCGTGGTTGACCCCCGAGACAATCAAGTCTCTCCACTTAACGTTCCAGCTCGACGTTGTGGGTTTCTCCTGTGTCCTTTGTTCACAACACTGTTGTTTAATCACAAAGTGTTTTATAGCCTTGCTTCATGGCATTAGTTGATGTGAGTGGGTGTTAAGTCAGCTCAAGGCCTTATCCACTGAGCTCTGTTAAGAGTCTGTCTAAACACTGCTCTCTCTCAAGGCCCTGTCTGCTTGATCCATTGAGCTACTTCAGTTGGCAGGCTATCAGTGGCTGTTATAGCCCACCTTACACCAGGTCATATAAGGCTTTGGTGTGTATGTGTCTTTGTTGTGCAGTGTAATTCAACTTTCACTTGTGTGTGTGTGTGTGTGTGTGTGTGTGTGTGTGTGTGTGTGTGTGTTTTATCCTCAGGTCCGTGCGAGATGACTTTGGCTCAGTCATTGGGAAATGCCAGGGTAAGACCCCCCTCTCACTGTTTTATCAATCACATACTGTAGTTTATGGTAAATGACATTAAATCATCATAGCTCACTTCACTAAACACCCCATTTGCTGTATGAATGTACTTGTTACTGTTGTGTAGTGTAGTCGGTGTAATGTCAGTGTGCTTGTAGCCCTTCATGATGATCTTGGGGAGTTATGGTGTGTGTGTCCTTGCACTGTGCAATGAGAGGCTCAGACAAATTGTCTGTGAGAATACAACACAACACAATACAGGACAATAGTAATAGAATTAGATCTGGTCCATAAGGCTGAAATTATTATCGCACTACAAATAGAAATATGTTTGTGGCAAATGTTCAGTGCAATGAACCGTTTTACTGTCAAACATGAAATCAGAATCATGAAAAAAAAAACAACAACTTTAGCACCTGTTTGTTAATAATTAATGAAACTTTACTTCAAATCATCAATTTAAACAACAGCATTTCGAAAATACACCAATACAGTACATGATGGAAGCTAAGAGAAGATGATATTGAACTTTCTGAAGTCATTTCCTGTTTCCTTTATATATTGGCTGCTCTCTGTGTCTGAATGCAGTGTCTAAATTCTGAATGTGAAATGTATGTAGTGCGCTCATAATGGAACAAAACAAAATCGTGTCCATCGTATTTACACTGCTGTCTGCTAACAATCCCATGTGTCACATTTTATAGTAGCGTAAATAAGACACATGCAATACCACACCTGTCATGATGTAAAATGATGATGATTACTGGCTATACAACAAGTAGTTCCCGATCAAGCAATCTGATTGGTCAACTAGACATTTAGAACGTGCTCAAGTCAGTATTACGAAAAATATCCTTACCTTTCTTTGTTGCGATCCATATCGATGATACAATACTTCATCAGATAAAAACATGAGAATTTAGGAAATGATTACATCTATCTTCAGTGTCCGACATCTCAATTCATCACTCACTTTAGAGTTTAAAGCATTTAAAAAATGGAATGATCTGAGCTTTGTCACGAGACAAGCTCACGTTTAACTGTTTCATACTTAATGAATAGGCTGTTTTTGACATCTGTGTTTTGATGTTTATTAACTAGTGGTCTTACAGTGTCTACAGATGTGTTAGTGTGTCTGAGCGTACATATCTGTTTGTGAATACATCTGCTTTGAGTTTGTATCACAGAGAAATATCGACTATGGTGGCTAAATGGAATGTGTGAGGGACAATGTGAACAGCAACACAGATAATCACCACCGTCCCTAACAGTGCCACTCATTAAACTCAGCCTTGTAGAGGCTGAGTTTAATGAATAAAGATAAAGATAAAAATAAATAGCCTTTGATTGTTTGGTTAGCTGCTGCCCTGCTGTGTTGGTTTTTCGTTGCTTTAAATGTGGTGAAGGCCAAACCTTCTGTTTGAAAAGTTGATAAATTTAACACACTTGGATGTTTTAAAATAAGGTTTATTGAAATCCTTTTTATTAATGTAGTTTGTTTGTCTGTTTTTTTTTTTTACTTAAAGTCCGTGTAAAGTCAAAATAAACGTGTTTTGGGGTGGCGTTTAGCTCAGTCAGTAGAGCATCCGCCCCATGTGCAAAGGCTCAGTCCTTGCCGCAGCAGCCCAGGGTTCGAATCCGACCTGTGGCTCTTTCATGCATGTCATTCCCCATCTCTCTCTCCCCACATTTCCTGTCACTCTTCAACCTGTCACTGTCAAATAAAGTTCAAAAAGGCCAAAAAAAATATCTTAAAAAATAAATAAATAAACATGTGTTTTGAGTTTGTCAGACTAAAGAAGAAAGTGTTTTTAACCACCCAGCCAAATTTGAATGATCAAAAATAACGACAAGTTTATGAAATTAGGCGTCAAAATCAGGTAAAAATGAGCAGTATTCTCAGCTCCAGGACTGTGGGGGCGTGTCCGCTGAATATGCCAAAGCCACGCCCACTTGGCAGAGCGGCCCCGCCTCCCTTAACAGTCAAATGCTAATTTTATGTTAATGAAAATCAATCAAAAAATCAATGTAGGTTTGCAACTTTGGAGCCACTACATGTAGACTTCATACATTTCTAACTTTTGACACCCCATAGTGGTGGAGCATCAAAGAATACAGCAATGCCCACCAGTGGTGTCCCTCCTGAGATCTAACCATAGGAAACCACATGAATTGGCTGAAAGCTACAGCTAGACTGCACCAACTTTCACCAGGATTGTTTCATGTCTCTGCAACGAAAGCCATCACAATCATTTGAAAAAAGCTATTATCACAAAAAGTCTGAGCTATAGTGTATCACTTTAAAGAAAAAAAAAAGTGTTCTTCAGAATTTCATTGTTTTTACTCGCATTTCCTGCACATACACACTGTTCCAAACACGTCGCAAAAACAAGGCAGGAGCTCAGAGTGAAACTTGAGTAGGTTTTGTCAGTATTTTCTATCTACCACTTCTCGCCTTCTCTCATTTTTTTTCTTCATTTTCGTCATCTTTCCTACCCCTCCTCTGTCTCTCTCGCACACAATATTTGTTCTGCTCTGGCTAGCCGTCATTGTGGGCCGTTGTTCTAATGGCTCATAGTGTGGATAACAGTAGCCCCTGGGCCCGTGTAAACCCCAGCCTCCCTCCTCTTTTTCCATTCCATTCCATCCCTCCTTTTTCATTTTACTTTTACTTCATTTCATTTCACGGAGATTTGTCCTAATGGATTTTGCTGTGATCCTGCCTTCAACGGCATTTGCTTTTAATGGAGGGGCGTGCGTGCGTGCGTGCGTGTGCGTTACTGCCTCTTTCACTTGCTCATGCGCCTGTGTGCACGCGTCCTCTCCCGTGCGCCAACGCGTCAGTGCATCCACACCTGCGTATCACTCTCTGTCTCTTTTCTCTTTCCCCGCCCTCCCTCCCTGTCTGCTCCTATTACGCTGGAGTCGTCTCCCAGCCCTGTACATAATTCATAAGGGTTGAGCTCTGATAAATGCATCTGTGGGGCTTTAGATAGAAGGGTGTAATTCTCCCCAACTTTTGCCCCCACCATCGCTAGGAGAAAAAGAAAAGGGGGAAAAAAAAAATCAGGACAGTAGCATCCAATTTTCCAACTCCCCAAAAAAGCCATCTATGTGGAAATGGAGCCCTCTCAGCCGCAGAACAACATACTGTATACAATTCATAATGGGAGCGAGAGATAGGAGGGGAGGCAGTATGAAAGTGAAATAGAAAAAAAGATTGAAATAGGAAGCTAAAGAACAAAAAGAGAAGAGAGGAGACGCCTAGTACCTATGGCTCTCATAATGGCTCCATGTTCTTGTCTGTTCCTCCTCAGCCGAGAGTCTCAAAGGTGTGTTAAATCGCCTACTTCCTGAGGTGCTCTCTGATACTTAGGCCTTAAAATTTGGGGAGCTATTATTTCTCTCCGTGGGTGCCAGATTCATTGTTTCTCTCCTCTCTCTCTCTCTCTCTCCCTTTTGTTTGTCTCGCCTCCCACTTCTTCCCTCCGTTCTTCATTTAAAATTCTAGTCATACAATATCTGACGCCTCCATTCGTTTGCAGTATTGCCCACCAGGGGTTGCAGCAGCATTCCTCAGCCAAGAAATTCAATACAATAAACGCCGATAGCGCCGTTATGTGATATCAACAAAAACATAACTTCCTTTTCATAACTTTATTGCTTAGCAGACACAGCACCCGTGGTGGCATATTATATTTCACGCTGTTCTCCACTGCAAAAGAAATCTAACTCTGAGCTGAAGGTGGTCTCTAATTGTACGTAGTACTTAAATATTCTATTCAAGCTTTCTTGTAACAACTACATAGACATTGTGCACGTTTGTACAAGAAGAAGTCCCATTCACTCTCTCATACTATTGAATGTGTATAAGATGATCAGGTATTCAGAACAGACTCTGAATCAGAGAGGCCTGCCAGATTGCCCCAGCTCTTCTATCAGAGGGAAGTATGACAGCGAAGCCTTGAGAAAGTGCCAGCAGGCAGGGATGTGCTTTATAACAGCGATATGGTTACACTCACAGCACTGCTGAGCCAGCAGATCGGTAAAACAGTAGCCTATACTTCAATAAAAGCTGGATTTATGATCTTCGTTCTCCTCCCCCCCCTTTCTCTCTCTCTCGCCTCTCTTTTTTTACTCACTCCACCTTTCCCCTCTTTTCGTCGCGCACGCGACACAGTGTGCGCGCGCGTCTTCGAGAGACAATTATTGAGATGTATTACTCGAGCTATCCTTCATAGATGAATTGGATAGGTCCTTAGACACACTGTGTTGATGTATGGCATTAACTTCATCCTTCTTCTCCCATCTGTATTCATCATCGGCACACCAGTGAACACCAGGGATTATTCGCAGAGTTTTCTCATTTGGCTTAATAAGAAATCCTTAGCTCCCTGAATCTCTTGACGTTCTTTCTTTCTTTGTATGAGCTTTTAAATCTTCTTCTTTTTTTGTCTTTTTAATCTGCTGCAGTGCCTAAGGACCCAAACCCCCAGTGGCGAAGGGTGGCATGGAGCCATGACTGCACCCTCCTAGCCTACGCCGACAGCACTGGCACCGTGCGTCTTTTCGACCTCATGGGCAGCGAACTCTTTGTCATCCCGCCGGTAACGATGCCTCTTTGACGTCATCAAACAACCCCTTTCCCCCTCCAAGCTATCCTTAACTTCTTTTTTTTTTCTTGTGCATGCATTGATACTAATTGTAAGTGATTAGGCATAACATATGGAAACCCAGCATTCACTTGGCTTCTTTCAGTATTCTCTCCATATTTTCCTCAGATGATTGGCTCAGCTGCAATATGTTGCATCTAATATGAATTAATGTATACATTTTCCTTAATTTATCACGGGAAAGTACTGTACAGTCTGATTCTGTTCTCGTCAGACAGATTATAAGTTGGGTAAATGCAATTTCTCATCCTGACAAAATGATAATATGCTAACAGATTTGACTGTATGTGTAATTTTGCATTGAGTTAGGAGGATTCAGACGTTCATCATCTTGGCTCCAGAGACTGGTTGGGCCATGTTCTGGTTTTCACTACAGTACCTACTGCACACTTTGTCTGCACAGCTGCCTGTCACTTTTTTTTTGGATCTCCATGTCAGACACCCTCTGTTCTCTCTTTGTCGGTCATGCCTACTTCCTCATGTCTCTTTGTTCTTCTCTTCTCCATCCTCACCACCTCCTCTCTTTAATTTTTCACACACGTGCCGCTCCCTAGATTCCTCCTCTCCATCTTTACCCCCCTCACCTTTGCATGTCTGTCTCTCAGTACCTCTCCTCGCGCTGCCATTCCAAGTCCATCTGCTGCCGCCATCACCTCACTTTAATGCCCTCTGTGTGCTACATATTATCATTTCCCCATTTCTATCCGTCATTCCTTCCGTTCCTCCATCAGCACTGTCAGAGACGATGAGCGCAGACACTCCCCAGCCACACTCATCTGTCATACTCATTCCTTTAGTGTGACTCTACTTTGTTATGTATCTACAGTATGTGTGTCTGCACACTTACGCCAGCACCCCCCACCCGTCCTCTGCTGTACTCTTTCTCTTGTTTGTCACTGTTAAGTGCACACACCGGTGACTTGCTGCTATTTCTGGAGGGGAGGATAAAAAAAAAGTCAGTTTGACAGAGAGTATGCATGGATGAAAAAAATTAAAACGTGCTCATCGTCCCTACCTCCCCCATCTCTCTCTCTCTGCTCTCTATCTCTCTTTCACTTTGCCCATCTCTTATCTTTTGTTCCCTGCCGTCCCCGTCCCGTCATTTTCTTTCTTAATCTTTTTTTTATGTTCTTTAACAAACACATTTGTGGTGATGCACCTTTTGTTGTTTGCCCTTGTAAAAACTTGGCAGGGGCACACATTGATAGAAAATTTTACATATTCTACAACTTCTTTGGATTTCTTCTCGCTCTTACATCACTCACTATCACACCGTAACTGACTCCTCTTTCTCATGTCTCTCTCTTGATCCAGGCGGTGAGTTTTCCTGGGGATTTCAGTTGTGCTGTGGCGGGCCTGATCTTCCTGGAGTACACGGCCAGCGCCCAGTGGTCAGCAGAGCTGCTCGTTATCACATACGGAGGCGGGCTCAAGAGTTACCTAGTCAGGTGAGAAACAAAAACTCTTCACGAATACACCTGAAAATAACAGAACACCTGGGTCGTTCGTCTGTGGGAACCCTGACCCCCAAATTCCACCGGGCACGGATGTGACTCGCTCCGTGTGCGCCGCGGCTGCCGGAGCTACACGCGGCCATTTTAGTCAGTGTTTTAAACTCCATTGGCCTCGCCGCAGTCCAGTTCAGAAGCGTCCCAGAAGCAGGCGGGTCACGCGTGTGGGCCACAATGCTTTGATCTGTTCATCTTTCTCTTCAAATGACATGTCAACTTCCCTCAAAACTTACACTTCGACTCTCACTTCAAACCCTTTCAGGTGTCACGTCTTCGCCATTAAACTACTTTTACACAACTTTGTTGATCTTACACCTACATCTTGTCAGATGACATCATCTTTTTATACAGCTGTACCGGCACTAGTTCCTTTCCAGATTTCCACTTCAAGCGACGTTACCTGCTCAATTACTCACCTACACTTCCACTTACATTGCCGCATTTTTTATTTATATTTCGACCTCAGCTTCCACTTCAGCGCCAACTTTTTAAATTTAATTTTAAATATTTTAACTGTTAAATTTGAGCGTTGAGTCTCTAGCTGTTCAATTTCTCGAGATTTTTCTTTATTATCATCTGATTTAAATGCATATACTGTATATTCTAAACTCTACAGCAAATTGCACCATATTTGTGGTATGATTTGATGCTGCATGCTTGCTTATGTATAAATGTTAGAGGGTGGTGATACCTCTCTTTGAATACCAATTCCCCTGCTTACCAGTCCTTATTAAAATACACTTCTTGAATCTTTGATTAATGATGACATCTGAATTTTGTTTGCTCATACTTGCAAAAGTCTCCTCGCGTGCTTTCCTCATGGCTGCCCACACCTTCCCCTTTTTAATATAGCGTTATTTAATATGCCATTATTTCAGAAATTTCACGTTTAATTTTGCATGACTGCTGCAGTCACATCAAGCCCTGGCGCGTAACCCCTTCAAGACACGGGATGAGATTGTGCCTGCGGGATGAATCTCGATCAGACGACATCCTGCGCTCTGTGACTTCCCTTCAGTCCTGTGTGCATAGTGAGAACGGGGCGAAAATGCTGATTTATTTTTCTATTACAGACAGATAAATAGTGCTTGGCTGCCTTTGAAGGCAGCAGGGGTGTGTGTATATGTGTGTGTATTTGTGTGATGAGGTAATTAAGATGTGGGAGACATTTGCACCAGATTTACTCTGGAAGTGCTGGCTTGTTTTTAAAGGTTCATTTTCAGTACGGAGCTTATACTCACTCTTCCTCTTCATATGACTGCATTCCAATATTGTCGCTCAAACACTTTGAATTAGAATTTCAGAATTATAGCTGAGCCTTGACAGTAAGTCATTTCTCTGACTCTTCCTCTCGCTCTGTGCCACTGCTCCTTTATGTGTGTGTGTGTGTTCACATACACACAACTGCTATACTGTGGCACAAACATCTAAAACGTCTGGAGGAAGTTGAACTGTGGGCATCTTTCAGCTATTTCCCTTGTGCTCTTCTCTTTTCCTCCTTCTCTCTCTATACAGTTTACATCGCAAGCAAACATTTCCCTCGTGAGATACCCCCCCACACACACACAAATTACACAACATCTTGTCTAGTACCAATCTAATTTAGATTGCCCACTTAGATTAGATTATATATTTTGCCATGTCTCATTTTAATTGCAGCTGGGATTTAAATTGCCCTGTCATCTTCCCCGAAACAGCTTTGTCGCACCATTAACATTTTGCACGCAAGTGTTCGTTTTTGGATTGTTTTTGTGCCCGTGTTCATTTATAGGTGACTTGTCATGTGACTGTCCTCTCTCTCTCTCTCTCTCTCTCTCTCTCTCTCTCTCTCTCTCTCTCTCTCTCTCTCTCTCTCTCTCTCTCTTTCTCTCTCTCTCTCTCTCTCAGTGTGGGAACCAATCAGAACTTCCAAGAGAACCACAGCTTCAGTTTCTCCGCTCACTACTCCCACGGCATCACTTCGGCTATTTACCACCCTGGCCACCGGTAAGTTAGTCTCTGCCAACAATCCGACTACCCCGTCGACCTCGAGTGCTTGTAGAATATAGTAAAAATAAATGAGTATTTTGAAAAATGAACATTTCTGCCAACATCTAACTTTTAATCCATCAGTGGCAGCGTAATTAATTCCTGTAGCATTCACTTGACACCCTCAGACATTTTTATTTTTTCTCTTGTGGCCTCCACAATCCAAGCCTACTTCTATTAGAACAGTGTTTCATCAAGAGTGTTGTTCATCCATTTATATTCAGACAAACTTATAAATCCTCAGAATCAATTTAAACTCACTGCCCATGATGCCACGTACAGCTTAAATATCTGCATTTGGAAATAGCTGAGTGATTTCAAACGCTTTCATCATTTGATGTCTAGGGGCAAGTATACTCCAACTTGTCGTCAATATGCTCCTAAATATGTATTATATCGATCACGTTGCAAGAACATAGAGTTGACTGCAGTACAGATAACTTTAACTTTATTTCAGTGTGAGAAAAGTTGGTCTGCAGTCAGATTTTTATAGGTAAGTCGTTCTGAACAAAATATAAATATCAGGTGATTAAAAAAAAAAAAGAGGTAGAAGAAGCAGTAGCAAATTATACAAGGTTCTCCTGCAGACATTATTGCACATGCATAAGATGTGACATTATGGAATGGGGCCGAGGGGCTTACTCTGGAATAAATGAGCCAATCACTTTAATGCAATACCTGCAGGAATCAACTATAGCGGTCCAAAATGTCCTTGGCCTTCCTCACCGCGTAGCATTCAAAGGTTTCGGTTAATTATGTCTCGCGCACACCCCGTGACCTTACTGTTTTCACCACGCTCCCCCAGTCTGCAACAAACCAGATTTAGTTTGGCTGGTGAAGCTTAGTTTGGCAGCTTAATGAATTTTGGCAGCTACTGTCAAGTGTTTGCCAACTGATAGATGAGATGAAACTTTAATGATCCCTGTGTGAAAAGTGGGTCAGCAACAGAGAGAATAGGATAGCGATAAGACAAATGCAAGGTGAGAAGCTGGATATAAAAAGAACGATTTCAACAGCTGAACACACATATGGAAATAATGAAGCTATTGCAGGTTCAAGCAGACACTATGGAGGTGTTAATCAGTAACAGTTTTAAATGATGTGGTGCGCAGATGGGATTACAAATATTCACAAATGTTTCCAGATGTGCAGGTAGACTTAGTAATCTTTCTATGATCACAATTAGAGACAGAGTTAGCATGCTGCATGTATGTGCTGAATATCCAGATGTGCGTCAGGGATGCTATAAGCAGTGTGAGCGTCTGTTTTAATGAAACCTTTTATGACGGAAGAAGTGGCTTATGGCAGATGAGAGCTACCGCGTTAACAGAGAAATGAGCTTTCCATCAGTGTACAAACTCACCCTCAGCTCTTGGCTCTTACTAAATGTCCAATTTCGCTGCACCAGGGGGCAGTGTTGAGCTGGACAGCGCTGCTTCATCCACAGCTCCCCCCTCAGAGTTCCTGACCATTGTCTCATCCGCTGTGTTTCACTGCAAAGAGAGACCCACAGATCACTGTGGTCATTGCGATATTGAATATCTGAATATTGTTTGTGTCTTATCTGCACTTGGTCATTGATTCCAACAAGAACATTGATAAATAACTTTTGAATCCACTGCTTTGCTGAATGGCACTTCAGCTGTATGAATCCTCACTGATACCCTGGCTTGAACCCAGGCTGGAGGATGACCTCGCCGTGACCACCTTAATTCGCTGTCCTTGTTGTGTCAGCACACAATCGTGGTGGTGCTAATTATGAGTACGTGTGCTCGTCTGTCAGGTTGCTGCTGGTGGGGGGATGCGAGTCGGGGGATGACAGTACGTCCAAGGCCTCTTGTTATGGGATTACAGCCTGGAGGACTCTGTCTGGCTCACCACACTACAAGCAGGTCACCAGCTATGAGGACGACGTGAATCCGGTGGGGAGACTACTTGTATGTTCATGCCCAGTTGAATCAATATCTAACACACATAACACTCAATATTGTCATCTATCCTGTGTTAGAATCAGAAGAGAGGTTTCCTTAAGATCCCCAGCTTCAGATTCTTTTCCAGACAAGGAGATGAAAAGGTAACATGGCCCTCTTCTTTCCATTTACCTCAATTAAAAAATGGAGTGCTTTAATGGGATGGATCTGGCAAGCATTCTATTGATTTTAAAAGAGTGTATGCCTGCATTTGTCATGTCCAGGACGGTGTATTCCGCATGAGTCTGAGCCCCGATGGCACCCTGCTGGCCGTCATCCATTTCTCTGGTCGTCTGTCTCTCTGGGACGTCCCTTCCCTCAAACAGAGGGCCACATGGAGCCAAGACCAACAGGTACGCCTCGAAGCTGCTTGTGCTTACGTGCTCATGCTCAGTGTACAATATTTTGTACATTAGATGCTTGACTGACTGTATTAATGTAATCTCTGAGTGTGTGTGTGTGTCCCATTAGACATTAAGTGATGTGGCTTAGGGAGAACTTATATTTGCAGAATGTTTTGAAGGTTTATGCTGTGTGTGTGTGTGTGTGTGTGTGTGTGCGTATGTTCTGCTTCATCGCTGGTGTGTAAACAGGGTTAGCAGATTAATTTCTACACCCCTTCCTCTCTCTCTTCTTCCTTTCCTCTATTCCTCTTTGGTGCCTCCATCCTTCGGTCCTCCCTGCAGCCAGGATTTGAGGAGATCAACCCAGAGTGGAAGACATCGCTGGAGAGAAGGAAGAAAATAAAAGGTAGCTTGGCCTGAAGGGCTGGAGAGAGCCGACTTTGTTGCTGACACAGCAGTCCATGCTGGATACAATTTAATGATCTTTGACATGTCTTATTCACTGAATTATACAGTTATTTAGACGTACAACTATATAGTGTGTGCTAGACTAGCAAATATTTTTCTCCTTCACAGTGTCCACGCTTGTGAGTGTATGTTTTTGTGTGAATGCCTATTTGTCTGCCTTTTTTTTGACAGTTTTGGGCCAGTAGTGATGACAGCTGTGACAGCTTGTGTAAGCAATAATCTGTGAGAGTCCTCATCTCATGCATGACAGGAGACAGATATGCCCACATGTGTAAAAATGTCCAAAAACACATATGAGTATATGATCCCAAAAGGTGGGACCAATAAGTGTAATTGTAACATAGATCTCTATCAGATGTCCTCCCCCTTCCTCTGGTGCGTAACCACATTTGTAAAACTGCCCTCATGTCTCTCCATTTACCTGTCCCAGATAAGGAGCAGTACTACCCACTGGTGGATGTGAACTGGTGGAGTGACAACGTGTTGATTCTGGCACGCTGCTCTGGCTCCGTCACTGTCTCGTCCGTCAGGACACTGCGCAACCTGCTGGGGAAATCCTGCGAATGGTTCGAGCCCTCACCTCGAGTCACCGCAGCACACGACGGGGGCTTCCTCAGCCTGGAGGTAAATGTCAAAATAGTGGTATCCATGTGTGGTTAAGTAAACAGAGAGAGAGAGTTTGTCGGTTATAGAATCGCATGCAAGACTCATGTCAGCATCTTTTAACGCTAGTCATGGATTATAGATGTTGGAATATTATTTTCATTGTAGACATATTACATTTTTTATTACATCTATTTTCTAAACTGCAGTACAGGGATGGAGCCTGATCCAGCATGCAATGGGGCGAAAAAAGGAGAACACACCAGACAGGGGGATATTTTGGGGATTTTTTTGTTTTGTTTATTAAAGTCCGTGTAAAGGCAATTCTGAGATTTCTTTCAAAATACATTAAATATGTTGGAAAATAGTTTGCTGAAAACATGTGAAAAGACTTTGAACGATATATAACTGAAATGTGGAGTTAGAGGTTAAAACTGTTTTTCACCAGTTTTCAGTCCAGGATTTTTTGGGCGGTCCTTAAAGGGTGGCTCGATGACACGCTGAGGCCACCCTGAGCATACCCCTGCACCCCCTAGCAAAGAGATAGAGATTAATTCATCTCGCTCAGTGTTTCAAAGTTAGTCATGTCATTTTCTGAACTCATCTGACACGTTTCAGTCGCTTCAAAATGGCTGCTTGACTGCTCCCACGAGTGGGTGTGGCTTCAGCGCATTCAGTGGACACGCCCCTACATTACTGGAGCTGAGAATACTGCTCTAAGCTCTAATTTCATAAACTTGTGGATATTTTTAATTATTCAAATTTGGCTGAGTGGTTAATAACACTTTCTTCCTTGGTCTGACAAACTCAGAACACATATTTATTCTTACTTTACGCAGACTTTAAAGATTTAAAACCAAAAATGCTTTACAAGTACACAGGGCTTTTGAAGCACTACGGTGACGCATTGATTTGTGATGAATAGATTCAGATGTGATTCTTTAATGGACAAAAAAAATGTTAACCACAAGTCCTCTATGATTATATTGTACATGTGTACACATGTGTGTATAATGGCACAAGCGTGTTGTGATGAAATCTATATGCCTGCTGCTTTATCCCCCAACAAAGACCCTGATATTGGCCTTTTCTTTCATTTCAGACTTTTGCTCCTTTTTTTACTGTTTTTTTTTCTGATTGCATAGAGAGAGTGTGTGAGAGAGAAAGAGGGGGGATTTCTTTACCAGCCAGCTACCAACTTTTTGGAAAGGTTTCATCAGCCTGCTTCGGCATGGAGTTGGGGGATGGGTGCCTGTGTAGCTGCATCAACAGCTGAGGTTTTGTGTGTGTTTAAATGTGTGCTGACATTACCTTGAACACCTGGCTACGCGTGAGAACGCGGCTTGCACTGCGTGAACACCTCCACACATGGAATAATGTGACCTTGCCTGTTTATGATGATTTTTATCTTCCTGTGTGTAATGGGTGGTGTAGTGCAGCATTACGGAGGCAGCCTCAGCCTCACATTGATTAACATTTTTACAGGTGCTAAATGTTTCATAAACCCTAGCTGGGAGCGCCTTTGCTAGCGTTTTTCTCTTGTGAGCTCAAACCCAGAAGGGCATCTCTACACAGTATGAGGACTTGCTGCAGCGTGCGGATGAAAAATGGGCAAATAATATTCCCCCAGCTGAGGCAATCATGAAACTGGAGAACAGGGCAAGACAAGTCGAAGAAAGTACTTTGGACAGCTTGGATTTAGATTTTCTATCGAGCAGCTTGACCTTGCTGCTGTTTTGTGTTGTAGACAGCCTGCTGATCTGGCATCAGGGCGTTAAATTGAGTGTGTTTACCAGCTTTAAGCACAGCTATATCTGTAGACTGTGCTGCATTGAGTTCTATGCTTCATTTTTCATTCAACACTTCCTGCTGGCAAAGAAGTGACCAAGCTCAGCATCAGAAAGTCATTCTGGGCAAAGGCCGTAAATCTGACAGCCTCAATCATCGGGAATGGAGCTTCTCATGTTTTGCAGCCCTCACTTTACGATGCGAGCCAACAAGACAGATGTGTTTTATATAAAAAGACAACTGCTGCTTTATGATCACTTTCAGGCCATGTGTTAGCAGTATAATTCAAAGTTATGTTTAAATCACTTGCCTAGTTTTCGTTACTCTTGTTCATTTATTAATTCTCCTCTTCTTTTTTTTTTGGTCATCTCTCAGTTTACCTCCATCCCATCTGTAATGCTCTACTCTATGTTATTCACAGTGTGAGGTGAAGCTGGCTCAGAAGCGTGGGCGCCTGGAGAGCAACCTGAGTGGCGGGGCCAGCGAGGATGAGGAGGGCGACGATGGCGGAGACTCTGACTCAGACGATGAGTCCTCAGCCAAAGCCCGCTACTTTGGCTACATCAAGCAGGGCCTGTATTACGTGACAGAGATGGAACGGTTCGCTCCGCCGCGCAAGCGCCCCCGCACCGTAATGAAGAACTACCGTCTGGTCAGCCTGAGGTCAACAACACCGGAGGAGCTGTACCAGAGAAAGGTAGGGGCCTGACACGGCTTGTGAATGACTTGAATATTAGTCTCTGCGTGCATGTTGATACTTAACCTGACTCCCTTGAATCACTAAACTTGTACATCTTGTTTAGAAGGGCAGTGGCTTTGAATTTTGGCTCCAGTGTGCTGCGCAGACAAAAGCTCTTCTTGACACTGCTTTTTCGATGTCAGGGTCAGAACTCAGTTCAGTTCTTTTGACTCTCTCCCAGTCCTGAATCCATATTTTCACATTTGCTGTTGAAAGAGCCAATAAAGGGAGAATAATAATATCCATGTTTGGCTGTGGCTTAACATTGGCTCTTCTGTTGCACAGATTTCTTTAAAAATAGTCAAACCATTTCCACACCACCATGATCCAGAAACTCTTTCTAATTTCACCAAATAGCAAATGTTAACATGCTAACATGCACACCTAAGTGCCTAAGTACAGCCTCATAGAGCTGCCGGCAAGGTTTGAATGACTAGGCAGTTAGTTGGTTGGTTTCTGAGGTGCTCAGGGAGAAGTTTTGGTGCAGAAGTCTCATATTTCAGAACATTTACATAATTGGTGTGACCTGTCTGGACAGGTGCTTTTTTTTATTTGACAGTTGAGGTTGCTCTTGCAGCGTGTTAAAACTACAACAGCAGGAGGAGTCCTCAGGATGAGGTAGCATATCCATAATGGTGGGGAAAAAAAATGAAGAGTCACATTTCTGCTGCTGTTTATTTATTCATTGCAGCGCACACAACAAAATTCTTATGTGCCTTGGCGAGAAAAGCTTTCGTCAGTACTGGAACGCCTTCATGTGTGGATTTGAATATTCTTTCAGCTCAGCAAATCTAAACAACAATTCCAGAGCTGACGTGCGTTTCTCTGCATCACACAGCGTTCTAAATTCTTTTTGGAAAACAAACTGATATTACGTTTTTAATATTTCAAACATTCCCCATTCCTAATTATACCACCGCTTTTGTAAGGCCTTTATCATACTCAAACTGATACACGAGTCAGTGCTTCACTGTAATGCCAGTAATTGTTTTCAGGAGCGGTTGTCAGTTGTCTTCAGTGGTGGATTTCACATTTACCATGAAACTCTTTATTTCTTTTTGCCACTTAATTTAGCAGCATCTGAAAGACGTCACATGAATCCGTTTGGTCACTTACTGAATCATAAAAGGCTGATCTGCAAAATTGGTTTCTGACTAAATAAATCCTACGCCAGCTCAATGAAGTGCTATTGTTTTGTTGGATCCGCTCCAGAGTGCTGTTGAGGAGAAATGAAAACCAAGCAAGATGTTCAGCCTGCTTTAAGGCTATTTCTCAGTCCCAGGGGTTTCTCTGAAATGCTAATTGCTGCGTTAGAAATATGGCTGTTGTTGCTACTCGCTACAAATTGCAGCAAAGACAACAACATGCTCTATCATAAAGCACAGTATCGGCTCTCAACGGCCCCAAGTTTGAGCATGGTTCATCAGTCATTTTTATGACCCATCATCTACTTCCTTCTTCATCATTGTCATCATCATTAGATGCCATTAGTCATCACCATCAATCCTAACAGTGGAGAGTTACAAAGTAATATATCATTATTATCTCTTTGTAACACTTGGTACCCGCGGCACTTCCCCAGCTGCTGCCGCTCTCCTTTTGAAGTTGTTTTTTTTTTCTATTCACATGTACCACATGTAGGCGTGAGTGAAGACAATATGGAAACTGTATTGTATGTGTATGAACATCGACATACCCGTGTGCACGCATATTTACTTTATTATGTGTGTCAGTGCCTGCATATTGCTTGTGTTATACGTGTACAGTCTGACATTTCAACACGGCACACAAACACACACTGATACACATAAAGGAACCAGAATGACCTGAACCCTCCTCAGAGATTCACCTCATGTGAGGTTTATAGTCCAATCGACTGTGAACAGCCCAGATCAAGTGATTCAGGGTTATTTCCTCAAGTCATGTGTTCAGCAGTTTGATGATGCGTTCGCTAGCGCAACCCCGCCTGTGTGAGTAGCACACTGGCAGGGCTGCTAACAGTTTTATTAGCTGAATCCGGAGAGAAAAGGAAGCAGTTTTTGATGTCCTCCTACGTGAGGTTTAACTGTGTGGGGTTCTTATTGCCCTCGAGGAACCGCAGTCTGGCTAATGTGTTGCTTTGTACTCCTACACACGGAAAGAGATGGATACGCAGTGTGTCAGTCGGCGCGCTTGCACACATGTACTTTCACACACACTGAGTGGGCCTGCATAAACTGAGGTGTCATGCTGTTAGATCAAATAATTTTGTGAGACACTGATATGGCACAAAACCTCTTTCAGCAGCATTATGTGTTGACATCTAAGCCAGGCCAATTCAAACAATAATAACTACTACTACCGCCAAAAAGAACTGATCAGCAGCAGTGTAAAGCCACGCTAATGACTCTGTGAAGCTGTAATTATGTACATCTGTGATTTGAGCTAAATGCTAATATTAGCATGCTAACATGCTCACAGTGACATTACTAATTCAATTAAATTTTATTTGTATAGCCCCAAATCATAGCAAACGTTATCTCGTGACACTTTCCATGTTGAGCAGGTCTAGACTGTACTCTTTCTAATATTTACACACCCAACAATTCCCACCATGAGCAAGCACTTAGTGACAGTGGCGAGGAAAAACTTCCTTTTAAGAGGCGGAAACCTCGAGCAGCTCATTCGTGTGCGGCCATCTTCTGTGACCGCTTGAGTTAAAGAGGGAGAGGGGTAGATAGATAAATAACCATAAACTTGAATGAAGATATGACCAAAGGTAGAAATAATGATTATGATAATAATAGTATTTGTAGTGGATATCAAGTAGGACCACAGCAGCAGGCTTGACCAATTGCTGATCGAAAGCGTAGCCACGATCTATGAGAACCTGCGAGACGACAAAGTCTCAACCCATCC
Organism: Sciaenops ocellatus; assembly: GCA_033000465.1. NCBI lineage: Eukaryota > Metazoa > Chordata > Actinopteri > Sciaenidae > Sciaenops > Sciaenops ocellatus. The sequence continues at coordinate 11,638,743 of CP136886.1, forward strand.
ATGTGTTAAAAAAGGGAATTTTTTATCATGTTCCTCATGGTGAATGTGTTAAACATAAAAAACAGCTAGCACTGTCATTGTGAGCATGTAGAGCTGCTAGCATGGCTGTACACAGGATTTTTATTCTTTTAGTGTGATAGTACAGACGCTGCGTATGATATTAAGTCCCAGTATCCGCCTCCTGATTCCACCTTCCTCTGTCAATTTGATTTTCTTTCTTCAAATATCCCCAAATATTCCATTCCCCCCTCAGCCATTTTCCTTATCCCACTGTAGCAGACCCAATCTACACTGTGTCACATTGCACATTGCTCCACAGATTGAAATCTGCATGTTCGAGCTGTTCCCATTCAGTCTTTGAGTATTCAGAATGCGTACTCAGGATTTCGGGAAGTGCCATAGCTTGCGCACAGGTTTATTCAAAGCCTTGGCTTCTTTGTCCTTCAGTGTGATGGAAAACTGGGCCATGGACTTTTCTCCTGTTGCCTAGATTTCAGCTGTAAATATCATGTGGTTTGAATTCGTTTAGTGCATTTTATTCATTTAATGCTGTTTAGGAACACAGTGCACGAAGACTGAATCAGTAATATACCCCTTGGGACACTAATTGGATATTCAAAAACATAAACAATAGCCCATATGAAAGGAATTAAACTGTTGTGCTGTTCTGTTATGTTGTAATGCTACAATATTTTTGTACCCAACCTAAATTTCACACAATAAAATGAGCTGTTTCTTAATTGAGTGCAGCCGTAGGCGCACTCATTACTCTCTCTCCCAGGAAAACGCTGAGTCGCGTTTAATTTTATTGAGTGCAGCCGTAGGCGCACTCAATACTCTCTCTCCCAGGAAAACGCTGAGTCGGGCTTAATTTTATTATTATTCCGCTTATTGGTGTGGGTGCCCAGAGGGCGACCACACTATTGTTCTTCAAATCTTTATTGGTGTGGGTGCCCAGAGGGCGACCACACTATTGTTCTTCAAATCTTTATTATTGGTGTGGGTGCCCAGAGGGCGACCACACTATTGTTCTTCAAATCTTTATTGGTGTGGGTGCCCAGAGGGCGACCACACTATTGTTCTTCAAATCTTTATTGGTGTGGGTGCCCAGAGGGCGACCACACTATTGTTCTTCAAATCTTTATTGGTGTGGGTGCCCAGAGGGCGACCACACTATTGTTCTTCAAATCTTTATTATTGGTGTGGGTGCCCAGAGGGCGACCACACTATTGTTCTTCAAATCTTTATTATTATTATTATTATTATTTTTCCGCACTTTCTTCGGCACCTAACTACTCCTACAAATTTTGTCCCACAAAAATAAAAATTATACCACTAGATTCAGCTCGTTTAGGACATTCCGGCTTGTATACAACTTTTTTCTACTATTAATATTTTACAAATTATTCAACTTTTTCTACAATTTTTTTCCCATTTAAAATGAATTGTACAAACTTCAAATCTTTCTACAAACCTTCTACAAACTTTCTACATTTTAAACCACTTCTACTTCTACTACAGACTTCATTCAAATTACAAATTGTACACAAGATCCTCTACTATTAAACTTGTATTTAACTTTTTTTAAAATCTTTTACCGTTTTTAAACTATTTAAGCTTAAAGTTAAGCAGGTTTTTACTCAAATTCTGCGTTTATAATGGGTGTGTATTGCGTCGGCTAGAGTGCGTGACATCATCGCTAGAGTGAAGAGGGAGAGAAAAATTCGTCCAAAAAAAAATTTAGAAACTGCTCCCGAGGCTGCAAATTTCACACTACAGAAATAATTTATACATAGAAACGTAGGAAAATTCGTCTTCTCACTCACATTCGTCTGCTGAAGCTCTCATGGTTATAGTTTTGGCGTGAGACGCAAAGATGCGCCAGCAACACCGACCCACAGCGCCATCTCCTGCCATGTTAATTTGAGAAGAGAAATTTCCAAAAGGAGCAGGGAGCACCTGCTCTTTCTTAAACTCCCGAGGGCAGAGTTTTTCACATTTAGGTCTGAAACTCGGCACAGAACTGGCCGAGAAGAGGAGAATGCTGGCAGTCTTTACGGCTTTCGGATAGTCCACACCGTTTGGCATGTGTCGCCACCTGTTCGAGGGGTTCATTTTGAGTTTTGAGGTGATTTTCTGTGTCTCTCAGGGGTCAACTGACATTCTAACAGCTGCACCTGTGCTCTGATTAGGGCCCAGCAGTTGGCCCAGGTTGCTTGGCAACCTCAAGCCTGAGGGAGGAGAGGGGGGAGGGGCTGTTTTCACAGTTTCTTCAGCTAATGTTCAACATTTTTCAGCAAATTTCACACTTTTCTTCTACTATTCTACTTTTTTCAACAAATTTCACACTTCCTTCTACTATTCTATTTTTTCAGCAAATTTCACAATTTCTTCTACTATTCTACTTTTTTCAACAAATTTCACACTTTCTTCTACTATTCTACTTTTTTCAGCTAATTTCACACTTTCTTCTACTATTCTACTTTTTCAACAAATTTCACATTTTATTCTACTATTCTACTTTTTTCAACAAATTTCACATTTTATTCTACTATTCTACTTCTTTCAGCAAATTTCACACTTTCTTCTACTATTCTTTTTTCAACAAATTTCACATTTTTTTCTACTATTCTACTTTTTTCAACTAATTTCACATTTTTTCTACTATTCTACTTTTTTCAACAAATTTCACATTTTCTTCTACTATTCTACTTTTTTCAACAAATTTCACATTTTATTCTACTATTCTACTTTTTCAACTAATTTCACATTTTCTTCAGCTATTCTACTTTTTTCAACTAATTTCACATTTTATTCTACTATTCTACTTTTTTCAACTAATTTCACATTTTTTCTACTATTCTACTTTTTTCAACAAATTTCACACTTTCTTCTACTATTCTACTTTTTTCAACTAATTTCACATTTTCTTCTACTATTCTACTTTTTTCAACAAATTTCACATTTTATTCTACTATTCTACTTTTTTCAACTAATTTCACATTTTCTTCTACTATTCTACTTTTTTCAACTAATTTCACATTTTTTCTACTATTCTACTTTTTTCAACAAATTTCACACTTTCTTCTACTATTCTACTTTTTTCAACTAATTTCACATTTTATTCTACTATTCTACTTTTTTCAACAAATTTCACACTTTCTTCTACTATTCTACTTTTTTCAGCAAATTTCACACTTTCTTCTACTATTCTACTGTTTTCAGCAAATTTCACACTTTCTCCTACTATTCTACTTTTTTCAGCAAATTTCACACTTTCTTCTACTATTCTACTTTTTTCAGCAAATTTCACACTTTCTTCTACTATTCTACTTTTTTCAGCAAATTTCACACTTTCTTCTACGATTCTACTGTTTTCAGCTAATTTCACATTTTTTTCTACTATTCTACTAATTTCAACAAATTTCACACTTTCTTCTACTATTCTACTGTTTTCAGCAAATTTCACAATTTCTTCTACTATTCTACTTTTTTCAACAAATTTCACATTTTTTTCTACTATTCTACTTTTTTCAACAAATTTCACATTTTTTTCTACTATTCTACTTTTTTCAACAAATTTCACATTTTTTTCTACTATTCTACTAATTTCAACAAATTTCACACTTTTTTCTACTATTCTACTAATTTCAACAAATTTCACATTTTTTTCTACTATTCTACTTTTTTCAACAAATTTCACACTTTCTTCTACTATTCTACTGTTTTCAACAAATTTCACATTTTTTTCTACTATTCTACTAATTTCAACAAATTTCACATTTTTTTCTACTATTCTACTTTTTTCAACAAATTTCACACTTTCTTCTACTGTTCTACTTTTTTCAACAAATTTCACATTTTCTTCTACTATTCTACTTTTTTCAACAAATTTCACACTTTCTTCTACTATTCTACTTTTTTCAGCAAATTTCACACTTTCTTCTACTATTCTACTGTTTTCAGCAAATTTCACACTTTCTCCTACTATTCTACTTTTTTCAGCAAATTTCACACTTTCTTCTACTATTCTACTTTTTTCAGCAAATTTCACACTTTCTTCTACTATTCTACTTTTTTCAGCAAATTTCACACTTTCTTCTACGATTCTACTGTTTTCAGCTAATTTCACATTTTTTTCTACTATTCTACTAATTTCAACAAATTTCACACTTTCTTCTACTATTCTACTGTTTTCAGCAAATTTCACAATTTCTTCTACTATTCTACTTTTTTCAACAAATTTCACATTTTTTTCTACTATTCTACTTTTTTCAACAAATTTCACATTTTTTTCTACTATTCTACTTTTTTCAACAAATTTCACATTTTTTTCTACTATTCTACTAATTTCAACAAATTTCACACTTTTTTCTACTATTCTACTAATTTCAACAAATTTCACATTTTTTTCTACTATTCTACTTTTTTCAACAAATTTCACACTTTCTTCTACTATTCTACTGTTTTCAACAAATTTCACATTTTTTTCTACTATTCTACTAATTTCAACAAATTTCACATTTTTTTCTACTATTCTACTTTTTTCAACAAATTTCACACTTTTTTCTACTATTCTACTAATTTCAACAAATTTCACATTTTTTTCTACTATTCTACTTTTTTCAGCAAATTTCACACTTTCTTCTACTATTCTACTGTTTTCAGCAAATTTCACATTTTCTTCTACTATTCTACTGTTTTCAGCAAATTTCACACTTTCTTCTACTATTCTACTGTTTTCAACAGATTTCACACTTTCTTCTACTATTCTACTGTTTTCAGCAAATGTCAAACTTTCTTCTACTATTCTACTGTTTTCAGCAAATTTCACACTTTCTTCTACTATTCTACTGTTTTCAGCAAATTTCACACTTTCTTCTACTATTCTACTGTTTTCAGCAAATTTCACAATTTCTTCTACTATTCTATTTTTTCAGCAAATTTCACATTTTTTTCTACTATTCTACTGTTTTCAGCAAATTTCACATTTTTTTCTACTATTCTACTGTTTTCAACAAATTTCACACTTTTTTCTACCATTCTACTAATTTCAGCAAATTTCACACTTTTTTCTACTATTCTACTAATTTCAACAAATTTCACATTTTTTTCTACTATTCTACTGTTTTCAGCAAATTTCACACTTTTTTCTACTATTCTACTTTTTTCAACATATTTCACATTTTTTTCTACTATTCTACTAATTTCAACAAATTTCACATTTTTTTCTACTATTCTACTGTTTTTCAGCAAATTTCACACTTTCTTCTACTATTCTACTATTTTCAGCAAATTTCACACTTTCTTCTTCTATTCTACTGTTTTCAGCAAATTTCACACTTTCTTCTACTATTCTACTGTTTTCAGCAAATTTCACACTTTCTTCTACTATTCTACTGTTTTCAGCAAATTTCACAATTTATTCTACTATTCTATTTTTTCAACAAATTTCACATTTTTTTCTACTATTCTACTGTTTTCAGCAAATTTCACATTTTTTTCTACTATTCTACTTTTTTCAACAAATTTCACACTTTTTTCTACTATTCTACTGTTTTCAGCAAATTTCACATTTTTTTCTACTATTCTACTTTTTTCAACAAATTTCACACTTTTTTCTACTATTCTACTTTTTTCAACAAATTTCACACTTTTTTCTACTATTCTACTAATTTCAACAAATTTCACACTTTCTTCTACTATTCTACTTTTTTCAACAAATTTCACACTTTCTTCTACTATTCTACTTTTTTCAGCAAATTTCATACTTTCTTCTACTATTCTACTGTTTTCAGCAAATTTCACACTTTCTTCTACTATTCTACTGTTTTCAGCAAATTTCACACTTTCTTCTACTGTTCTACTGTTTTCAGCAAATTTCACATTTTCTTCTACTATTCTACTTTTTTCAGCAAATTTCACATTTTTCTTCTACTATTCTACTTTTTTCAACAAATTTCACATTTTCTTCTACTGTTCTACCTTTTTCAGCTAATTTCACACTTCTACTATTCTACTGTTTTCAGCAAATGTCACACTTTCTTCTACTATTCTACTTTTTTCAGCAAATGTCACACTTTCTTCTACTATTCTACTTCTTTCAGCAAATTTCACACTTTCTTCTACTATTCTACTGTTTTCAGCAAATTTCACACTTTCTCCTACTATTCTACTTTTTTCAGCAAATTTCACACTTTCTTCTACTATTCTACTTTTTTCAGCAAATTTCACACTTTCTTCTACTATTCTACTGTTTTCAACAGATTTCACACTTTCTTCTACTATTCTACTGTTTTCAGCAAATGTCAAACTTTCTTCTACTATTCTACTGTTTTCAGCAAATTTCACACTTTCTTCTACTATTCTACTGTTTTCAGCAAATTTCACACTTTCTTCTACTATTCTACTGTTTTCAGCAAATTTCACAATTTCTTCTACTATTCTATTTTTTCAGCAAATTTCACATTTTTTTCTACTATTCTACTGTTTTCAGCAAATTTCACATTTTTTTCTACTATTCTACTGTTTTCAACAAATTTCACACTTTTTTCTACCATTCTACTAATTTCAGCAAATTTCACACTTTTTTCTACTATTCTACTAATTTCAACAAATTTCACATTTTTTTCTACTATTCTACTGTTTTCAGCAAATTTCACACTTTTTTCTACTATTCTACTTTTTTCAACATATTTCACATTTTTTTCTACTATTCTACTAATTTCAACAAATTTCACATTTTTTTCTACTATTCTACTGTTTTTCAGCAAATTTCACACTTTCTTCTACTATTCTACTATTTTCAGCAAATTTCACACTTTCTTCTTCTATTCTACTGTTTTCAGCAAATTTCACACTTTCTTCTACTATTCTACTGTTTTCAGCAAATTTCACACTTTCTTCTACTATTCTACTGTTTTCAGCAAATTTCACAATTTATTCTACTATTCTATTTTTTCAACAAATTTCACATTTTTTTCTACTATTCTACTGTTTTCAGCAAATTTCACATTTTTTTCTACTATTCTACTTTTTTCAACAAATTTCACACTTTTTTCTACTATTCTACTGTTTTCAGCAAATTTCACATTTTTTTCTACTATTCTACTTTTTTCAACAAATTTCACACTTTTTTCTACTATTCTACTTTTTTCAACAAATTTCACACTTTTTTCTACTATTCTACTAATTTCAACAAATTTCACACTTTCTTCTACTATTCTACTTTTTTCAACAAATTTCACACTTTCTTCTACTATTCTACTTTTTTCAGCAAATTTCATACTTTCTTCTACTATTCTACTGTTTTCAGCAAATTTCACACTTTCTTCTACTATTCTACTGTTTTCAGCAAATTTCACACTTTCTTCTACTGTTCTACTGTTTTCAGCAAATTTCACATTTTCTTCTACTATTCTACTTTTTTCAGCAAATTTCACATTTTTCTTCTACTATTCTACTTTTTTCAACAAATTTCACATTTTCTTCTACTGTTCTACCTTTTTCAGCTAATTTCACACTTCTACTATTCTACTGTTTTCAGCAAATGTCACACTTTCTTCTACTATTCTACTTTTTTCAGCAAATGTCACACTTTCTTCTACTATTCTACTTCTTTCAGCAAATTTCACACTTTCTTCTACTATTCTACTGTTTTCAGCAAATTTCACACTTTCTCCTACTATTCTACTTTTTTCAGCAAATTTCACACTTTCTTCTACTATTCTACTTTTTTCAGCAAATTTCACACTTTCTTCTACTATTCTACTTTTTTCAGCAAATTTCACACTTTCTTCTACGATTCTACTGTTTTCAGCTAATTTCACATTTTTTTCTACTATTCTACTAATTTCAACAAATTTCACACTTTCTTCTACTATTCTACTGTTTTCAGCAAATTTCACAATTTCTTCTAGTATTCTACTTTTTTCAACAAATTTCACATTTTTTTCTACTATTCTACTTTTTTCAACAAATTTCACATTTTTTTCTACTATTCTACTTTTTTCAACAAATTTCACATTTTTTTCTACTATTCTACTAATTTCAACAAATTTCACACTTTTTTCTACTATTCTACTAATTTCAACAAATTTCACATTTTTTTCTACTATTCTACTTTTTTCAACAAATTTCACACTTTCTTCTACTATTCTACTGTTTTCAACAAATTTCACATTTTTTTCTACTATTCTACTAATTTCAACAAATTTCACATTTTTTTCTACTATTCTACTTTTTTCAACAAATTTCACACTTTTTTCTACTATTCTACTAATTTCAACAAATTTCACATTTTTTTCTACTATTCTACTTTTTTCAGCAAATTTCACACTTTCTTCTACTATTCTACTGTTTTCAGCAAATTTCACATTTTCTTCTACTATTCTACTGTTTTCAGCAAATTTCACACTTTCTTCTACTATTCTACTGTTTTCAACAGATTTCACACTTTCTTCTACTATTCTACTGTTTTCAGCAAATGTCAAACTTTCTTCTACTATTCTACTGTTTTCAGCAAATTTCACACTTTCTTCTACTATTCTACTGTTTTCAGCAAATTTCACAATTTCTTCTACTATTCTATTTTTTCAGCAAATTTCACATTTTTTTCTACTATTCTACTGTTTTCAGCAAATTTCACATTTTTTTCTACTATTCTACTGTTTTCAACAAATTTCACACTTTTTTCTACCATTCTACTAATTTCAGCAAATTTCACACTTTTTTCTACTATTCTACTAATTTCAACAAATTTCACATTTTTTTCTACTATTCTACTGTTTTCAGCAAATTTCACACTTTTTTCTACTATTCTACTTTTTTCAACATATTTCACATTTTTTTCTACTATTCTACTAATTTCAACAAATTTCACATTTTTTTTCTACTATTCTACTGTTTTTCAGCAAATTTCACACTTTCTTCTACTATTCTACTATTTTCAGCAAATTTCACACTTTCTTCTTCTATTCTACTGTTTTCAGCAAATTTCACATTTTCTTCTACTATTCTACTGTTTTCAGCAAATTTCACACTTTCTTCTACTATTCTACTGTTTTCAACAGATTTCACACTTTCTTCTACTATTCTACTGTTTTCAGCAAATTTCACACTTTCTTCTACTATTCTACTGTTTTCAGCAAATGTCACACTTTCTTCTACTATTCTACTGTTTTCAGCAAATTTCACACTTTCTTCTACTATTCTACTGTTTTCAGCAAATTTCACAATTTATTCTACTATTCTATTTTTTCAACAAATTTCACATTTTTTTCTACTATTCTACTGTTTTCAGCAAATTTCACATTTTTTTCTACTATTCTACTTTTTTCAACTAATTTCACACTTTTTTCTACTATTCTACTTTTTTCAACAAATTTCACACTTTTTTCTACTATTCTACTAATTTCAACAAATTTCACACTTTCTTCTACTATTCTACTTTTTTCAACAAATTTCACACTTTCTTCTACTATTCTACTTTTTTCAGCAAATTTCATACTTTCTTCTACTATTCTACTGTTTTCAGCAAATTTCACACTTTCTTCTACTATTCTACTGTTTTCAGCAAATTTCACACTTTCTTCTACTGTTCTACTGTATTCAGCAAATTTCACACTTTCTTCTACTATTCTACTGTTTTCAGCAAATTTCACATTTTCTTCTACTATTCTACTTTTTCATACAAATTTCTACAGTATTATACAACATTGTACCACTTCATACTATTCTACTCTTTTCAGCTCATTTCACATTTGAGATATATATTTTATGGCTTTTTCAAGCTTCATAGTATAGAGACAGCTGAAGAGTGACAGGAATGTGTGGAGAGAGAGACGGGGGAATGACGTGCAGCAAAGGGCCACAGGTCGGATTCAAACCCTGGGCCGCTGGGGCAAGGTGGGCCGGCGGCAGAGGGCACCCACACCGCACTTTCCGCAGGAAATGCAGTTTTCTAGTTATTATTATTATTATTATTATTTTTCCGCACTTTCTTCGGCACCTAACTACTCCTACAAATTTTGTCCCACAAAAATAAAAATTATATCACTAGATTCAGCTCGTTTAGGACATTCCGGCTTCTATACAACTTTTTTCTACTATTAATATTTTACAAATTATTCAACTTTTTCTACAAATTTTTTCCCATTTAAAATGAATTGTACAAACTTCAAATCTTTCTACAAACCTTCTACAAACTTTCTACATTTTAAACCACTTCTACTTCTACTACAGACTTCATTCAAATTTCAAATTGTACACAAGCTCCTCTACTATTAAACTTGTATTTAACTTTTTTTTAAATCTTTTACCGTTTTTAAACTATTTAAGCTTAAAGTTAAGCAGGTTTTTACTCAAATTCTGCGTTTACAATGGGTGTGTATTGCGTCGGCTAGAGTGCGTGACATCATAGCTAGAGTGGAGGAGGACAGAAAAAATCAGTCAAAAAATAAAACGGAAACTGCGCCCGAGGCCGCAAATTTCACTCTACAGACATCATTTATACATAGAAACGTAGGAAAATTCGTCTTCTCACTCACATTCGTCTGCTGAAGCTGTCAGAGTTATAGTTTTGGCGTGAGACGCAGAGATGCGCCAGCAACACCGACCCACACTGCCATCTACTGCCATGTTAATTTGAGAAGAGAAATTTCCAAAAGGAGCAGGGAGCACCTGTTCTTTCTTAAACTCCCGAGGGCAAAGTTTTTCACATTTAGGTCTGAAACTCGGCACAGAACTGGCCGAGAAGAGGAGGATGCTGGCAGTCTTTACGGCTTTCGGATAGTCCACACCGTTTGGCATGTGTCGCCACCTGTTCGAGGGGTTCATTTTGAGTTTTGAGGTGATTTTCTGTGTCTCTCAGGGGTCAACTGACATTCTAACAGCTGCACCTGTGCTCTGATTAGGGCCCGGCAGCTGGCCCAGGTTGCTTGGCAACCTCAAGCCTGAGGGAGGAGAGGGGGGAGGGGCTGTTTTCACAGTTTCTTCAGCTAATGTTCAACGTTTTTCAGCAAATTTCACAATTTCTTCTACTATTCTACTTTTTTCAGCAAATTTCACATTTTCTTCTACTATTCTACTTTTTTCAACAAATTTCACATTTTTTTCTACTATTCTACTTTTTTCAACTAATTTCACATTTTTTTCTACTATTCTACTTTTTTCAACAAATTTCACAATTTCTTCTACTATTCTACTGTTTTCAGCAAATTTCACACTTTCTTCTACTGTTCTACTGTTTTCAGCAAATTTCACACTTTCTTCTACTATTCTACTGTTTTCAGCAAATTTCACACTTTCTTCTACTATTCTACTGTTTTCAACAAATTTCACACTTTCTTCTACTGTTCTACTTTTTTCAACAAATTTCACATTTTTTTCTACTATTCTACTTTTTTCAACAAATTTCACATTTTTTTCTACTATTCTACTTTTTTCAACAAATTTCACAATTTCTTCTACTATTCTACTGTTTTCAGCAAATTTCACACTTTCTTCTACTATTCTACTTTTTTCAACAAATTTCACATTTTTTTCTACTATTCTACTTTTTTCAACTAATTTCACATTTTTTTCTACTATTCTACTTTTTTCAACAAGTTTCACAATTTCTTCTACTATTCTACTGTTTTCAGCAAATTTCACACTTTCTTCTACTATTCTACTTTTTTCAACAAATTTCACAATTTCTTCTACTATTCTACTTTTTTCAGCAAATTTCACAATTTCTTCTACTATTCTACTTTTTTCAACAAATTTCACAATTTCTTCTACTATTCTACTTTTTTCAGCAAATTTCACACTTTCTTCTACTATTCTACTTTTTTCAACAAATTTCACACTTTATTCTACTGTTCTACTTTTTTCAACAAATTTCACAATTTTTTCTACTATTCTACTTTTTTCAACAAATTTCACATTTTCTTCTACTATTCTACTTTTTTCAGCAAATTTCACATTTTCTTCTACTATTCTACTTTTTTCAGCAAATTTCACATTTTTTTCTACTATTCTACTTTTTTCAACTAATTTCACATTTTTTTCTACTATTCTACTTTTTTCAACAAATTTCACAATTTCTTCTACTATTCTACTGTTTTCAGCAAATTTCACACTTTCTTCTACTATTCTACTTTTTTCAGCAAATTTCACACTTTCTTCTACTGTTCTACTGTTTTCAGCAAATTTCACACTTTCTTCTACTATTCTACTGTTTTCAGCAAATTTCACACTTTCTTCTACTATTCTACTGTTTTCAGCAAATTTCACAATTTCTTCTACTATTCTACTTTTTTCAGCAAATTTCACACTTTCTTCTACTGTTCTACTTTTTTCAACAAATTTCACACTTTCTTCTACTGTTCTACTTTTTTCAACAAATTTCACAATTTCTTCTACTATTCTACTGTTTTCAGCAAATTTCACACTTTCTTCTACTATTCTACTTTTTTCAACAAATTTCACACTTTCTTCTACTGTTCTACTTTTTTCAACAAATTTCACAATTTCTTCTACTATTCTACTTTTTTCAACAAATTTCACAATTTCTTCTACTATTCTACTTTTTTCAACTAATTTCACATTTTTTTCTACTATTCTACTTTTTTTCAACAAATTTCACAATTTCTTCTACTATTCTACTGTTTTCAGCAAATTTCACACTTTCTTCTACTATTCTACTTTTTTGAACAAATTTCACAATTTCTTCTACTATTCTACTTTTTTCAACAAATTTCACAATTTCTTCTACTATTCTACTTTTTTCAGCAAATTTCACACTTTCTTCTACTATTCTACTTTTTTCAACAAATTTCACACTTTATTCTACTGTTCTACTTTTTTCAACAAATTTCACAATTTCTTCTACTATTCTACTTTTTTTCAACAAATTTCACATTTTCTTCTACTATTCTACTTTTTTCAACAAATTTCACATTTTTTTCTACTATTCTACTTTTTTCAACAAATTTCACACTTTCTTCTACTATTCTACTGTTTTCAGCAAATTTCACACTTTCTTCTACTGTTCTACTGTTTTCAGCAAATTTCACACTTTCTTCTACTGTTCTACTGTTTTCAGCAAATGTCACACTTTCTTCTACTATTCTACTGTTTTCAGCAAATGTCACACTTTCTTCTACTATTCTACTGTTTTCAGCAAATTTCACACTTTCTTCTACTATTCTACTGTTTTCAGCAAATTTCACACTTTCTTCTACTATTCTACTTTTTTCAACAAATTTCACACTTTCTTCTACTGTTCTACTTTTTTCAACAAATTTCACAATTTCTTCTACTATTTTACTTTTTTCAACAAATTTCACAATTTCTTCTACTATTCTACTTTTTTCAACAAATTTCACATTTTTTTCTACTATTCTACTTTTTTCAACTAATTTCACATTTTTTTCTACTATTCTACTTTTTTCAACAAATTTCACAATTTCTTCTACTATTCTACTGTTTTCAGCAAATTTCACACTTTCTTCTACTATTCTACTTTTTTCAACAAATTTCACAATTTCTTCTACTATTCTACTTTTTTCAGCAAATTTCACAATTTCTTCTACTATTCTACTTTTTTCAACAAATTTCACATTTTCTTCTACTATTCTACTTTTTTCAACAAATTTCACATTTTTTTCTACTATTCTACTTTTTTCAACAAATTTCACAATTTTTTCTACTATTCTACTGTTTTCAGCAAATTTCACACTTTCTTCTACTGTTCTACTGTTTTCAGCAAATTTCACACTTTCTTCTACTGTTCTACTGTTTTCAGCAAATTTCACACTTTCTTCTACTATTCTACTGTTTTCAGCAAATGTCACACTTTCTTCTACTATTCTACTGTTTTCAGCAAATTTCACACTTTCTTCTACTATTCTACTGTTTTCAGCAAATTTCACACTTTCTTCTACTATTCTACTCTTTTCAGCAAATTTCACACTTTCTTCTACTATTCTACTGTTTTCAGAAAATTTCACACTTTCTTCTACTGTTCTACTGTTTTCAGCAAATTTCACACTTTCTTCTACTATTCTACTGTTTTCAGCAAATTTCACATTTTTCTTCTACTGTTCTACTGTTTTCAGCAAATTTCACACTTTCTTCTACTATTCTACTTTTTTCAACAAATTTCACAATTTCTTCTACTATTCTACTTTTTTCAGCAAATTTCACAATTTCTTCTACTATTCTACTTTTTTCGACAAATTTCACACTTTCTTCTACTATTCTACTTTTTTCAGCAAATTTCACACTTTCTTCTACTATTCTACTTTTTTCAACAAATTTCACACTTTCTTCTACTGTTCTACTTTTTTCAACAAATTTCACAATTTCTTCTACTATTCTACTTTTTTCAACAAATTTCACATTTTCTTCTACTATTCTACTTTTTTCAACAAATTTCACATTTTTTTCTACTATTCTACTTTTTTCAACTAATTTCACATTTTTTTCTACTATTCTACTTTTTTCAACAAATTTCACAATTTCTTCTACTATTCTACTTTTTTCAGCAAATTTCACATTTTCTTCTACTATTCTACTTTTTTCAACAGATTTCACACTTTCTTCTACTATTCTACTTATTTCAACAAATTTCACATTTTCTTCTACTATTCTACTTTTTTCAACAAATTTCACACTTTCTTCTACTATTCTACTTTTTTCAGCAAATGTCACACTTTCTTCTACTGTTCTACTGTTTTCAGCAAATTTCACACTTTCTTCTACTATTCTACGTTTTTCAGCAAATTTCACACTTTTCTTCTACTATTCTACTGTTTTCAGCAAATTTCACACTTTCTTCTACTATTCTACTGTTTTCAGCAAATTTCACACTTTCTTCTACTATTCTACTGTTTTCAGCAAATTTCACACTTTCTTCTACTATTCTACTCTTTTCAGCAAATTTCACACTTTCTTCTACTATTCTACTGTTTTCAGAAAATTTCACACTTTCTTCTACTATTCTACTGTTTTCAGAAAATTTCACACTTTCTTCTACTATTCTACTTTTTTCAGCAAATTTCACACTTTGTTGCACTATTCTACTTTTTTCAGCAAATTTCACACTTTCTTCTACTATTCTACTGTTTTCAGCAAATTTCACACTTTCTTCTACTATTCTACTGTTTTCAGCAAATTTCACACTTTCTTCTACTATTCTACTTTTTTCAGCAAATTTCACACTTTCTTCTACTATTCTACTTTTTTTTTTTAGCAAATTTCACATTTTCTTCTACAAAATTGTACCATTTCATACTATTCTAATTCAAGACCTTCCTACAATTATTTTACTAATTTGTACTATTAATATTTTACAAATTATTCAACTTTTTCTACAATTTTTTCCCCATTTAAATACATTGTACAACCTTCAAATCTTTATGCAAACCTTCTACACTTTAAACTACTTCTCCTTCTACTACAGACTTGATTCAAACTACAAATTGTACTCAAGATCTTAAACTATTAAACTTGTATTCAACTTTTTTTAGATTCTTCAATACACGCACTCACACACACACAGACAGACAGACACACACACACAGACAGACAGACAGAGACACATACACAGAGAGAGAGAGAGAGAGACAGACAGAAACACACACACACACGCACAGACCTTCAAATCTGTTTACAAACCATCTACGCTTTAACCTACTACTGCTAACTAACTACTAACCTACTACACGTTAAAACAAAGGTAAAACGTGAAGGTATGAGGTCACATTAAGGTGAACAGCACTGAAACAGAACAGGGATCGACAGACAGACAGAACATGTCAGTCAGTGGTGGTTTCTGGCACATCTTCACCATGCATTCTCACCGACCTGATAAATATTCACCATTTATTCAATGTTGTGTGGGTGTGCCTGTCACTGTGTAGTCACATGTAATAGCATAAAACAGCATAAAAATAAATAAACATGAACAAAATCAATGAAACATAATTTAACAATAATCATATAATAATGTATAATCAATATAAAATAAAATCTAAATACAACTGAAAGTGACTAATATAATGAAGTGATAAATTAATAAAGTTATACATTTAGAAAGTGATGATTAGTGAAGTGATATATTGGTGTCACTTTACTTTACACATTGGCAGGTTATGTATATAAATATGGACATTTAATCTCATTTACAAGCTTTTTACGTCTGGCGCCAGAATGTCCGAGTGCACCTGAACGCATCAATCAATTTTTACTGCGCCACAGCGGAGCAACTGCCACTGTGTTCGTAAGTCTGATGAGGTGAGTAACCTTGATCTTCTCTGCTAACTGCTAACATTTTCTACAGTACAAATATGCTTTTGGTGTTTTTTAAACTGTATTAAAGTGGTTGTCTCACTCAACATGAATGTAATTCCGAAATATGTATCTGTGTAGACATTGCCGAAACGTTATTGTTGGCTAACAGTGGTCATATTAGTGCTAGCGGCGATGCTAACACTAGCGGCGATGCTAACGCTAGCGCGACGAGGCTAACGCAGTCATAGCCATGATAGCCATAGAATATTATAAATGTGTGAAATTAGCTGAAAAAAAAAAGAATATTATACTAAAAAAAACTGTGAGAATAGTCCCCCCCCCCCCTCTCCTCCCTCTGGCTTGAGCCGGCTTGAGCCAACCAGGGCCAACTGCAGGGCCCAAATCAGAGCTGAGCAGTTAGCAAACCGTTTTGCTGTTTTGCCGTTAGCATCGCCGCTAACCCTAACTTTATCCTAATTTACAGACAAAACAACAACCATTTAAGGATTTATTTCCATTAAACATCAGAACATGTGTTTTTTCCACTAGGCTAAGCTATTATACTACTACTATAGCTACTATACTAACACCAGAATAAAGCTGGGGTGTGTAATAAAAGGAAATAAAATGCTAGCTGCACACCGGTCAATCTTTGTGTTAGTGAGAACAAGGCAAGTGTTTAATATGATACCTGTAAGCTAAAAACCAAAGGTTTACCCCAAATAATCAACTTTTATTGTAAAAAAAACCTTTATTTATGATTTATGATTATACTATTGAATTTAATCTTGATTTACACTTTACACATATTGATCATATGATGCTGCTAATATTTAATAATAGTGATCCAGCTGTGTAATACAGGCACTGTTTTCTGTCTACAGACAAACGAACATAAATCCAGCCCTGCACTTTGGTTGGTAAGTAGAAATAATAATATTATTACTCACGTATATTTGTAATCCATATATAATATATGTTACACTACCGTCCTTGGGCCTTTTCATTTTGTTTTGGTAAAAAAAATATTCACACAGAATTTACATTAGGCAATGCTTTATTTAATGTACTGTGCTGTAAAGACTAACTAGCGGTTAGTGTTAGCTAATCCTAAAGTCAATAGGATTCAAATGAACTGTGAACTAGCGTTGGTGTCCAACGGCTAACTAGCTGGTAACGTTAACTAATCTTAAAGTCAATAGTATTCACATGAACTGTGAACTAACATTGGTGTCCAACAGCTAACTAGCAGTTAGCGTTAGCTAATCTTAAAGTTAATAAGATTCAAATGAACTGTGAGCTAGCGTTGGCGTCTAACACTAGCTCACAGTTCATTTGAGTCCTATTAAGGATTCACGGTTAGCGTTAGCTAATCCTAAAGTCAGTAGGATTCAAATGAACTGTGAACTAGCGTTGGTGTCCAACAGCTAACTAGCGGTTAGCGTTAACTAATCCTAAAGTAAATAGGATTCACGTGAACTGTGAACTAGTGTTGGTGTCCAACAGCTAACTAGCAGTTAGCGTTAGCTAATCCTAAAGTTAATAAGATTCAAATGAACTGTGAGCTAGCGTTGGCGTCTAACACTAGCTCACAGTTCATTTGAGTCCTATTAACGATTCACGGTTAGCGTTAGCTAAGGCTATCTAGCGGTTATCGTTAACTAATCCTAAAGTAAATAGGATTCACATGAACTGTGAACTAGTGTTGGTGTCCAACAGCTAACTAGCAGGTAGCGTTAGCTAATCCTAACATTAAAAGGATTAATAGGACATTAATAGGAAATGAACCAACTAGCGCTGGCGTCTAACAGCTAACTAGTGGTTTACAGTAGCTAATCCTAAAGTGAATAGGATTCAAATAACCTGTGAGCTTGGTTTTCTGACATGAACTGACCTCATACTCCTGGCCTACTCACTGTCTAACTGCAGACCATAAATGGCTCTGAGGTGTGTATATTCAGTTAAGTTTCAGTAAATGCATATGCCTTATGATTTTGCTGACACTACACTGATATTTTGTTAATTTAGAGTTTAGAATGTCTTGTTGCTGCCTTACGTCTCACTTCAATTACAGGAATTGCTCAGTATTAACAAGATATAAAATAGTGTGACTTTTTCATTGTGTCTTTGAAACATCACTTATTGCATACAGTGTAACCATAGATAACTACAGTAATGTGCATTATTACAATATCACAATTAACTTTAAGTAATTCGGTGGCACAAATCCAAGATTGATAAGAAATGAGGAAATACAGATCGATTCTCTAAGTAGGATTGCAGTGAGCTGTGCCTTGCTGTGTTTCTGCAATAGAACCTAAAACTTTTTTTGTCTATTGACTCTTTTGGCCTCCTGCTTCCGGTCTCTGATGGTCTGAATCACTGTTGGTGACTCCTTGGTGATTGAGCAGTAAGTTCACACACACATGAATAAATGAAATGACATGGAAATTTCTTGTACACAGTCAATAAAGTGGCAGACATACACTGATGTTGCTTAATCGGACTTCTTATATTGAAACAACTATCTAATATATGCTTTCTGTTTTGTCTTACAGGTGTCCTGCGGTCCAGTGGTCCAGCTTCTCTCTTGTCGCTATCATTTTGAAAATTCTCTCTAACTGTCTGTCCCATCTACTCTTTACACTCTGTCTGTCAATATTGAAAATTCTCTCTAACTGTCTGTCCCATCTACTCTTTACACTCTGTCTGTCAATATTGAAAATTCTCTCTACCTTACTGTCCCATCTACTCTTTACACTCTGTCTGTCAATATTGAAAATTCTCTCTACCTTACTGTCCCATCTACTCTTTACACTCTGTCTGTCAATATTGAAAATTCTCTCTACCTTACTGTCCCATCTACTCTTTACACTCTGTCTGTCAATATTGAAAATTCTCTCTACCTTACTGTCCCATCTACTCTTTACACTCTGTCTGTCAATATTGAAAATTCTCTCTACCTTACTGTCAGATCTACTCTTTACACTCTGTCTGTCAATATTGGAAATTCTCTCTACCTTACTATCAGATCTACTCTTTACACTCTCTATCTGACAGCCGTCAAGTCTGTCTTGCTATCCGGCTCTATCTATTCTAAAAAGACTGAAACTCTATCTTTCTATCCCGCTCTGGCTATTTTTTGAAACACTTGAAAACTACTTGAAAACTACTTGAAAACTACTTGAAATATACCTGAAAAATACCTGAAATATACAAACCTGAACCCCATCAATCTTTTTTATGATTCTGAGCCTCTTTGCTCATATTCTATCTGTCCTGTCTCTCTCTCGCACAAGGCATTGATCAAATATTCATATATTTGGATACGTTCAATTACATACAATTTATCACAATTGGTTTGGACATTACCTTGAAAAGTTAATTGCAAAGACTCATAAGAAAACACAGATAATATATAAAATATTTTGTGTCACTTTTACAACAACATTGTACTGTAACTGTAAATTCTCTGACACATAACTTAAGTACATAATTTAAAACTCTGAGTGAAAACTATACTTAAGAGATAGAATACATAACATCCATATTCATACTCATACTCATATATTGTTCCTGAACTTTGTTGCTGGGGAGATCTGTAGGTTGGTACCCAAAGGTTTGTTTTGATTGCAAATATCTACACACTTGAGTGGATAAAATTGTATTTTGTTTACTTAACTTTTCTAAGTATATAATTGTAAAATACCACTAAATACATTACATTAATTGTTATCAATTATTTTACATTGACTGTACTGTCATCTTTTGTCATCGCTATTATTGTGTCTAATATCTTGATTTAAGCAAAACAACAATGCCAAGGAAGGGTAAGAAGTCCCAAGCTACAAAACTGCGCTGGCAGAAGTTTCATGAGTTTCACAGTGCATCAACAACTGAACAAGCAGAATGTGTTGGTCCTCACAACAGTGGAGAAGTAAAGATGTCTGTGACTTCTAATGCAAGTGTGAAACAGGTATGTCAACTCGATGCATCACATGTACCACAGGTATCATATGCTGACATTGTCAAGACAGGACTTGTCAATGATGATAAGTGTGTGGCAGGGCCTTCTAATGCTGACTATGTGAACCTCAGAGAACAGACTTCTATCAGACAAGCATCATATGCTGACATTGTAAAGACAGGACATCTCAGTGATGACCAGTGTGTGGCAGGGCCTTCTAATGGCGACTTTGTGAACCTCAGAGATCAGACTTCTGAACAATATGTCTGTGCATCTCGCAGCCAGGCTTCTGTTAAATACGGCAAATCGAGAAATCAGCAGTGTACTTGTAACTCACTAACTTTTCTTGCATTCTTACATGAGAATGAAAACCTCAACAGAGCAGACCTTGACCTAGTTTTGGATAAAGGTAACTTAATGTATAATGAGGCCAGGAAAAAGTTCCCTAAGCACATCCATTTGACAACAGATGAGCTTCCTGATATCGTTCCTGCTCGAACGTATATTCAGTACGCGGACCTGACACAACTTTCAAGATATGGCACATTTGGAGATCCTTTACCTGGAGCTGTTGATAGCTTTTTGGACCTTGAAGCTGGACTGAGCTGTTTGTTATCAGATGTACAGTATGCATTGTTGTTGATGAGAGGATTGTGTATTGCAGTATTCAGAACCATGTCTGGCAGATACGGTTTCTTTGATCCACACCCGAGAACAGTTAAAGGTTTGCCCCTACCTCTTGGCTCACGCGCTCCCGGTACTGCAGTCATGCTGACATTCACGCATCTCAGTGATATGATTGACAGACTCATAAAGTATCACAAGATGTTGGAAACACAGTCCTCCTGTAACTACGAGTTGAAGCCTGTGGCATTTGTGAACTCAGCGAACCTGAACGATCCTATCCTGGACAAAGCAAGTCGACCTACAACTCACACTGCTGCTGTATCAACTGTTGTGTTGGATGATGATGCTCAAAACAAGTCAAGTCTGAGTGCTCAGAAAATGAACAACAATGATGTCTCTAATAGCATTGCACATGAAGTATCCACTGACCTGGAAACTGAACCAGAACCGTTAAGCCAGTTCAGCTTGATTTCTCCCACATCACATGATGCTCCTAAAAGTACATCTGCTCCAATAATAAATGCTGTGGTCGGTGATAATGTCATGCATGACATATCTCTGAAACTGTCAAAAATTTGTAAACAGGAAAGGCGAAAATATAAGAGGAGACTGATGCACTCTGAAAAAGTGTTGCAAAGAAACGAGAATCAAAAGAGAAAAGGAAAGGTAAAGTATGCTTCTGATGAAACATATAAAGCAAGGAAAAGATCAGACTCATACAGGAACAACTCTGAATTACGGCAAAAGAAAATACTTCGTATAACTACCCGATACAGTGAAAATGTTCAGTTTAGACAGAAGAGAAAAGAATACATTACCAACCGATACAGAGAAAATCTTGATTTCAGGAAGTCGCAAAAACGGTACATTACCAACCGATACAGAGAAAATCTTGATTTCAGGAAGTCGCAAAAACGGTACATTACCAACCGATACAGAGAAAATCTTGATTTCAGGAAGTCGCAAAAACGGTACATTACCAACCGATACAGAGAAAATCTTGATTTCAGGAAGTCGCAAAAACAGTACATTACCAACCGATACAGAGAAAATCTTGATTTCAGGAAGTCGCAAAAACAGTACATTACCAACCGATACAGAGATAATCTTGATTTCAGGAAGTCGCAAAAACAGTACATTACCAACCGATACAGAGAAAATCTTGATTTCAGGAAGTCGCAAAAACAGTACATTACCAACCGATACAGAGATAAACTTGATTTCAGGAAGAGGCAGCAATCTTATGTCACTCAACGTTACGAACATGACCAAGCTTTCAGAGCTAGACACAAACAACTAATGAGACAACGAATGAGAGACAGGTATAATAACAATCTCACATTTAGGACGATGCATAACTTGAGGTGTGCGTTGAAAATAAAAAGAAAATACAGACTGATTAATAGACCAATACGTGACAGTCCCATAGAGAGTGACAACCCTTTGATCAAACGTGCCATATCCATTTTCAGATCACAAATAAAGGCAGGTCCCACTTATGTGTGCACTGTGTGTCATAAAGCAGCATTTCCAAACCAAGTACAACTCTGCACAAGATCTAAATATGTCAAAAATCCAGACGTGGTTGCAGCATGCTTGACAGGAAAGTACGTCCATATTTGTGACCATGATTGCAGCAATGAACAACAGTGCAAGGTACCTGATGAGAGAAGTAGAGAATGGATTTGTTCAACCTGTCATACTCATCTTAAAAATGGAGCCATGCCAACCCTCGCTGTAGCTAACAACTTGGAGCTTGCTGACATCCCACCTGAACTGTCTGATCTCAACATATTGGAGAGACATCTGATAGCCAAGTGTATAACATTTGCCAAAATTATTCCTCTTCCCAAAGGCCAGCAGAGAGCAATACGCGGTAATGTTGTATGTGTCCCATCTGAAGTGAAAGAGACAGTCAATTCTTTGCCCAGACTGAGAGGTCAGTCTCAAGTCTTGAGAGTAAAACTAAAGAGACGGTTATGTTACAAAGGTCATCAGCTGTTCCAGACTGTAACCTGGTCTAAACTTGTGCAGGCACTTTATAAACTCAAACATATTCATCCACAGTATGAAGATGTAACTATCAGGGATGACGCTGAGTTGTGTGACCCAACACTTCCTGATGATGATGATGATGACGTAGATGTGAACATGGATGATGATGACTATGATGAAGATGATTTGATGGAAATTGACAGGTGTGACAGTAATGCACTTTGTGAGGCAGGAAATGAAAACAGTGACATCTTGTTTTGTGATGACAATGAACAACTTGATCGGAGAGATGATACAGAACAAGAAGGTGACATGCCAAATGGTGGAATTGCTTTAGAATCGTGCCTTCAGCCACGTGATGTTTCAGAGGACATATTGTGTTATAGTGAAGGAATATACTCTGTTGCCCCTGCAGAAAGAAATAGTCCAGTCAGCTTTTTCAGAACACCTAAACTTGAGGCCATGGCTTTCCCTGTTCAGTTTCCCACTGGTAAAAACACACTGGATGAAAAGAGACGTATTAAATTAACACCTAGTAGTTACTTCAAAACGAGGCTTTTTGGCGTTGATGATCGGTTTGCCAGAGACACAAACTATTTGTTTTTTGCACAGTTTGTGACCGAAATACACTTGGCCACTTCGAGCATGACGATACAGTTACGTAAAGGAAAACCTTTCACCAGAGATGGACGAAAAATAACATCAGGAATGTTGCAAAACAGATACGAGGTTGAAAGACTTGTCAGAAATAAAGATGCAGTCAGATTTATGCAGCCACTCAGAGGTACACCAGCCTATTGGGAGAAAACAACGAGAGATCTTTTTGCTATGATTAGACAACTAGGTACTCCCACATTTTTCTGTACGTTTTCTGCAGCAGAAATGCGTTGGCCCGAAGTAATTGAAGCAATCAAATCTCAGCAAGGTGAAGAAGTTAACTTTGATGAGCTTGACTGGGCAGCAAAGTGTGAGATATTGCGAAGCAATCCTGTGACAACAATGCGCATGTTTGACAAACGCGTTGAAGCCTTGTACAGAGATCTAATCTTGTCTCCAGCAGAACCCCTCGGCAAAGTTGTTGACTACTTTTACCGATTAGAGTTTCAGCACAGAGGAAGCCCGCATATACACTGCTTGCTATGGGTAGAAGGTGCACCAGTGTTTGAAGAAGACAGTGATCAGACTGTATGTGATTTTGTGTCTAAATACATTTCAGCTCAGCTACCTGACCCAGATACACAACCTGAACTGTACAAGAAAGTCACAGAAGTGCAAATACACAGCAAGAACCACTCAAGGACATGTTTCAAAAGTGCTGCCTCTGGGTGCCGTTTTGGATTTCCCAAACCACCGTGTAGAAAGACAATGATAACAAGATCTATGGACGATGATGATTCATCACTGTCACTGGAAGTAGCAAAGACAAAACTTACACCACTAAACCTGCTGCTCACTGAACCTGAAATTGCCTCCCTGAGTTTAGACCAGCTCCTAGCTCGATGTAATTTAACACATGGTGAGTATGAGCAATGCCTGAACGTAATCAACCAATCCAATGCAGTGATAATGAAGCGTGATCCAAGAGACTGCTGGGTAAATGGATACAACCCTTACCTACTCGAAGCCTGGGACGCCAACATTGACGTGCAGTACATACTCAATTATTACAGTTTAATTCACTACATATGCACATACATATGCAAAAGTGAAAACTCTGTAAGCCAGTATCTGAAAACGCTCATTCAGGACTCCAACAGAGACAATGTCAACGAATGTGATGAAATGAGGGAAATTATGCAGGCCTATTCCAAAAAGAGAGAAGTCAGTGCTCAAGAGTGTGTGACCCGTGCATGCGGAATTAAGATGAAAAAGTGCTCACGTGGTGTCGTATTCATACCAACAGATGACAACGCAGTGAAAATGAGTCGCCCCATGTCTTACCTGGAAAGCACAACAGCAGAAAGTGAAAATGTGTGGATGAGTTCTTTGACAGACAAATACAAAGACAGACCCGAAACGCCAGAGTTTGAGAACATGTGCATGGCAGACTTTGCAGCTACTTGCAGAATTGTCTATGGCCAACAGAGCAAAGGTAAAAATGTTTTGCCCCTGCTAAATGACATGGGATTTGTTCAAAAGAGAGAAACCGATAAGCCTGCTATTATCAGATTTCACAGAACATCACAGGAAAAATATCCTGAGCAGTATTATGGCACGTTGCTAAAACTCTACCTTCCTTACAGATCAGACCAAGAACTGAAAAGACAGCATTTACCCACATACGAGTCCTTTTACAACAGTGGCGTGGTTCAACTACCAGGTACAAACCATCCCGAGTATGTCCAACACATTGTCAAGCGAAACCAAAAGAAATATGAGAAAAACAGTGAAGAAATTGAAAATGCAGTAGAAGAGTTTGAACGGAACAGAGGCATGATTGATGAATGGTGTAATCTGGCACCTGAATCTGAACTAGTGAGATTGGAGTGTATTGAAGAACTTGAAGCAAGAGATCCAGATCATGAAAATGTACAAGATGATGTCCCAGATTATGCTCAACAGGCTAATGCTGTAACAGAAGTCAGAGCTATTCGAGAGGTTCCTGCAATTGACCCTACACTGCTACGTCAAATGTATCAGAATCTGAACCAGAAACAGGCGTGTGTATTCTATGCAGTGAGAGACTGGTGCATTAAGCGTGTTTGTGGCGAAAATCCAGAGCAGTTTTTCTTCTACATAAACGGTGGTGCTGGAACAGGCAAGTCTCATCTGATCAAATGCATCTACTCAGAGGCATCTAAGATATTGTGCAAACTACCAAGACGTGCTGAGGACACTGACATATCAAACCCTACTGTATTGTTGACTGCTTTCACTGGAACCGCAGCCTTTAATATCTCTGGTACAACACTCCACTCTCTCCTCAAGCTGCCCAGAAGCCTAAAACCCCCATTTCAAGGACTTGGTAACAAACTGGATGAAGTCCGATCTGAACTTGTAAATGCAGAAATTATTATAATTGATGAAGTGTCCATGGTCTCCAAGCCCCTCTTTGCGTACGTTGATGCCAGACTGAAACAGATCAAAGGCACACAGAGACCCTTTGGAGGAATGTCAGTATTAGCAGTTGGCGATTTCTATCAGTTACCACCTGTGCGTCAGTCAAAGACCCTATGTGTGTATGACCCATGTCAGCTCGACTTGTGGCAGGAACACTTTCAGATGATCACTCTGACTGAGATAATGCGTCAAAAGGATGATGTTGCCTTTGCAGAGATGTTGAACCGTATCCGTGTAAAAGAGAAAAATGATGAGTTGTCTATAGCAGACAGAGCGTTGCTGTGCCAAACTGTTACCGAACCAGCACTTTGTCCAACTGATGTCCTGCACATCTTTGCGACTAATAAACAAGTGAATTCGCACAACTCTGCAACGTTAGCTTTGCTCCATTCACAAGTCACAAAAATTGATGCCGATGACTATCGGAAGGACCCACACAGTGGCAAGATGACACGGCAAGTAAAACCATTTAAAGGAAGCAAAAATGACTTATCAGATACACTAAATGTTGCTGAGGGCGCTCGTGTCATGCTAACTCGAAACATAGATATCTCTCAAGGATTGGTTAATGGATCATTTGCTACTCTAGGCAGGATAGTAACCTCTGAACAGCATGGTTTTGTACACGTCAATATGCTTGGCCTCACAATGGACGATGCAACAGCTGGACTGAATTACCGTAACAGAGCACCGGGAGAACCTGACAATCTTGTGTACATAGACAGAGCTGAAGAGAAACTAAAACAGAAAGGTGTGGTACGCAGACAGTTTCCCATCAAACTTGCCTTCGCTTGTACAATACACAAAGTTCAAGGTATGACGAAGACATCAGCTGTAGTCTCACTCAAACACATATTTGAACCTGGAATGGCTTATGTTGCTATCAGTAGAGTGACCTCTCTCAGTGGACTTCACATGCTAGATATGGACGAAAGCAAAATATATTCCGACCCAGAAATCACAGCGGCCTTGCAGAACATGAGACAAGTAGACTTGAACAACATGATGCCTCTTCTCCACATCAAACAAACATTAAGCGGGCGTGACACTTTGACCATTGTTCACCATAACACTGAAGGATTGCCATCCCATGTTAATGACATGAAGAGCCACCACGAACTGTGTCTTGCAGATGTCTTGTGTCTCACAGAAACTCACCTACAAGGGTCCTTTGTCGCACAGAGTCTCCAGCTAGAGGGCTACAAAATGTTCAAGCGCAACAGAAACGTATCTTACACAAATCGTACAGAACTGTCTACCAGAAGCGGTGGTGGAGTTGCCGTTTATGTAAAGAACCACTTCCGAGTTCATGAAAAACAGTATGTGCATAATGTAACTGACCTTGAGTTCTTGGCCTTGAAGATTGAAACCCCAATGCGTGCACTGATTGCAGTTGTGTACAGACCTCCAGACTACAGCGTGACATCATTCCTGTCAAACCTGCAAAGTCTTTTGGAGTCACTAGAGATCATGGATCATCACCCCATCATTGTCTGCGGCGATTTCAATGAGAATCTCTTAGCTGGTGGAAGTAAGCCAATACTGGAGTTGTTTCAGTCCAGGGGATATGCACAGCTCATCACCGATGCAACCACAGAGAAAAACACACTACTGGACCCGATTTTCATCTCTCAACCACAGCGCTGTCTTCATTCCGGTGTCATGAAAACATATTACAGTTATCACAATCCTGTGTACTGTGTAACGAACTAAAGGAACTAAATCTAAAGTAATGTTAATTGCTAAGCTAAATTATTGAAACATGCAATGATAAACTCAAAACTAGTACAACGCAATGTTTACTGTTTATGATAATACTTAGTTATAATGATTTAAATTGCATATAGAATGGTCAATTATTATCCAGAGTAGGGGTATCCTCTGTGTAGCCTGGCTTCAACACCTTGCCAGGCTGTCTCAGCCTCTTTGAGACTGTTAGGGTGGGAGGGTGGACCAGAGGATACCCTTCTTAAAACAGCATAACTTTAACTGTCTGTGTAAAGGAAATGTACTTGTTGAAATGTGATGTCGTCCTTGTATCTATTCATTTTCTATGTTTATTAATTGTCCTTTCATCATTTCTTTTATTTTCATTGATTCTGTCAATTTGTTGGGTCTACTGCTCTGTAAAGCACTTTGTAAATTCTGTTTTTTTAAAGGTGCTATATAAATAAAGTTATTATGTTATTATTGCTGTGGGCTTAGGAGGTAAAACGGGGTCGTCCACTAATCGGAAGATTGGCGGTTCGATCCCCAGCTCCTCCAGTCTGCATGTCCAAGTGTCCTTGATAATATAAATATCATAATAATTAATAAATAATTAAATAATTTAAATTACAAATAGAATGGTCAATTATTATCCAGAGTAGGGGTATCCTCTGTGTAGCCTGGCTTCAACACCTTGCCAGGCTGTCTCAGCCTCTCTGAGACTGTTAGGGTGGGAGGGTGGACCAGAGGATACCCTTCTTAAAACAGCATAACTTTAACTGTCTGTGTAAAGGAAATCTACTTGTGCAACACAAAATATAGTATACATTTTCTTTGGTAAAGGGTAATAGAGGGTGGCTGCGGGCTTAGGAGGTAAAGCGGGTCGTCCACTAATCGGAGGATTGGCGGTTCGATCCCCAACTCCTCCAGTCTGCATGTCAAAGATAATATAAATATCATAATACTTAATTAATAAATACTTAAAATAATAATTAAATAATTTCAATTACAAATACAATGGTCCACCTGTACAGCCAGTCTCTCTAAGGCTGTTACAATGGGTAAAAGGTAAAGGTACTGAACCCCAAACTGTTATTTCTCTTGTCAGTTATTATAGTGTCTATATTCTAGATGTACATGTTTTAAATGTAACATCCTTTCTGCTGTACTAAAACCCCACTTCTCATTTCTCTCGAGCAGGTTGCCCAGACTTGTCATAGACTCTAACTTGTTTAAGTTTACTTGAGCCTGAAGGGGATAGAGTTCCTCTGTGTCCTCTGTGGTGACACTTGCCAGCCCTGGCGCACCTACTCCCTCCAGCACTGTGAGGACCGGCTCATAACAACAAAGACTGCCACAGGCCGGATGCTGCTGGACCGGATGCTGCTGAGAGAGATATGAGATATGTGTTTTCCCCCTGCAAAAGGCATTGGAGATTTTATTTCATGTTTTGCTTTAGTTAGCAGTGAGTAGAACATTGTCATTTACGTCAACTTCTTTTTCCAGGTCTTCAGCCACTCTGATCCCTCCACTTCACCGTGCACACTCAGGACTGAACCGAGAGCTAAAGGAGTAAAAGAAGCTGAGCATCACGCAGCCTTCCAAAGCTTCTCTGTGTTCAGTGGCACGGGACAGAGGATGATTTTCTGCCTTGCAAAAGTATTGAAGGTATTTAATAATTGTGTTTTATATAACTTTTGGATAAGTTTACACTCTTCAGTTTATTCAAACATCTTTCTGTTTTCTCTTGTCAGGACCAACTCTGTCCTCCATAAGTCCAACTCCAATGTGGAAACATTGACAATCAACAGTCTATAGTTTACTAACTGCTGTTATTATTTGTTTTATTTAGAACTGGTCGCGGCAGATGGCCATCCACCATGACCCGGGATCTGCTCAAGGTTTCTGCCACAGGCAGTTTTTCCTTGCCACCGTCGCCAAGTGCTTGGTCATGCTGGGAATTGCAGTGGAGATTGTGGAAACTGTCATCAGAGAACTTCTATTAAACACTTTGTTACAATCTTATACTGTTTTCTGCTCATTTCACACCTTAATATTCTACCATTTCATTCAATATTCTACAGTATTGTACAGTATTCCAGATCAACCACTGAACCATTTCATACAATATTTAGTGTGGATGTTGAATGTGGATGTGGTGTTTTTTTACACTATTCTACTTTTTTCAGCCAATTTCACATTTTCTTCTACTATTCTACTTTTTTCAGCAAATTTCACATTTTCTCCTAGTATTCTACTTTTTCATACACATTTCTACAGTATTATACAACATTGTACCTTCATACTATTCTACTCTTTTCAGCTCATTTCACATTTTCTTCTACTATTCTACTTTTTTCAGCAGATTTCACACTTTCTCCTACTATTCTACTATTCTACTCTTTTCAGCTCATTTCACATTTCTGAGATATATATTTATGGGTTTTTCAAGCTTTATAGTATAGAGACAGGTGAAGAGTGACAGAAATGTGTGGAGAGAGAGGTAGGGGAACGACATGCAGCAACGGGCGGCGGAGGGCACCCACACCGCACTTTCCGCAGGAAATGCAGTTTTCTAGTTATTATTTTTCTTCCGTACGTTTTTCGCCGCGTAACTACTCCCACAAATTTTGTCCCACAAAAATAAAAATTATACCACTAGATGCGGCTCATTTAGGACATGATGGCTTGTATACAACTTTTTTCTACTATTAATATTTTACAAATTATTCAACTTTTTCTACAATTTTTTTCCCCATTTAAAATGAATTGTACAAACTTCAAATCTTTCTACAAACCTTGTACAAACTTTCTACATTTTAAACCATTTCTACTTCTACTACAGACTTCATTCAAATTTCAAATTGTACACAAGATCCTCTACTATTAAACTTGTATTTAACTTTTTTTAAAATTTTTTACCGTTTTTAAACTATTTAAACTTAAAGTTAAGCAGGTTTTTACTCAAATTCTGCGTTTATAATGGGTGTGTATTGCGTCGGCTAGAGTGTGTGACATCATCGCTAGAGTGAAGAGGGAGAGAAAAATTCGTCCAAAAAAAATTTAGAAACTGCTCCCGAGGCTGCAAATTTCACACTACAGACATCATTTATACATAGAAACGTAGGAAAATTCGTCTTCTCACTCACATTCGTCTGCTGAAGCTGTCAGAGTTATAGTTTTGGCGTGAGACGCAGAGATGCGCCAGCAACACCGACCCACACTGCCATCTACTGCCATGTTAATTTGAGAAGAGAAATTTCCAAAAGGAGCAGGGAGCACCTGTTCTTTCTTAAACTCCCGAGGGCAGAGTTTTTCACATTTAGGTCTGAAACTCGGCACAGAACTGGCCGAGAAGAGGAGGATGCTGTCAGTCTTTACGGCTTTCGGATAGTCCACACCGTTTGGCATGTGTCGCCTCCTGTTCGAGGGGTTCATTTTGAGATTTTCTGTGTCTCTCAGGTGTCAGAGGGAGAGAGCAAGCGCATGTGGTGCACCTGCTGTGCTCTGATTAGGGCCCAGCAGCTGGCCCAGGTTGCTTGGCAACCTCAAGCCTGAGGGAGGAGAGGGGGGAGGGGCTGTTTTCACAGTTTCTTCAGCTAATGTTCAACGTTTTTCAGCAAATTTCACACTTTTCTTCTACTATTCTACTTTTTTCAACAAATTTCACACTTTCTTCTACTATTCTACTGTTTTCAGCAAATTTCACACTTTTCTTCTACTATTCTACTTTTTTCAGCAAATTTCACACTTTCTTCTACTATTCTACTTTTTTCAGCAAATTTCACACTTTCTTCTACTATTCTACTGTTTTCAGCAAATTTCACACTTTCTTATACTATTCTACTTTTTTCAACAAATTTCACATTTTCTTCTACTATTCTACTTTTTTCAACAAATTTCACATT
Source organism: Sciaenops ocellatus (assembly GCA_033000465.1). Lineage (NCBI taxonomy): Eukaryota > Metazoa > Chordata > Actinopteri > Sciaenidae > Sciaenops > Sciaenops ocellatus. The sequence goes on from CP136886.1 coordinate 11,670,285, forward strand.
TTTCCTACTATTCTACTTTTTTCAACAAATTTCACATTTTATTCTACTATTCTACTTTTTTCAACAAATTTCACATTTTATTCTACTATTCTACTTTTTTCAACTAATTTCACATTTTTTTCTACTGTTCTACTTTTTTCAACAAATTTCACATTTTATTCTACTATTCTACTTTTTTCAACAAATTTCACATTTTTTTCTACTATTCTACTTTTTTCAGCTAATTTCACAATTTCTTCTACTATTCTACTTTTTTCAACAAATTTCACATTTTCTTCTACTATTCTACTTTTTTCAACAAATTTCACATTTTCTTCTACTATTCTACTTTTTTCAGCAAATTTCACATTTTCTTCTACTATTCTACTTTTTTCAGCAAATTTCACATTTTCTTCTACTATTCTACTTTTTTCAGCAAATTTCACACTTTCTTATACTATTCTACTGTTTTCAGCAAATTTCACACTTTCTTATACTATTCTACTTTTTTCAACAAATTTCACACTTTCTTCTACTATTCTACTTTTTTCAACTAATTTCACATTTTCTTCTACTATTCTACTTTTTTCAGCAAATTTCACAATTTCTTCTACTATTCTACTTTTTTCAACTAATTTCACATTTTATTCTACTATTCTACTTTTTTCAACAAATTTCACAATTTCTTCTACTATTCTACTTTTTTCAGCAAATTTCACATTTTCTTCTACTATTCTACTTTTTTCAGCAAATTTCACACTTTCTTCTACTATTCTACTTTTTTCAGCAAATTTCACACTTTCTTCTACTATTCTACTTTTTTCAGCAAATTTCACAATTTCTTCTACTATTTTACTTTTTTCAACAAATTTCACAATTTCTTCTACTATTCTACTTTTTTCAGCAAATTTCACACTTTCTTCTACTATTCTACTTTTTTCAGCTAATTTCACATTTTCTTCTACTATTCTACTTTTTTCAGCTAATTTCACATTTTCTTCTACTATTCTACTTTTTTCAACAAATTTCACAATTTCTTCTACTATTCTACTTTTTTCAACAAATTTCAGATTTTTCTTCTACTATTCTACTTTTTTCAACAAATTTCACAATTTCTTCTACTATTCTACTTTTTTCAACAAATTTCAAATTTTTTTCTACTATTCTACTTTTTTCAACAAATTTCACAATTTCTTCTACTATTCTACTTTTTTCAACAAATTTCACACTTTCTTCTACTATTCTACTTTTTTCAGCAAATTTCACATTTTCTTCTACTATTCTATTTTTTCAACAAATTTAACATTTTCTTCTACTATTCTACTTTTTTCAACAAATTTCACATTTTTTTCTACTATTCTACTTTTTTCAACAAATTTCACACTTCCTTCTACTATTCTATTTTTTCAGCAAATTTCACATTTTCTTCTACTATTCTACTTTTTTCAACAAATTTCACACTTTCTTCTACTATTCTACTTTTTTCAGCTAATTTCACACTTTCTTCTACTATTCTACTTTTTCAACAAATTTCACATTTTATTCTACTATTCTACTTTTTTCAACAAATTTCACATTTTATTCTACTATTCTACTTCTTTCAGCAAATTTCACACTTTCTTCTACTATTCTACTTTTTTCAACAAATTTCACATTTTTTTCTACTATTCTACTTTTTTCAACAAATTTCACATTTTATTCTACTATTCTACTTTTTTCAACTAATTTCACATTTTATTCTACTATTCTACTTTTTTCAACTAATTTCACATTTTCTTCTACTATTCTACTTTTTTCAACTAATTTCACATTTTTTCTACTATTCTACTTTTTTCAACAAATTTCACATTTCATTCTACTATTCTACTTTTTTCAACAAATTTCACATTTCATTCTACTATTCTACTTTTTTCAACAAATTTCACATTTTCTTCTACTATTCTACTTTTTTCAACTAATTTCACATTTTATTCTACTATTCTACTTTTTTCAACTAATTTCACATTTTTCCTACTATTCTACTTTTTTCAACAAATTTCACATTTTATTCTACTATTCTACTTTTTTCAACAAATTTCACATTTTATTCTACTATTCTACTTTTTTCAACAAATTTCACATTTTATTCTACTATTCTACTTTTTTCAACTAATTTCACATTTTCTTCTACTATTCTACTTTTTTCAACTAATTTCACATTTTTTCTACTATTCTACTTTTTTCAACAAATTTCACATTTCATTCTACTATTCTACTTTTTTCAACAAATTTCACATTTTATTCTACTATTCTACTTTTTTCAACAAATTTCACATTTTCTTCTACTATTCTACTTTTTTCAACTAATTTCACATTTTATTCTACTATTCTACTTTTTTCAACTAATTTCACATTTTTTCTACTATTCTACTTTTTTCAACAAATTTCACATTTTATTCTACTATTCTACTTTTTTCAGCAAATTTCACACTTTCTTCTACTATTCTACTTTTTTCAACAAATTTCACATTTTATTCTACTATTCTACTTTTTTCAACAAATTTCACATTTTATTCTACTATTCTACTTTTATCAACTAATTTCACATTTTATTCTACTATTCTACTTTTTTCAACTAATTTCACATTTTTTCTACTATTCTACTTTTTTCAGCAAATTTCACACTTTCTTCTACTATTCTACTTTTTTCAACAAATTTCACATTTTATTCTACTATTCTACTTTTTTCAGCAAATTTCACATTTTATTCTACTATTCTACTTTTTCAACTAATTTCACATTTTATTCTACTATTCTACTTTTTTCAACTAATTTCACATTTTATTCTACTATTCTACTTTTTTCAACTAATTTCACATTTTTTTCTACTATTCTACTTTTTTCAACAAATTTCACATTTTATTCTACTATTCTACTTTTTTCAACAAATTTCACATTTTCTTCTACTATTCTACTTTTTTCAACAAATTTCACATTTTCTTCTACTATTCTACTTTTTTCAGCAAATTTCACATTTTCTTCTACTATTCTACTGTTTTCAGCAAATTTCACACTTTCTTCTATTATTCTACTTTTTTCAACAAATTTCACAATTTCTTCTACTATTCTACTTTTTTCAACAAATGTCACATTTTCTTCTACTATTCTACTTTTTTCAACAAATTTCACACTTTCTACTATTCTACTTTTTTCAGAAAATTTCACAATTTCTTCTACTATTCTACTTTTTCCAGCAAATTTCACATTTTCTTCTACTATTCTATTTTTTCAGCAAATTTCACATTTTATTCTACTATTCTACCTTTTTCAACAAATTTCACATTTTATTCTACTATTCTACTTTTTTCAACTAATTTCACATTTTTTTCTACTATTCTACTTTTTTCAACAAATTTCACATTTTTTCTACTATTCTACTGTTTTCAGCAAATTTCACACTTTCTTCTACTATTCTATTTTTTCAGCAAATTTCACAATTTCTTCTACTATTCTACTTTTTTCAGCAAATTTCACATTTTCTTCTACTATTATACTTTTTTCAACAAATTTAACATTTTTTCTACTATTCTACTGTTTTCAGCAAATTTCACACTTTCTTCTACTATTCTACTTTTTTCAGCAAATTTCACACTTCTACTATTCTACTGTTTTCAGCAAATTTCACACTTTCTTCTACTATTCTACTTTTTTCAACAAATTTCACAATTTCTTCTACTATTCTACTTTTTTCAGCAAATTTCACATTTTTGAGATATATATTTTATGGCTTTTTCAAGCTTCATAGTATAGAGACAGCTGAAGAGTGACAGGAATGTGTGGAGAGAGAGACGGGGGAATGACGTGCAGCAAAGGGCCGCAGGTCGGATTCAAACCCTGGGCCGCTGGGGCAAGGTGGGCCGGCGGCAGAGGGCACCCACACCGCACTTTCCGCAGGAAATGCAGTTTTCTAGTTATTTTTCTTCTTCCGTACGTTTTTTGGCACCTAACTAGTCCTACAAATTTTGTCCCACAAAAATAAAAATTATACCACTAGATGCGGCTCATTTAGGACATGATGGCTTGTATACAACTTTTTTCTACTATTAATATTTTACAAATTATTCAACTTTTTCTACATTTTTTTTCCCCATTTAAAATGAATTGTAAAAACTTCAAATCTTTCTACAAACCTTCTACAAACTTTCTACATTTTAAACCACTTCTACTTCTACTACAGACTTCATTCAAATTACAAATTGTACACAAGATCCTCTACTATTAAACTTGTATTTAACTTTTTTTAAAAATTTTTACCGTTTTTAAACTATTTAAACTTAAAGTTAAGCAGGTTTTTACTCAAATTCTGCGTTTATAATGGGTGTGTATTGCGTCGGCTAGAGTGCGTGACATCATCGCTAGAGTGAAGAGGGAGAGAAAAATTCGTCCAAAAAAAATTTAGAAACTGCTCCCGAGGCTGCAAATTTCACACTACAGACATCATTTATACATAGAAACGTAGGAAAATTCGTCTTCTCACTCACATTCGTCTGCTGAAGCTGTCAGAGTTATAGTTTTGGCGTGAGACGCAGAGATGCGCCAGCAACACCGACCCACACTGCCATCTACTGCCATGTTAATTTGAGAAGAGAAATTTCCAAAAGGAGCAGGGAGCACCTGTTCTTTCTTAAACTCCCGAGGGCAGAGTTTTTCACATTTAGGTCTGAAACTCGGCACAGAACTGGCCGAGAAGAGGAGGATGCTGTCAGTCTTTACGGCTTTCGGATAGTCCACACCGTTTGGCATGTGTCGCCACCTGTTCGAGGGGTTCATTTTGAAAATTTCTGTGTCTCTCAGGTGTCAGAGGGAGAGAGCAAGCGCATGTGGTGCACCTGCTGTGCTCTGATTAGGGCCCAGCAGCTGGCCCAGGTTGCTTGGCAACCTCAAGCCTGAGGGAGGAGAGAGGGGAGGGGCTGTTTTCACAGTTTCTTCAGCTAATGTTCAACGTTTTTCAGCCGCTGGGGCAAGGTGGGCCGGCGGCGGAGGGCACCCACACCGCACTTTCCGCAGGAAATGCAGTTTTCTAGTTATTATTATTTTTCTTCCGTACGTTTTTCGCCGCGTAACTACTCCCACAAATTTTGTCCCACAAAAATAAAAATTATATCACTAGATTCAGCTCATTTAGGACATGATGGCTTGTATACAACTTTTTTCTACTATTAATATTTTACAAATTATTCAACTTTTTCTACAAATTTTTTCCCATTTAAAATGCATTGTACAAACTTCAAATCTTTCTACAAACCTTCTACAAACTTTCTACATTTTAAACCACTTCTACTTCTACTACAGACTTCATTCAAATTACAAATTGTACACAAGCTTCTCTACTATTAAACTTGTATTTAACTTTTTTTAAAAATTTTTACCGTTTTTAAACTATTTAAGCTCAAAGTCAAGCAGGTTTTTACTCAAATTCTGCGTTTACAATGGGTGTGTATTGCGTCGGCTAGAGTGCGTGACATCATCGCTAGAGTGAAGAGGGAGAGAAAAATTCGTCCAAAAATAAAACGGAAACTGCGCCCGAGGCCGCAAATTTCACACTACAGACATCATTTATACATAGAAACGTAGGAAAATTCGTCTTCTCACTCACATTCGTCTGCTGAAGCTGTCAGAGTTATAGTTTTGGCGTGAGACGCAGAGATGCGCCAGCAACACCGACCCACACCGCCATCTACTGCCATGTTAATTTGAGAAGAGAAATTTCCAAAAGGAGCAGGGAGCACCTGTTCTTTCTGAAACTCCCGAGGGCAAAGCTTTTCACATTTAGGTCTGAAACTCGGCACAGAACTGGCCGAGAAGAGGAGGATGCTGGCAGTCTTTACGGCTTTCGGATAGTCCACACCGTTTGGCATGTGTCGCCTCCTGTTCGAGGGGTTCATTTTGAGTTTTGAGGTGATTTTCTGTGTCTCTCAGGGGTCAACTGACATTCTAACAGCTGCACCTGTGCTCTGATTAGGGCCCAGCAGCTGGCCCAGGTTGCTTGGCAACCTCAAGCCTGAGGGAGGAGAGGGGGGGGAGGGGCTGTTTTCACAGTTTCTTCAGCTAATGTTCAACGTTTTTCAGCAAATTTCACACTTTCTTCTACTATTCTACTTTTTTCAGCAAATTTCACACTTTCTTCTACTATTCTACTGTTTTCAGCTAATTTCACATTTTCTTCTACTATTCTACTGTTTTCAGCAAATTTCACACTTTCTTCTACTATTCTACTGTTTTCAGCTAATTTCACATTTTCTTCTACTATTCTACGTTTTTCAGCAAATTTCACATTTTTCTTCTACTATTCTACTTTTTTCAACAAATTTCACACTTTCTTCTACTATTCTACTTTTTTCAGCAAATTTCACATTTTTCTTCTACTATTCTACTTTTTTCAACAAATTTCACACTTTCTTCTACTATTCTACTGTTTTCAACAAATTTCACATTTTCTTCTACTATTCTACTTTTTTCAGCAAATTTCACACTTTCTTCTACTGTTCTACTGTTTTCAACAAATTTCACACTTTCTTCTACTATTCTACTTTTTTCAACAAATTTCACACTTTCTTCTACTATTCTACCTTTTTCAACAAATTTCACACTTTCTTCTACTATTCTACCTTTTTCAACAAATTTCACAATTTCTTCTACTATTCTACTGTTTTCAACAAATTTCACACTTTCTTCTACTATTCTACTTTTTTCAACAAATTTCACACTTTCTTCTACTATTCTACCTTTTTCAACAAATTTCACAATTTCTTCTACTATTCTACTGTTTTCAACAAATTTCACACTTTCTTCCACTATTCTACTGTTTTCAGCAAATTTCACACTTTCTTCTACTATTCTACTGTTTTCAACAAATTTCACACTTTCTTCTACTATTCTACTGTTTTCAGCAAATTTCACACTTTCTTCTACTATTCTACTTTTTTCAACAAATTTCACACTTTCTTCTACTATTCTACTGTTTTCAGCAAATTTCACACCTTCTTCTACTATTCTACTTTTTTCAGCTAATTTCACATTTTCTTCTACTATTCTACTGTTTTCAACAAATTTCACACTTTCTTCTACTATTCTACTGTTTTCAACAAATTTCACACTTTCTTCTACTATTCTACCTTTTTCAACAAATTTCACAATTTCTTCTACTATTCTACTGTTTTCAGCAAATTTCACACTTTCTTCTACTATTCTACTGTTTTCAACAAATTTCACACTTTCTTCTACTATTCTACTTTTTTCAGCAAATTTCACACTTTCTTCTACTATTCTACTGTTTTCAACAAATTTCACACTTTCTTCTACTATTCTACTGTTTTCAACAAATTTCACACTTTCTTCTACTATTCTACTTTTTTCAGCAAATTTCACACCTTCTTCTACTATTCTACTTTTTTCAACAAATTTCACACTTTCTTCTACTATTCTACTGTTTTCAGCAAATTTCACACTTTCTTCTACTATTCTACTGTTTTCAGCAAATTTCACACTTTCTTCTACTATTCTACTGTTTTCAGCAAATTTCACACTTTCTTCTACTATTCTACTTTTTTCAACAAATTTCACATTTTTTTCTACTATTCTACTTTTTTCAGCAAATTTCACATTTTTCTTCTACTACTCTACTGTTTTCAGCAAATTTCACACTTTCTTCTACTATTCTACTGTTTTCAGCTAATTTCACACTTTTTTCTACTATTCTACTTTTTTCAGCAAATTTCACACTTTCTTCTACTAATCTACTTTTTTCAGCAAATTTCACACTTTCTTCTACTATTCTACTTTTTTCAACTAATTTCACATTTTTTTCTACTATTCTACTTTTTTCAACAAATTTCACAATTTCTTCTACTATTCTACTGTTTTCAGCAAATTTCACACTTTCTTCTACTATTCTACTTTTTTCAACAAATTTCACAATTTCTTCTACTATTCTACTTTTTTCAACAAATTTCACATTTTTTTCTACTATTCTACTTTTTTCAACAAATTTCACATTTTTTTCTACTATTCTACTTTTTTCAACTAATTTCACATTTTTTTCTACTATTCTACTTTTTTCAACAAATTTCACAATTTCTTCTACTATTCTACTTTTTTCAACAAATTTCACATTTTTTTCTACTATTCTACTTTTTTCAACAAATTTCACATTTTTTTCTACTATTCTACTTTTTTCAACAAATTTCACATTTTTTTCTACTATTCTACTTTTTTCAACAAATTTCACATTTTTTTCTACTATTCTACTTTTTTCAACTAATTTCACATTTTTTTCTACTATTCTACTTTTTTCAACAAATTTCACAATTTCTTCTACTATTCTACTGTTTTCAGCAAATTTCACACTTTCTTCTACTATTCTACTTTTTTCAGCAAATTTCACATTTTCTTCTACTATTCTACTTTTTTCAACAGATTTCACAATTTCTTCTACTATTCTACTTTTTTCAACAAATTTCACATTTTTTTCTACTATTCTACTTTTTTCAGCAAATTTCACATTTTTCTTCTACTACTCTACTGTTTTCAGCTAATTTCACACTTTCTTCTACTACTCTACTGTTTTCAGCAAATTTCACACTTTCTTCTACTATTCTACTGTTTTCAGCTAATTTCACACTTTCTTCTACTATTCTACTGTTTTCAGCTAATTTCACACTTTCTTCTACTATTCTACTTTTTTCAACAAATTTCACACTTTCTTCTACTATTCTACCTTTTTCAACAAATTTCACAATTTCTTCTACTATTCTACTGTTTTCAACAAATTTCACACTTTCTTCTACTATTCTACTGTTTTCAGCAAATTTCACACTTTCTTCTACTATTCTACTTTTTTCAACAAATTTCACACTTTCTTCTACTATTCTAACTTTTTCAACAAATTTCACAATTTCTTCTACTATTCTACTTTTTTCAGCAAATTTCACACTTTCTTCTACTATTCTACTGTTTTCAACAAATTTCACACTTTCTTCTACTATTCTACTGTTTTCAGCAAATTTCACACCTTCTTCTACTATTCTACTTTTTTCAACAAATTTCACACTTTCTTCTACTATTCTACTGTTTTCAGCAAATTTCACACTTTCTTCTACTATTCTACTGTTTTCAGCAAATTTCACACTTTCTTCTACTATTCTACTTTTTTCAGCAAATTTCACATTTCTTCTACTATTCTACTTTTTTCAACAAATTTCACATTTTTTTCTACTATTCTACTTTTTTCAGCAAATTTCACATTTTTCTTCTACAACTCTACTGTTTTCAGCAAATTTCACACTTTCTTCTACTATTCTACTGTTTTCAGCTAATTTCACACTTTTTTCTACTATTCTACTTTTTTCAGCAAATTTCACACTTTCTTCTACTAATCTACTTTTTTCAGCAAATTTCACACTTTCTTCTACTATTCTACTTTTTTCAGCAAATTTCACATTTTTCTTCTACTATTCTACTTTTTTCAGCTAATTTCACACTTTCTTCTACTATTCTACTTTTTTCAGCAAATTTCACACTTTCTTCTACTGTTCTACTGTTTTCAGCAAATTTCACACTTTCTTCTACTATTCTACTGTTTTCAGCAAATTTCACATTTTCTTCTACTATTCTATTTTTTCATACAAATTTCTACAGTATTATACAACATTGTACCACTTCATACTATTCTACTCTTTTCAGCTCATTTCACATTTTTGAGATATATATTTTATGGCTTTTTCAAGCTTCATAGTATAGAGACAGCTGAAGAGTGACAGGAATGTGTGAAGAGAGAGGTAGGGGAACGACACGCAGCAACGGGCCACAGGTCGGATTCAAACCCTGGGCCGCTGGGGCAAGCTGGGCCGGCGGCGGAGGGCACCCACACCGCACTTTCCGCAGGAAATGCAGTTTTCTAGTTATTATTATTTTTCCGCACTTTCTTCGGCACCTAACTACTCATACAAATTTTGTCCCACAAAAATAAAAATTATACCACTAGATTCAGCTCGTTTAGGACATTCCGGCTTGTATACAACTTTTTTCTACTATTAATATTTTACAAATTATTCAACTTTTTCTACAAATTTTTTCCCATTTAAAATGAATTGTACAAACTTCAAATCTTTCTACAAACCTTCTACAAACTTTCTACATTTTAAACCACTTCTACTTCTACTACAGACTTCATTCAAATTACAAATTGTACACAAGATCCTCTACTATTAAACTTGTATTTAACTTTTTTTAAAATCTTTTACCGTTTTTAAACTATTTAAGCTCAAAGTTAAGCAGGTTTTTACTCAAATTCTGCGTTTACAATGGGTGTGTATTGCGTCGGCTAGAGTGCGTGACATCATCGCTAGAGTGAAGAGGGAGAGAAAAATTCGTCCAAAAATAAATTTAGAAACTGCTCCCGAGGCTGCAAATTTCACACTACAGACATCATTTATACATAGAAACGTAGGAAAATTCATCTTCTCACTCACATTCGTCTGCTGAAGCTGTCAGAGTTATAGTTTTGGCGTGAGACGCAGAGATGCGCCAGCAACACCGACCCAAACCGCCATCTACTGCCATGTTAATTTGAGAAGAGAAATTTCCAAAAGGAGCAGGGAGCACCTGTTCTTTCTTAAACTCCCGAGGGCAGAGTTTTTCACATTTAGGTCTGAAACTCGGCACAGAACTGGCCGAGAAGAGGAGGATGCTGGCAGTCTTTACGGCTTTCGGATAGTCCACACCGTTTGGCATGTGTCGCCTCCTGTTCGAGGGGTTCATTTTGAGTTTTGAGGTGATTTTCTGTGTCTCTCAGGGGTCAACTGACATTCTAACAGCTGCACCTGTGCTCTGATTAGGGCCCAGCAGCTGGCCCAGGTTGCTTGGCAACCTCAAGCCTGAGGGAGGAGAGGGGGGGAGGGGCTGTTTTCACAGTTTCTTCAGCTAATGTTCAATGTTTTTCAGCAAATTTCACATTTTTCTTCTACTATTCTACTGTTTTCAACAAATTTCACATTTTCTTCTACTATTCTACTGTTTTCAGCAAATTTCACACTTTCTTCTACTATTCTACTTTTTTCAACTAATTTCACACTTTCTTCTACTATTCTACTGTTTTCAGCAAATTTCACACTTTCTTCTACTATTCTACTGTTTTCAGCAAATTTCACACTTTCTTCTACTATTCTACTTTTTTCAACAAATTTCACACTTTCTTCTACTGTTCTACTGTTTTCAGCAAATTTCACACTTTCTTCTACTGTTCTACTGTTTTCAGCAAATTTCACACTTTCTTCTACTATTCTACTGTTTTCAGCAAATTTCACACTTTCTTCTACTATTCTACTTTTTTCAACAAATTTCACACTTTCTTCTACTATTCTACCTTTTTCAAAAAATTTCACAATTTCTTCTACTATTCTACTGTTTTCAACAAATTTCACACTTTCTTCTACTATTCTACTGTTTTCAACAAATTTCACACTTTCTTCTACTATTCTACTGTTTTCAACAAATTTCACACTTTCTTCTACTATTCTACTGTTTTCAGCAAATTTCACACCTTCTTCTACTATTCTACTTTTTTCAGCTAATTTCACATTTTCTTCTACTATTCTACTGTTTTCAACAAATTTCACATTTTCTTCTACTATTCTACTTTTTTCAACAAATTTCACACTTTCTTCTACTATTCTACTGTTTTCAACAAATTTCACACTTTCTTCTACTATTCTACCTTTTTCAACAAATTTCACAATTTCTTCTACTATTCTACTGTTTTCAGCAAATTTCACACTTTCTTCTACTGTTCTACTGTTTTCAGCAAATTTCACACTTTCTTCTACTATTCTACTGTTTTCAGCAAATTTCACACTTTCTTCTACTATTCTACTTTTTTCAACAAATTTCACACTTTCTTCTACTATTCTACTGTTTTCAACAAATTTCACACTTTCTTCTACTATTCTACTGTTTTCAACAAATTTCACACTTTCTTCTACTATTCTACTGTTTTCAACAAATTTCACACTTTCTTCTACTATTCTACTGTTTTCAGCAAATTTCACACCTTCTTCTACTATTCTACTTTTTTCAGCTAATTTCACATTTTCTTCTACTATTCTACTGTTTTCAACAAATTTCACATTTTCTTCTACTATTCTACTTTTTTCAACAAATTTCACACTTTCTTCTACTATTCTACTGTTTTCAACAAATTTCACACTTTCTTCTACTATTCTACCTTTTTCAACAAATTTCACAATTTCTTCTACTATTCTACTGTTTTCAGCAAATTTCACACTTTCTTCTACTATTCTACTGTTTTCAACAAATTTCACACTTTCTTCTACTATTCTACTGTTTTCAACAAATTTCACACTTTCTTCTACTATTCTACTGTTTTCAGCAAATTTCACACTTTCTTCTACTATTCTACTTTTTTCAACAAATTTCACATTTTTTTCTACTATTCTACTTTTTTCAGCAAATTTCACATTTTCTTCTACTACTCTACTGTTTTCAGCAAATTTCACACTTTCTTCTACTATTCTACTGTTTTCAGCAAATTTCACACTTTTTTCTACTATTCTACTTTTTTCAGCAAATTTCACACTTTCTTCTACTAATCTACTTTTTTCAGCAAATTTCACACTTTCTTCTACTATTCTACTTTTTTCAACTAATTTCACAATTTTTTCTACTATTCTACTTTTTTCAACAAATTTCACAATTTCTTCTACTATTCTACTGTTTTCAGCAAATTTCACACTTTCTTCTACTATTCTACTTTTTTCAACAAATTTCACAATTTCTTCTACTATTCTACTTTTTTCAACAAATTTCACATTTTTTTCTACTATTCTACTTTTTTCAACAAATTTCACATTTTTTTCTACTATTCTACTTTTTTCAACTAATTTCACATTTTCTTCTACTATTCTACTTTTTTCAACAAATTTCACATTTTTTTCTACTATTCTACTTTTTTCAGCAAATTTCACACTTTCTTCTACGATTCTACTTTTTTCAGCAAATTTCACACTTTCTTCTACTGTTCTACTTTTTTCAACAAATTTCACACTTTCTTCTACTGTTCTACTTTTTTCAACAAATTTCACAATTTCTTCTACTATTCTACTTTTTTCAACAAATTTCACAATTTCTTCTACTATTCTACTGTTTTCAGCAAATTTCACACTTTCTTCTACTATTCTACTTTTTTCAACAAATTTCACAATTTCTTCTACTATTCTATTTTTTCAGCAAATTTCACATTTTTTTCTACTATTCTACTTTTTTCAACAAATTTCACATTTTTTTCTACTATTCTACTTTTTTCAACTAATTTCACATTTTTTTCTACTATTCTACTTTTTTCAACAAATTTCACAATTTCTTCTACTATTCTACTGTTTTCAGCAAATTTCACACTTTCTTCTACTATTCTACTTTTTTCAGCAAATTTCACATTTTCTTCTACTATTCTACTTTTTTCAACAGATTTCACAATTTCTTCTACTATTCTACTTTTTTCAACAAATTTCACATTTTCTTCTACTATTCTACTTTTTTCAACAAATTTCACACTTTCTTCTACTATTCTACTTTTTTCAGCAAATTTCACACTTTCTTCTACTATTCTACTGTTTTCAGCAAATTTCACACTTTCTTCTACTATTCTACTTTTTTCAGCAAATTTCACACTTTCTTCTACTATTCTACTTTTTTCAGCAAATTTCACACTTTCTTCTACTATTCTACTTTTTTCAGCAAATTTCACACTTTCTTCTACTATTCTACTTTTTTCAACAAATTTCACATTTTCTTCTACTATTCTACTTTTATCAACAAATGTCACATTTTTTTCTACTATTCTACTTTTTTCAACTAATTTCACATTTTTTTCTACTATTCTACTTTTTTCAACAAATTTCACATTTTCTTCTACTATTCTACTGTTTTCAGCAAATTTCACACTTTCTTCTACTATTCTACTTTTTTCAACTAATTTCACACTTTCTTCTACTATTCTACTGTTTTCAGCAAATTTCACACTTTCTTCTACTATTCTACTGTTTTCAGCAAATTTCACACTTTCTTCTACTATTCTACTTTTTTCAACAAATTTCACACTTTATTCTACTATTCTACCTTTTTCAAAAAATTTCACAATTTCTTCTACTATTCTACTGTTTTCAACAAATTTCACACTTTCTTCCACTATTCTACTGTTTTCAACAAATTTCACACTTTCTTCTACTATTCTACTGTTTTCAGCAAATTTCACACTTTCTTCTACTATTCTACTTTTTTCAACAAATTTCACACTTTCTTCTACTATTCTACTTTTTTCAACAAATTTCACATTTTTTTCTACTATTCTACTTTTTTCAGCAAATTTCACATTTTTCTTCTACTACTCTACTGTTTTCAGCAAATTTCACACTTTCTTCTACTATTCTACTGTTTTCAGCAAATTTCACACTTTTTTCTACTATTCTACTTTTTTCAGCAAATTTCACACTTTCTTCTACTAATCTACTTTTTTCAGCAAATTTCACACTTTCTTCTACTATTCTACTTTTTTCAACTAATTTCACAATTTTTTCTACTATTCTACTTTTTTCAACAAATTTCACAATTTCTTCTACTATTCTACTGTTTTCAGCAAATTTCACACTTTCTTCTACTATTCTACTTTTTTCAACAAATTTCACAATTTCTTCTACTATTCTACTTTTTTCAACAAATTTCACATTTTTTTCTACTATTCTACTTTTTTCAACAAATTTCACATTTTTTTCTACTATTCTACTTTTTTCAACTAATTTCACATTTTTTTCTACTATTCTACTTTTTTCAACAAATTTCACATTTTCTTCTACTATTCTACTTTTTTCAACAAATTTCACACTTTTTTCTACTATTCTACTTTTTTCAGCAAATTTCACACTTTCTTCTACTATTCTACTTTTTTCAGCAAATTTCACACTTTCTTCTACGATTCTACTTTTTTCAACAAATTTCACACTTTCTTCTACTGTTCTACTTTTTTCAACAAATTTCACAATTTCTTCTACTATTCTACTTTTTTCAACAAATTTCACAATTTCTTCTACTATTCTACTGTTTTCAGCAAATTTCACACTTTCTTCTACTATTCTACTTTTTTCAACAAATTTCACAATTTCTTCTACTATTCTATTTTTTCAACAAATTTCACATTTTTTTCTACTATTCTACTTTTTTCAACTAATTTCACATTTTTTTCTACTATTCTACTTTTTTCAACTAATTTCACATTTTTTTCTACTATTCTACTTTTTTCAACAAATTTCACAATTTCTTCTACTATTCTACTGTTTTCAGCAAATTTCACACTTTCTTCTACTATTCTACTTTTTTCAGCAAATTTCACATTTTCTTCTACTATTCTACTTTTTTCAACAGATTTCACAATTTCTTCTACTATTCTACTTTTTTCAACAAATTTCACATTTTCTTCTACTATTCTACTTTTTTCAACAAATTTCACACTTTCTTCTACTATTCTACTTTTTTCAGCAAATTTCACACTTTCTTCTACTATTCTACTGTTTTCAGCAAATTTCACACTTTCTTCTACTATTCTACTTTTTTCAGCAAATTTCACACTTTCTTCTACTATTCTACTTTTTTCAGCAAATTTCACACTTTCTTCTACTATTCTACTTTTTTCAGCAAATTTCATACTTTCTTCTACTATTCTACTTTTTTCAACAAATTTCACATTTTCTTCTACTATTCTACTTTTATCAACAAATGTCACATTTTTTTCTACTATTCTACTTTTTTCAACTAATTTCACATTTTTTTCTACTATTCTACTTTTTTCAACAAATTTCACAATTTCTTCTACTATTCTACTTTTTTCAACAAATTTCACATTTTCTTCTACTATTCTACTGTTTTCAGCAGATTTCACACTTTCTTCTACTGTTCTACTGTTTTCAGCAAATTTCACACTTTCTTCTACGATTCTACTTCTTTCAGCAAATTTCACATTTTCTTCTACTGTTCTATTTTTCATACAAATTTCTACAGGATTATAAAACATTGTACCACTTCATACTATTCTACTCTTTTCAGCTCATTTTACATTTTTGAGATATATATTTTATGGCTTTTTCAAGCTTCATAGTATAGAGACAGCTGAAGAGTGACAGGAATGTGTGGAGAGAGAGACGGGGGAATGACGTGCAGCAAAGGGCCACAGGTCGGATTCAAACCCTGGGCCGCTGGGGCAAGGTGGGCCGGCGGCGGAGGGCACCCACACCGCACTTTCCGCAGGAAATGCAGTTTTCTAGTTATTGGTGTGGGTGCCCAGAGGGCGACCACACTATTGTTCTTCAAATCTTTATTATTATTATTTTTCTTCCGTACGTTTTTCGCCGCGTAACTACTCCCACAAATTTTGTCCCACAAAAATAAAAATTATATCACTAGATTCAGCTCATTTAGGACATGATGGCTTGTATACAACTTTTTTCTACTATTAATATTTTACAAATTATTCAACTTTTTCTACAAATTTTTTCCCATTTAAAATGCATTGTACAAACTTCAAATCTTTCTACAAACCTTCTACAAACTTTCTACATTTTAAACCACTTCTACTTCTACTACAGACTTCATTCAAATTACAAATTGTACACAAGCTTCTCTACTATTAAACTTGTATTTAACTTTTTTTAAAATTTTTTACCGTTTTTAAACTATTTAAGCTCAAAGTCAAGCAGGTTTTTACTCAAATTCTGCGTTTACAATGGGTGTGTATTGCGTCGGCTAGAGTGCGTGACATCATCGCTAGAGTGAAGAGGGAGAGAAAAATTCGTCCAAAAATAAAACGGAAACTGCGCCCGAGGCCGCAAATTTCACACTACAGACATCATTTATACATAGAAACGTAGGAAAATTCGTCTTCTCACTCACATTCGTCTGCTGAAGCTGTCAGAGTTATAGTTTTGGCGTGAGACGCAGAGATGCGCCAGCAACACCGACCCACACCGCCATCTACTGCCATGTTAATTTGAGAAGAGAAATTTCCAAAAGGAGCAGGGAGCACCTGTTCTTTCTGAAACTCCCGAGGGCAAAGCTTTTCACATTTAGGTCTGAAACTCGGCACAGAACTGGCCGAGAAGAGGAGGATGCTGGCAGTCTTTACGGCTTTCGGATAGTCCACACCGTTTGGCATGTGTCGCCTCCTGTTCGAGGGGTTCATTTTGAGTTTTGAGGTGATTTTCTGTGTCTCTCAGGGGTCAACTGACATTCTAACAGCTGCACCTGTGCTCTGATTAGGGCCCAGCAGCTGGCCCAGGTTGCTTGGCAACCTCAAGCCTGAGGGAGGAGAGGGGGGAGGGGCTGTTTTCACAGTTTCTTCAGCTAATGTTCAACGTTTTTCAGCAAATTTCACATTTTTCTTCTACTATTCTACTGTTTTCAGCAAATTTCACACTTTCTTCCACTATTCTACTGTTTTCAGCAAATTTCACACCTTCTTCTACTATTCTACTTTTTTCAGCTAATTTCACATTTTCTTCTACTATTCTACTGTTTTCAACAAATTTCACATTTTCTTCTACTATTCTACTTTTTTCAACAAATTTCACACTTTCTTCTACTATTCTACTGTTTTCAACAAATTTCACATTTTCTTCTACTATTCTACTGTTTTCAACAAATTTCACACTTTCTTCTACTATTCTACCTTTTTCAACAAATTTCACAATTTCTTCTACTATTCTACTGTTTTCAGCAAATTTCACACTTTCTTCTACTATTCTACTGTTTTCAACAAATTTCACACTTTCTTCTACTATTCTACCTTTTTCAACAAATTTCACAATTTCTTCTACTATTCTACTGTTTTCAGCAAATTTCACACTTTCTTCTACTATTCTACTGTTTTCAACAAATTTCACACTTTCTTCTACTATTCTACTGTTTTCAGCAAATTTCACACTTTCTTCTACTATTCTACTTTTTTCAACAAATTTCACATTTTTTTCTACTATTCTACTTTTTTCAGCAAATTTCACATTTTTCTTCTACTACTCTACTGTTTTCAGCAAATTTCACACTTTCTTCTACTATTCTACTGTTTTCAGCTAATTTCACACTTTTTTCTACTATTCTACTTTTTTCAGCAAATTTCACACTTTCTTCTACTAATCTACTTTTTTCAGCAAATTTCACACTTTCTTCTACTATTCTACTTTTTTCAACTAATTTCACATTTTTTTCTACTATTCTACTTTTTTCAACAAATTTCACAATTTCTTCTACTATTCTACTGTTTTCAGCAAATTTCACACTTTCTTCTACTATTCTACTTTTTTCAACAAATTTCACAATTTCTTCTACTATTCTACTTTTTTCAACAAATTTCACATTTTTTTCTACTATTCTACTTTTTTCAACAAATTTCACATTTTTTTCTACTATTCTACTTTTTTCAACTAATTTCACATTTTTTTCTACTATTCTACTTTTTTCAACAAATTTCACATTTTCTTCTACTATTCTACTTTTTTCAACAAATTTCACATTTTTTTCTACTATTCTACTTTTTTCAACTAATTTCACATTTTTTTCTACTATTCTACTTTTTTCAACAAATTTCACACTTTCTTCTACTATTCTACCTTTTTCAACAAATTTCACAATTTCTTCTACTATTCTACTGTTTTCAACAAATTTCACACTTTCTTCCACTATTCTACTTTTTTCAACAAATTTCACACTTTCTTCTACTATTCTACTGTTTTCAGCAAATTTCACACCTTCTTCTACTATTCTACTTTTTTCAGCTAATTTCACATTTTCTTCTACTATTCTACTGTTTTCAACAAATTTCACACTTTCTTCTACTATTCTACTGTTTTCAACAAATTTCACACTTTCTTCTACTATTCTACTTTTTTCAGCAAATTTCACACCTTCTTCTACTATTCTACTTTTTTCAACAAATTTCACACTTTCTTCTACTATTCTACTGTTTTCAGCAAATTTCACACTTTCTTCTACTATTCTACTGTTTTCAGCAAATTTCACACTTTCTTCTACTATTCTACTGTTTTCAGCAAATTTCACACTTTCTTCTACTATTCTACTTTTTTCAACAAATTTCACATTTTTTTCTACTATTCTACTTTTTTCAGCAAATTTCACATTTTTCTTCTACTACTCTACTGTTTTCAGCAAATTTCACACTTTCTTCTACTATTCTACTGTTTTCAGCTAATTTCACACTTTTTTCTACTATTCTACTTTTTTCAGCAAATTTCACACTTTCTTCTACTAATCTACTTTTTTCAGCAAATTTCACACTTTCTTCTACTATTCTACTTTTTTCAACTAATTTCACATTTTTTTCTACTATTCTACTTTTTTCAACAAATTTCACAATTTCTTCTACTATTCTACTGTTTTCAGCAAATTTCACACTTTCTTCTACTATTCTACTTTTTTCAACAAATTTCACAATTTCTTCTACTATTCTACTTTTTTCAACAAATTTCACATTTTCTTCTACTATTCTACTTTTTTCAACAAATTTCACATTTTTTTCTACTATTCTACTTTTTTCAACTAATTTCACATTTTTTTCTACTATTCTACTTTTTTCAACAAATTTCACACTTTCTTCTACTATTCTACCTTTTTCAACAAATTTCACAATTTCTTCTACTATTCTACTGTTTTCAACAAATTTCACACTTTCTTCCACTATTCTACTTTTTTCAACAAATTTCACACTTTCTTCTACTATTCTACTGTTTTCAGCAAATTTCACACCTTCTTCTACTATTCTACTTTTTTCAGCTAATTTCACATTTTCTTCTACTATTCTACTGTTTTCAACAAATTTCACACTTTCTTCTACTATTCTACTGTTTTCAACAAATTTCACACTTTCTTCTACTATTCTACTTTTTTCAGCAAATTTCACACCTTCTTCTACTATTCTACTTTTTTCAACAAATTTCACACTTTCTTCTACTATTCTACTGTTTTCAGCAAATTTCACACTTTCTTCTACTATTCTACTGTTTTCAGCAAATTTCACACTTTCTTCTACTATTCTACTGTTTTCAGCAAATTTCACACTTTCTTCTACTATTCTACTTTTTTCAACAAATTTCACATTTTTTTTCTACTATTCTACTTTTTTCAGCAAATTTCACATTTTTCTTCTACTACTCTACTGTTTTCAGCAAATTTCACACTTTCTTCTACTATTCTACTGTTTTCAGCTAATTTCACACTTTTTTCTACTATTCTACTTTTTTCAGCAAATTTCACACTTTCTTCTACTAATCTACTTTTTTCAGCAAATTTCACACTTTCTTCTACTATTCTACTTTTTTCAACTAATTTCACATTTTTTTCTACTATTCTACTTTTTTCAACAAATTTCACAATTTCTTCTACTATTCTACTGTTTTCAGCAAATTTCACACTTTCTTCTACTATTCTACTTTTTTCAACAAATTTCACAATTTCTTCTACTATTCTACTTTTTTCAACAAATTTCACATTTTTTTCTACTATTCTACTTTTTTCAACAAATTTCACATTTTTTTCTACTATTCTACTTTTTTCAACTAATTTCACATTTTTTTCTACTATTCTACTTTTTTCAACAAATTTCACATTTTCTTCTACTATTCTACTTTTTTCAACAAATTTCACATTTTTTTCTACTATTCTACTTTTTTCAACTAATTTCACATTTTTTTCTACTATTCTACTTTTTTCAACAAATTTCACACTTTCTTCTACTATTCTACCTTTTTCAACAAATTTCACAATTTCTTCTACTATTCTACTGTTTTCAACAAATTTCACACTTTCTTCCACTATTCTACTGTTTTCAGCAAATTTCACACCTTCTTCTACTATTCTACTTTTTTCAGCTAATTTCACATTTTCTTCTACTATTCTACTGTTTTCAACAAATTTCACATTTTCTTCTACTATTCTACTTTTTTCAACAAATTTCACACTTTCTTCTACTATTCTACTGTTTTCAACAAATTTCACACTTTCTTCTACTATTCTACCTTTTTCAACAAATTTCACAATTTCTTCTACTATTCTACTGTTTTCAGCAAATTTCACACTTTCTTCTACTATTCTACTGTTTTCAACAAATTTCACACTTTCTTCTACTATTCTACTGTTTTCAGCAAATTTCACACTTTCTTCTACTATTCTACTGTTTTCAGCAAATTTCACACTTTCTTCTACTATTCTACTTTTTTCAACTAATTTCACATTTTTTTCTACTATTCTACTTTTTTCAACAAATTTCACAATTTCTTCTACTATTCTACTGTTTTCAGCAAATTTCACACTTTCTTCTACTATTCTACTTTTTTCAACAAATTTCACAATTTCTTCTACTATTCTACTTTTTTCAACAAATTTCACATTTTTTTCTACTATTCTACTTTTTTCAACAAATTTCACATTTTTTTCTACTATTCTACTTTTTTCAACTAATTTCACATTTTCTTCTACTATTCTACTTTTTTCAACAAATTTCACATTTTTTTCTACTATTCTACTTTTTTCAACAAATTTCACATTTTTTTCTACTATTCTACTTTTTTCAACAAATTTCACAATTTCTTCTACTATTCTACTGTTTTCAGCAAATTTCACACTTTCTTCTACTATTCTACTTTTTTCAGCAAATTTCACATTTTCTTCTACTATTCTACTTTTTTCAACAGATTTCACAATTTCTTCTACTATTCTACTTTTTTCAACAAATTTCACATTTTCTTCTACTATTCTACTTTTTTCAACAAATTTCACACTTTCTTCTACTATTCTACTTTTTTCAGCAAATTTCACACTTTCTTCTATTATTCTACTGTTTTCAGCAAATTTCACACTTTCTTCTACTATTCTACTTTTTTCAGCAAATTTCACACTTTCTTCTACTATTCTACTTTTTTCAGCAAATTTCACACTTTCTTCTACTGTTCTACTTTTTTCAGCAAATTTCACACTTTCTATTACTGTTCTACTTTTTTCAGCAAATTTCACACTTTCTTCTACGATTCTACTTTTTTCAACAAATTTCACACTTTCTTCTACTGTTCTACTTTTTTCAACAAATTTCACAATTTCTTCTACTATTCTACTGTTTTCAGCAAATTTCACACTTTCTTCTACTATTCTACTTTTTTCAGCAAATTTCACATTTTCTTCTACTATTCTACTTTTTTCAACAAATTTCACATTTTTTTCTACTATTCTACCTTTTTCAACAGATTTCACAATTTCTTCTACTATTCTACTTTTTTCAACAAATTTCACATTTTCTTCTACTATTCTACTTTTTTCAACAAATTTCACACTTTCTTCTACTATTCTACTTTTTTCAGCAAATTTCACACTTTCTTCTACTATTCTACTGTTTTCAGCAAATTTCACACTTTCTTCTACTATTCTACTTTTTTCAGCAAATTTCACACTTTCTTCTACTATTCTACTTTTTTCAGCAAATTTCACACGTTCTTCTACTATTCTACTTTTTTCAGCAAATTTCACACTTTCTTCTACTATTCTACTTTTTTCAGCAAATTTCACACTTTCTTCTACGATTCTACTTTTTTCAACAAATTTCACACTTTCTTCTACTGTTCTACTTTTTTCAACAAATTTCACAATTTCTTCTACTATTCTACTTTTTTCAACAAATTTCACATTTTCTTCTACTATTCTACTTTTATCAACAAATGTCACATTTTTTTCTACTATTCTACTTTTTTCAACTAATTTCACATTTTTTTCTACTATTCTACTTTTTTCAACAAATTTCACAATTTCTTCTACTATTCTACTTTTTTCAACAAATTTCACATTTTCTTCTGCTATTCTACTGTTTTCAGCAGATTTCACACTTTCTTCTACTGTTCTACTGTTTTCAGCAAATTTCACACTTTCTTCTACTATTCTACTTCTTTCAGCAAATTTCACATTTTCTTCTACTGTTCTATTTTTCATACAAATTTCTACAGGATTATACAACATTGTACCACTTCATACTATTCTACTCTTTTCAGCTCATTTTACATTTTTGAGATATATATTTTATGGCTTTTTCAAGCTTCATAGTATAGAAACAGCTGAAGAGTGACAGGAATGTGTGGAGAGAGAGACGGGGGAATGACGTGCAGCAAAGGGCCACAGGTCGGATTCAAACCCTGGGCCGCTGGGGCAAGGTGGGCCGGCGGCGGAGGGCACCCACACCGCACTTTCCGCAGGAAATGCAGTTTTCTAGTTGGTGTGGGTGCCCAGAGGGCGACCACACTATTGTTCTTCAAATCTTTATTATTATTGGTGTGGGTGCCCAGAGGGCGACCACACTATTGTTCTTCAAATCTTTATTATTATTTTTCTTCCGTACGTTTTTCGCCGCGTAACTACTCCCACAAATTTTGTCCCACAAAAATAAAAATTATACCACTAGATGCGGCTCATTTAGGACATGATGGCTTGTATACAACTTTTTTCTACTATTAATATTTTACAAATTATTCAACTTTTTCTACAATTTTTTTCCCCATTTAAAATGAATTGTACAAACTTCAAATCTTTCTACAAACCTTCTACAAACTTTCTACATTTTAAACCACTTCTACTTCTACTACAGACTTCATTCAAATTACAAATTGTACACAAGATCCTCTACTATTAAACTTGTATTTAACTTTTTTAAAAATTTTTTACCGTTTTTAAACTATTTAAACTTAAAGTTAAGCAGGTTTTTACTCAAATTCTGCGTTTATAATGGGTGTGTATTGCGTCGGCTAGAGTGCGTGACATCATCGCTAGAGTGAAGAGGGAGAGAAAAATTCGTCCAAAAAAAAATTTAGAAACTGCTCCCGAGGCTGCAAATTTCACTCTACAGAAATAATTTATACATAGAAACGTAGGAAAATTCGTCTTCTCACTCACATTCGTCTGCTGAAGCTGTCAGAGTTATAGTTTTGGCGTGAGACGCAGAGATGCGCCAGCAACACCGACCCACGCTGCCATCTACTGCCATGTTAATTTGAGAAGAGAAATTTCCAAAAGGAGCAGGGAGCACCTGCTCTTTCTTAAACTCCCGAGGGCAGAGTTTTTCACATTTAGGTCTGAAACTCGGCACAGAACTGGCCGAGAAGAGGAGGATGCTGGCAGTCTTTACGGCTTTCGGATAGTCCACACCGTTTGGCATGTGTCGCCACCTGTTCGAGGGGTTCATTTTGAGTTTTGAGGTGATTTTCTGTGTCTCTCAGGGGTCAACTGACATTCTAACAGCTGCACCTGTGCTCTGATTAGGGCACGGCAGCTGGCCCTGGTCGCTTGGCAACCTCAAGCCTGAGGGAGGAGAGGGGGGAGGGGCTGTTTTCACAGTTTCTTCAGCTAATGTTCAACGTTTTTCAGCAAATTTCACACTTTTCTTCTACTATTCTACTTTTTTCAGCAAATTTCACATTTTTCTTCCACTATTCTACTGTTTTCAGCAAATTTCACATTTCTTCTACTATTCTACTTTTTTCAACAAATTTCACATTTTCTTCTACTATTCTACTGTTTTCAGCAAATTTCACACTTTCTTCTACTATTCTACTGTTTTCAGCAAATTTCACACTTTCTTCTACTATTCTACTGTTTTCAGCAAATTTCACACTTTCTTCTACTATTCTACTTTTTTCAACAAATTTCACACTTTCTTCTACTATTCTACTGTTTTCAGCAAATTTCACATTTTCTTCTACTATTCTACTGTTTTCAGCAAATTTCACATTTCTTCTACTATTCTACTTTGTTCAACAAATTTCACATTTTTTTCTACTATTCTACTTTTTTCAACTAATTTCACATTTTTCTTCTACTATTCTACTGTTTTCAGCTAATTTCACACTTTTTTCTACTATTCTACTTTTTTCAGCAAATTTCACACTTTCTTCTACTAATCTACTTTTTTCAGCAAATTTCACACTTTCTTCTACTAATCTACTTTTTTCAGCAAATTTCACACTTTCTTCTACTATTCTACTTTTTTCAGCTAATTTCACACTTTCTTCTACTATTCTACTTTTTTCAGCAAATTTCACACTTTCTTCTACTATTCTACTTTTTTCAGCTAATTTCACATTTCTTCTACTATTCTACTTTGTTCAACAAATTTCACATTTTTTTCTACTATTCTACTTTTTTCAACTAATTTCACATTTTTCTTCCACTATTCTACTTTTTTCAGCAAATTTTCACATTTCTTCTACTATTCTACTTTTTTCAGCAAATTTCACACTTTCTTCTACTATTCTACTGTTTTCAGCAAATTTCACACTTTCTTCTACTATTCTACTGTTTTCAGCAAATTTCACATTTCTTCTACTATTCTTCTTTGTTCAACAATTTCACATTTTTTTCTACTATTCTACTTTTTTCAACTAATTTCACATTTTTCTTCCACTATTCTACTGTTTTCAGCAAATTTCACATTTCTTCTACTATTCTACTTTTTTCAACAAATTTCACACTTTCTTCTACTATTCTACTGTTTTCAGCAAATTTCACACTTTCTTCTACTATTCTACTGTTTTCAGCAAATTTCACATTTCTTCTACTATTCTACTTTGTTCAACAAATTTCACATTTTTTCTACTATTCTACTTTTTCAACTAATTTCACATTTTTCTTCCACTATTCTACTGTTTTCAGCAAATTTCACATTTCTTCTACTATTCTACTTTTTTCAACAAATTTCACACTTTCTTCTACTATTCTACTGTTTTCAGCAAATTTCACACTTTCTTCTACTATTCTACTGTTTTCAGCAAATTTCACACTTTCTTCTACTATTCTACTTTTTTCAACAAATTTCACACTTTCTTCTACTATTCTACTGTTTTCAGCAAATTTCACATTTTCTTCTACTATTCTACTTTTTTCAGCAAATTTCACATTTCTTCTACTATTCTACTTTGTTCAACAAATTTCACATTTTTTTCTACTATTCTACTTTTTTCAACTAATTTCACATTTTCTTCTACTATTCTACTGTTTTCAGCTAATTTCACACTTTTTTCTACTATTCTACTTTTTTCAGCAAATTTCACACTTTCTTCTACTAATCTACTTTTTTCAGCAAATTTCACACTTTCTTCTACTATTCTACTTTTTTCAGCAAATTTCACACTTTCTTCTACTATTCTACTTTTTTCAGCTAATTTCACACTTTCTTCTACTATTCTACTTTTTTCAGCAAATTTCACACTTTCTTCTACTATTCTACTTTTTTCAGCTAATTTCACATTTCTTCTACTATTCTACTTTGTTCAACAAATTTCACATTTTTTTCTACTATTCTACTTTTTTCAACTAATTTCACATTTTTCTTCCACTATTCTACTTTTTTCAGCAAATTTCACATTTCTTCTACTATTCTACTTTTTTCAGCAAATTTCACACTTTCTTCTACTATTCTACTGTTTTCAGCAAATTTCACACTTTCTTCTACTATTCTACTGTTTTCAGCTAATTTCACACTTTCTTCTACTATTCTACTTTTTTCAGCAAATTTCACATTTTTCTTCTACTATTCTACTTTTTTCAGCTAATTTCACATTTTCTTCTACTATTCTACTTTTTTCAGCTAATTTCACACTTTCTTCTACTATTCTACTTTTTTCAGCTAATTTCACATTTTCTTCTACTATTCTACTTTTTTCAACAAATTTCACATTTTCTTCTACTATTCTACTGTTTTCAGCTAATTTCACACTTTCTTCTACTATTCTACTGTTTTCAGCAAATTTCACACTTTTCTTCTACTATTCTACTTTTTTCAGCAAATTTCACACTTTCTTCTACTATTCTACTGTTTTCAGCAAATTTCACACTTTCTTCTACTATTCTACTTTTTTCAACAAATTTCACACTTTTCTTCTACTATTCTACTTTTTTCAGCAAATTTCACACTTTCTTCTACTATTCTACTTTTTTCAGCTAATTTCACATTTTCTTCTACTATTCTACTTTTTTCAACAAATTTCACATTTTCTTCTACTATTCTACTTTTTTCAACAAATTTCACACTTTCTTCTACTATTCTACTTTTTTCAACAAATTTCACACTTTCTTCTACTATTCTACGTTTTTCAGCAAATTTCACACTTTCTTCTACTATTCTACTTTTTTCAACAAATTTCACACTTTCTTCTACTATTCTACTGTTTTCAGCAAATTTCACACTTTCTTCTACTATTCTACGTTTTTCAGCAAATTTCACATTTTCTTCTACTATTCTACTTTTTTCAACAAATTTCACACTTTGTTCTACTATTCAACTGTTTTCAGCTAATTTCACACTTTCTTCTACTATTCTACTGTTTTCAGCAAATTTCACACTTTCTTCTACTATTCTACTGTTTTCAGCAAATTTCACATTTCTTCTACTATTCTACTTTTTTCAGCAAATTTCACACTTTCTTCTACTATTCTACTGTTTTCAGCAAATTTCACACTTTCTTCTACTATTCTACTTTGTTCAACAAATTTCACATTTGTTTCTACTATTCTACTTTTTTCAACTAATTTCACATTTTTCTTCCACTATTCTACTGTTTTCAGCAAATTTCACATTTCTTCTACTATTCTACTTTTTTCAGCAAATTTCACACTTTCTTCTACTATTCTACTTTTTTCAGCAAATTTCACACTTTCTTCTACTATTCTACTGTTTTCAGCAAATTTCACATTTTCTTCTACTATTCTACTTTTTTCAACAAATTTCACATTTTTCTTCTACTATGCTACTGTTTTCAACAAATTTCACATTTTCTTCTACTATTCTACTGTTTTCATCAAATTTCACACTTTCTTCTACTATTCTACTGTTTTCAGCAAATTTCACACTTTCTTCTACTATTCTACTTTTTTCAGCAAATTTCACATTTTTCTTCTACTATTCTACTTTTTTCAGCTAATTTCACACTTTCTTCTACTATTCTACTTTTTTCAGCAAATTTCACACTTTCTTCTACTATTGTACTTTTTTCAGCTAATTTGACATTTCTTCTACTATTCTACTTTGTTCAACAAATTTCACATTTTTTTCTACTATTCTACTTTTTTCAACTAATTTCACATTTTTCTTCCACTATTCTACTTTTTTCAGCAAATTTCACACTTTCTTCTACTATTCTACTGTTTTCAGCAAATTTCACACTTTCTTCTACTATTCTACTGTTTTCAGCAAATTTCACACTTTCTTCTACTATTCTACTGTTTTCAGCTAATTTCACACTTTCTTCTACTATTCTACTTTTTTCAGCAAATTTCACATTTTTCTTCTACTATTCTACTTTTTTCAGCTAATTTCACATTTTCTTCTACTATTCTACTTTTTTCAGCTAACTTCACACTTTCTTCTACTATTCTACTTTTTTCAGCAAATTTCACATTTTCTTCTACTATTCTACTTTTTTCAACTAATTTCACACTTTTCTTCTACTATTCTACTGTTTTCAGCAAATTTCACACTTTCTTCTACTATTCTGTTTTCAGCTAATTTCACACTTTTTTCTACTATTCTACTTTTTTCAGCAAATTTCACACTTTCTTCTACTAATCTACTTTTTTCAGCAAATTTCACACTTTCTTCTACTATTCTACTTTTTTCAGCAAATTTCACATTTCTTCTACTATTCTACTTTTTTCAACAAATTTCACATTTTTTTCTACTATTCTACTTTTTTCAACTAATTTCACATTTTTCTTCCACTATTTTACTGTTTTCAGCAAATTTCACATTTCTTCTACTATTCTACTTTTTTCAGCAAATTTCACACTTTCTTCTACTATTCTACTGTTTTCAGCTAATTTCACACTTTTTTCTACTATTCTACTTTTTTCAGCAAATTTCACATTTTTCTTCTACTATTCTACTTTTTTCAGCTAATTTCACATTTTCTTCTACTATTCTACTGTTTTCAGCTAATTTCACACTTTCTTCTACTATTCTACTTTTTTCAACAAATTTCACACTTTCTTCTACTATTCTACTTTTTTCAACAAATTTCACACTTTCTTCTACTATTCTACTGTTTTCAGCAAATTTCACACTTTCTTCTACTATTCTACTGTTTTCAACAAATTTCACACTTTCTTCTACTATTCTACTGTTTTCAGCAAATTTCACACCTTCTTCTACTATTCTACTTTTTTCAGCAAATTTCACATTTCTTCTACTATTCTACTTTGTTCAACAAATTTCACATTTTTTTCTACTATTCTACTTTTTTCAACTAATTTCACATTTTTCTTCTACTATTCTACTGTTTTCAGCTAATTTCACACTTTTTTCTACTATTCTACTTTTTTCAGCAAATTTCACACTTTCTTCTACTAATCTACTTTTTTCAGCAAATTTCACACTTTCTTCTACTAATCTACTTTTTTCAGCAAATTTCACACTTTCTTCTACTATTCTACTTTTTTCAGCTAATTTCACACTTTCTTCTACTATTCTACTTTTTTCAGCAAATTTCACACTTTCTTCTACTATTCTACTTTTTTCAGCTAATTTCACATTTCTTCTACTATTCTACTTTGTTCAACAAATTTCACATTTTTTTCTACTATTCTACTTTTTTCAACTAATTTCACATTTTTCTTCCACTATTCTACTTTTTTCAGCAAATTTCACATTTCTTCTACTATTCTACTTTTTTCAGCAAATTTCACACTTTCTTCTACTATTCTACTGTTTTCAGCAAATTTCACACTTTCTTCTACTATTCTACTGTTTTCAGCAAATTTCACACTTTCTTCTACTATTCTACTGTTTTCAGCTAATTTCACACTTTCTTCTACTATTCTACTTTTTTCAGCAAATTTCACATTTTTCTTCTACTATTCTACTTTTTTCAGCTAATTTCACATTTTCTTCTACTATTCTACTTTTTTCAGCTAATTTCACACTTTCTTCTACTATTCTACTTTTTTCAGCAAATTTCACATTTTCTTCTACTATTCTACTTTTTTCAACAAATTTCACATTTTCTTCTACTATTCTACTGTTTTCAGCTAATTTCACACTTTCTTCTACTATTCTACTGTTTTCAGCTAATTTCACACTTTTTTCTACTATTCTACTTTTTTCAGCAAATTTCACACTTTCTTCTACTATTCTACTTTTTTCAGCAAATTTCACATTTTTCTTCTACTATTCTACTTTTTTCAGCTAATTTCACACTTTCTTCTACTATTCTACTTTTTTCAGCAAATTTCACATTTTCTTCTACTATTCTACTTTTTTCAGCAAATTTCACATTTTCTTCTACTATTCTACTTTTTTCAGCAAATTTCACATTTCTTCTACTATTCTACTTTTTTCAGCAAATTTCAGACTTTCTTCTACTGTTCTACTTTTTTCAGCAAATTTCACATTTTCTTCTACTATTCTACTTTTTTCAGCAAATTTTGTTTTTTTCTAGTATTTTCTTCTAGTATTCTACTTTTTTCAGCAAAATTCACACTTTCTTCTACTATTCTATTACAAATTTCTACAATATTTCACAATTTTCTGCAATTCTACCTTTTTATACAAATTTCTACAGTGTTATACAAAATTGTACCACTTCATACTATTCTAATTTAGGACCTTCCTACAATTATTTTATTAATTTCGACTATTAATATTTTATAAATTATTCAACTTTTTTCTACAGACACACAGACACAGACACACACACACACACACACAGACAAGACAAAAGGCTTTCAAAATAAGAGTCCCTTCAAAATAACATACTTTTTAAAACTCTCTCCTTAACAGACACAAGCATATACAAGTACGCACACACATGCTGATAGCTATTTAATAACAGAGACAGAGACACACAACTTTTTTCAGCTAATTTCACATTTTCTTCTACTATTCTACTTTTTTCAGCTAATTTCACACTTTCTTCTACTATTCTATTACAAATTTCTACAATATTTCACAATTTTCTGCAATGCTACCTTTTCATACAAATTTCTACAGTGTTATACAAAATTGTACCACTTCATACTATTCTAATTTAGGACCTTCCTACAATTGTTTTACTAATTTGTACTATTAATATTTTACAAATTATTCAACTTTTTCTACAATGTTTTCCCCATTTAAATACATTGTACAACCTTCAAATCTTTCTGCAAACCTTCTAAACTTTAAACTACTTCTCCTTCTACTACAGACTTCATTCAAACTACAAATTGTACTCAAGATCCTAAACTATTAAACTTGTATTCAACTTTTTTTAGATTCTTCAATACACGCACACACGCACACACACACACACAGACAGACAGACAGACACACACAGACAGACAGACAGACAGACACACTTTCTACAAACCATCTACACTTTAACCTACTACTGCTAACTAACTACTAACCTACTACACGTTAAAACAATGGTAAAACGTGAAGGTATGAGGTCACATTAAGGTGAACAGCACTGAAACAGAACAGGGATCGACAGACAGACAGAACATGTCAGTCAGTGGTGGTTTCTGGCACATCTTCACCATGCATTCTCACCGACCTGATAAATATTCACCATTTATTCAATGTTGTGTGGGTGTGCCTGTCGCTGTGTAGTCACATGTAATAGCATAAAACAGCATAAAAATAAATAAACATGAACAAAATCAATGAAACATAATTCAACAATAATCATATATTAATGTATAATCAATATAAAATAAAATCTAAATACAACTGAAAGTGACTAATATAATGAAGTGATAATAAAGTTATACATTTAGAAAGTGATGATTAGTGAAGTGATATATTGGTGTCACTTTACTTTACACATTGGCAGGTTATGTATATAAATATGGACATTTAATCTCATTTACAAGCTTTTTACGTCTGGCGCCAGAATGTCCGAGTGCACCTGAACGCATCAATCAATTTTTACTGCGCCACAGCGGAGCAACTGTCAGTGTGTTCGTAAGTCTGATGAGGTGAGTAACCTTGATCTTCTCTGCTAACTGCTAACATTTTCTACAGTACAAATATGCTTTTGGTGTTTTTTAAACTGTATTAAAGTGGTTGTCTAACTCAACATGAATGTAATTCCGAAATATGTATCTGTGTAGACATTGCCGAAACGTTATTGTTGGCTAACAGTGGTCATATTAGTGCTAGCGGCGATGCTAACGCTAGCGGCGATGCTAACGCTAGCGCGACGAGGCTAGCGCAGTCATAGCCATGATAGCCATAGAATATTATAAATGTGTGAAATTAGCTGAAAAAAAAAGAATATTATATTAAAAAAAAACTGTGAGAATAGTCCCCCCCCTCTCCTCCCTCTGGCTTGAGCCGGCTTGAGCCAACCAGGGCCAACTGCAGGGCCCAAATCAGAGCTGAGCAGTTAGCAAACCGTTTTGCTGTTTTGCCGTTAGCATCACCGCTAACCCTAACTTTATCCTAATTTACAGACAAAACAACAACCATTTAAGGATTTATTTCCACTAAACATCAGAACATGTGTTTTTTGCACTAGGCTAAGCTATTATACTACTACTATAGCTGCTATACTAACACCAGAATAAAGCTGGGGTGTGTAATAAAAGGAAATAAAATGCTAGCTGCACACCGGTCAATCTTTGTGTTAGTGAGAACAAGGCAAGTGTTTAATATGATACCTGTAAGCTAAAAACCAAAGGTTTACCCCAAATAATCAACTTTTATTGTAAAAAAAAACTTTATTTATGATTTATGATTATACTATTGAATTTAATCTTGATTTACACTTTACACATATTGATCATATGATGCTGCTAATATTTAATAATAGTGATCCAGCTGTGTAATACAGGCACTGTTTTCTGTCTACAGACAAACGAACATAAATCCAGCCCTGCACTTTGGTTGGTAAGTAGTAATAATAATATTATTACTCACGTATATTTGTAATCCATATATAATATATGTTACACTACCGTCCTTGGGCCTTTTTGTTTTGGTAAAAAAAATATTCACACAGAATTTACATTAGGCAATGCTTTATTTAATGTACTGTGCTGTAAAGACTAACTAGCGGTTATCCTTAGCTAATCCTAAAGTCAATAGGATTCAAATGAACTGTGAACTAGTGTTGGTGTCCAACGGCTAACTAGCTGGTAACGTTAACTAATCTTAAAGTCAATAGTATTCACATGAACTGTGAACTAACATTGGTGTCCAACAGCTAACTTGCAGTTAGCGTTAGCTAATCTTAAAGTTAATAAGATTCAAATGAACTGTGAGCTAGCGTTGGCGTCTAACACTAGCTCACAGTTCATTTGAGTCCTATTAAGGATTCACGGTTAGCGTTAGCTAATCCTAAAGTCAGTAGGATTCAAATGAACTGTGAACTAGCGTTGGTGTCCAACGGCTAACTAGCGGTTAGCGTTAACTAATCCTAAAGTAAATAGGATTCACATGAACTGTGAACTAGTGATGGTGTCCAACAGCTAACTAGCAGTTAGCGTTAGCTAATCCTAAAGTTAATAAGATTCAAATGAACTGTGAGCTAGCGTTGGCGTCTAACACTAGCTCACAGTTCATTTGAGTCCTATTAACGATTCACGGTTAGCGTTAGCTAAGGCTATCTAGCGGTTATCGTTAACTAATCCTAAAGTAAATAGGATTCACATGAACTGTGAACTAGTGTTGGTGTCCAACAGCTAACTAGCAGTTAGCGTTAGCTAATCCTAACATTAATAGGATTAATAGGACATTAATAGGAAATGAACCAACTAGCGCTGGATTCAAATAACCTGTGAGCTTGGTTTTCTGACATGAACTGACCTCATACTCCTGGCCTATTCACTTTCTAACTGCAGACCATAAATGGCTCTAAAGGTGTGTATATTCAGTTAAGTTTCAGTAAATGCATATGCCTTATGATTTTGCTGACACTACACTGATATTTTGTTAATTTAGAGTTTAGAATGTCTTGTTGCTGCCTTACGTCTCACTTCAATTACAGGAATTGCTCAGTATTAACAAGATATAAAATAGTGTGACTTTTTCATTGTGTCTTTGAAACATCACTTATTGCATACAGTGTAACCATAGATAACTACAGTAATGTGCATTATTACAATATCACAATTAACTTTAAGTAATTCGGTGGCACAAATCCAAGATTGATAAGAAATGAGGAAATACAGATCGATTCTCTAAGTAGGATTGCAGTGAGCTGTGCCTTGCTGTGTTTCTGCAATAGAACCTAAAACTTTTTTTGTCTATTGACTCTTTTGGCCTCCTGCTTCCGGTCTCTGATGGTCTGAATCACTGTTGGTGACTCCTTGGTGATTGAGCAGTAAGTTCACACACACATGATTAAATGAAATGACATGGAAATTTCTTGTACACAGTCAATAAAGTGGCAGACATACACTGATGTTGCTTAATCGGACTTCTTATATTGAAACAACTATCTAATATATGCTTTCTGTTTTGTCTTACAGGTGTCCTGCGGTCCAGTGGTCCAGCTTCTCTCTTGTCGCTATCATTTTGAAAAAATTCTCTCTAACTGTCTGTCCCATCTACTCTTTACACTCTGTCTGTCAATATTGAAAATTCTCTCTAACTGTCTGTCCCATCTACTCTTTACACTCTGTCTGTCAATATTGAAAATTCTCTCTAACTGTCTGTCCCATCTACTCTTTACACTCTGTCTGTCAATATTGAAAATTCTCTCTACCTTACTGTCCCATCTACTCTTTACACTCTGTCTGTCAATATTGAAAATTCTCTCTACCTTACTGTCAGATCTACTCTTTACACTCTGTCTGTCATTATTGAAAATTCTCTCTAACTGTCTGTCCCATCTACTCTTTACACTCTGTCTGTCATTATTGAAAATTCTCTCTACCTTACTGTCCCATCTACTCTTTACACTCTGTCTGTCAATATTGAAAATTCTCTCTACCTTACTGTCAGATCTACTCTTTACACTCTGTCTGTCAATATTGGAAATTCTCTCTACCTTACTATCAGATCTACTCTTTACACTCTCTATCTGACAGCCGTCAAGTCTGTCTTGCTATCCGGCTCTATCTATTCTAAAAAGACTGAAAACTCTATCTTTCTATCCCGCTCTGTCTGTTTTTTGAAACACTTGAAAACTACTTGAAAACTACTTGAAAACTACTTGAAAAATACCTGAAAAATACCTGAAATATACAAACCTCAATCTTTTTATGATTCTGAGCATCTTTGCTCATATTCTATCTCTCCTGTCTCTCTCTTGCACAAGGCATTGATCAAATATTCATATATTTGGATACATTCAATTACATACAATTTATCACACTTGACTTTCATTGCAGTCATTACAAAATTGTTTTAGACATTACCTTGAAAAGTTAATTGCAAAGACACATAAGAAAACAGATAATATATAAAATATTTTGTGTCACTTTTACAACAACATTGTACTGTAACTGTAAATTCTCTGACACATAACTTGTTAAGTACATAATTTAACACTGAGTAAAAACTGAGTGAAAACTATACTTAAGAGACTTAAGTATCTCTTAAGAGACACTTAAGAGATAGAATACATAACATCCATATTCATACCTATATATTGTTCCTGAACTTTGTTGCTGTGGAGACCTGTAGGTTGGTACCCAAAGGTTTGTTTTGATTGCAAATATCTACACACTTGAGTGGATAAAACCGTATTTTGTTTACTTAACTTTTGTAAGTATATAATTGTAAAATACCACTAAATACATTAGTTGTTGTTAATTATTTTACGTTTACTGCACTGTCATCTTTTGTTGTCGCTGTTATTGTGTCTACTATCTTGATTTAAGCAAAGCAACAATGCCAAGGAAGGGCAAGAGGTCCCAAGCTACAAAACTGCGTTGGCAGAAGTTTCATGAGTTTTCCTGTGCATCAACAACTGAACAAGCAGAAGCAGAATCAGAAGCAGAATGTGTTGGTCCTCACAACAGTGGAGAAGTAAAGATGTCTGTGACTTATAATGCAAGTGTGAAACAGGTATGTCAACTCAATGCATCACATGTACCACAGGTATCATATGCTGACATTGTAAAGACAGGACTTATCGATGATCAGTGTGTGGCAGGACCTTCTAATGCTGACTGTGTGAACATCAGAGATCAGACTTCTGAACAATATGTCTGTGCATCCCGCAGCCAGGCTTCAGTTAAATACGGCAAATCGAGAAATCAGCAGTGTACTTGTAACTCACTAACTTTTCTCGCATTCCTAAATGAGAATGAAAACCTCAGCAGAGCAGATCTTGACCTAGTTTTGGATAAAGGTAACTTGATGTACAATGAGGCCAGGAAAAAGTTCCCTAATCACATCCATTTGACAACAGATGAGCTTCCTGATATCGTTCCTGCACGAAAGTATATTCAGTATGTGGACATGACGCAACTTTCAAGATATGGCACATTTGGAGATCCTTTACCTGGAGCTGTTGATAGCTTTTTGGACCTTGAGGCAGGACTGAGCTGTTTGTTATCAGATGTACAATATGCATTGTTGTTGATGAGAGGATTGTGTATTGCAGTGTTCAGAACCATGTCTGGCAGATACGGTTTCTTTGACCCACACCCCAGAACAGTGAAAGGTTTGCCCCTACCTCTTGGCTCACGCGCTCCTGGTACTGCAGTTATGTTGACATTCACACATCTCAGTGATATGATTGACAGACTCATAAAGTATCACAAGATGTTGGAAACACAGTCCTCCTGTAACTATGAGTTGAAGCCTGTGGCATTTGTGAACCTGAACCTGAACGATCCTATCCTGGACAAAGCGAGTCGACCTACAACTCACACTGCTGCTGTATCAACTGTTGTGTTGGATGATGATGCTCAAAACGAGTCAAGCCTGAGTGCTCAGAAAATGAACAACAATGATGTCTCCAACAGCATTGCACATGAAGTATCCACTGTTCTGGAAACTGAACCAGAACCGTTAAGCCGACTCAGCTCAATTTCTCCCACATTACATGATGCTCTCAAAAGTAAATCTGCTCCAATAATAAATGCTGTGGTCGGTGATAATGTCTTGCATGACATCTCTTGTAAACTGTCCAAACTTAGTAAACAGCAAAGGCAAAAATATAAGAGGAGACTGTTGCTGTCTGAAAAAGTGTCACAACGAAAGGAGAATCAAAAGAGGAAAGAAAAGGTAAAGTATGCTTCTGATGAAACATATAAAGCTAAGAAAAGATCATATTCAAACAGGAAATACTCTGAAGAACTCAGACAAAGAAAACAAGACTATGTTACCAACCAACATCGAAACAACTCTGAATTACAACAAAACAAACTACTCCATACAAATACCCGTTACAGAGAAAACGTTCAGTTTAGACAGAAGAGAAAACAGTACATTACCAACCGATACAGAGAAAATCTTGATTTCAGGAAGAGGCAAAAACAGTACATTACGAACCAGTACAGAGATAATCTTGATTTCAGGAAGAGGCAGCGATCTTATATCACTCAACGTTATGAACATGACCAGGCATTCAGAGCTAGACACAAACAGCTAATGAGACATCGAATGAGAGACAGGTATGCTAACAATCTCACATTTAGGACAATGCATAACATGAGGTGTGCGTTTAAAATAAAAAGAAAATACAGACTGATTAATAGACCAACACGTGAGAGTCCCATACAGAGTGACAACTCTTTGATCAAACGTGCCATATCCATTTTCAGATCACAAATAAAGGCAGGTCCCACTTATGTGTGCACAGTGTGTCATAAAGCAGCATTTCCAAACCAAGTACAACTCTGCACAAGGTCTAAGTATGTCAAAAATCCAGATGTGGTTGCAGCATGCTTGACAGGAAAGTATGTCCATATTTGTGACACTGATTGCAGCAATGAACAGCAGTGCAAGGTACCTGATGAGAGAAGTCGAGAATGGATTTGTTCAACCTGTCATACTCATCTTAAAAATGGAGCTATGCCAACCCTCGCTGTAGCTAACAAATTGGAGCTTGATGACATCCCACCTGAACTGTCTGATCTCAACATATTGGAGAGACATCTGATAGCCAAGTGTATAACATTTGCCAAAATTATTCCTCTTCCCAAAGGCCAGCAGAGAGCAATACGCGGTAATGTTGTATGTGTCCCATCTGAAGTGAAAGAGACAGTCAATTCTCTGCCCAGACTGAGAGGTCAGTCTCAAGTCTTGAGAGTAAAACTAAAGAGACGGTTATGTTACAAAGGTCATCAGCTGTTCCAGACTGTAACCTGGTCTAAACTTGTGCAGGCACTGCATAAACTCAAACATATTCATCCACAGTATGAAGATG
Source organism: Sciaenops ocellatus (assembly GCA_033000465.1). Taxonomy (NCBI): domain Eukaryota; kingdom Metazoa; phylum Chordata; class Actinopteri; family Sciaenidae; genus Sciaenops; species Sciaenops ocellatus. Next base: position 11,708,702 of record CP136886.1, read on the forward strand.
TAACTATCAGGGATGACGCTGAGTTATGTGACCCAACACTTCCTGATGATGATGATGATGATGATGACGTAGATGTGAACATGGATGATAATGACTATGATGAAGATGATATGATGGAAATTGACAGGTGTGACAGTAATGCACTTTGTGAGGCAGGAAATGAAAACAGTGACGTCTTGTTTTGTGATGACAATGAACAACTTGATCGGAGAGATGATACAGAACAAGAAGGTGACATGCCAAATGGTGGAATTGCTTTAGAATCGTGCCTTCAGCCACGTGATGTTTCAGAGGACATATTGTGTTATAGTGAAGGAATATACTCTGTTGCCCCTGCAGAAAGAAATAGTCCAGTCAGCTTTTTCAGAACACCTAAACTTGAGGCCATGGCTTTCCCTGTTCAGTTTCCCACTGGTAAAAACACACTGGATGAAAAGAGACGTATTAAATTAACACCTAGTAGTTACTTCAAAACGAGGCTTTTTGGCGTTGATGATCGGTTTGCCAGAGACACAAACTATTTGTTTTTTGCACAGTTTGTGACTGAAATACACTTGGCCACTTCGAGCATGACGATACAGTTACGCAAAGGAAAACCTTTCACCAGAGATGGACGAAAAATAACATCAGGAATGTTGCAAAACAGATACGAGGTTGAAAGACTTGTCAGAAATAAAGATGCAGTCAGATTTATGCAGCCACTCAGAGGTACACCAGCCTATTGGGAGAAAACAACGAGAGATCTTTTTGCTATGATTAGACAACTAGGTACTCCCGCATTTTTCTGTACGTTTTCTGCAGCAGAAATGCGTTGGCCTGAAGTAATTGAAGCAATCAAATCTCAGCAAGGTGAAGAAGTTAACTTTGATGAGCTTGACTGGGCAACAAAGTGTGAGATATTGCGAAGCAATCCTGTGACAACAATGCGCATGTTTGACAAACGCGTTGAAGCCTTGTACAGAGATCTAATCATGTCTCCAGCAGAACCCCTCGGCAAAGTTGTTGACTACTTTTACCGATTAGAGTTTCAGCACAGAGGAAGCCCACATATACACTGCTTGCTATGGGTAGAAGGTGCACCAGTGTTTGAAGAAGATAGTGATCAGACTGTATGTGATTTCGTGTCTAAATACATTTCAGCTCAGCTACCTGACCCAGATACACAACCTGAACTGTACAAGAAAGTCACAGAAGTGCAAATACACAGCAAGAACCACTCAAGGACATGTTTCAAAAGTGCTGCCTCTGGGTGCCGTTTTGGATTTCCAAAACCACCGTGTAGAAAGACAATGATAACAAGATCTATGGACGATGATGATTCATCACTGTCACTGGAAGTAGCAAAGACAAAACTTACACCACTAAACCTGCTGCTCACTGAACCTGAAATTGCCTCCCTGAGTTTAGACCAGCTCCTAGCTCGATGTAATTTAACACATGGTGAGTATGAGCAATGCCTGAACGTAATCAACCAATCCAACGCAGTGATAATGAAGCGTGATCCAAGAGACTGCTGGGTAAATGGATACAACCCTTACCTCCTCGAAGCCTGGGACGCCAACATTGACGTGCAGTACATACTCAATTATTACAGTTTAATTCACTACATATGCACATACATATGCAAAAGTGAAAACTCCGTAAGCCAGTATCTGAAAACACTCATTCAGGACTCCAACAGAGACAATGTCAACGAATGTGATGAAATGAGGGAAATTATGCAGGCCTATTCCAAAAAGAGAGAAGTCAGTGCTCAAGAGTGTGTGACCCGTGCATGCGGCATTAAGATGAAAAAGTGCTCACGTGGTGTCGTATTCATACCAACAGATGACAACGCAGTGAAAATGAGTCGCCCCATGTCTTACCTGGAAAGCACAACAGCAGAAAGTGAAAATGTGTGGATGAGTTCTTTGACAGACAAATACAAAGACAGACCCGAAACGCCAGAGTTTGAGAACATGTGCATGGCAGACTTTGCAGCTACTTGCAGAATTGTATATGGCCAACAGAGCAAAGGTAAAAATGTTTTGCCCCTGCTAAATGACATGGGATTTGTTCAAAAGAGAGAAACCGATAAGCCTGCTATTATCAGATTTCACAGAACATCACAGGAAAAATATCCTGAGCAGTATTATGGCACGTTGCTAAAACTCTACCTTCCTTACAGGTCAGACCAAGAACTGAAAAGACAGCATTTACCCACATACGAGTCCTTTTACAACAGTGGCGTGGTTCAACTACCAGGTACAAACCATCCCGAGTATGTCCAACACATTGTCAAGCGAAACCAAAAGAAATATGAGAAAAACAGTGAAGAAATTGAAAATGCAGTAGAAGAGTTTGAACGGAACAGAGGCATGATTGATGAATGGTGTAATCTGGCACCTGAATCTGAACTAGTGAGATTGGAGTGTATTGAAGAACTTGAAGCAAGAGATCCAGATCATGAAAATGTACAAGATGATGTCCCAGATTATGCTCAACAGGCTAATGCTGTAACAGAAGTCAGAGCTATTCGTGAGGTTCCTGCAATTGACCCTACACTGCTACGTCAAATGTATCAGAATCTGAACCAGAAACAGGCGTGTGTATTCTATGCAGTGAGAGACTGGTGCATTAAGCGTGTTTGTGGCGAAAATCCAGAGCAGTTTTTCTTCTACATAAACGGTGGTGCTGGAACAGGCAAGTCTCATCTGATCAAATGCATCTACTCAGAGGCATCTAAGATATTGTGCAAACTACCAAGACGTGCTGAGGACACTGACATATCAAACCCTACTGTATTGTTGACTGCTTTCACTGGAACCGCAGCCTTTAATATCTCTGGTACAACACTCCACTCTCTCCTCAAGCTGCCCAGAAGCCTAAAACCCCCATTTCAAGGACTTGGTAATAAACTGGATGAAGTCCGATCTGAACTTGTAAATGCAGAAATTATTATAATTGATGAAGTGTCCATGGTCTCCAAGCCCCTCTTTGCGTACGTTGATGCCAGACTGAAACAGATCAAAGGCACACAGAGACCCTTTGGAGGAATGTCAGTATTAGCAGTTGGCGATTTCTATCAGTTACCACCTGTGCGTCAGTCAAAGACCCTATGTGTGTATGACCCATGTCAGCTCGACTTGTGGCAGGAACACTTTCAGATGATCACTCTGACTGAGATAATGCGTCAAAAGGATGATGTTGCCTTTGCAGAGATGTTGAACCGTATCCGTGTAAAAGAGAAAAATGATGAGTTGTCTATAGCAGACAGAGCGTTGCTGTGCCAAACTGTTACTGAACCAGCACTTTGTCCAACTGATGTCCTGCACATCTTTGCCACTAATAAACAAGTGAATTCACACAACTCTGCAACGTTAGCTTTGCTCCATTCACAAGTCACAAAAATTGATGCCGATGACTATCGGAAGGACCCACACAGTGGCAAGATGACACGGCAAGTAAAACCATTTAAAGGAAGCAAAAATGACTTATCAGATACACTAAATGTTGCTGAGGGCGCTCGTGTCATGCTAACTCGAAACATAGATATCTCTCAAGGATTGGTTAATGGATCATTTGCTACGCTAGGCAGGATAGTAACCTCTGAACAGCATGGTTTTGTACACGTCAATATGCTTGGCCTCACAATGGACGATGCAACAGCTGGACTGAATTACCGTAACAGAGCACCGGGAGAACCTGACAATCTTGTGTACATAGACAGAGCTGAAGAGAAACTAAAACAGAAAGGTGTGGTACGCAGACAGTTTCCTATCAAACTTGCCTTTGCTTGTACAATACACAAGGTTCAAGGTATGACGAAGACATCAGCTGTAGTCTCACTCAAACACATATTTGAACCTGGAATGGCTTATGTTGCTATCAGTAGAGTGACCTCTCTCAGTGGACTTCACATGCTAGATATGGACGAAAGCAAAATATATTCCGACCCAGAAATCACAGCGGCCTTGCAGAACATGAGACAGGTCGACTTGAACAACATGATGCCTCTTCTCCACATCAAACAAACATTAAGCGGGCGTGACACTTTGACCATTGTTCACCATAACACTGAAGGATTGCCATCCCATGTTAATGACATGAAGAGCCACCACGAACTGTGTCTTGCAGATGTCTTGTGCCTCACAGAAACTCACCTACAAGGGTCCTTTGTCGCCCAGAGTCTCCAGCTAGAGGGCTACAAAATGTTCAAGCGCAACAGAAACGTATCTTACACAAATCGTACAGAACTGTCTACCAGAAGCGGTGGTGGAGTTGCCGTTTATGTAAAGAACCACTTCCAAGTTCATGAAAAACAGTATGTGCATAATGTAACTGACCTTGAGTTCTTGGCCTTGAAGATTGAAACCCCAATGCGTGCACTGATTGCAGTTGTGTACAGACCTCCAGACTACAGCGTGACATCATTCCTGTCAAACTTGCAAAGTCTTTTGGAGTCACTAGAGATCATGGATCATCACCCCATCATTGTCTGCGGCGATTTCAATGAGAATCTCTTAGCTGGTGGAAGTAAGCCAATACTGGAGTTGTTTCAGTCCAGGGGATATGCACAGCTCATCACCAATGCAACCACAGAGAAAAACACACTGCTGGACCCGATTTTCATCTCTCAACCACAGCGCTGTCTTCATTCCGGTGTCATGAAAACATATTACAGTTATCACAATCCTGTGTACTGTGTAACGAACTAAAGGAACTAAATCTAAAGTAATGTTAACTGCAAGCTAAATTATTGAAACATGCAATGATAAACTCAAAACTAGTACAACGTAATGTTTACTGTTTATGATAATACTTATTTATAATGATTTAAATTACATATAGAATGGTCAATTATTATCCAGAGTAGGGGTATCCTCTGTGTAGCCTGGCTTCAACACCTTGCCAGGCTGTCTCAGCCTCTTTGAGACTGTTAGGGTGGGAGGGTGGACCAGAGGATACCCTTCTTAAAACAGCATAACTTTAACTCTCTGTGTAAAGGAAATGTACTTGTTGAAATGTGATGTTGTCCTTGTATCTATTCATTTTCTATGTTTATTAATTGTCCTTTCATCATTTTTTTTTATTTTCATTGATTCTGTCAATTTGTTGGGTCTACTGCTCTGTAAAGCACTTTGTAAAACTCTGTTTTTTTAAAGGTGCTATATAAATAAAGTTATTATGTTATTATTGCTGTGGGCTTAGGAGGTAAAACGGGGTCGTCCACTAATCGGAAGATTGGCGGTTCGATCCCCAGCTCCTCCAGTCTGCATGTCCAAGTGTCCTTGATAATATAAATATCATAATACTTAATTAATAAATAATTAAATAATTTAAATTACAAATAGAATGGTCAATTATTATCCAGAGTAGGGGTATCCTCTGTGTAGCCTGGCTTCAACACCTTGCCAGGCTGTCTCAGCCTCTCTGAGACTGTTAGGGTGGGAGGGTGGACCAGAGGATACCCTTCTTAAAACAGCATAACTTTAACTGTCTGTGTAAAGGAAATCTACTTTTGCAACACAAAATATAGTATACATTTTCTTTGGTAAAGGGTAATAGAGGGTGGCTGCAGGCTTAGGAGGTAAAGCGGGTCGTCCACTAATCGGAGGATTGGCGGTTCGATCCCAAACTCCTCCAGTCTTCATGTCAAAGATAATATAACTATCATAATACTTAATTAATAAATACTTAAAATAATAAATAATTTCAATTACAAATACAATGGTCCACCTGTGCAGCCAGTCTCTCTAAGGCTGTTACAGTGTGGGTAATGGGGGACGGCTGTGGACTTAGGAGGGTCGTCCACTAGTCAGAAGATTGGTGGTCACTGGGAAAGGTACTGAACCCCAAACTGTTATTTCTCTTGTCAGTTATTATAGGGTCTATATTCTAGATGTACATGTTTCAAATGTAACATCCTTTATGCTGTACTAAAACCCCACTTCTCATTTCTCTCGAGCAGGTTGCCCAAACTTGTCATAGACTCTAACTTGTTTGTTTACTTGAGCCTGAAGGGGATAGAGTTCTCCTGTGTCCTCTGTGGTGACACTTGCCAGCCCTGGCGCACCTACTCCCTCCAGCACTGTGAGGACCGGCTCATAACAACAAAGACTGCCACAGGCCGGATGCTGCTGGACCGGATGCTGCTGAGAGAGATATGAGATATGTGTTTTCCCCCTGCAAAAGGCATTGGAGATTTTATTTCATGTTTTGCTTTAGTTAGCAGTGAGTAGAACATTGTCATTTACGTCAACTTCTTTTTCCAGGTCTTCAGCCACTCTGATCCCTCCACTTCACCGTGCACACTCAGGACTGAACCGAGAGCTAAAGGAGTAAAAGAAGCTGAGCATCACGCAGCCTTCCAAAGCTTCTCTGTTCAGTGGCACGGGACAAGATGATTTTCTGCCTTGTAAAAGTATTGAAGGTATTTAATAATTGTGTTTTATATAACTTTTGGATAAGTTTACACTCTTCAGTTTATTCAAACATCTTTCTGTTTTCTCTTGTCAGGACCAACTCTGTCCTCCATAACTCCAACTCCAATGTGGAAACATTGACAATCAACAGTCTATAGTTTACTAACTGCTGTTATTATTTGTTTTATTTAGAACTGGTCGCGGCAGATGGCCATCCACCATGACCCGGGATCTGCTCAAGGTTTCTGCCACAGGCAGTTTTTCCTTGCCACCGTCGCCAAGTGCTTGGTCATGCTGGGAATTGCAGTGGAGATTGTGGAAACTGTCGTCAGAGAACTTCTATTAAACACTTTGTTACAATCTTATACTGTTTTCTGCTCATTTCACACCTTAATATTCTACCATTTCATTCAATATTCTACAGTATTCTACAGTATTCCAGATCAACCATTGAACCATTTCATACAATATTTAGTGTGGATGTTGAATGTGGATGTGGTGTTTTTTACACTATTCTACTTTTTTTTAGCCAATTTCACATTTTCTTTTACTATTCTACTTTTCAGCAAATTTCACAATTTCTACTATTCTATTTTTTCAGCAAATTTCAAACTTTGTTGCACTATTCTACTTTTTTCAGCAAATTTCACATTTTCTTCTACCATTCTACTCTTTTCAGCTCGTTTCACATTTCTGAGATATATATTTATAGCTTTTTGAAGCTTTATAGTATAGAGACAGCTGAAGAGTGACAGGAATGTGTGGAGAGAGAGGTAGGGGAACGACACGCAGCAACGGGCGGCGGAGGGCACCCACACCGCACTTTCCGCAGGAAATGCAGTTTTCTAGTTATTATTATTATTTTTCCGCACTTTCTTCGGCACCTAACTACTCCTACAAATTTTGTCCCACAAAAATAAAAATTATACCACTAGATTCAGCTCGTTTAGGACATTCCGGCTTGTATACAACTTTTTTCTACTATTAATATTTTACAAATTATTCAACTTTTTCTACAATTTTTTTCCCATTTAAAATGAATTGTACAAACTTCAAATCTTTCTACAAACCTTCTACAAACTTTCTACATTTTAAACCACTTCTACTTCTACTACAGACTTCATTCAAATTACAAATTGTACACAAGATCCTCTACTATTAAACTTGTATTTAACTTTTTTTAAAATCTTTTACCGTTTTTAAACTATTTAAGCTTAAAGTTAAGCAGGTTTTTCCTCAAATTCTGCGTTTACAATGGGTGTGTATTGCGTCGGCTAGAGTGCGTGACATCATCGCTAGAGTGAAGAGGGAGAGAAAAATTCGTCCAAAAAAAAATTTAGAAACTGCTCCCGAGGCTGCAAATTTCACACTACAGAAATAATTTATACATAGAAACGTAGGAAAATTCGTCTTCTCACTCACATTCGTCTGCTGAAGCTCTCATGGTTATAGTTTTGGCGTGAGACGCAAAGATGCGCCAGCAACACCGACCCACAGCGCCATCTCCTGCCATGTTAATTTGAGAAGAGAAATTTCCAAAAGGAGCAGGGAGCACCTGTTCTTTCTTAAACTCCCGAGGGCAGAGTTTTTCACATTTAGGTCTGAAACTCGGCACAGAACTGGCCGAGAAGAGGAGGATGCTGGCAGTCTTTACGGCTTTTGGATACTCCACACCGTTTGGCATGTGTCGCCACCTGTTCGAGGGGTTCATTTTGAGTTTTGAGGTGATTTTCTGTGTCTCTCAGGGGTCAACTGACATTCTAACAGCTGCACCTGTGCTCTGATTAGGGCCCGGCAGCTGGCCCAGGTTGCTTGGCAACCTCAAGCCTGAGGGAGGAGAGGGGGGAGGGGCTGTTTTCACAGTTTCTTCAGCTAATGTTCAACATTTTTCAGCAAATTTCACACTTTTCTTCTACTATTCTACTTTTTTCAACAAATTTCACACTTCCTTCTACTATTCTATTTTTTCAGCAAATTTCACAATTTCTTCTACTATTCTACTGTTTTCAACAAATTTCACACTTTCTTCTACTATTCTACTTTTTTCAGCAAATTTCACACTTTCTTCTACTACTCTACTTTTTTCAGCAAATTTCACACTTTCTTCTACTATTCTACTTTTTCAACAAATTTCACATTTTATTCTACTATTCTACTTTTTTCAACAAATTTCACATTTTATTCTACTATTCTACTTTTTTCAACAAATTTCACATTTTATTCTACTATTCTACTTTTTCAACTAATTTCACATTTTCTTCTACTATTCTACTTTTTTCAACTAATTTCACATTTTATTCTACTATTCTACTTTTTTCAACTAATTTCACATTTTTTCTACTATTCTACTTTTTTCAACAAATTTCACACTTTCTTCTACTATTCTACTTTTTTCAACTAATTTCACATTTTATTCTACTATTCTACTTTTTTCAACAAATTTCACATTTTATTCTACTATTCTACTTTTTTCAACTAATTTCACATTTTTTCTACTATTCTACTTTTTTCAACAAATTTCACATTTTATTCTACTATTCTACTTTTTTCAACAAATTTCACATTTTATTCTACTATTCTACTTTTTCAACTAATTTCACATTTTCTTCTACTATTCTACTTTTTTCAACTAATTTCACATTTTATTCTACTATTCTACTTTTTTCAACTAATTTCACATTTTTTCTACTATTCTACTTTTTTCAACAAATTTCACACTTTCTTCTACTATTCTACTTTTTTCAACTAATTTCACATTTTATTCTACTATTCTGCTTTTTTCAACTAATTTCACATTTTATTCTACTATTCTACTTTTTTCAACTAATTTCACATTTTATTCTACTATTCTACTTTTTTCAACTAATTTCACATTTTTTCTACTATTCTACTTTTTTCAACAAATTTCACATTTTATTCTACTATTCTACTTTTTTCAACAAATTTCACATTTTATTCTACTATTCTACTTTTTCAACTAATTTCACATTTTCTTCTACTATTCTACTTTTTTCAACTAATTTCACATTTTATTCTACTATTCTACTTTTTTCAACTAATTTCACATTTTTTCTACTATTCTACTTTTTTCAACAAATTTCACACTTTCTTCTACTATTCTACTTTTTTCAACTAATTTCACATTTTATTCTACTATTCTACTTTTTTCAACTAATTTCACATTTTCTTCTACTATTCTACTTTTTTCAACTAATTTCACATTTTATTCTACTATTCTACTTTTTTCAACTAATTTCACATTTTATTCTACTATTCTACTTTTTTCAACTAATTTCACATTTTTTCTACTATTCTACTTTTTTCAACAAATTTCACATTTTATTCTACTATTCTACTTTTTTCAACAAATTTCACATTTTCTTCTACTATTCTACTTTTTTCAGCAAATTTCACATTTTTTTCTACTATTCTACTGTTTTCAGCAAATTTCACACTTTCTTCTATTATTCTACTTTTTTCAACAAATTTCACAATTTCTTCTACTATTCTACTTCTTTTCAACAAATTTCACATTTTCTTCTACTATTCTACTTTTTTCAACAAATTTCACACTTTCTACTATTCTACTTTTTTCAGCTAATTTCACATTTTTCTTCTACTATTCTACTTTTTCCAGCAAATTTCACATTTTCTTCTACTATTCTATTTTTTCAGCAAATTTCACATTTTCTTCTACTATTCTACTTTTTCAACAAATTTCACATTTTATTCTACTATTCTAGTTTTTTCAACAAATTTCACATTTTATTCTACTATTCTACTTCTTTCAGCAAATTTCACACTTTCTTCTACTATTCTACTTTTTTCAACAAATTTCACATTTTTTTCTACTATTCTACTTTTTTCAACTAATTTCACATTTTTTCTACTATTCTACTTTTTTCAACAAATTTCACATTTCATTCTACTATTCTACTTTTTTCAACAAATTTCACATTTTATTCTACTATTCTACTTTTTTCAACAAATTTCACATTTTCTTCTACTATTCTACTTTTTTCAACTAATTTCACATTTTATTCTACTATTCTACTTTTTTCAACTAATTTCACATTTTATTCTACTATTCTACTTTTTTCAACAAATTTCACATTTTTTTCTACTATTCTACTAATTTCAACAAATTTCACACTTTTTTCTACTATTCTACTAATTTCAACAAATTTCACATTTTTTTCTACTATTCTACTTTTTTCAACAAATTTCACATTTTTTTCTACTATTCTACTTTTTTCAGCAAATTTCACACTTTCTTCTACTATTCTACTGTTTTCAGCAAATTTCACACTTTCTTCTTCTATTCTACTGTTTTCAGCAAATTTCACATTTTCTTCTACTATTCTACTGTTTTCAGCAAATTTCACACTTTCTTCTACTATTCTACTTTTTTCAGCAAATTTCACACTTTCTTCTACTATTCTATTTTTTTCAGCAAATTTCACACTTTCTTCTATTATTCTACTTTTTTCAGCAAATTTCACAATTTCTTCTACTATTCTACTTTTTTCAGCAAATTTCACAATTTCTTCTACTATTCTACTTTTTTCAACAAATTTTACACTTTCTTCTACTATTCTACTTCTTTCAGCAAATTTCACACTTTCTTCTACTATTCTACTTTTTTCAGCAAGTTTCACACTTTCTTCTACTATTCTACTTTTTTCAGCAAATTTCACACTTTCTTCTACTATTCTACTTTTTTCAACAAATTTCACACTTTCTTCTACTATTCTATTTTTTTCAGCAAATTTCACAATTTCTTCTACTATTTTACTTTTTTCAACAAATTTCACACTTTCTTCTACTATTCTACTTTTTTCAGCAAATTTCACACTTTCTTCTACTATTCTACTTTTTTCAGCAAATTTCACAATTTCTTCTACTATTCTACTTTTTTCAACAAATTTCACACTTTCTTCTACTATTCTACTTTTTTCAACAAATTTCTCACTTTCTTCTACTATTCTACTTTTTTCAACAAATTTCACATTTTCTTCTACTATTCTACTTTTTTCAGCAAATTTCACATTTTGTTCTACTATTCTACTTTTTTCAGCAAATGTCACACTTTCTTCTACTATTCTACTTTTTTCAGCAAATTTCACATTTTTCTTCTACTATTCTACTTTTTTCAGCAAATTTCACATTTTTCTACTATTCTACTAATTTCAACTAATTTCACACTTTCTTCTACTATTCTACTGTTTTCAGCAAATTTCACACTTTCTTCTACTATTCTACTTTTTTCAGCAAATTTCACACTTTCTTCTACTGTTCTACTTTTTTCAGCAAATGTCACACTTTCTTCTACTGTTCTACTTTTTTCAGCAAATTTCACACTTTCTTCTACTATTCTACTTTTTTCAGCAAATTTCACACTTTCTTCTACTATTCTACTGTTTTCAGCTAATTTCAGACTTTCTTCTACTATTCTACTTTTTTCAGCAAATTTCACACTTCTACTATTCTACTGTTTTCAGCAAATTTCACACTTTCTTCTACTAATCTACTTTTTTCAGCTAATTTCACACTTTCTTCTACTATTCTACTGTTTTCAGCAAATTTCACACTTTCTTCTACTATTCTACTTTTTTCAGCAAATTTCACATTTTTCTACTATTCTACTAATTTCAACTAATTTCACACTTTCTTCTACTATTCTACTGTTTTCACCAAATTTCACACTTTCTTCTACTATTCTACTTTTTTCAGCAAATTTCACACTTTCTTCTACTATTCTACTGTTTTCAGCAAATTTCACACTTTCTTCTACTATTCTACTGTTTTCAGCAAATGTCACACTTTCTTCTACTATTCTACTGTTTTCAGCTAATTTCACACTTTCTTCTACTAATCTACTTTTTTCAGCAAATTTCACACTTTCTTCTACTATTCTACTGTTTTCAGCTAATTTCACACTTTCTTCTACTATTCTACTTCTTTCAGCAAATTTCACACTTTCTTCTACTATTCTACTTTTTTCAGCAAATTTCACACTTTCTTCTACTATTCTACTTCTTTCAGCAAATTTCACACTTTCTTCTACTATTCTACTTTTTTCAGCAAATTTCACACTTTCTTCTACTGTTCTACTGTTTTCAGCAAATGTCACACTTTCTTCTACTAATCTACTTTTTTCAGCAAATTTCACACTTTCTTCTACTATTCTACTGTTTTCACCAAATTTCACACTTTCTTCTACTATTCTACTTTTTTCAGCAAATTTCACACTTTCTTCTACTATTCTACTGTTTTCAGCAAATTTCACACTTTCTTCTACTATTCTACTGTTTTCAGCAAATGTCACACTTTCTTCTACTATTCTACTGTTTTCAGCTAATTTCACACTTTCTTCTACTAATCTACTTTTTTCAGCAAATTTCACACTTTCTTCTACTATTCTACTGTTTTCAGCTAATTTCACACTTTCTTCTACTATTCTACTTCTTTCAGCAAATTTCACACTTTCTTCTACTATTCTACTTTTTTCAGCAAATTTCACACTTTCTTCTACTATTCTACTTCTTTCAGCAAATTTCACACTTTCTTCTACTATTCTACTTTTTTCAGCAAATTTCACACTTTCTTCTACTGTTCTACTGTTTTCAGCAAATGTCACACTTTCTTCTACTAATCTACTTTTTTCAGCAAATTTCACACTTTCTTCTACTGTTCTACTGTTTTCAGCAAATTTCACTCTTTCTTCTACTGTTCTACTGTTTTCAGCAAATTTCACACTTTCTTCTACTGTTCTACTGTTTTCAGCAAATTTCACACTTTCTTCTACTGTTCTACTTTTTTCAGCAAATTTCACACTTTCTTCTACTATTCTACTTTTTTCAGCAAATTTCACATTTTCTTCTACTATTCTATTTTTTCAGCAAATTTCACAATTTCTTCTACTATTCTTTTTTCAACAAATTTCACATTTTCTTCTACTATTCTATTTTTTTCAGCAAATTTCACACTTTCTTCTACTATTTATACTGTTTTCAGCTAATTTCACACTTTCTTCTACTGTTCTACTGTTTTCAGCAAATTTCACACTTTCTTCTACTGTTCTACTGTTTTCAGCAAATTTCACATTTTCTTCTACTGTTCTACTGTTTTCAACAAATTTCACACTTTCTTCTACTGTTCTACTGTTTTCAGCAAATTTCACACTTTCTTCTACTATTCTACTGTTTTCAGCAAATTTCACACTTTCTTCTACTATTCTACTTTTTTCAGCAAATTTCACACTTTCTTCTACTATTCTACTGTTTTCAGCAAATGTCACACTTTCTTCTACTAATCTACTTTTTTCAGCAAATTTCACACTTTCTTCTACTGTTCTACTGTTTTCAGCAAATTTCACTCTTTCTTCTACTGTTCTACTGTTTTCAGCAAATTTCACACTTTCTTCTACTGTTCTACTGTTTTCAGCAAATTTCACACTTTCTTCTACTGTTCTACTTTTTTCAGCAAATTTCACACTTTCTTCTACTAATCTACTTTTTTCAGCAAATTTCACACTTTCTTCCACTATTCTACTGTTTTCAGCAAATGTCACACTTTCTTCTACTATTCTACTGTTTTCAGCAAATTTCACACTTTCTTCTACTATTCTACTTTTTTCAGCAAATTTCACATTTTCTTCTACTATTCTACTGTTTTCAGCTAATTTCACACTTTCTTCTACTATTCTACTGTTTTCAGCAAATTTCACATTTTCTTCTACTGTTCTACTGTTTTCAGCAAATTTCACACTTTCTTCTACTGTTCTACTGTTTTCATCAAATTTCACACTTTCTTCTACTATTCTACTGTTTTCAGCAAATGTCACACTTTCTTCTACTATTCTACTTTTTTCAGCTAATTTCACGTTTTCTTCTACTATTCTACTTTTTTCAGCAAATTTCACACTTTCTTCTACTATTCTACTGTTTTCAGCAAATGTCACACGTTCTTCTACTATTCTACTTTTTTCAGCAAATTTCACACTTTCTTCTACTATTCTACTGTTTTCACCAAATTTCACACTTTCTTCTACTATTCTACTTTTTTTCAGCAAATTTCACACTTTCTTCTACTATTCTACTGTTTTCAGCAAATTTCACACTTTCTTCTACTATTCTACTGTTTTCAGCAAATGTCATACTTTCTTCTACTATTCTACTGTTTTCAGCTAATTTCACACTTTCTTCTACTAATCTAATCTTTTCAGCAAATTTCACACTTTCTTCTACTATTCTACTTCTTTCAGCAAATTTCACACTTTCTTCTACTATTCTACTGTTTTCAGCAAATGTCACACTTTCTTCTACTATTCTACTTTTTTCAGCAAATTTCACGTTTTCTTCTACTATTCTACTTTTTTCAGCAAATTTCACACTTTCTTCTACTATTCTACTTCTTTCAGCAAATTTCACACTTTCTTCTACTATTCTACTGTTTTCAGCAAATGTCACACTTTCTTCTACTATTCTACTTTTTTCAGCTAATTTCACGTTTTCTTCTACTGTTCTACTTTTTTCAGCAAATTTCACACTTTCTTCTACTATTCTACTTCTTTCAGCAAATTTCACACTTTCTTCTACTATTCTACTTTTTTCAGCAAATTTCACACTTTCTTCTACTATTCTACTGTTTTCAGCTAATTTCAGACTTTCTTCTACTATTCTACTTTTTTCAGCAAATTTCACACTTTTTTCTACTATTCTGCTTTTTTCAGCAAATTTCACACTTTCTTCTGCTATTCTACTGTTTTCAGCAAATTTCACACTTTCTTCTACTATTCTACTGTTTTCAGCAAATGTCACACTTTCTTCTACTATTCTACTGTTTTCAGCAAATGTCACACTTTCTTCTACTATTCTACTGTTTTCAGCAAATTTCACACTTTCTTCTACTATTCTGCTTTTTTCAGCAAATTTCACACTTTCTTCTGCTATTCTACTGTTTTCAGCAAATATCACACTTTCTTCTACTATTCTACTGTTTTCAGCAAATGTCACACTTTCTTCTACTATTCTACTGTTTTCAGCAAATGTCACACTTTCTTCTACTATTCTACTGTTTTCAGCAAATTTCACACTTTCTTCTACTATTCTGCTTTTTTCAGCAAATTTCACACTTTCTTCTGCTATTCTACTGTTTTCAGCAAATTTCACACTTTCTTCTACTATTCTACTGTTTTCAGCAAATTTCATACTTTCTTCTACTCTACTTTTTTCAGCAAATTTCACACTTTCTTCTACTATTCTGCTGTTTTCAGCAAATGTCACGCTTTCTTCTACTATTCTACTGTTTTCAGCAAATGTCACGCTTTCTTCTACTATTCTACTGTTTTCAGCAAATTTCACACTTTCTTCTACTATTCTACTGTTTTCAGCAAATTTCACACTTTCTTCTACTATTCTATTTTTTTCAGCAAATTTCACATTTTCTTCTACTATTCTACTTCTTTTCAGCTAATTTTACATTTTCTTCTACTGTTCTACTTTTTTCAACAAATTTCACACTTTGTTGCACTATTCTGTTTTTTCCAGCAAATTTCACACTTTGTTGCACTATTCTACTTTTTTCAGCAAATTTCACATTTTCTTCTACTGTTCTACTTTTTTCAGCAAATTTCACATTTTCTTCTACTATTCTACTTTTTTTTTTAGCAAATTTCACATTTTCTTCTACAAAATTGTACCACTTCATACTATTCTAATTCAAGTCCTTCCTACAATTATTTTACTAATTTGTACTATTAATATTTTACAAATTATTCAACTTTTTCTACAATTTTTTCCCCAATACATTGTACAACCTTCAAATCTTTATGCAAACCTTCTACACTTTAAACTACTTCTCCTTCTACTACAGACTTGATTCAAACTACAAATTGTACTCAAGATCTTAAACTATTAAACTTGTATTCAACTTTTTTTAGATTCTTCAATACACGCACTCACACACACACAGATAGACAGACACACACACACAGACATACAGACAGACAGACAGAGACACATACACAGAGAGAGAGAGAGAGAGACAGACAGAAACACACACACACACGCACAGACCTTCAAATCTGTTTACAAACCATCTACGCTTTAACCTACTACTGCTAACTAACTACTAACCTACTACACGTTAAAACAAAGGTAAAACGTGAAGGTATGAGGTCACATTAAGGTGAACAGCACTGAAACAGAACAGGGATCGACAGACAGACAGAACATGTCAGTCAGTGGTGGTTTCTGGCACATCTTCACCATGCATTCTCACCGACCTGATAAATATTCACCATTTATTCAATGTTGTGTGGGTGTGCCTGTCGCTGTGTAGTCACATGTAATAGCATAAAACAGCATAAAAATAAATAAACATGAACAAAATCAATGAAACATAATTCAACAATAATCATATATTAATGTATAATCAATATAAAATAAAATCTAAATACAACTGAAAGTGACTAATATAATGAAGTGATAATAAAGTTATACATTTAGAAAGTGATGATTAGTGAAGTGATATATTGGTGTCACTTTACTTTACACATTGGCAGGTTATGTATATAAATATGGACATTTAATCTCATTTACAAGCTTTTTACGTCTGGCGCCAGAATGTCCGAGTGCACCTGAACGCATCAATCAATTTTTACTGCGCCACAGCGGAGCAACTGCCACTGTGTTCGTAAGTCTGATGAGGTGAGTAACCTTGATCTTCTCTGCTAACTGCTAACATTTTCTACAGTACAAATATGCTTTTGGTGTTTTTTAAACTGTATTAAAGTGGTTGTCTAACTCAACATGAATGTAATTCCGAAATATGTATCTGTGTAGACATTGCCGAAACGTTATTGTTGGCTAACAGTGGTCATATTAGTGCTAGCGGCGATGCTAACGCTAGCGGCGATGCTAACGCTAGCGCGACGAGGCTAGCGCAGTCATAGCCATGATAGCCATATAATATTATAAATGTGTGAAATTAGCTGAAAAAAAAAGAATATTATATAAAAAAAAAACTGTGAGAATAGTCCCCCCCCTCTCCTCCCTCTGGCTTGAGCCGGCTTGAGCCAACCAGGGCCAACTGCAGGGCCCAAATCAGAGCTGAGCAGTTAGCAAACCGTTTTGCTGTTTTGCCGTTAGCATCGCCACTAACCCTAACTTTATCCTAATTTACAGACAAAACAACAACCATTTAAGGATTTATTTCCACTAAACATCAGAACATGTGTTTTTTGCACTAGGCTAAGCTATTATACTACTACTATAGCTACTATACTAACACCAGAATAAAGCTGGGGTGTGTAATAAAAGGAAATAAAATCCTAGCTGCACACCGGTCAATCTTTGTGTTAGTGAGAACAAGGCAAGTGTTTAATATGATACCTGTAAGCTAAAAACCAAAGGTTTACCCCAAATAATCAACTTTTATTGTAAAAAAACCTTTATTTATGATTTATGATTATACTATTGATTTTAATCTTGATTTACACTTTACACATATTGATCATATGATGCTGCTAATATTTAATAATAGTGATCCAGCTGTGTAATACAGGCACTGTTTTCTGTCTACAGACAAACGAACATAAATCCAGCCCTGCACTTTGGTTGGTAAGTAGAAATAATAATATTATTACTCACGTATATTTGTAATCCATATATAATATATGTTACACTACCGTCCTTGGGCCTTTTCATTTTGTTTTGGTAAAAAAAATATTCACACAGAATTTACATTAGGCAATGCTTTATTTAATGTACTGTGCTGTAAAGACTAACTAGCGGTTATCCTTAGCTAATCCTAAAGTCAATAGGATTCAAATGAACTGTGAACTAGCGTTGGTGTCCAACGGCTAACTAGCTGGTAACGTTAACTAATCTTAAAGTCAATAGTATTCACATGAACTGTGAACTAACATTGGTGTCCAACAGCTAACTAGCAGTTAGCGTTAGCTAATCTTAAAGTTAATAAGATTCAAATGAACTGTGAGCTAGCGTTGGCGTCTAACACTAGCTCACAGTTCATTTGAGTCCTATTAACGATTCACGGTTAGCGTTAGCTAATCCTAAAGTCAGTAGGATTCAAATGAACTGTGAACTAGCGTTGGTGTCCAACGGCTAACTAGCGGTTAGCGTTAACTAATCCTAAAGTAAATAGGATTCACATGAACTGTGAACTAGTGATGGTGTCCAACAGCTAACTAGCAGTTAGCGTTAGCTAATCCTAAAGTTAATAAGATTCAAATGAACTGTGAGCTAGCGTTGGCGTCTAACACTAGCTCACAGTTCATTTGAGTCCTATTAACGATTCACGGTTAGCGTTAGCTAAGGCTATCTAGCGGTTATCGTTAACTAATCCTAAAGTAAATAGGATTCACATGAACTGTGAACTAGTGTTGGTGTCCAACAGCTAACTAGCAGTTAGCGTTAGCTAATCCTAACATTAATAGGATTAATAGGACATTAATAGGAAATGAACCAACTAGCGCTGGATTCAAATAACCTGTGAGCTTGGTTTTCTGACATGAACTGACCTCATACTCCTGGCCTATTCACTTTCTAACTGCAGACCATAAATGGCTCTAAAGGTGTGTATATTCAGTTAAGTTTCAGTAAATGCATATGCCTTATGATTTTGCTGACACTACACTGATATTTTGTTAATTTAGAGTTTAGAATGTCTTGTTGCTGCCTTACGTCTCACTTCAATTACAGGAATTGCTCAGTATTAACAAGATATAAAATAGTGTGACTTTTTCATTGTGTCTTTGAAACATCACTTATTGCATACAGTGTAACCATAGATAACTACAGTAATGTGCATTATTACAATATCACAATTAACTTTAAGTAATTCGGTGGCACAAATCCAAGATTGATAAGAAATGAGGAAATACAGATTGATTCTCTAAGTAGGATTGCAGTGAGCTGTGCCTTGCTGTGTTTCTGCAATAGAACCTAAAACTTTTTTTGTCTATTGACTCTTTTGGCCTCCTGCTTCCGGTCTCTGATGGTCTGAATCACTGTTGGTGACTCCTTGGTGATTGAGCAGTAAGTTCACACACACATGATTAAATGAAATGACATGGAAATTTCTTGTACACAGTCAATAAAGTGGCAGACATACACTGATGTTGCTTAATCGGACTTCTTATATTGAAACAACTATCTAATATATGCTTTCTGTTTTGTCTTACAGGTGTCCTGCGGTCCAGCTTCTCTCTTGTCGCTATCATTTGAAAATTCTCTCTAACTGTCTGTCCCATCTACTCTTTACACTCTGTCTGTCAATATTGAAAATTCTCTCTACCTTACTGTCCCATCTACTCTTTACACTCTGTCTGTAAATATTGAAAATTCTCTCTACCTTACTGTCCCATCTACTCTTTACACTCTGTCTGTCAATATTGAAAATTCTCTCTAACTGTCTGTCCCATCTACTCTTTACACTCTGTCTGTCAATATTGAAAATTCTCTCTACCTTACTGTCCCATCTACTCTTTACACTCTGTCTGTCAATATTGAAAATTCTCTCTACCTTACTGTCCCATCTACTCTTTACACTCTGTCTGTCAATATTGAAAATTCTCTCTACCTTACTGTCAGATCTACTCTTTACACTCTGTCTGTCAATATTGGAAATTCTCTCTACCTTACTATCAGATCTACTCTTTACACTCTCTATCTGACATCCGTCAAGTCTGTCTTGCTATCCGGCTCTATCTATTCTAAAAAGACTGAAACTCTATCTTTCTATCCCGCTCTGGCTATTTTTTGAAACACTTGAAAACTATTTGAAAACTACTTGAAATATACCTGAAAAATACCTGAAATATACAAACCTGAACCCCATCAATCTTTTTTATGATTCTGAGCCTCTTTGCTCATATTCTATCTGTCCTGTCTCTCTCTCGCACAAGGCATTGATCAAATATTCATATATTTGGATACATTCAATTACATACAATTTATCACAATTGGTTTGGACATTACCTTGAAAAGTTAATTGCAAAGATAAGAAAACACAGATAATATATAAAATATTTTGTGTCACTTTTACAACAACATTGTACTGTAACTGTAAATTCTCTGACACATAACTTAAGTACATAATTTAACACTGAGTGAAAACTATACTTAAGAGATAGAATACATAACATCCATATTCATACTCATACTCATATATTGTTCCTGAACTTTGTTGCTGGGGAGATCTGTAGGTTGGTACCCAAAGGTTTGTTTTGATTGCAAATATCTACACACTTGAGTGGATAAAATTGTATTTTGTTTACTTTGCTAAGTATATAATTGTAAAATACCACTAAATACATTACATTAATTGTTATCAATTATTTTACATTGACTGTACTGTCATCTTTTGTCATCGCTATTATTGTGTCTAATATCTTGATTTAAGCAAAACAACAATGCCAAGGAAGGGTAAGAAGTCCCAAGCTACAAAACTGCGCTGGCAGAAGTTTCATGAATTTCACAGTGCATCAACAACTGAACAAGCAGAATGTGTTGGTCCTCACAACAGTGGAGAAGTAAAGATGTCTGTGACTTCTAATGCAAGTGTGAAACAGGTATGTCAACTCAATGCATCACATGTACCACAGGTATCATATGCTGACATTGTCAAGACAGGACTTGTCAATGATGATAAGTGTGTGGCAGGGCCTTCTAATGCTGACTATGTGAACCTCAGAGAACAGACTTCTATCAGACAAGCATCATATGCTGACATTGTAAAGACAGGACATCTCAGTGATGACCAGTGTGTGGCAGGGCCTTCTAATGGCGACTTTGTGAACCTCAGAGATCAGCCTTCTGAACAATATGTCTGTGCATCTCGCAGCCAGGCTTCTGTTAAATACGGCAAATCGAGAAATCAACAGTGTACTTGTAACTCACTAACTTTTCTTGCATTCTTACATGAGAATGAAAACCTCAACAGAGCAGACCTTGACCTAGTTTTGGATAAAGGTAACTTAATGTATAATGAGGCCAGGAAAAAGTTCCCTAAGCACATCCATTTGACAACAGATGAGCTTCCTGATATCGTTCCTGCTCGAACGTATATTCAGTATGCGGACCTGACACAACTTTCAAGATATGGCACATTTGGAGATCCTTTACCTGGAGCTGTTGATAGCTTTTTGGACCTTGAAGCTGGACTGAGCTGTTTGTTATCAGATGTACAGTATGCATTGTTGTTGATGAGAGGATTGTGTATTGCAGTATTCAGAACCATGTCTGGCAGATACGGTTTCTTTGATCCACACCCGAGAACAGTTAAAGGTTTGCCCCTACCTCTTGGCTCACGCGCTCCCGGTACTGCAGTCATGCTGACATTCACGCATCTCAGTGATATGATTGACAGACTCATAAAGTATCACAAGATGTTGGAAACACAGTCCTCCTGTAACTACGAGTTGAAGCCTGTGGCATTTGTGAACTCAGCGAACCTGAACGATCCTATCCTGGACAAAGCAAGTCGACCTACAACTCACACTGCTGCTGTATCAACTGTTGTGTTGGATGATGATGCTCAAAACAAGTCAAGTCTGAGTGCTCAGAAAATGAACAACAATGATGTCTCTAATAGCATTGCACATGAAGTATCCACTGACCTGGAAACTGAACCAGAACCGTTAAGCCAGTTCAGCTTGATTTCTCCCACATTACATGATACTCCTAAAAGTACATCTGCTCCAATAATAAATGCTGTGGTCGGTGATAATGTCATGCATGACATATCTCTGAAACTGTCAAAAATTTGTAAACAGGAAAGGCGAAAATATAAGAGGAGACTGATGCACTCTGAAAAAGTGTTGCAAAGAAACGAGAATCAAAAGAGAAAAGGAAAGGTAAAGTATGCTTCTGATGAAACATATAAAGTAAGGAAAAGATCAGACTCATACAGGAACAACTCTGAATTACGGCAAAAGAAAATACTTCGTATAACTACCCGATACAGTGAAAATGTTCAGTTTAGACAGAAGAGAAGAGAATACATTACCAAGCGATACAGAGAAAATCTTGATTTCAGGAAGTCGCAAAAACGGTACATTACCAACCGATACAGAGAAAATCTTGATTTCAGGAAGTCGCAAAAACAGTACATTACCAATCGATACAGAGAAAATCTTAAATTCAGGAAGTCGCAAAAACAGTACATTACCAACCGGTACAGAGAAAATCTTGATTTCAGGAAATCACAAAAACAGTACATTACCAACCGATACAGAGATAATCTTGATTTCAGGAAGAGGCAAAAACAGTACATTACCAACCAGTACAGAGGTAATCTTGATTTCAGGAACAGGCAGCGTTCTTATGTCACTCAACGTTACGAACATGACCAAGCTTTCAGAGCTAGACACAAACAACTAATGAGACAACGAATGCGAGACAGGTATAATAACAATCTCACATTTAGGACAATGCATAACTTGAGGTGTGCGTTTAAAATAAAAAGAAAATACAGACTGATTAATAGACCGACACATGCGAGTCCCATAGAGAATGACAACTCTTTGATCAAACGTGCCATATCCATTTTCAGATCACAAATAAAGGCAGGTCCCACTTATGTGTGCACAGTTTGTCATAAAGCAGCATTTCCAAACCAAGTACAACTCTGCACAAGGTCTAAGTATGTCAAAAATCCAGAAGTGGTTGCAGCATGCTTGACAGGAAAGTACATCCATATTTGTGACCATGATTGCAGCAGTGAACAACAGTGCAAGGTACCTGATGAGAGAAGTAGAGAATGGATTTGTTCAACCTGTCATACTCATCTTAAAAATGGAGCCATGCCAACCCTCGCTGTAGCTAACAACTTGGAGCTTGCTGACATCCCACCTGAACTGTCTGATCTCAACATATTGGAGAGACATCTGATAGCCAAGTGTATAACATTTGCCAAAATTATTCCTCTTCCCAAAGGCCAGCAGAGAGCAATACATGGTAATGTTGTATGTGTCCCATCTGAAGTGAAAGAGACAGTCAATTCTCTGCCCAGACTGAGAGGTCAGTCTCAAGTCTTGAGAGTAAAATTAAAGAGACGGTTATGTTACAAAGGTCATCAGCTGTTCCAGACTGTAACCTGGTCTAAACTTGTGCAGGCACTGCATAAACTGAAACAAATTCATCCACAGTATGAAGATGTAACTATCAGGGATGACGCTGAGTTGTGTGACCCAACACTTCCTGATGATGATGATGATGATGACGTAGATGTGAACATGGATGATGATGACTATGATGAAGATGATTTGATGGAAATTGACAGGTGTGACAGTAATGCACTTTGTGAGGCAGGAAATGAAAACAGTGACATCTTGTTTTGTGATGACAATGAACAACTTGATCGGAGAGATGATACAGAACAAGAAGGTGACATGCCAAATGGTGGAATTGCTTTAGAATCGTGCCTTCAGCCACGTGATGTTTCAGAGGACATATTGTGTTATAGTGAAGGAATATACTCTGTTGCCCCTGCAGAAAGAAATAGTCCAGTCAGCTTTTTCAGAACACCTAAACTTGAGGCCATGGCTTTCCCCGTTCAGTTTCCCACTGGTAAAAACACACTGGATGAAAAGAGACGTATTAAATTAACACCTAGTAGTTACTTCAAAACAAGGCTTTTTGGCGTTGATGATCGGTTTGCCAGAGACACAAACTATTTGTTTTTTGCACAGTTTGTGACTGAAATACACTTGGCCACTTCGAGCATGACGATACAGTTACGCAAAGGAAAACCTTTCACCAGAGATGGACGAAAAATAACATCAGGAATGTTGCAAAACAGATACGAGGTTGAAAGACTTGTCAGAAATAAAGATGCAGTCAGATTTATGCAGCCACTCAGAGGTACACCAGCCTATTGGGAGAAAACTACGAGAGATCTTTTTGCTATGATTAGACAACTAGGTACTCCCACATTTTTCTGTACGTTTTCTGCAGCAGAAATGCGTTGGCCTGAAGTAATTGAAGCAATCAAATCTCAGCAAGGTGAAGAAGTTAACTTTGATGAGCTTGACTGGGCAGCAAAGTGTGAGATATTGCGAAGCAATCCTGTGACAACAATGCGCATGTTTGACAAACGCGTTGAAGCCTTGTACAGAGATCTAATCTTGTCTCCAGCAGAACCCCTCGGCAAAGTTGTTGACTACTTTTACCGATTAGAGTTTCAGCACAGAGGAAGCCCACATATACACTGCTTGCTATGGGTAGAAGGTGCACCAGTGTTTGAAGAAGACAGTGATCAGACTGTATGTGATTTTGTGTCTAAATACATTTCAGCTCAGCTACCTGACCCAGATACACAACCTGAACTGTACAAGAAAGTCACAGAAGTGCAAATACACAGCAAGAACCACTCAAGGACATGTTTCAAAAGTGCTGCCTCTGGATGCCGTTTTGGATTTCCCAAACCACCGTGTAGAAAGACAATGATAACAAGATCTATGGACGATGATGATTCATCACTGTCACTGGAAGTAGCAAAGACAAAGCTTACACCACTAAACCTGCTGCTCACTGAACCTGAAATTGCCTCCCTGAGTTTAGACCAGCTCCTAGCTCGATGTAATTTAACACATGGTGAGTATGAGCAATGCCTGAACGTAATCAACCAATCCAACGCAGTGATAATGAAGCGTGATCCAAGAGACTGCTGGGTAAATGGATACAACCCTTACCTACTCGAAGCCTGGGACGCCAACATTGACGTGCAGTACATACTCAATTATTACAGTTTAATTCACTACATATGCACATACATATGCAAAAGTGAAAACTCTGTAAGCCAGTATCTGAAAACACTCATTCAGGACTCCAACAGAGACAATGTCAACGAATGTGATGAAATGAGGGAAATTATGCAGGCCTATTCCAAAAAGAGAGAAGTCAGTGCTCAAGAGTGTGTGACCCGTGCATGCGGCATTAAGATGAAAAAGTGCTCACGTGGTGTCGTATTCATACCAACAGATGACAACGCCGTGAAAATGAGTCGCCCCATGTCTTACCTGGAAAGCACAACAGCAGAAAGTGAAAATGTGTGGATGAGTTCTTTGACAGACAAATACAAAGACAGACCCGAAACGCCAGAGTTTGAGAACATGTGCATGGCAGACTTTGCAGCTACTTGCAGAATTGTCTATGGCCAACAGAGCAAAGGTAAAAATGTTTTGCCCCTGCTAAATGACATGGGATTTGTTCAAAAGAGAGAAACCGATAAGCCTGCTATTATCAGATTTCACAGAACATCACAGGAAAAATATCCTGAGCAGTATTATGGCACGTTGCTAAAACTCTACCTTCCTTACAGATCAGACCAAGAACTGAAAAGACAGCATTTACCCACATACGAGTCCTTTTACAACAGTGGCGTGGTTCAACTACCAGGTACAAACCATCCCGAGTATGTCCAACACATTGTCAAGCGAAACCAAAAGAAATATGAGAAAAACAGTGAAGAAATTGAAAATGCAGTAGAAGAGTTTGAACGGAACAGAGGCATGATTGATGAATGGTGTAATCTGGCACCTGAATCTGAACTAGTGAGATTGGAGTGTATTGAAGAACTTGAAGCAAGAGATCCAGATCATGAAAATGTACAAGATGATGTCCCAGATTATGCTCAACAGGCTAATGCTGTAACAGAAGTCAGAGCTATTCGAGAGGTTCCTGCAATTGACCCTACACTGCTACGTCAAATGTATCAGAATCTGAACCAGAAACAGGCGTGTGTATTCTATGCAGTGAGAGACTGGTGCATTAAGCGTGTTTGTGGCGAAAATCCAGAGCAGTTTTTCTTCTACGTAAACGGTGGTGCTGGAACAGGCAAGTCTCATCTGATCAAATGCATCTACTCAGAGGCATCTAAGATATTGTGCAAACTACCAAGACGTGCTGAGGACACTGACATATCAAACCCTACTGTATTGTTGACTGCTTTCACTGGAACCGCAGCCTTTAATATCTCTGGTACAACACTCCACTCTCTCCTCAAGCTGCCCAGAAGCCTAAAACCCCCATTTCAAGGACTTGGTAACAAACTGGATGAAGTCCGATCTGAACTTGTAAATGCAGAAATTATTATAATTGATGAAGTGTCCATGGTCTCCAAGCCCCTCTTTGCGTACGTTGATGCCAGACTGAAACAGATCAAAGGCACACAGAGACCCTTTGGAGGAATGTCAGTATTAGCAGTTGGCGATTTCTATCAGTTACCACCTGTGCGTCAGTCAAAGACCCTATGTGTGTATGACCCATGTCAGCTCGACTTGTGGCAGGAACACTTTCAGATGATCACTCTGACTGAGATAATGCGTCAAAAGGATGATGTTGCCTTTGCAGAGATGTTGAACCGTATCCGTGTAAAAGAGAAAAATGATGAGTTGTCTATAGCAGACAGAGCGTTGCTGTGCCAAACTGTTACCGAACCAGCACTTTGTCCAACTGATGTCCTGCACATCTTTGCGACTAATAAACAAGTGAATTCGCACAACTCTGCAACGTTAGCTTTGCTCCATTCACAAGTCACAAAAATTGATGCCGATGACTATCGGAAGGACCCACACAGTGGCAAGATGACACGGCAAGTAAAACCATTTAAAGGAAGCAAAAATGACTTACCAGATACACTAAATGTTGCTGAGGGCGCTCGTGTCATGCTAACTCGAAACATAGATATCTCTCAAGGATTGGTTAATGGATCATTTGCTACTCTAGGCAGGATAGTAACCTCTGAACAGCATGGTTTTGTACACGTCAATATGCTTGGCCTCACAATGGATGATGCAACAGCTGGACTGAATTACCGTAACAGAGCACCGGGAGAACCTGACAATCTTGTGTACATAGACAGAGCTGAAGAGAAACTAAAACAGAAAGGTGTGGTACGCAGACAGTTTCCCATCAAACTTGCCTTCGCTTGTACAATACACAAAGTTCAAGGTATGACGAAGACATCAGCTGTAGTCTCACTCAAACACATATTTGAACCTGGAATGGCTTATGTTGCTATCAGCAGAGTGACCTCTCTCAGTGGACTTCACATGCTAGATATGGACGAAAGCAAAATATATTCCGACCCAGAAATCACAGCGGCCTTGCAGAACATGAGACAAGTAGACTTGAACAACATGATGCCTCTTCTCCACATCAAACAAACATTAAGCGGGCGTGACACTTTGACCATTGTTCACCATAACACTGAAGGATTGCCATCCCATGTTAATGACATGAAGAGCCACCACGAACTGTGTCTTGCAGATGTCTTGTGTCTCACAGAAACTCACCTACAAGGGTCCTTTGTCGCACAGAGTCTCCAGCTAGAGGGCTACAAAATGTTCAAGCGCAACAGAAACGTATCTTACACAAATCGTACAGAACTGTCTACCAGAAGCGGTGGTGGAGTTGCCGTTTATGTAAAGAACCACTTCCGAGTTCATGAAAAACAGTATGTGCATAATGTAACTGACCTTGAGTTCTTGGCCTTGAAGATTGAAACCCCAATGCGTGCACTGATTGCAGTTGTGTACAGACCTCCAGACTACAGCGTGACATCATTCCTGTCAAACCTGCAAAGTCTTTTGGAGTCACTAGAGATCATGGATCATCACCCCATCATTGTCTGCGGCGATTTCAATGAGAATCTCTTATCTGGTGGAAGTAAGCCAATACTGGAGTTGTTTCAGTCCAGGGGATATGCACAGCTCATCACCGATGCAACCACAGAGAAAAACACACTGCTGGACCCGATTTTCATCTCTCAACCACAGCGCTGTCTTCATTCCGGTGTCATGAAAACATATTACAGTTATCACAATCCTGTGTACTGTGTAACGAACTAAAGGAACTAAATCTAAAGTAATGTTAATTGCTAAGCTAAATTATTGAAACATGCAATGATAAACTCAAAACTAGTACAACGCAATGTTTACTGTTCATGATAATACTTAGTTATAATGATTTAAATTGCATATAGAATGGTCAATTATTATCCAGAGTAGGGGTATCCTCTGTGTAGCCTGGCTTCAACACCTTGCCAGGCTGTCTCAGCCTCTTTGAGACTGTTAGGGTGGGAGGGTGGACCAGAGGATACCCTTCTTAAAACAGCATAAATTTAACTGTCTGTGTAAAGGAAATGTACTTGTTGAAATGTGATGTCGTCCTTGTATCTATTCATTTTCTATGTTTATTAATTGTCCTTTCATCATTTCTTTTATTTTCATTGATTCTGTCAATTTGTTGGGTCTACTGCTCTGTAAAGCACTTTGTAAATTCTGTTTTTTTAAAGGTGCTATATAAATAAAGTTATTATGTTATTATTGCTGTGGGCTTAGGAGGTAAAACGGGGTCGTCCACTAATCGGAAGATTGGCGGTTCGATCCCCAGCTCCTCCAGTCTGCATGTCCAAGTGTCCTTGATAATATAAATATCATAATAATTAATAAATAATTAAATAATTTAAATTACAAATAGAATGGTCAATTATTATCCAGAGTAGGGGTATCCTCTGTGTAGCCTGGCTTCAACACCTTGCCAGGCTGTCTCAGCCTCTCTGAGACTGTTAGGGTGGGAGGGTGGACCAGAGGATACCCTTCTTAAAACAGCATAACTTTAACTGTGTAAAGGAAATCTACTTGTGCAACACAAAATATAGTATACATTTTCTTTGGTAAAGGGTAATAGAGGGTGGCTGCGGGCTTAGGAGGTAAAGCGGGTCGTCCACTAATCGGAGGATTGGCGGTTCGATCCCCAACTCCTCCGGTCTGCATGTCAAAGATAATATAAATATCATAATACTTAATAAATACTTAAAATAATAATTAAATAATTTCAATTACAAATACAATGGTCCACCTGTGCAGCCAGTCTCTCTAAGGCTGTTACAATGGGTAAAAGGTAAAGGTACTGAACCCCAAACTGTTATTTCTCTTGTCAGTTATTATAGTGTCTATATTCTAGATGTACATGTTTTAAATGTAACATCCTTTTTGCTGTACTAAAACCCCACTTCTCATTTCTCTCGAGCAGGTTGCCCAGACTTGTCATAGACTCTAACTTGTTTAAGTTTACTTGAGCCTGAAGGGGATAGAGTTCTCCTGTGTCCTCTGTGGTGACACTTGCCAGCCCTGGCGCACCTACTCCCTCCAGCACTGTGAGGACCGGCTCATAACAACACAGACTGCCACAGACCGGATGCTGCTGGACCGGATGCTGCTGAGAGAGATATGAGATATGTGTTTTCCCCCTGCAAAAGGCATTGGAGATTTTATTTCATGTTTTGCTTTAGTTAGCAGTGAGTAGAACATTGTCATTTACGTCAACTTCTTTTTCCAGGTCTTCAGCCACTCTGATCCCTCCACTTCACCGTGCACACTCAGGACTGAACCGAGAGCTAAAGGAGTAAAAGAAGCTGAGCATCACGCAGCCTTCCAAAGCTTCTCTGTGTTCAGTGGCACGGGACAGAGGATGATTTTCTGCCTTGCAAAAGTATTGAAGGTATTTAATAATTGTGTTTTATATAACTTTTGGATAAGTTTACACTCTTCAGTTTATTCAAACATCTTTCTGTTTTCTCTTGTCAGGACCAACTCTGTCCTCCATAACTCCAACTCCAATGTGGAAACATTGACAATCAACAGTCTATAGTTTACTAACTGCTGTTATTATTTGTTTTATTTAGAACTGGTCGCGGCAGATGGCCATCCACCATGACCCGGGATCTGCTCAAGGTTTCTGCCACAGGCAGTTTTTCCTTGCCACCGTCGCCAAGTGCTTGGTCATGCTGGGAATTGCAGTGGAGATTGTGGAAACTGTCATCAGAGAACTTCTATTAAACACTTTGTTACAATCTTATACTGTTTTCTGCTCATTTCACACCTTAATATTCTACCATTTCATTCAATATTCTACAGTATTGTACAGTATTCCAGATCAACCATTGAACCATTTCATACAATATTTAGTGTGGATGTTGAATGTGGATGTGGTGTTTTTTTACACTATTCTACTTTTTTCAGCCAATTTCACATTTTCTTCTACTATTCTACTTTTTTCAGCAAATTTCACATTTTCTCCTAGTATTCTACTTTTTCATACACATTTCTACAGTATTATACAACATTGTACCTTCATACTATTCTACTCTTTTCAGCTCATTTCACATTTTCTTCTACTATTCTACTTTTTTCAGCAGATTTCACACTTTCTCCTACTATTCTACTATTCTACTCTTTTCAGCTCATTTCACATTTCTGAGATATATATTTATGGCTTTTTCAAGCTTTATAGTATAGAGACAGGTGAAGAGTGACAGGAATGTGTGGAGAGAGAGGTAGGGGAACGACATGCAGCAACGGGCGGCGGAGGGCACCCACACCGCACTTTCCGCAGGAAATGCAGTTTTCTAGTTATTATTATTTTTCCGCACTTTCTTCGGCACCTAACTACTCCTACAAATTTTGTCCCACAAAAATAAAAATTATACCACTAGATTCAGCTCGTTTAGGACATTCCGGCTTGTATACAACTTTTTTCTACTATTAATATTTTACAAATTATTCAACTTTTTCTACAAATTTTTTCCCATTTAAAATGAATTGTACAAACTTCAAATCTTTCTACAAACCTTCTACAAACTTTCTACATTTTAAACCACTTCTACTTCTACTACAGACTTCATTCAAATTTCAAATTGTACACAAGCTCCTCTACTATTAAACTTGTATTTAACTTTTTTTAAAATCTTTTACCGTTTTTAAACTATTTAAGCTCAAAGTCAAGCAGGTTTTTACTCAAATTCTGCGTTTACAATGGGTGTGTATTGCGTCGGCTAGAGTGCGTGACATCATCGCTAGAGTGAAGAGGGAGAGAAAAATTCGTCCAAAAATAAAACGGAAACTGCGCCCGAGGCCGCAAATTTCACACTACAGACATCATTTATACATAGAAACGTAGGAAAATTCGTCTTCTCACTCACATTCGTCTGCTGAAGCTGTCAGAGTTATAGTTTTGGCGTGAGACGCAGAGATGCGCCAGCAACACCGACCCACACCGCCATCTACTGCCATGTTAATTTGAGAAGAGAAATTTCCAAAAGGAGCAGGGAGCACCTGTTCTTTCTGAAACTCCCGAGGGCAAAGCTTTTCACATTTAGGTCTGAAACTCGGCACAGAACTGGCCGAGAAGAGGAGGATGCTGGCAGTCTTTACGGCTTTCGGATAGTCCACACCGTTTGGCATGTGTCGCCTCCTGTTCGACGGGTTCATTTTGAGTTTTGAGGTGATTTTCTGTGTCTCTCAGGGGTCAACTGACATTCTAACAGCTGCACCTGTGCTCTGATTAGGGCCCAGCAGCTGGCCCAGGTTGCTTGGCAACCTCAAGCCTGAGGGAGGAGAGGGGGGAGGGGCTGTTTTCACAGTTTCTTCAGCTAATGTTCAACGTTTTTCAGCAAATTTCACATTTTTCTTCTACTATTCTACTGTTTTCAACAAATTTCACATTTTCTTCTACTATTCTACTGTTTTCAACAAATTTCACACTTTCTTCTACTATTCTACTTTTTTCAGCAAATTTCACACTTTCTTCTACTGTTCTACTGTTTTCAGCAAATTTCACACTTTCTTCTACTATTCTACTGTTTTCAGCAAATTTCACACTTTCTTCTACTATTCTACTTTTTTCAGCAAATTTCACACTTTCTTCTACTATTCTACTTTTTTCAGCAAATTTCACACTTTCTTCTACTATTCTACTGTTTTCAGCAAATTTCACACTTTCTTCTACTATTCTACTGTTTTCAACAAATTTCACACTTTCTTCTACTATTCTACTTTTTTCAGCAAATTTCACACTTTCTTCTACTGTTCTACTGTTTTCAGCAAATTTCACACTTTCTTCTACTATTCTACTTTTTTCAGCAAATTTCACACTTTCTTCTACTGTTCTACTGTTTTCAGCAAATTTCACACTTTCTTCTACTATTCTACTGTTTTCAGCAAATTTCACACTTTCTTCTACTATTCTACTGTTTTCAACAAATTTCACATTTTCTTCTACTATTCTACTGTTTTCAACAAATTTCACATTTTCTTCTACTATTCTACTGTTTTCAACAAATTTCACACTTTCTTCTACTATTCTACTTTTTTCAGCAAATTTCACACTTTCTTCTACTGTTCTACTGTTTTCAGCAAATTTCACACTTTCTTCTACTATTCTACTGTTTTCAGCAAATTTCACACTTTCTTCTACTATTCTACTTTTTTCAGCAAATTTCACACTTTCTTCTACTGTTCTACTGTTTTCAGCAAATTTCACACTTTCTTCTACTATTCTACTGTTTTCAGCAAATTTCACACTTTCTTCTACTATTCTACTGTTTTCAACAAATTTCACATTTTCTTCTACTATTCTACTGTTTTCAACAAATTTCACACTTTCTTCTACTATTCTACTTTTTTCAGCAAATTTCACACTTTCTTCTACTGTTCTACTGTTTTCAGCAAATTTCACACTTTCTTCTACTATTCTACTGTTTTCAGCAAATTTCACACTTTCTTCTACTATTCTACTTTTTTCAGCAAATTTCACACTTTCTTCTACTGTTCTACTGTTTTCAGCAAATTTCACACTTTCTTCTACTATTCTACTGTTTTCAGCAAATTTCACACTTTCTTCTACTATTCTACTTTTTTCAACAAATTTCACACTTTCTTCTACTATTCTACCTTTTTCAACAAATTTCACAATTTCTTCTACTATTCTACTGTTTTCAACAAATTTCACACTTTCTTCCACTATTCTACTGTTTTCAACAAATTTCACACTTTCTTCTACTATTCTACTGTTTTCAACAAATTTCACACTTTCTTCTACTATTCTACTTTTTTCAACAAATTTCACACTTTCTTCTACTATTCTACTGTTTTCAGCAAATTTCACACCTTCTTCTACTATTCTACTTTTTTCAGCTAATTTCACATTTTCTTCTACTATTCTACTGTTTTCAACAAATTTCACATTTTCTTCTACTATTCTACTTTTTTCAACAAATTTCACACTTTCTTCTACTATTCTACTGTTTTCAACAAATTTCACACTTTCTTCTACTATTCTACTTTTTTCAGCAAATTTCACACCTTCTTCTACTATTCTACTTTTTTCAACAAATTTCACACTTTTTTCTACTATTCTACTGTTTTCAGCAAATTTCACACTTTCTTCTACTATTCTACTGTTTTCAGCAAATTTCACACTTTCTTCTACTATTCTACTGTTTTCAGCAAATTTCACACTTTCTTCTACTATTCTACTTTTTTCAACGAATTTCACATTTTTTTCTACTATTCTACTTTTTTCAGCAAATTTCACATTTTTCTTCTACTACTCTACTGTTTTCAGCAAATTTCACACTTTCTTCTACTATTCTACTGTTTTCAGCTAATTTCACACTTTTTTCTACTATTCTACTTTTTTCAACAAATTTCACATTTTTTTCTACTATTCTACTGTTTTCAACTAATTTCACACTTTTTTCTACTATTCTACTTTTTTCAGCAAATTTCACACTTTCTTCTACTAATCTACTTTTTTCAGCAAATTTCACACTTTCTTCTACTATTCTACTTTTTTCAACAAATTTCACATTTTTTTCTACTATTCTACTTTTTTCAACTAATTTCACATTTTTTTCTACTATTCTACTTTTTTCAACAAATTTCACATTTTCTTCTACTATTCTACTTTTTTCAACAAATTTCACATTTTCTTCTACTATTCTACTGTTTTCAGCAAATTTCACACTTTCTTCTACTATTCTACTGTTTTCAACAAATTTCACACTTTCTTCTACTATTCTACTGTTTTCAACAAATTTCACACTTTCTTCTACTATTCTACTTTTTTCAGCAAATTTCACACCTTCTTCTACTATTCTACTTTTTTCAACAAATTTCACACTTTCTTCTACTATTCTACTGTTTTCAGCAAATTTCACACTTTCTTCTACTATTCTACTGTTTTCAGCAAATTTCACACTTTCTTCTACTATTCTACTGTTTTCAGCAAATTTCACACTTTCTTCTACTATTCTACTTTTTTCAACAAATTTCACATTTTTTTCTACTATTCTACTTTTTTCAGCAAATTTCACATTTTTCTTCTACTACTCTACTGTTTTCAGCAAATTTCACACTTTCTTCTACTATTCTACTGTTTTCAGCTAATTTCACACTTTTTTCTACTATTCTACTTTTTTCAGCAAATTTCACACTTTCTTCTACTAATCTACTTTTTTCAGCAAATTTCACATTTCTTCTACTATTCTACTTTTTTCAACTAATTTCACATTTTTTTCTACTATTCTACTTTTTTCAACAAATTTCACAATTTCTTCTACTATTCTACTGTTTTCAGCAAATTTCACACTTTCTTCTACTATTCTACTTTTTTCAACAAATTTCACAATTTCTTCTACTATTCTACTTTTTTCAACAAATTTCACATTTTTTTCTACTATTCTACTTTTTTCAACAAATTTCACATTTTTTTCTACTATTCTACTTTTTTCAACTAATTTCACATTTTTTTCTACTATTCTACTTTTTTCAACAAATTTCACAATTTCTTCTACTATTCTACTGTTTTCAGCAAATTTCACACTTTCTTCTACTATTCTACTTTTTTCAACAAATTTCACAATTTCTTCTACTATTCTACTTTTTTCAACAAATTTCACATTTTTTTCTACTATTCTACTTTTTTCAACAAATTTCACATTTTTTTCTACTATTCTACTTTTTTCAACTAATTTCACATTTTTTTCTACTATTCTACTTTTTTCAACAAATTTCACATTTTCTTCTACTATTCTACTGTTTTCAACAAATTTCACACTTTCTTCTACTATTCTACTGTTTTCAACAAATTTCACACTTTCTTCTACTATTCTACTTTTTTCAGCAAATTTCACACCTTCTTCTACTATTCTACTTTTTTCAACAAATTTCACACTTTCTTCTACTATTCTACTGTTTTCAGCAAATTTCACACTTTCTTCTACTATTCTACTGTTTTCAGCAAATTTCACACTTTCTTCTACTATTCTACTGTTTTCAGCAAATTTCACACTTTCTTCTACTATTCTACTTTTTTCAACAAATTTCACATTTTTTTCTACTATTCTACTTTTTTCAGCAAATTTCACATTTTTCTTCTACTACTCTACTGTTTTCAGCAAATTTCACACTTTCTTCTACTATTCTACTGTTTTCAGCTAATTTCACACTTTTTTCTACTATTCTACTTTTTTCAGCAAATTTCACACTTTCTTCTACTAATCTACTTTTTTCAGCAAATTTCACACTTTCTTCTACTATTCTACTTTTTTCAACTAATTTCACATTTTTTTTCTACTATTCTACTTTTTTCAACAAATTTCACAATTTCTTCTACTATTCTACTGTTTTCAGCAAATTTCACACTTTCTTCTACTATTCTACTTTTTTCAACAAATTTCACAATTTCTTCTACTATTCTACTTTTTTCAACAAATTTCACATTTTTTTCTACTATTCTACTTTTTTCAACAAATTTCACATTTTTTTCTACTATTCTACTTTTTTCAACTAATTTCACATTTTTTTCTACTATTCTACTTTTTTCAACAAATTTCACATTTTCTTCTACTATTCTACTTTTTTCAACAAATTTCACATTTTTTTCTACTATTCTACTTTTTTCAACTAATTTCACATTTTTTTCTACTATTCTACTTTTTTCAACAAATTTCACAATTTCTTCTACTATTCTACTGTTTTCAGCAAATTTCACACTTTCTTCTACTATTCTACTTTTTTCAGCAAATTTCACATTTTCTTCTACTATTCTACTTTTTTCAACAGATTTCACAATTTCTTCTACTATTCTACTTTTTTCAACAAATTTCACATTTTCTTCTACTATTCTACTTTTTTCAACAAATTTCACACTTTCTTCTACTATTCTACTTTTTTCAGCAAATTTCACACTTTCTTCTACTATTCTACTGTTTTCAGCAAATTTCACACTTTCTTCTACTATTCTACTTTTTTCAGCAAATTTCACACTTTCTTCTACTATTCTACTTTTTTCAGCAAATTTCACACTTTCTTCTACTGTTCTACTTTTTTCAGCAAATTTCACACTTTCTTCTACTGTTCTACTTTTTTCAGCAAATTTCACACTTTCTTCTACGATTCTACTTTTTTCAACAAATTTCACACTTTCTTCTACTGTTCTACTTTTTTCAACAAATTTCACAATTTCTTCTACTATTCTACTTTTTTCAACAAATTTCACACTTTCTTCTACTATTCTACTGTTTTCAGCAAATTTCACACTTTCTTCTACTATTCTACTTTTTTCAACAAATTTCACAATTTCTTCTACTATTCTACTTTTTTCAACAAATTTCACATTTTTTTCTACTATTCTACTTTTTTCAACAAATTTCACATTTTTTTCTACTATTCTACTTTTTTCAACAAATTTCACATTTTTTTCTACTATTCTACTTTTTTCAACAAATTTCACATTTTCTTCTACTATTCTACTTTTTTCAACAAATTTCACATTTTCTTCTACTATTCTACTTTTTTCAACAAATTTCACATTTTTTTCTACTATTCTACTTTTTTCAACTAATTTCACATTTTTTTCTACTATTCTACTTTTTTCAACAAATTTCACAATTTCTTCTACTATTCTACTGTTTTCAGCAAATTTCACACTTTCTTCTACTATTCTACTTTTTTCAGCAAATTTCACATTTTCTTCTACTATTCTACTTTTTTCAACAGATTTCACAATTTCTTCTACTATTCTACTTTTTTCAACAAATTTCACATTTTCTTCTACTATTCTACTTTTTTCAACAAATTTCACACTTTCTTCTACTATTCTACTTTTTTCAGCAAATTTCACACTTTCTTCTACTATTCTACTGTTTTCAGCAAATTTCACACTTTCTTCTACTATTCTACTTTTTTCAGCAAATTTCACACTTTCTTCTACTATTCTACTTTTTTCAGCAAATTTCACACTTTCTTCTACTATTCTACTGTTTTCAGCAAATTTCACACTTTCTTCTACTATTCTACTTTTTTCAGCAAATTTCACACTTTCTTCTACGATTCTACTTTTTTCAACAAATTTCACACTTTCTTCTACTGTTCTACTTTTTTCAACAAATTTCACAATTTCTTCTACTATTCTACTTTTTTCAACAAATTTCACATTTTCTTGTACTATTCTACTTTTTTCAACAAATGTCACATTTTTTTCTACTATTCTACTTTTTTCAACTAATTTCACATTTTTTTCTACTATTCTACTTTTTTCAACAAATTTCACAATTTCTTCTACTATTCTACTTTTTTCAACAAATTTCACATTTTCTTCTGCTATTCTACTGTTTTCAGCAGATTTCACACTTTCTTCTACTGTTCTACTGTTTTCAGCAAATTTCACACTTTCCTCTACTATTCTACTTCTTTCAGCAAATTTCACATTTTCTTCTACTGTTCTATTTTTCATACAAATTTCTACAGGATTATACAACATTGTACCACTTCATACTATTCTACTCTTTTCAGCTCATTTTACATTTTTGAGATATATATTTTATGGCTTTTTCAAGCTTCATAGTATAGAGACAGCTGAAGAGTGACAGGAATGTGTGGAGAGAGAGACGGGGGAATGACGTGCAGCAAAGGGCCACAGGTCGGATTCAAACCCTGGGCCGCTGGGGCAAGGTGGGCCGGCAGCGGAGGGCACCCACACCGCACTTTCCGCAGGAAATGCAGTTTTCTAGTTCTTATTATTCTTACGCCCGTTTTTCGGTTCGCTACTCCTCCCACAGTTTTTGTCGCACATGCACGAAACTCGCACAGCATTCCCGGCGTAGCCGGGAATGCTATGCTATGACTTTTCTAAGACTTTCGTTGAACGGTTTGGCCAAAAATCGCGAAAAACCACGCCGAAAAAACTCAATGTGTGTGTATTGCGAGCCGGTCTTAGAGCTAGAGTGCGTGACATCATCGCTAGAGTGAAGAGGGAGAGAAAAATTCGTCCAAAAAAAAATTTAGAAACTGCTCCCGAGGCCACAAATTTCCCACTACAGACATAATTTATACATAGAAACGTAGGAAAATTTCTTTTCTCGCTCACATTCGTCTGCTGAAGCTGTCAGTGTTATAGTTTTGGTGTGACACGCAGAGATGCGCCAGCAACACCGACCCACACCTCCATCTACTGCCATGTTAATTTGAGAAGAGAAATTTCCAAAAGGAGCAAGGAGCACCTGTTCTTTCTTAAACTCCCGAGGGCAGAGTTTTTCACATTTAGGTCTGAAACTCGGCACAGAACTGGCCGAGAAGAGGAGGATGCTGGCAGTCTTTACGGCTTTCGGATAGTCCACACCGTTTGGCATGTGTCGCCACCTGTTCGAGGGGTTCATTTTAAAAAATTTCAGTGTCTCTCAGGGGTCAGAGGGAGAGAGCAAGCGCAGCTGGACCTAATTGCTGCCCCTCCCTGGTTACTTGGCAACCTCAGGCCTGAGGGAGCAGAGAGGGGAGGGGGGGACTAGTCTTCACCCAGGAAAACGCTGAGTCATGCTTTATAGTCACCTTCATATTAGATAGACAGACACAAACAGAGACATACAGACATACACACAGACACACTTACACACACACACACACACACATACACACACACAGACAAGACAAAAGGCTTTCAAAATAAGAGTCCCTTCAAAATAAAAGACTTTTTTTTTTTTTTTTTAAATAAAAGACTGTGAAACTCTCATTAACAGACTAAAGTTAAACCAAAACACATACACCATTCCCGGCGCAGCCTGACCCACACAGACAGACAGACAGACAGACAGATGTCTTTCAAAATAAGACTCCCTTCAACATAAAGGACTTTGTGAAACTCTCATTAACAGACACAGACATACAGACAAATGTCTTTCAAAATAAGAGTCCCTTCAAAATAAAAGACTTTTTTTTTTTTTTTTAATAAAACACTTTGTAAACCTCTCATTAACTGACAGACAGACAAACAGACAGACAGCTGTCTTTCAAAATAAGAGTCCCTTCAAAATAAAAGACTTTTTTTTTTTTTTTTTTTTTTAAATAAAAGACTTTGTGAAACTCTCATTAACAGCCTACAGTTAACACACACATACACCATTCCCGGCGCAGCCGGGGATGGTGTATGTCTGTGTGGGCCAGAGCCTGACCCACACAGACAGACAGACAGACAGACAGATGTCTTTCAAAATAAGAGTCCCTTCAAAATAAAAGACTTTTTTTTTTTTTTTTTTTTTTTTTAAATACAAGACTTTGTGAAACTCTCATTAACACACTAGAGTTAACACACACATACACCATTCCCGGCGGAGCCGGGGATGGTGTATGTGTGTGTGGGAAAGAGCATGACCCACACAGACAGACAGATAGACAGATAGACAGACAGATGTTTTTCAAAATAAGAGTCCTTTCAAAATAAAAGACTTTTTTTTTTTTTTTTTTTTAAATAAAAGACTTTGTGAAACTCTCATTAACAGACTACAGTTAAGACACACATACACCATTCCCGGCGCAGCCGGGGATGGTGTATGTCTGTGTGGGACAGAGCCTGACCCACTGTCAAACTCTCATTAACAGACACAGACATACAGACAAATGTCTTTCAAAATAAGAGTCCCTTCAAAATAAAAGACTTTTTTTTTTTTTTTTTTTTTTTTTTTTTTTTAATTTAATGTATGGGGGCGACGGGCCAGAGGAGGCTGCACTCAAAATTTCTTTAGGAATTTTCTAGTTGAGTGCAGCCGTAGGCGCACTCAATACTCTCTCTCCCAGGAAAACGCTGAGTCGGGCTTAATTTTATTATTCTACTTATTCTTATTATTCTTATTCCCGTTTTTCGGTTCGCTACTCCTCCCACAGTTTTTGTCGCACATGCACGAAACTCGCACACCATTCCCGGCGTAGCCGGGAATGGTGTGCTATGACTTTTCTAAGACTTTCGTCGAACGGTTTGGCCAAAAATCGCGAAAAACTACGCCGAAAAACTCAATGTGTGTGTATTGCGAGACAGTCTTAGAGCTAGAGTGCGTGACATCATCGCTAGAGTGAAGAGGGAGAGAAAAATTCGTCCAAAAAAAAATTTAGAAACTGCTCCCGAGGCCGCAAATTTCACACTACAGACATAATTTATACATAGAAACGTAGGAAAATTTCTTTTCTCGCTCACATTCGTCTGCTGAAGCGGTCAGAGTTATAGTTTTGGCGTGAGACGCAGAGATGCGCCAGCAACACCGACCCACACCTCCATCTACTGCCATGTTAATTTGAGAAGAGAAATTTCCAAAAGGAGCAGGGAGCACCTGTTCTTTCTTAAACTCCCGAGGGCAGAGTTTTTCACATTTAGGTCTGAAACTCGGCACAGAACTGGCCGAGAAGAGGAGGATGCTGGCAGTCTTTACGGCTTTCAGATAGTCCACACCGTTTGGCATGTGTCGCCACCTGTTCGAGGGGTTCATTTTGAAATTTTCTGTGTCTCTCAGGTGTCAGAGGGAGAGAGCAAGCGCACCTGCTCCTAATTGCAGCCCCTCCCTGGTTACTTGGCAACCTCAGGCCTGAGGGAGCAGAGAGGGGAGGGGCTGTTTTCACAGACACACTAGTCACAGACCCAGGAAAACGCTGAGTCATGCTTTAAATTCACCTTCATATTAGATAGACAGACACAAACAGAGACATACAGACATACACATGTACAGACATACACACACACAAGACAAAAGGCTTTCAAAATAAGAGTCCCTTCAAAATAAAAGACTTTTTTTTTTTTTTTTTACATAAAAGACTTTGTGAAACTCTCATTAACAGACACAGACAGACAGACAAATGTCTTTCAAAATAAAAGTCCCTTCAAAATAAAAGACTTTTTTTTTTTTTTTTTTTTTTTAAATAAAAGCCTTTGTGAAACACACTACAGTTTACAAACACATACACCATTCCCGGCGCAGCCGGGGATGGTGTATGTCTGTGTGGGCCAGAGCCTGACCCACACAGACAGACAGACAGATGTCTTTCAAAATAAGACTCCCTTCAACATAAAAGACTTTGTGAAACTCTCATTAACAGACAGAGACATACAGACAGATGTCTTTCAAAATAAGAGTCCCTTCAAAATAAAAGACTTTTTTTTTTCTTTTTTTGAAATAAAATACTGTGATACTCATTAACAGACTAATGTATAATGTATGGGGGCGACGGGCCAGAGGAGGCTGCACTCTCAAAATTTCTTTAGGAATTTTTCTAGTTCTTATTGAGTGTGGCTCGAAGAGCTACACTCATTATTATGCACCATACTTATTATTCTTCTTCTTATTATTATTCTTCCGTACGTTTTTCGGTTCGCTTCTCCTCCCAGAGTTTTGGTCGCACAGACACGAAAATCGCACACCATTCCCGGCGTAGCCGGGAATGGTGTGCTATGACTTTTCTAAGGATTTCGTCGAACGGTTTTCCCAAAAATCGGAAAAAACAAGCCGAAAAAATGAATGGGTGTGTATTGCGAGAATTTTCGGAGCGGCAGTTGGTGACATCATCGCTAGAGTGCAGAGGGAGAGAAAAATTCGTCCAAAAATAAATTTATAAACTGCTCCCACGGCCACAAATTTCACACTACAGACATAATTTATACATAGAAACGTAGGAAAATTTGTCGTGGTCGCAGTGATACCACTGCTGAAGCTGTCAGAGTTATAGTTTTGGCGTGAGACGCAGAGATGCGCCAGCAACACCCATCCACAGCCTCATTAACTGCCATGTTAAAAAGGCGGGAAAATTTCTGGAGGAGAGCAGAAGTACCAGTTTCTTAGATCGCTCTAAAGGTAACATATCCTCACTTTAGCCACATAAAACATATATGTAGACGTTCAGGAACAACTCAGGATGCTCACAGTGAAGTCGGTTCAACGATAGGAGCTACGGTTTGGCCAAAAATGCTTTCTGTTCGGGGGGTACTTTCAGCTGTTTTTCTCTCTCTCAGTGGTGTCAAATGTCACAGGAGCAGCTGCAGTTGATTGCTGTGCTCTGATTGGTGGGCTCCACCTGGCCCTGACACACACACACACACACACACACACACACACACACAGACAAGACAAAAGTCTTTCAAAATAAGAGTCCCTTCAAAATAAAAGACTTTGTCAAACTCTCATTAACAGACTAGAGTTCACACATACACACACCATTCACGGCGCAGCCGGGAATGGTGTGTGTGTGTGTGTAGGCCAGAGCCTCTGGCCTTTCAAAATAAGAGTCCCTTCAAAATAAAAGACTTTGTCAAACTCTCATTAACAGACTACAGTTAACACACACACACACACACCATTTCCGGCGCAGCCGGGAATGGTGTGTGTGTGTGTAGGCCAGAGTCCGACCCACATGTGTGTGTGGGTCAGGCTCTGGCCTTTCAAAATAAGAGTCCCTTCAAAATAAAAGACTTTGTCAAACTCTCATTAACAGACTACAGTTAACACACACACACACCATTTCCGGCGCAGCCGGGAATGGTGTGTGTGTGTGTAGGCCAGAGTCCGACCCACATGTGTGTGTGGG
This sequence comes from Sciaenops ocellatus, assembly GCA_033000465.1. Classification (NCBI taxonomy): domain Eukaryota; kingdom Metazoa; phylum Chordata; class Actinopteri; family Sciaenidae; genus Sciaenops; species Sciaenops ocellatus. The sequence goes on from CP136886.1 coordinate 11,751,818, forward strand.
TCAGGCTCTGGCCTTTCAAAATAAGAGTCCCTTCAAAATAAAAGACTTTGTCAAACTCTTATTAACAGACTAGAGTTCACACACACATACACCATTCACGGCGCAGCCGGGAATGGTGTGTGTGTGTGTGTAGGCCAGAGCCTGACCCACATGTGTCTGTGGCCTTTCAAAATAAGACTCCCTTCAAAATAAAAGACTTTTTTTTTTTTTTTTTTTTTTTAATTTAATGTATGGGGGCGACGGGCCAGAGGCGGCCACACTCTCAAAATTTCTTTAGGAATTTTTCTAGTTCTTATTATTCTTACGCCCGTTTTTCGGTTCGCTACTCCTCCCACAGTTTTCGTCGCACATGCACGAAACTCGCACACCATTCCCGGCGTAGCCGGGAATGGTGTGCTATGACTTTTCTAAGACTTTCGTCAAACGGTTTGGCCAAAAATCGCGAAAAACCACGCCGAAAAACTCAATGTGTGTGTATTGCGAGCCAGTCTTAGAGCTAGAGTGCGTGACATCATCGCTAGAGTGAAGAGGGAGAGAAAAATTCGTCCAAAAAAAAATTTAGAAACTGCTCCCGAGGCCACAAATTTCACACTACAGGCATAATTTATACATCGAAACGTAGGAAAATTTCTCTTCTCGCTCACATTCGTCTGCTGAAGCGGTCAGAGTTATAGTTTTGGCGTGAGACGCAGAGATGCGCCAGCAACACCGACCCACACCTCCATCTACTGCCATGTTAATTTGAGAAGAGAAATTTCCAAAAGGAGCAGGGAGCACCTGTTCTTTCTTAAACTCCCGAGGGCAGAGTTTTTCACATTTAGGTCTGAAACTCGGCACAGAACTGGCCGAGAAGAGGAGGATGCTGGCAGTCTTTACGGCTTTCGGATAGTCCACACCGTTTGGCAGTTGTCGCGACCTGTTCGAAGGGCTCATTTTGAAATTTTCTGTGTCTCTCAGGGGTCAGAGGGAGAGAACACCCATCCACAGCCTCATTAACTGCCATGTTAAAAAGGCGGGAAAATTTCTGGAGGAGAGCAGAAGTACCAGTTTCTTAGATCGCTCTAAAGGTAACATATCCTCACTTTAGCCACATAAAACATATATGTAGACGTTCAGGAACAACTCAGGATGCTCACAGTGAAGTCGGTTCAACGATAGGAGCTACGGTTTGGCCAAAAATGCTTTCTGTTCGGGGGGTACTTTCAGCTGTTTTTCTCTCTCTCAGTGGTGTCAAATGTCACAGGAGCAGCTGCAGTTGATTGCTGTGCTCTGATTGGTGGGCTCCACCTGGCCCTGACACACACACACACACACACACACACACACACACACAGACAAGACAAAAGTCTTTCAAAATAAGAGTCCCTTCAAAATAAAAGACTTTGTCAAACTCTCATTAACAGACTAGAGTTCACACATACACACACCATTCACGGCGCAGCCGGGAATGGTGTGTGTGTGTGTGTAGGCCAGAGCCTCTGGCCTTTCAAAATAAGAGTCCCTTCAAAATAAAAGACTTTGTCAAACTCTCATTAACAGACTACAGTTAACACACACACACACACACCATTTCCGGCGCAGCCGGGAATGGTGTGTGTGTGTGTAGGCCAGAGTCCGACCCACATGTGTGTGTGGGTCAGGCTCTGGCCTTTCAAAATAAGAGTCCCTTCAAAATAAAAGACTTTGTCAAACTCTCATTAACAGACTACAGTTAACACACACACACACCATTTCCGGCGCAGCCGGGAATGGTGTGTGTGTGTGTAGGCCAGAGTCCGACCCACATGTGTGTGTGGGTCAGGCTCTGGCCTTTCAAAATAAGAGTCCCTTCAAAATAAAAGACTTTGTCAAACTCTTATTAACAGACTAGAGTTCACACACACATACACCATTCACGGCGCAGCCGGGAATGGTGTGTGTGTGTGTGTAGGCCAGAGCCTGACCCACATGTGTCTGTGGCCTTTCAAAATAAGACTCCCTTCAAAATAAAAGACTTTTTTTTTTTTTTTTTTTTTTAATTTAATGTATGGGGGCGACGGGCCAGAGGCGGCCACACTCTCAAAATTTCTTTAGGAATTTTTCTAGTTCTTATTATTCTTACGCCCGTTTTTCGGTTCGCTACTCCTCCCACAGTTTTCGTCGCACATGCACGAAACTCGCACACCATTCCCGGCGTAGCCGGGAATGGTGTGCTATGACTTTTCTAAGACTTTCGTCGAACGGTTTGGCCAAAAATCGCGAAAAACCACGCCGAAAAACTCAATGTGTGTGTATTGCGAGCCAGTCTTAGAGCTAGAGTGCGTGACATCATCGCTAGAGTGAAGAGGGAGAGAAAAATTCGTCCAAAAAAAAATTTAGAAACTGCTCCCGAGGCCACAAATTTCACACTACAGGCATAATTTATACATCGAAACGTAGGAAAATTTCTCTTCTCGCTCACATTCGTCTGCTGAAGCGGTCAGAGTTATAGTTTTGGCGTGAGACGCAGAGATGCGCCAGCAACACCGACCCACACCTCCATCTACTGCCATGTTAATTTGAGAAGAGAAATTTCCAAAAGGAGCAGGGAGCACCTGTTCTTTCTTAAACTCCCGAGGGCAGAGTTTTTCACATTTAGGTCTGAAACTCGGCACAGAACTGGCCGAGAAGAGGAGGATGCTGGCAGTCTTTACGGCTTTCGGATAGTCCACACCGTTTGGCAGTTGTCGCGACCTGTTCGAAGGGCTCATTTTGAAATTTTCTGTGTCTCTCAGGGGTCAGAGGGAGAGAGCAAGCGCACCTGCTCCTAATTGCAGCCCCTCCCTGGTTACTTGGCAACCTCAGGCCTGAGGGAGCAGAGAGGGGAGGGGCTGTTTTCACAGACACACTAGTCTTCACCCAGGAAAACGCTGAGTCATGCTTTATAGTCACCTTCATATTAGATAGACAGACACAAACAGAGACATACAGACATACACACAGACACACTTACACACACACACACACACACACACACACACACAGACAAGACAAAAGGCTTTCAAAATAAGAGTCCCTTCAAAATAAAAGACTTTTTTTTTTTTTTTTAAATAAAAGATAGACAGACACAAACAGAGACATACAGACATACACAAAGACAAGACAAAAGGCTTTCAAAATAAGAGTCCCTTCAAAATAAAAGACTTTTTTTTTTAAAAAAATAAAAGACTTTGTGAAACTCTCATTAACAGACACAGACAGGCAGACAAATGTCTTTCAAAATAAGAGTCCCTTCAAAATAAAAGACTTTTTTTTTTTTTTTTTTAAATAAAACACTTTGTGCAACTCTCATTCACAGACTACAGTTAACACACACATACACCATTCCCGGCGGAGCCGGGGATGGTGTATGTGTGTGTGGGCCAGAGCCTGACCCACACAGACAGACAGATAGACAGACAGACAGACAGACAGACAGACAGATGTTTTTAAAAATAAGAGTCCTTTCAAAATAAAAGACTTTTTTTTTTTTTTAATAAAAGCCTTTGTGAAACTCTCATGAACAGACTCGAGTTAACACACACATACACCATTCCCGGCGGAGCCGGGGATGGTGTATGTGTGTGTGGGCCAGAGCCTGACCCACACAGACAGACAGACAGACAGACAGATGTCTTTCAAAATAAGAGTCCTTTCAAAATAAAAGACTTTTTTTTTTTTTTTTTTTTTTTTTTTTTTTTTATTTAATGTATGGGGGCGACGGGCCAGAGGAGGCTGCACTCTCAAAATTTCTTTAGGAATTTTTCTAGTTAGAGTTGTGTCTGCTCAATTCCTGGACAATCTTCTCATCAAGTGGATTGTTCCATGTCACTATGTGTGTGTGTGTGTGTGAATATGAATATAAATATAAATATAAATATATATATATATATATATATATATATATATATATATATATATATATATATTTAGAGAGAGAGAGACAGAGAGACAGAGAGATTAAATTGATTGTGTCCTCATAATTTGTTTATTGTGTGCATGTTTGTTTGTCCCACAGATTGACAATGAAGAATATGGTGAGGCCCTGTCTCTTGCCCATGCGTATAATCTGGATTCTGACCTTGTCTACCAGAGACAGTGGAGGAAGAGTACCGTCAGCATCGCCTCAATACAAGATTATCTGGTAAGAGATAGAAGAAATAAGAGGGATGCATCTGAGGAAATGAGTAAAGGGGGTGGAGGGATGGTTAAGAAAGAGAGAGATGAAGAATTGTATCAGTTTTTGTGTTTATCACAGTATATTAGATGTCTGGTAAGAAATATACAGTGTCCGTGTGTGTGTGTGTATGTGTGTGTGTGGGCGAGTAGGGGTACAGCACGCGCTTAAGTGCAGCACAGCCCCCTTACTCTATTTCACGCATCATTTTTACCAATTTGTAGCAAATTTTCACACCCATCCCTCCTAATTCTGTATCTCATTTTATCCCATCATTTCTTCTGAACTCATTCCCTCTCCTTCCATTCCTCTACATCCCAACCTAGAGCAAGATCTGCAAGCGCTCATGGGTGCTGCACGAGTGTGTGGAGCGTGTCCCAGAGAACGTTGATGCGGCCAAGGAGCTGCTGCAGTACGGCCTGAAAGGGACTGACCTTGAGGCCCTCATAGCCATAGGAAACAGGGAAGACGGGGGCAGGTAAGATGTGCACGAACGCATGAGCCCACACCAAACCACCTTTACACATGCACTTTCTATAAATGACAATTGATTTTGGCAGCTTCTCAGTCAATCTGAGGCTCACTCTGCATTCATTTTTTACCCACAGTATGTGTCATTTCCTTGACATCTTCCAGGTTTATCATGCCAGGCGACGTTGACCTCGATGACCTTCCCTACGAAGACATCCTGTCAGACGACATGGAGCTGGAGATGAAGAAGGAGAGGGAGAGCAAGAAAAGACAAGAGCTGCTGGCCAAGGTCGACTTCAGCAGGTACAAAGACAAGTCAGACTGTTGGTTAGTCAGCTCGGTTATTCAGTCAGACAGCAGATGAAGACAGAAAGTCACAGCAGGCAGAAATGCTGCCAATTTTCTGAATGTAGAGACTCGAGCATTTATTTGAACAAAATCACCAAGGCTGTCAAGTGGTTACAGAGACCATCCCTCAGCTGGAGGACTCAAGCTTGGTTGGCAAGCATCTGCCTTGCTGAAATGTGAAAGTTATCAAAGCCCTCGCTTCACACATAAAGTCCTTTTACAGTATGCTGCCCTGTTTTCGGCTTGCTAGCGGCGTGGATTTGGGAATGCCAATGTGTTCTGCTAGTTGGTCGGATTATCGGTCTGCCTGTTGGATGGTCGATCAGTCCACCATTTTGGTCCATACTGAAATGTATCAAAAACTGTTGAGTCAATGACCATGACTTTTTGAACAGACGTTCACGGTTCTCAGAGAGTGAAGCCTGCTTACTGACAGGACGTGATATCCTGACTTCTCCTCTAGTGCTTCAATCAGGTTGACATGAGTGAAATAATATGACAATATAATATCAGACTTTTTGGTCTGATAGCGTGGCAAATGTTTCACTTTTTCACAGTGAAATATATCAACATCTACTCGATGGATTGGCGGCAGATATTCATGGATGACCTTTTTTAATGACTTCTGAATTGTCCTCTAATGCAACCAGCAGGTTGACATCTTTGATATCCATGGGTGGATTGCCATGAAATCTGGCCCAGACATCCATCACAAGAGGATGATTTGTAATATTTTAGATCCCTTAATCTTTCATGTAGCGTTACCATCGGGTCAAAGTGTCCATTTGCTCTTTAGTATATGACCAAATACCTGGACCATTATTCCCATTGTCCTCAGCTGTGCTTTGTGTTAAGCGCTAATGGGCAAGTATAAAAAACAATATACCTGCTGGACATCAACATGCTAGCAATGTTGCTAGCGAACTGATATTACCATGGGTGGCTGTGGCTCAGGAGATCAGATGATCGGTTGTTTGATGGCAAAAAACTGAATATTGCGCCACCGGTGTGTGAGCATGTATGAATGATTAGCTCCGATGAATGATGGCACCCTGTATGGCAGCCAATGTTGTCAGTGAATAGGTGAATGTGCTATGTTATGTAAAAGCACTGTGAATGGTCAGAATACTAGAAAGGAGCTATATAAGTACAGTCCATTTACCGCTGAACTAAAAGCATCGCTGTGCCAATGAATCGCCTCACAGAGCCACTTGCAATGCCTGTAAACTCTTAGTTTTGGTACTAAGTAAGCACTTTGTATATTTTTTTCCCACTAAACTTTTAAGACTGCATCACCAGAATTCAGCAGCTTCAGACTCACAGTAGCAGTTGTTAGGTGGGTGGTTAAAAACCCGACGCTGACCCGTGCGAGTTGCTTTGTCGGCGGGTTGCTGCCTGCTGTTTAGAGAGCTTAAATGAAGTCATTATTATTCACAGTGTCAACTATAGTGATGGGTGTAACGACCACACTTCAATTGTTGGAAAATAAAGAAAAGGAGAGATTGCGGTGAAGGTATTTAAGATGTAGACAAGGAAACCGTGAGGAAATGGGTAAAGAGGGCTACCAAATGTAACACTGATGATGTGATTAGGTCACACACCTGAGAGGGGATCATAAAGGCAGGGATATTAATGAGGTTGAGGGAGAGAGCATTGGTGAGGATTAGTGGGTAATCTGCTGGAGGTAATTTATGCCTTTGTTGTCGAGTGCCCAGGGAAAGACTAATGAAAAACCCTTTAGTGATCACTAATCACCTCTCATACACTGGCACACACATGCATGCAAATCCACCGACCCATGTGTCACGATACACTCTTAAGCTCAATGGGCTAATAGACAAACTACACACATCTGTTAACAGTGACAAAGTGTAAACACAAGGAAATGGGCATATGCCGAAATTAATGGCGTATATTTAAAATGCATATCCACACTGTGTTTACGCAAGCGAGCATTGTGCGCGCAGGTATTTCAAGCTTCAGTAGCTGGATTGTGTTGTCTCTATTGTTCTTCTCACCTCAGACACTTAACCAGCGAGCCTCCAGCCTGCATTTGAATGAGGAAGAGCAGAACTGGTGTAATATTGAGCCTCCTTGTAAAATCTCCCCCCTCCTTCAGTTCCCTCTTTAGTTTGTTTTGTCGAATTCAAAGAGGCTTCATTGGCACGAGAACTAGACATCAAACAGTCAAACAGTGACCAGATGTACGATTTACTTTTGGTTTTCATGATTTTATTTGTGTCTTCCATTACCGTTTGGCTATATGTGCTCCCTGACCTTGTTCTTGATCTGTCTCTGCTTTCCATCTCTGACAGTCGAGAGATATTCTGCTAGTTCGCGATCTCTTTTTAGGCCCAGATAACTTTCCAATCTACCCTGGCTTTAAGTTTCTTCTTTCCAGTGTTCCTAATAGGTTTCTTTACATTGCGATATAATTTGGTTCAATGTGATCCGTGTTTGGAGAGCAGTGTTGTTGTGAGACTGGTTAGTCTGATATATAGTTGGTGACTCTTTTCTGCGCTCAGCTTATGGTTTTGGAGAGCTTTGGATTGGAGGGTGTCTAGAGGGCTGGATCTAAGTTGATTAAAAAATGCTCAGTGCTCTCTTTTGAGTGTTAATCAGTGGCTATTTGCCTAATTATGCTCTACACACATTTGTTAGCGTTTCTCTGTGTAAAATCTATCTGCAGTTTTCTGCATGTAAAGATTCTGTTGGATTTTTGTCCCAGTGGGTGCGATGGGATAGATGACGCGATCAAATATTTTGAGACAGATCTTAATTAGAACTAGAAAATTAGAACTTTTTCTTTTAATCTCATTTGGACCTCTTTGCCTTTGCTGCCATGTTGAAACTTCCTGATGCTGTTAAGGTTATTCCAAGGAGATGTAACTCATAATGTGTTCAGTGATAGGATTATTTATGGTCAACTGGTGTTTGTTCTCCTGACATTTAGGGCGTTTTTGTCCCTTTGCCCGTTTGATTTTCTTTCGGTTTAACACATTGCGTAATAAAACTGTTTAGCTTTATTGCAGATCTGTAGTTCACAGTAGAGAAAGAAAAGATAGAGGATACGAAAAAGATGTAAGAGGGAGCAAAAAATCGATAACTTACAAACTATTAAAAAAAACATCACATTAAATCGTCAGTGAATTGCCGCCTTTAAATATTCCAATTTTTCTCCTTTCTCTATCTCTGAGTCGAGGTGCCTGCCAGACAGCCTATACACATGTCCCCAAAATGTGTGTGTATATATATGTGCGTGTGTGCGCGCGTACGTTTGGGTGCAGTGAAGCCCCTCACTAATGGATCTAACCATGTTGCCTCGAGGCCTGCGGCCGAGGCCTGAGACAGATAATAATTCTCTTAATTTCTTTTTAACTACACCACCATTACAGAAATGGCTTGGTATCGATCACAGCTGCTATGTGTACGTCGCTGGCTGTGTGTGCGCTTTTTGAGTGTGACGCTCCTTTGTGTAGACAAGGACTGTATTTAACTACAGACTGTTACACTGAGTGCATTTTTTGTCCCTCCACATGTTTTGAAGTTGTAAAGTGTAATTATTCTTAACTCTGGGGTTAGAAAAGAGAAATAATTTATTTTTGGTGTCACTCTTAGGCCACATAAAAAAAAGTCAGGCACTACGACAAAAACGTTTTTACATTTATTTGAGTGGGGGTAGTACTTACGTCACGCTGCGGCCACCAATCAGACAATCAGACCGGTCAAACCCTCAACAGTTGGCCTGAAATGTCACTGAAGCTGAGCGCGATCCAGGTGAATTCATGGACTAAACTCTGATACTCTACCTGTTGTGATCTCGGTTTGTTTATTTCACGTACCAACTTCGACGTCTGTATTTGACTCACAATTTACGCTGCAAAATAGTGACACTAAGAAGTTTCATTTGGGTTGTGTCAGATGGTTTGAGAAAGAAGGAGCAGTGGTTGAGAGGCATAGACAGTGAATGAGAGTGAGGGAGCGCCGGCATCGAGAAAGCCGGTTAATCAGCAAAATAAAAAGTTATTTTCTGATTCTCTCACTAATATAGCCTACGAGACAGCCTGATTTGGTCTGAATGTGACCTTAAAGTGATAGATCAGGTATGTTGAAGTGGGGTTGTGTGGTTCTTATCCGTAGTCAGTGTGTTAGCTACAGTAGACGCCGTCAGCACGCCTCCTGTTTGGATAAGCAGACAGGGATCCTGGCACAGAAACAGAGCTATACACTGCTGTGGACAGGGTCAGCAAAAAAAAAAAAAAAAATGTAATTTAGTCATAAAAAAGTGCCTGCCTGAAAAAAATCAATAACCGTTTAAGGGTATGCTATATTAAGAATACTTTCACCTCTGTACCTTGTCGTCAGATTAGGGGTCTTTGGCACTAAACGTAGAACTTCCATATTCCTGCACATAAGCCCTGCATGCAGATCAACGACACGCAGATCTGCAGTGTAATACAGTGTGTGGTGCAGTTGGGCTTATGCATAAGAATGTTAAATTTATACGGTTAGTGCCAAAGAAAAAGGCAAGTTATAAAATATGCTTAATATAATATACACTCAAACACATATTGATTTTATTTTGGAGGCTTTTTTATGTGGCTAAAATATGTTTTAATGCTGACCCAGTCCACAGCAGTGCATAGCTCTGCTTCTATGCCAGGATTCCTTCTCCAAACAGGGGTGCGCTGAACGCTGACTGTGGATAAGTACCTCATACAACCCCACTTCATAATACCCAAACTATCCCTTTAAAGATCGGCACTGGCAGTTCTCGTCCAGGAGAGAATCACATTTTCAATAATCACAGTCAAACCCACTCAGTCATTTCCTAATATCTTATGTAAGATGCTTGAACGATGTTCATTTTTCTCTCTGCAAACACAGGTTTTTGTTTAAAACAATCCAATAAAATGATGGATGTTAACGTACTTCTCCAGCCTCTTTTCCATTTTTTTCTAGTGCATTTCTCTTGTTACTACCAGCTTCGCTCCTGCAGGCACTGTGTTGCACTTGTATTCAGTTATCCTGAAATGTAATATCACATAAAACACAGACTTCCTCAGGACTTAGTTATTGGTTTTTCATTCTTGTCATGCACCAGTTCAGTGTTGTTTGTCTTGCATGTTTTAAAACTGTTGTTTTGGCGGCGTGCAGACAGTTTTATCTTTTAGCGCCTCTTTCTCATCAGTCTGTGCATGCATAATAAAATATAATTCAGAATCTGCCGAGGGCCATTAGAACTGCTGCTCTGACTCTTCGCATATAACAACAAGATGGACAATACTGCAGCTGTATTGTGTGTGTGTGTGTATGTGAGAGAGAGAGATGGAGAGAGATAAGGGTGAAAAAAAGAGTGTGAAGATGAGTGCAGTCTGCTGCAAGGTGTTCTTATCTGATCAGATTCAGACCTCAATCAGAAGTCTTATTTTCTCATTTGCTCCAGCAGTGGTCGCATGTGTGTGTGTGCGTGTGTGTGTGTGTTTATGTTTTTACTCTGGTGTCCATGTGCATGTGAAGGCACGAGCTGAAGTGTTTTTGTCTGTTTATGCAGTCCAATTTTGTCCCTCACACTGCGCGATAATCGCTTTTATCACACACCGCTTTTTCTGCGAATGTGCGTGTACGTAAGTGTGTACGAGTTTGTTGGCCTGTTTATGCAGTTCAATCTCTGACCAGTACAGTCATATTCAAGGTGTTTGTACAGAGATGGAGGAGAGATGGCATCTGATAATAACCTGCAGTTCTGGTAGCTTTGAAATACAAGATACACACAGACTCTCTCTCTCTCTCACACACACACGCACACATACACACACACACCTTAATGCAATCAGGGTCCAGTCGCTTTACATTAGGCAGCATGTGCGATGATGTGTAACACTCTAAAGTGCAGTTTAGGCTTTGTGCATTAGATCTTAAACCTTACAGCCCTCAATCTCCATACAGATGTGTCACGGTGTTTTTGTTCGTTCTGGGCCTTTGTTAAGCATGTTTTCCCCTTGAGTCACTGCTCAGTGTAAGGGCAATTCAAGGAACTAATAAAAGCCTTTACAAAGGCACAGGCACTCTGCTGCCCTTTTGGCGTATGGGCAGGTTGCCCATTTGAATGTGGGACAGTGGGGTACACACTATTTATGCTGTACTTGAGTGGAATTCAGCAATAGGATTTACAATTTAAAAGCAGGACACATGGACCTGAATTGAACATTCAGCCACCTCTAACCTGTTGGTGGCCATTTTCACAATGCCAAGACACTGGTTTTGGTCTGTAGATTTCATTTGATGCGCTCAGTGGCTGATGTTAAATTTCTAACCGATATTTTATTTTTATGTAGTCGAGTGTAAAAATGGCTTTTTGTTAAAAACAAAATGCAAATATAAAAAACAACAGTCAGCACAGTGTTGCTTCGAGCTAGATGCTAATGTTAGTATGCTAACACGCTCACAATGACAATGCTATCTTGTTAAGGAGCTATGTTGTTCACCATGATCTTAGTTTTGTGCGTTAGCATCAAGTGGCAACCTCTGTGCCTGTGAAGTGAAGTCTATGCGAAAAGCCAAAAACTGCAGTTCCTCAAACATCCACTTGAGGCTGGCTACAGAACAAGTCAGTCTCCATAAGTCCCCATGTTAAAAACTTCACAGCAGAAATAAACATGTTTACAGCCTGGTAAAAAATATGGTTTTGGTCTCTATAGCTAATTTCCCCGTTCATGACAACTGTACTGAGGGTAAATCTTTTTAACTCACCTGTTCAAATTATATTAAGGCTTAAAGTTATGCATAATAAACAGAGTGGCCGCTTTGATTGACAGGTAAATGCCGTCACAGGGGGCTTGTTTGAGCACCCAGGCATCATTCGGCCCATCTCAGGACCGCCGATAATCCATGTCTTTGCCGTAGATTAGCCGGAAGGGGGATGAAGCAAGACAGCTAACATGGCGGCGGCCATCGCCTCATATTTTGAGCTTCAAACTGGCTCTTGTGTGTGACGTCACACATATGGCGTCCATTCTTTCCACTGTCAATGGTTAGCATGCTAAGATTAGCTAACTAGCACTAAGCACAAAGTACAGCTGAAGCTAATGAGAACATGTTGAAGCTATTTAGTCACAAAAATGGATTTGACGTGATTATAGTGATAAATTAAAAGTCATTATAAGTCATCCTGAAGGGTGGGGGCTGGATTTGAATAAATCCATAATCCATTAATGTCAGCCTGCTGGTGGCGCTAGAGGTTAAGTCAGAGAAGCCATGTTTCATGTTTTATCAAAACTTTAGTCAATCAAATTTTGATTGAGAGTTTGTATTTGAATTTCTGATTGAGCCATCAGTCATAACATTAAGAGAAAAAGAGACAAGTTAAATAGCTTTCCAACATCTCGTCTCATCTCCTCTCCTTCCCTCCACTCTCCCACCACCACCTCCACTTTTCTTACTTTTCTCTGAAGAGGCAGAGCAAAGCAATAATTACCACTAGTACGAGTGCTAAGCTGCCACTCTTTGATGTGCCAGAGAGTGTGTTGAGCCAGTGTTAATCTCTGTTAGTCTGTGTAGAGGAACCCTGATAAGGCCTGATAGCGCACTCTGTAATGAGGGATTAGGGATTAAGGCGGTGGTGGAGGGGTCAGCTCCCCTGTGGTCACACTGCGGTTGATCCAGGCTACGTTTTTAGGGAGCTTTGGGCACCGCTTCGCCTGGTTATGCTGTTAGACTCGGGTGTGTGAGTATGTGTGTGAAAAAATGTTTAAGTTTACTGCAAGTATGTGTGATTGGAGGGGGCGTACCTGACCACTCACAGTGGTTTTCAGCTCTTGTGGTTTCTTTCTCTTGGGCATACCTCAAGTGATTGAATTGTAGGTAGATCCTATACAGTCTAGTGCCTTGGTGTTTGGTGGTCATCCAGTTTATTTATGGTCGTGATTATATGACATTGAAAATGGATTTGATTCTCACAGGACAATCAGTCACCTCATTGACAGCCAGCATCCCATACATAACAACTGAAGGGTTCTTGTGGTTATAAGGAGTTGATTTGTTGGCCTTAGAAAATGATTAGGTCTAGAGGGCATTATATGGTTTTGTAGTCACCAGTCCCAAACATTGTTATATAGGTCCCTGTGGATAGACTGTATAAGGTCAATTTACAGTTAATTTAAAGCCAGCATGTGTGTTAGTGCAGGGTATGCACTAAGCTTGAAGTTTGATTTGACTTGAACAAAAAAAAAACACATTCAGATGATGTAATTTGAGTTAAAAGTTGCTGTTTTGGATGTTAATTGTGATGTTTGTGCATGCATACTGTTGATTTGTGTGTGTATGGCTGTGTGTTAGGCTGACTCTGGAGCAGAAGGAGCTGTGTCGGAGCCGCCTCAAACTACTCTCTTACCTGGACCGGCTGGCGACGTACGAGGTAACAACAATCATGTATTGTTTTAGCACTCTGCACAAAGTTATTACATAACTGGGATATCAATGTTTATTTAATTAATGCTGCAGCTAACTATTATTTTTATTGTGGAGTATTCGTCTGCAAATTGTAAAAAATCACCAAGAGTCCAAGGTGATGTCTTCAAATGTCTTGTTTTGAGTTAGTAGAATTTTACCATTTTGCTCAAAAATTCCTGCTTTAATGGTCTGTCGATCGATTATTCACTTAATCTACCAATTGTTTTAGCTCTAGATTTAATAACAAATCTTTACCATGCAATTAACAAGTGTAGAAGCGTGTGAGGGCTTCACTGATATTTCAGAGATTACTTTAACACCCTCTTGACACTGCAGCTCGTCAGCAACAGCTCCGAGTCCTCTGTCAGTGTCTACATTAGAACCATGCAGCCACAACGACACTCAGGTATCATGTGTAAAATGGAAAAACATAGACTTTATGCCTAAAAACAAGTTCTGGGTCATGGTTGTACACATCAAGCCCAGTTGTATTGACTAAAAGGAAAGCGTATCTATTCTGTCTGATATGTGTGAGATTGATGGACTCCTGTGCAAACATTGTGTTAGACCAGATTGGATCAGACATTAATCAGTTGCGTGAACTCATTGTGATGCTTATTGCACATTCAAAGTGTTTCTTTTCTATCTGATGGTCTGCCCTGAGATGAAAATCAGAAATAAAGCGTCACCTCCCCAAAAAAAAACATACAGCTCTTGCTTGTCATTATTCAAGCGTCCATAACAAACAAAACAGAATTACAGTGCTCCTTTGTCATGATTATTGAATCCAACTTCTAACAGTTTGTTTATTGGTCCAGCGTGGAGACAGCAGCCTCAGTGGAGTCTGAATTGATGTTTTCCAGACTAATGTCTCATTATGAAAACTGAGCTCCCGAGATTTAGGCTCGACTCTGCGAGACCTCACAGGAAGGCGAACGTTTGAAGTGCTATTAACGACTATTAAAATTATACTAAGTATGAGGGTCACTAAGGACTATATTATGTGTTCATTCACATGTTTGCAGTCTTACTGATTTTGTTAAACATTCTTTATTGCTCAGTTGTTTTCCCATCAGCAAATCGGCCTAATGCTTTCTGCTTTTGTATCCATTCTCACATGCTTTGTATTGATACCATCTCTTAACCCCACTAATCTCTTTAGAAATATTGAAAAGTTGTTGAACATATTTACGTGAGAGCCATTTGAAGTACGTAAACAAAACAGTGGTTCAGTAACTAGCTAGCTGACAGGCACATTTTCCCCATTTTAACATAGAAAAATATGGTTTCATAGGCCTACAGTATTCAGGCATGAGTGCAGAATAGATAGATACATGCAAGTGGAACTTGTGACAACTACTCAACACTCTGGATTTCAGATTTACGATGAATAATGTTAACATGCACACCCTTCTCATCTACAATAAATCACAGGCGAACAGGGGCCGTACTTTCTCCCATGCAGGAGAGAAGAGATGAGATTTAACTCTGTTAGATATTCAACTCAGACAGAATGACGTCTCTCTCTCTTTATTCGGACATTGTCATGGTAACTGCAGCACTCGTCAGATTCCTTTTGCCCCAATCCATTTTCTCTGGCTGTCTATGAATATGATATTAGGGTTTTTATCATCCCGACTTGGGCTGGCTCCGTCTGCATATGGCCCATTCAAAGGCTATCCATCAGACTCACACACACACACACAGCGTGGTGTAGAGGATGCTACGGAGATTTTATACACACAGGCACACATTAAATCACTCTAAGCCAAAGGCCAGGGCAACAAATGTTCCCTCCTGACGTATAAACGTGTGCACACAATTACGCATTCTCATACTTTCCTCCGATGGTTCCAGCTAAAAGGACAAGACAGCCGTATGCTAGAAAGTTAAATAGCAACTCTGTTGACTTTGTCTTTGCAAATTCATTTGCAGTCACATCCTCTACTCACTCTTTTCCTCTCATCTTTAGTTTGACTTTCCACCCACTCGTGGTATTTTCTCTGGAAAGATAACCTTCTGCTTCACAAATGTCTTTTCATGAACCACGGTTGTTTTGCATCTTCCCCAATTCATCTACTCTTTCTCTCTCTCTGTCTCTCCCTCGCTTCACACTCTCCAGGAGATCCTCGGCGGTCCTCACGCAGCCGAGCAGAAATATGATGCTGAGTTCTTCAAGAAGTTCCGCAGTCAAAATATTGTTTTGTCAGCAAGAAACTACGCCAGGGTAACATCCGACTCCGACTCTCCAGTCATCTCACTTAATTTGCTTGTCTTAGCTGTCTGCATCTCCATTTGGCACTAATGTGCTGTGCACTCAGATGCCTGTTTATTATTAGGTATACAAATGAATGCAGCCTTATTCAACAGTCGCAATAAATCCTATTTCATGAAGGTTATATTCTCCAGCTTTTGTTGAAAACTGAAGGCTACAGTTCTATGAAAGTGTTTTACTGAGACGTCTTTCTGTTATTTACCCAACCCTCATTGGTATGATAAGAGTGGACAAAATAATAGAAACACCTGTTATTAGGTGTTTCTAATAAACTGGCAACTGTGTATTAAGGGTTTTGGACCCATTTCTTCTCTAATATATCCTTGTATTTTGCTTCCTTGTCTTTGTTTTTCGTAGTGTAATCACATAATGTGCAGATTCTTTTTTTTTTTTTTGGCACAATTTAAAATCAGTTCAATAAAAGTCATTATCAGTCGTTGGATCATGCATCTGTTTGCCTGCAGGAGAGTAACGTGCAGGCTCTGGACATTCTATTCACGTACCACGGAGCAGAACTCCTCCAGCATCGGCTAGCTATCCTTCACAACTTCCCAGAAACCACCTCTCCACACGAGTACACCATCTTGTTGCCCGAAGCCTGGTGAGACACAAACACACACACACAAACACACGCGCACACACACACACACACACACACACACACACACACACACACACACACACACGGACGGATGGTGGTGTAGTCGAGTCACTGAATGTTCAAAGTAAATGTTATATAGCTATAAACAGATTTCAGTTATTATTGTATTAAAGAGGTGTAAAGAAAATGTTATTCAGATGAACCCTGTGTGTTTTTACAGAACATAATGATTTATATTTTTTTGAAATCCAAATAAAGCATTTTATGCTTTCTTAACACACCACTATGGAACAAAAAGAATCCATAACAAGACTGAAAAACTACTTGCCTGTCGTTTTATACTTTCATATTTTTATTTCTTTTTTATTAAGTGATTTTGTGAAACAGAGAAACAGAAAGTGTAAAAATACATGCATTACCACACGGATACTCGCCATTTCTTATGTCTGAAAATTTACACCTCTCTGGAATGCACAAGTCGCTCCACATTTCAAGTCCCTAAAACTGGAATCACACCTGTCTCGGAGCGCTCAAAGGTCTTTCACACTTCTTCTTTATTCTCACCTTCACACATCAGGAAACTGCGCACACATACAGGGGTATTCTTACATCGCATAAAGTGTACACACAGTCACAGCCACAGCTTAAGGGCTGACATCGGCAAACGCTGCCATTAAATAAAAAGAATGAGACTTAATTGCCGCTTCTAAATTTACCCGCAAACAAAATTGAACACCTCGGAATGATACAATACTGTCCGCCTGCGCTTGTTCTAGTTTCCAATGTTCAGTTTCTGCTTTTGGGACTGGAGGAACGCTGAAGGGGAGGGAGTTGGGGAGAGGGTATGTGAGAAGGAGATGATGGAGGAGTGTTTTGGAGGAGAAGAAGTCATTCCTCAGCCCTTTATGGTTCACTCATAGAGGTGACAGGCTGGATTTACCGATGAGAGCAGCCAGCCATCCATTTTGCCTTTTTGTTTCTTCTAATTCGCTTTTCCATTTTACTCCTCTCCTTTTGCCCCTTCCTCCATCTTCAACTATTTCTACATTCTCTGTGCTAGTATTTAATTTATTTACCCATCGCATGTAGATCTGTGCAAAGAAACGCATGCATACGATGTCCCCTGAAGTCATGAGCTAAAAAATATATAAAGATAATTGTTCTTACAGCTTCCATCCACACACCGCCACTGCTCCCTTTTATTAGCCATGTCTGAGTTTGTATGGAGGTCAGGCAGCTGTGGCTCTGCAGTGAGCATCCATCATGGCTCTGCCGCTGTGGGGCAGTTTCCTATTTTCCCCAGCCTGTGAGCACCAACTGCTCCTCCCAACAGCGCTCGCTTCTACACTGCAGCAGACGGAGTCGGCTCAAGCCATCTGTTTGGAGCTCACTGGCTATATACTAAAGTCTTGCTTCACTGGAAGGGGAAAATATTCTCCTGTAATATTGATCAGGTCTGCGAGGGGACCTCTTGGCGCGTGGAAGAATGCAGAATAGTGTTATTTGGTTGAAAACTTTGCCCGTAGCTTGAAAGGGTTTAGCCCAGTGGAAATAAAAATAAACTAACCCAGCTCCCAAGTTTGCTTTGCATCTCCATTTTCCTGCCTCCCCGCTTCCCCGTTTCTCTCAGGCTGACGTGAAGTAGATTAGGGGAGCGGGCGTGGAATAATTCATTCCTCCCATCGATAACTGAGCTCTCACACCAATATTTACTCTCCACCCTAACCTGGCTGTCTTTAATGAGGAAAGAGGAGCGGGGAGTTAGGGAACGACAGGGAAAAAAAGAGAACGAGGGAGGAGGAACTGAGACTTCTCGATCTCTGTCACCTCTGTGTTAAAATCCCAATCGTAATGGATGAACTTGTGCTGGAGTGTTGATAAAAATCTTCCTACTTTTGTGTGTTGACATAAATCACATCCGCACCTCGGACACTTCTTATGTATTTTGTGATTGGATACAATTTATGGCCGTGTTAAAAAACTGCTGCAGCTCGTGTGCACTCGGCCTTTAACTGCACCAAAGCTATAGATGATTTGTAGCCCGCGGTATCTCCTTGAGTTTTACAGCCACAGTACATATTTTTCTGTCCACAGACAAATAGATAACAAGAAGAAATGCATTAATCCTGGAATAAGAGATAGAAACAGCTTCTGTTCAACCCTGTGTCTCAGTATCGGCGCATGCATTCATATAGTTCTGTAAGTGTGCGTCTAAGTGTCTGAGTCTTGTCAGTGCTGACACGCTAGGTTACAGAGTCATTCTTCACTTTGGTTTCTTTTCTTGTGTGTTCCCTATTTATCTTCCTCAGACCTGTCATGCTCAAGGAGACCAGGAAAAAGTAAAGCTTAGTACCAGCATGGCGTTTAGAAAATAAAAGTCTTCGCTATTTACAACCGAAGCACGACCCAGAGTCTTTTGGAAAGTTCTTTGACTTGTTTATTGTTGCGCTTCTGTTTTTTCCCCCACTCCATTCTTCCCTTATTATGCTCAGCTTTTTCCATTTCCCATATGTTGCTACCTCTCACCATCGTAGTTTATGACCATGTTTAGTCTGAAACAGTAAATGTCGTTGCTGATTTATCAGGTGCCATTATAGGTGAGTGTGTCGCAGTTTATTTTTTGACTCCTGGCTACTTGTTGGTCTTTGTTCTGATCTGTATGCTTTATTGTGATATTTGTTCTCTCTAAAACTCTCCCTTCTTCCTCCTCGTCTCTTCTTTGTCTCGCCTTTGCCACTTTCGGTCCTTTTCGCTCTCTCAGTCTGGATGACAGAGGCGAGTTGGTGTTGATTCCCTGGGACGAGCAGAGGCACAGAGAGATGGACTGGTGCGAGGCAGAGGAGTGCAGGTAAAGAGTGAACATCATCTTTGATATAAACATACTGACATTATCACATAGTGCACCAAGCGGTATAATAAACCAAGCTTGGGTAGCTGAGATATCACAGTAAAACCTCTCTATTACCCACGATAACAAAGCCTCTTGCACTGTAGAATTGTTAAAATTCATCCTCCATACAGGCCAGATGCTTGTGCTGGCATCATTACGTGAAACAAAACATGACATCCTATTATCTAAATGTTAAACAGAACCATAACAAACTAATACCAAATCTTGTTGTGCTGCCAATTTATGCCATTTTCCTGCTTCTGTAGGGAGGCCAGCTTCATTTACAATTTTATTTAGCAAGCTCTTTTTATTGCTCTTTGGTGTAGAGTCATAATATCTGTTGGCTGTGGTGGTATGCTTGGCCAGGGATTGCAGGGTGGAATTGTGATACATTTGTTGTGCGATGCCAGCAATGTTTAGGATTGTGTTTATGACAGGTTTTGTCCTCCATGCTATCCTCATTCCTGCTATTTTTCTTTCTTCTCTTCTTCTCCCTTAACGCTTTAACCTTATATGTTGCTCCTGAAAGGATAACAGACCAAAATCATTTTGGCATTAGCCCGCTTTTCACCTTAAGGATTCCCTATGTTTCTTCCTCTCGAGCCAATTCATTAATAACATCTTTAAGAACAAATAATGAATATATAACTTTCATTTTTAAGATGCTAAATTTACTTACCTAAAGTTGGGATTGACAGAGAATAAGCTACAGTGCCCAAGTCAACGATGACATGTCACACAAACACAACAGTTTGGCTCACTGATGTGGTTTTAATACATTTTGTAGCACTCTACTGCGCAGACGAATTTGCGGGTATAACAGGCCTTGGCTACAAAGACAATACTTGTTAATATGGTGAATTGATATATAACAAATATATAAAATAATACCAGATTTGTCCTTTAATTTACCCTTCTCCCCTCTGTAATCTGCTGTTTCTTCCTGTACTAATATCCTTAAAAAATGAGAAAATACATAAAATACACTGCACTCTACCGTCACGTCTTCTTCAGAGCCACGCTGGACCAGAACCTGTTCGATGATGACAGTTTCCTGTATGAGGAGGCTCCAGAGCTGCTGAGGTTCCGCACAGCGACACCCTCCATCGAGCTGCTGACCGACTGGTACCAAAGCAGGGCTGAGGATATCGACTCCTGGTCCAGACAGGTCAGAAACACTTAAACTATGTTGCAGGTTTCCAGTTGGGGCTCAAAAATAAGCAGTGTTTTCCTGTATTTCTGCATAATCATACAGCTGATTGCCATGGTTTAGAATAATGATCACTTTCACCTTGCAATTAGTTTGTTTGTCCCTTGTTAGTGGTAGAAATGTCTATTATGGTGAAATATTTTCACACCCAGTTATTTTCATGATCTTTCTACTTGATTTGGACATTTAGCAGAACAGCAGCAGGAAGGACTGAATAGACATCTGGCAATTTGAAAGATAATTGCTGTTTCACACTTCTTTTAGTTGATTGGTGTAGAAAAGAGTGACGAGCTGGGATTCAGACTGCAGAAGAGATGTTGCCAACCTCCATCAGTAAAGGTCACTTTGATCCTATCTGTGACATTCATTATCATATTTGCCATATGGACCTCTAATGAAGAGTAACCAAAGCTTCTGTCATCTGCGTTCTGTTGCTGTAACTGAAAAATAGAACTTGATAGGACTTGTTTAGCGGAGTAATGGGATGTAACGGCTGGAGCTGCCCACTCTCTCCACCCACTCCATCCACAACGCGGCTCTTTCCCCTCTTTACCTCCTTCACAATGATGGATCAAGGTTGTCACGGCGCTCTCTTTGTCTTTGTGAAAAGGACTAACTAGGGTGCAGCCATATCTTTCCCCTTCATTTCTCCATTTTGGCCCTTTCACTGGGTGTGAGGAGGATGTAGGGGAAGAGATTTCGGGGTCCATTGCTCACTTTTGAAGACAACTGGGGAATCGTGCCTTTCATCATCCACTCAAGAGAGAAAGAAAGTGAGACTTAGAGTCTTGAGTGTGAGTGTAAAAATAAGTCTTTGTTAAGCTTTAGGAATTTGCAGCATCTCTCTCTTTCGTTCTCTCCCTTGTTCGTTTTTAATTTGACCTCATCTTCCTTCGCTCTCTCACATGTTACTCCAGGAGCCTCTCGGGATCATACCTAACGCTCATGTCTTTTGCTTTTTCACACGTTTTTTTTTTTTTTTTTTTTTTTTTCTCATTCACACTCGTGGCAGAGAGAGACACTCAAATAACTCCTCTGCCACTTGCTGAGCCTTTTTTTTCCTTTTTTTTTTCACTCCTTCCTGCCCGCCTTACTTTTTCATCTCATTTGTTCGCTCTTATTTGCACCCTCCTCCCATCTGTCATCTGTCCGTATTTATGCTTGGGAGAGCGTTTTAATGGAGGAAAATGGGGTTTGATTAAAAGGAGCCACATTAGTGGAAGCTGGAGTGTTTTTAAACCAGTCACAGAGCCTGCAGGAAGTGTGGTGCTGAAGCTGGGAAGATTGACAAGATGACTCACAGAGGGAGACGGGTCTGAAAGAGCAGAGAATGGAAGCGCAACCAAAAGAAAGAAAAAAAGGAGATAAATTCGGGGCCATTGCAACATCCCTAGTTGGGTTAGGGTGTATTACGAAGATAGAAAGAGGGGAGGACAGGGCTAACAGATGTTGAGGTAAAAAGGCAAAGCAATCTCGTAGAAAGAGCTTTCTGCGGGAAAAAGAAAATCACTGGTTATAAGGGGGTGAAAGGGTAAAAATAAAGGGTATTAAAAACAAGTGTTGTTTGAAACACCTTTGGCAACAAAATGGCACAAGATGAGAGGGAGGCTTTGGAAAAGCAGACAAGAGGCAGAGGCAGGCACACAGAGGAGGCAAAAGGCCACACTTAGCAGAGTTCGAATCAAGGCCAATCACGGTGGTTGTTACAGACTTCTCATAAGAGGTGGGAAGCGAGAGAAGACGATAAAAAAAAACTACAGCAGAGTTAAAGAGAAAATGTGGAAATGATGTTTGAAGGAAAACGCTGAGATAGGACAGGGAGGAGAGACAATGAAGGATCGAATTGAGTTGGAGAATTAAACCGAAGAGTTGGAGGAGGGAAGAGAGGGAGATAGCGCAGGGAGAAAGCGAGAGGCAGGATACTTGTTGTGTTACAGTGAAGAGAATGATGAGGGGAGGGCGGGGAGACGAGGTCCTAATTAAAAAGTGTGAGATTTTAACAACTGAATTGTCTGTGGTTAGCTCGGGAATCTATCTCCTGAGAGCACGGAAAGAGAGAAGGAAGGAGGGGTGGAGCGAACAGGGAGGATCTTTACTCACAGTTAGATCAATAGACTTCTCTCTCTTGTTGTACCTAATTGCTCAGGCTCTGACTCAAGGTGATTTGGGTTCTCTCTCGACCAGTGTGTGTGTGTTTGTGTGTACATTTTACAAATGAAGGTGAGCAATTATTTATTCAGCAAGAAATGTGTTGAGATAAGCTGAAGATGACAAGGTTGCGGACCCTGCGTGCGTGTGTCTGTGTGTGCACGTGCACGTGAAGGATGCTGCGTTAACTGCTGCGGTAAAGGCCTCTCCTTCTTTAAAAGGTGGAGAGAAAGCAATCATCGCTACAGGGCCCAGCGGCATCTGCTATTGATTGGCTAGTGTCCACAGGTGGCTGAGCATCGATTGGCTGGGTGTGCTGCACAGCATATAGGTGGTCGGACATTGATTGGTTGCTCTTCTGGATAGAATTTCATCGATCAGAGTAGCTCTCTGTTTTATTGTCTAACGACTAATGATTGGATATTAGTAATGACTGACCGGTATTATTTGGTTTCACATTAGTTGGGATATTGTTGTTTTGTTCACGTCCTAGTTCAGTGACCTCAGCAACACTTTTTCAATGCCGCGGCGCCCTGCTGTAAACGGCCTCTTCCTTTACCTGCTGAACAAGTTACTTTGACTGTGGTAACTGGATTGTAACAAGGTGGAAAGGTACCAGATACGAGTATATGTATATAGCTATACAGTGCAATACAACAGCACTACAAAGCACAGCCGCAAGGACAATTCAACAAATGTCACATAATAAAGATTAAACATTTCACAGAAGTTGTATTTCTACAATGCCTCTGAACTGCTTTAAGTTTGAGTATACACTCTTCATGTTATGTCTTCCACCCTCTGGAGTTTGATTAAGTAGAATGGGATTATTTCATCATCCATCGTTGCTTTGATGAGGTTTTTTTTTGTTGATTGTAACATCGGTCAACTTACCCTAAAATGCCAAGTGCCTACCAATAGTTGCTCACCTATAGGGCGGCTGTGGCAGGTAGAGGTAGAGCAGGTCGGATCAGATGATCAGTGGTTTGATCCCCGACTCCTCCGGTCCTTTTTGTTGAAGTGTCCTTGGGCAAGATACTGAACCCCAAATTGCTCCCAAAGGCTGCGCAGTTCATGGTTATCTCCTAAAACTGATGAGCATTTGGCACCTTGCATGACAGCCAATGCCATGCCAATGTGTGAATGTGATATGCAGTGTAAAAGCACTTTGAGTTATTGGAAGACTAGAAAGGTTCGATGTAATTACAGTCCAGAGTCCACCATGCTTCGCCATTTTTTGACAACTGAATGAATCCTAATGACCTTTCATTTACCAGCCAAGTTTTTTCCGTATCCAGTGTAACATCTCAATATCTACAAGATGGATTGGCAATAACTTTGGTTCTGACGTTCATGTTCCCCAGAGGATGAAGCCTTCTGATTTGATCCCCTGACTTCCAGAAGGTTTTGCTTCAACATCAAATGTCACTGTTGGATAGGTTTCAATGCATTTTCATGTGCACAATCATGGTGTCTGTAATACTGTGGTACTTTGTGATGCCCTGACTTTTCATCTAGTGCCGTCATCATTGTCGCAGTTTCAATTTGTTCAGTACTGTAACAGTTTGGCAGAACTTGTATAGCACGTTCTCATCCCTTGTAAGATTCTCCTTTTTAAGAATATGTGAATCTGGCTAATGATATATATGATGACTGTTTAGTCTGAGCATTTTTTCATGTTGGCTTCTCCTTCGTCTCCTTTTTTCCTCTCTCACTGGCATTCCTTTTTGTCCATCAGGTGGACTGCGCCCTGTCGCTTGTACGTCTGGGAAAGGAGCGAGAGATCCCCGGGCTCGAGCTCTTGTGTGATGACATGGTAACCATGGAAACGCTGGTGTATGAGACATCATGTGAATTGAGTCTGACACTTAAAGATTTGCAGCAGCTAAGTGACATCGACAAGCTCCGCCTGCTCATGAGAAATGTAAGTGACATGATTTGCGCCTTTCACCTTTTATATTTCACATTTTCACGGGAACATTTTCCCATGATGTGCTTCGGAATCAAGTACTGGTTTGAAATTCATATATTCTTCGTATCATAAAATTAATGAAGGAAGTCTGATTAAATTACAAGGTGTTGTTTTCACTTGGCATGTGCTGATGTCGCCTTATCGCAGCCAAAATGATGTATGTATGAGACATCATCTTGCTACTGAAAAGAAATGAAACTGTCCCTCCTTACCCTCTCAAAACATGATGATTGCGGAGATGTGTCATTGTCATAATTATAGTGTGATAGTTTTGCATCTTTTTGAGATATATTTATGTTGTTGTTACAATACAATCTCTGCAGAGAGCTTTTTCTCTATGTTAAATATGCACTTACCAGCATGATGCCTTGTGTAGTTCACAGTGTGTGGGGTGTGCATTGTCAATAAAAAAAAAAGAAAGCTTGCCTTGCAATTACATTTCATTTTAAATTTCCATAGTGTGGTTACTTTAATCCTTGACTGCTGCTTAAAAGAACAATATGTATGCTAATTACATCTTAAATAGGTAACCAAAGCTGAAATCAGAACAAAAAAACAACACAATGTTCTTGATAGCGCTCTCACAATAAATCAGTTTCTTTTAATTCCTCCAATCCGTGACGTTTGACGGCGCAATCTTTCCGTCCAACAGCAGCGAGAGAGCTATGAAAGCTAGTCTGGAGCAGGTACTACAGTTACAAGTCCCCTTGGAGTACATAATATGAGCTGTCCTCTAAATTGTAGCTAATAACTGCCAGCTTCAGCCTGTGAGGACCACTGCCAGTAGGATCTGCCATACAGGCAGGCAGCCAGCAAATGTTGTTGACTGCTCTAACACATGCTGTTTGACTGGTACTCCCTTTGGGGCGCTATCTGACTGTGTGTGTGTGTGTGTGTGTGTGTGTGTGTGTGTCTGTGAATGTTTACCAAACTCGGCGAGATTAAATCTCCCTCTTTGCCTGTGTCTGATGTCTTCCTTTATCAGAGACACAGTACAGCAAGGTAAAATGTTTGCGTGTGGGTGTGCAAGTTTGAATTTAGCATCTGAATATTTTTTTTGTATCCGGTTCCTCCTGTGGATGCTCTCTTATCTGTATATCCTGAGTCAGAGCTGCATGAATTGATGTGCATCTGCACGAATCACAGCACAACCCACCTACTGGAGCTATTATATATCAAGTTCAGGCTTAATTGCATGATTTCATGTAAATTCAGCTTTGAGTACTGTGCACTGTTCTAAAAACATCCAAACAGACCAGATAAGTCTATATATTTGAAGAAGGAAGTGCTCCCACAGGGTGTTGCAGATTTGCAAACACTTTTTTACTTGCTAACACGTAGTGTGTGCTCAATGTTTTTTTAACATGATACTCTGTGACACTGTATTTCTAACCCACCTGACAGAGGTCTCTGTCTGTTTCATTTCTGCTGTAAAGATGTCAGGAGAAGCTTTCCACTCAGTAGGAGTTTATTTTTTCTATGGCAGCAACACATAACACAAACTAGCATAGAACGTCTGGGCTAACTTGACACTTGGCACAAGGCTTGCTACCTTTACCTGACACGTAATAGACGGACAAATAGAAACTTGCCTAGCAGTATTGAGAGTACTTACACTCGGTAGAAAACGGTTGTCTTTCATAGAACTTGTCTTTAATATGGCTGTTTCCTATAGTTCATGTTCTCCCCGTGTCTGCGTGGACACGCACTTAACAGGTTAATAGGTGACTCTAAATTGCCTGTAGGTGTGAATGTGAGTGTGAACGATTGTTTGTCCTCCTTTGTGCCCTGTGATGAACTGGCGACTTGTCCCTGCCTCTCGCCCAAAGTCAGCTGGGATAGGCTCCAGCCCCACCGTGACCCTGATGAGGATAAGCAGTTATAGATAATGGATGGATGCTTCCTATAGTGAGACTTCTCATTGGATTTTTGAGAACCATTGTATTTTACCGGTTATGTTTAGCATTGTAGCTTATAATTTTATTCTTGATAAATTCACTGATTGTCAGAATCAGGTTTATGTACATACAATTTGCCTGGGTGTTTTGCTGCATAACAAACAAGTAGAAAAAAAAAATAAAAAACAAGCATAGAATCTGAAACAATATCATAAAAATATGTACAATATGTTATTTAAATGAAAGAGCACTTTTGCGTTAGATTGAGCACAGTATAAGGAAAGGTTGACAGTATGCAGTATAACAATGTTTGAAAGGTGCAAAATAGTATCAATCATTTAATCTAAAAACACTCATATCTATAAAATGCAAGAGCTGATACTTACTTTGTTCAACCTCTGCTGATTTTTTACATTTTCAGTTCAATATATCACCTTTCCAAAATTAATGTTGCACAAAGATGAAGAAGAAGTAATAAAAGAAAAGAACAG
Source organism: Sciaenops ocellatus (assembly GCA_033000465.1). Lineage (NCBI taxonomy): Eukaryota > Metazoa > Chordata > Actinopteri > Sciaenidae > Sciaenops > Sciaenops ocellatus. Next base: position 11,778,747 of record CP136886.1, read on the forward strand.
TAATGAAAAATCAGCGGTCAAGGGTAGCCATGAGATCAGAGACGCAGATAATAACTGTTGTAAAAATGAAAAGCAGTATTTGTTGAGTTTTGGGTCAGAATTGATCAGGTTGTGTCAGTATTTTGGAATAAGATGGGAAACAGTGTCCAGTATGAATATGGTTATCCTGTAGGTGTGAGTTTGGTGTGATCACAGGACAGTGAAGAAACCATGATCCCCGTGTTCATGTCCATTTTAAAAATGCTGCGTGAACCACATCTTCTAGTAAATGTCTTTCCATCACCAGTCCAGGCCCGAGCGCTACGTGAAAGATGCCTTCCAGTGGATGGTGCCGTTCCTGCACCGGTGCGAGGGACAGGAAGAGGGTGCTGCTAAATCTCTCCTCAGAGAGTACCTCGTCAGCCTGGCCCAGCGAGACCTCACCCTGCCCCTCATCATCTTCCAGCACTCCAAACCTGACGTAAGCATCCAAACACGCACACACAAACACAGGTATGGGGGTGGGGGGGTGGGGGTGTCACACTTGGGTAACCATAACACACACACACACACACTGCGTCTCTCTGACTATTTGTGCCATGTCAGGGCCAATATCGTATCCTTGCTGTGTAAATGTTATATTTATGACCCCATAAGGGCACAGCCAAGGACAGGTCTCCTGGCTATTAGAAAACATGCACTCACACACACACACACTTAAAGGGAAAAAAATACAGAACACCATTGTGAATGTATAAAAAAGGTCAATCATGCCCTGATACACTCACACACACACACACACACACACACACACACACAATCTCCTCTCCTCTCCTCCAGTGCCAGCAGAAGATCATCGGGGACCCAGACCAGCTGATGTCGGTGGCTCTGGAGTGCATCTACAGCTGTGAGAGAGATGACCAGCTCAGCCTCTGTTACGACATCCTGGAGTGTCTGCCGCAGAGGGGCTACGGGTCAGACAAACAAACACACACACTCACACACACACACACACTCATTGAGCCACGCATGCTTACACACAATCTCAGACACACACTCAGGTTCATTTAGATGATGTAAACCGTGATACAAAGATGCTGAAAACGTTGGCACCACCCCTCCCACCTCTCTCCATCCCCTCCACCTTTCCACCACCGCTCTCTCGGGGCCTATCAATAAACCTAACTACCACCTCTGTTTCTGCCTCAGTCCCTTTGAACCTTTCTTTTCCTCCTCCTCTCTCTTTCATGCTTAACTCTGACTCTAAGGAGCCATCAGTTAGGCAAGCTACGGTCTATACAATATTTTCTACCTCCTACTATTGCTGTCTCTGCCTCTCTCTCTCTCCCCCACCTCTCCTGTAATGCGTTTTATTTCATATGGCAAGAGGGCCTGTCCTTTAAGTCTCCCATGAGGCTGTGTGGGTATGCAGTGCATTTGAAGGAGAGTGAGTGATAATAAAAGACTGAGAGGGAAAAAGCAGGAGTACAAAAGAGTAAATTGTTGGTAAAATGGACCTGTAGAGTGTCAGAGTAGTTTAAATGAATTACAGTGACTCCTTCTCAGATGGATTATCCTTCCTGTGTGCACCTTAATTGGAAAATTGAATTACGACTATAAGAAAGGCTATGTTTTTTTTCTTGTCTGTTGGCTGCAATGAAGCAGCCATACTTCTCAACAATGGTATTTTTTGTCCTTTTTAACCAACTCAGATAGCTCGCTTAGCTGTGCTGCGCTGTGATCGTGTACATTTCCACTGCGCGCTTGCAGCAGGGGAATAATTGCACTGAAACAAGATATTATGGTATTGCTTGAGAGCAGGCGACTCTCACCCCAAGGATGAACCAAACTGAACCAGTTTAATGCAGGCAGCCAAAGGTGCCATTTTTTAAGTCGCTCTGCCGCTTAAAGCGAATCATCTACGAATTAGTTTTGTCCCTCTTGTATAATGTAGACTCCGTGGTTTTAAGTGCTGCTCACTCAAGTTTGTCTTCTTACGTTCATGTAATGAGAAAACAACGTTAGAAAACAAAATGGCAACAAATCTGCAACGAGCTTCTTGGGAACTGTCGGTTAATTTGTTGCTAGCCAGCTAGCTAATGCTAACGAGAAGCTAAGTAATGTAATGTTATTAATTGCCTCACACAACTGTTCGGAGAAATTAATTTAACGCTACTAGTCAAATTATGTAATGTCTAATCGTTTGAGTTTGAGTAGATAGTTAAGGCTGTTACAAATGAGCAATATTTATAAGTTCACTACTGCCATTACTGTAGAGTTGAGCTAGCTAGCTAGCCCCACAGTCTATTGATGCTTGTGGTTGCTCTTTTGTTTTTGATTTTTTTTGTCTCCAAATATGCAGATGTTAAAGTTCATCTCAAAGATTTTTGCTGCCACCTCAATACAGTGTAGGTGAATGAATTAAAAACAGACATTTATAGCAGTCTCAGCAGCACCATGTCTTTCCCAATGACAGTGTAAAGAATGGACAGAGCCTGAGTGACGTCACCTGTAGGTTTCCGAAGCGCTGCTTTGAGGCCAAAAATATGCAACATTGGCCGCCTTGTTGGATGTACTGCTTCTTCCGCCTCCCGGTTAATCTAAATATCGGCAACGACGTGGATCATCGGCAGACCTGAGGTGGGCCGAATGACACCTGGGTGCTCTAATTAGCCATGTGTAACCAGACTTACCTGTCAATCAAGCGGCAATGCTGTTAATCATGCGCAACTTTAAGCCTTAATATCATTTAAACGGGTGAGTTAAAAAAAATCACCCCCCGTCACAGTTGTCATGAACGGGGAAATTAGCTATAGAGACCAAAACCGTTGCCTGAACCAGGCTGTAAACATGTTTATTTCTGCTGTGAAGTTGGACATTTTAATATGGCCGCTTATGGAGATGAACTCACTTCTGCAGCCTGTCTCAAGCGGCCGCTTGAGAAATTACAGGTTTTAGCACTTCAGCATTTTCCAGAAACAATGTCCAAATCTGGCCATCAACAGTTTTAATCAGCACTACTTTCTACCAAAAAAAAAAAAATCCCAACGAAACTATAGACACCGAAGGAAACGTGATCCTAATTAGGCGACTGCGTGGTAGAGCGCGACCAGTGGAAGAAGGAGATGGACGTAAGAGCAGAGGTGGACATGAGGTAAAATGTTTTGCGGGATCTGATTCAATCCAAGAAAAGAAGTGCAGTTTATCTCGCTGAACACATTTACAGACTCAAATGTGGCAGTTTCAGACACACATCCTGTGTCATATTCTTCATGTCACAGTTAAACTTGTGTACTCCACCAGGCACAGGCACAAACAGGCACAAACACTGTGCTAGCAACTGAACATATAAACTATTCTCTATAAATATTTGAGGGTATATAATGCTCATATTTTCCCTCTAAATCAGTACTGCATTTCATGCTAAGCATTTCCCAGACAGGGTTCCTTCCTGCAGTGTTTGGATTAGCAATGCTGCAAAGCTGTAGTGTATATGCACTGCCTTCACCTTCATTTTCTCCCAGGAGTGATTTCTCTGACTTACTAAGCTCCAAAATTGCCACCCCAGCGTAGAATATTACAGATTTGCAAGCTAGGAGAGAAACCGTGAGTTAGTAGTTTCAGCCCAATTTTCTTTTTTCTTTTTTTTCCTTTTTTGTGAGACAGCTTAATTAGGTCTAAATCTGCTCAGAAGAATGTAATGTGCATTCACCCTTAGAGAGTGGGAAATGGGCAGGGGGATTATATGGTGAGAAAGGGAGAGAAGTAGAATGAGGGAGAAAAGGATATTAAAAAGGAGGTGGAGCAGCCTGCTCAGAAGAGGAGACGGATGCAGAGAAGTGGATTGATAGGTCAAGAGTTAGCGTGTGTGTGTAAAAACAGTGAGATGGTGTGTTGATATAAAACACACTCACCACCATGCTGATGCACATACACGCACACACACATACGTAGAAGGTTGTTTCATCAGGGTCAGTACTCTACTGGGGGACAGGCCAGCCTGACCCAGAATCCTTTGCCTCAAGGCAAAGCATCACGGGGTTTTATTTTTAGTGGGGATTCAGTACAACCTCACAGTGGTAGGCCAAACACACCCACGCATACTCTGTGTACGCTGCACTAGCATAGATACACACACGGAAGCTGTGCACACACTTTATTATGCAAAAGACATGTCTACTTAATGTTCTACTTTTTTGTTCTGATGAAACAAACATAAAATAACCGTGCGCTTTTATCATCCTGCAGACCAGACACGGACATCACGGCGTCCCTCCACGATCAGGTGGACAAACTTGAGAAGCATCTCAGGTACGTCAACACGCCTCGCACCATCTTTCAGCTGTCGTTCCGACCTCTCTCCTCCATCTTCCTCCTGTCCACCCAGTTCAGACGGGCGTACAGATTATAGCTTAAAGATGGATGATTTGCTGCCTTTTCTCCAACAGTTCTAGCTGAATATCTTTGGGGTTTTTGGTCTGTCGGCTGAACAAAACAAGGATTTACTCCGGCTCTTCATCCATATGTCTCTGCTGTACCCGTTAGCAAGGCATTGAGAGTGGTGAAGAGAGCCACTTGTCAGTTTGGTGATTAGCACTACATTGCTTGGGAAACGTTCACTTTGTAGCGATGCTTATTATTTCCCTCCCCCATTACGGGCCTGATGGAAAACACCAAGAAGGAGAGGAGACATGGATGTGCAGTCAACACACACACACACACTCCATATCAAAGGACCGCTGTCTGTCCCATGGTATTCAAACAGCCTCAGGCATTTTCTCTGTTACAGGTTAAAATCACCTACGTGTCTCGCTCTCTCTCTCTCTCTCTCTCTCTCTCTGCCTCTCCTTCTGTCTCTCCTAGTTTTGTTCTCCCCCACCACCCCTCTCCTCTGGGTGAACTTCCGAACACAGAGAAGCAATGAGGAGGAAGGAAGAGAGGACAAGGATGAAGGCAGAGGGGAGGGCGGGGAGCCTGAAGGGAATGAGAAAGTAGATGATGATGAGGAGGAAGCAGCAACAGGAAAGCCTGTGTTAGAGCTTAGTGTTGGCCTTTACAGACAAATATCCACACATATTTACACGCAGGCACACACAGCCGTGTACAAACGCACCCCGGGGGAAGCCTGGGAAGTGTGTTCATGTATATTTTGTGCTGAAGCATTCTGACTCACACATACGTGTAAACACGCACACAAACGCACAAACCCAGATGAATCAGGCAGTAAATGCGAAGTGTCTGCTCTCAGAGCGCCTCCAGAATAAAAGCTGTTTTCAGCTGCTGCCACTACCGCTTGCTGGCACATTAATATGTGCACGGGGAACATGCAGACACTCCCACACACACATTCACACTTGAGCAAGTGCACACACGCACACGGCTGTAAATATCAAGACTTGTTGTCTGTCTTTTGCTCACACACACATACACACACACACACAGAGGCACCTGTTTACTATGGTAATGAGTTGCAGCAGAGAGCGAACATCTGTAGCGGCACGACCCTGTTGAGACTAGGGGGAGCCATGCTAATCCCACGCCAACACGCATGCACGCACGCTCTCCCTCGGTCATATAGGACCGCCTGCATCCGCATGCTCCTAGACACACACACACACACACACACACACACACACAAATACACGGTTACAAAGAGGTGCCGTCTTGCTGGCATGCAGTTTATCATGTTGCTCTTCAGTCTTGCTCTACACTTTCTCCATCTGCACTGTGGCTTGCAAATGACTTTCTGCTGCCAAAATAATGAACAGCTTAGAGCGCACACATCTTCTGTCTTCTGTCTCCTCCGTACTCTCCCTTGGATTTGTTCAGGTTTTATTTTACCCTCGCTTCTTCTTCTTTGGCATTTCCTACTGTGGTACTTACTGCTGCCAATCATCCTGCCTTCTGCTTTTACTGAAAGATTGAGTTGATTAATGTGACTTGAAACTGTATTTGTTTGTTTTTTTTTGTGTGTTTTTTCCTTGTCTGGTATCAGTTTGTATCATTATATTAGCCGTCACCTACTGTGCGATGCAATAAATGTGTATCTGTGCTCATACTCGACAGTGTGGTGGAGGTTCTGGAGAAACACGGCCTGCAGAAGCCCATTTCGTATGTGAAGAACAGCCAGAACAGTGAAGAAGAAGCCCACCAACTCATGGTGAAACTGTGCCGCCACACTGGCCGCAAGTACGAACACGCATATGTATGAATGCAGACGCCTACGACCACGAATGTCTGTCAAGATCCCATGAACTTACAGAACGTGTGTGTGTGTCCAGAAACCCTCCTGTGAGTGAGACGGTATGGAGAGGTCTACTGCAGGACCTGCTTGACATGCAGCAGAATGTCTACACCTGTCTAAAACCAGAGATATGTCACCAGGTATTGCACCGCAGCAAAAGATCACAAGGAATAATCAGATTTGTACTAAAACATGTCATATAAACCTGCATATTTTGCACCTTGACTGACACTTTGGGCCATATGTTCTGGAACGCAACTTATAAAACGATGTTAAAACTTTTACTCAGTTAAACCATCTCCTCCTGCGCATTATCTCGTCTCCTCCATGACTCCCTGCAGGTCTTTGTCGAGTCCCTGCTGTGTTCCAGCAGCGTGGAGAACGTACGCCTGGCAGGGCAGCTCATGCACTGCTCCAAGGTATATTAAATATGACTCGAGACTTGAACCTCACAGACCCATTGGAGTCTCCGAATGTTAAAGCACCCGTAATGAATTCTAATGCCGCAGTCTCGTTGATCTCTAAATGTTTTATTAATGTTTCCAGGTTAGCCAGGATGTTCCTGTCAGCTTGTCTTTCCGGGGCAAAGGTTACGCTCTGAAGGTGGCCTACGACAACAGCGTGGAACTGGTGTTGGCTGCTGCCAGAGAGTACTTCAACTCATCCACAACGCTGACGGACCCCTGCATGGGCCTGGCCAGGTGAGGAGGAAAATAACAAGTATTTATCTGCTTATGAGGACCAGTTTGAAGTTCAAGAATCATCATTTTGCCAATTGTCTGTGAATATAAAAGGCTCATTTTAAGGTAGCATAAACATAACAATTCTTATTTTCAGATGATTATACACTAATAAAAAAATAAATAAATAAATGGTACACACTTGATCTTTTAGGGGCTAATTCAAACTTGTACAAACATTGCTGTGTCTGTACGCTGTCTGCTTTGACCTTGCTTTTGTTGATGTATGAGAAACTCCCCGTCTGCGTGGGTGGACGTACGTTCTTGTGCTTGCCTGACTGACCGGGGAAAAAAAAAAAAAGGTGTCTGCTTTTATTTCCTCTCTCTCTACAGTGCTTCACACAAAGTTTATACCAAGTACAAGTATTTGCATGTGTGTCTGTTGCTGGTTTCAGATCTCAGAGGGGAGCCAGTGGGTGTCTGACCTTACCGTCTGTTCGTAGTGGGGAAGTGGGACAGTAATTGGGTCGTCATTCATTTATAGTAACTAATGCAGAGGCCCCCCTCTACACACTTGGACAACATCATCCATTGTAACACCCTCACTGTGTGTGTGTGTGTGTGTGTGTGTGTGTGTGTGTGTGTGTGTGTGAGTTTGCTGCATGTGAATTTGAGATATGAGACAGAAAGCAGTGTGAACATGTGCCTGTCGCTCTGAAATTAATAGTCTACACAGACTTGGTGCCTGTGTCCTTAAGATTAAAATAACTGCTCCACAGACACACATTTTATCCTGTGTACTAAATACCAAAGACACACACTGACACACACACAAATACATACACACACTCACACATACATGCTCGGACAGATACACAGACTGCACCTGCCTGTGTCCTGAATGGAAGTGGTCAGTGGCATCAGGCTCGAGTTTACACAAGGACAAAAAGATTCCTCTTAAAATAACATGGGAATCCCCTCCAACTACTGGAGAGATCCCACATGAGAAGAGAAGCTCCCTCACACAGAGACTGAGAGATGCTCACAAACATACAAAATAATTACAAAACACAGTGTCCTTTAAAAAACTGAATTTTTTAAAATGAATTTAAAGCTGCACTAATCGATATTTTTACACGGGCAATCAATCAAATGACTACATTTAATATGAATGGTGTCATGTGTAGTGAGAAACACTGAGGTTCTGCTCGGTTACAGTATATGGAGCATTTTACTGTAGTGTCTTTCAGCTTATTGTTTTGGTTTTACAGCCCACAGCTATTATGTATTTTGGGTCACTCTCACTGCTCTCATTAACATTTTTTTTTTTTAGATAAAAACAAAAACAAAACACTAAAAATCTCACTATACAGTACCCGGCCAGCACTTAACAGCTATACAGACAAAGTTAGCGAACTGGTGAATACGATGCAGTGGAGTTGGTGGAGGCCAAAAGAGAGCTAAAAGGAGAGTGAATGTTTGACTTAAAGAGTCACGTATAATATATTATATAATTATGGTACTCTTGCTCCCAGTTGTTCGAGGGAGGTTGACCTACATGTCAGTATCAGAACTGGACAAAGTCAGTACAACATACATGTATTATTATCATCGTATTTGTTTTAGTAAATGCAGAAAAACTTAATGTTCCCCCATTTGCAGAAATGTATTATTGCTTTTTCAACTGAACTTTCTGCCAGTTTGTCTTTGTTTTTGAAACTTTAGGCCAGAGTCATCCACTTCCTTTAAGTTTTATTCTAGATAGACAAATAAAGTTGTCAAAGCGCCTTGCTCTGGTGTGAAAGATGCACATAGTTCAACAGCCATTATGCAGACAGAAAAGAAAGAAGTGAGAAATAAGCCCAGAACGCATGATTTGTTTTGTTGCCGGTTGTCTCCGTTCGTATTTTAGAAAGCTTGTCTTGCAAGACCTTATATGAGTAGGAGAGAGCTGGAGCGGAAATGACTCTGAAATGAAGAAAGAGAAGGTAAAAAAAAAAAACAGAGGCTGATTGCGTCAGTACGCTGCTGGTGCACAGCTTGGTTTGGTCAAAGGAGGGGCAAGGTCTGTACTGTGGGGTTCCATTGATAACCGCTATACAAATGTTAACTTGTGTTCTCCTGTGTGTTTAATAGGAAGTAGTTATCTGGAAATTACAGAGTATGTTCTGCAAAGCACGTCGTGACTGAAATTGAATTCACCATCAGCTTTTCTCCACACCCAAACACACACACACACACACACGGCTGCAGACACTTCACAGCACAAGTACATAATCAACATGCCCTCTTTCTGTCTCTTATTCGCTCATCTACAACTCTTTCCTCTGCTCTCATTTGCCAGGACATACCTTATGTTCCTGGCAGGAACACCAGCCACGCTCAAAGAGTGGGAAGCTCTGTGCTGAGTGTTTTTTGCTGCGTGTGTGTGTGTGTGTGTGTGTGTACTCGTAGTCTGTTAGCAATATCGAGGCAACCTGTTGTAAAGATGTATTTTTGGATGCTTTCATGCCGTTAGGGGTTCTGAAACTCTTCTTCTTCCTCTCTGTTAGATGTCTTTGTTCACAGACTGTGTCAAGAAAAACTGTGGGTCAGTCTTAGCTGAATTCACATCCCAAGGACAAGTTCCCTCCTCTCCACTTGTCTGACGTCAGAGCTCCTCTCTAGGCTGTTGTTATATGTGGGATTTATTTATTTGTAAATCATTCAATTCTTTTTTCCCCCCTCTTCTCTCTCAGTCTCTGCTGTATTTGGCTTTGCTGTGTAATTGTGTAATGAAAAAACAAGGAAATGAGTATACTTTCATCTGAGACTGTGTGCTGTTACATATGCTAAGTGATGTGCTACATAATCCTATTTGAGGTAATGAGCGTGGATTTTGTTGCCAAAGAAAACACCCCTTTCGTAGATCCGTCAAATTAGTCTAGACGATATAAAGAAATCCATTTGAGCAGTCGCACCATGTTTCTGATCACAAACCTCAGATCTAAAAACTTTGAAAATGTGTACTTAAATAAATGAAACTCATTTGGTTTTCAGTTTGTCATATAATCAAATCACCTGCTCCTGATTTACAAGCATTTTCTGCAATACTGTCAGATTAAACGTAAGCGACTCATTTGCTTTTATTTAAATATTCGAACTGAATTCATCCAGTGTAGAAAACAGGAAATGATTCCACCTTTCCTGCCGATTAATTAAATAAATAGTTTGACATTTTGGGAGATAATCCCATTTGTCTTTCAATTGAATCAGTCAGCAGCTGGTTAGCTTAGCTTAGTTTATCTTACCTTAGTTTAGCTTAGCGCAAATACGAAACAGGGCAAACTGCTAGTGTGGCTCCATCAGAAGCCCTATATTTAAAATACAGACATAATAGTGGTATTAATTTGTGTCAGCTAACTCTCTGCTACAAAGCAAAAATGTTGAACTTTTGCTTTAAATTTAACTCTGCATGAGTCTCACAGGAGTTACATAGCTAGTGTATAGCTAAAATTCTAACTTCCTCTTCTAGATCCCACGAGGTAATCTGATTGGTTACCTGAGGGACAGGTTAATACAGCTGTTCGGTAGTCAGGTGTCCCTGTTTCATCTGGTTGTTGTCTTCGTCAGGGCGTGTCTCCAGCTGATCACAGACTGTCCTCTGGCCGTCCAGGACGAACTGGATCTCATCAGCGCCCTCAGCCACCTGGAACACTTCAGCGTCAGCATCCTGCCACTGCAAGGTATAACAAAAACGTGTGTGTCTGTGTCGGGGAAGAAAATGTGCTCAATTTAGCACAAGTGTGCTTCTATTCTCATTCATTCAAGTGTTCTTAATTTAAACTCAGATATGTAGAGGACGCCGTCCCCCCGCCTCCCTCACCCATGTACCATCCAACCTGTCTCCCTCCCTGCTGTCAGTTCCTCCATCCCTCCATATGTCACTTCTTCTTGCACTATATCTAAATATATGGTTATTTATGGATCAACTGTTGAGCAAACAACATCTGCCTGATGGCCTAATTAGGATTGAAGTGTTTACTCTCTGCGTGTGCTACATACGCACACATACACACACACACACTCACACACACATGTCCTTTTTAATATTTTTGCTCCATCTGTAAACCTGACCAATCAGTATTCACCTCCACACTCTTTCTTTCTTTTCTGGCTCCACATCGCTACCCTACCGCAGCAGTTTCCAGGCATGGCTCTCTGTTAAAGGAAACTGTGTGTGTACCCAGAATGAACCAGCTTGGCCCCTCATCGCCTCACCTCTGAACCGAGGTGTTATTTGGCTCCGAGGCCTCTGCTTCCCCCCCCCCCCCCCCCCCCTTTGCCCTCATCAAACTGAGCTGCCAGCATAAAACCACTGTGACAGAGGGAGCCATAAACTGCCACCTCTCTCTCTCTCTCTCTCCTCCTTTCTCTCCTTCCTCTCTTTGCATCACTTATCCCCCCAGCTTTTTTTTTTTTTTTTTTTTTGCTGCTCCCTCTTTGCCCCCTTAGTCTCACGCCTCAATCCCTGCTGTCTACTCGCATTATTTTTTCACTGCTCACTTATTCTAAGCTGCCACACAAAGTGAGACCGGGAGAGTTTAGGAAGGAAATATGAGAAGGAAGGAAGGAAGGAAAAATGTGATAGAGGAAAGACAGAAGGATGAGAGACTGTAAGAAAGGGGTGTAGTAAAAGAAAAACTCTCCATTTATCAGCTTTTGTGTTGCTTTGTATCAGCAATTATTGTCTAAAATCGGTTTTCAGTGCTCAGGGCCACACTGGCTCTGTGGCTCTGTATTGCCTGTAGTGCGTTCAGACAGTTTTATTTGTACTGACTCAAGGACACACACACATACTGTCCACGCACAAAAATAAACGCTACTTTTCTTTTTCTACAAAGTAAAAGCCCTTTCGCACGCTCTCAGATAAACATGCACAAGTATGAAGTGAATGGATTGGAGCATATGTAATCCATCTTAGACTGTCTCCTGCAGCCCTCCTACAGCGCCTTAGGTGACGCATCACACGCACACACACACACACACACACCACCCTCCCCGGAATTCCCTCTAGGCCTCGCCCAAAGTTATGCCGAGCCGAAAAGATGCTCAGCGGGGTGCTGAGAAAGCACAGAGGCCTGCGGAGGCACTAAACATGCTATTTCTCAGCTTTTCAGTGCAGAAGTGTAGAAAAATATGGAAATGTTTTTATTTGGAAGTTTCTGCATCTTGAACTGAAGTTATGAAAAAGTTCAAAACCAAAATAAATACAAATAGTTAATGTCAAACAATGAGCATTGTTTGGTGCATGAGCAGGAGCAGCATTATGTATGTACAGTAGATAAATTGAACTTATGTAAAAAATGAATAAATAAATGCATGGAGTCATATTTACACTGTGGGGTACCAGACTCCAACAACAGAATCACAGATGGCACGTTTATGAAACAAACTGTGGTACAAGATTACAGGTAACTAAGGACCGTGGTTGACAATGCTAACACTTCATTGGGGGCAACAAATGATCATTTTCATTTAGCTTAATCGACTGATTATTAAGTGATTGCTCTATAAATATGTCAGTAAAATTGTTTTTTTTCTGACCAATAGTCCAAAACACTAAAAAGATATTCAGTTTACAGTGATATAAAAAAGAGAAAAGCACTGGAGACCAGATGATTTTTTTAGTGGAGTCCAAGATGTCTTATGGTGAAAGGTTTATTGAGGCTTGGCCAAGGCAAATGAAGGACTTATCAATATGCTTCTCATGTCATTAAGCCGTCTCAGTTCTGAAGAGGCTGTCTTCTCTGGCTCGTCTTTATGCCCTCAGAATGTGTGTGCCGCAACTACTCAATGTGCATAAATCATCATCTACAAACAAGCAAATATGTTTACACTTTAGTGGCCCGACATTATTATTTGACTCTGTAGAGGCTTCTACGTCTTGTACCTATCTGTTGTGTCAAGTCAGTGAGGCAGCCCTGCCCTCTGACCTCGGTTACCATAGTAAAGATCAGAAACAAACATGCTTTGTATCTCAAGGAAAAGAAGTCAGTGTCCTCATAATAATCTAAGATGTAACACTGTCCCTACAGTGACCTCAAGACATGGCCATGGCCTGACCCTGTGAAACCTCCATATGTGGCACTAACTTTTTTTCATCAATAACAAAGCATTTGTATTATTTTGCAGATATCATGAGAGATGCGTCCATCAATTCCACCAGATCGCTTGTATCATGAGCTGCATCTTCTCCAGATTGGATGCAGTAATTAGCAGAACATGTCTGACACCTCTCCTTCTCTGCATTCCTTCTCTCTCTTCCAGTGCGTCTGCGATCAAACCGTCTGTCTCTCATAGAGGAGTGCATTGCCCATTGCCCCACGGCCTACAAGCAGTCCACTACTCTGCTGAATCTTGCTTCACTTCTCAGAGTGGCAGGTACCTACACACACAGACACACACATCATTTTTTTCCAGACAGGTTTATCATGTGTACGAGGGGAAACATTCAAAGAATAAGTCTCTTCTCTGGTGGTAGTTTCATGATAAAGCTCATCAGATTAAGTGAGAAAGTGCCGCCCACAGGAGGCGCAGACGTACCCAAGCATGCATGGGTACATTCAGCAACTGTGCCGACAGTTCTCACACAAGAGGGAAATTCATCTTCACGGGCGGTGTTGCATCTTGCAAGCAAAAATCCATACTTAAGCACACATACACCCCGAAGGAGCGAACAAATTTCACTCCCCAGACGCGTCACTTTGTGTACTCTCTAAACCTTTTTTCTGCTCTCAAGTTTCACAGAGTTATAACAGCCAGGGATGGGTTCAGTGCGAGGCCATTAAATCAAATGTGTACACACGCGTTTGGAAACTACAATCAAATTACATCAGCATTCTTTTTGTGTATTTTTTTATTTAAAGGAGCCATATTTAGGAGACTCTTGCATGATTCACAGTTCAGAATCATTATGTATCTTATACTGGACCTCTATGCTGCCCCTCAGGTCATCCTCTAATAATAATAATAATAATAATAATACATTTTATTTACAAGCGCTTTTCTAGGTAGTCAAAGACACTTTACATGGTGAGAACATGAAAAAAAACAAACTGTTGGACGGTGGGTCTGGGTGGGCTGTGCGGGGAGCTTGGCTGAGAGCTGTGTGGTTGTGACATCACAACCTTAAGGAAGTCCTGACAGCTCATTTAAAGGTACAGTTTCTGAATACTGGCTCTGTGCATTTCTTCGTGGACTGTTTCGATACTCACAGTGTTTATATAGCACTTAGGCCTGATTCATAATCAACAAAGAAAAGGAAATCTCACTTTCTACAAGATGGGACCTTTAATAAGTCAACCGTGTGTTTGTTGTTTGCAGCAAATATCTCGGTCAGAGTTTGACTGTTACATTTAATGACTATAACTGTAAAATTTGGGCCACATTTTTAACCTGGCAAGTATTTTACAGTATGTTGAGGAAAAGGTGGAATGAAATATTTGTTAGGTTAATTCTCAGTGCACTGTAGAACTTCAGCTCTTTAATCAGCATCCTACACACAAACGTTGCCAGGGAAGCTGCCGATGAGCCTCGTCTGGTTTTTAAAAAAAGATGTCAGTTCTTTAGCATTTCTCTCTTTCTGTCATCTCAGGTTCACTTTCTATAGGGTGAGTGTTTGCATCAGTTGTCCTGTGGTAATTCCAAATAGGATTCTCCTATATTTATTATGTTTTTTTCCCAGGGTTTTTTATGTTTTAATGTGAGTTTTCATATCTTCTACTAGGGATTACGAAACTGCAAACACACACTGCAGCCAACTGATGAGCGGTACAATCACGTGAAACACGAGTGATGTTGGCTGCATTTTGAATTCCTAGATAAAATTCATGAAAAAGCTCATATTTTGTATACTGGGAGCCCTCCAACCACCCACAGCCACCACATTAAACTGACAGCATGTGGGAAAGTTTAAGATGTCATCCTGTTACTTCTTGTCCTCCAAAATAACATGAACATCGCCGTCTTTCCCTCTCTGCATGTCCATGTTTGTTCCATCTTTTTTCTCTTCAAGAACATGAGTTTGACTCTTCTGTGTCTGTCCTTGTCTGTTGCTTTCCTCTCTCTTCTGCTGTCCTTCATCACTCGACTGGTAGCACATTCTGTCTTCTCGCTCTCTTTCTCTCTCTCTCTTCTCTCTCTCTCTCTCTCTCTCTCTCTCTCTCTCTCTCTCTCTCTCTCTGAGGCCCGTCGCCAGCTAAAGGAAACCTGCTAACAGGCCTTGTGGCATTTCTGTGTCTCTTCTCCTCACATTCAGTCAGCAGGCAGCTCTCACTGTGTGGCTTCTGAAAGAAAAGAGGCAGAGGGAGATGAGAAGAGGAATAAACACATTTTTAAATAAATAAATGCAGGGGGGAGGCTTTTGAAGGGCGCCTAGCTCTGGGGCTCTGTGGTGAATATTTAATGCAGGTATCACCAGCACACCGGTAAAAAACCCTAAGGGTTTGGTTGCTACCTCAGTCTACAGGAATGCTCCGTAAATCATTCAGTCTTATGGGGTAGAGGTAAGAAAAAAAACGTGTTTTTGTCTGGATGAATCAATAATTATTATATTCCAAATGAGAATTAAGTTGTACTAACCTGGAAAGGATCCTGGTGATCCAGTAAAGAGGTTCATGATTGTGTGTAAAGCGTATTAACGTGAGAGTTTGTTTTGCTGACATCTCTCACCTTTTCATCCCTTCCTTTGATTGGCCCATCAGGATATCTGATTTTGATTGCCTTGAAATCAATGCCAGAGAATGTCTCCAGAAACACACACCTGAATGAAGATGTGCCGACAAACACACACACACACACACACACACACACAAACAAACCTCCTCTATATTGAGGTCTTGACAGCTTTTGAAGACACCCTTTCACCAGTCACCCAGAAAATATTTAACCAACACCTTTTTTCCCCCCTTCTAAGTAAACACTGCATTTCTATCCGTCACTCACTCTGCACACACAAACACACACACACACTCAGACCAATCCAGCTCCATTGCATTTCTTCATCTCAGCCCGCGTTCTTTCATCTTCAGTGTACAGGTTTGTTCAAAAGTCCTGTTTCTGCTTCTGCCTCTTTTGATCGTCCTGTCCTCTCCTTTTTGTTTATTGAGCTTAGACAGAGATCAAAAGGTTGTCCTGAGCCGCCACATGAATGTTAACACCCAGACCAATCCCACAAACACTAAGATATCAAACCGAGATTTATTCCTGTTTAGCGAAGCTGCAGGATGGCTTTTTTTTTTTTTTTTAATATTTCATACTCCCTCTTTGAGATGAGCAGGCACAGCAGTAACCTCATTTATGGTAGACACCAATTAATATGTAGTCTCTGGCTCGGTCTGTGGTGCAGCTAATGCATTTAGACGTCCTTACCTTCCAACCTTGAGTCAGATGGAGATTTAATAAGAGGTTTATTAATCCAGATGTTGTACGTGATATGCAGCATTATGAGATTTGCTGTTTAGTCTCTTAGCTTTGACATGTTGACATTTCTCAAGATCAAAAAAATACTTTTTTAATAAGACTGAACGCTCATGTTTGTGTGTTGCATATCTCCAGTGTTGATGTGCTGCTTAAATGAATATCTGTGTGTATATGTGTGTGTGTGTGTGTGTGTCTAGGAGATGACAAGGCCGCACGAAAAGGCCAAGTGCTGACCCGGCTGGCAGAGCAAGCTCTCCAGTGTCTGGACTTCAAGGCCTCCTACATCCACTGTCAGGACCTCATGGCTGCAGGTATGTAGTTTACCGTGAACCAGAGTGAACCCTGTGGAAAAGCTAATGCAGAGCTCACTTATGCCTGTCTGTCCTCATTATGACATTACATGAGGAAAATGTTTTCTCAGAACTTGGGTCTGTTTTTAATATTTGGTGCCCTCAACAAACCTGAAAATTAGAATGGAAATGAATAAATCCATTTTGAATTAACATGTATTCATCAACCTACGATAGGATGTAGCAGCTAGGTTACATAGTTGCTGGTATAAGGTGGTGTCCATGTGTAAACATGATTGGCTGAAGAATGTTGGTCATGATAAAAATGTTATTTTATTTTTAAAGATGACATCTCAGGAAGGCAGGTCTTATAGTCCGTGTAAAGGCAATTCTGAGATTTCTTTCAAAATACGTTAAATATGTTGGAAAATAGTTGCTGAAAACATGTGAGAAGACTTTGAACGATATATTACTGAAATGTGGAGTTAGAGGTTAAAACAGTTTTTCACCAGTTTTCAGTCCAGGATTTTTTGGGCGGTCCTAAAAGGTGGCTCGATGACACGCTGAGGCCACCCTGAGCATACCTCTGCACCCCCTAGCAGAGAGACAGAGATTAATTCATCTCGCTCGGAGTGTTTCAAAGTTAGTCATGTCATTTTCTGAACTCATCTGACACATTTCAGTCGCTTCAAAATTGCTGCTTGACTGCTCCCGTGAGTGGGCGTGGCTTCAGCACATTCAGCAGACATGCCCCCACAGTCCTGGAGCGGAGAATACTGCTCATTTTTACCTGATTTTGACACCTAATTTCATAAACTTGTTGATATTTTTAATCATTCAAATTTGGCTGGGTGGTTAATAACACTTTCTTCTTTGACAATATACATACACAGACTTTAAACAAATTCCCATTCTAGTCTAAAGGTAACAGTATATGCAAATGACATTGCAAAAGTACTCTTGTCAAAGCTGAAATAGCAGTGATAAATAACGTTAACATGCGGCCTCCACTTCAATATAATAGGTAATATGGTTAAACTCATGAATGGACTGCTTTGAAAGATATTTCCATAAAACCTGGTTGACCTGATGCTTCTTATTGGTGTTTATTTAAAATAGTGCTAGTAATAGATTGTCTAATGGTTTCACACTTGAGACTTACCTACTTTGTACTTACGTCCTTCCTTGGATGGCCAAAATTGAGTACGAGGGACTTTGTGTCTCTTCATGCACGAGAACAATAATAAGGATATGACAGTAATTTTCCGATTTAGACTGCCTGTTCCTCGTATTTACCCTGAAGGGATTTAAAGCGGTCACTGTGATAATTACTTATTTCCTATGACCTGTTTCGCATAACACAGCAGAAAAATCAAAGTGAGTAGTATTTCACCGAGCCCCCCCTCAGTGCTGAGTAACGGGAGACAGTGTGGATGAGAAAAAGGTGTCGGGGAGAAGGAGAAGGCGTAATCAGATAAGCACTGGTGTTCTCTGTCTGTAAGCGCAGTGGGAATAATTGAATCTGTTTGTAAGAATGAAGTCAGGATTGCGTGTTGGTTTTTGACTGTGATGAAGCTGGAACAAATGCAGCACGGTTATTACAATGATATTTTCTTCGAAGGGGAAACGTGGTTTAGACTTAAATATGTATTAATATCCCAAGGGCTTGGAGGGGTTACTCTTTATTGTATCATCAATATCCTCTGCATTTTTTTGTTCTGCAAACTCTTAGATTTCATACAGCATGTGTGTCGCTCTACCTTTAGGTTTCTTTATGTGTTTGTAGGCCTTCATCGTCTATCTGATGGGATTCAGGGTAGATCAGCAGGGATTGAAGGACACCGATATAAAACTATTTCAGCTCAGCCATATTGTGTGATGTGTTTGTGCGTGACAACAGTAAATTTGTGTTCATTTTTGACCTCATTATTTTGTATCATCTTTTACCGCATTTTGTTTTTATTTATTCTTTTACTGTAGCTGTTATCTGCTGCGCTCGTTTTCACTTTAATTTAAACCCACATCATCCTTTTTTCTCCTTTCCTCTCTTACACCACTTCACCATACCTCCCACTCCCATTCGCCTTTATCTGCCTTTCCCCCAGGTTATAGTCCAGCGTGGGATGTGTGCAGTCTACTCGGTCAGTGTGAGGGCTATGGAGACCTGGAGGCCCGTCAGGAGCTTTTAGCCTTCTCTCTCACCCACTGTCCTCCAGACAACATTCATGGCCTCCTGGCTGCCTCCAGTGATCTGCAGACTCAGGCCAGTCTTTATTTTCTTGGTCGTGGTTTGACCATAATGGCTTTTTAAAAAATAACTAAGATTTCTAGTAGTACAGTACAACCAGAGCTCATACCAGTGTTTTGTACCAATAGTAAATATATTCTGCAAAATGATAACATGAATAAACAAACAGCCATGTCATATAATTTAACAGACCCAGTCAATGTATCATAATTAGTAATACTAATGAAATTAAACTAAAATTGGAATAACTCAAATGTTGTGAATACTAAGCTCTTGGTCTAACCTAGCAGTCCTGTCCTATCTGAGCAGAACATTATTAAATTTCTATTTTTTTTTTTTAACTGAGACTACATCCCTTTGGTTTGCAGTGATGAAGCTAATCAGGGGCGGCACGGTGGTGCAGTGGTTAGCACTGTTGCCTCACCGTTCCTGGTTCGAACCTTGTGCAGCTTGCATGTTCTCCCCGTGTCTGCGTGGGTTCTCTCCGGGTACTCCGGCTTCCTCCCACAGTCCAAAGACACGCACTTAACGGGTTAATTGGTGACTCTAAATTGTCCGTAGGTGTGAATGTGAGTGCCTGCCTCTCGTCCAAAGTCAGCTGGGATAGGCTCCGGCCCCACCGTGACCCTGATGAGGATAAGTGGTTACAGATAATGGATGGATGAAGCTACAAGAAGTGATGATTAGTTGATTCGCTAAAAGAAGCAGAGCAGTAGACAAATCAGTGGAACCTTTTTTCTAAGGAACTCAACAATAACCTTTCATATTAGCAAACACAGGCTTAGGGCTAAAAAATATTAGGTTAACGCAGCTAACATCCCTCTTCAGAGGTTGAGATCCCTTAGCAGGCTTCACAAAATGATTAAAAAGTTAGGAAAGACATTTGTTCTACAAAAATGATGTTTGTTGTCTTTTTATTTTTCTCTAATGAAAAGGAATATTTTACATCTAAGGGCTTCTAAAATGTATTCAGATGAAACATGAAACACCATCACTCTGTGGTTGAACTTCTCACAGTAGATTGTTATATTCAGCCCGTGAAGCGACGAGTAGACTTTGCTGCGATTTTAAGCGTTATGAGCCAAAAACAGGAAACCGGTGCTGCAGAAAAATGAGGCTCTTAGGCTTTTAGTGCCAGTTCTCTTTTTCTCTTTAACTACTACTCTCTGAAATTTGTGAAGAGGTGGCCGACAAAAAACTGACTCGAAAAATAAAATCTTTTAAGAAACACAGTGAAAACTACCTCCTTTCACTTTGTGCTTTTAGCCTTTCAATTAAACCAAATCTTTCTGTCCTCCAGGTGTTGTACCAGGCAGTTAACTATCAAATGGAGCCTGTTATTACCGAGAGTGGACGTGAGGCTGACGAGACAGACTCTGCAAAGGTTTGTGTGTGTGTGTTTCCATATGTAAACCTCTATGTTTCTTTACATTAAAGCCAGCGTCTGAGCTGTTGCTTATACTCCTCCTGTGTAGGTGTGTCTCTGTCCTTTTTTGTTTGGTTTGTGTGTTTTCCTATTGCTCCATATTTGATGAGGTGTAAATCTAGTGTTAAGGTTGCTCAGCTCCCTTGGTTTATTTATGCCTCCCCTTCTCCTCCCCTTCAGCACCGCCAGCTTTATGATGCCTTGAGTGGGTGTTAATGTTTCATGACTTGCATCGTATCCCCTTTGTGTGCGGATGGGCGCTCATTTGAAGCTGTCTGTTGTCATTTTATTGCCGTATTGATGTCCCTTCTCCTCACCCGTGTATATTTAAGCCTTAGATGAGCGTGTGTGCACACTCCGGAGGTGCATTTATTTATCCGTGTGTTTGTTTTTGTTTTTTACAAACATCTTGAGTGTATGTGTGTTTGGGTTCCTTTCATTTCCTGACCCTCAATCCCCTGCCAAATAAAGTATTGATGAAAGGCACTAAACGATTTGGCCCCGGCCCACTGGCTCTCTAAATTTGGTTTTGATTTCCTTTTCAATAGTGCAGTATCCGACATACCATGGAAACTGGTGGTGCGGCGTAGTTGCTGATTTCAACTGCCTCGTCGTCTCGCCCTGTCCTTCCAAGCATGAAGGAGAAACAAGAGTGGTCACGAAAAATGTGAAGAACGTTTCTAGAGCTGGTGTTTATTCTAGAGGGATTTCAGCCCTTGTTGATTTGGCGACACCTGTGGTTTACTGGTGGTAACATCAAATGTAGATTAATACTACAGGCCCCAGAATTCTGGAGGCAGCAAAACAAGCTGTTGTCACTTTAATAAAGAAGTTAGGCAATGATTGGCACTTCCCATCATTTCGTGAGCAACCATGATCTGATTTTATGCTGCGCACAGCATGAGTCTGCACACAGTGAAAGTCAAAGTAGTCGGTTACCTCACTGAAAAGTTGGAGGTATGCAGCCCGTCCCCTGCAGCACTTCATCTGACAGCTCACTGTGGCTGCTCCTTCTTGTTCCATTAGTCCCAGCGATATTTCAAACCGATGCCAAAAATGACCATTATCTTGTTACACAGATGCATTTTTCATGAGTGGCAGCAGCGTCAAGCTGACTATGACTGCGACGGGGTTGCAATCAGCAGCTACACCACTAGGTGCCATTAAATCCTCCACGCTGATCCCTTATTACAACATTTTATCTGGGGATGTCGCCACAGTCAGTAATCCAGTTCGTAATCTTGCAAATATTGCAATACTTTCATCAATGCTGGATTTTCTTTAAGAAACATGCAGTTGTGCTTTTGAGGAGTTCACCGTCTACATGTAATGGATCTGCCCAAACTTACTACTGCACAACCAAGGTTCTTTACAAGGACAGGCTCGGTGTCTCTCATGCAGAGCTGGGAGGCTTTGCACTGCCTGAACAGTGCATATTGTAATTCCCTTATGCAATGCACAAACAAACCAACAAACATGAAGAGCCCTGCGCTTATTGAAGTGCTCCTCCCTAGTACCTAATAAAAAAACAGAATACAACCATGTCTGATACCACATTAATACTCAAGAGTCCTCAGTACAAAATTTGTTCTTTGGCTAATTTAGCAGTACAGATGCAGCAGTCAGAGAACTCCTCTGATGCTGCTTTTTCAGTTGCAAAAGAAAAATAAATGTTCGGAGGATCCAGTGCTAGTAATGCAGGATGATTTCAAGTCATAAAATCTGTTACAGTGGATATTACTGCTGACACACCAGACTCACACTCTTAAATAACGTGGCCATCATGTCATTTTTGTTCATCCTGTCACCTCTGTCACCTGCTTGGCCCCAGGCCTGTGCTCCCTCTACGGGCTCCCCTGTGGGGACAGCAGGGGACCTGCTGCACAGAACTACAGCTAAGACCATGGAGGTGCTGACCACTACAGGACTGACCACAAAGGCCGTGCTGACCGCAGTGAGCGACCACCGCTGGTGGAAGGAATCCCTCAACTACCTCCGGCCACTGCAAGTAAGAACACTGTGACTGTTTTGTAATTGATGTGATCTGTGGCGAAGCTGACGACAGTCAGGGGCAATAAAGTTCCCAATGAATTAACTAACTAACTAACTTGTGGTCTAAAGGTGTCTTGACTTCAATCAATATATGGATTTATAATTTATGGATGCATAAACAGTGTGCTGTAAAGAGCATGATCAAGCAATAACAAAGCATTGGCTGCAGTATTCGCTTCATGCTTGTTTTTTTAACTCTCGTTGCATGGCATGTGTGTGTTTGACTGTTTGCGCGTGAAAAGACACAGTTTCATGTCTGCCCCTGCCTCCCACACCTCACACACTCACAGACTTCCTCGTCTAAAAACAACTGATCAAGAGCTCATCTCTTGCATAATTAATTTGCCCGCATGTTGAATATTTCAATATGTGGCGGCTTGCCGGCGGCTGGACTGGCTTGGTGGTTGCCGAGGCGGAGATTGATGGCGTCTCCGCTCTCAGCGATTTCAGGGGTGGTGGCGGCTCGTTGTCGCCAAGTTTCTGTGGAGAGAGGAAAACGCAGAGGATGTGAGCTGTGGGATAGAGAGAGATGACAGTGCTATGGGCATGTTCTGAAAGTTTAATGATGTTTTGATGGCTCCTCAGGGTCACGGCGCAGGAGCCACCAGTCATGAAGGGGCGTGTGAGAACTCCAACCTGGAGCGTCAAGGCTGTAGCCCCTTTTATCAGGAAGTCATTGATGATCCCTATGTAGACCTGGTGAGTGACTTAAGACCAGAAGGCCTCATGGCTCATTATTTTTTTCATCTTTCTACATTACAGTTGTCCTTACTTCTCTTATTTTTGTTATTTTACCTCAGGCCACCTTCTCAAATTACAACAAAAATGCCTGAGTAGGTTTATGGCTTAAGGCATTTAATTTTTTACTCCTATGACTTATAAATTCCTTCAAAAACAGTGTTGAGACAAAATTAATATTGATTTCAGGCAAGTAACTTTAATGCCAAAAGCAATTTGGAAGTACTTTACGGTGAAAAGAAGGATAAACTTTAGAATGATGGTATGATAACAGCGAACAAAATTGGAGATGTGGTAAAAAAAAAAAAAATAATATAACACTAACAGAAGATGTACTGTATGTATTAGATGGAGGAGGGGAGATGAATGTCATAAAAATCCCCCCCAAAAAAAGGATATCGACAGAAAGAGTTATGGAAGTGGAAAAGAACAAAAGTAAGAAAAGGAGTAGTTTGACCTTTATGCCTAGAAAATGGTCGCCCTGGGCTATGACTGGGCTTTTTACTCAGAGACACAAATCATGTGGATAGCTAAAAGAGTGGACGCGAGGGGAAACGGAGAAGGCCGATACATCTCTCCTCATGACATTTTAATAGGCCTTTCCAAATCCCTTCCTCCGCTCCATCTCTAGCGTTCATCCGTCTTCCATCATCCATCCACCAATAATGGCTCCCCACGTCCATCTGTCTATGAGCTGGCTGATCAATGAGATTGGTTTTTACCTTAACAGTTTCGATGAAGGAAGTGGGTAGGGAGGAGAGGCTGATTGAGAGAGAAAGAGAGACAAATGCAACAAGACAGAAAGATGGATGAAGCGAGGGCAGCGAAGACCTGACAGGAAACACTGTGTGCCGAAGCGATAGCTCTGAGGTCTGCGAGAGCGCAAACTTCATTGTTCACCTCCGACACTTGAGAAATAACTCGGTGTACAAGAATCCTATAAATGAATTATCACAAGGGCCCATGTTAAAAGGCTTTATTTGGCACCGAAGTTCATTTGTTTACTCTGTTTACTCTCCCATCAGTCTGACTCCCTGAGAATTAGGACGCTCTGTCACCTTAATCACATCTCCCTGTGTCATTTCTGATCTGCTCTCCATACTGTTGGGATTACCACGGCGCAGCATTGCGTACTTATTTATCACTCTCTCTTCTCCGTTCTTTCCTTTAGAGTCAAGATGTGTATTCGTCCTACAAAGACGTGCCTCAGGAAAACTTTGCGGAGGTTTTGCTGAGGACCGGCAAACTGGCTGAGACCAAAACTGAAGGACAAACCCTTTTTCCGGCAACGGAAGGTACGCACGCAGGAAAGGCCTCCACATATGACACATAGTCTGGACTCAACCATGTGGATAGTATAGTGTGAGGTGTCAAGTTTAACAGTGCCTATATTTCAATTACAGACTGGTAGCCCTCGACTCATTTTAGAAATGGGAATTTCTGCCACATCAGTTGTCATTTGATGTACAGTTTGTGTCAGCTGTGGCGCAGCTTGAGCTCTTCCTCCAGGTGCCTGTTTTTAAATACTATTGGAGTGGTGTTTTAACATGGCGCTATAGTCTCGTCTGAGACTGTGCTGTGATCGAAATAACTCTGAACTTTGCCGCAGAACAGACAGACCATATTGTCTGCATCTTCATGCCATCTGCGGCTCCACACTTTCCTCTCTTTTTTTTTTTTCGTTGCGCTTTCTCTGTTGATAGTAGAGTTGCACAAAGTAAGGCTGCCTTTCTCGTTATTTACACTTTTGATGACACTTCTTAACCAGTGATTGATCCGTACTGAGCAAACAAAGATGCAAGAAGAAGAAAGACTGTTAAAAACATGTAGTGTGAATTAATGCAACCAACAAGATTCATTTAAACACACACTGCTGGCTCAGCTTTAGGGTGTAGTGCCAGAATGAGTGAATTTTTCAGAGCTGCCTGTAGCTGCTTATTGGATCATTTGGGGCAATTAAGTCCCAACTATCCATATTATTTTCAGAAGCTTTTATAATGCAGTTAAAGTATTTTGTGACTCATTGCTGGACTGATTTAGCAACCTCGACCGTAGTGAGCTTTACCTGAATTAATAAGTGCTTTTCTTCTTTTTTTTAAATTAAAAAAAGAAAGAGGAAAAGCACTTAGAAAATCTTTTCTAAGTGATAGATCGAGTGACTGTTGTGTAACTTGAGCTGTTTCTTAATGCTCAGTCTTAGTGAAGTTGTGATATTTGCCCTGCCCGCTCCTCTCCTCATCCGTCTAGCCAGGGAGCCCGTTTGCGGTGGACGAGGGGACAACACGGGAAGAATAGCCTCATATCGATTAATTAATGTATACGCACGTATCCCACGGCAACAGTAAATAATGACGCGTCACCGAGTGAGATAGCATCAAGTCAAAACATCAAGGCCACGCTGCATGATGGATCGCAGCTGCTCGCCAAAATCAATGCCACTACAAAAATAAAGAGCAAACGTGTGTGTGTGTGTGTGTGTGTTTGAATATTAATACATGGAAACTGAAGAATGCGAGGCACACACTTTGACCATACACACACCTCTCTCACACACTCAATCCAAACTCCCTCAGTTGCCGTCATTCAAATGAATATCTCTCTTCTTAAAAGTCACCTTCCCTTTGGAGCTGCCACGGAGTGCGACGTGTCGAGAAAGAGAAAAGCTGGCTCGGACGGCATCGCGTCCGATAACAACCTTCGATTAATGACTCCCGTATCGGGCCGCCACGCCGGCTGTTCTCAAAAAAAAAAACAGACTAGAAGATGGCCTTTAAGAAAATAAATATATTGATTTTTCACCTGGTTCAGATAAGGTGGAGGTAATTAATGATGACACAAGTGGAAAGTGACTCAAAGGGATTGAGCTGAGTAAGATGGTGTGAAGAGACACACACACACATGCACATGCAACACGGAGTGCTGCCATTGGCTGCATGTTGGTTGAGGCCATAATCAGTTGTTTTTCACAGTGCCTGCACAGGTGATATAGTAATAAGTCACTGTCTCACCGTCCTGCTAACAATTTGCCCGATTTAGCTGACACAGGGAGCAGGAGTGTGTGTGTGTGTGTACAGTATGTGTGGACACACACACAGAAAGAAAACAATCTCAACGCAGTCACTCCTCTACGCGTTGTCTCTCGATCACTCTCCCTGTTTTCCACTCTCTCACAAGCAGAAATACTGTATGCTTTTAAGTCAGGGTTATCTATTCTGTGTGTGCGTGTGTGTGTGTTTACCCCTCTGGTAATTCCTGTCCCGATGGTATCAGTAGCTTTAGAGAGGCGTGTAATCAGCTCATTCGGAGGTGTAGCTCATTGAAACCCGGGGGGTAGGAGAGGAGGGGAGAGGAAAACGAGAAAAGGAGGAGGGTGGGCGCTCTGCTTAAGAGAGCTGTTATGGCTCTTTAAACCGGTGCATCACACACACACACACACACACCAAATCTCCAGCTACACGTCTCAGGTATCGGCCCGTGTTTTCAGTAGTGTGCATTTTGCTCTACAGTATATGTCTCTTTCCCTTTGCCTCTGTCTCTCTCCCAGTGTCCACGCTCTACTTTTCTCTGTCTGTTCCATTTTGTCTCCGGCTCTTATCACCAACACAGGCTTTTGTTCTCCTCGGGTCTGAGACTACAAAGTGATTCTGTCTGCCTCTGCTTTTCTCCGCTCTCTCCCACTGTTTTCTCAGAGTGAGTGAGCGGGTTAGAGAGTGATTAAGTAAGGGAGTCTGTGTGTTTACAGCGTTTGGTATTCATCTGGTGAATAGAAGTAGTTTTAATCATAATCGAGTGTGTGAGTGTGTTCCCTGTTGCGGCCTTGAGGCCGGCAGTATAAAAAAAAAAAGTCCGTCCCTGTGCTCAAAGCTCTGTCTTGGCTCCATATCCCAGCCCTAGGGAGACTAAAAAAAACATGGGCTTTGTCCCAATTCCATATTACATACTAAATGCTGCATGCGGGTCAAAGTCGGAGGTCAGAATTTCCCAGTTGAAATGTCCAACTTTTGACCTCCAAGTGTTCCAGGTGCACAACATCAAATGTGAACAAAAAACATGCCTGACTGTCACAGGCGGATGTTTCTTTGGCATGTGTACACACAGTTGAGCTCTCAGTAGTGCAGCCTTGCAGATATAAACAAAACAGAGGAGGAAAAATGACAGATTAGTTAAGGGACTAAACTTCATATTTTATAACACTTTTATACTTATCGTATCTAAATATACCATTCAGTGACCTAATATGAATACCGTACTCTACAAATACACTCTACCCCTTCCCCTATTGATTGAAAGAAGTGTGTGTGATGTCAGACAACTGCTTCTTCATGACATCGGTGTGGATGGATTGTACTTTTTCTGGTAGGAGGTTGAGAAGTATGTGTCAGACTGAGAAAAATGTAAAACAAGTATCCTCAAATCAGTCAGTATGCATATATTGAAAATGCTTTGATTGCACACCATTGTTCTGCAATGCAATAAACAAAGGAAATGGAAGAGGGACTCACAGCTGCGGATCATTTAAACTCGTTGCATATGTTGGTGATGCAGCTTGAGGAAATGTTTGGATGATTGCAGAACACAGTTTTTGTTCCCTTTGTGAGGTTTAATGCCGCATTCATTCATACAATGTCGGCAGAACAGGAAGAACAGTCACGGAAATCAGCTAATTTTGTTCGAGCTAGAGCTAGTTAAGTTAATGGACCACATTTTCCATTTTAAATGTGCTGCGTTAAAGTTGCGTTATTGTCGTATTAGTACATTGAATTTGCATTGGATTTTTTTTTGGAGTTTTTAGTTTTTGTAACCACTTTGCCACTAGTTTGTTGACATTTCTGTATTTTTCACAAAGCTGGAGATGTGATATGATTCTGAATTACCACCTGAAGGCTCACACGAATAGTGTCTCATAATAACGGCCTGAAAGATATTGACTGAACGTAACACAACTGGCTGCAGCGTTCCAAGGTTGCAGTTTGATTTATGTCCATTGGCGCATATTGTATCATTTTATGTAGTACATTAATCTAAGTATGGTATGACAGTGAATATATATTTTGACAAAGCAATCTACTTACTAGCTTTGTTCCAGACCTCTCAAACACAGTTTTCATCAGCACGTGACATTTATTTTCATTAGAGAGAGATAGACCTGGACCTAGATCTGCAAAAAAGAACTGCCGTGCCTCAGCAATATATTTTTATTATGGAATTGTGACACAAAAATAGATCTTTAATCAGAAACTGCTTATTCGCAGCTGACCTGCTCGGCCATATCTGCAAACAGACAAGTTCAAACCGGTTAAGCGCAGATCATTTTTGGATTCACATAATCAAACTCTGCCTGTCTTCTCCGTCAGTATGCATAGGCTAATTTGGCATTCAGGGGATTCAACTTTAAAGTGCACTTAGATGAAGTTTGGACTCATCTGGAGAGCACTTATTAGAAGTGGGCATGTACTTACTTTTTGAATAATGAATGCTCTCTGTGCTGGAAACCAATACACGCACGCATGTGCACGCGCGCACACACACAACCAACCTGACATTTGTACACAACATATGCAAAACACGCGCGCACAGACAGGCACACAATAGCCCAGCGAGAAGATGGACAGAATCCCAGAACTCAGGGGGGATTTTTTAATGATGCTTCTTGACTTTGTCTTCCCCCCTTTTCTTCTCGGCTCCCTCTATTTTTACCTCCCCTCTCTTTTGTCTGGCCCACAGAGAGGTGCATTCTGACAGGCACTGTCGTCTGTATTCAACAAACGTGGGGTGAGACTCGTCCAAGAGGGGAGGGTTGGTTGTTAATCCTCTGTGCTTTAGTTAAAGTCTTTTCTCCACCCCCCTCCCTCTCTCTCCATCTCTCCATCCCTCCATCCTTTTCCAGTTTTGCTGCAGCTGGCCAACGATGCATTTCCCAGGGACATGATGCTGGCTCTGTCCTACTTACTGGCCCTGCCTCAGGTAGGTGGACACACAGTCTCACACACACATACACACAACACTTTATTTTAGACACCTTTACAAAGAGTGTGGTTGTATCTTAGTGAAATTTTCACAAATGGATGAATCCGTATCCTCTGTTGATCCCTTACCTTTCTCGATATGGTACTGTGGACTGTGTGAATCATCACTGTGCCATATCAAAGTCAGACCAGAGTAGCTAAATGACATAAAACAAAAGCAAAAAACAACAATATGTGTCGTTTCTCAAATAGTTTCACATCTCCGTCGATTCAGTCAACAGCCACACGTTTCTATAAGGAATCTCAACTCAAAATATGTGGCTCCTGTTTACTTCTCAGCTGTCAGAGGAGCAGTCGGTGTACTTTGATGGCTAAAAAAACCAAAATATTAGGCAGAGAGGTTTTCAAGCGAAGGTAATGAAATCCCTCATGAGTCTCCAGCGAAAACACTAAACTGCTGGAGGGAGGGTATTACATAGATTTCTTGAAGAGCTTGTTAACGGCACTCGGATTCGACATCTTGACGTTACTGACTGCACGAGGTTTGGGTTATTGAATACTGAACTTGTTATTTTGATTTTGAACTGCTTATTTTTCGTCATTATGAACTGAACTATGAAAGGCTGTGAGAGATTATTTTTCTTTCAGTGGACTAAATGTCGGAATAAAAGGAGTTCATTTGCATTTGCTCAATGTTTTTTTTATCCCACCACCAGCTTACTTTCTTATTCATATCTTTCCATCCATCAATGCAGGTACTGGATGCCAACAGGTGTTTTGAGAAACAGTGTCACTCTGCCTTGTCGCTCCAGCTGGCTGCCTACTACTACTCCCTGCAGATCTACTCCCACCTCACGCCCTGCTTCAAGAACAAGAACCACACTCTCTACCAGGTCAGCACTGAACACCTGTTATGTGTGTGGGCGGTTGAGTGAATGGAGGGTCTTGGGTATTATGCTGAGGTGGGAGGTGTCAGAGTTGCCATGCTCCCCCATCCTTCTTGTTATTCCCACTATCAAACAGACCTCAACGATGCTTGACAAAAATGATAAATTCTTTATAGGAGACGCTTTTCTTAACCCCAGAATGCTGCAAATTCCCAACACAAATACACAGATAAATTAAAAATGAAGAAAACAAGGAAAAAGAAAGACATCTGATACGATACTGACAACAAACAGCAAGCGTTTGTTACACAGATAAAGAATTAAAAAGAAAAGCTGGAAGATTGATCTGTCTGGAGCAGATGGGTTTTGAAGAAGTTTTTGAAACCTAAGAGGCTAAGTACAGGTTATCGCTCTTTAGTCAGTGTTTTGCAGCCCGGGAGCACCGAAGAAAAACGCTGTGTCACCCAAGTCTGGTACAGGGCTGCTGGAGGAACTAGCAGAGCGAGAGTGGGCAGGTATGGCTTCTGACAATATAACAAGGTAACAGTGGTTTGAACCGTGGATTCTTTTAGCGTTAAAGCCTAAAAGTCAATGTGAGAGTGAGCAGGAGGGTCTTTATCAGAGAGGTGTGTGTGCACAATGCACACAGCACTATCATGCAAATGTTGTAGATTCTGAAGCGAAGGGAAGAGGAGAGCGATATGATAATGCTAGCTCCTTCTGTCCATGTGTCGAGGAGTCCTTGAGCAAGACACTGACTGCTCCCAGCTTGCTCCCAATGGGCTGGCCAGCGCCTTGCACGGCAGCCCTGCTGCTGTCATTGTGTGAATGGGTGAATGAAAAGCACAAATTTTAAATTGCTTTGCTGATTAAGGTAGGAAATCTTTTATAGGACCTTTAACTACTCTCTCAACATCAGATACTGACAAAATAGTTTCTATTTATGGCACAAAGGACAAAAAATGAATTTTTTTAATGTGAATTTCAAATGAGCGCTGACTGTTAACCCTAAGAGGACAGCAGGTATTATCAACGAGGATGTTTTTCATTTAGTTAATGGATGATTTTCAGTTTTTTAACAAATGTGCAGCATTCAAATTTTGATTTCATTCAAAGCCGGTAGAAAAAGGTAGGAAAGAGCAATCATGTCTGGCTTTGTGGAAAGCCATATATGAATGTGGCAAATGCACTGAACCCCAGTCCATACTATGACTCAGCACAGACTCAAAAATGTTTATTCAGGAAATCTTTTTACATCTTATAAGCCATGAAACGTATACGTTAACATACTCCATATATAAGTTCAACTTCTTAAAATCTATTTCCTATAAGTTTTGCTTTCAAGTAGCATTAAAGCTGAAAAACATCACATTTTTCCACATCATAATGTACCATATACACACATACATGTATTCATCACTGTGTTTCAGCTTTCCGTTTAAGCTATATGTTTACTCTGAGTGAAATATTCAAACTGAAGACATCAAATGAAAATATTCTATGTGTCGTGTGCATCATTTTTCTGCTTAATTTTCCTCAAAATCCCCTCTGACATATTTAGTAATTTAGAAACTTTTGGATCTCCAGTAGAATTTTAAATTAAAATCGTACTGATTTAAAGAGTGTTTGGTTGCACAGCATGACTTTGTTATGGCCGCCCTGCCAGCAGCACAGTGGAATTGAAAAGGCTAAAGCCACATAATAATCCAATGATCCAAGTCATTGTGAATAAGTGTCATTTCCGTCTTGAGTTTTATTGTGTTGGAAATAGAATTAATCACATTTTTGGGTTCAAATGCTCACATGCTCTTTGGTTTCTTAGATGGAGACCATTGTTTGTGGCAAAGCGGGAATACAAAAGGTTTTACAGTGATGGAAGAGGCAGAAAATGAACACAATCAGACATAATTGGACAAACTGGGAAATTAACACCCAGGTTGAAAATAACTGTAATTATCCTTTTACTCATAAGAACAGTAATCCATTTATTTATATTTTAATCTAAACTCTGGACTGTGTCTACGCTTGTGTTTGTGAATGTCTTTGCACGTGTGTTTGTGTTAATATCTTAATTATAGCAGCAGACATTTTTCTTTGAATAATATGAAATTTGACCATGTGGAAATAACAAATTTAATGTATTTGTCACATATGTTACATATATTCTGAAACGGCACAAGCCAGCCACAACAGGCCACTACTGTATGTTCATTTGGTCCTTGCTAAGAACAAGCATAATATACGGGAGAAGAAGGGGAAGAAGAGGATGGCGGAGTGGCGGCAGGGTTTGTCATGGGGTGATTGGTGGAGAATAAGAGAAGAAATGGCCCTGACCTTTTCCTTGAGTGGACTGTGGCTCCCATGGGTTTCAGCCCAGTGGAAGAAGGGGGAGGGGGGGGACGAGGTAAAATGTTGAAATAAAAGAACGAAAGAGGGAAAGAGGCCAACTGAAGAAGTGGATAAGTGTGTCCCTGTTGACATTCAAGGTCAAGACTGTGCACAAAAAACACAACACGCTCTCTCGCACACACACTCCCACCCACACAAGTACACCGACAAGTTATACTCAACGCTACACACATAAATGCTCATCGCCACACCGTGACACACACTGACACACACGTCTTCCCTGCAACCTAATGGTAGTAATCACTCCCCGAAACCTCCTGCTGCAAGTGAAGTTCAAGTCCATTAACTTAAAATATACACAGCTATTCCTTCTCTGCGCTACACTTTGGCGGTCATACCTTCATTTTTAGTTCATTTTTTCTTCCTTTTTTTTTTCTAATCTGTCATTTCCTTTGAGTTTTTCCTCTTTAGCTTGTTCTACCAGAGTGTGTGCTTGTTATCGTTGTGTTCCAGGTCTTGCCTTCACTCAGCTCTTATTGATGAGGTAGTGGCAACTTTTACTCTAACGCTGATAGAAGCAAGAGGAAAAAAAACCATTAAACCCTTCTACCTTGATTTCTTCCTCCACACTCACCATTTCTTTTTCTTTTCTTTTTTTTTTTTTTTTTTGCTTCTCTCCTCCAGTATGTGTCCCTCTCCTTTCCTTACGTTTTTTTTCCTCTGTCAGTTAACTTTAATGAATTGCTTTGTTGGCATGGCAGGTCTGTTTTAATGCGTCTCCATGCTTCTTCTTTCTGTCCACATTATGTTGCTCTTCCTGCTATCGTTCCTCCTTCTTTCTACACTCTGTTTAGATTCCCTTTTTTCCCCAAAGGCCTGTCCCGCTCTTGTCAAATCTCGGGCCTCTCCGTCCACAATACTATCTTGACAGTGCATACTTTATACATTTCTCTCGTGCTTTCTTAAGCTCTCTTGCTTCCTCTTATCTTTTAAGGGCACACATTGTACAGCGTGTGATATTTAATTTCAGATATGTATGACAGGGTGCGTTTATCAGAATTTCTTGCATGTGTTGCTGTGCATCGCAAATTAGTTTGGAGGGAGGAAAACATGTTATATACACAAGCATGTGTTTTTATAGATTTCATGTGTGTGTGTGTGTGTGTGTGTGTGTGTGTGTGCATGCAGCATTGTGTGTGTGTGTGTGTGTGTGTGTAACTGCAGGCTAACGTGTCAGTATGCGTCAGAGTGTTGGATCTGTTTTTTTATGTGACGCCGGGTGGTGTATTTGTGTGTGTTGCGGTGTTTCAAGCTGTCTCCAAGTGTTTCCCACTCTCCACTTGAAGAGCAGTAACACTGCGTCTCAATAACTCTCACCCTCTTTCAGTTCTCTTGTCACTATCACATAATTTCATACCCAAGCAATAAGACACCAAACACTCAAGCCACCGAAGTCATTCAGTTGCAAATAGAAACACAACTCTTTGAAGGTTTACTCGTGGTGTTTGATGTGTTTTTAAAGGCTCATTCAAAGCTTATTTCCTCGCTATTCTGGAGAAGGTTTTGGAAATGAAGCTGCCTGCAAAGAAAACATTAAAATTTCAGGTGAAGGAAAGACATAATTAAAATTAAATTGACTTTTCAGACCCTGTTGTATAGTCGCAAAACACAAAATTTAAACATTAAAAAGAAAACAATACATTTTACATCCTATAAAAAAATCATGTTAACCTCCCACAGTGCAGTACATACATATTTATTAATGTCACGTATAATAACACTCAGTGCTGCATCGCCATATCTAATCAGCACGTTCATACAAAATATTTGTTATCACTTCGTGACATTTCTGCTAATAAACATACGACTAGGAGTCTGGAGCCACATGCAATAACATCATCATAGCATCGCTGTTAGACACAGTTGCGCTGTTATCGGGGACATACAGCACATGAAACATTTATGTACCTTTACCTCTAGGTTTCTAAGGATTTCACTGTTATACAAACAAACTGTGTAAAGATGTTAGATTTAATGCATCTCAGTTAAATATGCAATATGTAGATGTTTAAAATGCACCATGTAGTTAAGTTACACTTCATTGATCCCTGTGGGGATCTTCTGTGTGACCCTCTAACTATTTAACTGCAGTGGGCAACCACAGTGTGGCCCAGGGACCAGTTCAAGAGAGCACACATTTAAGTATTTCCTTATTTGCGACCTGCCTCATCATGACTTGATCATGCCTTTTTCTGCAGGTGAGACTTCGTAGCACTGTAGCACTGTTGCCACATTCTCAGATCTCAGAAATCCTCTGGTGAGCACAATAATGTCATAACCAATATAAACCGCGGTCAAAACTATGAAAACGAGAACCAAGTTGTAATAAATTCAATTTAAAATCTTTTCCACCTCTCTCCCTATTTCACCATGATCCCTTAAATACTGTATATTCAAATATATACAGGGACATTACCAACATTTGTGGTTAAGCTGATTCAGTCACATTTGTTCAGACAGTGGGAAATGAAGCCAGTGGTGCCAGAGTCTCTCTCATACTTTAGTCCTTGCAGCAAGCAGCAATGCTTGTCTATGAGCTCTAAAACCATTTGTTCTATTTCAAATATTGTCTTTAAGTCTTTTTAAGTTGTCTTGCATTACTGGTTACAACCAGCATTCAGCCTTTTAACCTATTGAAGATTCTGTTGCCCACTATTGACTTTCAAGGTCTTTAACTGTTACTTTCCCATCCGATTACGGCTCCCAGGCATGACAGAGCAGCACCAGGCTCAATGACACAGAGAGTAGGTTTCCATTATTCCCCAAGGCATAATGAGCAGATTTCCACTTGCTTGCACTGAAAGTTTTCATTATACCCACTAAAGTGCTTGTTTGCGGAATAGTAGCGCTCTTTACCGTAATTGTTCTGCTGGTGTTGTTTACACGATATTGCACAATAGCCCATGTTTATGTAAGTGTTAGGGTCTGATTACCTGTGCTTGTCAGTGTTTTAATGCGTGAGTTTTTCCTTGATTATGTGTGTGAGCGTCTGTTCTCGTGCGCGTGAATGTGTGAGAATGTGTGTGCTTGGCGTAATTGTGGCTGTGAATGTGCAGCCACTGTACGGCAATGTGCTGAGCAAGGAGATTGAGATTTTTCACTCAACCATTTATCTTTGCCTGCAGTCGCCATTCTCTCACTGAATATTGATCATTCACACTCATGGTACACACACACACACACACAAACATTAAAGCATCCACAATAGTACTATAGACACAGAGCGTGACTTTAAGAATATGTCATGCATAAAAACTGCTTAGCTCTTTGAACATTTCATTACGACATTTAGATTTATAATAAAAGCCCACAAATCATCGTTAGCTGCTTTACTCCCAGTTCATATATTCAGATGGAGTTGATGAATCGGAAAGAATATTTTCACCTCTTATTAAGTATATAAATTTATTTTTTTGTTTTGCCTGAAGGAGTGTTTTTTCAGACTGCACAAACTTTACCACCTTTACCCACTAGATTGTATTAGAGATGAAAGAGTTTTCCTAATAGCATAAAAATCACTCAATAAAACATCACTTTACTTACATCTATTGACATTTTGCATCGCCTGCGGTCATTGCAGATGTTTTTCAAGTCATGGCCACAACAGGATTCAAGCTGTCGGTCACAGGAGCTGACCTTGGATGTGCTGGAACACTGAGACAACTCCCTGTTCTTGAATTGACTGGAATAATGAGCGAGACAGAATAACTTCTCCGTCATAGAAAAGCACCACGGACCGAAAGACTTCACCATCTTCTTTTTATACAAATTTTGCACTTGTACAAATTGCACCCTTGTACCACAATCATTAGCAGTCTATATTTTACCCATGGGAGCCCTGTAGAGCGGTAGGAGCTGCAGAAAAGGGGCCTATTAGACAAATATGCACTCTAAATGCACTGTTGCAGCTGACTGGGAATGTTTCAGACTAAGTAGCCTGTAAACCTTTCAATAGATGCACTGGCTTGAATGTGCTAAGTTAATCCTTTCGCTCGTGTCTTTGCAATCTTCTTGGCAGGCTTGTATCTTGCTTGTGATCAGTCCCCTTCATGGCTTCGTGTTATGACCCTGCAGTGCGACCGAGCCTGTTTATGGAGTGATTATTCCTTTCAAACTGGCGCCCAGTCTCTCTCCCCCTTGCGTTCCTCCTAATTATGTACGCATACTGTATACACCATTTGTAGAATTAGTGCTAATGAGGCCACTGACTGTATAGCTAAGTGTTAGGCATGGCGTAAACACAACTCATTAAGATCATTACTAGCTTACTCTCTCGAGATGGAAGGCATGTCTGTTTCTCTCTAACCTCTATGTGATCATTACCTCCAGAGACACAGAGAGACAATGTATTTAAAAACTAGGTTAGCTGGAATAATTTTTAATGTATGTGTGTGGCATTTATGACCTGACGATAACAAGCACACAGTAATATTAGCCTCATATGGCTTTCGCTTTGTACGGTGGAGTCTTACATTTGTAGATCTAGCGATGAACTGTGTTTACCGACAACGATTTTCCAAAGTGTTTCTAAGCCAGCACTTACACGGTCGTGTCGGGTTTTTAATGCAGCGCCGCCTGAGAGATTGAAGGTCACGGGCATTCAGTGTTTGTTTTAAACCTTGCCCCTTATGTGCAGAGATTTCTCTGGATTCTCTGAATCTCTTAAAGATATTACGGATTGTAAATGGTGAAATTTATAAATTTCTTGCAAGTATGCGTTGAGGAACATTGTCCTTAAACTGTTGGACTGTTTGCCCATACCACATCGTTGCTTGTGAACGAGGATGCTCCTTTTATACCCAGTCATCATACTATCAAAATGTTGAGCATCCCACAGCTTTCACAAGAGTGTGTTGCAGGCGTTAATTTCAGATTGAGTTTCAGATTGGGTGGGCAGGATTTACACATCATTGTATTCTGTTTTTGGCGTCCCAACTTTTTTTTTTGGAATATTAAGATTTAGTTAATCATGACAGAGTTACTATAAAAATATTTGATTTCACATATTTAACCCAACAGCTTTGGGGAAAAAGGCAAAGGGATTTTTTGATGGGTGCTGAGTTGTGACTGATATATAATAACGTGGGAAATTAAGACTGAAAATGAGAGCAAGCATGGTTGAAGAGATTTGAGACTGAGACGTCGACTTTTTTAAATTTTTTATTCTTACACTGTTCCTTCTTAAGCAGCATCACAGGAAAAGAGAGGAGTACAGAGAAAAGAGCCCGTGGCAGTGATGAAATATCTAAAGGGGGAGTTGGAGAGAGCTGGCTTCCTCCCAGCTGTGTAACATCACACACCACCTTGTGCAATTATATTTTACATACAGTTTATACATTCTTCCCTTTGAAGAAAGCTTTTTAAGATACGTTGAAATTAAATAAGCAAGTAATTAGATAAGATGAAGACAAAAAAACGTGGAGTCAGCGTTTATTTAATTTGAAGACTAATTGAGATCGCAAAGAATACTTATTAGAAAGAAGTTAGAAAGAAGAATTTTAGCAATTCAAGAAAGGCTTCTATTTAGGGAGGCAAGGGAGGATATAATAGCAGGATAGCCCAAAGGACAAAGTATTGTGCATGAGTGATGGAGAGAGTGAGAAAGAGAATGCAAACACTATTTCATCATGAAAGCCTTATTTCAATAAAACTCTTCAAACATCTGCCTGTCCATCACAGTTTCAGCAGACTTTCTTCTCTCTCTCTGTGATCTCCTTTGTGTGTCATTCTCCCTCGTCTGAAAATAGTGTCCAAAATAATGCCAGCATTAACAAATACCGTCACTCTCCTCTCCCCTCCTCTCCTCTCCTCTCCTCTCCTCTCCTCTCCTCTCCTCTCCTCTCCTCTCCTCTCCACCCTCCTGTCCTGCTTTTGAACTGTGAATCTGCCACCACGGCTGCAGCCAAGGCCACATCTAAAGACACATACACATACTGAGAGCAGGAAGACACACACACACACCTCTGTTTACAACCTCACACATTTCCAGCAGCCATAATTACCTTATGCAAATAAGATCAACAAATAAACCGCCTCATCCTGCTGGGCGACAGCATATAAGATGCCAAAAAACAAATTCAGGAGTTCATTTAATTAGAACAGAGGTGATGAGAGAGATACAACATTCACCTACCGTTCCCTGCACATGACACTCTCAATCATAAATGTGTATCCACCGTTGAGTTCCCCAAAGGCCTAAATCAGAGTAGTAATTATGGTTCCTGGTACATTTACCCATATTTTCTTGGCTTGTAGGGAAAAAAGCCCATATTGAGTCGTCTCATCCAACTCTGCTGCAGCAGTCAATCTCTTCCTGGAAGCAAAATGATAGAAGTAAGGCCAGGATAGTTAATCGTACCTTTTCCTGACAATTTTTGAAAATTACAGCCATTTTTGAAAATAGCCTCATTAGTTCGTCACGGCAAAGCAGCGAAGACCTGTGAAGTTTTAGATACCATGCAGTGCAGGGTGTCTGAAGCTGAGCTTGCCGCATAGTTTAATGTTAAGCCTTAAGGGCAGTCAGAATATGGTCAAACTTGGCTTAAACTGTGTACAGCACCTCCTGTATTGCTCTATGGGTAAAGAGGTAGTCTGTAACATCCTGCTGTTCTCTATGGTGGATTTTATGTTATACCTATACAGGTAACATACCAGGTAAAGCTAAATTGGGAAAACACAAAAACAAAGTGCCATTTTATTTCAGAAACCTTTGATAACTGCACATTCCACTGAACACTAAGTGCTTTCCCATCAATTTTGTATGCCTTTTTTTTAAACCTCCAAACAACCCCCGCCAAAAACCCTTGAAATATCACAAAAAAGTTACGCTTCCCTTTATACTGATAAAAACAAAGTTTTCAGTCCAGGGTTGGAAGTGCCAGGTTTTAAGTGGACGTTTTCTCAAATTGGACAAAACAGAGACAGTTGTGATGGTACCTCCTGAAAAAACTTGAACTCCCTTGAACCTTGCACTTTACAAAAAGATTTAGAGTGTCATTTTTAATTGGGCAAGTTGTTTAGAGCACAGATATAAAAGCATTTTGACCATTAGCACGATTGCCCCAAAAGAAACTGTGAGACTGCAAGCCACCTCCTCTGTCATAAGGCAAATACAAGAAACTCTATCTTGTTGGTTATTATTATCCCAGGTACATGTTTACATTGTATCAGAAAATGGTGCTGGAGAGGTGCTTTCAATAGAATAAACGGGAACAAATAAAATAAATAAAAGCATGCTGCCTCTTGTTAAAGTCCAGTGTGTAGGATTTAGTGGCACCTAGCGGCAAAGTTGCAGATTTCAATCAAATGAATACCCTCCCACGCCACACCGTCTCCTTCCAAAATGTAGGAAAAACTCTCAGTTGTAGTTTGTCTGTTCTGGGCTACTGTAGGAAAATGGTGGTTCAAAATGGCGGACTCCATGGAAGTGGACCCGCTCTCACTGTAGATCTAAAGAGCTCGTTTTAAGACAACGAAAACACAATTATTTTTATACTAGGTGATTATATAGGTTATTATACACTAATGAAAACATACTAATGAATATTATATTCAATTCAAAGAAATACTCTTCAATCTTACACACTGGACCTTTAAGCATAGCATCATGTTTACAGTACGCAAGTGGAGCAAGTTTAAAAGTTAGTAAGCTGGCATGAATTCTTAAAGGTTTAAGTGTTTTAATATCAGTAGTTAATATGTTCACATCCCTACAGCAAAAGGACAGCAAGTCCAAGTTTTTATTTTTGTTTTATTCAGAGTCATTTGCATGATAATTCTCAAGATTACCATTTTAGCACAATGTCTGCTTCATATCCGTTTCCCCCCGTGAGGCTACGAGCATGAAATAACACATTCAGCAGCAGTTTGTGTGTAAAAGTGAGAATTCTTCTTCTTTTCATAGGCTGACCCAAAGGAGCTGATTCGATTGGTCACACAGCATGTGTCCGCGTATTCAGATTGGCCGGAGGAGCTGCAGAAGTTAATCAACCAGCTACGCATGTACAACGAGCGTCTGACGGACTTTACCCAGGCCCAGGTGTTACAGGGGCTGGGCCGCGGAGTGGACGTCCAGCGCTTCAGCTCCGACTCCGACTACAAGAAGGAAACCATCCTTGGCCTCACAGAGTAAGTGGGGAGGAGACTGAAAGGATTATGCTGTCAATGCCAAGTATCTTAACTGAATGACTAAACTTTGAATTAAGTTATCTGCTGGAAATGTAGTTAGATATAATCATAAATGCAGTGGGTTTGTAATGTAGTCAATAGGAGTGCATATGAGTGGGAGTGATGGCTCTTTCTGCTTCAGTGCAATTGAATCTGATCATTATTTTTCTCCTCTCTGCATGTGTGTCCATTTGTGTTTAGGACACTGGATGACGGCGTGTACAAAATTGCTCTGTCTCTGGCGAAGCGCTACAGTGTTCCTCTGTGGGAGGTCTACATGACTCACCTCGAGTTCCTCTTTACAGATAGCGGGTATGTGCACAAACATACAAATATGAACATGCCGTAACCTCTCCCTGAGCATTTTCTAGCTCATGTTACTCATCTGAGCATTTGAAATGCCCCCTGAAATGCAACGTGTTGCTCCTGTTGGTGCATAGTTATGTATTCCCACATCTAGTAAGTTTTGTCTGTGCACACGTCCTTGTTTCTCCTGTATTTAAAGTTCTGAAAAATAAAAATGTAAAAAAAAAAAAAAAAAAGTGAATTTAAGTTGCAACACAGACAAAACTCGCTTACATAAAAAGCATACTTGGAACACCCTCGGAGTAAATCAAACATGTTGTGATTTTCTTTTTTTTTTTCAGTGGGAGAGAGGACATGAGTGTGTCAGAGTCTATTTCCATAATTTATTTGCTCCCTGACTTCATAGCTGGGGATCTGACTAGCTCTGCACCTTCCCTTGTTTTAATAGAATGCCTTTTCAGCAGTTGAGATGCGTGTGAGCGTGTGCGAATGTGTGTGGATCTGTGATAAATATCCCCTGTCACATTCTGATATAAGGAAATGGTTTATAGACCCCCACTTAACGATAAATTACAACCTGTACCTTCTTCAAACCTCAGCCACAGCTTCTTTGTGTGTGTGTGTTTGTGAGAGAGAGTTTCTACCAAAACCTCAAGATCATGACAAATGCATGAAGAATATTCATGCTATGATCTTGACTAGAAGCAGCTGCAATATGCATATTGATTTAACGGATGGATGGATACATGAATACAGCAGATGCGGGGAAACTTAAAAGAAAAGATGCGTGCAGGTTCATGATGAAGTTTAATCTTTTATTGACCCTTGTAGGGAAATACGTTCTCTGCATTTCACTTATCCTAACAGTTTATTAGCAGCCAGCCACAGTACAGTGCCCTGGGATCAAGTCCAGGTCTGAGGCCAGTACTTGGGTTAAGGGCAATAACAAGAGTCTTCCTAATGCATTGCATTTGTTTTACATTAATTTGGCACAGACATTTATCTAAAGCAGCTTACAATAAGTGCATTCAAGCTCAAATGTTATTAAATTTGGAAGTGCAGCCCTCCAAATAAATACCTAAAAGCATGTTAGAGAGCCTGCGGTGAAAGGCGGTGACTCTGATGTCCTGACTTCAGTGGGGAGTTCACTCCACCGATGCTGGGCCAGAACAGAGAAGAACCTCGACTGAGAAGTGAGACTGCAACATTCTCTGAGTGACCAGAGGGCTAAACGTCCAGAGGTAAAAGGAGTGCACTGGTCAGGGTGGAGCGTAGAGTTTGACCATAGCTTGGAGTGAGAAAAAAACTTTTTTTTTTAACCCAGCACTAGCATCTTGAACTGGATGCAAGCAGGAACAAGGAGTCAACATAGTGAAAGGAGTGAGAGGAGTAATGCTGGAGAACATTCAGGTAGTTGAAAGCCGAATATCCCTAACTTTTTGTGAGTAATGTACATTTGTTAGAAAACCAACACAAAAATAGGTAAAAATGGGAAATGCTTTACATAGAAATAACTATAAGCAGTGACTGTACTAATTCATAATTTGACAGAGAAGCTACAACCTTTCTTTCCATTAAAGGAGTCAAACAACACTATATTCCAGAAGAGTACTTCATATATTTATGACATTTGACAGTATTACATTATTGGTATTAGATATAATAGCAGGATAAACTATTAGTACACAAGTTCACCATTGTTCTGGTGCCACTGTAGAAATCCGCATCTCTTGAAATGTATGCGCATATGGTAATAATATGCTTAAAGGCTGACAAATGGAAAAATGCATAAATGTATTTCAGGTCAAATGAGTAGAGAGAGCTGCTGAGTATCCAGTGCTAAGTGTTCCAAAAAAAAAAACAAAAAAAAACAGTATGTAGAGAAAGGTCGTTGGGTAGAGAAATACCCACAGAATCAGTGCGTGCAGGGAGGAACAGGGGAGGGAAGGACAGGCCAGATATATGGAGGAAGAAGAGATGGATGAGAGAGCCAGAGTGTCCCTGAGACAGTCCTATTAACACAGAATGAACGCTTTAGAGGAATCAATGCGCTGCTAAACACCACCGCCGTCAGCTGTTCTCTCTGCATGTAGGTCTTTGTAGATGTACTCGGGGGCTCTTTAGGGACATGAATGTCAGCCAGTTTTATTGACATTTTAATGAAAACTATTAAACCATTTAAAAGACTTTTCCAAAAACAGAAAGGGAGTTGATGCATTACTCAGAAACCACCTGCCGGTTCAGTTGTACTCCAACGCTGGATACACACTACAGTCTAAAACTCACCCATCCAAATGATTTTTTTTGTATATCTTCCCCAAACTGATTTAAATACATGCATGAATCTGTGTCAAAGTGTCTCTTGTAGATGCACGAAACATCTGTTTGGCATTGTCTTGTCTTAGTTGAAGTTAACTTGATGTCTTGCGAGATAAAATACTGGCAAATAATTCCGCCAAAATATCCAAAAATATTTGTTGCTTGTACCAAACATCGCTGATACCGGCTTGTTTTGCTGGATTTATCGTTGTAGGTCTTCGTGTTTGGATTTGGGTCGATGAATAAAAGGATGAATGAATGGATCTTGGATTACTTAAGGCAGGGTACACACGTCGCATCTCTAAGCTCCTCATTTCAGTTACTACCTGCTGCCAGCAGCTGCTGACCGGTTTTCTGCAGCAGTGTTTTCGACCGTGCTGGGAAATAAATAGTAATTTGTGGCACCTTCGTTCCTTTTCTGACTCATCCTCAAGATGTGTTTTGCTTTGAGCCTAATGAGGAATCCTCAGAGACGGAGAAGGCAGCTTTGAATTCTGTGACAGCTTTTTCCAATTGTACATCTGGTGACCTCATCTGGAAAATAAAAGTTCAAATCATATCAGAACTGTGCAATGTTAGACAGTACACAGTCATCACGTTTTGGCTTCCCTGCTAAAGGCTATTTTTGTGATTGTGATTCTGGTTCTGCGATTACTGCAGTGCGAGAATCCAAACGCTGGTCGTGAAGACCCCTCAAGTAAGCTAAGCTATTCCCTTAGCAAAACCCTGAACCCACTTTGCTCTGTCTGCACAAGGCACTTGCCACTTCAACCTTCCCGGGACCTTGTGGCATGCAAATTATATCATTACTTTAAGAACTGCAGTCACCCCCGCCACAGTAAAGTTCCCTCTCTTCCCCCTGTCAGTGCAGTTTCACCTCAGCTGTTTTATTTCTTAAAGGATTCGTTCTTTCCTGTCATGTTCCATATTCTGTATTTTGAGTTATTAGGAGTCGCTGTTGATTTTCTTTGTCATGTAATTTCTATAAACAAGAGTCTTATTGGCATGCAGTATGCACCGGGATGTTGATGTGCCACAAGCTGTCACCTGAGTAAAAATACATGCTGTTGTTTGCATCAGACTGTTCTAGATATACTACATTCAATTATCTCAAATATTCTCTCGCATTAATTTACTGCTAGCACGTATCTTGCTGTGTGTTTATTTGAGTGTGCTTGGCATGCTGATGAGCTCTCCTGCTAGAATAAAAAAGTACATTTGTGGCATTCAGTGCGAATGTGGATCATGCTGTTGCCAGACACAGGTTAGTGTTAGCACACTCTGTGTTCAGTTGAAGTTGTTTTGTGCTG
Organism: Sciaenops ocellatus; assembly: GCA_033000465.1. NCBI lineage: Eukaryota > Metazoa > Chordata > Actinopteri > Sciaenidae > Sciaenops > Sciaenops ocellatus. Next base: position 11,823,229 of record CP136886.1, read on the forward strand.
ATATTTTGGGATTATTGATGCGCTGTCCAGATAAAGTCTGCAAGGTTTGAGCCTGGAGCATGACCATGACCTGGAGCACGACTCAAGGCATGCTTCTCTGAGTCGTGTGAGTACCAGGGAGAGCAGATAAAACACAAGAGTTGTAAAAGTTGTACAAATACAGCTGTATAACCTTTGATTCAGTCATACAAAAAAAAAAAGTATTTCTGACGGGGCTATTTTAGACCGGACCTGCTGTTTCTAACTGCCACATGCCACTGTTGACCGCCTGTGCTGCTTTTTACCTCCACCTCTTTTGTGTGTTATACAAAGATATCTTTGTATAACAAAGGTTATACAAAGATATCTTTGTATAACCTCTGTTTTTTGGGAATTATATGCCGTATGTTCCAAATAAAATCCCTTTCTGGTCTGAAATGGAACATGGAATTTAAAATAATATTCAGTACTTCTTCACCAAATACCTGCAAACCTAATGACATGTCCATCAGCCTTGGCTGTGCTTTGTGTTTTGCGCTAATTAGCATAATGTTAGCATTTAGCTCCAACCACCTCTGTGCCTAAGTACAGCCACACAGAGCTGCTAGCTTTAAAATTCTTGCATATGAATCCAGCCACTTCTCATGACAAACCCATAGACAACTATCGGCTTTTTAGAGGCTTTAGCTCATTGTTTTACGGCACGCACTTTACTGTTTCCTTTCACTCTCTCGTTAGCATTGTTTGTAGATGTAGGAAGAAGCTTTCAGTAGAAAAGCTCCGGTAAACCAGTGAACTCTACATGTCCAGGACCAAATGGAAAAGTTAGAGGCTTGCTGGTGAACACAGTGGAGTATTTAACTGCTTAAGAGCCAGAATTTTCTCTCAGGAGACGGTGGAGACCAATAAATGCTAATGGTGCTCTGTATCAGCTGGATGTGTAAATAGGCAGCTGGAATTAGTTCACTACTACGTACTAATTTTTAAAAGGTGATAATGTGTCACTTTGGCTTTAAAAATCTGTTATTACAGTATGTATGTATGTAGTTATTTCTTCTTTGTTTGTGCAATTGCTCATACTTACTACAAAAAATAATGCTTTAAATGTAGGGCTTGAGTTATGCATAGCACATATTGTGTAACTCTTTCCTAAGGACTAAGTGTCTGCGTTTGCAGATGGTGTATGAGGACTTGGTGTTGGTGCATGTTTGGTATGTGTGTAAGTGTGTGTCACACAATGAAAAGTGAATAAGCTGCATGTCTCTCACTATCCTCTAGAAAAGAGTCCCATTGTCCTGTACTAAACTCTACAGCACAAAAACACTTTTACGACCCCCTACTGGACAGTAATTTGTAAACAAATTAGCAGCCCAGCTCATAAAAAAGCAGAAGAAAATGCAGCTTGCATAAATCCAAACAACAATGATGTGCTGCATAATCATCATTGCTCCGCCAAAGCCCCCCTAGTGTTTAATTCTGGCTGTCAGATTACTATGGCAATTAAATATGCCCCTGAATTTAAGAATATTAGAAGCTTATATTTGTTTGGACATGGTGGAAGAGGCAGCAAACAGAATACGATAATGTAAGACGGGGAAGGAGGGAGGAATGAGACAGGATAGGATAAAAAAAAAAAAAAAGAGGAATACTCCACCGGATTAAATCGGTTCCTAGCTCCGGCTTTTGAAACGAACAAGAGGAGATTGTAATGAGAAGCTCTTGATGTTGCAGCCACATGCAGCACAACAGAGACAGAGTGCGAAATTGTGTTGTGTACAGAAGGAAATACCAAGCGAGCTGCGGTAGACTAGTTATAAAATCTATGGTGGACAAAGAGATGCTGAAACCTGTGCAGAGAAGAGAGGGGAGGTGCTCACAACATTAGCAAAGAGAGGCACTAAACACTTTTGTTCACTGGGTGGAGAAGAAAGACAAAGAGGAGATGACAGTACACACACACACACACGGATACTGTGGGCACAATCCACCATTCATAGCTGTCTGTGTGTCTCCCTGTGTGTGTTATTGCCAAGGAAAACTCTTAACTCCCCTCAAACAGTCCCTACCTGGACAGGTTATTGTTTCCTTTACCATTGTTCTCAGTGCTTTCAGTCGCTTTGGAGCTAACGTGATTAAATAGTGAAACATCAGACTTTGATTGGGGCCCGCGAGTGTGTGTGCGCTCTTAGGAGCGAGACAAGAGGAAAAGTGACTGAGGATCTTTACTTAGAATTACTTGTTCTGTTGACTGCAGTCTTATTGGAGCCCCTGTTGTGAGGATGATTAGTGTTATTTACATTATTGAGCTTATTGTCAGCTGCCTCAACACTGCTGCCGCCGTCTATATTTTTTTCATTAGCAAAAGCCTCCCAGCTAGCTCTGATGGAGCGCCCAGAGGAAACATCTTCCTCTTTGATGTTGTCCCGTTCCAGCAGATAAACAGACTTGCTCTCACACTAACACACCCCCAGACAACCACAGATTGCCCAGAGCCCCTCTGCGACTACCAGCAACCAGCTTTCCCTCGCCTATGCCTTTTCAGTCTTTGTATCTTTCCTTGTTTAACCTTTGTTCGCGGCTCTCTGAGGTTTTCCCCCACCGATTCTCCTCTCTCCTCTCTCCGGTGTTTTGCTTGTGTTCTTTTCACTTGTCCTCTCATTCTTCAGACCACCTGCTGCTGTTGACTTTGAGTTTCGTGGTAAAACATGTTATTTCTGAAGAAAAGCAGTGCACAAGTCGTGCGCAACAAATTGCTCAGTAGATTTCCACACAGATTTTTTTTTTTCCCCACATCACGTTCATTCTTTTTATCTCTTCTCTCTGTCTTCCCCTTTTTCAACAATATATCCCAGTTCTGCCTGTTTTTATGTTCGCCGCTGACCAAGTTGAATATATCCTCAGTAGTATAGTATAAAACCCTCATCTGTATCTTTGGTGATAAGCCTGCAAATACTTATTTGCAACCCTATAGTCTCCAGTGTTGGTTGTCTTCCTCCCTTGATTTTTTCTTTTTTGTTTTTTCATGAAATTTGGGGGGGGTTTTGTCAGTATTGCTGTTTTTCTCTTATCTTTTTCAGGCATGGTGGCTACTGCGCCTCATGTGAACATCTTAGATCTTAATTTTTTTTTTTTTTTTTCTCCCTAAACTAACCGCTGTTTCTGATGCCAGAAACTTACTGTAAAATGTTTCACATCCCGTGTATCAATGGATATTTTCCTTAGAGAAGACATATCTCACTCAGCAGGCGTTTAAAACAGCTGAAGTGAAAGCTTTGAACTTGGGATGTGGATTATTGTTGTGTGTTTACATTGCCATGAAAACTTTATGGATTATTGTGAGGATTATTTTAATTGTTGGTGACATTCAGTTTTATTCTCTTCTCATTTTTCCCTTTCCTCCTCTTCATACAGTCTTTCCACCAAGGATATTGAAACCAGGAGTGAGTCCCTCAGTCTGTTTGACACTTTGAAGTGTGACCCTAAGGCCTTTTACGGTCACATGACCAAGTATGTTCTTCCCACTGTGGAGGGAACCGACCAGAGCCGCCTGCTCTACTACTACACCTTGCTAGACGCTGCAGGCTGTGAGCCTTACGTCACCACCACCATCAAGCCAGACTCCCACGTTAAACTGCTAAAGAAGCTTCGAGCAGTCGCCAACGGTAAGGCAGTTTTTTTTTTCTTCATCATTGTAATGATGGAACAAGTACTGCATAGTTAGTCGCTTTTTTACAGGAAAGAAGACAAATGGTTGTTTAAAGGTCCAGTGTGTAACATTTAATGGACAAACCAAGCACAGACTCTAGATTGGACCTTTTCTATTTTTCGCGAGTTTTACGACCACCATAGTTTATCCTTTTATGCTTGAAACGGGAGGATGAGGCGAGTGGTATTCAGTTAGTTACTTCCTGCAACTTCACCACTAGATGCCACTAAATCCTACACACTGCACCTTTAAATGTAACCACTTGAACCAATGGATGCAACTCAAACATCTGGCAGGTTCAGTCAGATTCAAAACATTTCACTTCAACTGGCTGAGAACATCATAGTCTTTGTAATGAAATTATGAATGCAAGCTTGTTACACACATACATCTTGTTCGATCATCTCTGCAGGAGGTATATTTCATGAATAAAGGGATTCATTTGGTTGCAGTCGACAGTTTAACACTAATTTTGGTACAGAATTGACAAAAGCACCCATTTGCCAATCAATGAATGCTGTTTCTGACATTTAAAGGGTTAATGCACTTCTATCTTTTGTGGAAATTCAGCCCCAAGCCTTCAATGTCAAGAAATCAAGTTCAGTGTTGAAGACTTGAACATAATCCCTCTTGACAAGATTGATGACTCACATTCATTTCTTCTAGCCGGTAGATAAGCTCAAGTCACTGTCATGTAGAATCTAATGTTGAAAAATAAATGTGTGGCAGATTTCTGGCCTCAGATAAACCTCGCAAAATCCTTCTATTTCTCTGTAAGTGACAAATGAAATACCCCCAATGACATACCTATACTTCAAATGTACACATATTATCCCGACCTTATCTTGTCCTTTGATATTATTTGCTTTTTCCATCTCTCAACCAGCTCTCATGTTAGTTTTCAAAATTGAAAAGTTAACAGGATTGAAGCTAAAACAGCTACTCACAATCCACATCTTTATTAGTTGTCAATCTACCTAACACACCAAGCTCCTGAAGCAGCAACTACATCGCAGTAAAGGTGCTGTTTCCACTTAGATTTCTGTGGCAGCACCCTCTCCAAGGACGTCATGTCCAGGTTGTAGCGTGTCACCGGTTCAGCGGCCCGGCTAGAGCGCTCAAACTTTGTTGTGTACGGGTGGAGGTGGTGTCACTTCTCGATGAAGTTCAGTAAAGGTCAGCCAGGTGTCAGCTGTGTTTTCACGCCTCACTTCCTCCCTCTTCTCCTGATAACACCGCAGATTTTACCGGTGACACGTCTCTGTTTAACACACATACACACACCTTTTGAGTCATCCACCTAAGGACTTCGATGCACTTCTACTTTAAAAAAAACCCACGCTGCCACGGCTATATTTTGGATTTTGGTTTTGCTAACACACAATTACCACATTATTGTTATCACAACTGCTTGCAAAGCAACTACTCAAAATTACTTGTAATTTGTGAAAGTGTAGTTTAACTTCAGACAGTGCAGGTTACTCAGTTTTTGCCAGGAACCATCACTTTTGCCAGCTTTAATGACTGCTGGCAGATTTCATCGGCTGTAGCTAACTAACTAATTAACGTTATCTCTGAGTTGAGTCTCTAGCTTTCTTAATGTCTCCAGCTGACTTATTTTAAGATGATAACCCTGTAAAACAGGTCTTAAATATGCACTTGATGTACATGATATCATGTTAACATGATTGAGACTAAATTGAATCTCCCAGGCAAATAGCGCATCCGCACAAGCTGATAATGATCCAAGCAGAAGACATAAAAAATAAAGAACAGCACTGTTCTTCAGAGAACACTATACCAGTTAATGTTGGCTGAGGTTGTTGGAGTGTTATCTTCCCTAGATCCAGTAAAGAGCAGAGCTGCTAGCATTAACCTAAACTCTGATAACATCCAGGATTCAGATTCTTTACAGTGGTTAAATACTACAGTGGACGTGCTCGTCGTGGACAAGTCTTTTTCCACACAAACTAATATAGCTAGTTAAAGTCTGTGTAAAGGCAATATATTTCTTTTAAAATACATTAAATATGCTGGAAAATAGTTGCTGAAAATATGTGAGAAGACTTTGAACGATATATTACTGAAATGTGGAGTTAGAGGTTAAAACAGTTTTTCACCAGTTTGCAGTCCAGGATTTTGTGGGCGGTCCTAAAGGGTGGCTCGATGACACGCTGAGGCCACCCTGAGCTTACCCCTGCACCCCTAGCAGAGAGATAGAGATTAATTCATCTCGCTCAGAGTGTTTCAAAGTTAGTCATGTCATTTTCTGAACTCATCTGACACATTTCAGTCGCTTCAAAATGGCTGCATTCAGCAGACACGCCCCCACAGTATTCTTACTCTTATTCTTACTATACACCGACTTTAATGTGTTCCTGGGACTGGGATGTCAAGCTTGAATTCTACTGTATGAAGCAAGCTAGTGAGGACATGCTAACATTTACAGCTTACCTTAGAGCAGATACACACTGTTACATGGTTTCCTTACACTTTTGACTTTCATCTCATGTTGTGTAGATTGATTTATCCTCTGCTCGTGATCACTTTGCGCTTCCATTTTACCAAATATCTGACCATCCAATTTCTGTAACCGCTTATCCCAGTCCCCAGTTCATCACCGGGTTGAAACACAGAGACAAACAACCATTCACACTCACATTCACACATACGGGCAATTTATTTTAAGGATTTAACCTATTAAGTTCATGTCTTTGGACTGTGGGAGGAAGCTGGATTGCTCAGAGAGAACTCCCGCACACACAGGTTGGCTTAATATCTAACATCTGATGTAACGTACAGCACGAAGGAACAGCGAGACTTTCTTCCAGGTCAGTCTGACAAACATCAAATTGAACAATTCTATCACAGAAACAGCGACTGCAGCACAAAGTAAGCTAGTGAGATAACTTAGTTTAGGTTAAGCAAACTGTCAATTCGATACACATTAACATTCAAACATACAGTATATACATGCATACTTCACCACAGGGAGTAATACTCATGTTCTGGCACATATACAAACTCTGTATGTCTCCTTCACACACACACTGTTGAAACTGAACCCACACATTCACACTCTTGTAGCAAAATTGACACACAGGCTGTTGCGGTGTCTCCAGCGCCACCGACTTTCAACACACACACTCCAAATTACTCACTCTCACTCCTGAACAGACACACGCAAACATAGACACACTTACGAGGCATTCAGACAGAGTAGAGACAGGTGGTGTGTGTCCAATATTTATCACAATTTCAGACACAGTACCAGGTGACTGTCTGAGTGGACTCTCCTGAGGAAGGGGACGACGAGAGGCTGCTGGGGTGGAAGAGACACAGGCAGAGAGAGGAGTACGTGGGGCAGGAGACAGACAGAAAGAGAGTACATGTGTAAGTGCATGTAACTCTTATCAGCAGTTTAAGTGTCTGTCTGGGCCTGTCTGAAAATATTGTGTGTGTGTGTGTGTGTGTGCGCGCGTGCGTGTGTGTGTGTGTGTGTGTGAGGGATTCCGAGCAGCATTGACAGAGCCCTCCCTACAGGCAGACCAATGTTAAATATTTAAAGCCCAGACAGGCTGTGGTGTTGCCACAGTTATGTGTCTGTCTGATAGTGGTGGAGACCAAGAGCATGCCATTCGCTCTCACACACACACACACACACACACACACACACACACACACGCACAGTGCTGCAGTGGTACGAGATTTGATGCACACGGACAGATCCACAGACAAACTGTACACCTTTGCATGCAGACTAAGACAGACAGAACCACTTTCACACACGCACTGTGCATTTCTCTTTCGGTCATGTAATGGAATATTGAACAACCTCTGCATATCAAATCGCAATTTAATTATCCTGCATGGTTTACACACACCATATGTGAACACAGCAGTATAGTTTGTACTGTATACATAGTACAAAGTGCCTTCAACTAGGCCTCTCTTTTGTAAAGTGCCACTTTCTGAATAGTTCGAATGCTAGGCATCTCACACAATGCAGCGTTACATTTAGCCTTGGCAGGTAAATATGTATATATGCACACGCTGTATAAACAATTCATGCGCATATGTTTTTATGGTTTTAACGTACATGTCGTGTCTCAGTATATTAAAGAGTAGCATACATTTGTGTGATATATTCCACAAACATAAAAGCTGGCCTCATATAAGGGTCGCATTTTTTATTCATCCTAATACCGTGTTGAGCTTTTGAATAAATAAATAAATAAACATATTAAACGCTTAAGGAAACATTTAATATGTTAGACAGCCTAACAGATTTTATGGCGTAATCAAAAAAACCAAGGCAAAGTGCTACAGGAGGTCACGTGAACAAGGACTATGCCTCCAAGTGTACTTATTTGCGCTGTGCACTGTGAGTTGGGTGAAGTGGAAAACGCATCATTTAGATGTATTTGTTATTATTTTAATGTCCAAAATGTATTATACAAATGTCAGCATACATTTAACTCCTAACAAAGTCATCTTACCGGGAATCCTGGTAGCTCACCTGTTTACAAAAGCTGAGTGAAGACAGCGGTTCCAACCTGTAGCCCTTTGCTGCGTGTCATCTTTCCAGTCACTCTTCAGTTGCTACTATCTGCTAAAAGCCCCCAAAATAATCTTTAAAAAGATAATCCTTCTAAACAATTAACTTTCTCTCTTGCAGGTTTGAACTACCGTAAGCTGACAGATGAATCCTTGGATCCACTTGCCACTCTGCAACCAGTCCTGACCAGTCAGAACGTGCTGTCCATCTCCAAACTCGCCAATCGGCTGCCAGTGCCCGGTGGTGGAGGCGCAACAGTCTCTCCCAGTGCGGTCCACGCAGCGTGGCTGCAGAAGCTGTTTTGGAAAGGAGACCCCCAGTTGCTGAAGAGACCCCCACAGAACGACCAGGACTACCTCCACGCGTACGACACCTGCGCCAAATACCTGGACAGGCTGGTCCCTGCTGACGCTGTCCACTTCCTGGACAGCATCACCTTCTCGCCTGATGCAGCTGAACATGTAAGCGCGAAGAGTAGAGATGTTTTTACATTTTTTGAACTCTAGCCGTGTTTAACATATGAATTACCGTGTAGCAGACAGAACAGAGGAAAAAGTAGTATGACACAGTACAGTGTGAAGGAGGCTCTATTTTCTATAGCCGTCTCAGACAGAAACCGGTGGGAGTTTGGCAGACAGACAATTTGTAATTGCAGCACAGAAGGTACTGTAGTTGGTTCCAGGCAGCCACCCAGACAGGATTCATATTGTCTAAAAGAAAGGATTGTGGAGATTTCCAATCACTACATCAAACTGTCACATTCTTCACTCTCATCTCTTCATCGCCTGACCGATCGTCTCTCATGCCCTCGGCTCAATTTTTGGAACGTCAAAAGCCCTTTCCTAATTTTAAATATATTATTATGTTCACATCCACATTCTGTCGCCTCAAAGCACATACCAGTCATGATTTATAAAAGAAATTATAAAATTGCACAAGAAATGTCAGCCACATAATTACAGCTCTCTGAAAAATTGCCCCGCAGAGGACTTAAAGTGCCTCAGTGCACCTTATCAATACTAGCCCACTGTTTTCTGTTTTTTTTTATTCTCATACTGCCACACGCCACCTCCTCCCTCCTCGGACCTTCCCTTTTTCTTCCGCTTTTGTCTTATGCACCCTCTCATTCTCTGTGACTCCGCGAGCGCTAATTGATCCCTCTCTACTTCAGAGCCAATTAAACTCCAATTCCCAGCAGGCACAGTTTTCCCACTGTGCTTTTTAACATGCAGATTACTTTTCAGAAGCCCACTGTCCTTCGGTTCCTCTATCCTCAACCTCCATTCTGTATTTTTTCATGGTTTTTTAACCCTCAAAGGGAAAATCTTGACCCTTCTCACTGTTAGGAGTCTATCTGACCTTTCATATCCCCATTGCCCCCCATGATGGATTGATCCATTTCCCAGTAGGCAAGGGCTGAGAGAGGGATGGCTGGGACTTAGCTTACCTCCCACTGAATGTATAGTTTGTAGGGAACCGGAGAGGGTTGGCATTTTTCCCTCTTCTAAAGTATGCTCGACCTCCAGCCTGTTTTCAACCCTAACCCTTTTCCTAAATGTGATTCTATATCTCCTCACACATAAAACAACACACCATGTGCACACTCACGCATAAATGCATGTGTACACTTACCCTTAAAACGAAATTGTATCTGTCAGGAAACTCCATTTGATTGAGATCAGCGTGTCCTGGCACAGAAAAGTGCTGTCAGTCAAGATATCTAGCAAATGCAAAAGTATGAGTAGCATATGTCTGAGTGCGCACTGCGCAGCTGAGGTAGCTGGAAGTGTGAAGTTGGATGATTTTTAAGTGTCTTCTTGCAGAGCTTGTCAGCGCCCGTGTGTTTCCATGTGAGAGAGTAAAAAGCTCCTATAGCCAAAGGCCCTCTTTTCTCCCCATGAATGGTTAACCTACTCTCACTGAACTGAATCAATTACGCCAGGCTTCCAGCTATGATCGCTCTCTCTCACACACACACATACACACACACACTCCTTACACACATGCTACACATGTTCCTGATGGTGACTTTGGCACAGATAGATTGGATTATACCTGCCTCCCAACATGTTAGGGTTGAAATTAACGTACATAACGTGTGCACCTCTCGTTCCCTCCTTTTGCTCGATTTGATTTGCTTTCCCGTATCCCGTCCCACCTTCTCCTCTTTCTGTTTCCTCTATCCATTCTGTCCGGTCTCCAGCTGAGCATCCAGGCGAGGTCGGAGGTGATAAAGAGAGCCACCAAAGCCCTGCGCCAGCTGGGCGAGAAGAGCAAGAAGAGAGGAGGCGACGGTAGCGGGGAGCAGGAAGGGACGGACCCAGCAGGGATGACTTTTGATGAGGCTATAGCACACCTGCAGCAATCGCAGGCCCACCTGGACACCCTGAGCCATGCCTTCATTCTGTCACTCAAAGACAGCCAGCAGGTAGACCCCATCTGCCAGACACTTAACACTTTTTATTTTTTAAGAGGGAGAAATCCTCTCCCTGTTCATGTGTGGTAAACAGTTAACAGAACACACAACATAAATGCAAGTACTGTGCAGCGAGTCACAGTTGTGCTTTAGCATAAACTATGTGTGATCAGTTCAAAGTTTAAAGCCCTACTGTGTAACTTTCCTACCATAAAATAACATTTTAAATCATTTTGATGCTACGCTGACTTGTAATCAGGTGAATGGTGTCTGCCAATCCCACTATTTTTTTTTCTGATTTTCTTTCTGATGTCCTCCAGCTGCTGCGCATCAGCTCTCTGTGATTTACAGAGTTTCCTGATAGAGTAAAGTAAGCTGCTGTGAACTATAGCAGTTAGCTAATATTAGGTCAGTTTGTTAGCCAGGCTGCCCAGAGCATTGGGGGAGTGTTAGTGTTTGTAACACAAGCATTTTGGACCACTGGAAAAAGAAGGTATTTAGGCATGGGGCACAGGGGAATACTGACAGGGAGCTGAGCCGTTGTCGTGTCAGAACAGGAGCTGGGTAACCAGGCAATGTAACTGGGCTCAGCAGCCTTTGTGGACATAATGACAGAGGCGAAAAGACTAAAGAGGACCGGCTCCTATGTCTTGTTTTGTTGCCCTTGCTTGTTGTTTGACTCACTAGTTTTTGATCATAAGTAATACAATCATAAAAAATACCATTTTTCTACATAATGTGCTTTAAACGGTAAGTCATTGTAAATTATATGGAGATAAATCTGTTGGATTTAGGCAAGAAGCTCATGGAAATTGCATTCAGATTTATACTATATTACTGTTAGAGCAGTTGGACAAAAATAGACCTACCTACTGAAGGTAGGTGTATGACCTTGACGATATACTGCACCTAATTTTTTGAAATGTTTTAATCCACACACCATAGAAGACATTCTAGTCAATTTTTCTATTCCTAAAAGGGCAAATTTGTACTTTGGATGAAGCTAATAACCTACTCAATGATAAGGTACTGTAACATACTGTAATGCTCAAGGGACACATGGGTAATTGTCATGTCTTTCTTCTTCTTAATTAACAGGTAAATTGAGCCAAACGTCATTCTCCAAAACTCCTTTGATTAAGTGACCCATTCTCAACGTTTGAGACACGCACTTGATCACTCGCTTCCTGTTCCCTTGCCTGTTCATGGGGTCACCTTTAGTTGGACATACGGATTGTGTCCGTATGTATGTGTGTTGTATATTTCTGAGGTGGTTCTGCTCGACCAAGCTCTTCCAAGCTTCACTGGGACTAGTCAAGGGTATATTAATGTAAATCTACGAGCTGCTGTTTCAAATGAGCCCTGCCACATGGCCATATATACAGTATGTACACCATGCTGTATCTAATTAAGCAAAGTCACACTGACTTACCCGACTGTCACCTCCCCGTGGCTGTGACTGTGCGTGCGTGTGTGCATACACAAAATGAATGCTGGAGAGAGGGTTGCTATGCGACCATGAGATACCCATGAAAACTGGTCATTTCTGACCCCAACACTGTGAAAATCTACAACATTTAGCCTCTTTTTTTTATCCGCGTTTAAAAGCACATACACTCTGTAATAATGAAGAAAATACGATTTACTTATCTGCAGGCTGAAGTCGCAGGTACACACACATACACACACCGTTCAGCCTCTACAATGAAACTTCATTCTACTGGGGCAGAAAGCGATTGTATCCTTGGAGAGAGTTAAAAAGGATATAAGAACCAGGAAAGGGCAGATAGGTAGAAGAAGATAGATAGAAGGAGCCCTGTAGGCACTGTTTGGCTATACTGCGGTCATTTATCAAATGTACGTGACCAGCTGCTGGAAATAATAGTAGATCGTGGAGTTATCTACCACAGGCGCCTTGACCTGCCATGAGGACAGCAAATTACACACTGCGGATATTGTACGTGGTACAATGGTATAGTGTTTTTGAAAGCATGGCTGAGTGTCCAGAGAGTAGCTGTGGAAACATAACCATGCTCTGGACAAATTAGTGTAAGGTAGCACAGTTATGTATTACAACCTTCCCATGTTCCTGTGATATCATGTACAATTAATCATATAGAGTACAGTATAAAACCATTCCTGTGATGATTGGGCGTGTGTCGTAACATGCAAATCACATCAAATCACATGCAGCAAAGATTCTTGGTAGGTGATGTTGATGTCCGTGCTTGGCATCTTTATCCTCTAAGCCACCAGGCAAATATCCGTGCATCCATGTCTTTTTCCCTACAACTTTCCCCCAGCTCTTCCTTCACATCCTGGGTCTGCCTCAGAGTTTTCCTCCTAGCTGCTTATGCCCACAAGACCTACAAAAGCTCATCAAGCTACTTTGAGTGAGAACAGCCACCCCTTCATATATCTGCCATTTAATCCTTAAAGGGGCCCTATTATGCGCTTTTCATATTCAGTATTTCTATGCTGAGACTGAAGAGCTTTGCATGATTCACAGTTCATTCTTATTTATCTTATACCTGCCCTTCATTCAACCACTCAGCTCATCCTCCAAACCCCCACCCTCCACCCCCATCCTATAAGCTCTCTCGCTATTGTGCTTGATGTCATACGACAGCTACAACTTAGATCGGACAAAAGCGAGGTGAATTTAATTAATTTAACTTAATTTACTGTTCATCAGACCACAAAGGAGAGTTTTTCTGGGGATCGGGCCTCACTGCTCACTGTACAAAAATACAACTTCTATAACTTTATCCACTGATTTTGGTTAAACTCTGTCATTTTTTATGGAGGAAATATTTTCTGGTCTTCCGTCTGATATGACTGATGTCCCTTTGACTAGACTGAACGGGTAGATGGGCACGTCCCTGTAAATCTGAAGGCGTGCTCAGCCATGCTGTGCTTGAAGCAGATGACCAATTAAAGAACTCTGCAACGATTTTACATCGCCGTGTCACGTAAAGTGGAAAAAAATGTTGGAAACATTCAGAGCAGTCTGAAACCTGAGATTTTTGATCATGGGTCTAACTTTTACACACTCACTTCTCATCTTAAGGCAAATACATTTTTACATATTCTCAAATTTGACTGTATCACCCTCAGCTGCAGAGATCAGAGATCACAGTGAACATTATCTACAAAATGCAGTGATACCACCCAAATGTTACCCAACCAGACACTCAGTCTTCAGCTAGGCCTTGATGTTCTGCTGATAAATATAATATGAATATCATATAGCATGAATACATGATGTCCATATATCAGGAATATTATATATCATGAATGAATATCAGTATCCTGCTAATGAATATTACAAACAGGAGGAGGTGACAAAGGGCGCCCTTGTCTGTGACCAGTGCCAACAATGATTGAACTTGACTTGATGCCAAGAATGTCAATGTCCCGCTCGGAGCGCACAGGGAATCAACGAGAGCTCGCTTCCAGCACCTTCCACTGAACATGTTGGCTGCAAAGATAACCTTTTTCCAGATTTAAAAAAAAGACTGGATTAGCAAATGTCAAAACGTATAAACATAAGTACTTTCAGATCAGCGTCTGTGCTTGTTTCTTGTCTTTCCCCTGGCAAACAATAAAACTGTGCATCTAGCGTCTTTGAAACCTGTCACAGCCCCAGGTTTTCTCTTCTGGGACTACAGTAGTTGCTTTTTTTTTTTTTTTTTTTTTTTTTTTTTCTGATTTAAAACTTTTATTTACCGAGGAGACGCGTCTGTCAATCAGCCTTGGAAGTCCTGTATCTCAGCCTCTTGAGAGACCAAGCACATCAAGTGTGTTGTTGGGTTGCCGCAATGACAAGCACCACCCACCTTCAGACCACAGCTATTTGCAGCTGCTATTGAGATAGAGGCTCCTCCATACACACAACCTTGGTATACCCAAAGGTGAGAGTTCTGCCTATGGAGGAATAAAATCAATTTCATAATTGATTTTATTGATTGATATTGAGTGATATTGATTCTGTTTTTTAGTTTACAAAGAAAACAGAGGAAAAAATATCAACAGAACTGAAAACAAATTGGATGCTTATTGATGCAGAAAAGATATATAAATAAGGAAATATTATGTATAATAATTACAGATGTTACCTTTGCTAAAGAAGATATTCTCACATCTGTTTAAACACACACAGAGACAGACTGACACCCATATAAATACCATTTCTGACTTTCCAGGTTGAGATTTTCAGCCGTCTCTTATTGGAAGAGAGAAAAACAAGCAAAGCAAAGCAGAGCAGGATGGTGGAGCAGGGTGAGCAGGTTCAGGCCGCTGCTGCCCACTGGGTTAATACCTGTAGAGAACAAAGCGTTCAGCAACAAACTTCACTCACTAAACTTTTCATTTCCTACAACACACCGTGTCCTTTAGTTTTCTCTTCGGTTTCTGTCTTTGAAATATGGTATAATATTAATAATACCCTCTCAGGTGTCTCTTTTTTCTGCCATCCCACATCATTATTTACTATTTGTCTTTTCTGGATATTTTTGCATTTTGAAACAAGGCTGTGAACTTGTATATTGTGAAATCTGCCACCTTATACTTTCCAATATTTCTGTTTTTTTCCCTTATGAAATATTTTCCACGTCTGGTCAAAATGCACTCCCATAACTCTTGTTTTGCTTCTGTCTTCTAGCGCTACAGTCAACTTTATGATCTGTCCAGATCGGAGAGGTCAAAAGTACATGAGCTGGCAGTCACCATGGCAACTGATGGACAGCCCATGGAGCGCATTGGAGAGCTTCTGTGTGTGGCTGTCGGACCTCTAGACCTGTCTGTTAAAACGGTGCTTTGTGACGCAGTGGAGAGGGTTGTGTCCGCGCTCAGGTATCATCTCTCTCTGTTTGCTCTGTTTCTTCATAACACACACACAATAGAAAGCTCAACACAGACTCTGTGATGGTGAGATCAAGTCAAGCCTTGTCAATGCACACGGATATAAAAATCTTCCCATTGACAATTTGCTGTACACTTAAAGGAGTTATTCAGCATTTTGGAAAATACACTTTTTCACTGTCTTGCTGAGAGTTAAATGAGAAAATCGATACAACTCTCATATCTGTGCGTTGACTACGGAGCTGGAGCCAGGAGGCGATAAAGACTGGAGGAAAGGGGGAAACTGCTGGCCTGGCTTCTGCTAATGTTCAATAATAAACCTACCAGTGCCACTAAAGCTTAATAATTAACACATTGTTTAAACAACATAAATGATATGAAAACAAATCATGAACACCGTATGTACAGAATACGCACAGTGACTTCCTGGTGTCTTTTCTAGTTTATTTATGCACAAAAAAACACATTTCACACATTAACATTTTAAACAAAGTGACAAAGTGTCAGCTTGTAGTCATAGTTACCGGATCCCTCACCACTATATAGCTAAAATCTTTGAACATTTTCTATACCTGCTTCTGAAGTTAGTGTTTGTTTTTCTGGATATCACTGTTGTTTCCACTGGCTTATGAATCATAAATGATGCTGCACACTTGTAACTCCTCTCTAGTTGTTGTTGTCACTCTGGGTTGTTAATAATGATAGGATAGCCTTTATGCTGTGTGCTAGCAAACACACCACCCACCTTGACAAACCTAACTAAGCCAGAGGAAAATCAAGTTGTCAGGTTAGCACATGTATGCCTCTTTTTTTTTTTCTTATTTTAATCTCTTCTAAATTCGCTGTTGCGTCTTGTCAAACAACATCATCATCTACAAGCACCCCTTTCACACCTGTCCGCTGGGATTACACACATGCTCGTAAAAAATATATGTATGTTAAGAGAAGCGCCTGTATCCACCTCAAAAGCGGGCTTTGTGGTGTATGTAAAATATTGAAGACCACCCAAATACACCACCTACAACCTGATCTCTGTTGGTTCTTATCAGAAAAAATACTGTATATTGGTCCACTTTGGGCTCAGCGTGTTGGTGGGAAAAACACTGTCAAAACAAACGCCTGAAGTGTTGAATTGAATCTAGAGTAGCTGCCTGTGGGAGTCGGACTCTCAGCATTTTATTGGTGTCTTCCTGCTTCCAGCGTTCCAAAGAAAGGGAGAGATGATTCACTTTGACATGTCTGCAAAGCTTTTAGACTTTAGGGCCATCGAAAATACTTGGATGTTTGACTTAACATCCAAAAACGACAGATTTTCTTAAGAAGAAGAAGAAGAAGAAGAAGTTCTAAAGAAACCAGACACATCGTTGCATAAGCTTAAGTGGAAGGCTTACATTCAGAATAGTGTTTTTTCTTTAATCCTTTTGTACTTTATGACAGAGTGAGGAGCTTGATTTTACTGACAGGGCCAGATGTCATTGCGCCATCTGATTGGCTTGATAAATGAGTGCCAATCGCCTTGATTATATTCCTGCCTCATTTCCTGGTTCTTTATGGCTGCTCAGTGGCGCATGGTGCAGATAGATGGCACCTGCAATTCACACACATGCTTGTGTGCACACATACGTGCACATTTGTAGTTAACTAGACACGAATGCACTATCCCCGATGAACACAACCGCACACTTTTCTAGCATGCACACGCTCTTCCCCCTTTCTCTGATTCATTATCTTCTTATAATTAATGCGGCCTAATACAGCTGTTCCCCTCCAGATCTCACTCGGCTCTCGCAGCAACACACACACACACACACACACACACAGTGTGTGTCCATGCATGTGTGTGTGTGTGTGTGTGCTGGGGGACACACAGCCTCATGTATTCACTGGAGCTTTTTTTTCCCTTGAGTGTGTCACTCTTGCATATGAATATCCCTTTATGCATTCAAGTATGGCTCTGTGCATGCATGCGTGGGTGGGTGGGTGGGTGTGTGTGTTTGTGTGCGTCTGTTGTTGCAGGGCTTTCTCGAAGCATTGTGTTTGGCAGGTATGAATGAGGCGGTCTTGTTTTTGGCTCTCTCGAAGCCTTCAGTCTGGCGCGGCAGGCATACCTGAGCCTCGCACTAATGGCCATCTTTTGTATCTGTCACAACCGTTCTGTGTTTGCGTGTCTTTGAAGAGAAAATGCAAGTGGTAAAATGCAATAAAGAAAACGCTGCGTCGTCTTTCCGCCTTTTGCCAGATCATTTGTATGTTTGTGTGCATTTTCGTGTATGGTGTGTGTGTCTGTGTATGCATACGCCTTGGCACGTTTTTGTGTGTATGTGTACGCACATGAGCCCAGCAGCAAAGGGGAGTTGAGTCAGGGGAAATCACCCCCTTTTTTTTTTTTTTTTTTTCTGTCTTTGTGAAAAATGGCCCTCTGCTTGCGACATACAGTACACACACACACACACACACACACACACACACACACACACACACACACACACACACACAGATACACCAAACATACACACACTGCAGCAGAACCCATAGCCACACCAGGAAATACTACTAATATGATGCTGCAGAAAAGATCACATATTACATTTTTTAAGCTCACCTACTATTATGTTATCTCACTTACTCCTAATTCAAAAAGAGGAGCCTCTTATCAACATGAAATGATTAAATAATTATATAATCGGGTGAATTTCACCAACACAGAGCCTGCGAGCTTGTAACGTCGGAGACGGGTTTAAATGTTTTTCTGTTGCTTCATGTCTCCAGGACTTGAAATCATTTCTTGATGGTTAATTTTTACAAAGCTGCGTTTGCTTCAAACATTTAATCGCTGCCAGACACATTTTTAACTAACACTATCCCTGAGAAGAATGCCTTTGATTTTTTTTTTTTTTTTTCAGTTGTTGTCCCTCTGTATTGTGGTAATTTGAAAAGCTTATCTTAATTAGTGTATTATGCAAAATGATCGTGGTGATGTGGTTTGTTTTTCAGTGGAGACCCAGACGCCCTGACACATTACCCACAACCCCTCAGGGTCCTAGAAGCCATGGTGACCGCTGTGCACAACAACGTCCAGAGTGGGTAGGTTATCTCCATCTATTTACACACACACTTTGTCTTACTATGTGTGTAGAAACCGTCTATTGATGACGTTTATTGCCGTCCTTAAACAAAATCATCTTCATAGAGCAGAAGGTCAGATAATTTAACCACAAGCACATGTACATTTTTTTAATTAAACATAAATAACACACCGCTTCAGAGATGTTTCTCTTCCTCTGTCACTCTCTCTTTACTCTCTCTGCCTCTTTTCAGGTCTACTGAGGACCTCAAATTAACACCTGCTGGGTGTCAAATGCCACTAAAGTGTCTGTTTGATAGTTTGATCAACAAGAGGCACCTGCCAACCTGTCTGGTAGCTCCTTTGAGCTGACAGTATTTTGAAAGCACCTGTAATACCCTTGGCAGCTCTTTTGTGACCATCAGCCAAACAAATCAAAGTGAAACAATGGATTTGTGACAAAATGACTCATACTTTTGCTGCCTGTTAGTGGAGTCATGCACGAAGTGACATAATTAAAGATTGGATTGGATGTTCTGGATTCGGGCCGCAGCCATCAATTATTTTCATCATCGTTTCGTCTTTAGATTATTTAAGTGGTTTAGTCTTTAAAATGTCAGAAATGTCGGAAAAATGCTCATCATAGTTTCCTAAAGGCTGAGGTGACTTCTTAAATTGCACGGCTTTGTTGAATACTTGACTCTGACTGGTTAATTATGGCTTTCTACGGTCTGTCATTTCTGTATAGCGACCGCTGCTCAATATGATCAATATTTTGTGCCAAATTATTGATTTTTTCACTAAGTGGCCCTGTAATAAGTGGGATGGTTAGTGGGTAATTCCAGTCCTGCGTCACCTTGTCGGGGTTTATTAAACTAGACAGACCGTTTGTTGAAAATTATCTTTGACTTATTGTTCATTCCAACCAGCCAGCATGGCAGAAATGTAATGTTTTGTTAAATACCTGCACATTTAAAATATTCTGCATACTGTGAACATTTATACATTACCTGGTAAATACTTGTAGTCCCTGTACAACTGCTCTGCTCTTTTCATTTTTAAACATACTTTATATATATTTGTATTGTTTATATTTTTTAATTCTTGATTTCTTTTAGCTTCCCTATATATTTACTTAATGTTTGTTTTGCACCAATAACACCAAGACAAATCCCTTGTAGGTGAAAACCTACTTGGCAATAAATCTGACTCTGATTGTAATATATTAACATAACTATGCTGATGTATAATCACCTGAAAATAAGAATCATTATGATTTAGTTAGCTCAGAATAAGTCCTTTATATATACAGACACCGCAGGTCCTCTTGAGTCGATCATTTTGAACTGTCGTGTTTCTACAGTAGTACAGTAACGAGATTTTTGGATAATTGTCTTTTTCGAACAGTAACAGGTGGGAGGACAAACAGTTTTTTGTAAAGCAATTTTGATTGAAAAGGCTAAATTTGATTTGATTAGCAGGCTTGGAAGACATCTGTGTTTCTGTGAAAAAATAACATTTTTGTGGTGGTGAACATGTTTTTTGGCAAGTGTATGTAATTTCTCAGCCTGGAGAAAGATGAGCCAAAAAGCAACCTTAAATTATCACTTGATAACTTCAGTAGCTTCAGAACCTATACAACTCCTTACCTCTCCTCTCTGCCTCTTTATCTCTGCCTCACTCCGCCTGTCTGACTGCTGTCCTTCTCACCCTCCTCCCTCAGCGACAGCGCGGTGACCTCAGATGACCTCCTGGCTTGGCTGCATCCATTCTGCGGTGACGCGTCGCTGCCTGTGCGGCCACGCATCGACGTGCTGCAGATCCTGGAGAGCAACTTCAGCCTCCAAGACAGTGATGTTCGTCTTCTGCTGCTCTACAGAACTCAGGCAGTTCTCAAAGACAGAGAGGTAACTCATAAGTACAAACAGCCCTGGCTCACCAGCCACACGAATATGAGAGATTATAAGTATACATTAGCTGAGAAACAGCTGTAATCCCAAGCACTCTAAAAACAGAACACTGGTGCTTGATCTGAAGGAGGCTTTAGATAGCTTTTCCTTTCTCCAAGGTTATAATATTGAATGCTGGACTATAGAAATTGATGGATGGAGAGACGAGTAGAAATGGGGTAGTGAAGACGCTAAGAGGGTGGATGAATTACTCAGTCATCCCATCATGAAACATGTGAATCTTCACATATACATCATTATATAACATTATGGGCTTTGAGCTATCAAAAAGTCGGTGCACAGTATAATATAGTTGATACAGTCTTATAGTTTATCGCTACTAAAGCTGATGCTCACACTGCACAGCTGAGATCGTGATTTTGGTTTATTTAAGCCATGAATTACAAATTAAAAACTATGTTGCTTTGTATTTAAATTCTCATGAAAGAAAAAAAATATTCCTATTAATATGAAATAAATCTTAGTGTTAAGAATATGATCTACTCATGCCTTTTCATGATTGCTCATAACAAACCCTTCTAAGGGTATTTCAGTCGTCACAGTTGTCGACCTCTGCAAACAGCTGTATATTTATAGAAGCAGTTTTAGTGTAACAAAGAACGCGATCTTGGAAAACCTGATTCAAAATGGCAGTTGTTCATCTAAATCTGACGGCATACGAATGCTTGTGTGTCTTGTCTTTCACGTGCAATCATTGAGTTTCAAAAAAAATGTGTTTCTCCTCTTGTAATTCTGTAAAAAGCCTAAAAAAGATTCACTTCATACTCACATTTGATGGCACAGAATCAGTATAAATTATAAAGCACACAAAGCTTGATATCTCCAGTTCTTGTGCAGGTTGAGACTATAGCAACACACCATAACGGTGAATCATTAGTGGAAAAAAGAACATTATTACCTTAAAGTGAATGAGTCTTCAGAAGCAGCTTGTACTTTAGGAGGTTATCCACAAGTGTAAGTGCCTCGATACGGGATCTTTTAGTCCTCCTAATGGAGATAAATTAGTTTGCTTGTCGTAAAAATAAGTGTTCCTTAATCCTCTGTATGTGAGCAGTAGTGTTTAATACATCGTATGTACAGTATCTGGGTTCAAACATGCTGGGTGTTTGCACATGTGGCTCTGCTTCTCCCCTCCCTGGTGTAACCTACCATTGAGTAGCTAGTTATTAAGTTTCCTGACTGACTAATTAATGGCCCGGGTTGGTTAATTAATGTGTAAATTTATGCGCACTGCCGTGGGCCATTGTCAGCGCGCAGGTAGACAGGTGTGTGGGCCAGGACTCTTTAACTAATTGGGTGCACTCCCGACATTTGGCAGGTGTGTGAAACACACACACACACACAAAGGCAGACACGTACGTGCGCTCTTATGGGAGTGTACATTCAAGGGATCAGTTAATTAATCTTGTTAAAGATTAAGAGCGGGGCTCATTTCAGATGAAGAGCCACTTTCTCTCTCGTCTCTTTTTAAGGCATCCAGAAGATCTTTAAATGTGCAAGCAGGGTGTTTGTAGGCAAATGTCTCATTTAGCTTTGATTAGTCAAAAATTCTGTTGTTGGAAGATTTTTCATATCCACATCTGTGCTAACACACAAATTCAAAGCCATGGACAAACACGTTCGAGCACACCCTTTAATTTTTTTACACTTCATCTCTTAATTGGAGTGACACTTGTCTCCACTGGCTGACTGAGAACAGTGGCCCAATAATCCCGTTGGCTAGGCACTCTCTGCAGCATGCTGGTGCCCCGAGGCTATGCCAGAGACGTGGCGGTGCCCCAATCTGACCTCATCATGATGGTTTAGAACCAGAAAGAGAGAGGGGAAGTAGAGAGAAGTGGTGCACTCTCCGAAAGAAAGCTGACAGGGATGACAAGCTGGGGGAGAAGGAAGGAAAAGAGTTGGTATTGTTCCCTTTCTGTCCTCCTGGTCCCTTAACTAATCAGCACAACTCCCTTCTAACTGTGTCCCACAGGCTACCCGAGAAAGACACACACACTCACACATAAACCACTGTATCCATGTTTCACTGCATACTCAGCCCTCCTGTGCAGCACACACACACACACACAGACCGCCTGCTGTGATTACCATGACAACCGTGCTGTCAAGACACAGTTTGTGAGTGAAGCTGATATCAGTAGTATGTTTAAGTTTCTCTCATCTTTCCTTTCCCGCTGCTGTCTTGTTTGCTGTTCTGACAAAGGCGTCTGATTAGCACTGTCGCCTGTGATCAAAGGCAGCTGCAAATTATTAATGTAAGTAATGTACTCACGCGCGCTCAATACACTGACAGCTGCACTCTCAAATATACAAAAGTTTTCTTGCATTAAAGTGCATGCATATTCAAACACACACATGCACAGGAACACTGTGTGTACACACATGTCCGCATGTCTTAATTCAGGAAACAAAACAAGGTTGAAGAAAATGTAGCTTCAATCTTAGAAATGAATCTCTCCCATTCGTTCTCTCGCTCTCTCAGAACCAATCAGCTATCATCTGTCGACAGATATCTGCATATGAGCGCAGATACATTTTAAAAAAGTGAATGAAAAGTTAAATCATCATCAAACAACAGCCAGACTCTACACGGACAGACTGTTTACCTGCATGATCCGCAAGTTCACTTAAACGTGATTGGTCAAAACTAGAAACAGAAAACCAAAATTGTGTCTCTTTCCAACAGATTCATGAGCAGATATTTGATTATCTGATGTGCAAAGTGTGTAACTCCACCTCTCTTTGTATTCCTCTCAATAACAACACTGAAATGTCATTGATGAGTCTTTCACAGAACCCCCTGGGACTTCAAAGTTTAGATAATTTCATTTATTTTTGTGTCAAATTCAAAGAAAGTAAACTAATATTTCAAAGCATTTTTGAAAAAAGTAATTCTGAGAATAATCTTGAAATGAAAATTGGTTTATTGATCCAGAGAGAGCAGATTAGAGGGGGATCAAACTACAGATTGTTACAGTAATTATTCAGGATCTTTGATCTGCTGTTTTTTTGTCCCATTCAATGTGCTACAAATTGGCCTCTTTAATTGCGATTGATAAATTGCAGACATTATGCTAGAGTTGCATTACATTAATCTTTTCTTCCCTTGAAAACTGTCAAAAGATTGATGTAGAAATGTGGATGTTACTTAAAAATACAACAAGGGGGATAAAAGTAATTAGGTGTGGGTTCTAAAAGTGCAGACTATGAATACTAACTAAGGTTTTTGGGTGGAAATGGTGAAGTCACAGAAACATAAAAAAAATATGAATAAAGTCAGGGTGGTGTTACTACAGTATCTGCTGAAGTGACCTGACAGTGACTGCTGACCTTCTGTTAGATGGGACAAACAGAAAGAAACATGATCACCTTAATTTTAGCCAAAAGGTGATATGACTTGAAGTACTTCCTTCTGATATGGATTTCTTAAGATTAGGTCTCCTTAGGTTGGAGACCTTCCAGGCAGTTGGTCGCCTCCCAGACTGAAATGAACAGAGGCAAATAGGGTCAACTAGAAAAAACAAACAGAATAAAATATTTTATTTTTCGATTACTGATTCTCTAAATTCTTCTCAGACATCACTGTCTCTGCCCAGAAGCAACCAGAATAGTTTGACATTTAGGGAAATATGCTTATTTGCTTTCTTGCTTCAGCAAGTTAAATCAGATGATTGGTACCACTTTCACGTCTGTATGCTAGATATGAAGCTATAGCCATCAACCAGTTAGCTTAGCTTAGGATAAATTAACAAGAAAAAATGATTAAACAAATAAAATATAATGTGTTTCTAATTATGGGATAGATTTAGCATGTCCAGTTGTTTGTAGTGCTAGGAGAGGAGGTACTCTCTGAAGAGATGGGTCTTCAGGAGGTTTTTGAAGGTAGAGAGGGACGCCCCTGATCTGGTAGGAACTGGTAGGACGTTCCACCAACGGTGAACAACAGACCAGAAATGTCTGGATTGCCCCTGAGTGTACGGGTGGTAGAGCCAGGCATTATTCATTGGAGGGGCGCAAGGTAACATATGCCTGTACAAGGGTATTCAAGTAAGTGGGTGCAGAACTGGAGACTAATTTGTAGGCAAGCATTAGCTTGGTTCATAGCCACTGTTTCGCCTTCACACTCGGAAAGGCACCGGAGTTCAGTTGGTTGCAATCTGCAGCCTCACCATTAGATGTCACCAAATCCTACACACTAGAGATTTAAATCGAAGTGAATTAGCTACACAGTAAGCTTGGAGTTGCTATTGTAACTTTGTCTAATAGGTCACAGATTGTGAAGTATGTAACGTGTGTAAGTAATACACCACATACATGTATTTCTTTGTTAGCCTCCCCCGTTGCTGTTCATTTCTGTCTGATGTGCGGCCAACAAGCTCTCAGATCTCTGACAACTCTGGCTCGCAGCTTTAGCTAATGCCTGTGCATCAGTATCACCAGGAACTAATTAAAAAAAAAAGACTATCCCGTTAAACCTCTAATAACTTTAATTTGAATTCAGAGTACAGTATCTGTGATTATCGCAGCTGATTTAGCTGAAAGGCTCTCCAGCTCTCTCACTCTTTGTTTTTTTTCCAGTCTCCTGATAACCCGGTTGTGTTTGTTTCAGGGCTGCATTGTATATTCCTACAGATCTGATTCACTTACTGTGTAATCCTCCATCCTTGCCTCATCGCCTTGCGCGCACACCTCTTTGACAGTATGTCAAGAAATCCTCAGATCCTCACAGTCTGTTAGGATCTGAAAAGTCTTGTAGTCTTTTCACATTGGCTGTCCAAGCCTCCTCCTCCCCCATGCCTGCCTTTATTTGTGTTCTATACATCCTCATCCATATACAGTGGCATTTTTATATTATACACCCTAGCAGATGCACGCACATGCAGTCCAGGCATGCCAGCCTGTGATAGCACCGTACAAGAGCTATTATGATGGATGCTGTTTAGCTCAGTGGTGTCCAGACTGGGTCAGGCCGGGCCATGTCAGTGGAAAGGCCACTGCATGATTCACAGCCACTGCCTCGCACATACCGAGCAATGATGGATCAGAGGGAAACAGAGAAAGAATTAGAGAGAGAGAGAGAGAGAGAGAGAGGAGGGGGGAATAATGATGGATCAGAGACATACAGAGAGAGAGAGAACGATTCAGAGATGATATTAAAATGGAAAAAGAGAAAAACAGGCCACTTACCATTCCAATACATCATCCTTCTTCCATCCCACAGCATCCCAGCACACTGCACTGGAACATGCACACACACACACACACACACACACACCTAAAACGGGAGGTATTAATGAGCCCAATTGAAATGCTGACATTTAGGTAGAGGAAGGAGAGGGGTGGTCTTACAGACGAAAAGGGAGGGAGGGAGGGCATGAGAGGTGAAGCCGGGGATAGATTTTGTGACTTCATTTTGAATGATTAGTCATAAGAGCAGGGCGTCCAAATGTCACCACCGTCAAGATTGGAGGGTCTGTTGTGTCTGTGTGTGTGTGTGGCCTTTATGTCACTAATAACAATATACTTAGGGTCGTTTGTTTATAGCATTTCACAGACAAAGAGCTGACATCTGAAAGCAATGTGTGTCTGCGATGCATACACTCTTGTGAATATATTGCCCCCTCTGTTGTGACCTTGATGTTTTAGTGTATAGATGGTAATTACTGTGCTAAATGCCCACGGCTGTGCTAGCATTGAGGGTTATAACACACGCGTAGTGAAAGAAGGTGAGCCCAGTCGTTGCATCAAGGTCTTCACCCCCTGTCTGCTCTAAATGTTGCAGAGCATAGGTGAAGATCACCTGTATGTGTATGTGTATGTGTGTGTGTGTGCATGAAAAGTCATCATCTAAGCTAATCAACAGCGATAGCTGATTCATTGTACAAGCCCCCCTTCCTTCCTGTCAATGTCACGGATCATTTGCTGTAACACATTGTTGTGGTGGTGTGCTGTTTGGCCTTGCAGTGTGCCTTCTATCTAATATGGATGAACTAAGCCGAGCAGACCAGAGCACTCTGTGTAGTTGCACTCACACAACCTTCGGACCACCGCGCTTTAACCCGTACCGAGCACTTATTTGACTCTCCCAAGGCACATTTTCATTTCATTTTTTCCCTTGAAAATTTTGTCGAAGATTAGATTTGATTTTGATTAAACTTTTGAGAAACACTTTCCATTTATTCTCAGAGGTTTGGACACTTTTTGTTTCTGATCACATCTCTGCTTTAGTCAAGTTTGGTTTCATTTACTTTGGACACCATGGGAGCCGCATACTATTTCAAAAACATATGATCATTCAGATCACTCTGTATACGTATTCCAAACAGAATTAAATTTGTAGTCTTCAACAAAACTCAGCCTTCTCCTACAGTATGTTCTTACATGGCCAACTATATTTATGGTCACGATGACATCCAGACACAATCAGCACAACTAGTTCTGCTTCTCTTTCCCACATCTTTCTTTTGCTTTCCTAGTTTCTCACTCCATCTTTGTTTCTCTTTCTGGATGGTGATTCTCATTATGTATGCATCAATTAAGCAGAAAATTACAGAACCCCGGCATTTTTGGACACAAAGTAATGGGGAGCGTATGCATGCGTGTTCACATCTCAAACAGATATGATGCCATATGCGTTGGAACACAGTCAACACGCGCACACTGTTGTGTTATCGTCTGTGTGTGAGGTTTCTCTCTCAGTGTGTGCATGCATTTGTAAACATGCAACACATCCCATTCCACCTGTCATATATTTAAATATTAAGGCAGTTTGAAGTATGCAAAACCATATTGATAAGATGAGCTTCAAACATTCAAGAATAACAATGAAAGAAGACGACAAAAGGAACTGCACGGATGGATGCCACGCCGTTTTGTCGTAACTACAGTACTTGTTTGATATGACAGGGATACAAACAGAAACATAAGTGGAGTTTTGTTGGTTGACAGAACAATGTGTTTGTCTGCAGCTCACCATTGCCACTGCCCCTGTGGTGCACAAACACACATATTACATATTGACAAATGGACGGATGGGCTGTGTTGAGTTAGAAAAGTTGGAAGAGAACTTCAGGAATTGCCCTACTAGGGATTGTGTGAGGGGGGGAAAAAGGACAGATCTTTGCAGAGGTGAAGACCATGTGGAGAGAAGCCGGACAGCAAAGCTCAGAAAGATTTTTTTGATGAAAGTGAATGAGCTTGAGCAGGAGGGAGAGGGTTACAAGAGGAGAGAGAGATAGAGAGCAGAGTCTCTTTCCATGTGGATAAATAATAAATGTGATGGGGTTGAGCAAGCTATCTTGTGGCCACACTCTAATACAACAGGTCAGGGGTCACTGTCGTGATAGCCAAGCCCCAGCTATAATTCCACTTGTTTTGGCAGCTTTTATCTATCCCCCTTTGGCTCCTTTGCGAAAAATTTTATTTATGCTCCATTTTTAACTTCAGGAGCTAGGAGGGAAGAGCACAACGCTTTGTCATCTCGGTGGGATCGCTGATGATTCAGTCAAAAAAAAAAAAAACACCTCAGAGGAGGCAGCGCAATAAAATAAACAAGAAAAGAGGGGATGTGGAGCGGGAGACAGACAAGAGGAGAAATAAGGAGGAAAGAGCCTGAGGACAGTTGAAGCGATAGGAGTGGGCAGCACAGAACCAGACGAGAAGGAGGGAGTAAAATCTGAGCTGAAGTGAGGGCGCTCATGCACCATTATGTGTTGTGGCTAGTTCTTTGCTGCCGCGCTGTAGCACCAGGTAAAGGTTTCACTTCAACTGGAGTTCTTCAGCCTTCGTATATGTGCATCCAAGCTTAACCGTCCTTTCACGTCTACATCTGAAAAATCCTGTTTGAGTGTGTGTTATTTAGGGCATTTAAATAAAAGTGTTCTGTGTGTGTGTGTTAGTGCACACGCATCATTTAGTATCTTCCCTTCTCCTCGGCCTTCCTCACATCTTGAATATTCATCAGCCCCTATACGCGTGCATGATTAAGGACAGCTTGGCACAAATGGGTTTATTATTAAAACATACCGTAAAGGTTGCGAATGTTTGCCATTGATGCCTGTGTGTCAAGAGAGTTTCAAGAGACAAGCTCGTTCTTTCCTCCTAACCTTGATCTCCTCATCCTTTTCTAACCACTCCCCTTCTGTGTCTTGCTAGATGTTTCCTCTCTTATCTACTTCCTCTTCCTCTCTTGAGGCGTGTACCGTCATGTATACTCAGGTGTCATGTTATACAGTGTAGATCTAGCCCAGACTACAGGGAGAGAGCAAGAAAAAGCATAACAAATAGAGGGAGAGGTTAGAAAAGATGTATTTGTTTGTCATTGCACTCATCCTGTCATGTCATACTTTGCATGCACAAGGGTGTGTGTGTGTGTACATTTATTTGTTCTCTACAGGCGCGCATGTCTTTTACGCTTACGTATCCTCTGCATGTTTTATGTGTTGCACTTTCAAGTCGTAATAAACTCCCTAACCCCCACCAGGCCCTGAGGCTTTGCCCTTTTGCTGTTTGCTTCTCTTTGCTCTCATTTTGTCTGAAACCTGCGCTCTCTTATCATCCCCGCTCACTTTTTCAGCATCACTCATTCTCTCCCACACTCTCCCCATCTCTCTCTCCCTCTCCCCCTCCTTGTGAAGTGTGCGACCTCTGCAACTTTATTCTGCCCGTCGCTGGGGACATTAGCCAGAGCGGGTCAATGAATATTGATGAGCTCATTCGGAGCGCACTCAGTAAAGGCCAAACACAGAGATCTTTGGATCCCACGGCTCCACTGGCACTCCCAATCCAATACACTGACATGCTGCATCACCCACATCCTGTGTTCTCCCCCCCCTCCTCTCTCTCCTTCTCAGGTCAAGGACTGCGATAATTGCCAAGTCACAGAGAAGATTATCAGGCAGATTTGTTGATGGGGGCAAAAGTTCACTTGTTTTTAAGCAATGGCTCATACAAAAACGGGAAGAAATGATGCATCTTTGACTTAATTTGGCAAGGACAACATCCTGTGTCACATTAGCTTTGACTTGATTACCAGATACAGTGTCACTGCAGATATTTGATATAAATATGGTCTCTTAAGATTAAAAAACTCAAGTTCAGATCAAAGACACCTATGCATCTGTATTGTTGCTGTTCGTAACTGATGACATTATAGACCTTGTACTGATTTTATATGCTTGTAATTGTTGACTTTTATGCTGCATCTGACTCTATGATGGTTTGCTATATAAATAATTATTACGCCATAAAATTATGGATCATTTCTGTCAACATGTCATGTAAAATTTGCAGTAACTGCATTATTGATCTATCTGTCTGGTACAGAGATACAGACAGGCACCTAAAGCAAGAACGGTATATCAAGTGAAAGCTAGCTGGTGAGAAAATATCCAGCTGAACTCCTGCTGAAGCTAACGTAACTAGCAGTTATGCTACTGATACTCTAATCCAGTGGTCTCTAATCCCCAACTGGGGTCCAATAGGTTAAAATAGTCAGCCTGAAAGGGATAAAATGCAGACATTAAAACCTGTAGCTTGCTGGCTAGCCAGAAAACCTTTTTCCTGAATTTTTCTGCTTCTGTAGTTACCGCTGTCTGCCTTTCGGGGGCATTATGTATGCAAATTAGAAAACCTTAATGAAATATTCACAAAAAATGGTTCGTATGTTGGCAGGAGAGAGGAGGAGTAGGTCAAGTATCCACCTTTGAAGTACCCGGTCATCTCCAGGCCAACTCCTGGAGGCCTGCTGCCTCAGGGGCAAGAATGAGATTCCAGGATGAAAAGAATCATTTTTCTTGTGGTACTAACACGCCACAACATTTCAACATCAAGTAATTTACAACAAGTCATGACGATCTTTATTGTGAAACCCCCCAGAAAACGGCTACCTGAAGAAAGACTTGGATGATGGCCAATTTAATTTAGTAAATTGACACCATTAAATGATGATCTTGACTCTGGAGCACTTTCCATGTCATAATATTTAATGAAAAAATGCTATCCTCTATTTATCTCGCTTATTTGATAGAGAGGTGGGATTGATAGGGCTCGCCATCGTGATTGGCAGTGGTAATAAGATGTGACTAGTACGAGGGGAGAGCTGTCGAGACAGACACTGATGGTAACGCTGGTCATTAACCTGTCTACCGCAGCGTTTGGCACAGAGATGATGATGTGTTTTACCACATACTTCAACAAGTCAGTCCCAGGGTCAGCTCCTGTCACCTACAAGACATGATGTCTTCCAAGTCTCTAATAACTGGTGTGTAAACGGGGCTTTTGTTGAATATATTGAGTTGTACTGACCATACGAATTTGTATGTGTCATGCCTGTTTACACATCTACCTGTTTCTGCCTTGAGAAGTGGTAATATAACTGTCCCTTTCCATTGCTTAGATGTTTCATATCAATTACTCTCCCTCAGTGGCTTGTTTGAAAGCAGTCAATACTGGAAGCCTGATTGAATATCCCCATGGGGTTCCAGTTTTCATCTAAATGTACTTTCAGATTATGTTTGTGGCAGTTAAAGTGTCAAAAGTGCGGTGTAGCCTCATGGATAGCAATGTCGGTCAGTTGGTTGTTGGATCCAGATTGAAATATCAGCAACCACTGGATCAATTTCCATTAAATTTGGTACATTTGCTCATGGTTCCTAGAGAATGGATTTGGGTGACTTTGGTGATCACAACTATAAGATAAGGTGACATAAGATTCTGACATTGACTGGTCCCAGTCATTGACAGTATAGAAGAATGGACAAAGCACGATTGATGTCACCCTTAGGTTTCCGAAGCGCCGTTTTGAAGCTGAAAATATGTGGTGCTGGCCGCGGCCGTGTTAGATGGACCGCTTCCTCCGCCTCCCAGCTAATCTAAATATCAGCAAAGACGTGGATCATCAGTAGACCTAAGACAGTCAGAATAACGCCGGGGTGGTCAAACAAGCCATCTGTAATAGCACCTGACTGTCAATCAAAGCGGCCACGCTGTTAAATATGTACAACTTTAAGCCTTAATTCATTTAAACGTGTGAGTTAAAAAAAAAATCACCCCTCATACAGTTGTCATGAATGGGGAAATTAGCTATATGGACCAAAACCATTTTTATTGTTCACTGGCTTCATTTCCCAGCCACAGAGGTTGCTGCTTGGTCCCAGACAATGGACCCTAATGACTTTAGTGATATCCTGACATTTCTTCCAGTGCCATGATGATATTTATGATTTTGACAATTATTAGGTTGATTGTCATCATACAGATACCCATGTATCCAAAGAATGAATGACTTTCCCTGGATTTTTCATGTAGTGACACCACCAGGTCAAAATTTGTCTAATGCTGTTTATGACCAAATATCTGCTAAACTAATGACATTCCCATCAGCTGTAAACAAACTGAAATAAAATTGTGAACTTTATACTTATAATGTTTTATACCCTGTAGCCATCCTGTATTCTATCAGCGTGATCCATTGGCAGTTATAGCCACAGGGTGTTTTGTGAGAGCATACAGAGAGGCTGAGCTGTGACTGTGAACCTCTGATCAGAGTTATTGATGTTCAAGTGGTAATTATGAAACTTTAACCGAACTTCAGCTTGACCAGCAGCACTGATTGTTACGTCTTGTAAGTGCCTTGAGTTGTTGCTCAGACATCCCCTGATGATTATGAATGATTGAGCTGTTTGCGTTTTCAGACTACAAATATCTCAGGTTTTCCCAACATGTTGTTTTGATTAATTATAGCAAAGCATACATACGATGTGTCGGCCCGACTGATCAATCACTGTAATCTTGTGAGCTGCTTATGATATACAGGTTCTCATCTTGGCTGTAATCCATTCAGTCACTAGATGACTGTATAAACAATTACCTGCCCCCTTAAATAAATAGACTTTGATGCTTGGAATAGTCGCCATCTGTTTCACTGAAGGGATTCATGTCAGAAAACTGTTTTAAATTTTTCTAATTTTAGCAGATGACGTCAATAATTTCGAGTTACGTCGACTATAAACAACTAGAAATCCTGGACATTGTACGCTGTACCACAGCCATAGCACTTTATATTTCAGACTGTATTCAGAGATCAATCACAAGTAAGTCTTAATTATGGGCTCTGTGGCTTTGAGGTCAGCTGAAGCATTGATTGTAACCCTTGTAACACGTAATTTAAGTTCCTCCTTTAGTTTCTAAATGCAAAGTACTTACACGTCTTAATATCTTACAGGCACTGGGTGTTTCAACAGCAAATATAACCACTTTCATGTACTAGTAATAAGCTGTATAGCTAATCTTATGAATTATTCACTGATGGAAACAATCAAAACAGACCTTTATTCATATTCAAGTCATTTGATTATTTTGGCAGCTTGTTATGACTTGATGCATGTAGTTTATTTGAGATTAATGAAAATAAATAACCCTGTTGTGGTTATTTATTGTCATCTCTAGTGTCTGTTGAACAAATTGGCCATTATTTATATTTGTTTCAACTCAACCTCTTTGACACTGAAAGTCTAATCAGTGCTCGATGAGGGTTCTCATTACAAGTGGGGTGAAATTTTTCAAGCAGGCCCCTAATTTGCATATACCAACTGACACACTGATCCCAGTTTTCTCATTTAGTATCTTAATTGTATGTTATTGCGGTTTCTCAGGGTGCAGACCAAATTGGTGCTTGGACAAAAATAGCTCTAAGAACAGCTGATACACACACAATGATTATTTTTCATCTGTAACCCTTAATATATGTGAATGAAATTACAAATTGGACCTTTAATGAACAGTTTAAATGGCATGTGCCGTATATTAGTTGCCATTTAAACTTTAAAACCACAAACTGGCTGCTTGGTATGACAGGACAACAAAAAATAAAACTACCAGTTCATCAGGACACAGTATGAAACACGCTGTATTTCAACAGAGCTTCATTCACCGAGCATCCTCCAGAGTTGCCTTTCAGCACCATAGACAGCGCTCATTTACAAGCGACAGTTCTTCATGTGTGAGATGAGGCGAAAACACCGCTGATATGTTGTTACCACACAATAGTAGTAGTAAATGTCAGTCATCAACCTTCACCAGTGTGTGAGTTAGACAGTGTAATTCTGTGGGGGCTTGAACTCGAACATTCATGTTGTATTCTGTAACGTACACTGGAGAATTTCAAATGACGTGAAACTCCAATGAAATGTCCAAAATGGACAAAAGACTTGATTTTTTTTTTTTTTTTTAATGGGAGGAAAGACATTATTGTTCTTGTTCAGTCTTTTGTTTACCTTTTTATGCCTTTGGACTGTCTTCTGTAACGTGGTTTTGTAGGTTCACATTTGACTTAGCTAGCTGCCAAGTCCAAAATGACAGGATCAGTGACACTACTCTGTATTACGAAAGAGCACATACACAAATATCAGCCTGAATCCCTTGAATGAGGTTTGAAAATGTGCATTTTGGCGCTGTCTTTTGCAATAATAATGGCATCAGCATGAGGGAAAATGCAGATGGTAATGTTCTACCACAGTTTATAATATACTAATGTGTTTTACGTACTGCAAGGAATTTTTAACTGGTTATGAATAGTGTTGATTTAATTCTGATGCGTCTTTATGACCTACATAAACAAACAAGGCCATCAACGAGAAGATTGACTATTTCTGTGTAGTCATTTTTAATGCTCGCCAACAGCTCGGATTTGTTTGGATTCTCCTTGTGGCGAACGAAACGAGGAAGTGGAAACACAATCTTTTTTTCCCACAGGGGCCACGAAATGAAAGCTCCTTGTAGCTGCTTTAAGAATTGCTTAAATCACTTGAAGTTTCCATTTTCTTGCATCTACAGTATCTATCCGACTTCATACTAAAGCTTGTGGTGTATTAAGCTGACGTTTTTTAGGAATTTAATAAAATAAAGATAAGGTGACATGGGCTCAAGCCTCCTATAGACCCTACATCTGCACATTTTTGGCTCCTAGCTGTTGTCGGCACACCTGCTTGTTGTCTACAAATGAAAATACCTCAAAGCCTACTGTAGTTAGGGGCATCAAATCACACTCGTAATGTTACTCGAGAGGAGTCGTGTACGTCAGGGCATTCTTCATTCACCCTGTGTGTGTCTAAAATGATCTGTTACCTTCGAGTGTCACCTGTATGTTGAAAGCCGTTCACATTTAAAAGACAACAGTAGAGCGCTTTGATGTTGGAATATTTATTTAGCGAGAGTTTATTCCTTCAGGAAAGACGGCGACATATGGAGGAAATTATTTCACAGGAGTTTATTGAAGCTCTGTTTCAGTGGCATTCAGCTGATTGTTTTTGATTGTGTGCACACACCTGTGTGCCTGTTTGCAAGGTCCTCATTATGTTGCAGTGTGTGTGTGTGTGTGTGTGTCCTCCTCTAAAAGGAGTGAAAGAAGTCTCATGCTAGTAACTCTCAGGAGGAAAAGATGAGTCTACTTTCATCTGTATAACCTCTCTCTCTCTCTCTCTCTCTCTCTCTCTCTCTCTCTCTCTCTCTCTCTCTCTCTCTCTCTCTCTCTTTCTCACTCTCACTTTCACACTCACACTCTCTCTCACACACACTGCTGCAGTCTTTTATATTTCATCTCCATTTTTATCCTTTGGTGAACTGTGTATGAGTGTGTTTTCACCCACGTGTCTTCTGATGCTTTCTGCTCTGCATCGATTTGCCCCAAAGCGGCTGCCGTCTCACTCTGTCTCTCTTCTACACACTCACACACACACACACGTCCTCTTTTTTTCCCCCTGTTTTATTATCATATGCTGATAGCAGGGTTAGACTGCATTGCAGTTTTTAATCAGTGGAGAAGATACCCTGTCTGACTTACACAAGCTGTTTTAGACAAACTACAACACACTGTAATTGCTCTTTGTCCTATAGAAATGTGCACGTGACTGCGCTCTCGTACGGCTTTGTAAAAACTTCAGGAGTGATGACATTTTGGTCGTTTTAGTTTAAGGTGAAGGAAAGAATTTAATAACTAAACATCCTCAGTGGCACAGCAAAACAAGTGTGTGTGAGATATGGCCATTGTCAATGCAGTAAAGCACCTTATAGCCACACCGTATTGCTTTCTAAAGCAATAGGGCATCATGAAATTTCATAACACCCAATTTCTGAACAAATCACAGCAGTTGGGAAAAATATAATACCCATTTTACGGCATCTCTTCACACACATGTAACGAGATACCCACAAGGCCCCTCGTCCACTGAGATTTTCACTTTTTCCTGTGTTGAAAAGTAAAAGGTTGTCAAAGAGCAATAATGTAGCTGCTGGTAACTACTAGTTGTCACGTTTCATTTACTTCAGCCTCCCCGTCTTACTTCATTTCCATGCTTTCTTCTCGTTTTCCTGTGTCCCTATGTATCATTTCGCTAAAAGCATGGCTACTTCCAGTCACAGTGGGCGAGCGTGTAGCATGTGGTCGGCATAATTTAACAGCGCCGTATCCTGTGCCAGCAGGAAAAAAAAAAAAAAAAAAGTTGTTCTGAAGCTTGAAATTACAGGCAGTGAGAGGGAGCAGCTTTTTGTTTGTGTGTTTGCTTTCATGCCTGTGTGCTCTCTGTACCACGGAAGTGTTTTCATGAGCTATCATTTTGTTTGTTGGCCCATCACTATCAGTGGTCGCAACTGGCTTACATGAATCGCTTGGTTGAAATTATATGTTTACTGTGTGTGTGCATTTTCACTTGGACCTGTTGGTTTTTTATATGTACCTACATATGTGTATGTAGCTACATAGTGTTTGTATAACTTTTTTTTCTTTATTTCTTCTTTTGTGTTGTTTTTTCCCCCTTTTCCCCACTCTTTTGATTAGCTTCATATCTGGGAAATAATACTAATTTGTTCAAAATTGCTTAATAAATAAAGAATAAATTAGAATAAGTACGATATGACAACTATCGCTGAGGAGACTTTATCAGCTGTACAGTAGCTAGCTACATAAGGTGTGGCTAGCTACTGTAGCTAGTTAAATAAGGTAACGCTAGCTCAGACTTTTCACTGTCCACACAGTGGGTAAATACTACACGCTGGATGTGGTTGTGATTTTTTTTTTTTTTTTTTTAAACGTAACCCAACAACTAATGTAGTTAATTAATGATATGCCCTTAAAAGTAAGTCAGTCACTACTGCAGGTAACAAGCTAGTCCATTGGACATGTTAATAATTAGAGCTTACATAAACACGGTTTTATGTTCCTCATGGCTGTTTCAGACATGTTTGAAACGCTGTCTCAGACACCAGTTTGCGCTGTGCTTTGCTCGACACGGCGAAAAACCATTGTGGCACGGGGCGAGCCATTGAAAATAATGTGTTTCAGAGTGCAGTGCTGCTGTTGCCATGCTGTATCTGAAAGGGCCATTACTTTTTCTCTCGTCTTTTTGGTTTTGAAAAGGCAACAAAACAATAACATAACCCCCCCCACACACACACAAAAAAAACAAAACACCATTTCGACATGTCGTGAAATTCAGAGTTTGACAGGCTTGCTGTGGCTAGTTGCATAACCTGTGATTGTACTGTCATTTAAAAAGTTCTCCTTCAGATGAGGGAGCGGCGATGGGCCATAAAAACGATAAAGTCAAAATAAAAAATATCGAGTTGATTGAGTTCATAAATTCACTTTGCCATTAGCATTTATCGTGCTGTCTGACTGACTGATCTTGGAATGGACAGATGGGCAGGAAAGAAATTGAAAGTGTTTGAAAGGCTGATAGATGGAAAGGAGACGAAAGAGAAAAAAGGCCTAAAAATGCAGAGAGGTGGACAGATATGTGCCATATATATATATATATATATATATATATATATATATATATATATATTTAGATTGGCTGACTGACTGAGAGACCTTATGACTTAATTTGTCAGCACTTTTCTGCTAAGTGTTATCATATTGGCTGATAGTCTCGTCCTCTCCCTCCCTCCTCTTCCTGCCCCGATGCCCTCCTGCACTCTGTTCTTTGTACAACACCACAGAGGAAATGTTGATTTTAATCACTAGGCATAATTAATTACAATCCTCGCTTGTTAAGAAAATAAAAGCCTCACAGCCACATAGTAATTGGCAGCAATTTAATGTACTGTAGGTGAGTTTTGATGAGTGTGTGTGCGCAAGCGGGTTTTTAGGAGGTGGGATGTAGATGTGCAGTTGTACGACTGTGTGTGCAGATGTGCAATTTATAATGTGTTTTATATGTGAACATGCAATCACAATATTATCAGGGAAGCCCAAAGCCTTGCACACCCTTGAATTTTCAAACATAATGAATAAATGTAGCCATAAAACTTTATACAATGCTTCAATAGGGAGACAGTGCTCAGTATTCATAAGACAGTGAGGCAGTTAGAATGATGAACAGGCTTTGGGTTGCAGTTTACATTCAGTGATGGATTTCAGAGCTTTAGATTGCAGCGAGGGCTTTTTACAGGTAGTTAAGATTCCATTTCTGTTTCCCAAATGACCTCCATTTCCAGAGGGTCCTGAGCTTCAGCTTTACTCATTTATTGCTCCATCCCCCATTATAAGGCGCTTCACTACACCACTAAGCATGGATCTGTTGGGCTGCCAGTTACTTGCATGTGCTGTTGCTTAATAAATTAGAGGTTTAACAGCACAAGTGTCTCAGACTCAGTTGGAGTTTCCGATGCTTTATGAAGGAAATCAGCCGTGAGAACCGCTTAATTACCTATAATCCATTGCACCTAGTGGTGTTGGTCCATTGGAAGACATTTATAAGAGCAAGTGGATTATATGGAGCCCCACAACCGACAAAACAACGTAACACATTGTCTGAAACATTTTGTCAAGACTGTTGGTTTAATACTGTAAATAAAGTGGAGTATAAAAACACATCTCTTCTTGTCCTTTTAAAGTTAATAAAAAGGAGAAAAGATTGTTGTTTCCTTTTACCAACTTCTAAGTTATGTAAGCCAGCGAACTTTGTTAGCATTAGCTTGACAGATAAAATGCTTTAGCTACCGTTACAAGAGTTTATGAAGGCATGCTATAGCAGTAAGCAGTACAGTATATGGATGATTGTATTATTTTTATGTTATTTAACATGAAGTCATTTAATGATTTAACTAACAATAATATTTATTGATGTTATTGATATTGATCCATTCTATTTTTGACTTGTCTGATAATCTTTGATTACATTTTGTCAGTTTGAGGGCTCCATCGCACACCAATTGTGCTTTGAAAACAACTAAAATAAACTGTCTTTAAAAACTCTTTCCGTTACGAACAAATTAATTAAGGAATCTTTGGTGTGACCCAAATGGCAACCTCCGGTGCTTTACTCATCTATTCAGATGATATTAAGACTCGAAGTTGTGCATATTTAACAGCGTCGCTGCTTGATTGACAGGTAAGTGCTATTACAGATGGCTTATTCGAGCATCCAGGCATTATTCGGCCCACCTCAGGTCCTCCGATGACCCACAGATTCTGAAAATTCTTTATACTGTCATTGTTGTGGCAATCCACAGACCCGTGTCCCTCAAATATAGTGTTTTTAGGGAAGGAACTCATTTGTGTGCCTCCAGTAGTTGCAAAGAAACTATCAATGTGAGACTTAATTCACTTTTGCCTCAACAATGACCTACACGGCATAAAACAACTCACCTGCAGCGCTCCACTGTGGCTCTGCATTAAATTGTGTTGTGGTGAAAAAGCTTTGTAATCCAGCGATGTGCCACAGTTTCGTAGATGCAGTGCGGTGTGGGGTGCGGTCTTTGTGGCCAAAGGAGCTCCAACATACATTTAGTCAACATAGCTGCTGTCAAGCCATTTATAGCAGCATTATGAAATTTATTTATGTGACAGAGAAAAGTTTTGTTATCGTTTTGAAGGCAG
Organism: Sciaenops ocellatus; assembly: GCA_033000465.1. Classification (NCBI taxonomy): domain Eukaryota; kingdom Metazoa; phylum Chordata; class Actinopteri; family Sciaenidae; genus Sciaenops; species Sciaenops ocellatus. The sequence continues at coordinate 11,862,665 of CP136886.1, forward strand.
TGTTGCATCATGTATGCATGAGTTATTGACTTTGGCATCTTAATGCAGCTATTTTCTGCATTTCTTTTGGCGGTATAAAACCTTAGTATTGGTACATCAGACAGACTGCTCTATGGAGCTCGTAATTTATCCTCCCTAAGGAAAGGTATTTTACTGCCTTGAAATCCATTTCATTAAATTATTGTTAATGGAACATCTTAATATGCTAGCCCAAATATGAATACTTTGGAGCTAAATCTTCACCACTACTCATAGAGGAGTGAACAGATGGTTTCTGCACCAACCCAGCTTCATTACAACGCGGTCGTACGATTGAAAATAAAGGTTGTGTGTATTTACGGGTTCATTCACAGACAGTTCCTAGTGTCTTAAAATGTTTGAATTAGACTGTGAATCTTTATACTGATGAAATATGGTCAGGCTTTACATAGATATCCTGTCATATAAATTTGATAACACCACTGAGGCTGAAACTATGTTTTATGAGTCTGGCTGTAAGTGATGTATGTGTTGTGTTGTGTTGTGTGCGTGTGTGTGTGTGTGTGTGTGTGTGTGTGTGTGTGTGTGTGTGTGACACAGCCTGTCTTTGCTGCAGCCATGCTTTGGCAGGTTGTAGTTTTCCCCTCAGAAATCAGCCGCTCTCTGAACTGTTAAATCACACTAGAAGCCAACCTTTGAGAAGAAAATTAATTACTTTCCCTTTGCCTCCTCCTCCTCTCATTTTTTCCACATTAACCCTCCCTCTCTCCTATTCACTCTCTTTTTCTTGCACTCTCCCTCTTGATTTCTCCTCTCACAATAGGACAGAATAAGTTCAGCCACAGGTGACGTTTTTTTAAACTAAGGGTGAAGTGTGCCGTTGCACATGAAGCCTGGTTCCTTCCTCTCGATGCCTTGTTTGAAGTTTGAAGGCTTTGATACTCGTCTAGATTGAGCGTTTGTGATTGCGCGGTTCATTCGGGTCCTGTTTTGGCAGGAATGCCTTGCCCGCAAACTCTGCTGCAATCATCGGGCTGTCAAGTTTTGCCATCACAATTGAGAGCATGCTTCATTTGAAATCAATGAAAGCTGCTCCCCTGTTTCTGTTGCGTTTGTGTTGGATGGTGTCTAGTGGATGAGGCCGAGAAAATAGATCACTGAAATCCACTTTTCAGTGGACAATGCTGCTATTTATCATCACATTTATCCACAACATTGCGCATGTAGCAGAATTTGACAGAAGCAGATGGTTACTCTTGCCTAAACAGTCATCATTCACCTAATTTGTGTATTGTATTATTGACCTGGGCATACCTAACACTCAGGATCCTCACAGACTCACAGTCTTTTTGCTTGTTGGTCTCAAACTGATTTTCCCTTCTTCTCCACCCTTCCTCTCAGGTTCAGATAGAAGATGTAGAGAATGAGGAGAAAAGATACGCCCTCTTCCTGGAGCTGCTGGGAGCTGCACAGAAGTGGGAAGACTTTCAACAGCTCATGCTCCTCCTACAAGCGTGGCCGCCCATGATGAAGGAGGAAGTGTAAGACAAATGTCTTTCAATCTGTTTTTTACCTTTTCAAGGTTAAAGCAATATCGCGATGTGATAAATGACTTCTTTCCTTGAGACAGAGCCAGGCTAGCCCCTGCTTTTGGTCTTAATGCTAAGCTAAGCGAACAGACTGCTGGCTGTAAACTTATATTTAACGTAAGGATATGAGAGTGATATCGATCTTCTCTATTGATCTAACTCTCGGCAAAATATCAAAACTATTCTGTAAGCACCTCTAGCACAGTAATTACTTATTAAGAGCTGGTAATGTGCTTGAAATCCCAGGTTAACAGCTCATTAGCAAAGATATCATTCATTCATACATACAGCATTAAAATGTGTATAGGCAGGCCTTTGGAGATGAAAATATAGATATCCAATCATTACAGATTGATGTAGCAGCTGATTTACTTTCTTTCTATCCTTTCTCACCAAATCTAATTGTCTCTCTTTCACCCTCTTCTCTTCATGCGTTCGTGTCCTCTCAGAATCTTGAGTGGTTTTACAGTTAAAAGGTACACTTGCTATTTTACTAGTTTGGGTCAAAGCAACGCTTAAGCTAAGTGAATATTGAGTGTGTTTGTGTGTGTTTAACAGTCAACCGCAGACACTTTGAACACGTTTTTTTGTAGTTTGTTAATGAAATCAGTGACACATGAAGACATTTCAATACATCCTCTTCTCACTAAGAGCAGGTAAACATATCGCACACTTTTAGAGTTGGAAATAGAAACAGGCATCTTCACAAAGCTTCTGGCTTATTGCACCAGCTTGTGTCTTATGAGCATCAGGAAGTGTTTGCTTTATTATCGATAAGTGTCTAATGATGTGATTGCTCTTCCCCTGCTCCATTGTTCTTGATTAAAAGTGAGTGCTGCTTAGCGAGACAATACAGGTTTACGCAGTCAGGAGTTTACCCTCCAGCACAATGAAAGCAGACTGAAAGTAGAGTTCTTTAGTCTCTCTAGTAGTAGAAACTCACAAGGACGTACACAAAGCTGTGTGTGTAAGTCAGCTTTACAGACTGTGGTGTTGGTTTGTTGATGAACAAGATCTGCTTGTGTTCATGATGGGATACTTGCTCTTTTAATCTATAATAAGGGATCGTGGCTCTGCTGTGACTTCACAACCTGCCTGAAATGTAAAGGTGTCATAGTTGGGTGCCATGTAAAGTTTAAGTTTAAGTTAAACTCCTCTTGAACCAAAAAGTTCCAGCTGCTACAGGAACTAAAATCTGATTTTTTTTCTGTCCGTCCCTCTTTGCATTTTCACCTCTTCAGAATAAGCACAGACATTAGGCAAACAAGAATAATAAGTCACCTTGTTTTTCTTTGTATTTACTGTGGAGAGACTCTAATGTAATTAATGGATGCAAAGGAGACATCCAGAGGTTTGATGGTTATTTATTTCTACTTAACAGCAAAGAAACTGAAACAATTAGCAAAATTAGCTCTCAGTGTGTTTGCACATGTTTTTCCACGCTACTGTAGAAATGAGGCTGCATATCAGGTGGGGCAGCTGTGGGGGACTTGGTTTGAAACTTTAAGCACAGCAAACTCTGCCCTGACTGACAGCAGAAAAGTTTTTGGCACCAGAAACCACTGCTGAGTTACTCTCTGGTCAAAATGCAGGTTAAGTAAAGGAGGAATTGAAATGGCTCCTGGGCCCTGGAAAGGGTCTTTTAATGTGGAAACAGGCCATTAGATGCAGAATCTGTTTTTTCCCCTCCTCTACACTGGATGAAAGACAAATTGTTCTGCCCGACACTAATTCTTGTCAGTCAACTCAAGAGAAAACTGCTTTGTGTGGAGGTGCAAATTACTAAAGAGGGAGACAATTTAGGTTTTCAAAATATGTTTTTTTAGACTTGTGTAACAATCAGAATGAAAAGAGTCAGGAGCGAGTGTGAGAAATGGCTTTTATACATCAGTGTGTTTAGAGTTGTGACCGGTCTTGTGTAAAGCCTGTGTCTCCTCTGGTGGAGTACCATTCAACTGAGAAGCGGTAGGAGAGATGGGATTAGGTTTTGGACGCCGCAGCTGCTTCAAGTTCACCCCCGGATTTCACTGACACTCCACTGACTTTGTGAGTGTAACAGTTGTAGTCAAACCATTGCTGGGACATTCGGCTATAATCAGTTCTTTTAGCTTCAGCCTGAGCTGCTGCTGTACTGTCTTTCAGATGTAAATCCAAACATAATGCAGAGTACAAAGACCGATTCTGATTATGTTTTTTTTTTTTTTCTCTCTCTTTTGGTCGTTCTCATTTGAATCACTCGAGTTAATTTGGGGCAACATGCATACATATGCTTACTGTAATGTGCTTCTTTGAAGCACAGAAGCCTGAAATTAAGGTCTGATCTGTGTTCACTGTGCATTTTATGTGTAATGGCTGCTACATCCAGCAGCCATAATGTGGGACACAAAGCCCAGAATAATGTAACCTTGAAATGCCTCATTTAAAATGTTCTGTTAAGACTTGAGGGCGTTATCTCTCACATGGTTAACCTTAACTATTAGTCTGACTCAGCATTAAATCCTGGCTGGGACTGAGGTGTGTTTACTGGTGTGTTTGTGTTCATCTGTAGAGTGGAGATTTGTTTCTACAAGAGGCTCTTCTGGAAGCAATATTGAGTTGCATCTAAAAAGCTTATCCTTTAGTCTGTCCGCATAAACTGAGTCATGATTCAAAGCACGGATGGAGGCTGCCTGTGACTCACGCTGCACCCTGTGACAGATTTGGCAAGCGAGCAGACACTCTTAGTCGCATTCAGCAGTACCTCCCCATCCCCTGGTAAAGCACAGGAAGCAGCATTGTGCCAGCAGCACAAGTGGACACTTGTTTGTTCCCAGGCCGCATCGTCTGAAGGTGAAGCAGCTTGTCAGGACAAGATGCCCCGGTAGCTGGATGGAGAGCTGCCTTTTTCATACACAGGAGCCCTGCTGTTCTCCCTGCTGTCTTTCCTCTCTTTCTCACTTACAAGCTCTTCTCTATTACACACTCTCCTCTTGTTGCAAATATACATAGGCACACACGCATGGGATATTACCTCAGGGTCTCCCTCCTCTAACACTCTTTCTTAAGATTCACTTCAGTAGCCTAATCTTCAACCACCTGACTTTTTTTTAATTTCTCACCATATAAGTGAGGATTTATCGACATGTTACCATCTACCTTTTCATCATGGGAAAACACCCAGAGTGAAACAAAGCACACATCCATATCAGATTCCACCTCTCATCTCCAATCTCCTTCTTTCCCATCACTGTTCATTATTTAACACACATTTTAATCACACACGCAAATCCCAACAGTGTTAGCATATGGGCTATCTTTTAACCACTGTTTTAACCGAGTTTAAAAAATGTATCATGTGTACATCTACACCCTCACTTGGGTTTAAAAATGTGGTTTCTCTTCTTGAGGCTTTGGCTTTGCTGCAACATCCATAACCGCTAACAGCGGTTAGCCAGCGTTCACATAGCATTGACTTCTTGCCATGCTAATGGTAATACTAAGTAAATTAATCATTTACACACCATCCATCCGTCAACTAAGATCTAATTAACAGATAATGAGTCCTTCCGTGGTTTCCAATATTCTTTTCCCATCTTTCTATGACTGATATGTATTAATAAAGAACCATAAAGGTCATATTAGCTTAGCATCACTGGCATTCCCTGGCTGATCTGTCATTCTGGAGGCATTAGCAAACAAAGTGACGCCTGTCACAGCTGACAGCTGTCCCCTGGTGTTCCCGCTGGGAGGGAGAACGAGAGGAAATGCAGCATGTAGGTGTTAAATATTAACCACAAGAGTTTTGTGGTCAAACATCTTTACTCTTGACTTACACGCCAACGTCAGAATTCATTAGATCGTCTGCAAACCTCCTGATAATTCTGCCCACCTGTTCATGTCAGCCTGTGATTTGAAGGGAGGTTGACACCGTTATTCTTATGTGGCTGTTGTATTTATGTTATTCATAATGTACATTTGCATGCAATATGGTGCACATATAGTAGTCAGTTGGAGTAACCCAGTCATAGTCTAACAGGATTACCATCTGGTGACATGCAGAGTAATGGATGAATAAAAGTACAGTCATTTTACACGTTGTAATGTTGTGTTTGTTTTATTATGTACTGCCTACTTCTGTTGTCGTAAACACTCTCATTACATAGAAGCGTCATGCTTATGTACGTCACATGACTACTCTTGTATTTACTACTCTACATTCTACTCAGAAAAGACAGAAGCTCTGCACACAAACACACACTTTCACATTGTCTTGCTCTTTCTGTTTCCAGGGCACAGTCGGAGCGTAACCCCTGGGTGGTGCTGACCTCGGCTCTGCTGACCCGCTGCCAGGGGTCGGAGGTCAAATTAGACCTGGGTCAGCAGGTTGTCACCATGGTGCGGTCCCTCTATAACACCAAACACAAGCTCCCTGCACAGGTAAACACTCGTTGGATAAGTGTGTGTATCTGCTTGTGTCATCTTTTCTTTGCAGTAAGTAGATCAAATTATAACGTCCACAAAAACTATTACACCTGTTTGCCACTGTAAATACCACAGTGACTGGCTGAATGTGTGAAAAGTAAATACAAACAGGAACATAATGGTGCATTATTCATAGAATAAAAAAGTAGTGCCAGGAAACTAAATACCTTTACTTTAAGTTTAGGAACTTTACTTCGTATTAGTTTTTTCATTTTAAGCTCATTTCTACTTCTACTCCACTACATATCAGAAGCAAATACTTGGATTTTATCTGACAGTTTAGTCACAAGTTACTTTCCTACTATTTTTGCTTAAAGTCCGTGTAGAGTAGAAGAAGAATAAATTTGTGCTCTGAGTTTGTCAGACCAAAGAAGAAAGTGTTATTAACCACCCAGCCAAATTTGAATGATTAAAAATATCGACACGTTTATGAAATTGTTGTCAAAATCAGGTAAAAATGAGCAGTATTCTCCGCTCCAGGACTGTGGGGGCGTGTCCACTGAATGTGCCGAAGCCATGCCCACTGGTGGGAGCGGTCAAGCAGCCATTTTAAAGCGACTGAAACGTGTCAGATGAGTTCAGAAAGTGACATGACTAACTTTGAAACACTCTGAGCGAGATGAATTCATCTCTGTCTCTCTGCTAGGGGGTGCAGGGGTATGCTCAGGGTGGCCTCAGCGTGTCATCGAGCCACCCTTTAGGACCACCCAAAAAATCCTGGACTGAAAACTGGTGAAAAACATGTTTTGAACAACTATTTTCCAACATATTTAATGTATTTTGAAAGAAATCTCAGAGTTACCTTTACACTTTAGACTCTATTGATGCCACACTGGAGAAATTCACTTGTTAGCAGCTCACAATATACAAGGTGGATAAGAAAATACTCAGTATTTCCATTCATCTGCTGTTACCATTCTCATCCACAATACGGGGTTAAGCTTGTCTGAATTCAATGTAACCTCACTGCAGTACCACCGTTTCACCCTGTATCTTAATACAGGAACCCAAAGCTATTAAGCATGTAACCCGCAGCAACATGTTAGCATCAGCTCAGCGCTTTTTGCAATGTACTATAGCCACTAGCCGCTCTTTGATATCTTACGGCCCTTAATGCTATTCATGCCCTGCTGAGCACCGTGGAAGTGGTAAGCCTAATGCCATTCTGTATGTCTAGCGCCAGCTGACTGTGATATTAGTTTAGCGCTAATGCTATTCAGTGTGAATAGGCTAGTGTCTGCCTGGCTGTCTAATATTAGTGTGGGAAGGGGGGTGGGAGGTGGAGAAGGAGGCCTTTTACTCTGTTCTGAACAGCTTTAATTTGAATCTGCTGGAATGAAACCGCCAGAGCATGGGGGAGTCAGATTGCATTGTGATATCCATATATTACTGGATGGGGCTGCAACAGGACTGTGTGTCGTGAGTGAGTGTGTGTGTGTGTGTGTTTGTGTGTAGACCTTTTTAAAAGTATTATGTTCCTGCGTGTCTGTACAGTATATGCACATCGATTAACCTTCAGTGTTCCTCGCCTACTCTCTCCCCTCTGTCTCCTACTCTCCCCTTCTGTTCTCTCTCACTCTTTTCTACTCTGTCTTCTGATTACCTTTCCCCATTTCTATCCCCCCCCCCCTCCTCCTTTCATCTGTTCATCCACACATCTATGCATTCATCCATCCATCCATCCTCCCGCCCTTCTTTTTCTCTCTCCTCCTCTTCAGTGTATCAGACACATAACCACGCTGCTCCAAAGCCAGCCGAGTCTCCAGCAGCCTGCGCTCAAACTGATGGCTGAGAGTGGTGATGAGCAACTGCTGCAGCTGACTCTGGATCAGATCAACAGCATGACCGCGGTAAGTGTAATTGTAATAGTGGCCCGTATGCTGCATGGACACACACGATGTAGACAGCTTGAATAATCATTTAATTATTTAGTCTATGAACCATGAAAAAATAATGAAATATGCACTTCACAACATCGCTGAGCTCAATGTGATGTCCTCAGGTTTCTGACCAATAATAAAACCTGAATGTTTTCGGTTAGAATGGTAGCAAAAATCATTACGTTTGATGAGTTGGACCTGGATAAAAGTTTGTGCTTGATGAATGAATGATGGTGTAATCAATTAAGTGTTATCAGGTCATTTTCTGTTCATCAAATAATCCAGTTGTTCCTAACATGTTTGTGTTGGGACCCTTTTTAAAATAAAGCAGTGTATACTTGTGAATTCTCATCACAGGATACGGCCTTGTAGTTATTCAGTCGTTAATCAACCAAAGAGTTATTTTTGCTTCTCGAGATGTTTCATTTAAAAGATTTTGAAGAGAAGTATCATTTATCTCACAAAAGGAAAATGCAAAAAAAAAAAAAAAAAAAAAAAATTCATCAGTTTAATCATCTAGTGATCCCTCAGATTTATTTCATTGGGAACCAATCAATGAATCTACTAATCGTTTTAGTGATAGTGGCTGTACAGTTGATTTATTGAGGCTTTAATGCCTGTTTTCAGTCAGTAGGTAAGATCCAATGTCATCATCAAGTAATAAAATAACAGTCTTCTCGTAGGTCTCAGAGACTCTACACTAAACCTGTTTGACAGGATAGAAAAGGTGGAAGACAGAAAAAAAGAACAGCAGGAGAGGAGAAGGCTGATAAAGATGTGATTGGAACTTTATTCTTATCTTCACTGTCTTAAAGATAAGAACAAAGTTCTCCAAAAGAATCTCACCATCCAAAGAAGCCAACGTTCACTCAACTTACTAACCGTCCTCTTGTTTTGGAAAGCCACAATCTGATAGGAGAGTAATAGTTTAAGACTGTGCGGGCCGCTCTCCACTGTTTCCTGATCAGATAAGCAATTGTCACAAAGTAGTCCTCTCAGACCCAGCAGACCTTCTCTTTGCTCCTGGATCAGATAAGTGAAAGCTTCTCTATTAAGTGATAGAGCCCCTATTAAATGAAACATTAAAGCTCCTGTATCGGTACACCTGAGCAACATGCTGCTTTTATCATGCAGAGACAAGAGAGCTAGACTGATGGAGGAAGGGGGTGAGGGGGAAAAGATATGCAATTTAAATGTGGGGAAGAGAAAATCAAACGGAGGGTGGATGGGTGAAATAGGGATGAGAAGGGGAATTAAAAAGACAGCGCAAATGTATGAACATGTAAAGTTAGACAGACCAAGAACGAGGTAGAGAGGACAGAGCAGGGTGCACAGCCTGACTGAAGAGGGAGTGTATGGGGGGAGAGACAGAGGAGATAAATCAGGGGGAGTTACAGAGGGGGTGTATGAATGGAGTAAGATGGGTAGCGTGTCACACTGCTTTGAGAAATAATCTCGCCTCTGCCACCTAAGAGCTGAATGAACAGGGGCATGTCGAGAGCAACACAGAACAGTGTTCGTCTGAAGATAGCATCAGCAGAGACGGAGAGAAATCGTCTTACATCTAATACGTCTGATAATGTGTTGGTTCGCTGCTGCTCAGTTGTATGAACGTGGGTGTGTACTTGTCCGTGTGCGTTTCTCATGTGCTTGTGTGCAAGTGTGTTATACAGAGTACAGCTATTAATTAGTTTGAAGGACAGTGTTTCTGATTGCCTGAAATGATCTGTTCATCCAAATTATATTCTAACAAAAGGGGGTGCAGAGTATCAGTATTTTAGGGGAGCTCCAGTCCGACCTTTTCTTTCCCAGTATTAACTCTGATAACTCCACTCTGATAGCACCACTTCAATACAAGTGACCTCTTCTCACCAAGTTTTAAATCTGTTTGGAACTCATTGGAATCAGTTATGATCATATCTAATGATCAGAAGGTTCAGTTGAGTGACAGATCCACTCAACTGAAGGTTTATCAGACAACAAAACACTGCACAGTTTTTACTATAACCCTGTTTTTACAAGCCGGGCAAGTTATCACGGCTGAAACTGTTCAGCAATCGTGAGGTAAACAATAGTAATACAACAGTCACATTACAAAGGAATCTACTAGAGCTGTTTGTTTGCATGTACTGCATTTGATTTGCTATAACAAGACCTTGCTGGATGATGTACCAGTTTGGTAGAAGCTGAGCAAAGTTTAACTTTTTCTCTTGACGTCCCTGCAATTTTATTTGCAGGGAATTTTTGCCGTCTACGATGGCACCTCTGCTGCGTCGCTGGACTGGCATCATCCAAATGATTTAGGGAGCTACGCATTTTACCACAGGGATAAAGCCAGTTTGAGATGGTGGACTTAATGACCGTATTTGACACTGTATTTTATGACACAGACAAAGAAACTATACATTAGAGGGATCATCACATCGTGGACGATACACATTCCACTTAATGTGGTCTGTATCAGAGAGTTTAGCATCCCTAAGCTGTAACTGAAACAAAAGCTAATTGTCTGATACAGTTACTCTGGATTCACAGGTCAAATGTACTGTACGTCCAAAAAAACACATTTGAAAACCTGGACCAATTAAATCAAAACCTCCTGCGTGTTTGGGGTTGGAAAATATGTTTTTGTAATTTGCATGAACTGAATAGTTCACAGCTCCTCTGTGTCTCGGGAGATGTAGTGGTTCGCCCGGGCTCCTCCTGTCCGTGTGTTGAAGTGTCCTTAAGCAAAACATCGAACCGAGCTGCTACTGGTATTCAGGCCAGAGCTCTGCATGGCTGCTCCACCATCATTGGTGTGTGAAAGTGAGAGCGAATGGGTGAATGCATAAACGCAGTCCATTTACCATATCGTCTTTCACCATCACGACCAAATTCAAGCTGGTACAAGAGCACAACACACCGAGGCCTTTTATCAGAGCTACAAATAGCCGGGACTTGTCAGCCACTAGCCATTAGCAGATCAGTAGATCGTATCAAGGGAGGATCAGAAATAATTGATTTTAGTGGAGGTTGGTCGATCAGAAATTCAAGTTGAGTGCACTGAGGAGGCTTAACAGGTAATTAACTGTGAACCAAACTCTGACAGACAAGAAAGATTATCATGAAAAACATGTGAAAGTTTTTTTTTTTCGTTCATTTACCCGCCTCTTCATGTCTAAATCAACAAGCCTGAGGTTGATTTTGCTCACAATGCACCATACATTTATCTTTTTTTTAATTTATCTGCAAACAGCAGTGCTCCTGATTAAATACATGAAAATGACATGGCACTCTGAATGATTGGCAGGCTTTATCTTCAAGCACTGCCCCACAGGTGTGTGTTCGCTGGCACTCTGCTCCGTATCTGATGTCATAGATTGCTGTGCACATTGTTTTCCCCGGTATAAACACACATTTTTTTTTCCTTCATAAAAGAGATGCCCCTGAGATCACTCTAAAAAAAAAAAAAAAAAAAAGATTAATCCTGAAGATTAGTTTTTAATTAGAACAGTGTTACAGAAAACCACTTGACGCGAGAAGTAAATGAGAAAACGTAATTTATTGATATATTTATGTTCATTCTGACTCACGTGGAGGACAGAAGGTGGGAGGAAAGGAGTGGGGGTAGAGTATGTATACGCCTTGAAAGGGAGACAAAGAAGTAGTAGAATAGTAACAGAGATAGTAGGTAATGAAGAACAGGTTGTATTGTTCTTAATTATGCAGGAAAATACAGTGCGAGCATGCAGGCTTTCATGTTCCCTCCCTCCTGTTATTTCTGCCTCCACCCTCCTACCTTTTCTGCTCTGCTCCTCCTAGTGAAGATGTATGGACCATGCAGGAGCAGAGGGGAGCAGTGGAGCAGGGAGCCAGGGGTTAACACCAGCCTGACTAATGGAAGACAGAGATAAGGGGCTGATAAGAGCTGCTCTGCCAAAATGAATGTGCTGTCAGCGCGAGCATATACACAGCACATGCACACACAGCTGCAGTCCACACCAAAGTGTGCTGCAACAAAATGCCCCATCAGTCCTTGAGTCTCTTTCTCATCTTCTTTTTGGATTTAGCTCTTCTACTATTCCTTCTCTTCCTTCATTAATTAATCAACTGTTTGTAAAGCCCCACCTTCCTTAGTTACTGTTGCTATGCCTGTAAAGGTTTTCAGCTTCTGCCTGGCATGGATGCAGTTAACAATATCAGTGGCTGATTTTCAGCCCAAAATGATCAGTGGTTTTATTGACACCATATTTTATCAGCTGTGGCTAGCTAGCTATTTTAGCAAACATTGAAATATGTTAGCCAGTGTGTAATGTGCTAGTCGTAGTAGTAGTCATCGTTTTGCAACATAGCTTGTAACCCTGCAAACTAATATAGTTTGTCACTGATATGCTAACTCTGGGGACTACTGTAGGAAGCAAGCTAGTTAGCTAGACATGCTAAAAATTGTAGCTCACGTTAGAGGAAATAAACACACCGTCTTTTACAGTCCTCACACTTTTCTCGCTCTTGTTTTTGTCTGGTTATGTAAAAATAATACACCAACCCCCAAACTCCAAACTCACTACACCCATACTACAACCAAGACACCAGGAAGAGTGCCAGGCTTTGAAGCCAATTTGACATAGTGGCCAAACCATGTCATGACAGCAATGGCATCTGTCATATACGTGATGCACAGTGGCCCAAAAATGCTTTTTCCCATTGGCTTATATTGTGAAAGAAGCAGCTGTAAAACAGTGTATACATGTTTTAAGCGTCACAATGCCTGTGAAATGACTTGTTACTATTAGAATTTGATCCATTCAGAACAATAACATGTGGAATGTCTAGAAGAGCTGTAACATTAAAGAATTTTATCCTCAGTCAAGTTAGCAAGGGGCTAAACCGGAAGTTAGCGGCTAGGCCAGCAGTAGTGTCTATTGTTCTTGCTCTCTAGGACACACAATGTGAAAGCATATAAGCGTAATTTTAGACCTGGAAATTGAACTGTTTTGGTTTCATGTGCCATTGAGGTGTTTCCATAAGAAAAAGAGCCCTGCCTCCAACGCTGTATCTATTTCTGTTTATACATCCATGACTACATCATATGGAGAAAGCTCTTCATCTGCCATGCCTTGGCCTCTCTGAAGAAATACATACACCTTTTTAATCTTCGCAGTGGAGTGAAGTCAAGAGACGTGTCTGAGTGCACGATTGAGTGATTATGTGTCTAATTACTTGTTTAAGTGGGCTTGTTTGCAGCTTTTGTGCCATATTAGACCCGTTAATCTAGCCGTGTTTGCCCGCAACTCGGTGCGTTGATCCCCTGATTTGCACACTGCGTATGTGTGTTTGTGTTTGCTCATGTGCGTCACAGCAGACCACTTTTATTTTATTTATTTATTTTTTTTTGGCTTCACAGCCTCTTCTTCTGTCACTTTCAATCATGTTGGACTGTAAGTAAGGATTGTTTGGTGTTGTGTGTGTGCACGTGTGCGTGAGCGAGCTCAGTTTGGTGCACCGCTAAAGCCTAGGGACAGCTAGGATGGAGGGATGGGAAGCTGAGCCTGAGGGAAGGAGAGGAAAAGATAGTTGTGTGTTGTCTGGCATTCCAAAGAAGCTTTATGATTTAAATGATAAAAGAAGGCTTGGCCATGCATTATTCATTAGACATTGTACGTGTACGGTAATTCCAATTAAGATCTCAACTGGGTTTATGCTCAGGAAGAAAGAGGGTGAAGAAAAACATATACAGGAAATGAGAGACATGCAGAGCAAGAATAGATAACAAGAGTGTGAAAAATTGACCAGACCAATCAGGCAACATTTAGCGGCCATTGAAATCAAGCAGGAAAGACGACCTTGGCTGTCTTTCACAGGGTGAGACAGCAAGAAATGAGAAGGTTATAACAAGAGCGAGAGCGGGATTGGACATCTTATGGCTGCAGTTTGATGTGTCAGTTCTCTTGTCACGCTGAGTGTTTGTTCATTCACTCATGGGGGCACGCTAGCTGCGTGTGTGAACACACACACACACACACACGAGACAGAGGATGCCTCTTGTTTTCGCCTCACTTGAGCGGACAGACAGAAAGTGTTGGTTGAATCTTTAGAGAAGGCTCGGAGCGGCATTTCGGCTCGCACATACACATGTGCACTAAAAAATTGAGCATTCCTGTAATTCCACTTGAGGAATTACAGTTTTTAGCACTTCCACATTGGCTTTATTTCCCAGCACCGGAGGTTGCCGCTTGGGTGAGATGAGCGCTGTGACTTCAATTTGTGGTGCAAAAAAATGGCAATGTGGCAAAAACACACTTAAAACAATCAAATTGCTCAATCGGTGCTCCAGTTTGAGGCCAATTCTCATCACATATATTATGTAATACATATATTTTAGTAGCTAATTTAGCTGTAATTAAAAGAATAGTTTGTCAGTTTATTGGCATTCTTCCTGAGAGTTAGAAAGGAAGATCGATACCACTAAACAACATGGCTAAACATACTAGCGGTTCAATCAGAAGATGTCAGATTCACGACAGTATGTATAGGAAGCCATCCGCTGTCTACCATATACTGCATACGTACAGTAGGTGTGCACTCTGGACAAACAGCAGTCCCTGAAATGTGACACAGCTGTTCATGCTGTAAAAAGAGAAATAAAGTTATCTGCTCTGCTCTGATATCAAAATTCCTCTCCATCCCTCCATCTCTCTGCCGCTCCTTCACATCTATTTTCAGCTCAGCTGTCAATCTAACTGACTCTAAGACCCAAATCTGCTGTCTCTCTTGACACCGTCAAACAGTAATAGCCTGGGAGGTGTAAGTGTGTGTATGTGTGTGAGCATAGAGGCCTGTGCTCCAGTGTTTTGTGCTTTTTCTCTCCTCCATAATGGACGAGCAGGAAAGCCTGAATATGTGTATATTTATAAGTATTGAATGTTTGTTTGCGTGTGTTTACAGTACGCGTACTGAATATTCTAAACTGGTCATATGTCCCATGCAGCTCAAACTCACTGCTCGTGATTTTACGTGTGTGTGTTCTTACTTTCTAATTGGTGCTCTGCAGGTGTGGTATCTGAAGCATCTGCATTTCCCCCGCTGATGGTTGATCCAGTAATACATTTCAATCAGAGCGACATAAACGTGTTGTGCTTCTTATTTTTGGATAGCACCCGGTAGAGCTCTTAGACCAGCGGTCTCCACGTGTCTTGCAGAGTCATTTGTATTTTGTAGGTGTGAGTGCTCGTTACAGCCAAACGCTGCAGAAGGTGATTTCAGTGATTAGCATCCCTTCAGGTCAAATTAAGTCAAATATATTTAAGCAGCCTTTAATCACAGTAATGGCCTCAAATGGCACCACGACGCCACATTTAACAAAGCAAAAATAGAATCAAGAATAACTCCAGTTTATTACATTTTTGTTCTGATTTGTAGACATGCTAGCCGTCCACCACTTCAGACTGAAATATTTCAGCATCTGTTGGATGAACAAGAAGAACTGTTATAGCTTACCTCTGACTTTTCATCCATCAGTGGGTCAGATTTTTAGTGCATTATAGTTAAACAGTAATTTGATAATTAATAATAATGATGATGTTAGCATAATATCCAGACCAAGACTTCCTCTGATTAGCAACTCGATACGTGATAATCATGAGAAAGGCAAGTTTCTGCTAATCTCTGCATTCATATGCAGATCTGGAGTTTAAAAAAAAGTAATAAAAAGCTAAATATTTTTTTCAGTTATTGCTTTCTGCCTTTTTTCCTCCACACAGGCTGTTTACCTGCATGTAACCAAAGCACAGTCAAATGTGATTGGTCAGTACTTCTCATATGACCACTCCCCAACAGAAACCAGAGCACGTCCAACTCCAAAGTCTTGTTCTCGTGCCTACAGATTTCTAAATGTGCTGTGAGTTTCTGTGGGTACTAATAAGATCAAATTCACCAAGTTTAATAGCTGATATCTGTTTAAATATCAGTCAGATGACGGCAGGACCTGATTTAAACAATGCATGTATTTGTAAGTAGCACTGCAACTTTTTAAAATGATTAATCTGACAATTCTTTTCACGATTAATCATTTGGTCTTATTAATCGAAAAAGCTGCAACAAAGAGAGAAGACAAAGGCGTTTGTCCTCAATTTGTCGCTCCAACAGTGAATCAATCAGAAAAATAATTGAAGATGAATTTGCTGTTGATGGACTAATTGTTTCACAGCCTTATTAAACGAGAAATGATTATGTATGATCATGTACCTGCTGCAGTTTTCCTGTGCAGTGAAGACATCGCAGGTGCGCTCACTTTTGGTGTTCCCTTCAAACAATGGGCTTTAGATAATCTGGCTAAACACTTGTCTTGTTTACAGCCTGTGTCATCATGTTATCTTTGTATTTCTTGCCTCTTACTTTATTGTTGTACTGTCACTGTGTTCCCAGATCTCAGGAGATACTTTGTTGAGTACAATGTTATCATATCCAATAGGTGTGCAGACCAAGTTTAAACTATTTATCCTTTTAAGACAGAAAAGTCTTGGGTGGGTGGAAACTTGCACACACATACGTTTTGTCCATATTTATGAGAAATGTGCGTTACTTGCTCGTTTATCCGTAAAGTCCTGAATCATTTTTTGTAAGATATCAAGCTCCAAAATAGGCCAGTGTTCACTGCAGCTCCACAAATCCCGTGTAGAGCATTTGTTCTGGGCCTCTGTTGAGGCTCCAAAATCAAAAGTTCGAAGCTGAAATGTTAAGTTGTTTTGAAGTACTTCTTGATTCTAGTGTGCAGTTGACTCTTTGAAACAGTTGGTGCGCTTAAAAATGTATGTAATCTCATGCTTTCAGTGCATGCCGCCTTTATCCTCCTCAGTTTTCTCCCTCCGTCTTTTCTCCCGTCATACATTTTCCACCCTCCCAGTCCTTCTCTTCTCTCCTGTCTTCCATTCTCTTAATTCTCATTATAACCGGATGACCTCCTCATCCACATCTGTCATAAGACTCAACAAATGTCTGTCATCTCTCTCTGGCCCTCCTCCATCCCACGGCTCGTCATGATTCATCTGGTCCCGTCTGTCAATGGAAGGGAAATATTAAGTTATTAGTCATGCATGACATATAGTACCTCTTTGACTGTTATAAGTCAAGTCTCCCTTTGGTACCAAAGCAACCATGAACGCATATTGTATTTAAATGGTAAATGGCAATTCCAGAATATTTTTACTGAAACTATGAATCTTGGGATGCCGTGATGATGTTCTTTATCATTTCTGCTCACTTTACTACAAGGTAAAAACTTTATGTGATCTTTATGTGCAAATTATGTTTCCAAAGGGGCAGTGTCATTGTCAGTGACAGTTGAACATCTCTCAGCTCCCACGTGAGACCTTCAGGTTCACTAATATCCATCATCACATGAGCGAAGGGATCCTTTTTTTTTTTTTTTTCATACAGTTTTATGTTTTTAAGGATGAATTGTCCTTCAAAGACAGAAAAATGGTACGAGGCCGGCGCAGAGATGAGCGATTTTCGAGGTGAGGGATAGAAATTCATCCGGGTCTGCTCCCCTTCTCAACTACAGAACAGAAGACACGGGCTCCACATTTATAATTGATCTGCCTCAGCTCCCGAAATACCCTGACAGGGACCCGCTGTTGTCCGTGCGCGTGCGCGCATGCGCGCATGCATATGCGCGTGTAGTCGTGCGGGCAAGCGCAGGCTTAATAATAGAGACAGCAAACAGGTGAGATGATGCAGAGGAGACGGGCTGAGTCACAGAGAGGAGCTGAGAGACGGCCTTTCAACCCCAGCACTCAGCCTCCCTTCACCATGGCCTGTAAAGCACTCACAGCAGCCCCGTGGCTGTTAGCTGTTTGAATTTGCATGAAATTCATTGATGTAAAGAGGCGGAAGACGGGATTAAAATATTACGTAAAGGACTGTTTATAGCTGTGTTCAGAATTGTTTTTTGGTAAATGAGAAAGCTGCAAAGAACTGCAGAAGAAGAGAAGTGTGTGTGTGTGTGTGTGTGTGTGTGTGTGTGAAGGCACATGCCGTGGGAATGATGGTCAGCTACAGGGTCAACACAGCGTTTGACCACTCTGACCTCATCAGGTTTATTCAAGCGTGTAACATTGTAATCACACAGACCTGAAATACTGCTGCCGCAGCAGGAAGCGGCACCTCTTGTTTTTATACAGACCATTGTGGATTTTAAATCTCCAAATCTAGCAGACACTTTCAGCGTTTTATCAAACAGTGGGTAAAGAGACTGGCTGGCTGTTACTCTTTGCGTGTGTTCACAGGGATAATAATGCAGTCATACAAAAGAGAAAGTTTCTCCTGACTCTATCACCACAGGTATGTTCATTCTTCCTCCTGTCTTTTTTTCCTCCAGGAGACATCTTCCTCTTGCGACGACGAGCTCCTGTCGTTGCTCCTGGACGCCGGGCTCTTGGTGGGCTGCGTCTCCTCCGCCCTGTACCCCCTGCTCAGCTCCCACATGCTGTCCCACCAGCAGGAGCGAGGCTGGGACGTAGAGAAAGCCGCAGCCGAGCTGCTGGCGGCAGGCCACGGGCCCGAGGCAGGCTCCCTACTGCTTGCTCACCGCGGGACCCACCAGGCCCAGTTCACTTTCAATTCTGCATTGGCCGTTCTCAGGAAGTGGCTGTAACGGGGGGAGGGGGAGTGTGAGGGAAAGAACACGACAGGGAGGCAGTTTGGAGCACAGCCATGGAGCTCTGCGATAAAGCAGATTTAGACAAGGAGAGTGGGAAGGTGTTGAGAGAGGACTGGCATAAGATTGGATTGAGATCTGAAGAAATTACGTGAGGCGAAAATAGGAATGGTATCAGGCCCAACCTCTGCATTTTGTTCTGTAATTGGGTTTCATCTTCACTTCAACATCAGCCTGAAGCTATAAGAGTGCATGCCATTAATATCGAAACATCTGCTCAATTAGAAACACACACATCTGTACACAAACACAACCTCTGCGGTCTCTCAGTCATGAGTGAACGTTCAGACTGAGTGCTGATCAGAAAATGCTCGCTGCTTGCATTTATTCGTGTGTGTGTGTGGTTGTGCTCTGTGTCCTATTGTGTGATAAAGTAATTGAGCAGTAGCTGGGAAGCAGTGGGTGGATATTAGCCTATTGTTCCGTGACAGGTTTGCCTCTTTGACGTCCCACCGTTAAACACCCTGCCTCTGCTCCATTGTTTTTCCCCCCTAATAATGTCTAATTAATTCCTTCTAAACAAATTAGCCCCGCAGCTGCCCCGCGCTGTGTGTGTGTGTGTGTGTATGCATAAATACTGTATATGAACACCCAGCGATATCACGTAGAGCTAATTATGATGAGGAATAAACACGTATGTGTGTGTTTATGCTCACAGTGAGGCTGTCAGCATGATTTGTTTTACTCTGTCCCACCTTTCACATCTGAAATAAAGACAGATCTAATGACGAGATGGAGTCATTGTATTTTATTCCATTTCTGTTTTTTTTTTCTAAAAGTGTCACTGGAAAAGTGCACAGTTGGGTAACATTGAAGTCTATGCAGTCTTTTTAATTTAATTGACGTCTGTAAATTGTGTTTCAGCTTTTCGTCAAAGAAGAAAAGATTTTTCAAACACTTCAGCGAGTTGCTACTTTTCTTTTTAATGATCGGGTTTCGTAAAGATTTGCGCTCCATCTCATAATGAATGCGCTCAAAACATTTGCATTATAATTACAGCGTTTCCACATTGTTCCAAGATAATTACAGCCCTCTGACCTCAAACATCCAGCGTGTTATTGCTCGCCCTCGAATGTCCTTTTTGTTTGGTTGCACAATCATTTTATATCGGTTTTGTTAAGATTGTTTTCGCTGGTCAGCACACACAAATCCGTAGAGGGTTTGGAGCAACCAACTGCTTTCACCTTTGCTCTGAATGGCCTGTCACCAAAGGCATTTGCAACCCTTTTTTTTTTTTGTGATAATTGCAAACAGGCAAAATTATGTTTCTAGAAGTTGGTTTCAGGGCAAACAGTCCAATTTATCTTTTCGTCAATGTGTTAGAGGTGTGATTTTCAGACTATGTTCAAAATGAAGTTAATGAAGTGGTGCTGACTGCAGTTCCCCAGAGCAGTCAGTTTTGTTTTGAATGTGCACAAAAAATAAATCTGCCCTATCAAAGTTAAACATCACTTTAATGAACTGCAGTAGTGGATACATGGTTTGGATGGTGATTAGGAAAGAAATCTTTTATTTTCAGCGCTTGACATTAAAGACCCTGTAAGCCTTTTTTTTTTTATTATTTCTCAAACACCTTCTGAGTGCTGAGGTCCTACATGAGCACAATTATCTGTCAGAGCTAAAAGTTTTGATTATTTCACATGAGAATTCTTTTTAAAATCTATTTATCTGTGCTGTTCTCGCTGTTTCGAAGGGCTCAGTTGGATTAAAAAAAAGATGATTCGCACCAATCAGGATCTGAATCAAAAAGTGATGACAGTTACTCCCCATTTACACCTAGTGGTAAAATGAGATCTCTATCTGGACAACGATGCAATCTTGCATTTGCATTAAGATTGAATCTCTGTCCTCCAGAGCAGAGACTGCTCTAGTAACTTGAGGTGACAGCAAATCAAGACTCCCTTAAAAGTCATGTAGTTTTGTGAGTTGCTGAGTTAGTGGAAACTTTATAAACTCTCAGTTTGTCTCGGAGTGTTGGCTACTCTGTGACTAGATAAATGATGTGCTTTGTTGACAGCAGATCAGTTGCACACAGTTATTTCTGCCTGTATGTCATTCATTTCCCACCTGTGTTGCTTTTATTTTTCATGCATTTTTGTTAAGTAATGCATCTTTTGGTGCTTCCATGGCACAGAATAGACGTATATCAGTAATTAGAGGTGTGTCTCTTTCAGTATCATAATTTATTTGAGCTAAAAACAAATATCTGTATCAGTATTATGTTGTGTACGGATGCCAGCACAGAGTACATATTGCATTTACACCTACCTAAGAGCTGAACACAGTGCCAGCCAGATTACCTCCAGATGTAACCATTATGATGCATTTACACCTTGCATTGACCTTTTTTTCATATGTGGATACAAATTGTAAGGTGTACAGGTGTAAATGCGATCTTATTTCCACTGTCAATCAAATCTCATCAAACCACATCCACAAAGTCCTGACGAAGGAGATTTTCTCTCAAAGTTTTAATGAATAAAAATCAAAATATAAGATATGTCTGAATATTTATTGATATTCATACAGCCTTACCTTAAAGGCACTGAAAATAAATATTGATGAGTAAATAAGCAACAAAACTTGGAAAAAAAACCCAAAACATTTGTTGTAGTTTATTGAGATAATTAATAACTACAACGACAATTCTTTTTTTCTTTTTTTGATCAAACTGTGTGGATGTAGTTTGATCATATTTTTATGGAAACGAGCGCCCAACTGTCATCACATTTTGAATAAAATGTATCTGAACTCTGATTGGTGCACAGAAGAAAGTGACATCATTGCCAAATGGCTTCAAACCAATAAGAAGCAGCAGACAAACTCTTGAAGGAAATGACCAAATTTGTTATTAAACTAAATTTGTTATTTGATTTTGACAAAAAAAAAAAAAAAAAGTGGTGTTCTCGTAGGACCACATTGTTTAGAGTAAGAAGCTGACTTTAAAATTTGAAATCGAGGTTTGAGGGGCTTTAAAGATACTGCACTCATGCCTGCAATGCGCTTTAGTTAATTATCCAGATGCAGCTTGTTGAAAACTCGCTGTAACCGTTCTTGATGGCTACCTTATGGAATTGTGGCACCAGTGGCTTCAAGGCCCATTTAAATCTGTTCAGGCAGTAATAAGCAGATCATGTTTCCATATTTGCTCGTTAACTTTCTCCTGCTCTACTTAATCCCTTAATCTAATGAATAAACTTCATAATGATTCCAGCATGGCTTTTCTGTAAAGACGCTGCTTTTTCTGCTGTCCAAAGACTAGATAGAAGTTAATTTCTTTTAATTCCCTCTTGGTTAAGTTTCCACTTAATATATTTGGTTTGATATCCCCTTATCTTTTTGCTCCATGCGTGCACAGTGGTATTTGCTTGCCTAACCCCTTCGTCATTTGCAATACTTTTAGGATAGCTAAAATAAGGATACACATTTTTTTCAATATCGTGAAATATTCAACAGTAATTCAATTTGGCAGGCAACATTTAAAACGGCTTCCGGAGTAGAGTAGCTTGTGTCAGGCCTGAAATTGAATAAAGGGCTGTGGCTCAGAGGTATTTACACTGACAGCAATATTGCTCTGTTTCAGACCCAGATATAAGAGACAGGGATGGGGCGGGTGGGTGTTTGGTCAATAAATCAAACAAGAGGGTAATGAATCTCCCCACCTGTGGAGGGGAAGAGGAAAATGAGACAATGCTTCTGTCGGTGACGGGATATATGAAAATACAGCCAGACACTAAACTATCAGATTGGCTTTTTCCAGGCCTGGCTGCATTACGGAAGTATCAGCATTATACCATAAGAGGGAATAATACTGTAGAGATTAATGGGTCAGTTACTCAGCCTTCCACTCCTTCAATCATGGCTCTGCTATTTAGTACTATTCTAAGCCATTGTGAGACATTGATAGTGATGAAGATGACTGGGATTTGCGGTCTTAGCAAAATACAATGATGCTCATTGCCTTGTGTCAGACTCTGCAATCCTGCAAAATGAATTAAATTGGTCTCAGATAGTAATCGACCCAGGTTAGTTCATACCCTTGAGCTACAGCAGGAGTTCGGTATTAGCCTTGGCCAGCATGAAATCAACTCTTTGTGCTAAACTAACGAGATTACATGAAGCCTCATTGTAATCTATCTGAACTGTAAAATCCTGCAGTCATCAGGTTGATCAAATCAGCGCTAGCAGGCTCAGACCTTTAGCTTTTAACACCGCAACAAAGTGGTACACCTCAGATAATGTTAAGGCTAACATTCAATCATAAGTACTCAACAGATGAGTATTATACAGTAACAGTGTGAACGAGACAATAAAGAAGAACATTTATTTAGGTGAATAAAAATAATAATAAAAGACAGGTTGATAATGGACAGAAGGAGAGAGATGAGAACGGCTAAAAAAAGGCCAAGGTTACAGGAGAAAATGAGGAGCAAGTGGATTAGCACCGCAGTATTTTTTTAGCACGGTATTTTGACCCGTCTTGATTAGCAGAGTTGACCCTCATAAACCCCTGGGATCACTGTTGTGCGTGTTCGCCTAAAATAGCCGACTCACGCACGCACACACACTGACACCTGAAATACCAAACAGCCTCTCAGATATGTCCACACGGCACTTGCATCTTATTTCCCAGCCACCTTTCAGCAAGGACACAACAAGGGAAAAAAATGTGAAAAGTTTGTACATTTTCTGTCTTTCATAGCTTTACTTTCTGTGTTAATGTTTTTGTTTTCCCAATTCCAGCTCAATCAGCTGACAGCCAAACATTTCTCTTGTGCTCTTTAAAGGTCCAGTGTGTAAGATTTAGGAGTATCTATTAGCTGGAATGGAAAATAGTATTCATTAGTATGTTTTCATGAGTGTACAGTATAATAACCAAAAAATAAGAATTGTTACGTTTTTGTTGTCTCAAAATGAGACAACAAAAACGGCTACAGGGAGAACGGTTCCTTTCCCACGGAATTCGCCATGTTGAACCGCCATTTTTCTACAGTAGCCCAGAACAGACAAACTTAACACTGATCTAGATATGGACTTTTGCATTTTCTGTGAATTTGGCAGCCAGAGTTTTTCCTACATGCTTGGAAGAAGAACATGAGGCGTGGGAGAGCATTCACTTGGTTACAATCTGCAACTTCACCACTAGGTGCCACTAAATCCTACACACTGGACCTTTAAAGTGGCTATAATCAATATTTTTATATTAACGAAGGTAACGTAGATTAACGATTGAGTGACTGTGTAATGTGTACAGAGTCTTTCATAATGATAAACCCAAAGAATGATCAGCTGACTCTGCAGTTCTATGGGACTTTTTTAGCACCTTTCAGCAAGTTGTTTTGATTTTCTCGCCCACAACGTCGACACCTCAGTTATCACAGGTTTAACCAAGCAGATTTTCACATCTATTAGCCAATCATCTTGTCAGAATTTAAAAACTGTGCCTTTATTTGTTGCTATCTGCTGTCATTTTTGTGACGATAGGTCCACCCAGTGATTACAAATCCATCTAGATTTCCACCATTGCTCAATGTTCTTCAGAGCTTCATCACCACGACTGTCTAGATTCCATCGAAATGCATTCTCATATGGTTCATAGTGTTGACTGATTCTTTTCCTTATTAGGTCTAATCACCAAAGACTAGTCTGTCCTGACTTGTATGTATTGTATAAAATGTGTAAGTAATGTAGTACATTGAACTTGTAGGCCTTTAAAATGTGTAACAGGTACATTTTTGTGTGATCAAATACAAGTTTGTTTTAAATATTTTTTTGGCTTTTTTCAAGCTTTATTTTTGACAGAGACAGCTGACGAGTGACAGGAATGTGGGGAGAGAGAGACGGGGAATAACATGCAGCAAAGGGCCGCAGGTCGGATTCGAACCCTGGCTTCATACATGGGGCGGATGCTCTACCAACTGAGCTAATTGACACCCCAACGATCAAATACAGGTTTTCCCTAACCTGTCTTCAAAATAGCCTTGCCCGCTCTCATTATGATCCCTAACACCCTCTAAATCTCCCCTGAATATTAAAATCACCATTTTCTTTCTGCAGAAGCTCAATCCAAGTCATGCATAATATTCATGCTTTTAAGAACTCCTAAAAAGTTGATGCTGACAAAGCCATGCTGAGGATTAAAGGCCTCCTGTCTGTTTGGGTCTCAGCCTTCAAGTTCCCTTTCAGCCTGCACCACCCTCTCATGATTCCCTGAAATATAATTTCACTTTTATTGACTTCTGCCTTGATTTAGCTTTCAATCAGACCTCTTTACTTACACATTTCTCATACACATCGAGCAGTGAGGTTAACATGAGGTATGTGCACACATATATATGACTTAAAATTCTTATCTTTACAGTTTTTCATTTTACGCTTGATTGACTGTCGCTCCTGCGGATATAATGGCAGAATCCATGGTTCGGATTAATGATGGAAATTGCACGGGCTTATTTACACCTGCTGGCTTTCTAATGGAGTTAAATAGCGAGACAATCTTTCTCTCATGAACTGTTTTCTACACCACAATCTCTTTTGGACTCTGCACAGACAGACTGCAAGCAACTCTGTGAAATGTTGTTAAGGTATACCTCCCCTACTGCTGAGGTTTGGTAAACACAGTGTCACAACCTGTCAAGTGTCAGCATCCTTTTTTTCATCCGTCTTGACAAAGCTTTTCGTGCAGGCAGTGAGCCATCATCGCAATCCATCCAGAAGGTGAGAGAGGTAAGGGGAGAGGAGAAAAAGAATTTGTGTCCCCCTAGGGGGAATCTGAATGAGACGGATTCCCAAACTCTCTCTCCTCTGCTGAAGAGAGGTTATCTCTTTGAAACAAGGCATTTAACTTGCGACAACGAGTCCTCTGTGTCTGAGTCTACAATGTGAGACAAAGACAGAGAAAACATAAAAAGGAGAGAAAGGGAGTAAAAAATAGTGTTTGCATTCCAGGAAATCCCTCACATACATTCTACCTTGTCAACAAACTGAATCCTGGGAAATCATTCACCCTCTGCGGCTATGTTGCTTTCCTTTACCTCTCTATTTTTCATCCATCCTGTTGTGCCTGTCTTTGACCTGCAACCTTGCCCTCTACAGAGCTGTCTGTCTAGCAGCTCCTGTACTTGTAGTGCTCCAAAATACACACAGCTGCAAACAAAACCCTTTCAAACCCGTCTTACTATAGGAGAGAGACGGGTTTGAAAGGAGAGAGTTGTAGCATTAATTGTTAAGAATGGAGGAAAAGTGAATGAGGTGCAAAATCAGAAAAGTCAGGAATGATGGCAAATGACTGAAGGTCAAACACAATGATGACTAAAGAGAGAAAGAAGAGAATTATAAGGTCTTTACTGAAGACTACTGCAGGATGTTGGTGCAAGGCTGCAAGCAGTGAAAATGTTTTTACTGATATATCATTTAAAATGTTGCTCATTTTTACATTTAGCCTCTCATTTATTATTAGAGCATTTATTATATTCTTATTGGCAAATCTAAAGTGTCATACTGAATTGTTGTACACTTTAAAGGATCCCTGCAGAGTATCGAAGTTTATGTTTACATTCAGTGTTTCTCACCAAAGATGTGTGAAGTTCACACAACACACACTGCTCGTGGTCAAAAAAATTCAAACGGTATGGTGAGGGTTAATGGGGAACAAACTTTCTTGAGCTACTTCTTGAGAACATGTTTGTTTATTTGTCTAATGCTGAGATTTATTTCCTTTTTAGAACAACCTCCAAAAATAAAAACCTGAAGAAGTTTATGACAAACACCACTTGGACTGACTGCTACTGCTAGCCGCTGATGCAGATTGAGGTAAGCCAAAAACAACCAACCCCCAGCCAGCTTTCATTGTCTTTCTATTATTTATCGTCTTTCCATTCATGACCACAGCCTCGATTAAAGAGCATATAACTATGTGATATCAAATGGTATACACTTCCTGTAAGTGGGCATGGTCTCCCCTCCTCCTCTCCACCTCTTTTGAAAGTGTTGTGAACGTCGTGTGGATGGATGAAAGCAGACTGCGTTGTGCCTGAGACAGTTCAGAGAAATATTTAAGTTGTTATAGACCATCTTTCCAAAACCAGACCAACGATCCAGCACCAACAGATATCTGTGTTGGCAGATCTCTGTGTTACTGCTGAGACAGGTGCAACTTGTGAAAAATGGGTCAAATATTTACTTTGATGACTTTGGGACGAAAGAATTGATCACAATCTGAGCTTGTGCACTTCTTCAAGTGGCGTGAACACAATCAGGACTTGTGAAAACCACGTGACTCAGATACAGGAAATGACTCACAATGCGCCGTCTCCTTTCAGTCTCTGCATTAAATAACAGCTTAGTTTGGCAAATTGACTCTTTTTGTGGCTCAAATTGTAGGTAATGTCAGCTAGGTAGGCTACCCGATGCAAGCATTTGTTGATTTGTGTGAAACGTAAGAGGAAACTGCTGCTTTCAGTGGCTCAGTACTTTGAGATAGAGTTTTGAATCACAGCCAAAAAAGCAGGAGATTCTTGATCTCCTCACAGAAGCCATGAATCCTATGAATGAACAGCTGCAAAAAGATGGAAGGAAACTGATAATATGAGACCAATTACATGAACTAACTACTAAACCTACTGTACCGACTTCTCTTCTGCAACAATTGACCAATATTGAGAGTTCTGTAATAGTGGAAACTCTTGACATCTCTGCTGTCATATTCAACTTTAATATCTTTTTGACTTTGAAAATCTCTTAAACAAGTGAATTATTTTACCAGCAGCGTTAGATTCTTCTCAAAAGTTAAAACATGGCAGAATGAGGCCGATCGCTGATGAAATGAGTTGATTTGCATTGGAGACACGTGAATTTAACTTTCACAGCTGGTGGGGAGTCGGATGAATTGCAGCATTCAATAATAGATCAATATGGTATGTTTTCTGTAGTGATTCTACAGAAGAAGCTCTGTGTATACCGTTATATGAATGATAATAAAGAACGCCTGACTCTGCATTACAAATCTAATGGTTACGATAAGACAGGAGCAACATGCGGTTATGACATCCCACAAATGTCTTTGCACTTGAGAGAAGTGTATCTGTAAGCATCCAATGTTTCCATAACAGCTGTTTTATTACATTGAGAACGAAATAAAAGTCTGTAATGGGTTGTGTTACACATATCGGCATCAACACCCCATCATCTTTAACAGGCACACACAAATTCACATCCTCCAAGCTGTTACTGACTGCCGTATGTTTTCCAAACAGGCAAGTTGTTCGGTTGTTTAGGAGAATGAAACAGAGAGCTGGAGAGCTGGTTTGAGACCTGGGACAGAACGGTGTGGGCGGAAGTGCAAAACTGAGGATCCAGAATGACTGGAAGATTATTTGTGCATGTCTAAGGACAGAGCTGAAGCAAGAAGCAAAGCAGGAGATGGAAAGAGAGAGGACATGAACCGAGCAGATCTGCCAAATCGATACGAGCAGCAGGGGAGATGTTTTTTGTTTTTTTTTTCTCTCAGCCCTGCTGCTGTAAAAATGAGCGAGCTGTCTTTTAAAAAAATATATACCAAATGGAGGACGGGAGGCGTGGATGGAGAGAGGGAGAGGAGATGAAGGTGTTGGGTAATACTACAGACCAAGTGCAGTAAAAGTTTCATCAGCAGTGTGTGAGTTGGGGAGCACTGAGCGTGCATGCATGTTTCTGTGTGCTACAGCACACGGTACACCCACATGTGTGCAGAATATTAATGCAGTCTTTTCATTCTGTGTGTATTTGTGTGTTTTACACTCCTTGTGTGTGTGTGTGTGTGTGTGTGTGTGTGTGTAACATTTAGTATCTCTTCTCCCGCAATCAGACATTCATTGATGTCGATCTCTTTGGCTGAATGAAGCAAATTATCTGCTTTGCCAGCAACTGTTATCTTCTCTGCTGCCGCGTTCGAGCTCTGCTACACCTCGACTCAGCCTATAACACTGCCAGCCTCTACCTGTAAACACACACACACTGTGAAAGGTGGAGTTTAGGAGACCTTTGCTACTGTTTCAGAGTGTAGGCAGGATGATTATAAAAAGTTTTGAGAGAGTGGGATGGCTGTGTGTTTTGAGTCTGTTTGTTGTTTATGAATTACTAAATCCCAAAGGTCTGCATGTGTCACAGATTTCTAGAGATATGTGCTACAATTTGTTTGGTCTCGCCAGAAAATAAGAAAACAGTAAAATTAAAGTAAATTAAACTAAGAAACGGCGGAAGGCTGTGATATGATCAAAAGCTCCAGAAAAGCTACTAAACCAGCTTCAAAAATGAACTTTGACCTCGCCAACCTCACCGTCCGTTATGTTACGTCAATGCGTACAAACTGATTTTGTGCAGCCAAATGTTCTTCCAGTCTAGACTCATCATTCCTTGTTTTGAAATTCAAGTGTAGATCCCAACATTCACACAGATGCCAAATATATTAGACTGACTTTTTGGGGAAAAATGTGATGCACAAGACATCGAGAATATTTCCAGCTGGTAAAATGATTATAAAAACACGAGTCTTGGGTTTAAACATTTCACTTGGGTAAACATCATACAGCTTCAGTGGAGAGTTGAAACAAGTTGATACAGAATAAGCGATGCTGTTAGACTTAGCATTAATGCTACTCATAGGAAAATATAAGGTGAAAACTGGATTTTAAAATTAATTTACCAGGTTAAAGCCCCTCTTTCTCTATAACATTCACTATTCGTGGCATAAAGACGTGGATTATCATAAAGTATACAAAAGATATATTTTTTTGTATTATTTTGATTGACAAACTCACAGCTGTCATCATTTTTGAGAAATGTTTCTAAACTGATTGATGCACAGAAATACATGACATCACCTTTATCCAACCGAGCGCCACCCACTTAAAACCAGAGATTTGAACAAGCAGCAACCTCCGGTGCTGAGAAATGAACCCGATGCTGAAGTGCTAAAAACTGTAATTCCTCGAGCGGCTGCTTGAGACAGGCTGCAGAAGTGAGTCAACCTCTATAAGTGAAATAAACATATTTACAGCCTGGTTCAGACAACGGTTTTGATCTCTAAAGCTAAATTACCCGTTCATGACAACTATGAGGGAGGTGAATTTTTTTTTAACTCACCCATTCAAATGATATTAAGGCTTAAAGTTGTGCATAATTAACAGCTGTGCTGCTTGACTGACAGGTAAGTGCCGTTACACATGGCTTATTCGAGCACCCAGGCATCATTCGGCCCACCTCAGGTCCGCCAGTGATCCACGTCTGTACCGATATTTAGATTAACCGAGAGGCGGAAGAAGCAGTACATCCAACATGGCGACAGCCTGCGTCGCATATTTTCGGCTTCAAAACAACACTTCCGAAGCCTACGGGTGACGTCACTCAGGCTCTGTCCATTCTTTCTACTGTCATTGGATTTGATGCATACATTTTTAATGAGAAACAACTATAACTGTCTTTGGCACTACCTGCATGTTAATATAAAACTCCACTCATAATAGGCTGATGAAAATCGGCTTTCAGGACTTTTATAATGCTCAACGAAAGAAGAAGAAGAATGTGTGTGTGTTCACAGTACACACCATACAATATGTACAACTTCAAGCTTTTGCTGAAGGAGCTTCTGGTTCGCTCTGGGCAAAAACTTTTCCAAACAATCCACCATAATGACAGACAGATCGAAGCTAACCGACAACGGCAGCAACGGCAACAGGAACAACAGGTGTTTGTGTTTCTGAGCAAATTCAAGCCAGAGGAGAATGAGGCAATCAGTTACCATGGCAATCGTAGAGGAGGAGGGGGAGGTAGAGGAGGAGGGGGCGCAGAACAGTTTCGTTTGGAGAGTGTCACTTACAGGCTTTGATGATGATAAGGGCTGCTGCCGGGGTAAACAACATCAGAGCGTTAAAATACTGAGAGAATTGGGCACTCCAGAGGATCAGGTTGAGCTCACTAACAGCTTCTTTCTCTCCTTCTCTTTCTTCGACTAATATCCTCCTCCTTCATACTTAACCCCCGACAACATCTGCCTGTTTGTCTCTCACCCACCCACCTGCACACACACACACACACACACACACACACAGAGACCCACATACAAACACAAACACAAACACAAACACTCACCCATCAGGCTACCTGCTACTCTTTCCCTGCAGGTGTCCTGCCGGCCTCGTGATGAACGGCAAGGATCGCCGTAACCATGGCAACACTCTGACACAGGCTTCCATCTGTGTGCAGGGTGGGCATTTGGTCAATATATATATAAAAGTGTGTGTACTCCTGGTGTGTGTTTGTTTGTGCGAGTGACCTGTTTGCAGAGGAAAAAGCTGGCAGAGTGTTTCATCGGATGCTCTTTTTAAAGGGTGTGACGTCCTCCGGGGTTTGTTAATGCGTCACCCAGTTAACGGATGTCACACTGCCACCGGATAGATGTCATCCGGCATGATCCGGTGAACGATGCTCTCACTTTCACAGGGTGAGAGAGGGAGGGAGGGAGGGGAAAGGAGAGTGATGGACTGAAAACCAGTGAGGCAACAATCACAATGGCAGGCAGCAAAGCTTTTTGAAGACCATTGAAATGGCAGATGAAAAAAAGAGCGGAGTGTAAGAGGGGGCAATAAAAAGGGAAGAGGCCAAAAAAAAAAAAAAAAGAAAAAGTGATGAGATAACACTCCTGGTAAAAGAGTGGGAGGATGATCCAGAGCAAGACGAGGAGAAGTGATAAATTAAGAAAGGAATACAGCGAGAACTGCAATGGAGATGTGGGCAAAGTGTGTGTGTGTGTAGGATAGAGAAAACGGGAGCTGAAAGAGCTGTGTGTGTGTGTGCGCGTGTGTGTGTGTGTGTGAGAGAGAGAGAGAGAGATGAGACAGAGAATGAGCGAGAGGGAGGGTGAGCGAGAGATGAGAGCAGTGGAGGATGTTGAGCTGAAATCTTAACAGAAGCACTGAGGAGAAGAAGAGCTGAAACCAGACATCAGGGCTTTAGGCTAATTAAGAAAAGAAAGAAGCTATAAGTGTGTGTGCGTGCATGTGTGTGTGTGCGAGAGTGTGTTGTGACACCCCTCCCAAGTGTCTCGGAGGCCACCGTCCTGGACAACCTCAGCAGTCAGTTGGCTGACATGGACGGTTCGTCACCTGATTGAGCTCACCTGGGCTTTAAGTCTATAAAATCTGGCCTGCGTGTTCACTTTCTGTCTCTCTCTCTATCAGTGTTTGAATTTGAGTTTAGCTAACAGGGGATTCCCATTTTTACTACGTTACACATGCACGCACGTTCAAGAATGTAGCCTGGGACATCAATGTAATACAAAAAATATTCACAATTGTAGTTTTTTTGAATTTCTCTCCACTGAGAAACAAAAAGAAAGACAAGATACAGTGCACAATGTATGCTAAGTGCGCCCCAAAACAGTCTATTTGTATAATTTACACTGATACAGAACAAAACAGTGGCACCAAAAATTATATTACATATATACAGTATTATTATTACTATATTTTTGAGCTCCCCCTAAATTTCCTAAACGAGGCTTTCTGGGTAGCTCATGTCTCTCCATGAGCTCCTCCTGTATTTTGAACACTGTTCTCCCTCTTCCTACAGCTGACATCCACCCTGCATGGCTTTCTTTTGGTTTACACCTCCACACCACATTAACCACACATCCATGCAGTGGTCTCATTCCTGACATTGCTGATCTTCTCATCCAGTTTGTGTGTGTGTGTGTGTGTGTGTGTGTGTGTGTGTGTGTGTCTATGTGCATGCCAATGTGGATATAATTATGCATGTGTTGGAGTATGAGAAGGAAAAACAAGGTTTCCATGTGTGAGTTTGGTCTGTCATAATAACTGTAACATGTTACCTTGTGTAGCCTGAGAAAACTTACCCCAGTCTGCCTCCTCTCTTCCATATTTAGCCACATATCTCACTCACATCTATGCCATATGTCAAACTGCTTTCTGTGTGTATTTGTGTGTGTCTTTGTGTATTTGCGGGTGTTTTTGTCTGCTTAATTGCCAAAAGATACCCATCTGGCAGCGGGATGAGCTTTAGGGATCAGGTAGCAACACAACGTTGTCTCCTTGTTAGTTGGGTCATAGTGTTGATTGCTATTCAGCGTGACTGAACCTCATTTAGGCTGCAATCATTTTTTATGACACTTTGTCCTGATCCATATGTTACCATAATGACTAGAAGGTAAATCCAGCTTTTTAATATGATTGGCCATCATCCCTGTTGTTCTAACACTTTATTTACTGACATTATCATGTCCATTAGGGAGCAAGTTCAGTCATATTACCTTAACCACTGATGTGGAGATGTGGGGCTTGATTTCAAATTCTGGCATAGAAAGATTCCAAATATACCAAACACGTCAGGCTGAATTTTGGGGATAGTATTTCCATTTGAAAAAATGGTGCAGCCCTAAAAAAAACACACACAACACAGGTCTTGAGTTTTGTGTTTGAATAATTGACACCATGTAGCTTAAAATAAACAAACTATCATTGCATAGACAAACAGTGTGTGTGTGCACACGAACCTTAGGTCTAAGTTAAAAACACAAAATGTGTGCAAAAATCTAGTGCATGTTAATCAGGACAGATTGTTAATAACTCTTGACTTTGTGTTCTTTTCCAAATTAGCAGGCTGAAACTGGGGATTTTTTTTTTCCATCTGATCATCTGTGTTTCTCGCCCTTTTGGATGCCCTTCAAGCAATGTTGCCCCATGGCCAGATTTCACTTGGTGAGTACTAAAATTCTTAAAATAAGTAGAAGCCTTGTAGTAAACAAGCATCAGACATTACATTACTGAATCTCTAGTAAATAGAAAAAGGGTAAAAATAACATCTTGACAGTTCATTGACTGAGTTTGATGTAAACATTTGGTGTGGTCGCCCTTTAGGAGCTCAGCAGTCAGTGTAAGTTTCATTGTCAGTACTGTAGCTCTTTCACTTCAACCATCACAGCTTTCAGCTTGTTGTCTCTGTGGCCACTGGAGAGTTGCTGTTGATTCAGTTTTGCCAGTGTCCCTTCACCACACTTACATCTCTTCTACACCTGTACTCAATCTGTCAGCATTTCTGTGTCTGAGTCAGAGTCTGGGTCATCATGGCCGCTTGGTTCTCTCGTCACTGATGTCAGTGTTAGTGCTTCATCGGTTCTCCCCGCCTGACTGAACATGTCTGTATATGTCTTGTTGATTCCAGAAGTCTGAGCATGACTCCAGGCAGTTTAGTTGAGTGACTGCCATGGTCATTTTCTGTGACGCTAATCTCCTCCCACCGTCCTAATGTCTCACAGAAGTTGTGGACTTGAACTTCTGCATGTTCTTTCTCTCTTGGATATTTATGTACATACTTTGTTTTGCATATGTCAGTTGATGTTTTGTTTATATATTAACATGGGAGCCAACTGCTGTTATTATATACTCATCTCCCATTTCTCTTTAATGATGAAACAGCACTGCACTGCACTTAATAGCCCTTAATACTTTAGGATTTTAATTTAAAAAACAGAGGACTAAACTTTAATGGACTAATCATAAATATTTTTCAGCAATGGTGAATTGTAACATAATTACATCAGTTATATATTTAACATGACGATGAGCCTCATCACCACCACCCATCTTTTCTGGTAGACTGGTAACATGTTTCATTTTTGTCATGATTTATTCACTAGGTATGTTTCCATTACAACTTTTTTTTTTTATTGATACACCAACTTTTCCATCTCAGCTAAGCTTAAAAACTTTTTTGCATTATCTCGACTTTGAATTTTGAATATAAACTGATCCACTCTTTTTTTGTTCAAATGTACATAAAAGCAGTTGGATGGAAATGCACTTAGAGTCTGTACACGACCACGCAGTCCTCAGAAATGGTGTGATTCGCCAAAATTATTAAAATCACTTATGTGGGTTTACTGTTGGTGTGCAGGGGCTTTAATCTGGTTTTCACACCTATTTTATGGCCTACAAAATCTGCTGCGTTTCCTCTTACTAGAGGACACTCATTAGAGATTCACACCACCATAGTCAAAACAAACAGATTACTTGAAGGATGTTCATATAGTGATTTTCATTTTACGAGGCCTACTGTAGTCAAGAAAGCAGCGCACATTTAACTTAACACCAGGATGTAAAGCAGTGTTCAAGTCTGTTTTACCTCTGATTGCAGCCAGCATCACTGACGTTTACTATGTTTACATGCACAAAATATTCTGTTTCTTATCACTATTCTGAAAAAGACAATATTCCTACAAAGCTGTTTACATGACTCCAGTTTATAATTCCATTTACATACAGCTGTGCACTTGATTAATGCAGTAATCTAAGTCCTATGGCTTATATTATATATCATATCCGAGGTATACCAAAGCATATCCAAAAACCTGTTGATATCCAAGTCTTTCATGTTTAAAAGTAGATGTGTTTCTTGTGTTCAGACAAGAAATGCTTCTTCTTTTGTGCATGCTATGCAATGCTACATAACCCATAATAAATTTGAAATACTGTAATTGTCGGACTAATAGTGGAAAATTAGTGTTCATTTAAATATAGACAAAGATAGGGATGGGATTGGTGTGGTGAGAGGTATATCCTGATGCAGCTGTAGCCACACCCACTAGTGATGTCACAGTGCACTGACACACCCTGGAGTACACTTCTACCTCACTCTAGCAAGAGGAAAAGTTAAAACAAAAACAAGATTTTTAGGCGGTGTCAAAATGCTTTTTAAAGATTTTTAGAAGTTGCAAAACATGCAAATGTTTTTTTATTTTAGAAGATGGGGAACAATACACTGCAACACTACAGTTCTGATGAACCCAAGGCAGCTACAGTAGTTACAAACCAATACAAAAATCAGTCAGTGTCTGTTAGACTCCATAGACCATGAATAAATAAATAGAAGAATGGATGTTTTTATGGACTTGAACTGTGACTGTGACATTCTCCTTCACACTGTTCAAATGACGTCTGTTGCTACAACTCAAATACAAAATGCTAAGTGCAGCACTTTGGTACAAATGTAGAAAAGCAACAATTTGCTTAATCATCACGTTCCATATTGCTTTTAAAATGAAATACGATTTAAGTGCTCTATTTTCATGTACTGTGAATCACTTTGTCTTCACATTTCTCTCAGAAACTGTATCTTTACCAAGGCTTTATTCATTTCACTTCATTTATTTATTTATTTATAAGGAGAACACACATTAATCAACATTTCTGTAAAGTGCTAGCCAGCTGGCTAATTTTCATCTGCAGTTCTTTAGTGAGATGTTTTGAAACCTATACATATACAGCAGATATACTGTATATTGCTCTTTATATGTAAATGTGTGTATTGTTTTTCTAAGCCACCAGTGGTGCTGCTGAATAAGCATCTCTGTGTTTGCATAAACACTGCCTGTCCCTCCTTACATTTCCTACAGCTCATGTTCATGGTAGCACACTGAATTATATCACATCCCCCCTCCCTACAAATCAATGCATGTTCACATCTCAAACTTAATCTCCACCAGCCACCAATCAATAGGCTCAAACAGAATCAGCCTGCCTGATCAGCCGGGGCCACGGCCACGGCTCCACAGGGAGCTGCAGCCAATCAAAGGGTGTTAACCTCAAATGACTCAACCATGAGGGGATCAAAACAAAATTTTCTCTACCTGTTCTTACAAATGAATTCCAATACTGGTGAAAATGAGAATATAGCATCTCAAGAAAAGAGTAAGACTGTTGAAAAAGGTCAACTGTGGCTGTGTTTTGGTTTCTTAGGCAAATAAGGTGGCGATTAAGTTTGAAAGCTCTAATTGAGTTCAGCCAGATTAATGCAGCTCTCCAACGACTAATTAAGTTGACATCTGCGGCTGCTTGTATAGTTTGTTAATTCTTCCACTTAACAAAACACATTTTTTTTTCTCATGCTGAAGCCCTTTCCAATACTCCAATAATCAATAAAAAGCCCACTAATGAATGTTACACTTACCTGCAGAGCCATGTATTAGAGTGAAAGTCTCCCTTTTTTCCCTATCAGTCTCGGTTTGCGAGCACTTAGAGGTTCTGCATGAAGATTATTTTTGTGATTACGACCTGATTGAGCCTACGCCTACACAATCAGCACTGCAATGGACACAATGATGCAAAAGTTGTCTATCAATTTACTCATCCCATTGCATTGCCATAGTAACTAAATGCAAAAACAAGCCTTTCTCACTGATTGAGGAAAATAAGAAGGCAAAATTCAAGTAAACAGCAATTTTATTGTCAATTTAGAGCAGACTCAGTACACGCACAATATAATGGTACCTTCTTCTTTTGTGGCACGCATCAATTGAGTCCCTCTGCATGTTTGAAAGGCAATGCAAGTCCTTTTAATCTTTGAAACCAATAGTTACTGTTTGGACTGGCCATCAAGTGAGTCACTGCATGGTTTTGGCTTGGAGACACTCACCCATTATTAGTTTG
Organism: Sciaenops ocellatus; assembly: GCA_033000465.1. Classification (NCBI taxonomy): domain Eukaryota; kingdom Metazoa; phylum Chordata; class Actinopteri; family Sciaenidae; genus Sciaenops; species Sciaenops ocellatus. The sequence continues at coordinate 11,899,749 of CP136886.1, forward strand.
TCTTCTGATCAAGGTTTAAAAGAGCCTAAAAGCATATGTGTCTCTCTCTCTCTCTCTGTGTGTGTGTGTGTGTGTGTGTGTGTGTGTGGTGGAGTGTGGTGGAGTGTGTTGGAAACAAATCAGAAGTATCAAAGCAAAAACAAGAGGCCTGTGATATTTTCAGTGTGTGGAACAATGCTTCCATTGCCCGTAATGCTTTGATATGTGTGAGTATATGATTGAGAAGTATACATCCAAATTTGTTTGTGTGTGTGTAGGTGTGTGTACATTTCCGTGTGTTTTTTTAGTAAATGTAATCTCAAGTCTTTGCTGGCTGAAAGGATGATGACTGTAATCAAGTGGGTGCCTTTCTATCATAGCAAACTCAAATGCAGTGATGACATTTCCAAAGGTGCATGCTAGATGGAATATTAAAATGTTCTGTCACGCCAACTCTTTTAATGGCTTGTCTTTGTGTCTTAAAAGCCGCTTGACATTTCCTATCAGGGTCTCCAGCTGTTTGGTTTGGTTTTTTTGAAGTTGTGCTAAAGTTTAATCCACTGCTTTAGATCTATGCATGTTTTATGTGTATTTGTTTCTTTCAGTTCTCCATTTTGCCAGGTGGTTAGAGCAAAGCGAGCCCACACCGAGTGTGAAAGGTGCACATTATTTTCCCTCTGAATGGCGAGGGAGATTATATGATGAGTTAGAAGAATAACAGAGTTTTTGATAGGCTTATTGGATGTCAAAAGAGGCGTGCAAGGATGTAAATTAAAATTGGAAAGAGCAGCAGGGACGAAGATTGGACATAAAAAGGGAAAGAAATGTGTGGGTCTCTGTGTGTGTGTACAGTAGGTAGGTCAGCATCTCTCCATTACTCTATCAGGTTGTGGACTGAAATGGAGTAGGACAGCTCCTCAAAATACTGTACACACACACACAAACACACCTCATACCTGCTGACCTGATAAGAAAAGGGGTAACAGCATACATGCCTGTGAAAACAAAGAAAGACAATCCCTTGGGCTGTTCGGGTAGTGAGGAACCATCATGTCTTGTCACATTATTGCTCTTCCTCTCTTTTCTGTTTTTTTCTTTCCCTCTGCAGGAGCTGCCGTCCCCCATCCTCCCTTCATCTTTTCTCCTCCTGCTTGCCGAGACTCATCTGAGATCGGAGACATGCCTAGAATTGATTGTCTGATTAATACAGGAGACAAACACAATTAAAAATTGATTCGCGGCCCATTATTGACCAATGTGAATAATTAACCAAGGTCTCATGGCCATGCCTGCAAGTGTTTCTGTGCATGGTTGTGTGTGCGTATTCAGGATTTTGCTGCATATTCAGATTTGTTGAGAGCCTGTGCTGCTCTATAGAAACAGGTGGCCACCTGGGCTGCTGTAAATCTATAACCCTGGTTTGTGCCTGAGTATATAAACACTGACAGTGTCTCACGTTTTTCACTGTTAATAATTTTTTACAGTCATTCTATTAGGCACTCAAAATGTTCATTGTTTTGCTCTTAAAGCTGACGTTGCTCTGGTGCAAGAGATCAGTTTTATCCAAGTGTTTATGTCAAGTGTTAATTTCACACCATACTCGTCAGCGCTGTCAGAGTTCATTTAACGCAGAAGCTTTTACAGTTCTTTAGTTTTGAGATGTGGTTCTAAACATAGTGTCTGTGGGATGTTTACAGGACAAACTGTTTGAGCCATTAAGTCATTACACTTGATACCGTCTCTCTCAGACCTCAGTGGTCTCATTTAAAGACATCATGGAGGGATGAATTTTGACATTTTGCTCCTGCAGTGAAAAAAAACAAAAAACAAGAAAACACTGACAGCCAAATTGAGGGTCTGATTTCACCACAGTGTGCATGTTTGACACTTTGCTGGTGCAATTTTAGACAAAGTTGGTGACATAATACATTTTGCTTGTCATTTCCAAAATAAACACCAAATAAATGTGGTTCTTACAATAAAAAAACATATTTGTAAAGTTGGAAAAGCTCTAAATCCTGCACTTAAGGTCCAACAGAAAATAGAAAAACACATTTAGGTGTCTCGGACAGGCTGAATTCTGTTGAGTGATTCATTGTGTTATAGTTTATCCCAAAAGTTGCCAGGATCAATTGTGATTTAACTGTAACTGAGTTGAACTTTTGGCGAGAAGGTTTATGAATGCACATGAGCATTACATACATTACATACATTATTCAGTTACATACATACATTCAGTAATAATTAAGCCAACAAAACAAATCAATACTAACTTATATGCATTTTCTGTTTAGTGTGGGAAGTATTGATAATTTAAGAGAACTAAAACTTGCTTATTAGACCTCTGCTTAGATTTAAAGAGATCAGAGCTTTATTGGGAATGACATGACAGTGATAATGTAGTAATTTGTTGCATACTTTTACTGAAGTACGAATGGTATAACTACTTATTAAGAGTAAAGTAAAATCTGTGCGTGATAGCTGGGGCAGCTGTGGAGAGCCAGATAATGATGCATGACTACAGGACTTATAGAGAAGAAAGAAACATCTTATATGCAGATTTCAAGTCATAATTCACTTATGAAATGCCAGGTGACGTACAGTAAGTGCCTGACTGGAATTAATAAGCTTCTGGGAGTTGTAAGCACCTGCCAGGACGGGGTATTGTCAAGAAAAATGGTGATGAAAACACATGGGATGAGACACACTTGGCTTGAGCTACACAGGAGAATGAGGGAGCTGTTAATCAGGCACAGCCTGTATACACCCATGGAAGAGCTCTAATAAATTGAAATCATCAGTGTGGGTGTTTGGTATCTTTAAAGTAATACTAACGAATTACTAATAACTTTTTCCTGTTAATGAAAATTGAATTCAGCAGCAATAAAACACTTCAATGCTCAATTCTTTCTGCTACAACCTCACTTGGTCCGGTATGACCAGGTAAAATGTTGATCTCAAAGAAGTAGGACTTTGCTGTCTTGTGTTACCCTTGTATGGCGGCCTGGTTGACCCAGAAATTTTACATATTTATTATTAAAATCAAAGTTTGATCAGAATTTAGAGAAGGTTCTCGCATGTCCGCTGCTTCTCATTGCTTTAAACAAACCAGGACTTCATCCATCGATCTCACCTCACTGTCGCTTCTGACATTTTCCACATATAAGCTTCCACCTCCTCACAATTACCTATCATTGTGTTGTCATTGCCTCCGTGCACAATCCTATTATGTACAAATGGAGGAGAGGCTTTGACAGTTTGTCAGACCAAAGAAGATAAGCTGGCCATTTAGTAGGCGTTTGCTCTCCTATCGTCTGTCTAGATTTAATTGTACTGTTAGCTCTCCTCCCAGGAAAAGCTTTGAAGTCACTATGTCAGGAGAGGAGCAAGACTAAATGTGATCTGCTTTACCTGCAAGTGTACAGTGTTAGAGCTTTAGGGAGATTTAGGGACGGATTTTCATGTACTACAGCCTTACCGTTTTGATGTTGAAATTAATAACCATGTGTATTTTTCTTTAGCCCCGTCATAATTAGACTTTGATGTAATATGAATCCACCAAATTACAAGAGCAGCTCTGTCTGTGTGAGTTGCAGGGGAACACCGCTGCAGAGCCTTAATGCAGCATTCCCATCAGGACAGTACAGTCTGTAAAACAGCATTCATACCCGGAGGCAAAAGAGGAGTGACCCTTGTAAAAATGTGACAATTGCAGTGTAGGCAGCGGGGTGGGGGGTGTCATGAAATGAGCAGGGAGACTATCCTTCAAACCAAGGATGTGAGTTCTGGTAGACATCCAGCCCCGCTAAAGAGTCCTTTAGCAAAGCACTGAATCTCCAGTGAAAAGAGAATTTCTTTAAGGGGATCGATATTCATTATAATAGCTGGAGCATCGTTTTCAATCAAGATGAAACCTGAAAAGTGTGATTACACTTACAAAAAGTATTCTTGTCTGAAAACTGCATGATAACATGAATTGCACAGGCTGTGAGGGAAATAGATGTAAATTCTGAAATTGAGTTGTTCTCCCCTTTTAATGCACTTCGTGTACTTTGGCTTTTTATCAGTTTCCCGTTGTTGCCCTTTCCCTCCTCCCTGCTCTTTTCTTGTCTCTATTGTTTCATTAGACCCGATCTATTGTTGCATTTGCTCTTTTGGGCCTCCCTCCTTTTTCTTTCCCTATCAGTTGTTTGCCAGGTGGTGAGTCTGTGAAAGCTGTCTGATTTATAGCAGCGTAGAGAGCCATGCTGGACAGGAGCCTTCCACTGGGGTATTCAGTAAATGTGTGTGTGTTTGTGTGTCTGTGAAATGGAAACAGGGAGAGAGAGAGAGAGAGAGAGAGAATCAGCGTGTCGGTGTATGCAAGTAACGAGAAAAAGTAACTTCAGGGGCCAAAAAAAAAAGGATGCGTTACCATCTCAGTTAGTTATTTTGATCTGTTTAGCATAGCCAGACTTTTTAAAGCACAATCACACTTTCTTGCTTGTTGTCTTTGTAGCTGTCTTATCATTTTTAGTTTGAACTAACATGTAATTGACAAGCTAACACGACATGCTAACATTACGGTGAGGCCATCTGTGGTGTCAAATCCAAAATGTGTTCTCATAACATGTCTCCCAGTATTTGGTGCCGTGATGGAGCAGTCTGTTTATTTAAATACTTGCATGTATATGTGTGTATGTGTATGATTGTCTACTTCTTGGTGTCTTTCGTTGGAATTAACATTTGGTGACATTCAAAGTCCGTGCTGAAGGTTTTCACAAGTTGATTTAGAGATTTGAAGCTCCTCAGTCCTCTCTTCCACTGTTTCAGTCCAAATATTTTATCTTTGTCTTTCCTTACATTTTACTATAAATTGCACTATTTTGTGGGTTTTCAGAAACTTGAGCTCTTCTGTACACTAATTGGGACACGGATGCACAAGTCATGCAAGTCTGTCTACCTGCCTGCCTGTCTTCACTGTCTGTCTGCCCGCCTGTCAGCTGATCCCCCACTCGTTCTCTCTCTGTTTCCAACATTTTCTCACCATGATATAAAGGAACCAAAAGGTGCTAGGTTGCTAAGGTAACCGGCCTTTCTATCATTCCAGGATCTTACACAAATGTGTTCGCAGGTAACCGGTCGGAGGTCTGTCTTTGTATCATTGCAGGCCAGTCTGAGGTTGAAACCCATTTGAATTCAGAAAAATGAGTCATGCTCAAGGTAAATGACCCTAGAATAATTTTTAAATATGGATGTCAGCAAAGCCAGAACTGATAGGTGATATTCTTATTTTTATCACTGCATATGTTTAAAATGTGCAAATGTGATCAAATAATCAGGATTGTACCAGAGGTCTGATCAACTATATAACCAAATTCTCTAAATATATATATAAAAAACACATTTTCTCACTTTTCTAGTGGCATTTAGCCATTCAGGTAATTTGGGGTTTTATTTGTAGATATGTGTAGGTCAAATAAATACTTTGTTTGTTAGATTTGTGCCTCCATCGTAATACAATGGTGATAAATAGTATTTCATTTGTGATGCACATGTAATTAAAACAAACAAACAAACAAACAAACAAACAAACAATTAAAGCAGTATTTAATATTTTAAAAAATATGCTTATTCATTTTCTTTTTGTAAGTTTGGAGCTATAGATAGTAGGTGGTTAGCCTAGCTTAGCATAAAGACTGGAAGCAGGGGAAAACAGCTAGCCTAGCAGTACAGAAGTTACACAAAATTAAACTTTACATTGATGTAAAAATTAAAATGTAAATTTGTGGTCTGAGAGTTATGTTGACTATTTCTTAACAAACAACAGTTTATGCATCCATCCTGTACTTCTGTGCAGATTCTCAATTGGTGGTCCACAACATCTCTGCTGTTGTAGCCAAAATCTTGTTACCAGGGTGTGCTAATGCTTTTATGTTCTTAAATGCAAACTGCTAAAAGATGCTCTTTGTGGGTAAACTTCTGTCTTTGCCCTTACCTAGTAGACCTATTTAAAACATTAACACACCATGATTTAAAACAGCAAAATCTATTCATTCCGGTGGAATCTGAATTCCTGAATCCCATCATTATTCCCATTCATTTCCATTATTCCATCTGTGGATGACAGATGGGGTCTGACTTTTACCACAAGGGGAATTAGGGAGGACAAGAAAACAAAAACATCAACAAGTTGTTCAGTGACACAGTGACCTGCAAATGAAACAGCATAATCAAATTTGGGGTGTTACATGAGTTTTATTCACATTTGTATGTTTTTAAAGAGGTTTTAAGGGTTTGTAGAGTCCACTGTGTCAATCCTATAAGCAAGCAGGGAACAGGCACACACACAGTTAGACAGACACACTCGGGACAGAGACAGAGACGCGGGGAGGGGATGTCTGGCAATGGTTAGAAGTTAATCAACCTGTTAATTGCCCCTCCGTGACAGGTTGATGTTTTTGTTTTTATCTCTCTCCCTTCCTCCTTCATCCTCTCTTCCTGTAAGATCCTGCTGTGGTTAAAAATCGGACCCAATCACTCATTTGCAGGAACAATTAACTGCAATTGGCCGAGGCTGGATGGGAATTGTGCTCCATCACAGTGTGTGTGTGTATGTGAACTCTAGAGACTTTCTGTGACTCACTGTTTTCTAACATTCACTCAGGAAAAGGTTTTTGTTGCTGAAGAGACTGGCTGTAATCCCAGGTCACAAAGTCTTAGAGGAAAGCTGTCATCCGTGTATTCTTCTTCTTCCTCTTTATTATTTTGGCAACTTCTGCTGATGTGAAAGATATCGTGCATCTCAGATAATACACATTTTCACTGTCAAGAGAACAAATGTACTATATAAAATAAAATATATAATACAATAAGAATAGTGGCAGATGTTACATTTAAAGGTCAAAACCACCTACAGTATGTACTGTGCTATAGAGTGAAAAAAGAGATGCACATTTTCTCAGCAGGATGATAGTACGTCTCTGAGGGTTTTTTTCTGGTAATTGCCTTGCAGCATGATCTCTGGACCACAACTCCAGGGGAAAACCTTATCGGTTGTACACTTGTCAGCTGTTGGTGTATTCCCTTTGCAAAACAAATTAATTACTCTTAAAGTATTAAAGGTTGAGAGTTGCTGTGGGCCTCATTGGGGTAGAATATTATTAGAACAACAAAGTTGTTAGTTTTTTTGCTTTCCTTTTTTTCTTGACATCTGATTAATTTTAATTGAAATAGTTATTGTTAAAGAATATTTAAAGGCCAGCTGGGCCTTATTAACTGAAACACATGGCATCTAGCTGCGAGGCTGCCAGTTGCAACCAGCCGAATACCTCTCATCTCACCTTCTCCATCCTTGCATGTAGGAGAAAACACGTGTACACAAAACTTTTGTTTTGATTTGTCCGTTCTGAGCTACTTTAGAAACACAGTGGAAGAACATGGCAGACAAAAGATTCTCATGAATATTATATTGCATGTCAGCCAATAGATCTCTCTAAATCTTACACATTAAACCTTTAACAGTGGCAGTGTCGTATGTGAATATGTGCTGGTATGTTTTCAAATCGGATTGGTACGTGGTCTGTGTCTTTTCTTTAGTTCCTCTGTGGTTGTATACTGTCATATTGTGTGTGTGTGGAGTTGATCTCAGGTTGTAGATAATGAAAGAGGATATTCTTTTTCATGATAGCTACATAGAATATATTACAGAGAAAATGCTTAAAAAGATAGCCAGTTACTATTTTAGACTGTTGGAAAGCACATCTGGGAAGTGGATGATTTTTTTTTTTTTTTTTTGTGCTGAATCATGGTTTTGCACAAAAATGCCATAGTGCATGTGCAAGGGCACACGAGTGTGTACGTGATTTACTCATCTATTTTATTGTTACACCCTGCTTGTGTGTGTGTGTGTGTGTGTGTGTGTGTGTGTGTGTGTGTGTGTGTGTGTGTGTGTCCTTTGCCCTTCATTGGCAATTCAGAGCCGCTCTATTTTTGTGCCTCACATTTCTCATCAATATTTTACCCCCTCTCCTCCTCTTCTCTCCCTCTTTCTCTCGTTCCCTCTCTCGTTCTTGGGCATCAGAATGAGGTTTTATCTATGCTCCACCACACACTATTGAAGGACTGGCTGGCTGGAATCCCGTTGGGACAATATGAGTTGTGTCTGGTGCTGTAAAGAAACTGCCACCGCCAGATGGTTGCAAACAATCCTTTTGCTATTTGTTTTTAACCTTTATTTACCCACAGTAGGTTGACAGGGTACAACACATGCTCACAGTTTTCAGCTATTCACGGAGGAGTTGTCCAGTGCAAGCAATCTCTTTGACATGGGGTCATTTAGCAAATCCACTGGAGCAGTGGCGGGCAAGGGCAGGTCAGTCGATGATAGCTGTTGAATATAGTTTTGTCCAATCATATCCCCCCTGCTGAGTCAATTCCAGCTGCCCCATCAACACTAATGACACCGCACAGACAGAAAGAGACAGACGGAAGGTTAAAAGAGCAGAGACCCCATGTAGCGCAACATAATTTGAGCGTACCCCCCATACTAATGAATCAGGGCAGACGCTACAAATGTAGCTGAGGCTCCAAACGTTTAACCTCTGAATGGACATATCTGCAGGTGGCTCTATTTCAGTTCATTTCTCTCTTTGTGTCCATTTCAACACTTCCATCAAGGGCGAGTCCAAGCTGTGAACAAGAGATGAGCTCTGTTTCTGTGTCTGTAATGCTCTATTTTACAGGTCTGAAGATCCTATAATTTATTGGAAGGCTCCTGAAAAATATACAATTTGGCACTAATTATAGGGAAAACAGAGACAGTTTTCCAACGATACACAAACAGTTAATTTAAATTAAATGGTAGTGTAACCTAGAGTATTTTAATTAGTGCACAGCAGGTCAGCAAACATGCAAGAATGTACAATTTGTCTACAGGAAAGCGTACGAATCAGCATAAATATGAAGAGGAACATTTCCAGTAATGAATTAATGATGAATGTATCAGCGTACGTGTTGCCATCTTTTTTTAACATAATTTTAATATTTGTCTTTACAGTTGCTAGATATATGGTTCAAGTCGAAGTCATGTGACAGACCAGACCTATGTATCTATGTAGGCCGAATTAAATGTCATCCGTCTTGATTTGGTGACTGGTCCCTGCTGGTATTTGGACTGTGAGGTGCTTGCTGTTCATCACTGCAAGTTTGTGAGGTTGTGCAGACGGCAAGGCTTCATAAGCCCCTGATGTGAAGTGCTTTGCCTTTCTACTTTAAAGACTGTCACTTTTTTTTCTACATGTTGCACATAACATCTCATCAAACTTTCATGTTTTATGCATTTATAAGTTTTATGTTCCTGTTGTGTCTGCGAGTAAAAGTCACAGCGTTGCAATGAAAAGTGGGCGGTGAAGTCCACACCACAAGCAGATTCTCTAGAAGTCTGCAGAATGTCCACATAATCCCCCTTGCAGACTTCATTAATTGTGGATGAGACTTTTTACAACACCCTTTAGTCAATGCCTGTGATGCCTGTGATGGTGGGCAGGCTGCATTGGAATTCAGAAATACTGGAGGGGCTACTGGCCAACCACAAAGCTGGATCTCCAGTGGAGCAGAAAACCTGTTGAAGGATCCTTATACTCACTTCTTTCTCCAACCCTGAGAGAATGAAGACAGCCTGAAGTGTATAAAACTTTAAATCAGATACCTTTCTACAATCACCCAGAGAGTTTATTCAGTTATCTCTAGAGGACGTAAGGATCATTTTAATATTAATAAGTAAAAACTTGGTTCATCACTTCAGCTACACACACGTCATGACTCATAGCACGGGTTTATTTGTTGAAATAATGAGATAATTAAATCATAATCCCAGATTCAAAAATCAATGTTTCAGTTTAGTGAATTGATTTAATGCAATTAAGCAACTCACTAAGCCCAAAGATTGGGCAAAGTCCCTGCATTTAATAACATTCGCCACTGACACCTCCTAAAATAATTAGATCCCTAAATTAAGTTAATTAAATCTCTTATAAACTGACTATATCAAAATTATATGTTGTGGTTGCTGTCATGACTGCAGCAAGTTGTATGCATACTCTGGAGGGAACACCTGTTTCTGAGATTTTCTACTGTGGATACAAAACTTTTCATTACAAAAACATTTCAAGCAGTATCTTTCTTTATTAATTGCTGTCAGTGAAAAAACACACATGTCATATTTTAAGTCCATTAGGAAAAACTGTGCTGTTACCTACAGTAGCCAGCTGACACCCAAGGGAGCATAACTATGCTTGCTAATTAACTATCAAGCCACTTTTTAATATTTGACTGTGCTTCAGCCATGTGAGTGTGTTTGTGTTTTTTTTTTCCTTCTATGTGTATCAGAATAAAGGTGTGATTATAAAGGGCATTAGCACCTCTGCCTGCCTTTATTAGGCCACACATGAAGGGCTTTATTTCATCAGCGCTGACACCCTCCCTAGGAGTCATTTCTTTTTGCAATTTTCTGCTCGGTTTCATGTTCCATTACCGGCAGATTATGCTTTTTCTCTGTCTTGCACATACACTCATTTATGGATGAGCTCACGCACAAACACATTTGCAGCACTTACACACACACGCACACACACACACACACACACAGTTGCACACACATATTGTGAATGCCCATGATCCCATTCACTATTGTTATTGGATCACTGGTTGCTGAATGGTGAATGGGAGAGCTTGCCTAGAGGAGAGGACAGTAGTTAAACCAGCACTGAATTGGTTTCTTTACTATGAAAGTAAAATCAATTCCAAAACTCATTACCTGTATAGATGATTTAAAGGCACTCGGAGAAAGAAAAAATAAATTTTTTCCTCCAATTTCATCCTAATTTCTCTCTATGTATTTGCTTATGTGTGTGAATGGATTTCTTTGTGTGTGATGTGTGTGTGTGTGTGTGTGTGTGTGTGTGTGTGGGAAATTGGCAGGAACCGCTGTATGATATTATATTGACTGCTGAATCAACGTATTATGATTCTTTCAAAGAGGCACTCCACAGATTTGATATTTGAAACTCAACTCTAGTCATGAGGAGGATTGCTTAGTGTGTGAAAAGAGTTGTATAATGTTTGACATTGATGGTGTCATAACGATGTTGTCAGGGTGATTGGCTTGCCAAACTGGCAGCATGGAGTTTGGAAGATGTAGTCCAGTGTTACATATGTTTGTTTTTAGCCACATTTGGTTGCTTGAGACTGAAATGTACACTGACATTCATGGACCTTGGAGGATGTACCCTAATATTTTCTCTTGTGCCAACAACTGCAGTTCCTCAAATGGCCACTTGAGACTGGCTACAAAAATGGGTCAATCTCCATAAGCCCCCATGTTAAAATGTCCAACTTCAGAGCAGAGTTAAACACATTAACAGCCTGGTACAAAAAACAGTTTTGGTCTTTATAGCTAATTTCCCTGGTCATTATGACTGTACTGATGGTGATTTCATATATAACTCACTCACTAATATTATATTATGGCTTAAATGTATGCATAATTAAGAGCATGGCCTCTTTGATTGACAGGTGGGTGCTGTCATAGGGGGCTGGTTTCAGCAACCAGGGTTCATTTGGCCTGCCACAGCTCCACCCACGCTCCACGTGGAGCTGGCAGCCGGCGGAGGCAGGACTGCCAAGATAGCGACGGCCAGAGCCACGACACTTTGAGTTTCACATTGGCTCTTCAGAAACCTCTGGGTGACGTCCATTTTTATTTATACAGTCTATGGTTTAAATCTGTCTTACCCATGTCCCTCAACTTCATGTGAGAATACTTTATCGCAGGAATACTCTTGTAAGCATTATGCCATAATATTACAAGTAAGATTTATGGTTGCTTTTCCAGATTATGCAAAACAATTGTTTCTCTCAGTGATTTTCATTATCCAAAGCATGAATAAGTCTGAATATACCTTACAGGCTTGTTTTTGTACTGCTTTGACAGGTGAAACACCAGTTTGTCTTTTGTCTTCTTCTGTGTTTGCTGTTTGACGGGATCTGCTTTTCATTGCTATTGGGTATAATCATAACACACTTTTCCATCACAATGTTCACACACAGCATTACTCATCCTGCTTCTGTTTGTCATTCTGACTGCAAAGTACAAAATAGTTCTTGACCTTGGATTTAACCTGGACAGGTAATGCTTAGAGCTGTCCACCGGTGTATCATCCCATCCTTCATTTCCACTTTCTCTGTATTCCCTGTGTGTGACTGCTCATCAACAAAAGACATGAATGGGCTGATTCAGTCATTTTCAGCATTATTTTTCTTGGTTAGTAAACATGCCTCAAATATGCCAACTGTTATAAAAACCACCTGAAAAACATTACAGTTGCTAAGTCGAGTCTTTTTCATCCGATGCTTATGCTGTATTTTTCATTTCTAGCAGTGTGGGTGTCTGTGTCTTTTTCTTCCTGGCCTGCCAAAAATTGTGTGTGTGTGTGCTTTTTATTTATTCCAGATACACTAAAGAAATGCATATATTAAAAACAAGGATATTATTCGGAGGCGTGCAGACAGACACAAGAGGATACAGAGCCGAATAAAAAGAAGAGTCTGTTCTTTTAGTCCAGATTCTGTGTGATGGTGGGCGAGAATAGAAACCCCGCATGGGTCACTGAGAGGTGAGTATGAGAGACTGAAGAGTACAGGAGGAGACAAAAAGTGGTAGACAGTGTTGAAATTAGTGTGGAAAATTGCAGAAACGTGTTTGCAGTCTTTTTGTGTTATTATATTACATGTATTCATCATCATCACACCAAAATCATTTGTTGACACCCACTTTGAGCTGGATGTGTCTCCATGTGTTTCCATCTGTGTGTGTGTGATAGAGCATGTCTTTGCTGCAGCCTTGCTTTGGCAGGTGTGTGTGTGTGTGTGTGTGTGTGTGTGTGTGTTTGTGTGTATACCACTGTTGATTTTGTGTTAGAGTAACACTCATTAACTCCCCCCAGAAATTGGTGTAGTGTGTGGTGTGTGGAGGTTACTTCACACTGAGGATTTCATTTGGCTCGTTTAACAACATCAACACTAATAGAGGAGTGTCAGCTGCGTTATTGACAAGCAGTCTATAATTTATTCTCAACCTCCTCATCTGTAAACCTGTTGCTGCTCACTGATGAGCATGGCTGGCTTTGATAGTGTTTATTAAAGGTGTTTATTTCATCCTCAAGCGTTTTTTAAATGAATTATTTACAATGAAGGAAACGTCTTTAAACTTTAACCACAGAACTGTTACTTCCTGTAATCTGTTTTCCAAATTCATGACCTAAATTAAGGCTGAAGATGGTGTTATGATGAGTAATCAGTGTGTATCAATTGTATCAGATTGTGACTGAGATCGCTAATTCTGTACTGAGGAATGTACTGTACTGATCATTAGCTACAATTTCAACCATTTCTCTTTTTGCTAAATAGCCAGACTTTCCAGTTGAGGTCACACACTCACTCTGTACTGTGCTGCTGTTATAGTCTGAATTGTTGTTCTTTTCCAAAAATCCTTTTATAAATGTATTATCGAGAAAGTGAGTAAATATTGAACTCTACAGTATGTTGTCTTGAAAATATTGAGATATTACTTTTTTATTGCCCAGCCCGAGCACACAAATGTTGTATGAGCTGTATTGAGGCGAGAATAAGCCATGGTCATAAATATGAACATGCACGCTGCCGGTCTGGATGAGCTTCATGCTTATTTACCAGCCTCTCACCTCTTAAATAGCCTTAGCAGGCCACACACTGACAGTCAAGTGACCACATGCTTGTTTTTTAGCTGCACTCTTATGTTCTTATCCACAGAGAGAGAGGGAACAAGAGAGAGAGATTACAAACACCCTCTGCAGTGGGAGACTGAAAGAGAGAATAAAAAAAAATCAAGGATCTCTGTTTAAACTCCTCCTGTGAAAATGAATTCACTGAGGGCATTATTCAACAGTGTGCAATTGTAAAAGATGCAAGAGAAATCTTCGAGCGTAAAGACTAACATTATGAAATGGCAAAATATAAACCTTTGCTGAGGAAACACTCTGGAGTATAACATGACAAAATGTTAGGAGAATGACATTTAACAGTGGGTTATTCAGAGCAAGGCACCCAGGAAGGTTGTGAAATGCTCATAATGACATTTACAGTAACCTTTTCATGTGACTTTTTAAAAAGGGTTAAAACCACAGAGACGGAATGATGGGGCTATGTTAGGTCCTTCCCATTAATCAAACTGTGATTGCACAGGGCCACAGCCTGGAGGCAATTTCTCTTCTCACTCATTAGGAAGTGACGAAGAGGAGGATGGGGCCACACACATAAAACAGTCAGGGCTGCAGGGTGGACTGATGGGTACAATATTTGTCCTTTAACCAGTCAACCTTGGGTCAAACCTGCTGATGGACCTGCTGGAGTGTCTTTGAGCCAGGCACTGAAACCCTGCTATTCCTGACCTCCACATGGGGGCTAAAGCATAATATGAATGAAATGAATTCAAACCACATTCTCTTGTTAAGAATGCTTTTCTAGAAATTCACTTTGCATGTTTTATCATTGCCAAATTACTCATTGTTATGCACAAATGTGTTTAGGAAATGATGCCTATGCACTTTAATTATGGAAAAAGAAAAGCTGTTAAATGGAGCAGATTTAAGGGAAAGAGAGCAGCTTTGTCAAACAATGATTATGAAAGAAAGAGCAAATGTGTTGAGACATTTACCAAATGTTTGAATGAGACCTACTGCTGTCAAAGAAGAGGAAAACGACAGCAAAATTTTCATTTCAATTCTCTTCCAATTTAAATTTCATATTTCAAACGTCATCCTCAATATATCTGAATCCCGTGTTGGATGATTCTTTATCGTTTCCTTTCCAAAAAAGCAATCACACATCCACATCTCTGGTGCTCAGGGTAAGCTAAGGTAATGTTTGTAAAACTGTGCAATCAAATAAATGAAACATTTTAAGAGGATGTTGACAATATCATGCTGACATTTAGCAGTCACTGTCTCCAGACGGAGGTGGAGAGGACTGAGCGGTGCAGCTGTGGCAGAGTACATATCCTGAGGCCATTCAGTCTCTAAACTCAGTGAAGCACAGTCAAATGTTGGAAAACCTGCCCGCAGAATAGGAAATTGATGGGCTGTAGGAAATGGTACAGTTAGGGTTTAGTACCTAAAGCTGTTTTTTAGCCACTGACCTTTAAGATTTTAGCAAAACACATTGCCATTTTACTCCACTATGTTTATTCAACAGCTATAGTTACTTTCAGCTGAGTAAATACGCATTGTTGCAGACTAAACTACCCAAGAGTATTAAGGAGCAGTTACAATTAACTCTACCTCGACCAGCTACAACATTTTGTTGCTAAAACTTCTGTACTAATACTCCATGTTACCTCAAACTTTCCTTCCTGGCATGGGAGTAACTACAGTGGTCACCAAACTCCTGAAAAAAATGTCAGTTTTTAGTTTTTCCATTATGGGCTACTGTAGAAACATGGTGGTTCAACATGGTGGACTCTGTAGAAAAGGACCTGCACTGTCTGTAGATGTCTCATTCAAAGGTAACAAACAAATAATTCTCAGACACACTGCATATTTTATTCCATTGCAATCATATTATGCCAATAGAGGCCCCTATATTTTACACACTCAACCTCTTAAGCTAACTTTTGAATGATTTTTACTGGTAATGTGCTTGTGCTTTTAAAATCCGGTGCTTCTACTTTTACTTTGGATACTTCTTCCACCACTGCCTGAAAACATAGAAATAAATTGAGTAAATTCACACGTGACAAAAATATCACCTTGCTTCAGGTACAAAATAATGTACAAAAAATGATGCAGTGCAGAAACTCTCCAAATTACCTTTGATACACAAAATATTTTGTCCTTGTTCATACATTTCATCCAAACTGTGATACAGTGCTAAATTTGAATTGAGCAAACAGGTTTTAGTAGCGCTTAATCTACAGAGGCAGGTGCAGACAAAGGATCTTGTTTAAACAGAGGTGTTTATTTGAATGACGGTTACACCACCTGTTGTACTTAAGGCTGGGTTGGGCACAGCTAGTCTTTGCATGTTCCCGGCGCTAATGTTTAATACAGGAGGCATGTTGAAGAGCCGGTATACTTGTGGGAGGATGTTTTATGTTCTGCACTCCAAGACAAACATGAAACTATTACTACACGTCACTACAGAGCAGGGATTCCCCTTTTTCCTTAAAGTCTTGCATTGTTAAGTGTAAGAAAACTTGAGAATACACACACCACATTGACCAAGCACACACATACAAACAGTTTTGCTACTTAATCGTTATCCCTTAAAACTAAAGTTAGAGTTTTATCTGTTTTAACTGTTTGTAGTTGATCTTCATAAGGTACAGGAGGCTGAATCTTACCTGAGGTAACATCCATCCACTCATGGAAGACCTGATGAAGGTCAACTGACTGCAATGTTGTTACCACATATGGTGATTGACAGTGTCTAGCATTCCTGCCTCCTTCTCTGTTTAAAGGGTTTTGAGCATAAAGATGGTGATTTTCTATATTTATATTATCGTCAACAAATCCCATGAAGAGACCAAAACAAAGTTAGTCTGTCTCTAATACTTCTCAAATTCCCTTACTCTGCATGTGGCTCACAGCTGCAAGCCCATTAGTTCTTAGAAAAGTTGTAAATCTTTAAAAACAGGTCACAAATATAAACTTTCATTTAAAAAAGGCTGAGTATTTTCGTCTGGGCACTGTTGGTTTCAGAAAATATTACTCAAACAGGAGTAAATAGTGCATTTGTTGCTCGAGTGAATATTTACAACAGCAGGATGGTGAGATTGAGTTAAAATAAACTACAGTGCCCACGTTCTTCTTAATAAAGTAACATGTCACCCAGTGCAGTGATGCGGCTCAGTGGTGTGTTTTTAATAGATTTTGTTCAATAATGCAGTATGGCCATAATAGGCTTTGGATAAACAGGCAATACATGTTAGTAGGATGAATTCATTACTGTTTTTTGGGGGAAATAAACGTATCCTTTAAGACATTACAGTGTCCAAGGACTTGAAGTTATTTCACTGATTAAATACTGATGAAAGACCAGGATGCTTACAGGTTTTAAGTGCCCAGACCACAGCTTGAACTATCACTGTCCAAGTGACTCTTCATGTTCATACCAACCTATTACAGGTTTAAGCAGTCTTGCATGAATACAATGCTTTGAGGGCATTGATAAGCACATCCAGCTGGCCATGTAATTCAAATTACAAATGTGTTGCAGCGTGTAATCAGTTTTAAATGTCAGTATGAAGGTGCTGGTTCAAACATAAAAATACTGTGGGTGATGTATGCACACATTTTACAACAGATGTTTAGAGGAAACCACAGTTACCAATGTTTTAACAGCATGTAACCTATTTACTACCGCCTCATTTACATCACCAGCTGTGTAGTATATATATGTTGTTGAGCAAAGCGCCTCTCCTAAGGAATGGCGGAAGAGTAAAACAAGACATTCGTGTCTACTGGGAGTCCATACCAGTGTCTAGATTAGAGGGGGATCCTCTTAAAGGCATCACACTGACAGGATATTCTGCCTTGTTCCCTCCTCCCTAGAACATCTCCTCTGAGACCACTGATTTAGCTGGCAGCAGGCAAGCTGGGATCCGCTTTGTCCAGATGCACACACACACACACACACACACACACACACACACACACACACACACACACACACACACACACACACAGAGGAGACGAACCACAGCATGAATCGAATACACTCATGCCACTGCACAAAGGAGCAATAGCTGGTACTCACTGTGTGAGAGAAAATGAGAGGTTTGGCTGTTATATGTTTGTCTTACACGGGAAGCTATTAAGGCTAACAACTAGCTTTAAACTGTGACGGGTTTGCACAGTCACACACATGCATGCAGGAACAAGACCTCAGTGCATATACAGTACAACGGTGGCTGGAGTTTCCCTAGTAACAGCATTTACTTTCACACTGTCGCTGATGGATTCAAAGATGCAGACCTACATGAATATACATACACGCAGCATATGGCAGATATATATATATATATATATATATATATATATATATATATATATATATATATATATATATATATATATATATATATATATATATATATACACCCTGACACCCACAGTTTTGGTAGTTAGGTCTCACACTTTCACCCACTCACACATACACATACATGGTATATATAGACACAATCACACACAATGTCATGTCAGATGGCAGAAGCATCTCCTCAAGCTAACAATGTGGTGTGCATTATCTGCCTGGAGCACACACACACACACACACACACAAACCCATACACAAACCCATACACACACACTCTAGTAAATCTTGCTCAGAGGCCTATTAGTCACAGACCACAAACACACATACAATCTCTTAACACCGGCTGCCCCAGTACCCTGGTTCTTCAAACTCACAGGGGATGTCTGACGCATTCACACACATGCACACACACACACACACCTGGGTCGACATGCAGCCTGTTATAAATGTACTGAGCAGTCATCAGTGGGTAACACAAAGGGCTAGAACAACAGCAAAAGCATGTTAACTAAATCCAGCCTAGAGTAGGTGTTTGTTGGCAAGCATTACATGTTTAGGTGATTAAAAACACCAAATCTGAAACATCCGTTTGAAATGATATTTTCCATTTTGCCATTTTTTTCCCAAATGAAAGCGGGTATCGCATCAGAATTTGATGCCAGTGTGGTTTTGCTGTGCAGGCAGAAAAAGAATGGAAATGGTTATTTTTGGCTTTGGTGAAACAATGAGAAACAAAGGTGAGGAGAGTAAAGCAATACACAGCAAGACTGAAGAAACAGCAGCCAACAGACGCTAAAGAGAATGAGAGGAAATGGAGTTAACAAGAGAAGAAATGTGTCAATACATTCACAGCAAAGCCAACAGAATAAAGCATTTAGGTCAATAGCTGGAGAAAAATCTCCTCAAGGCACATTTACAAGATTCACATGCTTATTAGTCTATATTTTGACATGAAATATGTCTGAGTGGTGGAGAGAACATCTGCACTGTCAACACACACACACACACACACACACACACACACACACACACACACATATATATATACTGTCTCTCATGCACACACACACAAACTCTTTGTCTGCCATTCCTCTCCAGTTGGATTTAGCCAAATCAACTGCAGCTCAGCTATTTATGACCACAATGAGGCTAAAATCACGAGACTCACCGGAAGGTGAGAATTCAACCAGACAAGCTCTGAAGTAGCAATATTATATTTCGAAAGCCAGTTCGTCTTCTGAACACAACCATAAATGAATCACAGGTGTAGCAGACAGACAGGCAGAACAAAAGACAGACTTTACAGCAGAACCTTCCCATAAATCCACTCTCTGGTCCTTTCAGAGTCAATTAAGCAAACATACGGAGACAAGTGATGGTAGACTGACGTCTTTGGACTACCGCGGTGATTGATCCTACTTTCATTGATACTACACATCAAAAGAAAAATGGAAAATACTGTCTGACTCTCATAGCAGAGGAGTAAAAGACATCAATCCAGAGATAAAGCCACTGCAGACTAAGATAACACAGGTGCCATAACAACACAATGTGTCTCCTCACAATAAGCGGAGGACATCTTGTTCACAATGCAGATGTAATATACTATTTAGGGAGCCACGTTAAGTCTGTGAAGAAGGAAATACTAATCAGGAGATCGACATGTTTGTGAATGTGTAAATACCAACAGGATAAAACACACACATGGAAAAACAGCCTGGGGCCAAATACTGTATGTTCCCACTGACCCTATAGCCTATAGTATACTGTAGCTTCCAGATCCCATATGGATTTTTCATAAAGCCTTTATAGGTTTGATACAGATGACCATTTTACTGCCTCCAAATACTGTGCAGATATATGAAGCCTATTTGGCTTGAGGCAGGTCAGGAGGCACTGGAACATAAATAATTCATTCATCCCTGTGTGCATGTGTGTGTGAGTGAAAGTGAAAGATCATGTGTTTGTGTAACCAAACAACACCTCCTACACCAAGTGATTATTTTCATATTCCAACCTCCATTTATTTGAACCAAAAAAAGAGAGATCAGGGTTAAATCCACTAAACTTAAATACAAAAATAAGGGACTCAAATTGAAATCAATATATGAATACAATTTACACATACATCCAGTGCTGTGGAGCAGGATGACAGCATTGTGAAAATGACAATACTCTTGTTATGGCAAAAAGGGGAGCTTGAACAAGCCAAATGCTTTGTTTAGGCAACTGCGTAGCCATCTGGGACTGTCAGAGGTCTATGAATTAGTGGCTTGGATCTGTGTTATGGTCAGTCCCGGTTTTAAAGCTAACAGTAAAAAAATAGAAGGGAGACTTTTCGTGAGCCATCCCAGATCCTATCTTTCATCTCCCCCTCCCGCCCCCCAATCTCTCCCTCTCCCGGTCTCACCGTCTGGTCTGCCGCAGCAGGCGCCCTATGCCGAGAAGGGGCCAATTCCATTATCCCGAGAAATTAAACAAAACCAAACCGAGCCGTGTGCGCTATGTGCGGTTTGTAAAGGTGATTTCGCTGTTCGGGGTAATGTGTTTGGTAGAAGTCGTGTGTCCCACTCAGCACGAATCTAATCTGAAGGGGCGTTGTCTGTTTATATGGCCGCTCTCTCCCAGTTTTCAACACTCTGCAATTTGATGGAAATTCCACAGAGCGCATGTGGTCCAGACGCAGCCCGGGGTCCATCCTGGAACAAAACAAGACAGTCCAAAGCCAACAGGTCCTTGCATGTGCGTGCGTCCGTGTGCTTGTGTTGCGTGTGTGCTGAGTACGTTTGCGTGTGCGCAAAACTGTGCGTCCGTGCGCGTTTGGCGAGAAGAGGCAGCGGAGGGAGAGAAAAAGGGGGTGGAGGAGAGGATATCAAACGGAATCCCTGATCACTCCTTGCCCCCGTTAACCAAAGACAGCTCTTTGAGAATTCCACTGGCGTCCACTCGCCTCCTCTCCCGTATCATGTCCTCCAGGCTGCGAAACACCAGAGTGTGCACCCCGCTGCCGGACAGATGCACTTTGAGGAAATACTGCTGCTCCGCTGAGTGCGCCTCTCCCCCCGCTTTGAACTCCCGTTTCCCAAAGCGGCACCAGGCTGCGAAACTTTCCGAGTTGGTCCAGCATATCTCCTCGCTGCTCAGGCCCAGGTGTCCCGCTGCGTTCTGCATCACTAGGTCAGGAGGAAGCGGTCGGTACCGGTACCGATTGTTGACTATCCTCCCGTGGCGGCCGTTGCTGATCTCAAGCAGGCTGTCCTTGCGGATCTCGCCCTTGTGCAGATGAATGACCTGGTCGTCCTGCTCGTAGATGGCCCAGTGAGGGGCTTGCGCGGTGGCCACCAGTTCCAGCAGGTCCCCCGGTTTGCACATAGTCAGCAAAGTTTTGGCCGAGTACACATTCAAGTCCTCGTTCTCCCGCAGCTTGGAGAAGATGCATTCCTGGGAGCAGAAGGCTGAGTACTCCACTTCGCTGACCGAGAAGGGTCCCTCCTCGGCCGGGCTGTGGTCCTTGGTGAAGCCGCAGTCGGACGGAGTGCGGTCGTCCACCTCCTCCTCTTCGTCAGAGAAGAAGTAGGCGACGCCGACCCGAAGCTCGTCCTTCTCCAGCCCGGACGGATCCCCCGTGGGCAGTTCGCTGTAGTTGAGGTGGGTGATCCGATCCAGTTGATTTCCCATCAATGACCTGGCAAGGCAGAGGCATGGACTGCGGTGTCTGAGAGGGATAGAGCGAGAAAGAGAGATGAAGAGAGAGGTGTCAGTAGCGTAAAATACAAACACCTTTTCATAGGACAAGACACTTTATGCACAGACGCTTGGCTTCATTTAAAGCTCTTTGCTCAATAAATGAGAGAGTAAGCTAAGAAAGCACTCAACACCTCTGAGCAGTCACCCACACAGAGGGGCAAAAGCTCTCTCCTGTTATTGAGCCGAAAGAGTACACTAACACAATCAATGATCCACTGCCCCTTGCTCCCTTCACACCCATTAGCAAATCATTAATTCCAATGGAATGTAAAAGAGCCTGCGGTTCCCATGCAGAAAAGGGGAACGAGAAAAGGGAAAAAATATAGAAAAAATTGAGGTTTGCAGCTGTTAAAGAGCGAGAAAAGAGAGACACTGTGCATAAAGGCAAGACCTGTGTCTTTACGCACGGCGCAAAAATGAAAAGAAACTGGAGGAAGAGAGGATACCTGTGCGCTCCCCGGGCAAATGGTTAAATATCCTTATGGCCCATTAGTACAGAGGGCTGCACCGTCCTCTGCTCCCCTTCTTTCTCTTCTTCTTTCCTCTTTCTTCTCACACTTGTCTGTCACTCTTCGCACCGCGCACCGGGCGCTCCGGCAGTCGTGCGTGCTAGTATTTCACTTCCTTCAGCATCAGCTCCATTTAAGTACCAAGGAGAGCTCCGCCTCAGTCGGTGCGCTCCGCCTTCATTGGGTCTTACTGGAGCAGAGACACTCGTCCATTACCCGCAGAGCCAATGGGCACAGCTGTGGGATATGCCAGTCAATCAGAGGATCCAATCAGGTGCGCGTTGGGCGGCTGGCGGCGATAGGCGGCTGTTACCGTGGCATGGTTTTTGTTGTCAGAGAGCTGTGGAATTCTCTACATGATCAACGGAGTCTGTGCGTGCAAGTTCAATGCAACAGTCAGGAGCGATAACAGGCTGCATATCTCAAGTGGAGCACGAGTTTTTATTGCGCTCTGATGTGCTATAAACATTTCTACTATCTAAAAAAGAATTACTCCCAAACTGCACCCATATCGCATGCGCACTGTTGCTGCAGGACATGACAAACATGTTCCCAGCCTACCTGAATACTAGAGTCGCCTCTGCCCACCAGTTCCCACGTGTAACTTGTAAACGATTTTCACATGCTTCACTACATCTACATGTTCCCTCATGTCTGTCAGTGTGTGTGAGTGTGTGTGTGTGCCTGGTGAAGGGAGGGCCTGGAGAAAGGTGTATGTTTGTGTGCAAGGTAGCAACAAAACAAAGGGGTCTGCAGGGAGATTAATACACACTCTATGTTGTTTTACTTTGCACTGATGTTGTGTCTAGAAACAAAATGTGACTGAAATGAAATGCAAATCAAATTTTAGCCTGTGACTCACTCTTGCATGCATAATATATTGCATACTTGCATATTGTGTTGGCAAGATAAGCGTGAGTACACTTATGTCACCCACACTCTGCAGTCGCGCCTTTCCTTTCATCACCACTGCCCAGAGCAGATAGCCATCTTGCCGTTTATATGGAGTCTCTCTATGGATGTTTTCTCTGTCTACCTCCAGATTGGAAAGAAACCTACATTTTATTCTTTCTTTCTTTTTTCTTTTTTTGCTGCCAGCATCCATAGAGTTCCTCAGAGTGTCTCTCCCAGATGGTTGGAGATTGCAGCTCTCCAGTTGCTGACATAGAACGGTCCCTGTTCTTTGTTTCCACTGGTGACAGGCAGAGCGGACGGAGGCTTTTTCACTAGGTGAGATATGATTGTGTAGATTTACACACTCTCCCACACAAACACACGAAAGACAAACGCAAACAGTCAACCCCTCTATGTGTTTACACTCCCACGTGCTGAGGCAGGAGTGCATGTATCTGATTGATCACCTTTTAGTGTATGTACAGTGGTATGATTTGTTTATCATGCAATAGTTACCTTTGTGTTTGTGTGGCTTAAATCATAGAGGAAAAGATAAATATACATGAGATGGATTGTTTTAACTCCAGTGGTAGTACCCTGGCCCACACACACACACACAAGATGTCATGAGACTGTCAGCAATGACTTTGGCTACAGCTCCTACGGGCATGTGGTCCTGCCACCTATAATCTACAATGAGCAGAAATGAGTTTCCTTTGTAAGCACCACCTCTCCTGGACACACACATATACTCTATTTGTTCTCTCTCTCTCTCTTTCTCGCGCTCTCTCTCTCTCTCTTACACATACACACACACACACACACACACACACACACACACACACACACACACACACACACACCTAATCATATATGCAGCTGGTGTAATAATAAGGCAGGGTGCAGACAGTACTGGAATAACTACTGAGACAGGGTGATATTTCACAACCCCAATAATTGGATACGTCTCTATTCCCTAATTACTAACTAAATCATATACGCTGCAGTGCCATACCATGCAGATAAAACAGACTGACACACACACACACACACACGGTCATCCGTCAGTGAATTTATGCACAGATGTATTTAAACATCACTGTCTCACTTTCAGACTGACCGCCTCACATAAAAAACAAACAAACAAACAAACACTAATGCACTTCACCGTCCATGTATGTAAGCACTCTTTCTCTCACACACTCCGCTGCTGACCTGAGAAAGCTTTGGTAACATACATGTAAAGGGTGTGTCTTCTGAAGCGGGGTATAGAAATGACGAGTCAGGAGAGATTTTCTGCTGTATGTGAGTACCTGTTTTTGTGTTAGGACAGCATGCCATGGCAAGATTTTAAAGACCTGTGTGTCAACTTAGTATATTGAAGGTTTTTCAGTATTCTCTTCTCTAAATCTCCAAATCATTAAAACACTTTTCTTGGCTTCTTGTGTGTATAAAAAAAACCCACGGCAACAGAAAATACAATGTAAGCTTTTTTTCTGATACTCTATTGATCCCTGCGGGAAAAAATAATCTTTTTTGCAGGGAAGTCAGAGAGCAGGGTTATAGCCTCCAGAGCAGTGTCAGGGGAAAAAAAAGAGCATTATTATCATTGGGGTGCCTGAGTCAATCACTTGTTGTGAGGCATACAAGATGGGGCGACTAATATTTCAATCTGAAAGGTGTGGTTCAGGTGTTGGTGGAGCAGTGAGGTGGTGCACCTTAAGCCATAAACAATTCAAATCTCCTGCAATGTATTCCTTCTCGTTTGAAGCCTTACAATCCGTTCTCACTCTGATAATTTTGTGGCGGAGTGAAAAAATTGTTGAAGATCCACCACAAAACCTTCTCCCAGGAGGAAACTGGATATCATTTTGTTGCGATAAATATATGGCAGCTTAAATTAAATTAGTGCTTCGGTGCTGTGTTTTTCTGGTTGCAGGAGAGCGGTTGCCCAGTGTAAGAAAGAAATAGTTTTGTGATATATACACAAGGTGAAGAGCCAAACAGAGCAGGCAGTAACAGTGAGGCTGTTGCTGCAGTAAGAATTACTCTACAATTACCTCCTCTGTCTGTGTGTCATGGTACATAATGATACTTATGTAAATGCTGGATGACAATTATTTACACCACTGCCATATAGCTGGAAGGAATGTTGTTGTAATTTATTTCCCCCCTACTGAATATATATATATATCAGAATTAAACTTGCAAAATATAGCAGTGGCAGGACCCCAGATTTTGGTTTCCTTTGAGTTGTAATGGAATTTAAAAAATGACTGAAGGAATGTTATTTCATTATGTTGCCATAGCTGCAAAACAAAATATACAGTTATTGTTGTTTTGGATGTCTGGATATTACATGGGGGGAAAAAAATCAGATGCCACTCGTGTTGGAAAACAATGTTTACAAGCAATTATACCCTCCAGCATGTGACTGTGTGTGATTGTAGGTGCTTAGGTGCTGCAGATGGTAGCCATCAACATCATCATCATATCTATAATCACAGCGAAGGCTTTCCTTTGGGGTGTTATTTCTTAAACTGAGTGTAGTCTTTATTGTAGTAGGATAGGGGAGCAATGAAGCTCGGTGTCTGCTTCGTTAAACCTTGTAATAAGCAATCATAGTATAAAAATCTGCACTGGCACAATTCCAATGAATGGAGATCATGGTTTCCAACAATATTTTAACATTTAACAACAGTATTGAACTGTATATTTTCCTTTTTTCTTTCAGAAACATCTGGTTAAGTGCCTTGCTCAGTTATGTTTTGTCACGTTTGGTGTCTTCCTCAAGGGTTCCTTAGCAGGGTAGAACCTTTATCAGCATGGGGACTTAATTCTGGGCCCATGACTTAAGATAAACAACTCCCCCAAGCCACAATAAACAGACAAATACCTGTTTAGGAGTGGAATTTTCACACTGGAAACCAAGATGCCACTATATCAGAGGTTAGTGTAACACTAGTGGCTCTGCCCTGCTCTTTATTTGGTCCAGACAAACTTGCACTAGATAACATTATGTTTGGCAAACTCAGTGTTTCTTCATCCTCAAATTTTTCTGTCCAGTAAAAGTGAAACATGCTGCTGAAAAATCTGAACATTAAAGCATAAATCTAACCATTAGGATGGTTGTCCAAGTATGTTTTTCTCTAGGGAGAATCAAAACAATCCAACTTTTTGATTACATATTTTAATTACTTTGCTGTCATATTGTGTTTAACTAGCTCTACCCTGCAATACAAGAACACTGAAGCAGCTGGAAACATTAAAAAGTCAGTTTTTCACCAATTCATGGAGTTTTAGCATTAGCATTAGCCAGGGATGCATTAAGAAAATGCTTGGCTCAGAGACTTTGCATTGGTATGTAGATAAAAACAGCAATAGATATAAAACCTTCATGGATTAAAGATTCATAATACTAAGCAATGAATTACATAGTTGTAATTAAAAGGTTTATAGACGTCTCTTTTATAATGGTCTATTTAGGCTGCAGCGCACTTTTCCGTTGAAGTACCATGTGGCCACTGGAACAAATTGGCAGCACTCTGTATCCAACTGTCTTAATATATGCATAGCATTAGCTAAGCAGAGGGAGGCGCCCAGGTGGGATCTGAATGAAATGCCCGAATAACCTCACCTGGCTGACACAAAGGAAGCGCAGCTCTACTCCGAGCTCGCTCTGGATGTCCGTGCTCCTCATCCATTCTTTAAGGTTGAGTCCAGCCATCCTACCAAGGGAACTCATTTCAGCTGCTTGTATCCACGATCTCATTCTTGTTGTCACTATCCAAGGTTCATGACCATGGGTGGGTGAGGGCTGGAATATAGATGGACTGGAAAATCAAGAGCCTTGCCTTCCAGTTCAGCTCCCTCTTCCCTACAACAGTCCGATAAAACATCCACATTACTACTGACACTAACAGAACTCGCTGGAGGGGCTATCTGGCCCATCTGGCCTGGGAACACCTCATGATCACCCAGGAGAAGCTGAAGAGCATTGCTGGGGAGAGGGATGACTGGAACGCCACTGCTGCCACTGTGACCCGACCCCAGAGAAGTGAAAACCCTCGGCCCTGATTTTGTTAATTTCTGTGTGCATTCAAGTTCAAATTGTTTGTTGTGCAGTGTTGGAATGGAAAGCGTGAGAGGCAGCAGCAGTAACTAAGGTGGGCAAAGGCTTAGCAAACGGTCCAGTAGTCTGCTCACTTCACCACCCTACTCCTTGTGATTTAATACAGCTTCTTTCAGATAGACTTGTTTTGTTTTTAACTGCAGTCTTGCTGTTACAGCAATATGCTAAACTCTATTTCAATCTCATTTCTCTTACTACCCCTGTCAGCACCCTTCATTTGGATTTTCATTCGATATTGAACATGGGCCCAAATTACAGCATAAATAACCAGATAAATGGCAAAAATCCTACTGGAAATCAATTAGGCTGTCGTAGCATATTAATTGTGCCATAAATGGAAGATGTTTGCCATGTCAGAGCGTCATCTGTTTTTCCAACAAGAGGAGAGAGACATTTAGAAATAGTGGATGTTGCTACAAGCAATAAAGGCAAGGGCTTGGTTCTTGGTTTGGAAAGAACATAAACACACTGAACATGCTTGCCTAAAGTTGCTGTTTTGGAACAGTATAGCTTTAATAGACATGTTCAGTAAAGAGTCTTTTATTGGCTCAAAGGCCCTGGTTCATATCCAGGCAGTCACATATGGCATCAAGCTGTCCCAAGACATCTTGCAATTCAACAAGGAAAGCAATTGGAATAGTTTGGTCACGAAACACTTATTTTGCCAATGTGACGGATTGAATTGGCAAATGTTTTTCTGTATAACACCAGTTCCAAAAGTCTCCCTCCACGCTTCTTCAAATACAGCCGGTCCTCCCATTGTAATACATAACAACTTCATCTGTTGTATTGTGTTTGTCTTTGCACAACAATGGTCAATCTAAAATAAATAAATAAATTTGAATTTGAAGTTTTATCTAAATGTGCTCAGCATTTTTTAAAGCTGAGCACATTTCTAATTCTTCTTCAGTTTACCAACTGACGGTTTTTAAAATCATTTTATAATTCACCCAAATCCTCTTGATTTGTCTGTTACTTCTTGTGTGTGTGTGTGTCGACAGGTTTTCTGTGTGTGTGTGTGTGTGTGTGTGTCATGTGTTTTGTTCCAACTCCATCTGTCTCCTGTTGAAAGGCAGGTCTTCTGTAAGGTCTTATCAGCTCTCCTCAGACTGCGGACTGTGACTCATTCAGGAGGCCCTCATCTGACACATCTGAAGCCCATCGATGTGGCCATGAATGTTAACTTACGCAGATTCAACTTCTCTCCATCTTCAACTTATTACTACTGCTACTGTGGCCCTGCACTGAAAAGACTTTCACCTCACTCGTGTGTGTATGTGCAGGAGAAGGCCGACATGCTGAAATCTATCGTTCTTTATTGAACTGACAGAACATAATTAGAACTCGGCATAATACTATGTAGTTAACAAAATCATAGCATGAACATCCAGTATGCTGAGTTGACAGAGGGTTGTAGCTCAATGAACTGTGCAGTGACTTAAATCAGGTAAGATTCTTCTCACCAAACATGGTTTATTAACTACTTTTATTAAAGTATAACCTTTGATTTTCTTTTCACCCCTTTAATGTCTTCAGTACCGTACTCTGCTGGTCAATAAAAACTTTATGTATGGGTATTTCAAAGTATTTCACAGTATGAAAAGGGTACGGTAGGGAGCATTGCTTAAAGGGGTGCAGGACACAAGTCAATGTTGGTATTAATATTGATATTCTTACTAAATTTATATAAATTGGCATTTCATGGGTACATGCCATCTGCTGTTTTAAATCATCCTTGGAAGGCCAATGCTGACATCAACCATTTGGGACTAATTTACATCATGAAAAAAAAGTCTGTTAACGTCCTCTAATCAGACATGGGTGTCCTCCACCTATGAGTGGGAGACAAATCTGTGAAACCACGCTTGTTTTCAAATCTGTGCTGATCGAGACCCATCATTCACAGTATTTTTGCTAACCCTTTACCACATATTTTGATTGGTGGTTCAGACTTTTTACTTCCTTTCCCTTAATGATGATCCAACACACTGGACTCCCCCACAGACACATACCAGGAGCCTCTCTGAGCTGAGCTCCACTGCACTCTCTGTGTTTCCATGTCAAATAAATGTCAAACAAAATCTCTAAAAAAACGACAAAGCATGTTGTTGTCCATGTCCTCTAGGACACATAGAAGTGTTTTCCAATGACAATATAATTTCTCTGTGGCTTCAAAAAATATTGCAAATCACTGTTAAAAAATAAAGACATTTTATGATGTGACAGCGGTATGGTTAATGTTTAGTGAAGGCATATTAAAGCCGTCATTCTTCAGGGGAACAGTGTCAGTAAAACATGGTGACACAGTAAGAGAATAATCATCCAGTCAGCAAACTGACCCTGTAATGTCCGTAATAGCTAATGGTATTATAATGGTAAAATACTATATATAGCAGGCAAATGCAAAGCCAGCAAGGCCTGTTCTCTAGGTGAGATAAACATTTTGTTTTGGGTAAAAAAAAAAAGTCAGATAGATAAAATGGACAGAAGAGTGACAGCACAACAGCCACAAGCTCAAATTTAAAGACATTATGAATAAACAAGGTAAAAAGATGTTATGGTGTGACAGTGCATGAATTACTGAAAGTCCAACATGACACATTTATATAAAAAATACAAAAAAAATAGACAGAAAAAAAGTATCAGACATGGCGCTGATGATGTATTCACATTCAACAAGAGGGATTCAAACATGAATATGACTTCCTTGACCACAAACATCTCTCTCACAGAGTTTATACTGACAAAATTTGACATTTAGATTGATTTTTGTGTAATTTATTTCACTGTGAATCATAGCGATTTAAGTTTGAAAGGCCTACAAAAATTTGAATTGTGACATATCCTATGGACCCTATGACATACAGAACTGTTGTAATGTTTGCCACATTTCCCAGACCTGCTTACTTCCCAGTTTCTTCATTCCTTCCTCCTGTTTCCCCTCTTTATCTCTCTCTGGTAGGTGTAGTCCATTGGTATGCAGGGTGATGTTGGCTGGTGTTTGCAGGGGAAGGATAAAGCGGTAATCAGTGCCAATGAAGCAGCTCTTGTCCCAGAGCACAAATGTGCCAACATCAGCAACACCACCAGACCATGTGTGTGTCAGTGTGTGCATCTGTGCGTTTGTGTGAGGGGAAAGGGAGAAAGCATCAAAAGAGTAGAGAGTCGCATCAAAGAGGTCAGACAGAGGTCATTGCCTTGGACACAAATGCTTCATGACTGCTTTTTCTCTTGTGCACAGTGCCGGCTGTGCAATATGATCACAGCGATCAAAACGCAGCGGTTAGCTGAGAGGTCCCGTCTCTTGAATCGATTGGGAGGAAGAATTGTTTTTTTCCAGAGACATATGTTATAGTCGTTTTGTACTTGTACAACCTTGGCCTCATTTCCCAGTTCTGATGCAACTGTTGTGAAATTTATTCCTGGTTAGGAAAATATGGAACCAAGATACATTTGCTAGTTTTGTTTGCTTATGATTGGAGAGGTAAAGATTTGAACAAAGTGTACAATACAAATAGTTGTGTGTGTGCGTGACACCAAATCACATGAAATTTAATGAGGACATCTCATTAAATCATCATCTCTATAGTAACATCCTAAATCATATGATCTGTTTTTCAATCTGAGGGTTAACACTGAACATGTATTACCAAAGTGCCAATGAGCACAGCATTAAACGATCAAATGCCTCAGTAGACTGACTAACTGCTTAGTGGATGACTGAGATTGCAGCTTCCAGCTGGCAGCACCCACATGTCAGTGTGTGTGTAAGCAAACCTCATCCAGATAAATAAAGGTTAAAACAATTAACGCTCGGAGATCAGTGGCCTTAACTGTGATTATCCTCCTCAGCTGTTTTAACCAAAGCACATTCATCATCCTGTTTTCTCAGCACATTAGCACACATTAACTTTGTTTTTGTCTCATTTCTGTTACCTCCGACAATAAGGTCGTTTGATTTAAACTGTTGACTGAGAGAGCTCTCGCTGTTCCAGAGGGTGGACGATAGACACATTCGAGTGTGATGCTCAAATCCAAAGTATTGTTTCTCTATTTATGTTCATGATCCGTCCTCCTTCCTGTTCCTACCTTGTTAGTTATGGCTGAGGGCTTATGTGGAAATCAGTGGAGTGAAAGAGGTCACACTGGTACAAATGTGGTTGAAAAGGGACATATTTTTGGTCTTGCATGTGTATCTTTCTGCAGTGAAGAACAACTTTAGACTTCTTACTTTAGACTGGATTGGACCTCTTATTCTCACCAGGGTGGGGCTGGAGCCTGTGCCCAGAGGCGAGAGGTTGGGTACACCCTGAAGTCGCCAGCTTATTGCAGGGCACATAGAGACAAAAAACCATTCACACTTACATTCACACCTTTGGACCTATGGACTGTGGTAGGAAGCCGGAGTACCTGGACCCACGCAGACATGGGGAGAATATGCACATCCACACAGAAAGCAGCCGAGGTTCGAACCGGTAACCTTCTGTGAGGAGACAGTGCTAACCATTGCACCACCATGCCGCCCCTGGACTGGAGTTATTTCTGACCACTTGTACATGTTACGATGCCATTCAGTGTGTGTTTGTTTCATGATTTCCCCTCACAATTTCTCAGGAATGGTAAAATCTCCACCACTGCTATAAATATGAAAATAGCACCAGAAATTAACACAGTTAGTTTCCAGCTGAACGTGCCTATTTGTAAATGCAACCAATTACAACAGAACACACAGGAACACAAACATAACAGCAGGATGTAACAGAGGACGTCTTTGTGGTTTAGCTCCGACATATAAGCACACATGAATCACTCAGGACATTATGCTTCATATGAACTGTTATTATAATCACGTAAATTCTACAAAAAAAATGAAATGATGGATTCAAATGAGTTTTATTATGCAAATGAATCCAAAGGGTCAAAGGTTTGAGTCAGCAAGTCTTTCCAAAAGTAACGGAGGAGTTAGCATTCCTAAAATTTAAATTACAAATTGGGCTTTTATTGTGAAAAGATGGATGATACTGGGGGCTCTCATTTTGTGATGGCACACAGCCAGGATTTCAGTGAAGTGTTTTTTTTTTTTTTTTACTGGATGTACAAACAAGCTGTGTTCTCACCTCTGCATGTTTTTTTATTGACTTGCCCTGAATTTGATGGTTAGGACAGGCACGGTGGGGGTGTGCCAGTTATTATTAGGCACCACAGTGCAGTTTTGATGTCAAGCATTTGTGTACTTGGTGCTTCCTACCTGCTTAGCCCATGCCTGAGGTACACAGTATATGAACAACGGTTTATAGAATTAACTTGTGGTTTTATACTGTTATAATGGATTTATCAAGATATGTGCACATGAACAGACCCTATTGAAAAGCCTACAAAACATGTCAGAGAGTTTGATATACAGAATATTACTTCTTTTTGTTATTTCAAGGCTGTACTGTAACAATTGACTCAGTCTTCTGTTGGCATTATGAATGGCTTGCGGTTGTCCCAATCTCAAGGTCAACAGTCAGCCCCGCTGGTTCTGTGTTACTTTTCATTGAAATGTTCCCACAATGCCGTAGTTCTTCTTGGACCCCTGTAACAGGGTAAGCAAAAGTGTTATCTCCTCCCGAGTTAATTTAATTTAAGGCGGCTTGTATTTACTTGTGTCGATTCTGCACCTCCTGCACAAGGACATCGAATCCCCTTGGGAGAAGCTTTTGTGGTAGCTGAAAACTGTTCTCATCAGGAAATGCAGAGTCCACAGCTTTTGCAGAGAAGTAAAGGCGGCGATGATAAGATTGGTCATGACTGATGCCAGCCGCTACCAAACTTACTGATAACGTGTTTCTCCAAATCCAAACTCCTCGCAAGCTGTGCTGCAGTTGTATGCCTCTGGACTGAAACTAGCAAGTCAGTTTCCACAGCTCAGAGCTCTATTCGTCGAAGACTCAACTTTGTTTTCTTTTAATTGCTACTGCTGGTCTCGCATTTGACCCTCTTAGCTGTTCCCAGTTCACAACAACAGGGCTGACCTAGGAGTTCTGTCTTCTGAAGGTTCATGTTGAGTTTCTTTGTGTGCGTGCCCGTGTATTCACATATGTTTTCCTCCTGACTGTGTGCGGTGTGTGTTGGTGTGTGTGTGTGTAAATTCAGCATGTGACTGCCTGCTGTGTGGCCTGGTCCCTTGTCTGACATGCCAGCCTAATCTGCTATCAAACAGCCCTGCAGACCTTTGCCTCCTACAATGGCTGCCTAGCACTGATTAGTGTGTGTGTGTGCGTGTGTGTGTGTGAAAGGCGAAGTGGAAGACAATAAGGCATGATGTAGGGGGTTCAAATCAGGGGCAAGGTAGAACATTCTTGTTATAGATTGCAGGGCCTAGAGACTGTACACACACACATACACAAACGTACACATCCAGTGCACATGTTCATACACATTCTTGAGTGCACACACAAGTGCACAGAGATGCATTAAAGGCAGAGTTGTGTTGGGGAATTACCAATATTTCACTGTGGCAAAGTTGCAACAGTTACAATGCAATCTTTTCCCTAGAGCCCCCTAGTGGCTCAGTAATATGTCAGGAGGCACACACTAATAAAAACCTCCCCTCACAGCTGAAGAGGCAGTAAATGTAGGAGCTAAACTTGTGTTGGCTCATGGTGTCCTTCAATCTTCATCATGTTTTTTATGCACAGTTGTTCCACTTGTTTTCATATATGCAATTTCCTGCATCCAAGCACAGTTTCACTTGGGATTTTCATTTTCTCTGTTCAGCATGCACTCTATACAAAATTTTGGCACAGTGAACCACTAGCATTAGCTGCTCTTGGGATTAGCTTTATACAGCTTTAAAACTTGGATCCAAGCTACAAAATGAAATAAAAATGGAGCATTGTGTAGAAAAGAGCATTAAAGTTGCCTTTATATTAGCTGTTTGGCATCAACTGCTTCATT
Source organism: Sciaenops ocellatus (assembly GCA_033000465.1). Classification (NCBI taxonomy): domain Eukaryota; kingdom Metazoa; phylum Chordata; class Actinopteri; family Sciaenidae; genus Sciaenops; species Sciaenops ocellatus. The sequence goes on from CP136886.1 coordinate 11,934,060, forward strand.
CATGCTTTACCTTTATTCATCAGATGCTTGGCTACCAGCAAGCTATCAAAGCTGCAGCGGGTAACTTATAAAAATGATGTTTTAGCATGTTTGCTGAAACTATCACAATATCCCTGACAGTAATACATGATAACCAAGCGGCTGCATCCATGGCTGGGAAAGGAAGCCAATGTGGAAGTGCCAAAAACTGCAACACCTCAAACGGCCACTTGAGGCTGGCCACAGAACATTTCAATCTCCATAGACGCCCGTAATAAAATGTTTTCACAGCAGAAATAAACACGTTTTCAGCCTGGTACAAAAAAAAGGTTTTGGTCTCTATAGCTAATTTCCCCGTTCATGACAACTGTACTGAGGCTGAATTTTTATAGAACAAATGACGTTCAAATGATATTAAGGCTTAAAGTTACACATCATTAACAGTGTGGCTGCTTTGATTGACAGGTAGGTGCTGTTATAGATGGCTTGTTTGAGCCGCCTTAGGTCGACGCTCAACGTCTTTGCCAATATTTAGATTAACCAGGAGGCTACAGCCAACATGGCGGTGGCCAGCGCATATTTTCAGCTTCAAAACCACGCTTCGGAAACTTGTGGGTGACGTCACTCATGCGCTGTCCATTCTTTATACTGTCATTGATGATAACACATGAAAACACAGCAATGACAAAACTTCCCTCCTTATATAAAACATGTGTGAACATGTCTGGGCTACACACAGAGCTTCGTGCTCATTATGTTCGTCGCCATGGCGCTCATATTGACAAGTGGCAAAGTGTCATGTTTCGCAGGGCAACTAGCTCCTTCTGCTGTGGATTTGGTGGGAGGGGCTTTGTTTAGTGCTATTCCAGCGGCAGAGAGAGAAGATTTTGCCTTGTGTATGCTCAAACTACCAACAACAGTTTTAATGTCCATTCATGTGACAACAGGACAGCATGTCCATTAACAACTTTCTCTTTTAACAATTACCACTATTCGGGGCCATGACCAGCAGAGAATGTCACAGCAAAGATTGTCCTTTACTTCTTTGCTTTTTGTTGTCAAATTTGTGCATCATTTCTTCAAAAAAGAGTTACTGATAAGAGAAAAAGGCTCTTTCTGTCAGTTAGCAAGCTAGTTAGCTTAGTTGCTAAGTTTATGTAGTTTATTGAAAAAACATATTTGTACAATTGTCTCCTTTTTATTTTATAACTCTTGGAAAACCATTCCACTTGCAGAACAGCTAACAGGCTATGATAGTTTCCTCCATCTTGGGCTCTCAAAGGTCAGCAGTCATGATGGTTGAAGTTGGAAGTTTGAATCTCACCAAAATTGAACCAACCATGTCCTTGTGTTTTAAAAATTTGATATTTTTACCAAGATTTTATCGTACATGCGTTTGTTAAAGGTGATTATTTTTCCATTGTCCCTTGCTAAGATTGACTGGAAGAAATGAGCCCTGAAAAAACTTGTTTTTAATGGTCGACGACTGAACAGTTGTTTTTCCACAAGTTCTACCAATTTAATTTTAATAGCAATTCTGATTGCCTTGCACTCAAGAAATTCTGGTTGTTAACCATTTGCAGATTTATGCTCCAGTCCCACAGAAATTGGAAAGTGTGTGAACATCATTGGCTGCACAAAGGGAGGATGCCTTGGTGATGAGGGGGGGTTTGCTTGTGCTGTGGCGCAGACACAAACTCAAAACATTTAAGCTTAGCCTGTGTTCGTATCCTTTTTGCTTTGTCTTTGGTGCTTTCTTTTGCTTGATTCTTCTCATGCTTGTAAACTCTCACAACAGCACAAACTTCCATATTTATGCATAAATAATCTGGCATCCACAGATACCAATTATCACTCCTTCAACACACCACAAAAACTTTGTTTGGATTTGCATAGCTTTATTTGTGTAGTGATAATGACATTATTTCTTCTGTGTATTGTTTTGTTTAGGTTATTCTTGGTGGCTTTATAAGTTCTTCACCTTTTATCTTTGAGGTTGGACCCTGTGAGAAGACATTACGTTTGTGTTACATAATGCGCTACAAGGAGCCAATAATGCAATTAGTGCAGCTGTTCTTTTGTGTTTGACTGTTTCTGCTAATTAGAAAGTCAAAGATGGAGCTGGACAGAGAGTCTCCTACAAAAACCCACTCTGTGCAGCCACAGACAGGAGGAAGATAACACTCCTTTTAATAACATTTTTAAAACCTCAGGAACTGAATCGATGGCAACATACTTTTGCTCACAAACAACATATCCTTCAATGTGTTGTGTGTATTGCAATGGAGACTCCATCGTGTACCTTATTGAAATGCATTGAAAGAACCACAATGTCAGATAAGATTGCTGTACTACAGCTACCAGAGATGGTCTTAAAATATGTCTTATGGAATGTTAAAGTCTGTGTAAAGGCAATTCTGAGATTTCTTTCAAAATACATTATATACATTACATGAAAATACATTAAATATGTTGAAAAGTAGTTGCTGAAAACATGTGAAAAGACTTTGAACGATATATTACTGGAATGTGGAGTTAGAGGTTAGAACAGTTTTTCACCAGTTTTCAGATATTTATTCTTACTTTACACGAACTTTAAGGCATTTTATGTCTGGTACAATGTAAAAGAAGGTTCCACATAGTTTTATTTCTGACTTGGGGCATTGGAAACTTGTTCTAAATACAACATTGACATAATATTATAAAGTTGATATAGTGAACTCAAAGCAAATATTGCTTATTTATGAATCTTGTGTCCAATATTCTCCTTGTAGCTCTTGTTTTGGACTCCACCAACTCCTGAAGGACATATCTGGCTCTTTAGCATATATCATATAACTATATTGACCAGCTAGTTGCTAATTTTGTATATCTGTTGTTTGGTGCTGGGCAGCTAGCTTACAGTCTACAGCTATAGCTCCTGGCTGCCCTTCGAAAAGATGAGAGCGTTGAAACTAAACAAAACAATGAGCTGAAAGACACTAAAATTCCACATTTTATGTCCACATAGTATTTTGGGCAGTTGTTAATGTGTAGATATTGATTATCACAGCTTTAAAGTATATTAATAAGTCATGAAAAAGATTTTCAGGGTTTGAGATGAATTCTCCTCAAGCAAAATTTGCACACTTTTCAAGGCGAGGTTTTCTTTTATGTACCAGAATACAAGCAAGAAAATCAAGAATAAAAACACAGACAATAGCTTGGGATTTTTGTGACAATAATGGGCCATAAAATGTGAACTGTCCTACAACCTTCAATTTATGACAAGCCAGAAAGAATTTAAAATGTTGCCCATATGGCACCTCACAACGAATAGGGAAGCTTGTGAAATATAGGGCAGAGAACCGACCCTCTCCCAGTGAGCTGGGGGTAAAAACGGCTGCTCAGTCAGTTGGAGGTCAGACATTGACTGCCTGAATAGATTTTCATTTCAGACACAGGTAGTGGAGGAGAGACCCGCTTTCCACTCTCCCATGGGCTTCATGTAGCCTGTTAAAATGCTGAAAGCAAAATACGGACACACACGAACGCATGCAGGGACACATTCACACACATACACGGAGCAGTTCAGAGCCTCCTCTGATTTCCCAAACCGTCCTCTAGTTTAACAGGTATCCGTGCAGGTGAGCTGTGTGATGTTAATATTTTCCTCCAGATGAAGACTGGTGTGATTTCCTCTCCTCCACCTTGTGCCCTTGACCACTCTCTTGAAAAACAAATGGTTCCCTCTCCTCCTCTTTTACCCTTGTTCTCCTTTGCTCCCCTCATCCCACCTCTACAGCCCACTCCACCTCTCTTTTGACCTTCTCTTTTGAACTCTCTTTGTTTTCTATCCTTTACTCTCTTCAGCTGCAGCTTCACTCACTATTTCACATTTCACCTTCCCTTTCCTACCTTTCCCTTTCTTTCTCTCTCTGCCGTCCTCTTACTTGTGAATGCTTTCTCTCCCCTTACTGACATTTCTAGTCAATAATCTCAGGATATACCATGTGCTTTGAATCTTAAAAAAGGCCTGCCATTTTCTGCAGCTTTGAGTGCTTCAGGTTGCTGTTGCAGTTTCGTTCTTTCTTTGCACCAGCTTCGTATGTCCATTTCCTACCCCCGATTTCTGCTTTCTCTGAATATGCTTTTAAAAAATTCGCTGGCAATGTCATGCAGTACCCTTCAATTTCTCTATACTTCTCTCTCTAACCGCCCACCCCCTCATCCCCCATCCCTCCTCCCCTCTCTTCCTCTCACTGCTCCTTTGTTAAATGTGTGAAAGGAGGAGAGGGAGAACTTGGCAGAATAAGAATTCAATCAGTGAATGCCACCAAAACATAAGCACAAAAGGTGAATGCTGGCTTAGTCAGACAATAAAGCCATGAACGTTTTTGAAAGACAGCAGCATCTTTTTCTAAATATCTCTATACTTTGCGGTGACGGTGTTACGGGCATTCACTGTGAAAACATTAGCCATGCTGCTACACAAACAGAAGGCATTTGCAATTACCCTTTTCATGTGATTTCTGAATTATCCAACACTATCTCCTCAGCCAAATGTTAAACCAATGTCTGTGGGTAAAATTTTTGCTGCAGTAAACGAAATATTAACAAGTTGTTTTTCCTCATTCACTCCCATGGTCACAGCTTTTTGTCACTTGGTTGTTTGCTTGCAAAGAAAAGAACAGTTTAAAGGAGAAATACAATTCCCCGCCCCAAATTTTTGACTTTACTACGCAGGAAAAGAAAGGAAGAAAAATGGGGGATGGGAAGCCAAGTTGGCAAGACTGCAATTTTATAGTCAGCATTTTAAAACCCTCTGCAGCACCTCAGAATATGCATTTAAAGAGCTTGTAAATGCCAAAAGTTGATTTTTCTTTTATGAAAAATAAAGCAGGTTGAATCAGGAAGACTCATTCATTCTCAATTCAGTCAAATCAACCAAATTTGCAGTGGAAGGAGTATAAGTAACCTTGCCACTACATACACATCATTTACATTTGACAATGATGTTCTTGTCATCTTTCCTCCAAACAAAATCAGTCATGGAAACATTTCCAGCCGCTGAATGGAAGTGCTTCCATCTTCCAAGCAAGCTCGGTCATTGGTGACGTGCATGTGTAACGCTTGAGATAATGAATTTGGGGATGTGATTGAACTGATTTCAAATTTCCACATTTTTTTAGATTACTTTTTGGGGGATGGATGTAATGTAATTGCAAAAAAATTATAATTCATTCCAACACTGACTGCAGCAACTACAGATTTTTTTCACATTCTGAAATTTTGTAAATAACTATTCTCTTATTTACTTTTGTTGAGTCAAGATGTTAAATCAATACATTCTCTAACTTGCACTTTTTAATTTGTTGGCAGATTTTTTTATTACCACTGACTCAGCCTCTTCAATATTGGATTTTTTTGTTTTTCCTGTCTCTGGACATCTGGCTGAATGGTAAACTGAATGGTAGAACAAACACAGTCAAGAAGGCCTACTGAAAAATTCAGACTTGTGTTCTTTTGTCCATAGGCCCGAAGAACACTCAGCCATACTGTGGTCCTTGCCAGTAGGCTCCACTTCACACACACCAGCTGTCATGTGCAATGAAAGCTAGTGATGAATGTCATGCCACTGTTTTCTATACACATTCCAGCGTGGCTGGCTTGTACACATTCTTTATGTAAGTCCAAGATGGATCCCTGACAGTGTTTTTCTGCACATACCTCATGAATTTGTTTACAGGTGAATGTGTGTATGTATAGCAATGTATAAGCTTGGCTGCCTCTGGCATGTTTAATACCTTGCTTTGTGGCTGTTTGCTTAGTTTTTGCTTTACCTGTGTGAGATTAGTTTGAATTGTTTTCATTTCTGTGCAGGGACGTTTTTGTCATCCAGTAACTTTCTCGTCTTCTCCACATTCTCTTTTTATTTACCTACATCCTTCCTTCCCTTCTCCGTCAGCATTCTGTTTCTTCTCTCTGTGATATTTCCTTGCCGTGTGGTGCCTGTCATGCATTTTTCTGTTTCGCTGTCAGTTCAGCCAGTCTGTGGCCTATGCTGCTATATGCATATGCAATTTAATTACTGATGCTCCCCACTGACAGCAAGTTCAGCTCTGTATGGATCTCAGGCTCTTTCTAATATCCCAGGAGATATTGTCTTGTGTGGTGGTTGTGGTGCAGAATGTTTGAATGTGTGTGTGTGTGTTTGTGTGTGTTTGTGTGTTTGTTCTCCAAGCAGATGGCTTCTGTGTGTATACTGTATATCTGTGTTCATGTTTTCAGGTTATTGTCATGGTTGTACTCATGGATTGCTGTGATTATATAACGTACAGATAAAAAATAACATGATATTCAGTTGTGTTCAGACAATGTCAACCAATATTGATCAACATAGCCTTTGCAGAAGTAAGATTTAATTTGTTGCAGGGCTGCTGTAATGGATTGCTTTAAATTGTACAGGTGTATTATTATTATAATTCTTTTTATTATCCCTCTAGACTCCATAGCGCCCGGGAGCACCCCCATTTTTTTGTATCAAAACATGGAAATAAAGTTCTGAGCTTTGTATAGCAGATATAAGTTAAGTTATTAATAACTCGATCTGGAAATATACATCATTAAGTTGATATGTCTGATTTTTTTCACAGGTTTCCACTCTAAATCTAAAAATGGTTCCACTGACAAAGCGTCCCCGGGTTAATGGAAACTGTAAGATTGAGAGCATTGTAAGGGAGATCCTGACCCACCATGCATGGTGGAAAGTGGTGAAGACATTGTGAGTTCAAGTATTTTGTTCATATCCCATAATCACCATCAGTAAACAGTGGGACTTCCCCGGCTGTTACTGCCAGAGATGGAAGCTGTTTCTTGGGATGCAGAGTCGGCAGGGAGGACTGACTGGGTTGTGGTGACTTTTCCATATAAAGTCGGAGATCTTTACCCATATAAGTTGCCAAAAACACTAACTACTACCACATTACTGATGCTTGTTATAACAATGTGGGCTGCTTGAAATTTCATCACCTAATTACCATAAATGAACAGCAGGACCTAATTGGTTCACAATGCTGAGATGGTGACTTTCCAGGGGGCAGTTCATCGAAGAGTCGGGAGGGCAGACTGACTGGGTCATGGGCAGGATTTAAAAGCAGAAATGGTCAGCAGATTGGATATTTACTGGACACTTTGGTTCAGACTAAAATCTCGTGACCACTATTGGATGGACTGTCATGAAACTGTGTACAGACATTCACTGAATTTGGTGACCCCTTGACTTTTTCATCTGCAACTACCATGTGATTCATATTTGTCATCTCATGATGAATTAACTAACTTCTAGCAATACATATTGCATTATGATTGCATTTTTTGTAAGTTGTTTTGGATAAAAGCATCAGCTAAATGACTAAATGTATGCATGCTAACACACTAAACTAAGATGGTGATCATGATAAACAATACCATATACACCAGCATATTAGCATTGTCATTGTGACCATGTTGCCTTACTAGCATTATCATTTAGCTCAAAGCACTGCTGTACTTCTTCTGAATGACAAATACCAACAAATGGAGAATGCCGTATACAGTAAGAAAGAACATGCATGTTCAATTATGTGCTATATTTATATGTGCTCAGGAAATTGTGACTTATGAATTTTGTGCATCCATTTTAACAGCACATGACAGATTGAAAGAGAACAGGAACACTGAACAAATGATGCTCAATGACAGATGGTCCTAATCTCTCTATGTACAGACAGGTCATCACTCTTGAGACAGCCAAGGTGGGGTGTCGGTAGAGCATCCGCCCCATGTACAAAGCCTTGCTGCAGCGGCCCAGGGTTCGAATCTGACCTGCGGCCCTTTGCTGCATGTCATTCCCCATCTCTCTCTCTCTCCCCACATTCCTGTCACTCTTCAGCTGTCTCTATCAAAAATAAAGCTTGAAACAAGCTAAAAAAAAAGACAGCCAAGGCAAGAGGTGAAATTAAACTTGAACGTTATACTTGATGGCAACAATAACCATTTGCGTTTAAATATGTTTGACCTCCCCAGCAGCAAAGCCCTGCTTCATGAGATGGGTTGGCAGTAATTACGCCCAATTACAATGATCTCTTTCACCTTTTCTTTTAATTCTCAGGTTGCTCATGTGGGAGGAAGAGGACTCATTTAAGATTTAAGATTTACATTTAAACCAGGCAAATTACAGACTAGCTGGGTGAACAGAAGATCTTGCCTCGCTTTTTCTTACGCAAATGCAAGTTGGCAAGCATAGCACAGTATTGGTTTTATTTTCAGCTGCACCATCACCTGAAGAGAGGGAGACTGAGTGGATGAGTGAGTTTCCTTGTTGGTAATTCTACAGGTTGTGCTTATATGCCCAGGGTTGAATAATTAAATTCAAATCCATATATCTTCTCCTGTCAAACCCCTGTCATCTTATAAGTCTATATCCAAAACATCATCTCATCTATACCAATAAAAGTGGTCCTTGTTCAAAATACTCAAGCTGTTCATTTAGTCTGAGACACCATACAAAACCATTTATTATCTTTCCAACAACAAGGATTCAGCTTTTTCTTCTTTTTAAAACATCAGACCAAGCATTGCAGTGAAATCTCAAATCATCTCAAAATCCTAAAAAAAAAAAATACATCCCCTAGGGTGTTTATGGATAGTGCATGTAGATCAGTGCTCTTGTGAAATTTTGAAATTACTTTTCCCCCCCCTCCAATGGTCAATAGTATTTTCATGTGAGCTCACTGCAAGCATTAACACATTGCCCACTTGAATGAGTTGGTGATGAAAACAAATTAATCTTTCTCTGCATGAGTCAGCAAATTACTGACTGACTGGTACTGATGCTGTGGGGCAGATAGAAGGCAGAGGTAAACAGAATGGACATCTAATAAAACAACAAGAATGCAAGAAGCTATTAGCCGTTATGTACTGCAACATAACGTTTTACATAAAGGCTTTTACTGCTACGTTAAGTTTTGCTGTATGTCCCGTTTTAAGCCACTCTTGCGTAGTGGCTGTAGGGACAACAACGTCGGTCTGTCATTTGGTCCACCACTTTGGCTTTGGTGATTCCCCGACCTTTCCTTTAGCCCTATCATATAGTTGACATTTGAAGTTTTAAGTCAAATGTCTCAACAACTATTGGGTGGTTTGCTGTGATTGGTACAGACACTCATGTCCCCCTCAGGGTGAACTGTAATAACTTTAGTGCTATCAAAGCTGAATCTGTCCAATACTTTGATTTATGACTAAATTTCCCCACAAAACTATTGACAAAACCATCAGGCTCCGCTGTACTAACATACTATCTATTAAACATTAAAGGTCAAGTTTGATATTTTTAACCTGGGCTTTATTTTCGCATGGTTTTGTGTCTTTTGGTTTTTGGCTAACATTTTTTGAATATGAATTTTGGATTTTTAAGAATGTTAACCATGCCATTATGAGCATGTTAACATGCTAATGTTAACATTAATTTCAAATAAGTATATCCTCACAGAGCTGCTTCTGTGTCTGTAACCTTTTTTTTTTTTTTAACCACATTAGTTTGAGCTAATGAGACTAGATTATTAGCAAGTAGTGGTGGGGAATATCACATTTTGATGTGACACCAGGAAATACAAAGGCCAGAATCACTGATTAAATTCATGAATACTAAGTCTTGTCTTGAATATCAAAAAACAAAATCAAGACTTGCCCCTGGATTCCACCACGCACAGCCTCGACACTGTTTTGGTCTGTTCTTCACGCAGTTTCATATCCCAGCAGGAACGTTTCAGAAGTGGAGTATCAATATTGCATGTTATATTGTTAATCCTCAATTCATTAATTCATAATTAACTCTAATGAGTCAGTGTTCAACTAATGACCCAGTGTTGTTTCACATGACTCGTCAGCTGGGACTCCATTTTTGACGTAAGGTAAGTATTTCATTGTCATCAGCCGCACGCTCTTGCCCCTGTATTAAATACAGTTTCATCACTGCCCCTGTGTCAGTTTGGTTAATTTTGGCACTGAATTAATACTGTTTTCACATTAGTCATACATCAGCTAATGATACAGGCAATTTTGGCTCTGTATTAATAGTGGTTTTCATTAGCCTTGACACAGCTAATGTCTCAGCTCATTTCATTCTTGCTATCCAATGCTTTGTTGTCATTACCCTTCCATCAGCTAATGACTCAATCACTTTTGACCATGATTTTGCACTCAATTCTCATTTAAACATTTCATCCTTTCCTTTTGGGATGACTAAGACTTTAACATAAAGTGTATTTTTCCATTTATCACCATTAACTTTCCAAATAGTTATTTTTACATGTCGTGTTTCTCCTATTGATTCATGAATGTGTGTCCTCTGTGCTTTCCACACCACACATTTCAGCATTTTTTTAAACCATGGCCCATTTTGTTTGGGTTAGAGGGGTTTCAATCAAAACCCAATTATAGTCACATTCACAGGCTCACACACACACACACAGAATGAAAATCTTCTGGCCTACTGTTATTGGTTTCTTTGCCCGAAACTGTACAGAATATCATCAGCTGTATAAATATTTTTCATTATATCAAATAATTGACGGGAATCTGTTGAGCTGTCTGTACATCGCCCCGTCACCTGGGGATTGTCACTTAATTTGGTGGCATTTTCTGTTCTTATGTGCATGTGTGTGTCTGTGTTAATGTGTTTGTGCTCATGAAAAGAAAAGCAGCACAGATAGCTGATCTTCCCATTTCCTCATGTAAATAGAACCTTGGTTTGAGGTTTTCAAGGCTTTCTAAAAGCTTCAGGATGAAAGACTGATATAAGATTTCACAGACCTACACACACAAACACAGATAGACACACACACATACGCACAGGTACCTACTCGTAATGACTTTGTGGTCGATGGTTTAACTTGGGCTCTATATGTAAAGGTTTTATTTACGTCAAAACACAAACAGGACCTCTGGCTCTCAAACAAGCGCTTACACATATGCGTTTATAGGGCAGTAGATGCTGCAGCTATTAGCAGTAATTATGAGTGGGTAAGCAGAAGGCCCATTCATTTATTACTTACACACCAAGGAACACAAACAGAAGAGGACAAAGGGAGAGAGAATGAGAATGAAGAGGCTGCTCTGTTAGTCCGACTGACACACAAGCTTCATCGTTTGAGAAATTTCCAGCTGAAGTGTGGGCGGCTGTGGCTCCGAGGTAGAGTGGGTCATCAACTAATCAGTGGCAGGATCTGTAGTTCGATCTCTGGCTCCTTCCAATCCACAAACTGAAGCGTCCTTGGGCAAGATACTTCAAATTGCTCCTAAAGGCGGTGCCGTCGGTTTGTGTGTGTTTGTGAATGATTAATCACTTTGTGATCAACAGTTGGCACCTTGCATGACAGCCTCTATCGCTGTATGAATGTGTGTATGTATGGGGCGATGTGACATGTAGTATAAAGTGCTTTGAGCAGTCGGAAGACTACAATGCTGTTCATACACAACCGTTTACCAGGTGTACTTGCATTGTTCATTCCCAAACGGAAAAAGAAAAAAATTACCGTCAGTTCCAAAACGACCCTTAAGGAAAGAACGATTGTCACTGGGTATAGAGCATAACAGAAAGTGTAACAAAGGGAAAACTGTTGGAATATGGGATTTAAAATAGCCGTGATTGGTATATATTAAGCATCGACATAACACTAAGGCAGAAAATTTTTTTTCACGTTTGTTTTCACTGTGTGACAGAGAAAATCCCCTGTGATAAAATATGATAAAAACAGAAACAGGAGATCAATAATCTTCACGTGATACAAAAAAATGGGGGGTGGGGTGACCTTGGGAGGGGAATGAACACATCTCTAAAAACAAAGCAAGAATGAAATTCAAGTTGACAAGCAAAAATAATCTAATTGACAGTACAAAATAACGTGGTGGAAAATAACAAGATCCATGAAATGGCAAATAAACAATAATGAAAGTGTAGCCACAATGCAGAGAAATACTATAAATCCCAAGGGACGATTGTGTGATAATGAGTAGTATATAGGAGGTGTGGAAAATAATGGTGTGAATATATACAGTAACAGATTAAAAACACTTGCTTATTAAAATAAATTACTACTTACTAAGAATCTAAATTGTATCCGGTGTATAAATTTGTAAGAAAAGAGTCTAAATTCAGCCAAGTATGTGCTGTTTTATCGTGTTGTGCTGAGATTTTGTAATCCAACTGACCCGTGAAAAAAGGCAAGAAGAAAACTGAAGCCAACATGAGCAGCAGAAGATTCAAGGATGGAATTTATGTTTTCCTTCTAAGGCCATGTTCTTCACCAATTGGTTTGACAGGAGATTTCATTTATTTTCAATGACACTGACAGACCTTTTTTAGAATTTCCTTGAAATTATTACAGAGGAAATGTTGATTCCAGAGCTGAAACTCATGTCCACGGCAACAGCTAGGACTGCTTGTAGAAACACAGACCCTCTGTAGCATTTTAGTTTTTTGTGTTTAAATAAAGTCTAATTGAGTGCTACTACTGAGAGGTACCTCCTCTCACTGTTGACTGGAAGTAGGTGCTCTAAGACATTTATGATGAATAAATAAATCTGGAATATGTATTTACTTTACATCAAATTTATTTCTTTAGGATACAATTTTATTTCCTCATTCCCACACCTAATGACAAGACTAATAGCTTAACGTTGATCTATTAGCCACTTCCAATGTAGCAATTTGTCTTTCTTGGATCCACACAAGTATGATATCAGAATGTAAAACAAATATATATAACACGCTGCCAATCTTGTCAATTGATGCTGCTCAGCACCAACAACACCACCTGTCCTAAATACTTGTTGCACTCATGCAAGGTGTTTAAAAGAATTCGATAAAGCTTTCATCTGAAGTGGTTTAAATTGTTGTGGAAATCTGAGAAATCCACTCATGAAAAACTTAATATACAATTAGAAAGAACAAACATAAATAGATAAATAAGTGTAACAGACAAAATTAAAACAATTTTACAGGAGACTCAAATACAATTCTTAAAGAACGGGTCTGAAGATGAGATTTCGATTGGAGGGGAGATGTATGCAGCATCCATAATACTTTAGGGAATAACCTCAAGCTAATTCATTTCATGCACATTTTGAAATATGAATAATGTTGAGCAAGAATAATTTTGTACCATTTAAATGCATGAACAGATCCCTCTACGCTCCATTTCCTTCATACCATAATCCACGCTCAAGTGTCCTTATAGCTGCCAGTAAGCCTACCTCTGCCCTTCTTTTCATGTTTTTATTTACTGATCTACAATGCTAGTATGTCGTAGGAGGAGTGAAATCTGCAAAAAAAAAAAAAAGAATTATATACAAATATCCATTCCATTCAATCACAAGTATACAGCACTCTGGCTTTTTTGTAGTCTAACAGCTTCTCTATGGTTGAAAAAGATTAGATTATGGACCATATTTCTTTGTTTGTGTGTGTGTGTGTGTGTGTAGATACATGAGACCAAAGTCTATTTAAAAAGTGTTTTCAGTGATAAAATATGACCCTGTGATAGTTTGTTCACACTGTAAGGGCATGTGTTTGTCTACATAAGCTAAGTCACACCAAATCACAATACAAACACAACTAAAAGACAGGGTCTGAAGATATTCTCTGCAATAAAAGAAATACCGCTATACAAATGAACTGTGTGGGAAAGGGGATGGATGTTGTGACGAATTTTATTCATCGATGGTCAGTTCAGTCAGTGGAGAGAAATTGTACAGGAGTCTTATGTTGAAAGGCTTATTGAAGCTTGATCAAGGAGAATGCAGGATTCATCAATACACGTGTCATGACATGATGCTGCCTATAATCTGAAGAAGCATATATGTTTACACTTTAGTCGCCCGACATTATTATCTGACTGTAGAGGATTTTACGTTCTGTTGTGTTGTATCTTCTGACCTCGGTTACCATAGTAATGATCAGAAGGACACCTGCCATCCTATACATAACATACAGCTGCTCTGTATCTCAAGGAGAAAAAGCAAGTGTCTCCATAACAATCTAATATTTAACATTATCCCTACAGTGACCACAAGACATGCTCGACCCTGTGTAATCCCCTTATGTAGCACGTTAGAATAGAAAATTCACTCACAGAACGACTTTATTCAGGCTCAAACAAGTAGTTTGTCCAAAAATTCTCAAAAATAATACAAAGGCATTTTAAATATGTTGATAGAAAGAGTCAATACTTATTCTACGATATAAACATGACATATTTTTACATAACATCATTTTTTATTACTTAAAAAGACTGATTCTTAGTGAGAGCAATTTCTTTTATTTTGAAATATTTCTCAAATTTGAATGCTTTTTCAGACTTAACAGACTTGAAAGTTGAAAAAATGTTCAGTTAGATGGAGGTATGTTGTACGCCATAGTAAAAATAATGAGGCCGATGGACAAAAAGGCAAGACATAGAGACACATAACAGATGGATAATAACCATCAGAGAGATTTAGTGAAAAAGAGGGCAGCACTCCGTGTAACCACATTACTGCTGACTTTTGTCTCACTGTCTGTCATTTGAAGAGGCACTTTTATGATGACAAACTGTTCATTTTTTATTGTGTTTTTTTTATTTAATATTTGTACATCTGTAGTCTCTTTTTGTGTTGCCTCTCTATGTGCACAAGATCACATGCGTATGTAAAGTAATTTTTCTTTCCTGCAAAGATTGAGGGCTTCAAGAAGTCTCTGCATTTTATTCAAGTGCACACACACACGCACACACACACACACACACCGACATGTGCATAAAGGGAAAGAAATGTCTCTTTTATGAATTGCATCTACTCTATTTGTATTTGATTTACACTCTCCTGAGAGGCCCATCACAGAGAACAAAGCACAGAACTGAACACTATGTATACTATTAATAAATGGAATGATAGTGGAACGAGGGGGGATGCTAGCTCAATGATGGGGTGTGTGTGTGTGTGTAGTTATCGATAAACAGAGGGCAGAAGAAAGGAAGAAAAGGTCTCACCTAAGGGTGTGCATATGAGATGGTGCTTATGTGTGTGCTCACGTACTGCATATACATGCATGTTCTTCAGTATGCTGACACATATATCAAACTCATATCTGTAAAACCTGCTTTTCTCTAACCTTACTTGCCATGCATGAGTATGTGTGTTTGATGGCTGCTTGATGCGAGCCTTCCTGTATTGATTACTGGGGAAGATAGTGAAGTGCTTGCATAAGGATGCATACAAGTGCTCATTCTTTTTCCCCTTCTCCTTGTCTCTTCTCCATGCACACACACACACACTCTGATGTACCATTTGCATTGGAGAAGCAGGGCTGAGATGATGACTTATTCACAAGGAACTACTCATTGAACCCACTCGGTGGAAAGTCCTTCCAACTGCTCTTCCTCGCTCCTTCGAACATACAGGGCCAGAGAGAGAGAGAGAGACATATAACGGAGGGTGTTGATGCAGGGATAGAGGCTGATATGGAAGAGGAGATGATGAAGATAACATGTAGATGTGTGGTGGGGATGAGGGCGGGAAGACAGAAGGAAGACGAGCGAGGAAAAGGTTACAGAAGTGGCTGCTACATCCAGGATGATGGAAATTAAAATGAGGATTAGAGAGCAGAGAGATGGAGCGGGAGGAGGAGGAATGGTGTCACAAGAATGCCCTCACCTTCCTTCTTTCTATGTCAAGTAATATTTCTTTGTCTCTCTTTTCCTCCTTCCTCTGCGGTAAAAGAAAACCTGCAGTCTGTTTGCTGGTCATGCCCTCAGTGCTTAATGCTCATCCTACTGAAGCATTACATTAACTGAGGACTGTGTATGTGCGTGTGCGTGTGTGTGTGTGTGTGTGTGTGTGTGTGTGTGTGTGTGTGTGTGTGTGTGAGAAAGCTCTGAGGGGGTTTAAGTCAGACGGAGGATTTCTTCCTTCATGGACACAGATCTGGGAACAGCTTTCCCTTAAACCAAATCTTTATTCTAACCATCCGAGCGGAAACGGAACTACAGACTTACAGTCAGCGTGTACAAGAAGCTTCGCTCTCAGCCTGTGGGAAGCAGCTGACACACACGCACACACACACGCACACACACAGAGTCTAGACACATACACGTGACTGTGTTCCCTTTTCTATATCAGCAGGTTTCAACTTTGATGTTATTTTTCTCGTGGTTGGCCACACTGACTGCTCACAAGTTTTCCCTTTTATGTCGTTTTGTGTGTGTACGTGTCAATCTGTGTGTGTGTGTGTGTGTGTGTGTGTGTGTGCGTGTGTGTGTGTGTGTGACTCTACAATGTTCACGTACATCTTAATGCCACCACTGTGTGCTCTGTACATATGGCAAAACAACTTGAGGAAGGCGTGATTAGCATTTTGCCACCGTGATTAGCATTTTTTTCCCGCCTACATTAACCAGTTAATGTTCACATTTAGCAAACAGTTGGTCAGTGTGAACGTTCAGCAGATGTCTGAATGCACTATGAGATATAGAAATGTTTATGTTTTGTTTTGTGGGTCAGTCAGACAATGTGGGCACCAGCCTACCTTTCTCTCTCTCTCATCTCTTTTGTCAGCACACAGTGTACGAACGACATCGTTCACTGTCACATCATTAATACAGATACGCTCTCCTCCGTATGATATTTGACTTCAGCACCATTAGGAGGGCTCGTGTACAGACGTGAGTAAATGTGAGGCATTCAGATTTGTATTTCTATTTTCATGAAAAAGCATATATTCCTGCCTTTCATGCAGATCTGTGTTCATGCTGATGTCTTAATGCATGTGAGCATGTGTCTGTTGACTTTTGATGTGTTTATGTGTGTATTTGTGATGAGCTGGTGTGATATATGTGGGGGCTGACCTTTGGGTGAGCCGAAACTAGATGAATAGTTCATTAGGGTGCCGAGGCACCGTGGCTAACGGTCACATTCTCAAACAGCGGACAGGCACTCTGAAGAGACCAATTAGGATTGATCATCAGCTCCTATTAGCGTTGTTATACCCACAACGTGGTGCGATTGCTTAATGAGAAGACCCACAAGAGAGATGAGGATAAATGAAAGAGAGATACAGTCTGTCAGCCTCCTTTGGCAAGAGTTTTCCCAAATTTCTCTGTATTTTATTTATTTTCAGTCAATTATTTTATCAGTACAGATTATGAAAATAGAAACAACAGAGAAATTAATTTTGCTTACCAGTATACATTTATATTTTAATGTTATTTTCAATAAAGAAGGTCTTCTGGGTATTTGAATAATAGTAAACAAGTAGTATTACTTAATAGAAATGTTGTGCATAATTATTTCCAGTGTCCAGTGTTAAAGGTCCAGTGTGTAGAATTTACTTGCATCTAGTGGTCTAATTGCTGCATTGCAATCTCCTCACATCACCCTCACCTTCTCAGTGTAAAAGAGAAACAACATTTTAGAGGCCCTGCCTAGAGTCACTATTTAGTTTAGTCTGTAGAAACACGGTGGTCAATATGGCGGCCTCCATGAAAGGGGACCCGCTCCCACTGTAAATAGAAAAGGAGAATTTTTAAATAACAAAAATGAAAAGATTCTTATTTTCAGGTGATTATACATGCACGAAAACATAGTTAGGAATATTATATTCCATATCTGTCTTATTCTGAAAATAAAAGGCCCCAAATCTTACACACTGCACCTTTAAGAGATTTCAGATTGAGAATTGGCAGTCAGGATTAAAAGTTAAGCAATTTAATTTGTTTATCGGTGTGTTTATTTATTTATATAAATAGGTCTGTGTTCAGGGCCTTATAGCAACCATTGAGGTAATTTCTTCTGTATTTTTTAAGCAACCAAGGTGTGTTTTACGTTTAAAAAGATTTGGCAAAGCTGGTATTTAATTTGCTACTTTCTATAAGTTATCTATTTAAATGTGACTACTTTTTAAGCCACCAAGTCAATAAATAGGTTGTAGTGGCCATTTTACTGTAAGTTCCAAGTGCCTTGGCTGCTTAGTCTGCTGAGTGTATCTGATTTTGACTTTCATGTCCATAAACTTAATCCAATCTTCTTGTGAAAATCCCAATGTAATCCCAATGCAACAAGGAGGGACAACTTGAACTATGATGTATTAAACATTAACAACTTACAGCATTATTAAAGGTGATCCAGAATTATTCATAAATCTCAACACAGTCCATTACTGACTTGTTACTGTTCTACACATGGTTTTCACAATTACATGGTCAAAAACTTGTGCCGATGCACCACTCAGCTGACTTCTTAGAATATTGTTACCATGTTTATCCACCTTGTTTTGTGTCCATGCGCATTCAAAACTTCCTTTATGGCATTACCAAACCTGTAGCAAACTGCAATAAACAGAACAGCATGTCATAACAACATTTTTTACCAAATAAAGATACTTAAGTGGATCTTATATAGGTAAAGCCATCATAATTTCAGCACTAGAATATTCTTCTTAGCCATGCTGAAACAGCAGTTAAACCTCTGCGATGGTAAATTCTATTAACAGAGAATATAACTGATTAGTTGAATATGTAAAAGATGGAAAATCCATAAATCTTTTTAAAAATTTAAGACCTTCTTTAGATGTCTTGTCAGAACATTGGATGGTATTTTTAAAATCCTGCTTCCTGCTTATAACTTTTGACTTTCTAACACAATTGCTCATCCCTCGGTACTGATAATTCAATCAGGGGAGTTACACGCCCATCCAAGTCTTGGAAGTGCTCCAGATGCCAGTCACCTAACATTGTCTGCAGGAAATGAATTATACTTGTTCTCCGGACTTCAAATAACTCATTGTGGCACCGTCATATTCGTCTTTTCAGAATCAGAGTAGTGGTATAAAAGAGCACAAAGAAGAGACAAATGTAGCCTGTGCAGTGTTTGTCCTTCATCTTTGAATCACAGTCTATCTCATTTCCAAAATGTAAAAGATCCCATCAACGTGACTGGGGACCCTGTAACATTCTATATTGAAGTCTAATATTGCATTTCACAAGGCTGTACTGTTTTTAAACTACACTGCTCAAAAAAATTAAAGGAACACTTTTTAATACAGTATAGCATCAGGTCAATTCAACTTCTGGGATATTGATCTGGTCAGGTAAGTAGCTGGGGGGGTTGTTTATCATTTTCATCTCGGTATTAATAAAATTAACAACAGGTACACTAGAGGGGCAACAATAAGACGACCCCCAAAACAGGAATGGTTTTACAGGTGGAGGCCACTGACATTTTTTTCCTCCTCATCTTTTCTGACCAATTTCTCATTAGTTTTGCATGGTTTTCGCATGGTGTGGTACCTGGACCCTACAGAGGTTGCACAGGTAGTCCAACTCCTCCAGGGTGGCACATCAATACGTGCCATTGCCAGAAGGTTTGCTGTGTCTCCCTGCACAGTCTCAAGAGGATGGAGGAGATTCCAGGGGGACGGCAGTTAATCTAGGAGACCTGGACAGGGCCGTAGAAGGTCCTTAACCCATCAGCAGGACCAGTATCTGCTCCTTTGTACAAGGAGGAACAGGATGAGTACTGCCAGAGCACTACAAAATGACCTCCAGGAGGCCACTGGTGTGAATGTGTCTGACCAAACAATCAGAAACAGACTTCAAGAGGGTGGCCTGAGGGCCCGACGTCCTGTCCACTACAGGAACCTGTGCTCACTGCCCGGCACCGTGGAGCTCAACTGGCATTTGCCGCAGTACACCAGAATTGGCAGGTCCGCCACGGGCGCCCTGTGATTTCACAGATGAGAGCAGGTTCAACCTGAACACATGTGATAGACGTGAACGGGTCTGGAGGTGCCGTGGAGAATGTTATGCTGACTGCAACATCATTCAGCATGACTGGTTTGGTGGTGGGTCAGTGATGGTCTGGGGAGGCATATCCCTGGAAGGATGCACAGACCTCTACAGGGTAGACAACGGCACTCTGACTGCTATTAGATATCAGAATGAAATCCTTGGGCCCATTGTCAGACCCTACGCTGGTGCAGTGGGTCCTGGATTCCTCCTGGTGCACGACAATGCCCGGCCTCATGTGGCGAGAGTATGCAGATAGTTCCTGGAGGATGAAGGAATTGATACCATTGACTGGCCCCTATGCTCGACTGACCTAAATCCAATAGAACACCTCTTGGACATTATGTTTCGGTCCATCCGACGCTGCCAGGTTGCACCTCAGACTGCCCAGGAGCTCAGTGACTGACGTTGTCAGGCATGCATACAAGCATGTGGAGGCCATACAAACTACTGAATACCATTATGAGTTGCTACAAAGAAATTTTAGCAAAATGGACTCGCCTGCTGTATCATTTTTTTGCTTTGATTTTGGGGATGTCTTTGAATTCAGCCTTCTGTAGGTTGATAATTTTCATTTCCATTAATGATGTGGCATCCTTTCGTTTCTAACACATTACACAGTCCATATCAGGAAAGACATCCAGCATTGTTTTTTTTTTCCCATTGAGATCTGATGTGTTTTCAAAGTGTTCCTTTAATTTTTTTGAGCAGTGTACATTTTAAAACACAAAAGCATGCCTTGCAGCTAGGCTTGGGTTATTCAGTTAGCATGCCTGTGGCGAGATATACACGCAGAGTAAAAAAAAAAAAAAAACTCTCTTTGAATATATTTTATGTAAAGGGAGAAAATGGGAAAGACAAAAGCAAGTTTTCCATTTTCATACTATCACGAATAACACCCTGAGCACCTACTGGGAGTAAATCATCAACAAGTAATCAGTGTGTGTGATGGTGTGAGCAGGCGTGTGGGTCAGGAATGGTGTGATATTTGATGAGTGTTAGGCCTGTCTTTATTGCTCCCTCTTCCCTTTGGCCTCTTCCTGCTGCTCTGTCTCTCACTCGCTCAGTCTTCTGACTACCCCCACCTCCACCCGTCCCCTCTGGAGTTATGGTGACGGATCCAAGTGGCACGGCTTATCCCGGCATACCGGAGCAGCTCTTTGGATCATCAGCCTCTGTGGCGCTAAGACCAGTAGATGAGAGAGGGAGAGGAGAGACTTTTTTTCTCCCCCTTTTTCCAAACACAATAGAAAGCTATTATTCGCTCCTATGCTTTGTTCTTTTGTTCTCCTTATGGTGAGCACTCACGGATCCCACGTCTGCTCTTTTTACTCTGAGAGGCGACTTTGACACCTATTGACTCACAAGCCTCTGTGGTTATATCTTAAATAAGAAGACGGAAGAAATATTCCATTACTAATAATACTAATAAGGGTGTTACTTTTGCCAAGATGGCCTCAAACTGTGAAAGCTATGAGAATGTATTCATTTGCAGCATGTGGAGTATTTCTACAGTTAAAAAGTCAGTAGAAAGTATTTAGCCTTTAGTCTAGTCGATACCAGTAAGTATAAATGTAGGTCATGTGATTTTTTTCAAAGCCATGATTTTCCTTTGCTCTTCCCTCATAAAACAATCAATAAATTATGAGCTGCTCATGTATTAAATAATTAAATATACTCTGTCCGATTTGACTTTCACCTAATCACTTCTGTTTCTCCATGGTCAACCGAAAGACCGTCCTGTGTTTCTACATCTACCTTAACACTTTGATCCACTGATTTTACCACTGAATGGAGGTAAAAGAAAGCTTGTATTTGTCAGTGGATATAAAGTATTTCTTCACTCTATTACAATCCAGAATAGCTCAAAACAAAGAGATGTTCTCCTGTTCTGTTTTGCTGTTGGAGCCCCGTTAGACAAAAATTAATGGAGGTGACTGAAGAACCAACAACAAGCAAATGTGGGTGAAAATTATTTCATTTGACTGTTCCCCTGTGAACTTTGAATTGGATACATAAAACATCCGCTGAATAATAACTCAGATGCTGTTTTGATTTCTACATTGTGGGGCTTTTAATGCGTTCATCATAAGTGAATTTCAAGCTAGCAGGAAGCCATTCAGAGTAAAGCTCAGGGGCAACTGGCTGCTGTGAGAACTGACCCTGTGACCTGAACAGTAAACACTGAGGCTGAAGGCAATGAGATAAAATTGCACAGTATGCTGCATTACATTCATGCCTTAATTCCTGTGAATCTCCTGTGTGTGTGAAGGCAGTCTGAAACAAACAATGAAATCTCAGCTAAATGATAAACGTATCAAAAATGGGGTTCAATTGCATGAAATTATGAAGAATTATAACTTTAAACTAGACTGCAGATGTGATATGAACGTTTCAGACTGCTTAGGTGTTCTGGCAGAATCCACACATTTTCAGCTACACATCCTGAAATAATATCAGCGCTGGCTAGCGCTCTTAAATCTGTACGCCCGTTTTAGAGAGGTCACAGGTATTACATTGAGCAATAAAGCTAGTTTATATGTGTGCGCTGTCTACTTGTCAGCTGGGTGACCTGGAGGTTTGCTTCTGGTTTTCTTTTTCAAGAAGACAGAGAGAGATACCCCCCCTAACGATGCAAGAGCCCTAATTAATTTTTCATATTAGTTACTTTTTAAATCTAATTCCAGCCAATAGGCCCTGGGTGGTGCTTTGAATGTGCGCACTAATGTTTTTATGCTCTCCCTCACCGCTGGCTATGATTTAATAACATCTTCCTCAGTGCTATGTCCAGGGCTTTTCTTTTTTTTTTTCATTAGAGAACCTTAATTAGCTACAACTTAGAGCCTACCGTCTCCATCTCTCCGCTCTACTCTCGCTCCCTCTCTCTGTTTCTTAAAGCCAGAAGACAAATCCTGTCTGTCACTTCTCTTCTCTTCTCTTCTCTTCTCTTCTCTTCTCTTCTCTTCTCTTCTCTTCTCAACTTGTTTTTGTCCTCCCTGCACCCTCTAGTCACTCAGACATATAAGAAATGACACGTCCCAGCTTTGGGGAATTCAAAGTCTGAGCTATGTCTGTGTGTCTGTGTTTGTCTGCAACTGTGTTTGCAATGGGAGACCAATCTGATATTCAGATGTCCTCTTTTTAACCTGTGCACATAACATATCACAGGGGAGACACAGCCTTTTAGCGTGCATACACACACACTGAAAACATCTGATGCATCTTAAACCTAGTAAACACTTTACGACAAGGAGTTTTCGGAAGGAAAGAGGATGGAGTGGAGAGAAGAATACAACAACAAACATAAGCAGACGGACAGGCTGTAAGATCGATAAACAGGCGTGCAATCAAGCGGCAACCTCTGGTGCTGGGAAATAAAGCCAATGCGGAAGTGCTAAAAACTGTAATTCGTCGAGCGGCCACTTTAGACAGGCTGCAGAAGTGAGTCAATCTCCATAAGCCCCTATGTTAAAATGTTCAACTTCACAGCAGAAATAAACATGTTTACAGCCTGGTTCAGGCGACGGTTTTGGTCCTCACCTCAGGTGACGCACGTCTTTGCCAATATTTAGATTATCCGGGAGGCGGAAGAAGCAGTAAATCCTACATGGCGGCGGCCAGCGTCACATTTTTCGGCTTCAAAACAGTGTTTCGGAAATGCACAGGTGATGTCACTCAGGCTCTGTCCATTCTTTATACAGTTATTGATGCAGATAGACGCAAGCACACATTCTCTTCAAGCTGTTGTTCTTACTGCAGGATTTGCTGAGATTGCACCTTTTTCTGTTTCCCCCCTATACAGACAAGGCCATATTAAAGTATGAGATTGAGTGTGTGAGTGTGTGTGTGTGTGTGTGTGTGTGTGTGCGTATGGATGTGTGTGTTTGGTTAAGCAGCTGCAGATTAGTAGAGGTAATGGCACCATATTGTAGTTATAGTATAAAGCTATAAAGCAGTGCAATATCCGAGTTGGAATGGGAAAACAGGCAAGAGTGGCTGCATGTGGGTGTGAATGTGTGTGGGAGGTAGCTTGTCCATACATATGAGTCATGTGTCACATGTTAAATAACCCTTTATATTGCAGTGAAATACACTCACAGTAATCAGGGTGCCTGTCAATGCAACCAAGGTCCCAATGCACTTTGCTATGACTTGATTAGGATGATTGTAGCTGGTAATTCAAACACATACACACACATACACATGCATGCATGCATGCACGCGCGCACACAGACTGATTGCATCTACTGAAAAACAATCACTCCCCTACAGCAAAGCCACTTTGCGCGAGTGGAAGAATAGGGGAAAATTACCAGTCGAAGAGGGCGGCCTACAATCTTGTGGTGCAAAAGGATGTCGGCCTAATTTGAAATAATTCTAATTTAGAATGAGTCTTGTGGACAGCATGTATTATCCCACCATGCTATTGTGCCTGGAGAACTCTCCACTAATCAGGATTTGAGTAGTAAGTGTGTGTCTGTCTGTTCAAACCCAGGGAGCAAAAAGGAGCAGGGCTACTTCGGCCCACACAAATGGCCCCTCAAGCCCATAATGGTGTCTCATTGAGGCAGTTTGCATGAACATTAAGTTTACCTCAAGTAAAGGAAAAGTATTTGTGACACATACTCTACACCAGAGTTTCTCAAAGGAAGGTTGATATTGAAGGCAGATTAGATTTACTGCATCAAAGCTGAATTTCTGTGGGTTTTATATCTTGAAGTGGTGCAGCTTGTTCTCAACTTGAAAGAGTTTTTTTTCTTGTGTTGTCTTTTCTGTTCTTTGTTCTTGAATATGTATGGCTGCAGCTCCCGCTCTCTGCATGCTGCAATTCTCTCTGTGGAGAAACTGTGACCTCTCAGTGTCTTATATGTCTCCCAGAATGCTCATGTACATAGACAGCAATGGGAGAAGTACAGATCTTTTACTTAAGTTTGGCACTTAAGTAAAAGATCTGCACTTCTCCCATACAATAATCTAAAAACACCTCCTGCAGTCAAAATCCTACCTAATCCTGCAATAACTGATTTGGCCATTTAGGGATAATGAAAACATATGGTGAACATAACATTAACATATGTTGAAGTTTATAAGGCAAACATTTAGCAAACAGCTGCTTATTTAGACACCCAACATATACATTCATGTTTTTAGCCACCTGGTGAATGTAATTTTAATATTTACTTCCTTCTTGCTCTCTTTTTTGTCTCTACTAGCTCCTGACCTTGTGGGAAATATCTGGTACTTTAGCTGTTAAATGCTCCACTATGTTCACCAGCTAGTCACAAACTGTGCCTCATTGGCAGTATATAATTAGGTCTGTCTGCTGTTTGGTGCTGAGTGGGTAGCTGCTTTTAGAGGCAGCCATGTGCTAAAACTTGCAATAAAGCCGCGGAGTATTACAGATTCAAGTGATAATTCTCTGTAGGTTCAATACTATGAGCGACCCCTTTCACATTGTCATTTGATATACTGTAATTGTAAAAATACAGACAATTATAAACAACCTCTAGCTGGCTACTGCTGCTGAACAAGAACAGAACAGCAGCAAAATGTCCGGCAGTAAAATGGCCCCTGTGATTGACATATTTTTATACTCGCATATGAGTATAAGAAAAAAGTATTTACTGTTGTAGCTGGTCAAGGTGCAACTAGTTTTGTATTAATCACAAGGTAAATCTGAGGGGTTGTAAAACGATTAATGGAGCAGGACAGAAGAAAAAAACAACTTCTACTTCACAAATTGCTTTCTGTTTTCTGTGTAAAATACTGGAGAATTTTACCTCTTTGGTTCTCTGTTTATTTTAGAGTGAAAATATCTCTTTGATGGAACAACTCATTAATGTCTGAAATCAGAGACAAGGAGCCCACTAAAAATGTTTTACTTTAATTTTTTTGTAACGGATCAAAGGCCAATAAGACTAGGGTTCAAATCTAAAAACTTACAACGTACAACATTAAAGGTCCAGTGTGTAGGATTTAGTGACAGTGAAGTTGCAGATTGCAACCAAATGAATACTCTCCTAGGCCTCACCCTCTCCTTTCAAGCATGTAGGAAAAACTCTGGCTGCGAAATTCACATAAAAAGCAAAAGGTCATATTTAGATCAGTGTTTTGTCTGTTCTGGGCTACTGTACAAAAATGCTGGTCCAACATGGCGGACTTTGTGGAGGAGGACCCACTCTTGTAGATATTGTGGGCTCATTTTAAGACAACAAGAGCACAATGATTCTTATGTTATTATACGCTAATGAAAACACACTGTTATTATTGTTATTATATTCAGTTATTGCCAATAGATGCTCCTAACTATTACACACTAGACCTTTAACATTTACATAAGCTCTCACATGAATGTAGTGTACAACTGGGGGTGATAATCTCTAGGCACCTCATGACTAGATTCAGACATCGCTGCATCTCGATGGATCAAAAACAAGTTAAATAAATACGAGAAATACAGTATGTAGCCCTGGTTATTCACGACTGAATAGCGACGCAAATCCTTGGCAATAAATGTTGCAATAGTATTTGTGATTCACTTTGCCCTTTCTGAGTTGGGTGATAGCCTTGCTAATGCCTGTTGAATAATTCTCTGCTTATCATCGACCACTTTTCCTCCAGTTCCAAGTGGAAACATGAGAGTTGGTACCTCATGTTGGTTGTGTTGAGCTGCCAAAATATTTCAATTTCATTTGACACACCTTACAAATTGTGTGGCCCTTGCTGAAAAAAACTGTTCATCTTCAATTTAAAATGCTTCCAGACGGTAGCTCTGAAAGCAGCCAGTGCTGGTGATTTTGCTTTGACAAGTAACCCTGTTAACTGGCGACCGTCAGCTGAATGCGTCTGTAATTGTTGTAGTTATGACAGCTGTTGGAAACATAAAAATACGTAGCTGTCCTTGTAAATGCTTGTTTAGTTTTTTCTATTAATGTCACAATGTCAAAAAAACACCTCATTTGTCTTTTGTGTCCTGTTTTTAACAGACAACCACAGATACATTCAGCTGACAGTCTCCAGTTTACAGTGTAGCTCGGTAACTGGAACATCCGTCGAATTGTCTCAAATGCAAACAGGATGCGCATGTACCCAAGAAAGCACATGTCTCATGCGCATGTACAGCAGCCATATTTGTAGTTCTGTAATGTAAGGTCGTGTCAGGCAATCTTAATATCATAATTTTAGCTTTAAAATTCCATATTATTCCTATCATTAACTTGTATGCATCAAGAAATAATCACTCTAGAAAGAATCAAGATGCATCAAAGGATCGATTACTTTTCCAACCCCTAAGTAGAATATAAAACAGTTTCATCTGAAATGCAGTGAAGTAAAAGAAGTAGCAGATACAAAAATAATCTAGTAAAGTCCAAGAATCTCCAAATTGTGCATTCTGTACTCACATAAATGTACTTGGTTACCACCAACACAGACAGAGCTGCATGTATGCATGCTGTATACGCTCACAGTATTATTATTATTCAAAATGTTCTGTGCTGACTCTTATCTCGAGACACAGCAGCAGGATGGCTTTAGAGGAGGTTTTTGTGAGAAAGAAAGAGTATGGCCTTAGTTTGAGGGACCTCTGTCTCCGTCAACAGTTTCTCTGAAGATACAGAAAACACAAAACAGAAGGAAACGGCTTATATCAGCTAAAGATTTTGCTGAATTGAAAATGAGAAGCAGGAAATGTATTGAAATACATCTAATCCTTTGACTGGTCATCTTCCTCTCTTTCTCCTTCTTTCTCTCTCTCTCCCGCGGGATGACTGCCTCATTACTTTATTTCTCTTTATATCTCTCTCTCACTCCATCAGTGGCCACAGGTGTACCATAACTGTTAACATCTTTTCCTGGAGTCCCATTTCTGTCATTTCACATCTCCCTCTCCCTCCAAAGTCCAAAACCTGAATTCTCTCCATCCCTTGGTCCATCCCCCTCTCCTTGTCTCCAGCCAAAAACAGTTGCAGCTACGGCCATTTTGACCTACTTCTAGACAATACCACTTCCAGTCTCCCCTCCACCCCCTCTTTTACTTTCTTTCTCTCTTACAGACACTGATCTCTTTGCAGATGCAGTGAAGTTGCGAGGAGGAAACACTCATGGGGAAGTCAGTGTTCCCCTGTGTCTGAATGCCTGAGAGGTAACCTATTTAGGAGCAGTGTGAAGGAAGGATGGTGGGGTTGAATATCAATTCTGTTTCAGTTTATTAGGTCAAAAACATTTAACGTGTGTGTTTGAAGCAACATAGAAAAAAAAAAAAAAGAGGCATGGTAACTTCTTTTTACATTTCTTTTCTCTTTTTGCCACAGTGCAGTCCCAGAGAGTAGGCTATATGGATGTTTTTCAGATTTATCGCAAAATCAATACTAATACATGGATCATATTCAGTGACCCCAAACAGAGAGATGAGAGTACATCGTAGGGACCTTTTCCCAGCAGCTACATCTCGCTATACATCAAATCATCAAGATATATTCATATGTCTATTATTAATGGCCCTCCGGTAAATCTCACTCCCACCACTCATACTACAAATCCCACAATGCACTGCAACAGCCGCCACACAGGTCAAGACACTGTCATTGGTCAAGACCTGTGCATCACCCCTCCCCCCCGCTGCTTTGGTTGTTTATTGACAGACTAATCATGAACAGTTGGCTTTGAGGTCGAGAACAGGGACTTTCAAAGCAGGTGGGAGGCTACTGACAAGGCACACGGGCTTACCGACATAGGAGGTAAACTTGTGTGCCTTGTTTGTGGAGCTAATGTGTCCGTACTATGATGCACTAATGTCCCCCCCCCCCCGGCCCGTGACGTAGTCCCAGTCTTCAATTACAGCCTACTGGGTGATTTGAGTTTGACACCCCTGATCTAGAAATTATTCATTTAGTTTTTTTCTGATATGGAATAAATATGCTGGCAATAGGTTAAGTTAATTCCAGGGGAGCACAATACAAATGAACTTTGAGTTGTTTCTTCAAGTGTCATTTTTTTTAAATCATGACACCAGTAAAGCGAATTGCCTGTCCCCTGCTTTGTTCTGAGATATTTGCTTAAAGTTGAGCAACTACAATAGAAACATGAGTAACTATCTGATTCCAGCATTGGAGCGAAAAAAAGGGAAGATTTTAAGGTCGAATATGAGACTTAATGACTTGTAAAGCTCTGTAACCGTTGCAGTAAAATTGAGTTTTATTGCGCTGTGAAACTAATTCCAGACTGCAGCAGAAAAGATAAGATGCTGGAGTGTATCTCAGGCCAGCAAGAGTCCCTGAGAAGAATTTTATCCCCTGCATCATCTCTGGACACACAGTCTGCATATCTTGCTACTGTATTTTTTCTTGCCCCCTATACTACCCACAGACAGTATTTTTCTTGGTCTTCCAGATGGCACGGTTGGCAGACAACAAATTTGACAGCAGAGGCACAACATTTTCTCTGAAACCCTACCAAAATGCAACTTTCATCAAAAGTACAGAAAGCCTTTAAGGATATTTACAGTACAGTGGCATGCTGTGAGAGCTACTTTTGTGGTTATTTGAACATCAACGAAGGTCATCCAGCAAAAGTCAGCGGAAATATGAATTTGTTTGTCCGCATGTGATGTGTGCACTGATAGATTTCTGATGATTCTCGGTGACAGGGTGCAACCACTCCATCTGACGGTATCGATCCAACCAACACACACACATCTAAGGGAACTATCCAGGACACACAGCAGCCTAACAAGCGACACAGTGGTTCACACCATTGCTCTATGCACAGAGGACATCTTGGAGACTTTAAGTGCCTATTGTGGATACTGAGATGTTATGTTAGTTACAAGATAGCGGCAACAGATAAAGATGTTTGTTCTCTGTTTTATTATTTTTTCCTCTTGATTCACTCAGCATAGCCCAGGCAAGTCAAGTGTGTTCAGCAAAAGGGAAAATTAATAAGATACAGCAAACATTAAACATTCATTTCCTTCAGGGCATCTGCTACATTCCATTATTCATCTAAGAGCATGCTATATGTAAATGAACAAATTCTGCTTGACTGTGACATGAAACATGGACACTTATCCCTCTCTGCCTTGTATATCCCTTAAATGAAGGATTCGCTATGAGATGTAATGCATATTCATAGTTTTAAGCTCGTTTTTTACGCCACCACCTGTAAAGGTTTCTTTTTTTTCTTCATAATCACATCATATGTGTTCCTTCTGGTGTGTATTGCTGTTCTCAATTAACTTGTCATTTTTATATATTGCTGCCCAGGGACCACGACTTGGTTGTTCATTGCTGAGCAGTTAGTTTCCATTTTGTTCCAGACTTGTTATTTGTCTACACCGTTACCACTTAAATGTCTTTTCTGGTCTTGTCTGGAGATGATAGCTTACTATTGACTGTTATCTAAGTGGACAGAGGCATGATATGGCTGCTGGTTAAGACCCACTGCTTGGTGGATCCAGGTGGCGGGCTTGATAGGGGGATGATGATGAGGATGAGGATAGTAGTAAAGATAAGAAAGGTAAAGTAAAATAATTAGGGAAAAGGGGCAGACTATATTAAAAATATCAAATATCAATATATTGGAATTAATTTCCAGACACGCTGCTCAGAGTACAGGGGTCTCCACCTTGTGCCATGTGGAGGCAGTCAGTTGGTGTAGCGAGTTGGGCAGGCAGGAGCAGAAGAGCTTCTCTCTGACTCTTTTTTCTCCAGATCCCTGGGTTCCTATTTGCTTGTAAATATGCAGTGATAAAAACAGTGCAGTAAATAAAACTAGTAAAAGTCGTAAAAGCAGAATATTCAAATTAAATATGGTCACCAAGGTCAGTCACTGTTTTTCTGGTAAAACAGTGATATCTCATCACAGGGAGAGGCATGCTAAAAGCAGTGGAGATAGATGATCAGGTAAGAAATTGTGATGAGAACTACAATGTGATTTACTGGAGCACATAGACATACTTTTATGTGTAATTCACATAAATGACTACATTATGCTTTAAATGTGCAAATTGTCTAGCAAAGTGTCTATACCATGGATATGCCTTTGATTGAACCTAACAAGACACTGAACACTGAACACAAACCCCAGTCTCCAGTATTAAAGTACCTAATCCATAATCCAAATAAAAAAACAACACAGGCTTGAAGTAGCATTTACATTTCTCCAAAAATGCATCTGGCAAAGCAAGCGAGGAGTGTACATTCATAAATGTTTTTAAAGGCAGAATTGTCTTTTGGTTACAGCGGCTTTTTTCTGCTCCCACTGCACCTGTTTGTGTGATAGCAAGTTGTGCTCACCGCTCCACCTAACACAACTGAGATTAGATATTTCAGTCCCTGCACTGATGTATGTCAGATGATTCAATCCTGCCAGTAATACAGAGCTGGATGTTTCAATCCCCTCGGCTCATATGGAGCTGAAGCCACGGCCCTGTGATTCACATACACGGAAAAATACATCCAGCCACTTGCAAAAGTCTAACAACAAATGTGATGGCTATCTCCAGCCTCGATTCCAGGCAATCTGTGACCCCATGTAGGATATAGCACTCATCAGGGGGCAAAAAATGCCACTTTGCCTTTGGTGCCTTTGGCTGTTTATAATACTCCTTTAATCTAAAGCCGCCTGGGTCTTTACCAGCTGCAAACGCTTGTCTGAGTGTACCGAGACCCACTTAAGTAGCTCATTGCACACAGTAACATCGGGCACACTTCTCCCGCCACGCGCTCTGTCAATGTACCTGGCAGCTCATCCACTCGCACCATTTACATTTCAAAGTAAGATACACATTTACACAAACACAGACACACACAAACACGCATAGTTGCCATCTGGTATTTCTGGTTTTTCTCACACCCACTCATTGGTATCCAAACCATATGAGAGGAGCCTACATGGTGTTTTCGGTGGGATAAGGCTATACATGCTCATGTTGATGCATGTTGGAGATACAGCAGTACGAGTGAATGTTCCAGCATGTATTCCTTAAAATGAGCTTTGTGTTTGTGTGTGTCACAGCCCGTGGCTTCATGTATGTGTGTGTGTTTAAGCACCTGTTTATGCAGTCTACAATTTATATGTATCCAGCTGTGCGTGTCACCAGCTCTTTCCTATGTGTTCTGAATATGCACGTGGGTGTTGAGCAAACCTGTGTGTATACGTGTGTGTGTGTGTGTGTGTGTGTGTTTGCTGGCTTTTGGTAGAGGCTGTGGCATTGAGTCGGCCTTATCTGTCGTGTTCAGAGAGCTTGCTCTCACAGGAGATAGAGCTCTCAGCCGGAAGCATGGGCGCTGCTGAAAAGACTTCTGACACACACCTACAGCTCTGGCTCAGACAGCAAAAGAATGAACCGAAGGGAGACGCGGTGAAAATATCGTGAAACAAATTTCACAGTCAGAGGTGGGAGGGCACATGACTGAAGGGGGGGAGGGGTAATGTGTGTGTAACCTCTGTAATACATGAATTTGATGTAAATTGTTTCCGATCTCAGTGAAGCAATGCTAATGTGTGTGTGCATTAATGTCTGCTTACACACGTGGGATCGTGCTTGAATATATATTGTCTCAATTTTATGCATTTCATTTATGAATGCGCTTTCATCAGCGTGCCCTCCAGAGGTGGCCTGTGCATAATTTACCTTGCAGCATGTGAACTTGTGCATATATGCGCAGGGTACGTGTGTGTTTGTCTGCTAGTGTCCATGCACCTCTGGGGTGTCCATAAGGCTGAATTTGAGTCAGGGTTAATGCGCTCACCCCTGGGCAGAACAAGTAGCTCTCACTCTCTATTAAACTGCCCTTCATGTGGGAGAAGATGAGCCTCATTATATCAGAGTCCCATGCTAATGACCACTAATCCCTCCCTACTGAGGAAAAAGTGCGCTAGAGAGAGAGACAGGAAGTTGGGTTGAGAAAGCTGAGCTCTGAAATGTAAATAAAGATGGATAGAAAGTTAGAGAAAGGGGGAAAGAAGAGGAGAAAGCCTGTCTAGGGGCAGGCATTAATATTCTAATGTTTGGCTGTTATTGACCTCTCCCTCTCTCCTTGCACTTCTTCCCCTCACACACACACACACACACACACACACACACACACACACACACACACACACACACACACACACACACACACACACACCTCCAATACCCCTCCCTTCTCCTTCATTCTGTCATGCAGAGATCAGTGTGAGGGAAACGGACTGTGAATGCATTAGTGTCATCATCATCATCAGGGGACACGAAGCTTCATCTGTCATCATCCTGCGACAGCTAGGGCAATTCTCCACAGGGCGGGCTATTACTCTCCATTACCCACCACACACACTCATGCACACACACACAGGCACACTGGGTCGGGTAATGACAGGGTACATCAGTGGGCGTCCTCACCCTCCAAAATCTGATACATAATGTTTTTTCATCACTGCCTGGTTAAAAATGTATAAATCAATTTCCCTCCCAAAATACTGCGCCATCGACCAGAGGCCTTAAGAATGTTTTTTTTCCCCCTACCAGACTCCTGCCACAACCCATCAAGAATGAAATGAAATCGTCTTCTCCCTGCCATACCTAGCCTACACGGTTACTGTTA
The DNA here is from genome assembly GCA_033000465.1 of Sciaenops ocellatus. Taxonomy (NCBI): domain Eukaryota; kingdom Metazoa; phylum Chordata; class Actinopteri; family Sciaenidae; genus Sciaenops; species Sciaenops ocellatus. The sequence continues at coordinate 11,967,463 of CP136886.1, forward strand.
TCAGTCAGAGATGGAAAGATCTGCACACACACACACACACACACACACACACACACACACACACACACACACACAAACACACAGTGATGAAGATGAGAGAAAGATGGGAGAGAAAGGCATGGAGGGGGAGATGAGAGGAAGGCAGAGAAGAGATTTTTCAGCAACCGGTATGATCAATATTTCTCTATTCTTCATTCTATTAGAGCAGCTCAGAAACATTTTTCTGTTAGCCCTCACTCAGACTGGAATAAAATCTTTCTCTCCCTTACTCTCTCTTCATTTTCACTTTCCCACAGAGGTGACAGTTGTGAAACCGTTACCATTAGTTACAGTGATAGTTAGTTATTATCACTAACAGTGTGTCTCTGTAAGGGTGTCTCAACAGTGAATCCAGCTTTGCGTGTGTATTATATATTTGATCTGTATCAGAGTCGTTTTAAAGATTTTGGAGGGAAACATCAAGTTTCATATCATTTGAGAAGGATCAAACTCAGATTTCACATCTTTGAAGTCCAATGTCAAGCAAGTAAAAGTCTCACGTGTAGTTTTAATTCCTTTATGGTTACTCCTGGATGACTCAAGTCTTTCAGTTCTTAAGTCCTTTGGGACAAATCCAAGTCAAGTATTTCAGGTCTTTAGTCCTTCAGATTTTATCTCAAGCCTGATCTCAAGTCTTTCTGGTCAAGGTTCAAGTTCCATAAGGCAAGTACAAGTCAAATCTCAAGTCATTCAGATCTAGTCTTTAGTCAATTAGGAAAAGTCCAAGTCTCGACAAATCCAAGGCAAGACAAATTCAAGTCACAAGTCAAGTTACAAGTCTACGTAGAAACTGTATGTACAATTTTAAATCAGGGCAAGTAGAAATTTTGTTTGGGCCAGTAGTTTCTTAACCTCAATTAAACGTTGAATGAAGAGTCACTGGTAGCATTTGCTGCAGAGGCTGTTGCATCCTGCATGTACAGGACATTCCCATGTGTACAGCTGACTTACAGCTGATTTATCGTACACCAGTTGTCATGGCCCTGAGGAGGCCAACCTTCTCTGTCAGCCTTGACACTCAAAAATCACAATAACTCAAACAGTCCGAGGGGAAGATTACATGGTGCATCATGCCATGACAGCAAAAGACTCTGAAAGGCAGCACTTGTTAGCTGCAGGCACTGCAGGCTCACCATATACTTGAGCCTTTTAGAGATTCAACTTGCTGAGTAGGTGCTGAGTTCAAGGGTACTTGGCCAATGTTTTTTGGGGGGGTTGACACATCTTTGTGAGGCGATTGTTGAGGTTTCTTAATCCTTGTCCACCTGCTGTCCAGTCATATGAAATACTTTGATGAAATACAGTTAGATACCAAGTTTCTAAAGATTATAGAGAGAACTATTCATCTAACTTGTTAAGCCGTGCTGGTCTGTGATCGGTCAGTCTGTCTGCCACAGAAATATTTAAACGATTACGTGGATTGCCATGAAGTCTTTATGGCCTGGGATTCATGGTCCCCAGAGGGTGAAGCCTACTGACTTTGGCTATCCTCTTGACTTTTCATCATCATCATCATCAGGTCAAAATTTCTCTATTTGTCCAATATTTAAGTTTTGGACTAAATACTTGCAAAATCAGTGACATACACATGTAGTTATTTCAAAGTTATTTTAACTGGGAAATTATAATTATCCAGAAAAGTAATTACTTGAATAACACTTTTTTTTTTTTACTAAGATATTCTCAAGTGATCATTCTCAAGCATCATCTCGATTGCAAGATATTACCTCTTAAAAGTCAGTCAGAAGGAAACTCTAAGTGCATTGAAATGAGTAGCATCATCTCATCTCATTGGGAGATTATCCACTTGTTTCAGAAGTATATACTGCAAAGTTAAAATACTGTGTTAAAGTTGGTATATTTCTACTACGCACAACACAAAACCGCTTGCACTCATATCTCAAGCAACTTCTTCAAGGGCATGTCAGTTCTTGACTCATCAAAAAAGCGTAGCAATTTTCTGTAACGATTACCCAAAGCCAATCACACAGGCTCTGATTAGCACTTGAGCGCCTGCTTTGGTTGGTCGCGCTCATTTCCCCAGAATGAGGCCATCTATGGGTAAAGAACACAGAAAACACACACTCACTCCAATAAAACTCACACAACACACACATCCGATAACTATCATGTTTAGTCATAAAGAAAAACTAATGAAACGTCGGAGAGAGAGGAGCTCAGTTTTCACTATGAACTCTCTATGACACCGAGAGACATCAGTCCAACTGATTGTGAGGTGTCAGAAATTTAGTCAGAGCAACAATGCAGCACACCCCTATTGGAAGCTATTTGTGTATAAGAGGAGGACAAGAAGGTCAAAGAAAAAGATCAATTACTCATTAGGAACCATGCCTTTCCTTGTTACTTGTGTACCATTGAGCAAATGTTTATTTTTGAACCAGTGAAGCTGACCAAATTGATCTACGAATAGAGGGTAGACGGGTAAAGATGGAGTGAACATGAAAGAGAAAGAAGACATTTATGTGTCTGAAAAGAAAGTCAGTGAATGTGCATGAGAGAGACGGGGATGACGAGACATTTGCGAGGATTTGAACAGTATTGATCTGTTGACCTGATGATCACTTTGATTTAGTGTCACTCTATTTCATGATTTAATTAGGAGCTTCAAAGTGAACGTATGTGTCGTTGCAGATCAGGGTTTTCTTCTCCTTAAAGATTCCTCCTTCTTTTGAGAGGCATCCGGCCGCTCCAGCCACACTCTTCAATTTAGCTCAACAGAGCAACAAGCAATAACTCTGTGAGGCACATCCAGGACAAAGTGAAAGTATTTCATGAGTCAGACGTTAGGCGGATTGACTCTTTTGATCTCACAAAATGAAAGCAAATTTGGAAGTGCGATACTTTTGTCAGAAATGTTTTTTCAAAAGTTGCGTTGTGGAACTTTCTAGATTACATTTCTTCTTTTCACGCTCTTCATTTTCCCCAGAAGAGAAAGTTTCAATATACACAGTAAAAGTCTGGCACCTTTTAACAACTTCCATCATTTGCAAGAGCTACTTCTGGGTCTGTTACTGTCACTCAAACGTCTTAATCTCTACGGATGCAATGACCTGTGGAGGAAATCCAGTGGTCTGGGACTCAAAAGTGGATGGACAGATGGATGGATACGCACAAGGATGCGTGAAAGAAGGTGCCCTGAAAATTGGATTTCTCTCGCCTCTGCCTCTTAGACGAAAGAGGCTAAAAACAATAAGAAAATAGACGGGAGTCGGAGACCGGAGAGAGGGAGGCGATGGAGGGTTATCGCCACGGGGCCCTGTCAGAGAAAGCGCTGAATCGTGGAGTGGCTCTTTTTCTCCTGCCCAAATTCCACACCCCATTACCTCCTCATAGCTACACCTGGCCTTAGCCACGAAGGTGGAGGGGTGGCTTCGGGTGGTAGAGGCGGAGGAGGGTAACACATACACACACACCCAAACACACACCTTCCTCTTGAGACAAGCTGTAACAATGAGGCTGAAGCGTCGAGATGAGGTCCCGGTCTGCCAGATGTAGGACGCAGACGGAGCTACTCAAGTGAGCAAAAGAGCGAAAGAGGTATGGAGAGAGGAAAAGAAGGAGGGAAGGATTGGAATGGGATATGCAACTCATGATAAACACATCCATCCTCATTATTGTAATAACCCGCCTTCCATGCATCAGTGCAGCATCTCTCTTCCTCTATCTCCGTCGAGCACCATCGGTCGCTCCCCTCTCCTTCACACACACACATATTACAGGCAATACATTTCAAACAGACGTATCAGTGAACAAAAAAAAATCTGAATTCCAGTTTTGTGCACCGCCCTTCCTATCTAATCTCAGAACTGCAGAACAAAATCCTTTTTCGGTGCAATATTGTCAGTCAGGAGAGCTTCCACACCAATCTTTCTGTTGGATTACGAATGAATGTTTCCTGTGGCTTCCACATTGTAAGCTCATCACCAATTCCTGGCTCTGTCCATGGTCCATGAGAAAAGCTGAGGGAAGCACTGGTAGGATTAAGGCACTAAAACACACACACACAGGGATATATAATAGTTTGTGTGCGAGTGAGTGAGTGAGTGAGTATGTGTGTGTATATGTATTCATGATTTGAATTTACTTGACCAAGGATGCTGGAACAGCTGAAGCAGTGTGTTGTTGTTATTGCGCTTTGGTTTTTATGTAGTTTTTGTGATGTGTCGTACTACAAACTGCCTCTTTGAGGATGATAACGTTTTCTTACCTAAAAACTAAAATAAACTAAAACAACCTTCTGTTAACTCAACATCCTCCCTTCATTTCTCTTAGGGTGATTTAGGAGGAGCACCATAGTCAACCCCAAAACCTCTCATATTCAAAGGTGCAACATGGAGGTCAGGATACATGTCGTACTGTTTGTTTCAGTGACAGCCCCCATTACATGACCAAGGCACGGCATGGGTCTGTGATGTTGCGACCGCAACACTATTTTGGTCCGTTCTCCATGCAGCTTCATACTCCACCAGGAGATTTTCAGAAGTCGGACTCGGATCTGGTCATTTTCCTTGGTTTATGTGCTTCTACTATGAGTAAGTAGACTATGTAGTCTGTTTTTGCAATCAGAAGTCTGCACATGGTGTTTTATTTTGAAAATTAACAAGAAACTCTATGCCGTTTCTACGTCTGACTTTGGGCCAGTGCGATCTGCTCTATGCTTCTTGATGTGGCCTCTGTCTGCTTCTAGGATGCTTCTGAAATGCACCGTGGTGCTTCTGGTGGAATCACGTGCATTGTCTAGAACGGCCACGATCAGCTCCACGAGCCGCAGTGCAGCCAGAATACATTGCAGCCGTGCCCGATGGGATTGAGCTGTTAGTTCTCTACAGGTGCATGAATTTTTTATTCCAACTGACAATGATCTGTACTGTTCTTTGGCACGACACCTGTGTGGGTGGCCACTAAAGATAGTTTGCAACATTACTTCAACACCAATGAAAAAAGCTCCTTGTACCAACGTTCATATACTATCATAGTGTGACATCTTCCAGTCAATGTCTCCCGACATAGCAACACAGACTCACAAATGTCAGTCAACAACTGTTGGTAAATCAAAATCTGGTCCAAAACTATTGTACTGTACAGTTACATTATACACCTAACACTGCTGCTACCTAAGAAGTAAATTTTTCCAGTAAAATATGAGTTGATAAAATAATAGTGTACAGGCTAAATTTGTTCACTCCTGAATGTTTGTTTTTGTCTCTTTGAAACTCTGCTCTCCCAGACTGTTTTAGTTCTGCTTCTGTTGGCTCACAAGAGATTGAGTGAGAAAGGTGAGAGGGGAAGAATAATCAATTCCTCCTCCTAGCACATCTCCATCATCTCTGTTATTAATAACTAGATTGATATTAGTGTAGGGGCCTCGGGGAAGACCTGGCCTATCGACCTCAGCAACTGACAGAGCAAGAAGAACAAAGACGGGGGCGAATGAAGAAAGTATAAGGTGGAAAGCAAGGTCAAAACAGAAATTAGGCTTACAGCAAAGACGCAGGAAATCAAATAAACAAATACTGCTCAGAAAGTGCCTTGTGTTATTAAAACTATAAACCATTTCTGTGATTTGGCCAAATGAAATAATAGAGATGGACAGTAAGAAATAGCTGAGCATGAGAAACAAGAGAGGAAGTGAGAAGTTAAGTAAATAACATGGTCCAGAAGGAGATGGACACTTCGGGGCACATTTGTACAATTCGTCTGCTCGCATCTGTGGTTGAACATTGGCCATAGCTTTCTGGTGAGTCTAGCACCTTTGGCACTTGTCAGGACAAGTCAATATAATTTATATAACCATCAAGGGGCTTTACAATCTGTGCAGAATACGACACCATCTATCCATAGAACCTCAATTCTGGAAGGAAATACTCTCTCAAAAAGCTTTTTCATTGGGAAAAATCATGGAAGAAATCTCAGAAAGAGCAACAGTGGAGGGATCCAATCTTCCAGGACAGTAAGATATGCAATAGATGTATGGAACACATGTAAAATTACAGTATGGACAATGACAATGACAAAATAATGGACGGATTGTGAACATATATAAAGAATATGAATCAGGGAGGACATTGAGCACCAGTTTGATTGCCCTTATTTTCCCTTATTGGGTTGTACAAGCCCTTATCAGTAGTTTACAATTTGAGATGTGTTGTTTTGTTTGTCTTTGCTTAATTTTTTGTACTACAGAGTGATGACTATTTATTTGCACAAGCTTAATTGGTAAGCTGAGCACTAGTCGCAGTCTTAGAGATTTGTTCAAGTGCCTAAAGATTTAACAAATGACATACCACAATGCAAAGTTGGTTGATCAACATATGTTTGCGTCAGTTCTTTGTGGTACTGTTCATAGACAAAAGGAAAACAGCAGTAGTACAGCAAGTAAGTGGAAAAAAAAGTTTTAGCAAGCATGTGATTGAAAGGCCAGAGAGTGCAGAAACAGCAGCACTCCGTCGTGCAGCCGTCCAGAGTGTCAGTGACCTCTCTGTTGGGGGTAACTGTCAGTCTGACAGCTGGTATAGATCCAATCTATCCCCACTCCGTCTGGCAGCTTTGGTAATTGTTCATATACAACAGGTGCTGCCCAGCTAGCACAAGGTGTGTGTGTGTGTATTTGTGCTGGTGGTCAGGGCCTTTGCTTGCTTGTGCAGAACACATGGAGGGCCAGCAGGGGTGGCTGGCCTCTGGCTTCAACTGGTGCCAGGTATTGGAAATCACCTGCTGCTTTGTGCACAGGTTGCAAGAAAGTGCTAATACACATACACACAGACACACACTTACAAATCCACACAAGGGCAACAGACTCTGTCCAAAGAGAGGTGGTGTATTCAGAGAGTAACATTTGGTTTTATAAAACATCGGGGACATGATCTGAGGCTGAGTTGCAACTCCCTTTGTACAAAGTTTTAAGTCCATTTTGACGTCTAAGTCCATCTCCTTTGTGAAGATAAATATTTATTAAGAGAGCTCATACAAATATCAGTATGGCATACTGCAACAATCTTTCTTTAGAGTTTCTTTAAGTCTGTGTGCACCCAGGCTCTATGTTTATTTATCCACTGCAGCTACTGTAAAATAGAAAGAAGAATATACAAGAATTCATCACCAGTAGCCAGAGATGGAGTGAGTGTCTTTCAATACAAAAAACTGCTTTACAGTCTCTGGATATTCATATGACCTTGCTAGAGTGTAATATTAAAATAGCAAGAACGTCCTTAAAAATAACAAAGTGAAAGATCAAAATACAACTTTCACAGTTTTCCTAAATGATCTTATAGGTTGTACGAGTAGCTAGGTCAAAAAACAAAATACAGTTTTGCAGTCAATGTGTATTTTTTTTTTCCAAACCTGTGCAGCAGTATGAACACTGCAGGCCTGGCAAATAGAAAAATAATACCTGCAAAAATACCTTTAATCAATAGAAATGTTTCATACAAATACTGGTCCATGCTTCAAAATCTGCATTGTTACACCCTGACCCATCATAGAAAAAACAGAATTGGCCTCCTGACATTAAAAAACAGGAGTAATGTTGACAATATGAAATCATGCTACATTAACACTATAACAGAGACACCTCCAAACCAGCTTCATTTAATAAATGGAAATGGTTTTGCAACACGTGTCAGTGCGCATCATACTTAAGAGGGCATGAGGTCTGTGACATCATAAAATGTTATTTTTCTCAACAAACTGGCTACAAAAACGAGCACTTTGGCTATATTCACTTTTGGTTAGAGGGTATTGTTCTTCTGTTTGTTGCTTATAAGGTATTATAGTACGGGGTGATTTAACATTCATTTAAGCAAAGAAAGACAAATGACAGCCTGAAAGCAACAAAGCATGGGCTCCAAGAGAGAGAAAGAGAGTTGACTGTAAGATTGAGTGATAGAAGGGCTGCTGCTCAACATGAGTTTTGTCTCATTTGTAAATATATGAGGCCGTCAAAAAAAGAATACCATGTATTAATTGACACAATAAGAGAATATATCAGAAGATATCAGGTTGATCTTGTTGAATAAACTTAGACTAAATAATTTTGCTTCAAATTCAGTCAGCCCAGCGGGAGAAAAGTGTTTTGTGGACCCTGCTAATGCATTCAGTGTGATTCCAAATAACATTTGTGGGAGGCTTTTCAAGTTCCAAACATCATTAAAAAACGTGGTCAGAGGATGTGTTTAGCATAATCAAATGTGCTTCACTACAACAGAGTGTAGTAGGCATCATAGCAGGGTGGGTAATATCCCCTCATGCTTTCTCTGTGGTACTAGAAGTAATCATTAGGCCATCAAACTGATTTGATGGTAGTGTAGGTAGAGGAAGCCTGCAGGGAGAGCTGCGCTTTCAACCAATTCACGCATATGCAGCCAGTGTGACTACTGTTGCATCTTGGATCCAGAGCTTAACTGAAGAAATTTAATGATTTGATGACCTCGTTTTGGTTACAATGAATGTCATGCTGAGTGAGTACAAGAGCTTCTCAGGGGGAAAATGGCAAAGAAGGTTTTTCCAAAGATGAGAAAACAAATCCTGTAATACCGCAATGAAAAACATAAATAAAAAAAAGGCTCAGGAAGGTGGTACAGTATGTTGCAACTTTGTAATACAAGTTGATACAATCTTAAGACTCATTGAAGTGTGCACAGTCCGTCGCAGGGATATTGCAGGACAGATGCAATGAAGAGTGGGGAGGGAAGGCTTAAAGCTCTTCATATAGTAGACTTGATGGAGTCAGAAAAAAAAAATCTGTTGAGGATAGGAAAGAAGGCCAAGAAAAAAAAAAAAGAGAAAAAAGATCAGCAGGTAGAGAAACAGCAGGATGTGCCAAGTTTGTCTCTCAGGCGAAGCAGGGTCAGTGCAGGACCTGAGAAAGTGGGGAAAAGAAGAAACTTGGCTGGAAAAAGTTGTGAAGAAATAAAGCGAAGCCAAATTATATTAATTATACCTGCAGCCTATGATGTGGTATGATACTCCCTGTATTCTGACAGTCGGTCAGAGGGGTACTTGTAATGTCTGGGGAGCTGGGCAGAGAGATTCAGAAATGAATGCACATGTCCAGCTGCGGCAGCCATATGGTTTAAATTTCTTGTCCAAGTAACATTGCAATTAATCTTATTTAAACAAAAACTAAACTGACCCTCAAATTTGCTTTATAAAAGTTGAAAAAAGTGGTTTGAATTCAGTAAAACTTCACTGGACAGCTCTGCCAACTGAATCAACTTCAAGGCCACAGAGGGAGGCCAGAGAACAACTGATGATGCTGAAAACTGGTGAACGTAATTGTGCTATCGGTTCAGATATGTGTGACTCTGGTATTTTTCCAAATGGGGGAAGTGACATAAAGCCTTGCAGCGACACTATTCACCAGCCAATGCACTCAAAAGAACAGATGTCAGACCGTTGACCTGCGTACAAATGCCTTTTCCTCTGCAGATCAGTACTCTGAGTCCAAATCATTTGGGAATTTGCCACATTTGAGTTCTTTAAATGGTCTCCAAAAATATACATGAACACACATCAGTCATTGATTGAAGTAACCTCTACAGTAGAGTAAATTGATGTCAGTTTCTTTATAAAAACGCTGCCATTTACATTTATTTGAGACACACGAGGTCGGTTTATGGCTGTTGTTAACGTTACAGTTTTCATATAAGCTTCATTTTAGAGGCTGAATATTCTATGTGAACTCCAGGTAGAATGGGCAGAGGACAGACAGAGGTAGATATGGGGAAAAAGCTGGTAGTCCCGCAGGAAATAGTGAGCACCGCCTTAAAGCCAGCCTTGTTGTTGTTGTTGTCAGAGGTGCAGCAGACCGTATATTTTCTGAAGCTCACAGTACCATGAAAGGACACAGTAGAAAAGCTATATAAAAAAGGAAATTCTTAGCAAGACTGAGTCTGCAGTAAAACTGAAGCAGTAGGGTATGAAGGCTACAGTGTTGGGTAGTGAGACTGGATTGTTGCAAAGTCATCTCCACTAGCAGATAAAGCAGTGATGGAAGCTAATGAGATGCCTGTGATAAAAAACTGACTATCTTTGTGTAAAAGTATCTAGCTGTAAGATATATACACAAGGTAGGGAATGTTTGCAGATATATTAGTTGCATGCTAATTACTTTGTGTTGTCCTGATGTCCTCTCACCACCTATTTTTTAAGTTCAGTTTATCCACAGGGAGGATCATTCAGCCAGTGAAAATAGTTTTATAAAGTGTTCTGTGGCTCTGGAGGATCTTTTGAAAGTCACCTCACCTCAGGCTTCTAATTTCTAGCAGGAAGCCTGAGTTACGAAAGGCACTGTTGAGATGCATTATGGGATATGTGGTTATGGTTGGAGGCTTGGTTTATACTGAACCTTCATTTGTCACTAAGTCTGACAAACCCTAGAGAAGTAGTGCACTACTAAATCCCTGATGTGGTCCTTTAATTGTCAGCTGTAAAGTGGGGATGGAACGCATCAGACAAAAGAGCCAATATTGAAGGATTCTGTAAAACCAAGAATTATGTCCAGTGAAAATGGTGTTTTAATGCAAAACAAAGCCAACACTGTCACTCACAAACCTTTACTTTCTACTAAATCTGTGTGTGGCAACTACGGCGCCATTCAGAGTAGGGAAAGATTGTGGTTATGACAAAACTATGGTTAAATTACAGGTAAGGTAACTAAAACATTGGTTTAGATTAGATTGTGGTTACAATTAATTAAATGACAATAAATTGCAGGTTGGTGACAGAACACAGTCATGCAGGAGAATCGTGTTCTCGCCTGATGCGCTACACACACACACACACCACCATGACTTCCTTCTTGCCAAGCTCACAATATATAGATGACATTACTTACTGGTAGGTCCTGCATTGGCACTGGATGTAAATTAGGAGGTGCAGAATTGTGAATGCCTGGATGGATTGGAAGTAGGGTTGCAAAGGGGTAGAAAATGTCAGGTAAATTTCCAGAAACAGTTAAGCTGGGGAATTTTGGAAATATTTAAAATCTGAAAGTTTCAATGGGAATTATGGAAATTTATAGGAATTAACTGGAAATTGGGGGTAATTTAGTAATTACGGCTAACATAGCATCATGACAAGCTAGCCTAATAAATGGTCAGTAAAATGATGCTAGCTATAGCTCATTTAGCATCTAAATTATCAGCTAGCTGTCTACTGTATACATATTTTTAATGTGCTATTTGCAAGTTAAACATTAATACCATACATCAAATATATTTCCCCCATAATATCATCAAAACTTTTTTCACTTTATCTAGTCCACGGGCTCAAATGTGTGGCTTCAATAGTCTTGTGCTCTGGGCTCCAAAGTGTGGTCCAGGGTTGTAGAAATCATCTGTGCATGTAGGGGGCGTCTATGGCCCTGCAGTAAGCAGTGTGCTATGTGCATGTGATTGATAAATAGCAGATATTCAAGTGTACTTGCCTGAAATCTGGTTGTTAGTTAGTTAGTTAAGATTATGCTAAAATATATGGAAGATGTTAGAGCAATGTATTTGACAGCACTCTCTACCACAATCATCAACACATGAAATGAGCGAATAACCTTTCATCTATCCAGCAGAGTTCGGGTGCCTTCGAGTGTTGGAGCTGTTCTTGGGGCTCTTGGCGGAGCAAGTTTTTCCTGTAATTTGTCACCCATCTGTAAATTACTGACAGCTGACGGCTCATAGTTAAGCTTTGTACTTACTGAATTTGGTTTTAAGACTGCTGAGTGGACTTTTTCAATCAGCAGGGTCAGCCATCCAATTAGCCTGTTGTCGAGACCAGTAGTGACTTTAGAAATTATTGAGTTTTGTGTGAACAAGCTTTAAGTCAAAGTGTAGGCCAGTGTATGTGATTACTGAACAGGGGGCTGTATCTGGGATGCCACAACATATTAACAGAGCCTGCTGTTGATGTCATGGTCATATCTAAATGAAATATTAGTGGGGGAATGTTGTCTACTTGATAAAACCATTGACAAATGCACACTTCCAGCAGGCATTTTTAGATTAGGTGGTAAGTGAATGGTGCCGCTTGCCACATAGACTTGTAGATCTGTATCAACATAGCCCAATGTCTTCCACCATAACCATATTACTCGCGATGGTATATCATTTTAAAGTGGCTCCTGCATTTCCTGGTGTACAGGATTGGTACATGATAGTAAAATAAAATATAATAAAATGGAAAAAAGAAAGATAATACAGGAATGAAATTAATCATTTCTGACTTATTTTTGCACTCCTTCTCCTTTGTGCTCTTTGAGTCCTTCCCAATCCAAACTGCATATATCATGGCAGTATCTATGACAATAAACATGTACGCGCGCCTTACGAGTCCCCTGCAATCACAGCGATAAGAGATAGAGAAGAGCAGCATGCCCATAGGCTAGAAGTGCTTCATGTCGGTGAGTGAATTCCAAAGCAAACATATGTGCCCAGTTTCTATGCTCACACTGCAGAACCAATAGCACAAATCATAACGAACATGTCAAACATATGTCTCCACCCAGGATCACTGTTGCGTGCTGGTCGTGTTCTCCCTAAAGCCCATTACATCCACAAAGACATGTATTACTTTGTTTGATGAGAGACATTATTCATGTGCAGAAGATAACTGTACACAAGTGGGAGAATTGGATTCACGTTAAATGGAACATGAAGGGAGAGCTATAGGGAGAAATGGCACAAGTCCAAACACTGATATTGGATACATATCATTGACTGAGACATGCTATGTTGCATCATGGTAACACAAAATATACACTGTACGCAGTTACACCTAGAGGACACTTTCCGCCCTGTATAATGTGCTTTTGTCGGCATTAAAGATGCAGAAAACCTGGGGGACACAATAAAAGTCAACCAGAATTTACCAGTCACAGTTCATAAGTATTCATTTCCTATGATTTAACATGGCAGATGCACCAAAAAGGAGGAAGATCATTTGTAAGAAATACAGCTATTCTCTGTATGAAACATTTCCCAGCAGAACTTTTTATAATGTATGCCCATGAATAAAACATTACAACTATTGCAACTTTCCTCTTAAGGCTGGTTCACCTACGCTGATGAATCAGTCAGATTTTAAATACTCCTGGACTATGAGCGTTTAGATAGCCAGCAGAACAACAGCTACAATCTACTCTACTGCAGAGTCTGACATTTTATTAAAGCTTCAACGTCTGTCGCATTATCCATCCATGTAGGCTGATTTACAATGTGCTTTGTGATATATGTTTCACTAGAAGGCATGATTAAACTTTTTCTCCCCAAAGCCCCAGAGAAGCTTTAAATCTGCTGCGATCAATATTTCTATATTAACAACAGGTGAAATAATGGGAAAGGTGTCGCTCATAGTGATAAATTCACAGATAGTTATCACCAAACTCTGCAGTTCTCCACAGCTCAGTAGCTTTTTAGCATTGTGATGTCTTTTAGCTAATTGTCCTGGTTTTGTGAGTCACCAGCCTCGTCCTCTGAGAAACCCACTGTATGATACAAAATGGCAGACAAAGTTAGCAGCTAGCTAGTGGGCATGGTGGAGCATATACCAGATGAGTGCCAGATGAGGATGAGCCAAGCGTGCCATCTCCGTGACTGCGAGGGGAAGCCAACAAAGAAGAGCCAAAAGCTGCAGTTCATCAAACGGCCACTTGAGGCTGGCTACAAAAAGAGTCAATCTCCATAAGCCCCCATAAAAAAAAAAAACTGTCCAGCTTCACAGGAGAAATAAACGTTTAGAGCCTGGTACAAAAAACAGATCTTCAGAAACCTCCGGATATAGTACATTTATGTTTTATACTCTCTATGGAATGAACCTGAGCTAAAAGGTTACATTATTTAAGGTGCTAGAAACCAAATGGATGCTAATGTCTGCAGGATGTGTAAATAAGTAACTGTTAACTGTATGTTAGCTGCATCACCTGAAAAGGAGATATGTCAAAATCAGAAATCTTGGGCGGGGAGCCCAGCAGCAAGGCAGACGAATGGGACCGCACTGAAGACGGGGCATGAGTTTTAACGAGCTTAAAGCTAATTTTGATCTTAATGATATGTGTTTTCTGCAGTATCTACAGCTGAGATCTATACTGCAGAAACTCGTACCCCCCTTGAAAGAGGATGTAGGAAATATAGGCACGGTATCCAAACTTTACAGATTTATATGTCTCTCCTCATCTAATGGCATGGATAAAGCACATACTATTTTAATGTAAAATAAAAATGACTTATTAAAATGTATTAGATATAAGCCTGCACCCTATGCCCAAGAAAAAACACCTAAAATAACATAATCAAAACGGCTCAGGAATAGCTCGTCAACCATAATGCTTATTTCTCATTTTTGGTTTCTTTTGTTAACGTGCACTTAACGAGGCACTGCCCTCACCATAGGCATTCAGTCTTGCTGAACTACATGGCTGACTGTCCACTGGTATAAACTTACAGACAGAAAAGTAAATAACTAAAATCTGCCATTTCTGGTGGGAAAATATTTTGCCAAGAACATAGATTATGGCAGTGTGGGTGTAAAAGAAATAAAGTTTGAGAGCTACAGTGTAGTATTTTGCTAGTAATATACCAACTTCACAGTTACAGACTGACATTTTAGAGCAATTGCCATTTTAGTCTGTTATTTACACACCATTATATTTGTAGTGTAGCATTTAACTCACAGTTATGAGCAGAGGAATCCTTCTCTAAGGCAACATGTCGTGCCTTCCTACACATTTCTTGCAAACATGATGGTTCTTTAAATAGGAGCATCAACACACGCGCACATACAAACACACTGGTCATCTTAACTTTGCCAAACTTCTCTTGACATGCCTTGTTTTTTCTTCTTGTCTCTGTCTGCTTTGCTGTCCTTTAACTATGAGCTTCAGTGGATGGGGGTGGTGCTGGCTCCCTGTTAGTGGGCAAGAGAGAGAGAGAGAGAGCACAGAGAATTGGGACTGATTGCATTTCAAACATTGTGAAATCACAGCTGATGACTGACCAACTCTTGCCCCAGGGACTCACAGCCGAGGCAGAAAGAAGGATGGGCAAGGTTTAAGAGGCTACTGACGGAGGGAGGAAAAAGTTTGTGCTCCAAATTCTGACGTTTGTCTGACCCTGTTTTGTTAGAACTCCTCGAGGTACATTTGTGTTTGTGTTAAAGAAAGAGGGCTCAACATCAAGGAAAGGCAAAGGAGAATGAATTTTGGAAATGTGTACAGCTGTAAATATATATAAGAGCATGTGTGTGCTTTAAACTTAGATCCATCAGCTTCTATGTGTGTGTTAAAAAAAGCAAACAAAAAAACAATATGAGTGTTTCCCATCACTTAAATTGGTTGAGACAGATTCAGCCGACACGCATCAAAATATCGAATCTCACCATCAGCGTCCTTCTTTCCCTTGCTCCTCTCCTCCTCTTTCATTCACCCCATCCAATGTGCTGTCAGTACACAAGCACAAACTCAATCTGCTTCTAATGATTGCTTTATTGACGAGGCGAGGGTCTATTCACTCACGCAGGCCTGCAACAACTACAAGCCAAATCAGTTGGAGAGAGGGGAGAAAAAACACTGAGAAAGCCAGAGATGGAGAGCCAGTGGGAGCGGATCTGAGCTATATTTACTCTGGACTAAATAATACTCTGGACTAAATAATGGTGAACTTGGCAGAGGTTCAATTTCAAGTACTTTGCAGCCAAAGTACAGAAAAAAAGTCATCTATTTGAATACTGTATACCAAGTGTCTCTGATCTACAATGAGCAATCAGCATGATGGGACTCATACAAGAAAAAGCAATGAGATGAACAGTGCACATTTTCAGATAGTCTCTCCTGAAAGGAATTGTGTTACAAACTAATTAAAAAAACAATAAGGGTTGTAAAAAAAAAAAAAATGTTAAAAAGTGAACTTGAGGGAGAAGTTTAAACCCTGCTCACTCTCTGTCAATCAAAGCAAGACGCGAGTGTGAATGTCGGATTGGCGGTTTTGACAAGTTACCCCTAAAGGTGTGGTGGAGGAGGTTTTTGAAGTTATTCAACCATTCGACAAGCAAAGCAGGTCTTTGTGAGCTAGTAGTTGACCCCGGCTCAAAGTCTCAAACCCTTTTCAAGCATGTAAGGCGGACTATTTGACACTTGAGCATACTGCATATGCATATTGGACTTCTTCACTTAAAGTGCTTGACAACACTTGTCTCATTCACCCATTCACACACATTCTTGCACTGATGGCACAGGCTGCCATGCAAGGTGCCAACTGCTCATCAAGAGTAATACTGCGCCTCCTTTCTAAAACGCTGACAATGATGCTAAGCTCACCCATACACATACTCACAAACCTCCATGGGGAGTAATTTGGGTTTCTATAACCTGAGCCACAGCCACCACTATAGAGGGCACTTCATCATGTTTTATTTACTATAGAGGGATCCAAGAGGACACAGAGTGTATTAGCCTGTTGGTGTTCAGCTCAAAGTGCCACCAAACAGAGCTGCTTACATGGCATAAATCCTTCTTCTTATTTCAAGATAGCATCATGTTATCTTTGGCGCTATATCTGAGACATTTTGGTTTTAATAAAGGTGAACTGTTACACTCAGTGCCCTTATTAGACTCTCTTTAATCAGAATCACATCAGCTGTCACTTTTTTCTGTCATTAAAATATATCATAGAGCATTTTTTAGACCACACTCAGATATTGAGATGTTTCTCTGCAAGCAGCGTACACTACGTTTTATTTCTTTATGACATCTTTATTTTCCTGATGAAATCCCCTGAGATAATTCCTGAGCTTGGACCATTTCTCATGAGATTTTTTTTTTTCATATAAACTTTCAGTGTGAGCCTGCAGTGATTATCATATCTAAGAATAATTCTTGACAGCCGGCCTCATCCACCATAACAAGATTAAATCTCCATGAGATGCTGCTTAAATTCAGCTCAAAACAAGTAAAGCTACCATTTCCCACCCACTTGGATTACACTTAAGTATTGTGTCTCCTAACAAGCATTACAGAGTCTTGAAAGATCTACGCACATATACACGCTGTCAGACAAGTTATTGCTTCTCCTCTTGAGGTGCACTCACTGTTGATATAACATGACAGTGGTGAGGTCTTAAAGAAGTTTGTTATTCAGCACTGTTTTAACCTGAATGATCCATAACTTTTAGGTTTGATTTGTGTTTTGTGTTGATCACTCCCTTTGCAAATACATTCAAAGCCTTCTGCTAAATATTGCAGTTTAAATCACAAATTGCATTTGTCGAGGACTTTTATTTTGACGCCAGGAGCGTGCTACATAAATATTGCATAACAGCGACTATAAACATTTATTATTTATTCATGAATGTCTCCTGAAACATGTCTTGAACCTTTTAAGATAGTGCTGTGAAAATTCATTTCAAAGAAAATGATTCAATCATTCATTTCAAAAGAGACGGGTAATCCCAACACTGGATACTAAAGTGAGGCTCAGACACACACACATAAAAAAAAAAAATCTCAAACTGCTTGGCCTAAAAATGAAAACAGTAGGGAAGAAATAAAACCTGCTTTTATTGATCACTTCCTGTGTATCTGTAAGATAAATGAGCAGCATTTGACTTTTCTGTGGAGAGAAACGCCTCGCTCCTCGTGTCATACAGACGACTTTGTGAATTAATGTAACACGTTGTTGAAGTTCTTTATTAACATCTGTTTGTTGCGGCTGGGGGACAATCTGCAATGCAGTGAATTAAAAACACATTTTTGTTGTTTTGTACTGCGAGTGAAGTGATAAAGGTCAACATGCAGATAAAATCTCTAAAATTAGTTTGTCAAGAATCAAGAGCTGTAATTGTTGTTTCCACCAGTCTGTGCCCACATTGTGTATTCGCCCTCAGCTTACACATTTGAATAATGACTAAGCATCAGGAAAAAAAAAAAAAAACAGGCTTTGAAATTACTTAGTATCATTTCTCTGCACCATTATCCTGCAGATGCCTCTCTAAAACACATCTCTGTGTCCTCACTGCATCATACAGATGCTGGTGAAAGTCCTTTCCAACACAAATATGGAGCCAAGACTACAGATTGTCTCTTTACATTTGAAAAGAAGACATCAAAGTGTGTGTGTGACAGAGAGAGAGAGAGAGAGAGAGAGAGAGAGAGAGAGTGTGTGTGTGTTTGTGAGCGTACATGTGTCACTGCTGTAGAGCATCACTGAGGCTGGAGAATGAAGTTGCTGACTGGTGCTGGAACAGGCCTTGTAAATCTGCTTTTATTCCCCTCCTCCACCTCCTCTTCCTCTTTGTCTCATTTCAGATGCGCGAGCCATTGCAAGAGAGGATCACTGATTAGGGGTGTGTGTGTGTGTGTGTATCGATAGGCTGTTTATGTGTGAAAGAGAGAGACCGTAAAAGAGGTTGGAAAAAAGGTGTGTTTTTGCCTGTGAGGCAACATCTGTGAATATGCAACGTTCAGCTTTAGCTGAATAAAGCCTTCATGCACACTGTTGTCTGCGTCTGTGTCTCTGTGTGTCTGTGTGTATGTATGTGTGTGTGGGGGGGTATTTCCGGTGATTTGTAAGAGCAAGAGGATCACAAATTCCTCTCAAAAGCTTTCCTCCCTCTTTTCTTTTTGCGGTCTCATTTTGACGCCGAGTGCCAGCACTGCCAACAGATCCTCTTTGTACTGTAGGTCTTTGTGTAGAAACCCACACCCGGTGTTTGATCATTACACTGCAACTTCAATGCACTGCATGTAACACATTTGTCCAAATTCAATAAATAAGTAAACCCTGTGTTCTTCTAGGGCTTGCAGTGATCACATCAGGATCTGATAGGAGCTACTGAGACTTTGATACAAATGAAAAAAACAACATAAAGTTCTAAAAGTTCCCTCCTTGTTGGAGAGCACTGTGTGTCCAAAATCACCCATACAGCTGAGATCTGTAGACCCGAGCCTGTTATGTAAATCATTTTTATCCTCATCAAACCAGTCAGTGACCCCTCATGCCCTGTACGGAAGGATCTGCATTCATTTATTCTGGTGTTTCTTTTAATTTGTCAAATGTTGGCTCATAGGTTGTCACGGAGACTGTTCCATGTGAGTGACGCAGCAGGTGGCAACAGCATGAAGAGCTGTGAGGATAACTCGACCTGAACAACTGACAGGAACTGAGAGTTTTTGACATGCCAGGCTCTGTTCTGTTACATACTGTCTAAGGTTTAAATATGGACATTAAGATGAAAAAATCTAGAGATATTTGTCTGTAAATTTTCACCTGAGAAAATAACACAGAGTCATTATGTTGTGTTCTGTATTAACTGTTGCGTGACTCGATGTTTGATGTGGATGTAATGAATGCCAAGAAGAAGTAAAAGGAGAAAGAAAATCCCAGAACGCCTGTCTCCAGAGTAGACGATCTGCTCTGAGTTTGATGCAGTGGTGGAAGAGCTGAGATCCTTTACTAAAGTAGCAAAACCACAGAACAGACATGCTCTGTTAGAAGTACATGTCCTGCATTCAAAATTGTATTGAAGTAAAACTACAGAAGTATTGGCATCAATTTATTTAGTCAGTATTTGTAATGCAGAATGGTGCATGGCCCCAAATGCACATTATTATTTGATTATAATTATCCTTAGATTCACATGTAAGAATTACTTTAATGTTACAACTTAAAGGTGGGATCATTCATACTAGAGAAAGATTATTAAGTCTCAGGTCCCAAGTTACCATAAACACGATGTGAAAGAGAAACAAACAAAGTGGTTCAGAGTAATTCTGCGAATTTTCAAAGTAACTTTCCAAAGCATTAACAGGAATTTATGGGAATAAAGTGGGAATTTACAAAATTGAAGGTTGGCCCTTAACAGGGAACTTAAATATAGTTGGGGGAAATATATTTTAACATAATCTTGACTAAAATAACCAGATTTCATGGCAGTACACTTCTCCTCATCATATGCACATAGCACACTGCTTACTGCAGGGCTATTGAGGCCACGCCCCCTACATGCACAGATGATTTCTACAACCCTGGACCAGAGCACAAGACTATTGAAGCCACACATTTGAGCCCATGGACTACACAAAGTGAAGTAAGTTTTGATGATATTATGGGGTAAATATATTTGATGTATGGTATTAATGTTTAACTTGCAAATAGCACATGAAAATGTATTCATACAGTTCAGACAGCTAGCTCATAAGTTAGATGCTAAATAAGCTATAGCTAGCATTGTTTCATTGACCATTTATGAGGCTATCTTATCATGATGCTAGCTTACCCCCAGTTACTAAATTACCCCAAATTTCCGGTTAATTCTCATTAATTCCCATAAATTTCCATAATTCCCATGGAAAGTTTCCAATTTGGACTATTTCCAAAATACCCCAGCTTAACTTCCCATGGAAAGTTTTTGGAAATTTACCAGAAATTTACCAGAAACTTTCCACCCCTTTGCAATCCTAACAATAGGTGGCTTTCATGCTGGTAATGAGGCTTAATAATCCACTATCTTTGAGCCATGAACCCAAAGTGTCTGTATTTGATGTGAGGGAGCACGAACACGACCTGTTTGACGACCTGGGAGACTCAACAGTCAGCTATCCTTCTTCAGTATGACTGGCCTTCAAGAAGTAAGAGAATTTGGACACACATGATTTCCACTGGACAGTAAGGGTATTAAAAAATAACTATACTGTCAGACAAATGAAGCAGAGCAAAAAGTACAGTATAGTGGTGTAGAAGTATTGATTAATATTAAAGTATTAATGCATTAGAACGTAACTATGATGAAACCTAATAAAGGTTCATGCCCCATCATAAAGCAGTACATCCAGAGCAGATAAAATGCCTGTCAGTGAATGGCTATAGGGACTATTTGTACATGGTGAGGTCTGTGAGTTATGCAGACAGCACGTTGTTTCAGAAAAGACATATTTCTGTTGAATTTTTTAGATGAAATATTTTTCATGCTGTGGACTCTCACCTCCGTTGTATTGGGTTGGCAGCAAAAATCTCAAAAGACAGATATCTCAAAACTAAAACTGAAGCAATCAGCAGTTTCAGGACCTCAATTATAACTCTTACAGCATTCCAATAAATACCCTCCTAACCTTCACGTCCTCTTTCGTTCACGTATTCTGCGCCAGAATAGAAACCAAGCCAATTCCATTTTGTTGTCCCCATCAGAAGAAAAATTATTTGGATGGAATCAGGATGATTACCTTGAAAGTTTTCATCAGCAGACTCAGCAACAGAAGTGTGAAACTCCACCACTTCTGTGCCTGAGACACCACTCACTGAAATCCAGCTGTCCTGGCTCCCCATGCAGATACTCTCCATATTCAGCACTGACAATATGTAAATCCTGCCCTTATGCTCCTGATTGTAGACTCCCAGAAGCACCCTCAACTCTCACATCTCACTGGTAAGCTGTGAAGAGTTTCTGCCACATGACTTCTAAATCATGGACCACTGGTCCAAGTGCATCACCGCTCCATTCATTCAGATCTCAAAGATCTCAGAATTTCTCAATCTTGTCTAAAGTAGATGGAGGCTTTTGGGGTCCGTTGTGTCCGGATGCTGCAGGGCATTCTCCACTGAAACTTCCCCACAATGCAACAGTGTTTGGAGAAGTACAAGGATCCAATCTTCATTCACCATCTTTCCGTACTGTCAATAAATCATTTAAATGTATCTGTTGATGGTGTGGTCTTTGCTGCTGAAATAATACTGATGACTATCCTGATAGATTTGTTCTCACTGACTTCAGCCTGGTGCCTTCCTCTCAAGCCCTTGACATGTTGACCTGGCTCGTGTGTTGGATTGTTATTCACTCAGACTATAAAGCGTCAAACATGAGATTTATATTTGTTGCCTGTTTGTCTGGTTTTATTCAGTATTTATAGGTGGCTGATGAAGATTTGGTGAACATTTATCAGCGTGCCTTTTGTCACTATGCTCTTTTCACATCAAGACAAAGTTGTCAAGTCACTTCTGATTTATTAAGCTCTTGCTCTCTTGTTCGCCATTATCATTGTTTAAGACCATGCTTTATCAATGTAAAGAGGTTTAAACATCTTGTCTGTATACATGTGATGGCTGGTTAATGCTTGGCGAGAGCTACATGACCACTGTTTATGTCTTCATGTTTACTGTTTGACTAGCCTCTTCATCATGATGGATACGCTGATACGGCAGCAGAGTAGACAGTGTGTTTACTGCATTGTCACATTGAATGCATTTTTTTTGTGTGTGTGTGTGAAAAGTCTTAGATTTTCTGTACTGTGTGTGTGAAAGGATGGTAAGGGAGAGAATTTTACATTAAAAAATTGCTTTGGGCTTCAGTTCAGGTTCAGTCTCGGACGAGCTTTGGTGCATGTGAATTGGGGGAGGTTGGCCTAGAGCTGAAATTTCAGGCCTGAGCACGATTCTCATGTGGGTACATGAAGACTAATGAGGTGTCAGAGTGTGTTGGTTGTGTACTGGCTGTTAAAGACTGTGAAAGTAGGGATGTGACATTTGTATTGCATTGTTTGCAGCTGGGTTGACAGATATGAGTATGTACATATATCTACACACACTGTATGTTATATGTAGCCTTTACAGCACATAGAGGTATTGTATAAACAATCCCACTCCCTCCTATTTGTTTGATGTAGCTTATCGTATCGGCCTTGCTGCTGCACTGCTGAGAGGCTGACTTTGTTCAGCGGGAATGACAGCATGCATTTATCACAAGTCTCTGCAAATTAGCATGCTAGCACGCACGCAGCAGCTCGCACTTGCTCCTGGGGCACCTGAGTTGTTATTGTGCATTGAGTGAAGGCATTATCACCGCCCTGACTTGGCACTCTTGACACAGGTTAGGGCTAATCATCCCCTGCGGGAGAATCAATAGCCAGCACCATTCACTGGAAGGGGGCAGGAGAGAAAGGAGAAAGCAAAGAGGGGATAGGGGGTAAATAGGGTTTAGCATAAGGGGTTGTTAAAGGAACATACCATTGGTTTGAATGTTTAAGCCCATTAATTAAAAATATTCAGCCTATTCAGTAACATTACTGCCAACCATTTTCCAAAACACATTTAGAGACTGACACCTACACTTTCAGACAGCTGTCTGTTTGCATTCATTTTTATACAGATAATCAAAGGCATCACAACGTGTCAACAACTTGATGAGTTGTAATGCAGTTGCAAATAGAGACGGTTTTAAGAGCTATTTCTTAGCCTTCTAACATTTTTCTCTATGTGTGAATATTTTTTTGTACTACTTGATTTTTGAGCTCGGTGTACCAGGTCTGTACCAGGTACTGCTGTAAGATACGATACTCCAATAAGCCTTTTTTTAACAGCGCACATCTTGACCTGTCACAGAAAGAAAGTACAGGTGTAAATAATAACTTTAATGATGGCTGAATTTAATTTATCCGCTTCAGTTTCAGGGTCCTGGTACACTTCAATGGAACAGAGCTGTTGTTAATGTTATAAGTAACACCTGTGCTTTTCTTACGTCGACTACAAGTCAAAATTCTGCTGTAAAAAAGGCAGATTGAAGAAAGTTTTAAAAAAGACACACACTGTGAATACACTGAGATATATGGCTGAATTTCCCGCTGGCATCATTTAACAACAGCCAGCTAAGAGTGGCGATGGAGATGGTGAGTCTGAATCTGAACAGTTGTAGCAATAGTTGGGGGCAAATTTGTCCTGATATTAAAAAAATAAAGTTTGATGTTGATGTTTCACAGTGTTTGCAGATTTAACAAGAAGATGCATCCAAAATGTCAGCCATTACAGAGTATGGCTGATGACAATTCTGCTTGTGAGAATGTTCATTGAGAGGGTTACGGTCAGGCTTCATTCCCTCAGGGGTAATTGTTTTGGCAAACTTTAGTGTGGACAGTACATTCTGGTCATTGTAATGAGGGTTACTGTTAAATTATTTATTTTGGTATCTAGTACAACCAGTACACTCAGTTTCATGAAAGTCTCATGAAACCTGGAGATCCTCTGCCTGCAGGGTTTGGCTGGCTAGAATTTTATGGCTTCATTATCAGCAGCATTTTGAAGCCTATGCGCAAGTGCCAAAAACTGCAGTTCCTTGCATGGCCACAGAACAAGTCAGTCTCCATAAGCCCTCATGTTAAAATGTCCAACTTCACAGCAGAAGTAAACATGTTTACATCCTGCTGCAAAAAACAGTTTTGGTCTCTATGGCTAATTTCCCTGTTTACGACAACTGCACTGATTCTGACTTTCTTTTTAACCGACCCGTTTAAGTTATATTAATGCTTAAAGTTATGCATCATTAGCAATGTGGTCAGTTTGATTGACAGGTGAGTGCCATTACATGGCTCGTTTGAGCACTCCGGCATCATTCAGCCCGCCTCAGGTCCACTGATGATCCACATTTTTGCCCATTTTAGACTGCCAATATGGCAGTGGCCAGAGCCACCGCACTCTTGATGAGATTATGATTTGTTTGTTTGTTTGTTTATATAATCATTTATTTGGCTCCACCAACACAAATAGTTCCACAGCCGGATGGGGACTGCACTGTTGCCAAGCAACACATCAACATTCTCCTGAACATTAGCTTGCTAGCTTTGATCAAGAAGTCTACATCTTACCCAGTCGTCGTTAATATTTTTGACTTACCCAAGTCTGAAAACATTTTAAAATATGTTGTTTGCTTTAGGGTGTTCACCTGGGAGTTTGTACTTAAGTATCCAGGCTTCTTTGCTTCCCTTTGTCATCTAATGAGGATTCATAGATTAGGTCATATGTTACAATACATCCTGCTGCTACAGATATTTGCACTATTCATATTGTCTGTTTCACTGTTATAATACATCCTGCTGCTATATATAATTTTCTGTTTGCTGCTACATTTCTGTAAAAAAGTCAATTTTTTTATTCGGTTTCTGTTTCTTTTATATTTTCATTCTATTTTATATTGCATATACTTTATATACTGTTTTTTACTTGTCTTCTGTTTTTTTTTCGGAGCCTTGCAACAAAATCTCACTAGAATGTACATTGTGAATGTGCAGTTGAATGACAATAAAGTCTGTCTAAGTCTAATTGTGGGAATATGTTCCTCTTTGCAGTGCCAAATTAGTTACAATTTAAGATAGATAACGACAGTTAACGCAACCTGTTAAGCAGAGTGTTTTATGATAAAGAGCCATGTATCAGCACTCATGGAACTGCTCTTGTCCAATCAAATTGGTTGGTCGTAAAACTGGTAATAATTAAACAATACATGTCAATGACAATTAAATTAGTAAATTTAATGACGTAAATTAAGTTGAAGAGTACTGATATTTTTATCAGTAAGAATACCTGAAAGACCTCAAAATATTCAGAGGTTCAAACTTCCTGCAAATACATGCATTATAATTGTTTATAAATTTGATTCAATGTAGTATTCTATTTGGATATTCATATCCAAATAGGCCACAATTAGGCTAATTATGTTTAAAAATGCAAAACAGCTTCTGCTTTGCCAGTAATTTTAACCCTAATTAAATGAAAGCTATAAAGTGACTCATATTGTATCTTTTGGGAAAAGCAATTAGGCAAAGTTTACATTTGTTTTGGGTGTAATTTAGTTTGGCCTGGCCTTTGTTAGTCATTTTCAAGAAGTCGAATCCTGAACCTGTTTCGATCAAACGGAAACAAACAGAAAACAATCAGTACCTCCTCACAAAGAATCAAACGGCATAAATCAAGAAGGAGAATTCACTGAGGCAGAGCCTTTTTATTGTGTGTGGGTTTTTTTTTTTTTAAACAAAACAAATGAAAGGCAGGCCAAATTCTGCAAAATGACTATCAATGAATCCATGTGTTTTATTTGTCAGTGAATTGTTGGACCAGAAAGAAACCCAGTGGAGTCCCCAAAACAGTCACCCACAGTCACCCACATACACACATGCCTGAATATTTAAAAACAAGAACGCGAATGCACGAACCCCTCTCTCTCTCTCTCTCTTTCTCTCTCTTTCTCTCTCTCCATCTAACTGCATTTGGGCAAAGTGCCTGAACCAAAGCAAATTAATTAGGCAAACAAAGTGCATACTGGGAGAAAATTAGACCTCCATTTCTGAGGAGCGTTCATCATTTTCGCTTTTGTTTGTCTTTTTTGGGTGATGCTCCGGTGGTTGATGTTGCAGGCAGCACCCGCCACCTCCGGGGAGCAGAATAGTCTGCTGTGTGTTGGTGAATATTTTGTTCCGCATCATCAGTACAGTGTGTTCGTGTAAAGTTGAAAAGAGCCTGTTGAAATGTTAGATATTTCAGGAATAAAATACTCCAAATATCCAAACAGTCCAACTATTGTTTGGAACTGTCTGAGGTGATGATGGGCAAGGGAATGAAAACCATTTAACTTGAACCATTTTGGCCATTTAGTACAAATTTCCTTGACAATAGATTTACATAATTTGTCCATCGGAAAGTGCAGAAATGACTGGAGCTGTTATTAAAGCTATTAAGGCTGAGGCAGAGTGACAAAAACAAAAAGAGAGAAAGAAGAAAAAGGAGCTATGCTAAGTGTGTATGTTCTCTGTACACTGATGAACTGCATTCATTCCCTCCATCCATGTACAAAACATGCCAGGGTGCTTTGCTTGTCATTGTTGATCATACATGTAAGTGGATAAACCTGTTAAAGGGGCCCTGAAGCAAAGATTTGCTGTATTGACCTCCCATGTATGTATCCTGTACACTACACACAGCAAACCACGCGTGGCAGCTTTATTCTACGCACAGTACTCCTGTGCTGGAAAAATACTACCTGGCCCCAAGGTTTCTGTGTGTCTGTTACTAAAATAGTACACACACAGGTACCCTGGGACTTCAGGGGCTGCAGGGCAATTTCCTGCTTGGTCCTGTCGCTAATCCAGAGCCTTGGTTAGTGGGCATTCAGACTGAAGATAGAACAGTGTAAAAAAATATAATAATAATAATGTGAGAATTTGCTGTTTCCATGTATTTTATATAATCCTTTAGGTGTTTTAGACTATTTGTCAGTCATAAATAATTTGAAGATTTCTATGGCACCCAGAAAGTGTAAAAGGTTTTCATACTAATTAAAATATAATAAATACATTACTTAATAATGATGTTAGTTAAATATTTAAAATAAAAATGTAAAAAGAAGTTTTTTCTTTAGGCTCGGATGGTAAAAAAAAAAATAGCAAAAAGCTTTTTAATTTCTTTTCCTTTACGGCCAAACTAGTTAATAAAACAAATTAAAACTGCATTTATCTAACTCCAAGTCTTATTTTTAACTCCTTCACTCCTATATATTTGGTTTTGACACATATTTAATCAATCATCTATTCCTCTCACGTAACATTTATTTTCCTTTTCATATTTCATCAAACTGTGTAGGTAGCTTAACTAAAAACACTGATAGCTAAACACAATGAGCAACAGCCATTTCAGCTAGCGACCTCGCTGAAGCTAACCTTTACACCAGCCAGTGCAGTTCATGTTAATCATCCATATAATCAGCAAATATGTATTACTGCTCTTACAGTAATGAAAGATACTCAAGGTACACAAGTATCTTCAATTCACCTGTTCCACATCCAACCAATTTGCCAACCTTCTTGCTAGATTCAGTGACTTTTCAGACCCTCCTAGTGACTTTACATCTAAAAAGCGACTAGTGACAAATTTAGCAACTTATTTAGACCATCAGGGAAAAGAAGAAAAATTTATTATATTGTAATTCATTCCCATGCATGCTGCACAGTTCTTCTGCCAACAGCGCCGGGGTCTCTCCCTCTCCTTTTGCTCATTGGCAGCGGTAGGTGTGGTGTGTGGGGCAGAGACGCTTCTCTCTCACTCTTTATCTCTGGATTAGGATGTTCTAAAATATGTAAATAGTTTGTTTGATCTACTCCCTTTGTAGATTAATTTTATATTTTTACTTCAAATTTAAAATGTCCCTGCAGCAAGTTTGTGATTACTTGGCTAAAGATTTCTCTATCTACCTTTTATATGGTTTAAAGGGATCTCTCCCTCACTGCAACTGACAACCATGAATGTTCATCATCAATATGCAAATTAGTGTATGATGTCATCTGGTGACTTTTAGCAACTTTTGGAGCGAGTGCTAGCTACTTTAATTGGAAAAGAGTTGGTGACACTGTCCGGATCATTCTGGCCCACTTTAGACTGGTTAGCTTAGCTTAGCATAAAGACTGTAAACAGGTGGAAATAAGTAACCTGGCTCTGTGCAAAAGTAATAAAATTTGCCAACCAATATTAACGCAATATTATGTAGATTAGGGATTTTTTGCAATTTGGCACCCACTATTATCAGAGTGCAATTTACTTTTACGCCACTGTTGTTAATAGGGCCAGTTGTACACTTGTATTTGTTATGATTACATGACTTATGATAAAAAACTAGCAAGTCAAGAACTTGAGACAGAGACAAATCAGGCCAATGCAACAACACAAGACAAATCAGCTTTTTAATTAACAGTAAAAAGCCCAGCTCGGCTTCTGTTTTGCAGTGTCTTCAAATCGAATGCAAAATGGGCCTTTATTTTGTCACCCCATGCCAGCCACTAGCACCATTATTAGGAGTCAGGACTAGTCTCTATGGGCACCTTTTCACCTTTTTAACTACATGACAAGGGCGAGTACGATTACTAGGTCTACTCATCCAAGACCCAACCCTAACTTGGTAAAATCTCTCATCCAAGATCTGTTTGAGTGGAAACTACAAGCAAAAGAGCTGGGACCACAGGTTGCGGTCATGTTACCACTGTATTTTGCTTCCCATGCTTGCTTTTTAAAACAATGGGGACAGATTCAGCATGGTTATGGAAGTAATAGATATGAATCACCTGTTTAAGAAAGTAAGGGAACTTGAGAATAACAGTTCACACAAGGATAATTCTGTCAAGCTAGCTAAGAGCTAGGAACAGTGAACATTGCTATGCAGCAGGAAGGATTGCGGTGAGCAATCACAATGAGGAGGTGGATAGAAGACAGTACAAAATGAGCTGCTTGGACTCCATGCTGTCAGCGTTCAAGGATTAGATTCTGGAGGAAATAAAGACCGTCGTTCAAGCAAACGAGACGACTGAAATTTCCACCCACTGCCAGCTGGCGCTTGCGCTATGTGGTTTTCATTGCATTACAATCCAGAACGCAACCGCCGACACATTGCTGCAGCGCATCTGGAGAGGCCAAGACCGGTAAATTAACAGTGAAAACTCCTCATAGCGGCTTTAATGAATAACCAGGTATCAAGCAGACGTACTCAGACTTTGACTGGTTTGTTTGTTCATGGTTAGTGTGGCATTTTTTGTGCATAGTGGACAATTTAAAATAAATCTCAAATAATTCCATGTGTGAGAGGTCAAAAGAAATTTACAAGATGGGTTGTTATGAGTATGTCCTTCTGTTAGCTGCATTGTACTGGTTATCAGGGACTCCACGGTGTATTTTTGAGTACAATTTAATAGATTTCATTCAAGTGAATTTGAAATTAATTTCTATGCAGGTCATGTTTATATTCAAGGATGCACTGGTCTAACATATTTTCCACGATCC
Organism: Sciaenops ocellatus; assembly: GCA_033000465.1. NCBI lineage: Eukaryota > Metazoa > Chordata > Actinopteri > Sciaenidae > Sciaenops > Sciaenops ocellatus. The sequence goes on from CP136886.1 coordinate 11,997,081, forward strand.
AGTGTTCATAATTTAGTATTTTGTGCAGTATTCACATTTGTGGATCTGTACACCTCAGAGCATTTGTCTCCCATGCTTATGTCCATTCAGTGTCTGAATAGCAAGGACTTCCTTGCTTTCACACCATGTTTACTTACCTTGATCTTGACCTTCCTATTGTAAGGTGAAAACAGTCCAGAGGGGCATCTCAGTAATACAAACACTTTTTATTGCATTTTTTATATTTTACTGAATTTGCTGCTGTGGGTGACCAAAATAGTGTTTTTCATGGCTTTATTTCATGTTTAAATAAAACTGGAATACCTGACTGCAAAATGTTAATGCATTTTTGATTGGATGTAGCGTAGCCCTACCTAGAAAATTTTCCACCAGCTGCCACTGACAAAAAGACAGTCCCAGACTTACTCTTGTACAGCCACTTTTTGCTTGGTCATTCTCGTCTTTTATTCTTAACTTCCTCCGTCAATGTCCTCTTAGGTCTTTTAGCCTCTGCAATGTCCACAGAGGCTGCTGAGCCCGGTTACATTGCCCACTTGCCCCGGTCCTGTTCTAGTGCAGCGCTACCTCCACACACCAGCATTCCCCACTGACTCCCCCTTGCCCCGGGCCTGTAAAGCTCCTCCTCCCGGAGGTCCAAAGCTCCTTTGCTAGCGGTGTAAACACAAACACTCCCTTGGTCCTTTAAGGCTCTCAGAGAACATGCGTTCCGGGCGCAGAGTGCGAATGACACAGGCAACATTCACTCTATTAAAAGTCCTTGCAGCAAAATGGTTTTGAAGCTGTTAATGTGGCTTTAAGGTTCATCAGCCATGCTGTAATTATGCTTAACTTTAAGCTTTAATATAATTTCAATAAGTGAGTTAAAAAAAATTCAGACTGTCATGATTGTCATGAACGGGGAAATTAGCTATAGAGACCAAAACTGTTTTTTTGTACCACGCTGTAAACATGTTTATTTCTGCTGTGAAGTTGGACATTTTAACATGAGGGTTCATGGAGATTGACTTGTCCTATAGCCAGCCTTAAGTGGCCGTTTGAGCAACTGCAGTTTTTGGCACTTCTGCATTGGCTTCACAGACATGGGAGGTTGAAGCTCGGTCTGAACAGTCTTACCCTGAAACCCCACCAGGTACGTCTCTGTCACGTCGTGGCCGTGACGCTGTTTTGGTCCGTCCTCCACGTGACCAAACCCACCGGTAGCATTTCAGAAGCGGAGCGGTTTGCCCGCCAGACTTTGTTTACTTGCTAAAATTTGGTCATTTCCCTTGGTTTATGTGCTTCTAAATATGTTTCTACATGTATAAATATGCTACACAGTTAATTTGTTTCGCTGTTGGCTGTATTTACAACTGGCAGTTTGCACTGTGTTTTATTTTGAAAATCGACCAGATTTTCTATGGCATATCTGTGTCTGGCTTCCGGCCAGCCTGAACTGCTCAGAGCTGAGCGGAGGCCTGCTTCTGGGACACTTGTGAAACGGACCACGGCAAGGGCGATGGGGTTTGAAACATTGACTAAAATGGCCATGCATAGCTCCGCTGGCCACAGCGCACACGGAACGTGGCGCATCTGGCCCGGTGGAATTTGGGGGTTACTCGTGATGGAATATATTCACAGACTTTCACTGAATCCATGATGACTCAATACAAACAGGGACCATGAACAAATAAGGTCTTATATCCCACGTTATCTGTGTGTACGCTACACACACACATGCAGACACATTGGCAGTCGGTGGCAGTAGTATGACAGAGCAAACAGCCTCAATGTGACAGCTAATAGAGGGCTGTATTAGAAGGGGCATACTGAGCCATGTAATTACCATGCATAAGTCCATACGGCACTCTCTTCAGCAAATCCCAGTGGGCACTTGTATTTGATTTGTCGCGTATCAGCTCTGTCTCTGTCAGCCTATGTGTATGTATATGTGTGTGTGATATCCACAAAATGACAGTTCCTCTTCGTACCCGCTCAGTGAATGATGCTGCTTGTGATTAGCTTTCTCAGCAAGTCATTGACCAGCTCAGAACACAAATCAATATATACAACAACAGCAAGAAAAGGCAAAAACAAGCTAATCATGGATTAAATGGATTTGACTGCAAATACCACAATCATGCAAATCAACAGCAGAGAAAATGTGAGGTGAGTAAAATGAACAAATCCTCATCTTAAATGAAATTCTCATCTTTCCGATTTAACCCCAATGCTTTTTGAGATAGATGGAGGGTTGACTCACTGAAGCGGCCGCTCGAGGAATTACAATTTTTAGCACTTCGGCATTGGCTTCATTTCACTGCACCGGAGCTATGGCCTGCTAGAATTGTCAGATACTGTATGGCTGGCAGATTTGGCTTTTTTGGTTGACATAACGAAGCATCTGAACCTTTAAGGGCATAACTGCTGGTGTTATATATCTGTAGATGTGACACAAAATATTACTTTCTGAATTATTTTGTTAAAGACAAGAGCAAGAGTGATACGTTCAAAACTTAAATGTTAACAGACTTTGCATTACTCATAATAAATCATGTTTAAAATGAACATGAGGTTAAGATTTGTACCAGCTTCATGCAAGTTTAATGTATTCCATACAGTTTACTCCAGATGTGAAAGAAAGGATGAACTGGTTTTTAAATTTGTTCACGCCTGATTGGCCTAGATTTTGTGACGTTGTCATTTTTTAAAAAAAAGATAATTGTGACAATGAAAATAAAACTGTTACAGAACATTTGTATGTAACTTTTATTGGTAATTTTTTCATTTTGAAAATGTTAGTATCGGCCCTCGGGCATCTTCACATTGTCAAATCTGGCCCTCTTTAAAAGTAGTTTGGACACCCCTGCTGTAGTTGAACACTCTGATTCTTTCTGTGAGACACACTGAACTCCACACTTGCCTTAATCAGGGTTGCAAACAAGGTTGTTATAGTATTATTCCTCTACCACAAATACTAGTGTACAACAGACACACAGTAAATCCCATGTGCCTGATTTTAAGGGGTGCTCAGCCCTCCTACTTACCTCTCTCCTCACCTTTACCACGAGGTCGGTGACCCCTCAATGATTTCTTGTAATATTTGCTTTGCTGTCAGACAGCTGTTGGAAGTTCTAAAGTTAGCACCGAATTAAAAGGTTGTCTGACAGCAAGGTTAAGCATTGAAAATATTCTTAATCAGACAAGTACACTTAAACAGATACTGATTTTTTTAGATGAGCCTTTTTATGTGGCAAAAATATATTTTTCTGCTGACCCTGTCCACAGCAGTGCATAGCTCTACTTCTCTACCGCAGCTATGAGTACAGCTACACCACAACTACACCTTTGAAGGTGTCATATGTAAAATTCTGAGACATTCTACGTATTCCTTTCATGTTTTAATCAGTTTTTATTGTTAATGGGTGAATTAGCTGTAATGTAGCTTAAAGAACGAATGCATAAATCCATGAATTTCTCAGTTGCCAATGACTGTGAAGGACAAAAACTGAATTTAACATAAACAGTTAATTGCAGAAAGATTTAAATATTTGAAGAAATATTGTATTTTCATATTCAGTTAGGATATTATCAGCTAAATTCAAATCCTGAGATAATTTTAAGAGACATGTTTCTGTAATGTCATCCTAAATCAGAATAAGACACGGACAGATGAAGTTTCTGTAAAAAGGCCCAAGAACTGTACAACTACAAAAACTATGAAATATAACAATATCTGAACTTTGAACTTTTTTTTTTTTTAATGCTTGTTTTTTTTTTTTTTTTTTGCTTTTGGTAGATGTTGATGTAGGGGACTTTTTTCTTTTTTTTTTTTTTTACGTGGGGGAAACCAGAGCACCTGGAGAAAACCCACAAAACTTGATGTTATATTAGTCCGCCCTCCTCTTCTTCCACCTCTCTGGTTTCCTCAACCCCAGAAAGTGACGGGTCCTCTTCCAGACAGAAGGTGGTTGTGCTGTCCTGTCTGGAAGATTTCCCTGAGCCACTCTCTGGGATTCGAGGGCCAGTGCAGGACTCATGGTCTCCTGCTCCTCGCGCTGCTTCTCCTCAGCGACTTCAGCCTCCTTCGGTGGTTCGAGTGCAGGACTGATGGTCTCCTGCTCCTCGTACTGCTTCTCCTCAGCGACTTCAGCCTCCTTCAATGGTTCGAGTGCCAGTGCAGGACTGATGGTCTCCTGCTCCTCGCACTGCTTCTCTTCAATGACTTCAGCCTCCTTCGGTGGTTCGAGTGCCAGTGCAGGACTGATGGTCTCCTGCTCCTCGCACTGCTTCTCCTCAGCGACTTCAGCCTCCTTCGGTGGTTCGAGTGCCAGTGCAGGACTGATGGTCTCCTGCTCCTCGCACTGCTTCTCCTCAGCGACTTCAGCCTCCTTCGGTGGTTCGAGTGCCAGTGCAGGACTGATGGTCTCCTGCTCCTCGCACTGCTTCTCCTCAGCGACTTCCGCCTCCTTCGGTGGTTGGTTGTCATCACGGCCGGTGATTTTTTGGACAGCCTCTCTCTCAGCTTTGAGCTCAGTGGAGAGTTTCAGGTTGAGTGAGATCTGAACACTGAGCTGAGTTTTCAGCTCGTCCAGCTCTCTCCCAAAAATCTTCTCACTCTCAAAGGCATTTTTCTGCAGGGTAGTGATCTCCTCCGCCATCTTTTGACGGAGGGCTTCGTGCTCAGCCCTCAAGTTGCGGTTCGCACGGCAGACCTCTGACACAGAGTCTGCATGAGCCTTGATTTCCTTTTCAAGCTCACACTGAATGGTGTCTGCCCGCTGTCTGACTGTGATGACTTCGGTTTCATACTTCTGGGTAATCTCGTGGATCTTTTCCAGTTCTTGTTCGAGAATCTTGTTCTTTTCCTTCTCTGTATCAATCTCAGCAGAGAACTTGTCTTGGCTCAGTTTGTGTGCCTCTTGCAGCTCCTCATAAGTTGTTTGCAGGAGTTTCTTCTGCTCAAGTTCCCTCTCAAGGTCAGACCTAAGGGTGTCAGCCTGCTGCTTGACCTCACGGAGTGACACACTGGCCTTGTCCAGCTGTTCTTGGAGAGTCTTGTTCTTGTCTAGCTCCTCCTGGAGTGCAGTGGTGGCTTGATCATAGTCAGATTGCAGGAGATGCTTCTGCAAGATCTCATTATCGAGATCATGCTGAAGGTTAGAAGCCTGCTTTTTGATTTTAGGAACATCATTTTCATACCTTGCATTGAGCACTTGGTAGGAAATACGGAGCTGTTCCAGTTCCTCTTGGAGAAGCTTGTTCTTGTTTTTCTCCGCCTGGAGCTCGTTGGTGAACTTCTCCTCATTAATGATATGGGCCACTTGCAGCTCCTCGTAGTCCACTTGCAAGAGTTTCTTCTTCTTCCTCTTGGTGTTGTCTCTGACCTGGTTGGCAATCTTTGCTGTGCTGAGAGTTTCTGGATCGGTGTACTTCTTCAGTCTCTCTAGCTCTCGCCTTGTCTCTTTTTCCTTGTTGATGAACATCTCTTTCAAGGATTTCTGTCTCTTCAGCTGTGCTTTTGTTTCCTCCAGCTCTTGGTTGAGTTGGCAGCTGGTCTCACAAAAGCAGCCGCGGACTGTCTGCTCTTCATCGCTCCTCTGGTCACCTCTGGGGTTCCTCGGGCGCTGCATTTTCTTTGGCTGGTAGAGTCAGTCACAAAGTAATGCTGTAAGTTGCAGTTGTAGATCTCTGACGAACAGTTGTATTCTGTATCGGTCGTTTGTCTTTTGCAAATTGTCTTGCACTTTCTCACCGTGGTGTCACGTTTTGAAAGGTCTGAAATGATCTGACTGACTGAAGAGCCGTGGCCTTATATACAGACCTGATGATGTCACAATGCACGTGACTCTGATGTGTGGTTCTATTTCGCTCTGATCTGTACAGTTCCATTTCTCCCTCCCCTTTTTCTCTGATTTGTTTACATTCTAAGTCACAGGGATGTCCAAAGTACGGCCCGGGGGCCAATCACGGCCCGCAGTCAGATTTCATGCGGCCCGAAGCTTCATTTTTATAATATATTATTTATGGCCTGCTAGGATTGTCAGATACTGTATGGCTGGCAGATTTGGCTTTTTTGGTTGACATAACGAAGCATCTGAACCTTTAAGGACATAACTGCTGGTGTTATATATCTGTAGATATGACACAAAATATTACTTTCTGAATCATTTTATTAACGACAAGAGCAAGAGCGATACGTTCAAAACTTAAATGTTAACAGACTTTGCATTACTCATAATAAGTCATGTTTAAAATAAACATGAGGTTAAGATTTGTATCAGCTTCATGCAAGTTTAATGTATTCCATACAATTTACTCCAGATGTGAAAGAAAGGATGAACTGGTTTTTAGATTTGTTCACACCTGATTGGCTTAGATTTTGTTACATTGTCATTTTTAAAAAAAAAGATAATTGTGACAGTGAAAATAAAATTGTTACAGAACATTTGTATGTAACTTTTATTGGTAATTTTTTCATTTTGAAAATGTTAGTATCGGCCCTCGGGCATCTTCACATTGTCAAATCTGGCCCTCTTTAAAAGTAGTTTGGACACCCCTGCTGTAGTTGAACACTCTGATTCTTTCTGTGAGACACACTGAACTCCACACTTGCCTTAATCAGGGTTGCAAACGAGGTTGTTATAGTATTATACTTCTACCACAAATACTAGTGTACAACAGACACACAGTAAATCCCATGTGCCTGATTTTAAGGGGTGCTCAGCCCTCCTACTTACCTCTCTTCTCACCCTTACCACGAGGTCTGTGAGCCCTCAATGATTTCTTGTAATATTTGCTTTGCTGTCAGACAGCTGTTGGAAGTTCTAAAGTTAGCACCGAATTAAAAGGTTGTCTGACAGCAAGGTTAAGCACTGAAAATATTCTTAATCAGACAAGTACACTTAAACAGATACTGATTTTTTTAGATGAGCCTTTTTATGTGGCAAAAATATATTTTTCTGCTGACCCTGTCCACAGCAGTGCATAGCTCTACTTCTCTACCGCAGCTATGAGTACAGCTACACCACAACTACACCTTTGAAGGTGTCATATGTAAAATTCTGAGACATTCTACGTATTCCTTTCATGTTTTAATCAGTTTTTATTGTTAATGGGTGAATTAGCTGTAATGTAGCTTAAAGAACGAATGCATAAATCCATGAATTTCTCAGTTGCCAATGACTGTGAAGGACAAAAAATGAATTTAACATAAACAGTTAATTGCAGAAAGATTTAAATATTTGAAGAAATATTGTATTTTCATATTCAGTTAGGATATTATCAGCTAAATTCAAATCCTGAGATAATTTTAGGAGACATGTTTCTGTAATGTCATCCTAAATCAGAATAAGACACAGACAGAGGAAGTTTCTGTAAAAAGGCCCAAGAACTGTACAACTACAAAAACTATGAAATATAACAATATCTGAACTTTGAACTTTTTTTTTTTTTTTTTTAATGCTTGTTTTTTTTTTTTTGTTTTTTTTTTTGCTTTTGGTAGATGTTGATGTAGGGGACTTTTTTCTTTTTTTTTTTTTTTTACGTGGGGGAAACCAGAGCACCTGGAGAAAACCCACAAAACTTGATGTTATCTTAGTCCGCCCTCCTCTTCTTCCACCTCTCTGGTTTCCTCAACCCCAGAAAGTGACGGGTCCTCTTCCAGACAGAAGGTGGTTGTGCTGTCCTGTCTGGAAGATTTCCCTGAGCCACTCTCTGGGATTCGAGGGCCAGTGCAGGACTCATGGTCTCCTGCTCCTCGCGCTGCTTCTCCTCAGCGACTTCAGCCTCCTTCGGTGGTTCGAGTGCAGGACTGATGGTCTCCTGCTCCTCGCACTGCTTCTCTTCAATGACTTCAGCCTCCTTCGGTGGTTTGAGTGCCAGTGCAGGACTCATGGTCTCCTGCTCCTCGCACTGCTTCTCCTCAGCGACTTCAGCCTCCTTCGGTGGTTCGAGTGCAGGACTGATGGTCTCCTGCTCCTCGTACTGCTTCTCCTCAGCGACTTCAGCCTCCTTCGGTGGTTCGAGTGCCAGGGCAGGACTGATGGTCTCCTGCTCCTCGCACTGCTTCTCTTCAATGACTTCAGCCTCCTTCGGTGGTTCGAGTGCAGGACTGATGGTCTCCTGCTCCTCGCACTGCTTCTCTTCAATGACTTCAGCCTCCTTCGGTGGTTCGAGTGCCAGTGCAGGACTGATGGTCTCCTGCTCCTCGCATTGCTTTTCCTCAGTGACTTCAGCCTCCTTCGGTGGTTGGTTGTCATCACGGCCGGTGATTTTTTGGACAGCCTCTCTCTCAGCTTTGAGCTCAGTGGAAAGTTTCAGGTTGAGTGAGATCTGAACACTGAGCTGAGTTTTCAGCTCGTCCAGCTCTCTCCCAAAAATCTTCTCACTCTCAAAGGCATTTTTCTGCAGGGTAGTGATCTCCTCCGCCATCTTTTGACGGAGGGCTTCGTGCTCAGCCCTCAAGTTGCGGTTCGCACGGCAGACCTCTGACACAGAGTCTGCATGAGCCTTGATTTCCTTTTCAAGCTCACACTGAATGGTGTCTGCCCGCTGTCTGACTGTGATGACTTCGGTTTCATACTTCTGGGTAATCTCGTGGATCTTTTCCAGTTCTTGTTCGAGAATCTTGTTCTTTTCCTTCTCTGTATCAATCTCAGCAGAGAACTTGTCTTGGCTCAGTTTGTGTGCCTCTTGCAGCTCCTCATAAGTTGTTTGCAGGAGTCTCTTCTGCTCAAGTTCCCTCTCAAGGTCAGACCTAAGGGTGTCAGCCTGCTGCTTGACCTCACGGAGTGACACACTGGCCTTGTCCAGCTGTTCTTGGAGAGTCTTGTTCTTGTCTAGCTCCTCCTGGAGTGCAGTGGTGGCTTGATCATAGTCAGATTGCAGGAGATGCTTCTGCAAGATCTCATTATCGAGATCATGCTGAAGGTTAGAAGCCTGCTTTTTGATTTTAGGAACATCATTTTCATACCTTGCAATGAGCACTTGGTAGGAAATACGGAGCTGTTCCAGTTCCTCTTGGAGAAGCTTGCTCTTGTTTTTCTCCACCTGGAGCTCGTTGGTGAATTTCTCCTCATTAATGATATGGGCCACTTGCAGCTCCTCGTAGTCCACTTGCAAGAGTTTCTTCTTCTTCCTCTTGGTGTTGTCTCTGACCTGGTTGGCGATCTTTGCTGTGCTGAGAGTTTCTGGATCGGTGTACTTCTTCAGTCTCTCTAGCTCTCGCCTTGTCTCTTTTTCCTTGTTGATGAACATCTCTTTCAAGGATTTCTGTCTCTTCAGCTGTGCTTTTGTTTCCTCCAGCTCTTGGTTGAGTTGGCAGCTGGTCTCACAAAAGCAGCCGCGGACTGTCTGCTCTTCATCGCTCCTCTGGTCACCTCTGGGGTTCCTCGGGCGCTGCATTTTCTTTGGCTGGTAGAGTCAGTCACAAAGTAATGCTGTAAGTTGCAGTTGTAGATCTCTGACGAACAGTTGTATTCTGTATCGGTCGTTTGTCTTTTGCAAATTGTCTTTTCTTGCACTTTCTCACCGTGGTATCACGTTTTGAAAGGTCTGAAATGATCTGACTAACTGAAGAGCCGTGGCCTTATATACAGACCTGATGATGTCACAATGCACGTGACTCTGATGTGTGGTTCTATTTCGCTCTGATCTGTACAGTTCCATTTCTCCCTCCCCTTTTTCTCTGATTTGTTTACATTCTAAGTCACAGGGATGTCCAAAGTACGGCCCGGGGGCCAATCACGGCCCGCGGTCAGATTTCATGCGGCCCGAAGCTTCATTTTTATAATATATTATTTATGGCCTGCTAGGATTGTCAGATACTGTATGGCTGGCAGATTTGGCTTTTTTGGTTGACATAACGAAGCATCTGAACCTTTAAGGACATAACTGCTGGTGTTATATATCTGTAGATATGACACAAAATATTACTTTCTGAATCATTTTATTAACGACAAGAGCAAGAGTGATACGTTCAAAACTTAAATGTTAACAGACTTTGCATTACTCATAATAAGTCATGTTTAAAATAAACATGAGGTTAAGATTTGTATCCGCTTCATGCAAGTTTAATGTATTCCATACAATTTACTCCAGATGTGAAAGAAAGGATGAACTGGTTTTTAAATTTGTTCACACCTGATTGGCTTAGATTTTGTTACATTGTCATTTTTTAAAAAAAAGATAATTGTGACAATGAAAATAAAATTGTTACAGAACATTTGTATGTAACTTTTATTGGTAATTTTTTCATTTTTAAAATGTTAGTATCGGCCCTCGGGCATCTTCACATTGTCAAATCTGGCCCTCTTTAAAAGTAGTTTGGACACTCCTGCTGTAGTTGAACACTCTGATTCTTTCTGTGAGACACACTGAACTCCACACTTGCCTTAATCAGGGTTGCAAACGAGGTTGTTATAGTATTATACTTCTACCACAAATACTAGTGTACAACAGACACACAGTAAATCCCATGTGCCTGATTTTAAGGGGTGCTCAGCCCTCCTACTTACCTCTCTTCTCACCCTTACCACGAGGTCTGTGAGCCCTCAATGATTTCTTGTAATATTTGCTTTGCTGTCAGACAGCTGTTGGAAGTTCTAAAGTTAGCACCGAATTAAAAGGTTGTCTGACAGCAAGGTTAAGCACTCAAAATATTCTTAATCAGACAAGTACACTTAAACAGATACTGATTTTTTTAGATGAGCCTTTTTATGTGGCAAAAATATATTTTTCTGCTGACCCTGTCCACAGCAGTGCATAGCTCTACTTCTCTACCGCAGCTATGAGTACAGCTACACCACAACTACACCACAACTACACCTTTGAAGGTGTCATATGTAAAATTCTGAGACATTCTACATATTCCTTTCATGTTTTAATCAGTTTTTATTGTTAATGGGTGAACTAGCTGTAATGTAGCTTAAAGAACGAATGCATAAATCCATGTATTTCTCAGTTGCCAATGACTGTGAAGGACAAAAAATGAATTTAACATAAACAGTTAATTGAAGAAAGATTTAAATATTTGAAGAAATATTGTATTTTCATATTCAGTTAGGATATTATCAGCTAAATTCAAATCCTGAGATAATTTTAGGAGACATGTTTCTGTAATGTCATCCTAAATCAGAATAAGACACAGACAGAGGAAGTTTCTGTAAAAAGGCCCAAGAACTGTACAACTACAAAAACTATGAAATATAACAATATCTGAACTTTGAACTTTTTTTTTTTTTTTAATGCTTGTTTTTTTTTTCTTTTGGTAGATGTTGATGTAGGGGACTTTTTTCTTTTTTTTTTTTTACGTGGGGGAAACCAGAGCACCTGGAGAAAACCCACAAAACTTGATGTTATCTTAGTCCACCCTCCTCTTCTTCCACCTCTCTGGTTTCCTCAACCCCAGAAAGTGACGGGTCCTCTTCCAGACAGAAGGTGGTTGTGCTGTCCTGTCTGGAAGATTTCCCTGAGCCACTCTCTGGGATTCGAGGGCCAGTGCAGGACTCATGGTCTCCTGCTCCTCGCACTGCTTCTCCTCAGCGACTTCAGCCTCCTTCGGTGGTTCGAGTGCAGGACTGATGGTCTCCTGCTCCTCGTACTGCTTCTCCTCAGCGACTTCAGCCTCCTTCGGTGGTTCGAGTGCCAGGGCAGGACTGATGGTCTCCTGCTCCTCGCACTGCTTCTCTTCAATGACTTCAGCCTCCTTCGGTGGTTCGAGTGCCAGTGCAGGACTGATGGTCTCCTGCTCCTCGCACTGCTTCTCCTCAGCGACTTCAGCCTCCTTCGGTGGTTCGAGTGCCAGGGCAGGACTGATGGTCTCCTGCTCCTCGCACTGCTTCTCCTCAGCGACTTCAGCCTGCTTCGGTGGTTGGTTGTCATCACGGCCGGTGATTTTTTGGACAGCCTCTCTCTCAGCTTTGAGCTCAGTGGAAAGTTTCAGGTTGAGTGAGATCTGAACACTGAGCTGAGTTTTCAGCTCGTCCAGCTCTCTCCCAAAAATCTTCTCACTCTCAAAGGCATTTTTCTGCAGGGTAGTGATCTCCTCCGCCATCTTTTGACGGAGGGCTTCGTGCTCAGCCCTCAAGTTGCGGTTCGCACGGCAGACCTCTGACACAGAGTCTGCATGAGCCTTGATTTCCTTTTCAAGCTCACACTGAATGGTGTCTGCCCGCTGTCTGACTGTGATGACTTCGGTTTCATACTTCTGGGTAATCTCGTGGATCTTTTCCAGTTCTTGCTCGAGAATCTTGTTCTTTTCCTTCTCTGTATCAATCTCAGCAGAGAACTTGTCTTGGCTCAGTTTGTGTGCCTCTTGCAGCTCCTCATAAGTTGTTTGCAGGAGTTTCTTCTGCTCAAGTTCCCTCTCAAGGTCAGACCTAAGGGTGTCAGCCTGCTGCTTGACCTCACGGAGTGACACACTGGCCTTGTCCAGCTGTTCTTGGAGAGTCTTGTTCTTGTCTAGCTCCTCCTGGAGTGCAGTGGTGGCTTGATCATAGTCAGATTGCAGGAGATGCTTCTGCAAGATCTCATTATCGAGATCATGCTGAAGGTTAGAAGCCTGCTTTTTGATTTTAGGAACATCATTTTCATACCTTGCATTGAGCACTTGGTAGGAAATACGGAGCTGTTCCAGTTCCTCTTGGAGAAGCTTGTTCTTGTTTTTCTCCACCTGGAGCTCGTTGGTGAATTTCTCCTCATTAATGATATGGGCCACTTGCAGCTCCTCGTAGTCCACTTGCAAGAGTTTCTTCTTCTTCCTCTTGGTGTTGTCTCTGACCTGGTTGGCGATCTTTGCTGTGCTGAGAGTTTCTGGATCGGTGTACTTCTTCAGTCTCTCTAGCTCTCGCCTTGTCTCTTTTTCCTTGTTGATGAACATCTCTTTCAAGGATTTCTGTCTCTTCAGCTGTGCTTTTGTTTCCTCCAGCTCTTGGTTGAGTTGGCAGCTGGTCTCACAAAAGCAGCCGCGGACTGTCTGCTCTTCATCGCTCCTCTGGTCACCTCTGGGGTTCCTCGGGCGCTGCATTTTCTTTGGCTGGTAGAGTCAGTCACAAAGTAATGCTGTAAGTTGCAGTTGTAGATCTCTGACGAACAGTTGTATTCTGTATCGGTCGTTTGTCTTTTGCAAATTGTCTTTTCTTGCACTTTCTCACCGTGGTGTCACGTTTTGAAAGGTCTGAAATGATCTGACTAACTGAAGAGCCGTGGCCTTATATACAGACCTGATGATGTCACAATGCACGTGACTCTGATGTGTGGTTCTATTTCGCTCTGATCTGTACAGTTCCATTTCTCCCTCCCCTTTTTCTCTGATTTGTTTACATTCTAAGTCACAGGGATGTCCAAAGTACGGCCTGGGGGCCAATCACGGCCCGCAGTCAGATTTCATGCGGCCCGATGCTTCATTTTTATAATATATTATTTATGGCCTGCTAGAATTGTCAGATACTGTATGGCTGGCAGATTTGGCTTTTTTGGTTGACATAACGAAGCATTTGAACCTGTAAGGACATAACTGCTGGTGTTATATATCTGTAGACGTGACACAAAATATTACTTTCTGAATGATTTTGTTAAAGACAAGAGTAAGAGTGATACGTTTAAAACTTAAATGTTAACAGACTTTGCATTACTCATAATAAATCATGTTCAAAATGAACATGAGGTTAAGATTTGTACCAGCTTCATGCAAGTTTAACGTATTCCATACAGTTTACTCCAGATGTGAAAGAAAGGATGAACTGGTTTTTAGATTTGTTCACGCCTGATTGGCTTAGATTTTGTTACATTGTCATTTTTAAAAAAATATATAATTGTGACAATGAAAATAAAACTGTTACAGAACATTTGTATGTAACTTTTATTGGTAATTTTTTCATTTTTAAAATGTTAGTATCGGCCCCCGGGCATCTTCACATTGTCAAATCTGGCCCTCTTTAAAAGTAGTTTGGACACCCCTGATCTAGAGCAAGTGTTTAGTTTGTCTCTTCTGGGCTACTGTAGAAAAATAGCAGTTCAACATGGGGGGCTCCATGAAAGAGGATCTGTGGAAACTGTAGATATAAAAGGCTCATTCTAAAGGTAACCATAACGACTCTTATTTTCAGGTACAACATGTTATTAGGGAGCTTTAAAGACGCTTGGACAAAGTCAGGCTCTCACTGAAGTATATGCAAGAAAGTGAGTAAGCTTATTTCCCAAAGCGTCTAACTTCACAAGTATGAACTCCTGTTCTGGTTTTTAAAGCAGAAATGCGCCATCACTTTAAAGTGTCCAAGTTAAGTCCCTCCCAAGATGTTTTTGAGCTTTCAGACTATCTTCATAATAGAAATGTTGCAGTGGCTAAGCATTTAAGTCAGTACAGTTTCAATAAAACTTTTATGGGAGCCCTTAAACCTTAAATATCAATGAATTGGCTTTCATATTGATTGCATCACATAAATTAGCGTGCATGACTATGGTATATGTGGGCTATATGGAAATATACGATGGAGGAGTGTGTGAATTAAGAGGCTCTCAAGTTTGTCCCATTAAAGTTACAGCACACTTACCAAAATTAAGGACATTAAAACAGATTTCAATCATGGAAATATCCTACGTTATTTGAGATGCTTCAAGTGATTCAGCCTATGGGGAAATTGAGAGTCTTTCCCGGTCTTTACCTCATTGAGCATAATTTTACACATGACCATTTGGAGAAACATTATCCTTCCTCAGTGAATAACACTTTCTTTGTCTCACTAGAGCAGGTCCTCTTCCACAGACACTAAAATCCAGCTCACAGAAAAATACAGTACAACAAACAGTGTCATGTGAGTTTAAATTATGAAAGACTGATGAGGATCTAATGGGCCCATGCTGCCATTCAGTATAATGAAAGCGGTATCGGTTGCTAATTTCATATTAAATATAGAACCACCAAACTAATTTAGATAATGATGACTTGGAGAGAACGGCAATAGATTACTGATGTGCTCAACATAAAGAGACATGATGCGAGATTGCCTTAGGGGAAAAAAAAAAAAAAAAACAGCTTCACTTATCTCACGGTAACACCTTTACGCTGCTGAGTGAGGAAACAAACTAAATGTCTGGTGCTCAAGTGACAGTATTGATAAGCATGCCTAAACTCACCTACTCTCTTGCAGAAAATCAGGACAGACTGTTAAAGCCTGCAATATTAAGCACGGTGATACAGCCTTAACTTTAGGGAGTTTGTGTGCGAGGCGGTGTTCACAGGACTTCTGGCGTATCATCTGTCTTCATTTGATTATCCAGACAGCCAGAGAGACGCTTGTATTGTTGGGACGTGAAGGACTGATGCTTGCAGACTTTCAGGCAGTGCAGCAGGAGGATGTGCCACTCGCTGAAGTAATGCTCTGCCATATCAAAGCTGAAACATCAGGAAGCTAATGCAATCCAAGTAACAAGCGGCCTTTGATGCCATATTTGATGGCGAGCAGATGTTCTGCAGATGATATAGACTTTGTGTGTACAGTACTCGTGCATGCGCCTCTGTGTGCGTGTCTACAATTTTTTACTAAAAGCCTAACACTTCCTTTCTTCAGTCTTTGTCTACAGGTGTAAGTGCTGCAGTGGGGCAGGATTGGGAATTCAGAAATGTAAGATCAAAAGGTAAAGAAAAGAGGGACAGAAGATGAAAGAGGGCAATAAGGCTGGCTACAGCTGAGTGGGTTTTTAGCATTGCTTTCTGACACTGCAGGGAAGCATTATCAACTTTTGGCTTCAGTGACCCTCACCCAGTAGCAGAGCAGTGACGGCAACGATCAGACATTTTGGAGAACGCCATCAAGAGTTCTGTTTTGTGCACTATCACAAAGCATGTTCACCCCCTGGCAAACACGTTAATGTCTGAGTGTGATTACACATTTGATTAAACTGCAACTCTGTCAAATTTGAGGATAAATATGCAGGGCTGATTATCATCAACCTTTTATCTTTCCAAAATGGGTTGCCCTTGGGGTCCAAGTTGAGATTGTTATAGCTGTACAAATTGCCTAAATTAAGGAAAACCTGTCAATGCCTGAATGTTGGGCAAGGTAACCACATGGGAGATACAAAATGGAAGGATTTCATTATGTTGGCATTATTCATCACTCTCTCAAATGTATCCTTGCTCAAAGTCATTTTTGCCTAATTCCCTGTTAAGCAGTACTCAGAGTGCTTTACTTTATTACAATTGGGACAATCAGGAGGCCTGGCAAGTAAGGCAGTTTGGGCACAAAAAAATACCTTTCTAAAGGCTGATTAAATCATTAAATGGAGAACTGATTAAACTGTCAGTACTGTGGTGAAACAGGGAGCATGGAAAAGAGGGAGCTGAATGCCAAAATCCATTTATTTACCCAGAGGCTCATTAATTCTATTTCCCCCTTCTATATGCACCAACAACCCAGCTAAACAGTGGCATAAAAGGTGGCAAGATAAAACAAGTATAGAGGGTAAATATAAGAAATTAAAGGAGTAGAGAGGATAATGGTAATATTATGAATATCAAGTTTATAATATGTACTTTGTTTGGTGCACAAATACTAATAATTAAATAATTATTTCGCCAGATATGAGCAGTTTTTTTTTTTTTTTTTACAAGTTACTCGATGTTTTTGTTCAAACCTGTGTTTTTGATCCATAAATTCAGTTGCCACTTAGACATTTCTTTCATACGGTATCTACGTAGTAATACGGTGAAGGTACGGTGACTAGCATGTAATAGCTTACCAACTATCAGATGGCAGCATGATCTTACAGACTTGGATAAAGGTGCCAAAGCTCAGCGTTGCTGGGCTTCTTAAATGCAGCAATCCCAACGGTGTACAAAGAAAAGACCAGAACACAAAACATCTCATCATAACACACTATGTGGAAGGCGGAACATGGTGTATGAACATGGGAGGCATCTGTTTGTGTGGGTCATAACTATCAGTTTCCAATCCCCAATACAATACTGGAATTCAATCATTGAGTGCAACAACCCGTGCTGGAACACACAATGTATTGCACTCAAGCCTGTATAGGAGATAACAGCGGTAGATCACAAAAGGTATCTCACCTGTCCAAGTGTTTACAGTGTGTTACACATGCTCAGTGTTCACACCATCCACTGTGATGGGATTACATCTACTGTTCCTAAAAATCAAGAACATTGAGTATACATGGTTACAACTGTACAGGCTGATAAGGACATGCAACTGTTTGGGTGTCTGCCAAATGGTAGTTGTTGTAAAAATTGATATCCAGCTAATACGGGATCATTAATTACTCAAAAGAAGTACTACAAAAAGTGGCTTCATTAAAAAAAAAAAAATCAGAACCATTAATGGAACATTTTCCAATGGAAAAGGACCTCACAGGCTAGTAATGAGCCATGTTTTACTCATGCTTTTAGTTCATAATATTTGTAAATGTCCAGTAATACCCTCTGCTTTTAAAATCTTTTTTAAAACAAGACTTTTTATCAGCTCAATCACATGCAGGTCCAAGCTTAAAGATGCTGATAACTAAGTCTTACGAGCATTACCAGCATGTTTCTCATTTGCACACTGTGTCAAACAACGTCCACATATTTTGTCAGCATATTTATTGCCCTCACTGCAGTGCTCTTTAATAATGATGCAGGAAACCTCTGCCAACAGTAGAAACAAACTAAATGCCAAAATGTTTGCCATCGCCTTAGAAAACACGATTTTTTGAGTGTGTTCTCTGAACTGCCGCCCACGTCGGCAGAACAATATCATTTGTCAGTGTCTCAAAACTGTTACATACTGTATGACCATTACAAAATGGTTTATGAGACCCAAAAATGAAGGCAAAGAAAATATGGTTGGTTTCTCTGTAGAGCAGTTAAATTATGGTTCCTACGGTTACACATACAATACTAATGGCTTTATGAGAGAGTTTCAGCTCAAAAATGGGCAATTTTCCTCCATCCATAAAGAACATATACTTTTTCAGGTGACGTTATTTTATGAAAATCAAAAGTCTGATGCTATAAAGTTTAGGGCTGCTTTGATATGTAGCCCAGAGCTCTTAGATGTTATATGTGGCTTGAGAATGATGTGTCATGGTTAATAAATACTTATATCACAAGAATTCTTTCAGTCCCTGTAAGGCTGAGATCGCATATTGACAGGAGCATTTTCTTCTAGGTCTCCTTGCCTTTCCCCCAATAAAAATACAAAGGCAGCTGACTCCCTTAAGTAATAATAATCATAACACAAGACGTTATTGATCTATGCTGGGAAATTCTGTTTTAGCTAAACCCTCGCCACAGGCCATCCCCCAGCCTCCAGTGAAAGAAAGTGAAAGAGGAGAAGGAATATCTTATTCTTCTCTTACGAGGCCTTAGATGACACTAAGATGCGCATTCATTTATAGATACTTGATAATTCTAAGTGCAGGGGAGTAAGGAAAATTCAGCTCTTTGATTAGCTGTTTGGGTGCTTGTGCGAAGCAAAGTGAGAGTGACATAGATTATTTTCTGCAGCAAATGGAGCACAATTAGGGCGTACTGTGAAGTGGTATTATGAGAAATGCAGTATAGAAATGGTGTTTGTTCTCACTGTAATTGCTGGGGTGTTTAATATGATTGCAGTCATTTACTTTCAGGTTTCATACTAACAGGGCGGCTCTGTGTGTCTGTGCAAATACATAAATTCACATGTGTGTGTGTTAATGTTTCATTTTGGGACATAATGAAGATGCACTTTAGATTCACTTTAGACTCATAAATTGCTGCAAGGTGAGACTCGTGTGTCGCTTCAGTAAGTTAGACATGTAAACCCATCGCACCTCTCAATTCATTTCACTTTCACGGAGAGAATGGAGCAGAACTCAATAATGACAATATGCAAAAAGCCCCAGAATCTAATTTCTACCCTATCCATCTGAATTACAATGCCATCATTATTATTCCAATGTCGGAATTATACACTCCATCAGCTGGAATAAGCAGTTTCCACCGACGAGCTGACTTTGTCTGTGCACATTGCCCTTGTTGAGACTGTGCGCGTGGCATGTTTATGAGGGGAAACACACAAACGCGAGTGTTCACACATACACGTGCACTTTCTCACATTAAAAGGTTAATTTGTCAGGCCTGCCGTAATTATACCAAGGTTATCGCTTGTGTCAAAGAGCAGCTTCCTCAAAAAGGTGTAATTGCCAAGTGTGCAAAAATGTGATAGATGACACACAGTGAAAGCAGAATACACTGAATGTGATGGATTTTCCTTTGGGAGTGTCAGAGTGTTTAGATCTCATTCATTTGAATTAAATCAAAGTTGGATACCTCACTCAGATTGTTTCTGTCTCTCTGGCCAGCTGTGCTTAAACAAGGACAGTAACTGCAATTGTAAGCCTGTCCTCATATCAGATGTGCACGTATACTTACAAAAAGGACTGTTTAATAATTTTACGGACTGTTCTCTTAATAAATGAAACAGCAGGTGGCCTGAGACATTGCTAATACAGGGACTAGCTCTACGGTAAACCCACAGTATGTTATAAAATAACTCTGACAAGGTCAGGCTAGCAGATGGTCCGTTGACTCCGGTGATCTGGGATGAATTTCTGATCAATGTTCTGCTGCGAGTTTCCATTTTCACCAAAGGCTTTTCATCTCGCTCTTATCTTAGGGTCAAACTACAAAAAAATAACCTGAAAACCACTTGGCACCTTGCTGCAGTGATATAGAAATGTACTTACTCTTGTTCAGGGGTGCAACCACAAGGGCTGTGAGAAGCTTGATTTAAGATTCCTCTTTAATAGAAGAGTTTGTCTTTCTGCCAGCAGTGCCTGAATGAAGTGAGGGGGCATTCAGATTTGGATGACATAATAGGCTAATTAACTTCCTTTCAATCTCAGTTTAGCCTCATAATTTTGTACAATTAAAATATGGTAAGGTTTTTTTTTCTTTGGTTAAACTATGGTGGGGCTCAAATCATAAGTCACAGATAAATTACCAATCTCTATAAAATCTAAAAAAGTTTTGCTTGAGTTGCGGCGTGCTCTTGCTATCTTGATCATTTGGTGTAAGGTGGTCATAAAACTCAGTCCGAGTTGGTCTTTTTTTGTCTTGACGTTCCAATAAAATCAACATGTTTAATATTATCAGAGGTTTTTAGTCTCAGCTCAACCAATGGGTGCACTGTCTGTCACCATCAGGAAGCAGGCATGTTTTATACTAAGCCGACAGTTCAGTGGAGGCACAAGAACGTGAAGTCTTGGTTGTCTTGGACTAAAAGGAGGAGAAATTGGTAGAGTTGTGGAAAGAGTAAGAGTGCCTCTTCATATGTTCTCTCATTTTTACCACGACAGAGTGAAGAAGAAAAAAAAAGTGGACAGAAATCGCTGCAGCCCTCAAAATGCACGCACAAGGACAGCTGTGACCAAAAGCTGCTTTTGTTTCTGCTTCATTGCTCAACAGCTTTTTCTTGTAAATTTCCACCAGGTGCAGAATGGGAAACAATCTGAAAATGAATCGGGCTGTAGTCTTGTAAATAGTGACCCTGCAAGATCCTCAGTCTTTGCAAAATCATAAATCAAATCACCAGAACTACCTACTTCCACCTGAAAAACATAGCCCTCCACTCCACCCATCACTCGCCTTTTCCGCAGCAAAAACCCTCATTCTTACCATAATCACCTCCAGAAGAGGCTATTACGCAACAGCATCCTCTACGGCACACCATCCAAAATCTTAAATAAACTCCAACTCTGCTGCTCGCTTGCTCACCCACACCTGCACCTGTGACCACATGAACCCCAAACCTCCAGAGCCTCCATTGGCTTCCGGTCCCACAGCGGATCCAGTTTAAAATCCTCCTCCTCACAGACCTGCTCCATCCTGCAGCCTCCCACCTCTAATGCAAACCTCCTGACTCCACCACAGGAGAACCAAGCACCAAACCTGGGGCGAGACAGTCTTCTGCAGAGCTGACCCCCTCCCACTGGGACTCTCTCCCCAAACACATCTGTGACTGCACTGACCTACCCACGTTCAAGACACTGACACCTTTTTAAAACTGCTTTTATAGTTTAACTAAAGTCTTATGTGTTTTTAATGTATCGTTCTGATGTTTTGAAGATTTTACCCTATAAGGTGTATTTGGATATATAAATAAGCTCTTAAATAAAATACATTATTAATACGATTTTTGACACACTGTTTTTGGATGTAAGAAGGTGTCAGACTTTAGTCTTTTCAAAGTTTTTTAGTGTATGGTAGGCATGCAACATTGAGAGCACACACACTCAGCTAGTTAACAGTAATACAACAGGTGGATTTATGTCAAAATACAGCAGATACAGTAGGTGATGAGACAGCCAGTGTGGTCCAAGACAAAGTTGACACACAGAATACCCAAACAACACTGATACATTTTCTAGCGTTGTCCTAAAAGGCGAGTTGTTAGTCTGCAGACCACAACGACGTCATGAAACTCACCTCAATCCGAAAAGTTGATATCCAACCTTGAGACAACTCTTTTATCCAGCAAATCCATGACACAATTCCCAGGTTTACTAAACTAACTAAAGCTGCTAACGTCCTCCAAGGTGTGCTCACGTGAATGACGTCATGTAACGAGTGACAGACTCCTGATCTGTGGACAGTGACAGCTTCACGTTGGTGGGTATGATGAATGGCGGATCTAATGCTGATCTCAGATCATCGTTACACTACGTATTGCTGTTGGATGTTCAGGTGTTGTTGGACCAACGTTCAGTGAACGTAATACCTGGACGTTACCACTTTAGTACCATAACACCTCAAAGTGGTCACCTTGTTGCAGCCTTATTGTGATATCAAGACTGCAGGAAGTCACTGCACTCTGCCAAGAAATACCAGTTTATAAACCCAGACATTTTTATACTTTTGTTTATGTTTTTGTACAGCAGCATTCAATAAACTAGATGTTATATATTGAGTTTTAAAGGTGCTGGCAGGTGGATTTTGTCACTCTTGGACAGATCCAGACCTTTTCCCTGTTTCAGTTCTGTCTGCTAAACTAATGCCTCATTTACACTGCATGGTACAGCTTGGCTCTACTTGAGTCCACTCACTTGGAACTGTTCTTTTTTGCTTTTCCATTGGCAAAAGTTGTTGATATTGCCTGGTACTTTTTTTTGTTATCACCTCAGTTGAGGTTACAAGCTAGCTGAGCTGATGTAAAAGGGAAAGCACAGAGAGAATCGTCACTTAGAGCAACCAGAGCCTTTTATCGTGTGCCGTCTGTGCTCTGATGTAAGATATCCAAAAATGCATTCTGCATTGCTCCCAGTGTACAAACTATACCTTGGCTTTAGGGGGGAGTTCACTTTTTTTATGATTTTACAAATCATGTTTTTATGGGAGCTCATGCCTTATTAAGAAGAGCCGAGCTCCCCGTGCTTCCCCTGTAGTTTGCCCTCTGATTGTTGAAGATGTTATCACAGCAATATGACTATGTGTCGCTATGACAATTAGATGAGAATCCTGTTTACACTGAGAGGGACATATCTGCAGTGGAAAATGAAAAGCACCTGGTACCAAAGTGAGTCGTGTCATGTCGTGTTGTGTCGTGTCGTGCCAACTGCGGGTGGTAAAATATGAGAGTGGTATCAATCTTCTCATCTAACTCTCGACAAAAAAGAGAAAGAAGCATATTGCCCAAAATGTCAAACCATTCTTTTAACCTAAGTTGGTTTTGTTGCTTAACCTTAATCTTGTCTTTACCATAATTATAACCATAACCTGCATTGTGTAAATACAATATAGATCACATGCAGGGTATTGTTAAAGGGTTTTTAGAATATGAGTGGTGTAGCTCTAAGGATGGTGGAAGTAAGGATGGTGATGCTCTTTGGTTGGCCGGTCAGTATATTGATCACTCTCTTGCTTTTCCTCTAGTGCCACTGTCAGGCCAAATAGAAAGCCTACTCACATGTATATTGAAAGTTATCTTTTTTCTAAAAGGTTAAGGAAGTGCAGTTTAGATTATGTATCTTAGCCGCAGTTTATGTCTAACTTACAGTTAATACACAACATGAGTGTCTCATCATGACCTTTCCTCTAGAGCTATCTAAACTCCAGCAAACACAGAAGACTGCTATGCAAGTCTCACCTTGTTGCCCACTGTAGGTGCATAGGTAATAACATAATCAATTTTGTGGCACCACCATCAGGCCAAATGTTACATTTTTGCCCCTAGTGGTAAGGATTTAAAGATAGAAAATGTGTCTCCATTTTTATCCATACAGCAGTTTTATTGTCTGTTTTATTGTGAAACAAGCATTGCAGTCTCACAGGGCCATAGCTTGGCCATAGACCTTTCATCATGTTTTTTTTTTTTTTTTTTATCTTTTATTTTCTTCTTCTTGTGTTTTCAAAAGTTGTCCCCAAACATTTACTTCTGAAGTAAACTTCAAAACTCTGTGTCCTTCAAGTGCATGTTCGATCTTTCTTAAAATTTCAGAGGTTTTCTGATTTAAAAAAAAAGAAAAGAAAATTCTTATATCTAGTCGGCGTTCCACAGAACTAGTGGAACTGCATTTAAGATGGCTGTGCTTTAATGGCTTTCAGAGATGAAAACGTTTGTGCTCAGAGTGAGATATAGACTAAGTCCAAACTAAAAAGATCAGGCCCATATTCAAATTAAGCTGAGAATTGTATAAAATCATTACTGAGATGGATATAAATATATGTATTATGTGGATCAAAGAGTGTTTTTTAGTCTAATCCAACTATCAAGAAGAAGAACACATTTTTTCACAAACTGAAAGACAAGAAAAAACTTTCAGTGACTGTGGTTTGAAGGTTTGAGAGCAGCACATACATAGCTTACATACTGTGTAGAACATTTTTGGGGGGGTAGTTCTGGTTTAGAAAACAGTAAAAGCATGTGGCTTTCAAAGTGTTTTTACCTCATAACTGAAAAGCGTAAACAACAAACACTCCCTTGAGTGTGCCCAGATTGTTCAAGTGTACTCAGAACTAAAAACAGAGGGATGAGAGGATGTTAGCGGGGCAGACAGCCTGTACCAATACTGTATATAGCTTAATGCCACATCTGTCATTCATTTGGAGCTTTTACCCAGAGCATCTTGAGTGCATCCATTTATTATGGGTGCTCCCAGTGGGAAATAAGGCTCTAACCCTGCAGTGCTATCAGCACCACACTCTACCTATTACGCCACTGAACACACTCTCAAAACAACAGGTTGTACTCATTTGAGCAAAAAAAAAAAGTTTGGTGTGAATCATCCTGTGGGTGGGAAAACAGCTGAACTTAACCATTTATTGATCGGAGTAGTTGAACTGCTACACAAACACCCTTTTTAAGGATTACAAGTTCTACAGTCGGGATTTAAAGTCTTACGGGTGCACAAATCAATATACTTAGGTCAACAATGGGTCAAATGGTGACTTGTATTGTGGAAGGTGTCACTAGTAGGGAGAATGAACACCAACTCTCATCAGCTTTATTTCCAGCAGCAGCAAACAGATGTTTTCAGATATAAAAGCTCACCCACCACCTCAAAATACTTAGCTGGTGAACATAGTGGCGCGTTTAGCAGCTAAAGAGCCAAATACTTCCCTTGGCAGCTGGTGAAGAACTCCAAATGGCTCCCAATGTATGTGGGAATGTACATAAAATGTCTGTCAAATCAATGCAATATAATTCTAGTACTAGATAATCTATTAAATATTTAAAAAAGACATCAGTTACAGCTTATAAAGTCTTATATAAAGAATGCCTTATTTGAAGGTTGCATGGAAACATTTTAAATAAATGTGAAACAAAAGAAAGTCCTGTTCTACTTGAGGTCTACTTTAAATAATTATATTGAAGACTGATTAGTAAGTATGGCTAGAACACTTTGTTCAGTGGAGTGGTTGCAGGACTGGACTGATATGATGTTAATAAAATTTCTCTGCATACTGTAATTTCTCCACTGTTAAGCAGGATGGAGGCGTTGCTGCTCTCTCTCGTTACATAAAAGCCTTCTTGGAAAGGATGTTACAAATAAAGCGAGACATGACCACATCACCATTTCAATAGAAGTCTCTTTGCAGCATATTACTCCAATCCACAGTCTCAGTACTTATCTGAGACATGGTCCTACTCATCTATAAACACTTACTGGCATGTAAGGTGTATGGGATTGAAGCTGGATAAAGCCTCAGGTGTGTGTGTGTCCACGTTTGTGTGCACTCATGCAATATTTATATTTGTATGAGTATGAAAAACATTAGTAAGAGGTATGTTTTTCTGCCCTAATGCACATAAATGCACACGACTCTTTGCTGTGTAGGTGAATATTGACCGATAGAAAGGAATATTTCACATAAAATATATAAGGGGTTTCTGTTGGGTAGAGATCTTGGCTTCAGTGCTAAATGTTTGATATATTATGGATTCTTGCAGAAGACAGTTATCACAGTAGGAAAAGCACATGGAAAAAAAATAAGTAAGAAGGTAAGAAAATAAGTAATGACGGCTGAATTCCATTTAGCTGCTTCAGTTTCATGGTCCATTATTATGTTATGAGGAGCTATTTGCTACTGATTTTCACTGATATAAACATATAGTCATATTGTTGCTGCATCAAAAGGTCCACAGTGTTTTTAGCCATGTTAGCAGTATGGCTTTATGGATGTCAGTATGTCAGACTTTGGTCTAGCACTGAAATATAATATTGGGTAAATTGCAGTGGAATTTGTTGTAGAACTTTGTGTCATATTCTCCACAGGACATCTTCTAAAGACTTTGCTCCCTTTAACACCAGCCCATGACTTATCCTCTAATGCTACTTTGCAGTTTACATTTTGGTTTTCAATGTCTGAACAACTACTGGATGGATTGCCATGGAATTTGATACAGATATTCAAGTCCACTTTAGAATGATTTGTAATAACTCTGATGATCAATTAATTTTACAATTTTACGATTTACAATTTGTCAAACACTGACCAAATGCCTGCAAAACAAATGACATTCTCATTAGCTTCAGCTGTACTTTATGTGTAGTGCAGGCTAACACATTAAAAAAGCCAATGTTTCGACGCTTCCGGTGTCGCCGACGGATATCTGGAAAATGGATTACGGATAGACCTCCATTGCTGTCCGATTAGCAACGTAATATGCAAGAATGACGCCAAAGACACAATTTTGGCTAATCTCTTTAAACAGATAACTGAATGTTAATGCAGATACATTTTTTAAAAAGCCAAATCATCATCAGATGATAGTCAATGGTTTCCAAGATTGCATTTCGGTGTGGTCCGCCTCTTTTGCTCTCCACTCAGACACTTTATGATCTGTTTACAGACATTAACATTGTTATTGTGATGTTAGCAGTTAGGTCAAAGCACCACTGTGCAAAAGTACAGCCTCACAGAGCCGCTAAAATGGTTGCAAACTCAGTTGTAGTCCTGTTTCTCCCTGAAAACAGCAGAGGTCTTTTCCTATTGCTCTGCTTGCCCTGTCTTTTACACCATTTAAATCCTGTCTTTTCGTCTCCTCTATACTCCTTTCTCTTCCTGCCACCTCTCCTCTCGCCTCCTCCTCCTCTCTTCTCTCCCATCCCTGTTTTGCAGTCACTCTATAGCCAGAGGGCACAATCACACAACCAGAAAGCCAGTCAAGAAGCTTATTAAACATGACACTCACTGAGCACACTCAATATAGGCGAAGGACATAGGCTCTGAGGTCTACGTGCCAATTAGAAAAATCTGATCAATCATATCAGTCAATGTGAATTCTCCCTCAGTCTCTCTCTCTATGCGTTTCCCCACTCTCTGTTGCTTTCTCTCTTTTTCCCTCTCGTCTACTTTGAAAAGACTCCCCAGCTACACGCACCAGCACTGCTGTTGCACACAAATCACGCACAGCTTGTTACAAAATAAACAGGGAATAGACAGTTGCCGTCTACACACACACACGCACACACACCACACTCCAGCAAGCTATTCATCACAATTTAGCCACAGCATTAGACATTGAGGGACAATAACGCCCTCTCTAGAATACCATCCAGAACACAAACAGCTACACACTTCTCCTCCCTTGACACTAATTTTCCCCACCATTTGTCAACACACTCTCTCACACTTTCTAATTCCCGCTAAGCTGTCTGTCATCCCTCTCTTTTCTCCTTAAAAACTAGGCTACGCCATTCAAGTGTATTTAAAGCGAAAGTCAACGAAACTGAAAAATGCATAAGAACGCTTTTCTATAACATATAATCCATGTGTTATGTGACTAGATTACAAAATGTAGCCTCAAACAGTCGAGGCTTTTAATCTATTTATATATATTTTGTGCTTTTTAACTATTTTTTCAGAAGTTATGCATTTTTGGTAAGTGTTTTTAAAGAAATTATGATTAGTCTTATGACCTGGCCTGTAGGCAATGGTATGACTGCAATTTAAGTGTCTTAAGCCTCAAATATGTGAGGATAAGTTTAAGTTTTTCTATATCCAGGCCTTGTAAAATGTCAAGAGTTTTTACGCAGACAGTGTTGAAATCAGATCGGATTAGTGTCTGTGTGTGTGTGTTCAATACATGAGCACTCAGTTTTCTAATGAGAAATTTCAATGCAACTTAATGTAATACCTTCACATTAATTAAATAAAATATGACCCAAACTTCAACTACAAGTCTAGAGTGACTTGAAATTAGATTTCAGTTTAATGCACAAGTGATTAAAGGCTGCCATTAAAAGTCACCTTTAATTTCATTTTCTGTTAATATGACCACTCTGTTATATAAAGTACTGACTTATCTCTTCAAACATATTAAGAAATATGTTTTTTTTGTACTTTTGAAGTACTAACAGCTACACCTGTTTCACACTGCAAACTCTGTATTCCTGGGTGAGACTGGGTGGGTGATTGGGTGATTCCTCAGTAAACATTCTTTGTATTTATCTGTCATTTAAGGTTTTTCTCATCCCTCTCCACCTTCTTTCTCATCAAGCCACTGACTGAGTGCTACGGGAAAAGGGACTTCTTAAGGTCTCGTCAAAAGCTTGTTGAGTAGTCGTAATAGACCTGCAAGACTGGTGATGATGAAAAAGAGAGATCTGCTCACAGGATCTAATTTCAGAGCCAGTGACTGGAATGCTGTAGGCCAAAGCTTGTTTGTGTGCATAAAGTATTAAAGTGCACTAGCACCACCTGTAGACATGTTGTGTACATAGCTTTGCAGTGTTTTAAGCCATTAAAATTATGTGAATAGATAGTATAAATACATGTATAATGCACAACCTCATACAACTAAACTATATATCAGACTTGATTAACACTTGACACTGACACTTGAAAACACAAGTTACTCTTCATCAGCAGATGCAGTGAGATGCAGCTGAAAGCTCATTAAAATCAAGGCAAAAAAGACAGAAAGTGTAGCTTGCATGAAGTTTATTTTGTCAAACATATATAATTCATTAGGCATCATAGGTAGAGAGAATTGTTTTAAAAATATACTGTAACATCACGTCTTTGTGTATTCTTGTATAGGTGTGGATGTGGTTATATATATATTTTTTCTAGAAAGTCACAAAAATGTTATATCCACTAACAGGATATAATAATCCTGTCAGTGTTATCTTCAATAAAGTTCAACTTTGATATTTCAGTTGTGATTCTCACTTCCATCCAGCAGATGGTGCCACAACTAAGCTCAAAACGTCTGAAAATATTAAATTGAGCTTTTAATATTAATGCCAAAATTAAATTGCTTGTGGTTCACAGTCATCTGTAATCATGACTAACTAATGTTTAATTGAGTATTGTTTTGTTGATAAAAAAAAAAGGACTTTGCGTGGGTATGCAAGGATGCCAAGTGCTCACATTTTTCAAAAGCATACATTCACACACTTATGATAGGGGTGCAGAAATGCAAAGCCCCGACACGTTTGAGGGTAATTAGGTGTCAAGACAATTAGGTAACTGAACAAGCTCCCCTACAAGTTGTGGACATGAATGTTATTTACGCATTATCATATGTTTTTAACTGTTTTGACCATGTTACAAATGAGAGAACCCATACAACGGTAAGCTGTGACCTCGGTGTGGAATACTTTACAAATGAAAAAAAAAAATAAAAAAAAATATATATATATATATATAAATATATATATAACATAATAAGAGACACATGAAAAACACAAATAATTTATTTGTCCAGATATGAAACAGATATAAACTAAGACATGCTGGGACAGAAAACCACTAAAGCCAGATCTCCAACTTCTTCCATGTTAGTGTCCAAGGGCAGAAAATACTGTTTTTCCACAGACCACAGTAAATATCAAGTTTGGCCTCGATTTTAAGGTGTTGTGGGAAACGTAGTTAGTGCAAAACACTGGTAGGTCATCTTGAGGTCTCTTCTCCACAGTGACAGACGTGTAGCACATACATCCAGCAGCCCCAAACCTGGTAAGTAAAGGAGAATATAATGAGACACTATGGAGAGTGTAAGCGTAACATGGGTACAATTACTGATATAATAGACCTTTTTTTACAGGTGTTTCCAATGATACTAATTAAGGCTGAGTTCCATTTATTGCAGCAGAGACTTTACAGTGATCGCCATCATTGATAACACCTGTGTTTACATTAATATTTCATGTCAAAATGGTTGCTGTTAAAAGGTGCAGGTGTTGTGAAGACATGTCAAACTGTTCACGCCTTCATGACTAAGACAATACCTGGGCAACAAGTTGTCTTACATAACTAGGTCACGTACGTAACAGTCAGCTCGGGTGAAAGCCAAATTCAGGACAGGTGAGGATAATATCTAACATTTCCACAACCAGTTTAAAAGCAGAGTAGTCAAGTAATCACAGGCCTGACTTACACTTATCGCCTCCACGTTCCCATTCAAGCCAAATCCAGCTTCTTCTGAGTCTCTGACAGTTTCTCTTGCAGCCGTTTCTTCCTCCAGTCCAGAAACTTTCTCCTCATTCTGTTCGCCTGCCAGCCCGCCAAGAAACCGGCAGCGAAAGAAACCACGACCGCAACTTGTAGTGTCCTCTCTGAGACCTCTGCCATGTTCACCTCTGGCTGACAGATGCACACATTTGTGCAAGCCGCATGAAAATTATTGGTACACTCGTACAGGAAGTGAATCGCTGCAACACTCGCGATATCAAAGCGACGGTAATCTCGCACCTTCCAAAATAAAAGTCCGGAAACACACTCGAGTAAAAGTGTTAAAGGTTCAGTGTGTAATATTTAGAGGATTTTATTGGCTGAATATGGAATATACTAGTCATACGTATGTTTTCATTAATGTATAATCACCTGAAAATAAGAATTATTCTGTTTTTGTTACCTTTTTGTTAGAAAGAGCCTTTTATATCTACAGAAGGAGCAGGTCCTTTTCTATAGAGTCTGCCATGTTTCTACAGTAGCCCATAGCGGACAAGCCAAACACAAGCTCTAGACAGGGCCTTTCACCTTTTTCACAAGTTTCATATCCACTTTAGGTTCTCCTGTTTGCTTGGAATGGGTGGGGCCTGAGGTGAGGAGTGTTCAGTTGGTTGCAATCTGCATGTTCACTGCTAGATGCCACTAAGTCTTACACATTGGACCTTTAAAGTAAAAAAAATATATATTTTTTTTTTAATTTAAAAACAAATAAAAGTTACTTACTTACTACTAGTACTACTACTACTGCTAATAATAAGTCAGACCATTGAACAAAAGGTTTATTTTGTCTGGAAAAAGTAAGCTTTAAAAAACATTATATTAAAAAGAAAAGGAAGGTCATTGGGGAGTCAAAAATGATTAAATATGGCTCACAAGTGTGATAAAAATTTGTGGAAAACATTTTGAAATTTCTAGTTTGGGGGGGGACAGCTCCTGTGCAACATATTTGCCACATTTCTTGCAAATCACTGAAATCAATTTATCGGATTGGAAATTGGAAAACAAAATGTAAAAGTTTAATGCAGCCCATAGTTCACTGGAGCTCAAGACAGTCATGAAATACAGAATTCATACATAGACATACATGCTGTACTCACATAAGTCTGTGGCACATTGACTTTAACAAAGTTAAGCAAAACACATAGAACACAAAATATTAAAGTGAGTAACAAATACTGTACAGTCCGTTTCAAACAAAGCATTGTGTTTAACCACTGAAGTTTGTCACATACTGCATGTGATTGATCATCGGTGTGTTTACAAGTTGTTGTTTGTACAATTTTATATGAGAAAAAAGTCAAATTATTAATGCTAAAGACATTTTACTTAATATTGTCTCTTTATACAGTTTAGAGGTGAAATACTGCTTTATCATCAGGCAGAACAAAACATTTGATGATGCAATTACAGTGACTGAACAGGTATTGCATGAGAGGAATGTAAACTGTAGCTTTATCTGGAAGAGATAGTGATGAAGTGTATGAGGAGAGTGATTAAATTGTTAAGTGTTGTGATTGTAGTGGCATTAATGGTTAAAGTGAGCACCAAGTTTGCTACAAGTTGCTTTCTCTCACACTACATTGCAAATTGCAACCCCAAGTAAAACAAAAGCCTCACAAGGTAGGCTGCAAAGTGGCCTGCTATTCAATATTGTCATTAAAAACCAGTGAATGCACATGATATACAGTCCATGAGAACATGATGCAAAACCCCCAGTGTCTGCATATCTCTCCTTTCCTTCCTGTCATTATGATCGCAGTGTGATTATATGCAGCTCTGACTGCTGTCACATCTTATCACTTCTTGTTGTGCTGTGCTGTGGTTTGTGGTAAAAAAAAATGTTCACGTTAGCAAATCACTTTGTTTCGCGACAACAAAGTTTCTTATGCAGCTTTCACGTTTGAATATTCAGATAAAACCTTTAAAAAATCTCATCCATGGGTCATTATTTCTCCCTTTCATTAAGAATACTCTTAATCTTATTCTTAATTTGGATTTACTCAAGAGTTACTCACACTAGCTACTGGTCAAATAGATTTGAATGCTTCCTGAAGAATTTGAGAGATCAATTATTAGTTACAGTGCGTGTCTAGGAGTGATACCTGGGTCATCATTATCATCAGTTAACAACAAAACTAACTCACTAAACAATAATTTTAAAACTGCAGCAGCATTGAGACGTAACCCAAAGACTTCTTTAAGTTTAAAAGTTAAAGCACCATACAAGTTTGTTAAGCTCCCTGTCTCTGTGGGTCTTCAGAGGTGTTGATATGGTGTCCATGATTAAGATCTGCACAAATGACGTGTGTAAGCTGTGTGCAGACTGCAGACGTCAGTGCAGGTCATGTTTGGATATACAGTAGCTGCCAGGTGGAGCTAAGCTATTTACAGCCTAAAGCCATTCAGATACCCAGCAAACGATGATGGAAATTAAATAACTGCTTCAGCTGTAAATAGTCTTAATATGTACAAAAATGTGGTGAAGTCGCAGTAAAAGCCGTCAAGTGCGCAATCTGGCTCCAGAGGTGTTCATGAAGTATTGCTGATGGTTGAGAAAGTTTAAGAGAATCTGCAGCAGTACAGTTTTAGTGAAAGGTGATCAGGGGTTTGTCTCCTCTGCAGCAAATCATGACCGATTCTGTTTGAGCCTGTCGATGTGGTAACAGAGTTTAAGCGCAGGTCCAAGTTTCAGTCCCAGATACTTCATCATCATCTCACTTTTCAGCAAGAGCAGAGCGTCTCCGTCTATTTCCTGAAACACATCACAGAACTGCATGACTAATGGAACCTACAATATGACACATTTTTCACCTGTTTGCATGGTTAAATTTACATATACAATAATATAGCAAAGCTTTGAATTCTGCACTTGTATCGTACTAAACACTTTAACAAATAATAATAAAAATAATAAAAGTTTCTATATCTGCTGATGTATATTTATCGACAGGGAACTGGGTGATGGATAAATAAAGCTACAGTTGTCTCATAACAAAAGAGAGACTATGCAAGGGGTTCCAATGCATGCTGGGATATAAAGCGCCATTCTTATATATCTGGTAATACAATGCCAGTCTGTGGGCTACAATAAAAATAAAAATCTACAAGTGAACTCACATGCTTTCTGAATGCTTCAGCGTGGGGTCCCAGAGCTTGGGGGTCAGCATCTTTGATGAACCAAACAACCTCCTCAACACCCCACCTGGACGGGTCCTTACCAGTAGGACGCTTGCACTCACCAGTGTCTGGCATTGGACTGTAAGCTAGGTAGCACAGGAGAACGGGTGGAGTGAAGATCAAGCATTTTAGGTATTATGCTGAATCACTTTCTTGGCTAGAGTTAGTTGAGAAGATCAGAAGTCTGATGTTTGTTTGTTAAAGATGAAGTTACAGCCAGGAGATAGTTAGCTTAGCTTAGCATAAAGACTGGAACAACAACAAACAAAATGCACTAACCAGTACCTCTAAAATTCACTCATTAACTTAACGTATCTTGTTTGTTTAATTTGTACAAAAAGTGCAAAAATAACAATTTGTGGTTTTCCAGGGTGCTGTTTGGGCAGCATTAGCATTAGCACAGCTCTTCCAAAGATTTCCAGCTAATTTCATAACTGTTACATCTATGTAAAGTCCATTTTATGTTAAAGCAATGTTATTTAATTTTTGCCAATATAGTGCAGTGTTATGGAATTTTCTATCCTTAGGTTACATGAGGTCATGTGTGGGCCTTGAGGTCCTCGGCAGTATTAGTTGTTTGGCTTTGACTGGGAACAGCAGGTGCCAGTCTATCTCAACACTGTGGTGGCCAGGGTCGAAGAGACCAATTGCTGCCTTCTTAGACACAATAGAAAGCTTGCCGTTGACCTTCCAATTGGCGTAAACAGACAACAGTGTCTTCAGACTAGAATATGTTGACAATAACACCTCCATGGGTAAAAACATTCTCTTTGGCTAATTCAGGGCATATAGTATTTGTGGCGTTATCTGTAGGGGTTTAAAGTCTGACCACCAGCATGAGTTTGGCAGAATGTGAGACCGACTCAGGCACTTCTGATGTACTTTGAGAGTGTTTCTAATTCTCCTTGATCAAGCAACAATAAATATTACAGCATAAGACATCAGAGGCTCCTGAACACTTTCTTCCCTCCTGACCTCACCACTGACCATTGATTCTAGCAATTTCTCCACAACATGCAGCAATTTATGGAGGTTTCCCAGATAATAGGCTCTGTGACACAGGTGTTTTAAATTTAGCTGGCTCAGTTTAAGTTGGACTGCGCTATGATGGTAATTAGGTGAGGTCACCGATGTCTGTAGACTAATAATGAAGTGTATGTTAGAGTGAGAAAGAGAACGTACATCTGAATTTCAAAAACACGGCCTCACCATTCCTGTTTCCTTCCTGGAAGCTTCCTGGGCTCGATGCTTGTCTGCACAAGCCCACTGGAGCAGAACAACTGCTGCCACGGTAACCATAGGAGTGCTTTGGCTGGTACTGTGATGTCATGACATTGAAGGCAGAGTCGCTGGGATCTACAGCGTAGCGCTTGGAGTCAACCGGTGGGTCACATAAGAAGTCACCAGGCATTGGGGTTTCTGCTGGAGGAGGAACGACAGGAAATGGCATCATTAAAGCCGAGCCCATCTGGAAAATGTTGTCCTTTTCATGCAGCAACTTTGGTCTGTCAACATGTCAAAGTTTCAATATCTTCTAGATGGATTGGCACAAAAGATTATACATGATTCCTAATCACTTTAGCGATTCCCTGACTTGGATTGCTATGAAATTTGGTACGCATAGTCATGTACAACTGAGAATTCATTGAAATAACTTTGGTTATGCCCTGATCTTTCATTTCAATATTTGCAAAAATTCCCATCATCCTCAGCTTTACTTTGTCTAATGCTAATTAGCAAACTTATAGCACACTAAACAAAGGTGATGCATATGGTAAAGATTGTCTTTTTTAGGATGCTGGCATTAGTATTTGGCTCAAACCACCGCTGTGGCTGAGTACAGCCTAAAGGAGCTGCTAGCATGGCTGTAGACTTCAAAACAGACAGTATAGCTTTTCCACATTTAACACTAAAATACAAGCTTTTCACACCAGATGTGCATCAAACATTTACACAGTCAAATATGTGTTTAAATATTTTATTTAGCTTCCAGAGCAATGTAACATCAGCAGGTGTCTATACGGTATTAAGCAGCAGATACATCTTTCATGTCTGTTAAATAGCGAGTTAAATAAATACACAGATAAACTGTGTTAAAGCCCCTTCAGCCTTTAACTGTTTGGACATGGAATGGCTGAAAGGGAGTCAGTAATTCCTCTGAATCTGCTCCCTTTGTGCCAACCGTTTTTCAGCTTGTCAATAATGTAGATGCCTGCTGGTTATGCCAGAGTTGGGCAGTTATGGATTTACCAGATGACAGATTTATAAGACGGAAATACCCCACTGAAATGATTCTGAATTACCTCTACTTTGTGCTCACACAAAGGTCAAACGTATTGTATTGTATTCTGAAAAATCAATTATGTGATAAGATCTGCGCATGTGAGTTTGGAGGCTTATATATTGACACACACAGTACAGAGCTGCCTTCATATAATACGGTAAATGCTTAATATTTTAGCACTTTTTTGTACATCTTTACATTCTAACGTCTCAAATATTTTTGAATAAACCATGTAAATACTATCAATTATGACATTTTTAAAATAAATTCACGTAAAAAACAATCAAATATAAAACATTTATCAGCATTTGAAAGAAATGGAATGTACACGGCCCAGACAATGTCCCAAAAGATATCCCTAAAATACAGGGACTGTTTTTGAAATGCTTCTCCATTTCACCAGAGAAATGATTTACATATGTGTTTGGGTGGCACCGCAGGGAGCACACTGGTTTGTAGTGTGTGTGTATATATATATGTGTGTGTGTGTGTGTGTGTGTGTGTGTGTGTGTGTGTGTGTGAGAGAGAGAGAGAGAGAGAGAGAGAGAGAGAGTGCTTCGCTTCTGTATGTCTACAGTCGGACATCAAACACTTCTCATGATTTGCAAGAACAAAGCGCAAATCGCTGGTCCTTGACACATGAGATTTCCATTCCCACCTCAAATACACTAAAGACTTTAAATATTTGCTTATTCGGGGCAGGACAGGGAAAAAGGGAGAGAAAAAAATGAGACATAAAGGATGGCTGTATGAGATGCATTGTCTCTTGTGAATGAATTTTTTAAAAAGCCCGAGTTTCTCCAGAGAAAGCTGAAAAAAAAAAAAACTGGACGAGAAAATTGAAAGGGAAACCCACAGAAACTAGTGCTGCTTTTGATTCAGCATGCAGACATGCACACGAGTGTAATGTTTTTACATCTAAACGCACGTGTCGTCACACTGAACAAGTCTTCTGTGTACTTAGAGAACAAAGAAGAGAGACACCACGCTGACACTCGTAGAGAGAGGAGCCTGCATTTTAGCACTGAATTCAAGTCACAGTCGGAGCAGGGTAGCAAAGGGATGAAAAAGATAAGATACAAAAACAAAAAGAGAGGAAGGCAGGGCACATTTCAGTCACACCACCAAGTCAAGCTGTGAGTGTATAATAAGTGTAAAAATATTAGGACCACCTTCCTGCCTTACTGAAAGACTTCAGGTCTCAAGGCTTAAAAAACTCATTAGACGTTGTAACTTCGTTCCCCAACATTCCTTCTGTTTGGATTTTACTCTGTACTGACAAGTCATCATTTATGAGAGAGATGAGACAGAAAACCTTATAATGGTTTAACATGATACAGGAGTGCTGTGTTACCTGTTAGGACCTGTGGTGTGGCGGAGTGGGGCACAATAGCAGCATCCTGTGGGAGGGAGCCCATCTCAGGTTCTGGTGTGCTGCTGGGAGGAGAGTTAGCTAGTGGGGACATCACCATCCTGGGCTTCAGCTACACACACACACACACACACACACAAATCAAGAGTGTTTCAGGATAAAATTATTCTCATTAAAGATCAGAACACAAAATTATCAATCTTTACTGTTAATCACCAGCAGTTGGGCCACAATGTGACATTTGGCCTGTAGTTGGCACACATTGCATTGTGTAACCGAATAAAGCTGTGGCTGGGAATTTGGTTATTGGTGATTCGGTAGTTGGCACTATAAAACCAAGTCCATTACTAACAGATCCCTCCATTATCTGTAACCACTTCATCAGGATCCCAGCTGACTTTGGGTGAGTGGCGGGGTACACCCTGGACAAGTCGCCAGCTTATCGTTGGCAAACAACCACTCACACCTTTAGAGTCACGTAATTAACCTATTAATTGCACTCTGTGGGACACGGGGGGGAACATGCAAACTCCACACAGAAAGCCGGGGTTCGAATCAGGAACCTTCTTGCTGTGAGGTGACAGTGCTAACCACTGGACCACCGTGCTGCCAATTCTTTTTTTACATACATAGGCCCGAAATACAACCACACACAAGGGCACCTCAGCAGTGTCCAGGAGGTGAATTGGCACATCTCCAGTTATCAGTCCACCCTCCAGTTCCCAAGACAAGTCACTACAGACTGAGCTACTGCCGCCCCACAGTACAGTACAACCATTATAAATATCAACACCAATAATAGCAATGCCATTACAAATAGTGACATTGAAACCATACCAGTACTTATTCCATTTCTAAGTAATATCAATACTCATCATAATATACAATTACTGCTAACACTGGGAACTCCAGTAGCCAAATGGCTTGTACTGCTCATTAAAGGCAAAACACCAAAAGATAATCTAAGTAAATACTGCTAATACTACCAATACCAGTGCCAAGAACAATACCATAAGGACAAAGGGAATACCAATACTAACATTTTAACATACCAATAGCATACCAATAATTAAAGGTACCTAGTTTAGTTTTTGACCACTAGCGGCACTATTGAGCAATGTTTTAATAAGTTTGGTTGGATGTCGAGCTCTACTAGCACACATAATTACGTGCATGCATGTGATAATTAACATTCCTACTGACCGTTTTGACGCTATTCCAATGACCGTCAATTGGTGGCAGTATTGTGCCAACAAACCTAGCAAATTAATTATATTATATTTAATTATATGGGTATAGCTAGCTATGTGAATGTAGATATAAAGAATGCAGGTGGTGTTTGCAAATATTTTATGGGTTAAGGAAATGCTTTTAACACATTTGTTCAGCCACAAGGAGACACAATACATTGGAGTGACGAATCAGAATGTAAATACAACATTTGATGACTGACCGACCTTAAAACCAGGTTTCCTGCCTCTCTTCTTCGGCACCTTGAGAGGCAACATAGGCTCAGCGTAGTGACTCTGGAACTCCAGCTTACGGATAGGAGGCCGTCCTCTCTTCCTGCCAGGTACCTTACCCTGGGGCCCCGCCATGAACTGGGGGCCGAGAGCTGGAGTCTGCATCTCTGAGCCGGCAGACAAGGTACTCATCAGACCTGAGAGAGTAAGTAACAGGAAGTGGCAGCTTTAAACAGCACGCACCACTGCCTTAAAATGGTAAAAGCGGAAACTTAGAAGTGCATTTGAGACTGCCCCCTCCACAAACAAACACACACACACACAGAAACTATAGGAAATAGTAGAAACAAAGCCACATAAAGCTTTGTACTCCACACCCCTCCCCCTCTTCAACTGCAAAGATTGCAATAAATATCATTACTGCACAGAGAGAGACAAAGCCACACACACACACAGACAGGAAGTGAAAGCACATATACCCACAACACCCACGTAATCAAACAATGAATCAAGTGCACATTCACTCGCACACACATAGACAACAGTGGTTTCAAGTGTTTTGTCTTGGTACCATTCATGCACATGACATTCACAGTACACCCCTCTCTCCATCGATCTCTCCATCATTTCATTCATGCAACACAGTCGCTTACCTGACATGGCCTTTGAATGTGACGCTAAGTTGCTCTGTGCTGACTGACTGTGCTTTTACAGAGGCTGATGTTCTGCTAATTAGCTGTCATATACATATTATTCGTTTCTTTGATATACAGAACTGGCTAGAGGTCAGTACAGAGAGTTGCTGTAGAGCATAAAATCCTCTTCCTGTGATGACAGTATTTGCCATCTCAGAAAGAGGAAAAACAGGAACAGAGACAGACAAGAGCATTTGAATATGCATGATGTCTTCAACCCTCTTTCTCTCAGAGCAAATCACAGGAAGAGAAAAAAAATAAAATAAAATTCAAAATTTACACAAAATTATCATTCTGAGTGTTGCCTACCATCCACACAGCCGTCTGGTAATCACTGTCTGTATGATGCTTCACTCCAGCAGCAGGTTTCTGAATATTCCCCTGATGGATCTCCAGCAGTCTGCCTCTACTGTTCTCTGCTGCTACACACTGTCAAGACACCGGCAACTCTGCGTGCGTCTCTCTCTCTCTCTCTCTCTCTCTCTTTCTCTCTCTCTCTCTTCCTCAATCTCCAACCACCTTCCTCCGAAACAACCCCCTCCTCCCTTTCCCTTCTACCCTAACCCCCATCCTCTGTGTCCCCTTTCAGTCGTCATAGCAACACGCCTCTAACATCCCGCGGCAGCCGGCAGACCTGCTGAGCTCAAAACGATCTGTGTGTATGTATGCGCGCGTGTTTGTGTGTGTGGCTGTGTGGGACTGTAATGTAATTACAGTTGCCGCAGCTCAGGGGTTTTTTCTTTTCTGTCTTCAAAAAAGGCTTAGAGCGGGTGACAAGGGATTCAAGCTGTGCAGTGTTTTGTGCTACAAGCATTGGGGTTACAAACTGTAATCTGTCCTCAAATTATTTCTGAAGAAATTCAAATGTAAGTCCACACAGGAGTAGTCCAAAAAAAAATCCTAAAATGTGAAATCTGTTAATCACCTTCAAGCGTTTGAACTTTTCTTTGCACGGCCCTGCTCTCAGTTAAAGAGATCAATTTTTCTGTAAACATCAAAAGGTTCTAGCAGAAGCCCTTCAGGATTACTCTGCTGCTTTTGTTTGTGATAAAAGATCATATTGCTGTCAAAGCTCACTGTCTTCCTTTTATTTATAGGCTCTCTCTACCTTTGTGTCAGCTCGTGTACGCTGCTTTTGTTTAATCTATAATAAAAAATCGACACATGGAAAGAAAAAACACCAGCCAAAGGCAATGATGTGTATGTTTTACCCGCTGAGGTGTAGGTATTAAAAGAAAAAAGGCAGGCTCCAGAGTGGTTATTTGTTCTTATTGGCTCCAAGTGTGGAGTACAACTCGGGTTTTTCCTCCTCACCACCACATATCGATTAGTTACGCTCAGGTTGCTATGCCGATTCCCGTCCGCGGTCAAAAGAAGCCACACTGGTGGGTTTTAACACTCAATCAAAATCAGGTTAACCTTTCACAGGGAGGATCAAATGCCGGCGTGCCCTCGCTCGCACGCACAGACGCTGCTAGCGTGTAAAGAGATTTGCCAGGAGTCGGCTGTAAAGTGGTCGCTCATGAGCTGTTTTAACACTGAATGTGACAGGCCAGACAAATTGCAGCGTTTCATTACTTGAAGTCTATACATGGTAATAAAAAAGGGACAATAAACAGCAAGGTCAGGACAATAAGGCTGTGATACTGGGTGAACATGTTCACACACTTCATCTGCACTGACCGTGATGGTAGGGGGGGCCAACATGTGTGTGTGTGTGTGTGTGTGTGAAGGAAAGGAACCATAAATCATAAAAGTAATTACACAGTGAGATTAATCCTGATGTCCCTCCTCAATCAGTCCTGTCCCATTACGGCGCATCACATTACAGACAGAGACAGACTGAGAAAGAACAGATAATCATCTTTTACTTAAAAAGAATTGGAGATGGGGAGGAGGGGGGCATTAACACTGACTGGCAATATGAGACAACACCAGTTTTTGCAAGCGAGGGGGAAAGATTTGCACCACTGCACCGCACCCTAACACAATACATTTGGGACCGCAGCCTAATTTGTTTATGGCTAATTAAGCAATTAAGCGATCAGTGAACCCCTACGCCCAATTTTATTTTCCAACTAAGGGGTATTGTCCCCTTTTGGAAGCCTCACATTGGAGGAAGGCATCTGAAAGCGGTTGGAGCCCACTGCTATGGCCACAGTAATGCAGAAATGATCAGCAATGATTAGCATAACTTAATCACCAGCTTCAGGGGATGGAGATTTGTATCTGTTTTCACTTATGCAGAGAGGAAACTGCAATGAAGTGAGTTATGCTAATGCCACACTACACCGCACACCTACACACATCTCAGTAAACAAACAACACACACACACACCAAAATGCATGCAAAAAATAATTGCATTTTAACCAGAAACAATATACACTTGCTTGGTTGTAGAAAAGATTGGTGTGTGTGTATGTGTATGTGCATTGTGTGTGTGTGTGTGTGTGTATGTGCATTGTGTGTGTGTGTGTGTGTGTGTGTGTCTGTGTGTGTGTGTGTGTGCATGTGTGTGTGTGTGTGTTGTCTAATCAATGTAACAAACCCCCTGAATTTATTTACAGCTCAGGCAGGGCGTCACCATGGTAACAGACAGTGAAATCGGATCCTGCGCCAGAGTCACGTGATAAGGTGGGAATAAATAAACGCATAAACAACAATGTGTGTATTAAATAAGCACGCTCACACACACATATACGCACACATACACACACACACGCACTGCCCCTCCTTATCTCCACCGAGCCCCTTCATACACACAACACACTCCAGGAGACAGGGAAGGTGAAGAGTGCTGCTCTTTACATCAGTTATGGGTCAGGGGGAAAAATGGGAAAATTTGATAAATCACATTCAGGAATATTTAAATGGCTTGGTCTCACACTGACACACACACGCCACACACACACAAGTCTAAATTAACTGCACACATTTGAAATCAACTTGCACTTGCATTTCTGTACTTTTTCCTCCACTATATATTATGACAGCTGTTATTAGTTACTTCACCAGAGTAGCACTTCATATACAAAATATAAGAAGATCTTTAAAATTTGTTTTAAATAAAACTCCCCTTTAATTTAATACATACTGATGCATCAATAATAATGATCCAATAATATAATTTATACCAATAAAACTGTGACAGAGGCTATCCAGCCACCATAATATAGTATATTATACTAATAATCCTTTCATACTTTTACCTAAGATGCATTCTGAATACAGGACTTTTGTTTGTAATAGAGTATTTTTTACATTGTGGTATTACTATTTTCACCTGAATATTTCTTCCACAACTAAACTAAGCAGAATAAATCACCTTCAAAATAAAATACTGACAATGACTTTTAAAGATTTAACTGAATTCTCACTTTGTGCGCAGGTGTCAGTGGCCCGGCTCCTCAGTCTCCGCCCAGTTGGTTTAGACTCCGCCTCCAAGTCCACCAGCTGCCAGCAGCCCCGCCCCCGGTCGTCACGGCGATCCAAACGTAGACGAAGGCGTACACCCTTGCTGAGGACGGCAGGTAACCAGGCGACAGGAGGAGGGGCAGGGGGAGGAGGAGGTGAAGAAGGGGCCAGTTCCAGGTGTGAGTCGGGGTCAAAATCCCGCCCTCCTCGCAGTCTCATGCCCTCGTAGCCCGCCAGGGGGAGGTGAAATACATCACACTGGAGAAACAGAGAGAAAACACGCAAAAGTAAACAATATGCTGCTGTCAAATGCAAATTTTGAACAGTTCATTTTTTAATCAATCAAAATTCTACTAATCACCATTAGCTAATGATAAAGTGCTCCAATATTCCATTTCCCAACATTAATCTTGTCCTCTACAAATTAATTTCAGACCTTTCAATCCGCAGGAAAAATTAGCGCGGAAACGACAAGAAGGCAGGCGGACTGACAGAA
The DNA here is from genome assembly GCA_033000465.1 of Sciaenops ocellatus. Taxonomy (NCBI): domain Eukaryota; kingdom Metazoa; phylum Chordata; class Actinopteri; family Sciaenidae; genus Sciaenops; species Sciaenops ocellatus. Next base: position 12,039,897 of record CP136886.1, read on the forward strand.
AGATGGAGATGGTGGAGGGAATGTTAAAAGAGAAAAAAGAAATTGGGGGAGGCGGTTGTGTAATTACCAGTGTGTGTTCAGAGGTCAAAGAAATAAACTGGTGGTTAATGAGAGAATATGGCTTTGCTCATGATAAAAGTATTGGGCACAATGTGTCTATTGTGCTGTAAAGTGAATGCAATTTGGACTCCAGGGTGCTGGATTTACTGATTAACTTTGACTAACTAAGCCTTGAGCCTCCTCTGTATTGGATAGAACAAAGGCGGGTGAAGAGGGGAATGAGGGAAGCTGTGAAACTTGTTAGAGCTGATGGAAATGTTCACATTATCACCCTATTATCCTATTCCAGATCTTATTTTCTGGTGGTTGTTAGGCCCGCAGTAATTACAGTTGAGAGTTTACCCAGAGCTTTATTTACCACTGTCATTTTGGAAGTATTTATAGCCTAAGGTCTAAACAAAGCGTTCTCAATGAGCGTTTCCAATGAGTTATGGATTATCATCAGTTACAGTATGTCAGGGATGGAAGGATGCCATAGTGTAATAATATATTTTTAAAGTTGAGTATACTCCTTCAATTACAACAGCGCATCAAAAAAAAAAATCAACCATTTAGGGGAATATTTTACTGATATACATATACATATTGGGGCAGCAGTAGCTCATAGGAACTTGGCTTGGGAACCAGAGGGTGGCTAACTGATCCCCTAACTGCACTCAGGGTGCTGCTATGTGGCTGCCCATCACTCCACCATCTCTCCACATTTGTATGAGAATTCAGGCCTATATGTAAAAACCTGAATGTAAAAGGAACTGAGGGATCAATAGTAGTTAATCATCTACTGTATCTTTACATTATACGTTTGAATTATAATGTATAATATGCTCTGTGGGGCTGTACTTTGAGCTAAATGCTAAGATCAGCATGCTAACATGCTCACAATGACTGTGCTAATATGCTAAAGTTTAGAAGATATAATCTTTTTAGTGTGCCAACATTTGCTAATCAGCTTTAAGCAAAGTACAGCTGAGGCTGAGAGGAATGCCATTCGTTTTTAGTAATTCGTATTTGGTAATAAATCAGTCTAGTTCAAATTTTGACCAGATGATGGTGCTAGAAGAAAAGTTACCAAAGTCTTTAGCCTGGATCCTCTAGACACCATGGATGTCAAAACAAAACAGAACAAAGAATTTTCAGGAAAAATCAGAGGATCACTAAAGTCAGTGGGATTCATCATCTGGTAACAATGAAAGTCTGTGTAAAGGTTTGTACCAATTCATGAGGTAGATGTTGAGATTTTTCACAGGTTGAGTACAAACTTTGACCTGTTGGTGAGGCTACATAAAAATTTAAGGGATCACCAAAGTTGTTTGTATTCATCCTCGGGGCACCATGAATGTCTCAACTCAGTAGCTGTTGAGAAATTTCACTAATAAACAAAGATGCCAACCTCATGGTGGCCAAAGTCAGGATCACCAAAGGAATGATTCATCCTCTGACTATTATATCAGATTTGTAAATAACAGATGTAATAGTTTAATAGATTTATTGCTGACATGAATTATGTGCGTATTTGTCTGCATGCTACTAGTCTCATTTGAATCAGAAAGTGGAATTTAAAAGACAAAAGTTCTCAAATCTGGTGTCCGCAATGTGACTCTTAAGCCAATTAAGTCCTGTTATGATCATGTACAGACAACGAATGTTTGTACAAAATATCATGGAAATCCACCCAACAGTTACTAAGATATTTCAGTCTGGGCCAAAGTGGTGGATCAACTGACGAACCAACCATCAGACCGAAAATGAGAGAAAATAAAAAGAAGTGGGGAGGCAACAATTGAGAGATGAATAGGAAAAATGCACAATGGTGAAAGAGGATGGAAAATGACATAGATTGCGTGATTACTGATTGAAGCTTTGATTGCTTCAGCAGTACTTGAACAAAAAATGAACAAAAAAAATACAAAAAAAACATGCAGTGGGAAACAGGGACAGGAAAATGGACAATGAAACATTTTTTAGGGAGGAACTGTGAGCTTCGATCATGTTGGAGATCCCAATATTTCACATTTACCAAAAAACTCAAACATCAAACGTTGATGCTAAAAAACATGAAAGAAGACGGTTCTTCACACACACACACACACACACACACTACCCTATCTGTAGAACCGTGAAACAACCGATATGAAAAGTAAGATTTGATGTAATAGAGTGCAACCCAGCCAACACGCACACACACACACACACACGCACACGCACACGCGCGCACACACACACACACACACACACACGCACACACAGGGGAATGCTTCTGTTTCTATCTAAAGGCTCTGCATCCCATGAGAGCAGAAAACTACTTTATCTTGCCACTCCAAAACACTTGTGGCTTGGAGCTTTGCCAGCAGTGTAGCTTGTTGGAGAGATTTCTTTAACAAAATCAAACACACACACACACACACACACACAGCTGCTTTTCATTCCCATACACTGTGGAAGAAACCAAGTAGTCATGGAAAAAGTGCCCGAGTGGATTGAGAGAAACTCAGTCTTCTCTTTTCTTATGGGAGGATGTAACTTAACTCACCTGATCATCATCTTCTTCTTCTTTACAGGTAAAACCTGTTGTATGAGCTTAACTTCTCCATTCTCATATTACATTTGTTCTAAAAATAAAGGTCAGACCAGAGTTAAGAGTACTAGAACTGATACCTAAGTAGTTGTTCTGAAGACTTTGCAGGCTTTCACACTGATGACAAATGGATGTTTTTTTGTGCACAGAGCCAAAAACAATGACTATTGTATCAGATTTGTGAATAACAGATGTAAGAGATTGATAGAGTTACTACAGACATGAATTATGTGCCATCCTGTCACATTTTCTTTTGTCTAGAAGCTATGAGCCTCATTTGAATCAGAAAGTTCTCAAATCTTGTATCCACAATCTATTTGCACGTGACTCTTTTGCCAATTACGTACTATTGTGATCACAGTGTGGAGTTAGATAATAAATCATTATATTATAATTACTTTCATTATGCAGATTATGTTCTTGACTAATCAATTTGGTCTTTAAAGTATAAAAAAAAGACTCAACACAATACTGTATATGTTTAGTCAAACAAAAAGATATCCAGTTTATTATTATAGTATATAGACTGAGTGAGGACTGAATCTATAGATTTCTGTTTAATTATTCATTACTGCAGACAAATGTTTTGTTGATTGACTAACTGATTACAGTTTTTTACAGTTAACACATTTCTCTGTTCACATTGTCAGCACAACAGAGATTAATGTGGACTATGGACTGTCACTATTCATCACTTTCACTGACCTTGAACTTAAAACTCACTCATAACTCAAACTCAACCACAAACAAAACTTGTTTATGGAACGTTTATGACTGCTATCCACTTAATTGTGTCCCTCTTTAGACACAATCAGTGCTAGATGTTTAAACATATCTGCAGAAGATTATCAGGGATCAGATCAAATCTAATTTGACCAAAGCTAAATTGGTGGAAAAGGAATACTCCTAATCTGCACCTTTCTTCCTAATATTTCCTGTTTGGAGCCACGATTGCAGTTTTGTTGAACCATTTATTTTACTTCTTCTGACTTATCTTGCCATAGTATTTTAGCCCACAAATACTCATGGATGTATGCATGCATGAACATGACTACATAGCAGGCTGATCTTTAAACAAAATTCATTTCAAAAATCTATCTTGAGTATTATATGCTTTTAAGTTATTCATAGCAGTAAAGTGGTTAGCACTGTCACTTTACAGCAAGAAGGTTGCTGGTTCAAACCCCAGCTGGGGACTTTCTGTGGGGAGTTTGTTTGTTTTTCTCTCCGGGTACTCCAGCTTCCTCCCACAGTCCAAAGACATGCACTTAATAGATTCATTGCTGACTCTAAATCGCCTGTGAGTGTGAATAGTTGTTTGTCTCCATGTGCCCTTTGATGAACTGGCGACTTGTCCAGGGTGTACCCTGCATCTCGCCCAGTATCAGCTGGAATGGGCTCCAGCCCCCTGCAACCCTGATAAGGATAAGCGGTTACAGAAAATGGATAGATGGTTGGATTTCTACATATACCACTAGAGGGAACCACTAGTACCACTAGGGGTATGTATGTACATGTAAATGATACATGTATGGATATATTGCATCACCAGAATTACTTTAGTTTCAGTGTTTGCACTTGGAATTACTCTGCAAAATGGCAAAAAAGAGCATATTGAAACATATGCAATGAAGAAGTGACCTTATTTTTGTTGCAATTTAATTAATAAATAAATAAAAGATACTTCAAGGACATTAGTCATACATACTTTAATGCTTCCTGTTGTGATGGGATATTTTGGTTGCATTTTGAATGTGATATTACATATGTGTTGCACTGAACTGCATTTTGGTAAAGAACTATGTGAACAGTTTTAAACAAGTGAACTCAGCAGAGACAAATGTCTGTTACCAATTGTAAAAAAAACTGTAATCATGTAATCATTTCAGCTGTGTCTGGGTTACACAAAAATTAAATTGCAGTCAAATTTAGCATATTGCAGACGAGCATATTTGCAAACAAATGATATGTTTGTGGGTCAAAAGTGGCAAAAAAATCATCAGCATTCAGCTTTCAGTCAAGCAGCAGTTTATGAGAGTGTAGCTGCTTTCTCATAGGGAACACTGACCTTCATCTCCACAATGCCATGCTGATGTGTGAGGTGTGAAAGCCTCTTCACCTCATTTTATAACGTCATTGTGAAAGGACCAATAATAACCATTTCCCTCTGCAGATTCAGCACTGACCATCTTTTATTTATTAAAAAGCTTTCTCAAACATTGCCTTACAAGGGGAGAGAGGCTCAAAACAAACAGTGGAATGTCCTTGTGGCTGTGCCATAACAGCAACAGCAAAGTCCGCAATTCTCGTCTTTCTAAAAGAGTACGGTCCTTTATTAAAAATAATTAGTCAAGTTTCAGTTAGGGATGCCACCCAGTATTTTGTTCTTATGCTACTTTACATTTCTACTCCATTACATTCGTTTGACAGCTTTACAGATTACAAGTTTTGAAAGCACATACCTATTTTGATAACCAACATCTCATGGTTCCAGCTTCTCAGATGTGACAATTTGCTGCTTTTCCTTTGAATTTATTTTGAATAATTTGAAGGTTTGGACTCTTGGTTGGACAACACAAACATTGTGAAGGTGTCGCTTTGGGCTCTGGCTAATTGTGACAGCATTTCTCACTGTTTTCACACATTTGTACAAACCAAACTGCCAATCAGTTAATGAGGAAAATCATCAGCAGATTAATCCACAATGAGAATAAGTTGCGGTCCTGTACAAAATAGTTTAAAAAGAGCTGCACCTCAACCAACTACAACAGTAACGTTATTGTTAAGTTGTTAAGTAATAATAATCTAATGATATATAATAGTATAACAGTCACAGCTGCTATTTTTCATTTTATTAAATACTTTAACTTTTAATACTTTTTCGTGATTATACTTACACACTTTTACTTAAAGGTCCAGTGTGTAAGATTTAGGGCTCTATTTACAGAACATGGCAGAAACTGAATATACTTTGCATAACTGTTTTCATTAGTGTATCACCTGAAAAAAACAATCATTATGTTTTGTTTACCTTAGAATGAGCCTACAGACACCGGGGGGTCCTCTTTCATGGAGTCTGTCATGTTTCTACAGGAGCCCAGAATGGACAAACTAAACACTGGCTATAGATGCAGGGTCTCGTTTGTTTGTAGAGGGTGAAGCAATGGGGTTGGAATCGGCAGCTGCACAGTTAGATGTCACTAAATCCTACACATTTTCAACACAGGACTTTTCCTTGTAACATAGTATTTTAAGAATGTGGTATTAGTACTTTTACTTTAGTAATCTGAATTCTTCCTCCATCACTGGCAGAAATGCTGCCATTCTGGTTAGTGCATTATACTTTTTAGTTCATATTTATCTCAAAAACAATGGTTAAGACCTTCCTGATATGACAGAAGAGAGAGAGGCTAGCTGTTGTAGTATTCTTTACTGTTTGTATTTTGCAAAAAAAAATAATCTGTTATTCCACTGAGACACACACAACCACTGTACAATGGCACTGTGAGCTCAAGCAAATTTTATCTGGTTTGAGGGTCAACGGTTAACTGTCAGTATTCAAATTCAACCCACTATAATAGGCCCATGGAAGACAAGTGTGTGTGTGTGTGTGTGTGTGTGTGTGTTGTTTTCAGTAGCTGTAAACCATGCTGTCAATGCCTGTAACTTCCTTGGGTCATTGTGATATCTTAAAAACATACTTGTGTGCATAATCAAATTATAGTGTGTCATGATAAAAAAGTGAATTTGGTTTAAATAATGAATTAACTACATAACAATAAAACAAACCACAAACAATACATACTTGCGGAATGCGTGTAAAATCAAATATTCATTAAAATAATTAAGATTTCTATCCTTTCTGATAGACATCACAATAAGTCCTCTAATAGGGAATTACATGTCTGAAGTGGCATCATGATATTATGGAGGCAGCATATCCTCTCTGTAATTATTTCTATAGGGAAGTGAGTTTATTGTGACCTTGTAGGTGAGACTACAACAATACAGACGTATATTCATGGCCATTCACGTGTTCTACGTACAATAATCTGACAAAAAGGAGTCAGCGGTTCATCTCTTTACCTATCTCTCGATGGGGCTGATTCAACGGCGGGAATCCATTTCTCCACAGCAGGCTGGCTGCGTGCAAACACTGAGCCGGTGCGTGGAGCAGCAGAAGCGGCAGAAACACCAGGGAAGTCTCGGCTGTGGGTCAGTCCCGGTTCCACCCCTGCAGTTGCGGCAGGGAAGCGAGCGAGTACCGCGGACTGGTCTGCTGGAGTCTGCGGACGGGAAGGGGAAAGCCGCAATTTGACCTTTACCGACGCTGTCCGGAGATTTAGACAGGAGTTGTAACGTCCTCAAGGGCGGAAGTTCGTGTGGGGGTTAAAAATATATAACTGGGACGTTAATTTTGGGGGCTGTTGTTGAGGATAATTTTCCTATCTGGCTTTAAAGCTGCATCTCATTTACCTGCACTGGTTCAGGAGACAGAGAGGGAGAGGAAGCACTCAAACTGAAGAGGTTCAGCCCACTTCTGTTAACACAAAAACACTCCTTGATACACGCACAGTGTGTTTGAGTTGAACCCAACCAGAAAAAAAGCACTAAAATAATTATAATACTTTAAATTATCCTATTACCATTCATTATGTGCCTCATAACGAGGATATTTAAGTAGTTACATGTCTAGCTTTGTATCACTGATATGCTAGTTTGGTTTATTTACACCATTAACCTAAATGACACATGCATTTAGCCTCCCTTGTTAAAGGTTTAAAGGATTTTAGCCTAATCATGGTACCCTGACAAACTGACCCCACATTTGCAAACCTTACTGATTGGGAATTCCCACACCTGTTCACACAGGAGGAAACTGGTGTTCCTGCTGGGCCCCTACTCACATCCCAAAGGAACATGCACCACATGAGCACAATAAACTAGAATAATTAATATGCTAAGACTGACATTGCTATAAGCCGGTGTGTGGTGTGATTTAGGGTTGAACCATGCAGTGAAGCTTTTGGAGCTCCAGATTTTCTGGCATGTAACAGTGTCTGCACGTGTGCTAATTTAGAAGTGAACACAAATCAGTATTAAATTGGAAATAATCCAACATGTCTCCCTACAAGAGGTCATACTGATCTGCAGTGAACAGGTGAAGACATATTTTCAGCTAGCTGCTTTTAACACCGATATGGATCCACGTCTGACATTCATTTTTCAGCAATGCTAAAAGGCATGCCTGTACTCAGCTACCCACAGTAGACAGGGGGGGAAAAATGACACCATCTCATTTAAAAGTTTTTATTTGAAATGATTTTAAATACAAATAATATATTTTTCCATTTACAATGACAGTTCCTTTGTAAACAAAAGTGGCAGATAGATAGTCATTGGGTAGTTAGTCCAAACTGAGGCGGCCTGCCGGCCAGTCGCCTGGACAAGGTCTGTCATGGGAGAGATGGTGTCGTATTTAACCTCACTGCAGTTTTTTTTTTTTTTTTTTTTCCACACAGCGTTAATCACTGATGCTACATTCTATTGCAGAGTGATAAATACTCAGAGTACAATATTACCTGTTAGCATACACCTGCCTTGAACACAATTACAGGAGGGTATAGTGTGCGCATATGAGTTTGTTTGTGTGAGTGTATGTATGTGGTGTCCGGAGAGCGGGCCTATAGATTTTCCATACCTTTATCTCTCCAACACCAACATGACACACTAGTATATACTGTAAAAAAAAGAAAACAATTAACTGTTGAATGTGGATATTCACGGTGAACGATGAATAATTTCTTTTAAAAACGGTCAAGTCGTCGACATACAGTGAAAGCCCACAGAGCTACACAGGGAAGCTCTGATTTTCTTTTTTTTGTTGCACTCATGAGTCTAACATGTAAAAAAAAACAAGGTTAGAAACAAAACCAGACATAGACGTGTTACATTTGTTATAACTACAACTTAACTGGGACAAAAAAAACAAATTTTAAATGAGAATGAGGTCTCAGAGAGAGAAAAAAAAAATCTTCCAGGTTTGGTGAAGAAGAAGAAAAAAAAAAAATCTTCCCATCTGAAATTGTACAAAACTAAAGTTGTTCTGCTTTAAAGAGACAAAGAATATGTTCAATCTTACACTTAGAAAAGTTGCATTCAACAGCCTTTTGTTCAAGACACTTTTCAGATCATGAGTGCTGTGTGTCAGGGACCTCATACTCCAATTCCTTTAACACAGGGCCAGTCACATGTCACGTACAACTGCTATTCTTCTTCCAGCAGACGAAACTGTAGAGGCTTTTGCCATGGCAAGATCAGTGATATGTATTCCAAGACTGAGAAGCTATAGGTAACCATCAAGAGACTATCTCTAAACTGAAACAAAAAGGAAAATACTGTAGATTTTTTACCAACACAAAAGAAACAAAATGTTTTTTCCTACTCTCCCAAGAACTACTGGTGCATAGCACCCAAAGGAGTTGTATGTTGTGGTATTTCAGTTGTATTCATAAGGCCTTTTTGGACAATGAGTATACACTGGAATGTGCTACAATTGTAAAATAAAAAAAAAAAAACTAAACAAAAAAGAAAAAGGATGAAGAGAAAGGAAGTCACTTCTCTGAAAAGCCACAAGTATGTATATATCTATATACTGTATGTATATATATCAGTATTTAAGCCCCTTAAAAAGACTGAAAACTCACAACCTTTATGTAGAATATGGACAAGAAAAGTAGTCATAATTCAAACAAATCTTAACACTGCAAGTTTTTTTCATTTTCCCCCTATTATACTTGAGGTCACAATTCATTTCAAGATCCACCTGCTCTCAACCAACAAGTTGTCTCATTCAGAAAAACACAGCTTGATGTGGATCACAGGGGCAGAAGAGAACAATTATTATCAGAACTGAATGGAGATCCATCTCCTTCAACATACAGTGAGTACAAGTACATACAAGTGACTGGCTGGTGTGACAGCGGGGAAAAACAAAACCAAAAAAAAATAATAATAATGAGACTCAACTGTGCCCCCGTGCGCTGAAAGAGGCAAACGTCCCAATGGGTTGACTCGGCTGTGATCCCCAACGAACAGGGCTAAAGCTTCTGCAGTTTTAAGTGTACAATAGAAAGTATCATTGGTGTGGAAAACATTGGTGCTGAGTGATTTTAAAATTAGGAGCGAGAGCGATGTCAGGAGGTCGTGTGTTTCTTGGTAATTTTCAAACAAATTAGCTGTTGTACATCCCCCCCCCTCTCCCCCTCAACGAAAGAACAAAAGAGCCCAGATAATAGGTCCTCCAGTCCACAGTGTGTCAATCTTTCACACCTGTACAAACACATACAAGGTTACAAACACACACACTTGCTCATATTCTACCACACACACACTCTCACATGCACATCCACTCTCACACACGGGCCTGGGTAAGTATTCACAGAATTCTCTTCCGCCAGCGACGGAAAGTGAATGAACAAGTCTCTGTAGAAAAGAGGAAATGGAGGGGCGGGGTCACAGTCCATGTCATCGTGAAGATAAAATGGAGGAGGAGGAGGAGGGCTCTGTGTGTATAAACTGTCCCTGGTGATTCTCTGTGTTTGGCGTGTGTATGGCGGGCACAGCTTTGCTTCTCCTCGTTCGCCGCTCTTGAGTGCTGTTGTGGGGTCAGGAGTTGGTTGGTTGGTGGGTGGGTGGCCAGTCCATGGGATGGGGCGGCTGAGCATATGTGTGTGTGTGTGTTTGTGTATATGCACGCGCATCTGCATTCAGTCGTTGTCCTCGTCGTCGTCTTCGCTCTCCTCGATGCCGTCGCTGTCCTCCTGCTCCTCGTCCTCTTCCTCCGTGTCGGGGATGTCCCACTGTGGGTGGTTGTCCAGCATGGCCTTGGCCTCGTGGACCTCGAGCTGGAAAAACATAAGATTGATACGTTTCAGCACACAGAACATCTGTTTCGTCCACACTGACTGTTTTTTTTTTTTTTATTGACCATTATTAAGCAGTATTGAAATTTGAGTGACAGAAAGAAAATTGTGCAGCACTTTAATGCTGCTTCTGTGCACATTTATGTTCCTGGTGTCATCAAGAAATAACAGATGATTCGTCATTATTCATCCTCGTTTTATGCATAATGAATTAGAGGTGTCTTTAACATAATATTATGCAGGACAGTAATTACTGTGTGGGTACGTGATTTGCATAAATACATATGCTGCTTATAAGATCACTTATTTAAACAGTTCTCAGGCCAGAAGATGCATTTAATACGATCATAAAATATTGTGGCTGGTCCAAGCAGACCGACGCTCTCCGTTTCAGGTGACTGTGGTTCAGTTGTTTATTTTTATATAAGAGTGATGACCATATTTTAATCGCAGAGAAATCTGTGTTTTAATGTCAGACAGAATGACTTATTTCAAACGAAGCTGTAATGTTTTCAACAAAACCTGATAAGAAAGAAACAGTGTTTGAAGCTGCTGCCTCACTGTCTGCAGCTCTACAGTACTTCACGTTTCGCCACTGTAAAGCAGCAAACGAAGAACCTTCAATACCACTCCAAAACATTTAGCTTTAACAAGCTCTCTTGTCACCTTGAGTGGTTTGATCTGGTCCAGTCCCAGGTAGGAATCAGAACGGAGGATGACAGAATATTGGTAGTTGCCCGTTTTGGACGGGGCTGGAAACTTCAGCTCCACCTGGAAAACAACAACAACAACACACAAACACAAAAACAGGCACAGCTGTCAGATCCAATCACAGGAGCACTCACGGGGCGTGATTGCTCGATGTATTCAGTGTAGTGTTACAGTAAAGCATGTGACAAAGCTACGCTGTGTGAAATGTTGACGTCAAAATTGAATCGCAGCCAGAAAAAGAAATGAATGTTATCTGCGGTGAAGTCTTTCCATCAAAGACAACAACAATAATAGATCCAACAGAAGGAGACACACCTGGAAAGCGCAAACACAACTCTACTGCTGAATATTACAAACTCAAAAAGCCAATCCGTTGCAAATGATGGTGCACAATCATCTCCAGAGGGACGCAGCGCGGTAGGTAATCACAAATGAACCGCCACATGATGATGGGGTCCAACTGTAAATATTAGACCAGCATTACCTCGGGCTGTGATTGCTATGTCGTGCAATTACACATGGCAAACATCTAATTATCAGCACAATGAGGCTAATTATTATTCAGCGTGCGAGCGGAGAATGAGCCGTGAAAGCAGCGGCAATTTACTGCCCTTGCCCCGTTGATGAAAGCAGCCCTTCTGGCCCTTCCGCCAGAAAACATGTCTGTCAAACAACGCAGTGTATACGCAGTCACACAACAGAAGGAATTGTTCAAGTGGCAGACTAATTGTTTGCTAGACAGTGAACTGTTTTGCACGGGCGGGTCACCTCTTGCCATTACATTCCTTCAGAGCGGGGACAGCTGGTCCTGCAGACTTACACAGGCCTCATTAAGCTTTCACCTCGCTGTCAATCCTTATTGTTGCCGGAGAACACTGAGATCAGAGGTGTAACTTGTGCAAAATAAACACACACACACACATATATATATATATATATATATATAGAGAGAGAGAGAGGGGGAGAGAGAGACACACTCCTCTGAGGAAATGATGACACAAGTGCAAAAGGTTGCCTAGCAACAGGATGTGTGAGGGGCTTAGGTGCACAGGAAACAAGAAACACACATTTTAACTTATTAAGACCTTTCTAGTGCAGACGGATTATCGCATGAGCCACAATGTACCCTCACATCACACAAAGACACAACCGACTTTATAGTACTGCATACAACAAAGTCATATGTGACACCTGTGTGTACACGCACTCACCTCTTCTGTGTCTTTTAGCGTGCAGACGTGGTATGGCATGGAGACAAGCGTCTGATCTCGGCGGTCTGCGATGTAAAGCCACCACCACTCCTGCTTCTCCTCCGGGAAGTAGAGGCAGTAAACGGGGTGCGTCACCTTAGACTTGGTCTCCAGCAGGGCCCGCTCTCGCCGCTGGATGCTCTGCTGCAACGCCTCCCACTCCTGACAGTGTGGAGAGAAGGAGGATTGGGTTAGTGGTTGTGGAGGTGTGGAATACATAAGGAACACGCAACAGAAAACTGGTATGATATTTTCATCATATTGCTGAATATCCGACCTCTTCATCATCGCCGGCCATCTCATCCACCTCTGTGTCGCTTTGTTTGTCGCTGTCTTCGTCCCTCTCGCTGGGAGAGTCCTTGTTGGCTTCGCCCTCGTCCGACTCACTGCCCTTGTCTGAGGCATCGTCTTCTTCCTCCTTCACTGCTGCCGTTGATGCTACTACGACTTCCTGTGACATCAGCATCAATAATGAGAATTTATGATGTCTGCAGTTCAGTTTATGTGTATTTAAAATCATTAAGCAGCTTCAATTGAGCCGTGATTGGGTACGTACATTTCCTGCCACGTTGCCATTGGCTTGCTTGGTTTTGGAGGGTGCAGGTGTGGCCTTCTTCTTGGTTAATTTTTTCTTCTTGGACTTGGCTGTCTTCTTCGCTCCTTTACTCTTGTTCTGCCACACTTTTGTTTTGGCTTTACTCGAGTCTCCTTGCTTTACGCACAGACAAAATGAGGTTAGGTAAACACCAACAGCTCTTCTCAAACCATTAAACTTTTAATCGTGGCTACATCGGACGCTTACTGCTTCCTCTGTAGTGGCAGTCTCCTCTGCTAGACATGGCGTTGAGTCCTGCTCCTTTTCAAACACCTCCTGCGCACATACACACACATAAAGTTAATCCATGCTTTGCTGCCATCACTCCAACATCTCATGCATGTGTGTATTATGGGGATATGTATTTGTGTCAAAATAACAATGGAGTGTAAAAATTGAATTTTCCCCCAAAGGGATTAATAGCAGGCAATTCTTCTTCTTCTTCTCAACAATGCATATAGACAGCAGCACACTCTAGTGTTCATCCATAGAAGTGCATCTCCAAGCAACATAAAAAATCTGTTTGATTAACAAAAGTTGCTCATTATAATATCAAACTGTGTCGGCGTATAAAGAAAATGCAATCATTCCTTACCGCCATCTTTTTTCTGGTTAAGGTGACAGTTACTGTGACAATTGAGCCCGCTGTGATGTTATTGCTGTCTTCATCATCAAGGACTGCAAAGACAAAAGAGAGAGAAAGAAAAGGAACTTTCAGTATTCAAAAGTTTGACAGAGACGAGTACAAAGCTCTACAATAACAGTCCACAGTACAGCTTTAGCTAAAGTGACAAAGACTTAGATGGACTGAAGATGGAGCTATTTGACTGACTCCATGTGGAGGTGTCACAGGCCAGCCGGTGGCCAAACAAAGTGTGTTTGTATGTGTGTATCATAGTACTAACCCTGCAGTTTGGTATCCATGGTGATGTGCGGGAAGCTGCCCAGCACGGCCATGACCTCATCGTACTTCTCCTCCCCCAAGAAACGCAGCATGCTGCGTCTGTCGGAGTCCTTGAGACTCACCAGGTCCTGGAGGCTCCGAACTTTGTACTAGAGAGAACAGGACGGACAATCAGTTGACCTGTCGCTCGATAAAAACTACAATGTACAAAGTGCAGTGTGTGCGTTCGTGTACACTCATCAGTTACCTTCTTAGAGATACAGTAGCGGAGATGCTCCTCCTCAAAGTGGGGCAGCTGCAACAGTGGTGACTTTGACTCCTGCAGACCCTGCACTATCATTTGGGTCAGCTTCATGCAATTCTCTATGGTTACCAGTCGAGGAGCATGGAAACCTGGAGGCGTGAAAGCCAGCACACAAACACACAATATTTACCAATGGGCAAAGCTGTCAAAGAAGAAGGCTTGTGAGAATTTATTCAAAGTGATAACTCCTGCTAATATTAAATTGGATGTGTGTGTGTGTGTGTGTGTGTACCTCCTCTGCTGTTGGCCATCATGGTAAGTTGACAGCCCACGTTGATCATTTCCTGGAGGAGAGCTGGACTCTTCCTCACCACAAACCTCTGATCTGATACACAGAAACACACATAACATGTCTTAAATAACACGTTCCTGACCTTCCTCATATTTCATATTATTTCATTTTGAACTCAAAATGAAAAAAAGATAGCATTGTCATGCAGATAAAGGATGAGTATTGTCCTTCAGTTCAAGATTTCTTTGGAACACATTAAATATTCCCACTGTCTAGACACTTTGTAACGCTGTCCCGATACAGCCGCACAAGCTCCACAAGTTCAACGTGAACACGCACAGTTCTGTTGCAGTTTTCTTATTCATTTACCCCGTCAGTCAAAACACTGGTGAAATATTCACGTGTGTTCACTTTATAAGCAGTGTATTAACTACTGCAGCTCAAAAAATATCATCAAACGTTTGTCGTTGTAGCATTACCTCTGTGCAGGAATGTAAACCTGAGTTGTGTATTCATAATGAAATCTTGTGACCTCACAACTTCACTCCAAACAGCTTGTGCAGCTGTTTTATTTCCAATTTTTGGAACTGTAAACAAGCAGTTGCTGACAACTCTAATTGCTTTGGAGAAGGATGATATAGAACTATACAAGCTTACTCACCGTGTGTTATGTGATTATTTAAAAAACAACATGAACTTCATTTTTAAACCTTCTTAGTAACTTTTAGAACAGAAATCGTGATGATATTGCTTCAAGTCTTTTGAAAAGGTTAATGCCACCCTCCTACCTTCTTCTAACTCCTCTGATACGTCCATGCGTGCCAGGTGAGCGAGCACCAAGACTCTGGCCTTCAAACTGTAAGGATAGCAGAACGGAGGCTCCTTCTTCTTCACGTTGATGTTTCCCAACTCACGGATCAGCTGCGAAACAGACAGGAGAGGTTTGTTCATAACGCATACTTGAGGTTAATCTGCCCTTCTTAAAGCATTTCCCATTGAACTCTGGACAATCCATCTCTTCCTGACGCACAGACACACACATCTGCACGACTTCCGATGAAGCTGCTCTCACACACGTGCACATGAGCGCTTTGCGTCGATGTCTGTTATCACCTGCGGCACTTCGATGTTGTCTGTTGGTCGTATGGTGGCTTCTTTATTGCTGCGTGGGTCAAACTCAAATGCTGCCGTCAACACCATGGCTAACCCTGAAGGTATGAAAATAGGGAAAAATCAGAATTAATCAAACAAAGACGACAAGAAACTGACACTCATAAACCTGTTTTGTTAGGTGGTAGTTAAGCTTGTTTGACGTCTGACCAATGCAGTCTTAATTATAAACAATTAACTAGTAAAGAGGTGACTAGTTGCTCTGTATATAAAGCCGCAGATCAAAAATATGTTGCAAAAAAAGAGAGCAATCCAGACGCACACACAAAATCTAAGAAAAATAACAAACAAGGAAGAAAAGGGCTGTACTATAGCAGCTAAATCACTTAAACCACTGTAGGTCTTCGTTAGGGTCTTAAACAAGGAACTGAGGTCTTAATCTTTGCACAAAAAATATCAAATCAGCAGACTTAGACTGAGAATAATATCTCATGAGGAGTCACTGTATCCCAGTTTTACTCAGTACAGCTTACGGGTACATTCAGACAGGATTGAAATCACCACAGGGTTGCACAGCAGTATGTAGGTGTGTGTCTGTTTGTGCTGAATGGACCCACTGTGAAACAATCAGGAAATTACTTTTTATTCCACTGATTAACCGGCTTTATCGATGCCGGCGCTCCCTCACTCTCATTCACTGTCTATGTCTCTTGACCAATGCTTGCCTTCTCCCTCTCTCTCTCTCTCTCAAACCATCAGACGCAAACCAAATTAAACGTCCTCATGTCACTATTTTGCAGCGTAAAATGTGAGCCAGACTCAGATTTAGAAGAACAGGTAGAGTATCAGAGTTTAGTCCATGAATCCACCTTGACAGTCAGGACAGATCGATGTGTTTTTGGGGACACCCCTGCGGCCCGCACTGCCCCGGCTAAAACAAACTACACCCACTGAAATGAATGGAAAACATGCACACAGCGCCAGATCCTGTCTGAATGTACCCTAATCGTGGTCGTATCTGGTCTTGAAACTGCAGAGTGGGAACGGAAACTCACGTTTCATGTTCATGTTGGGCGTCTTGTACATGAAATGCATGAAGAGCTGGGTGGTGTTGATGAGGATCTGATCTCCGCTGTATCGGATGGAGCGGTACCACCATGTGCCCTAAGAGAGAGAGAGAGAGAAAAGTGAGAAATCCACGAGGACAAGTGTTTTACATAATCTATAGGACAGAAATCATGGCGAGGACTTACCACAACAACAGGAAGGATGACCATAAAGGCTAGGCCGTACACCAACAACACCTACAGAGGAGAGCAAAAACCAAATAGTAAATTATAGCTTCAAAAGTATACATAGCCTGATACACGTCTCGTATATGAAAGGGTGATCCAGCAGAATATTTTGGACATCGGTTCGCTACTAATCAAAAATACAAATCAAGAAGGTTTATCAATTATAACTACACTGATATAATCAATAAATATATACCAGCATTGAGTTCTTCTGGTCAACAATCCAGGCGGGCAGGGCGATACCAAAACTGGTTGCTGGAGAGGGAGACAGAAGAGACCACAATGTTCAAGAATTGCTCTCTGAATTACTCAAATTTAAACCACATTATTCATTTTTAACACGTTATTTTTGGTGCGTGGTGATCATGCTTTACAAACACCCACAGCAGAAACGTGTGTGAAACTGACAGACACTTTTTCATCGCCGGCTCTGGGTGTCAGCTCTCACTGGAATGAATGGGCTATGTTTCATCTTCTATTGTTTAACACGTTTATGACTTCAAGAGGATGACTCATCAGCACGAGGCACAGACTGTATGTCAACACGTGAAAGTGCAAATGCATACTTGGTGGGGTTAAGGGTGGTTTCACTTACCTCCTGGACCGTCTGGGTTACCGTATATTTCCCAGTTCTGTCGTGACTGTTCATTGGTCAGACTGTGAGAAAAGACAAGGAAGCAGATGAATCAATCACCCCAGACTGATTTGTCTGTTTATTGATTATGCAAGACTTGTGTGACACTTACGCAGCATAGGCTTTGGCAATTCTCATGAATGTGGCCTCATCACCACCTCTGTCCGGGTGGTACTTGAGTGACAGTACACGGTATTGCTTCTTGATTTCTGACAGCGATGCACCCTGGAGACAGAAATATACTTACAGTAAGTCTTTATCACACCAGATATAGTGTATCAAATCAGAAATAGAGTATAATACAAAGTCGCAAAATGTCCTGAAAGATGATATTTTTTTATCTCACACAAGTTATGAGTCTAATATCTTGTGCACACAAGATAAAAAGGTCTTTAAGGACATTAGAGGCTCTGTAGAATACAGCAGACTTCATGTTTTGTGTGTGTTTACCGGGTCCAAGTTGAGGACTTCATATGGATTATACTCCTGGTACTCTCTGTCCAGCTTGGACACCTTGTAGGCTAGCAGCAGGAACACAGCCCAGCCAAATAACAAGGCCGCTTTCCTGCAAACGGCAACACACAAACAGGGAACACGAAAACGTCACGCACAAACATCTGTGTTCTCCGGAGACAACATCAGGTCCGTCTCATTTTTAGCACACACTCTCGCACTGTTCTGCTGTAATTGTTCTATCTGTTTGGAGTCAAGATATTCTGCAGAAGCAATCCGCAATGCAAACCAGCTCTCAGCATTTAAAGCTGTAAGACATTAGACTGTAATTCAGCTACAGAAAGCTTTATCTTAATCTACTGCACACAAGCAGAAGGGCCGGACAGGTTCTAACATTGTTGTTTAGTATTTATGCATGGAAGTTGAACTTGTTTCCATGACAATGGCAAAAACCTATGCCCTGGCTCTGCAGCATCTGTTGCCATGACAACCGCTCACTAGCCTGAGTTGTCTGAGTGGCTCCAACCAGAAAAATACATGCTTGGTTCCCATAATAAACACCATCATTATGACATAGTTGCGAAGATGAAACGGATACTGAGATTTTTGAGAGAAAGGCAGAGACCGACCATTTTGATTCATTTCGCTTAATAAACACGCTTTGATGCTTCAGCCAGCTTCAGTCACAAAAGCAACCATGCAAGTAAAGAATTTATGAATTTAGAGAGTAAAAAAAAAAAAAAAACAGGAGTGGAACGTGGATGTATGAAGACAAAGCGCGGAGAAGGCAGAGACAAAACAAAGAGGAGATACTCAAACAGAAACGCTCTGACAGCGAGGCAAATGAGCGAGAGGAGATAGGCAGAGTGAGACACTGAACTGCACTCAAAAACACCCGTCCTTCCATTAACACACACACACACACACACACACACACACACACACACACACACACACACACAGTGAATAAACACCACTGAGAAAACATGGTCGGGTTAAGAGAGATGTTAAACAGTGCAACATAATGTTTACACCAACACACACACACACAAATGAGGTTTACACATAAAAGCAACATAAGTCAAACGCATGCAAAACAAGCACTTCCAGGCAGCCATATAAGCTCAAGTCTACCTACACTATGGCCTTTGCCACATCTTTACACAACAGTGACAACATCTCTGTCCAGCTGGAAACAAACACACACACACACACACACACTTGAGTGAAGTTATCAGGAACAGCTCCAGTGGCGGGAGGATGACTGAGCTTTCTCAACGCAACGAGCTCAGGGAAGTCACACCCATCCAACAGTGAGGGGTGTGATGTTTGACAACAAAGGAGAAGGAAGGGAGCGAACATGCAATTACATACTGCCATGCGAGACCAATCATATGTCAAGACATTCATATGAAAGTAATCAAACAGGAGCTGCAGTGAAGCGGTATTACACATAGTTCCATAAATAACTACCGACAGTGAATCATTTAGATGTTTAATCATCTCGAGTTGTCTCAGAGTGTGATCAGCTTTCAGAGATGTTACCAGGTGCTATGGAAGAATTTCTTCAAAAAAAAAAAAAAAAGGGGGGAGAGTGGTAGGACATCCTATCACCCGCGTGCGTCGTGTAAATCGTGTTTATTTCGCAACGAAAACTGCAAATCGCTGGACTCACTTTAGTGTTGGGACAATGCTCTGCTGAGACTTCATCAGCCTGAGCCGGTACCACAGACATCTGCCGTGTACCCTCCTCAGGCTCTTCAGGCGCAGTTGTTCTGGAAAGAGAACAGACGGAGAGGCGTTACGGACACATCAAACCAGTCACAGACAGTACTGACAGTGGCACAGTAGTTTGGGCAGGATCTATATCAGAGGAGATGGAGATTTTCCCTGAGATTGTTGAGGCGTACGTTTACTTCTTTCACCTTATTCTGACATTTCTATTACTTTATTATCATGCAGCCTAGACAAGAGGACATTTAGTACACCGCAATGTTCACCAGGACCAAACCTAACCAAACTTTCATTCAACATCAAGCCTTAAAACACGATAACAACTGTTAGCTTAGCTCCAATCTATGGTCACCTGTCATTCAGCTGCTCCCAGCAGACTATCTGAATAAAGTCTGCTATCGCATGTTACATAACCCACGTTAGATATGCTGTGTTGTTGACAAACAGATAGCTGTAACTTAGATAAGGATATATCAGGATAAGGTCAGTAAAAAGGCACAGAGGAGCTGCAGGAGTGACGCTGGGTTTTGGTGTTAACTAGCCTGCACTTAGCTTCGTGTTTACGCACTGAAGTAGGCGAGCTGGATGTATGAAGTTAAATCAGCCAATAGGAGAGTTATTGTTAAGGCTGTGTGACTTGTATAAGCTCTGATCAGTGGAGAGGGACGTGAACACAATCTTTGTACATTTGCAGGTTAGTGTAACGTTTGTTTTATGTTTGTACAACCTCTGCATCCAGCAGCAAGCCAGCTAGACTAACAGACTGTCAGCTGGTGAGCGTTTCCAAACCACATTAAAGCTGCCTGAACACTTCTTCACGCTGAGGTTACTTAGTGAGCTAAGTTAGCACTGAGCCAGACATCGGGCCTTACCAGCATTCTGATCCCGGGGCCAGAGGTAATATGTGGCCGGGATCACAATCAGTCCGACGAAGGACGTTAGGAAATAGAAAAAGGTGTTGCCGCTGTCATCGTACTGGAACTGTTGCCCGGCCATTTCGTAGCGGCGCTTGGGTCGCCCTTCTTCTTCTCCACCGCTGCGCTTCCCTCCTCTCTAGCCCAATGTGTGCGACTTACTGTACAGACCGTGAGCTAGCCAGCTAGCATCCAGCTCTGATCATCGGTGTACGTGGTGTACGCCTGCGCAATGTGGCCTTTCTTCTTCTTCTTCTTCTGTGGGTGATTCAGCGCTTTTCCTGGACGCTACTGACCCCCAGCGGTGGCAATGAATAGTGACAGAGGATGACAAGGTAATGTTGGGAAGTTCGAGTCTTTTTACTGAATCGGATCACTTACTCTCGGACGGTAAATTGAACTAATATTTTTTTTGAGTCATTTTGTTCATTTCGTTCACTAGTGCAGTGCTGGAGCCCTCTTGTGGCCGATGTAAACGTGACAAATGAACGAAAGACCGATCTGTATGAACGAACTGCTGTGCGTACTGCTTGTCACACAGCCTGTGCGGCCTGTCACGTGACAAATGAACGAAAGACCGATCCGTATGAACGAACCGCTGTGCGTACTGCTCGTCACACAGCCCTGCAGCTAAGCTGCCTGTCATGTTACAAATGAACGAGAGACTCTTTGAGCTCGACTACAGCGGTTAAATTATTATGACGTGAGACAAAACATGATTTCATTAAAGGTCCAGTGTGTAACATTTAGACATTTAGATGATTATTTGCAAGAATGTATATCAGTATTCATTAGTATATTTTCATTCGTGTATAATCACCTGAACACTAGAATCGTTGTGTTTTTGTTGTCTTAAAATTAGCCATTTAGATCTACTGTGAAAGCAGGGTCCTCTTCCATGGAGTGCCATGTTGGACTGCCTTTTTTGTATAGTAGCCCAGACTAGACAAACTAAATACTGATCTAGATATGACCATTTGCTTTTTATTTGAATTTCGCAGTCAGAGGTTTTCCTACACCCTTGGAAAAAGAGGGTGAGATGTGGGCGAGTATTCATTTGGTTGCTATCTGCAACGTCACTGCTAGGTGCCACTAAATCCTACATACTGAAGAGTTACATGTCCAGACTTTATAGCCGTTGCACTTCATTCCTGGTTTCATCATTTTTGTGCGATGACGTATTTTGGGTTCTCTTTCGTTAAACGTCCAGTGTGTAAAATTGAGTGGCATCCAAGTGGCAACCTCCATGGCTGGGAAATGAAGCCCATGTGCTAGTGCTGAAGCGAATTAAGTGAAGTGCTAAAAACAGCAGTTCCTCAAACGTCCACTTGAGGCTGGCTACAGAAATGAGTCTTGGTTTGGTTTGTCCTTTCTGCGCTACTGTAGAAACATAGTGATTTAACATGGTGGACTCCATGAAAGAGGACCCGTTCCTTCTGTAGATATAAAAAGCTTATTCTAAGGTAACATAAACATAATTATTATTATTTTCAGGCGATTATACACTAATGAAATCATATTTATGAATATGATATTCCATTTCTGTCAAGAGATGAGAAAAGAAGAAATTACACAAAGCAAACAAGTGAAAACAGTTTGTATTTATTTCTCGGCAGTAGTGCTGGAAACCAAATGAATCGGTGTGTTGTAAGAGTTTCTGTGTTTTTGTTGACCATCAGATGTCAGTACATTGTGTTTGTTTGATTAACATTTGTACCACATTCTACTACCGTGTCAGTGAGATCTCTTCCAATATAATGCTGTGCAAGGTTTATACACAGGTTTCTGTAAATCTGAATGCTTGTTTAAGATAATTAAGATTAAAATACTTCTATGAAATGTTATAATGTTAAACAGAAATGTTATATAATAAACAGTAGGGCTATTTGCCTTCAAAATTAAAAAAGTAAAAAAAGTAATGCCACATTAAACTATGCTTGTCAGTGAGTGGTTTATTTTGAAATCTCTGAAGAGACATGGATCATACATGTTTGGTTGGCTATGTGGTGAGTTACACACATGAGCATAGTTGCAAAGATGTTTTTTATACATAGGTTTATTGTTGAACAATAACTTTAGCTTGTTTGCAATATCCATTAGAAAATGTTTTGTTGATTTTGCAGCTGCGGGTGAAGAAGATGAAGAAAAAAAGTGTTCTAAGCTTTTTGCATTTTATTTCTCTGCAGACTGATTCTGTCATATGTGCACCATAATATCATCCAGAGGCTTGCGCTTCAAGTCAGGCACTGTGGCGTCAGAAGCAGGGTAACCCACAGGAAGTAACATCAACAGCTTCTCATTGGCTGGCCGTTTGAGGAGGAGCCT
Organism: Sciaenops ocellatus; assembly: GCA_033000465.1. NCBI lineage: Eukaryota > Metazoa > Chordata > Actinopteri > Sciaenidae > Sciaenops > Sciaenops ocellatus. The sequence goes on from CP136886.1 coordinate 12,062,918, forward strand.
GAGCTGAGGGCCACAGTTTAGGGGAGTTGATGTGACGGTAACAAGGCCCACATTCTGAGAGGCAAATGGCCCGAAAGAACAGATGTATTATTTAAATTGCATTTACAACAGAGAAAACAGGGATTGACTGGTTTATATTTGAAGGGGTCTTTACCTGTAATGCAGCCAACAGGATTCCACAAGCTATGGAGACACTGATTTCATTGTAGTAATGTGTCTTTTTCTTGCCGTTTGGTAGAATCCCATAGGTCTGTTTGAAGATGAGGACCAAGTATGGAGCGACATCCAAGTATTCCTTAATCCAGTTTGTCCTACAAGTGGAAGGATGTTGTGAGAAAAGGGAGAGACGTGTCAAATCAGAAAATTAAGTTAGACTTCACATTGGGGATTGAAAGTTGTCAGAACAATTTACTTGTTCCAGTGCGCATATGTTGATATAAATATGTGTGTGTTGAGTAAATATGGGTGCTCACTTTAATCTGGCCAAATCATTGACCCACTTGTCACCCATCCGCTGACGGTAGTTGACCTCCTCCTCTTCCTCCACTATCTGTCTGATCTGGTGCTTTGTCTCTGGGTCTGACACTACGACGAAAGTCCAGGGTTCAGTGTGTGCTCCACTAGGGGCCGTACCTGTTCAGAGTTAGGAGGAGGAAGAAAGAAGACATTACATAGCTTAATATAACTGGACCAAATGTTTTTATTTACAATTACATTTGCACATGCCTGCAGTGCGGATGACATTATCGATGACTTCTCGCGGGACCGGCTCTGGGCTGATGAATCGGACAGACCTCCGCTGGTTCAACAGTGTGTACAAGTCCTTGGATCTCTGCAGCATCGTCTCCTTGGGGTAACGTGGGGGAGAGTAGGGAACGTGTGGAAGGTCTTCCTCCTCATTACTGTCCACCCAATCATCACCCTCTAAAAGGATGACACACAAAGAGTAGGACCATATGAAAATTTGATATGAAAATCCAAAACTATTATGCGTTTATAAGGACTTTTCTAATAAATAATAATGAATAATTACATTGTGTACACCGTTTAAGCACACTGTTGCCTTTAAGTACCCATCAATTACATGGCAGACTGCAAGAGTCAGCTTCATTACATTTTAACTACAGCACCAGAAACCATCTTCTGATTAATTTGATCAATTATAAACATATTTGGAAACATGCATCATGTAAGCACTGTTGTGTTCATTAAAATAATAGGTGTTATTACAGGGACCCTCCAAAACAGTTGGCCCTTGAGGGTCTTGGTTCCAGATACAGTTGCCTTGCTTTGTAATCTAGGCTGTAGCTTGCCTCATTAAAAGGCAAAGATATCATTATGTCCAGTGGAAGAAGAAGTAGTCGGATCTTTTACTGCAGTGAAAGTAGCAGGACCACAGTGTAGGAATACTCTGTTACAAGTAAAATTCTGCATTCATTCGGGAAGATTCATGATCATTAAATTTGGAGATATGTGGTTAGGGTATGAACAATCTAAGTCTGAAAAGTAACTAAAGCTGTCAGACAAGTGGATAAAAAGTACAATATTGAGTGAGATGCAGTGCAGTAGAAGCATAAAGTTCTCTAGTGAAGCACACAAGCACCTTGACCTTGTGCTGAAGTAGTACTTGAGTAAATGTTTTACATTCCACCAATTTTTAACACTATAGTGAGGTTTGGAAAAGATTCACGCACACATGCAAAGTTGGAACTTTTCAGACTAAAAAACGTGTAAAACAGCCCAGCCTTCAATCAAAAACAGTTTCTGTCGAGCTCTTACCATCGTCTTTTGCTGTGATTTCTGTGTCGTCCTGTAAGTCCTGGTCCACCCACGGTCTAAAGTCCGCTTTTGACGTCCCTTTAGTTTTCCCCGCGGAGGTCGAGGTGGTCTCTGTCGACCGTGAATTCAGCAGCATGAGGCCGATCACCAAGCACAAGATCACCGCCAGGACCGGCGTGAGGACGGACAGGAGAGCCATGGCTGCCGGAGAGGAGAGAAGAGGAGAGGAGGCACTTACCTGCAAGCCTGTGTGCCTCAACTAAGAACTGCAGATCTGACTGCAGAGTTACGACTATCTATATGTGTGGACTTTTGGACACCCTGTGCAATCATTAAACATGGATTATTGTATGCATGTATCATATATGGATATATGTGTCATATGTATGGGGTGATAAAATACCAAAGTGCACCATATCTTGCACTGCATTGTGTTTTGCAATATGTGCAGTGAAATATTGCATCCATATAATCAAGCTCATGCAGATCATTTTCATACAGCATTTATGTGGTAAAATATAGTTTATATTTCTCCAGAATGGCCGACAGGTGGCGCAAAGAACCCTCTCTACGCCAGGCTGAAATCTTTGGGTTCATTTGCAAACACGCTGGTGATCCAGTATCAGGCGTGCATATATGACTTTTCTACACATCTGTGTATCACACAAATAGACATAAATACCCAATAGATATAGTTCAATAAGTAAATAAATAAATGATCCAAGGTGGCAGAAGAGAATGGCGGGAACTGAGAGAGACCTTCTGCTTTCTCTCCAGTGCCCGCCGGTGCACAGACAAGCACCACTGAGGGAATCTGGTTGCGCACTGCAAAAAATAAAAAAGCAATCATTTTACTACTTTAAAATGGTTTTCATTTTTAAAGTCAAGCTCTGGAGCACGCTAATGACACCTTTCAGAGTAATTTCAAGTATTTTCAATTCAAATCATTGCAGAACGTCCCACAATTTGAATGCATAAACTGACATGTTTTACAGTCTTTACTTTTAAAGTCCCCTTATGAAACGCAGTGTTGAAAACCCCTAAGTTTATGCCACTCCATTAAAAAACTGCTTTTCTTTTAAACTGAGCACATGCATTTTATTTTTAACACCAGACAGGCACCTAAAATGATCATTTCTTTCAGTGTGCGCTCCGCCTCCTCGGCTGTCTCCGGCGCTGCGCTTTAAATAGCAGCTGTTTAAAAGCTCCTCACCATTCTCCCGTCTGCCGTGCAGCACACAGTCTCTCCCAGCGCCGCAGACCCCCCACTCATTCACACATTTCTTTAAATAATAAACCCCCTTCACATCCCGCAATGTCGGCCGCCAGCACCGAGACAAGTGCCCCGCTGCCCACTGCAGGCAGCCGCGTCTTCTTCCAAGCTGCGACCGGTGTAGGCTGCGTGGGGTCCGGCCCCATCACCACCGGGGACGACCCGGTCCAGAAGAGACAGGGAAAGGTGACGGTAAAGTACGACAGGAAAGAGCTGCGGAAAAGACTCGTGCTGGAGGAGTGGATCATTGAGCAGCTCAGCGAGTTGTACGACTGTGAGGTGAGTGGAGCGTAAATCTTGAAATCAGCACACGGTTAGTGCGCGCACCTGTCACAGGCACCTTCAGAACCGTCTGCACGGTGAGGGAGACAGGTGGACAATAAGGAGTGTAGCCTACAGAATGACACACCGGGAAACCGGTCCTGAATGTGATAAATGCAGCAAGATCAAACACAATCTTACACCAAATTTAGACTTTAATTGATTGGTGAATCTCTGAGTTTACGCATTTGGATCAGCTACAACTGCAGCTCCAACATCCTCCACTAAAAAGACTCTTTGGGTTTAATGGTGTCTCTTTGTTCTCTATAATACGGACACTGCCGGTTTATGACTGAGGCGAGAACAGCAGCGACACAAAAGCTGTCTGGTGCAATAATGTCGCTCTTAGCTGAACTACTGGACACTCTTTGACTTTGAGACAATGTATTGTCTCCTCTCTCTCATCCTCACTGCTGCCGTTGAGAGAGAGAGAGAGAGAGAGAGAGAGAGAGAGAGAGAGATGTCAGGACAAAACGAAGTCGAGAATTAGATGAGGAGAGCAAGAGAAACTGCACAGTTGCGCCTTTTACGCACCAGTCGCATAGGTCTTTTTGGACTGTAGACTGAGAAACTGCATCCTCCAATGGGTTCATCATTGTATTTTCTGTACCTGGTGTTCATGTCTAGCTGCTACTCGGGAGCAAAAGGCATGTAAAGCCATGTTTCAGTGTCTTTGGTTTTCTGACGCAACGCTCTCAGTGTTGGAATTAATTCCTTTGGCGTGTCTGTGGCAAATTCCTGACCTTTTAAACCTTTTCACCTTTCGAGGGAAGATCTGTCGCCAGACGACATTGACTGCCCAATTATGTTGCGCTCTCACGTTCACAAGTCGCATTCTTTAACATTTAACACAAGGGGTGTGTGTGTGTGTGTGTGTGTGCGGAGAGAGAGAGATTTTATAGGTGATGTTTAAGTGCGCGCGTGTGTGTATGCTCACAGAGCCAAGTAAGGGGGAGGAGGGGGGATGGATGGAGAAAAGGAAAGAAGGGCAGTGGGTTAAGGATGTGCTGATGCTGTGACTCTCCTCACCAACCAATCACCTCCCCTCTAGCTCTGACCCCCTTTCCTCGCAACAGAGGGGTCTGCGCGAACACACGCATATGCGCATATGCACGTCTGTCGCCTCAGATTCAGCCAATCAGAAAAGGAAACGGGCGGCGTGAGCGTGCCTCCACGCGTGCACACATGAACCTGTCAGACTCCACTGTGGGGGGGAAGTGTTTGACTTAAATATGCATTAGAAGATGTACATACGTGGATGCTGGCATGTGGTTGTTCATTAGGCGATAAGCTGCGCATCTGACTGTTACTAAGATTGACTGCAGCGTGTGCGCATGTGCAGAAGGGAAACACCTGCACAAATCACAGCAGGTTGCTGAATGTCAACATCAGAGCATTATTGTCTGTTTCAGTTTGTCTCTCTGCTGGCAGAGCATCCCAATACAAACATTTCTTCCCTATACAGAAGGTAAATAGACTGTCTGCATGTGTGCAAAGCCATTAGGATACCCCGTGGCTCCAAAACTGCTTCTGTCTACTAAAACATCATCAAAGGTGATTCTTGGTGGAGCCATCTAACCCTAAGCAGCTGTATTTTATGGCTGTCATCTTCCTCGCATGCTTCCTCCTCTTCCTCCTCCCTGCTGTGGTACTCACTCAAGTTCAAGAGAGCTGGTCCGAGTGTGGACTGGTTTACATTTCAAAGCCAACTGAGCTCTTGGCTCCGCGTCAGTCTGCCGTCAGCAGGTGCACTTGATCTACAAGTCGTATGATGCTACCCCGCATGGATCGACTGATCTATTTGATGTTTTTCGATGAGGTGCTGGAGTGCACCAGCCCAGCGTTGATCTCAAAGAGTCACATCTTGGTCACGCGGCATTTGCCTTTCTTGAATGTCAGCCTGTGATTTGTTTCATGCAAATGCATATTTAGGTAAATACTCAAAAACTCCCACCTGCAAGATGCAGTCAGTCTTGGCTGGACAGAAATCATTTTTAATTCACTATTTGAGCATTACTTTTGTCTGCAGATGTCCCCCTTTTCCTTGACTTCAATCTAATGATGTCATCTCTGCAAACCAGATTTCATTGTAGGTATTCCCAGCAGTGTGACATCTCCTCATTTTACATCTTTCACACAGCAAATGGGATAATATCACATGATAATCCCCTGACTCTCTGGCGTTGTTGCCAGGTTGATGTCACGCTGGCTGCTGGAATAAGCATAGTGTTGACTGGTGCTAGAAAGACATGAACGCTGGCAGGATTTCAGAGGACAGAAGGTAATGAAACCAGTACATCATTATTTTGACACGCTGTCACTTTGGTGCATTGTTAAGGCTTACTTTCATCTGTGCGTCCATGAATAGATGGATGATGACACCGTTTGAGCAGGTGGACTTAACTGCTTTACTGATGATGTTTGGTCACCTGAGTGTAAACAGGAAGTTACACACACATCATGCCTGTTAACACCTCCATGTTCAGACCTAAGATAGACACAGGTGTGAAGATGTTGTGCTGACTCAGTTTGTGTGTGTGTGTGTGTGTGTGTGTGTGTGTGTGTGTGTGTGATATAGAGAGGGAGAGACTGCTGATTTGGCTGTGCTGGTCCGGCTTAAAGGTCAGTCTCTGTATCAGTTTCATAAGAAAACCTGATACTAGAGAACATTACAGACTGTTTGTGTGTGTGTTAATGTGGGGGTGGTGGTGTGTGCTGATGCTGAAAGTAATGGAGTGCAGAAAGAGTTAACTCAGACAAAATTAGACCTTGCTTTTGATAACAGGCAGGCGAGAATTTCTGTTTCCCATTCCTGCTGTCCAAAATATGTCTCAGGTCGTATGGTTCTTTGGACTTGGGACACGCAAAGACCCCCCTCGCTGTACATTATCCCACTTATTACACGGCTACTTACTAGAGGAATCAATATTTTGTGTCCAATTATTGACTTTAAAATGATTTTATTGATTTAAAAATGATTTTATTGCATCTGCCGTGGTCCTCCAGAGTCTATGATCACAACTGCATCCATAGCAGCGGTCTGTTATTCCCAACAGCGGTCCGATATACAGAAATAATGGACCTTAGAATGATGTAATGAATCAGAATTGAGTTTTTAACGAGACAGCATAATAAATACTGATACCCTTAATAATCATGAACCTGGTATGTTAGCATTTTAGTTTATGGCACTACCAAAACTAACAAGTATCAAAATCTTAAAAAAAAAAAAAAAAAAAAAATCTTATTCCTCCTCCTAGAAGTCATTGTGAACACAGCACTCTGATGTTTGTGCAGTAAATACGAAGCTGCAGCTAGTGGTCATTTAGCTTAGTTTAACAGAAAGACTGGAAACAGGGGTAAAAATAACTAGCCTGGCTCTGTATGGAAGTGATAATGTACTTCTGAACAAATAACCAATCATTATTGCAATGCTATTCTCGTCTTGTTTATTCTTTCATTAAAATGATTCTGTCAAAGACTGTTTTTAATTTGCCTCGAGCCTCTGTTTCTCTCCTCCCCTCTCTTACTCTCTGGACGATAGGATAACAGAAGGTGAGTTCTGTCAGAGATGGATTCCACTCTGTTCTCCTGGGATGTGTTGCCTCTGTTCATTTTGCTGTTCAAAGGACGCAGAGGAGAGAGAGGAGAAAGAGGAGAGAACGCAGAGCAGGGCTGAATTGAAGAGAGTGAGAGAAAGAGAGAGAAGCCAAGGACCCAAGTGCACACAGTGCAGCTCTTAAAGGAGCAGTGTGTAGGATTTAGTGGGATCTAGCAGTGTAGTTACGAATTGCAACCCCCTCTCCTCAATCTCTCCTACCTAATCTATAGGATAAACGATGATGGCCATGAAATGTGCTAAGTATTCAGTTTGTCTGTTGTGGGCTACTGTAGTTGAAGTCGTAGATACAAAAGGCTCATTCTAAGGTATTACAAACGTAACAATTTTAATTTACAGGTTATTACACATGGATGAAAACATACGTATGTATATTATATTACATTTTTGCCATATTCTGTAAATAGAGCCACCTAAATTATACACACTGAACCTTTAAATACAGCGGAGGCCTTGACTACAGCATCTTATTCTCCTCGTCATTTTCTGCATTGTTGGTGACGGACAAAGCCATCGCTTACAATTACATCACATTCACTACTTCTTCTCACTGGCTATGTTTAGATCCACCATTTATCATGTAGAGTTATAATCAGCAACACTTTTGGATGAATAAGTGGCACTTTTGGCACCATCCATCAGTGGATATGTAAAATAACTTACATTTTATTAGGGCAGATTATTTTTATTATTTTTTCATGTGGGGATTATTTTATCGATTCATCGGTTATTTGTTTGGTCTAAAAAGAGTAAATTAAATACGCCTTTAGACTTCTCATCCGTGTTCTTTGAACGATGTGTTGACACAAACTCTGCTATAAACTCCACTGCAGCATAATCCACATTTCCCCATCCTTTGCACACGTTCTTCACAGCCTCTGGAAAAAATCACTAATCCAGTCACTCATTCAGTAGCCCACTCTGAGAGGCTGAACCAGACTGTACTGGAGTGCAGATTCATGCTGAGGTCAAGTCTAGGTGATTAAAAGCCAGAATGTGTCAGCATGGTGATAAGTCTGTCTGTCTGAGAGCATGTCGACACAATCAATGAGGGTTGTTGAGAAAAAGGCCTTTACATGGTGTGTGTTTGTAGAGAGAGAGAGCGATAGAGTGGTAAATCTGCTGCAGACTCTGCAGTTTTCTGTGTGTTGTTGTAGGGGTGCATGCTGCAAAACGAGGGGGAAAGAGACATTGTAATGCCCTACTTTTTCATGGCTCAGCGTCAATAGAGCCCCACTCAATGAAGCTTATCCATGTGTACAAGCACAGACACTGTCCAAATACAGAGGTCTGCCCTCGGGCCTTGAGTGTGTGTTTGTGCATGTTTATGTCTGTGAAGTTGAGCGGATGTGTGTAATAGGCCCTACATGCTTTTTTTGGGTTGATGATCTTTCGCTGCTCTTTGGCAGATCTGGTGGTGGCGAGTGGTCATGGGTACTTGAATGAACCATGAAAGGATGAGCATGAGACACACACACACACACACACACACACACAGGTCAGTGTACATATTTGGACCAAATGAAGCGTCTTCTCATGGGTAATGTTAACTCTAATGTCCGCTCTCTTCTTTCTCTCTGCACAATCATCACCACAATATGTTAATTTCCACACTTTTTTGTGTAGGAGGGCTGTCTTAAGGCAGTGTGTGTGTGTGTGTGTGTGTGTTTGTGTGTGTGTGTGCCATGGACAAAGGAATCTGGATTTTGTTGCTGACCTCTCTTTCCCCTGGCACCAACACTGGCTTCTAGGTAGAAAAACATGTCATCGCTTTCTGTCTGTATCATTATCCCCCCCCCACCCTTGCTGTTCCTGTGACCTTGTCCATAACATCTCCCTTTGCTCGCCTTTCATGTTTTTTTCTTGCTGGGAAGGCGAACGGTCACGTATCAGGTGAACTCTCACAGGGTAGCGGAGGAGGAGTAAACAGTGCAATTCAAGCCAAGTCATTAGCGAAGCTCAATAGGTTTAGGAATAGCATGCCAGGGATAAACAGACACATATTGACAGACAAAGACAGAAGCATTGTGTTACTGTTAATGTTACAAGATATACTGTATGCACACATACTGCAGACAGATGATATGATTTATGATCTAGGTTGATGTTGTGCTGCAGGTATATAATGTGTTTCTCCATTATTTTCTTCTTCATATGTGCATCCATCACCTCTGGCAGTTGATGTATGTGATTCAACTCACTGATCAATTGAACACATCTGACTTTGACTGACGACAGGAAGTGAGCTAAGCTTGATTACCTCGTTATTCTGAAAATTGGCGTTCTCTGTTACAGCGCTGGGTCCATTTTACACCAATCCAATGTGCTTTGACTCTGCTAAAGGTCAAAATTGTATAAAGAGAGCAGGAAGTCAAGGTAAAAAAGCAGTGAGAGAGTGTGGGAATTAAATGGAAAAAGAGGAACATGCATGCATTATAAATTTGGATCCAGCCACCATTAATTTAATTATTACAGCCAGGCTGACAGATCCACCCATTGGGGGACTTAGCCAGTCAATTGGATGGTTTGTATTAACGAGTGACCCTGATGTGTTTATGGATCTGGCGAGGAAGGTCATTGTTGTGTTTGTTATCGGTGCACCGGAGGCCAGGCATTTATCTCTCCGCCATTTAAATTGCACAGACGAAAATAGACGCTTGCTTAGCGTCCGCGTCCGAGCGCGTGTTGACACATTTCATCTAACACCTGCAGACACATGCATCTGCTGCTAAACAAATCAGAGGTGTTGACAAGAAGGCCTTTTAGCCGGCTGATAGCTACCAGCTGTTGAAACAGTTATAAACACACACAGGCAGTAGAAATATGTCAAATATCTATCTCAAAAGCAAAGGTTACAATGTGTTTGTTCCCCTTTCTGTCATCTCTCTACATGCTTCATCCCACTGTCATTCTCAGCACTTTTCCTCCTCTCTCTGGTCTCAACTTCTGACCCACCAGGACGCCCACGTACCTCCTCCGCCTCCTCCTCGCTATGATTTTCCCTTGAGCATTTTGTTCTGCTGTCATAACTGTGGCTTTCACACACACGTAGAATAGCCATTTTATGTCTGCAGTTAATCACATATGCAAAAAGGTTTCATTGCTGCATCAGTAATTTGATAACAGCACCATGATGCATGCCACCAAAGAACACAGTGCTGAAATATATCACCATAAATTCCAATTGATACGTGACTGACAAGTAATCAGCCAGAAAAAAGTAAAGAAAACAAAAACAATTAAAGTTTTCATCTTATTTTTTGTTATTACTTCTTAACTAGTTGCTTTCCTCTCAGTCCTGTATGGTTTCCCACTCTATTGAGCCTGTACGCAGTGTTTATGGGCTTATGGGATACTATAATGCTGTCACAAGGTTTTTAGATGTGCCTACCAACCCCCGGGAAGGTAGATCAGCCTAAAACTGAAAAGATCTGGAAAGAACAAAATGTCTGCAGGTTATTAACTTGAATTATAGGTCTATAGCAAATATAGCCCTCGAGTCCCAAGACATAGAGGTACAAGAAAAAAAAGATCTTAAAATGGCAAGGGCAGTTGGCAGTCACAGCTGAGTGACACGCTTTCCGTTTTAATCATTCTTGTTCGTTTCAACCAGGACCACCAGTTTGAATTTATGTCAGCTCAGCGACTTTGTCTTCAAACTTGTTTTAAAAGCGATGTCATCTGCAAAGTGATTAAAGATTAAAAGAATATAGTGGGAACCAGACGGAAATTGTGCAACCAGGGTTGCAAAAATGGAAATTCGCTGAGGCCGTGAAAGGAAGAGATGTTGACTTTTCACACTCGCACACTGACTTTCTTGTCTTCCTATGACATCTCCTCCCATCCCAAGATGATCCAGTTAATCACTGGTTTCATTGTCAGCACGCTGACACGATTTATAAACTGGCTGTGTACTGAACACTGACTCACTCTTTACGGTTGGCACTGCGCAAAAGATGCAAAACACTGCCGTCGTTCACACGTGTCTGTGAGAGCGAGACTGAGAGAGAAGGAAGATGACTGTTTTGACTTTCAAAGTGTGTGGGGTGTTTTCTTGTGGGTGTGTAGTTTACTTGTATGTCTACCTCTGCATGTGCTGAATGACTCTGCACATTTGGCAGTGATTGATCCAATCAGTGAGCAAGTACTCTTAATCTCTATTGTATACAAAATAACAAATTCTTGGTAAGCGTTTGGTTCATCGCTGCTACATCACAGCTTAGATTCTACGTATTCGCAAGAAAGGGTTTTCTGATTGCCTCTGAATTTGAATGAATCCAATAATATGACTGGCTGACTGCTTGTGACCCTGGCGTTATTGACATTTTAAGTCCAGTTTGGCTGGAGGCTTTGCTTTGCACTGAGAGCAAAGGTCCAAATGTGCCCTAGCTATCAATACATTAGCCTCGGGGATGAACCGTATGCCTGATAAATACAGCCAAATGAATCAGGCGCTCCCGAATCACAAAACTGTGAAATAGAGTCACAAGACAGATGCTGACAGTTTCATGGTTGAATGCACAGCAATACTTAGTCTGGGCTTTAAATCAGGATTTTAACCAAAGGAGGACGAGGTGATTTACAGGATATATAAAGGAGTATAACAACAACATAACGCAGCATATGTATGACAGCAAGAGTGTGAGCTACTGCAATCCACTCATCCTATACAAAGAGCTTTAAAAAAGAATTGTGGGAGCCCCTTGTCAAGTCTCCTAATGTTTCTATACCAAGTTGGCCAGGGGAAGTCCTCACTTTAGTGACAGTATCTTGGCATGTCTGCTGTTTGCAGATGATGTTGTCTTCCTAGCCAAGTATGAGGTGATTAGGAGGAAGGTCAACATGTCTATAGTGGGATACATAGTTGTGTGTTGAGGGGTTACGGTGTAGCTTTGGAACCTACACATGTAACTGTTGAAGGTATGCCATAGGCCTCCGCAAAATGTATACATGTCGGGGTTATGGATATACAACATGGAGACTGCAAGAACTATGACTGATGCTGCTGCTTGTTTTTCTTCGACAAGTTCCCAATCCTGCTGGAGGGTGTTAATAGTAAAGACAACCTTAAGAAAACTGAAGAAAGAAGTGATCATTTACTATTCAGTAACACCGCCTCCATCAAGATACTTTTGCTCACCGCAGTCGTTGCTCTCTATCACGGGAATGAAAAAACGTAACCTGCATGCATCTCTAGTTCTATGTAAGAGCTGGATTATGCAATCAGAACTACTTGTTCGATGAGTTGTCTAACTGCTTTTCAATCATTTCATTACGGGGATAATGGTGCACATTTTTAGTCTCTCCTGGAAGTCATTCACACTGTTGCACTCAGTGGTTCGCATAAAAAGTGACAGAAATGCATGTGTAACAAATGAGAAAAGAGAGCTTGAGAGAGAAGATCAGAATCTGTCTCTTTTCTCACCTCGGCACAGCTGACAAGTCACAGCACTGAGGTGGGTGTGAGATTGTCAGATTGTCGGTTTCAGAAAGTTTCAGAGATGGTCAGACCACCTAATCTGATGTTGGTGTTGGTGAAGGTGTTTCTGAAGCCATTCGACCATCCGACAATCGTCTCTCCAAATCACAAAGTAAAAAGAATATAAACACAGTTACCGTGGGGATGGGTGTGATCAATACGTGGAATCCAACGCTTGCTGTATCTTAGCTATCTATGATGGGACTGCCATTATCCCCTTTGCAGTCCAGGCCATATCTTAAGTATAAGTTTGAGGCTTTCTCCTAAGAAAACGTAACCATTTTTTGCTAGTGTGAGCAACTGCTTCAAGAGTAGAAGTTATTAAGTTATCAAGACTTTGTGCAGGCGCAGTGACAATAATATGTGCATTATATCAGTCTGTAGTGGTTTAGACAGGAGCCACAGAGCAGAGCTTCGTCCAGCATTATTGGGGGTACACTTGGCTTGAAAAATGGATACCAACACCGAGCTGACCTGTCAGCCCGTCAATCAAAGTTATGAAGGAAAACGTCAGGGCTACTACAGCCCTATTGCGGAGAGGCACCTGCCACAATGAAGGTTGAATGGTTAATTGAGACAGTTACATCACATATCAGCGTGCAGGCTCATTGTTATTTTTGGTCTGAAATTCTCCTTTGAGGATGAATTCTTCCTCCCATCCCTCTCTATTTTCTAGCAGTTACCCTCTCTGATATACAATGTCCTCTAGGGTACAGCTGAATCAGCGTGGGAAAGAGCTTTTGCTGCAGCAGCTAACTTTATCCAGTGAAGTCACATCATCCGTGCTGCACGGTTTCAGCAAATTGCATTGCCGGAGGGGAGAGAGGGGGGTGCTCAAAGGAGGAGGAGGAGGGATGGATGAAGGGGGAAAGAGTTGTGGAAACCACTGCACCTTCTTTCTGTCTTTTCCTTTACTTTGTAAGACTTGAAACCTTCACATGAAGCCTGGCAAGCCTCCATTTGATCATTTCTCTCACTTCTCTGGTGCACTCTGCTGCCTCTGTCCTCTTGTTCACCTTGATCCTGCAGGCCTCTCAGCTGTTTTCCTCCCTCCATTCTATGCTGTGCAATAGTTTCTCTCTCTGTCTTCTTCATCTCACACGGTCTCATGAGATGAATTCATCCCACCTTGAGCGCCTCCTCGCTTTGATGTGACACAGCATGGCAGCGTAGAGAGAGAGGAAGAAAGCTGAGCTGTGAGGTTTTACTGAGTTGCACAATCCTCCTCTTCCTTCCCCTCTGCCTCATCATCACAGTGACCCACTTATCCGTGCGCTCCCAATCTCCCCGTATCTCATTTCCTCCTCTTGTGTATGATAATTATTGCTCTCATGCATACCTCTCTTCATTTCTTTTCACTTTCCTTTTGCAGTCTTTGTTACTCTCTCTGCACAGCCCCTAATTTAACAAACATCCCTAATTGTTTGAGTTATTAAAAGTTCCCTTCCTTTGCTTTATTTCCATTTTCTCTTGTGCCCTATACTCTTTAATGACTGTTCCTTGTTTACAATATCATCTGAGCAATTTAGCATCTCCTTACTATTAAAATTCACATTCCTTTCTTCCTGTCCTACCATCTTTCTCTGCCAACTCTCCGTCTCTGTTCTTTTTTCTGTTTTTATAATCGTTATCACTTGCAAACAGAGCTGTGATTAAAGAAGCATGGGCGGTATTATCTTATTTACCGGATAACTTCTCTTGGAAACTAGATCAGAGTGTGTGTGCGTGTGTGTGTGTTAGTTATGTGCGGGAATCTGTCAATGTCAGCCACATTGTGTGTATTACTCAGTTTCAATATACCATTACAGGTACAGACTGAATGTTCCTGTACACTTTGCACCATAACATGACCATACTGTCTCTCTCTCTCACACACACACACACACACTCTGACAGTGACAGAAAATGACAACTGATAGACAGCAGTGTCGCCTGCTAAGCCTCCATTTTCAGCATCTGTACTTGACAGCTGCCATGGTCGTCCAGACAAAATCTCAGTAGCACCCCACTTGGCAACTGCTTGAGTCGCAGCAGTGCTATATTGCTATGATATTATATATTGCTAATTGATGGCATGTACGACTTCTTGACACAGTCTTCAAACCTACTAGATAGCCATAAAGAGCAAAAGCTTTCACTCCTGGAAGGCGAGGTTTCATGTGACCAAAGGGGGCAGCTGACCTATAAGTACCACTAGCTAGTCTGCTAGCATGATTATTGCCAGTAGCAGTGCTTATATCAAGTGGCAACCTCCGTGGCTGTGTAATGAAGCCAATGTAAAAAAGTGCAGTTCCTCGAATTGAAATGCTTACAGCTGAAATAAACATGTTTACATCTGTCTGTATAGATAATTTCCCTTGTGTATAACAACTGTACTGAGGGTGAATTTTATATAACTCATCCGTTCAAATTATATAAAGGCTTCAAATTATGGATAATTAAGAGCGTGGCCGCTTTGATTGACAGGTGGGTGCCATCACAGATGCCTTGTTTGAGCAACAAGGCGTCATTCAGCCTGCGTCAGCTCCACCCAGGCTCCACGTCTTCTCCATTTTTTAGGTTAGCCGGGAGCGGGTTGAGGCAGGACTGCCAAGATGGCATCACACTACATCCCTTTTTTATACAGTCTATGGTTTTTATGTTACATTATCTTTCATTAGAAGCTGATACTTTAGTATGATATTTTAGTAGTGATTCTCTAAATACAGGAAACATATATCACAAGCTAGTCTACTAGCCTACTAACGCCTTTGACTGCCTCCAGCAGCCACATGGCCTTACCATTCATAGCAGTCTGTTGAGACTCTGTCTTCAAACAGACATTATTTCTGAGCTGAAACAAAGTCCTATGATGGTCTTTCAAGCTCAAGTTTGCAGCAAGCTACCTAGCCATAATTTTTTGAATCGTACCCACATAACACAATTATCTTTCTATACAACTGCCCTTTGCAAAAGCCCTTTACTGTAGCAATTATCTCTACGGGAAGTCTTGGTGCTGTTCAATACAACTGGTAGTTCGAGTTCATATAAGTAGGCTATGAATAGAATAATCATGAATCACTTGGCCAAATGAAGTGATTCCCTGTCACAAGGAGTTTGACTCTTTGTTCGTGGAGAGTGTTTGAATAGAGTCTGAATAGAGTTTGTGGTGAGTCACAGGGTCGGGCCGCTTACATTAGTTTTGATTCACCTCATCACAGATGAACCAGACTGAAAATGCTGCCGGCTGCCTCGCTGTCGGTGCAAACAAGTCTACGCACACACACACTTTTTTTCTGCACAACAACGAACACACTAGCTCGGCTGTCTCGCCCTCGGCTTCTCTCTCAAACTCTCTTTTGCTTGCTGGCTCTCATACATAGTCAACTCAAAGTTGCCTTCATTACAACAAACACTTTGCTCCTTGTTATCTCTCTTGCACACACAATCCTCTACACATAAGATACACACTAACTCTTTTTTTTTTTTTTTTTCCTGTTTTCATCTAGACCCGTGTTTCTTCTGGATGTGCACACAAGACACATTTACTCTCATCTGCAACAAATGCTGCTTTTATTCTTTTCTAATACATACAAACACACACAAATTCGTATCCCTGTCCAATTTCACACTATATACACAAAAACTACATGCTAATGTTGCCAGCACACTATTTTAGAACTTAAGAGATACAAACATAATGGATAATGAACCAAAAAGGTATTATACAGAGATGACTATTTTAATTTCGTGTTTCCAACTGGTTGCCAACACACCTCTCCACACCTTTTCACTTATTTTGCCTCTTTATTTCAATCATACATAACAATTTGGTCCAATAGTGTCCTATTTATTTGTTGTGTTTGTCATGTGAATCTGCCTCTGTCTGCACGGCGTTATCTTGCTCACTTGGATGCCGTCAGGCATACAAAGTTTGTTTCTTTATTTCTGTCTAGCTCATGTTTGTGTTGTTTCTGCCGCTTGGGATCATTAAAGAAACAACAAAAACATCTCCTCTTGTTACACATGTGAAGGAATACCTATCTATATCTCCTAGAAAACATCTATTTTTAGGATATGGTTCTTTATTAGTTGTATGAATACCTTTTCAGCCTGTGTTTCTCTGGGTTTCTATCCACTGTCTTACAAAATGAGTACAAAATTAGATCTTGTTTTGGCATTATTTTGAATGTTTCCCTGTGAGTGTTTGTGTTCTGCTTGTGCCCGATTTCTGTCGCTTGGCATTGTGTGCTGTCAATTTGTCACCCTTTGACTGCTGGCAAGATGGAAAATTATTTTCCCCGGAGGTAGTGGGTGTGACCTCAACTATTTTAGGCTCTCATTCACCAGCAGGCCAACAACAAGTTCAGTGTTTATCTGCATGTTAAGTGTGTGAGTGTGCCTGAGTGTTTCCATTCTTGTCATTGCATGCAGTATATTTAACACACTTAGGTACTTTCTGAGAATCTCCACAGAGAGACAAAGCTGTGCGGTGAGCGTTTCTCTACAGAATATTGATGGAGGCAAAAATCGTTGTGTGTGTGTGTGTGTGTGTGTGTGTCTGTGTGAAGATTTGCAAGTCGTTGCCAATTGCCTGCAGTCATGCTTCACACACACACAGGCCATGCTTGTCCTAGTCATCACCAATCACAGTGACAGAGGGTGACGGACTGCCTGCTGACAACACACACAAACACAGCAGTCCACCTTGAGATAGATAGATAGATAGATAGATAGATAGATAGATAGATAGATAGATAGATAGATAGATTTTCATACTGCTCATGTTTTGTTTTTGAGTGAGGACCTCTGTGCCCTGCTCACCTACTCACATTGCAGAACTCACAGGTAGCTCCTGTCAGGTATAAACAAGTTGACCTTTCAAGAGGAGGAGCAGCCACTCATACTGATTTGCTCTTGAAATTCTAGTTTGGATCCGTCATAGGTTTCATCTATCCTCAGGGCATGAAACTAAAGGCACCTTGTAAAGCCTTAATTTTAGGCCTTCTTTATTAATGACTGTCAGTCTTTACAAAACACAGTGTAGATACTGCACTACTAAAATGCAGTATCTACAAACAAAATCCATAATGATTTGATTTTTGCTCCCGCCTTATTTATGTGGTATAACAAACTCAGCTACTCATGTTGGAGCATTAAAACAGACTCTTCAAACACAGAAAACATGTTGGTGCACACTGGTTTGTTTTGTTGTTCTTCCATATTGCATATTTCTACATCATAATGAATTTATATGGTACAAAAGATCTCAAAAAGGCAAAGATTTAGGTACTGACTTCATTTTGACAACCTGCCTTTGTAGGACAGAACAGACATGAAAATAAAGAACACAAAAACTAATAATTTTAAATGCCAACAGCATTATGTTCATCGTTCACTCCCCTCTCGTTAACACAGCTGTCTCCCTTTCTCTCCCCACGTTTGTCTCTTCTCTAATGTTTTTCCATTTGCATATAACCTCAGTCCTCTGGTTCCACCGCGCACCACTTCCATACTAATAGATGACAGGCTTTGAAATGTTCTGCCACATTCCCTCGTTTCTCCTCCCTTGTTTTCGGTTTCTTTAACGAAGGGGGGTTTCATAGCGAGACCCTCTCGCTAAGACGAGGAGAGAGATTACAGAGAAGGAGGTCGAAGGGGACGCTCGTCTGCAGAGAGACAGATACTTAAAATGCTGGCTGTGTAAATGCCTCTTAACGGCTCAGGAATAAGGATGGAGGTGGGGTAGCCTTGTGTGCGAGTGTATGTGAACGAATGCAAATGAGGTATGTGCGAGCCAGGTTTGAGTGTTGCTGATGTCAAGTGGAGTTTTAGACTGTGTAACCCACAAATACAAGGTTAGGTCTCTGTGTTTATTGTTTACCTGGAACATATACAGTACATTCCTGTCCTATATTATCCTCACACTTAGTGATTTAAAAGAAATACCTATACTAAGTAATACATCTGTAGTCATGCTGTAAAACATAGAGCACATAATGTACCAAACTTCCCGCTTGTCTTACATTTGGTACTGTAATTTCTAAAGGTATAATTGTGTGCTAATTCTATTCTGCGCACATCAACATCACCCACGCAAAAATGAAATCACAGTGACTGAGTTTTAATGCTGAGAGCTAAAATCAAATCATCCTTCCATCCTCTGTGTTCCTGTGTCTGAATACCAGTGCATGCTCCAGGCAAAAAGCATCCAGGAGTCCTCTGAGAGGCATAAACACACATAAACACGCACACATACAAGGCATGATTTAGAACTGAGAACAGTTTTATTATTGTAGCATCCTGGACAAAGGGAACCAGTTATTATTGTTACGCAGTGGTCATCTATGAAAGTTAGTCAGCCTCATGCATCAAAAAGATATTAAACCTGTAAGTCTTGATGTTCACTGCCCAACAAGGATGTTCAATCTAAAGTAGCACTTCTTTATTTTGGTGTTATAGCTAACTACAGCTTGTGTATTGTTCAGAAAGTTGTTGTTAAATACATACATGCCATATATTTCTGTGAGAGACACTATAATATTAGTTTTGTCAAAGACTTTAGGCTACATGGTTGTATATGGAGTCAATGATTGGTGACAGCCATTATGATTCAACCAAATTAACAAAACAATGATCTGAAAGTGACAAAATGGGCAAAAACCTGGACATAGCTCTTTATTTGAACGTGACTGCACTGATGGAAGATGATATAAGCTAGTCTAGAGAATACTGCATTGGGATGCAGAGAAGAACATCAGTATTGGACAATTCTGCAAAGATGTTCAGCATCCAATGCCAATGTTTTTGCTTGCTCTTGGTTGGGAAAGACGTTGGTTATGGCAAATAAACTATGATTTAGGTCAGGCAGCTAAAACATTTTGTTAAGTTTAGAGAAAGACCGTGGTAACAGTTAATAAAAAGGCAAACATAATTGCAGGTCTGCAGACGCAAACTGTGGTCTGCTGTGTGGAAGTACCATTTGCTATATGCCCGACCTCCACACCCTCACTTTCCACCTCATTACATAAAGGGAATACTACTTCCTGCATTGACAATGAACGTTGCAAATCATGAGGCGTCGAATCATCCAATATGAATGTATATATGCAATCATGCCGTATGTTGTTAGTGAGCAGTTGTTATGAAGAAGCCGCACTTGTACGCGGTTTCGTCGGCTTTAATTCCCAGAAGGGAGAGTTTGGTGGATACATCATGTGGTAGCTGGGAGGGAAGGGTTGATCCTCCCTGCATGCCTCTATTGCACAAGCCTTGTGGTGGAATAAAATGAAGCAGAAGGACACAGGACCTTTGAAGTGGTGCTGAGCAGAATACAGCCTCTAACCACAGATCCACTAAACGACCCAGCCCTGGCTGCTCCGCATGGCACAATGACATTTCCATATGATGTGTGCTCCTAATAGGCAAATATATGTTCAAGCTGTTTGGAGCAGATATGTGTTTTGAATATAGGCTTGGATTTGTGCTGCGAGGTGGAACCGAAAGTGAGACAACGTGAATATTTGGGATTTATTTTGGTGAGGGGTTGGTGTCTGAAAAAGATGTTTTTGACAACATCATTCCAATGCAAAGATTGCAATTAAATTTTCAGTTTACCTCCTCTCTTCTTGTTGGTTTGTATGTCATTGTCTTCTTGACCTTCCTCTGTTACAGCAACTCACTAACCAGTGTTTCTGTGTTTCAGGAGGAAGAGATGCCAGAAGTAGAGATAGACATAGATGACCTGCTGGAGATCAACAGTGACGACGAGAGAGCCAGCAAACTGCAGGTATACCCCTGTGACTGTCTGTGTGTGTCTGTCTTTGTAGCTACACATCTATTTTTGGCATTCCCCACCTACATGTCAGGTCATTCACAAGTTTGATTGCTGGACTTCTTTTGTGCAGTTTGTGTTAAAATCACCCCAAGCAACCCCAAAGTACTAACGTTAGCTTGGAATAGATGCACTTGACTGCAGGTGTGTTTTGAGTGTTTGTGACAACTCAGCCTCTGACTGATCTAAAAGAAACACCAGTTCATGTCAAATTAAATTCAATTAAAGATGAATTAGATTCATAAGGCCTGTTTGCCTCAGTTTGACGTAATTATGCCATATCTAAAATACCTCTTTTTGAATGCTTTGCAGTCAAACTGTCAACGCCTCTTCTACTGTTTGTTGGATTTCACGCTGTAGAATTCTTAATGTCAGCACATTCAGAGACACTCCTGTTAATTTACCTTTGCTTTTCTACCATTCGGTTTGACCCTAGCTGTATTGAAAACAGCTCGAAGTGCCATTCACCAACCACTGACAAAACAGACCTGAGGATGTCAAACTGAACATTCATTTTACATTTCAGTTTAAAACTCCAAGAGCTGCAGCGACTTGAAGACAATGATTGAAAATGTGTAATCCCTCAACAGCTCACTCTGTTTTCATTTTTGTTTCACAGGAATCATTAACAGACTGCTATAAACCAACAGAGGTGAGTGTGTTTAGTGTGTCTGTAATCTATCCAATAAAATGCTCAAAATCAATGACCTAGCAGCATGTGTGTAGATGATTGATGTTTGCATGCACAGTTTTGCAATGTATAGAGCATTGTATGTTGAAGTGTCATGTCCCAGATGTGTGTATGTGGTTAATTAATGTCTGGTGACAGTCTTTCTATGGTCACTCTGACCTAAATACAAACAAGGGTTAAAAGGACCAGAGGCCAAACACACACACACACACACACAATGCTATTTGACACTGTTAACAATGTGTACCCACAAGCTTAGTTTGTTTAGTTTATAGTTAGTTTGTGTTTGTGTGAAGGGGTGTGTGTGTGCGTGTGTGTGTGTTTAGAGGTGTTAAGTGTTTGGGTTTGTATTGAGTTAGGGTTAAGCTATTGTGGTGATTAAAGGTGGTACAGACCAATCACATTACACTCTACATACGGTGATCTTGTCCAGTCTGGACTCCCCATCTGTCATCTGTGAGTGTGTGGCATTAGGTCAGCCTGTGGCAGCCACTACAAGGTCACCACAAGTGTCTGACCAGGTTGACAGCCACTGATACATGTCACACCTACGCGCACTTACACACACAAAGGCATTGTAATCCCTTGAGAGTGATGTAGCACAGATGCCATTTTGAACACAATCCCACAAAGGAGGCATCAGCTGGGGATAAGCAGTGAAGCCATGGAGAGAAAAGGTGAATGTGAAGTTAGAGAGTG
Organism: Sciaenops ocellatus; assembly: GCA_033000465.1. NCBI lineage: Eukaryota > Metazoa > Chordata > Actinopteri > Sciaenidae > Sciaenops > Sciaenops ocellatus. The sequence goes on from CP136886.1 coordinate 12,084,592, forward strand.
ATGATGAACACTGTTAGAAAAAAGGTACACTGGCAAAATAACAGGAGATGGAAGTAAGAGGTGGAAGCTATTACAAAGAGATAGGAAATAAGGGATGAAGGAAATAAGAAATGACAGCTAGAGGGAGAAAGACAGGGGAGGGGGGGGGCGGTACGAGGGAGAACGAGGAGGGGGTGGCATCAGTAATTAGGTCATCAGTAATGTCACCTCAGGTTTAATGAGGGGGATTATATTCCAACATATTCACCGCGGTCACACTATCGTAGATAGCTATATTACCTCTTGGTTAAACCCAAGATGTGGCTTCTCTTTGTCCTCCTTCCTTACTGACTCAGTTTCATAACAGTCCAGTATTTCATTGTCATACCACCATAACTGGTTTGTTTTCTTTCCCTGTTTCCTTTTTTTCATGCATTTATTTTCCAGTCAGCTTCGCTCAATATCCTGGGCTCATTCTCTCCCGTACAATTACCCATGGCACAGAAAAACGAATCTAATTCATTTGGTTGTCTATCACAGTGAAAAGCCAACACTCACTTTTTGTATTGCTGCAGCTGGTTAGCATAATGACTGGAAAACAAGGGGGGGAACAGCTAGCCTGGCTTTGTCTCTGAATGTAAAAAAACAGCACCTTTAAAGCTCACTAACTTATATATTTTGCTTGTTTAACCTGCACAAAAAACTGCGTTCATTAGTAAGCTTTTAAGGTGCTGGTAGGCAGATTCTATTGCCTTCAGGCAGCGTTAGTCTAGTTGTTTCCCCCCAGTTTTAGTCTTTACGCTAAGCTAAGCTAACTAGCTTCTAGCTGTAGCTTCATATTTAGCGTAGAGATATGAGAGTGTTATCAATCTTCTTGACTAACTTATCTTGTCTACAGCAATTAAGACTATTTCCCAAAATATCAAACTATTCATCATCACCAACAACTCATATTCATGTTATATAGGACCCATCAACTGTCAATCACATGTCACATGGTCTTCTTCTTTACTGGGGTTTTTAATAATCTGATTTGATAACTTTTTTTGCAAATGTGTGTTCTTGTGTGTGTAACTGTCTGTCTAACCCCGGTTTTTCTCCCTTTGTTGCAGGACTTTGTCCGTGAGTTGCTGGGCAGGATAAGGGGAATGAGAAAACTCAGTGCACCAACTAAGAAGGGCCTATAATGGCTGTAACGTCAACCATCAATCAACCATAAACTACGTCATCTCAGCTCCATCTACTTAACCCCACTCCACATGGACTGTCATCACAAAGAATAACTTATCTAAACATAACAGCATCAGTAACTATTCTGCAACCTGCAAACCTGCACCATGAACTCCATGCATTTAGCACTAGTCATTTATTTCACGATCACATAGAATAACAAGGTGTATTATAATATTTGACTGTTGAAAGGTACAAACAGAAACAGAGCCAACATGGTTCAATAGCATACAGCCACAAGCCCTGGAAAATGCCAGAACTGCAACAGTGCTTTCACATTAACACCACCTAATTCCACATTTCAGAGCCATGTTACGAGCTGATGCTGTGATCCCAACAGCCATACAGACTAAGACAGCAACAAATCTCAAAAAGGGAGTTGGTAAAACAAAAAAAAAAAGTTTGTACTGCAGTAGGTGTGAAATTAGCTGTAGCACTATGTAAACACAGTGCTTCATGATTTTGTTATTTTTTACTGACGTGTTTTGCTGTTACTTCTTTTTTTTTTTTAAAACATACTGTATGTTGCCATTTATTGTTCATGTGATTGAAATGTGGTCTTTAACAGTTTTTTGTCCTATTTCAAAAAGTCGACCTCCTTATCTTTACTCCGTCAGTGCTTGTAAGGGAGCTCTGTAGATTTATTTTAAGCACAAGGTGTTAATACATCAACTCTGTCCCTTTGTGATATGTAAACTCTGGGAAGAGTGGGGGCATTTTAGCAAAAAGGCTAAAACAGCGTGAAGATTTTTTGCTTTTTAAACCACTGTTTTCACCACAGCAAGACATGATGGGTGTTGCAGTTCTCCATATGAGACTACAAAACCTGTATGATTGGCAGCCTTTCACTTATCATGTTATGCAATGTTGTTCATTGCTCTCCCTCATCAGAATACATATCAGTTGGTCGTTTAGGCTTAAGCACAGAGCCCAAACATTGTAGTTGTTTCTCAGATTCTGGTTCACTTAACTCCGCTAACTGCTAACTTGCCTCTCTAATAGTGGTTGATGTTGCCTTCAAGGATATTCAGGATTAGTTCACCTTTTTCTCAGCACTGAACCTTCACTACTAACAACCTAAAGGCAAATACGGTTCAGTCAGAACCTGAGGACAACTTGAAACTTTGACGCATAAACCTGTCAGGTCCTGTAAGGGAAGGTGTGCCAAAACTGGGAGTATTACATCCTAAATGTTGTACGTCACAGAGGCATTAGTATGACATTAGTCATTTTCCACAGAAATTGTTTGTTAAGTTTGTGAAGCATCTTTTGGGCGGGTGGAGAATTTCAAGATGTTTAAAACTTTTCAGGTTGCAGAAAATATGTTGTAATTGCGTAGGCCCAGGTTTAAAAGGTGGATTTAGTTATTTATTGTTGTTAATGACCTTTTTGTGCACCAACACACTCAAAAACCTGTAAGCTCTGGTACAATCATGACTTGTGTTACGGGGTTGGGCCCAGTTTCACTTCCGAGCAGTCAATCGCGAAACCAACCGGAATGGAGCAGACCTAAACCTGCCATGTGATATATTTACCCTCAGCTGCCAAAGACAAAAGCAGGGCAATGTTTGATTTTAACATAACACTTGCAAAGCACCCGTCTTGCATGCTAACAACAGATAAAAAAACACAGATAAAGAGAATAGATATTATGAATTATAATCAAGCAAAAAATACTTTTTTGACTTAGCTGCCATGTCTGACTTTGTAGAACTCTTTTGTGTTTGAAACAACGTGACTGTCACGTTGGAGAGAATCCAGGAAAATTTTAACAATGGTGCTGTTTTTGATGTTCTTCCCAGGTTTTGGTTGTACAAGATGCATTTTCACTGTCGATTGATGCCAGTGAAATGTGTCTGCAAGAAATGTGTCTGTCTTTATTGATGGGGTGCACACAGTCTAAAGTGGCGTCCTCTTCACATTTCCTTTACTCGGTCTGAACTGGGCTGGATGGGTGTCACCACACTCAGCTAGCAGTGGTCGATTTATTTGAAACAGATCATGTGTTTTCCGGATCAGTGAATTGGAAGGAAAAGTTGAAGAGGAAGCCATTATAGGAAACTGAGATGCATCCAGGACTCATGCCGAGGTACTCCATAGAATTTTCTCTGTCAAGAAACAGTTCAGGGGCAATAGGCTGATATTTTATAATTTATGGGATTTCATGTGGAGAGTATTTTGAAAGTGTCCATACTAGAAAGCTTTACGTTTGCATGTATTTTTAAAGTCGCATGTTGAGGGGAACATTTTGTTGGCCCAAAGGTTTTTATTTCACAAAATAAAACACTTTCCTTTTTATACCTTTATTATTATGATTAGAATTATTATTATTAAGACTAAAATGTTCAGTTTTTCAGCTGCAGTTTTGTTTTACTGTACATCCACAATAAGCGTTCTTGTTTTTAAAATGTAATGTGGTGTGTGGTTTGTTTTTGCTGATAATAAAAATGCAGAACGACTCTGTACTGTTTAAACAGATCCCTGTGTGTATTTTCAACACTTTATATGGATTAATGATGCAATACTTGGCATTTTGGGTGGTATGTTTATCTACATTTTTGCTGACAGTTCGATGAGAAGAGCGATACCACTCTCATGTCTGTCCGGTAAATCTACAGCCAACAGCCAACAGTCGCTTAGTTTAGCTTAGCCTAGCATGAACACTGGAAACAGGGGAAACAGCTAGCCTGGCTCTGTCCAGAGGTAACAAAATCTTTCTACTAGCAACCATAACGCTAACCAATTAACACATTGTATCCTGTTTGTTTAATTTGTACAAAAACCTAAGTGTAAAAATGACAAGTTCCCAGCGTTTATGCTAAGCTAAGCTATTAACCTGCTGGCTGTATGGCGTATTTACAGGACATAACAAGATGGGTATTGATCTTTTCATCTAATCCTCGACGAGAAAGCAAAAATGTGTATTTCCCTATATATTCCTTATGAGAATTTAAGTTGTCATAGAAACATTTGTGTGGCATTTTTTAGATATGTTGAGATGTGCGTGTGTGGTTCTTGGTGTGTGTGCTTTTCCCTGCCTGTGTTTCTGCACAAAGGACACATTAGAGCATCCTGGCTGCCAATGTGTTCCTTCTCAGTGCCCCACAATGTGGCGGTAGTTTAGTAGGACAGTCCTGTGTGCTGTCTGATTCTGTAAAGAGCTCATCAGGGTATGACATTATTGCTCACTGTTTGCATGAGTAGCCAATCTCTGCAGCACGTCTAGCCCCATATGGACTGGCCTACTGTCCTACTGTACGTTGTTGCTAGGTAGAAAGGTAGAAAGGTTCACTGATTTCTGAGAGAGAAAGATTATTTAAAAAGCCTTCGAGGGGGCAGTATAAAAGAATAACCACAATCAAACTCAAGGTTGCATAATCATTGATATGTGAGGGAACAAGTCAACCTTGCTACAAAGCTTATATATCTCTAAAAGGAATTCATGTGTAAGAATATAGGGCAGATTACAAAGGATACAGACACAGAGAGAGAGAGAGACACGCACAGAACACGATAATGAATGTCATTTGATTCACTGACACAAATTCCCAAACAGTCTTGTAGATCTCACTGCAGGAAACATAATTGCACACACACAGACTGCTGCTGCTGCTTCTGATGGGAGGAACAGAAAGCCAAAGCGGTGCCAGCGCGACTGTGCAGTGCAATAAGGCTGCATGTGCCTTTAAATTCCATGACCCACTTTTCACAGCTGGGTCTGGCTGGCTGGCAGGGAGCGCTCGCGCACGCTGACTTGAATAATTGGGACTGCAAGGTGAATGTGAGGAGAATAGTTAAAGACGGGAGCTTCCCCCCGCCAGCCAGCAATGTAGCCAGCGTGCCCGGTTCAGTCAGCTGGCTGCACACCAGCAAATCTCACACTAGCGTTGTCCTCCAGTTGCTCTCAGTCATGGTCTTTTGACATATTAAAACAGATGTGAAAGGAGACAGTTGTTTGACAGAAGAATAGAGAATTTTATGGATGTATGAAATTAAATGAGACTGCCAAGAGCGAAGAAGTGCCATTTTTATGAGCTGTTATCAGTGTATACTGCTGAGGCCACTGTAAATTTAGAAAGAAACCCAATACATCATATGTTCTAGTGTGAAATATCCCAGCCCAGAAAGACCCTACTGTAAATTTTATGTCTTCCCATCCCCCTCTTCATTTTGCCACTCTCTGTTGATCCTATATGTTCCTCTCCGCCCCCCTTCTTCTCTTCTCCTACTTCACTATGTTACTTCTCCCCCCTCTCCCTTGTGGATGCAGCGATCCATCATGCCAATACTTCAGAGAGACAGAAAGAGAGAGAGAGAGAGCAGAGGAACAGATTGAGAATAGAAAAAGACAGACAGATACTGTATATGACCAGGGTGGTAAAGAGGGAGAGATGAGAGATAGGATGACACCAGCAGCAGCTCCCCCAGCGGTTCCCTTCACCTCGGAGATAGATCCCATCTCGTCTCCACTGCTGTGGAACCCAACTGCAGCCTCAGACAAATGATGGGCCGACGTGTCACGCTGTTGTAGCCTGCTCATTCATTCACATGACAGGCAGTTCAGCCATACAGCATCACTTATTACCCAGATAGAGAGAAAGAGAAGAGGGGGTGATGTTTTCTCGTGTCACCTCCGGTTACCCTGCTACATTGTGGGTAAGGAGGACATGGCCTTTGCCTTCCATCTGTTTCTTAACCTGCAAGTGATCTAGTATGACAGGAACATAAATAAAGGGACAGAAGTTATTGGTAAGTAATTTCCAGCAAGGTTACGTATTTGGACGCTTACTGAATTTTTTATTCTTCTTCAACTTTAAGTGCAACCAAATCCCGAGAAACAACCTCCTTTCTTGACTTTATAAATACTACATAACACATGCACATGCTCCACTTCCACACCATGCATATGTGTGTGTGGCAAAACCTGCAGTGCATCTCATGGGAAATCTCTTTAATTTCACTACACTGAGCTCATTCAATTTTCCATCACTCCAGACAGAAATGTTACAACTATTGCTCCTCAAGCATAAAAAGATGTAGGCGTGTACAACATCACGCAGACTTTGTTGCCAACATTGACCATGTCTACTATTGCTACTACCACTACAGCTTGAGGCGAACACACATACTAGATTTGGCTGAATATGTGGGAATTACTTTAGTGCAGCAGTCTACAGCAGTTTTTCTTTTACACTTATATTTACCTCTAGTCAGCGATGGTTGTAGTAGTGAAGAGGGTGTCCTTCATTTAAAATCCCGCTCATGTAAAAGTACACAAGTGTAAGAAACAAAACCATACCAATATGAATGTACTGGTATGAAAGTAAAAGTATTTGTTCTTCAGACAAATGCCCACTCACGATGACTGATAAATGATATATTTCCAATACTGATGCATCAATACAAATGTAGCATTTTACTGTTGTAGCTTGTCAAGGGGCATAGCTAGCAAGCTGCCACCTCCGCGGCTCTGAAACCTATACGGAAATGCCAAAAACTGCAGTTCCTGAAGTGTCCACTTGAAGATGGCTACAGAACGAGTCAATCTCCATGAGCCCCCATGTTAAAATGTCTGACTTCACAGCAGAAATCAACATGTTTACAGCCTGGTACAAAAAAACAGTTTTGGTCTCCATAGCTAATTTCCCCATTCATGACAACTGTACTGAGGAGAAATCACCTGTTCAAATTATATTAAGGCTTAAACTTATGCATAATCAGCAGTGTTGCCACTTTGATTGACAGGTAGGTGCTGTTACAGATGGCTTGTTTGAGCACCCATGCCTCATTCCGCCCACGTCTTTGTCGACTTTTAGATTAGCCGGGAGGACAACCAAGATGGCGGCAGCACCACATATTTTGAGCTTCAAAACCACTCTTTAGAAACCTATGGGTTCTTCATTTTGTTGGTGATAACTAGTTACAAGTATTTCAGTATTAGAGAGTTTGAGTAAATGTACTTTTACATTTACTATTACATTCCACCACTGGTACTGTGTTGTACTAATTAATTCTGAGTAATTAATTAAACATTATGAGCCACAACCAAGCATGTATCTTCAGTAAAGAACAAACAGCCCATGCTGTGCACTATAGTTTGTACATTAATAATAACGTAGCTGTTACATAAATTTTTAATCAGTCAAATATTATTATAGATATCATTAATGTATATTCTGTCAAATCATTGGAACAGATGAGTGGTAGACAATATTCAGCAGGGCTGCATACAGAGCCGAGATTTGATGCTCTATAGTTCAGTGTTGCCTTAGGCTTGCCCAACACAATAAAGGCCTGGATGTCTGACAGTAAACACTGCTGTTGTAAACACTGTGTAGACAATACCACTGTGACCACAGGAAGGATTAATTGCAAGGATTTAGAGTTAATAGCACTATTTACTTGGGTCACATAGCCATATGTCTACTGTCCTGTTGGTGTATGAACTACTTGTTTTTGAGGTTTGTTTTTCTTTGTTGCTATTGGTCCTTTCAGCGTGTACCCAGAGGGATGAGATTGGTCAGCTGAAACGGATCTCATACCCAGATACAGCATGCAGTGTACAGGCGAGTCTACTTAGAAAACACGAGGGGAGTCCTGTAGGGGGGATCTGTCTATCTGCAGGGGGGTGAGTTCAGATCATTCTCCATTACACCATCTGTTTCTAGTGAATTATGTAGAGACAGAGATAATTAAAGAGGTTATTATCATTATGCGACCAAAACAACACAGACCATGCTTAGCGCCCTTATAAATGTGTAACAGGAGAGAAACAGGTTAAGACTTGGTCTTATTTGATCCATACATAAAGATCATCTAATAAAGATCTCATCTCATCAAAAAGAAATAATAGACTGACCTATATCTCCTCATAATAACAGCAATGACCAATAACAACCCCTACCCCTGGGTAGGTTAAAGCAGCATCAACACTCTGATTAGCTGATTTCCTTTGTTTTAATAACAGGATGAGAAAAATGAACACAGAGGCTAAAGAAACTGGAGGTCTGGAGCGATGTGTTGCTATGGAGAGATGGCCCTCTCTGTCTGCTGCTTAAAAGGTACTATGAGGATAAAGAGACAGGGCGACAGAGACAAATAGGCAGAGAGAGTCTTAAAGGGAATGTGATAAGAGAAAGGAACAGAAATAAAAAACAAGTCCAGGTTACAGTAAATACTGCACAGTGTGGCGCAATCAGGCAATAAAGATTGTTGGGTAATCATCTGCTTATATCTATACTATGAAAAGGACGCTGTTACACTACATGGGTGACAGCAGTTAAACCTGTATAGTAATGTGCTTCATTAGAGTATGTGTGAGTTCATGATCATGAGAGCATGAATGAAAAATCAAGCACGATTATTGGTGATGTGCAGCTAAGCTGTGAATATCAACTGCTGGTGATATCATGACTATACTGACATCTGTTTACTTGATGAGATGAGTGTTTTGTAGGTGGCAATGTGTTACTACCGTCAACACGGCGGCATGTCTCTGCAAGCTGGTTTGAGATTAATTTTTGCAGCCTATGCACTGTTTAGCTCATTATCTCTTTATTTTCTATGCTTGTTCAGCACCGCATAATTATGTGCTGTGCTATTGAAATGATGCAATAACTGGTGCAGCACATATCATGATTAAATAACCTGGTACAGAATGTAAATGGAAAGCTCATGACACTAGAAATTCAAAGATGTTACTTTTAGATGTGACTTTCCACTAGTGCTAATAACAATATTGATTTAATTCATTTAAATAAGAGTTAACAGACAAGTGTGTAGGACTTAGTGTCATCTAGCAGTCTAGTTAGAGATTGCAACCCCCTTCAGTTACTGTGCTCTATCTAGAGCCAGTGTTTGGTTTGTCCGTTCTGGGCTACTGTAGAAATATAGCAGTGCAACATGGGACTGTGGAAGATGACCCGTGGCATCTGTGGATATAAAGGCTCATATTACGCTAACAAAAACATAATGAATCATATTTTCAGGTGATTAAAAAAACCTAGCTATGGATATTTTATTCCATCTCTATCATATTCTGGAAATGGAGCCCCCTAATTCACCCTGGACCTGTAAAGAATGTCACACTTATTACAGACTTTATAGGCCCTAAAAACACATTTTCTCGATCAGCTTACCATGAGCGATGTGGTCTGAAATGGATGCAATTTTTTCTACCAAAGCTAGAACAATTTTCACATCAGGGATTTGCATATTTGTGTTTTTGTCTGTGCTTGTCCTGTTGGTTTAAAACAGGCAGGGAGGGCTTGGGGTGAAACAAGGTAATGTGACATACTTCTTTGAGCCAATCAGGATTTAGGATTTTTTTTTCATTCAAAATCTGATGACAGTTGTGGAGCTGCTTGCTTATGTTGCCAGAAGCTGTCAATCATATCCATTCAAACCACAATTACACCATCCTAATGAAGCAGGCCTCTGGAGCTTTTGAATGTTTCTTGGATAAAACCATTAAATAAAGAAAGATGTTTAAAAATTTTGAGGCTTATTCAGATAAGGATATTTATTGATATTTAGGAAGACTTAATGTAAGATTTGAAACCAAGAGATATAAAAAGATGTGGATTTATCCCTGGATTGTTGATCCTGCTTGTTAAACCAGCCTACTTAATCTAGAAACTTATCTGACCTATACCGCTCTGTCTGCTGGCTCATGCTCTGGTTGCTGTGCAAGCGCCCGTGCAAACACGCAAGCACACAAATTAATCCGTATAAATCAGTGTGTAGCAAAGAGGCTGCTTGTCCTTAAAATCAATCAGTTCCTCAATCTGCTTATTCCACAGCAGCCCACCACTAGCCTCAGTTGATCTTCCATGCAGAGCTCTGAGCGTTAATAAACAGAGGATAAGCATCCAAAAGCAGAAATGTCTGACAATCTTGTAGACATTTAGATTAAAGCTCCCTGTTTCTTCGCTCTCTTCAGTTCAGCAGGTAAATACTCCATGCTGTGCAGAGACTCCTGGTGTATATTCTTTTCATGGTGTGGATGGAAAATCTCAAGATCTGTCTCCCTCGGGATCCAATTACAGACAGTTCGTGGAGGTTTACATCAGACACACGTGAACACAGTCAAACGCACAGGACCCTGATCGTCACCCCAGGCTTTAACAATGACCTACTGACTGAACCCTATCCCTCATGACCAACCTTCAAATGAAGCGAGCACAAACACAAAAACAGACACTAAACACGACAGAGGACGAGCAGGGGGCGGGTTTGTCTGGAGGGGTTTTGTCTGAAAAATAAGTAGAGGGATGAAGGGATTGGATAAACCTCATGTAAGAGTGTTCAATAAACAAAGTTCCCTGTTTGCGATCAGCATCTCCGACCCTGTCAGACACCACAGAGATGCCCAGAAGTGTGTATTTGTCTGTCTGTCTGTCAGTGTGTGAATCTGGGAGTTTATACCTACAGGCCAGTATCTCCTCCCTCCACCTCCTCCATCAGAGGAATTGCCAAACAGCTGGTTGCCATGGTTGCCGTTTTCTGCCCACCAATCAGTAACCATTTTACTGGGGGTCCAGAGGGGGGTAAGCCTGCACAGTCTGGCAAATAGCAGTGATATGAGCAGAGATTAGCATACATTCAGCCAGGAACAGGAAATCCTTACTCAAATATCACTGGGTTAGTTGAAATAACAGTGGTCTGTTTTATTTTTGTCTCACGTCTCATTTTGTCTAATTGAAATATCTCTTTGGTAAAGAGTAACTGTGAGGCTTTAAATAATTTAGTGTACTGTGTTATTGTTAGCAAACACCAGACTTGTAATTTGATTAATTTGCTGTAATATGACATAATGGACACATTAAATACATTACACTCATTCATAAATATGAAACAAATGGGCATTTACAAAAAGGTCATTCCTTTTTAATTAAGTCTGCAATTAAACTTCTTACTGATGTATCAATAAAACCTAATGAGAAAGGTATTGAACCCTCTATAAACATTTGATGAGTCAAAAATGATTAATTTAAGCAGAGGGCTCCCTCTGCTGGTCACATGAGTAATACACTCCATTTGAATAGTTTATGATTTTAGGGTTGCCAGTTCAAAGCCTCAGGTTATTTCTATGAATTTGCTTGTTGAATCATGTAAATTTGGTGGTTTTGTTTTTTCCTAATGAAACTGAAACATCAAGTGTTCCTTTTTAGGCTAAAATAAAACATATCCTACTTGCTAAGCTAAATAATATTTTAAAAAAAACTTGGATTACCATAGAAATGCATTGTCACAAAGCTGGGGGACAAATGACACATGGGATACAGGATATGAGATGTCAGCTGAGCAGATGATGTTTACAAACATGACAATAGTTCATATTTGTCAGGATAAAGCTGTAACAGAGCATAACTTTATTTGTAGTACACACAGGTGTCTTCAGTTAGATTACCTGTTTAGACTGTGCTTGACTGACAGCTCCCTCGCTTTCATGTTCCCTGTTGTGCCTGGTAGGATGGGATAATTCACACCGTTACTATGGGACTCTTAATAGAATATGTTTTGACATGTTACAGTAGTCAAAGCACAGGCGTAAATAATAAAATTAATGGTGGCTTAACTCCATTTAGTAGCTCCAGTTTCAGTGTCCATGCTCGTTCTGTCACACTGTCATGGTTTACTGGGACACTTGAATACAACAGAGCCATTGTTAACGTTTTTAGTGTCACCTGAGCTTTATCTTTATGACAAGTCAAAATGTCTGCTGTGGGTGTGCAGAACTTTTAATTAAAACAATGTTCACATTAAAATTTCTAGGAAATCTTGAGATTAATCCCTTCCATTTCAATGCCTTGAACCTTTTCTGACATCCAGGGTTTTCTTAGCTTGTACAATATGGATTAAGAAAAGGAAAGAGAACATGCGTAGAGTATTTTGTTCTCCAATTAACACAAATTTTCTGTTAGGATTTGAAGGTGAAGATGAATTTGTTTTTTACATTAACTCAAAACACTGTACTTGGTATCCACTACATTTTAGAGGGAAATATTGTACATTTTACTCTACTACTTGACAGATTTAATTACTAGTTACTTTGCCAATTCAGATTAATATAAAATATAATGAACTTATACATGTAATGTCACTGTATGCCAGTATATAGAGTAGTTGAAACCAGCCTCCATCTTTGCCTTTAAGACCCAAAATGCCTCAATATTTATATTTCACATTATTTACTTTTGGTTCTTTAAGTACATTTTGTTGCTAATACTTTTGTACTTTTACTTAAGATTTTGAACGCAGCACTTTTACTTGTACTTTCAGTATTTTTACAATGTGGAATTGCTACTTTGACTTAAATAAAAGATCTCAATAATTGTTCCACTGACTGACCATGTATTTGAAGTACTGTATGAGTGTAAATTTGATTTATGGTAACTGAGTTGTGATTCTTCTTGCTTGCATTTTACTTAAATAAATATGTACATAAATGACATGTGACAGTCACCTTATTGATAGACTCTCATTACCAGTAGATGTCAGCATCATACTCAGACTCAGAGTTCATGTGGTTTCACTTGTACATCTTTTCTTATCTCAAGTTTCTCAAGTAGTCTTATTTCAAACAGTATCAATATCATTATCCAGAAGAGAGATTTATCAAATTGTTAAAATAGGTAGGCATGTACAAGGCAACTACAGATCAACAGGTAAGGGTTATGGGGTGATATGGTGCGTTTAAGGCCCCAAAATGAAGCAAATGTGTCAAAGACTGAGACTAACAGGGTGTGAAAAGTTCATTCTGCCCCTCGTGTGGGATTATAAGACACTACTATCAGATTATTGTACTTCTCAGATCAAGTATGTGCCCGTGTCGTCCCCCACCTGTCCGTGGGAGGGTGCCGGGCCGGCCTCAGGATCCCTCCTGCAGGTCCCTCCGGTTCCTGCCGTTGATCCCTCTCAGCTGACGTCAGGAGAAATGGCGGACCAGGATGGCAGCGACGCATCTCCTCCCGAGTCCCAAGGTGAGTTCATACCGACAGAGAAGTTCACTGTAACAAACTTTTTTAACACGGACGGACTGTTATTTAATCTGCTGGGGTCATATCAGCGGCGGTTGTCGGGTGTTTGAACGCAGAAGCTGAATAACTGAACAAACACACGGAGCCGGGTCGGTCACGGGAGCGGGATTAACCATAAACCGACCAAACCGGTTACTTTACGTTTATTAAACACGACCTGTTCTCCAAAAGTACACTTTTATTTTTCAGTTTTACCTTTGTTGTCGCCGTTGATAGACATTTTGAGCTCCTCTCGCGTTGGCAGACACCTGTTGCTGACATTTTGCTGTCAACTCGTCGAAATGCTCCTTCAGTTGACGTGACAGGTGAATCAGTAAAGTGAACGGAGGCTTGTTCTTGCTCGCTTTATAACATGTCTTCAGGCTACGACTTTAGTATCTGCCTTTTACAAGTGTTTGTAAACATTATTTTATTCTACCACAGTTTGTACTGACTTATAAATACTCCAAACCTTTCTACAACAGCGGATAACCGGACACCTGTGACCCAAACTGTTAATTTATGGTGTCATGTTAACGTTAGGAATTAAAATGGCCACTCACAGCTTTATGTTTCCTGCAGCTATGTTTATTTTTTTTAGCTGTTTTCGTGTTTAACTGTTTCATCTGGTGGTATGTAACTTTAATCTTGCGTTATATAAGCAAAATAAATGGTGTTTGGCAGCGTGTGAGCAGAGCTGTCAGTCTAATCATTTCCAGTTCAGGTCAACGCATCAAAGCAATGACCACTTATCGCCAGTGGTGTCGCCAAAATCAAATTAACAAGAATGATGTGGATAATGGGAGATGATAATGTGGACGTTTCTGCTGCACAATACTCTGTTCTTTGAGAAATTAAGGCGTATTTGCATGTTTCACTTCTGTTCACAGCTCAAAAATAATGACACAACACAACAGGTGTTTTCCATTAGATGGACATGGCGAAAGTACCTGCTCTGACACCAGTAATTAGGATGTAAGAGCGGTGTTTTAATTTTCATAATTACCTTTCAAGGCTAAACTGAAATGTTGAATTGTTGTTGGTGTCCAGTTAACAATGCCACAGTTGTGGTAGACACTAGATGCACCACCATTAGTTGCTCTGTTGTTGTTGCTGTGGTTTGAGTATGCAGGATTTTACAAATTGTAGATTTAAACTACAGACTGGGAAATGTTTGTCTTGCTTTGTTGTAGTGAAAATCAGTGATAGTTGAGAGGCAGAACAGTCAGAGTTTAAACTCTTGGATTCATGAACTCAGCTTTTAAACAATGTGTGATTATAGCCAAACATGTTTTTTCTAGGTTGTGTTTGTTCTGTAGTATAACATGTTTGGTTAGTCTACTCAGGAGTTGAGCACTACAGAGGCAGACTAGTTTAAAGTTTGGGATGAAAGAGTTAAGGATGAAGAAAAGAAGTGAGGAGAACCATTTGTAACACTGACAATGTACTGTGAAGACAATGTCAGTGCTCACATGCATACAGGAGCCACAGATCAGATGTTAAACGATGTATTAATCCACAAGTTGTTGCACCAGCTGCAGAAAAGCAAAGCACTGCACTACACAGACATCGTGTGGGCATGACACTGGGTTTACAAAGTGGGTCGCTCTGATCTTTTAACATTCATTTGACTGTGTGAGGTCCACAACACCTCCTTATAATTAAGAATTATAATTTTCACATTTTTAAATTTCTAAATATGTGATTAGTCGATATAATGGATAAAAGTGAAGCTCAACGTGTTGCTTTCAGACTGTTGAATTAACAGTTTAATCAGCGAGTGCAGGTTTAAAACATAAAACTTGACACGTTAGCATTAACATAGCAGTTTTGCTTGTAGTCACTATTTTTGCTCTTCTCTCTAGCCTCGCCATTATCTCATGTCTGCTTATATTAGTCTAATATGACCCTGCTGCAAACTCTGGATCCATTTTCTACACCATGATGCTTTCAAGCATTGCAGTTCTATTACTATCTTAGTATTCATAAACAACTTTTCCATATGCATTATTTATCTTATATTCCTGCTGCTGTGAGCTTTAAGATATTCAATCCACTGCACCGCTGCACCTTTGACCACAGCAGTGAAGCTGACTCTGATGTTGTGATCACTGTCCTGTGGGATTATCGCAAATCTGCTGTTTTCCACTCACGCTACATTTTTCTTATATCTTTTCTCATACTGTGGAAGAAACAGTTTTAATATCTCCTTCTATATCAGCTGACCAGTTGATTTCTCACTTGTTGCTACTGCAAGCTTGGTCGTGTTACCAGCCGAAGTGCACTTTTCCCTTCAGGCATGGTCTTTCCCTTTTATTTATTTTTTACCATTTCATTGTCTGCCTGATAGAAAAGCTTTTACACGTCGTCTTGTTTCACCCTGCCTGTGTGTTTGGCCTACAGCCAGCTTTCTTTTCTTCAGCCGAGTTACCTGAGGTCTTGAGATTTGCTCTGAACCCTTGAGCCTCTCTGCTCATTGTTACACCTGTACTGAAAATAGCCACAGTCCACACATGCCCTTATTGGCAAGGAGAGTCTTTCCTGCAGCTCCTCTTCACCTGCAGTACCACCGTGATGATAATATTTCTTAATCTGGATTGTCTCGTCCACATCATGGGGGTTGTAGTTGTAGTTTTTTGTGTTTTAGACTGTCAAACCTCTGAGAGCCCCAATGGGGGAAACACAGATAAATTATCCATAGTTATGTTCTGAGCCACAAATAAAACTTACTGAACTATATTCATGACTAAATTCACAACCTCGGTGCATTCACATACGTGCAGGGGGCATAGCAATTAAAATTGCGCTTTATCTTTAAAATTAAGAAGAGTAAATGTTTATATACAGTCAAAATATTTCATCTGTTCCCGTGTCTGTGTTGTCCTTACTCTCATAGGTGTGAGAAGGGTGTGTAACCTAGCCTATCCGGTTTAAGTCTGAGTGTTGGGTTACAGCATTACTCTATCCTGCAGGGACAAAGATCAGATAGCTCTTTCATGAGCCGGCATGTGTTTGTTCAGCATGTGCTCCCTGAAGAAATAAAGCAGCAAGTCTTGCAATCCTTTTTATAATAAATATTTGAAGGAATTGGATGTGTTCTTTTAGTAAATACTCTGTTCTGAAATATTGTCTGGATTAGGTTTTTGCAACTTCAAGTGTCAGTGGGTTTCAGCCGAGGTGCCTGTCAGTGGTTTGTCCACTCACTGTCTCGAGCCACAGAGTTCAGCATGTCTTGGTGTCTTGATTATAAGCTGCCATGCTAGTTGTTTAATCCCTGTGTGTATTTGCAGATAAGCGTGCGCCAGCATATGCCACATGGTTGTTCCGGTTGATCTTTGCACTGTTACTGGACAGGCCTCCAATAATGTGGCCTGTAATAACTGTAACAATATTATTAACCCTCTCTTTTATAGCCCTAACCCTCTGCTTTTTCTCACTCTTTCATATGCAGTACATTTGCACGTGTCGGATGGAAGTGACGCACACTCAGATACTCAGATACTTCAGTGTCCTTGTGTTTCTGTAAAGAGCCAGCAGGACATGAATGGAAAGATTACCATATTTACCGTACAGTCGTGCTATGTCAAACAGCTCATGGCTCTTTAAGTGGAGAGTGGGGCGGAGACATATACCATGTGCTCTGTGAACACACCCCTTCCACACAGGCAGCTCCACTACTGCATTGTTTGGTTTGGTGTGTGCATAGACGTGCATCCCTAGCTCTCTGTGTGTGTGTGTGTGTGTGTGTGTATACATTACATTAAAGTGTGTGCCCATCCTCTGCTAACTCGCTTCCACTGCGTCATTGGTCCATGTGCTGCTGTTGTCAGGGAAACCGTTTACCGGTACCGGCTCACCTTCCACCACTGGATTCGCACTGAATATTTTAACGGCCCCGCTGCCCTCTGTTACCCGTGTACCTGTGGGTCAGTGTATGTATGTGTGTGTCTGTGTGTGTTTGTGTTTGTACTGCGCAGCACAGCAAGTGCCTGTGTGATGTGATTCTTCTGACAAGTTTGCATTTGCAGAATAGGCCTAGCAAGAGGGAGGCGAGGAGGGAAAAAGGGGGGCTGCAGTAACAGTAGTGACAGCAGCACTAGTAGCAGCAGCAGCAGCAGCAGTACCAGCATCTCATGAGGAGTGAGGGAGTCAAGAGAAGTGCAGTTTTTCCAGCTCTCAGCCGAGCCAGTCCCGTGGATTAAATCTTCTTTTCTAAGCCAGACTACAAGAGCTCATCCTCTCATTCTGTCGCACTCTGTCTCTGTCGCTTTCTCTATGCCTGGCACTGCCATCGCAGGCAGTGTGGACATGGCACAGTGAGCAGCTCTGTTTGTCTGTCTTCCACATTGTCCCTCCTCGTCCCTCTGCACTTTATTCTTTACTGTTCTTTAACTCCATCCTTCTTCTCTCATTTACCACATTTCACAGTTTGATTTCTTCCATCTCTCCTGCTCTTTTCGTTCTGTCCTCCTCTCCTCCTCTCTCTTTTCTTTCTGCTGTCTCAGACACAGGGTAGCAATGTGCATCCAGAGGAATTAGCTTTTAGCATTAGCTGTTAGCTGTCTGCGTCTTTACTGAGAAGAAAGCTTTTAGGGGTGACCCCGTCCACCTCAGCATCCTTTGCCGTCCACCACTGACTTGCTTCCCCCTCCCCTCTACACCTACCACTGCAGGGTGGGATGGGCAGGGGCTGGGTGAGTTAGCCACGGGCTTGAGGGTTAGCAACAGGGCAGGCGATGCCAGAGAGTAAAGGACGAGAACAAGGAGGAGGTGGAGGCGGGTGCTCGAGGGGCAAGAGGAAGCTGAGGAAGGGAGGCAGCCGTACAGCCATCCCGGTGCTCTTCACCATCACTGAGGAAGAGGAGGGGCAGAGACGGAGAGATGCTTGCAGGAAGAAGAAAAGAGGTATGGAGGTAAAGGATGGAGGGAAGGTGACAGGTGTAAAGTGAAGAGCACAATGAATTTGCACGCTCTGGTACTTTGTGCTGTTTGAGTCTAATTTGAACTATTGTGTGTGTGTGTGTGTGTGTGTGTGTGTGAGTGTGAGTGAGGGAGAGCATTAATATCTGGGGCAGAGAGGCAACTGGGACAGAGAGATGTTTAACCAGTCTCCGGAGAGTCACAGGACAAGACGATGTGAAAGACAAGACGTGTATTTGTTAGTGGGATGTTAATGATGGAAGTAATTGTGTGTGTGTGTGTGTGTGTTTGCTCCTGTGGAGGAAAACTCCTCTTAACCCATCAAACCCCATCAAACTCAGCCATCTGTAGATGGGTGGCTGACAAGTCTGATGACTGAGTGTGTGTGTAAACCAGCTGACAAGGCAAGATTGGGTCAACACAAGGGCAGCAGATGAGAGTGAAGGTGCAGTCCACTTCACACGTGTATGTGGTCGTAATGCATCAGTAAGCAGAGCAGTCAGTCAACAGGACAGCATGTGTCTGCCGTCACAGCA
Organism: Sciaenops ocellatus; assembly: GCA_033000465.1. NCBI lineage: Eukaryota > Metazoa > Chordata > Actinopteri > Sciaenidae > Sciaenops > Sciaenops ocellatus. The sequence goes on from CP136886.1 coordinate 12,103,277, forward strand.
GGTCTAAATGTGCAAACGCATAACTGAACTTCTCTTGTTGTTTTGGGTTTATTCCAGAAGCTTAAACAGTCTGGAAACTTTGCTCTTTTTTTTAACTTATTCATTGATTTTATACCTTTTGTGGTAATGAAAGCTGTTGTTCTTTTGTTTTTCCAGGGACAGTTAGTTTTGAAGAATTAGTAGCATTGTTTTGTGGGTATTGTAGTATTACAGAGTGAATCTGACTGAATCTTATGTCCATTCTTTCATTTGTTTTTCTGTTGGTTCAGTGCTACTATAAGGTTTAACTTTTACCTTGAGGAAGGTTTATTCTTTGACTTGGGGAGATGAGAAGGTAATCAGATTTTAACGTGACTTTAAGATTAAGTTTATGATATTCTCCCATACACATGACTTTAGTCATACTGTTTTACCCAACTTTAAGCTAACCTGACTCCATAGGACTAAATCATTTGTGTCCACACCAGCTATATAACATAAAAAGAACAAGACAGCCCGAGAACTCAGTCTGATTATAAAACTAAATAATTGCATTTCCTTAAAGCATAAGGGATGATTCTCATGCTAAAGGCTGTTTCCTCATGGGCCTATCGCACATGCACAGCTCACTCAAATCATAAATAATAGAACAGGAAAAACTGGGAGAAGCGGGTAAGTGAAGAGATGATTGTGAGCTCTTGCGGCGCGCATGATCTCAAAGTATCAGGTAACAGTTGTTAGACATTTTTCTTTGTTTTAAAATGCTGTGATACTGTCTTTTATTTCAAATATTACTTAAAAAAAACTGTTGGACTTTTTATACACTGTTAGTGGCTTGGCCTTCAGTGTTTGGGTGCATTAATTATGTTAATAGTAGTTATAATAAGATGAGGTGGAGATGAGATTATTTTGATTGACACTGATTGAGCACAAGTGCTTTTTAGGGATCATTAATCTCTGAATTTGTCATCTCATATTAATTTGAATGCAGACTCCAAATTAATATCAATGCCAATTTTCTAAACAAACTTTCTGTTCAACATCTTGAAGAAAAGATGGCAAAATTTCAATATTAGTTGACAGCAGTTTCTATTATTCATAGCCCTGTTGTCAAATCATCATGCTATCACAGTATGGCTGATGATACCTCCTATCATCTGAGCTGAAACTTACACCTGTCATGTGTGGCAAATGCAGTAGCACCGTCCTCTCAGGCACCTGTTATCCAGGCCTGGCTGCCTTTCCTGGGGTTAGAAAACAGGACTCCCACCTCCTACCCCCTTTCTGTTGGCTGGAGCTTAGCGTTTAGCTTAGCATTAGCAGTGGCTAATCCTCTCAGGCTGTAGGGGAGGCAGGAGCCTCACAGCGTGCTTGCCTGCTACCCACTGGCCCGGACAGCACAGCATTAATCGCTAACTCTGACCATTTAATCTGACGGCCAGTGAATGCAGATAGATTGGGGGTGGGGAGTGTGTTCGCGCACACACCTACACACACAGACACAGGACACTACTGGAGGGAGGGGGCAGATTAAACAGCCACACTCTCCCTACGTCTCACTCTCTGTCTCTTTTACACACATACACATAAACACACACACTCATAGGGATGAAAGGATAGGGGTTGGAGAGTCGCCACGACCCGTGTCACTCTCAGTCTGCTCTCAGCGACAGTGACACCGACCAGAGCTGACCCCTCTCTCTTTCTCCCTTCCTGCTTTCCTCTTTACTCTGAAAAAGTAGACTTTTGGGTGTTTCATTTTTTCTGGGATGTTGTTTGGAATTTCTTCTACTTGCTTTATCTCTCATCTCTGTCACTGCACCATGGACTTTGGATTTAAGCTTATCTTCCACTGTGTAGGATGTTTCCAGGAAGTAGGAATGTTGATTCTGGCCCTCCGATCCGACTAGTCGGAGTGGGACACCAACCAGGGGTTAAACAGGTCTCATCCTGGGATTGATACCCCTGGAATTATGAACCAAACTCCAGGTAAAGACTTGCGATTTGATGCCAGGAATTGTATTTCATTGACGAATTGGCACAGGATGAACAAGCTGCAGGGTAGGAAGGGAACACAAGTACAGTGCAGTCTGTAAGTAACAGGCCAGTTATGTTTTGGCTCTGTATGCCAGCACATTGGAATCGAAATTAAACATGGCTATGACATTAGTCATACAGGCCAATACAAGTCATACAAGTACAGGCATTTAGCATTAACTAGAACTTTTAATAAAGGCTGTTTACAGCCACTTGGAGGTAAAATGTGTATTTTTATACATAGTCCTCAAGTATGAGAAGGGGTACGAGTCCTAGTCTGTCAACCCAATATGGATTTGAAATCCCCAAACTCTTAAAGCCATTGTTAAAAGTCTGTCTGTTTATCTTCATCATCAGAGAGAGACTTTGCAATATGTCAATACTCGACTTTGTGTTTTGTGGTTGATAAAATATGTTGGAAGCTCATGTATAAGTGGGTGGTTAGGTTCATTGGTGGACATCTATCACTGGGAGCTCTCATACTAGGTTCCAAATAAAATTTTCTTTGGTGTGTTTACAAAGGCTGTTAAATGGTTGTCTAATGCGCACGAGCAAATATGCTCGCTGCTATCTGAGGTTTGTTTGTTTAATGACCTCTACAACAGATGGACAAGGCTGAGAGAGAGTGCAAGAGGAAACAACTGCACCAGAAACAAGTCCACCTCATTATATGTTAAAGCATTGCACATCATGTCGTACTGGGAGACGATGAACTAACGTGTCAACATTTCAAAGCAATGTTAATCAAAGCAAAATGTGGCATTAGGTTTTTGGCCTTAATTCCGCCATTTTGTCTGTGGATGTTGTAGGAAGGGAGGTGATGACAGATGAATTAGAGATGATGAAGAAGAATTAAATTATTTTCCAAATGTGGGGGTTGAACTCTGACGTAATAAGTGAAAGGGCTGATGTGAACTGTGAGCATATTGATCCAGGATGGAGTTTGATTAACCACGACTCTTCGATCAGTCCTTGTCTAACCCTGCATTGAAAGCATTCACCTCTGTAAATTTACTCTCTCTTTATAGGAGTTTATTATTTAAAGTCTGTGTAAAGTAAGAATAAACTTGTGTTCAGAGTTCGTTAGACCAAAGAAGAAAGTGTTATTAACCACCCAGCCAAATTTGAATGATTAGAAATATCGACAAATTTATGAAATTAGGTGTCAAAAGTCAGGTAAAAATGAGCAGTATTCTCAGCTCCAGGACTGTGACTTGATAAGCCACGCCCACTCGTGGGAGCAGTCAAGCAGCAATTTTGAAGAGACTGAAACGTGTCAGATGAGTTCAGAAAATGACATGACTAACTTTGAAACACGCTGAGCGAGATGAAATCATCTCTGTCTCTCTGCTAGGGGTGCAGGGGTATGCGCAGGGTGGCCTCAGCGTGTCATCGAGCCACCCTATTGGACCGCCCAAAAAATCCTGAACTGAAAACTGGTGAAAAACTGTTTTAACCTCTAGCTCCACATTTCAGTAATATATCGTTCAAAGTGTTTTCACATGTTTTCAGCAACTATTTTCCATTTGCAACTCCCCTTTGACCTCAGCTGACTTCCTGTATATGCAGGATGAGACAAGTTCATTACTGCTACTTATTAATTTGGCTCTGACTGGAAACTGGACTATGCAAAGCCGTATCCATAGACTTCTTGTTAAGTTGTTTTATTTAGTCTAAGTGGGAAATGCTCAGAATTTGCAGATCAAAGTTGGATTGGCTGTAGGGTTATTAATGTGATGTTAGTGTAAAAATGTAATATGAATGACTGATGGGTATAGGCCGACAGATACACATTCTTGTATTTTTTGTAAAGCAGTGTGTGCTCGTGGATATCTGTGCTGATTTTCACGTGTCATTTCATATTCTTGGCGTCATCAATCTGCCATTTTAGAATCTAAAAATGATGACTGTGGATGAGCCACGTGCTTCTCACTCAGCACTCGGCCGAGTGCTGGACATCCATTAACTGAGAATACAGTGTGTCTCATATGTGCAAATATTTTGATAAGGGGACATCTGGCTGTTCCAATTCAAATTGCGTTGTTAAAATATTAGAGTTATGTGAATATGGGCCACATTATATCTTTGAACACCTGATGTACTGTATTTAAGCTTTAATACACACACCTGTGTCCATTGCTATCCCTCTTTGTTAGTCATATGCATGCTACATTTTTCGTGATTTTTAAATTTCCCACACAAATCATTTACAACTGGTTTCTGTGGAAGTGGGTATATAGATTATATTGATCAATCATTAAGCATTACTGTGCTACTGTGGGTGTAATAGTGTTATGTGTGATGAATTCATTGTAATGGGAGCACGTTTCTTTTCTTCCTCTTGACCAGTCTCTATTTGTCTCCTCTCCGTCCCACTTGTTCTCTTCTGTCTTTGTGTTTCCGTGCCAGACTTTTCAAAGAAGGGAATTGTTTCTCATTTGTGTCTTTCAGAGAGTTCCCAGCTCTTTTCAGTGAAGTGCACGCAGTCAAATCGAGGAAAGTGGTCCTGCCTTTAGCCTATCACGACTGGCTTATTGTGTACTGGCCCACTCAATTTGTCACATAGCCCACTTTATCAGTCACTAGAAGTGAACTTGCACAAATAGAAAGTGCTCTTCATGTCACACACATGTCAGACTGTGTCTTTCCCATGCAGATTTATGGTCATATGACCTTTAGTATAAGTTGGCTTGATAACGAGCCACTGGATATATGAAATACATATTTGAATCACATCCTGTTTACATTGTTATGGTCCTGAAAGCCCTTCACAAATTTCCAGAGTAGTATTTGACTGCAACACAATACACTCCTCTCTCAATGAGCTCATCTTTTGTTTAATGAAAATGATTTGAAGGGAAGGAATACATCGACCAGACATTATTGTAACCTGGCCCAGCCTTTCCTGTTAATAACAATAGCTATTATAAAACCAGTTCCAAGGCTGGTGCACCTGAGGCCCAGTAGACCTGTTAATACTTGTGCACACCTCTGTAGAGGTCCCATAGACTGTGACATACAATACCTCTGCAGCTATAACCTCACATCTTTGTCCGGCGTGTCCTTTGTGAATTAAGGTAAAAATGTGTTAGGGTGGAGACATCACTGGCGGTTCACATTGATAACATTTTCTGCAGCGTGCCACATCACAAACCAGAAAGTGTAGAGAGAAGTGTAAATTATAGTTTTTTGTTGGGAGTGTGACACACGATACATGTTTAATAGCTATAATATAGAGTGTAAAACAGGCTCAGTGTAGTGGTTCTCAGTCCTTTGTGCCTGATTACACTTGAGCGTCATAGTTAATAGGATAAATAACACACAGGCTAGTCTGATGATGCAAAACTCAGCTGTGGGGGGGAAAGTCAGCGGTAGCACTGAATTATGCAGAAAAGGATGGAGGAGGATGCAGGTGAAGTCTGTTAGATTTAAACACAAAGCGCACTTGAGCTCATTCATCAAGAGTCCTCTGTGGATATGCAACTTGTACTTTGCTACTCACTTCCTTCGACGCCACTGAGCTAACATGTCAGTGAAGTGAAGAGATAAAGACGTCAGAAAAATGTGGAATGGGTGTGTAGCACATGCTGTTTCAGGTGGAGTCCATGAGTTGTAGTTTAGTCTGGGTCAGGGAGGAGGATTTAATTTAGTCTTCAACTTTCTGGGACAGATTGGTCTCCGTGGAGACTTTTTCTCACTCCTCATCATACTCACACACAAAGGAGCTGTTGAACACTAACATACCTCTACATATTATATGCAGCTCTTTTAGTTTTGGTATTTTCTGAAACCCTGTCAGTAAATTGTCACTCTGATACTGTGTGTCCTTGGATCCTTGTCTAATTAAGCCAGCTTTTCACCCCATTTTAGAACATTTGGGACAGGCTTATCTGTTTGTGCATGAGGTCCAATGTTAAGCTCTGCGTCTGTGTCCAGGAGGCTGACCTGAAAGTGCTGAGTCACCCTGAGCCCGATAGTGCCATTAATCAATAGCCTAGCTCCGAGCTGAGTGGAAACACTGCAACACACCGGGAACATTAGAGAATACAGGGAACACAATATATATTGTTTTACCTCATTTTGTTTCCTGTCGTGATACACTGCAGAGGCCCTAAATGCTGCCAAAAACAGAGCTCGAGACTACAGTCGAGACAGCACATGCTGTCAGGATGAAGGTGGTTTACTTTACATTTGTCTGGCAAATGTTCTTTTAAATCAATCTTTTTGCATTCGCACAATTTGTTCAGTTTTTCTTTTACATGTATTTCCTGAATATGCCCTAATGACTCTAGTATGAGTTACACCTGATATCTGAACCAGTATAAATGATCAAACTCTGCATTCTTCTAATAAAAATATAATTTTAGCAGTGGTGAGAGGACACCATTAACAGTCAGTCAGCAAGGCCTGATTTGCCCAACCTAATTAATATTTATCATATATATATATATATATACTAGATATTTGTGCAAAGCGGTTGCTAGCAAGAATGGTATATCTGAGTGTGTGTAGAAATGCTATCTGCATGTTAGAATGAACTAGCTATGTGGTGTATTTTGGTACTCTATGTTGTTGCATACTGTACTCAACGATAGTACAAGTGCATTTAAAAAGCAGTTTGTCATGGACACACTGCAGCACCTACCCCTTGATGTTCTCATGGAGGATAGATACTATAGAGAGTTTTACTCAGTTGTAAAACTTTTATTACAGCTGGGGATAATTATGGAGATATTTTTGCACGAGAAGTCATTAAAACTGTCAGTGATGGATCCTCGTAACATTGACGTTGTCTGTCTCTTGTTTCCCCTCTTGGTGTCTCGTTCTCACAGACTGTTTCTCATTGACACTTGTCTGGCTTGCCTTTCTTTCCAGCGTCTTACTCCCAGTATAAATCGGAGGATGGCAGAGCGGGCTCCGCAGGCTCTGGCCAGACTTACACTCCCGCACCATCTCGCACCACCACCAGCAACAGCCCCAGTAACAATGCTGCAACCAAAACAGGTAAGTCAGGGAGAATATTTCTCTCATGTTAAAACGATTATGATGAGACAGATAATATACAGGATTGGTTCAGTCTTTCAATTAAGAGAGTAAGTTACTCTGCTGTTTAACAGTGGTTTGTGTTGCAGACTCGTTGCTCTTCAACAAGATTGACGAGAGGCAGAGGTTGGCCCGTGAGCGCCGGGGGGAGCGTGAGAAACAGAATGGTGCGTATTCTTTAACTGTGAATGTGGGTGTAACACAGAGAGTGTATTCCTTAACTACCTGTGTGTGTGTGTGTGTGTGTGTGTGTGTGTGTGTGTGTGTGTGTGTGTGTGTGTGTGTGTGTGTGTGTGTGTGTGTGTGTGTGTGTGTGTGAGAGACACAGAGGAGACTGTACTGTTACTGTGTAGAAGGCTTTACATGCATCCCTTTCTTTCTCTTTTGTCTTTCTGGCAACATATCCTGACTGAACTTGGTTGGTAGCTGTGGTGAAGTGCCTGTTTATCTGGTTGTTACATAAAATCTTGGCTGAAGCCAGGCACCCCCCCTGTTGCCATGGCACCAGTGTTACATAATGTGTCAGGCCATGGGACAGGGTTTAGGGAGCCTAATGTTTAGAATGTGTGTTTTTGAGTGTGTGAGTGAGTGACGTACCACAACAAATGAAATTAAGAAGCTGTCTGTTTGTGTTTGTATGTTTTCATTGCTGACGTGCGTTTGCATCCATAGTGTTATACAGTGGTCAAACCTCTGGCCTCTGAAGGTCTGAGGGATTTGCTCTGTGTTGAGAGCTAAAGCTTAGTCACATGATCTACAGCTGACCCGTCACACTGCTGCTATAAGCCTATGCGTATGTCCATGTGGCATGTGTTTGTGTATATGATTACATACACTTGTATGATTTTTTTTTTTTTTTTTTTCTGTTAGAGGGTGAGCATGTGATCACACACGTGCATCAAGACATTTTTCTAACCATGTGTCTATGTATGTGCACGCACCATGTCTCAGCTATCAAGGAGGCCCAGTGGCAGGCCCGTGAGGAGCGAGCCAGGCAGCACTATGAGAAGCAGCTGGAGGAGAGGAGGAGAAGACTGGAGGAGCAGAGGGTAAAGGAGGACAAGAGACGGGCTGCCGTGGAGGAGAAACGACGGCAGAAACTGGAGGAAGACAAGGTCCGACACGCACGGCTCTGTACAGTGTGCATTATGATCTTTTACATGCACGCACACCTTCACTACAAGACCTGAGTGCCACATAATTCTCATCCTCATGAACAAACTAATACATTTCTGCTTTTATGAAATGTTAGGATCGTTTAAGGAATTTGTCTGTATTTAATTATTTTCTATTAAAGGAGTTGCAAGCTCCTGTTCAGGACTTTGTGAATCACCAACTCCTATAACAGTGTGTTCAGGCTCTAATTACATTATTGATTTAATGAGCAGTGGGACGTTGATGAGCCGGAATCCCACAACATGATTCTGAGGCGGCACATGTTGACTTTGCACCATCATATTTTTCAAGAGGGTAAAGAAAAAACTTCACAACCTCTACTGGTCTCCGGTGTCTGCATCTTAACCAGTAGGACACCAAACGCCCCACCAGACTAGTTTTTACCGAGCATTCTGGGAATATTTTAGGAAGGTATGGTCCATTTGACCTCAATGGAACTTCCTGGGTGCTATAAATTCTCAGGGCACTGTGATAACCTGAATGGTTTTCCTTTCATTTTTAGCATGTTGCATAATCACAATTTTGTTTTTGTCTGTCAGGTACCTGTACAACTTGTGTCCATTCAGTATTGCTCCAGTCCTGCAGCAGTATTTTGCATGCTGGGCTGTTGTTTTGTTAATTATGTGATGATGTTGTCACTGTTTTTTGCGACTGAAGGCTCGTCATGAGGCGGTGATGCGTCGCACATTGGAGAGGAGCCAGAGAACCAGACAGAAGACCAACCGGTGGTCTTGGGGAGGGGTACTGCAGACAAACACTCCCAGCACACCAGCCGGTACTTTCACACATCACACACCTACACACAGTACCTGCAGAAACTCACAACACTCTCCCACAGTTATTACTGTATGCTGAGACACACTGTCTTGCCCAAAAATTTACCGATTGATTTAAGAATTCTTCGTATAGCATCATTGAGCCACTTTTCCTCCTAAAAGCATCAGCGCTTCAAATTTATTTCTTTTGAGATCTCATCTCCCTGATGTCTGATAGTGTGTCTCTTGTGTAAATATGTCTGCCTGCCTCTGCGTGTCAGTATTGTTCTGCCATGTTTGTATTTGAACTTTTCAGATCCCCTGCCCTCTGTTGTTACTGCTGACTCACACCCTGCTCTGCCTCTCTCTCTCTCTCTCTCTCCCTTATTCTCAAACTCTCTAACTCTCTTACCCTCGCTCTCGGATATCCCTCTCTCTATCAATCTCTCTCTCCTCTCCGCTCTTTGTTTCTCTGCCATTGTCCTTTACCCTCCTGGTCCAGGTTTTGTCGAGTCGGCTTTCCTCTATCCACTCGACCTTGCTGGACTTGAGCACATGCAGAGTGCTTTCAGTCTCTACCGCAGATACGGAATGACCTCCCAATGTGAATATTATAGCACTGTATCAGTTAGCCAGCCAGTGTTAGACCGCTGGCTCTAGCACTGTAACTATACAGCACTGTTATAGCTCACTGGCAGTAGTGAAAATGTAGGCCATTATGAATGGCATTATTAGTGTTTGTTGTTTTACTTGCATGTAGCAATCCAGTTTGTAACTTGCTTACATCCCAACACGCAAGGTTATTCATTCAAACCATTTTTAGATGACATCAGACCCATTTAGCACTAATTCATTTTCTAATGTCTTTCCCCCTTTAGCAACATGTTGGTAGTTTTTCCATATCTAACCTGATTTAACCAAAATAGACTAGAGTAACCCTTCAAAGAGAGAGTGCTGGCTCCAGCTCTCTTTCCTCCCATGTCCTCTATTTTTAGGTCCACCTTCTCAATATACCATTAATTCTCTTTTATCGTGTTTCATCTTGTTTTAGATGCCGACAGGCGCTCGGTGTCCACCATGAACTTATCCAAACACATCGACCCTGTTATAACCAAGCGCCTGTCCTCCTCCTCTGCCACACTCCTACACTCACCAGATCGAGGTAATGGAAATGATCATTACACGCAAACATCAATATTATTCATTACAGTATCCACTCGTGATTGACTGTCTTTGGCTGCATCTTGTGTCATTTGTGTTTGTTATAAGCTAAACTCGTGACAGTCCAAGTCATTGTTGTTTTTATTTTTATTTACTAAATGAGATTTGAGAGTACAGTAACATTGATAAGGACAAAAGACAGAGTTCTATATTAAATGTTAAATAGCAAGATAATAGTTCAACATTTTGGGAAATATACATTTGCATTCTTGCAGAGAATAAAATGATACCACTCCCATGTGATAAACATGGAGCCAGCAGGTTAGTTTAGATTGGAAATGGGGGAAAACAGCTTGACTGGCTTTGCACAAATGAAACAAATGCATGTCTAGAGCTCAGTTAGCTTGTTATATCTTGTCATATCATATTTTATCTGCACAACCAAAGTGTATCAGTGACAAGTTGTAGTTTTAGAAGAATCTTGTCATCCCCGTGTTGTTGCCAGGCAGCTGAGACTCCAGGAAGTCACTACACCCAGACAAGATACAGTTCAGCAAATTACCCCCCTCCCTTTTTACATTCAAGATTTTGTATGGATTAAACAAGCTAAGATGTAATGTCATAATTAGTGAGTTTTAGAGGTGCTCGTAGGTTTATTTTGTTACTTTTGGACAGAACCAGTCTAGCTGCTGCCCCATCTTCATATTCAACGGACAGATATGAGAGTGGTATCGATTTTCTCATCAAAGCATAATTCCCAGAATGTCAAACTTTTCTTTGAAATATATATATTTTAAAGTGCTAATTTACCAATGAGATCATGTATTCTTTGATGTTCATATGTCGCTGACAGGCTTACGGATGAGAACAGCCTCCTCCCCTGTCATTAGCAAAGCTCAGTCCAAACCCCGGCTACACCAAGGAAAGACCCCCCAGCACAAAAACACAGGTTTTCTAGGAATTTTCTGCAGTTTGGTCCCTTATGTAATATGTTACGCAGTTCGTTGCAAAGCTAACAGATCATGGGCTGGGAACTGTTAAGGAATTGAAAAAAAATTTGACTTAAGTTAATAAAACTTTGTCACTGTGTTGCTGAGCAATTATTATTCTACAAACATTTTTTATCTGTAAATGTATCAATGTAATTTTGAACTTAGTTGAAATTCATTTGGTTACTAGGGATTTTTTTTAAGTCCTACATACAGAATAATGTGTGTATTTACAGTATGATAATCACGTTCAGTGTCCACACTTACAATACTGTATATGTGCATGTGTTTGCACTTCCGTGTGCTTCATCAGAGGGATCAAGATTTTTTTTTTTTCTCCTCTAGCGTGACCCCTTTCTCTAATCCTCTGTAGGATAATCTTTTTGTTTTTGTGGGAACACTACGCAGTTTTTAGCCCAGCTGAAAAATCAGCACCCACATTTCAACGATCAGATGTACACATAATCACAGACATAAAATGTAATCATGTAGCAAGATATATGCTGCCAAGACAAAACTCAGATGGACACTGTGAGTAAAATTGCACATTTACTGAGTGAAACATGAACTCTGAAACCATTCACTGCTTGAATATAAAGTAGCATAGATCAGAAACTCTTTTGCAGTTTCCAGCCCAGTTGTATCTTTGCCCCTCACTCTGAAACCTGCAACCTTGTACTCTGCTTTACCATCAGAGCGAGCAATGCTGCATGTTTTGCCTGATAAACTGTCCTTTGTTTCTTTTAAGTGGTAAATCAGGTTATTATGAAGATTAATTCATTGTTTAATTGTCCACTTCTGGTTAATGTACTACATATTTTGTACGGCATGCCAGCATCCTGACCCAGGTGCTCTGCATGGCCAAATATTTTGACTTACCTGCATAAAAGCTTCCTTTAATTATTTGCTAAATGAACTCATCGATTTCATGAAGCAAGCTGAAGTAGAGATCATTTTCTTAAACTGCAGATGCAACATATTGTTTGTTCTGTGCTGTTTACTTGAATGCTCTCCTCCCTGGGTTTGCTCTTGGTTTTGTGCTTCACTCCAGGCTGTTTGTTTCCTCGCAAAATTAACAAACCGGTGCATGCAGGTGTAACATATCAGCCTGTGCATGGTTTCCACTTCACTTTAGCTCTTGCCTACACTGCTGTGCAGTGTGAGGGAAGGAATGGGTAACAAATACAGTAATTATGCCTCATTTCTAATCTGCTTTAACTGATTGCTAAGGCTAATAAGTGGGCAGTTAATAGTTTAACTCGTATCAAACTTCAAATGTTACGTGTGTGTGTGTTCAGGCCTGCGCCGTCTTCCATTGACGCCATGGGAGAGCAATGTGGTGAACCGCCTGCAGCAGCCAACACACTCCTATTTGGCCCGTAGCCGCAGTGCCATGAGTCTGTCTGGAGAGCAAACAGGTAATGTACACACATCCCACATGAAAGATCCCGCCTGGTTCCTACAGTCAGTAACTGGTGAAACAGGATTTTTTTTTTTTTTTCAAGTGCATATAAAACAGCTCATAGTGCAACAAGTGTTTATGCTGTTTATATTTTGGTCTCTTAACCAGAACAATTTCAGATGTTAATCAGATTTGGTCAGACTTAAAGCATTACACCGTCTGAAACTTCCTTCACCAGTCTGTATCAGGCACTCAGAGCCCACACACAAGCACGTACACACACACACACACACACACACACACACACACACACACACCACACAGGTAGAAACAAGTAAGCTGTTCAGGAAGTATTCCCCTGTTGATATCACTCCTTGTCTCCCTCTATTGTTAGCACGGCAACAGGGGCTTTAGATAGTTGGTGTGTGTGTGTGTGTTTTTGCATTAGACTGACTCTGGTGTGTTTTTTTTTTTTTGTGTGTGTTTTTTGAATAATCACACTCTCTTACACTCAAACACACAAGAGCTCTCACATAACACACAATCTCTTTTCACTTTGCTCTACTCTGCACACATTCAACATTGTCTGCAGTGTGTGTATGTGTGTGTATGTGTGTGTGTGTGTGTGTGTGTGTGTGTGTGTGTGTGTGTGTGTGTGTGTGTGTGTGTTAAGGTCTGTATTTTGCTGCATGCTCACTTCCTCTGCGTGGTGTCAGGTCTAAAGCACCTATAAACTGTAGTTAATTCTGACAGAATGACGAAGTAGAGATGCTTCCATCACTGGGGCTTTTTTAGAGCTGGGATTGGTTTGCCAAACCACTCCCATCTATGTTTCTTTAAGTGTAATAGCACAGAGTGAGTGGAACTTTTTCCATTTTGCATTTTGGTTTTAATGTTGTCACATTTTTCTTCTCTAATCTGACCAGTCAGCTCTACTAAATCCTTCTCTTAAAGCATAACGTTATTTTCTTTGGTGTACAATTCTCAAGTGATGGTTGCATTGTATTAGTAGTTGTGCTTTCAGCCAGTAGCACTAATACCTTCTTTCTCTTTTCTGTTTCCACCAAACTTCTTCTTTTCATTCCTCTCAATTCTCCGCTGATCCTCCCAAACGCATGGCTTCCATTTATTATTTCATCTGACCTCCTTCTCATTTCTTCCTCGCCTTCCCGATGTCTTGCTCTCTGTGCTCCTGTTTATCAAACCCTTGCTGACGTTCCAAAAAATCCTCACACTGCCCTAATCCATACCTTCCTCAAAACACTCTTACCTCGTGCATCATCGTAGCCATGCCTGTTTGTCCTCGCTCAGTGTCCTGCCACCCCATGGGCTCAATGTCCTTTAAGGCCCTGCAGGCCCAGCCACTTCCCCACTGCCGCAGCCATGACAGAAACCTCAGCAGGGAGACGGTCTCGTCTTCCACCAAGACTGCCCGCAGGAAGACCACCGGCACCACACAGGTGGGTTATGTCATCGACCTGCACTTGCGTTTGACTGAACATCCATAGAATATAATAACAATTTTCTTCTTTTTGTCATATTATAATTTACCTGAATCTGTTTTCTTTCATATTTCTGATCTTGATACATACTCATTCATCATGTTGATAATGTCCTAGATCAGTCGGACGCAATATATCATTGTATCTGTGTAACTCTGCTCCTCACAGACACAAACACATCACTGTACCTACTGTCCATCTGTCTGCTGTTGTGTCACAGCTTATACCATTAAGGTCTTAGAAGGAGGGCATCTTCTGTACTTTAAATTACACACACATGGATAGATCATACATGTACACAAACACATTCATAATCTGAAGTGATATACCAGTTATACTATCTATGTGCCATAATGTCTATATATTGTATACTGCAGGTCAGTGTTAATGAGTGAGAGTCACATCAAACTACACTCATTTCTACAGATAGGAGAGGATGAATGCCTTTTTGTGACTTGAGTGTTGTTGTTTTTTATTATTATAATTATTTATATAAACACTGTTTTTTATGTTGGTGTCATGGTTTGGTGCCAGAGGTTATGCACGGCCAAAGGAAGCCTGTTTGAGTCTTATCCTGTTACTGATCATCTTCTGCTGCTGTCAGTAGGGCACCTGAGTCTGGCCACCTTCTGTACCACCTGATTACTTTGCGTGTTGATAAAGACACTTTTGTTAAGAGCTGTTTTATTATTGTGTTCTGTAAGAGACATTATGCTTACCTGGATTCTGAATAATATTTTTTCACGTCTTTGTTTTCATCTATTTCCTGCACCGATAGCACAAGGACCGTGACAATGTCAGGAAGTCGTGGAGCAACCTGTCACTCCCATTGGCTCCTGTTCTGACTTTGCCCCCCAACAAGCGCGCCTCTTCTCCAGGCAAGAAGAACAGCAAAGTGACAGCACCCTCTCCTGGCAGGTAGGAGAACACACTGACAAAATGAGGCACGTAAGCAGATTTGTGACAGATTGGAGTTCTGGATTATTAAGAGCAGGAAGAGAGTGTCACAGCTTTGTAAGATTTTGACTATGAGGGTTATCTTTTTTACATGCCATGCTTGTTTCAAAACTTTTGATTGAAGGTAAAATGGATGATACACTAATATAATAACTCTAATAATAACTCTTACAAGGAAGTGTCATATAACTAGTAAACCACATTTTACTCTGATTGTAGCCAAACTCTGCTTTTCTACCTGCACACAGGCCTCCTCAGAAGTCAGCAGGACGCCCACCGACCCCAAAACTGATTAAGTCTCCGGGACCTGAGGACCCTGGAAACCTTCGTCCTTTCAGGATCACACCTGAGAGCCCACAACCCACGAAAACCCAAGGAGAGGAGGAGGAAGAAGAGCAGGTCCTCAGTCCCCCTCAGCCTAGACCTCAGCCACTGGGTCAGAACAAGCCCAGTGTCAGTGAGCAGACACCACCACCAGCAGCTGTCAGCGGTTAGTTACTACTTTCCAACTTATAAAGTGCTATTGTCATGCTACATTCATAGATAAATTAGACACTTTCTGTCTCACCATTGATTTTTATATTTTCTGTTTTTACCAGCTGACAAGCTGAATTTCACCTTTAGCTGGAAATGGTAAACAGCCTTTTCTAATGTTTCTAAAATGATCTGCTTATAACTTCAGTTGTGATGCCTTTTTTTCAGAGAATGTAAGCAGTCCACCAGCCCACAAGCCCTCAGCAGGCACCACAGATCCAGAGGAGGCGAGTCGTATCCTGGCTGAGAATCGTCGGCTGGCCCGAGAGCAGAGGGAGAGAGAGGAAGAGGAGCGCAGGCAGCAGGAGGAGCAGGCGAGGTACGCTGACTGTGCTGCATGTGAGACAGTGCAAGGGGGTTGACAATACCGAAGGTGTGTGTATCTGCGTTCTTTGACTGTGATGCATTTCTGCGTGTGTACAGGTTAGCGAAGGAGGAGATGGCTCGCCGTAAGGCAGAGGAAAGAGCGAAGAGAGAGGAGGAGGCTCAGCGTCAGGCCGAAGAGGCGAGAAAGAAGAAGGAGGAGGAGGAGAGAAAGGAGGAGGAAGAGAGACTTCAGAAAGAGAGAGAGGAGGCAGAGAGACTGCAGAAACAGGTCAGAGAAAGTGTACAACTCAGCTAAAGAGTGGAGTTGGCAGACCTGTCGACCTCACAGTAATATAAAACTCCGTGTGTGTTTAGAAAGAGGAGGAAGAGTCTCGACAGAGAGAGGAGGCAGAGAGACTGAGGCAGGAGAGAGAAAAACACTTCCAGAAAGAAGAGGCTGAACGCCTGGAGAGAAAAAAGGTGACACATGTTCACACAGAAGTGATATTTCAAAATATTCCTCATGTACACTGAATTTAAAAGCTCCTTTTTCCACCAGCGTCTGGAGGAGATCATGAAGAGAACAAGACGTTCAGACACAGCAGAGAAGGTAACGGCTTAAAGAAATGCTGCATCTGACTAACCATGAAGGATCTATGTTATTCCTGAGTGTTTATTCTCCTTTTATTCTTCTCCATCTCTAGAAAGTTGTTCCTAACAGGAATGGAGACAATGCAGGTAACTTAATTTATGTTTTCTGTAATCATCTTTGAAAAATAACTTTCTCTATTATCCTGTTGTACCTTTTAAATATAGGTAATAGTTTCCATGATGCTGTTTCTGAATGCTGTGTTGATTTTCTCTCTCATCAGCTGCTCCTAGTCCATCTGCAGTGACTGTGTCACCGACACACAATAGCAATGGCAAGGGTCATCAACCTGACCCAAACCCCAGCCCCACCACGCTGAGCCATCCTGACCAGAGGTAAATGTCATGCAAATGGTCACATTGATGTTATCCATGACTGTAGCAAAAAAAAAAAAAAAATCTTTCCATCCTCTCTTTTTCCAGGGAGAACGGCGAGTTTGAAGAGGTGATCGTTCTGCCTTCAGATTCCAGGTTGTCTCCTCCTGAGGGAGAGGAGGAGCAGGAGCAGCAGGAAGAGGAGGAGAGAGTTCCTGTAGTAGCCTTCAGAGAGAACGGTCTCCTAAAGCCTCTCAGTGGAATAGAGGACATATCAGCCCAGCAGGGACCAGGTCAATAAGCATCCTCTTTCTGCTTTGCCCTGGCTTCTTTCATTTCATTGTCATCATCATCACTTGATTCTCTTGATACAGTTACAGAGGACGTCACTCACTGTGTTTAGCTTTTGGTGTGAGCTACGGCTGAGCCTGTGAGAACTGTTGTCTGTCTTCTGTGGCTCTGGAGGGAGCTTTCCAAAGTCTGTGAAAACAACCCCGATGATGTCATACTGATGTCATCAGTCTTGTCTTGGATTGAGCGTGAGATTTTAATATTTTGATGGAAAGCCTGTGTTAGAATCTTGTAGTAAGACCAGGCAATCTGTTGAGTTGCATTATGGGAGCTTGACCCATATTACTTATCAGCGTCTGCTGCACTGATTTTGACCATTTGTGTCCAAGTCTGTCTCTCTCATGTTCCCCGACTTTATGCAAGTGCAACAGTAAACTGGTGGACTAGGGTTAGGGTTACTGATTATATATATGGAAGCAACAGACATGTTATAGGCATATGTTGAAGGTATAGTTTAGGTTTTCTGAAGTGAAGTTTTATGCGGTACTTATGCATAGTCTGTGTGTTACATACAGTGGTCAGTGCGTCCTCAGTTTGGAGAAGCAGACAGAACTC
This sequence comes from Sciaenops ocellatus, assembly GCA_033000465.1. NCBI lineage: Eukaryota > Metazoa > Chordata > Actinopteri > Sciaenidae > Sciaenops > Sciaenops ocellatus. The sequence continues at coordinate 12,120,987 of CP136886.1, forward strand.
CTGGCTTGGAAGTAGAGCAAAGTGCTGCTGTGGACAGCAGGGTCAGCAGAAAACGTGTTTTTGACACAAAAAAATCTATATCTGTTCAAGTATACATAGTGAGAATATTCTCACCGCTTTGCCTTGCCATCAGATCTGCAGCATGATACCCTGTCCATGGCACAGTTAGGTTTAGGCCTATAATTACAAAAGTTCTATGGTTGAGACAATGTACCACGAAGGTAAAGGGTTGTCTGACGGAAAGGTAACATGGTGAGAGTATACTCACCATACTGTGCACAGATATTGATATTTCATAGAATTACACTTCAAAAAAACCCAAACTACCCTTTATGACCTATTCTGGGCTATATTTTTAGCACACATAATCCAAAGGTACAATCAAAGTATACTGGAAGCTTTCTTTTATTGGTTCTCAGATGACAACTTCAACATGTCCTTTCATGTGGCCTTACTTCCAATTTAATCCTGTATCTCATCTCTTTTCAATCAATCAATCAATCAAACTTTATTTATAAAGCACTTTTCATACATTAAAAACGTAGCACAAAGTGCTTTACATGCTTTCATCCACTCTTTCCTCAGAAGTTTACACACTGTACCCTCATTGTCAGCTGAGATGGGCAGTTGGCTTAATTTACATTTAGATTTACATTTATGTCATTTGACTTAAAATGAACTTGAACCAACTTAAAATACTACTCAGTGTGCAATATTAAAATAACACCATCAGGTCAGTCGAAAACATTTGACAGACTGATTTGTACCTCCTTGCTCACCCTGTAACTGATAAACGTTATTAGTATTACTTGCTTGTCCTTCATCCTGCATCAGTCCCTCTGTTTTCACCTCATTTGTTAACCACATCACAATTATTGGGCTTTTTGAAGACACTTTGGGCACTCAGCTGCCGTGACATTTTGTGATAGCTAGGCTATGTAGCAGTATAGTTTACCAGTGCGATGGCTAAAGCCAGCTAGACAGTGAGGTCATGCATGTGAGATCAAAGACAAGACTCCTAGACAACTGGACAGGGGCGGTTTACTACAGGTGGTCTACGTGTGACATTTATGCATGTAAACTACTTATCACAACTGGTGGCTAGAATAAGGACAAGCTAAGACGTGTGTTATAGTAGAGACTCCGTGCTAGCCTTCATAGCAACTGATGTTTTTCTTTGTCGCCCTCGGTTTTTAGATGTTGCCTGATGCCCTGTTAGTCCAAGATGATTCCACGCCCAGAGAGACAGGAAGTGAGACGGTCAGAGAGAGGTAGCACAGAGCTGTTGGACCGAATCAAAGGAAGAACTCGCAGCATCACAGCCAAGACCCTTCAAGGGGTTTTTCTTTCTCACCCTCCCCCCCGTGACAGAAGAGCTCTGCAGCCATTTCCCAAAGATGGTCTCTCCAAAGATCTCCCTAAAGCATCTCCAGAGAGAGGTTACATGTCCCTCAGCAAACTCTCCGGGAATAGATCCACCTCTCTGTGTCTGACTATGATTACACTCGGTCATAATGTTCTGTGTACAGCCCCAACTACCCCTCGTTCTGAAGCGAATGTCCTGAAATCATAGGAGGGCACTGAAAGCCTAATCCATCTTGTGACTCTCTTCTATTATGTGTGTGTGTGTGTGTGTGTGCGTGTGTGTTTGTGTGTGAGAGAGAGAATGACAGACTAATGTAAACTGAGATCAGCTGTAAAGTCCTCAGCCACGATACTTGAAGAGTTTTTTTTTTTGTTGTTGTTGCTGTAGAACACACTGTAATCAGACTGACAAAATCAGTGACTTGTTTAACTGGAGCTCGCACAAAAGGCTCCGAATTACAAGGTTTCATTAACGCTTTCCCTAACTGGAACCTCATAATTCTCATGTTTTAACATTTCTATCGAAATGGTACAGAAGAGATGGGATGTAGGAGTGACATCAGTGCATGAAGTTGTATTAAGACTACAGAAAAGTCTCATGTCATGTAATATATTATTTGCTGTGTCCACAGTGTTTAAGACTAGAGGTTATTATTGGGTTGAGGCACGGGCGTTGGAGCATCATGGAGTTTAAGTTAAATAATGAAAAAATGAAAATAATATTCCTTTCAGACAACTGAGAATTAGGGTGTAAACTACTGATTTTTTTGTTTAGTTTTATTTAATTGCTGTACAGATAAAATGTGATTCTTTGTTTCGTCCTCATCCTGTCTTTGCTTTCTGTTGAAATTGAGAAAAAAAATTTGCTTTGACGTTAAGTCCTGCCCTTTCCTTTCATTTGTTTACCCCAGCAATGCTGCATCCTGTCCCACTGACTAACTCGATGATCAGTGTTGGAGGACTACGCTGTAGCTTAGCCGCCTTTTGTTGGAGGTTAACTTTTGTTTTGGCCAAAGTACAAAATGGATTAATTTTGAAATAATTAATTTGATCTTTTTGATGAAGGATTTAAGAAGAAATGCTGCTAATTTTAATGTTCCTTTGCCTTACTGCATTGAAGAAAGAATGAGGTGACTTGTCTGTATTCATTCTCACTGAAATGAAGATTATACATTCCCAGTATGAGCTCTGGCATTCTGACCACATGCCCGGTTCCTCCAGTGGCTTCCTTTTCTTGATTTATGTTAAAAGTATGAAAGATTATGAATTGTCTGTCCATTATGTCATCATATATGAACTATAATGTCAAACAATTGGTCCTTCACACAGCTTTTCATGACAGAAAGACAAAACAGAGATTCAAGTAGAACACTGGAACTGACATTAAACTTCTGTTATGTTTCATCTTTTTCACTAAACTCTTAATAATGCTACTCTCTTAGCATTTGGTTCTGTGCACTTAGTTTCCTCTTTGTTGTTCTTGCCGTACCACCAAAATAGGAGAAAACTTAAAGATCACCCATGTCTTTGGTTATGTAGTGCTGGTCTCTGCCAGCAGTACACGGCATACTGTTAAAGATGGAAACTTGACTTGGCTTGCGAATGAACTGTTTTGACAGAAGCGAAATCACTTGTAAATTACATTATATATTATGTTTAAACATCGCTATATTTTACTAAGACTGGCCATGGTTTTGAAAACTTACAGTCCTTTACTTAAGAAAAGGGGCTGAGATCTTTGAACCACTGTTAAACTGAAATCACTGTACAACTGTTGGAGCCGTACTGTTTGGCAAGTAAATAAAACTTTTTGAATTGATTACCTACTCACTGGTGTGGTATTGTAATGATTTTGATTCAAAATACAGAAAACAAAATGGGAACTTTCAAAGAAAATTGACATTTTTGTAAATTTATTTTGGCATAAAGAATATATTTACTAACAAACAGCAGAATACACAGAAAAAAACCTTTTCTAACTGCATAGAAAAGTAGGAAAACATCTTTTTTACATGTAGAGAGAAAATTGATGTTCGGGAAGTCCTACAGAAAATATTTACATTTCATGAGAATAGTGGATAGAAAACAGCATTATGTTAGTCCAGAAACAAAGATATTTTTCAAGTGTGTGCCTCCATTCAACTTAGCACAACAGAGGTAAAATGAGAAGTGCTTTTGTACATGTTGACACGTTTTTCACCAGAAATGACGGCAAGTTGGTGAAGTTCAGACCACGCACACAAAACCAGCATGGTGGCCTGCAGTGCGCTGACATCCAGTACTGTCCACTCCAGTAACACTCAGCAGTAGGGGAAATTCTTTTAGCACACCTTTCCATCACTGGATCTCAATGAATCAAACAGCACCAGTTTCACCAGTAGAATGTTTTGGTGAGGAAGCTGGCAGCAGTGTTGAGCCAGCTCCCACTAGAATCTTCCTTCGCTGTAGTGCGGGAAATTGCTCGGTCGACCTCCTTCTCTGGGCTCTCCTCCTCTGGGAGGTAGTCTGGTATAGCTGAGTTTTGCTGCACCTCCACTCCAGATGAGTTCAGAGGGATGAAAACCTGATGAAATGGGTTAACAGAAGAGAAGTTAAGAACTCAATTCGAACTCAAACCAGCTCTCGGTTTATTCTCTGTGGATACTCAAACAGTATACTGTCAAAATGCGTGCTCTGTAACCATTACTCACCTCTTCTCCGGCCTCATTCTTCACCACCTGTTGGGCCGACAACACCTTTGTGGCAGCGATGGCTGATGCCAGACTCTGCAAACCAAGATCAACCAGAGATCAGATGTACTGTTTTCTTACTCCAGATTCCTGCAGCACGTGTACATGATTGACTTTGAAAATGCAATAATACAAATGTTGTATATAACTAGAGGGATATAAAGTCATATTTTAACAGGCCAGTTGCTTCCAAACCACACACTGATTTGTGTTTTTACCTCAGTGGACAGGTCTGAACGGATGCGGACGGTGCATCTCTTAGAAGCCATCTGGAAGGTGAAGCTGATCACTCCTCTAACCTTTAGAAGGGCCTCCTCACACAAGGTTCGCTGGCGCTTCATAAGAGAGGGAGACTATTAGTTAACTTGCTGTCAATTATAAATATTGCTACTGTCGTGCGTGTCAGTCAGCCTACTCACAATGCTGTCCAGCCCCGTGATGTGCAGAGTGACAGACTTAGCCTTCTTGTTGGAGGAGTTGATAAAGAACTGGGATTTCTTTCTCTTCTCCCTCTCAGGTGTGCGTGGCACAGGATTAGCAGGTGCACTCAGAATGTCAAACACCTCCTGGGCCAAGGCTGTGATGTCAACAGAGAGGTCCTCCCTATATGAAGAAATAATGTAAATAATAATTCCAGGCCTGCGAAGTGCAACCCTAGCCTAACCCCTTACCCCTAACCCCAAGCTATATTTAATCTTATGGTTCAGGGAGACTAAAAACACTTTACATTGTATAAAGATACAACAAACAGGCTTTTCCATCCACTGCTAATATTAAACTACACATGTATCTGTGCCATAACATGAAATAGTCAATACATTTCAGTAGTCTCAAGTACAACCACATCAAGAAAACTCTTCACAGGGAGTTTAAGAAAGCATGTGTGCACATAAACATGCAAGAGTCACCAAGATAGTGCAAGAGTACAGCCACTCACCTCACAATTAGATTCTCCAAGCTCACCATCATACCCAGCTCATTCTTCATGGTGGGGATGTTGGGGGACAACTCAGCCAAGTAGCGCAGGGTCTGAGGTTAAAGGAAGAGAGAAGAGCGATTAAAATACACTGCAGATACTGTGCATGCAGCCATGCTACAACCTACCTATTACACAAGCTGCTCTGAGTTATTGACTAACTTCATGTTTCAGTCAGGTATGTAAATCAAGTTTCAGAGACTAAAAACAAGCTTGATCTATAACAGTGAATATTTGAACACCTTTACTGGTTCTCAAAGTTACATTATTGTTATTGCTGTTACGAGTGGAAAATTATGATTATAGACTGTCAAAGTACAGATGTGGCAGCTTCCAACCAGAACTTTAGATTCAAAATAATCTAAGTCATCATGGACATTACCATGCCAAACTATTATAACATGTGCAACTAAATGCTTCCTGTAATGGATCACAACAACCTGTGACAGCTCTGCAAGTTGATTTTCATATCGTAACAGCTGAATATCTCAATATTCACATTAAATAATATGACAAAATATACTTTGAATGGGAAAACAGTGTAATGCACCGGTCCGGTCTCCTTCACCCACCTGAAGAGTTGCAAATAGCACGTCTGGATTCTTGTGGTCCAGGAAGAGAACCAGCCCGGGGAGACAGCCCTGGTCCTGGACTATTACCTCCCGGTTCTGTGGCTCAGAAGCCAGGTCCCGAAGTTGAGTCACCACCGACAATGCATCCATCATCTTTGTCAACTTTACCAGACCTGAAACTGAGATGGGGCGTCGTTATTTGAGTGTAGACTGCGTTTAGGTTAACGTTAAAGCCATGGTTGACGAAATATGTGCTATGAAGACGTTTAACTAATTAAATCTCGAGGTTAGTTATAAGTAACTAGGCGATAACGTTACGGTCACTTGTGTTACGTGTTAAATCTATGACCCTCACGAGGCTATCAACGATACATGTTGTCCTATCAGGACGCAGCGCGAGCGTTAACGTTGTGGCTAGCTAAGGAAGCTAGCTACTTTTGAAACGTGAAGAAGCTAGCCAACTTTAAAAAAAATACATTTAAACGTGTTTCATTGCAGTGTTCGAAGATAAAATTGCGTGGTTGCTACAACCAATAATATCAAACCCGCCTTGAAAGCGAGTAAAAATGTGTTGAAATGAAGTTTTGCGATGTTTTCTTACCCAACACAACAAGCAGGTCGCGAGACGAAAATACAAATTTGGTGCTTCGTTTTCGTGACATGCAATTGGTCGACCAGCCGTTGCCGACGCCGCACGGTAAGCCACTCCTATTGGCTCCCCATGATACTTCTGCATTTACAGCCAATCAGATGAGGTTTTGCTGCTTAAGCGTTATTTGACTTCGCAGACTTGCTCTTTGGATGCGCGAGACGAGTGTAAAGCTGCACGTTCCTCGTATTTATCTGCAAGTTAAAGTTTATATTATTGATTTTTTATGAAGATTTAGGACAAATGTAGCTACTAACTTACAATTTGACAAGAAAACGAGTCCACGGTAAGTACACACTTAAATTTCCTGCTTATCCCGCATGTTTCCTTGCGTCGCGTATTGTACTTTTGATGAGCCATGCAGCTTACAGAGGGGGCACACTGCGGTTCCTCTGCGGGGTTACCTGCGCTACACAGAGCAGAGGATGCTCTTTTTAGGTTGAAACTAAAGTCCAGCATAAACCTTGCGTTTTGCCGATTCAGTACGATTTTACAGCCGAGTCAGCATCCAATGGCACAGCAGACAGAAACAAACTGCCTCCCCGAGCATCAGTGCGATGCCACCAGGTGACACTTTGACAGTTGGATCAGTAATGGACTCCAGGAAATGGTTTCAAATCTGAAATCCAAATGAGTTCAATTTGAATTTAAAACTCCTGACATATACATTTGTCTCCTGGTATTTAAAGATAGTTTCAGTAAAGAGCAGGCAATTTCAATTTATAGGCAAGACAAGTTTGTTTGTGTAGCACCTGCCAATAACAAGACAATTCAAATGTTAAAGTAACACCTGAAATGACATTAAGATAAGATATAATAGAAACACGAGCATATAAAAAAAAGAAAAACACATTTATCAGTGTGATTTTTTAAAATAATAAAACAGACAATTTAAAAATACAGTGGGGTGGCAGTAGCTCAGTCCACAGTGACGGCCTGGGCCAAAGTATGGAGGGTGGACTATTATTTCAGGCCTATATGTAAAAGTGTCAGTGAGAAAAAGGATTTCCCCACCGAGGGATCAATAAAGTATTTTTTTTTTCTTTCTAATCTAATAAAGTGAGAATGAATAGCCCCTAAGTAAATTTGAAGGAAAAGGGCTGCCTCTCTCTATGTTTAGTTTTGACTCTGAGGACAATAGTCAGACCTGTCCTGGACAGTATGAGCAGTCTGTGAGGTTCATAATGTCAAAGTAGATCATAAATGTGTTTTTTTTTTTTTTGTTGTTGTTGTTGTTGTTTGTTTTTTTGGGGTTATCACACTTCTTTACAATCCAGTGGTTGTATTTAAAAAACAATTCCTTGACATCCAGTGTAAACCTCTGAGAGCTGGACTGATGTGGTCTGCTTTCTTGGTCTTAACAACAGCGTTCTGAATCAGCTGCAGCTGTAAAGTCTCCTTTAGGGTAGTAGAAGTAGTCTAAAGGTGATGATGGATGGATGTAAGGAATTATTTACACCAATATTTCTGGCTTAATTTGTGATTTTTATTGATTAAATTACTGATTTTCACTTCTTCTCTTTTACTGTATTAAGTGTTGTATGTTTTGTTTTGTTTCAGGTGTAAAGCATGTGACTTAGTTGCATCTGTTCTGTGTTGGCCTCTTATCAAGTCAGTCAGCAGAAAGAGGAGCTTTGCGGTCATCAGCTGGTGTGTGAAAAAAGTCCTTCCAATGTCTTTAGTAGATGATATCCTGGATGTGCTGCGCATGGTCCTGGAGTACTTTGGAGTGCCTCCAGACATGGTGAGTACACACACACACACACACACACACACACTAACACACACACACACACACACACACACACACACACACACACACACACTGCTGTTAGAATTACTGACTGAGTAAATTTATAATGATGGCAATTTTTAAACACAGTTGTTCTGTCTGTGTGGTCCTGCCTGTAGCTTGTTCCAGTGTGGGACAGTCAGCTGTGCGGTCAGTACCGCAGCATTGTGCGGATGATTGGGACCAACCTCCCTCTGGCTCCTACACCACGTGTCCACTTTCAGGTACCTGTGCTATGTGTTTTTTCGAACAGACTGAAAAAGATCACTCAAAATCTGTCCAGTTTGTTATGAAAGTGACGACCGCTTCGATAATATATATATATTTGTCTTTATCTGGTCAAATTCAACTCAGCGTTTTAAAATAAATACATGTATATAACAACACCAACAAAGAAAACATGTAATCTGCTTTAAATAATGTTGCATAGTACTTCATAAGTATAAGCAATACTGTATCCTACACTGATCTAAAGTGCTCATTTGTAATGTGTACACTTTATTTATCTTAACACACAACAAAGAGATTCACGTGTTCTATAGTTACGTACCGTTCTTGTTTCTTTTTTCCCCCATCTTGCACTCTTAATGCAGAATCATGTTCACATTTTGACAAAATATAAGCCCTTAATTACTTAGGAAGAGGGATTTACGCAATTATTTATAAATAATTTCAGTTATTGTCCATTGTTTACTATGATGTAGTCAACATCACAGTGCATAATCCCTCCCTGTGCATGTTTGGTCCTTAGGTCCCTCTGCTCACCTATAGGCCCCATGTTTATGTCGACGTCACCGCGGATACGCCTGCCATCCCCTCATTCGCTGACGTCCTTTGGGTGTTTGAGGACGAGGGCGAGAGCTTTGCCAAGACCAGGTAAGAACACACACGGACATAGTCCAAACAAACGAGAAAAAAAACACACTGGCTGTTTGTTAGACACAATCTTTCGTCCTAATAAAACATAAAAGTGTTATGAGTCAAAGAGTGCCTGTAGCATTGGAACAAAGAGAGGGAGTAGCTCAAGGTGCCACACCAGTTGCTCTGTATTACTACTGCAGTAGCTGAGACAATAAAGACTTCTGGGCCACAGTCTGGAGTTGAACTGCGTTAAGGACTGAGTCTTTATATGTGGGGCACATGCTGTACCAGATGAGCTACCAGGTTCCCCCGACAGTGTTTTGTTTGATTGTGAGGCCAAAAGCTGCACAGAGGGAGTAAACTCGACCCAGAGGAGCAACAAGGCAATAGACAACTCAGTAAGTGTTTCTGCCAGTTAATGTTTGTGTGTGTGTACTGTATATGTTTATCAAGGTACTGATGTAAAACCCTTTTCTGTGGTTAGTGTAGCAGCTAAGTGCCACTTATGAAACAGAATTTGATCTGTTGTTCTTTGCATTAGTTCATGAAATTCATATCTGTACTTCTCTCAAACAAGCAGAAAGGCTTGCTTTCTGTAGGCAGGTGTAATGAGTAGTTGATGCTGTCAGGTACATAAAGCCGGTCACTTTTTGGCTGGTGTAAAAACACATTTTAAACTGGTATCTTACTTGTAGGAGTAGTAGTAGGAGAACACTGGTCTCTGTAAAGAAAGGCATTGAATTGGCCATAGTGTTTGTGCACTACAGAGAAAACCACACTTTCTTGCTGAACACAATACTTTGGTCTCCGTAGGAACCACCTGCCCCCGAAGAAGCGAAGTACTGTAAACCGGGATGTGCTGAGATACCCTCGGGCGACCCTGAATCAAGCCCAGAAAGGAGGAAGATCTGTAAAGCAAGCAACTGATCCAGAAGCGTTGAAGAAGATCACAGTGCTGGAGAGCGAGCTGCTCAAACTGCGAGCTCAGATAGCCATGATTGTTACTGCCGCCCCAGCCTCAGGTTCACATTCTTCCCACTGCGTCTTCACAGATGTGTTCAACGCGTCATCTTTAAGTCAAGCAAATGTAATGACCTTTTTGTGCTCATTCAACATTTTCTTAGGTCCGACCGAGTCCCAGAATGCACCAGGCTCGCCGTTGATGTCTCCCCCCCCTCCTCCAGCTCTCACCTCCACGCCACGCTGTGCTGCTCCTCCACCACCACCACCCCCACCTCCACCTCTTCCCTGCTCCAGCTCCCCCTCTGAGACTTTGTCTATATTAGAGCTTATACGCCAGCGCAGAAAGAATGGGAAAGATCTTGATGAGGGGCAGCTCAAACCCCAGGACTCTAAAGGAATCCCATCGATGCTGGATGTTCTTAAGGACTTAAATCAAGTTAAATTGCGTTCAGTTGAGAGGTAGGCATTAGGATTTTTAGAATATGTGTGACAGGTATTCAATATCCTAAATATGGTGGGTTTTTTTCCTAATTTGTTGCCTGTTAGATCATCTCTACCTTTTTCTTTGTTATCTTTTATCAGCTTGACAAACCTTCTTTTTTGTTTGTAGATCACCAGGAGGCACACCAATCAGACGGAGACGCAGTAAAGGAGGCGCAGCATTGCTTAGTGACCCAGCTGCTCTTATTGCTGAAGCACTAAAGCGAAAGTTTGCTCAGCATCGCCATAACAATTCCTCTGACAAAGAGAATTCACTAGATCTGTCACCATTCGGCAGTCCAGAAACACCTAAGGTTTGTTTCCCACAGACACACCCACGTTTATTTAAACGTATTCATCGATTTCTTGGTATACTGGGGAAAAATTACAAATTGTTTTGGAAATCAACATTATGAAAACGAATGAAAAAGAAATAACAGGATTACTGGTGTAGCACGGTGCCATTTAAAGGGGTTTCCTTCACATTACCAGTCGCTGTGTCTTATGTCTAAATGGTCATTAATCATTTGAATTTGTCAAGTTTGTACGAGCGTAAGGCAGATAAAAGATGCACATCAGGGTCAGAAAAATGTTTCAAAGTGTTTTTTTTATTGTGTCCACCCCTGTATCTTATTTCCAAAAAAGATTTTGCAAGATTTAAGCTGTCTGCAGGTCGACTCTGTTCTAATTTGATACTTTTTCTCCAGGTTCCTCTTCATACCAGACGCAGTCAGGGGCGCCTACACCTCTGATCCTCTTGAATAGTAACTTTTGACCCCCAAAATGTCAAACGTCCCTTTCACGTCCCAATTGCAGCTTCCTCAGATGTGCCTCACAAACAGATTACTACTGCAGCTACTGACCTACATTTCGTTTTTATTTTTCTCTGTCCTTTTTTGTTCTTGTAAGAGTGTTTGTCTCACAGTGAATAGTGTGCTTGTTTTTCTCTTTGTTGGGAAGCTTGAATGTATATTTTTGTTACAGCAATGAACAAGAGTTTTGGTACAGTTGTTTTGTTTTTGTACAGTGGAGTCTTATGTTTCCAGTCTTATTCATACAGTAATGATATCTTTTAAAGGGCATAATGTGTTTACGCAGGTAGGCACTGTAGCTTTTAGCTACCTGCTTAACGTCTCTAAAGTCACTTTGTGAGGCTTTAATTCTCACCTCAAACAAGAGAAATGATTAACAGTGGGTATTGAGATTCACAGCTCTATTCTATGCAACTGCTGTTTCAAGTTGTTTTACTTATTAAAGTGTTAAAGTGCACTGATAATTTCAGTTGTTCCGTTTTGTTGTTTTCTTTTTCTAATATTTCAGTTGAAACCAGTTTTATTTTAAATTTGTAATAATAATAATAATAATACCTTTTATTTATATAGCACCTTTTAAAAACAGTGTTTACAAAGTGCTTTGACAGACAGGCATGAACAAAATACTCAGGCAAAATATGAAGAACCAACAACATTTAGAAGACAATAAAAAGCAATTCAAACTTGTAACTTGTGTAACATCAGAGAGACATCGTTGAACTGATCTTTAAAGTGACTGCAACACATCTGGAATCACGCTTGAGATGACATTTCACAAGGTTGCTTTATATGATATAGCTATCTCACATTAAACAGGTACACCAGCAAATCAGTGCTGCTCTTTCATAAAGCTTGAGGTACTAAAAAGAGACAATTTTGAAAAAAGAATGATCAAAATCAAAGCAGCAGATGTCTGGTCCTGTAATGCAACCAGACTCTATCTTTTATTAGACCTTTATTTTTTCAGTCTTTAGGAAGCTCCCTCCAGAGCTACAGGTGACATAAGATATAAATCTTCACAGGCTGAGTAGGTCCTGTGATGATGAAACTAAATTTCACCAGTAAAAGCAGTTGAGTGACTCATGCCTAAATTAATTATAATCTCAAAACAATATATTGTGTTCCATATTTTATTTTATATTATTAGTCTTTACACTACACAGAAAAAACATTTTCTTACTTACAGTTGGTGACACTTTCAAATCCCACTATTTAGCGATTATAAGCATTTTATGTTTATTATACATTTATAACACTATAATGTATTTATATGTAGGACATTTGAAAGTGTTGTATTTTATATAATTATGAGTGTTCATCAAGAACAGCATCCACTTATATGTTCCTACGGGAGGAGTAATATTTGACAAAGATTAATAAACACATGCTGCTTACAACTACATTATAGCTTATTATAAAACATATATTTAATTTTATATACTGCTTATGAATACTGCCTAAGTGGACTTATAGTAAAGTGTTAACTATGATTGATGGATAAAAACTCTATTTTCTGGTCATAAGTGTTTTTCATCTTCGCTTTTATTTCCTTTTTTAAAGAAAGTTGTACCTCTTACTTCACTACTTACTATTCAAGTGCTCAAAAAGGCTGGTTTTCTATCTTTGTATTTGTATTTGGTGATCTAAAAGTAAAAACAACAACATGTTTTGAAAAGTTTATTCATCAACATGACCAACAGCAAAACTACGACTATGACCTTTCAAGTATCAAGGACAGCTGATATTGGTAGCCTGATGAAGCTCTGTCATAGATGGATGGAGCAGTTCTGAGATGGACTGGTTTAGTAGTTCCTGTAATTGAAAGAAAGACAGTGAAGGGAAAAAGGAGAGAAAACATTTTTTTAAAAAGGCTGTTTGGGGAGATGTGGGACGCAAAAACTGAGTCAAAGAGGGAGTGAACCGATGAGGTGTGTTTAAGTACTTTAGGTGCAGAAATGGGATGACATCAAGGTGTGGTCTTTGTCCCTGACCCTAGTTATAAAACTTGCATGTTTATAAAAACAGAAAATTGAACTGATGATTGTAACATTTGATGTAGGGAAACAGAGAGCTTAACAATGATAATGGTTATCATTAGTTCATCATTAGTTCATTGGTCATTGGTCAGAAGCCTGAAACAAATCTGAAATTACTTGCCAGAATTTTTTCAGTCTATCTCCATCGGGGTCTCCTCCTCCACGGATGTCAAATTTCTGAAATACAACAACCTTTGCTAAGTCATTCATGAACTAGTAAAAAGTGGTAGAAGAAGTATTCAGATAATTTTTACATATAAATTTACCAAAAATTGTGTCAACAGGGATAGCCTTCATAAACAAGATTCAATTCATTGTAATTACCAGTCAGCATTGAACTTTGAGCTTTTGTATTTCTGTTATATATATATATATATTATATATTTGTAAGTATTAGATTGGTCTTTAACATGTTGTTTCATAATATACTCAAACAATTAGTTTCTTCTTTATTCTGTAATATTTGTGAAAAAAGGTCTAAATAGTTTTACATTGACATTGAAAAGATCCATGCTCATTTTACCTGGCCTTTAGGTGTGGCTTCACCTCCGATGGCTCCCACTCCATGGGTTCCTCATCCACCGCCACAATAGTCCGCTAGCCATACCAGAAATACAGTATATATATAAAATATATCCATGATATGAGAAAAAAAACCCTTTTCTTTTATTATACACTTGAAAATAAATGGTATAAAGCTTACTTTTTGCTTACTTCTTACTACACCAGGAAATCCAGCACCATTGTGCACACACTTGATGGAAATCTGCAATGTCATAAAAATGTATTATGACAATAACAATGGATTATAAAATGTACATATAACAATATTAATCGTGACCACTTAAACAGCAGGTTGCTTTAACATATAACATTTAAGAGGCAGGTTGCTAATTCTAGTGCTAATGCTAACAGCTTTGCTAACAGCTTGAACTGACTCGACTCCGATCAATTGAACAAGTGAATCCACATCCAAATACGAACAGTAACTTCCCAAACTGCAGTAAATCCACAATATCTACCAAATACTTGTAAAGGTTTGTTCATTTCTGCATTAAATATTTAAATTTACCTGGATATCTACGTTTTTGGAAGCCATGTGCTTTTTCTGGTCTTTTTCTTACGCTGATAGCGTGATGGCGTCAGGCCACGTGATGCCATCACGCAATGTCGTCACGTTCCTCTATAAATTCGATTATTTCTGATAACTGTTTAAATCAAAAAAATATTAAAGTATCTCTCTCCCACCATAAGAAAACAGCAGAACCACTTGGTGTCCAGTGACTTTTGACAGCACTACTCTTCCAGGTCCTACTCTTATTCAACAGTTTGTTCACAAGAGGGCTAACAAGGAGTGAGTGTGTTAACAGTGCTTTTTACGCACTACTACCTCCAAGTACGCCTACTTGGACTTCTCAAATTGAAATTTAGGACCAGATACTATATATTTCTTTGTCTATAAATAACTTTTGGCACAACTTACCCCTTTTCTTGAAATCCTTGTACAAATTCTGGGTTAGACTTTTCCCTTCGTCCATGATCAATCAGCTGTAGTCCATTATGAGAAAAATTTCAGAAAAACAATATCTATACACGGTTGGCATATAAGTCTGATTTGTATCATATTGTAATGGTAGCGCAAAGATCTGCCGTCCTTGTGACTCCCTTGACTGAAATCAATACCCCCCTAAAAAAAAGCAGAAGTGCTTTCTGACCACCGGAGTTCCAGTGGTCAATTAATGTCATTTCTGCTTTTATGGCAGTGCAGTGGGGTGGTCACAACACACAGTAGGACAAATACAAAGTACAAAGACAAACAACAGATACAAAGAGCACATGACGAATGATAGAATAGACACAACATGAGTTCTAGAGCAGGTCTAGAGAAAGAAGAAAAGGAAACAAATCAAAATGTTGGATGGATTGGAACTTGTGTGTGTGTATCATTAACAGTATAAAGTTGGATAGTGTATGCATGACATCACCCGTAGCTTTCTGAAAAGATGTTTTTAAGCTCAAAATATGTGGCTCTGGCCACCGCCAGGTTGGCATTCCTGCCTCTTCTGCCTCCTGGCTAATCTAAAAATTGGCAAAGACGTGGATCATCAGCAGTGCTGTGGTAGCCCAAGTGAGGCCTGGATGCTCAGACAAGCCATCTGTAATGGCACCTACCTGTCAATCAAACGCTGTTCATTTTGCGTAACTTTAAGCCATCATATAATTTGAACGGGTGCGTTATATAAAAAATTTGGCCTCAGTACAGTTGTCATGAACGGGGAAATTAGCTATAGAGACCGAACTTGTTTTTTGTACCAGGCTGGAAACATGTTCATTTCTGTTGTGCAGTTAAACATTTTCCTTTGGTAGTGGGATAGATCCAAGGCAGAGAGGTGCGACAGGGCAGCACCTTGGAGGGGGCCTGCTCATCCTGAACAGTCAACATTTCCTTTGATTACAGTTTAGAATTACGCTTGAGATGACATTTAACAAGGTTGCTTTATATGATATAGCTATCTCACATTAAACAGGTACTCCAGCAAATCAGTGCTGCTCTTTCATAAAGCCTGAGGTACTAAAAAGAGACAATTTTGAAAAATGAATGATCAAAATCGAGCTGATGTCTGATCCCATAATGCAACCAGACACCATCTTTCATTAGACCTTTGTTTTTTCAGTCTTTAGGAAGCTCCTTCCAGAGCTACAGGTGACATAAGATGTCACGACCGAACTATGGACCCGAACCCAAATGCACAACTCCAGAGACCAAAGTTTCAAAATAAAGGTTTATTTAACAAAACAAAACCAAAAATCACTCTTAACAGAGGAAAAAACTCTACACTAATCTCAGAAAACAAGACATCACAAAACTAAGGCTAGACTAAGAAAAACAAAATAAACAGAAAATCACTCTTGTGAGGCTATACTATGAAAAAGAAACAAACAGAAAATCACTCTTGTGAGGCTATACTATGAAAAGGAAACAAACAGAAAATCACTCTTGCGAGGCTATACTATGAAAAGGAAACAAACAGAAAATTACTCTAGGACAAAGTATCAAAACAAAGTGAAGCCAAACAAAGACCTGACAATGGACAAAGCGCTGGTTCTCCGACATGAGACAAGACGAACTGGCACAGGACAAAGGGAGACGAGGGGTGCGGTCGAATAGTCAAATTTGCTTAGGAACCTTCCTAACTGAGTGAAATGACCCGGAAGTATTTATGTAGCCGCCATGATAAGAGCTGTTCGAATCCTCAAACTGTTAAGGAAAGGAGGTTCAATGCTTCCTTTAGTATCTCCTTTAGCATAGGATACACCGGACCATCCTTTACGAAAGGAAAGGAGGTAATGCCGTCCCACAATTCCTTGCGGCAGCGACAAAAAAAAAAAAAAAAAAAAAAATCGGCGCACCGTTTGGTCAGTCACAACCAGAAAACATTAATGTATTTAAACAGTGTGATGCAGACTGCAGCAGAGAGAGCGTGTATGAATATGTACATACGTGTTGACGTGATGTAAAAACTTTGATCATGAAGTGTGTTCTGTTGTTGACTGTGGAGCTGCGTTCACACACAGAGTAAAAACTGTTGGTAACTGTGACATCCAGCGTCCTGCAGATCATCATGAAGTTACCGTTGCTGATTAATCATATATCTTTGTCTTTATATGTTTCTATCTGAGTGGACAGGAGGGTGAGCGACCATACCAGCGTAACAAACACTTCATTTGACTTCTGTGACAGGTGGACAATATTCATTTAATATTTTAATGCTGACTTTAATAATGAAGTCACATTTTTCACCGGGTTGTCCACGTTCATATTTCCTGCATTAAAAACACAGTAAGAACATACGGGGAGTATCTAGTAAGTATCTCAGATGCGCCTTTTGTAGTCCATCTTCTGGAGTTTGTAGTTTTACCACAGATCATGTCAATAACATTCGCCGTCGCATCATGACGTAGTCTAGTGTAAGTGCAGTCGGATTCTCTGAACACTGCAGTCGTCTTCTCCTAGCTCCTTATGAACTCTCCTTCACATCTTTCCTTGACCTCGTGACGTTTTCTATCGAGGTCAAGGAAAAGTGGTTAGGAAAGGACTAAGGAGCTAATTTTTTTGACTATTCGACCGTACCCATGGACTATATATACACACAAGGTAAGGGCACAGGTGGAAACAATCAGGGCGGAGACAGGTAATTCTAAAGGCGGGAAAACAGACAAAGAGGGAAAGTAAAACTAATAACAATGGACACAGACAGGAAGTGGAACCAAAATAAAACAGGAAATCACAAGACAACATAGACACGAGACCTACTGAATAAATTAACTTAACACTTTTTCTTGGACATGACATAAGATATAAATTTTCACAGGCTAAGTAGGTCCTGTGATGATTAAACCAAATTTCACCAGTAAAACCAGTTGAGTGACTCGTGCCTAAATTAATTATAATCTCAAAACAATATATTGTGTACCATATTTTATTATTTTATATTATTAGTCTTTACACTAAACAGAAAAATAATTTTCTTACTTCCACTTGGTGACACTTTCAAATCCCACTATTTAGCGATTATAATCATTTTATGTTTATTATACATTTATTTGATAAATGGCTTATAACACTATAATGTATTTATGTGTAGGACATTTGAAAGTGTTGTATTTTATATAATTAACTGGTCATAAGTGTTTACTTATTTCATCTTAGCTCTTATGTCACTACTTACTATTTAAGTAATCAAAAAGGCTGGTTTTATATCTTTGTATTTGTATTTGGTGATCTAAAAGTAAAAACAACAACATGTTTTGAAAAGTTTATTCATCAACATGACCAACAGCAAAACTACGACTTATGGACTTTCAAGTATCAAGCAATTGCCCAAAGGACAGCTGATATTGGTAGCCTGATGAAGCTCCGTCATAGATGGATGGAGCAGTTCTGAGATGGACTGGTGTTTGCTGGTTGTGGGAAAACAGGAGGGAACAGGAGCTCCCTATTCATTGCTCTGACTAGAATTTCAGTAGTTCTTGTAATTGAAAGAAAGACAGCGAAGGGAAAAAGACGGATAAGGTGTGCTTAGGTAATTTTAGGTGCAGAAATGGGATGACTTCAAGGTGTGGTTTTTGTTCCTGAACCTAGTTATAAAAATATAAAATTGAACTAATCATTGAAACATTTCATGTGGGGAGACACTTCCTCCACCCACACTCCTTTTACCTGGCATTTGAATCAGCATCCTCCCATTCCATTTCTTCACCAAACTGCAATGCCATAGTTATACACAGACACAAGTAAATCAGTCAGTCTGTTCATCAACATCAGTTGTCGCTTATAGGTGCCCACAGGAGGAGTAATATTTGACAAATAGATTAGTAAACACATGCTGCTTACAACTACATTATAGCTTATTCTAACCATACATTTATTTTTTATGTATTTCTTATGAATGCCACATAAGGGGACTTAAATCAAGTGTTAACTGTGATTGATGGATAAAACCCTCTATTTTCTGATCAGATAGCGCACTTATTTTATCTTTATCTTTAGCTTTTATTTCCTTTTTTAAAAAAGTATTAGTATTACCTCTTACTTCAGTTGAAGTGGTCAAAAAGGCATGTTTTCTATCTTTGTATTTCTACAAAAGCCCGTCAGCCATTGCCCTTTATTCCAGTTCGGTGATCTAAACATGATATCCTAATTTATAAAATTCTGTGTGTTTGTGCTCAGTAAAAACAACAACATGTTATTAAAAAGTTTATTCATCATCATGACCAACAGCTGGTTCAATGAAGAGCTTCATGTTTCAGAGAAACACTAAATCAATAGAAAACAAACCATACACATTGTATAAAATAAATGAGTACACATTAATATTATGATTATGGGCCAAATGTTAATCAACTGCCCAAAGGACTGCTTATGTTGGTGATGCCTGATGAAGCAGAGTTCAGACGAGTTCAGAGATCTGCGTTGAGGAGCTGCCTATTCATTCCAGTGGTTCCTTTAATTGAAAGAAAGACAGAGAAGGGAAAAAGGGGAGAGAAAAAATTAAAAAAAGGGGTTTGAGGGATGTGGGATGCGAAAACTGAATCAAAGAGGGAGTGAACGGATGAGGTGTGCTTAAGTACTTTAGGTGCAGAAATGGGATGAGTTCAAGGTGTGGTCTTTGTCCCTGACCCTAGTTATAAAATGTGTATGTTTATAAAAACAGAAAATTGAACTGATGATTGTAACATTTGATGTAGGGAAACAGAGAGCTTGATAATGATAATGGTTATCATTAGTTCATCATTAGTTCATTGGTCATTGGTCAGAAGCCTGAAACAAATCTGAAATTACTTGCCAGAATTTTTTCAATCTATCTCCATCGGGGTCTCCTCCTCCACGGATGTCAAATTTCTGAAATACAACAACCTTTGCTAAGTCATTCATGAACTAGTAAAAAGTGGTAGAAGAAGTATTCAGATAATTTTTACATGTAAATTTACCAAAAATTGTGTCTACACGGATAGCCTTCATAAACAAGATTCAATTCATTGTGATTACCAGTCAGCATTGAACTTTGAGCTTTTGTATTTCTGCATACATACGGTACATATATGCATTGCTAAAGATGTTCTGGGGTCTTTGTGGTAGTCTCATTAATTTGTAAGTATTAGATTGGTCTTTAACATGTTGTTTCATAATATACTCAAACATTTAGTTTCTTCTTTATTCTGTAATATTTGTGAAAAAAGGTCTAAATAGTTTTACATTGACATTGAAAAGATTTTACCTGGCCTTTCGGTGTGGCTTCACCTCCGATGGCTCCCACTCCATGGCTTCCTCATCCACGCTCACAAAAACAGTCCCCTAGCCAAACCAGAAATATTCATATATATATCCATGATATGAGAAAAATAGCTTTTCTTTTATTACACACTTGAAACTAGATAGTATAAAGCTTACTTTTTGAGATAAAATGGGGAATGTTTGTGCATCATAGACGACTACACCAGGAAATCCAGCACCATTGTCCACACACTTGATGGAAATCTGCAGTGTCATAAAAATGTATTATGACAATAACAATGGATTATAAAATGTCCATATAACAATACTAATCGGGACCACTTAAACAGCAGGTTGCTTTAACGTAGAATATTTCAACAAGGAGGTTGCTATATATATATATATATATATATAAATCCATGATATGAGAAAAAATAGCTTTTCTTTTATTATACACTTGAAACTAGATAGTATAAAGCTTACTTTTTCAGATGCAATGGGGAATGTTTGTGCATCATAGACGACTACACCAGGAAATCCAGCACCATTGTCCACACACTTGATGGAAAGCTGCAATGTCATAAAAATGTATTATGACAATAACAATGGATTATAAAATGTCCATATAACAATACTAATCGGGACCACTTAAACAGCAGGTTTCTTTAACGTAGAATATTTCAACAAGGAGGTTGCTAGTGCTAGTGCTAATGCTAACAGCTTTGGGATTGAATTAACTGACTCGACTCCGATCAATTGAACAAGTGAATCCACATCCAAATACGAACAGTAACTTCCCAAACTGCAGTAAATCCACAATATCTACCAAATGCTTGTAAAGGTATGTTCATTTCTGCATTAAATATTTAAATTTACCTGGATATCTACGTTTTTGGAAGCCATGTCCTTTTTCCGCTCTTTTCCTTCTTACACTGATAGCGAGATGGCGTCAGGCTACGTGATGCCATGACGCAATGTCGTCACGTTCCTCTATAAATTAGATTATTTCTGATAACTGTTTATAACACTTTTGTTGATTTTATTACAAAGGTCTTTCAAAATATTTTATTAATTTCTCTCACAAACTAAAACTTATTTTCAAAGTAACATTCTTTGTAAAAAAAAAAAATTAAAGTGTCTCTCTCCCACGATACAAAACAGCAGAACCACTTGGTGTCCAGTGACTTTTGACAGCACTACTCTTCCAGGTCCTACTCTTATTCAACAGTTTG
Source organism: Sciaenops ocellatus (assembly GCA_033000465.1). Taxonomy (NCBI): domain Eukaryota; kingdom Metazoa; phylum Chordata; class Actinopteri; family Sciaenidae; genus Sciaenops; species Sciaenops ocellatus. Next base: position 12,142,229 of record CP136886.1, read on the forward strand.
TTCACAAGAGGTCTAACAAGGAGTGAGTGTGTTAACAGTGCTTTTTACGCACTACTACCTCCAAGTACGCCTACTTGGACTTCTCAAATTGAAATTTAGGACCAGATACTATATATTTCTTTGTCTGTAAATAACTTTTGGCACAACTTACCCCTTTTCCTGAAATCCTTGTACAAATTCTGGGTTAGACTTTTCCCTTCGTCCATGATCAATCAGCTGTAGTCCATTGAGAAAAATTTCAGAAAAACAATATCTATACACGGTTGGCATATAAGTCTGATTTGTATCATATTGTAATGGTAGCGCTAAAATCCACCATCCTTGTGACTCCCTTGACTGGAATAAACGACAAAGACTTCTGCTTTCTGACCACCGTTGCAATGGTCAGTTAATGTGTCATTTCTGCTTTTACGAAACTTTTTGTGCAGTGGGATGGTCACAACACACAGTAGGACAAGTACAAAGTACAAAGACAAACAACAGATACAAAGCACATGATGAATGATAGAATGGACACAACATGAGTTCTAGAGCAGGTCTAGAGAAAGAGAAGAAAAGGAAACAAAGCAAAATGTTGGATGGATTGGAACTTGTGTGTGTGTATCATTAACAGTATAAAGATGGACAGTGTATGCATGACATCACCCGTAGATTTCCCTCAGTACAGTTGTTATGAACGGGGAAATTAGCTATAGAGACCGTACCTGTTTTTTGTACCAGGCTGTAATCATGTTCATTTCTGCTGTGAAGTTGGACATTTTAACATGGAGGCTTATAGAGACACACTGACATGTTCTGAGGAACTGCAGTTTTTGGCACTTACGCCACTTCTTCATTTCCCAGTCACGGAGGTTGCTGCTTGGTGTGTGTGTGTGTTCCGCATGGGAATAATCATGGTAACTGGGGGAGATGTAATTAGATTAATCAGCTACTGATTGACTGATAAGTGGCCTATAGTTACTGTGTGGTGGCAGTGGAGCAGGTCTCAGATCCGGCCACTAGTGGGATAGATCCAAGGCACAGGACAGCACCGTGGAGAGGGGCCTGCTCATCCTGCAACAGTCAACATTTCCTTTGATTACGGTTTAGATATCACACTCTGTCCACCCTGACCTTTAGCAACTTACAACCTTTGTTGAACTGGATGAAAAAGCTTTGTGTGCCACTTAAACTGTTCAAAGTTAGTAAAATGTTAATTTAACTTAACACTATTAATTATGTATAATTATGTATTTCAAATTTAGCAAATTCTTATTTTATAAGATAATCAGTAATAATGCTTTTCTTTTATGTGCAGAATCAGACAAATATGATGGTCAGCTGACAGTCCCTGGTGTTTTTCTCGTGGCTGACAGGACAGATGTTTACTGATGTCTCAAAGTTCAAACTGAATCTAAAAATTGAAAGACTGCCATTATGTGGGATGGGGGATTTCACAAGATTTGAGTGTGCTGCAATTTAACCCATACTATTTAGTTTAATTGTTTTCAATTTCTGTTATATAAATATGCTGTTATTTTCTGACCATTAATGAAAACCATAGATTGTAACTTTCAAGCATGTTCAACTGTGGCTTTGAACAAAGTCTGATTTGAAAGCAGGTACAACTGTTGTACAACTAATAAGCCAAATTGCCTATTGTTTTCCAACTATTATCTTTTTATTCATTATCCAATATTTAAATTTGAAGTTTGTTGAACTGTCAGGTCTTTCTGATAAACATAGTGTCCACAGATAGTTAAAGTTTAGATCTCAAGCAGCAGAAGTATTGACAAATACTTCTGCTTTTTTACTTCACATTTTTTCTTAAGACGCAGAGTCAGTTAAATATGAGCTGACAGTCCCTAGTGTTTTTCTAGTGGCTGACAGGACAGCGTTTCCCAGAATATTCATTGTTCAAACTGAATCTAAAAATTGAAAGACTGCCATCATGTGGAACGGAGGATTTCACAAGATTTGAGAGTGTTACAGTTTGATCCAAACTATTCAGCTGAAGTATTTCTTTCAGCTTCTGTAATATAAATATGCTGTTATTTTCTGACCATGGATTGAAACTTTCAAGCATATTCAACTGTGGCTTTGAGCAAAGTCTGACTTCAAAGCAGGTATTTTTACTGTTTAATCTCCAGAGAACTAGAACAAATAAGCCAAGTTGCATATTGTAGTTTGACTATTATCTTTTGATTCATTATTCAGTACTTAAGTCTGAAGTTTATTTAACTGCCACGTCTCTCTGATGAATGTAGGTTTACACAGGCAGTTAAAGTTTAGACCCCAGGTCAAATCTGGTTTTATCGTTAACCCTCACACCATGATCTTGACAGTCCAGACATACATTTTGATAAAACGAAAGCTCTTGTTTGGTTTAACAAGTAACATTTATTATTGACAGCCAGAACTTTTTACTTTAACATATGTACCATTAAACTTAAACTAAAATTTCAATGTTCCAGTCCTTCAAACATTATGAGGTAACTAATAAATATTTTTTTATCTAAGGTTTGCTAACAGTCATTCTCAGCAATCATCCTCTCTCCTTCCTCCTCCTCTTCCTCCTGAAGACTGTGGAAAATACAACAGAAGTTTAGAACGACTTAATACCACTTGTATAACAATTATTATATCTAGTAATATTGAGCCTCATGATACATAAGCACCATGAGCCATTATTTAAGCCACTATTTAATAATAAATGCATGCAAAAATAAACAACAAATGTTAAAAATCAAGTGGGAGAGGCTTAAAAAAACATAAAAATAACAAAATGTATTTTTCAACCTCATGTCCACACCACAAATCTAAAAAATCATATATGATTGTAGCTTGAAGCTAGAAGACAATCTTTTGTTTTACCTGGCCAGTGAATTACTGTCAGTCTCTGCAGGCTCACAATCCACTGCAATGTCCTCATTCTCATCATGGTCAGATTGGAATGGTTGCACAGAACTGCAACACAACAGTTACACAGAGACAAAAATAAATTAGATTTAGCCTGTGGTATTAACATATTGATGAGAATATTAAATTAAGAAAGTGTACATGCAAGTTAGATTTCATTAACTCTAGTTGTGGGAGATGCTACTATCAGAAAAATAAATGGTAAGGACATTAAAACATACTGTATTCCAGGTGCAATGGTCTGTGACATAAAAGAGAAAATTTCTCAACTGATGAATAAACACTCCACAATTATTGTTCTACAAACAACTACATGAATCATTTCTATCTGTTCTGTCCACCATAAGCGAGCAGATATGGAGTTTAAATACTGATGGACCATTTTAGGTTCAGCCTGCGCCACCCAGTGGCCAGGCCTATGATGATGCACCCTGACACCCAGAGCAGACTCAGCACCACAAATGCAAAACATCACAGCCTCTATGTCAGTGTTGTTGATAACCAGCTCATGGACCGGTTACCTAATTCCTCTTCCCTTCTTTTTCCCCTCTCACATTTTTGGAATTATAAACTGGATAGCTTAGGTCACTACGCTGTCTCCACCCCAACCAAGCACATTCAGCACACAAAAGTTGCTGATAGGGAAGACGACAAAAAGAGATAACAGCTCACTCCTTCCCATGCTGATGGGATTGAGATGTGAGATATGTGCCACTGAGGTGCCCTGCCACATCTCAAATCAGCGCCATTCAAATCAGTATCAAAGAAAATATGCCTGGACAGACAGGAGCGAAGATCCTTATCCTAGACTGGTATCCTAGACTTCTGTTGTAAAGTTACAAATGTTATTGATGCCATTGTTCCCATTACTGTAAGAAAAAAGCACCATGGAGAAATGCCATGCTGATAAAAAATCTAAAAAGAAAGTGTTGAAAGGTGAATGTAGGTAGTGAAAAACAAATCTCTAGGTGTCTCTATTATGACATCATATCATGAATCCATGTCTATAACCCCTGAATTTTTATCCACTAAATCATCCAAATTCATTTATCACATATAATCATATAGGTACAATCAAAGAGAACTGCGATGCGATGAATTTAGAACATTTGACAAGTTGTCTTCTAAAGGTATAGGGTCTGTAGTGTCCTTGCATCAAATTAAATTAGCATGACACAATCAATGTCAAACGTTTAAAATCCTCCACCTGCTGCCTTGATATCATACAGGTATTTTGGACTGCATGACATCAGCTCCTCTGCAAACAGTCAACACCTCTTCTCTCAGGCTATTTTCTACAGGCCCTGAAAACTGCAGTTATACTTTTAAAAAAGAACAACAAACTAGACAACTCACACACAGACAATAAACAATTATAGGCCCATATCAAAACTTCGTTTTTAAGTAAAACCATTGAAGCACTGAGAAATGTTAAATCTTGGGCAACTGGACTGAACTGTAGACCCATGAAGACTAGCCTCTCATCCAAGAGTCTTCTTCAGTACTGACCAGCTGGTAGGGAAACCCAGGTATTTAGCCTCCGTGAGATTGTGAACAAAGCCATTGTTTCTACTTGGTTCATTAAGTGGTGTCTGAGACCTCCAGCTCTGTTGGGGGATTACTTCGATAGCCTCCTTTCAAACGACCTCCCTACCCAAAATGCAAATGTTATCGCCGCATTTGCATTTTGAATTGAAGAAGCTGCTTGGATGAGAGGTGAAAAGTCTTCATGGATCTACAAAGAAAAAAAGGTAACACTGTTTGCAGTCCAAATTTTGACCACATCACCGCAAAGAGACTGCTCTTGTTAAGGTCCTGAAAGGTCCATTTCTTATCTGCTGTCCCATTATGAACCATACAGACCTCTCAGATCGTCTATGACAGGTCTGCTTACTGTCCCCAGAGTCAAAACTAGACCTGGGGAAGCACTATTGAGTTTTTATGCAGCGTATATCTGGAACAATCTCCCACAAAACTTGAGGTCAACTCCACTGAATCTTATAAATAAGGGGTTAAGACAAATTTGGGACAATTTCCCTATATTTTACTTCGCTGTAGCTGCACTATAATTTCTTATTATACTGTCTAATCTGTCTTCTATTTTATCTGCATTTCTTTGTTTAAATACTTTTAATTTAGTTTTATATCTTGACTTTATATCCTATTTAAGGCACCTTAAATGGCTTTATTGTTGAAAGGTGCTATACAAACGAATCTACTGTGCCTTACCTGTAATCAGAAGCAGTCCACCCTCTGGCATCCTGAACAAAACAAATAACACATGCAACATAAAAAGTTTTACTTAAGACCAGATATTTAAATAGATTTTGACTTTGCACTTTGGTATGAACCTTACTTGTTGAGAAGAAAACGGAACGGTTTTGTTGTCATAGACGATTACACCACCAGATCCACTTGCATTGTCCACGCACTCGATTGAAATCTGCAATATCATCAAACGTATTATGAAAATGAAATGTATCATATAATGTCCGTACTATATCCACCTGTTAGCATGCTAATCAACATGCTAGCAATGCTAATGCTTCACATGAACAGACTGGACACTGATCAGTTCAACAAGTTAATCGACGTCTATGCAAACTGTTACATCCAATCTGCTGCATTTTCTCATACTTTACCAAATAGTTGTACAAATTTAATTTCAGCCTAAAGCATTTAAACTTACACGAAGGTCAAGGGACGCCATTGTTTGTTTGCTCAATCACGCGATGACTGGTGACGAGACGTCAGTGCATGCGTGTTACGTATTGTATACAATACTCTATGCATTTATGTAAAGTAATGTTGAAAATGTCAAAAAATACATGAATCCCTTTGCCTGCTAGGTTAATCTGGGTTATTCTGATAACTCCTTTTCATTTGTGTCAGACTTCCGACTTTCCCATATAAAAATACCAAACTATTGACTTTAAAGTACATTTTCTTATCGGCAGACTCTCACTATACGCTGATGACATATGATTCAACATGCGTTTACAAACAAACTAAATAAAACTGTTCTTCATCACTCCCAAAACCTGAAAAACAAAAACATACCTCGTTCTGTCACTTTTCCTCTGTTCATTTTGTGACACATTGGTCCTCGGCTGAGAGAACCAACAAATAGTTAACATCCATCTTCTCTGGTAGGATTAGAAATGTCCAGTTTTGGTAGATGTCTATTAGAGATACCTTCTTTACCATCTAAGTTCATTTCGCTGCCTGAGAGGAAGCCAACTCTTTGCTTGCGTATAAACAAAAATGAGAGGGACAGGAAAAGGGAGGGATAGGAAAAGACTGAACTAACTGGTCAAGAGGTTGCGCTCTGTCCTGGATACCAAAGAGGAAGTATTCCCTATTCCCTATACTATTCCCTATTATGGACATATCCTCTTACTAACAGATAAGACAGCTCAGTAGCTCAGTCTGTAGGGATTTGGTTTATGAACCGGAGGGTGGCCGTTTCAAGTCCAGCATGTGGTGGTCTAGTAACTTGAGAGGTGCCAGTTCACCCCCTGGGCGCTGCAGAGGTGCTCTTGAGCAAGGTACCAAACCCCTAACTACTCCCAGGGCACCCAGAGGGCCACAGATCTTCAGCTCAGCCCGAACTAGTGGGTTGATCTGGTCTTGGTTTAATGTCACACCATGATCCTGACAGTCCAGAACATTTTCCACACATTTTAATAAAATTAAGGCCCTTGTTTGGTTAAGCAAGCAACATTTATTACTGACAGCCAGAACTTGACATGTTTTTTTTTTGTTTTTTTTTGGCTTTACAGATTTACTATAAAACTTTTACTTATTCCAATCTCACAATGAACAGAAAATTCAAGGTCTGCCAGCCCTTTAAACATTACAAGGTAATTTAAAAATAGTATTTTATTAATTTCAATCAAATCTAAAACCAAAATATGAAGAATGAGGATATCAAAATGGTATTCAAAACCTAAGTTGCTTTTTGACAATTTATGTTGATGTCTAATAGCTGTAGATGCCAACAGTCAGGATGACTCCACCCTCCTCCTCTTCCTCCTGAAGACTGTGGAAAATACAACAGAAGTTTAGAACGACTTAATACCACTTGTATAACAATAATTATATCTAGTATTATTGAGCCCTATGAAAACATAAACACCATTAGCCAATTATTTCATAATAATTGCATGCAAAAATAAACAATACATGTTAAGAATTAAATGGGAGAGGCTTAAAAAGTAAAAATAAAAACATGTCCACACCACAAATCTGTGTACTGTGAGTCTTGATTTTACTTTTTGAAAAAAAGAAAAAGCAATGCAGAAATACTCAGAGCAACAACATGCAACACATTTAAACCTCATATATGATTGTAGCTTAGAAGACAATCTTTTGTTTTACCTGGCCAGTGAATTACTGTCAGTCTCTGCAGGCTCACAATCCACTGCAATGTCCTCATTCTCATCATGGTCAGATTGGAATGGTTGCACAGAACTGCAACACAACAGTTACACAGAGACAAAAATAAATTAGATTTAGCCTGTGGTATTAACATATTGATGAGAATATTAAATTAAGAAAGTGTACATGCAAGTTAGATTTCATTAACTCTAGTTGTGGGAGATGCTACTATCAGAAAAATAAATGGTAAGGACATTAAAAAATACTGTATTCCAGGAGCAATGGTCTGTGACATAAAAGAGAAAATTTCTCAACTGATGAATAAACACTCCACAATTATTGTTCTACAAACAACTATATGAATCATTTCTATCTGTTCTGTCGACATAGGCAAGCAGATATGGAGTTTAAATACTGATGGACCATTTTAGGTTCAGCCTGCTCCACCCAGTGGCCAGGCTTATGATGATGCACCCTGACACCCAGAGCAGACTCAGCACCACAAATGCAAAACATCACAGCCTCTATGTCAGTGTTGTTGATAACCAGCTCATGGACCGGTTACCTAATTCCTCTTCCCTTCTTTTTCCCCCCCTCACGTTTAAGGATGATAAAATGGAAACACCGGTTAATGCTGGCTTTATATTCACCCTCGGATCACTGTCTCCACCCCAACCAAGCACATTCAGCACACAAAAGTTGCTGATAGGGAAGACAACAAAAGATAACAGCTTAACAGCTCACTCCTTCCCAGTCTGATGGGATTGATAAGGTGACTGGTGACTGGTGTTGCTCCTTCTGATTGTTTTCTTTGAAATCACAGGAAACACCAGTGAATTATTCATCCAAGCTTTCTCCTCCAAACCTACCTACATTTGGCTCTTGGTCAATAATCTTGTATGTAATGTCTGTTCTAAAATTATAAATTTTATTGATGGCATTTTTCCCACTGTAAGCGCCATGAAAAAATATCATGCTGATAAAAAAAAATTACCTATAACCCTGCACATTCTGCCTGGTGCTCTCAATAATCTGACTTAAACTGATTCAGTCACACCACCTGTCCTCCCTGTCCAAAATGCAAATGTACATGACAGTAAAGAGACTGCTCTTGTCAACGTCCTGAAAGGTCAATTTCTTGTCTGCTTCCCCGCTATGAGCTATCCAGACCTCTCACATCTTCTAGGACATGTCCCGAGAATAAACGAAACCTGCAGAGGCAGCATTGAGTTTTTATGCACCATATATCCGGAACAATCTCCCAGAAATCTTGAGGTCAACTCATCAAGTCGAATCTTATAAATAAGGGGGTTAAGGACAAATTTTCATTTATTTTACTACTCTGTAGCTGCACTATAATTTTAATATACAGTTGACTCTGTTTTATTCTATTTTATTTTATTTTACTTTGTTTTAATACTTTAAACAAATTTACTGTGCCTAACCTGTAAGAGCCTTGTCCAACATCGGAAGCAGTCCGCTCTGTGGCGTCCTGAACAAAACATATAACACACACAACATAAAAATGTTTTGCTTAAGATCAGATATTTAAATAGATTTTGACTTTGCACAGAAAACTAAATGGTATGATCCTTACCTGTTGAGAAGAAAACCTAAAGGTTTTGTCGTCATAGATGATTAGACCACCAGATCCACTTGCATTGTCCACGCACTCGATTGAAATCTGCAATATCATCAAACGTATTTTGAAAATGAAATGTATCATATAATGTCCATATTATATCAACCTGTATCCCTTTAATAAACTAATTTAAAAAACTGCTTAAATTAAAGTCCAATTTCTCACCATGCTAGCAATGCTAATGCTTCAAATGAACAGACTCGACACTGATCAGTTCAGCAAGTTAATCTACGTCCAAATACAAACCCTAACTTTACAATTTGCAGTGCTTCCTCATACTTTACCAAATACTTGTACAAATATGTTCATTTCAGCCAAAAACTTACATTGATATTTTTCTGTGCGGTCGCCATTGTTTATTAGTTCCTCCCATCAAGCACAAGATAAGTCACACCACCAGTGGTAGCGTCAGACCACGTAAATCATACGTATTGTGTGCAATGCTGTATAAATGAATATACGGTAATGTTGAAAATGTCAAAAAATACATTATCCCTTTGCTTTCTAGGTTATCCTGGGTTATTTCTGATAACTTTTTTATTTGTGTCAGACATTTCCCTTGAAAAATACCAAACTACTAACTTTAAAGTTTCGCATTCACATTTTTTAGAGAGACTTTCACTATACGCTGATGACTGTATCACTATACGTAACGTGTTTACAAACAAATTAAATAAAATTGTTCTTCATTACCCCTAAAATCTGAAAAAACATACCTCTTTTCATCAGTACAGGACCTGGGTGAATGAGTGATACATTGGTCCATCATCTCAGCTGAGAGAACAAACAGATAGTTAACATCCATCCTCACTGGTGGGATTAGAGATGTCTACGTCTGGTAGACATCTGTTAGAGAAATCTTCTGAATTTGTACCATTTAAGATCATTTCACAGCACGAGCAGAAACCGACTCCTTGCTTGAGGTGAACAAAAGTGAAAATGACTTCTGTAGGTTTGCATGTCAGCAATGTTGGTCTGTTTCAGTTCTCAGAAAAAAAATATGCTTTGCAGAGATATGTGGAACACCAGCACCCACAAAGCAACGAAACAGGAAACTTGTTGAAGCAGCAGGTTTGTACAGACACCCACAACAATCCCTCATCATCTTTTGGCAAAGTGAAGCAAATTCATACTGTTTCTGCCTTGGCTACTTGGCTACAGTCGACAGTTGTTATTGGCTAAACCGCAAGTGGTCGCTCATCAGGAAAACATGAACATAAAGTACGCCTTTTTAGGTATATGAAGAAAACTGCTGTCATTTCTTTTAATTAAGGACAGATGTAGCAGTAGTGGTATACTTGACATTTATATTTTTAAAATAGAATTATTCTTTAATTCAATAGAATTATGGCATCCAAAAGTGGTTTTATGTTCATGAGCTCTGAGAATAACTGCAATCTGTTACAAATACATTTGTGCACAAATTAATTACATATTGCTAATAGTATGTTGTCTCATTGTGTAATTTAATTTTATCTATGCAGTTAACTGCTGGAGAGGAGGAACCACGGAGAGGGACAGGAAGACTCAACAAACAGGTCAAGAGGTGCAGCTCTGTCCTGGACTGCCCACTGGAGTCCACAGAGGAAGTAGGGGAGAGGAGGATGTTAGTTTAGCTGACATCCATCATGAACAACTCCTCTCACCTCCTGCGTGAGACTGTGGGGGCCTTAAATAGCTCCTTCAGCAACAGACTGCTATCCACCATGCAAGAAGGAGCGCTACCACAGGTCCTTCGTTCCAACAGCTGTCAGACTCTTTAAGACTCATCTTTGTGTATACAAGCTGCTGTGACAAGTGAATTTCTCTGGCGCAGTTCCCTTGTCTTGTCTTATTTTATCTTATCTTATCTTATCTTATCTATTTATTAGATTTGTTATTGGCTGAAGTACCAAATAATTTTAATATACGCTGTAATGTGTATGTTTGTGACAATAAATAGATGCAAATACAGTCTGAGAGATGTGAAGGGTCAACAGGGGCTCACAGATCTTTTGCCCCAGCTCCCCCTAGTGGTTTGATCTGGTCCTGGTTCATTGTGAGTAACATTTCATTTGGGAAATACCCTTTGCAAACAGTCTCCCTCACACACTCTGAGTAAAATATTGCTGTGCTATATTTACTGTATTTAATTGAGGACCACCAATTGAACTCAAACCAGTGATTGCATCCGGCGCTGATTGGTCCACTCCCGAACAGTCCCGCCTCTTTGATGCTCCATCCAGCCCCTCCCCTCCCCTCTCTCTGCGGCTCACAACCAAGTCATACAAACAGCACGCGGACAGGCGCGGCGGACGGAAACGCCAACTTCACCTTCCCATTGAAGAAGCCGACACTGTCTTCACGGTGCAGTCAGACAGAAACAAAACCCGCCGGGTGAAGGATGAATTAGTTAGTGCTTTTTAAACAGGTGTCAGTCAGGGGCACGGTCACCTTTCATCGTCCTGCTGTATGCGGCTCACTCGTGCGCTTCCCGTGACATGACAACACTCCGCACGCGCCTGATTCCGTCGCATTCACTTGCTGTCCACGAGCGGCCACGATGGTTAAATGTCCTGTTTAACGGTCGAGGTATGTAGACTGTGACTTTACAGCGATATACGGGCCAGAAAGAAACACTCACACACAAACACAGGCTTGTACACACAGTTGTTTTTGTAACAGGCCTGCTTAAACCTATAGAGAAAACTGTTATATTCATATAATGTTCCTGTAAGTACATATAGAGTGTCTTTAGCGCTCAAAAGGGAGTTTATAATGACCAAATTTTAGTCTTCTTTGTGTGTCCTATGGCGTTATTATGATATTCTTATTATTATTTATGCGTGTTGTAAATGTTTTGATTCTAGGAAGTGAGTTTATAGTGACCTTGATGTTTTTTTATGGTAGGAATAGTTTTTTGGTGCACTCTAAATTTATATATAGCCTCTTCTATAAGCTGCAGTGATGGGCTACAGTGTGTATTATTGTAATGTGTCACGTCAGTGTATTGACAGCTTTACGGCAGTCAACCTGCAGCCAGGATGCTGCAGACCACATGTAGACAAGAGGGGCAGGTGTGCAGCAGGAGGCAGCCATGACAAGATACACTATAAGGAGGCTTTATATGATGTTATAATATACACAATATGTACAGGTAAAGTGGTTGTGCAAGAACTTGGGAAATGTGTGAGATTTTGTCTAAACACATCTACGTGTTCAAGTAAGAAGGTTCATTCTTCACCTTTTGTAACAGTAGTTTGTAAGAAAAATCTCATATCAAGGTCCATTGACTAGATTTTTCCAGAGCTTTCTTACACATCTCATGGTTTCAAGTTTGCTTGGTTGTCATGGAGACTGCTCAGTTGTCATCACTTGCTTATTGTGCATCATAGACTACTATCTAATATATCGAATTAGCGTTTGTTGATTCTTGGAAGGCTTGTTTCCCCACTTCCTGTGTTGTTTTGTTCCCTAATTGCTTCTCTGTCCCTTATTATTAATGTTTTACGCAACATCTTTACTTTGTTTAATGTCTCTGCCTTAGTTTAATCTCTTTTTAGACATGTTTAATAGTTTTGTGCGCAAAGAGATAAATATCATTGCACAGAACATTTCAAAGCGGCACTATATTCAGCAGAAGTTGACGTTATGTTTGTTTCTACTGCTCACACATTACATTGGGAGCAGTAGTGTATAGTTTGTGAAAAGCTTTTTCCAAATCCATTTTTTGCTAATGCTGATGAAGATACAGGAGACAGTGAACAGACCTGCCCAATGTAAACTGTCTAACAGCAGCTAACCATAATCAAAAAGAGAGAGGGACCTTTAGAGTTGTCCAGTTGAGGTGAATAATGATGTGCTCATAGAGCTAGAGATTATGGAAAAAAGACATTTGACAGAGGGCGTGCTGTAAACATGCCATAACCACGTGGGCTGGATGAGTGAAGCGTCATTGCCTCTGGTTTGTCTCCATCCACCCGTTTCCTGCCCGCCAGTAAACAACAGTGTGCTAATTTAGATGTAAATCCACCTACTCAACTTTATGACTGTCTTCCTCCAGAGGGGCAACACTGAACACTGTAATAGGCCCAGAATATGTAAGAGATAACAGATGATTTGTTATGTATCTTATCATGTCAGCTTAGGTACCTGGTTTCTATCAAATGTGTACATTGTCTTTAAGTTTCTGTGGACAGCACTGCTTGGTGCACTCAGTCCACTACGCACACAGATGACCACCATCATAACTATTATAGCCATCACTCGCTATTATAAATAGATGACCTCAATTGGGAAATGTACTGAGCAGAGTCTGTCTGAACTGCAGCACAGGGCTATGAGATGTAATTAGGGTTAAGAACTGACCTCATATCAGGGTACAATGGCAGGTTACCGCACTGCTGGTGTAATTCAATCAATTTCAACTCATCAGAACGAGATGGGTAATATTCTGTTGGTGCTGATCTAAAACATGGCAGGGCTGTTGATGAAAAATATTTGTCGGCCAACATTCACATTACTTTGAATGAGCTGGTAGTGAGACAACAGAAGTCTGGATCAGTCAGGATTCGCATGGAGAGGCTTTGTATGAATCAGAGGTGAAAAATTAGTGGAATAATCAATTTGTCAAACAGAAGTTAATTTTTTTCACATTTGTTGGTTCCAGCTAGAGGATTTGTCGCTGCTACCTGAATATTTTGGGGGTTTGAACAAAAAAAAAAACAAGCAAATTTAAGTATCGGGCTCCAAGAAATTAATTTATGAGCATATTTAATTTGTTCGTTTTTTGAACACGACACGATAATGAAAATAAGAGTTAGTCACAGCCTCTAGTTCTAGATCATGTTTATTGTGGTCATCAACCAGTTTTTCTCAATTTTCTAAAAACAAAACCATGTGATTTGAACTTAACACAAACACACCTTTGATCGAAAATGACTAAAAAAGGATGACTTTAAGACCCCGACCCTGAGGAACAACCATGCGGAAGCATGTGATTAATGTCCAATTCGTTGCCAGTTTGCTGCCTGACCCACTTTTACAGCTTTGTTGGCCAACACACAAACATGTCGCGACTGGAAGGGTGCTGTCGTTAAATGCATCTCACCATTCTTACTCACTAAGACTCCTCAAATGAGGGCTCAAGATTCAGCTTTGATTTTATACCCACAGTCATTTAATACGAATCAGTATATCCCAGAGGTCTCTGTGTGTGTGAAGCCTTGCAAAGGGGGTAACCATGACTTTTCGCACAGTTTCTATTTAGTAGCGAGGTTCATTGATGCTCTTTGATAGCAGTGTGTATTTTGGGATGTTGTAATATTAATCTCAGCCTCTCTTTCTCTCTCCCTCTTTCTCTCGGCCACAGAGGTGTGGAGCAGTCGCGTTTAAAAGGTCGGAGCAGAATGCCATACAAGTTCGCATGCTGGGTAAGAACGCTAACTGACCTGAATACAGTAGAAACTCAGTGGAAACAGTTGTTAATATGTATAGTCAGTTGTAAATCGATAGAGCAAAATAGGTCAAAATATTTGGTAACACTGCTTCAGGCTGTCACTAACCTTTGGCCCACTGTAATCTCTGTCAAACACTGCGGCATATTTCTGCTATCTCTGTCTACACTGTCCAGTTGAATGGCTCAGTACAGTAAGTTTCAAAACTCTGGAAAAACGCCAACTTCCTCTGACAATGTGGAGCTTTACTCCAGTCGTGTTTTTTGAAGTAACGTCTGGACTGGAGACAATAAAATGTAGCTGTTTATCATAACAGTTTCAGACCTTGCAGATTCCGGCCTTGAAATGCAGCTACCGCTTTTTTCATATTGGTGTCAAAGTTGCTTAGAAGTTCCTTGAAGAAGTGCTTAGTTGCCTGACGCAACCTTAAACATATGATAAAGTACCAAAAATGACTCTCTTTGCCACTCTTTTCTTTAGACAAGCCATTTCATTCACTGGTTGACCCACTTCTGTACAGCGACCTGCACAAATACGTGACCATACAACATCTTGTGTCTGTGTGTCTGGGAGGGATCTTTTGGAGCCAGCAGTCCGCTGGCTGACTCCCAAGTTTACTCATCCAGACTCCCACTGACCTCGTTGACTCTCTGATATCTTTCTCTCTCTCTCATTCTGTGCCATTATCACTGTTTCACTGTTTCTCACTTTCTGTCACATGTCCTCTTTCACACAGTTACAAATCTACAAACTTTGTTTGTTTGCTGCTATTATTCTTTTGCAGTTTCATTCACACGGTTTTACCAATAAAGTCACACACAGTATGATTTTGTCCAGGGCAAGATATAATCTCTGTCAGCCACCACAAGTCTTTTTGGAGTGGCAACATGACGAAGGATAGTTTTCCTGCTGTTGATCTGATTGTAGGGCACATTAATACTATGATTTGGCATCATGACTGAACACACTGAGTTCACTGTAGTCTGGGCCATTTGTTACTGATAGTCTGAGATGAAAATGTTACAGTGGTTTTTAAAAAATCAGATTATTTTGCCTTTTGATCTTGTTGAAACGTGTTAGATTTTTATAATGTGAAGAGGCACAGCAGACGTCACATAGCAAAAGAGAAAAAGATGGAAACAAACAGAGCAAAAAGTATAGAATATATATATGAGAATAATCCAGTTCATCAGGATTCAGTGCAGAGCCACAGCTCGTTCTTAAAAAGCTCACTTATCTGCACCCTCAAATGTAGCATTTTCTTAATTTTTATAAATGTATAAATTAGAAAAACAGTTTTGGATGGATGAAACACATGAGAATCTACATTCCAACATGATTTTCAGATTGCATAGTGATGGGACTGTAATCCTAATCCAAGTGTCCAAAAGGAGAACAATCTGGTCAAATAGTCGGTAGTAGGTTTCAATAATATTAAATGTCAATATAGCACACACTGAGGAATTTATTGCTTCGATTAACCGGATTTACCGTCAACACTGATTAGGCGTCTATATAAAACAAAACTTGTTTCCAGTTAACAAGTCTAGATTAACAGATTTTACTTGGTGAGTACAAAGTAAGAGACATGCTTTATTTCTCATGGTATGACTATACTTAACAAGAAAATACTATCTTTTACACTGCAATATCAGCTGCCCATCACAACAAAACAACTATACATTGCATTTTCACTGAATCAGCCTGCTGCACATTACACATCACTGCCTGCTTCTCATAGTTTCTCACAGCCTGTATCTTTTATCTTAACGCTCTTAACGTAAAACCTCATTATTTCTTGCAATCGACTTCTTCCGTCTGATATGTGACGTTCAAGGCTATGTGACTGTCTCTTCCTGTCTGCGCCTCCGTGTGTGTGTGTATGTGTGTGTGTCAGTACTTTTGTCTGCATGTGACTGTTTCTCAAGGGAACATTTCCCTGGAAAAATGTAATGCTTATAGCTCTGTGTCCTTCATGGTTACGTGCATGTTAAGAGGAACAAATAGGTCTATTTTACTTGCATTCACTTCGTTGTATTCATGCTAATCACTGTCTGGTGCTCAGCAGCTACAGGAAAGCACAACAGGAAGAGAGTGGTTACAGTCCCAAACCAATCTGTTCAGGTCACTAAAATAGTTTCTTTTTTTGAGACCAATACAGGCATGAATTCAGACTTGGGGTTGATAGAAAGTGGGAGTCTTTTTAATTAAAGTAGTTCAGTTTCACAATTTTTCTGTTTTATTTTCACATAGTTTTTCAACATCTGCCAATAATTTACTGTTTAGATCACATCTCACTCTTCTGCTTCTATCGGAAGTCCTAGTTCTGTTAGTCACCTGGACAGGAGAATTCAGAACAAATAAATCAAACTGAAGTGTTTATATGCCAGTGAAGCCTTAATGAACAGTGACTCACAGCACGTACCTCATTTACCTTCAAGCAGAATAAGTTAATTACTCTGTTCTATCAGAGACAGAACTGTGACAGTACGTTATTTATTCTTCAGCCTGGAAACAAGGCGTGTATGCTCATAGGTTCAAAAAACATTTAATTGATTTATTAGTTATGCAATGCATTGAATATGCAAAACAGTTGCTGGTTCCAGCCTCTCCGATGTGAGGATTTGTTGCTTTTCTCTGTTTTATATCATTGTAATTTGAACATTTTTAGGATCTGGACAGAACAAGTAATAAGAGGACGTCACCCTTGAATACTGATGGGCTTCCTTCTGTTTGTACCTTCTCGTAGTTGTAGCCCTGCACACAACCCTGATGCTCAGATGATCTGTTTTTTTAAACGTCTGCACAGATAAGACTGAATGTTGGATACAGATTTTTGTATCTTACTACTCTGTGCTATGTGCTGTGCTCTCAACCTTCCTGACCTGACCATGAGACAGCAGCTGTGTGCCCACCAGGCGTTCGCTTAAATCCTATTGGTCTGTTATCAACGTAGCAGCATATAGGCAGAGTGAGAGAGCGTGTAAGCGAGTTGCGAGTGGGGAGAGGAGGGGCTTTTAGACTCCATAACAACATCGGCTCGAGTGAGACGACAGAGGGATAGAGAGAATGCGGCAGAAGGAGGTAGCAGACTGTCAGTGTCCGACCCTGGGAGAGAGGGAAAGTGACGGATTCTCACTTCTCTTTTCTGGCTTTACCCTGCTCCACATCTCTGCATTTTTCTTTTTTTACCACTCTGCACCCATTTCTCTCTCTCCCTCAGTCTTTCTTGCCTCTGATTGTGTCTCTTCCCGCAGTCTGCATTTCTCTGTCTTACATCCCGACTTGCTACTCTCTGTCTGTTCTCCTCTTCCTCACCTATGGGTGACACCGTTCCTCTCCCAATCTCTTCTTCAGCACCACTCTTCTTTCTCTCCCCTCACTCAATTTCCTTTCCTTGCACCTGTCCGTCATCCGTCCGTTTTCTTTTGGTGTAAGGATGCCAGTGTTAGAGGGGCTTTGGGGCCCAGATCTCAGGATGCGGGACTCCACTCTTGGCGTTGGGGTTGAAGTCGGGGTCTGTCCGGACGAGGCCCCCCGCTCGCCAGTCTGGGGGCCTCTCAGGATGCCCCCGGTGACCTGTGGGGGCCTGTCGCTGGCCCTGGAGCTTCCAGCTCTCATACGGCAGCTGAGGGCAGCCTGGAGGGCTCGCAGGGGAGGCCACCTGGGGCCAGAGAGAAGTCAGGCGAGCACTTGGGTTGAAGCAGAGAAGGAGGAGGTAGAGGAGGTGAAGCATGACATAGAGGACAGGAGCGCTCATCTGGAAGGTAACTAGCACATAACACATGTCACACTACAGTAATGCTTATGGGAGTCAGATTCCTGATAAATGCTTAATGTCTGTTTGTTTTTTCATTTAACTGTCTATGCTACACATTTGTGCGTGAGTGAACCGTTGATTCTTTTTGGTCACATGCATTCACAACATGTCTTCATTTGTGTATTATTTATTCATCTCTTTAAAATAATTTGTTGGCAGGTCACAGTTTGTAAATAAGGATGATCCGGTCTTGTTTTTGTGCTTTAGTTTCTTCATTTGAAGGTTTGACCATGCCTGGGTGCACATTTTGTGCGCGTGTGACAGATTATTTTTGACAAGCACACCTCTGGCTGTATGTTTACGTGCGCGTGTTGCGTAAGTGACGTGGGTTGAGATGAGGTTCACGGCAGTTCAGATGGCCAATAGAGAGTGAAGTGAGGGATTTGGGCTGTAAAGTATCCATTCAATAAAGCTGTGTTACCATCTGCTGAGCTGCAGCTGTACTGATGACACTGACGTGATGCCATCAGTCGAGCCTCTCTAACACCGGTGACACAAAGTAATGTTGACAGTTTGATGTGAATTGCGTCAACAGAGAAGGGATGATCTGATGACCTAATCTTTCTTCTCCTTAACGTTGATATACGTTTTAGAGTGGCAATAGCTCAGTCCATAGTGACTGGAGGGTGGCCCAGTACGGACCACAGTATAGAATGTGCAATGGTAGCTGGAGAACTGCCAGGTCACCTCCTGGGCACTGCCCATCTCTCCACATTTGCATGTGTGTAAGCCCTTTGTGTCTGTGTGTGTGTGGGGGGGTTGTATTTCAGACATATATGTGCCAAACTTGAGTGAAAAAGTGAGTGATCAATACATTTTTGGGTAATGGCAAACTCATTTACTTATTTGGTGAAATGAGTATGATGACGACTTGACTTTGATATTGGCATCTAAACAGGACTACGCTTTAATCAGAAATCAGGTAATAACAAAAGAAAAACATAGTACATAAATCAATCTTTAACATTCTTTTGAAGAGTTATGATGAGGTGATGATTCACTCTGTGGGGAATTACCTGTGCGTAAGCACTGAGTCATCCGGTGGAAAACGGACAAATGTAAGCTGTTGACAGATTTTCCCCTTCGCATCGAGATGACCTCATTTATTTGATGACTCCTTTCAGAGTGTGAAAGGCTATCTGCCCAAATTTTTTATTTCTCCATACAACATGTGTCAAGACACTGTGAGACCTTGTTGGTGATAGTGAGTCATCCTGACATTTGCTATAGCAAGTCCTGAAAAAATGCAATTTTATCTTTATTTTATAGGTTAATTTAGAAAAAGACCAACTGTTTACTTCAAGCCTACAGGTTTTTATTAAATCTTTAAACATTTATTAAAATATATTCAAAAATCTGACATCAAGACATTTGTAATAGTTCTCTGGTTCAAAAACACCTTTGTGTTTAGATAGGTGGGATAATCAATAATAAACCATTAAAACTTAGATTAAATGATTAGCTAGTTCTTCAATTAGTTAGTTGATGGCAGAAGATTAATTGGCAGTTATGTTGATAATCAAATAATCTTCTGTTAATTTTTCAAGCAAAAATGCCAAAAATTGACTTGTTCCAGCCCCTCAAATGTGAATATTGGCTGGTTTTCTTAATTTTCTATGATAAATACAACATCTTTGGAATTTGTGCTGATGGTTGGACAAAAAAAAAGGACATTTGAACATGTCAACATGGGCTTTGGAAAATTGTCATGGTTATTTTTATAGACAAACAACTGGTTTGTCAGTCAAGAGAAAAGAATTGTCTGATTAATTATCAGTTAAAATTATCCTTAGTTGCATCCCAAGGTCATATAAAATGATATAATATATTTCCTTTTAAGTTCTGGTATTCTTTAAAATACCTGTATGTATTTGGAGTTTTATTTAATGCATCCAAAACATTAGGCTAACATATGTTAGCTTGTCCCCTATCTTTTACACACCTGGCTGCTGTCACTGTCAGGTCGCTCAGAAAAAAATGAAGTGTCAGCACTGCCAGTGAGTTAACTGTATCTGCAGAGTCCAGCCGGCTGTGTGCATGCACTGTGTGTGTATCTGTGTATCCAGGTAAAGAAGAAGAAGAAGCAGCAGCAGCAGCTGCAGGCAGCAGGAAACATCATCTGCCACTGTGTGTTTAAAACTGTTTGTATTGGAGTGTTGCTGCTGCATATGGCAGCGATGTGTCTGACTAACAAACAACCCCAAAGCACAGTTTGTGCCGTCAACACCCACAGATTCAAGGGAAGCCAAGTGAACATATTTCTTATCAGTGCCTTGTGTGTGTGTGTGTGTGTGTGTGTTTGTGTGTGGGTGATCTTGTTTTTGCATTTGGAACCAGGGATTTAACCTCATTTGCAAGTGTGTCTGTGTGTGTACAGTATGTGCAGTGAGTGTTTGACGAGGCGAGTGTGCATCGCCACGTCTTTAAGCACCCTTTTCCAACTGATTCATCCTAAATGACCCACTTCTGCGTCGTACGGAGAGGATGACCTATTTACCAGAGTTAAAGGAAGAGAAAGGCAACGAGGAGAGAGGCGGGGTGGCAAGGGGGCGAGACGAAAGGATGGATCAGATGGGGAGAGAAGGGTGCTGTTGTTGAACGGGAAGGAATGAAGGATGATAGGAAGGTTGAGGGGGTAGTAAGCAAGAGAGAAAAGCGGAGCCAGAAACGGGAGGAATGAAGGATGGAGTGACACATTAAGTAGAAGTACGGAGAGGTAGCTTGAGTGTGTGTGTTTGTCTGTGTTAGAAACACACTGACGTGTGTTACTGCGGCGGTTTTCCCCAGTTATGCATTTCCTCCTCTTCGGATAAAAAGAGGCTTTCCCCCCTTTTCTCCATTTCTTGTTCAAACAAGGACTCCTCTGCTTCACTCTAACAGGCTGAGTCACTTCCCCCAACCGGTTTCTCTTTGTTTGTTGGAATTTAAAATCTGTAAATAGGGAATGATGCCACTTTTCCACTGTGTGTTTTATGTATAGCTGCCGAGCCTACACGGCACACACACACACGCACACACACACACACACACGCACACGCACACACACACACACACAAATGTTTACCAAAACCATGAGACCTGCCTGCGAGTTCTGCCTGCTGCTTTGGCAACCCACATTTGCAAGGCAAGATCTGGCAACCCAAGGGAGTTACCACAGTGACTCCAACCCCAATAACAGGTAGTTTAGCTGCTCTCGTAAGCGGGAGTCACAGAGGTCATGTGAATTTGCAACCTCCGGGACATAACACGCTCCAGTTCCTCACATCTGATCTGTAAATTATTCAGTATTCCCGGAGTTAGTTTTTAGTTTATTCAAGTGTAAATTTCATGTGTGTGCATGTGTACTGTGACTTGGGACCTAGTTCTGTTGTGTCTTGTTGTCACTGGCCTCAGGGTGTGTGTGGATTGCGCATTTTAAACAGTCAGGGATCCATTGTGCTGTTGTGTTCTCTTCTCTGTCTGATAGGTGCTCACAAGGATTAAAACCCTAAGGATTACATCTGGGACTCTGCAGACATAGAAAGAATTCATACAGTAGACAACAACTATTTGAAAATGTGCTGTCAGCATGTCAGAGATATTTGAGAAAAACACATTTCATTTCCTTCGTGAGAAGTTGTTTAAATCGTGCAACTCAAACTCCTCAAACTCTCGATTGTCGCAGAGGTCCACTGCAATCAGCATCAGTGTGAAACTACGGTAAAAGCAAGAGTGATTAGTGTATGAGCTGAATGTTCACAGCACCAGTCTGATAAATACGTTATTCACTACGACAGCTGCACCGTGACATGAAATCCATTCTCCTTAGGCAAACTCGGACCAGATGCACGATGTCCTGGTGCTTCAGCAATGTCAAAGATCCTCTTGTTTCACAGAGGCTGACTTAAGAACAACTCTGAATCTCATTTTATGAGGCTGATCATGTTAAACATCACTGGTAGGACATGTGCACCACTGGGGAACACTTTGCTCCGTTGTCCTCTCATCACCCCGCTGGCTGCTCGACTTATTGTTGAGCCATCAACCTTTTTCTTGCTTTTTCTTTCTCTGTTTCCTCTGCTCTAGTCTAAACACCCACCTCCCCTCTCTCTCCTTCCTCCTGGAAAGTTTGATTCGCGGATCCTGGGGGCACGTCTGCCAAAAATGGTCACAACAGAACATCAGTAATAACACTAAATATTTATTCATCCAACACTAACAGTGTTTTTTCCATCCTCTCCTTTTCCTTCTTCTTTCTCTGTCTGCGTGCAGCTGATGGCAGGCTGAACACTGGTCATGCTGGTGTGTTGCTGGTTGAGAGACGAGGCTCCTACCCGCTGATTGACCTGCGAATCCTCAAAAGTAAGTTTCCTGATACATTTTAATACGAAATGATGAACATTAATTGGCCACGTCAGCAATTTTAAGTCCAGTAATCACAACTCGCATCTATTCGTTTTCCGAAAAACTATTGTCAACAAAAACAGTACAATTCCTCAGAAACTCCATTCAGACTTTGAGGTGTTGAAGAGAGGTGTTTCTGTAATTTAGTCAAATCTTGTTGATGTAAATGGGGTGGACAAAACACTTGTTAGTATAACGCAGTACAATCTGACAGCACCGCAAACTGCAGCCTCCAAAATGATCAATAAGTTGAATCATCAGCTCTCTAAAACAGTTTCAACAAAAACTGAACAGGGAGGATTTATTGCAGGGCTGTTGTATTAGCTGCATTCGTTCAACTCGGTGTATCCAGTGAACTATTTGAAGGTGTAAACAGGTAAATATCATTTATTTCGACATAGTTTAACATAAAGTGAACAAAGGTGTTACATTCACAAATTCTGTACATAAATTAAGAGACATAACCAAATTATTTTCTAAATTTTTATCTACATCACTGACAAAATAGAAGAAGATGTATGTCACATCAGCATTTCATTGTATTTATGCTTCTTTAACTTCTTTGTGTTTGTTAACTGTGAATTATGGGATACAGTTAAATACAGCTCCAAGACAGGATCAGGGTAATTGTGCATTAAACTGAAGATAAGTGTGTTTTTCATTTGTCTGCTGACCAAATGCAGCACAAAGTTGCACTCAGTTGCTCGTTGGTCCCAGGACAGAGCAACATACAATTCAGGGAAATCTTCAAACAGATACTTAGCTGTGACTGCCGCACTACTTTGTCACATGAACTTTTGTCAGGTACTCTGCGTGGTCGATTTTAAAGCGCGTCGTTCGATTGTAATTCCAGCCAGTGCCCAGCAGGGGGAGGTAGAGTCCGGCACCAGGAGAAAGGTGAAGCGTCTGCTGAGCTTTCAGAGATACTGCCACGCCTCCAGGCTGCTCAGGGGGTTGGTGCCCCACACCCCCGGGTCACTGCACCTACTGGACGACGACTACCTGGGACAAGCTGCGGTATGAACACTCACAACCACAACAACTCACAACAAACATACAGATGTACAGATTAAAGCTGCAACTATTAGTCAGTCAATCAATTGGTATTGTTTTGTGTCTTTTTTTTTTAAGGAAAAAGGTCCAAATTCTCTGATTTGACCTTCTCAAATGTGAATATTGTCTGGTTTCTTTAGTCCTCTATGACAGTAAACCAAATATTCTTGGGCTCTGAACAAATAAGACATTTGAGGGCGCCACCTTGGGCTTTTGGAAACCGTGATCAATGTTTTTCCCCTCTTTTCTGACATTTTATGTACCAAATAACTAATCGATTAATCGATACTGAAAATAATCGTTGCAGCTCTTTGTCCTCAGCTTTCTGAATTGTGTATGTATCAGCTGTGAATCATGTATCAGTGCTGAAAAGTCTCTCTTTTGTTCCAGCACATGCTATCAAAGGTTGGCACCTGGAACTTTGACATTTTCCTCTTCGATCGCCTCACAAATGGTAACACGACTTTGTATTATTTAAAATTGAACAGATTTTATATGTTTCACCAAATTGAACTAATGTATGTTAACATAAGATTATAATGTTGCTTCCTTTTTGTTAGGATCTAAATTTAATGAAATGTTCAAGTTTTTCCTCTCACCGTCACAGTACAGTTACAGCTTGAATGAATATGTGTGCTGCAGGTAATAGCCTGGTGACTCTGTTGTGCCATCTCTTCAATGTCTACGGTCTCATTCACCACTTCCAGCTGGACATGGTCAAACTGCACAGGTTTCTCGGTAAGATGCAAGAACGTGTCAGTGATTGTACCCACCAAGCTCTGTTATTAGCAGAATTTGTAAGTTAAATCCAGTAATTGGTCATTTACATATACATCAACATCAAATATCATGACTACAGAAAGCTTAAACCTTCAAATGGTGCTGGTGTTTTTACATATTAGCGTTTTCCATCAATTGTCACCACTACATAGAAAGCATTTGCACTGTAAACGTGCACCCGGCGGCCTTTTTGGCGGGGCAGCACGCTTTTGGAAGCTGAGAAGGGTTTAACTTTTCAGGAAAGCCCAGACTGACGTCAACCGGTTCTTTGTCTGCAAATCAGTCATCACAAAAAAGACGCACGGTTCAAGTTCCCTGCAATAACAACATATATTGATAAAGTGACCGTGCGAGTGTTGTTGTAAGTGAAATAGTAATCCAGGATCCATTGCATGCTAAATGGTGCTATCAGATACTGCAGAGCAACAATGAGGTGTGTCGTTATGGAGACAAAAAGAGAAATCAGCATTTTTTTTTTTTGTCCTTTCTTCTACAACCTGCCTTGACTATAAATGCTTACATCACCTAGATAATTTATTGTGCCTTCAGTTTTTTTTACTAGGTTGCTTCAGTTGTTAATCAAAATTTACAATTGTATATTTACATATTAGGAAATCAAAATTCTGTGTTTAGATGCTCCACTGAAAGCTGGAATCTCTCTCTCTAAACTTGATTATACTTAATACACACAGGACCCCGCTCTGATAATCAATTGAAGGCATTTACATGTTGTAATTAAATTAAGATCGTATAAAAAAAATGTAAGAAAATTTCAGTTTAATTGGGTTTAACCTTGTGTCCTGTCTTGCCAGGCATGGTGCAAGAGGACTACCACTCCCAGAATCCCTATCACAATGCTGTTCACGCTGCTGATGTCACCCAAGCCATGTACTGCTACCTGAAGGAGCCCAAGGTAATGATTAATATTGTATTCACACACATACTCGCTGTCTCTCTCTCACACACACACACACACACACACACACACACACACACACACACACACACTACAAGGTTTCACTCAGGCCGAGATTCTCCTTGACATGTCCTATTAGTGTGCCTTCCTGAGGGATAATTCCTGCTCACTTAGACTTGACAACACATCCATCCACAGCCTGGAGAAATCCCTGAAGCCCTCTGACGAGATTAAATGTCTCTGCATCTTTTCCATCCATATAGTAATTGCTTTTGTGTCCTTTGTTACTCTGTAAAGCACTTTGTGACGCACCTATTTGGTTAAAAGCACTTAGGTAAATAAATTGAATTCAACACAGCAGTGTTGTGGGCCAGTGTCTTCTGCATAACAAGCATACACTCAGTGTAAGATGTCAAACCTGCTGCTTCTCCGATCAATATTTTGCCGTTTTGTCCTCTACTGACCATTAAGCATTTATCCTCACCCTGTGACACACACCTGTGTCTCTTATGAATTATTTTGAGACTGTGTTTCAAAATGGAGACACTGTTTGAGGTCAAAATATTCAATTTCAGAGGTAAACGTAGTTATTTAGAATACAGAATGTGTCCTTTACTATAGTTAAATTACAAAAGGGAGTATTAAACACAAAAAATACAATGGTATAAGTTTAATAAAAGAGTAAAATCACAGACAAACGTACCTGAAGTGGTGGGACTCTGTACTTCAGAGCAAAGTTGAGGATGTTTAAGTCTTGTCATGATCTCTGTAGAAACTGTAACTCTCTTTATCTGCCATACGATTTATAAGGGTCGTACACCGGTCACCAGTATGATTGTGAACAACCTTAAACACCATTACAGCATAAAAGTCAACACTTTAACCTCACAGTCATTGTGTTCTTTGAAATTTAATATGCTGGAGGAGAACAACAAAAAATAAACATTGTCCTAATACGTACAGATTTCAACTATCATCGAGAAACTGACAATATTAAAGAACCCAGACTCAGGATAAACACTATGAACACACATCATTCACATCATCCCCTAAGGACAGCGTAGTTTTATTTGAAAGTGTCCCTCCTGCTTAAGGAATAACATTTGTCTTGTGGACCCTTCATGTGTTGTAGCTGGCAGAGCAGCTGAGTCCTCTGGACGTGTTCCTGGGTCTGATGGCAGCAGCTGCTCACGACGTGGACCATCCTGGGGTCAACCAGCCTTTCCTCATTAAGACCCGACACCACCTGGCATCCCTCTACCAGGTACACTGGTGTGCTGAATGTGTGTGTGTGTGTGTGCTGTAGGTTTAGTGTCCAGCCTATCACTGAGTCTGTCTCTAACACATTTTGGATGTTCCTGTACAGAACACATCTGTGCTGGAGAGCCACCACTGGAGATCCACTGTGGGCATGCTGCGAGAGTCAGGACTGCTGTCCCACCTGCCTGCTGACATGTCGTAAGAACACACATTTAAGACACACTAAATGTTTAATCCGTGTTTTAGCTCTTGCACAGACCTTTGGCATTCCTGCTCTGCAGTTTCTTGCAACTTAACGGCAAACACACACACCCAGAAGTTCAAAAGCCCAGCACCTGCAAAGAATAGACACACCCACACATAACCACACACATCAGCATGTTTAAATACCGTGATAAATTTGGTTACATGATTACCTTTCATCTACCAGCCTCCACAGGAAGGTCAGGAGTCAGGAGCAAGTAGGACAGCGGGCAGAGTTCAGACTGCGATAACTTCATAATAAATATATATGTATAAACATTCCCAGAAATGTAGCTGCTGCTGTAGTGCAGGAAGAATCAAAAATTAAGTACAGGCATGGTTGGTTTTGTTGCTTTGACTCAGTGCCCCCCCCTCTACTCTGCAGGCAGGACATGGAACAACAGCTGGGCTCTCTCATCCTGGCTACAGACATCAGCCGACAGAATGAGTTCCTGTTGACCTTCAGAGAACATCTGGACAACCAGGACCTGGACCTCCAACTGGCCTCACACAGGCACTTTATTCTGCAGGTATACTGCACACCGACTTCACCCACCATGCATTTTTCTCAAACATGCTAACTGTGTGTACCTCATGTGTGTATCTCTCTGTCTTTGCCTGCAGATTGCTCTGAAGTGTGCAGACGTCTGTAATCCGTGTCGGGTTTGGGAGCTGAGCAGACAGTGGAGCGAGAGAGTGTGTGAGGAATTTTACAGGCAGGGTGAGAAACATTTCCTCTCAGTTCAAATCAAGATAAGACCACATTTCCCACAAACCTCCCTGTTTAATATTAAAAGATAACTGAGGGAAACTTTGAATGTTTATGCTGTGTTTATGTCATATGGGCTGGAGGGTAGAGATTCAAAAGAGTCCCACGTTAACGACATCAGACAACTCAAGACATTTCTATCATTTCAGAGCTGGCCGTGTGAGTGTCAAAATTACTGTCATTTGACAACATAATGCTATATTCATTAAATATAGGGTTAATTTCCTTGAAAAACAAACTTTGGCAGATGTCAGGCATCATTGTTTTTAGGCACTTCTGTGTTATTTAACAACAGGTCAGATCTGAAAAAGGTTTCCTAGTCTTATTAGGACTTGGATGTTCATGTGAAAGCGAGTAGAAAATGATAATTGCGATAACTTTAATACGGCATTTGTTCTGTAATAACAGTGCATCCTCTTCCTGTTGTAGTTAGAGGCTGCCAATCTCCCCAGAGCTAAAAGCAACACCTCATAGCATTTTTTGATACTAGTACTGTTAGGCTTTCATTAAAGTGTTAAAGATTAGTTGGATTTTATTTTAAGTGGGGTTATATGAGTTACTTATCCATAGTTCGACCTCACTTTTTTACCTCTACCTCAACTTTGGTGTTTTAGTTTGGATCTGAATTAATGTGTTAAAACATTAAAGTCAAACAAATAAACTGACTGATTGAGACAGTGGTGGACCAGCAACTCCCATGTTCTGCAAGGTAAAATTAGGCTTTTTGTTAATGAAGTCTGGTGGCTTTAAAGAGAGAATAAATTGATACTGCATTTTTCTGGTGCCCCCAAACACAGCAGTGCTTTGCTTAGCTTCTGTGCTAGTTCTCCTCTCTGCTGCTCCAAACTGGGCCGTGCTGTCTGCCATCTACTGTCAGTAATACACTGACTATGAATTAATAACTCATAGAACCCCACTTCAAATATCTAGAGCTAACTCTTTAATAGATATTGCCCTGAAGAACTTATGATGGTCTGCATCATTCTCTTGTTTTTAACCTGACAGGTGACCTGGAGAGAAAGTTTGACTTGGAGATAAGTCCTCTGTGTAACCAGCAGGCTGACTCTGTCCCAGCCATTCAGATAGGTGAGTCCTAAAGTGTGCACATGCATACACCCATAACTATACACTCTTTCATCATGAACTGAAGAAGATCCTCAAACTGATTGGGAGATGATCCGCCTTTGTCGTGTTTTCCTCAGGGTTCATCTCCTACATTGTGGAGCCTCTGTTTGAGGAGTGGCATCGCTTCACCGAGCCCAGCCTGCTCAGCCAGACCATGATGGGTCACCTGCACAAAAACAAGGCCCGCTGGAGCCGCCTACGATACGCACAGACACCCTCAGACACACAAACACACCCCAGTGCAGAGGAGCCCGAGCCTGAAGGAGGTGGTGGAGGAGGAGGAGAGGGGGAAGACATCCCTTAATCTTCTCGCTTCTTGAGATGTTTCATCTTGCTTTGTGAACGGAGGAGAGGAGTGTTTGTCCTCCTCCTTGTTTGTCCTCCTGCGTATTTTCTCCCGCTGCTGGTTGTTCGCAGGCTCTGAAAGTGGGAGCACTGGGTGGGAGTCTGGCGTGGATTCATGAGAGATGGCTCCCTCTGCTGGAGTGGACGACTGAAGCCCTGCAGGATAAAAAAAAAAGAAGAGTGAGAGAGATTCATAATCGGGCGGATGGATGGATGGATGGATGGATGGATGGATGGATGGATGGATCTTAGTAAATATAAGCCAATTTGACAAAGTCATGCCTTTCTCTCTAACCCTGTGATATCAGCTTCAAAGTATCTGAGAAAAGCAGGAATATGTTATGTCTGATGGCGGAAGAGGGATCGATGAAGACAAATATTAATGTGTTTGCACAATGCTGCTAGAACAATAAAGAAATTAAAAAGCCAACGTTATATACAGCGGGACTGTGCTGGAAAAGATGACTTGAAGAGATGAAAGAAAAAGAGGAATATATAAATATATCCACTATATTACACTTTTTAAACTTTTAGACAATACTTACTGTATTAAGCTCTTTTCACTTTTTCTCTTTTTGTACAGCTTGCACTTCTCTTGGATGCTCTTTCATACAAGTGTCTCACTTGTCTACTTTTCACTGAAGTGCGTTTTTAACTCAAGCACTAAATTGGTATGTCAAGGTACTATAAACTGTACAATGTATTCTGTTTTAAATGTGTAACCTGTTAAGACTGACTCGACTGACCGATACAGTTAATGACTGAAGCAAAAGCAGCTTCAGGCGGATGTTTTTGAACTCACCGATGGGGGAGAACACAAACGAGAGCCAATGTTCTAAACATTGTAATGTTGTACGTGTAATGTTATAAACAGTATATTCTGTACATACTGTGATGTACGACCTCAGCACCTCACATGCCAAAATCTCAGCAATGTATTAACCTTTTTACTGGGTATGGACGTTGGGAAAATATAACTCTTACACTGGTGTAACCTTTGTTACAAATTAATTGGTGCATTTATTTATCCGATAACCTCACTTTACAAGCTCATACTACAACAAAAAGCCTTAACAGCAACTGGTCTGTCTGTGAAACACATTTTGTAATGGTGTTTTACCATTTTCTGGATAAGCTTTCTTACACTTACAGATTCTGCCTGTTTTTTCTTCTGTCATACCAGCATACTGAAACACACACACTCACAGTACTGTAGCAGCTTGTTTCCTGTTTCATCTTTCACCCAGTATCAGGGTCAAATTGGGTCTTACACCCATTCAGCATTGCCAAGGTACCAACGTACTGGTATGACACATCGACACACTGCTCTGTTACCTCTATAAGGCGTTACTATTTCTTTCTTTCTACACTTTCTGCAGGCACTGTGTTTGCTGTGTCTTATGTCATGAATCAACTTGGGCCAAATAGTAATTGCAAATACCTATAATCTAATATATAATTCATTATATCCTGCATAAATATCAATATAAGGAAGATGTCACAGAAAAGCCATCATTCATTTTTAAAAACGTCAAATTTAATGTCTGAAATGGTACTTTAATATCTTTTACGCAGCTGATATAACCTAAAACTAAGTATATAAAGTGTTTGTAAATACTAGTTGGTCCAAGTGTAAGATGTACTGATATAAAACAGTATTTTTTTAACCACTCTGCTCTAAATATGTACAGTTAAGGTTGTCAGATTTGAGATTCACGTCTGGCGCAGTCAAGGCTGTGTACACGGTGCTAACAGAGGCCCGAGCAGCACGTCTTCCCTGAGCTATAGAGAAATAACCTGAGCTTTATGATTCTAACAACCCAGCCAACACACAGTATATTCTACATACAGTATATTCTATGAGATTATCACAGCTCATTTATAAAATCTGTAAAAAATTATATATATATATACAATAATGAATTTCACAATTTTTAAAAAAGCAACTCTGAAACTGTGATATTAAGCCTCTTCTATGAGGCGCAGTGCAATAAAGTTAAGTTAGTGTTCATATCTATCCATAGCTCTGGTAATTAATAAGCAAATTATTAATATGTCTACATTATGCCCTCCACTGTCTTTGCTCAAATTCCCACTATATGTAAGACACACTCTTGTGTAAAGTGCACACCGTTTATTCTCTGTAAGTCGCACATTGCTGCTGTTGTGCAGACTGCGCTGAGACGGGGCCTCAGGCTGCCTTTCAATACCTCTCAGACTCGGCACTGAAACAGGGTCACTGAGCCATACTGGTTTCACTATTAACTACAAATATGCACTGTATGTGTATGATAAACGTTTTTATGCCAGAGTGATTATTATACCAGACTCAATATAATTATTATCTTTTTAAAAAAAGATCAGTGAATTTATTGTGATGGTCAAAGGAGATTCATTTTGGCTCAACTATATGTACAGTACAGTAGTTTCCATCAAAAGATCGGTCACAGACAGTGGATGAAATCTAACAAATATCAACATGTCTGTACAAGTGTTTTATCTGTATGCCCAGAGGCCGTATGTTTGACCTTTTTTGCCCCTTTAAAGGGTCATGCATGTTCAAAAGGAACCACTGTGTTCAGTTAACTAATAATGTGGTGGAGTTCACCCTCGATTTAACAATATATATTTTCGTTGCCTGAAGGTTTAAATTCAAAACTGAAGCAAGTCACGCCGAGACTGACGTGAAAAACTGAACATGCCGTTGTGGAGAAAATAAATCTCACCCCAAGGTCCATTTTTAGTAGTGGCTCTGGAGCCTTCGATCACATCACATGATCTTCATGACCCCACCACTTAGACTTAGAGTTGTAGATGTTTTCATTCCCATTTTCTCTAAATACTTTAAGTACTTCTCGTCCATGCTGGCTTAAAATCTGAAGTTCAGAGTTAATTCTTGAGCTGAGAAATCCATGTCACCATGAGGTCCATTTAGTAGCGGTTTTGGAGCTTTCAGATAGAGATGGAGTTTGTCACTGAATTGTAGATGTTCAGATTTTGGTTCTTTCTGAGTACAGATAGCTCCTGATAGCACGAGCTAGCAACCTTAAGGACTATTTTTTGGAGTAAAAAAAGTAATTTGCTTAGTAATAATATTGAATTTTTGAATGAAACTCTTCAAATGAATCAAAATGAATACTTGTACTGTCATTAGTAACAGTGCACTTGAGAGATGTTTGCACTATGGTCTATCGTAGTGATCCAAACAAGAGCTGAACCTCTGTATTTTGGTGTTTGGATGCGTCATCTGACTTTTTGACTGTGTATTTCTGTTTTGACAACCAACCTCTGAGCACTGTGAACAATAAAATAAATGTTTTTCAATTAACATTCGATGCACTAGATATTCCTTGTGTATTTGTGTGTTAACTGGATGTTGAGTGTGTTTGACCACTAGAGGGCAATAAAAGCATTTGAAGAGTAGAGAAGCTGCAGGAGACCACACTCCTCATGGCAGGGGGCACATTATGGGTGCCTCTCCCTGGTGCTTTGTTTACAGTATAAATACAATAGTCAGCCTGTGAATCAACATGATGATTTCTGTGATGCAAGCATAGCTGGGGGCTATGAGCTCATATGTAAACAATAAACTTAAAGAGAGAAGAAAGACAGGTTGAAATCAAACAGTGTAAAGTTGCGCTTAGTTGTAGTTTGCAGGACAAACAGGAGAACATGAAGCCGAATGAGTCACGCTGGTTGAATCATGAAACTTTATACTGAGGTATTGCAGGGACGTTGCTAGAATTTTCTCACAGATTTTAAAAGCTATTTTTCACAAAACACAGAAGGCACATGAAGCAGAATGTGATACTGACTAGAGGAAAGCCAGAAAAGGAGGGAAATGTAAAGTGGAAAAAAAAAAGTCCAACAACAGAAAAGAAATGATAAGAGGATTAATGGGGATTCAGCACTCAGAAGAAAAGAATAAAGAAGTGTGAAAGTAGTGTAAATACAGGGTTGAAACAGAGGGAAAGCACGTAGAATGAGAGATAGTGATAGTGTAGTGAGCAAAGAAGTGGTACAAACACAGCTTGTGTTTCCCTCATTTGCATATCTCTGATTTGCATTGCAAAAAGCAGCCTGTAGATTGTGACAGACGCTGAGTCCACTTGTGACTGGTCACCTATTAAATCACATTACACCATACTGGTTGACTTTTCTAAACTTTATCTTGTCCACCTGTTTCGATTGCTGCAGCTCAGCTTCTTCCTGTGCCCTGGGACTTTTTGAGTCCTGCTTTGGGTAGATGAGAGCACACACACTGCTAAACAAGATAGATAGTTGTGTTTTTAAAGGGCAAAATCTGTTCATCAGAGCGTGCCATCTGACATCCATTCATGCCCATAATTCTGTTTTACCGTCTTTGTGTCTCACACTCAAACACACACACACACACACACACAGCTCCACACAATTCACCTCAGTCAGTCAGTACTCATCCAGCATGTATCACTGTAAATATTGACACTGCAAATAGAGCCCCCTCTTTTGCCCCTTAAATGTCATCCGACCACTCCCTCTGTGAAAACATGCACCCCATCAGCCCATCATGCCGATAACCATCTCCCTCCAAAATGCAAACTCAGAAAAGAAGGTTGTTGTTGAGTTTTTTGGGGTTTTTTTGGCATTTTTCACCAATATCACCAATAGTGATCTCAGACATCGATGCTGCATTATATGGAATACACCTTTAATGTATTTTTTACCTAAGTAAAAGAAAGTGGAGGTCACATCTGAGCTGAAAATGTCAAGTTCTCTGGAGGTGACACCTCCCTGGCCCCACTGGCGTGAGATGAAGATTTACGGCTGTGTGTGTAGAAAGTGAAAAATGAAACTTGTGGTGTTCACATGTTGTCTGTCTCATTATGTCTTGTCTGGCCCCTGCGCTCTGCACTGAAAGGGTTAATCTCCTGTTGTTAGTCAGTATCCTTCCTTTCTTTGCGTTATCTTTCTTTCTGTCTTTGAATAACAAGAATTTATGTCGGTTTAATGCAACCTATTGCCAATAGCACTGCAATAACTACTACTTTTCTGAGGCATGACTGTTACTCCTGTACTTGAGCAGAAAGAAGAAGTAGAGTGCGTAAGATACAATTATAAGAAGGATGTCTCACTCTCTCTCTCTTTCTTTACCCCACTGTCACCTACATATAGCATGCCATATAAATATATCAGCTATTTCATTCTCAGTTGTAAAAATGAGGAACTGCTGTAGCCGTCCTCAGCGCTGGTGTGGGAGTGGGGCACCCCTGCCCTTTTTTGCTCAGAGACCCAAAATACCCTGTTTTTTTAAAGAAAAAAAAAAATGGGACACCTCCATGCTTCTTGTTTGATTTAAAGTCACACCAGAGAGGCATTTGAGATTCAAAAAATGCTTTGCTGTGACCGTAGAGCAAAAAAAAACTCCACACTTAAATGTTTTAAGTTTGAAAAAGATGAAACTTAAAAGCTTTAATCCCGTGCACAGGAGAGGCGCCCCTTTTCCTTTTTCTTTGAGAATCTGTGCACTTCCTTATACTTGAATACTCTTTATCAAATTTATTTTTTAAATTGAGATCACAATGGTTTGAAAAATACTAATCAGCATCATCATCACCTCAGTTAAACCCTGAGGTAAACCCTTCCTACCACACTGTGTGATGCTTTATCACTAATGACACATTTTGTAGTCAGTTGGTTTCTGCTTTGCAAAGTTGCCCAGATGTCCTCACTGACAAGAAAGAATAATTCATCTCATGATATTGTCTTGTCTGACTACAGTACAGGATTCAGTAACCTAATCTTGGCAGGACTGACAGTCATTGTATGTTTTTGTGTGCTGATTGTTTCTGGTTTTCAGGTCTTGAATAAATAAAGCTACTAAATACAATGAAACATAAAATAATAGATAACAATCAGTTGAACAAGTAGAAACATAGAAGTAATGCATATTAGTAATATACAATATATATATCTATACTCAGGTGAATATATGTATTGGGTTCTAATAGTTAACAAAGCAAGTGAGTAAGAATATACTGATCACAAGAACAAGGTCATTACTTCAAATGTCATTCATGTTTTTTGTTTTTTTTAAATAATCTGGACTTTTTCAATGATAAAAATAATTTTTGATGTCAAAATTTGTTGTAAACAGTTTTTTGGCGGGTTTACACTCCACTACATCCCTGCATTTAAGTGTTCTCTGTACAGCAGGTGGTTTCCAAGTATCACTCTGTGTCGTGGAATGACTAAAGCGTACACTTAGGGGAAATAAAGGGTTAATTTGCCATGCAGTATTGAGATCTCTGACATGCAACACCCACACATACAAACATTGTGCAAACAAATATGTACATGATCAATATCCAGGAGCAAAACCTGTTCGCACCCCTGTGTGTGTGTGTGTGTGTGTGTGTGTGTGTGTGTGTGTGTGTGTGTGTGTGTGTCTGTCTGTCTGTCTGCAAGTGTGTGTGCATAAAGATCTCTTATCTTACTTTCTTAACCCCTATGCTCCTGCTATAACTCTGACTACTGATACACAACCCCTGGTTACTGTAGAAGCACACCTGCCACATTTCACCTGCTCCATTTCTGTGTGTGTGTGTGTGTACGCGAACGATGGACAACACATCTGAGCACAGTCATTTGTGTTCACATTTTCACTGTGTGGTAATTTTTGTATATATTTTTTTGGGGGCGGTTAATACGTACAGATTTATTGGCTGCTTTCGGTACTTTGCATACTGCAAATATGCGTAAGAGTGTGTAGGCAGATAAGAGGGCTTTTAACGTATGAAAAGTACAAGATGTATATTCGATTTTCTCAGTGTTTTCTGACCATTTGACAAAAGTCTCAACAGCAGATTATTATGCAGCAAGCCTGGTTTGATGCTGTCCAAACAGAAGGTGCAGCAACCTGCAGTGACTTGCTCATTATCCCACATGGTGTGCGTTTATGTCACATATTAAAATATATGAGTGGGTTGTGTATGACCTTTGACCTTTACAGTACAACCCACGAATTTGGATCTGTGCCCCTCAGGGTTGCGCAGACCAAAGAAAATCTTTTGCTTTGACATGAGAACTGCATAAACCAAAGAAAGAAATTGTTTCTTAACGGAGTACTCCAGTGATTTATTATTGAACTTCTGTTAAGTTTATGTTTGTGGTAATCAAACTTTTTGATTTGACTTTGGAAAGTTCCCTCCTGAGCCAGAAAACAGATTATTTAACTGGATTTGCTCCAATATTCTAGTAAATTGGTGCCCATTAGCGACCATTAATTATAAAAACAGGTTGTGAGCTACATGATTGACTATCTGTGTTTGAATGAAGCTCTTTTCATAAACAACACGACTCTTTTTATTCATTCTGGCTCCGAATTCAAGTTACTTTGAAGAAAAAGTACTTTTAAAAAGCCCTGAAGCTTTTCTCATGTGTTTTAATACTTCAGTGTTCCTTGTGGTCCCTCAAAATCTTTGTAACAGGCGCCTGTTTTATTACGTGCTGTATATTCACTGAACACATGAAGCCTGGTTTGTGCATTACCTCTTAAGGCCTGCTGAGGGAATCCAAACAGCTTCCGTGTAAGTCACGTCTCCGCTTGTTATTACAAGCACAGTCCAACCTGCTCGGCCTGTTCCTCCGGCTCTGCATCATTAGTCAAATCATATTGTTATCAAAGTCACAATTATATGGGCTTAGTAATATTGTTGCTGCTGTAAACAAGGCGTTTAGTTTTGGTTTAATCCATGCATGTCCATATTTGCTTTGTGTAGATGTGTGTGTGTGTGTGTGTGTGTGTTTGATCTGTTTGTGGTTTCACATCCAAATTTTATGTTTATGTTTAAATTCAGTAAATCCTCCCATGGAGAATCCTAATCTAATCTTTGTTTTTTTTTTTTTTTTACACTTTATCTTTGCAGGGAGCTGTGTTCATATTTGCATCATAGCCTAAACTACAGCCAAAACAAAGTGTAATACTTCTTAGTCTGAGTGTTTTTCTCCTGTCTGCTAATTGACTTTCATCTTTGAAGTGAAGGCAGACAGGCTGTCAGGGGAGAAGGATTAAACATGAGGCTGATGTGGAGCCTTTGGAAGAGTCTTTAGAATACTTAATTACCCAAAATAGAGTAAAATTTGCCTCAATGGTATTCTAACTTCAGGACCAAATAGGCCGCAGGGCAGACCCACACATTTGCATAGTAAAAAAGAAGTTCCATTCACTGAGGGAAGTGAGTTTTTTTTTTTTTATTGTGATTATGTTTCCCTATAATTGTTGCTAAAAATGACTTACTATAAGTTTTAAAATAGCTTGTATGAAAAGTGGCTCTATTCCTGAGACCTGAGTTTTTTGGGGTAAGTGGAGAGATTGTGTAGCTCAGCTAATAGTTTAAATATTTATCTAGCTATCTTACAGTAACTGATAAACAAGCCATTAAAAGTTGCTGTTAAATAAGTTCAAATCGTTAGCTAAAAGTTAGTTAATTTATAAATAGCTTAACCTGTTAGCTAAAAGAAATGAATAACAAATTGTTGCTAGAAATAAAGGAAATATAAAATAGATAAAGGTAATTAGTAAATAATAAATAGTGGAATAAATGGTTCAAATGTGGCAGTTTGAATGCAAACTTGACCAAAACGACCAAATCAACTATGTGAAAAAAAAAACTGCAACAATAATATATCCATCCATCCATTTTCTGTAACTACTCATCTCCATCAGGACCACTGAGGGCTGGGGGCCTATCCCAAGAACACCAAGTCACCAGTTTATCACAGGGCTTGCAACAGTATCAACTTTATAAAGGTAATAGTGTTAAATAATATCCATTTTAAAACACAACTTGATGATTGGTGGGGTTTACTTGAGCTTGTCTGATAGCAAAGTGGAGGTATGTTAAACTTATTTTACCCATTAGTCTGCTGATGAGCACCAAAACCTTCAATATTCTACCTGAAAGACACGAGATTATACAGTACTCTATAAACCCTGATCTTGAAATGAGGGTTATGGGGGTTATTCTGGTGGTAAACTGGGTGTGAAATCATAGTATGTGAAGAACAGCAAGGTCTTGAGCCCTCAGGCATCAATTAGCAAAGAACAAAGACAACATTTCCATCTTATCAACAATGTACCTATACGAGCAAAACAAATGACAGTGGAATCTTCCTTGAGGCTGATTTGGGTGAGATTCACTGAGAATATATTCACTCTGAAATAATTTATACAGCACGTATGTGTGTTCTGCATGCACATGTGCAGGTGCAAATCCCTTTAACCAATCCTAGAGGTTAGTATGATGAAGCAATTACAAGCATGTCCAACAATTTCAAACTGTACAAGATATCTTCTAATCCCACCTG
Source organism: Sciaenops ocellatus (assembly GCA_033000465.1). NCBI lineage: Eukaryota > Metazoa > Chordata > Actinopteri > Sciaenidae > Sciaenops > Sciaenops ocellatus. The sequence goes on from CP136886.1 coordinate 12,180,626, forward strand.
GCCTTTTTCTTGGATGTGATCTGGGAGTCTCCCACAAGAGAGGGGAATTCTGGAGGAGTTTGCTCTCCATAGTTACACTCCTACTTTCCCATGCATCTCATTTGACTGGCAAATGTATATGCAAATCTGCCCTGCCAGGGACTTGGACACAGAGAGAGGTGAGTGGGGTGGGTCAGTTTGGATGTGTGTTTGAACATGGAGAGGGAAAGGATTCTTACTTGCATGCTCCATCTTGCCCCCTCAGATTCCTTATTGTCCCAAGGCTAACAAGAGTTTTTTTGTGATGAAAATGTACCCAGGCGATACATAATATTATTGAAAACAAGATTTGATTAGTGATGGGGATATTTGAGCTTGTGTGTTTGTTCATTGACCTGTCTGTGTTGCATCACAAAAGAATGAGTGACACATGTACCTTCCTCTTTCTAGTTGCAAAACAACTCTCTTCTCGTTCTCCCTCCTTCTATGTGTGTGTGTGTGTATGTGTGTGTGTGTGTGCATCTTTCTTCATTCATATGCAGCCTCTAGTAGTAAGTAGTGTTAGTAGTGAAAACTGTGGGGAAGTTGTCACAAAGAGGGGAAGTGTGTAGTAAAAAGATGTCAAGATATGTCAAGTATTGTTCACCTCATTGAGAGAGAATTTCCTCTTTTTTTGCTCCTGTGCATGTGCCATAGGGCGTGTGTGTGTGCTCTTGTGTGTGTGTATTGTTCCTGTGTTTGTGTGTGTGCACATTGCAGAAAGAGGGATACACCCAGTGCTCCATCGCTGATGTGATGTACTTATAAAAATGACTGGATAATGTTTTTGTTCCTCCTGCAACAAACTTCCTTCAAATTAAGTTCTCCGTGAGGCGACTGTACCACAAGTAATGACTGTTTCCTCTTTTTTGACTAATTTACTTCCCAGTAAAACATCAATTTATTTAGTTTTGCTTTTTTACTTCCCAACAACACACGCTCCCAAACTTTAAATGTAACCTTTTACCACTAGTAAAGGGGGAAAAAAAAAAACAAAGCAAGGCTGGTGCATGAGAACATTTTCAAAGTGTGTGAAATTAAAGCGGAAACAAAAAACACCTCCTAACATATTAGATGAGTGAGTGTAATTGTGGTTATGTCACCATTGTTTTGCTTGCATCACCATTTGTGTTAGTCTTCAAACGCGCATGTATGCATGTGTGTGTGTGAGTGTCTGAGTGACCCAGGAAGCTTTGCGGTGTCCTTCTCGTACTCTTCCCTCAGCTGATATCACTCGCGCTCTGCTGTCTTCTCCCGTCCACTCTTGTCTTACGTTCCTTCGTTCAGGCCCAAGTCCAGGGACTGACCCGGTTCCTGGTGTTTTCATCTCCACGTGTCGGAGCATAAGGACATCAAGGCTGTTGTGTCATCTCACTGTAAGTCTACGACTGCTCGCTTCACTGATTCATGACCTCACTGTCCTTTTCCTCCCACTTTACATATGCCCAGCAGTTTGGACGCATGGCCTCTCAGCTTACTTGCCTGCTCACCTGTCTGTGTTTTCTCTCTCTGATTGGCTGTCTGTCCTCATGTCACCATGCCTGATTTTTGACTCTTATATGTGAAACAAAAACTGAAAGTATTACTGTTTCTTCTGAAAGTAAGTCAGGGATGTGAGACTACTTTGCTACTCAAATATAATACTCTTTTAGTGAGAATTATGGACCAAAAACATGTAGGATAATGTGATTGGCATATAGTTTGTAAGGTCGAGACCAGTTATGTTAAAATATACTTACACACACACACACACGTATTCACAAAGGGTCCTTCCTTGTTCCCAAGTAAATCTGAGTCTTTTTCTCTTTCTGGGAAATGGGGAAAGGAGATGAGGAATGAGGAAGTTCACAGGAGAGATTATCTTCTTCTATTTGCATGTCAATATGTGTCAAGTCATGTTTAGATATTTAGGCAAGCTTACAATGCCTATCTTTTTTAACAGGAATTATAAACCCTGTTTGCAAAAATTAAATCCCAGCCCAGGTGCTTAAAAATATGGATTTTGACACAGATTTCACAGACAGATTAACAAATGTCAACCCACTCTCACGTAATTCTGTAAAAAAAATGATCTAATCTTTTTTAAACTCTTACAATTTGTTTCTTTTCTATGACACTAATCTCTTAATTCCACCATTCTTTCATTTACATGAGCACATTTGTATTGAACACCTTGTTTTAGAAAGTCCAAAGCCCTACACGAACTTACCGGACGTCCTAAACATTTTGGTCGCCAAAAACGTGAGTACTCTTCCTTCGGGGGATGGTAAAGTCAGGATGTTTCAAACAGAGTGCTTTCTGGATGGTCAAACAACATCTGAACATTTCTGATGTATTAAATTCCAAGGCATGACTGCATCCAACAATTTATGTAAAGCTCTGAAACTGACAATCTGCCACGAAAGTGTGTGCTGTTACCCCATCTCGTGTCTATGACAGAAGGCTTTTGGCCTCACCTTTGAGTGTGGTTTAAAGACACCTTTTGTATTTGAATGACACATCGTACAAACTTGTATGTTTCAAGCATTCTCTGGACTTTAATGTCTGCAGCAAATGCAGTCAGTCTTTTTCTTTAGCTTGTCGTGGACCAGAGTTTGTCGGGGGGCACTAGAGTGATGATTGTTTTTAACAGGTAAAACACTAGTAGTCTGCTGCAAGCAATTAGTTTTAGATAATCATTATTAAGTTCTATAAAACTGCTGTAATACTCTAATAAAGATATGAACAATTCCAGGCAACCGACTATCTTGCAGCAACCTTCATGTAGATCGAAAAATGTTCAATATATACTTGTTTGCTTTTCACAAAAAATCATATCCTGTTTTGCCTAAAGAAGGTGTATTATATTGTAAGATATGATGATGGTTTATATGTATTTCTTAACTTTTTTGAGGAAAAAATATTCTATATGTTGTATTAAAAATATCCTTTGATAACGACTCTAACACAGACATCTACAATTGTTCTTGCACTGTAAAACATCGGAAACTAAATGCATAAACAAATGCAAGCATCCTTTCCTTTGTCACTGTTGTTTTCCTTTCCTTTTCTCCTTGAAGATGACACCACTTACTGAAAGTCATGTGACTTCACTAGAAGGCCTTTACTTGACTTGACTTGTGAGTTTGATAAGTAAGGTCTGGCAGTAGATGTACAATAGAGACATACATGTACTGGACTGGGTATTGATGCTGCTTTAATTCTGATGATTTATCCTCAGTTAAAATAAATTTAATATTTCTTTAAAGGCTTTTGTTTAATTTATTTGGAATATTTAAACCCAATGCACTCTCAGGCAGTATGAAATGTACTTTATTTAGGAGATCAGGTAGTTTCATGGAAATGTAGGAGTGGTATTTAGCTGTATAAAGAGGAATGAAAGATGACTAAAGGCAAGATAATTAAGAAAAAAAAACACAGTGATGTAAGAAAGAGACCAAAAAGGAGTCAGAGTGAAGTAGAGCACAGGTGCTGTGTGCAACCAAAACCCCATGATCCGGCTGAACGAGAACAGGCGAGAGTTTCCTAACACCGCTGCGAGTCCTGACACGATGCCGATCGTGACACCGAGCTCGGGATGGGATCGCAGAACAGGGAGTGAGACTAGACCCAGAAAAACGGGATTCCACTCTCACTCCCTGCTCACGGAGCAACATACCTCTCCAAGAGTTTCCCACGAGAAAAACCTCGGGCGTTTTTCGGTCCAGGTAAAAAAAAAAAGAAAGAAAGAAAAAAAGACAGGAGAGACAGATATAGATAGATTGATAGATATATAGACAGATATTATATGGAGCAGCATGGGAAACTGGGAGCATGTTTCGGTCTATTACAGGTGGGTGGAGTGAGGGTCTGACAGGAGACAGACACTCAGAGGGATTAAGTGTGAGCTTCATGAGAAAAAAACGACTAGATAGGCATCAGCTGGCCATCTTTAGGCCACAAGGTTTTCATAACTGTTACCAAGTTGTGTTCAGCTTTGACACAGGAACAAAAGAACACACATGAGTCAACGTGTGTGCTTAAATCCACCTTTGTAGCTGTTTACCATGTAGACAAACACATACAGACACATTTGAACAAAATGCCAGGGTGTGGTCTACGTCTCCCCCGCCCCTGCCATTGGCACCCAGAAATATAGGCCTACCTGGAATTGCCAGTGACGTGACGTCCCTTCTTCCTCCCAACGCCTCCATCCATCCCTCGTTGTCTTTGTTAGAAGGATAAAATCATAGCTGTCAAACCTGTTCTTTGTCTTCATTTATCAGCTGGATCTGGAGAGATTTCTTTCCATCACCACCTCTTCCTGCTCGTCTAAGGAACACACACAGGAATTATTATAAGGACTATGTAAGGACCCAAGTACTTTATTTGATCTTTAATCCTTGTATATACGGTGTATGCTACATAGCTTATGTACATACAGTTCAAACTGGTGCTGACAAGTACCTGCTTAGCCGAGATGCCCTCAGACAAGGTTGCTAACTGTGCCTGACCCTGACCTTTGACCTCCCTGCTGAGGGAGACAAGCTGCTTTGCATACAAGGACAACAAAAACATTATTTTTAACCGTTTGCTGCATGTGTGTCTCTCACTTTGGCTTCATTAAATAATTTCCATAATGAAAAAAAATCAGATTCCCAAAATGTATTCTATGAAAAAGAATTAAAGTGCAACAAATATTCTGATCCTTTACTTGTAAAAGTAAAATATGAAAATATTCCATTACAAGTGAAGTACCGAAGTGTTATGCGGCAGAATGGCCCCTTTCACAGTAATACATCTATCATGTTCAATCCTAGTGAGTGAAGTATTATTATATATCAAATTATTAGATTGTTAATATTCATGGATCTATTTACTGTAGTATTTGGTATGTTAAGGTGGTTTAAACTATGTATAATACAGGTAGTAGTTTGATCCAGTGGTTCCCCCCTTGGTTACAAGAGTTTATTAACGAGAGTGGAACGAAACAAAATCTGCTTCACAAATTTGTGTTTATTTTTAAAACTTTCCTGTAATTCTTGCTTTTTTGTGAAATATTTAATAATTAGATTTAATTTAATTATTTTAATTTAGCCATCTGATGGGACATTTACCTCTGGTGGAACTGCAAACATATATATATATATATATATATATATATATATATATATATATATATATATATATATATATATATATATATATATATATATATATAACAATCAAAGCAATCAAATAAATGTAGCAGAGTAAAAGAGCAAAGAGCAAAGTGCAGCTACTACTACAACTACATAATTGTATAATATTTGAGTAAATATACCACCATGATTGAAATCTTAAGACTACACAGTCCCATTTTGTTTAGTGTAGTGTCTCTGAGCCAAGAAGAAATTTTCCATCATAACGCTGACTCACTCTTTGCATCTCATTTGCATAGTTTTGCATTCTAGTGTGCTGCTTGCCAAGTTATCCATTCATCTGTGTATTTGTAAAATATTGTGCATTATGTTTGTGCCTGAAGGTCTACATTATGATAAAGTAGAACTGAGATTTTTATCTGGCGGTAGCTTCTTCTTCCTCGACCTGGCAGGATAGCAGACAGGTTGTGGTTTAGTCCTCGCCATTGGTACACTGTGGACCTGAGGCTTACAGTAAAGGATCTGTGTGTTTTTGTGTGTGTGTGTGTGTGTGTTTCTTTTGCTGCTTCATCTCATGTGCAAACACAAGCAAAGAAGCTTTTAGGCGTTTGCACAGCTACAGCACATCCTGTTCCAGAGAATAACCCCCCCCCCCCCACACACACACACACACACACACATCCACCCATACCACAGCATGTACAGTAAGTTCCTCATAATGGAAAGGACAAAACCATACCTTTGTGTAGTGTTTGTCTTTAGCAACAGGCACTAGATAAATACACCACTCAGCTCAGGGGGCTTCTGAACTTTACCATTTGAGTTTGATTTGTAACTTGGTGGTTTGTATGTTATTTTAGGGATGAAGAAACCAGCTGAATTTGAATAACTGCATTTTAAAAGTGAGATTCAGATTTGAATTAGCTGTCTATGCTTGGTAAGACTGTAGCAAGACCAAAAATATCAATAGGAGTCTAATTTTAACAATAACTCTTCAGTCTTTGCCTCTGACCTGACAGAGGTCATTTACAATCTCTATTTCTGCCTGTAAACATAACATGGCTTCCTTCCAACATGCTGTTTTGTCATCATACTAAAAAACCAGTATGATACAAATGCTACAAAGACTGAGCCTACAGTGTCCATCGATGTAAATTCAACCCTGTGAAGCTGAAACAGAATTAACGTTGCCTTAGAAGACTTTAGATCCTTTGAGACTTGGACCTGATAATGTCAATTTTACACATCAGTCTCATGTCTGAATAAACTAAAAATGACACCAGTCTTATTAGCTTGGACTGTATAAACTGTAATAAACACGTTCATATATAATAACCATTTATTATTTTTTTCATCCACAGGGATAATACAATCAGTTTAATAAACTATGAAACACTGGGAACAGGCCGTTTCAAGATGTTGAGGACATTCATCTAATTTGTCAGGTGATTCTATAAATTGATGATTCAATCTTTTACTTCTTATTTTAATTTCCATTCAAGCCAACTGCACGGATGGCAGCATAATTCTTTTTTTAATGGTGACATTGGTGGTGGTGAGAAGTATTGGTGAATATCCCATGTGCTAATGATGATCATTAGTCAAAGCTTCAACAACAAAACAAGGTTTAACATCAAATGCTGGTACATTTGTGAATTTTAAATCTGCACATAGAAAACCCGAGTTAACCTGAGTTTACTTGACTGCAGGAGAAAAGTTGGGGCATGAATAAATTGTGATGTACTATATGAAACACGTGACTCCTAGAATCCATTGAAGCTTCTGCCTCACTGGAGAGATGACAAATGGGAGCACACAAAAACATAATATCTGTTTGGAGAAAGGAGGAGCCTGTAACCTTCCTCATAGTAATACATGAAACAACCCTAAAAGCCATATTTCCGTCATTAATTACAAATTGTTTGTTTTCATTTGAGAACTGACACTGGCATTCGTAATGTAACACCCTCTAATGCTGAGATTTAATTGCGTCTGACTAAAGAATTAGCAACTGTTTATCTTAATGTGCTCAACTCCTAATATTTGTATTTGCACCGCAATGGTTGTTGAAAACTTTAATTAATTCACTTTCTTTTGCCAATTTTCTCAAAATTACCAGCTGAAAATATAAAGTATCGTGACACTTGACGAACAGACACCTCTATCTAAAGCCAATACTTTTAACAGATAAATGAAGCCAACATTTTTACTTTTGACTGTGAAGCAGCTGTGTTGACTTAACTTCTGATCTATCTACAGAGGAACTCCTGTAAAGGTTGCACTCTACTGTGATACAGAATTGTCATGGCCCACCAAAATCGCACGGCCAAAAATATATCACATCCACACTGATGGGACTATGGAAACAAATGAAAGAGGTTAAGGCAGTTAAGCTCCACTATTATTGGTCCTCATGCACGGATGGGCCTCTGACAGCATCTGTCGCACCATCAATATTTACGGTAGCAGTTTTTAAGCTTTAAGTTCTTACATGTGATTTGAATATTAACTAGGACAGAGGTTTAAACTGCAAAATAAATAGGACAAGAAGTCTGGCAAAGAAAAACGTTGCAGGTGTTTAATACAGTTTGAGGATGTGATCAAGGCTTTAATATGCTCTCAGTATGTTTAGGACTTTTCTTTATGCTAACAGCCATGTAAACAGAGTGGCAGCCACAGAACTGTGTGTATTCAAGGATGTAGGATCTTTTGTCATAATTAGAACTGCAACAATAATTCCCTCATGACTCAACCCTATCATGATTCTGATGAAGTGTTACACTACACTAAGCTCTGGTTCAACACGTGTGTACTGTGCGTTTCAGTCATCACATGTTCAAACTTGTCCAGGATTCACAGAAAAGTCAACACAGTTTTGAATGTGTGTGCGCTCGCGTGTGTGTGTTGCAGGGAAACAGATACAGACAGACGTGAAAAGAAGGAGGTACTCATCCATCTTAATGAGTGCTTGCTCATGTTACATGTTACTTTCGTTTATGATGTTTTGCCTTCATGTTTTTGTCTTCTCCTTTCTTCGGTACCTGTTAGTCCTGCAGAGCAACTGACGGCCAGATAGCTAACAGCCCCAGCTCCACCAATCACACCTTGTGATGACCTTGGCTTGTACCTTAAACCCTAAATGTATCTTAAACTCTTAAAAGTGCGTAGAAGAGGATCAGTATTGGCCTTGTCGCTGTGACACACACTCTATTTTTCAGTCTAACCCATTTCCAAGCACCCTATGCAACATGCCCACACATTTTTTGTATGTGCAAGTGCCCTGTATGTGTGTTCATGTGAGAGTTATCAAGGCCCTGTGTTTCCTGTTTTGCAATCCTCACCATGCCTTCCCAGAAAACGTCTGCCTCTGGCTGATTCAGGAACAGCCTGTTTTCAGGGGCACAGGGGCTTATGTGCATATGCAGCCTCTTAATGAAGTTTAGCACAAATGTTTTCCATTAGCTTTAAACATTTTATATACCATAAAACTTCTATATTACATTTTACAACTTTACAACATTTTTTTTAAGGTGACTGAGCCTTTGTCCTGGCAATAAACAGGGTTATTATCTTTTCAAGTGATCAAGTAGAACTTGACTTTCAGCTGCAGTAAATACAAAATTGAGGACAAAGAGGTGTCGAGACAGAATGAGAGGAAAATTGTAGATGCGTCACATTTTACCGTCTGCAGAGCACCACCCGCTTAGTTATTCTTAATACACACTGTTAAGCTTTCCATTCTCATACAGCACACATGTAGTTTATAATGATAGAGGTCAACAAAAACAGGCCTCTCTTTTGTGGTCTGTAACCTTTGATTTTTACCAAAAGAATTGATGACTGGTCACAAGTTTTTTTTTAGCTTTTTTACTATCAGATTTGATCAATGTCAACTCCTTGAATTTGTCTTAAATATGCACCCTATGATACATGATAAAAGAATGAAACTAGCTTTATTTCTGCTGAGAAGTTGGACATTCTATTATGAGTGCTTATGGAGATTGACTCATTCTGTTGCCAGCCTGGAGTGGCCACTTGAGGAACTGCAGTTTTTGGCACTTATGCATTGGCTTCAGTTGCCATTCACGGAGATTGCGGTTTAAGCGAGACTAGCTAGCCAGTGCAACTGACCTGTATCTGTTTGTCGGTGAATCTGTAGCTTCATCACTTCGCCATCGCGGAAATGGATAACCTGGAGCCAAGGCGGAGATAGTTTCTGAGAGTGAACATGGTGAAGGAAAAGGAGAGAAGCAGACCTGAAGTTGATGTTCCCTACTTATTCTTCTTCTTCCTCTTCTTCTTTGGATTAGGCAGACCGGACAAAATGAATTTCTGCACTACTGTCTCATCAATCACCCACTCATTATTAGCTAACCTAATATAAAATCATAAACTGTGCACTACATGTCTGAATGAATGAATTTATCACTGATTTCTCAGTAAGTGTGTCATTCAATGAGTGCAATGTTTCTAAGGGTCATGACTCATAGGCAAGCATTACAGACTGACTTCCTGACACAACTTATGCTAACGGTAAGCTGTCGCGCCGACCCACGACCTGGCAACGAAAATACTGCTTTCCATTGCGTCCGTGGTGTTAAAAGCTTCGGTTACGCAATGAAATAGTCGTGCCCCATCCTAATGAAAACACCTATGGTGTGTGCATAAGCACATCATATCACTTATTATGGATTAAAGCACCAGATGGGGAATTTTTCTCTCTAACTCTATTGGATGTAGGCATTAAAATAAAGATCAACCTGCAAAAATTGCTGACTTACTGAGGTTGTGTGAACTATATAAAGTAAATGTAATTTTAATCTTCAGTCAACAGTTTTGGAAGATTTCTTTCCACCAAGTTGGTTATTGGATTAATTTCTCAGCTGTTCTCAGGTGTTCTTGGGTTAGGGTTAGGTTCATTAATTGATTCCACTGTGCGTCCTCTGCCCTTGCGTTGGTCGAACGTGGTGGTCCACTGCTGAATGTTGCGTCAGTTCGGACCGGCCAGTAATGGCAGATCCTCAATTGTAAACTGTACAATTTACCTTGTACTCATTCCCACTGATGTAGATTACAAATGGAAACCACTTCACCTTCGATACCAAAGTCTCGGTAACTTGCTTACAATGGTTATTCCACTGAAGAGGACCTGTTCCCCCTGTAGATATAACAGGCTCATTGTAAGGTAATGAAAACACAGCAATTCTTATTGTCAGGTAATTATACACTAGTGAAATATAAATATTATATTCCATTTTATCCTAAATCTTACACACTGGACCTTTAAGTTGTTGGTTGTGCAAGTATTCCGAATTATTCCTTTCTTATGTTAAAAAGGAGTGGACAGTCTTACCTGTGCTGTAAATTGGCAGAAATGCAAACATTTGAATATATTTGACCCAGCATGAGTGTTAGGAGTGATAATCTTTATGTTGCAGGTGAGATCCCCCATAAAAGAAGTTGTACTCTCAGCCTGGGTGATAAAATTGCATGACACAAGGTTATCTATCTGAAGGCACCTGTGTGTGTGTGTGTGTGTGTGTGTGTGGGTGTGTGTGTGTGTGTGAAGGTGAGTCCTTGCATGCATTTGTGTTTGCATATGAAAAACTCCTCCTCACCCTGCAATTATCTGTCCAGAGGGCTGTGCACCTGTATTTTACAACTCACCTGACTAATGTGCCAACAATAACACTTAAGACAACTGACTCAGGCCAAATACCTCTACGCAGTGCTCCTGTTACATGTAGCGGTGGGAGTTTCCTGCCTGTATTTATTGCTTCCATTCTGTGTATTATAATGAATAATCAATTTATCCAAGACCATGCCCATTGAGGTGGTTTCCCTGGAAGCAGGTGTGCCTGTTTACATATATGTGAGTGTGTAAGTGATTCTGCAGTGGGAGTTCCCCTGAGGTAAGTAATTCACAACTTTCACTTATCAATACCGCACACTGATGTATGATGAAATGACTATGTAAGATTCATATTCTACATGCAGCCAAAGAGCAAGTCAGGGATTCCCAGATTGACAACAAATAATGTGTCTGTGTGTGAAACTATTGTTGCTTCGACGTTTAGCGTTGCCTCTGTCTTGTCTTACATAATAGCAGGGCTGGACCAGCACAGGGCTTATAGGTGTGGCAATGGTTTGTGCTGGGGATAGGTTTGACTGGCGTCAGTTGTGGTCAAGAGAGGGACCTACTGAGGTCAGATAAAGTGTGTGTGTGTGTGTGTGTGCGCATGTGTGTGTGTGTGTGCCTGTGTGTGGTTTGTACCCAGGATGGGTGGAGTAGGGCAGGGCAGGGCTTTTTGCTCCTATCATACCCACAAAAGAAAGGGGCCTCCTTATTGCAAAATAAAAAATGATAAAGGTTAAAGCAGCAGTGTGATGCCACAAAAAGTGTTTATCGTATCGTCTGCGTGAATGAAAGCAGGATGAAATAGAGGACAGAGCATGTTGCAGTTGTGGGTAATATGGTTGGAAAGGCCTCGGGTGTCTGACCAAATGTCTGTTTCTGTATTTCTAGATTAGTTACAAGAAGAAAATACTCAAAAACATCAGCGAACACTGTTTCAGCTGGACAGCCTTTGTCAAAGCCAGAGCTGACTGACAAAGCTGACTTACAGCACACACACACAGTGATATTGACCCAAGTTATTCATAGCTTAGCACTTAAACACACACGTGGGAGTTTCTGATTGATGTAACGTCATTTACATAAGATAGAGATACATTTACATGATAGCACTTGTAGGCTATGTACACATTAGGCTGGCTGCATTTGAAAATGCAGTTCATGTGTGAGTGTTTCTAGGTTGTTTTCATAAAGATCATCTCCCATCAACAGAAAAATGGCTAAATCTTTTCTTCGTCATGCTCTGGCAATCACCAACAAAACTGCACATCACGGCCAACATCTGGTCATCAGGTGTGCGCATTAGTCTGCTCTCTGTGTTGAGCACGGAGGCAGCCACGCTGTGTGGTGTTGTGTTTGTTGTTATGGTACAGAGGTGATCCCTCATGTCTCTTTCAGTGAGCAGCTGTCACTCCCTGCACCTCTGCTGTTGTTGTTGTCTTGATGAGGTACTTTCCCTCCCTCACACTTCCTCCCACAGGACCCTTTGTTTATGACAGAGCGTGTGTTTGTGTGCGTGTGCGTGTAGAAACGTCCACATGAGTGTGTCTAATATATTTGGCTCATGTATCTGATGTGGGCCCGCGGATTCTCAGAATATGATTTAAACCGAATGTACATTCACTAGCTGGTGATGCGCAGTAGACACGTGTGCGCAGACATGTGCTTTACTTCTTCCTCTGGCACAAATGCATATTCGTTGTTATCTTCTCTGCTAACAGATACCACAATCCAAACGATTCACCAGGCTTTATTGAAGAACAAGTATTGTTTCTCGTTTTTTACTCATCCAGTTAGTGACGTAGTCGTGTCGTGTGATTGTTTTTGCATAACTCCTGTTTCTCTTTTCCTCACACACTCTCTCATCTCTCTTACACTGTCATAATGTCCACTGTAGAAGCATGTGGACGTCCATCGGAGTCAAAATCAAGCTTTTCTTCTGGAGGACCGGAAATGACAGGTACTGTATGTGTGTTTGTGAGTGTTTGCGCTTGAGTTTAGAGGTGTGAGTAACTGTGTGAGGATCGATTGAAAGCTGTTAACAACACAGAGATCATTTGCTTACCTCAGCTGAGCTGTGCTGCGACTGTATGTGTGTGTGTGTGCGTGTGTGCGTGTGTGTGTGGTGAAAATACAGTATGTGAATGTCTCAGACTGGATGTGTGTGAATGTATTGAAACGATTTTTTGCTGCACTGTTTCTCGCCTTTTAGTCGTACAGTATCACCACACATGTACACAAAACGGCATTGTGCGAGACTGATCTGCCAATTTGTGTGTGTGCACATGTATGCAGGATGTACAGTAGCTACATCACACGAATGTGTGTCCATGTATTTGTAGCAGCAGTGCGAACACGCATGCGCTACCTGGACAATGATCCTCTCTGCTTATTTGGGTATCAGTGTCATGTGGAACCACAGTCAGGCTCTGGCCCTGCTCTCTAACACAGACTCTTTTTTTGAGGAATATTATCCAACACCGACCTTTCACTTTTAAACATTTCTCTTCTTTTACTGGACTTCTCATGCCCAAACTGCAGGAATAAGACTCCGGGAAGAATCGGGAATCCCCTTGCTAACGGCTTCTTTGATAAAAAAGAAGGAAAGGTAGAGAGCTGCACCCAGCAGATGGTATGTGGTGAGTGGATAAGGGCTCAACATGACAGATGTAACTCATGTCCTGCAAAATAAAAGAGGCTTTAAAAATGTCTCTGAGCGTGAATTCTTGCTAAAAACATAACTGTCTGAACATTATGTATTGTGAAATATAACACTGACTTCTGTAAATCAGGTTGCTCTTTTTCTGTGTTCAATAGCAGCACAAAATGACTACCTTGTGTCTCTGAGCGTCATGTTGACTATAAACATGTTCTTCTGTTTATGAAGGCAACATATTTGTAATCATTAAAAGTTCTTGGAAGAGTCATGTGAACATAACTGCATCCAACAATAAACATTTTTGATGAGAAAGCATAAGTTGGTACTTTCACTTAAAATGTGACCTTCATTATTGACACCACTGCAATGAAGTTGTGAAGTTGTGGTACACACACACACACACACACACACACACACTCACAGATAAAGACGCTCTATATCCATCTGTTTTCTCTGCTTTTTTTTTTCTCCCTCTCGACTTGACAATCCCACAACTTCTTATCTCTCTGCACGGCTGTGCTCCTACCACCCCGAATCCTGCCCCCCCAACACACACACACACCCCTTCTCACACTCTCCACATCCTCACACATGCACATATAGACACACACACCCACACACACACACACACACACACACACACACACACACACACACACACACACACACACACACACACACCTCAACCCCCCTTTATTTTGCTGATGAGCTAAGGCGCCTCTGCTTGGTCACATTACCCCAATGTTGCATCCAGATAACTACACTGTGAAACCTGTGGTTTTGCGTGTGTGTGTGTGTGTGTGTGTGTGTGTGTTTGTGTATGTGTGTGTGTTTGCGTATGTGTTTGCATTTGTGTGTGTGTTTGTGAACCAATTTTGAAATTTCAAACACAAATATAAATAAATAGATTTCAATTGAAAAATGTGTTGTTTTTAATGCTTACCTCATGAACATGCATGCATGTAAACACTGAAGCACAGTATTTATTTCACTAAAATTAATCTGCAAATGTTTTATATGTTTTATAAATTCAAATTTGCAGCTTAGTTGTAAAATTTGTCTATTGAGCAGTTAATATTATTAAAAAGTAACTAAAGTTGTTCACTACAGAAAATATTATCAAATCTAATCTTCAAATCCTCTTTATAGAAAAATGAGTGTCATCTCTGTCACACAACAGAAAAATGTATATCAGGATATCTTATTTTAGATTTTATTATGAGATTGTTTTTCAGTAGAGGAGATAAAGGGTTCACTGAGTGAGAGAACAGATGAGATCACAATCACTTGTATTAATAACCGATTAATAATTAATCAATGAAAAGACCAATATTTAGGCTTCACTTCCTTTTCTCAAGGCTGACATGTGAAAAGCTTTCTGTGTGTGACAAAAAAAATACATTTTTCAAGAACACATTGCACACTTGCTGCTGGTTCATCAGTCTTAATGCTGACAACGCATATTGGTTGAAAAGTGCTGTGACGCAACATTTTCAATATTTTCTATTTCTCTTTTTTTTTTTTTTTTTTTTGTGAAAAGCCCTGTTGATCGTCTGTTTCTCATATTTTTGAGTGTTTCTCATCTGACACAAACTATAGACTGCATCCCAAAAATGTTTAATAATGATAACAACATAAAATAAATGCATAAAATGAATAAGAGATAGATAGATAGATAGATAGATAGATAGATAGATAGATAGATAGATAGATAGATAGATAGATAGATAGATAGATAGATATCCCTATTGCATAATCTTTTTACAGTCCATGTGTGTACACATGTGTGTCAGCACTATATTGCCATGCCATCTAGACTTTAAAGACACATCAGTTTAGATAAGACCTCTGAAACACACCTTGCGGACTCTCTGGTATCTGTTGCTCTTATCTTTAATGGGACAGGTGTCTGAAAATCTGCCGTCTGCATCACACAGTACTTTTATCACAGTCACCCACGCACACGCTCACACTCTGAACTGTTTGCTTAGAATTTCCTGCCAGTGATAACATAATGTGTGTCCAGTCACTGGAGAACTATGAATAACCCACTCAGTTCTAATCTAAAAATAATAAGTTACATTTGGTCAATCAAGCCTTTTTACCATCTTCTTTTCTGAAAACCCTTTTTTCTTCCTTTGTTTGCATTTGTGCCTCCTTTCTCACAGTGACTGTTAAGCCCACAGGCCTTTTACAACTTTTGCTAACACTAAAAGCATTATTAGCACCATTAGTACACAGTGAGTGTGCATACTGTCACACGTAGACACACACACACACACACACACATGCACTCAGAGGCATTCGTGTAAGTGTTTACTTTGTCAGCATTTGGTCTTCTTCCTGTCAATTTCCATAGAAGAAATAAGAAAAAAGGCAATTACATCAGCATTCATGATAAGAGTTAATATTTAGTTGTGAGTATTTGTGTATGTGTGTGCTCCTTCATATCTAATACACCGACCATGTTTAAAACAGCAACAGCAACAACAACAAAGCTTTCTAGTTTTAAATCAAGTTTGTGTTATACTGATTCCTGACACATCTAAGTGAAGGGTGACAATGAATCATTGAAATGGGCAAAGAGGCACACGCAGTCACAGAAGTAGAAAACATAAAGAAAAACAACAATGGAAGAAAAAAAAAAAAAAAAACTCAAGGTCCACTTTCTAGCATTTTCCAGTGCCTTTAGCCCCATTTTATGCAACTAAACACTTCCTCGGTTGTCATGGAGATGGGGTTAGTCGTCACAACAGAGCTAGTGGATAGATTTTGAAACTACTGTTTCCAAGATAGAGAATTAACTTTCATGCACAAATTAATTGATTTTAGATAAACTGCATGCATGTTTTCCTCTTCTTAACTCTTTTTCCTAGCAATGTTCTTCCTCCCACTCACTCACACCCTGATCATAAATTTAGCAGTATGAGTAGCAGTGTTTTCATACTGCTAATATATGCTTGCTCATGGATTGTGATTGTGTTAAGCTTAAAGTCTGTGTAAAGGCAATTCTGAGAGTTCTTTCAAAATATATTAAATATGTTGGAAAATAGTTGCTGAAAACATGTGAGAAGACTTTGAACGATATATTACTGAAATGTGGAGTTAGAGGTTAAAACTGTTTTTCACCAGTTTTCAGTCCAGGATTTTTTGGGCGGTCCTAAAGGGTGGCTCGATGACACGCTGAGGCCACCCTGAGCATACCCCTGCACCCCTAGCAGAGAGATAGAGATTAATTCATCTCGCTCGGAGTGTTTCAAAGTTAGTCATGTCATTTTCTGAACTCATCTGACACATTTCACTCGCTTCAAAATTGCTTCTTTACTGCTCTGACTAGTGGGCGTGGCTTCAGCATATTCAGCGGACACGCCCCTACAGTTCTGGAGCTGAGAATACTACTCATTTTTACCTGATTTTGACACCTAATTTCATAAATTTGTCGATATTTCTAATCATTCAAATTTGACAGGGTGGTTAATAACAAGCTACTAGCTTGTGAAGGGCTCATCCTGCCATGTAAAGTAAATACCATACAATGTACCCTGTACCTTTTTGAAGGAGACTTGCATATACATATATATTTTTATTGAGACCATATTTTACCTATGCAATGAGCCCTTCTCAAGAAGGAATAGACACTATTTGATCTGAATTAAGCAAAATAATTAAATAAAAAATAAATACATAAATAAAATAAAATATTTTCCAAAAAGTAAATATCTTTGTGTTTTGGGCTGCTGGTTGGACAAAACTAGACAATTTTCTGATATTTTATCGAGCTTGGTGTTGTTTATGTTTAGAAGTCCGTGTTTTGTATCCTTAATTTTGAATCAGGTTTTGTATACATGACATAATACTATAATTAAAAGTTGTGTGTTTATGTGTTTCAGTGCTTTGTGTTACAAAGTGTGCGTCCGTAGCAGCTTGCCATTTCAGGCAATACAGCAATACTGTCCCATAGTGCTGCATTGTGCATTTACTTCCAGCTGTACTATTGTTGTTTGTTTTGTGTCCCTCATCGTGCACTTTCATCCCATATGTCCTCTCCAACACACAAACCACACGCAAACAGAGAAAACGAGAACCTCGACTGTACAGAGAGACATTTGATTGAAAAAGATGATGTCAGAACATGACAGTCGCCGCTCTGTTCGCCAGTTTATTTCATAACAGGTGTCATGCATACAAAGGGAAAGCGTGTGTGCCTGTTCATCTTTTCAGCCTGGCTGTGTTTCGGACTGCAGACCACAAACAAGCCTGAGGTCTGAGTATTGTTATCTCATTGGTGCAATTATGCCCACTTCTGCTTCGTCACATGCGCAAACACACACACACACACACACACACACACACAACTTTCACCCCATTACCTCCAACCACACCCACCCTCCAAATGAGTTCAAGGGCAGTAGGGGTGTATCTCAAGGGGGTGTGCGAGTGTGTTTTGGAGGGGTGGAGGGTGGATCGAGGGCAGATTTATTGACGGCTAGGGGACCCCGGGGACAAGTGTCCTAAATCGGGGCAACCATGCGTGATCATGCCAAGTGAATCAACTTGTCAGGATCACTTAGAGACAACAATGGGGTGGACGGAGAGAGGAGAGGAGATGAGAGGAGGGGAGACGAGAGAAGAGGAGAGGAAACGAGGAGAGGAGAGGTGTTTCAGGATACGAATATGTGTGTGTGTTAGTAAATGTTAGACGGAGGAAGAACTGAAATGTGAGTGTTTGTGTGCAGTGATGGCAGTGCAGGGTGGGGTTATGTTCAATGTGTGTGTGTATGTGTTTGTGTGTGTGTGAGTGTGTGTGTGTGTGGTGGGCTCCATTGAAAGGGCCTTCCTTCTGCTCTATTTACCCAGGTGAATAGGAAAGCTGGACCAAGCCTGAGCGGGAAAACATGTGATTTTGTGCTGTTTAAATGTGGGTGTGTGTGTTGGGGGGGTACTTGTGACTGTATGTAAGCACAAGTTCTCAAGACAAACATGACCCCCACACACATTAGAAACACAGAAAATCTCTGACTTACTTTGTGTTCAAAGCAACATCAAACAACGTATGTTCAAAACTCTTTCTCTCTCTCTCGTCTTTCAGTTGTTTTTTTTTTTTTGGTGTTTAATGAAGAAAACCTAGACAGAACAATGTGAAAGTGGACTAAATGAGGTCTGACTGGAAGTGTGTGTGTTTGTGGTGTGTGTGTTTGGGGGTGTTACTGGGAAAAGGCTTCGGCCTATGCAAGTCAGGAAACTAGGTGACAAACCTGACCACACACCCAGCACCAGAAGGCTGTGGGCATGTGTGTGTGTGTGTGTGTGTGTGTGTGTGTGTGTGTGCGTGTGTGTCCATTTCTGTGTGTGGTTTCTTATATAGAACCTGTTTAACTCATGACACCTGCTTCAGTAAGGTGGATTTATTTGCAGCGTACATACATCTTTTTTTAAATATTCCATCATATTTTCTATTTACACTTCAAAAAAAGTAATACATGTAGTTTTATGTGTGTTATGAAAACATGTACATGTCTATTCTGAGCATGTTATAGTCACATCTAACTTGAACTTAAATCAAACAGAGATATATATTATATACATATTTACACTTCATTAGGTACACTTATACAATCCAATGTGATCCAATAAAACAACTCTGCCATAAATTCTACTTTAATGAAGCGTATCATTTTTCAGTTTTTGTTGACACTGTCAGAGAGGTATTAATAATTTATTCTGGTTACTACTGAGGTTGTAGTTTATAGTAGTATTAAACTGGATTGCATTATACTGAGAGGTGTTTATAATGTTATGGCCCTCTGATATACAGTATGTAAATGGATTAGCCAGTAGAGATTTACAGTTTTCATGGTAAAAAAAGTAAGTTCATCCAGTCAAATATTTGATGAATTTTAGACTGATGAAGACGAAGAATTGCTGAATCATTTAAGTATTTTTTAGATAGATACAGCTGAAGATAGACAGGAAAGCAGGGAGAGAGGGTGAAGAGGGGATGACATGAAACAAAAGGCTGCAGGTTGGATTTGAACCCCAATCGCTGAGGTAAGATCTCAGCCTTAGTACATAGTGCACGCCTCACCAGGTGAGCTACTGCATTAACATCATTTACCACCAAACATTACCCGGCTTCAGCTTCTTAAATGTGATGATTCGCTGCTTCTATTTGACTTATGTTGAAGTTGTAAATCTCTAAAGTGAATGTTACACATTGAATGGTCATTTTCTAAACCAAATGATTAAACCATTAATCAAAAAAATCATTAAAAATCATAAAAATGTGTGAAAATTCTTTTACAGATCTGTCACCTGAGGTAATTTCTGGGTTATGAGTCTATTATTATATGATGTAAAGAGCTCTCATGCTTTCTTCTCTGCTGATCTCCTCCCTCATATTGTTGTTTATCCCTCTCTTTGTCAGTATTTATCAAATGGACCAAAATTCTGTTTTTTTGCTCTTTGACACTGTTGGCACTACTTTGGCAGTCCTGACCTAATTTTTGAAATGTTTACAGTTATTGTTTGGAGCTATCTGCAACAGACACATTGCTCTATACATTTTTTGCTCTTGAAAAACAACAAACAAACGGCCAAACGAATGGCAGCCAAATCTGGGAAGACAGTAACTGTTACAGACGACTCTAATCACCTCAGCAGCAGCTCCAACAGTCCCCATCTCTCTCTCTCTCTCACACACACACACGCTTTGTTCACCTCTCTTACCCTCCTATCTCAGTCTCTGTTTCCACACGGCAGGGGTCTATCTGCTCAATCTGTGTGTTCTAGTTGTGTGTGACCATATGCATGCATGTGCATTTTGTGATTGTGAGTCAGCGGGTACATATGGGTCATACTGCATACTGTCAGTCCGTGTGTTATGGTCCTCACGTGGCTGCAGACTGCAGACGTTTTGGACAGGGGTCCTCTACCTCTGTCTGCAAATAGACAGCTGAAAACAGAACAAGTGTTCAAAACTCATCTATTGTTACCGAACAACACACACCCTTTTTACATACATACACAAAAACTATATTTTGGGCCTCTATGATATGTAATCTTTGTGCACTAGGAATTAAAAGAGTACTGCATGCTTTATTGTAGAGTTAAAATTGTTTGTTTGTCAGCTACGATCAGCTATGACTTGTGTGAAATGTGTCACCTCTAACACTAAATAACCCTGGGTTTGTGGTGTTTGGTCATATATAGGTTACACCTGTGGGTCTGATTGTGCTAATTCAGGGCACGCTTGTCCCATATTATTTCATTTCATTAAGCACTTAGTACATGAACCTTACTGTTAAGATCAAGTTCATATTTACTACATGCCGGAATTACCCATGCTGCTTAACTTTTAAACCTGTTAAACCAGGTGGCCGATTGTACCACAACTTCTCCTTGAGGTCTGGTGTAACTGTACTGAAGTTTATTTCACTTTATTAGGAAGTTCTGTTTTCTCTGTTTTGAATCCTTTGTGTTTCTTCACAGTCGCATGTGTAAATCCTGGCAGAATATTCAAGATTGTGTAAAAGTCCTGTGGTAACGTTAGCTGAACTTTAGGAGACCTTGTTGTTATTTTGTTTGCGCTGGGACTCCATATATCCAGCGTCTAACTACAAATATCTCTATTACTGTAAATGCACAGTTTCACACTTAATTGTTTACATGATTTACACGATCCCACTGTATAGGTGTTTTTCATGGAAGACATTCTGGCTTGTCACAGTGAAAGACTGCAGGTGTAAATAATGAAATCATTAATGGCTGAATTCTACTCATGAATTAACACGTTGCATCTCATTGATGTTACAAAGGCAGAAATGTAAAAACGAAAATGTTTGTGGGGGATTACGTGCTGTCATGACTGTGTGGTTGCCAGGCAACCAGCGGAGAAGAAGTACATAAGCACGGGAAAGATGTGCAAACTTTAAAACTGAATGATGCTTGTCCCTGGTATCGTGCACGTTGACTCACTGTTACACTGTCATGCCTTACTGGGATGCTTAAATAGAACAGGGCCGTCATTATTGTTATTGGAAACACCTGTGTCTGACTGACAAGTTGTTGTTTTTACACTTGTTGATCTAATGTCTTAATTAACATGTGTAAGCGCAGTTCCAGGTAACACACTGCCTGGCAACCTTACAGTCATGACAAGAGTCAAGAAGATACTGCGCTTGAAACAGTTACAGCATGCAACCCCCTACAAAAATGTTTGTTTATAAATTTCTGTTTTTGTTAAATCAATGAAATACAATATGTTAATTATTCGTATATTGGTAGCATTAGTGGGGCTGGTAAGCAGATTTTTAAAACGTTTTAATAGAGGCAGGCTAGCTTTTTTTAAGCTAAGCTAACTACTACCCGCCTCTCACTCAATAGAGACAATACAGACTTGAGAATGGTATGATTGTCTCATCTGACCCTCTGCAAATAAGTGTATTTACCAAAATGTCAAACTATTTTTAATGCACATTTTTGCAGTGTTAGCTCTAACATAAAATCCTAAAATTCTTTGCACACTAGCCAAGGCTAATATTTTTGATTTTAAGCTTTTAAGCCCCTAGCCCCCTTGCCCCTGCAGAAAGAAACCAGATATACTATGGATTAACATAAGTATAACCATGTTTCAGCTTCACTGAACTCTCTTTCACTGTCTCTTCATCCCTTGTCTTCTTCTCTTCCCTCCACTTCTCCCCTCATCTCTGTGCCATGGATGGGTAGGGTAGTTATCAGGCCTGGCCAGCCCAAGCCCAGCCCTCCTACCTGACCGCTGCCAGCAGGGAGCGGCTGCTCTTGCCTGAGTATCTCCGACCACAACAGCACCCAAGGAATGAGGAAATCAGGCTAGAGTAATCTATGCAGGCCCAGAGCACGCTGGCCAGCATGTGAGTACATGGAGCGGGTGCATTTTGTGAGTAGCACGCGCATGTTCAGGAGCCCGCCACTTCTGCAACATCCGGCTATAAATCTATTGTGACACGTCAAACTGAATTTATGAGCCAATCTGCTTGCGACAGACAAGTTTGATTTGAAAAAGGGAAAGAAGGATGGAATAAAAAATGTAGTAGTGAGAGTGAACTTCTGCTTTAACATTTAGAGTTGAATATTTTACTTTAAAAAATGTCCTATACTCTCACTTTTTTTTAGATGTTTTCTATGGTGTGTCTAAATGTTAACATTGTCCAATAAAGTTTAAATTTGAAAATTAAATCTGTTGCATTCAAGAAAGTTCATCTACATCCACAAGTCTTTTATGATTTATGTTACTTCACTGCTTCACATCCTTGTTGCCGTGGTATCCCTGGACCAATAGCTAAACCCGTGTCCAAATAGAGACAGGTGGAATCACACCAGTGCGAAGCCATATTTGAGCCCGTGACACATTTTTGCATTTCCCCCTTTGCTGAAAGGTCAGGTCATGTATTTTAGAGAATATAAACAGGAGTCAATGAAGCTTTGACTGTGGTGGTGTACGCACAAAAATCTAAAACACAACAGCCCTTGTCATCTTTTTCATTCATGTCATCTTGGATTTGCCTTTTACTTGCTTTTATGACACTTGTTTGAACTGAAATGAACTTGACAAAATGTGTGTGCATTGTAACCCAATGTTTTGTTGATATTGTGCATTATCACATACTCCTGTTGCCTCTCTCAAATGATTGCTGCACTGCACTGTTGATGATAACACAGTCCTCATATAGTGTTTCACTTTTCACTTGAAAGCACCAACACCACCAAAGAGCTGGGAGATCTGTGATGACCAACTATTCACACTACAGGATGTTATGTCTTGTAATATCCATCTGGGTCCATATTGTTTATTTCGATAAACCACTATCCATCCATCTATCCATCCCTCGACACACATCCACACACACACACACAAAGGCAGCTGCCTTCTCACTCAGTGGAAGCAGGTGTCTGTAAATCTCGTGGGGTTTGGGGCTTTGGGTTGTTTTTTTTCTTTCTTTCTTTCTTTTGGGTGTAGTAGAAGATGGTGAAATTCCCAATGTGAAAGTCTGCCTCTTGCTCTGGCCTCCTTCCACAAGACACCACCACCCACCCACACACCCACACACGCACACACACACACACACACACACATACACACCCACATACACACACATGCACAGACAGAACCACACGTGCACACAAAACCACACACACTACAATTGCTGACAGGGAATTTCAAACCCATCTTCTGAATTTGAACAACCCTCATCAGACCTTCGCTATGGTCTCTTTGCTGTCTGTTTGCACCATTTTTGGTACAATAGTTAAAAACCACAACATGATCCTTTAAATACATATATGTGAATCACTTAATGCTGCAGTAAGCCTTCATGCACCCCCAAGGAAACTATTTCTG
Source organism: Sciaenops ocellatus (assembly GCA_033000465.1). Taxonomy (NCBI): domain Eukaryota; kingdom Metazoa; phylum Chordata; class Actinopteri; family Sciaenidae; genus Sciaenops; species Sciaenops ocellatus. The sequence continues at coordinate 12,204,433 of CP136886.1, forward strand.
CTTGGCCCTGTCTCAAATATCACAGTTCCTGTTAGCTGTGTCCGTCGCGATGAATGTCATTTCTGTTCATAAATCCCTCCGAGACTCATACTTGAGATGGGAATCTATATTTGAGGGCACTGTGGTAGATCAGGGTGAGGTGGGGGTGCAGGTGGCTGGTGGGAGGGAGGGCAGGAGGGGAGGGAGATTGGTTATGTGTGTGTGTAAATATATCTCTTCAATCTTGGTTTTCATGGCCTCACAGGAAAACAAGTCTCCTCAAGAGACTGAATGTGGAGCTCATATGTGTGCATGTGTGTGTTTTCTGAGAACTAGGATGATCATGGTGTTTTATACAGTAAATATAGGCAGTATATTCACATGTGCTTACAGTCTCACCAGAGTAAACCTTTTCTTTGCACATTCACGAGTGGTCCCTTGTCCACAAAAAAAGAGGCAACAGTTGGGTACATTTGCTTATTACCTCTGTCGCTCGCTTAGTAACTGGCAGATGGAGGCAAAGTTTTATGATATGCCCTGCACAACTTTATGACAACAAACCTTTGTATCTGCCGGATTGTGTGTGCGTGTGTGTGCATGTGTGTGCGTGAGATGAGGGTATTTGAATACTACAGTCCTCAAAAATTTGAATACTAGAGATAGATTACACTTTGGGGACAGCAGAGCAAACAGTTCATTCACTTTAAACAGAGGGATTGGAAAGTGTGGGCTGACTGTGCTATTTACACTTGTAACTTAAACAACTACAGGCTATTTGTTCTGAAGTCCTGACTAACAAAAGCATATTTGCACCTTAAATATATGAAAATGACACCGAACACAAGGATGTAAGAAAAAACAACACACTTTATTTACTAGGCAGTATATAAAAGTAAAAAAACATGAAAACTTGGCGTGTACGTATAAATGCTTTTATAAAATCATTTTTGCTCAAAAGCTAGTATAAAAACAAGGCATTTAACATATAAAAAGATTGCCTGCTAAGTGTTTGACATGGTCTACTGCAGTCTTAGTAAGAAAAAATGCTGACTGACTATGCATTACAAAACAATACAAAACTATTTAAAGAAATGTTTAAAAACAACAAACATACACAAGTTTTAATTGGGCTTTTGTTTGTAGCATAATATAAAATATCAGTGTTTCAGTGTATCAATACTCTCACTTTTTATGGAGAATATAAAATTCAAGTGCAGTTTGGTCTTAAGGCCCTTTCAGACACAACGCGATTTCTGTGTTCAGCGCGGAGTGCGCTGTGCTACATCGGACACTTTACGTGACGCAACGAAAGGCCGCGGTGGCGCGGCACATTGGAAAAAAATGGGTTTCAGAGCGCAGTGGTGCTGTTGTGTCTGAAACTCTACTGGGTGAAGCTCATGGTTTTAAACATATAAGCTTTTTAATGTATAAATATACTACATATATCTTCAATTTCAACAAATATAATGTTTGTTCATTGATTGTTTCCCCCGTACAGGGCCAGAAATAAATTCAAAGTTGAAATGAAAACTCAATTTTTCTGAAATAAAAAGGTGCCAATGTGGTAACTGGGTAATACTAATTAGGCTGGCCCCTTCTGTTGTGTAAAGCATGATAATTAATAATCGAAAAATGATAAGAACAGATGTAGCTGTTCTTTAGCAGTTAAGTGTTTACATGAGGTGGCACAGACCAAACACTTGAAATTCTCAGTAGACCCATTGTAGCCTGTAAAAAAGAAAAAAAAAAAAAAGAAACAGAAAACTCATGACTGAAATACAGAGGTCAGTTTTGAATGAATTAATATGCCTTTGGATTTAAGATAATGCTAACAGGGCTTAAATACTTAACTTACAACACTGCTCCATTGGCCAATTGTAAAAAACAACAACAATAAAGTCATTATCAAAGCAAAAGAAATAAATTAATCAACTTGTTCTTTATATTAATATCAAAATTCGGAATTAATAATACAGCCCAAATTATATAGCCACCGTTTCCCACCGTTTATAATACAACATTGATAATAATACAATGACAGACCAAAAGTGATAGGATGTACATTTCTAAAAACCAAAAGCAAATTCTATAAAAAAGATTTCAAAAAGAAAAAAATGTATAGTCTTTGGTTGGTTGAAATCCAACAAGTGTGAGTGTAAAAACACCAATGGCATAGAGCCTCTCCCAACTGTTGTACCACAACAAATATGTAACCCGCGGCGCTGCGTCCAGCGCAGGGATTGTTGATGTTTCCAGATCAACATGTGTCTCTGTCTACATGACCAGTGTCCTCGTAGAGTAAGTGTTGATGTACTTGTGGCTCTGCTCCGAGGCCAAAACGTGCTCCTCTGTTTTACCACAGGTCACCTGTTCCCAGGAACTGAGTTGCTGTTGTCAAGAGAAAGAGAGGAGGGTGATGAGTTTTTAAATCGCGCAACAACCGCAATTTTAGCACTGTTTTTTTAAACGTAGATTAATAAATACATGCATACAAACTTCTACACACCTGTAGTGGGCTGCCCATGCCTCTGCGAGGGAGGTGGTAGGCTTTGTGTCCATCGTTGCTCAACATTGAGCTAGTGAGTACGTCCTGAAGAGAAATATAGAAAATTTTGTCTTAACAAGAGAAGTCAAGCTGATGTACAGCAGGGGATGATTTGAGGACATTTGTGAGTAATCATTATAGGTCATGAACTGTTAGGTCAAAGTGAACTTACAGGAACTTCCTGTGCGTGGCCATTGGGGGAGAAGAGCTGTGTGTGAAGGTCTTGTCCTTCCCACTGCATACACGGGCTCCTCTCACATGGGGACTCCACCTAGGATGCAAAACACGTCATGGTCAATTAACGTAAATAATTATCACCAATGTTCTTCTTTGACTATCGTGACTTGCAATTATTTTCCAAGATGATCGAGAGCGTGTTGCAAAACTGAAAAACTATATTCATTTACACACTTTTGCTACCACAACTGCAAACTGAACACGTTTGTTTGCCTGTATGTGTCCTTTCGCATATGTGTACGTGCTCATGTCAACTGGAAAGTACCTCTTGTTTTATCTTCTTCAGCGGAGGCTGCTCAATGGCACACTCCATCGGCTCCTGCTTGATGGACTCCACCATCTGTTGCTCCAGAGGGACATTCTGGAAAAGACACAAATCCTCCAATGAGTCACAAGGACATTATAATGAGCAGAGATGTTAACATGACAAATTCAAGACTCAGAATTCTTTGGAAGGCTTTTTTCTCACCAGTAGCTTGAGGGGTCCATACTTGGCCTCCTGCAGTGCCAGGGCTGACCTGAAAGGTGTGGGTGTACAAGGAGATGACTCCATGATTGAACGACGAATGTTTGGAGTTCTGAACCTGAGAGAGAGAAAGCATGACGACTGTTTGTAAATCCTCTTTTACCACAAATCCTGTTTAATTTCAGAATAAAACTCATTAGAGATAGAGGCACTTACATTTCATTCTCTTTCTGGGGCCTGACAGTGTGGTCGATCAGAGGCTTGGAGTCCACTGGAGAGCTCATTGGTAAACTGTCGTCGGAGTGTTCTGAGCTCATTGACTGGTTGAGAAACTGTGGAACAGAAGGAAGGAAACCAATCAATCAAAGTAGTCTGACAGGTTTATTTTAAAACAGTAACAATCTGGCAGAACATGGGAGCACACTCGGCCGAAACTACAGAAATGGAGAGGAAAGGAGAGAAGCAGACTGGTGCGTAAAAAGACAATTTATGGATGAAATGATGCAAATAAAAACAAGAAAGATGGAAATCAGCAGGCGAAACACTAATTCTGAATGATTGGTTGCTGATGTCATAGGCGGCAGGTTGGTGATTGGATGGATTCTGATCACACGCAACTATTTTAACTACCTGTGAGGGTGAAAAGGGGAGGTTTCTGCCTGGTGAAGGCTTGGGAGTTGAGCAGATGAAACCCGCCCATGCTCCGTGAGCAGTTCTTGAGCCCTGATTAGGCAACAACCTGTCTGTTCTGAGAACGCTCCTATCCAAGAGCCCACTGGTAGTGGCCTCATCCACTGAGGAGAGGCTCTAGGAAAAGGGCGGGAAAAGATGGGTCAAGGCCCACTACTGGGCAAAATCTATGCTGCTAATTGCTACACTCTCTTTTTTCATCTTGACACAGTTGGTCATCACACACTTAACAAATAGCCCAAAGACGAACTAAATGCAGATACTTACTGAATCAATGACGGATTCCATAAACTCTGGAATAGCATTTGAGAACGTCGGACTGCTGTGGTGGCTGTTGCTGTTGTTGTTGTTGTTATTGTTGCGGCTGTTATTGCTGTGGGCACGTGTCGCAGAGGCACTCTCCTCGGGTAGGCAGCTCTGATCGTGAGGCAGCGCGGGAGCGGCTGCCTGGTGATGAGGTAATAACACTGACACACCCTCTGAGCTGCTGGTCATGGAGCTCTGGCTGGCCCAGTTTGGATACGGCAAATTCATCTGGGGTAGAAAAGAATATGAAGAGTGAGGGCTAGAAAAAAACAGTCAAAGAATAATCATCACAGACAGGGTGAGAAAAGTGTCAACCAAGCACAAGAGAGAAAATGCAAGACTGACAATAAGGGAAGAGGTGTAAAAATTAACAAAATGAGAAAAGAGAAGAAGAAAGGGAACTTTAATGTAAAGGGTGACAGAAGTGTTGTGTAGAGGGTTGCACAAGGGGTCATGCACTCACACACACAAATGGTGATAAGCTCCTATTTCATCATTTTTGCAGAAACAGACCCCCCAGATGTTTCCTCCTCCTTATTCACACAAACACACACACATCCAACCTCTGTCCTTAAAACCAGGGTCAAATACACATGCACATAAATTTCGCTGTCACAATTTAACATTGCGAAGCTCGCTCACAACCACACTTGCACAGACACACACAACTCACTGGTAGTGATGGCTGGCCTCTTAGCTCATCTTCTGTTGACATGAGCAGCAGTTCGATCTCTTTCACCCTCTGCTCCTTCTCGGGGTCCTCCTCACTATAGTGTCTCTGTGAAAAAGAGGCAGATTTTAGCGACAAATTAAAAAGCTGTTCATCTTTTTGTCTTACAATCTCACTAGAGGGATCAATTACACTTCTGTTCTTACCTGTATAGCAGCTGTTCCATGCTGGGGAATGTTCAGGATATGCAAAGGCAAAGCCATGGGGAACGGTACCTGTAAAGCCAATGAGAAACACATCAAATAAACTGCATCGCCTGCTGCTACACAATCAGCATTATTTAGTTTTCCTCCCAGCATTCTAAGTTTTAATTTAAAGGCTCACTCACTCGGTGTGTGTCGATGTAGGTGTAGTTGAGTGGCTGCGCGTGACTGGGCGAGTGGTGGGGGTAACCCATGATGTGATTGCTGGTCTTGATGTAGCCATGGCTGATGGAGAGTGAGGAGTTGTTCTTTGCCGTGCTCTGAAGGTAGCCCTCCTGTTCCACCTTTCGCCTCATGGTGGAGTTCCAGTGGTTCTTTATAGCGTTGTCAGTCCTGGATGTCATGGACAACACGTGTTAGCTTGCAGGTTATTCATTGCAAAACAAAGTGTGCAAAATGCAAAACATCCTGGACTCTAGTTGATAGCACTTGATACGCTATCAACACAGGCACACACGTCTGCCACAGAGAGACAGCCTCAGTCATGCACACACACACACACACAATAGATAAGGTTATCAGTACAGACAAATTACAATCATTTTCTTTTTTTCTCTCCTCGTCTTTGTCATTTGATTTTCTGCTTTTCTCTGTGCTGACATCTCATGTCGCTTAACCTTTTTTTCCTCCTGATCATTCTGTATTGCTACAAGAGAAATACTGTCTGTATTCACACCTCCATCTTCTTTTATGTTGTTTGCTTACTTCATCCCTTTTCTCATTTGTTCTCTTTTTATTCCCCCTTCAGCGTCCCCCCTCCATTTCACTCTCTCAACCGCAACATTGCACAGCCAACCAACAAGGGTTCAGTGATTCATCTAGCTTCTCCTTTTCCACCTTTCTCTCTTCTCCATTCTCTGCCTCACCTGCCAGGGAGCAGCTTAGCGATTTCGGCCCAGCGGTTGCCCAACTTCTCGTGTGCCTGGTAGATGATCCGGTCTTCCTCCTCAGTCCACGATGTCTTCTTCACCTCTGGGTTCAGGTGGTTGTGCCAGCGCTCGCGGCACTGCTTGCCGATACGCCCCTTCAGGTGCTTGGCGATCACTGACCAGCGCTTGGCTCCGTACTTCTGGACCAGTTCAATCACCTGGGGTGGGCGTGTGTTTGTGTGCGTGTGGGGGAGAGAGAAAGAGGAAAGACAAGAAGGGAGGAGGAAGAGCGTTGAAAAGGAAGAGAAGTAAATGGTAGTGGAGGGGCATGAGGAAAGAGGAAGGAAGGAGCAATAACAGGGAGGCAAGGGAGAAGTAAAGGGGTACATAGCGAGAAAAATAACATGGTAGAAAGATCAGGGGTTTGTGAGAGGGTAGAACAGAGAGAAAATGAGAATAAAAAAACTTGTTAGTTCTTATCTAAATCTCAGAAACAGTATACATTGTGTCACTGAATGCTTCTGCTCTTCTCCCTCCTTCCCTCTTTCTTTATCTTTCAACTTTGTTAAGGTGATTGAGAACACCTGGTGGTGAGCAGTGAGGGAGTTTCCAGTGGAACGTTAGCCACTCTGCTAATCATTACAGTGGCATCTGGGTGGAAATATAACTCCTTTGGATTAGTTCAATAAATACCTTGCAGGTTTTAAGAGACCCAGTATGTTACTTGTTGAGTAACGGCAACTTTTTGGGAAACTAAAAATGTGCAACAACAGCTAAGGAGTTGCTACAGAATGGTTGCTTTAAACACACAGGAACATAAAGTAATTGTTTTAGTGTTTTTTTCTTTACTCTGGATGACACTTTGATTGCTGTTTCCTGTGAGTGGTAGCCAGCTTTGTTACTCCAAAAAAAGATCATAACTGTGTGAACTATGTGAAGGTTTTACTATAAGAGGTGTGACCCATTGAGTCCTGGGTGCATTTTAAGGTTTCATTAGGATCCTAAAAGGCTGTTTTCTTACCCTCTGGTCCTCCTCTTTGGTCCATGGCCCTTTGATGAGTTCTGGGTTAAGAACTTTCTGCCACCTGTGCTGGCATTGTACATCAGTACGATTCTGGTAGAACAGAGAACATGTGGATTAGATCATCTTAATACCATGGGAGGTTGCATGCATACAAACTAAATAATAAAGTAAGAGAGGAAAACAGAAATAAAAGAAAACTCTTAATTTGACACAATCCTGTGTTGTCAAATATCGCTTATGTTGTGTGCATTTGTCCTACTTACAGTTAGTAAGCTTGCAATCAGTTTCCAGTCTTCTGATCCATTAAGCTCAACAAGTTTCTTTAACTTCTCATCCTGAAAAAAGAGGACACAAATTGCAGTTTTGTCAGATATATAATATATGCCACTGCAATGAGAACTCCACCATTTAAGTCATAGTCAATGAATGTGGTTAGACTAGACAATTATAAAAGAAAGACTCCCAGGTTTCTTGGAAGTTCTCTATCCCGAGGCCAATTTATTGTAACGTGTGTTGTGTTAAATATGTCGTATTGAACAGCAGGTTTTGTGTGTGTACCTCTTCTCGTGTCCAGCGTGTTTTGCCAAGGTGGCGTTTCCCTGCCTTGGCCAGTGATCCATCATAATCATGTTCATACATCTCAGTCTCCTCCTCATCCTCCTCGCTACTGTAAACACTGCAGGCAGAGAGAGACAAAGGGAAATTAAAAACAATAAAAAAACAAAACAAATGGAGGCTGTGTGAAAAAGAATAGTGCAAGATAATAACAAGGTAAATAATAGCACAATAAGTACCAGACTATTTTCAAACTACTCCCTAATCGTCTCTTTACAGAGTGCATAAAGAGCTCAGCCCACTCTTTAACTCATCAGGTGTCAACGCAGACAGAACCAGTCATTCTTGAAGGTTTGGGTGCAGGCTTATAGCCAAGACACCCACAAGGGGAGAGAGAGAGAGCAAGAGCAAGAGAGAGAGAGAGAAGAACATCAAGTGAGAGGGAGGGGGGGGGGACAGACGAACAGGTTCCAATGTTTTTGGTTTCCACAGATACTGGGATTGGCATATGCGATCATAATTTCGTGACCCTGGCGTGTTCAGACCTGCAGTGGCATTGTACAGCACAGTCATGCATGCACACACACACACACACACACACACTGACACTGAGTGGTTGGTTAACCAATCAGAATGTAGAGCATGGACAACGTGGAAGCTAGGTAGGGTACTTTGGTGTCACACAGAGCAACAGGTGAACAGGAACCCCACTGAGAGGTGTGTGCTTGTGTAAGAGAGGATATTTACAGTGGACTGTCTTCCTTATTTTTGTCCATTCACCCAAATATGTGACTAACTGATTAACAGTGCTGGCCATATGGAAAAATAAAGAATAAATGGAAGTATAGGAAGCATTATGTTTTTAGTAAATCAGCAGCAGTTGTATGTGATGAGCTGTTTTTTTTTTTCATTTTAACAATCAAACCACGCTAAAAAAGAGAGATCTGACCAAATAAGAAAAAAAATATCAGAGAACTTCAACAAGAAAAAAACACAATAGGATGAATACGGAATACTCATCTTGAAAATGATGAATCAACAGAAAACTACGAACCTGAAACATTAATCATTGTCACTACTCTTATCTCAATCAGCGGGGTGGCTCAGTGTCGCTTTTTCTTCAGGTAAAAAAACAAAACCAAAAACTTGTCACGCAAACTTAATGCCCAGTAGTACAAAAAAAAACCGGAAAGCTGGTGCTGGTGGAGACTGAACAGTGTGGCGATTCGTGCAACATGGGAAACGCAAGAAATGACTTCTTCTCGAGACACAAGTGCTCACAGAGAGGGACGATGTGAAAGCGCTGTCTCCAAAATAACAGTGAGCACTCCTCGTTATCAGAGATGCTGCGGCGACATTCAGGGTGTATTGCGCGTTTAGTCAATGCGGGTTTTACATGAATATTACGCCAGCTAAAGTGGTGTGTAAGGTCCAATGTGCAAGTTTGTAAAAAAGAAGACGTAAAAATGAAAACAAATGTGTCTGTAAGGATAACTTCAGTGACAAAAAACAACATGTAAGACTTTAAAAATGCGTGTTGCAACATATCCAAGCCTCTTAATGCGTTTATATAGACAGACGCCATGCTGCATTTTGTATTCATTAAAGCCTGTGTTGTCCACGCACTGTGTTGTCCACAGCGTGACACGCGCCTGTCCACCCGCCTAACGTTATTAAAGTGTTTATGTGTGTGTATGAGAGAGAAACACACACACACTCTCTCTCACACACACACACACGGGGGGGGAGAGAGAGAGAGAGAGAGAGAGACCCCTTTCTCTGTCTCACCACTGACAGCAGCGCGAGGAGCGCACATGCCAGATGACCACCACCTGTCATGGGCGCGCGAGCGAGCGAGCGAGACACCCACACCACTACTCAGCTTTTAACGGCCAAGAAAACAACAACGGCTCACACATACAACAAGAAAATCAGGAGTTAATGGAAGAAAAGAAACATGAACTCTGTCAATAAAGCACTCCTAACCTCACCACTCACGCCGTATCCAACATAAATGTACCGTAATTAGAAAAACATACGTAAGATATAACGCGCACGTAAAAGAAGGGAAGAAAGTTAAAGAGGATGCAAATTAAAGAGTATTTTGTGTGTTTGAGCTTACCTGTTTCTCGGCCGCCGAGTCATGTTAATATCTGTAGAGCGGCTCGCAGGTTGCGCTGAGCACGTACTTTCGCTATGTGCGCTGGGTTTGTTCTCCCGGCGAAGGCAGGTTGACATTAATTTAAACACAGCAGCCTCAACCAGCGCTCCTCCCCTCCCTCCTCATCCCGGTGAATTTGGCGCTCCTGAACGCGTGCGGCAGACTGCGCATGTCCACTACAGTATACTTCACGGCCTGCCGAAATGTTCACAATCACGATTCCGAACGAACACTGTGAAAAGTGAGAATATTGGTTCATATCGAAGAAACTGATTCAAATAGTGAGACAACGTTAATATATTTCCAGAAAAAGTGTTAAATTATGTATCTTTATCGAGAAAAGTCGCTATAATCTTTAAAGCAAAATCAGTTTACACTGTTTAACAAGTTCTACTAAGCATATATAAATTATTACGCCACGATAAATACGTGAAAACTGAAAAATGATTAACTCTTAAGTGCTGAATTAATTATGCTGCCTCAAGGTGCATGGCTACAGTGTGCCAAATAGATGTACGGGCAATTTACGAGGTATTCCTGAAGGCACCAGGCCATTACACAGTAGACTTGTCAAAGGCGCGTTTTGCCCTGCTGTCCGCGCTACACGCTTTTTTGTCAACACTTTTCATGAGGGACTTCTGCTTTTTCACCAGAAGGAAACCAATGAGTCTGGACGAAGTAAACAATGGGTTTTTTTGGCATGCGAGGAAAATGAAGTTGCCATGTTTTTTGTGCTGTTTGTAGAGTGCCTGTTGGTGTTACTAATACAGATGTTTCTCAGTGATAAAACATGCAAAACCTCTTATCGTCAGTTTTTGTGCTCGCCCAGACAAAGAAAGTTAAAGAAATGTTTTGGCACTTAAACTTTTTTTGTGGGAATATATTGCACATAACTCACAGGACAACTACCTTCAAAGTACACATGGCTGCCTGTATGTTATCCAAGTTATTCCTCAAGTTGCCATTTGGGTTTCTTAAACTGCAGCTTGCTGATGATGTTTTTGCATTTATTCAAAATAATCCACATTTAAATTAGGAACAAGTTTAGCTGGTTTTTCAGCAACCCACTCTCAAATATGAGTAACAATTCCCCTTTCTTAGCTCCATTGCATAACTTGTGCATTAGTCTGTCTTAAGATAACTGTCCACCAGTGATTGTTTTTGTTTTGGTTGAGTTCTCATTCCTCCCTGCACCAGGACTGTCCTCGCTCAGCCATTCATTGCAGGGGGGGTAATGCTTTATTTGTATAAATGTGTCTTCTCATTGTATTAGTTCCTCCATACGCAACCGTATTGTCCTGGTCACTTGTAATTACCATCACCCCAGAACAGCCTATTGTCCCAGAGCAGTCATCATAATACTGGCCTGATAAAGGGCTACACACACACACACACATAAACACATAACCATGGACTGGAAATTTCACTCTTCGATTCTGCAGGGTTGAGTGAGGGTTCAGTGGAGTGAAGCACTTAGATGGCGAGACATATCAAGATTTACAGGATTGGACATGGGTAAAATGAGTTAGAGCATGTGAGATATGTGTACAATGTGTTGTGTGTGCATTATCATGTGTAGAATCTAGTCATTAGAATAGCTTTGTTGGTTCAGAGGCGTTGTGACATTAAAACTATGTAAACCTTAAGTGATACTACATCTAATTGTAGACCTGTGACATAATGTGTCACTCAGTTGCCTGGTTGCAATCACCTGTGGGCTTCAAATCCTATCCACACCTGTGTACACAAGCATTATTCCAGTCATTTTTTTTTGTACTTCTAATCTATTCAAATCAAATGTTTTATTATATAGTAGCTATCATGCAAGATAGCATACAAGGTGCCTGACAAAAAAAGAAAAGTAGTTTTGTTAGAAGAGATACAACACAAAAAATGACCTAAACATCACTAGTAGCCAGTGTCACCAACATTATTAGCACATAAGTAAAAAGAAGCAGAATAAATAACCTAAATCCTAAATCCTTTAGGCTATAGTATAAACAAATATTTGAATTGAATTTCTTTAATTTATGTGTGTGCAAGATGTTAAAGATATCTGTAAGTGGTCTCTTAGGCTTTTTTCTACATTGGCCCCAAATGTGTCTTTTCCCTAGAGGGTAATATTAAAAACATTGTGTTATCTGAAACCAAATTAAGGGAAGGGAGCCAGGGTATGCAAATTCCCCTATAGTGCTTTGAGCAGGAAGCCTGACTCCCATTGACTCTTAGCTGAGGACATTTGCATGGGCGCGATTGGACAGGTTAAGAGCAGGTAAAGAGAAGGCATTGTGATGGCTGCCCCCTTTGCAAAGCATTGTGTACACAGGTTGGCTCATTTGAATGAGTTTTAATGATGGTCCCTAGGCTGGAGATATCATCCCACCAGGCTTTCAAATCAAGCGCTGGGAAGGCCATACATGTGCATTGTTAATTGTCTGTGTGTGTGTGTGTGTGTGTGTGTGTGTGAGTATGTAAAGGTCTGCACTAGGGAAGGGTTGATCCCAAGTCAAATAGGTAGTGAATGTGATCCTCTATGGTTATGTGGTTAAATAAACCCACATGTTGAGTAATTGCTAATACATCTACATAAACAATGACTTCTACATTATTATTGTTCTGCACTGTACATTGAAATTCAGCATTAATCATTCAGGAACAACATTATTTTAAAGAATATTTTTACACCTATTTGCTTAATGAATACAGACTTTACAGAAGCAGTCAATCAGATATAAACAGTTTATATTTACTTTAAGAATGATTGCCTTTTATTTCACAATTTGACACTTTAAGGATGTGACATGTTTCTTTATTGACTTTAGTTGGTTGGACCACCTGTTAAAGACTGCCAAGAGTGCAGGTTTTGCATTTTCCCTGGGGGTGAGTTCCTGTGAAAGACTCTTCCCATGATGCCTGGTGCCCTTGGCAAATTATGTAAAACATTACCTCATACTCACTGCCAACTTTTGGGATGGACTTCACCCCTCACCCACTTGCATATAGGCTTTGTCTTCTACGATTACACAAGGATTAATCTGTTTTCAGATTTACATGCTGTTGTTGACAGATTTGCAATCCCTTGCTTTCACTTGATTCTATAGATATCATTGCTGTCCTTTCGCTAACAACCATTTTGTGCATCTTCTAGAATTGCTAATAATTCAATTACAAATAAAAAATGATGGATGCAAACCATGAAGTTTATTAGTTATCCAATAATATAGTTTCTACATCATTCAAACAAAGCACCCATGCACTGATCCGCCCATTCTTCTGGCAATCTGTCCATCCATCTGTTTAATTCATCTAATCAAGCCAACATTAGTTCCCTCAGAAATCCTTTTCGCCCGCCACTGATTAATTGATCAGACACTCTGTGGCCACGTAGACAGCACAGATTTGACCATAGAGTTTTTAAAAAGTATTCAAAGGAAGCAAATGCTCAGATCCTGTGTAGAGGTGTGAAAATTCACACCTCAGCCTTGTTGCAACACAGACGCATGTTTAATTCATCTCGAAATCAGACTACGTAAAAGATAACAGAGGGCAACCAAACAAGCAAAAAAAGAATAACTGTGCAAAATACTTGGTTTGTTGGACAATGCAAGAGAAAAGCTGCAATCATTATGACAATTTTAATGTGGAGACTGTCTCATGCATGACTTTTCACTTACACAATATGTTCCATTTCCATTACATCAGGTGCTGTTTGCTGCCTTTGGTTTTAAAATGTTCTAGAAACATTTTGCAAAGGAAGAGTTCCCTCTCTGTCACCTGTGTGACCCTGTAAAGAGATCGCATTTGTGTCTGTTTACTTGTACTGTGTGCGTGTGAGCATGTGCAGTTGTTTATTTTGACATGTAGATGTGCAACCAAGACTTCAAAATGCAGGAAGTGGAATTTTAAGAGGGGAAACCTCCACCCACCTAGAGACACAAGCGCACGCGCAGGCACATACGCACTTTCTTAAGGTAAAAACCTGCACGATAAATTATAAACTCCATGACTATTACCTCCTGATATGACTGTGAGTCCCTTCTTGTTCTTGCTAACCTCTGCCAATTAAAGCTGGTCTTCGTCAAACTGCCAGTTGCAATATGAGCCATTCATTGTGAAAAGGTCTTTACAATTACCTAAGCAGACGTCTTTCTTTATTCTGCTCTATTTTTAGATTGGGGAGACACGCCAAAACTCATATTTCACTTCACGGTGCAGATGTGCAAGTGTATACTTCACCTGCATCACTGGTGTCTGGTTACTGTCTGACATTTTCATGTTCTTCTCTTTCATCAACACATAGGCTATTGTAGATGGGATCAGTACAGCATAATGTATTAAAAACCACACATGCATACACCTGCACACATGTAGATATGCAAAGAACAGAATATAGATAAACGTGCACATAAACATTGTTGGTGAATGCACAAACACAGGCACACACACGGGGGTACAAACATCTCATTTCTTTCCTCCTTTGTGGTAGACAGGCGATAAATTTCTTGTGGTACAAAGATAGTAGGAAAAAGTGATGTCACTCGTGTGTTTGTGTGAGGTGTATAGAGTGTGGGCTCAGATGGGTTGGTCTCTCTCACCATAGGGCATAACCTTTGACAAAAATGGTTTAGACATTCACACCCCAAAGATCACAGGTGGGATTGTGTTTAGTGCATGCAGACTCTCTTATGTGCTGTCAGTGCACTGCTCCTGACCTCTTAAACTCAAATAATTTTCTCGAGGTTGTGCAGAGATTAACAAGCTCTTAACCTCTTTGTCTTTGATCATTTGTGATACTGTGCTTCCTCTTTCACATTCATAAGATATGTTGATGTTGTTAAGTGTTTCCTCGCTCCTAAAACAAAACAGTGGTGCACTTGTGTGAAAGTCAGATCCACACACACTGCCTCCATCATGATCCTCCTCCTGAGAGAGTCCAATAACAGGACCAAACGGTGGATGTGGGAGATGTTGTACTAAACCTAAACAAGTAGTTGCATTGGTGCATTGACCTAACCATGTGATGAGGCTTTCTGGCAAAAAGCCCGAAGGTAAACGTCTCCAACGTGAGCTGATAACGATTCACTTTCATTCTTCTGCTGTCCTTTCAGTTTAGATGGTAGTGATCCAAATCACTCCATTCTGCTCTGTAATGCTGAAACTTACTCCTTTCCTGTTGTGCCTCCGATAATGATAATTTATGATAAAACGAAACTATACATTTTCGTGTATCTCCCTCAAAGTCATTCCGATACACACGTATCAGTTAAATAGCTGATTATAAACTCTGCAAACATAAACTGCTTGGAGGTCAGTTTGTCTCTGTCGGGCAGAGTGCAAACGGGTGAAGCTTGCTCCGGTTGATCTGATCCCAGGCCGCATCGGTGAAACGGAAGTTACGTCAGCGGAAAAAATCTTGTCTGAAAGCAAGTTTTTAATTTTTATTTTAATGACTACACTGTCGACCATCAAACAAAACGCTTAAAAATACGGCAAACTAAATATTTCTTTTTATCTTTTTATTTAACGTATTTACTTCCGAGGCTGTAGATTCAAATCGGACCTGGCTGCTGTAATCTCTCACAGCAGCAGCAGCAGCCGGGCAGTGAGACACATGTCACAACAGTCTGTGAGCCGAAAAACATTCACGCTGGGGCCGAGAGAAGAAACATAAGTAAAAATGTCTCGGCACAGAAATGTTCGAGGTTACAACTACGACGAAGGTAGATTAACTAGGTGTTGGTGACGTCACGGCAAGGCCTCGAAACCGCTAAACTGATTAGCCGTTAAGCTAAAATTCACTGTTATTGATTGTAGCTCTACAGGCTAACGCTAGCTAGTTTAGCAGGCAAGATAACGTTGCTGTCGTGTCACTTGGCACCTGGTACAAGATGAACTGCTCTACAGTGTTATTATCTACGTCCGCACCTAAGCTGTCTGGCTAATGTTATGGTGTTAAAACTCGATGTAATGTGTCTGTAGCTAGCTAATGTTTTTGTTTACTAAAGTTAACGGCAGCTACTTAGCTACTTGCTAACTTTCCAGTGTTTTACTTCTAATACATTGTTGGACATTATATGTTCACACCCCCTGCTCATTTTAACTTATTAAGCTTCCCAGTGTGTTAAACCCACAGAGAAGTTATTACAGAAAATTACCTTACTCCCAATTTATAGCTTATGTATTCTATGAAGTTGCTGACAAGGCAAACTAACAGCTGTAACAAAAGACTGTTTCTCTGTACTGTTGTACACACACGTTTGTGTGAAGTCGGGAAGGAAAACAGAAATTAAACCTCAGTTTTATCTTTTCTAGACTTTGAAGATGATGACATGTATGGACAGTCTGTGGATGATGACTACTGTATATCACCAGCAACAGGTTGGTATGAGTGAATGTAACATTATAGATGCGCTCAGTTGTACATCAACAAGTACAAGTGTTTGCTGACACTGTTAGTCTGTGAGAATTTTCTTTTCATATGATTTTTTTTTTTCTCCAGTTAAAGAAAGCAATAGCTTTTTCCAGCACATGAATGAAAACATTATTTTAAGTTTGTTTTAATTTTTAATGAAGGATTGGTGTTATTAAATGACTACTTGAATTAAATACATTAGGACTGCACATAAAGTTTATAATCTAACAGTTCATTGATTGATTACTCAATTAATATAACAATTATTTTACACATAACACTATCAAAAACTTTTTCATGAATGTTTCAATATTGTTTTCAGTCAGCTTGAAAAAGAGAAAAGCACATTAGAATAGCGATTATCGTGGAATATCTTCAAATTTTTCAACTTTCCACATCACTGCTGCAGTAATAATGAGAGATCCTATTAGTCAGATGAGCTGGAGACAGAAGCTCGGGACTTGGGGTGATGGAGCAGAGTTGTAGATGGCCTGAGAGGCTTTAAGTCACGTCTATTTGTCAAATGCCTGATCAGAAAAAGTGTGACACATAGATTATTTTAATCACTGTATGTCAATCCTTTCCCTGAACCGGAGAAACAGTATTTTTACTTAAGTGTCTGACTTAAAACTTAAAATAGAACTTACATAGATGGTGATCACTGGCAAATGTATTTTTGTGCGGGAAGGAAAATAATTGAAACAATTTACAGCCCATTAGTTTAAGTTTGGCTATTAAACAGCAAAGATTAAACAGCTGGAGAACAATGTTGGATAAGGCATGGTATGTGAAAACGGCAGCTGTACAGAAATTATTTTTTAACATGGGGGCGATGAAGAAACATTTTGAAAATCAATTTTAAGTGACTGCTACTAACAGAAACACGTTCTGCTTGTTTATAATCCTAATAGCTGTATATCATACTTGGGTGGGGACACAAAGTAAACAGGACTTTAAGTCTTGACAAAGCGCTCCGGGATGCTTTCGCTTTTATTTGTGTATAGCAGTTGAGTGGTTTCTAATTTGCAGAGCTTACAGAGGACCATGTTGTTACATCTTTGCCACACTTTAGATAATCATGTTGAGGTTCTAACTGCAGCCTGTTCTCTGGGGCAGTCCATGCTTTGAACTGGCACACAACTCATTGCAACGTGTCAACACACGTTATGCAAATCAACATATTTCTGTAATCTGCGATGTAGATCACGTTGCCTCAGCCCTATTATACACTTAATCAGACATCACCTGTCCTAGTTTAAATTTTTTAATCGGCCAATATGTAAAGATGTTTTTGGTTTATACAGCGAATCAGTTCATCTATTCACGCCAAGAGAGGCAAGCACCAAGGGAGCAGCCTTTAGAAGAGGAAGAATATGAAGACGAGGATGTACCCATGTCCCCTACCATCAGCCACAACCTTGACCCTCTTGATCAAGGTACCATTTGAGCTTTGTGTTTCAAAATGTGTTAATTAAAGACGTTAAGATTTTGTTGGATTAGTAGTTTTATTTTTAATTTTCTCAATCTGTTGTTCTTTGTTTAATCTGTAATTATCTTCAGGGTTACAAATACAATGTCTGTGTCTGATTTGTGGTTTTACTCTGTAGCCAAGCTGTATTCCTGCCTGGACCACATGCGGACAGTGCTGGGAGATGCTGTGCCAGACTCAGTCCTGACCCAGGCAGCTATAAGATGTGGATTCGACCCACAGAGGGCCCTGGATGCAGTCCTGTCCGAAGACACTAAAACAGCCCCAGTTACCAGAAGCAACATTGAAGAGACGACTTCGGTAGCAAGAGTTAGCCAGGAGAAAGCGCCGCTTCCACAGAGAACCAAACCAGAGGCCGTGGCTGAGAAAGGTACACCCTGAGCAGATCAAATTCTGAGCATTTTACTGGTCAGGAATTGTTGTCCTTGACTGGTCCACTATAGTTACAAATTAGAGAATGTTTAGTTGTGTTTGAACACAGGAACTGAAGTTTTTATCAAATTCGCTGAATAACTGAGATATTTCACAGTTCACAATAAAGGTTGTTATTGTCATGTAGCTACTGATAGATGTTCTTTTGTGAAGGAATAATATTCAGGTACCTGATTTCATAAATACAGGTTGGTACCAGTCCACAAATTAAAGCCCTGTCTGTATCCCCTGATCGACAAGTGATTTTGAACGTTCCACATTTGATTATATCTTGAATAATATCCCAACGGTGATATAATTAAGAATTATAATAACAATATAATTAAGGATGAAAGTTTATAGGACTGTATATACAAAGACGGCAGGTGTTTACTGTGAAGAATCAAAGATAACAGCAAAGCTGTCGACTTTGGTTTGAGCATTATTATAAAACCGAGTTCAGAGCCAAGCCTGGGTGAAGTGGACTGGATAACTAAGACATAGCTTGGTGATACTGACAACATCTAAAACTGTATCGTGATATCTCTGACTGAACACCTGTGAGTTCTTCAGAGTAAAGTTGAGCAGAATGTCAAATAATGTTTTTTCTTGTTGTGTACTTGAAAGCTTAACAGCCTGGGGTATCCTTTGTTCACTTTTACACAAATATGTGCTGGGACACATTTAAGTCATGCAAATGTTTAACAAAGTGCCTTCTTTCTGCTTTTTTCCCCTCTTATTCATGGTGTGATTCATCTGACCTCCGTTCCGTGGTCGTCCTGTCTCTCCTCTTTGACAACTGCAATTGGCTTTTGTAAGGTAAGGAGCCTGCTTGTCTGCGTCTCACACAGACATTACATCTAAGGGACATGCACCCCAGACCAAACACACACAACCACGAGTGCAAGAAAGTGCACCAAACTTGAGCGACCTCTTATCGCAACATAATAAGGCTGAGCCAGCAGTTGGCAGCTCTAAAAATCAAAATTTTATCCCTCAATATGTTGGTCCAGAAGCCAGTGGTGCCAGTCTGGCACAGCTCATGTCTGCGCATGTGCAGAAGAGTAAGGCATCAGGAGTAGTTGACACAGGGCGTGTTTTGGGTGTTCCCTCATTAAGTGCTCTCACCATAGGAGGTAATTCACCTCCGTCCATCACGTCTAATCAGAGCAGTCTTTCACTGGGGACGCTGGCGTCTTTAAACATTTCTTCAGCATCTCACAGCTCAGCTCCTTCCCTCCTTTCAGTTCCTCTTAAAAGTTTGTCGCTAAACAATCCCAATATAACAACTGCAAGCTCTTCTCTGGCTGCTCCTCCTGGGTTTGGGAGTCTCAGTTCTGTCCTACAGCGCAATCAGCACTCGGTGGGAATTGGGATTGGAGTCAAAGCCACAACGGCTGATCCTAAGGGAAGCCCGTCATTGGCTGATTTAATCCAGGAGCATTCAAACCGCAGCCCAACAGCTGTCAGTACCTCCTTCCCTACTCCCCAAAGCAGCATAACTTCTGTGAAGTGTCAGGGGTTCGCAGCACCAGCACAAACTCTCTCACTGTCTGAACTCGCTTCACAGCACCAAAACAGGAACACGCACGTTCAGTTTCAATCACAGAGCACCGCACGACCAGAAAACGCACTCACCTTTTCTAAACCAACCAACATTACTCCTGCATGCCTAGGTGGGACTGTTTCATTGTCTCAGCTAGCCCTGCAGCATCAAAGCAACAGCTCCTTAGCTTCCTCTAAACCCGACAGCACTGAATCTCCAGCAAATGCACTGAAGCAACCACCTGGTATCTCCGAGCAGCTCTCTTTGTCACATTTGGCATCTGTTCACAAAGACAAAACCTCAACCACCTCAAATGGGTCGCAGTACTTTCTCACCTCCCTCGTTTTACCAGCAAAACCAGAGATGGCTGGCATATTGGCAGAAAGCACTAGAGAGGGTGTGACCAAGTATAAACTCGACCACAAACCTTACCACCTAAACTCCAGGCCACCTAAGCCGAGTCAGACGATTGATTTGAGCGCACTCATGGCCCAGTCAGACGGAGCGAGCCCTCGCCACAAGGACAATGACCTCCCGTCACCGTCCTGTCCGTCTCCAGTCGCCTTGGGGCTTGATTCTTCTGTTTTTGCGAAACCATCAGTATTTGCGATTACTTTGTCGATTCAAAGCCGCAGACAACAGAAGAGGATGAGAAATATTTTGAAGGGAAAAATTAAAGGTCAGAGGACAGGAAGTAGTAACCAGGCTTCCCTCTATAAATCGCAAGACGGTTCCCAAGAGCAACATACTCAGTTCTCGCCAATTTCACCGTTTCGCTTTGACACGCCATCACCTGATGACATCGTCCGTGCTAATCAGCGAAAAGCTTTCACGAGGTAGACGAGTAAAATAAAAAGCGCTTAATAAAACGAGGTTGCGTGCAGGTTGGTGCTAAATTGACTCACTCGGGATTAGAACCTTTTGGCGGCTTTTACTCCACCAACTGAACTAAACTCAGAGAGCTGCAGCACTCAGGGTTTTCAGTCATTTTGAGACATTTTGACTGTGTCCCACTGTCATTTTGGAGTTGAGAAACATTTTGGACCAGTAGTTCAACAAAGCACTGCTAGAAACTGTTTTGCTGCAGCATTAATGTATTGCTTTTTTTTTTTTTTTCTTTCTTTTTATTGAGGCAACAAAACAAGTCTTACGTTGCTACTTTATACATCATGTTTAAGTCAAAACCAACAATCAGTCAGTCTGGCAGCTTGAAAAGAATCACAGTTACGTAAACTTTCAGTATTTTAAAAACTTTTAGAACAACTTTTTTCTCATTTACTGTAGTTACCATTTTTTTTCCTACATTTTAAATTTGAGTCTTATTTTTGTATGCTTGGATGGCCGTTGGCTTTTTAATTGACATTTTTTGTATGAAAGTAAAGTAGTTTAATCGTATCCAAGAAACAATTCAAAGTGCATCTCTTTTCACATGGCCTCTTTTCTAGTTTTGAGCTGCATGAACCTTCAAAAGAGGGGAAAAAAAAGGAGGTTGATTTTGTTTGCAGGTGTGCTGCAGCTATTGGAATATGGATCAGTTAACCATTGTACTGGTTTACTGCTGCCTGTGTTTGAGATCATGGGGTAGACATTTTGGTTTTTTAGGACACCTGGAGATTTTCCCATGAGGGAGCGAGAACACACACATGCACGTGCATACATACAGACAGACACACACATACACACACACACACAAAGACAAGTGAACACTTTTAATGTTTAATATTGAAGAGATGAGTTTTCTTTGAGTGGCAGCACTGCAAATAAAGAGTGTGCAGAATGAGTCAAAATGAATGCCTTCAAATGTGATGAGAGGTTCATGTTCCTACTCATACAAGCTTTTAATATTACAATGTAACACGATGATTACAATAGGTGTGTCATCACACTCTGCCCGAAGTTAATTTGTCAATTTTCAAATAAAGATGACTGAATTATGTACTCTGAATGCACCTGTGTCTGGGCGTGTCTCTCTGGTTGTGTGTGTCTAACTGTAAAAATATATCTTTTTAGGATTGTTGTGTTGAACTACTTCTACGTAACCAGTCAAAACAGGGCTCTATTCTTTACTTGAATCTGAAATATAGATGACAATGTGTTTGTGTGTCTGTACAGTACGTAATAATAAACTGTTGGCTTCAGTTTATTATTTAGGTATTAAATAAGAGAGCATGTCCATTTTGTGAAGTGAAAGGACTCGGTGAGAGAACTCTGCAGTATGTATCTGGTGCAGTGTATGCATTTTTTTTTTTTTAGGTTAGGCCAAAGTTTCTTAAGGCAGCTCACATTTTTAGTGTGAGTCACTGGTATTGGTTTGAATGGAGAATCTTGCCTTTAAAGAAATGAACGCTTAAGACTTCAGATTGGACAAGAATTGTTTGGTAGATAACATCACATACTAACAGCAATAACTGTAAGAAACTTTGTTGTATAATGCAGTCTTGTTCACCCTAAATCAGGGTCATTTTCTTACTGCTGTTTGTCAGGACACTGGTCTGTATTGTAGTTAAGAGGCGGTGAGATGATCAGGGCTGATGCTAAATTTCCCCTCTATTAGTCATGTTTGCACTACCTTAAATGTGAGAACGCTCTTCAAGTGAAGGAGTAGAGTTTGGGCTAGATGTGTGCTTTATAAACTTTAGACAGTGCAGAAAGCTGAGTGAAGTGGACCCTAAGGGTGTCAAACAGAGACTGGTTAGCCTGAGGGAGATGATAGATAATAAAGGGCAGACAGTGGTAATAATGACAAGTCAAACATCACAAGTCAAACAGGTTTTCAGTATACATACAGTCCTGGGAGCATTATGATGTTTGGAAATAATTAAGTGTATTAGGGTTGTTGTGGTCTGATTTGTGAGTGAAGATATGATCCACAGCATTTTTCATTCTATTCAGTGAAAATCTAGAAATGATTAATTGTTATTAACACCTGGGTTTGTCCAGCAACTGTTTTGTCCTCTTCTCTTAAGGCGAGCCAGTGTGTGGGTTTGAGCAGGAAGCTGCACTCTTGGAGAAAATGTCACCCCAAGCGCACACACACACACCGCACACACCGACTCGGCACAGCAGCCGATCATCTTACTCTGTGTCTCTCTTACACCACCTACGTAGGAAAATCTGATCATGTCTCTCAACTTTCACAGCTTTGTCAAAAGCTTTGACAGATCAAATCATTTTGTGTCTTTACAGGCTCTGCATTTCTGCAAGGCACGGCACATTGCACAAACATAGTGTTGTTGTGATGTGGTGCCAACACTGGAAAATACCATTTTACTCACAGCAAGTGGTCAAAAGAAAGCGGGTGCATTTGGATGTACCATCAATACAATCGCTTTGTTGTGGTACATTGTGTTTACAGGGGCAAAAAAGACTAAGAGGGGGGTATGGTTCTTCTGTGTAAATGGAAAAAGCTGCATTTATTATAAGAAATGCAAGCGGCGACTTACACAGAGGTTATAAATAAGTAACTTTAAAAGTCCTCATAAAGCAGCGCACAGTGGCTTCAGAAATCACATTGGTTCATTTATCAGCTGCATGCTTAGTGCAGCTTGAATAAAATAGCAATAATGTTTTTTGTGCACGAAGGGCAGGAATGTCTTATTAAAAGAGTTATTGAGTCATGAGTTACCACTTTGTAGAGTTACCTTGAGTAAATGTGGATGTTCTAGGATACATTTGCCTGCTTGTTATCGATCCGTATACTCACATTTAACCATTTTACAGGTGCTTTCTCAAGTTGGAAGCTTAAGTGTATGTGACTAGTTAATCAACTCTTTCCTAATCAACACTTACAGATTACAGCTACTAATCTGTTGCAAATTAAAACTGAAGATGCTTTAATCATCATCATCGTCTTGCACCATCACTTGTTAAATAATGATAACTTGCTTTCTCTCCCCAATGTGCAGGGAAACAATTTTCAAACATTCATTGCATCGACTTTTGGTTTGATGCAGACAGAGCGAACGGTACAGCAATTAGCTCCTATCTATATCCAGCTGCTTGACTGACGTGAAGCACAGGAAAACATTCATTTTAATTCACAGTACTTCCCATTTCTCTTCTCCAAATGTCATACTTTGCTCACCAAACACATCTGGCTATCTAACCTTTATCGCTGTGGATGACGATTGCAAATGTTTCAGTTACGTCACTGAAAATGAACCTCTCAGTATAATCACCATACATGTCTGTCAGATGGTTGATAAAGTTTATTTAAATTTCCACCAAACAGTTTTTTTAAAGTTCAAGAGTGCATATTTATTATTGTTTCTCGGAGAATCTTTTGCCATTTATTGCTTCTTTGGAAACTCCCAATGTGCAGTCATGTCTATCACTTAAAAAAAAAAAAAGCCCACCTCTGGACTCCATAAACTGAATGGAAAGTAGATGTAATTGGCTGACTTGTTAGTTTTTTTTTTTTTTTGTTGGTAAATAATATAAATCCAAATGTGTGTTGACATAGGTTAACCTGCTGCAGGTCAGACACATAAATCGTTCTATAGCTTTGTTTTGAATCTGTAAACAGTAGGTGAGAGTTCTCAGGTGGTTGGTATGACTCAAGGTTGACTGTGTGCTGAGTTAGTGGGCGTAGAGGATGAGGATATCATGTTGAGCAGTGGTACTGACGTTATGAGTCTGTGATTCAACCTGAAAGGGGTCAGATGTTTCCTACTCAAAGCTTTGACCTCAGCCAGAAGTCTCATTTCCTTCAGAATCATTTTCATTCATAACTCCGATGTGAATGAAGTTTAACTCTTGGTTTGGCGTATCCATTCATTTTGGATGACAAGTGCGAATTGATAGTAGCTGCGAACACGTATGTGCATGTGTCCCATGTGTTCACAAACACTTAACCTCTTTGGCAAATTTCAGCCTAATAGGGTGAAAACTGTGGTCGCCAAATAGTGTGGAAATTTATGTAGACTGGTCGACTGACCAACCGACAAGCTGAGCTAAAGGGCAGCTGGTTGCAGCAAAAAAAAAAAAAAAATAGGCTGCTATGTGCCAGAATGCAGGTCATAAATCCAAACATATACAATTAACAGGTCACGTTATACTCTGCACGTTGTGGCACCCAGTTCCTGTCCCTGAAGATTATTTATAAGAACTAGAGCCGGTTAAAACCGATGTGAGAGAACTAACTTTTACTCTCACGTTTTGGCTCAGACTCAGATACAATACTTGAATGAGTTAAAATGTTTTTCCCCCATTACCCCCCCACACTTCCCCTACAGTAGACCTACTGAGTCAAACATGATGCTTGTCTTTCACAGCCTTTAGCGGCCTCAAGTGGCACTGAGCCACATGATCAACAATGTCTTTTAAAGAATTCAAATTTCTCATTATGATGACAATCAAAACATTTTTACTTTATTAAATATGTTTTAGGAAAGTGTTGAGCATGTCACAGTGTGTACTTGATGCTATTAAACATGGAGAGAAACCTAACCTGCATCACCTAATGCAGTGAACACTTTATGAAGGTATAGCATCTCCCACAGGTCTCTTTACTTACACTTGCACAACCACATTATGCTGCAGGGCTCTCAGTCTCCCCATTACCTGCACTTTCCCCCTTATCCATGATATTTTGCTTTTGCTTGCAAGCTTGTGTGTATTTGGATGGGTGGGGAGGGGCAAGTGGGGGATGGCGGCGGTAGGGTGGGTTGATATTTGCATATCCTGGGCGGACTCCTCTTATCCTGTGCTCAGTTGAGCCCTGGGGCCAAGGTGTACAGATGACTCACTCATTCTTAGTCACTACAAGGGTCTCCTATACTAAAGAAATCCTGGATGGGAGGACGCAAACTGTTTACCTGCCAGTCCAAACAGTGTAAAGAGATCCTGCTCCAAGCCTCAGAGCCTCATCACACTGTATAGCTTAGGCTGCCCTCCTGTTAGTGCTGCCCCCAGGCCAGGCCCCACAAAAATTATCTAGCAAGTCAGTTGTTTGCAGAGATGTTGCAGTGTTTTGACAGAGAAACCTGTCTGGTATTATAAAAGGGGATTGTTTACTGGTTAAGACCTCAGGGGTGTTGATTAGGGTGCATCTGTCTGTTTCACCTCAGGTTAAAATATAGAGGTGAAGCCTAAAAAAACAAAAACTCTTCAGTATAATTCTGGCTTGGTGATAGATGTGTGTTTTTCTAAAATGTAAATTAGGTGAGGTGAAGGTTTAATTGGCTGATCCTAGTGACCGTATTAGATTTATAGTGATCTAATGAGATCATTTGTTTTACAGCTGATGTTCCATATAAATGAATTGCAAGCTGACTGGTGTCGTGTTTGACACAGGTGGTAGAAACCTCCATGTCACTGTAGTGGGGTCAGAAAAAGCCCCAGCTGCAGGAAGAACCTAAATTCCCCAGAGAGGACTTTTTCCTTCTCATGTTGTCTCTTACAGCAGTGCAGATCTCAGTAATGACCACAGTGTTAAAGATTAGGTGCCTTTTCCACCACACATCCATCTTTAAGTTTTGTAGGTAGTTTTCAGTGAAGAAATACGTGTATCGATCATTTTTTTCCCATGCATCTTGCACTTTTTAAAAGGTGTTATCATCTAAAATGAGAACATCTTTGATGCAGCCTTGCCTCAGTTGTCTCCTTTTCCCGACGTTTGAACAGATGTGTATCAGTGAAATAAACAGCACGTACGTACCATTACTTTTTAAAGAAGAAAAACTTCAGGGTGCGGTGTGCTGCCTCACTTGTACATCAGTGTTTCAGAATGAGAGGGACTTTTTCTCTAATGCAGAGCTAGTCATTCAGAGAAAGTTTGGTTAGAGAAAGTCCATTAATAATTCTGTTGAATCACACCCCCTTTCATCTCATTTTTCCTCCGGGTATTTTTTTTATGATGAACAAACTGCTTGAAGCACACAGGAGCACATAACTGATTAGTATAATTATTCTGTAATACAAGCTCAATGATTAAAGATAAAGACATCCCTCAGTCTTACAAGACAAACTTCAAAAGTGCGTGGGAGTTTATCCTGTTTTGATACGAACCAAAAATCTAAAAGAAAAACTGATGGAAATTACGATTATCACTTCTTGTAACAAATCAAACTACTATTAGGTGTTTGTATGTTGTGTCTGTTGTTTCAAGTTTGTCTTAATCAGTTGTGTGTGTGTGCGATAACACGCATTCATCTCCAGCTCTACACTGTGCTGAGAGTGACACCTTTTCAAAAGATTCATTCTGCGAAATGCTGTGTCACACTGCTCTATTTACGTGGAGACGGGAGGCAACGGCTACTTCTGAAATTAACCCTCTCTGAACCAGGATGTCACTGCCGCACACATGCACACAGACGCACACGGTGTGCAGTAGGCTTGGCTGTGCAGCCAAGTCTAAATGAATCAGTAGCAGGTTGATATGACTGGTACCGGTGGCCATTTGGGACTGGGATGACAAAGCAATGACCTCAACAAGTCTCAATGGTGCAGAATATGAACTACCAGTCAGATCGATGGAGGCTCAACTGATTGCATCACATGCTTACACTTACCCAAGAATATGTACCTTCCTGTATATTCCAGTAAGGCACACAACTATGACCAGGAAATCAGTCATAATCTTCACATTGTCATAATATTCTCTGGATGTCTTAACATTGCAGAGGTATACACTGCTGAATAAGCTCTCTTGTTTACTAACACATTTACGTAACACCATTTACGGTTATTACAGTTCGTTACCACTATGTTTTTTAGTTAGGAAAAAAATCATTATGCACCTCATGTCGTAAATGGTGACCACAGTGACTCATTATTGCCTTTGTTTGTGAGAAAGTATACAGTTTTGTTCCTCTGTTTCCTTCAGCTAAAAGCAGAGATGCGCCTCACAATAAACTGGACTCTGAAGTGGTACCCAAAGTGGCGCGCATGACGGTCTCTGGCAAGAAGCAGACCATGGGCTTTGATGTTCCCAGGTACCTAACGCACACACACACAAATACCTCCATCATTCTCATGAAACAGTACAGAACCGTAGTTAGGCTTCTAATTGTGCACGTTATACTCACCCCCCTCTCAGCACAGGGGAGAACGGCGTTGTCGCAGCTTCAGTACGCCGGGGTGGCAGCCCTGAAAACGCCACTGCGACTGCTCCCTCAGAGGCAACGGCAAAACGTCCCGAGACTCCATCCAAAGGGTCGAACGGAGACGAGCCTTCCACAGTCCCCACCCCAGGCCGCTCCGCCGGAAAGGCCCGCCAGACGATCAATATCAAGGCTGAGCTGGAGAAGCGGCAGGGAGGCAAACCTCTGTTGAACTTGGTGGTTATAGGTAGGAAGGAAATCCACAAAAGCACCCGTAAACCACCACAAAAACCACTCATGACTTAACTTTTTATGTCAGTTTATAGCATGTCAATAGATGAGTACTATTACAAGGGATACAGAAGCTGATTCTGCACAAACAAGTATAAAACTCACATTCATCGGCATGTAGCACTTATTTGCTAATTATCCTGCAGTGCACACACTGGTCTACAGTTAGATACAAAGAGGAAGTACTAAGCAGTTTACAGTACTACTGTAACTGATTGAACATTATTGATGCACAAGCTGGAAGTGGAGGAAGATCAGCAGTTATTTTATATCATTCATTTTTTTTTTGTTTGGGGATTTTACATATTTATAAATACAGCAATAAAAAAAGTATTTTGGAAGTTTTTCTGTTTTTAATTTCAAAACAGCTTGCAATCAATCCATATCAAAATGTCCAGTCCTTGCAACATCTGTTTAAAAAAAAAAAAGGCTGTTCCAGTTTTTCCACCACATCCTTGAATTTGTACATGTACACAGTATTATGTTCCTCATACGCCTCATTTCCTCATTTGATTTTTCACTTTTAGTCACTTTTAAATTTCAGTCTCTTTCGTGCACATTTAAAGTTAATAGTAGTAAAGTTGGGTGCAGTTGCTCAATCGTATTTTCTCATTCTCAGTTACACCAGAAAAAATGTGACTTGGTAGTTTCAGAAGTGCAGATGATTCTAGTTTCCCACAGCCTGTGAAACCTTTCGTTTTACCACGGTCCTCTTCCTTCCCCCTCTCACCCACCATCCTTGTTCCCATTTCTCTCTACCTCCCTCCTCTTGTGCAATTCTACTTCTTTCCTTCTCCCATTTATGGCTTCCCTTTGCCTTATCTTCTCTCTTCCC
The DNA here is from genome assembly GCA_033000465.1 of Sciaenops ocellatus. NCBI lineage: Eukaryota > Metazoa > Chordata > Actinopteri > Sciaenidae > Sciaenops > Sciaenops ocellatus. The sequence continues at coordinate 12,233,224 of CP136886.1, forward strand.
CTACCTGTCTTATCACTTGTTGCATTCTTCCTCTTTTTCTATCTGTCCTCACCCTCCCCTGTTATCTGCTATCACTCCTCGACCTCTGAGCCCCCTTTCTCTTTCCATTTCTTTCCTTCTGTTGCCTCAACTCCCTGACATTATTACATTATTCTTCTTCTGCAGGTCATGTGGATGCGGGTAAAAGCACACTGATGGGCCACCTGCTTTATCTGCTGGGCAACGTCAACAAGCGCACTATGCACAAATACGAGCAGGAATCAAAGAAGGCGGGAAAGGCCTCTTTCGCCTATGCTTGGGTCCTGGATGAGACTGGCGAGGAGAGGGACAGGTACATGTTGAGCTCGAAGCGCCACACAAACACACACAAAGATCTACACAGATGGGAAAATTCTCTGCACCCCTCCACATTGAGGGGAGGGTGGCACAGAGTCTTCCTGCTGTGTGCTTTGGTTGATAAACATATCTTGAGAGTCACACATTTGGTCCAATTACTGGTGTTCCTGGTACCAGTGATAGTAACTCCACAGAACATTATCCTGGATGTGATCCGTCCATTACAGGAACCAGATCTTTTCTGAAATAAGTTTACTCATCAGTTGCATTAAAACTGATGGTAAACACACTGCTGATATCTACCTTTTAACACATGAAAAAAGTTTGCCCCATCTCTGTTGTTGTTAGCAGACTGAAACGGAAGCGAAATATGCCAGAAACAGAAAGTGGGAATCCATATTCACTTATCAGTAACTTCTGAAGTCAGTGCGTAATACTTAAAGCAGACTGAGAGCCTCGCCCACTAGAAGACGTTGCTCTCTACGCTTTACATGCAGCACACCAGCCACGGCGTATTTACAATGTTTTCACACTTCACTTCTTCTACTACTTCTACACAAATTGTCGTACACATTTCAGATTTTTTTCCAAAGTGGGCAAATGCTTATTAAATAATCCCCTCATTTCTCTGTGTTTGCTCCAGAGGGGTGACAATGGATGTGGGCATGACCAAGTTTGAGACCAACTCTAAGGTGGTGACCTTGATGGATGCACCAGGACACAAAGACTTCATCCCCAACATGATCACAGGAGCTGCACAGGTATACCATGTACAAGTGTTCAAGCAGCCTGCACAATGCATGTTGACCAACACAATGAAGATATCTCCATGTATTAAAGTTTATACATTCTGATGTTGCTCTTAGTCTGAGTGTATGCAATCTGTGTTCAAAAGTACAACCATTTAAGACAGAAGATATTTCTTGGGGGGGAATAAAGCGTTGGACTAACTAAAAAACAGAATACTGATGACTAGATACAAGAAAATGCAAATTAATTGAAATTAGAGCACCTGTGTTTAATGTTTTACACATAAGATTCTTCCAATACTTCTGAATATATCAGTTAAACCGTTTCTAGATGGTCATGATTGATCTACGAGGTGAAACTTTCTGTCTTCCACTTTGCAAACCTCCACTTCATTAACCTCCTGCAGTACACCCTCAGCTTGCCACACCCGTCAGCGTGATTTGAAATAGCTTTCGTGGTTTTGGGTGTTGGTGTCGCAAGGTGTTTTGCAGGCATGGGTGTGCTTGTCTGTCTCTGTTTTGGGGCACTAATGTAATTTCTCTTTTTACCATATGACTGTCCTCACGTTCAGACTTATCATGTAGTGACTAAGGAGTTTCCGTTGCAAGCAAACGAAGGTATCAGTCTGTCACTTACTCTGAGGCTCAAAATGGCATGTCTCAGCCTCTGATTAATCTCCTAGAAAGCATGTGCATTTAAAATGCAAACAATATTTCTACATTACTCCCTGTGTCATGTAATATATATGTATTAGAAGTTAAACTCAAGGACAACAGTTCACCTTTCTCCATCAAGATTGATTTTATTAGAGTTATTATATGTTCCTGTATTAACCTCTGTGCAGGAGCTGTGCATAAATAATTAAAGGTTTCTAATTTAATGGTTTGATAGGACGCGAAATGCTTTCTAACATTACACACACACTCTGTTCTTAAGCCTCATGAAAACAGTCTCATTTTACACGTCCCCTTTGTGTTAAAATTCAGTTAGTTTAGTCTGTGTGTGATTTTTAATGCTCACATCTGCCTCAGCAGAAACAGATGCACAGGGTTCTTATCTTAGCTCCCCCCCCCCCTCCGGTTGTCTCTCCAGGCCGACGTGGCGGTGCTTGTGGTGGATGCCAGCCGAGGAGAGTTTGAGGCAGGCTTCGAGGCGGGTGGTCAGACCAGAGAGCATGCCCTGTTGGTGCGCTCCCTTGGCGTCACTCAGCTGGCTGTAGCTGTGAACAAGATGGACCAGGTCAGACTTGCTACACATTACTGAAACAGTAGACGTTTACTTACAACATGGGCGATTTGACTGTTACCTACATTGTTATATAATCTGTTCTTGTTAGAAAAATTAATCAATTAAAAAATAAAATAAAGTAGATGGAAGAGTCCTAAATCAGTTGGCCTTTTCCTTATTTAACTGTATTCCTGCCGATGTGATCCAAGTGGTATTCACAAACACCTTTTAAGCAGCAGATTTTACATATTCAATTAAATGACCCTTTTGTTGGTTTTCAGATTTTCTAAAACTTCTAAATGTTTCTGTCAGGCGAGTAGAAGTCTTTAGGCAACTGTGTGTGTGACTGTGTTTTTGTTTCCTACAATCACTGCCGTGTTGCTGGCGTGTTGCTGACACATTTCCATTTCAAAACCATACTGAAGGGGAAACTTTCCGTTTCTGTACTTTTTCTTTTACGTATGTATACAAATCAGGTGAACTGGCAACAAGAACGTTTCCAAGACATCGCATCCAAACTTGGCCATTTTCTCAAGCAGGCAGGATTCAAGGTGAGTTTGCAGTCACTGAACATCATAGGATATTAAACTCTTAATGACTATAACTGTCATTTTACATATCTGGATAAGATGAAGTATTTCCTTGCTTGCCTTTTGTTTGATCCACTGTTTCGATATTTTTCCAGGAGTCTGATGTTTTCTACATCCCCACCAGCGGCCTGTCAGGAGAGAATCTCGCCACCAGGAGTTCAGTGTCACAGCTTACCTCTTGGTACTCTGGTCCCAGCCTGCTGGAGCAGATTGGTAATGCACACTGGCATGGTTTAAGCTGCCCGAAGGGGTTTACCACCTTTGACGGTCAGACACAGTTTTCTCTGGGGGGGAAAAGTAAAACAAAATATACGAGCACATGCTGCATGTCTCATCATGAGTCACCTGCATATCCGTGAACAAACTTGGCTGCGCCACAATTTAAAAAAAAAAAAAAAAAGTGTCGAGCATGTTATGGCATCTAGCAGTGAGGCTGCAGATTGCAATCAACTGAATACCCCTCGCCTCACCCTCCCCTTCTAAGTGCGTAGGAGACCGCCGAAACATGAAAGGCCCTCTCTAGAGCCAGTGTTTCATTTGTCCGTTCTGGGCACAATATGGCTGATTCAGTGGACCTGCTCTCTGTAGATTTAAAAGGCCATCACAAGGTGATTATACTCTAATGAAAACATAGTTATAAATATTAGATTTATATTTATATGTTATACTATCATTATATATACATATATTATTTAACACTGGATATTTAAATCTGTAGTAGTCCATCTATAGAAATCTAGATTAATAGTGAATATTAAAAAGCTTCTTTAAAAGGTAAAAATGAATGAATGGAATGAAATTATGCTTCTAAAAATCGTTCCTGCTTTTAGTTTGAGGTCTTAAATGAGTGATAGCATGAAATATTGCTCTGATCACTTGTTTTAGGAGATCATAAAATGTTTATTTGCATTAAGAAACGCTAATAGCTTTCTTTCAGTGGTTTTTAGGTGATGTTCCAACATCATATACTGCCATTTTCTGTAACTGCTTATTGGGCTTGAGCTTATCCCAGCTGGCATTGGGTGAGGTGCGGTACACCCCGGACAAGTCACCAGGTCATCACAGGGCTAACACATAGAGACAAACAAAGATTCACACCACACAATTTAATGACAATGAGTCACCAATTAACTTGTTAACCGCTTTGCCATGTCTTTGGACTGTGGGAGGAGGCCGGAGTACCCGGAGAGAACCCAAGCAGACACAGGGAGAACATGCAAGGCCCCATTTGGGGGTTTGAACCAGGAACTTCACCTGTGACTTGACAGTGCTTACCACTGCATCACCGTGCCGCCCTAACCTATTGAGTATTACCTGGTAGTGGATGATAGTGGAAGTAGAGTAGTACCTAACCTGTTGGGTATCAAATACTGTGCCCAAGTGGCTCAAAAACATTTGCTCAATATGTTCCAGTCAATATGTTTTTTAAGATAAATTTCCTGCCTCACTGTTTTGCCGTATTTAAAGCTCAAAGCCGCACACGAAGTAGGATATTTTGCCAAAACTGGCAAAGCATATGAGTGTGAAGCTGATGATGATGCTCCTGAAGTGATTTGAGATGTTTCTACGACTTACTGCGCTTTTTTTCTCAACTGTAAATGCTTGTTGCTATTGGACCGCTGTAATGGACTGAATTCAAGCTGTCCACAGCTATGAAGCTTTTTACAGCCACCTGTAAATTTACAAGGAACTGAACTTTCATAGTGATAGTGCAGACTGGAATAGTACTTGGAAGTGACTCACTGTAGTGCTGTAAATCATCAGGAAATGAGAGGAAAATATTAGTTTCTTAAGAGTTTTGTGAGTGTGTTTGCAAAATGTTGATCATCCTGACTCCAGAGACGGATCATCCAGTACCAGAGAAAATGATTCACCATTTGTGCTAGACAGACATTGACATCTTCCTCTTTTTTTTGTCTCTTTTATTTTTCCATTCACTTCTACAGATGCCTTCAAACCCCCTCAGAGGTCTGTGGACAAACCTTTCAGACTGTGCGTCTCAGATGTGTTCAAAGGTACAAGTCAAACAAATACATACAGTTATTCTCCTCGTGTCTCTTTTTTATTTCTCTTTTTCAAAATTAAAAGAGCTCGCTGATGTTGCGTTTTCTTTTCCCAGATCAAGGCTCAGGCTTCTGTGTAACAGGGAAAATCGAAGCTGGTTATATTCAGACCGGAGACAAAACACTGGCCATGCCTCCCAATGAAACCTGCACTGTCAAAGGTACGCACTGTGTCTTTGCTGTCAGTCTGGCATGGTGGCTGACTGTGGTACTTCCACTTTTCATTTTCACGAGTTCTACAGAGCATTTTCATCATAAATAGTAGAAAATCTACACAAAAATGCTCGAAAACCATGTTAAAATGAAAAATGACGAATCACTCCCAAAGTCCTATCAAGGCTCCGTTATCACCTGCAGTAAAGAGCATGAAAGCCGGTGCCTCTGAACCTGCCTCTGCCAGAGATAACCGCTAATATAACCGCTAATCAGCTTCCAATCAACACAGTGTTATAACTGTAATGGTATATACTGTACACGGTACTCATACCTCTAGCTTTCTATTCTATATATGTCTCACTGTTGTACTGCTCTAACAGCTGCATCTGTTTCATACTGTACTATCTATACATTTGTACTATACTGGTTTTGCACTTCTGGTTCAATGCTACATTATAAGAAACTCTCTTTCTCACTAAGCTGTGCTGATAATCATATTTTTCCTTCTTTGAGTAAGAAGCACTTTAAGCACACCTGGCAGTGTCGTTGAGTATTGGATGATAAACACTGCCATCCTGTGGCAGCTCTGTAACTTCCACTGTGTCTGTCTGTACTGCAGGTATTACTCTACACGATGAGGCTCTGGACTGGGCTGCAGCAGGAGATCATGTCAGCCTGACGGTCACCGGCATGGACATCATCAAGATCAAGTGAACAAAATGTTTAATTAACATAAGCTTGAACGTATTTGGTTCTCTGTTGTGTTCGTTTGGCTACATTCAGTGATAACTTGCTTCTTTCCAGCGTGGGATGTGTGTTCTGTGATCCCAAGGAGCCCATTCGAGTCTGTACTCGATTCAGAGCCCGGATCCTTCTCTTCAATATCGAGGTTCCCATCACACAGGGCTTCCCAGTAAGTACAAGCAAACATACTATAACCCACACAGTCATAATACCAACAGTCTTTTTTTTATCTTAATTGCACATTTACACCTCTGTTTCAGTTTCATTCTGTGTGCATGTTTGTTCATTTCATGTAGGTATTGCTGCATTACCAAACAGTCAGTGAGCCGGCCACCATTAGGAAACTGATAAGTGTTTTACACAAGAGCAGCGGCGAGGTCCTTAAGAAGAAACCAAAGTGAGTGTTGGGTGAGGGGGGGACGCCTGATAAATATACAGCTCACATCAGGATTTGTGTTATCGTTACTTCCTCTGTGTCCTTCCTGTTAATTAGGTGTTTGAGTAAAGGTATGAATGCCATCGTTGAGATCCAGACCCAGAGACCGGTGTCATTGGAGCTGTACAAGGACTACAAGGAACTGGGTCGCTTCATGCTGCGATATGTCGGCTCTACAATTGCTGCAGGAGTTGTCACTGAGGTAACTTTAGGACAAAGTCAAAAACAACATGAAGATTAGTGTTATTGCATAAAAACAGATTGTTTTAAACTACTATCTTGTTCATGAGGTGTGTACCGAATCTTTCCATTCTATATATCTTTTGTATTTCAGTGTTAGGAAGTAATTAATTAAGACTGAGATTGATAAAGCATCCTTTGTCAGTTCCCTTGTGACTTTTTTTCTTTCACTGCAGATCAAAGAATGAAGATCCATTGACACGGCGTCAATCAGACCTCGCTTTGCAGCCAGAGACAAAGTGCAATTCCTCAAGAGACTCAGAGCGTCACATTCATCCATCCATCTCTCCATCCAGCGCAGTAGCTGCTTCACCTGACTGCTCTGATCAACGCTAACTAACTGCACAGATAACCAACCGTGTTTGGCAAGATGCTGAGCAGCCTCCTCCGTCAGAGCAGGGGCATTACCCAGCTACCCCCACTTCACACTTCCCCCTTCTGACTATTTGTCTCTTAGTAAAACCCCGCTCAAGCCAATATAATCGGACTCTGTAAGACAATCCTGCCACAGTGATTGATTTGACTGTACTAATCTTGACTGAAAAGTTAAAAATCCTGGTGGAGCAACCATTGCAGACATTGAGTGGAGCTGTGGTGTACTGCTGTAAGTTAAGATGAGGATTTAGCATCACATTTTTTCCTTAATGAGGCTCTTCTAATCAAAACATACATTTTAAATTTAGACATAAATAATGAGTTGAAGGCAAAACGTTTGATAGTATGTTTGCATCTCAAATTACATAGCTAAGGAAACAAGATCCACTCTAACCAAGGTAGAGAAGTTTGTGAACAAAAAAGGGAAACTTCAATGTTCACCTCCCTCTGGATAAAGAGACAAAATTCTCATTTGTGTTATTAAAAGATACTTGAAATGCTTCGTTGGTAAAGCACCAATATGATTTTGGAAGCGCTGATCTGTCTTTTTTATTTTTTTTTTTTATCGAAGACTCGGCCACGTGGAAGAGGAGGGTTGAAGGAGGTGTGTTTCTGTTTCTCCATGTGTTAAATCAGATATGTTGGTTGATGATGGTGTGAAGAAAGATGATATGAAATGAATATGACATCAGTAATCTGTGGTTTGAGTTTTCATTTCAGTGCGAAGTGTTCAGGTGACACGTTTATGGCATGCTGACTGTGAAAAAGAGCATGCTGCACACCAGCAAGCACTGCATTATTCTATCTATAGGAATATATATATAAAAGAAAGCAGGAAGTGAAAATGTAGAGGCGATCGTTTCCCGTCAGGTTTGACAGTGACACAGCTGGGGTTCCTCCAGTTGGAGTGGAAAGCACCATAAAACACACATCTCACTAATGCTGTCAATGAGTGATTTAGCTGAATTAAAAAAGATGCTGACTACACTTAAAGTAAACTTCCTGTTTGTAGCTGTGCACACTGAGGTGATGTATGCATGTGTGATTGCAGTGGGAAAAGTTGCTCAGCATTTCCGGTTTTACCACCTCTTTTGGAATCATTGAGATGGTGCAAAGATGGAGACACGTGGCACATTTCCGGATAAAAGTGGTGTGAGAAATCGGCCTGTATTTTTGTCTACGCATCTCAAAGGTCGTCAATAAAGCTTTTCAAAATTCCTAAGAGAGCTGCGATCTAGAAAAAAAAAACATTTTAAGAGTAGTCCGTAAAAGTTTTTAAACTCAAAAAGACTCAAAAGTCTTGAGATGAACTGATTATAGTCTTTGTTGAAGAGCTGTTGATACTTTTATGTGGATTTTGAATCGAGAGGGACAAAATTAGATGTATCGTCTCAGATTAACAGTTCTTGAATACATAACAGGAAAGTGTTGGCTAAAGGTTAGTTATGCAGAGAATGGACATAAAAACAGAAACAATGTGCAATATAATACAAACAAATTTGATCTGGTCCTCTTTGGGAACTTGCACAGCTATCATAGTTGCTGCCTGAGTCACTATGACACCAATCACAAGCAAAGGTCTCAAAAATCAGTCACTCCAGATCCAGGAACCAGAGGCTACAAACACTGACTGAAAGACAACATGTGTGCTTGTTTTGGATTGTAAATTTACTGTCTTGTGTTGCTGGTTGTAATTGCAACCCAATTAAAAGCCTAATGAAGAGAAACTTCCACCACACATGCAGACATGCAGTGTGTAGGTTCCACAGCTGCTACGTGATGGCGCTGTTCGGTAACATGCAAGGTCTCCAGTCTTCGACATAAAGATCATAAATACATTCAAGTGTTTTGCCACAGAAATACATAAAATTATGCCATCAGAAATATGTCAGTCACCTTGGAACACATTTGAAGTAAGAAGCCTGAATGTCTTTTTGTCTACAGACTGCTGAGGCATCTATAAAAGCCACACGAGGACGATGGTCATGAGAACTGTTTATTCTGCAAGTCTACCGTACCATAATGATGAATCACTTTCTCTGTAAATGGATGAGTAATGTTGTGGCTTCATCACCAGAAGCTGCCTTCCCCTGAGTCAGTACTGTCTAGAACTGTCACACGGGTGTGCACACAAACCTGAAACAAACCTTTCTTCACACATCTCTTAGACGCAGCATGTAGTTTATGTGCTCTTTTATGGACCTGAGCATTTCTCCTTGTGTTCATAGGAAAACGAAACATGAAATAGTAAGTTTAGTAGCTGTTCTGGAGCTTTTGATCCTATCACATGATCTTCATCTGCAGATGATTTTTGCCCAGTTGTCATGGCAATGTAGATGTTAAAATTGACATTTTTTCTCTGAACACTTTGAGAAAGATCTCACCTCTCGACCTCTTGTTTAAAAAGTCCAGCATGTGACATACACCTGTTAGGGTGCCAATTCTTCAGCTACCTTATGAGGTAACTGTAGCCTTCGGCCAAGAGCAGATATCGCCAGGTGGTGCGCAACCTTCACCGAGTGTTTCGGCCCTCAACCACAACACTCTCCAGTTGGTGGGCTGGCAGTGGTGGTCAGGTCACTGCCCATCTGCTCCTGGCTTCGAGATTTCCTCCTCCCGCCTACACCATAACCAGCAAAAAGGCACGTTCTGCCTCTTCCCCCATCCGTCGAGCAGCATGTTTTTTGCTCCTGACGTCCAGGCCCAGAGCTGATAGTAGCCGCCAGGTGGATTTGGCGGGGAAACCTCCGGAGCCGACTTCCACTGGGTACAGCCAATGCCTGCCACCCCTTGTCCTTGCACTCCTCTTGACCTTTTGTTTAAAAAGTCCATAATGAACTTGGAAGCTTATTGCTGTGAGTGGTGGAAACTAAGTGCATTACTAAAGTACAAATTCCAAGTAGTCCCATGTGCACTTTATAAAGTATTTAGAGTGAACTCAACCGTAAACATCTACAGCAGCGAAATGCAACATACACATTTATGCAGTAGTAATATTAGACTGTAGACTGTCTATTGTCAATTTATCCATATGCAGCTCAGCACAGTGAAATGAAACAATGGCCCTCCAGGACTATGGTCCTACATGGACCAAGACTACACGGAACTAACTAGGACTACTACATAAAGCTACATACGCTATGTCTCCAGAATTAAAAAGGTAAAACAAAGCAAATCTGAACAATCCAAAAGCATCATAGTAAAACAGTGACAGGAACATTTTTCTGCATAACAAGTGCTTTTATTTTTTAATTTTAAGTACATTTTGCTGATAATACCTACCTTTAGTTAAATAAGGTTTTGAAAGCAGGACCTGTACTTGTAGTGGAGTAATTCATTGTAGTATTAGTACTTAAATAACGGATCTGAATACTTCTTCCATCACTGCATGACACACCTGACTGGACTCAATAATTGCCCCAAAAAGGAGTCTAAAAGGCAACTTTATTTTTACATGCTGTAAGCCATCAGGACACAGTTTTGGGAAGCTCAATTCGACTTTTTAATGAGCACATATCATTATGAGAATTTTGATGACAAACTACTGCTGTGGACTGGGAGAAAAGTCAGCTCCACACAATGTGCTGTGTTTTATTGTGAAATGTTAGAGAAGAGGTCGCAGTAAAGTGGGAGGGTCAGTTCAAGGACAGGTTACATTCCCCCTACAGTTGGACTCATGTCCTTCTAGATATCCTGCAGCAATCTGCTGTCATTCCTCTGTTCGTTGTATAGTTTTGTAGCATTGATTGACAGCCATGTCGAAGACCTCATACCTGGTTGTGGAGAACTACATCGGAGGGAAGTTTGTCCCTTCTCGGAGTCATATCGACTCATACGACCCGTCCACCGGAGAGGTGTACTGCAAAGTCCCTGACAGCGGCGAGGAGGAGGTAAGACATTTAATAGGCCTTTGCACGATGCATTTGGTATTTTTCTCTGCAAAAGCCTCATTTGTATTGAGAGTGAATGCAAGTGCATGGCATTTATAGGCCTTTCTTTTGCGGCAAAAGTTCTGCAACAATGCATTTGTAAATCTCCAATGTTGAGATTTTGCTGAGGTTTTTATGTGTTGCACAAATGTTAAGAAATATTGGTAGGGTTGGTTGAGGTCTAGTGGCTGCATTGTTCCTCTTTGTCAGTGCGTTTAGCCTCAGTTTGACGTGTGTAGCAATACTGGAGACTTTACACAAGCAGTGTTTATTGCAGGGATATTTGAATTGTGTTTTCTTATAAGTGTTGTGCTTAAACCCGATTTCATTTTGCATAGCTTACTTGTACTCTGACTGTAAGACTGAGCTGAGGGAAGCACCTTTGCTCCTAACAAAGTCAACAGTCAAGTAATCATTAAACATCCCACATGTCAATAAACCTCAGTATGTTGTGCTTAACAGTGGTGAGCTTTATCATTTAGGCTTAATAATTTTTTCCAATATGTAAAATTAAAGTTTTCAGCCATTTTAAAATGTATGGCTTGCTGAGTATAAATATTATACTTGGAAAAATTTTCAGAGGTCAAAGATGAAGGGATCCATTTCACAAGTAAAACATTGAGAGAACTTAAAAATTAACCTAATCCTTTGAAAATAAACATCTATTTTGCCCTCAGATTTATCTCATCCACTGATGTCCTGTAAGCGTCATCTGAAACACACAGAACAAAATGTAAATTTCCCCCTGCTTTACTGCCTGTAGGTGGAGGCAGCGGTGGCTGCAGCTAAAGAAGCCTTCCCCGGGTGGTCTGACCGCAGTCCAGAGCAGCGAGCACAGGTCCTCAACAAGCTGGCTGACCTGATGGAAGCTAACCTGGAGGAGTTTGCCCAAGCTGAGTCCAGAGACCAAGGTGTCTTATACTGTTTTGTATGAATCCAAAAGTCAGTCAGGTTATCAGTCAGAATTTATGAACAAAGACTAGTTACACATTTGAATATCATTTGGAGCCAAAATGCTATAATATTTATATGCAGTTCTTGTTCACATGCAGTAGTAACTGATGACAGATAATGTTTAGGGCTGCGACCAAAGATTATTTTCATAATTGAGTAATCAGACAATTATTTTAGTGATTAATAATTTATTCTTTAGGGATTCAACATTTCTTAAAATGTTTTTTTTTTCTTGAAAATGGACATAAATGGTTATTATCTTATCAAAATAGCTGCAGAATAATTTCCTGTCAGTCAGCTAATTGATTAATTGTTGCCACACTAAATATGTAACACTTATCTGACTAGAACTATAAGCAGTATTTATCCTAAGTGATACTATAATTCATTAAACTGTGCTGTACAGATTTGCTTCTGATTGCTCTCGTGGTTCTCCTTAAACCTCTTTGTGATTCCTTTGTTCATGTTAATAACATGCCATAATTCAAACGTGCTGGACAGTATAAACAACATACTGATAACTTTGTTATTTTTTTTTGGCTTGTACGAGTAGTGGTAATAAAAAATAGTGCTTCGTGTATCATATCATGAGATTGATCATTGTCCAAAATAAACCCTGGATCATGCCCTGGAGAGAGTGAAAGTCGGTTTCATGGAAATTTTGAAATTTCTTACACACAGTATGACTGTAAATTGTGGCCTTTTGATGACACAAGACGAGAGGTCAAGAGGTCATCAGTGGTGGAAAAAAGTTTAAAAAGTTTCAACACAAAACTTGGAGCATGGTTTATCTGTGATCTTGATGTTTTGTTTAGATGTACAGACCAGCGAATTCATATTTTATTCATATTTGTTGTAACACAGGTAAAACGATAACATTTGCACGGACTGTGGACATTCCCCGATCGGTGCACAACTTCCGCTTCTTTGCGTCATCGATGCGTCACCACACCACTGACTGCAGCCAGATGGATCACATGGGCTGCCTGAACTACACTATCCGCTGCCCTGTGGGAGTGGGTGAGAGCTCCGTGTGTTTGCATTATAAATGAACATTATTATAAATGTTATATTTGTGGTTCATGTGTTTTTTTTATTTGCATTATTGTGCTTGTAGCTGGTCTGATCAGCCCCTGGAATCTCCCCCTGTACTTACTCACCTGGAAGATTGCACCTGCAATTGCTACAGGCAACACAGTGGTGGCAAAACCCAGTGAGATGACCTCTGTGACCGCATGGATGATGTGCAAGTTGATGCAGCAGGCTGGTAGGACTACAGCACCCACAATGCAATAGCAATCCACTTACACACATACAAATACAAAAACTGTTCTGTCTCTGCAGGTGTTCCTCCTGGAGTAGTCAACATCGTATTTGGCACTGGTCCGAGAGCAGGAAACGCACTCGTTGGCCATCCTGACGTCCCATTGATCTCCTTCACTGGCTCCACGGCAACTGCCCGACACATCACAGAGAGGAGTGCCCCCTACTGTAAGAAGCTCTCGCTGGAACTGGGAGGTAAAAACCCTGCCATTATTTTTGCTGATGCAGACCTGGATCAGTGCATCGAGACCACGGTTCGCTCCAGCTTCTCCAACCAGGTAAGATAATATTGTAAGTGAGAGTTTTAAGACAATTCAAAAATACTTTGGTTCAATTACTTTAGAGGTGCTGGTCGGTGGATGTGTTACCTTTGAACAAAGGCTGGCTATCTCTAGTCTTAAAGGTACAGTGTGTAAAATTTAGTTGCATTTAATGGTCCAATCACTGCACTGTAATCTCCTCACATCAGCCTCACCTTCCTAGTGTAAAGGAGAAACAACACTTTAAGGACCCTGTTTAGAGTCAGTATTTAGTTTGTCTGTTCTGGACTACTGTATAAATAAGGTGTTTCAACATGGCGGCCTCCATGAAAGGGGACCCTCTCCCACTGTAGATATAAAAGGATATTTTTTAAGTAACAAACATAAAAAGATTCTTATTTTCAGGTGATTATACATGCATCAAAACATAGTTATGAATATTATATTCCATGTTTGCCTTATTCTGAAAATAGAGGCCCCAAATCTTACACACTGTACCTTTAATGCTATGCTAAACTAACCAGCTGATAGCTGTGGCATCATTTTTACAGAGACACACAACCAATCTTCCCATCTAATTTTCAGTAGAAAAATTAGCATATTTGCCAAAATGTCAAATCTAGACTGGGTCCTACTTGATTTCTTCATCCTGAGACCATTATCCTTAACAGAGTCTGTGGGTCAAAAGTGAATTTTTTAAGAACTTGAGTTTAGTTTTGCACTTTTATGTTGCATATTTCTAAATTAATGTGTTTCAGGTAGTATTCTAGCACTGAAAAACAGAGCATATTGCTTGCAAGGGCAGTGGTTCAAAAAGGCGTATCTTTAACAAGTTAATCTGGCCATGGTCTTTGTGTCATTTAATCTTTAAAGCACTTGTAAAACTTATTTTAGAGTAAAGTTTTGTTTTATTCTTTTTCTTGTTGATGTCAATGACTTGACTGCTATGTTTGTATGTGATGAGGCTGTAGTGACATGATACATCCACATGGGGGAGATCATGGCCCATATATATTTGGCCCAGTTGCGCTTCAATCAGAATCTTCCATCTTCCCCCTTCATTTCATATCTCAGGGAGAAATCTGCCTGTGCACCAGTAGGATTTATGTAGAGAGGAGTATTTATGCTGAGTTCCTGGAAAGGTTTGTGGCTGCAGCTAAGAAGTGGAAGACAGGTGTGCCCTCTGACCCCAACAACAACAACGGTGCGCTCATCAGCAAAGAGCACCTGGAGAAGGTGATGAAACAAAACGTCAGATTCTGTGAAAAAAAAAACAATTTTCCCTCTGAAAATATGTTTTCATTACTTTAAGAAATCATGAAGAAATCATCCTTCTTCTTGATCCTCAGGTTCGAAGCTTTGTTGCTCTCGCCAAGTCTGAAGGCGGCATCATCCACTGTGGTGAAGGGGTTGACCGGCTGGACCTACCTGAGCGCAACGCCAACGGCTACTTCATGCCAGCCACCGTCATCTCGGGCATATCTGACAGCTCCCGTGTCATGCAGGAGGAGATCTTCGGCCCTGTAACCTGCGTCAGCCCCTTTGACACAGAGGATGAGGCTGTTGCTAAGGGCAACGGCGTGCGCTACGGTCTGAGTGCCACCGTGTGGTCCCGGGATGTGGGGAAGGTTCACCGGATGGCCAAGCGGTTACAGGCTGGTCTGGTGTGGACCAACTGCTGGCTCGTGAGGGATCTGAACCTGCCTTTTGGAGGGATGAAGAACTCTGGTGTGGGCAGGGAGGGAGGGAAGGATTCCTACCACTTTTTCACTGAGGTGAAGAGTGTCACGATCAAACACTGAGGGAGGAAAGGAAGATGGCAGCAGTGGCAAGTATGGAAAAACAAATTCTGTTAGAAGCAGGTACAGAAATGTGGAGAAAATTTTGCAGGTAATCTTGACATTCATCAACCTCCGCCAGCAACTTTAAACAACAACTTTCTCCTCCTGCCCTCTTGGATTACTGAAGCCTGTAATTAAGTCACATTTGTAGAATACAAAAATCTCAATGGAACAATATAGATGAATAAACCAGTAGAGATCCAACCGAAATATCTAATAAAGAGTAGATACAGTATATCACAATTCAAAACACGGTAATATTCATACTTTTTCATCCACTTGTTGCTGAATATTTGATACCATCATCCTCTGCCGTTGAGCTGGTGAAAAAGTACAGACCAGACAAGGTGGATCCAGATAAGGCAGGTGTGTGTCCTATTCCTGACGGTTCAGGATGTACCATAATAAAGAAATACATTTGAATACAAACAGTCACGGTACAACGTGTGCCTACGGCTAACTAAACCCAGATACCAAATCAGTTCTGCAGAACATTAACACCTGATGACTGTACTGGTATTTGTTAAGATGTTTTATAACATGTACTCTGTTGTCCCATATTAAAAACACCTTGTATAAGTGACACGTGCAGTTCATTGTGTTTTAATGTGTGCAGGTGCCAAAAGGATGTTCTGTGGAGTTGTTCTGTGTAAATGCAACTCGATCATGACTCGAGTATCGTGACAGGATTGTGTTTCTGTTAGAAGAAAACAGGTCTGCTGACAGACAAACACCCACTTTGGAAAGAAGTCAAAGTTTTACATTTTATCAGCACACTTTGTACTTTTAGTGTGTAATGGTGTTATCCTTTATGTTCTCAAACTTGGTCAAAGTCTGTTGTGTTATAGTAACTTTTACGTCATCCAAACCGTTTTGTGTGTAACCTTTTTACATTGAGTTGTTTTTATGTCTGAGCTGCTGACGTAAGAAAGGTGAATAAATACCAAACTGTCCTGTGTGGAGGTTAGACAGCATGTTTGGAGAGAGAAACGGATGGCAGGAAGCTGAGTGAACTGGATAACCGGTTATAGTAGAGTATTAAAATGATAGAACGAAGAGGGCGGTATTGATAACCATTCCACAAAACAGCATGGGAAAAAGACCCATTTTTAACAAATATGAAATATCCAAAATCTCAATGTATTGCCCGTGAAAAAAAAGTGAAATTCATATTTTCATGTCTGATAAAACATGTTAGGCAAAATTTGTTTTACATGTGATATTACTTTTTTATAAAGTGATATTTATGCAGCTTTTCTGTAGAGTTATTTCCAAAAAAGCGGCCATGCTAGCGGCAGTACTTACATGCTCACAATGGCAATGCTAACCTGCTGACTGTCAGCGGTTATAAGGTTTACCATGTTCACTATCTTAGTATTGTGCGTTAGCATGCTAACATTTACTTATTAGTGCTAAACACACAGTAGAACATCATAATAATTGGCAATTTGGCAGGAGTTTAGTCATAAATTTAGCCATAAAACAAGTATTACACTAATTAAAATTTTGACCTGATGGTGGTGCTAGATGAAAGTCAAGGGATCACCAGTTATTATAGTTCATCCTCCATCCTTAGCATGTCTAAAATATATATTTCTGAAAACAACATGTTGTTACATATATGAAATAACCTCAAAACCATGTGTGGGTATATAATATGTATTTATCAAATGGGAAATGGTGTTAAAGTCACATTTTGACCCTTTATTTTTATTTTTGACTCTCACCAAAAGAGGAAATACAAACCTAAAGCCTAAATAAAAATATAGGATGTCACAAAGGTATGAATCTTTAAATAGTCTGTGACTAAAGTTACATCAAATAATCTTTTAAGTAATGATTAATATCTGTCGACCGCCACCATCTTCTGGAGCTTGTTTCATCTTCTCCAGGTCACGTTTTTCTTGTTCTTTCCAGCACATGACTCCCTTCCCTCTTTGCCCCTTACTAAACGTGTCTCCTCTCCTTGCTAAACATCTGATCATGATTTAATTCAGTGTGAGATGAGACTGACGTGGGCCGTGCACCATGCATGCAGATGAGCATGATGCATTCTGCTCCACCTGAGCCCCCGTGCCAGTTTCGCAAAAGAGGGGCACAAGAGGGGGGACACACCCTCTCCGTAATACTAAGTGTGTAAAATCACGTCCCCCCCAGTGAAGTGTATGTGACATTTACCACAGAGCCAGTGTGTGTGTGTCCCACCCTCTATGTTTTGGCTAGGGAATGGGTATTGTGCTATGTCAGGCTGTGCGATTGCACACACACACACACACACACACTCTCGTAGGCTTTCCTAGAACATAGCGTGTGATAAAATGGTTACCACCCAAAAGTAAGGTTACGAGGTCTGAAGCAACGTGTTTAGTTGCACCAGCACACACACACACCCAAGTTACAATCTTATAAATGCAACAGGAACAAAGTAAGTCAGCAGTTATTTCATTTTCCTCCGTTTCCGCCCTTTTTCACAAGTTATCTTTCATCTCTCCCTCTCTTGTGGATGTTTCATTGAGAAGGAAAAGGCTCATTGAAGCAGGTCTCGCCCCGCTGTACGTGACTTTGAGGACACTGCCGGTGGCTTTAGCCAAACCAAGCATTTAACTTTCACCTCACTTATCGGGCACAGGGCGAAAATGAAAATAGAGCATCCTTCCATTTTATATCCACAAGGAAACTGGAATTGTCCAGCCAGTCAGAATATATCAATGATCTGTTTTCATACTGGCTGCAGGGATGTGATAGGCTTCCTGCAGAGGTCCCTCTCATTGATGTGAATGTGGAGAGTCACAGACGTTTTCCCTCTTCCTTTAGCCAAAACTCAGTATTTCGATGTGTTTTAAATATAAATATACATACAGGAACATTTGATTTTTTGGTATGTGCATGTGTGCAGGTGCAGAAATCCAATCCTGGCTTCACGTGGCATCATTATGTTTCATTGTGTCCCAGATTCTGCAGATTGAAAGCTTTGTTTACATGCGTTGCTTAAACCAACACAACCTTGTCCAATATGAAGTATCCGATATCAGAGTTCAAATCACAGGCTATGGGCTTGGTCATTTAATCACTGAAAAGATCCTTTCTTGGTCTTATGAGAGACAAAGTAGAATATGGAGCAGTTAAGACAAAACCAGCAATCAGTGGTTTTCCAGTCGCCTCATGTCTTTTCATTTTGTCTTTGATTTTTCCTTTTTTTTCTGCTTCTCTCTCTTTGAATGTCATGTGTCACACACAGTAAGCTTGCTCTTTCTCACAACCAGCCTCTCTTTCTCTCACTGCACTCCCGTCTCTCAAGGCCTTCTGTCACATTTGGGTTGAGGGAATTTTCCACAGCGGGCGGCCTGGGTTTTGTGGGAGATAAGCCTCAAGATGAAGCTTGAGTCCTGAGAAAATGCTGCAGTTCAAGCAGGTTAAGCAAACTCAAGCCAAGCTTCCCCCATGCGTGGAGGGAGAAAGACAGAAAGTGACTCGGCTACAGAAGGCCAAATGTTTGCAGCTGCATGTCAGTCCCTTTTAGTTGCAGAATATTTGTAGGACTGAAAAGGCAAAATGGCAGCTAAAGCTGGAGCCACAAACAGTCAAGATAAAATTTAAAGAACAAACGACAAGGACAGCTATCCTCTCACGTATTTCACAAATACTCACAGTTTTCTGTGTGTTTCTTTCATTTGACTGGAGAGACTGCTTTGGTTGCAGTCGTTGCTTTAAAAGGCCTATGGTTGGAATTTCACTGGTCCCCTGACTAAAGATATACTCTGGAATTGGAAACATGTACCATAAATCACTCTTTTCAAATCTTTTTATTGAATTGCACACTGACCTGTTTTGGCTATGGCCATCACCAACTAAAACCTAACCCCAAGTGACCTCTTCATTCTTTGAGTTTCTTGTTCAAAGTTTTTTTTAACCTGTTGTCACCTAGATATATGTGGCATCAAGAAAATACTTTTGAAGATGCAACCTGCACTGCTGCATATAAGGTCAACTAAGGTTTGCATATTTTGAAAAGGTATGTGACTAAAAAGTGCTGAGGTCAGATATGGGTCTGTTGTCCTTGAAATACATGCTATTTATTTACGACGTCTTCAATTCCAGTGATTAGCTTACCTAAGAAAGTTACATGATCATTTTGTCTTTGGAGTTGTTCAAGCATCCCTCTTGGTTTTTCCATGCATTGCATTACAGTTATTTTTTGGCCACTTGGAGCAAGCAGAAAACTGCAAAAACAACACAGACATATCATCATACAGCAAACACAAAATTAGCATTTGGCACATCGTGTTTCAGGCCATCTGGGTAATGTAAGTAGTGACTCTCCTTTTGGCTCTGTTTTTGGTCTCCATCAACTCTGGAGGGAAATATCTGGCTCTTTAGCTGCTAAATGTTCCACTTTGTAGCTAATTGCTAACTGTGTCTGCTGTTTGGTTCTGTGGAGGTAGTGCTCAGTGGGCTTTTGAAGCTTGTTTGCTAGTGCAAACTCTAATGCTAGTTAGAGTGGTTGGACTGAGTGAAAACAGTAAAGTTAAAGTTGAAAACTGAAGATGCTAAAACCATCAGAGTTGAGGGGAACTGCAGAGTTGGGTGATATTTCTCAGTGTTAGAATGCAAGAAGTCTGATCACAAAGTCAGTGACCCTCTTCAAGACTGTGCAGGGCAGTTGTGATTTCAGTTTCTGAAGCGTTATCTGTCAGCCTTATCGTTCAGAGTGTTTGGTCTGTCTTACTCTCTCATGGAGTATCTTCTTCTTTCTCTAGGATCTTTACTGCTCTGTGGCCTTTGACTGTGGACCCTAGACGGAGAGTGTCGAGGATGATTTGAAGTTGACTTCATCTTAGGCTGAAGGTAGGTTCTCACTGATTTCATCACTATTGTGTTGACAGCCACAGACAGAGACAATGACTGGTTCACCACCAACTGAAGCCCATCTGTATCTGCTGAACCAATACAAAGATAATGACTTCAACTCCAGTGAGTAGCTGACCTAAAATAAAGATACACCCTTGGATTTTTGCTTTGCTTTGAAGTTGTGACTTAATTTCCTTAGTGAAAACAGATCTGTCAGGCTAATGTAACATTTTGACTAACAAGCTAATATGATACTCAACAACATCACCACACTGTAGCTGCCAAATGTGGTAGCCTAGATCTATTCTTCTTGACAAATGGAGTGAATGTGTCTTTATCCTGGTTTTACATCAATTACAGCATTATACTACACACCGCCATGCAATAAAGAGCCATAATAAAGTCTCATTTTACCTCTGGGCAGACATCCACAATGTAGTTATCCATATTGTGCGAATATCATGGGGGACACATCATATCATGAGATATGATATTGGATTATATCTCTCACTGTGCTTAGTAATGAAATTAGGCTGCTTTGTTATTTTTAGCACATGTACTAACAGGAGTATTTTTCAGCATTCAGCATTGCACACTGGCAGGTTTGACTGGCTGTGAATACCAAACACCCATGGGTAGTCAGTTTAACAGAGGCTACAGCTTGGAAAAGTAGGGCAGGACTTTGGCTCTTTTTTTTTTTTTTTTACTTCCACCAACAATTAAAGTGAGGCAGTTCTTTTTCTGTTGTGGATGATGCCCCTCGGTCCTACATATTCTGAGCCAAATCATGCAAGTGTGGACAAACAGAGTAAAGAGCAACGGGATGATGATTTTGTTTGGTGTAAAATGGAGCACAGTGCAAACACGTGTCAGGAAGCTCCAGGTCATGTAATTATGACAACAATGTGCAAAGTTCTGACTCCATCGTTGCACTCTTGATGGCAAAGTGACATTAAAATAAGACAATGTTTTTTTACAGAAAAGATGAGGAAGCAGTAGGAAGAAGCTGTGGGATTGTAACTGAAAAACAACAGGGCAATTTAGCAGAAGAATAATGTCGTATTTTGGCTGCAGGAAAAATGTGAAAAATGTGAAAAATAAGCAGAAGACAAAAGGAACTGATGCAGACTGTTGTGAAGATGCAAATGCAGTGACTATTGTCTAAATATGACTATAAAATGCGAGCACACTTTTAGGCATTACAGTTCATCTCCTCAGGCAGCAATGATTCATGCTTGAATAAATAGCTCCCCTATCTTGAAGTGGTTCCCCGCTCATTATCTTTCTAGTATTTTGCCATTGGGAATTCTCCACACCCATTTAGGAAGAGCTAGTTAGTCTCTCATTCTCTCAATACCATAATACAGGAACACGCGCAGGAAGCTCTGAAGAGATTAAACTGAGCTGTGCGTGTAGATGGGGATTGGGTTGTCTTGGTGGTTAAGTAGAAAAAGAAGTTTGTGCTATCGGATCCGCCTTTGTCATCTTTTTGGCGCCTGAGAAACTAATGAACACGCGGAGGAGGGATGACCTTCTCATAGTTCTCTGCACTGAGCACAGGCTGACCGTTTACAGCTTTGTTTGTTAAGTTCTAGAGCAGAGGACGTCACCATTACTGAAGCTGTTTCCACAAGACAGGTCTACAAAGCATTGTGTAACTAATGCAGACAAAAGAGGACACAAAAGATTGGGCCAACCACAGCAGAGCAAACAATATAAAGGAACTGGGTCAGCATGGAAATATTAAACCTTTACAGGAGGGCGTTTATTGATATAAAGCTCAGTCCAGACACAAGAGATTATGAGATACAAGGATTATTTTGAAAATCCATCACTGACTTGTTGCAGCAGGTTTGTATATTTTTAACAGCTAGGTAGGAGCACAAAAGTTACAGGCCTATCCTGCAAACCTGTTAAACAGACATAAACACAAAAGGCACAAACAAGTGGACCTAAAGTACTCACAAAACAAAATACATGTGAGTCCATACTGATGTGGACTAATGTATATTAGTAGGTGTGTTTGCATGTGTGTGTGGCCATGGGAATATGTGTGAAGGCACCCTTAAAATCAGACGCTGATTATCAGCCAGCTGTTCTGTAGGCGCCCTACTGGGCCCATCTAGCGTGACATTTCAAAGCCGAAAATTACTGAGGGCTTTGTCAGATTTATTCAGGTTGTTATATCATTGGCGACACGTTTGTCATTGTTTTGTTAAAGTGAGATGCTTCCCAGCTGAAGGGCGGTGGCAGCAGAGCGAGAGGTCGACAGCCTTGTAGAGTCTCTTGTTACCTAACAGCTCTCGTCCGACACCGAAGAACAAAACACTGAACATGTTGTCACTTATATGTAGGCCGCCATGCAGGTAATCACTCATCTGGAGTGGAACCATGTGAATACATGTGTGTGCACTCAGTGTGGGACGATGTGCACTAGATTACTCATTTTCAACATTTGACATGATGATGAATGTCTTTTATATAATCTCATGCCTACTGCATTTCATATTATTATGTGTCGATACATGTTGTGAGTAACCTGATTATCTTCTTTTGGTGTTTTTATAACTGCATGAATGGCTCACATGAATAGCTGAGGTACAGGGTGGAGGAGGTGGACCAGATATCCCCTTTGAAGCCTAATAAAATAGCCTCCACCTTTCTGTTCTTTGTTAATTCAAATGTCTGTCGGCCAAATATAAAAGAATATTATTTAGACTCTCTTTCATTCTTTCTATATTCAGTATCTATTATCTCTGCATTTCAAATCTAGTAGAATATGTTCAGTGCTAATACAGTGTCCCTGTGTGACTGCCTGGCCTCGATTTATTGAGCCTTAATTAAAGAGGTTGAATGGAAACAGACAACTGACCTTTCAGATGTGCATAGTTCAGAGGTCTCTTCACAGGGAGGTGCTTAATCTTCAAAAGTGAAAAGATACAGGATCCAAGAGTTGCCGGTTTCATTCCTTTTCTAATTCTATAATGACATGACTGCTTTGAACAGTAGGCATGTGCTCTCTTCTGTTTTGCACAAGAGAATATTGGGCTGAAGGATTAAATTATCTCTCATGGAATCGTTTTGGGACACAAATATTAGATTGTAGCCAGCTCACGCTTTCCTAATGTGTTCTAAAGTGTCTACTACATTTCTACACCACCTAACCTATTTTTTAAGTCAAGAAACGGCTACCTGCTGTGTGTTACCCCCAAGTAATACCATCAATGGGACTAATACAAACTATGAACAGCCGCTTGAAAGCAGTGTTGTAGTCAGGACCAAGTCTAGACCAAGACCAGAGTGTATTGAGACCAGACCAAGACGAAGACCAAGGCTGAGTTAAGACAGTATATAGCCTACTTAGGTAGCTGACATGTAGGTAATGTTCACTAATGTGTGGTGGGACAAATTAGACATTATTAGGTTGTGGTGGTTGTGGTCTTGATCGGTCTTGAAATAAAGTCCTCTTTGTCTGAGACTGAGACGAGACCGAGTAAAAATGCAGTTGATTCCAAGATTAGATTGAGACCTTCAAAAAGTGTCTTGAGACTGATCTCGGGTACTACAACACTACTACTACACTATTGCTTTTTTTAGGAGCTGAACTAAACTATAGAACTTGATGGGTGATTTCAGGACATTATTTATCATCTGGGAAAGGTTTAGGCCCTACATTAAGTACTGAAAACATTTTTTGGGGCGTCTTAAGCAATTGATTTTCATATTTCAAAAGTCTTTATTGGCTAAGACATTCCTTAGGTTTTAGTGATGCAACCCAATTTAGCAAAACACCAGAAGAGCACACTGTAGGAAGGAACCTAACCTGTCACTCTGATCCAAACCAACATTTGTCATGTCACACAAGACAGCAGAGACACCACACACATAAATCTCTTTATCGGGAAAGACATTTACCCTTACATGGTCTCAAGCTGGGCTTCTCTGCCGCATACCGATGAATATATGAATTCAAATTCTCTACAATAGATTCTTTAAAAATATACCTTGTGGCATTAGTGTCTCACTGGAAAAAAGGCTCACAAAGCCTGATTTCATTTTCCACGCAGAGGGGGAAGGATGACACCAAATCCTCCCCTGAACGGAGAAATAACGAAGCCAACATGTCATGGTGGAACAGTGTGTCGGGGCCTGTCGCCTCCAGCATGGCTGCCTCACAAAGGCCATCAGAGCTCCGCTGAGACTGCACAGAGCCGAGGCCTGTCTGTCAGTGCGTGGGTGGATATGTGTGTGCATAAGGGGGGAGAGAGGGGAGAAAAAAGAAAGACACAGAGAGAGGGAGAGTTGCCTACTTAATGCTGACTGGTCAGTTCCAGGCTGTAGGACCAGATGGCCCAGTTTGGCCTCTGATTCCTCAGGCCATTGTCCAGGTAAGCATTTGTCATGCACACACTCGTACACACACAAAAATATGCATATATACAGGAATAAACAAAACCTTCCCTCTCAGCCAGTGTTTTCGTTTTCAATTCCTGCCCGAAAAACTCACTATCTCACTCACGTGTCAGTTTACAGCCTGAGCCTCTTCTCTTAGTCCTCCCACCTATACTGTGTTTGGAAAATAGAAAAATAACACAAAAATATAAACCGTGAAGGAAAAGGTGTGCGGCATGTGTGAACAGAGGGGATCAGAATGAAAGAAACACATAGGAAACTAAATTTAGATGTGCCTCTATGACAGAAGAAGAAAAAGATGTAGAAATCTACTCCAATCCCCCTATTTAGCAGTAAGAGCACCAATATTAACACTTATATAACACACGTGATGATGTGTAGGTAATAATAAGCAGGTATAAAGACATTTTAAAGCGTTTAGAACTTCATCTCTGAAGCATGGTGTTAAAGTCTGTGTAAAGTAAGATTAAATATATGTTCTGAGTTTGTCAAATAACAATGAATAACTATATAAAACATAGGTGTAGTTATATTTATTGATATATAATTACTCAGTGGTTAAAACTGTATGAATATGTTAAAAGGTTAATTTAACTATTTACTTGTTTTATTTACTTTTTTCATGCTTGCTCTTCGATCATCAAGGCCTTCATTAGCTGAGGGAGTTTGCTCTGTTGTCATGGAGCAAAAGGAAGTATATATAATTAATTGTGTCATTTAGAAATAGATTAAATACTTAATATTTTATATTCATAACTGTTATATTGTCATCCATCCGTTATGTGTTTATATATCTGTTACATAAGCTTCACAGGAGGAGTTATAATTGCTGACGAATGTGTTAACACGTCTACATTATAGTGTATTATAGCTATAAATAATGTATTCATTATTTATGTGCTGATGGTTACTTTGCTGAAGATTAACTTCCAGAGTTCTCCATCAGTCCCACCAACATCTGCTCTCTGTTTCTACTCATACAGTAGGTCTTATCTGCCTGTCCTCCTGCCCTCCTCTTTCCTCCAACCTCTCTTTTTTCTTTCATCCAACCTCTGCTTGTGCATCTGTCTCTTTGCCCCACTCATCTTTTGTTTTTGAGGCTTGTACCCTTTCCTGCCATTTTATTGGTTAGCTGGTGACACACCACCTCTGGGAACACAGCCACAAAAGATCAAACACGCCTAACTACACAAAGAGTGGCTGAACCTTCCTGGCACATGACAAGTAAGGCGCCATGTGACCTCTCCGTCTGTTTACATTTCCTTCTTGTCCCTGACCGACAGTACAACCAGAGCTGTGTCCGGACAATATTGATCCATTGTCACATAAACACAGGAATTCAATTCATAATAACTCACGTTTTTTTAATTATCCAAGCTGCATATTATTGTCCATATGTCTGTGTTTTATCCATCCATCCATCCCTCTTTGGATCTAATTGTCTATCCATTCTATGACCTTAAATGTAGGCCGTATTGTTTCATAACAAACCTAATATTTACTTAAAAAAGCAGTGCAAGGCCAATTCAGCTGGGCTGCATCTCGATTCAGTCCAATACTATTATTTCTAAAGTGCATTGACCCCAAACAGACCCACACACACACAGTGACACACGCACTCCTTGCCGCCTCGTTAAAGCTTTTCGTGACAATAGGGCCTTGTCTCAGTGCATTTCCTGACTCAGTGCAGAGAGAAAGGGACACTTTCCGGGGATTCTTCTGCTGCCTTGTCCATGAAACACATTACTACAAACACACATACATTCATGCACAATCTGCAACCAAACACTCCCAGGGGGAAATAAAATGATTTGATTTAATTTCACTAATGAGCCGTATGCCGTCATAAATGTGACTGTGTTGTCGGCGGACAATGAGCCTGTTCGTGTCCTGCGCCTGTTTTCCTGCAGCGTGAGTCCTGATATGATCAAAAGTGGTTTTCCTTTTACGCAAAGCGTCCCACCAGCTCACTGTTCATAGGAAATTTGGTAGAACCCAGACAACAGTAGTTTATTATGATGTGAATTCAAAACTATGTAAAAACATTTTAATTAACGTTTTTTTAGTTTTCTTCTTTCCCAAACTCAGATACATTTGTGCGTGTTTGCTTCTGTGTGGTGATCATATCTCATTTTATAACTGAATTAATTCTCTGTCTACAGGATAAAGGACCAGGACCTCACAAGAGGAGTCACCAATGTAATTTACTCATTTAGCCTGTAAAGTAAGAAGCTAAAAGAACACAAAGAGAGCTACAGCAGATGGGCATTAGTATATAGTGTTAGCATGAAGTACTATATTAATCAATAAGGCTTGTGTTGTTCCAAAAGACAAAAAAACAAACACACTGGCTCCTAATGTACATTTTTAAAAATGTACATTACAGTAGGAGCCAATGGGTTTGTTATTATTGTTGTTATTGTTATTCTTTTCTGTTGTAAAATGTGCTATATAAATTAATAATTATAATTATTATTATAAAACAGCTGGGCACTGTAGCAAATGTTACTCAAAAAGGAGTAAGTAATGATTTTATTGGGTTTTATTGGGGCCTATTTTTATCTATTTTTACCTATTTTCATCACCCACATGTATCAGTGTGCTTGAACAACAATTGGGGTGTTTGGTAACCTGACTGCTGGTTTGTTACACAGAACCATCTGGGAAGTTGTCATTGGAAACCCGATGGCACTTTCGAAAAATACTTGTGATCATAATTCATCACAACCTGAAGTCACAACCTGACATCACTTACTCAGGGGTCAAAAGCAGAAATAGGTTGTGAACCAGTGGTCTATAACACACAGTCTTAAATGTGGCTCCACAATTTAATTGTTTTTACTATCGTCTGGCCTCCTCTCCTCTCCTCTCCTCTCCTCTCCTCTCCTCTCCTCTCACTTCTCAGCTAATTGGATGATTTGGCATTAAGTATTAAAGTGTGTGTGTATTGGTTGTGTGTGTGTGTGTGTGTGTGTGTGTGTGTGTGTGTGTGTGTGTGTGTGTGTGTGCATGTGTGCGTGTATTACATAACGCTCTGTTTGAGGACTGCTTGAAAAGGAAACAGAGCACTTGTCCTAGGGTGCTGTCAGTCGTGCCACTGAAACCAACTGTGGGATTAAATAAAGAAAAAGAGAGAGAGAGACGATCTAGGAGAGACACAAAAAGAAAGAGGGCTGTGATGCACAGCGGGGCTTCGCAGCACCCGTAGGCCAGCCATCTATTGCCCCACTGGGATGCTGTGCTCAGGATACAACAAGACCAGCTGGGGAGATGAGGAGAGGAAGAGGAAGGCAGGCAGGGAGAAAGGAAGTGGCAGAGACAAAGAGAAGAGTGAGCTGAAGGCTTGGGCGCTTCTTGAGAAAAGGGTTGTAAAAAAAAAAAGAAAAAGAAGATGAGTAATGGATGTGAGTCAACATCATTTTTTCAATAGCTCTCCACTGAAATCAATTCAGTTAACAATGTGTTTTGTGACATTCAAAATGGTTGCTACAGGGCTCACAGCCCAGCTAAACGCCAGCGTATATTAAATAATATTACTAATATGAATTGGATTGGTTTGTATTGGATTAGCTTCTTTATAGGAGCTATTCTGTAGAGTAGAGGAGCTTCAAGGCTTTGATGTGATATTTGGCACTTACCTGTAGTATTACTGACATCCTTCATACTGAGGTTTCACATGGTAGCTTCAAAGCAAGGAAAATGAAACCTGTATGTTATTTTACCATTTCAGGGTGATGATGATAGAGACTTTGAGAATATAGGAACATTTTTTTGTATAATGTGGGTTTGACGAACATTTAAAGACAGTTCTGGTCATCTCGCATGAAAGATTTCCGCATTTATGCTTTCATTTTTGCTTCTCTCATTGTTTTGAAGCAGACGAAACTCATTTTAAAAATGGCGATGTCATGTATTTACGTGCACCAATCAGAATTTGCCTTCAGAGTTGTAGCTGTCACATACACATACACTGAATGTTTGTTTTAAACTAAATGGTAAATTGTATTTCCATAGCACCTTTCTAGTCTTCGACCACTCGTGGCGCTTTTACAGTACACGTCACATTCACCCATTCTCAGACGTTCATACACTGACAGCATTGGTTGCCATGTAAGGTGCCAACTTCTCATCAGGAGGGAGCTAATCATATCCACACACACTCACACACCGATGGCACTGCCTTCGTGAGCAGTTTCAGTATCTTCAACATGCAGACTGGAGGAGCCGGGGACTGAACTGCTGATCTTCTGATTAGTGGATGTGGATTGTGGAATGAATAATAATAAAGATGTTTTTCCTAACTTTAACTTAGATTGTTGGTTGTTCTGTTGGGAATATTTAATGTTGTAAAGAAATACTGAATCTTATGGCTTAATGTCTTGTTGGTGCAATGGTTTATTTTGCCGCATAAATTCGCAGCTTGCAGAACACTCTGAATCTGTCAGTATAGCCATTTAAGTCACATTAGCAACAGAAAATCAGAAGCGGCGATATACTGTGCATTTCCTACTTCCGTCCCACATTTCCATATTGCACAGTGTAATCAGTAAAAAGCAGCCTCCTGCCTCTGAGGTTTGGTGCGGTGTAGTCATTCTGCACAAATCTTTCCTGTGGGAGGTCAAGATGAACAAAACTGTCTGTGTCTGATTTTTGTTCTCATTTCACTGTTGGCGCTGGTATGTGTAATGGTGAGATGTGTATTTATGACTGAGTGCATGAAAGAAAAGGTCAAATTACTTATTTGTCTCCATTTACAAGATTTTGGTATAACTCTAAAAGTTAGTGATCTATAAAAATATGTATTGTTTCTTATACTGCATGTAGATTTTTCTAACCATCATGGATTTAAAGAACAGAAAACAAACCAGTTCTAAGCATGACGGGTAACTCAGATGCAAACACATATCACATAATATTGTCTTCCAAAGAGTGACCTGACGCAACACTGCCACATCACCTCCTTAACCTGTTGCTTTATGCAGTGTTTTCCACAGTGCATCCACACTGACACAGCATTAAACATGTTTTTCACACAAGGATTTCAAATCAATTGACCTTATTCCCTCTGACTGACCCTGGACTCCCTCTTACTCACCAATTCTGATTGGCTGGGTTGCACAATAACAAAAGCGTTCACATGCTTTGAATGTGTTTCTCGTGCAATTACTGTAAAATATTTTTGTTATCCTGCGTTTCACCATATGAGATTTTCAGGGAAGGTCTTGCTGGATTGATTTCATCTCTAAATAAATGTACGTGTTGGCAGTTATAAGACTGGTATGTGGACGTGAGGGTACACATGTATCCACATCAAGGACACCGCTTGGACACCCCATGGATTATTAACTTGTCCTTACCTGTTGTTATGTTGCACACGATTCAAAACACCCCTCAAACACTCATATAGCAGCATTGACGTCATTGACAGCTGTTTATGTACACCATAAAGTTGTAAGGGGAGGATCACGTGAGGAGGAGGAGTGTTTTGGTTTTGGTTTGGAGGGAGTATGAGGAAAGAGTGTGTAAGGTTCGGACCGGCATGGAGTATAAACATACTGGAGGAAACTGTGTGTGTACGCCCTGAAACGTAGATGAATGAACACTGGACTTTAATGCAGACACACACGCACACAACGTACAATCCAGCGGAGAGCATTAACCTCAGAGGGGCAAGTTGTGTTTACATTCAGCGATAAGATGTGAGACAATATTGTAGAACTAAACGTAAAAATTATATGTTATTCATGCTCAAATTTTCTCTATCCTTCATACTGAGGTTTCATATCATTGTTTCACGGCCAGATAAAATGACTGTAAACCTGTATATCATTTTAACTTAAGTTTTTTTTTCTTGGCTAGTAACTCACTCATCATCAATCATTCACTCAGCTGATCAGCCTGCTGCCCAAAATGTTGGTCAAGACCAAGATCTCCACAAAGTTTACCCAGAATGAGATCTGCTATTGATAATGTAACGCTGGTTGCTCTTAGCGTTAACTATAAGCTAAAAATATAAAATATAATATAATATATAATATAAAATAAGCTTTAAAAGTTAAATTAGTTTTGGGCTGTGGGTCAAGCAAATGCACAGGGATAGCTTCTTCTTTGTCACATGAATGCTTTAATGTCTGCTTCAACTGTAGGACAACTCAACACTGACCAACAATGTGATACATCCAAGTTGCACTCTGCCCATATACACAATCACTTATTTTACAGGAAAGGTGTACTATGAGATATTGTTCCTTTTCTAACTGAAAAAACAGAATAGTTATCATTAATTAATTACATTAACTCTCTAACTCAACCTGAGCAAAAATCATGTAATTTCTAAAATAAATCTTCACAAAAATAAATCTCATCTAACATTCTTCCCTCTCTTCAGATGAAATGTTCTCATTTCAAAAGTTATATATAAAAAAAAAAATCTCTCACAATTATGCTTATATTGCAGCACCACTCAGGTGTTTGGAAATGGCCAAAATAATGGTATGGTGTACTATTTATTGTATGTAATGGTGTACTATAGTCTGGTGCTGATATGGTCAAACTCAGTCTGAGAAATAAAATCATATCACCTCATTAATGACAACATTATTTTGAAAGGCCACACTAATAACTGAATGAGGAGTTTATTTATTTGAATAACACACATTCACAGATCCATTGTCTCGCTGTCACTTTAATGATACACATGTTGATGGATCCTGTTGGGCAGGCTCTTGTAGTCTGAGTCAGTTTAAAATATAAGCGGGGATTAACAGAGGAAAGATGAAAAGACAATGAGACAGGTGTGGATAGAGACTGGGTCATCGTCTCCTCATGAACTGACAGAGACTTTGTGCTTCCTATCTATATAAAGAGCTGTGCTGACCACGGGGTTGAGTGAAAGTGTGTGTGTACGCGCTCTACAGTGGTTAAAGGTTATGGTCTGTATAAACAGGGAAGGTCTTTGTGCATCACTTCTTTTCTTAATCCTTTTCATCTCATAGATTTCTAAGTGACTACCTCTACCATAGATGGCATCACATTGCGTGTCTATGTGTGTGCTTGTATTTGACCCGCAGGACATCAGCTCAGACTGCTGTCTCCATGGCGAGGGCTGCTTCCTGTCATCGGAAAGCTTGGCTTCCTGTGCTGAGGACGCTGTTACTATACAGTTGGTGTGTGTACTGTAGATCATATCCAGCACTGAGCAGAAGGGTAAGTCCATTATTCATATAAAATGAATATCATATCTATGCACTGGTGTTGGTGGTGCATTCTATTTAGGCACTAAAACATTTATCTAAAAAGCAAATCTGAATTTACTCCTGACCCAACAAAACCTCACTGGCTATTCCTCATCCCATTGTTCAGATGGCAGCAGGTCGGGGAGACAGAAACAGCATCCGGGAAGCTGTTTCAATCCACAAGAAGTCTTGCATACTGTGTGACTCACCCTCTCGTCTAGATTAGACTCCCGCTTGCATGAGACCAAGAAGACAGAGCAGAACTGAGCAGAGACAGGAGGGCGGGTGGAGATTGGGGCGAGGCTAAAGGTGGAGGAAGACTCTCAAAATAGCAAAAGAAGGCTAAAGCCATTGTCTGAACTGTTCCAGTGTCTGTTCTCTTCCTCCTGCAGACTACTCCATCCCTGTTCACCACACCCCTGGACTACACTGACTGGACAGTAGACACACAGGCACCAGGGGGGAAACTATTTCACTGCACGCTATTCTTTGAGGATGGCTATTGTAAAACATTGGCAAAGGACAATAGGAGGGTGCTTTTGGTAAAATAAATGTTTCAACTGAGTGTGCCAGATGTCAGCCGTAACATTTGTTATTGTATGCCAATATTTACATCAGATTTTATGCATTTTAAACAGCACTTTCTATTTTGAGTTACATATTTGCAGTCTGTGTACTTGTGTTGTTGCATGCGTCCACATCCAGTATAGTAATAAAGTACAGATAAAATATACAGAATCTTTTTTTTTTTTTCCGTTAAACTCAGTCCAGAGTTTGACGTCTTATTCCCACTGACACTCAAGTCCCCAGAGCGTTGCACTTGAATCATCATCGGTTGCATGAAGGGAATTCTCATGACCTTTTCCTACTTAAGTTGCAGCCTTCTACACCAGAGTGATAGTGCTTGCATAACCATGCACGTACCCACAAAGACAGTCTTAAGGCAGTTTCCTAACTTTTGAAACTGCAGGTAATTTATGGGTGAAGATTTCTGCTGAAGGGTTGCAGTGCTGACGAGTAATTTCATTCTCAAGTATGTAAATTTCAAAATCTTCTGGGAAAAAAAAACAAAAAAAAAAACGGTTCTGCAGATGTTTTATGAGAAAGGAAATGCATTCATCAGGTTTATTAGACCCAAAGGATGCACAAAAGAGACAGTGAAACCTAACCCACATAATATAAACATAATTTTGTTCATTTAAATAAAAACTCCACAGAATACCTTTAATTTTAAAGCTAGTTTTCTGTTTCTGTGACATGCAGGAGTTCCAAAATAAAACTACACCTCCCAGGACAGAATGCCTTTGGTTTGCTGATAATCCCTCTCTTAAAATACTCACTGCCCTGCAGTGACATTATGTTAAGTGTCTGGCATATTTTGGCTGTTTGACATTTGTGACTGACAGGGTGAAAGACAAAAAGTGCTGATGGCCATTTGACTTTCCCGTCTCTTCAGCAACTATTTATCTGTTTTCTTCGACTCTGTTCGCCCTCATAGGCCTGTGGCGTACAAATAAGTTTGAACAAGTGATTGCTGAAATAAGCAGGAGAAGTTGAGGGGATAAAATTCAAATCAAAAGTTAATTGAGCAGCGTTTTTTTTTTTTTGCAACTGAGTGACTGTCCGCTTGCAGACAAATGCCACACATCTAACGCTCCACACAAGATAAAGTATACACTGATACTTATTTGAACCAGGTCTGATCAGAAGTCATCTCGGTGGGCAAGACTGTGACTGCAGCTCTGCAGTATCTGATGAAACGGTTCTTCTGACAGCACTTGACATTTCAAGCCAGCCAGTCAGCACAGCACTCCTCCCTGCATGGTGAGGCAGTCAGCATCTTTACGTAATAGCTGATATGGATCAAGCAGAACTAAGAGAGAGAGAGAGACAGAGTGGCAAGATTGCAAAGAACACCCACACTATCTGAAAAGCTGTGTGTGTGTGTGTGTGTGTGTGTGTGTGTGTGTGTGTGTGTGTGTGCTGCCGAGTCTAATCTTTCCATAAGAAGCCGTAGACATCACAGCAAAAATATACGGCATGCCGGAGTTACAAAAGTGAGTTTTCAACCAGAAAAGTTGCTGCCTACTCAGAGATTAGATAAAAGAGAATAAGACTCTGAGCGCAGAGGTGTCGTTCTGAATTGGGAACCAACCACTCAAACCTGGACCGAGCTGTACTCAAAAATACTTCAATTTTTTATCTTCTCTGAGTGCCAGGACAAAAAAAGGTGTAATAAATCGACTCTCAAATACTTTTCCTGTGATTGTGATTGTCTAAACTTTATGACTCATTGTGCCCTGTGAGGCGAATCATGCCCATCTGGTGCATGAAGAGGATAAATGAAACTGTGAAAGAATTTGCAAATAGCATCTGTCTCATTTTGGCAGTTGGCTTAAACTGTCCAAATAGTACCTCTCACCCACACACTTACAGCCAAAGACCAACCATTTTCCAATAAGACACTCTTTACAAAAGGTTAACAAACTGCAACTAATAGCTTATTTAACAGTTAATAAACCATTTACTATAATGTTTTAGGAGCAATTATTGGGCACTAACATGAATACACTTTTTTCCAAGTTGTGAAAAATCTTTTTGACTGGTTGAACTGTATTTCCATTTACCTCCTGGCAAAGGGCTGCAGATGATCTGGACCAAAATCAATTCATTAACAACTTACTAAGCATTTATTAATGGATAACCAAGCGACAACCTTCATGGCTGTGAAGTGAAGCCTATGCAGAAATGCCAAAGACCACAGTTCCTCAAACAGCCACTTGAGGCTGGCTACAGTATGAGTCAGTCTCCGTAAGCTCCCATATTAAAACGTCCAACTTCACCAGCAGAAATAAACATATTTACAGCCTGGTACAAAAAACAGTTTTGGTCATTCACAGTCAGCTTTTTACAAATACATTGCATTTCCTGTGACCATTTCTTGCACAGCCAATTTAATGGTCCAGTGTGTAAGATTTAGATGGTTATATTGGCAGATTAAGGAAGAAACCAAATATAATATTGATAATAGGTTTTAATCAGTGAAAATAAGAATCGTTAAAATTTCGTTACCTTAGAATGAGCCCTTTTTATAGCGGGTAGAGGTTCCTACAATGTCCGCAATGTTGAACCGACATGTTTCTACAGTAGCCCAGAATGGACAAACCAAACACTTTCTCTAGATAGGGCCTTTCTCAAGTTTCGTGGCCACCATATAGGTTCTCCCTATTCAGTCGGTTGCAATCTGCAACCTCAACCCTTGATGTCACTAAATCTTACACACTGGTCCTTTAAATCCAGAGAGAAAATGTCGGACTCTGTCACTAAAGAGATGATTTCAGAATGTAATTGCATTTAATGACTTTTGCTGAAAAAAAAACATACTTAAAGTATAAAACTATCGGGAGTATAATTGAAATGGCTTGTAGCTCATCATTAAAACATTAGTAAGAAATGAATTAAAAATCAATAATATCATTAGTTTGTATAAACTAATGGTATTAATAACTAATAACTTATAAAGCTGCCGTATAGAACGTGGTACCAAAAAGGGAATACAATGGATAATAACATAACAGGTCTATTATATCTACCATACACATATGCACATAGTACAACCCTCTCTGATATGAGTGACCCATCCTCTCTCGAAAGACCAATCCAATCTGCTCAGATGATGCAACAATGAAGGCAGTGATGCAATGTCAGCGTAACTGCAGCGATAGCCTTTGGCACGGGTGTTTCTTAAAAAAAAAAAGTCAAACTGTGATGTTAATATTCACCGACAGGGAAAGACAAAGCAAACTCACAAAAGTAGGTGGTAGGCATTCACCGACACCCCCGTCCCATCCTATTATTCATTCTATTCATTCTACAGTACATGTGGTCGCTGAACGTTTAATCAGACAAACACAAAGACAGGTGATTCATTTGAACAAATGGTGAAGGATGAGAAGAATAAAAGATTCACACATTCCTCATTTGACCCCTTTCCCCCCTCTATCATTCTCTTTTATCCAGCGTTTTCTTTTTTTCTATACTTTCATTTTTTTTCATTCTTTCATATGCCTATCTTTGTGTCCTCTGCAGATCTGGGCTTACATATAGACACTTGTTCTGTGATTCTCTGATTTATGAATGCGCGTATCCTCGCTGAGAATACAGACTGATCATCAGCCCAGAGAAACTAATTACTCTGTCAGTTGGAAGCGACGTGCAAGACCTGGGAGAAAGAGGAGGGTGAGAGGAGAGGAAATGAGGAAGCTGATGTAAGAGGAGGAGGAGATAAGGGAAGGAGATGAGATCAGGCGAGAAGAAAAATAATTACTATATCATAGAAAAAGTCTTAAGAGCTAATGACTATGAAGAACAGAAGGAGGAGAAAAATGGAGGAGCAGCAGGGAAGATTTGGGTCCTGATAATAAACATTTTTGAGAAAAAATGAGAACAGGGGAGGGAAATATAGAGACAGAAGCAGAGGAAGGAGGGAAATGCTCGCTGACATAGAGGAGTCAATTAGTGAGGGGTGATGAGAGAAGAAGGAGAATAGGAGAAGACAGATCACACACACACACACAGACATACACACACACCGAGTCAGGCAATCAGTAGTAATAATAGTGATGTCACATTTCCCTCACCCTTCTTTCCAATATCTCTTTCTCTTGTAGACAGATCTGCCTGCTCTGTATGCATGACGTGTCCCACTTCCCCTCATCTGCCCCCTGTGTGTGCGCGAGTGTGTCTGTGTTGTGTATGTGTAGGATGATTCAGTTACCGAGTAGGCCAAGCAGTCCACAGACCTGTCCCGTGTGCCCATTGGTTCGAGGGATGCAGTGCCTCAGCCAATGGAATTGCAGCAAGATTTTGTAGCCGCGTATATGTGTGTGGTCAATTTAGGTGTGTGTGTGTGAGAGACAGAGAAAGAGAGAGAGCAGGATGGATGGTCAGAAAGGAACATTCATAAACAAGCCTGTGTGTGTGTGGAAAACACAGTGTTTTCCTCAGGCTATGAAAAGAGAAAATATGCTGCATAATGACACATGAGGAGCAATCTAATCCCTCTCATTGGGGCACCAGGAGCGATCAGCACACAGCACTTATTTATTATTCTGTCTGACACTCTACCTCCTTCTCTTTCCCCTTACTCATGCTACTTAATGGTTAAAGAAGCAGAAAGAAACCCCCTCAGGAGTCCAATTGCAGGGGACAAAGAACTTCAGTCTGCAGTCAGCATAGTCGGCGGTACTTTATACATCATACTTGCAGGTTCTCTGTGGGTGAAGGTGATGGAATTAAGTCAACTTGAGTAGATTTTTATAAAAGTGAACCCGTAAATGGCTCAGGTGTAAGAACACCTGTAGTTTAAGTAGTTGCAGATTGTGTGAAATGCACTATGAACAAGACTTTCTTCTGCATTATGCAACCATTGTGCAGGATTATTTAGTCTTTATGTCTTTGTTTATGTCTTCCTACAGTAGTTATGATTGTTTCTGGTGGAGTTCACGCTTACCACATGCATGCTGTGGACATGATACGGATGACAAAAGCAGGTGCATGTGCACCATACTTGCCAACCTTGATACCTCAAAAATAGACTTCAAAAGGTGGCTCTGCAGGTCCTCATCAAGAAAAAATTGAGTTTCAGGGACTCATTTCCTGCATTTTAGTGACTTTTAAAGAATGAAAATAACAAAAAAGTACACTGCAACAGAATTTTCATGTTATACTTTTAAACCACAGGAAAGAATACTGAATAATTTGGCTCTTTGGCATAAACTCATATTCATCAGTTTCCATTCATTCATTTAATTTTTTTGTGTGCGTTTTTTTTGCCCGTGCTCTTAGAGAGTCTGTGGATGCCACTGCCTGACATGGCAGCTGCATTATGCAGCATTATAATCAGCCGAAGCTGTCGCAGGTAGAAACCCCCGCTTTGCCTACATAACAGTTATCCACACTGCACAGTCCTAGAAACAGATTTTGAAAACAAAAAAATGGGAAAAAGTGTGAAAATATTTGTCATAAATCCTGAGAAAGGCAGGAAAATTTTGACCCAGGGAGGAAACCAGGAGATGGAAATGGAAAACTAATAATCTGTAATAAGGTGGGTGTGGCATTTCATGTAATGTCAAAGACAACAGCTGGTTGTTTGCGGTCTTATTTATTAAAAGCATGATGTGACAACTCCTCTGTAAACAGATGCTTCTGAGCAGCCAATCAGCATGTGTTTGCTGGTCAACACACATTTGAATATGAACTTTGTGCAACCTTTGTGCATCATTACCATTACAATAAAATGCACCTGCCATTGCCCAAA
Source organism: Sciaenops ocellatus (assembly GCA_033000465.1). Taxonomy (NCBI): domain Eukaryota; kingdom Metazoa; phylum Chordata; class Actinopteri; family Sciaenidae; genus Sciaenops; species Sciaenops ocellatus. Next base: position 12,271,263 of record CP136886.1, read on the forward strand.
GCATCCGCAGGTGTAATCACATCTGTCACAAAGCCAATCACATGATGTCTGAAGTGACATTCAGTAGAGTCGAGTTAAAGGTTGGTGGATGGGCATATAAACATTTGTCTTAAACTCCAGGTCACAATCTGCTTCATACTAGCAGTAGGTGCTGCCTAATTAATTACCATCAGACTTTATGAACCTTAACAAAAAGGTTGGGGACGCCCAACCTCACCTCGTCTTCAATAACCAATTGAAGATTGTGGCTTTAAACATTTTAACAGAATGTTCTGTGAAGAAAATATAATTAGGGCAGTGTTTTTGTCAGTGTTTCCCTATAGTTGTAAGTGAATGACTGCAGCGTTTGTGTATATACAGCTACAAACATGTCTCATTTATTTAGGCAGTGTTTTAATAACACCGAATTTCACTTTCAGAATATCTGTGGGGCAAGATGAGAAGAACATCTCAACTATTCTGTTCAAAGTTGTCAAAGAGGACAACTGCATTACACAACTGGGCTGTCAGACTCCTCTTTGCTGCCTTTGTTCGCACCCTAAGAAAACTAAATGAATAGCACTGGAGGAGAGTGTACATCCCACTCAGGTTTGGAGTTTGTATTCTTCCGTGGCCTACATCGGGATGCTTTTCATGGTGTTCATCATGAACTGATGTAACAAAGTATCTGAATGAATCATCACAAAATCTTAAACATAGTTTGACAAATAAATCTTGAATATCTTACAAAGTCACACAGTTGTGTCGTGAGTGATTTGTTTGCAGGTGCCAGACTTTTTCTCGTTATTTTCTTTCTTTTTCTCTATTTTTGTTTTTCACTTTTTTTTGTCAGGAGTGTATTATTTTCTTCCTCTGCTCAGTATTCCCTGGAACATGGCCCAGACATTTCCATTTCAAAGCAGCGCTGGAGTCTGTAAATCAGTGTGTGTGAGTATATGCGAAAGTGCGCGCATGTGTGTGTGTGTGTGTGTGTGTGTGTGTGTGCGTGTGTGTGCACATGCAGTGCTTCGGTTTCTGTGTGTCAGGCTGCTGAACTCCATGACGAGGACAGCTCGCTGAAATTTCCTGCTCAAATATTCGGTGACATCTCTGTTTTCCTTTACCCAAAAGCAAAACTGTTATCTTTCATACACTCTTCAAAAACATACCAATAAACAGGAGGAGGTAATGAGTTTTTTTCCCCCAGCATGTGAGGTGAATGAGGGACAGAGAGAGAAACAAAAGCACAATGTCCTCAGCCAATGACTGAAAATGAATGAAAATACTTTCTGCCTGTAAAGAAAGGTGTGTGTTCGTGTTTGAGTATTTCTGTGTGATAGTATGTGTTTGCACATTCCTTGGTTTGAACACTGCTGACCAGTTCAGTATACATTTTAACAGCTTACACTCTTGGACATTAAGAGCCAACCCCTTCTAATTATCATGCATCACCATAAGCCTGACTGACGTTTTAAGCGAAGCGAAGATAAAACTGAATGTACCCATCAGACAACTAAAACTAATTGAGCACAAATCTTTATAGTCATTAAAATAACCACTATGTTTGTGAATATGTCTCTGCATGTGGGCACACACGAGTAAGTACTTAAAATGCACATTAAGAGGCATGAACAAGACTAATGTGAAAATTATGTTCTTAACCATGAAAGGATTATGTTCCAATAACACAAATTGGACACACCATTGTCACCTGTTCATCACTCAGCTGAGGTATGAAGTATGTAGTGTGGCCAAGTATAACAACTATTTCGTATGTTACATTGTTGTGGACCAGTGAAACTTTTAAAAATGTGTTTCACATAACTTGTTGTAAACACAGCAGGAACTGAAAGCAACATTGTGTATTTTAAATCATTTTGTTGCTACACCAACTTGAAATCAGGTGAATCGTGTCTCTGTTCCCACTCTGTGCCTCGTACATATGTTTTTTGCAGTATGAAACTTTTTTGTTTGTTTTTTGTGAAACTATAATATATTTTATGGAGAAATGGTTTTCCTTCTAATGTCAAAGTTTCTGTGATTTACCGAGTTTCCTGATGGATAGTAAGCTGCTGCGAACATTAGCTGCTGTTAGGTAATGTTAGGTTAGTTTGTTAGCTAGGCTACCTGGACTGTGTGCTCAGAACACCGGGGGAGAGTTAGTGTTTGTCCCACAGGCATTTTGGACCACCGGGAAGAGAAGATTTGGGCTGCTGTTGACAGGGAGAGGAGCCGGTGTTGTGCCAGAACCAGAGCTGGTCAAGTCAAGCAATGTAACCGGGCTCAGCAGCCTCTATGGACATAATGACAGAGGCCAAGAGGCCAAATGGGACAGGAAGCTAAGAATAGAAAAGGACAAGAGTAAATATAGGACTGACTTTCAGTCGTTGGCAAGAGCTGAACTTCTTGCTGCTGGACTAGTAAGTAATATTAGCTGGCTGCTTACTGTTATTTGGCTGTTAGCAAAGTTGTCAATGTGGTAGTTTTTGACAATGAGTAATGTAATCATAACAAATGCACATGTATAGCCATTTGTGGTAAATGAGGACAATATTTACGACAATAGTAGTACACTCTGAAACTGGGGATGCTAAAAATATCAATTTCTAAGCAATGCTGCCTTAAAGATTCATTTATTGTTTTGGAGTTTGAGAGTTATTTTCTCTCACATCTTGCTCACAGAACATATAATTTAAGACGTTTGCAATTCCAAAAATTTCTGGAGACTAAGCTGATGTATGTCTCCTACTTAGACTAGTGCTTCTCTTTGCAATTTGCTGCATTCAAAGCTGAACATTTGCAAGAAAGTGTCAATTGTGATACATTTGATACACAGAAATTACTTTGCTGGGAATATTTTGTGGCTGAGTTTTTTTTTTGAGTTTGAATTTGAGTTTTCTGTCATCTCCCTCAGCTGAAATCTGAAAATACACATGAATGAATGATGAAGATGTTTACGAAATAAATGTGGGAATGTGCGTGTGTGATCTGAAGTAGAATAAGCAATGTGTAGATGTGTAGTGGAGGTGGAAGTGGGTGTAATATAAGGATCCAAAAACCCAAGTGCATAGATAACAAATGCATATATAACAGAGGGAGTAAAACAGCGAGCCTGAAAGATGAAAGAGAATAAAGAAGCAGTAAAAGATGAAGTCTTTCTCACTGGGGGCTACAGCTCAGCTTGCTCTGTCTTTCTCTGCATTTTCTCTGTATAATAATTTATGTTTATCTTTTCGGCTTATTTTCCTCAACATTAACAAGTTTGTGCAGAAGTGGATGTCATTGTCTATCTGCGTTGTGTTTATTCTAAATATATCTTTTGTTTTTACAAGTTATAATTATTATTATTTCAGTTAATGTGCCCTGAAGAAATAAAGGAAACAAGTGAAAGCCTCACACCTACCAGGATGTACCTCAGTGGCAATAATGAATCAGTGCAGTCAACCCCTGGGGCACCAGCAGTGAATATTATCCTTTTCAGCAATATCTTTTAGACTGAAAGGAATTTAAAGGACAGGAAATACCAAGAAAAAGAAAAACCCTACACAGACTTTTAGGGTCATCTATCCAGACAACACAGAGCTCAACTGATAACGTATCACAGTCAGCATCCGGGTGAATGGGCCACAAACTTAAGCACAATACATCTAACACTGACACATCACTGCGAAACTCCTGATAAGCCTTTGGTGTGCTGAAGGAAATTCTTCTCCTGGAATTCCCAACATCAGTCTGCCATGTTAAGTGTGTTGGAGATGTTTATTTGTTTCTTGTCCCTTTGTGTAACCATTTTCCCTCAATCTGTTAAATTTAACAGAATTTTTTGTTTCCCCAAATGACTTTTAACAACTGTCAGAACAAATATAAATGCGGTCCATATGTTTATATAGTCATACAGTATATATATTTTTTCTAGTATTTTACAGTAGCTTTATTCAATGTTTCATTCTAAACTGCATGAATACTGATTATACTGCTAAATATAAAATAAACAAAGTAAAACAGTTATTTTTGGCAGTATCTTACAACTTGTGATACAGTGACAGATTTAAAGTGGTGCAACCAAATTTGACAAATCACGAGTTTGAACTGGAGAGTAGTTACAACACCAATTCAGAAATGGATTTATGAATAGGTGGTGCAACCCAGTCCTGGATTGTCACTGCATTGCTTTGAAGTATTGAGGTACTGTCAGTGAAGGAACCAACACAGGCTGACATTTACTGTTGATGCTTCAAGTGTTTTTCTCCCTTAAGTTTGCATCAAGTCTTTGTTAATTCATACGCAATGAGGGGAAAGGAACTGCAAGAGAAATTAATTTGACTCAGGGTATTAATGTTTGAATTAACTATATATTTTACCTGCTTTGGCTTTAATGTATCACACAGCTCAGCTGCAAATGTTTTGTTTGTGTGCTTGCGGTTAATATATGTCTTCACTATATATATGTGTGTGTTGGGAAAGGAGAAACCAGGCCACATCCCCCGGGGAGACAGACTGAGGCTCATATCCAATGCTCTTTATGAAAGAGAGCTGTCCCCCCTGTCAGATCTCTCTATCTCTCTTCTCCCTTCATCTCTCTCATCCTTTATATTCATCTTTTTTCTTTTCTTTCACATCTACTCACCCCTCCAGCTAACTCCCCTGTATTTCATTCATCTAGCTCTCCGTATCTATTCTCAGAATCTATCAGGATTTCACTTTGAACTGGTTTCGCCCCTCTTCTTCTCGCCGTACATGTCCACAGCATTCAAGATGAAATTGAAATTCTTGCCTTACAGCTAAAAACAGGCGCCTTGACTCATGATTTATCTTCCACAACGGATAAAATCATCCCAGAAAGTCCTGCAAATTTTGGATGATTAGAAAATAAGTTAATAAGATCAGTTAGTAACGTGTGTGCTTTTAAAAAGTATGACTGCTGATGCTGTTGTTCCATGTCCATGAACAAAGGAAAGTTCCCCCAACAATCAGTATGATTTTTTTCCCTTGACTTTTCCAGGCTGTATCCAATATTAGTCTGTGACATGGTCTTACACCTTTCAGGGCCGAAGCCCCTCTGCATTGCAATATCACTCTGCAATTTCCGCAACGTATTCAGCTTTGAACACGGGAATGTCCCCTTTCTTCTTCCTATCAACATTTCTCATTTTTTCTCCCTCTGCTCTTGACCTCCCTCATAGTGTTACCGTGGCGATGGGGGGTGTCGGCGGTTGCATGTTGGTGTGGCGCCAGATAGGAAGCAGCTGACCGCTGTGCAGGAAGTGGACAATAAAGGACACACTGAACCTCAGGCAAGAAAAGAAGAGTGTGTGTGTGTGTGTGTGTGTGTGTGTGTGTGTGTGTGTGTGTATCAGTAAATGTGTATGTATGTAGTGTGTAAATATGTAGACTATTGTTTTCAGTGGTGCCATGTGAAATGGAGTGAGGGGTAAAACCCAGCTGAATACACACTCTTAGTCTTAGTTTACTGGATTTATCCAGCGAAACATGTATTACTTATAACACTTAATAAATAAATGGTGTTTTTTAACAGAGTGTGACACTCTATAGTCTAGTTGTAAACATATATAAAGACAATATTTGACACTGTAGCTTATGATGCATCAATAAACAACTAATACATACTTCATAACACCATATAACATTGAACTGTCTTCATCGGTTTGAACATATTAATAACACATTGAAACATACCCATGAATAATTTGTATGTTTACATATTTCACTTACATATAAACAGTTAATATATGCTTTGTGACATGCTATGAGATTTATTCGTGTGTAATCATCCACACTATGTTACATTGTGTTTTCAAGCATTCATAAACAGTTTATACAACTAATCTAAGCTTTAAAGTGTGCTTATATTTGCTTGCAAACACATCATAGTGTGTTATAAACATCTTTTAAGTGTTAATATATTGAAAAAATAAAAGTTAAATATCGATTGTTACCACAGACTCAGAAGTTAAGGCATAAAACATAAAAAATACATAACATAATAATTCATTTGATGAATTCATTTAAACTGTTAATTGCTGGTCTGATGATGCTCTGATATCTGAGACTGAGATCATAGTTTTTTTGTGACTGCATGTGCTGTATCACATTAAATTACCTTACAAGGTATAAAGTAAATATAAACCATGATTTCATATCTGCAGCACAGATCAGCCAAAGGGAAATGATTGGCATGCCATGAGCCGCAGAGAGACAAAGGACAGAAACAAAGCATTTCTGTAAATAGTGCTGCTGTACGTCTGTGTGCTTTCTATGGCTCCTGCAGACTTCCTTATCTGCGAGGCATCGCTTGAATCGCTTCTCTGAAGTCAACGCTTCCCATTGTTCCTAGAAAGACTGGAATTTCACAGCTGGCTCAATGGGACTGACAGAGACACAGGGCAAAGGAAAGGTTCAATATGGACCATACATGGAAGAAAAAAAGACAATGAGAAGAGTATTGAGCACTCAGTAAACTTGTTTTTTGCTATTTTGAGTTACCTATGAGCCAGCGGTGTGTCAAAACTTACATTATTGCAATATAATTAATTAATATCACATTCTGTTTGAGCAAGTATAGAGCATTTAAGTATATTAATTTACTTTAGGACAATTTTAAAAGCTCATGATTACAGTGATGAACTGATGACGTCAAGATAATGACAAAATCATAACTTGTAGACCAGTAGCCTACAGGAAGAGAAGAAGATTTATGATTCGCTGTATTTTCAAAGGAGAGACACCACAGGCTGAATATCTACTCCCCTGCCAATCCACCAACTTACCCTTGAAATTCTGAATTTAGCAGACTTTGGGAGAATCAAAACTAACAAAAAAAAGTTCAAGCATGGAATAATCATATCCCATATGAATAAAGACACTTTTCAAGTCTAGTGCGAAACTTTACAGCTTGTTCAACTTTCGGCTCTCATAACTTTTTTAGTGGGTAAGTTCAGTGGAGATGTTACGAATCAGACTTTGATACAGGAGTTGGACATTATGTTAAACTGTAAAATGGTTTTAGGCAAATTAATAAGTGCAGCATCATCTTAGTGATTTGTGTCCTTGCTCCAAACAAGTGGTTGAAAAGAAAGGTTGTGCTGCAGTCAATGGAGTGTTGCAGCTGAGGTTGGGTTTTAGGCAAATGTGGTGCTGTACTGAAGTTGACCTGCCAAAAGTGTAGTGCACCTCTTTATGCACCATCTCCTGAGAGTCATATTATACATTAATGCATTTAGAAGGATCTGCTTTTGGAAAGATAATTAGAGTAGTATCTATGCAGCTTTCTAAATGTGCCTTTGATCACCAAAATTGCCAAGAATATGCTGACCACCTGCATTTGCACCCTGGACCTACAGCCCCTATAAAGTCTTTAAGATGAAGTGAAAACACACAAATCACAAAAACTGGAGTTGCAGTGCGCATACAACAAGTGTGAGTGAGTGTATATCTCTTTATTCCTGCCTTTGTGCAGAATGAGATCAGTATCGAGTCAAAGATGAAAAGATATGATAAAATGCCCTTCACTCTGAGTCCTTAGAGACACATGACTCGGGTTCTGGTGTGTGTGTGTGTGTGTGCATGTATGTGTGTGTGTGTGTTGGTGAGCAGGTAATACGTCCCTGAGTCTACTGGCTTATTTCTGTCAATCATCCATTGAAGACTGTATCACTGAAAAGGTCACAAGGCTTCCGCTATACAGACAAAGATGAATATTTGAATAATTATTGGATCAAAATACGTAGATGGAAAGGGAAGGGGAGGTTTGCACAAATGTCTGCCACAAACAGCTAACATTAAAAATAATACACCAACTTTCACAGTTGTTCCTGAGAAATAGCTGTTCTGTCTTGGTAAGAATTCGCCTCATCACATGTCATATCATTCAGCACTACATTTAGAAGATGCTAAACAAGTTTCTGATCCGCATTCATGCTTTGTCTAAGTCTAACAAGAACAGAATGTTTCTTTGGTTTTCTTACCCAACCTGCTCTGCTCAGATCACTTTGTTAGGTATGACGTGCCAAGCGGTGGCATGCCAGGCCCTCATTTCTTTCTGTCTAAGAGATTTAGTCACAAGACTGAGCTGTCAGTCACAGTAGACAAGGTAAACAGGCGGGACAGCCAAGTCACAAGCCAGGTACAAATACATTACACAGGACCTGCATTGTGCTAAAAACAAGCTATAGTCTTATTCATCCTGATGTAAGGCTGGAGTTTTTGTTTTCATCATGCAATAATTTAAACCTCTGGGGTCAGAGCAGTCATAGAAGCAGAAGCAATTGATAGGGCCATTGACACGACCTCGGAGCATAAAAACAGTTTTGTTCATCTGTTTTTTTTGTTTTTTATCTTTTCTCTTTTTGGTGCACTTAGATGTCCTGTGTCTGTATGTAGTTCACAATTACAAAAGCACATGTCGATGTCTGCTGTTACATATACAGTACATACTTCACATACTATACATTTCAGGTCATGTGAACAACATCAACATTTTCTCTGGTGCTGGAACAAGTACTAAAAAGCTGTACTCAGCAGAAATACATTAGAATATTTCTCAAGCATTCTTCTCAAAAAAATGACTTCAATTATTAGTTTTGATCGTTAGTGTTAAATACATTATCAATAGCAGGCATTTAAATTAACTGAACACCTCATATAGTTGAATTATCCTTGTTTAGAAGTTTACAAAAGCATCCAAAAGTGATAATCCTTAGTGTTGGACCAAAATACACATGATCATGTCACATGGTGAGTTCTCAAGGCTCGTGTTCGTCTCCCACCAATCACATACCAAATCGCATTCAGTCATCTGACGGTGAACGTCAGATCAGTGAGTGTCAGGTGACTCAACCTGGACACCTCTGCCACCCATCTGAGACGTCTCCTCCTCACGTCTCACTGACACTTTGTCTTTTTTTATCTCACTAACCCCAGTTTGTTTTTCCGCTTTTTGGTGCAGTTAGATATCCACAGACTGAACTCAGTCAACTAGAAATGTTGTATAACAGCCTCATGTCTGTATGTAGTTCACAATTACAAAAGCACATGGTGGTGCTTACTGTTACACATACAGTACATACTTCACATACTATACCTTTCAGGTTATGTGAACAACTTTCACATAAACAGTTTCTCCTGAAACTGAAAATCTGCACTCAAGCAGAAGTACTGAAAACTCAAAGAAGTACACAAAAACGGTACTCAAACTAGTTAGAGTATTACGTTACTTTTTGTTCGTTGATCAATAACTCGAAAGGGCAGATCCATGTAAAAAATATCAGCAAAGCACTTTTCTCTGATAAATGATGAAAGGTGGCAAACTGTGGCAATTTGTTCTCTAAACAAATACAGCTGCGCTTCAGGGCACTTAGGGCCACTTCTGCCTCCTCTGTGTCCCTGAGAATTGGCTACCAAAATGAGATGAAAGGTTTGGATATCATTTAAATTGTAGCAAATTATGATTTTAAAAGTAGGAAAGTAGATTACATATTGTAATGCATATTTAAGCAAGAGTAAAATCACAGGCTTGAAAAAATACTCACCCAAAAGTGATAAATACTGCGTGTTGCACCACGTGATTGTGTCACCTGATAGATGAGTTGCTTTGAGGTGATTAGTAATTAAATTACTGAAACTGAAAGCAAGACAGCTGATTGATCACCATGCTTAGAAACGCAGCCAAATACTCAACATTCCTTCTACAGATATGTCGCAGAGTAGCATCTGGAAAGATCACAGGGTGGACTCTCACACCCAACAAACACACACCCTGTTATTGGCTGTGATTCTTGACCTCGTCTTCTATGTTGAATTACCGAAAGACGAGGAACAAAATAATTAGTGTTGGCTTGAGTGCGTAAATACAGCACACGTGTTTGTGTTACCTTTTTTGGCAGCTGCTATAGTACGTAGACTGACACTCTTTACGTATGCATCCGTGTGAATCAAAGGTCTTGATCTAGTCTCTCTCATAATATCCATTCTGTGAACTCTCTGCATAACTTTCAGAATAAAGCCCAATTTTCTATGCACACACATCACACCACCAATTACATACCAAATCACATTCAGTCATCAGATGGTGAATGTCAGATGAGTGAGTGTCACGCGATCCAACCCTAACACCTCTGCCACCCATCCGAGACATCTCCCCACACCTCACTGCCACGTGTTCTACATTGTTTTTTTATCCCACATCAAGTTCAGTTTGTCCGTGGTGAGATTGGTATCAAACAACATTCTTATGTGAGAACAGTATGACTGAATAAGTATGCATAGTTTTCTTATCATTATACTGTATGACATAATTACGCCGTATGTTGATTTGAATATTCTAGTCTTGTAAATGACACTTTATACAGTGTTAATTTGTGATTGTGATAATCAGCCATCTCCATACAAATGTAAAAATATACAGCATATCCTAAAAATCACATAAACTCAAGGTCAACTTACTCGCTTGTTCTGAAGCCTTTGACCGTATCACATGGTTTCATCAGGAAATAGGTAGAATATTTTTTTTTTTCTTGGAAACTGCTGATGAGGACCATGTGATACGGTCAAAAGCTTCAGAACAAGCGAGTAAATGGATCTCGAGTTGAAATGGTCAACTGTTGTTTCCAAGGTAAAGAATGAGCTGTCAATATTAAATAATGTTTCAAAAGAAATGCAGAAATATGACTTGTATGTTATAAATATTATCAAAATAAATTTCTATAGTATTTCTCAAATTCTTTTTGGATTGGAAAACATTTAAAAATAAACTCCCACTGGATGAACTTAGAAATTTTGGCCTGGGCTGCATGTGTTGTGCCAGGCGAGTGGGCAATGTGACCAGGGTCAATCGACTCTACGACCATTATGTCAGATTGACGGAGCAGAGACCAGAGTAAATTTTGGACTGGCTTTAAGTTGTTGGTGGGAGCTTTGCAAAAGAAAACAAATGCATGTATACATCTGTCCATATTCACGATAGCGGTGTACAAATGAATTGCAATCTTAAACTGAGGGCGCCACATTGCAAAAAATACAGATTCTTACATAAAGTTGCTGAAGAGTAAACATTTTGGAGGTCCAAGGTCCTAAATCAACGTGCTCAGTAAGTTGAAATTGCACAGTCAACATTCAGCCAAACACAAAACTTCCAATGATCGCTGAGGTGTGAGAAAATGGCTGACTTTGACATTTTTTCTCACCTTGCTATCAGAGTGAAACGTGTCTGAATGTTTGTGCCCCAGTAACCCTCTGGCTGTTGTAGATACCTTGAACCCAGTGACATTTTACAGAGTACTTTCACGGGTAGATGCCTGATCCTGGTCTACTGAAATTCTGTGAAACGAGCACAATGTCTTCAAATGCAATCATGTGCTCTGTGCATAGAAAAAGACGAGCGTCCCACTCTGAGGGTTTATTGTCCCAAGAAAGATTTACAAAAAGAAGTAAATGAAGGCAACTAAATTAACGGTTATTGGGCCCATAAAATACGGCAACAAAACATAACTTTGATGAAGAATAAGGCAAACTGAATTAAGAAGTTAACTAACGGCCCTTCCAGAATGAGACATGAGGACAACGTATATACTGGTGGACCAAACCAATAAACACACACAGGGGAGGACAATATAGATAATAACTAAAATTTAACATAAAGACACCCTGTTCCCCCCATGACGTCAGAGCTCTTGGTATGGGCCTTAGCTTGGGCATCTGCACAAAAGCCCCAACTTTTGTCAGTCCAGGAAGGAGAGCTCATCAGCCAGGTAACTCATAGGCAAAGAGAAATTAATTAATAAAACTTACATAACCCAAGTAGCTATATGACAAACCAATGTAAACTAAATGTGAGCTTTGTCTAGAAAACAGTCCATTGTCAATGTGTAAATGCAAATGTATTTTTAAGTGACTGCAAATGAAAGTTACTGAACATGTGGTGATAATGTGAGTGAGTGTGTGAACAACCTTCAGTTCAGCTCTGAATTTGACTGTCAATAAATGTTGATCAGCTCGATCACCAGGTAGCAAAGGCGGGACCAAGTCACCGTCACAAGTAGGTATTAAGTCTTGATGCGCTCAACCAAGTCCCAAATCTTAAAACTTGTTTGGGTTTTGAGTTCTATGTTTTTATCACTAAACATTTTAATTTTGAAGATGTTGGCAATAGTACAAGGACAAGTGTAACGTTGAATTTTGAAGTTATCATGAAATTAAACAACTTTGTACACACAGGATATTATCCCACACTAACCCGACCTTCTCCTTCCTCTCCATCCCTCAAAACAACTGACATTTAGCCCAGGAAAGCATGGTTTGGATATTTATTTTTCTTGTCAACAAATCCTATTAAAGCACCAAAAACAATGATAAGTTTGTCTGTTTCTCAACACTTATCTACCCCGAGCCCATTCATTCCTTCTGATCATGTAAACCTTTCTAAACAAGGCTAAGCTTTTTAATTTAAATTGTTGATATTCAGTGAAATAAATGTAATCAAACAAAAAACACAAAAGCTTATTTAATTCTTGATTTAGACTGTTTGATAGTATCACATGGAGCTTGACTGACAGGGTAGTCGACCAATCATGACAACGCCATTCCCACAGATGCTTGTAATATCAACATGGACATTGCTGAACATTTTTTCACATTTTAAATTTAAACTAAAAACTACAGAAACTAAAACATTAATTTTGGAGAGTTTCACTGCAAATTAAACATTAAGTAAAATAATTCCTGAGTGAAGGAGTTTCACTCTGGGTGTTGCGGTTGCTGCTCCTGTTTTAGCTGACTGAGCACAGTGATGAGAGTCAGCCAGTGAGCCTTTTGTAATTGGTTCTCTCCTCTCCCGTTCTCTCCCTCTGTCTCCTTAGCTCAGCACTGCAGTGTTGTCAGTCCCACTGGGAGTTGTTTCATGGCTGCACTCCCTCCCACGCACACTGGCACACACACACACACACTCACCAACACAGTACTGTACCCAGGCAAACAAAAATACACACAAAGGCACCACAATCACTGGCACGTGAGGGTGTGTGCGCCCCACTAGCTTCTCCTAACCCATCCCTCCTTTCGCAAACACCATCACTACTAACTCCCACGCATCGCACACACACACACTGGCACCAACTGATAGCACGTGACTATGTGTGCTGCTCATTAAGCAATGATAGATTCAGTAAGCTTGACTTTAAGCCCTAGGAGAGCCTTGAGGTAAAGTAATACTAATAAGAAAGTAAGACTAAAACACATACACAAACACACTCGCACTCCCAAAATGGTGTTCATCACTCTATTCATTAGTCAAATGTGGGTGTCAAAGGGTATTAATGTTGTTTACTGCACCTGTCAAAAGTCTGTATTTACCTGTAGGTGGCCTACGCTCAGACTTTTACTCATTCTCACTCATCCTGATACCATCACACACACACAGACGCACACATTTGTCATCAGTTCATACCTTCATCCTCACTCTTTTCAACACATTTGCCTCCTGAAATTATTCACACTAAACAAATCCTGTCAGCTTGCATATATGCTAACAATCTCACACGCAAACAAGTGCCAACACAATGCACACACACCTATACAGACAGATTTTGTTCACAGAGTGAATCGTATTTGAAGCAATCAGGAGCTTTGTGGCAACACGTGTGTGAAGCAGGGTTACTATTTTCAGTGTGGGAAAGAACTTGCGGCTGGCAGTGGTATACGAGAGAACCACTTTTCCCTATAGATGCTCTTTGCTGCTGCCTGTGGAAGCAGAGAAGGAATATGGTTAATTTATGAAAGTGACTCTGAGTCAAGAGCTGCTTCTCTAAAGTGTAGGACTGTGAGAAGAGACGGTGAATGTGTCTCAGAACAACGCTTTTGCGCAACGTGGAGATGGATGCAGTCAGGTGCTAACGGTGGAGGGAATGCAGGGCATCGTTCCCAGTGATGAGCTCACCTCCGGGTATCAGTGGTCAACATGTCCTTGTCTCCCTTGGCGAGATGGCAACTCATGACCCTGCCTTTTGGAGTTGACAAGAGCAGCTCAGGAGGACAGCGGAAATCAATTGTGTTTGACGCAGTGGAGACGGGTCAAAGGGCAACAACAAAAAAAAAAGAGGGTGAGGGGAAGATAGGCTGTTAATGACAACCCTCTTTCATCATCCTCTCATCTGCAATGTTGATTTGCTCTTTTCTTACAAAGAAACTTGCTTTATGTGAATAAAACTGACTGTAGAGGTGAATTTCCCCTTTGGGGATTTATAAAGTAATTCTTCTCTTTGCACTGTGTATAGCCTGCAGAGCAAGGATAAACAGAAGCATGATCAATTTCCACTGATGATCTTTTGCTGACCTTTATACTTTGGCTGCACAGAAAAATAACACACATAACTGTAACATAACATAACATAATATCACTGCATTAGTTTTATTTGCCCTGTCTGCGCTATCTCTCGGATGCACTGGTTTCATCAGAGAGTCAAGTCCGGTTGAGTTGAGTCGGGTTGTTTTCTCTCTCTGAAAGGGTTAGATTAGCAGAGATTTATTTTCTAACAGATCTTGTTCGGTATATGATCAAAAAAATGCCCAGTGGGCCTAATTAGCGGTCTGAGATAGCTAGTGTATATTACCTCTGACCATCACGTGGTCTTCAAAGAGCCTCACTTGGCTCTTTATTAAAAGTTCTCAGTCTGAAGCGTACTGTCTGATTATTCTGGTAAATAATAAGCATGAAAATGCATTGAAACGCCAACTCACACATATCATGTAATCGTCACAGCTGGAGGCTTTTTTTTTTTTTTTTGAGGAGGGGATGGTTATATATGATACTTTACTGCATCCAGCTCACTTTGAGGAAAATCCATAATTTATTGACATTGCGATCATTTTAGCAATTCTCTGAACCATTTAAGAAACCTTGTTATTAATTATTTATTGGCTGCATTTGAATCCACAAGCGCAGCAGAATCTTTGGGTCTTTTGGGAGATAACAGAATAATTTATGTGCCTGAGCTATATATTTGAGTGAGAAATTGTTTCAGTTATATAAGGGTGTTGCTGCTGTCAGACTGTATAATAGCACCCGGGAGTCTTTACACCTTACAGGAGATATTGTGGCAAACTATGTTTTTGTCTTCCTTTGGTCTTTTGACTGGATTCAATGAAGCAACCCCCTGGAGTCTAAATTCTAAAAGCCAACATAGGGTTTTTTTGGTCTTTTTATTTTATTAACGGAGCCGGGCCAGTATCAAAAGTGCACTTAATATTTATAAAAATCTTTTATATTTTATGTCTCTTTTATATGTTTTGTGCTATTTATGTATAGTAAAAACAGGAAGGAGTAAGGATGTTATCTTGAGCAACATCCTTGATAAAATCAATTGCACTACATAACGTTTGAAAGAATAATTTATGCACAAATTACATTTTAAGAGATGCTAATATAGCGCAAAAACAAAGAGAGTTTTTTTATAGAATAATTCTCATTGTTTGTTTCCGTTGGTAAATTGCAGGCCGCTCTAAGTCATTTTGCAGCTGGTTGCAAAGCTGATTTCACCGATCATTGTTCTGTGTCATTACCGCTGAGACGCCGTTGATTGAGCCTCTGACTGATCCTGATTACAGTGAATTCTGCACAGTCATTGTTTCCCCTCCAAGGAGAACTACATTCGTCTCAATATGAAGCTGAGGCAAACTGACTTGCTTGCTGTGTAATAAGAGTTTAATTTCCGCTTACCAGATATGCCAAGGAGTGTGATTAAGAACTAACCTTTAATTTACACAGAGAGTGGAGGTGGCGTTTGTTCCCACTGAAATATCAGGTTCTTAACCTTTTCTTTCTAATTGGTTCTGTCTTGATCAATACTGTAAACAGCCAATGTTATTGTATTGTACTAGCTAAATAAAACACTACAGAAATCCGATTTATTTCAATATCTTTTATGCTTTTAAAGCATTTTCTGTAACGCTTCTAGTACAAGTAAGATGTTGTTCATCTGGAGCACGTTGTTTCATGTACAAATAGATGTACTATATATCTCCTTATACAGAATTATTACATACAGAGCATATGGGTCTGGAAGCAGTAGATACCTAATCCTGTTGTGTTACCATTTATGTTTAAATGAATAGTTCAGCACTTTGGGAAATACACTTATTTGATTCTGCAGGCCACTATGGTTGATAAGACATGATAAAGTGAGATTTGCCTGCTGGGCAGGCCCTTGCTTATCGTAATTCCCCATAAAACCACAATTTTGTGTTTTTACACTTCAGACTTCTGCAGATTTAATTATGAGAAGGAGAATACTGAGTGCAAAGCTGATTTTAGCATTTAGCTAACATGCTAACCTATTGTAATAGTTGTACAAGTGGAGAAAAGCCATTAAATCAGTAAAGTGACTCAATATTGACTAGAAATTCCAGATAGAGACCAAGTAAAGCTAAAGCAGCAAAACCCGAGTGTTCTGAATTGAGCAAAAGTGTTATTCAATTATATTTTTTATTACTAGGTAGAAGAATGTGTCTCAAGAGTAAACAAAATATAACATCTTTCAACCTTTGGACAGGGCAAAACTAGCTGCTTGTGTAAGCTATAGTCACCTGCTGGCTCGCTTTATATTCAGTGTACAGGTGTGAAATTGATCCTTTCATCTAACTTTTGGCAAGAAAGTGAATAAATGTATTTACATTTACAATGCTGGTGATTTTGAACTAGTAGTAACTTGGCCATTTTTACTCCAACCAGTGATGATTAAAACTGATTTCACGGATTCATGCCAAATAAGAACAGATCAGACACAAGCAGTCTGTTGTGGTGAGAGAAAAAAAGCTACACAAAAAATGCCTTGGATCAGCCCCAATTATAATTCAAGTCATACTTTGACATTAGCCGCTAGAAATGCCTCCGGCCGTTTGAGTTTGTTAGCTACAGTTGGCAAAGGTCAAGTTTAAACTAAATTTCCTCATCATGGGTCAGAAAACATCAGTTTGTTATTTGATATGTGAAGACAGACAGACATAATACAAGAAAGTTTTTTCTCTTTATCTTTTATTAAAATGTATTTTTTAAGGCAATACAGCCAACACACAACTAAAAACATGATTTTTTTTTTGTTGTCACACTCATTGCACACATGTGGTACATGGATTTATAAGAGGAACGTAATTCAGCTTTATCGTTCAGAGGTGTCACATCAGGAAATTAAATGTGTTATAGGTACAGAGGCAAGGGCATACACACAGATATTATGAAGTGTGTGTGTGTGTGTGTGTGTGTGTTTACTTGTGTGTATCAAATCCAGCTGGACCAAAGCTGTCAGGAATGATTGCACACTACATTAAACCCTCACGTGGAGGAGACATATTGTGGGTGTCCCTGTCCTCTTCGATCCTCACTGGGACAATTTGAGATCCCAGAAAGGAGAAAGAAATCACGGGAGGGATGAACTGTGAGGTGAGGGAGAGAGAGAGAAAGAGAGAGAGAGAGAGAGAGAGAGAGAGAGAGGAGGCGCCACCATCGACTGCAGCAGGAGAAGCGGAGGAAAAGGGGGAGGGCAGAGTGGTGATGAGGGACAGTGAGGGAGCTGGAGAGAAAGAGAGAGAAGGAAGGAGAGAGAGAAGGGGAGGGGAGGCTGCATCTGCTCACTGCAGAGCCTTTCATTGATAAAGTAGCGTTGGTGTGAGCCAGAAGACTGCAGCTGGACACATCACACACGCCTCATCATGCTCTCACACACACACTTCCTGGGGGTTTGTTTACAGGCTGACACCACGGCGGCATCAGTGCATTCGCTCACAGTGCCCTCCAAACAACGGCACCACTGAGGACACACACACTAATGAACACAGTGACTTATTGAAGCGGACGGCATCATCATCATCATCATCAACCTCCTCTTCTCTCTCCACCCTCTTTTGGGTATGTGGGCATAATTAAGGGGTGGGGGGGGGGAGGACACCTGTAACTGCGGAGCAGGAGTTGGTGCGTCTGATCTGGGACCAGTTTTCGGGGGAGTCCTCGGGTAAAAACAGGCTGTTAAAGCTGCAGCGGAACCAGCCAACACACCGGCATAAAGGTATGGATGCATACACACACACACACACACACACTTTGGAGGGATATGTAAACACACTCATTCGGCATGGATAAACTTCACACATCAGGCAGTTCATTGATATGCTTTCTGTCAGACTCCGGGTTGTAAACAGAGCTGTTTCCTCCTCACAGCAACAGGAGCTGCTACCTTCCTCCTCCTCTTCCTCCCCCATCTGTTTGTGTGCATCTTTCTCTCTTACTTCCCCCCTATCTTTATCTCCATCCTGACACCTAGTTGTCCCAGTAATCTCATTCTCATTGCAGCATCCTGCCTCTCTCTCTCCCTCAAATTTTGGTTCCATCTGCCTCCTCCACCTCCACCTCCACCTCCTCTCTACGCTCTCCTCCTCGCATCCTCTGTTCGCCACCTCTCTCCCTCAGCATCCCTCTCATTTGCTGTCCCACACTTGTCTCAGCAGAAAGCCACAGCTTTGTCCTCATGTCTTAAACAACTCCCTCTCTCTTTCACTCCCTGTCAAGTGTGTCCGTCATCCTGGGATCTACGGAGGCAAGCGGAGTGCCGGTGTCGGCCATGAAGCTGGTGAACGGAGGAGGAGGAGGAGGAGGAGGAGGCGGCGGCAGCGGGGGAGGAGGTGGCGGGGGAGGCGGAGGAGGTGCAGGAGTGGGAGCAGGGGGAGAGAAGACTGCCTTTTCCTTTAAGAAGTGCTCAGCGTTCCAGTTTGTCAAGAGAAAGGTGAGTTTGGATGACACACACACACACACACTCACATATATTTTGGGACGGATACACATGCACCTACACAACCACAGAGGTATATTGGCTGAGAGGGGTGGTGTCACAGCTGGAGTGTTCCCTCTCTATCTCTTTGTGTGTGTGTGTGTGTGTGTGTGTGTGTGTTTGTGTGCGCGTGCCAGAGATGATGTCATTGTGAGAGCTAAGCCTCACTAATCAGGCGAAAGATTCAGCTCCCTGTGTGTCTGCGTTTACTGCGTGTGTGTGTTTGTGTGTGCATGTGTGTGTGCTGCAGAACACTGTTGCATTACAGAACCCACAAGTGTTTGTTGTGTAGAAATCATGACATCATTGAGCTGGCGAGGTCCTCTACTTTAGGATCTACTCAGCATATCCTGCATTATGCTGCAGTGCCGTCCTGTCACAAGGCTCATTTCCTTTGTAACCTTAATGGTTTGCATTAAACTGACTCCTTGCTTGGCGTGTGTGTGTAATGAGTGTGTGTGTGTGTGCTGACTTTTCCAAAAACAAAAGTACAATCCAGTGATTGAATATACTACAAAACTGCACTTGGAGGACATTTTGGTGCAGCTTTCTAATCAGGCACATAAAGGTTTTATAAGTTGAAACTAATGGCTTTAATAATGGTCAACAAATCATTGGTTGTCTTTCTAACTAGGAGTTTAGTAACATTTACAACTGCAGGTGTTTTTGCACCCTCCTTCCCCCTAAATAACTTCATTTAAACTACAGTTATGAATACTTTTAATGTTCACAGCAGCAATATACTATAATTTATATGTTTGATTAAAGAGGTAAGATCAGGTTATCAAAATACTGACTTTATGTATTGAATAACAGTTCATTAAGTCTAATGACTAGTTAACCATTGTAACTGCAGACATGGAAACATATAAATGACTTACTCACTTTCTAATAAGCCATAGTGAGTTGTTAATAAAGGGTCATTGTTGCTTATCCTTACTATGAGAGAAAGCGCTGGCTAAAAGTAAAAGAAAGGTTTGCTAGAGGATGATATGAACCAGAGAGTTTCACAATCCAGCACCTAAAAGTTGTTCTAATATTGCTCACGTATTGCTACACAATGACACATTAATAAATTGTTTATTTACAATAAAAAAGCCATCAATTAGAGCTTGCTAACCTCTGATAAAGTGTTAGAACATAGTAGATTGTCTTATGCTTAAAACATATGCATGCATTAGACATTAGGCACAACAGATGTAGATGCAGTTGATGTATCCATCAACAGCAAATTAATACACATCTATTTGGATAAATTATTAATCATAGTCATCAGTTATCATCACTCATTAAATGTAAAAATGCGAAACAATCTTCTGACTTTTCCAAAGTGAAATATTTGCTGATTTTCTTACCTCACTGTGACTGAATGTCTTTGGATTTGTGGAAGTGTGTGATGACTTCAGCTTTTTAAAATATATTTACTGATATTTTTCAGACAAAATGATGACAATAATAAAAACAATGGTTAGTTGGATGGCTAAAAATCAATTTAAGTATTCATGTTATGTGCTGGAAATCCTGTGTGTTTCTAGTAAATTAATAACTTTAAATATATTAAATCAAAGTAAAAAAGAAAGTAGAAATGCAAAAGTTTTTCAAAAGAGAGGTCATGCATAAGGATGCCCGTTGTTACCCTATGAATGTAATGCCATGAGGTTGATAAACTAAAATACTAAAACATGCAAATTACAGCAAACTTCATTGACACAATCGGGAGTTTGTTGGACCGGTGCGCTTCAGTATATACTATAATCTGTCTAAACCTCTATTAGCATTTGTTACACTCGCTCAAAATATGCCAGGCTTGACAAACAGTTCAACTTCTGCTTCCTCAAATCTGAATAATTTTCAGCCGATTTACATGAGATCAAAAGCAATATAACTGCGGGGTATGACAGGCAGGAAATGACTAACATTATTTCCAGCTTGTGGAGGAGAGGTGGGTTGATGCATTCACTCAATAATCATTGTATTGCTTTGGGAATACGGCACAACATTATTTTTTCCATTACTCAAATGGTGTAATATAATAAGTTAGATAATAAAGTAAGGGTTTATTACACAGGTTGTTGTGTTCAAGTACCACATCTTCCCCTTAAGGCATTGAATATGTTCCAGGATAACAACAAACTGGCAACAATCAACATTCCTTTATGCACTTGATAAATATCCCTAAGCTTTAGGTTGCTGGGTAGATTTAGACACATTTCTAGTCTGGTTGTATCATCGCTGTGTGTTCTTGCTTGCTTGCATGAGGGTTCCACAAAGTGTGTGTTATTGTGTGTGTTAGTCTCAGATGGTGTACAGTATGGTGTGGATCACCAATGACTCGGCTGGTTCATATGGGCAGATTGTGTTGTGTTAACACCCACACACCCACACACATGCACTCCCACAGGCACATTCTGCTGCGACGAGTCTCTATCTATCTATCTATCTATCTATCTATCTATCTATCTATCTATCTATCTATCTATCTGTCTATCTATCTGTCTATCTATCTATCTATCTATCTATCTATCTATCTATCTATCTATCTATCTATAAATTTTTCCATCTTTTTAAATAAAACCATAAAACCTATCATGCTCCACCATAGCCAGAAAAACAGAAGCTGCCAGATAGGCATCAGCACACAGCCCCAAATCAGAATGAATGCCCGCTGCTGCTGTTTCAGGGTTTATTTGTCTCTCTATTTTGGTCTAAATAAGCCTAATCACATAATGGGGAGAGTCCAGGCAGAGCACTGTTCCATACAAATGAGTAAGGGAAATGATGGAAGGAAATATAAAATCAATGGCTGTGTGTGTGTGTGTGTGTGTGTGTTGTTTTTTTTTTGTATGTGAGTTTGGATTTGTACATTTCAGATAAGATATGCACAGACACCGATCAAAAATGAAGCCATTTAGGCAATCAAGGTAATTTTTTGAAACGCAATTTTGAAACTCCCTGAAGTTACATCAAAATACAGTCAGCAGCCTTTGAGATATGAAGTGTTACACATGGGCAAACGCACCCATCGAAAACATGATATAATGAATAGGTCTTCACTGAGTTTTAAAGTGGGCTACAGAAAGGAAAACACATTCCCGCTGCTGCTGCTGTGAGCACCGTGTTTTCGTGCCTGAGGTGAATAAGTGTTAAGCTTGGGATGACACCTCTCATCAGTTTCATTGTCAGCGTGGCACGTTGAACAAGTGGTATGACAGCACACCGTTTGATCCGCGGGATAATGTCAAAACACGATGGTGAATAACAAAGGGGAAAAAACAACTCTTATTGGATGTTACGTCGATCACATGTAGACTCGCTTCATGTTATGTGTGAAGGAACTTCTTATTTTAGGTGTGTGTCATCCGTGCTTGCCCTACTGGTTTGTTTTTGCTTTGACTCGCTTGGCTGTTTTCCTTTAGACCCGACATGCCTTGACATGCTGTCTGGCT
This sequence comes from Sciaenops ocellatus, assembly GCA_033000465.1. Classification (NCBI taxonomy): domain Eukaryota; kingdom Metazoa; phylum Chordata; class Actinopteri; family Sciaenidae; genus Sciaenops; species Sciaenops ocellatus. The sequence continues at coordinate 12,293,515 of CP136886.1, forward strand.
ACCCTTCGACTTAGGCATTCAGTCTCAGTGTGTTTGTTTGTGTGCGTGTCACGGCTGTCTGTACAGTCATGCAGTGTGTGTTTGCTTAATGTTCGACCCACTCAGCAGGACGGGATTTCAAGGCTTCTTGTGAAAACGTCTGCTTCTGTCTCCCATGTGTCCCCTTTTTCTGGTTCCTCTCTCCATGTTTCTTTCCCCCAAAAGAACACACGCACCTATACACACCCTGAGTATTACAGTCAGTGAGAGTGCTTTTCTGGGAAGTCTTAGTCACTGCAGGAGTGATATGTTTATGCAATATGCTTGCAAGCACCAACTTGTGCATGTGTTGTTGATAACTCACCATTAAACACAATGCCTCGCTTATTGTTGGCTCTGTGTGGCTACATAATGTAAACATCTGTTAGCGGCAGTAAAAATGTTTTAATTTGTGTTAATTTATCATAACATCCACAAATGGATTGAATCGGCAGAGAGAAGTTTTTGTTCAGTCAGCCAGGCAAGATTTTTTAACTTCATCATCTTTGTAGGTGCTATCAGCTTTGTGTCATTAACATGCGACAGGTGTGTGCGCATGTATGTATTCCCTGATTCATGTGTTCAAAGTGCGGCAGAGCAGAGAATAAATCTGTGCCTCTTTGAAGTGCAACTCTCTTTTTATTTGTGTGTGTGTGTGTGTGTCCCTCTTGAACTGACATGTAATCAGGGATAACATGAGAAACTCCTCCTTCTCTGATCAAAAGAGCAGCTGGCAGGGTTGACAGTGTGTGTGTATTGTGTATGTGTTTGAGGATCACCTGTGCGAGTGCTTACAATAATACTAAGAGATAATAATAAGAGAAAGTAAAAGTGAGATCAAACCAACCTTTTTTTTTAATGACTTTTTCGCCAACACTTCTGTCCCTTCACAGGTACGAAGATGGATGAGGAACCCTAAGGTGAGCGTGGAGAAGGCCCAAGGAAAGGGCCTCCTTTACCCCTGTCCAAAGTGTCCGCTGGCCGAGGACCTGTGGTACACGCATTTCCCCTCGCCTTATGGCTGCTGTCACTACAATGGTCTGCAGGGCGGCCAGTACTACCACCAGGAGCCGTGCTCGCCGTGCCCTGCCAGTGGGCAAACCAGCGGCCATGACAAGAGCAAGGGCTGCAAGGTAAAGGGAAAAACAAACAGAGAGTGAGAGTGTGTTTCCATGAAGGCATTTATTCATTAAGTCATACTTTGTCATCACACATAGCTGTAGGCAATGAGTAATATGCTCACTCTTATAACATCACTGTATTCACCAAAGGCATCACTATAACATAATTCAACAGGGCAACAAACAGGCGATCAGATCAGTGGTTGCTAACTTTTTTGGCTTGGGTACCTAAAACAAAGCAGTTTCTACATGAAAATGCAAAAATTAGAGGGATATCTGAAGATATTTATATCATTTTGTGTAGAATATCTTTTTTCTGCTTTCACATCCCATTAATCATCTCATGTCCGCTCAGATTTATCTTGTGACTCCAAGGTGGCCCCATGTTGGAAACCACTGGGTCAGACATTCAAACAGGTTAAACAAACCAATAAATGAAAAGTTAATAAGGACAATGTGACCTATTTCATAATATGTGATATACACGCCACCATCCTCTCACCACAAATCTCACTGTAACAACACTTGACTCATTTTTCAGAGCTCTGTTTGCCCATTAGCGCTCATTGAAAATAGTCAGAGTAGCATATTAGTTACTAACAAGACTCTCGACATTATTTTGTTTGTCTTTATCCTCGATTTAAGCTCTACCACGAGTGTTGTTACGCAACATGAAGACTAAGGCAACTGAAGACTGGGTGCTTTTTTCAAAGACCCCCTTGTTGCTGTTGTTGATCGCCACAGGCTGGTGTTCCTGAAATTAGAGCAGGAGGCAAACAGCATATTCATCAGGGAGCATGAACACTGTATTAAAAATTAAACACAAAAATGTAAAAATGAGCAACATTGCGTGGGACAGTGCTGTCAACAAACGCCTTTTCCCCAAACACAAACCAGCCCATTCACACTAATGCTGCTGCAGGTTGTCCTTGGTTATGCAACTGCAATCATAATGGCGATCCCACTCCTATCAATCATCATACCCATCAATTGGTTCGCCGCTCCCATGGTGTGTGTGTGTGTGTGTGTGTGTGTGTGTGTGTGTGTTTCCTCAGTCCCACGGGCGACAGGAGAGAATGAGTCATCACTGTCCCAGTGAGACAAAGCCACACTGTATTGTGTGTGTTTGCACTGGTGTGTGTGTGCGTGTGTGTGTGTGCACTGAGACGCAATGTTAAAGTGTGTGAGAATATAAAACAGAAATGCGTCGTTGTCCATCACTCCATTCTCTTTCCTGTGGCCGCTTTTTCCATTTTTGTTTCATTTGCCGTTGTGTCTCACTCTATCTCTCCATCAATTCCACCTCTTGCCCTCGCAACCAATAGATCTGTCACTAATGTCTCACTGGAGATAACCGGTGTGTATGTGTGTGTACGTGTGTTGAATTAATGGCTGTTGCAGTGAGGTTGGAGCAGGCTGGGGTGGGGGTTTAAAGTGGAGGTGGTTGGGGGGCGGGGGAGGGGGCTCGGTGGTGAGTCATAGCTACTTTTCACTGCAGAGTGTGTGGTGCATGTGTGTGTGCAGTCAAGCCAATGTGGAGTTAAAATGGACTGGCCTGTAGTGCCCTGCTCAAATCTCATATTTGGTTTTAACGCCATAAATGATTGACCACATTTAAACTGGAAACTTTCAACATTCAGCAGCAGCTAGGTGCATATTCTAAATAAGGACTCGAATGTACTCTCCTGTATTTGACTTTGTGCGGCGTTGCCAAATACCCAAGACAAAAACTTCAGCACACAGACGTCATGTTCTGTCACTGTTCCCTACACATTGTACCATATCACGGCACACTCCGTCCAAACACTAAACAAGTCGGGCCCTCGAAGTTAGTTTGCCAAACACTTGCAGAGCGTGACACTTGTTCAACAAATGAAACAGTAACAGAAACATTTCCCTCTCATGCCAAACACGCTGCTCTGTTCTCGAGGGGGCCATCCGCGGCCCCGACTCAAATGCAAATGAGCAAAGCTTCACTATGACGTTTGTCAAGCCATCAAAGTGAACCGTATCGGTCGCTGTCCAACAAGTGTTCTCAGGCTCGGACTTAAGAAAGTGGGGCGATGATGCAGAGAGGCTGCTGTCACATTTCAGAGGAGGGGGAGATGAATGAGACACAAGATGTTGACAGAGTGTCAGCTTACTCTTAAGTTTGCAGGGACAGAAGGAAAAGCTCTGGGGACATGTGTCAGAGTCTGATGCTCCTTATTCTTTACTGTTTGTGCTGTTGTAAATGTAGAATTACATTACTGCCTTAAGTGTTCTCTCGCTTCTCTCACTGTAGCTTTTCTGTATTATTACTCATTGTGAGCAGAAGCTTTTGAAATTGTTAATCTGTACTTGGCCACAAAATGCACTCGATTGTTGCCAGAGGTGCTGCATCAGAACTGAAATTAAAGTTTTCACTAATCCCTCATAGGCAAAAAATAAACTCTCTAATATTTGAATTAATATACGTACATTTTTCCTACGTTGTTCGCTCTCCAAAAAGGCCTCTCTGACAGATTGCCCACCTCCACCTCCTCCTCATTAAAAACCTATCGCATCTTTTTTTTTTTCTCATTACAAAGCATCAGCACCATTTAAAATGCAGGCGGCCTTGACCCAGTGCTTTGCATAGCCTTCACCCACTGCTGCTTTTATTGAGTCGATCAGAGCCAAAGCTAAATATAGAGCAACTTTATGACGCTGATCTTATTATATTGTCAAATCAGTGTACTAAGTTTATGACACTTAAATTTTTTCCATGGGGTGATAAATGGAGGAGGCGACGTTTACTGTAAGCACAAGGCGCGATGGGTAATGGGGGTGTTTGGAAGAGATTAGAATTAAAAATGGACAATAATGGCTGGACAGGAAAAATAAGAGCAGCTGAGGATTTGGTGGAGCTGAGAGGAGAGACATAAACAGGGTAAATAGCAGTGATAGAAAGAGAGAGAGAGAGAGATGAGAAGAGCTGAGAGGACAGTTTTATTAGAAGATAGAGGATGAGGTCAGAGCATCTGCCCCACTGTCAGAGCATGACCAGAAATCAAAAGCATATAAATCCTCTTGATAAGGACGTCCTGTACTGTCCCATGTGCACAGCAAAAGACACACACACACACACACACACACACACAAAGCTAGTGCAAACGCAGCCTTTCCACTAATCTCTTACATCAAGCCTGTACTGTTCTTGATGAAGACTTAATTAAATGCGAAAAGAACATGAACTTCTGCTGACTGCTCGTTGTCCTGACATGTTATCTCTCTTGTCATACAATTTCAGTGGATATTTTTCTACACTCTTTTACACGGACTTTGCTAACACTTTAGCGTACAGCCCACAAATTCCAGTGTAAATATTTTGCACATAAAGGGCACCACCACTGACTGTAAAGTAAAATAGTGTCAAAGGGACAACTTTTTATAACAACGTACATTATAATAAAGCAGCTTTCTCCTACATTTTCAGTGATTTGTCCTGATGACAGTGTGCTATCACTAAAAAGTAACAGCCACTAACTGAGCATGCCTTAAAACAGCTCTCACAGAGGAGAGATGTATCCATGGCATAAATACAGTAATAATATTTATAAAGGTACACCCTTCCTCCCATGATTAGTTTATTGTTCTTCATCAACATCAAGCATGTACATTACATTGATAATAAGAAGTACTCCACTGAAAATTCCTCAAGATAATATAAAGAGCCAGGAAGTGGCTGAGCCTTTGTACTGTCGAAATAATTATTAATGCAGCGATTTTGGAGCCATAATTTGGGGGCTTTGGAGGATGTAAACAGGAAGTATAATGTTGCCTTAGAGTTAGTTAGTTAGTTAGCTTTGGGCTGTTGGCACTGTTGAACTATCTATTAGCAGTTCCTGTTTTCAATGTATCCATGGATGTACTGTTGGTGGTTTATTTTGATACTAAAGAAAACTTGATGATTCTTGGGCAAGTTTTGTAGTTTTGATCTTCTTAAAGATTATTTCTAAGCAGACTAATTTCCCTTTATGAAATCTGAGATAAAGATATCATCAGGAAGTGTAAGTCACACTGACATGTCATGTCTGTGCGTGTTGAAATTTGACTTATGACTCAGGACTTAAGACTTGCAGCATTTGGGCGTTGTAGGTTTTAATGATTGCCACAGTCACCAGCTACCTTAGCTGCTGGCCATTTTGGTGAACAAGTCAAACTACAATAACTAACTTGCCTTTGTGTTTAAAACAGCCACCGTAGTTTCTCCTGCACACTAGGAAGGAGATGTTGAAACAAGGGGGTTGCAATCAGCAACTAACACTGCTAGATGCCACTAAATTCTACACACTGGTCAGAGATTTCTTTCAAGATACACCAGTTTTCAGTCCATGATTGCTACAATGTAAATTGCATAATTGAAACTTCTCACCAAGTCAGATACAAGAGAACAACAAATATACACAAAACATAACAGCAAAGTGACTTTATTATATTCTGTTTTTATATAATGTATCATATAAGCTCATAGTCATTACCTGCTTACCGACATTATACCCATTTCCTTGTGGCCTGTTCTGGATATTCACTATCAGGTGATAGTGTTGTTAATCAGTCAGTGTACTCAGGATAGTTTAAACACCAACTTGACCAGAAAGGCCTGACCCATTCCAGTCTCATTTGTGTTTACTGTCCAAAACGCATTCATGCAGCAGAATGAGAAAGAAAGAACACAGGAGAGAGGAGGAAGGCAGGAAGTGAAGCAAAGAAGACTGGGGTGTGAAGAAATCCAAGGAGATGAGAGAAGCCAAGCGTGTCCAAGAAGAACAGTGATTTTTATCTAGTCCCATGCAGAGCTGTGCGATGTCGGCGACTATTGATTAGATCTCAGCTGAAAGTGGTGGTACAAGGTAGAGGGCAAAAAAACGGCATGTGAATTTTTAGAAATTTGCTCGGATGCAAAAAATGGTTTACCTCATTTGTCAGTGAGGTAAGCTCACCTTGTTAATGTTCTGTTAGAGTCAGCTGGAACAAAAAGTGTGATCACACCGTACCTTTGCCCAGCTCAGATGATCAGTGGGTCACAGGCATTTTAAAACATGTTTCTAATCTATAACTTGGCCGTACCGTTTTGTTCTCCACGGAGACAAAACAGAGAGAGATGACCTGTGAAATCCACCATTCTTGTTCACCCTCAGCAGTGACAAGGCCCTGCAGGCTAAGCACTGCTCCACGAATGCTAATGCATTGTGTCTGAGTCAGTGAATGAGACCTGGAGGAGACCATGATTGTAAGCTGATTTCATTCAGTCAAGTGAGACTGTGAATCGAAGACAAGTACAAACACAATCCAAGTCTTTCATCAGACAAGTCAGAGGGGTTTAGAAGTAGAAGGGCCCACACCTTTGGCCTACATATTGGCTGTTAAAATCATCTTCTTAGAAAAAGATTTCCCACTTTTATGGTACTTCATGTTTTCTCTGTAATGTGAGAAGACGTTTTTTGCTGGACTCTGAACTCCAGACTTTGGTTCTTGACGTAGTCTTATCTGTGAAGTGCTGTGGGGTTGTGCGTTCTGGGATCTCAGGCAGTTCACTTCTTAATGGAGCTAATGGTTAATGACTTGTGTGTCATACTCAAAGGTCACACCACTTTACCACTGACCTTTTACGAGCACTCCACTGACATCTTAGAGACAAGGACACGAACTCTGGACTCTCAGCCGTCTCCCATGCGGCTGTTTAAAGGTCCAGAGTGTCAGATTAAGGGAGCTCTATTTACAGAATATGGCAGAAATTAAATATAAAATGCATATGTATATTTTAATATCGTAATAAAGGTGTATAATCACCTGAAAATGACATGTTTTTCTGTTTTTATTACTTTATAATGAGCCTGCAGCTCAAGAGGACGCTGCAGCTCCTCTTCCACGGAGTCCACCATGTTTCTACAGTATCCTGTCATGGACAAAAGAAACACTGGCTCTAGATTTTCACACATTTTGCAACCACTGTAGTTTCTCCTTCATTCTGGGAAGGAGAGGGTGAGTCAAGGTGAATGCAGTCAACAACTACGCTACTTCTAAAACAACACACACAACATTTAAATTTAAACTTTGAACAGCGAGTGGAAAATTTATTGATTTTGTGTTTTTTCAACAATATTTAGGTCAATATTATGAAACTATGGCAGAATGATAATACCCCACCAAGAACAGTGGGCTGGAAAGCTACTATAGACACTCTGATACAGTCTCAGCAAAAATGTCTCATTTATTGCAGAGCTGTTGTATTGGATAACTAGGTGCACCTAATAAACTGCTGAACTTTGTTGCTCATGTCTCTTCTGACCAACACTCGGCCCTCTCCTCACTTGCCAAACAGGTTACACAGCCCTTCCAGCTTTAGTTGCATCTGCCATGAATTGCATTACTGTCAAAGTGGGTTTTTTTTTTCTTAGCTTGTATTGCAAATAACAAGGAATTAAGAGAAACAGCCCACAAGGTCCAATTATATTTGATACAAAGAGTTACACAGACAGTTCCCGGAGCCAAAATGCCTTTCCAAGTTGTTGGCTTGCATACTGTACCAATACCAGGGAGAAATGCCTCTCATTCCAAACTTCTGTTTTTACTCTTTTGAATAGTTTAGCTAATTTACTCAAAACTTCTTTTAAACTTGTTATAGACCTCCGCACACATCCATTCACTCATTGTAGATACCACAAGTCAGAAACCCCTTAGTCTTTCAAATTCTGTGCTCAGTAATGCAACTAGTGAGGTGCCAGCTGAGCATTGGTGTAAAGCCAGTTTGGCAAACTTCCAGCTCCTACTTGTCCTCTTGTCCTGGCAGTACCTGATATCATCAACTGGGGTGATTGTTGAAAACCTTGACTTTTGTGTCATCTATACTTGGTTGTTCCTCTATTAAAATTAGGCCCTATATCCTTTACAACCTTGATATTTCCCTGCCAACATCCATTGCGTTCCCTATTGTTATGACTCATATTTTTTCCTTGTCTGATTTAAACATATCTAAGCAGCATTTAAATGAGGGATCTCTCCCAGGGTCTGGAAAGCAGTCTAAGCTACCACTGTTCAGCATACACTTAGCAATGGAAAACTGCTAATCCTTTGCTATTCTTTTGTTCCAAAGCCAAGTCCTTTGGCAGTGGAAGAATGTGGTTGGTGTAATAAACTTGGAATTGCTTTTCTTGCATGATCTCTCCGCTTTGCTCACAGTAGATGTATATATACATCCTAAAATGGCACACTGTTTTTGTTCCCATTGCTTACTGCAGCATTAAAAGGTTTTCTTTGCCAAAGCATGAAAGAAGAGATAAATAAGCATAGGGAAGTAGAGAAGGCACTTCATACCTTGGTTGCTGTTTCCTGGATTTGTTGTGAGACAGGGGGATGTATGAATAAGCTCTGAGGTGTTTCGCCCAACCTCATAACAAGCTAAGGGGGAGCTGACGAAAGAAAAGTCAAGGCATGTTCTTTCTCATCCTGACTAATCTGTGTCTGGTTTGATACAGATAACAATAGCAATAGACATATGTAGAGAAAGATACACATCTGCATGACTGATGTGGTGAAAGTGAAGCAAGTGGAGGTGACAGCTATATTTTTGATAATACTTTCAGGGTTTCAATGCAAGAGTGATTGAAGAAAGGGGTTAAATAATAAATTTAACATCAGAGATGGTGATGTTTTACTTTTCCCAATTAAAATATATGGTCAGATATATTAACTGATAGAAAATGGACTATGATGTATGTTCACAAGGCTCAAAAGATCGTTAAAAGAGTTTCTACACCTCCTGTGGATTAAACCCCCTCATACTTTATCAGGGAGATCCACCAGCATCTGTACTTCTCCCTCATGGTCCCCCTCTCCTCCCTCATTCGCTCCCCAGCACTCTCTGCCGACCTTGGCCCACTAGAAAAAAAAAAAGGGCGCATCCTTCCTATTCCGAGTCTCATTGTGAGGGAATTTGGGAATTATTGTTGTTCTAATCTACCCTGAGAACCCGGCTAATCCCTCCTTCCATCTTGATGTTCCAGACCTAATGCCAAAAACTGCTGCGCCACAGAGGCTCAGCAGCACCCTGACTTTGCAATGTAGCTGTTTTTTCTTCACTCAGCTCTATAGAAACTGCTCTGTGCACTGGGGGTTTTTGGGGTTTACGACTCACATTTGACAACTAAGCTTAGGGTTGACCTGATCTGTTTCACATGGACAATGCGTTTAGTCATGGCATTACTAATGCACAAAAAGCTACTGTACTCTTTTACTGCATACTGCATGTTGTTGCATGGTGTAGGTTTGGATATCTTGGTCTTAATGTTATTCAATTTCCAGTGCAGGTAAGAACTAAGACATTCATTTTGGTTTCTGGTCATAAATCTTTGAGATCATGAACAAAATTCAGTGTAATGCATTGGAAAAAAGAGAGAGAGAGAGCGAAATCTAACTTCTAACTAATCATAGTAAAGATGCAAATTTAGTGCATTGGCTTGCTGTGAAGCAGAAGTTATGAATGACACTGATATCTAGACACATTGGGTTTGGGTCAAGTTTGGACTTAGTGGTGGTCACTCCATCACTAAAATATCTCAACAACTATTGGATTGCTGTTTTACTGTACAAATATTCATGCTCCCCAGAAGATGAATCGTATTGATTTTGGCGATACCTTGACTTTTCATATAATACCACCAGTTATTATTAGTATTGGATGAACTTCGGTGAGCACACACATCAAAATTTTACTGCCCCATATACTTTGGTTTATGAATAAATAGTTGACTAATATTAACGTTCAGCTTTAGCTAAGCTTTGTGTTTAGTGCTAATTAGCTAATATTAGCACACTCAGATGATAAACATGATAAATGTTATAACCTCTATATACAGCTAGCTCACATCAGCATGTTAGCGTTCTCATTGTGAGCATGTTAGCTTACTGATGTTAGCATTCAGCTCAAAGCACCACTGTGCCTAAGTATAGCTCACAGAGCTGCTAGCATGGCTATGTACTTGTTTATGTATATAGTAATTCACAAATATCTGTGAAATTAATGTCCTATTTTATTATGTAAGGAATGAAGGAAGGAAGGAAGTTGGCACGAAGTAACTTTTGTAGCAAGTCAAACCATTTTATCTTCAAACATCTGAAATAAGTAATGTCTGTGAATATAGTTTGCAGTCTTTTTAAAGTCAGTCACCTTTGGCAAATTGAGTCTGTGTTCATGCAATGTGAAATATTTTGGTTGTAATTACTATCTCAGTGAGACATGAGGTGAGGCTTAGTGTCAAAACAAAGGAGAATGAAGCAAATCTCAATAATAAGCCCCTCAGTGAGTAAATAAGCCCTGTGCAACATAGATATATACTTCTCTCGCTTCATGGAAATGACGAAGAGAAATATGGGAGATGCTAAGAAAGTCCAGGGAGAGGGCAGCTTTTTAACTTCCAAGAAAAGTGGCATGGGTTGCCGCACAGAATAATAATATTTTGCCAGGAAGTCAGGGTTCAGAGATCTCAGCACTCCTCAGGATTTAAAGATGAAAAGAGTCAGAGTATGACCCCAGAGGCTGAAAATGGCCGCAAAGACGAAAGCCGCTTAGGGTCAATATCCCAATCTTGAAATTCTTAAACTCACCCCTTGGGTCAGTTTCCCTGTTCAACAATAACACAACAGTTCTCTCCGTCCGGCCGTCTTCGTTCTCAGATGCTCTCATTTTTCAGGTTGACTCTCTTTCTCTTTGGCTCTGAACACTGTTTCTGAGACTTAATCTCCCGTGAGACACACTGTAGTTGGTGTTTGAATTCCATTTGAACTGCCTGAATCATAGCTCTTTGCCTCTCTATCCATTTGGATCCGACACACCCCTTCCCTCATTGATTTTAAGACTTGTGTTTGCCATCTAGGAACAGAAGCAAACGGAAAAAGAAAAAGAGAAGAAAGAGCAGTGACCTCTGTGTTAATAAGCAAGTCTTATCTCTGACAGAGAATGGACGGCTTATGTAAGATTATCTCACACTCTCACTCTCTATTTATCTTTTTGTCTTTCAAACATATTTTTTTGTCTCCAAATCTCTGCTTGCACCTCATTCTCTTCTTCTTGCTTTCTCGCCTCCCCTCATTTCATTACTCTTTGATGCTCAGACATATGTGGGACATCACACAGCCTCTTATAGGTAGAGTAACAAACCAATGGGAGCTGCTAGAGGACAGGACAAGGCCAAAAGGGGGTTACCAGGAAAGAGTGCCGTCGGCTGGCTAATAACATCACTACAAACACTATCCATCTGCTGTGTGTTGTAGAAAGGCCTTAGGTGGAGGGATTGCTTGTATTTGTTGGACAGAATAACACCCCACAATGCAACAGAGCTGCTGTAAATGCCAGTTTAGAGAAGCTCACTATAATGTATTTTGAGACTGTCAGACTGGTTGGTTTAGTAAATATCCTATTACATGTTTTTCAGTCACTGCTGGTCTGTTTGGACCACAGTACCTCTCTGTCAGTGCGTCATTGACACTTTTTTGTTTTTTCTGAGTGTGAATTACAGCTAAAGAAGTTATTCCACAGAAGTGAATTTTATTTTAAAATGTATAAGGACTGTCCAACTCTAAAATCAACTTACTCAACATGTTTGAGTCTCTTAATTAGTCTACTGGAGACTTATATCAGTCTGCTACTGCTTAATGTCCAATAATTATGACTTTAATATATATGCTAGCCTCTTATCAATTCACCACAGTATCACAGTACCACCCATGACTGGCATTAGCCAGTGGCTGTAAACTGTAAAGCCATTAGACAGCACAATCAAGCTTCAAACTGTATCAAACTTTAGTATTATGGCTGCCTTTACTGTAAACTTAACTCATTATATGGGCAAGTTGATACAATAAGACTTAAAGAGGCACTGGTTTAGTACTGCACAAGAGACAGTATGAAATAAGAATAATCAAAGTCATCTAAAGCCGGTGCTCACTTTTAGTCCATATTATGAGTTTCGCTCCCATAACACAGTATCCTCCAACTCCCACAGTGCAACTCAACAATGTCTTTCATTAGACCCGTGACCATAGAGATGGTATTGACATAAAACCGATTAGTACGTACTGCAGGGCTACTGTACTGCATTCTGCATTATTTTGTCTACACCTATATGAAAGGACGGCATGCAGAAAATTTCCAGATTTATCAAGCATGTGTACTTGTGTACATGTTGTCATGAGCATTTGTCTGAGTTATGTGGTGTTTCCCAACAAGAAGTTCACGATGACAGTGTTTTCATGTTATCATGCAGTACTGTATTTTATGGCTACTGTCTGATTGTAAAGGACAAAATCTTATCAATTCTATTTAAAAAAGGCTTTACATAACTTTGTCAGAGACTGAACAGTGCTGTTTTTCAAAGATAACATAGAAAACACAGGTGAAGGGTGGTTAAAGAGGTTAGTATAGAGGAGGCAGAGCAAAGGGGTCTGATGAAGGCTGGATGGTGCGTGTGATGTTTTTATTTCTTGATTTATGGGACTGTGTGGCTGATGTGTACATCCTGGCCTTAGTATGAGACTTTCCCTGGGCTATATTACATCCTGAGTTTATGAGGTGAAGGGACAGATCTTATAGGAGAGGTCTTATTTAACTAATAGCGGGGCCACTGTTGTCTTAAAGGGTCTCAGCACAAAACCAGGTCAAAGGGCAGGAACAGGGGTTAAGAGGAAATGGAGTCTGGAAATGCCATGCATATATCTGTGTGTGTGTGTGTGTTTTACTTCCTGTACACATATTATCTCACCCACTGAAGGAATGTATGCTACCTTCTCAGAACGAGGCCACACAAAAAATGATAATTTGCATGATAAACATGTACAGTTTAGCCTAATAAAGATAAGTTTATGAGTATGTACATAACTATGATGACATGACGCCTAAAGAAACAATGTTTATGACCCACACAGATCCATCCTCATATCTGTCCTTAACTTCCTTTGTGTTTATTATTTGCAGCTGGCAATAAATGTGTAAATACATATATAGGCATACACAAACTGAATGAATTAAATAAAGATATGAATTAGTGTGCAAGATATGAAACATGTACCCACGTGAATTAAAAAGAAATAAACAGATGGGAAGCAACATCAAATATAGTGTTTGTGTTGTAAATTGAAAGGAAGGTAATCACAGCGTTTTGATTTTAAAAAGCTGAAATCCATTAACTAGAAATATAGTATTATTATTATTATTATATAGATATTATTATAAGATATGATTACAAAACTGTTCGGGATGTTCAAATGAAAAAAAGCTGTCAAAAGTTTAATGTGCTACGTGCATATAATACATAATACGAAGAAATAGGAAGCCAACAGGCCGTTAGCTTAGCTTAGCATAGCATAAAGTTTGGAAACAGTGAAGAAAAGCTAGCCTCTGTCTGACTAACAGTGCCCCTGCACCTCACTAATTAACTTCTCATATCTTGTTTGTTTAATTTGTGTAAGAACCAAAACATATAAATGTCAATTGGCTGTTTTACAGGAGGGTTATATGCATATATGAATATATATGTTTATATTAGGTCCTATGTCTTAGCTCAGAGCAGTAAGAACTCTACTTCGTCTACTGGTTGCCTTGCAACTGCCCCACAAATAGTGAATCATATCCGTTTTTGTACGGATTAAACAAACAAGATGTGACACGTCAATTAGTGAGCTTTAGAGGTGTGTGAAGACAGATGTTGTTTCTTTTGGACAGAGCTAGGCTAGCTGTTTCCCCCTGTTTCCAGTCTTTGTGCTAAGCTAAGCTAACTGACTGTTGGCTGTAGCCTTATGTTTAATGGACAAATATGAAAGTGGTGTCAATCTTCTCAGACATCAGAAGAGTTAAACTATTGTGTAATGATAGGTTATCAATTAAATTTCCACAGTAGACACAGGTAAAGGTAGTCCTTACACAAACACACACACACACACTGTTTTGACAGAATGGTATCATTTTGTGTTTGACACCCTCAGTAATTGTTTGGATCAGTTCTGTCCTTCCAGTACCGAGCTATAATTATAGTCAAGGGAACAACCATTCACACATGGGAGAAAGTTTTTTTTTTTTTTTTTGCAGAGCTGCAACTTTGGACTCTTATACACATGTACACACACCCACCTACACATTCACAGTCTCACTCATACACATTTCTTCCTGCCAAGTTGTGGCAATGCAGAGGCCAGAAGAGCAGCAGCCACTGATAGAGACCTTGATAAGACTCATTTGAAAGAGCAGCAGTCACTGAACCCGTCCGCTCTGTGTGCCAAGGACACCATTTAACTTATATAACAGCCACTCTGGGTCACTGACAAGTACATCTATGCAATTTGGCTTCCTCAAGAACTATGTGCCCCTTGACCTTAGCTTCCATTGTCCCATATATCTCATATTTCTTCCACACCTCATGTGTGAGAGAGCTTTAAAGGTATTTGTGTTTCATGCTATGATATTCAGCGTCAGCGTTACTAGTCACATACTAAATGATGACTGAGAAGAGGTGTTTGTGGTGAAATGTCCTCAGGAGAGTGTGTCACTGTGCGGCTGTCACATGAGAGATTACAGCTGAAGCTAACTCTCTCACTATCTGCTGTTATTAATTTAAATATCTGCTTTATGAGGCATTTGACTTATTTTGCAGGATTATAATGACCCTTATATATTTGCTCCAGAAGTTGCAGTTGCATTGCTTCCTTTAACTTGGATAATCAGTCAGTGTGATTAAGCAGTGTGCTTGAGTATTCTTAAAATAATACCTACATAAGTGGCATTAATCACATTAAACGCATGTATTTTAGCCCTACTACTAAGTTTACATAGTTTTTATGTTCAAAACTACAAGACACAATAAATCCACAGCTAGATTGGGTAAAACTTAAAGGTTTTGAAGAGTCTTAAGTATAGTGTTCTTGCTTATTATTTAGGTATGAGCTGTTAAGGGAATAACCTGAAAAAGTTCAGATAAGAAAACACGTCAGGCACGGGGTTCAGGTTAGGACTCAGAGCATCAAATTTTTATGAGCTAAGAAAAAAACAGACCTGTTATCAGCTTTGTGACAAGTCGTGACAAGAAGTAGGAGAAAGTTTATCTGAGAAATTCAAAATAGGCAAATCAGGAGACACAGTACAGTGTTTTTAAGTAGACAGTTAGTGCTGATAATTAAGATTTGCTTGATGTAAAAAAGGTATTAAAACACCTAAGTCAGCCATTTGCGGTTTGAGTTGGAAGTAAGGCTCGGTGTGGGTTATGGTTATGGGCTTAGGGGAATGATTATATGTTAAAATGCTGCAGGTAAGCGAGTGACCCTTTTTTCTAAGAGGCTGAGGTATTTGGTTTTAAACTTTACTGGCCGGGTGAAAAACACCTCCAATTACATTATTCTCCAATTACAGGTCAGGAAGTGGAAGATGCTGGCTCGCCATCATGGCGACGGCACAGGAAAGCAGAAGGAAGCAGAGTCAGACGTCCACCTGGGTGGTTGTCAGTCCTGGGGGATCCACGCCTCGCCCCTCCTGGCCAGCCCTGTCATGCTGGAGTGCTCCATCTGCAGTGGGCCCTACATCAGCTATGCCCTGGAGGATACCTGGCAGCCACGTCAACGCACACAGGCAAGTTCATTCTGCCTCCAGCTAATTAAATTACAGTAAACATTAATTTATTATAGTGGATCCCAAAGGAGGGGACTTCCAGGTGTCCTTGATGGGGGTGGGGGGTGGGGTTGTTAACATATTTGTTATAGATTTTAGCAACATACAGTGAAAGATTGTTTTCATTCTGTTTTCTTAGGTAGTTAATTATATGATAGTACTTTAAGTAAACACAAAGTTGGGGCATAAAAGGTTGTGTAGTATTTATTTGCATATCCCTATATCTGTCCATTCCTAACTCTATACACTATTTTTTGAATTTCTTCGAGGCACCTACAGTTTGGTCACAGATCATTTGGCTCTGATCAATGCAGTACAAAATGCTGACTGCCACACCACTTTTATTGCTGACCAATACTGCTAATTGGCATTCCACATAACATGATCCACCTTTGTAGCAAAGCTTGTAATTGCCATGCACCCTTTTTATTTACAGTATTTTGTAAAATGTTGTAAACCCATAGCATCATTGCAGCATCCACATAAGTACCATTGAGGCAACAATACAAGCTAACTTTTTCTGCACTCCTACCAAACAAAACCGCCAAAGACGAGTCTGAGAAATTAAAATCTTATGTCATAACATAAGAAATCATTCATTGTTTCATCCTAAGGCAAAATAAGTAATATTAGAAAGCACAGTGATTCTGTTTGTTGTCAACATGTCAAACTTAAAGTAAAGAATTTTAGCATTTAAATTAATAAAATATGGTGTCTAGTTGCTTTCTTTTTGTATCTTTTTTCATTTTGGTGTACAGAAACACTCAGAACAAACCTATTTTTTATTTGATAGTAAAAAGCAAAAAATATTGAGCCCTTTTACCGTCAAATGTGCTTTATCGTATGACTCACACTCTGACAAGTCTCTACCTCTCCTTGACCCTTACACAGACTAAAAGTCTTTGCCACTGCTTGAACAACCCAAACTTTCTGTCTTCTTTTGGAAACATAAATCTGCGATGAAATATTAATGAACAGAAAGCCTCGATTCACCATCACTATGGATACAACTCCATGAGATCTCTATACTGAATCAATAAATACCCTGAAGAAAGAGAGAAAAAGAGCATATGGAGGAAGGACAAAGAAACATGAATGGTTCAGTGGTTTTTTAGTGCAGCGAGTGGTTGACAGTATAACATGATGCGTGTAAATAAATTGTATGTGTGTGTATGAGAGCGAAAAAAGAGACTACAAGATGGATAGATGAGGCTGCTGTCAGCTAGATTAAATATGGAGATGAAATGTCCAGCATGATAGCCAGATTGTTTAAAGCTTCTCCTCTGAGTGAATAAACAATCTGATGAGATTGAAACAACTCGAGGACACACACACACTCACACACAAACACACACATGCCTCAGCTTGCCTCGTTCTCAGAAAACACCCATGGGAGAATACCGAGAGCTGCGATAAGTTTTCCGAGCTGCAGCGTGGAATAGCAAACTAGGCTAAGACTGTTTAATAGGGACACAAAGTGACGATGACTGACAGCGACAATCATGACAAACCAATATCCAACACGGCTGCAGTTTCATGGGAACATCCTGAGATGCAAATACTGCCAGTGATGTGACAGCTGCCAGTTATATCGTTAGTGTATGTGAAAAGAAAATGCAGGACAGGCTTTATTGAGGAAGTTGTGCATGTGTATGTTTGTGCACATTTCTGAGCTTTACACCCTGCCACGTACAGAGCAATATATTGACTTTTATAACCAAATGTGACAAGTCAAAGGTCAACACTCACACACAAACACACAAACCCCACTCCACATGCAGAGGTGGGAAGTAACAACATACATCTACTCAAGCATTTGAGTAGATGTATGTTGGATGGATGAAACAACAAGGCAGCATCTATAGTTGTCTTTGAGTTGTTGTTCCACCAAGAAGATTTCCCCTCTAAACCTCTCATTTGTTTCATTTAAATAATGGTGTGAGGACCAAATTATCCATTTTTTTGAAATTTGTTTAGCAGAACTTTGCTATTCCTTCTTCTTCTTCAATCATCAGTTTTTTATCTTTTGACCCTTACAAGAAAGCCCGACCCATTTGCTGGAAACCAAAATAACATATCAGTTCAGGGTTTCTGTGCAGGAGTACTTTTACTTTTAAATGCAGTTCCTGAATAGACAGAAAGTGTCTCTCTGTTGTAATGTCAACAGAGCAGTCCTGTTCGTCTCTTGGCCCAAACTGAGTAAGATCAGTTTCATCCTGGAGTTCAGTCTCACCAAATCACAATACTCTGTCGTCGTGTTGTTGTTAGAGCAGAGGTTTCTCACCACTTTCAGCGCAGGACTCAAGTGATTTAATGCAGTCTCACCGTGGAAACCCGGCCTCATTAAAACACATCATGTGGGGAACCAACTCAAACTGGGACGTGAACAACTCTGGGTCAGAACCAGTGCTTTTAGAAATGCTGATTTAGAGTTCTGCTGTTCAAAAGTGTCACGTCCGGTATTGTCACTGTACTCTTTTCAAGAGAGAAAAGCAGCTTAGGTCAGCGGTTTTCAAACTCTGTGGCTTGTAACTCACTAAAACAAACAATATTTGCTTGTAACCCTTCTTTGCTTACACATCAGTTGTGAATTCAGCCAAAAACACAATGAAGAAGATTTGTCATGTGTCCTGACCCCAAGGTTGAGGACGACTGACCTAGACTGTAGCTTGGCCAGCCTGTATTTTTAAATTTATCTAATGGAAACTTAAAAGAACGTTTGAAGCCTGAGGACTAGACAGTTACCACAAGATGTCAACACCTTTTGCCATTCAAACAAGAACAAAAGAACACAAACAAAAACTGGATTTGCAGGGTGCCCAACAATGCCAGTGTGTTGCCCAAGATGTTAGCTCTCGCTTTCAATCTATGTAGCAGGAATTAATATGATATAAATATGTAATACTTTGACTTTAAGAGAGTTATTTGATGCTTTTGGAAGAGTATCCACTCTCTGAATCTTGAGTAGTAGTGTGGATGATTTACACATGCTTGAATACAGTTTTTTGTTGTCTTTTTTACTGTATATGTGTATTATAATATGGACTTGCAACAGCGCCTGCATTTAGGAAAATGTATATACTTTTACATGTTTATACTACTATTTATTTGCATGTCTTTGTCCTATAAGTATTTAAATTCTTTTCACTAAGTGATGCCATATTTTTCCCCCCAGGCGATGGACCTGTACTACCACAATGAGTCAGACCCAGACAGCTATTGTTGCCCTGGCGACAACAGTAAGTCAGCAGCCCGTTGTTTTGTATTCTTCTACTTCCTCCTTTTTCTCCTTCTTTCCCCATTTGTCTTTCTCGCTGTGACTCCGGAGGACAAACTCTCATTCCTCTGCTATCTTTCTCCATCATCCCCGGCCCGTCAGTCTCTGGTCATTTCTCTTTATTATCTGCACTTTTGTTTATTTTTACCATCAATCCAAAATGATCTCCTACCATTCATTCTCTGTCTCAGTCTCTTGTTTGTTATCCTTTCAGTCCAAAACTGATGGGCTGTGGGAGCAAAATGATTCAGCCTGCACCAACAAACACACACACACAGTTTGTAACTTTACCTTACCTTACCACTTGCCTCTCTAATCCGACCTCTAAGCTCCCACGATAATAACTGTTGTTCATAAACCAAGATTACTATTTGTTGTTTTGAGGAAACTGGCTTGGGAAGAAAAACAGTAGTTACAGTCACAGTACACATGACACAGTGACCTTTTCGACATCTGTTAGCAACCTTTGCTGCAATAGAAACATGAGTGTATGTTTCTGTGCTTGTTGCTTACTGTACTTGTGTGTCACTGGGTGAGAGTCCAGCATCAGTTTATAGTCAATAAGACACTCATTTTCCATCATGCCTCTTATTTCTGCCATCATAGTCCAATCCAAAGTGCACAGCATGTGTGCGTGTCACATTTTGGCATGAAGCTAATCTATTCCCTTTTTTATGATTATTACCTTTACCTTGCTGCGAATCTTGCATGTGCCAAGACAAGAGCTCTTCTCATGAGAGTGTGTTTGAGTTGCATCATTTTTATTTATTTAATATTGACTTAAATGGCATTCCATACCTCCATACAAGTAAAAGTCCTATACTAAAGCATTATTAGTATGTAGTAAGTAGTACTCCTAACTCAGAAAAATTCTGTTATTATGAATTATTATTGATGCATTCATGTGTAAATAATTTTAATTATTGTATTTACTGTTGGGAAGTATAATTTATAATATTAAATCTCATTTTATAAGTTCATCATCTTTCTTTATTTGTAAAATATAGTCACTAAAGATTTTAAAGGAGCATGAAGTGGGAATACTCAAAGTACCACAAATACCTCAATTCAAGTACTGGAGTACTGGAGTACTTAGTTACTTTCCACCACCGCTTATCACTCTTTGCTTCCGCAGTAACTCCACTTTGTGGCAGATCTTCAGGCACCTGCTGCCTGCTGGACCATCTCCAAGAAAAGGAAAGTGACAAGAACCATATTCTGATGAAAATGTTTTTCACTGGGAGTAGTCTGCCAGTTAATTATGGGAGTTTTCAGCGTATGGAGAGAAAATCTGAGCAATTAGCCAAGCTGGTGACAAGCTGTTCCTGTGGCCTCGGCAGTGATGCCGCTACACCCTGTTGTTCCAAGTTCACCAATTAGTGGTTTCAGGAGCACTTAAAAGTTGAGGTTTGTCACTTATGAGTCATTTACAGTGATACAGCGATGTATGTGACAGAAGGAGCAGTAGAGGATGGTGATGGAGAGCGGGAGATGATCCAGTAATAATAATTATAGGGAGTTCTTTTTCTCTATTTTTAAAGAGGAACAAAAAGCAAACTGTGTCTGTGTTATTTCACTCCTCTCAGAAAAAGTGATCTTACGTAACAAAGAGCATCTGTTGAGAATACCCTTATTAAACACATTAGCATGTTCATCAACTTGCTGCAGTGCAGTTAATCAGCATTTGCACACTGACTTATAGTGCTTTTCTTCCAACAGATGCCAACAGGTTTATATAACGTATGATTACAAAGCCTGTGTGTGTTTGTGTGTGTAAGTGTGTGTGTGTGTGTCCTCAAACTTAACGCTTTTGTTCTCAGTGACGCAAAATTAATAGCCTTTCTGAAGCCGTTATTTACTCTTTTCGCCCATCATTCATGATGCATTGCTCACCTGTGTCAACTTGCCCTTCAGAGCTAAACAGTCAAACACACACCTCCACAGTCACACGCACATTCACAAACACATGCATATACTTTACAATCCATAGCGACACTCCCGGGCCAGAGACTTTAGACGGTTTTGAGACGGAGTGTCTAAACATGTTTGTTGCTATTATATCCTCAGGATTTACACTAAGTGCTATAATTTAGTTAGATCTGGGTGTGTGTACTGCACTGAGAGGCAGGACATAATGGACTCCCTGTCCTGGAAACCTATGTTTGACCATCACAACCTCAACCTAATTCTATCCTGAATCCGAAAAGCCAAGCCCTCCTCCTCTTACGGCCCACTAAAAAACTGTGGATCAACCAAAATGTCCTCTCCTTTGCAAATGTGCTCACTTCTGGGGCATCCAAAAGAACACTTGACTTCCTGATGAGGACATTGGCTGTATGTCTTTCCCTCATCTCTCATTTCCCCCCGTTTCCTGTTATCTGTGTACTGTTGCTGTCCAATAAATGCATAAAATGCCCCAAAGTCGAAGTCGAAAGGCTTCCTTCGAAGATAGAAGTACCAGAATACACTGTAAATCTTCATGAACAAAGATCAGTTTAGTTGTGTTGCGTTGATAAGCAGTTTTTGATCTCTAGAGAAATTTCCTTAAAAGAACTTCTCTCCTGAAACCCGGGTTCATTTTTGGACACTTTATTCTCCATTTATGTTAAATTGTACTCTCCATTTTTGCATGTTTAGCCAACCTGCTGCACAATGGCAATGATAACAATTCATTGGAATTAGATCATTGGCAGTGTACCCACTGAACACTGTCTCCATGAGTATCAATTTACATCCTTTCTTTTAAAGGAACTTTCCAGTGAACTGACAGTTATATGTAGTTACACGTCAGTTTATTTCTGGAAAATGATTATGAATCTCTGTGACCTACAAAATAACGTATTTCCAAGCACACTCATGAACACACACACAGACTAACACAGAGAATCACACAAATTTAAGAACACCAAAATTCAAACACAGGAGACTCTCATTCGTCCACTGATTGTCACATGATCGTCTACGGAGATAGCTGATGGTATAATTAGGCCACTTTCTGGCTAGCCAAACACTCCGCGCACACACACCAAACACACTGACAGTCCACTGTGGCAAAATAAAAGCCTGGCTGTCCTCTCTGAATAGCTGAGGCCTTTATGTAACAGTGTCATTTGGTTCCTCACCACTGAGGCTCATTCACATTCATCGCCAGATCAACTGTAGCCACAAACACCCTCATCATCCCCGGCACAGAGCGTGGACATTACAAGATGGAGGCATTGGAGAATGAAAGAGATGAACGCATTTAATGGATGGATGTCATCTGCCGGAGACGTGAATATGGGCACATCTTTGTGTATGTGTGGGTACACTGTAGGTGGGTGGGCTGACGGAGCATGTGTGTTGTTATACTACAACTCTATTATCCTGCACCTCAAAACCTTCTGGCACTGCAGTGAACCTCATCCTGTCCACAAAATGGCCCTCTAAGTGTGTGTGTGTGTGTGTGTGTGTGTGTGGATGTGTCAGTGCTGGCTTTGGCACTGATGACAGCGCCACTAGTGGGTTACATAACATACTAGTGTCTGACATACATGCATAGAAAAGCAATAAACACACAGCTTAAGTTTTGTGGAGCCTCCTCTTGTTCAGGGCCTAACTGCAAGCAGCCTGTTAATCCCGAATGGAAAGAGGGCCAGATAGGAAAAACACTGAGTGGACCTTTTGTTAGTATTGCTCTCTCGTTTTCTTCCTCTCTCCTGATCCTCAACACCTCCCTCTCATTTCATTCAACTCTGGGCTATGACCACAGATGCAGGCGCAAGAGCAGTGCTTACATCCCAGCGGAGGTAACGTCTTCTTCATTGTCACTTTTAATCCTCTCCTGTTACATGTTGTAGTTCTATTTCTTTATATATATATAAAAAAAAAGCAAAGTAGCTGATCTTCTTTCAGAGTTTAAATTAGTCTTCTTGTGCAAAAGACTGCAAAGTTTTCAAGGTCAATGTTTTGTTTCTGTGCAGGCACATGCTTTCCCTGTGTTCCTATTATTATTAGAGAAAGCAATGTGTGAGGTTTCTCTTGTTTGCAGTGTGATGCCTTCAAGTGCTGATAAAAGATGTCGGTTTGTGTCCCACGTGGACTGCTGCTGTAGTGTCAGCGGTAACATATTGTAGATTAAAAGACTCTTGAAGGATGGCGGCGCTGCAGCCTGCGCTGTCTCAAGGAGAAATATCTTTTCCTAACAAACTGCGCTAAGCTCTCCGTGGTGCAGTGAGGGAGAAAAGTGTTGGACACCTTCAGGGAATTTAGGAAGTACCTGAAGTGCCCTTTCTCTCTCTCTCTCTCTCTCTCTCTCTCTCTCTCTCTCTCTCTCTCTCTCTCTCTGTTTTAGAAAATGTGTGTGTGTGTGTGTGTGTGTGTGTGTGTGTGTGTGTGCATCTCCTGTCAGTCTCTCAGCAGGTTTGTTTTGCCTTCCAGCTTATGTATGTATGTGCGCATGCATGTGCGTGTGTGCTGTCAGACTCCCTGCAGGTATGTTTTGCCCTCCAGCTCTGCATGCGTGTGTGCGAATGTGTGTTCGTGTGTGTGCATCAGGTGGCTATGGGGGACAGATTAATAATAGATTTGACCCGAGTTAAGGGAGAGACAGAGACAGCAGTGAAAAAAAAGTTGAGGCTATATTTAAAAACTGCAGAGTCACAAATGCAGGAGCACAGTGACTTTCTCTAAGAGAGGCCGGCGGGTCAGGAGCAAAAAGAAGACACATTTTCCCTCTCACACACTCATATATAGTCATATTAGTGACTCTGACACATTTATGGATGAGGCTTAACTTCTGCTTGTCTTTAGTTCTAAGTTTTCAGAGTCTAATAACAATTATGATCAGTGTAGCTGCAGCACAAAAGCATCTTTCAACACACAAACACTAGCTTACTCTCCATTAGATGAGTGACTGGAAAGTCGCCTGTTCGATTCCATGTGTAGTGATGTGAGTGTGATCAAGAGGCTGTGAGATGAAGGTTAAAAGTTGCTGTTGTAGTTGAAAAAGTTGAAAAGATATTCATCTTCGTCATTATTTCATCTCTGTGTATTCTGTGTCTGATTCACATTTCCATGACGTGTCGTTGGTGTACATTTCACATGCCCAGTTCAGCGCTTTCTCACATCTCTTCAGTGTTTCTTTTATTTTTATTTTTTATTATTGTTCTCTACTCGCTCACACACTCCCAAAGGAAAGAAATCAGAAAGACTTCATCCCGAGAAATGTACTTAACAGTTGTGTGAGCAATTCATCAAGAGATACAGTTAATTAATATGACCTCAAGTTCATTGCAGCTGAATAAATGTGAACTCGGTGATTTCCAAATCTGGGTTACATTCTAATTCAGAGCTCAGTGGGTGAATGACCTCAGCTCGCAGGCTGGAGTGGAAAAAAACTGGCCTGCTGGTGAAGATGAAACCAAAGGGGGGATTTAAGTAAAACAAGTGCTTGCACTTAACCTTCAACTATAAACCTTTTTTTTTTTTTTTTTTTTTTTAATCTTTATGTGATGCTGAAAGATCATAAATATAGTGGTAGTGATATGCTCATTATGCAGGTTTGTTGCTGTTATGTGTGTAAATAAACATAGTTGCAGATTGATTGTATTTCCAGTGCTTTCTTATAGTTTACAAAGACATAAAACAAATATTTCACTCAAAACTCCAGCAGTTTCACGTGTTTAGACCTCTCTATCCATTTGGTTGCAGGAAAGGAGTAACTTCAGAAAAAAAATTTAAATAAATAAAACTACTTAAATAAAAAGTTAGCTCTATAGTTTCAATCAACTCAAAAGTAGGAGCTTATGGGGAGGCTTTGAAGGCAGCATGGCACCCCCCGCCCTGCAGGAAAACTCATGCAACCATGCATGAAACACAAAACTGTAGAGTGGAAGGAAACAGAGGCGGGACGTCTCCGCCCTGAAAAGAAAGGGGAGAGAAAAAAATCATCTGGATGAAAGTCTCCAAGGAGAGGAATGCTGTGTAGTTCGATTACCTGCCTTCCGAGGAGCCTTAAGCCTATCTCCTTGGTGTGATTCGGAAAATAAAGCATCCCTATGAAAGACAGAACGACCGCTTTGACGTGTAAGTAGCCTCCATATTCATTAGAAAGCACCGGCGATGGTTTTTACCATTCGTAAGAAATATTTAGATTATTCCACGACGCAGACTGCAGATCGATAATAATCTTGTAGTGAGACTTATAAAAGCTTTTATGCGTTTCCTAGCCTGTCGTGAAATGTATAGTTTCCTTTGTCAAGCTCCTTTTTTTGTGTCTGGAGTGTCTGTGGTTGGGAAGAAAGACGCTGGCAGACATACTTTAAGGGGGGGCGCTCCATTCACCCCATAATCCAGTGACCTGGATTTATGATGCTGTTATCTATGGAAATGCCTCGCTCATAGGGGGGGTCTGTTAAAAGTGCCAGAGAATCGCTGGCAACTCTCTTGAGTAACTTGTTGAACTCTGGCTCTGCACGCAGCCAAATGAGGACTCCTTCAGAACTGAAAGGTTTGTTTGTTTTCGATGGAAATTGAATCTCATGTGGGTGTAGATCAGGCAATCAAAACATCAAGAGTACCCGTGTGTTATACAGCTTTTTTGTATTTTTAAATTACTTGTAATAGTTTGTATTTTGCAGTAGAGTTTCACTTGATTACTTATATTGTTGTTTTCTGTAAACTTCTTTAGAAATTATGCAGGGTTTTCTCATTCTCTTCCCTTAGCAAAGGTATTCTGTGTCCATTTAAAATGGGTTTGGCCTATAGGTGATAGTCTTACATAGGCTGCTTTCATTCCACTCAGGGGTGTAGATAAAACTTGAACCAGGTGCCTTACATAACCGTTCCTAACTGAGCCCGTCTGCTCTGCTGTGTGCCAGCGCACAAGACGCAGCGCAAAGTGGCATTTTTCCACATAATTTCATTCTGATCATCACACTGAAGTGTTTTGGCTGCTTCCAAGAGGCTTACCGGTAGGTTAAAACAGATTGGTGTTCGATCTCTCTCTCTCAGCTTTTTTTTTTTTCATTTGAGCTGGCTGTATTCTGGAGTTTCTCAGTCTGTACTTTTCCACTACCAGCGGCTTTTTCTTGGCATCGGGCCTCCCCTCGGCTCAGGCTCTCCCCTCTCGTCTTTTGTACACCGAGGGAACCTGCGTCACTCCCGGTCGTTTTAATTGAGAAGCAGACAAACAGTGAAGCTGATAGGCTTAGTTAAGAGGCTATCAGATTATTTGTATAGGGCCAAGTTTGGAGGGAGGGAGGAATGGGGTTAGATGGGGGGGGGCATGGGTGCACTATCACAAAAATAATCAGGAGCTTGGAGAATAACTCTCTTGAGCAGTATCACTTCATATTATCTTATTTGAACAATGTGCAGTTTATTCTGCACTCCTGGAAGATTAAGATACACCATATGTTACTTGGCTGACACATCTGGATGTCATTAGCCTATAGGATTTGTTTTTGGGTGAATTGTTGCTGCCTTGGTGACAATTTCAGACAGTGTGGCGCGTGGGGATGTTGCTGAAAGTTGCTATGGTATTGCACAAACATATGCGCAAATAATACAGACCGGCCTTTGAGTGAAGGACCTCTTTTTTTCTTCCTTTTTCCTATGTTTTTGACGCAAGCCCATTTCGAGGCGCGGCTATGACGCGCTGAGAGCGCAACGGCTTCTGATTGGTCGAGAACGGGATCGATCATCTTCTCACGGTCCATTTAGCAGGAAAGAAATGTTTGCAGAGGATCACGCCCACCAGGGGGTGTGGGTGTTTTTTTTTTTGTTTTTTTTTTTTGGGAGGTGGAGGCAGCTCCTCCTCTCTTCCTCCTCCTGTTATAAAACTAGAGCCAAAAGCAAGATAGTTGTATTTGCCTTTGGGTAGTTCATGAGTGCAGAGCTGCTGTTCAACTCTTCACATCATGACGATCATAACAGAAACAGAAAATCCTGCCCTGACTTACTCAAAGTCCAGAGGACTAGTGGCATTAGTCACCGGTATGGAATCATAGATGGATATTTTAATCTGATTCTTCATGACATGGATGGATTTTTTTTTATTTTTGTTTGAAAATCTAAACATTGTTTTCTGTTTTTCTCTCTTGTGTTGCAGCTTTTATGAAACAGAGGAGGATGGGGCTGAACGACTTCATTCAAAGGCTTGCAACAAACTCCTACGCCTGCAAGCAGTGAGTACCATCTGACTCATGTTATTGTTATTCACTGGAGGGACAGCGGCATTGGGTGACACAACCAGAAATGCCAGTTATCTGCCCTCTGAGGAAATTTTGTGACTATGAATCACCTGATGTGGGAGTCATCATTAAAGTTTCAACTCTCTGTTTGTTTGTTTTTTCAGTCCTGAAGTTCAGTCTATTCTGAACTTGAGTCCTCCTCAGGAAGCTGAGCTCATGAACACAAACCCCTCTCCTCCTGTAAGTATATTTGCATTCAGCCTTCTTTGTTTACATGGTACCATATGCAGAGATGTGCATGCATATCCTCTGTTTACCGTGCATTTTGTGGTTCATATTGTGGCTCCAACGTCCTCATCTTTTTCTTCCTTGCTCCCCCTCTCACAGCCCAGTCCATCCCAACAGATCAACCTCGGTCCATCCTCCAACCCCTCGGCCAAACCCAGTGACTTTCACTTCCTCAAGGTGATCGGCAAGGGTAGCTTCGGCAAGGTGCTGCTTGCACGCCATCGCACAGATGATCAGTTT
The DNA here is from genome assembly GCA_033000465.1 of Sciaenops ocellatus. Lineage (NCBI taxonomy): Eukaryota > Metazoa > Chordata > Actinopteri > Sciaenidae > Sciaenops > Sciaenops ocellatus. Next base: position 12,321,304 of record CP136886.1, read on the forward strand.
TACGCTGTCAAAGTCTTACAGAAAAAGGCCATCCTCAAGAAGAAGGAGGTAAATGCACACACAGACATGCCTTCAACAGGAAGCGCACTGAAATATGTACGTAAAACAAAATGTGTCACCTTGTCGACCTCTCTAATCCCGCGCTCTTTGAATTCCTCAGGAGAAACACATCATGTCAGAGAGGAATGTGCTGCTAAAGAATGTCAAGCACCCGTTTCTGGTTGGCCTGCACTATTCTTTCCAAACAGCAGACAAACTCTACTTCGTGTTGGACTACATCAATGGAGGAGAGGTGAGTTACTAGCTGAACTGCTGCCAAGAAAAGATAAGGGGGATATGAAGCAGAGATGATCGAGGAGAAAGGAGAAGCTGGGCTATTTAAAGAAGGAGCTAAAGATGAATGAATAGGGTAGGAGGGGATTTTAAAGATGCATATATTTAGAGGAAGATGGGAAGGGTGAGAAGCTTTTAGAAGATTTAATATAGTGCCATCGAGATAAAGATGGGGCAGAAACACAGACAGACAGACAGAGAGGATATCCTGTCATGAGAAGCAGAATAGAAGCTGCCGCTATCTTTTTTTTTCTTTCTTTCTTTCATTCTCTAAAGGAAACACCTCTCAGGAAGTCATGGGGTGGGTTAGGGCAGTGGGAGAGACTCAGGGCCAAAATTAGCAGCGCCATACAGACTCAGTGTGTGTCTAATCGAGCTAATTTCCTGCGATTGTTGGACGAGTAAAGACAGTGCTGATTAAATATGGGCCTCGTCAGGAAACAGGATGCATTTACTCTCCTTCTCCCCTTTCTCTTTTCATCCCCTCTTTTTTCCCTCTATCCCACTGCTCTCTCCCTTCACCTTTGGCCCTCATTTCATCTGTCTTCCCTTGTCAAACTTTTTAAGCTCTCGCCTTCCTGCCTCTTTATTTCCTCCCATCCGGTTTCCTTTCTGTGTCTTTATCTGTCTTTTCACTGTCAGCCGTTCTCGTTCGAATTTCCTATCTCTGCTCATGGGATTTTGTAGATAATCCATAAAATAATCAAGATATTTTAGGTTGCGTTACTAAAAAGACTTGTTGCAATAACCTTTGTTCTCTTTTTCCTTGTTTTCTCTATCTTCCAGTTGTTTTACCACCTACAGAGAGAGCGCTGCTTCCTCGAGCCTAGAGCCAGGTTCTATGCAGCAGAGATCGCCAGTGCACTTGGCTACCTCCACTCCCTCAACATTGTCTACAGAGACCTGAAGCCAGAGAACATCCTGCTGGACTCACAGGGACACATCATCCTTACAGATTTCGGCCTGTGCAAGGAGAACATTGAACCCAACGGGACAACGTCGACCTTCTGCGGTACGCCAGAGGTAAGGACGGAATATATGGTGATTCAGAACTCCCTTTGACAACACTCTGTTACATTCAGTAACTTACCATCACTTCTTGTCATTCTCTTTCTACAGTATTTAGCTCCTGAGGTTCTACACAAGCAACCGTATGACAGGACAGTAGACTGGTGGTGTTTAGGAGCTGTTCTCTATGAGATGCTCTATGGCCTGGTGAGTAACATTCACTTTCACCTTACCCCACCCTCAACATATTCTTAAATGTTACCATAATATTGAGATATACTGTCCACAAGAAGACCTAATTCTTATCTAATTTGTGTTCCACGTGTTTGTACCTAAAACTCTGCATGATTTTAAAATGATGTAATCAGTGTTTGGCACGGGGATTTCTCATTCCTTGTTGCTGCTAAGATGCTAATCAGTTTCTTTTTGTCCCTCCCTCAGCCTCCGTTCTACAGCCGTAACACAGCGGAGATGTACGACAACATCCTGAACAAGCCGCTGCAGCTGAAACCCAACATTTCCAATGCAGCCAGACACCTGCTGGAGGGTCTGCTGCAGAAGGACAGAACCAAGAGGCTGGGCTGCACAGAGGACTTTGTAAGTGTTTGGTTATGTGATCCTATATGCATATTTATTTTACATAATGTGTGTTGATTATCATGTGTGTTAAAGGACATTTTATTTAAATATTCTTTATTTGTCTTCACAGACTGAAATTAAGAACCACATATTCTTCTCCCCCATCAACTGGGATGAACTCAATGCCAAGAAGATCACCCCTCCATTCAACCCCAATGTGGTACGTTCCTTTTTAATACTTCAAGTGCTGATGGTGGCAGATTTACGATTTTCTACAGTATAGCAGCAAAATTCACAAACTCAGTATTTACATTTACATAACCGGATCAAGAGAGTAAGATATTTTGACTATTACATCCTGACTAATCCCCACTTGTCTCCCTTCTCCTTCCCCCATTCCTCCCACTCCCAGACGGGACCCAATGACCTGCGGCACTTTGATCCAGAGTTCACAGATGAGCCGGTTCCCAGCTCCATCGGCTGTTCCCCAGACAGCGCGCTCGTCACGGCCAGCATCAAAGAGGCTGCTGAGGCCTTTGTGGGCTTCTCCTACGCCCCATCTATGGACTCCTACCTATAGGATTTAAACACAGGCACTCAACATGGACACCAATTCAGACCTACGGGACATGAACTGTGGCGTGTCCATGGACTTGCATCTTGACCCCACCTTACGTTTCCCAACAGGGTGACGGATATTTCCAAAAAACCAACCCCTGCAACTGCATCTGCAAAGAATCAATACATGTGTACTTGCCATAATCTCTCCAACTCTTGAATGCGTTTAAGAAGTCTTGCTACAAGAGGATGTCTGCCATAATTAAATGACTCATTGGGGTTGAAATATACCATCTTACTCTGATGTACCAACGCACAAATTCTTCAACAGACACAAATACTCTGCAGCCTTCAGTTTCCCATCTCTTACCCAATAGAGGAGGTCCTTTGCACATAGCTCAGGCAGCTTAAAAGCCCACCTTGACCCTGAAGCCACAACCGACAAGCACACACACACCAACTTCCACCTTTTCTCAAAAGAGGAAGGCTGGACCGTACTGTACCAGCCCTGAAAAGGATTTTCATCTTCATCTCTGTAGCGGAACATCTTCCCTCTTTTGAGATTCTGTCTAATCACCCACAGGGACCTGCCTGTTGAGTTTGAATGAGTAGCTTGGAGGTGACATTTGGTGCTTTAGTTTCTTCTCATTTAGTTTCTGTGTGTTTCAGAAAGGGAGTCATTAGAAGTTGAATGTTACAGAGGGGGATGTTTTTATTATTTTTTTTCTCTCAAATGTGCCTTTTGTTTTTTCTCTCCATCAGAATTCACATTTTTTGGGTTTGTCTGTGTCAACTTTGATGTCTCCGCTCTACACCTGACTCAGGTGGGAGGAGCTGTTTTAATCTATTTTTAAAGTCACCAGAGAGGAACGATGTAGCGGCAAAGTTAATACACCTGTTCTGTCTTTAACACGCGAGACGTAGGAACTCAAACGATGTTTCATATCTACATTTGCACATAAAACAATAATGGTAATGCTGTTCGAGAGAGAGAGAGAAAGAAAGAGCACTGCTGCTAGGTGAGAAAGAGAGTGTGTTCAGAAGTGTTTGTGTAGTTCTGCTTGCCAACTGTGTCCCCCTCATATAGTCTTCCATTCGTCTCACAATAATGTAACGGCAGCCTTCAGGCGGGCTGACGACATCGAAACTGAACATTCCATTTTAATATTGCTGTAATGCAGTTTGACGGTATTTAAGTTTGTTTGTATATTTGGAGTCATGTGTACTAGTTTTAATGTATATTGAACAAAAAATGACTAAAGGTATGCTTAAATATGTATGTAACAATTCATGTTAAATGTACTGTAAATTGTAAAATTGTTTCAGATTTATGTGACCATGTTTGGTTTGCAATAAAAGTTTAACTTTATTACATCTTTTAAGCTTGTTTTTAATTATTGGTGAGTGGGCTACATGAAATGGCTTTATTTTGTGGATTTTTCCTTTAGTTTGAAATATGCAGGTCATCATTTGTCTTGACTTTGCTAGTAAATAAAATAATAATAAGTTATAGCATAAACTAAAAAAATGTAAAGAATGAAGAACAAATGTTAAACATTTACTAGTCCTGGTTGAACTACTGAAAACTTCCAAATGTCCTACATTATTGTAAACGGACTTTACCCCACACTTCATGCGTCAGCAGCCTTATACAATGATGATAGTGACGTCCAAGCGTGTAGACCAGAGCTATTTGTGGGCAAATTATTGACTGATAAGGCCATTCTGGGTTTGCTCAGCAGAGCAGCGTTATACTGTGAAAGAGGAACATTGATTTTTTATGCAGAAGCTACAATTGAATGAATGATAATTAAAGTAGGAATAATACGTAATGTCTCTAATGAGATAACAGCAGGTCGGTGTGTTGTCCTTCTACTGGAGTTCAAGGTTGTGTCCATGTTTAAGTAAGTCTGCCAGGATGTCTTTAAGGAGGACACAGACTGTCTAACAGATCCAGGGGGTTATTGTGTGGGTGACCTTCGACCCTCAACTTCCTGGGAAAGGGGGTATAGTGAAAAAGGAATTTTGCCATTACATTATAAGAGCACTGTGGGGAAGGAGTCCTGGTGGAAAGCCATAAACTTTTTAACTCTCTGGACAAACAGTTTGACATTGTTAGTCTGAGAAGCCGTTCAGTCAGTAGGTAAGTCAGTAAATCCAGTTCAAAATGTTCTCACAGGGTTCAGCAGAAATATAATACTTATTTTTGAAAAGTCACTACAGTGAACATTAGTGTTTCTCAGAATAAGACAATCATGATATCATCTTTTAGAGCTGCTATTTATCTGAAATGATGAGCTACACAAAGCCTGTTATATCAGAGATTACACATCATTCAAATCACTACTTTCCAATGCAGCCTTTGTATCAGTGTGCTGTTATTACTTAAACACCAGCATTTGCCATCATCATATTTGTAATTATTGTTGTTTTTTAGCTCTTGTACAGGGTAAATAAAGTCACTTTTTGCTGACTGACCGCTATAATAAAGGCAACAAATCAATAAAAAAAATAATAAAGCATGTAGACATGTAGAGAAATTGTGTTCATGTGTGAATTCATTTTGATATTATCAGAGTACTGTGTGGTTATTAATAGCTCTATAGTACTTTCTAGTCTCGGTGCTACAGTATTTTCTAGATCTGCTCAGCAGTCGTAGTCATGCACTGCCATCTGCTGGCCAAGCATTGGACAAATAAAGTAAACCAGCTGCTCAAGCTTTCTGACAACAAATATGATCCTGCGTTTGAGATCATTCATGGCCTGAACAATATTTTAATAGACACAATTCTCAGGCAGAGAGGCAGCAAGGTGAGGAATGGCAGATATTTTAGAAATTATAGAAACAGACTAAAGAGAAAAAGTAGAGGCACAAGATGAGATGAGAAGCATGAAGCAGATGAATCCATGACAGTAAAGCTTTTGTTGTGGTTGATAGTTAGAGTCTTTCATACGGAACTGACATTACTGCGATTTTATCATTCTTTATGATGCTTTATGAGGATGGTAGTGGGTACTCACAATCTGTTTATCAGTGCAGAGTTTCAGAGGTCTGTATTCTTGCACAATAGCTTCAGCATAATTTATTAATTTACAGCACAGTTTCCTTGAAATAAGGTATATGGAGGTTTACATTTTATCATTTCTAAATATTCATCAGTATTAAAATTACTTTGTTGATACAGACTTATCTAAAAAAATGGCAATGTTTTATACAAATGTGTTTGTTTTGTTGACGATGACACAATGTCACACTCAGATACAGTCTGAGGCAGTTTTGTTTTAATATGAAGAGCAGTTTGTGATTTGGTGTCTTGCTCAATAACACTTTGACAAAAGAGGAGTACTGAACCACCAACCCTGGATGACCCACTCTATCAACAAAAAGTGGACTTTCCACTTGCGTAGTCTGTACACAAGTGACTACTGAGTCTAAATCTTTAAGTAATCTTTAAATCTTTAAGATTTTCTTGAAATCAAACCCTGATTTTGACACTATTTATTTAAAACATGCATGTCTATTTATTAGTTTTCATTGTTTCCATCAGTTCCGTGATATAAAGTTATCTTTGCTGTCACTGGCCTCACAGACCTGTTTGTCCTGGAAAGCTGTACATACAAGGCTTTATTTAAAATAAACTGTAAGTGTAGTATAAGTGTATATGTAAAAATTGAACTCTTGGGATAAATCATAACTTAATATTATATATTGTCAAAATTAAAAATCACAGTCACAGTAGCAAAAGTTGGTGGGGTGAGTTTTCTGCCAGTGACTTGAAAGATGTAACGAGAATGGGAAAAAATGAGGATGATGAAGATGAGATAAGTGACACTGACACACTGACACCTCTTTAAAAAATAATTGGAGAACAGACACAAAAGATTCCTTGTACCTTAAGCTCTCCAACCCTAACCACCAGCCCAGTGTCATTTATTCAGATCTGACATAATCTTGTTGTACTGCTGTACGTCATAGACTGGACAAAACTGATTGAGTCCAGCCAGCAGTTTGAGTATATATACTCGGAGCTTGTGTCCCCTCCAGCAACAGAGCATCGCAGTGTTGTTTGCTAACTTTATACTGTGACATTTGTCTTTATGGTGGCTGAAGTCTGATTTACAAACACTTTGACAGGCAGCAAAAACATGATATCTCTGCTCTTGGTTCAGTTCTGTGGTGCTGTTAGAAATGCAATCACACCCTCGGTGACAAAAGCAACTAAATAAACACATTACTCAGGCTCATTGGTAAAGAGTGCAATTCCTGCTACACCAGTCCAGTCAAAGTGATCTTGGGCAAGATATTGAACCACAAATAGCAGTGTGTGTGTGTGTGTGTGTGTGTGAGAGAGAGAGAGAGAGACAGTTGGCACCTTGCATGGCAGCCTCTGCTATCAGTGTGTTTATGGGTGAATGTGACAAGTGTTGTAGAGTGGTTGGTAGACCAGCGAATACAAGTTTAAATACAAGTCCATTTACCAAGTCCATTCATTAAAAAAAGAATAAAATATATGATGAAAGAGGTGTCTCTCGTGTGACCACAGTTAATTGTTAGCAAGATGCAACATGAATATTGATTAAATATTTTTTAAAACAAGTGTTCGTGGTAAATCAGTTTCCTTGGTTGAGTACTACTACATCATTCGATGTAGGGAGTTCCAAGTGGTGGCACTGTTTTCCTCTCCCTCATCCTGAAAGCCTGATGTCGTATAGCTATTGCAGTATCACTGGATCATCATTAAATCACAGCATTGCACAACACACAACAGTCACCCAAGTCCAACAGCTGGAAGTGCAAAATTTCAGGTGTATTGCAGTAATGTTTAAAGTTTGTCTTATTTGCATCCTCTGAATTTCAATCCTGTAGGTGCTATATCACATGTCACATATATGATTAAATCAGTTAGTATGCAAAGCTACTCAGTGTACACAGTGTAACAAAAACTTTATTCTCCAAAATGTCACCTTTGAATGTTGGATTCTTGTCTCTACAGGGGTCGGGAATGTATTATTTATCAAATGTACTGCTATATAGTTGCAAGTTAGCCATCTGTATTGGTGCAATTAAGTCATATCCCTATGAGGATCAAGGGAATGCTTGTGGACTGGCCTTTGCCTTGGTGGCATGATCATCCTACTTCTCCCCTATATACAATATGTGTCATGATGAATAGCAGCTACGCTTACCTCCTCAGCAGACTCATTATTCAGTAGGATGGTGTCTTAACTTGTAAACTTAAAATATGATCTGTGCATGCATCTGCTTGTTTGCATGTGTATATGGGCATAGATGCATGTATGTATTTCAAGACGGTTATTGTTGGGTGTATTTACACTCCATAAGTCATTCAGAGTAATAACCCATTTTATCTACTTAATTAAATGATAATGAGGAGAATTAAAACTTCTACTTTCAGCAGCAGCAGAATGCAGCCAAGCACTGTACTTCATACACTTGTACTTTACTTAAGTATTTGCACTAATAATTTTACTCCATTACATTTCAGAGATAAGTATTGTAGTTTTTACTTCACTGTTACTTTGCAGATTATCTACATGCAAAACATTAGATCCATTTTTAATAGATAAATAGTAGATATAAAGTAGTTAGATTTAGCTTAAGCTACAGAATTCAAATACATCTTGCAAATTAATAAATCAACATTTTTTTATATAATAATATAATTCTGTCAGGGTCGTTCTGTTACACAAAAAGTACTTAACTTTTGATTTTTTTACATGAGTCCTGTAATGCAGTGTTTTTACACGGTGGTACTGCCAGATAGTAAAGGATCTGAATACTTCTTCCACCACTGCCTACTTCAAATTAAAACAAACTGATCAATTATTTTTGTTTTTATTTGCACAAACCAACATTATGCAAGTTTAACCTTAAGACTATCAATGGGTACATCTGTGTATTTCTCTCTTTAATAAAACAATACTATTTCAGGTAGCTGGTCAGGATAGATCAGATGGCTGTCCTGAATTAAAAAGCCAAACACAAAGTTAAACAGTTTGTTAGACTGTGCCACCTGATTGTGTTCCTGATCATTAAAATTGTGAAACTGCATTCCAACATGGTGTTTAACCCCCATGATTAAAGCAATCTGTCACTTTACACATAGAGGTTTGGCAAGGTTTTAATAATATAATAATCACCTGATTATTTGCTGACATATAACTAGGCCACCCATAGTTATCTTGGTTACTGAGTCATTACATCACACACACACACACACCCACCCACACACACACACACACACACCCACACCGAGGATCAAATGACAGTAGGCTAGTTTAAAACAGGTCAAACTTTGGATTCTATAGGCCATGTCTGAACATCTAAATACATCTCCAGAGAAGTAGGCCAAAAGAGTATCAAGCACATTAGGCTACATTCTGTCATCTTGTGAACCAGCAGGGCAGGTGTGACAGCTCAGTCCTGCTGCATTCGTAGAAATAGGACATGGGAACCGAGCAAAACAGCAGGTGGGCTCCCCCGTTTGTTTTCACATGCAGTATGAGCTAAAGAGCATTATTGATACAGGTGCGTTTTATTGCTGGTTAAGTAACTACAGCAGATATTCACCTCGGAATAATCTAATAATTGCAGCTAGAATTCATACGAAACGCCACAGATAAAGATAATCATTTCAAATCCAATAACCCAATTTACCACACAACAATACAGAAATATTAACACCACAGCAATGCATTCATTATAAATACACTCCGAGGCTATATTACCTGATAGACACGTTTGGACCAATAGGATTTCACGTTGGGCGTTCTAAACACAGAATCCCCGCTTCCCATTGGTGGTCTGGACAGACATGGGCGGGGCTACACAAGCGCTTTACCAAAACAAGTTGCGTGCTTGCACCGACACGAGCGTAACCTGAGGAGTTGAGAGAAAGTCCGAAGAAGAAGAAGAAGAAGAAGAAGAAGAGGAAAGCGAATGGACCGACAAACACGAAACTAAGCTGACAACAGAGACACGACTGGGGCCTCAGGTAGGAGAGTGGCACTGCATATATATGTGTGGGAGTTAGTACAACTTAAACAGTGGTTGAGTGAAAGTTTTCATACTGTGAAACCCGCTTGATTTGCATGTACATAGTGCACAAGCCCATAGTTGAAGTTGCTACTGGCTTTTTTGCTGTAGAGACGTGTTTTCTTTTGGTGGTCTGTGGATTTTAGCCTCCACAAAATGACCTTGCTACATTTAGTCACGGACTGAATAACAGAAAACACACAGAAAACAGGAGTCACAGTCATTACATATGTATTATGACAACCATAAGATGTTATTGCAAGTGTAGGAAAGTGGTGACAACTATGGAAAAGTCCCCCAAACCATTTCCACATGCCAAAGACAGGCCGCAAATAATAATAATAATAATAATAAAAAAGCTTAAGTACTTTCAAATTCACTCAACATTTCTGTTTCACAGAACCAGCTGTCCATTGTGAGCTCCACACAGCTGGTATTTATGACAGGGCTTTCATTTGGAATCTTGCTTGTATCCAGGGACACCAGTTTGAACCCAGACTGCAGAGAAAAGGAAAAAGAGAAAAGGTGTGATGATCATTAAAATGACCGGGATTGATTTAAACTGCATTTTTGCAGAAAGTAAAATGTGCCTCACCTGTTGTGCATGGTGGTTAATCGTAGTTTAGCATCTAAAGTACATAGTATAGTTTATAATATAGTTATATATATTGTTTATAACCTGATTTTGTGTTAATTAAAGGTGAGCAGCACACTGTTTCCTCTTGATGTTCCTTTATTCAGGACATGAACGCTGCTCAAGAATGAACTGAAACTTCTTTCATGTCTCAGTGCTTCTTTGGTATCGATCAAAATGTGTCCACAGTGCCAAGTATTGAAGTTTCCATGCACCGAGAGCTAGCATTAAAAAGTCTGGTAATCTTCAGTGATCAGATGGTTCTTGATTTAAATCAAAGTATTGCAGATTTTAGATTATTTTCAAGGGAAATATCTTGTATAGGTGCTTGTTTTTAGACAGCATTTAACTTTTGACAAATAAAAAAGGATTTTGTAGGAAAACATTTATATTTCTCAGTAAAAGTAACATTTTGCCATACTTTTGTAAGTATAATTTGAGTAAAACTAATAGGCTATATTGACACTAGTAAAGAAAATAACTGAGCCCTATCAGTTAGATAAGAATTAGATTTCCATCACAATAGAGAGTCGGGGGTTTCCCTCTTGAAGAGTCCATCAACACACAGCTCAGGACTGGTATGACAGCCTTTCATTTGGTACTCATTAGAATAGTTATGCATAGTCTTTTACATCAAGGAAGTATTTCAGCATCAGGCGTGTCTCTGTCCAAAATGAGAAGGATTTGTTTTTTTCATGTTTTTTTTTTGCGTAGGTCTGCTGTTAGAGGTGGTTGACGATGGACCCCAACAGTGAGACAAGGAAGATGGCCACTTATCTCCCAGGCACCCCCTCCCCTGAGACCCAGAAACTGGACCCGCCTGTAGGCTCAGGTAAACATTTTTGTTATTGGCTAAGAGAACGTGTTTTTGAAGTAAGTACAGGTCTATGCCACAGGTGTGTCTGTGTTTTGTTTAGAGTGTTGTTGTAGATGTTTATTCAGGGTGTACCAGCTTAATTCAGGCACAAATCCACTCCACCCTATACAGCGTACACTCCCTGGCCTCCATCACTGAGCCTCCATAAACACTTGAACGTTAAATTTGATAATACTAAAAATCAAAATTGCTTGAATGCTAACCCGTTCCAAGAAGCTCTTTAATTGAGTTATCTAGATAACATTCAAGGAAAAGCCCTCCGCAAATCTGGAACTTGGAATGAATGAAAAACATGCTCTGGGTTTCTCAGTAATTCTGCTTCTTGGAACAGATGTATGAATTTCCAATAACAGGTGATAATTTAGTTAAAATTAATATGTAGTTGGTTGCAGCTCCTTCACATTGACTGCTTCCTCATACACTGATTAACCGATGATGAAGCCAAATGTTGTTTATGACACTTTGTGTCCTGGGTCACTCTAACCTTGATTGCATCACACACCTCATCACATTATGCGCACATGAATCTTCAAAAACAAGCAGTTGACCAGTTACCTTTCTACTTTATTTCTGGTCTGTCTGAAGACTTAACTGATATCGTAAATTGGGATAGTTATAACCTGACAAGTCATGGCAAACCAAACAACATTTCCCAATTGAAAAATCTCCTCCCAACGGTAAATGTGTGTTTTAAGGTACACATGGACTAACACAATACAGAAACCAGCTGTAACATGTGTTTGAATGTTACAGCTTATAGCTAAGAAGAGGTGATGTACTTTTAAAGTCTCATGTTACCTTAGACATCACAACAGTGATCCAAATCAGTTAAAAAAAACAAAACATAGACAGCATTGGTGTCAGATTGATTGATTACAGTTTCATGCCTTCAGAATATTATCAGAATTGGTATAGGTAGTGAAAAATTAGGAATTATTATATTGGACAGATAGATACTAGAGAGAAGAGGAGCAGTGCAGCAGTCTGTATAGATTTTAGACAGTTTACACTCTGTTTTTCTTGCATGTTGCATTATGATAATGAAATTAGTATGGTATAATAAGTATGATTACCAGGATAATTGAATATGTTATACACATTGAATTAAATGCACATAAGCAGTATGGCAAAACAATTAAAAGGATCAGTAACGATGAAGTTTATGCTAAGGTCATCAGTTTTCTATTTGTTCCATTCATACCAGCCCAGCTGTAATGATAATGATAATGATACTGTATGTTAGCTCATGCAAGACACCACAAGACTTCCTTACACACACACACACACACACACACACACACACACACACACACACACACACAAGCACACACACACACACACACACACACACACACACACACACACACACGCTCACACACACACACACACACACACACACACAATGGCTTACATGATTGCTTAAGCATTCTTCGTGTGAACTACTGACCTCTAATTCCACACTGTCAGCACTGTTAATGGTTCATGGTTGGGGGAAACCTATAGGGAGACAAGCTGTGGCCCTGCCAAAAGTTAGAGCATACAGTTCTTTAAAATATGTTTTTTTTTATGTGTATTACAGTGATTTATTGATGCCATCTAACATTTAGCAGTCTCCCCCCTCTGACATCAAGCTGTTACTCACAACTTTTTTCTCCCAAATGGTAATTGTAATCTCCTCATGTAATACTGCAGAATACAACACTTCCTACTTTTTACCCCAAACCTGTAGTGCTGGTTTTCTATCTCTCTAATGTTATTCTTGTATACACTCTTCTAATGGGTGATTTTGATTCTCTTTTTACCGTAACTCACTTCCATGACCGAAGGGTATCTTTACTCGAGTTTCAGCCGCATGACGTGGGATGAACACAGTAACATATATTATACTTTGCATGTATGACCTACGACTGTCTGACAGCCCTGATTTTGGAGAGATTATCATGCTCTTAACCTGATTACAGCAACTACACATGAGACCGCCTTGCGCCTTTAAAACACGACTAGTTGTAAACAAGAACACAGTACGTGATTGATTGGGGAGGTGATAGTGTAGGGTCATCTCCCTCATGACTGCACAGCTAGCAATATAAGATTTGTTTTATAAATTTACTGGACAAAACCTACGTTTGAATATGACACTGACCAACCTTGTGTCCATGCCGAGTATGGATTATACATTTTTTGCTCTTGCATTTATTGCAGCTGGAATTTATACAAGAAACAGGTTAAACTTTGATATTTATCAGTTACTAATAAAGTTAATTTCTACATTTGATGCTTCTGGGATAATTTACTCTTACTCAGAATGGAAACTCAAGTTTTTCGGCTTAACTAAAAGTCTAGCCATGTCTACCAAATGAAACTGTTAACAGCTGTATCCCTCATTTTCACACAGTTTTGCATGTCAAGACATTAAAAAAGGAAATGCATTCAACAAGCTCACCAAGCTGCAAAGAGGAACACAATGCGTATGAGAAAACATTAGTTCTTAAAAGTTTTTTGTAATTAGTTCAGCTGAGGCTAATATGTAATCCTTGGTGTGTCAAGTAGAAATACAGTGTCTGTCTATGTCTGTCATAAGACCCAAACCTTATAATCTTTAACTGACATCACTGGAGTGGTTAGTGTAAGTGTAACTCCAGGTTGGTGCAAATGCTGTGTAAGAAAAGGGACAGCCCTCTGAGAAATGATCTTATGAGTATGCAAATTTAGTGTAATTAATTAACAGATCAGTTTCAACCTGCTGTTATGGGAAAGTGTAAAATAATCTGTGAGTCCCCAAGGATGGACATCAGGACCCGGCCTTTTATTGGGTATCTGTTATCTTATTGTATATTTACTGTCCCTCTCTCCAGGCTGCAGCTGGCTGGTGGTGGTGGCGGCTGTAGCGGCCTCTCTGAGTGGCCTGATGTTGGGCTATGAAATGGGCCTGACCTCTGGAGTCCTGCTGCAGCTGCGGGGCCTCCTCTCACTCTCCTGCCGGGAACAGGAACTGCTGGTCAGCTCCCACCTGTTCGGCGCTCTCTTCATCTGCCTTGCCGGAGGTCCTATTCTGGATCGCTACGGCCGCCGCTGCTCTTTGCTCCTGAGCGCCGGCCTGGTGGTCGGAGGGAGCATCGTGCTCATCGCCGTCACCTCACTTATTGCACTTACACTGGGCCGGGTGATAGTTGGCATGGGAACGGCGCTGTCAGGGACAGGAGCCTGTCTTTACATTGCGGAGATCTCGCCGAGGGAGAGGAGGGGTCTGCTGGTGACGCTGTACGAGCTGATGTTGGTTGTTGGGGTAATGCTGGGATTCAGCTGTAGTTACGCCTTTGCTACTCTGCCGCATGGCTGGGCTTATACATTTGGACTAGTAATCCCCCCAGCACTGGTGCAGATTGGTGTACTCGTGTTCCTCCCACCCAGTCCACGCTTCCTGGTTGCACAAAGACAGGTGGAGCAGGCCAGGAAAGTGCTGGCCAGAATGAGAGGTGGCGCTGAGGAGCATGTGGAGCAGGAGCTCAGAGACATCCAGGCAGGACTCAAAGAAGAATCAGAGCACAGTTTCTGGGAGTTGTTCAGCGCCAAGGCCAACTTGCGTTCACGGTTGCTAACAGGTGTGGCTTTAGTCTTCCTTCAGCAGGCTACTGGTCAGCCCAACATCCTCTCCTATGCTTCACCACTTCTTCGCAGTGTTGGCTTCAACAGTGACGCCGCGGCAACCTTGGCCTCCACAGGGTTTGGAGTGGTCAAAGTAGTCGGCACCATCCCAGCGGTGTTGCTGGTCGACCGCGTGGGACCCAAGAGCTTTTTGTGCGTGGGTGCTGTCGCAATGGGACTGTCGTTAGTCGCACTCGGCACTTTGACACTGCAAAGCCACACTCATCTCACAAGCCTGTGTAAAAGTCAGACTATATTAAACCACACACATACGGCGTGGGATTTAAACAGAACCGCTATAGACTTTGACGACAGTGAATTTTTTTCCACTCACCTCCCCGGCCAGTGGAAAAACGAGGAGGCACAGGGGACTAACGGAGAGGATGATGGGATTGGGGAGTCGGTAGGAGGAGGAAAGACTTACGTAGAAGTGTCTTCCTCGCTGAAGATGGCATCACTGATCAGCTTGCTGGTTTATGTGGCGGCTTTCTCCATTAGCCTCGGGCCAAGTAAGCATCCATTTATCCAGTTTTTTCACCCACTCCCTTCACACAAACACACACACACACACACACACACACACACACAAATTATAAACCATAAACTGCCGACCTACAATGGATTTACCCCTCAGGACACCCCCAAGCTGCATATCTTGTTTTGCTAGAGTGCACCAGGCCACATCTGCACTATAGAACAGCTGTACTGATCCATCCGCACCCACAGACACTTATACAGTATGTTAGTAATTTGTTGGTTTATTTGGTTCTAATTGCTGCAGCTTGTATCTACTTTAAAGTACAAAGTGCAACACTGGTTATCAGACAATAACTAGGTGTAAAGGTAAAGTATAGATTGAAATATTTCAGTTTCCCAGATAAAGCCGCGTGGACCCTGACTTTAAAACTTCAAACCACAGACAAAATACTCAAATATCAAAACCATACAAAGCCATTATGCATCATATTATTTGCATTAGGCCTTACTAACCATTGCCTCTCATGTATATGTGACTCTGTTTCCTTTCCAGTGGTGTATGTGGTTCTCAGTGAGATCTTTCCAATGGGAGTCAGAGGCAGGGCTGTGTCTGTAGTGTCGGCTGTAAACTGGGCCACCAACCTGCTCATCTCCATGACCTTCCTCACAGTTACAGGTGAGTTTTGTGTGCGTTATTGGTTACAGTTGATTAACTGCAACTTCCATTTGAATGTTGTTTAGTGAAATTTACAGGCGCTGTTCCTCAAACAGTAATGACAGGTAAACTAATAACGACTTTGTGCATTTTATGCTAAACACATTTCACTTGTTTAGTTCCTGAAAAAGAGGTGTGCCTCCTTGTTTATACTACTTGTCAGTCAGACTGCCAACATGGCTACAGCCAAAACATTATTCAAATTTGTAATCTTTGATATGCTACATTTGTTTTTAGCAGAAAATTAAGTTACCATCATGATTTGCATAGTTTGCCGATCATCCTTGTGTGCCAAGTATGTCCAAACTTCATCACAGCAGCTATGGCAAGTCACGTATCGCTGGCGGACGTTATACGCACGTGTTCCTTTCCTGTTGTTTTTCTAGAAAAGATTGGTGTTCCCAATGTGATGTTCCTCTACTCTGCCATGAGCTTTGTTCTACTGGTGTTTGTCATCCTCTGTATCCCTGAGACCAAAGGTCGCACACTGGAGGAGATATCAAAAGAACTGGCTAAGAAGTGAGTGGCAGCTTACACGTAATGTTACTGTAATCAAGTTAATCTTGTGTAAACTGGATTCCAGTAAAATGCTGTGAAATGCTTTTCTTTATCTTTCGCCTCTCCTTTTTTTTTCTGTTTTATCAGGAAGCATTTTGAGGTGAGGCTCTGTAGGCAGGTCCAGCCTCAGGAGAGCCTGATCAGCAGCAGCACATCCACAGAGATCCCAGTAAACGCCTGACTTCTTTAACAGGCCACAACTGTACACCTTAGCTGACGGAGGGTCAAGAGCAAGGATCCAGAAGGACGATGTGTTAGCACTGTTAAGAATTTGGGGCACAACTCGGACATCTCACCCACATCTTTGTGGTTCCAGCTGGTTACTATAATAACGTCTGTGCCATATAATTCCTTTCAGCTCCATACTGTATGTAAAGAAAGAATGAACTAATTGATTTGTGAATGTTCTCAAATGAAGATAGCTCAGGGTTCTCTCTTGCTTGTTAAAGGGCAGTAAAGAAAGGTCAACGATGGGGATTGAGTATGTGATTATATTAAATATATTTAATTCCATTTTTGTTTACCTCTTACCTATTTACAAATACAGCTCCAATAATGCAGAAAGGGACATTTCCCTTAACTCCAGGATTAAATGGACTCTCCACCAGCCAGTATAACTGATGAAGAGTGTTAAAACTGTACTACTAGTTCTTTATTTTATTATTTTGACCTGAACATTTACAAGATTGTCTCTTTTGGATAATCATGGAGAAATCAAAGATGTGCTAAAAAAATCAGATGATGTCTGTGTATGTAACCGTCATTGGTTGTTTGCTGGTGTGCGAATTCCTAAAACTTTATTTATATGCTGCTTATGGTCATATGTCATGTAATAACACTAACATGGCTCAAACCGGTCATACCAGTGTGGAACACACTGTAATCTACGTGGTGACAGAAATGTGGGCGTCACAGTAGTTTTAGGAAGAGCTCGGCGTCTTCTCTTTCACATTTTATGGGAACAAGAAAATAATATATCAACAGTCTCAGCTCACGCTCCAAGAAAAAAAAAAACTGAACTCATCAGGTCTAGAGATAATATCGGGTAGGTAATATAACAAATAGTACTGCTGTAGTGTATGAAATGTGATGAAAGAGGGGTTTTTTTTTAAACTTGTGTCTGTGATGCTCAAATTATATTTAGTTGATTAACACGTTGAATGTTGAAAGAATGACTCATGAGGACCTGTTCACAATTAAAATTGCACATTTTTAAATCTTTGATACACA
The DNA here is from genome assembly GCA_033000465.1 of Sciaenops ocellatus. NCBI lineage: Eukaryota > Metazoa > Chordata > Actinopteri > Sciaenidae > Sciaenops > Sciaenops ocellatus. The sequence goes on from CP136886.1 coordinate 12,338,975, forward strand.
TCCTCAATGTATTTGTAAAGTCTGTAACACTGAAGATCTTAGAGAACCATTTTATATTGTAATGTGCTTCATCAGGACATGCACCCATACAATGAAATGAGAGGAAAACATGACAATCGTGTGGTGGCCTCTTTTAGCATTAACCTTTATTTTTATACAAAATACAAAAATTCTGAACAAGTGTCACAAATCTTCAGTTGACACTGGTTCAAGAAGTCCATCCTACATACTTTAAGACAACATGTCAACATCTTTTCCATCAGAGGACTTCATTATATACATACATATAGATTACCCTTCACTGACTTTTCAGTTACCGTTTAAAAATACTCACTCTTGTTTTTTGTTGTTTAAGTGAATGATATTCTACCAAGTTTTTTTTTTTCAGACAATTCAGGTACTGGCTAATGCATGGCCTCTTTGAATGAATGAACACTGTTCATGGTCTAATGTTGCTTCAAAAACTCAGATGAATGTATCGCCAAACGTGATGACGGGTGACGATGAGAAGTGAACTGCCACACAACTTTGAGTGGCTATTATGAGTTCTTCACTTGAACATTACAACCCATCTGTTTCTGTTTGTCCTGTGCCTTTACAGTCCAATTTTAACAGTGTTTTAAGTCATCCGCCTGCTAAACAGCTCATTTTGAATATCTGGGACTAACCAGTCGTGTCAAATGAAAGTGAATGAGGGGGGTCTATAGCTCAACAACACCTGAAAAATAAAATATACCTGAAACTTTCAAAAGTTTTCATTACATTCCAAAACACTCAGGACATCAATCTCGTTCTGTACATTGCCCAAGCCTAGAAAAAACATAAAACATTTAAACACAAGGCAAACTTGTGTTTAAAACTATTATTAGGAAATGACAAGAAATTAAATTCAGATCCAGTGCCACAGTTGAGAAACAAGAACAAATTTACAGAGAACTGACGACCAAGAAATGTGAAAAAGCAACAATTAAAAATGAATGAGATTAATGCATATTGTATGAACATGTATCTGCATAAAGGACCTGCTCTGATTTTGTGAACATGTGTAACAGTCCAGACACAGTCTATGGTTTGACTGCTGTGTTTTCTCTTTGGGCATAACTATTGGTGATACCGTAGATGCCTTGTATTTGTGTTAACACGTGTACAAACGAGCCACGGACGGAGACTCTTCCAGAGAAAGTGGCGAATGGGACGTCTTGTTGTCTCTAGATTTAAAAGGTGAGGCTTCTCAGTGTTAACATACTGACTCTTTGCACTGGTCACCACTGTTGAGCATTAAAACGGTTAAATGGTTGAGAACTGGTCTTTCTGTGTCCATGCAAAAACACCCGGAGCAAATAAAAAGCAAATAACTTCCATTCCCCCCTTTCAGTGTCTGGAGGAGCAGTTTCTGGTGAAGTTACTTGCAAGTTTAGGCTGTTAAAATCACAAGAGCCACACAATCCACAACAATGACATTTCGTGAGAGGGAAGTTTTCGGACTCCGAGTAGGGTTGTTGAGAATTATTAAAAATCCAGATGACATCCAGTCCTTTGGACGTGTTAGAAGTTTGCGGCCGTTGCCACGTAACAATAAAAATCGAGCAAATAAATCCAAGGATAAGGTGCTTCATCACTTGTAACGAACAAATTAGATGCAACTTCTCGATCATTTCTTCAGTCTTTTAACTTTTGCAGAGGGGTTTCTGACACTCGAACAGTAGTGGGTAGATCTGCTCAACAGCTGTGGCCACATTCTGCACGTTTGGTCCTGAATGGTGGGATAGCGGGGAGTGAGAGTGAGAGCATAAGAACAAGTTCTGAGTACAATAAAGGAACAGAAAAAGCAATGAATCCCACATACTGACACATAGAGTTGCAGATGCCGTCGTTACATATTATTATTCCTCGTTTAAGTTCAGCCTAATGACATACAAAGAGGTTATGACTATTTCACTCAGTGAAATTCCTTGAGGATTTGGGTTACTCACAAACCGCTTTTCTGTTTCGAACAGAACCAGTGCATTACAATGTGACCTCAATCCCTTAAGCTAGTGTGCCCTCCTGCTGTATGTAAAGGAGGGTGAGAGAGGTTACAGTGTGTGTGTGTGTGTAATCATGTAAGTGTGAGGTTACCTGTAACTGTGACGCTGCCAGTAGAGAACACCTGTACAGTGGCCTTGAGATGTTTGATCCTGTACATGGCAGCAGGATGGAGCTCTGGTTCATAACTGACAAACAGGCACAAACACGTGGTTAACTACTGCACACTACAGGCTCTCGGCACATACGGGGGGTCCAAAAGTCTGAGACCATTAGTCAAGATACTTCTATACTGCATTTGTTTCGAATGTAATGCTAACTTAATAATATGAGCCAAAAGTTTGGATCTTTGAAAACAAATTTGAATTTTAGAAAATCTTATTTACTCATTTGACAATATTTCAAAGATGTTCTTGCTCCCATAAATATTAAGTGGGGTTGAGGTCAGGTGAGTGTGGAGGAAAGTGCATGACATTCAGGACTTGTTGTACTTCTTTGGCCTTCAAGTGGTTCTTGCAAAGCTTTGGTGTGTGTTTGGGGTTCAGGGACGGCCCTATGCATTTAGTGGCCCTAAGTAAGACTTCGTTTGTGGAACACTAGTGCGGTCATTAATCGCACACACCACTCATAACTGAATGAACACACACGTTCAACAGAGATGGACAAATCATTCGACATCAAATCTCTTGCTGTATTTGAGGGTTGGCACGTAGCTACAAACAGAACCATAATGAGAAAACAAAACAAACTGTTCAAAGGAGGATAAGTTTGTCCAGAAAGCAAAGAAACTAGTTTTTATTAAACAAGACTAAGTTATTAAAAGATTACACAGGCACTTCATCGTTTGACATGTTTACAGCCAAATGAAGATATTAACCAGAGGTCCTGTCTGATCAATAAGAGCGAAGATAAATACCAAAACATGATGATGATTTGCACACAGGACAAGTGGCGTGAGAGCATGTGGAAAGCGCTGACAGTGAACTTAACACCGTAAAAAGTGAGGAGCGAGCAACATCAGTCCAAGTTAATGTGTGGCCTAAGCAACCGCATAGTTTTCTTATGCCAGCGGCCGGCCCTGTTTGGGGACATTATGCTGCTCCACAGAGATGAAAACTAGACGATGTAGCACGTCTTGTTCTTTGAAAGTGTCCAAAGCCAAAGCAGGCAAAACATCCCCTTGACTTGAGTAATCCTAACACCATGTTTCATCATTCTCGCTCCCATTTGTCCCCTTATATACAGGTCTCTCTTACTGCCACAAATCTCAAACTTGGATTCATCAGTAAAGACAACTTTTTTCCAGTCATGTGAGTCACTGTGAAATTCTGGTATTTCTTAGTCCCCTCAAACATTTAGCCTCATTTCCCCTCCTTAGAAGTGGTTTAGGAACTGCTGCTTGTCTTCAAAGACCTTACTTTGACAGCACTTTTGCTGATTGTAGTCTTGTGTTCTTTATTTAGAGGATTCTGTATCTGTGATAAAGTTGTTTTTCGACCTCTAAGGGAACTAAGCTTGATGTATTGATCTTCTGATGGTCACTTTTGGTCCGCCTGATTGCGCTTTGGATACGACCTTAGAAACCTTTAGTCCAGCCATGATTTGATGCTGAGAAAGCCTCTTTGCTTAGAATATTAATTTGACTTCTGACACTTTAACTTCCTATCTAAATCCTCAAACTTTCCCATTATTTCCAGGTTAACATGAAAATACTGGAGATTTTTAATGTGGTCTCAGACTTTTGCACCCTGGTGTATATCTAAAATCAAGTCCATATACAGCCACTACACCATATGTTGTCATATAACTAAGAAAATCAAAGGCTAACTACACCAGCACTTTCTGTCTGCTTGCTTTACAGTATGCCAAATGAATACTAAAGAGCTGATTAGTGCTCCCACCACTAGAGGTCATCCTGTCCCTGCAAATCTCTTAAGTAAAACAGCTGTTCAATTCAGAATGTGTATAAATGTGTATAAATGACAATGATAGGTAATTATGACACTAACATTAACACATTTACAACTCAAATCCAGTGAGCATCAAAAACGAGCATCTTAAAACAAAAGTGACTTCTAGAGGAGGAAGTATTTCAAATGACAGTGATGCTGTTAATGAGTGCGACGATAGGTTGTGGTGCACTGTGCTTCATTACCTGGCAATGGGTCGGTTGTTCTTAGTGAAGTCTATGAGGTGGACTGCAAACGGCATGGAGCACACTGCCAGCACATTCACAACTTTGAAGGCTGAAAACCTCACCTGAACAGACAACACACATATGAATATATTTACACTTTTACATTAAAATATTAAACTCTTCAATCTTACGGCCTTAGTGTTGGAAAGTATGCCTATAGGTTAGCCTCATTTGTACTCAGTTATTGTAGATATAGCAGCAACAGGTGCTTAGCTAGATAAAGCTTCAATCTAAGTCAATACAAACATTTGGCAGGATATTTGGATTACAGATCTATTCTATAAGAGGTTCAACCTGCAGGCTGACTTGGTTGCATGCCACTGTACTGTTTGAGTCATGAAACGCAACCTAGCAAGAGCAACTGAAAAGTCAAAATATATTTACACAGCTAATGAAGCACAACAGCTTTTGTAATTAAAGAACTGCATAATTAGAATTGAATGGGAAATACTGGCCCCTTGTTATGCTAACCTGAAGGCATATTAGTCAAAACTATGACAGTAAGACGAGGATTGTAAAGTCTTGTTTAGCCTCCTAAAATCTACTGACACAACAGACGACATGCTGGCTTATTAGTCTATTAACTGAGTCAATATTTTAGATTATTACAATCTTTGTTGTCTAAATACAATGCAATTACTCTTTCAGATTTCTCCACAAGATTGTTTCTGAAATACTTGTGAACATAAACTGTAAATGACCCATTATAAATAATCCAGTCTGAAATGTAATATCTCAACAATTATTATGATGAAATCTAACTCTGGAGTGAAAGGTTATCTAGTTACCATGATATTAATGTTTCTGTCACAATGCTGTTAAGTAACAGCTACGTGATTATTCTCACCTTGAAGCCCAGTTTCTGCAGACAGCGTGCTAACCTGCGAGCACCCAGCTTTGCCTCATCCTCACTGAACAAAAAAGGAGCGCATGAGTGAGCACCATCATAACAGTGGTGTTTATACTGTATATAGTTTGGCATGTGGCACACAAACAGCAACTGGCAACCTTAAGAGTAACTGTGGGTTCACTGCACTGAACAAGCATCACTGTGCTGATTTGCCAAAAATTATAATGAATTTGTAACAATTTGTTTTGTAACTTTGACATGAGACAAATAAAAATGTCTCTGAATTATTGGCACCTGATGGAGGATCTTGCTCAAACATAGAAGATAGCTGAAGCCAACATTACAGGACTAACAAAAAAAGAGGCAAGAAAGCCGACATTTCTCTCCTCAGAGAAAATTAGTGACCCTTTGGCGGCCATATGTTATGTGCAGTTACTTTTTTTGACAAGTCTTCCAGTCAGCTCATGGTAAGTGTTTCATCTACAGCGTTTCTACCTTGTTGCTCCAGTGCAGATGATTTTCCCTGATGACCAGATGGAGGCTGTTATCTTGGGCTTACGAAGCTTCATTAGGACTTTCTATAGAAAAAAAAAGGCAGAATTTGAGTGGTCCATATCATAAACCTTTCATAACAGAGTAAAGACTTTGACTTCCTTACCCCTAGTTCTGGCTTATAAATGACATTGGTTCCCTCTAAGGCAATGGTGCGCAGGTTGAGGTGGCACCTGGTCCTGAAAGTTGCCACCACATTGGTGATAATAATATCAAGTGCGTCGTCATTGCTGGAATCCATGTGGAAGTGTGTGGTGCAGCAAGAGGACCACAGGGGGCTTTCTCCTCACACATGTATCACCAAGGCCACCATCACCACCGATTTCACGGACGGACGAGGAGACAGGACAAGCTGGAAGAGGAAAGGGGGACCGGGATTTGTTACTATTTTGAGAGTTATGTGCCATCTTTTTCACACAACACCATGTCATATAATACAGTGAATGTCTCTTGCATATACAGTAAGTTACATCTAGCACATATAGACAGTCCCTGTGTAGAAATGCTGTTCTTACACATGTATAAAAACATACAGGAAGGGGGTTTAAATTGTCACCTTAACTGCAGCACCAGTTCATGTGCTTCTCCGGGTATGTGCTTCCCGTCTACTTGAGATTTAAACATATAACTCAAAACATGAATCACACAGGCATCTGCAAAACATCAGAGGAGCGATTTAAACACTCAAATGCACCCTACGTATTATATTAGCATTAGCTCAACCGCCAAGGATACATACGTTAGCTGCTATGATGCTACCAAATTGACAAGCTATAATATTATAGGAGGCTAAACGCGACGTGTGATGTATTTATCACTCTGTGAAAGTTGGTGCGGTATAACCTGTCGTAGTTTCGTCTAAAATGGTAGCTTTGTCTGCGTTACATCCTGGTGTCGCTCTGCATAGTAACGCACCTGATAAGCTTGTTTGGGGGAAATGATGCTAGCTAATCTCTCCAGCCCAACAAGCCGGCTGTCAACTGTTCAACCAAAACTAATTCAGCCTAATTACGCGAACTATTATTGTGAATAAAATACCTCTGAAATGAGCCACTAAAAGCGACAAATACAGTAACAATCCCACACTACAAGCCCAGTTAATGTTGTGAATAAAGCTAGCCGTTAGCTAGCAACAAAGAAAAGTGCACAGGCGGTAATGAATGAAAAGTTGTCAGCTAAGCTAACTAGCAGGCTAGCTGTGCAACGTTACACTGAGGACGAGCTGGTTTCCAGCGTGTTGATGGAAAAGGTGTGTCTGAAATGTTTGCTTTGATTCTTTAGCTACCTCCTCAGCTCGCTCAGTGCTGCAACCCCGACACATAAACAGTCCAGTCAGCGGTAGAAAATGTTGTGGTCAGACGCCTTCTCCTCTGCAGACGACTGACCAGCGAGTGAGCTACCTTCCGGTTTCTGCTTTCAAAATAAAACAAGGCGACCAAGTGAGTGAACTTCAAAAAAATAACAACTTCCGGTTACAGCTTTCAAAATACAACGATAAAAACAAACATTTTAGAGCAGAGCAGAGGTGTCCAAACTTTTTTTAAAGAGGGCCAGTTTGACAATGTGAAGATGCCCGGGTGCCAATACTAACACTTAAATAATGAAAAAAAAATTACTAATAAAAGTTACATACAAATGTTCTGTAACGATTTCGTTTCATTGTCACAATTATCATTTTTTTTTTTTTAAAAATGACAATGTAACCAAATCTAAGCCAATCAGGTGTGAACAAACAGAGCATTGTGAAAAAAAAAATAAAGCTATACAAGTCAAGTCGACAAATGCACATGTCTGCTGAGAAATTAGAAATATCAGTAGGATCTATAAAGATTGGAGTCTTTTTGTTATCGTCCTTAAATGTCACACTTAAAACTACATTAACATGAAGCATTTAATCATTTCCCAAAACAGTACAAAGCTAGCCTATCAATATCTGCAAATAGTAAGAGGGATAGATCTTATGTATAAGTTTAAACTAGGTTGGAGATGCATTTATAGATGCATAGATGCCTTCCTGCATAAAACATGATCAATGCAGGACTTTGTTCCTTCTTTGAAAGGGGAAGCAATCCAAATGACATGTCATTAAGTCTGTGTGAGTGATTTAAAGGAAGTTTACTTGAATGGTAAAGGGAAATTATATGATTATTATCGGATAAAATACAACCTTTATTATCAAAGAGATTAAGAACATTATTAATTTAATATTTCTGGCAGCCAGATGAAAGTTGGTCTAAAGTTTGTATCTTGTAATGTAGACAATGAGGGTTGTCTTATTGGACAAAAATGCATAATTTTGACATAATCTGAGGTAAGAAATGCTCTACACTGGTACAATTAGGTAATAATTGAATGTCATGGGTCACTTGTTCTGAATGAATTCTTATGAGTTATTAAAAGTTATCATGTGCAGGTCAAAGAAGGGTTAAAACACTCATTGACTTTAGCCAAATTCTGTGTCCACAAATTTGTCTCTGTAATCATCTATGTCTGCCAATATTACACTTAACAGGCTTATGTTAACACCATTTCCAGATAACAATGTGTAACCTTTTTTGAGTGTTTACGGTGTATTGACATTTAAGCTACGTGGATTAGAACATCTCCGAGGAAAATGAGCACATCTGGTCAGTAAATGCTCCTCAGGGATTTCTGGACGGGCTACAAAAGAGGAGAAGGAGTAAAGTTTGGAGGCGGCCGGGAATGTTTGTGTTATCAATGAGAGAATTTGCAGCCGCTCCTGTGGCTCATGAATGAATTTAGTGAATGGATGCGGTCCTGAGGTTTCTGTGCACTGTCACATTCTGCACTGATGGTGACCTTTAGGCGGACCGATCGTGACTTCATGAGGTTTTTATGTTGGTTAAACTTTTTCTTGAAGAACGATCTTTATGAGATACAGTTGTTCAAACTAAACACAGATTTGAATGTATGTATGTGCACACATTCATGTGTATATATTTATGCGTGTTAATATCCATGATTTATTGCTTGCTTGTGCACATTTATGCATTGTATCCTGTAACCCAGCTATTCACCTCAGTCCACTGCAAAACACTTCCGCCTGGCCTGCGCCCAAACAAAACAGAAAAATAACTTCTTTATGATTCAGCCTTGTTGTTATTGTTCGTCCTCCCTGGTTACCAAATTGTCTCTTCTCCCTCTCGTTTAATTCTCCTGGGCTTCTCTTGGTGATATATAGCCTTGTGATTCACATCCATTCTGCACAAGAGCCTTGTTCAGATGTCCCAAGATGTTTACTATAAAGGTTTAGATTTAGAGCAGGTTAGGCAAGTCAGACCACTAGCATTGATGCTGCGTGTGTGTTTGTGTGTGCTGTGAGATGGCTGACGCAGGGCGCAGGAGTATGTTTACAGTTTGTTGGGGCTGCACATCACTGGGGCAGTCTCTTCCCAGGGGAACAATGCTCTTATTCTCATTAGGTCATAAGATGCAACATGTAAACACACAGATGTGAGCACTTACGGCTTAATAGATGCAGTTATGTCTAAGAATAAATAGACGGTCCATCACTCTAACTACTTTATGTGTGTTTGTGTGTGTATGTGTGTGTGTGTCAAAGAGAGAGTGACTGAGGGAAAGTGAAAGATAAATCATTTTTTCATGCTTCTGGGAATATTTGTGTTTGTTTGCCTGCATGTGTGTGCATTTTTATATGTATGTTTAACAGTAATTGTGGTTGTTTGGCTATTGGCTAAATTCAAAGTTTTACCCTTACATTTATACGGATCAAACATGGCATAGATTATTATTAATAAAGTAAAATGTTTGCTATTGGGTGGAACATTATCATCCACATAACAAGGGCGTATAGAGGCTGCATATCCATGCATTCTCAATCCCCAAGAGGTGTGTTTCCATCTGAATGTCTGGATGATCTGGCCAGTTTGGTATTCTTATGACAAACAGCTGAAAAGGTCACACGATCTTCTTAGGAACTTTAGGTAACACGCTAAAACAAAGTCGCTCTCTGTCTACAGTTTTTCGAAAACACTAAATGTAAAGATGCCATTTCTCTTAAAAGCTTGAGTCGTCTGTGTCAGCAGATGCATCTTTGCAGAGATCTTCTGCTGGGGTGACCTCACTGTTGCATGTAAACTGGATGTGTTTGTCAGGACCCCAGTGTTCTGTTTATGTTGGGCGTACATCACAGGCCCATTTCAAAAGGACTTAGAGAGCAAAGTTAAAGCTTTTGAGAGTCTTTGCAGTAGTGTTGTAAAACTGAGTTCAGTACAGGTTTGATGGGTTTGTGGGAACTCTGGCAGATTACTGAAGCTTTACTCGTTTTTCAGCAGAGATTCAAACTAGTAGGGAGATGAAGAAGTCTGGTGAGATCCAGTGACAGAAGAAAAAATGACAAAAAGGCTCTAAATGATAGGGAATGTAAGGGAAAGGAGATGTGTTCTTGTTACATTTGGAGACCTTAAATGTGAATGACTCCATTTCTGCGTAGGTGCACACATACACTGTATCTGCATGCCCATGTGCCGCATTTATGTACTTATGAGTAAGTGTTTCTGTAGGAGACAAAGATGAATAGTGTGTGAGTTTGCCGTGCGGAGGGAATCCAGTGCTCTGGTAGTGCTGCTCTGGGGTCTCCCAGTGTAAACAGAGACGTGGGAACGACCAAGCCTGTTTATATGAGCTCCATTCTTACAGGGACCAGTCAGCCAGGCATCAGGGGCACAGCCAACACACCGGTCTCATGTGCATATACAGAAATACATGTAAGGAGGCTTATTTATACATGTATCATCCTAAAACCCTAGATTCAGAAGATGATGTTGGTGTTTAATGCATTTGACAGGATTTTCTTGATGCAAGAGAAAATTAGTAATTCATCAAAAGTGGGATAAAATGAGGAGTAAACCCACTCAAGTTCAGTTTATTGTTTTTTTAAGCTGATATACTGTAATATATTCTCTTTGTTCTAAACGTTAGTTGCCTCAATAGTTCTGAGGATGAGTTGTTTTACATGAAACATAAATCAGCACCTTTCAGTAAACAACAACACATGTGGACTTGAGATGAACCTTGATTTATCCAAGATTTCATGTGCAGTTACATGACTTATCTAAAGTATTTTATACTGTCAGATCATACATCATACAACAGAGATAATCAAGGCCAAAAAAAAAAGCTTTGACAGTCAACCAAACAAAAAAAAAAAGTTTCTACAAACAAGTGAAATCTTCTCATTCTCTCATCACGGCTCCAGAGGTGAGGCCGAGCTCAGAGACAGAGAGACGATCACTCCCAACGCTCATTGTGCCAGATTTACTGGCCTAACATTAACACACCTGCACAAATGTTACAGAGTTCCCGCTAAGCCGTGTTTAGACTAGTTTTGAAAATGATGACACCGCCATGAGCATTATCTGGTGCAACTACAGTCCGCAGAGAAAGCACCTGCTTTCTGAGGCTGAGGAAGACGGGCCAAGATGAAATCATATTCTCAGATAGATACATCATTTGGCAGAATGGGAGTTTATAATTTGCTCTTGATTGCGAATATTCACACGCTTAATAGTGATTATATTTTAGACACATTTAGACTCTTTTTTGATACATTAGTCTGATGGTTTCATTGCATTTTTGCCTATCTGCCCCCTAACTTTGAACCAAAAAAGGCTTTTTCTATCATTTCAGATATAATTCCTCTGGGGAAAAATGGAATTTGAATCAATAAGAAATATTTTATCCCTTTATGTCAGAGAGGTTATGTATAGTACATTTGTCTCAGAGGGCTTCATACCCTCAATGGACGAGGAAACACCCAAAGAAACACACAAAAAAGTACAAGCCTAGAGAAGAGATGCCTCATCCAGGGTGCACAGACATAAGACATTTTTCTAAAATGAATGGCATTTGTGTCCTTTGTTGAATGCAAACCCATCTTTTTATATAAAAAAAAAACAAATGGATTAGCTCAACTGTGAAAAGTTGCGTAAAACCAATGCTTTTGGAATTACACAAACATCCTGATGGTAACGTCTAAAATCTTTTTGCGGCTCCTTACTGACGTACATGAACAAACAATACATTTTTGGCCATTCTGGCCAGGCAGACAGACAGTCAGACAGTGTTTGGCGAGAGAAGGAGTTGCTGTAAGCTCTGTGGAGTGGACTCTTCCTCTTTCACTAAAAAACAGAGCGCTCCAAAAACAAACTGCTGTAAGAGAGCATAAAGGAGTCCATCTGAACGCCACCTAACAACATGCAAAGGAAAATCACAAATGCGTTAGCTGGTCAGTCAGGAGTCAAGAGGTGGGACCATCAGAACTCCCTTTAATTACACACCTGGCTGCCCTTTAGAGATAAAGTGTGTGTTTGCAATCAGGCATGAAATGCATCATTGTCGCTGTGTATCTTAATGTGTAGTATATATGTTAATGTATGTAACTGTAAACTGTACCCAAGATCCTGTATCTGTGTGTATGTGTGTGAGTCTCCTAATCTTTGTTGTTATACAGGTCTGAATTTGGGTGGAATGGGAGGGGTGAGAGGTGTTGACATAGAAGGATGTTTTGGGGTGGTGTTTGGGGAGCGAGTTGGGGTGAAGGTGTAGAATGATGATAGGAAGGAGGGATCTGTGATAAGGCGGTGTTGTGTTTTAGCAGCTAAGAGTTTGGGAGTTGGTGCTGCGTCGTTGCATGTTTGCAGATGTGCACGCACTTTCTAATTGATCTGTTTCTGCTCATACTTGTGTCTGTGTGTGATAAAACAAAGTAACAAAAAATCTCCCACTCATATTCAAGCTGCACACACACACAAACGCATGCCCACGCACATGTACGCACACACACACTGATATCTAAATTAATGGTCTCCTTGGGGAGTCATCCAAAGGCCACGGGCGTTTGGGAGAAAAGATTCTTGGAAAAAGGCTTCATCATCAGAACATTTGCTCATTAGTAACCCCATCTTAGCCATCCAGAGAGAGAGAGAGAGGTACACTAAGGAATACATGGACAAGGTCATATACTTATCATGTTGAAGAGGCATTTACTTTACAGTCTCTCCAAATGACGATAAAAGTGGTAGATAGAGAAAGGCAAACAGGGAATCAGCCTTTGGTGTGAGGAGCAGAGACTCGTGTAATGAGGTAAAGAGCATGAATAGTTCAAAGAAAGTCCAAAAACAGATAGAATAATAATTAGAAAAAAAAAAGAAATATCTTAGTTCTCACTGAGTTAGACTCCCCCGTCTCCTTCAGCCTCACTCTGTGCAGGAAGTCATTAAAGAGTAAGCCAATAAAGCTGTGTCAGATATATTGTATTCCCGTCCTCCACAGAGATATAAAATATTGGCCTCCCATTCTCATCAGACATGGGGATCAGCATTTTACAGGCCCACTGTGTCCTCCTTTGGAGTTCAGAGAGTTTACTGAAGTTATCAACTGTCTTGTTGTTGCTTTTCAGCATAATTGTTTCCGGTTTTGTTGAATGTGACTCATAAGAAAAGGGCATCCTGGGTAACACACAGGTTTTAAATGTGGGAATGTTTGTCTCCGCAACTCCAGTTCCACTTCTTTTGATTTTGGAAGGCTTCTAAAGGCTAAAAATCTTTTTAGCTGCCCACTAGGGGGCACATCAAAACAAGACGACAAGCTGACAGGTACATATTTAATATACAAACTTGTAAAGTTGCTATGGATATTGTGTTAGCATACAATTGCTAATTGCAATTATGTGTTTTGCAGATACTATTTATTTGAAGTCAATTTTCTGACCACCTGATGAGTGTAAGTCCAATATTCATTCTACATTTAGCTTTGTTTTGGTCAATAACTCCTGTGAAAATATATCTGGATCTTAATAGTTTGTCAACCAGTCACTTCCTCCCTTCCTCTGTCGGCTGTTTGGTGCTGCTGAGCAGGCTGCAAACAGCAGGTTTATCAGAGCTTCTTTGGTTGCATATGGTGACACTGCAGAGCTTAAAACCAATACAATCAGCTAAAAGAGGCTAAAACAGTGAAATAAAAAGCTAAAAGCTGACGTCCGTCAACTTCTGAGGGATTTATCTGCCTCAAGCTTCTATATGTGCACCAGCTAGTTGCTAACTTTGTTTGTTTACTGTTATGTGCTGGCCAAGTAGTGTACGTAGTGGCTTTTGGAGCTTTTTTTTGCTGAAATCATGGCTGCTGGTAGGAATGAGGTTCATGAGAGCAGGTATCGAAGCTGTGCGCCATAAAACGAAAACATTGAGTAAAAATATGCTACAACACTGTAAACATACTTGAACATTTTGCCAAAGATGTTGAGAATCAATACTGACTTTTCATGAGAACTTGGAAACATTGGAAACAGGTGAGCTTATTATTACAGTATTAGATTAAATGACTCATTGCTCTGTTTGTGTGTAGGTGCAGTTCAAACCCTCCATGGGGGGAAGTGCTTGTGATGATATATGCTGTTTCTTTGTTCTGTCTGTCTTGTTTTTTCCTCTCATATTCAGTTTTTAACATATTTGGACAAGTATTTTACATCTTATGCAAACAAAGAGGCTAGTTTGGAGGGAAAATAAGCAGCCTCTGTTGCTTTTTCTGTTGATAAGCATTTGATAAGACAGTTTATGCTGTGCCAAAATAAATATGCAACATATTAGTAATTGAGCAAGAAAGAATGTGTTATTCATGGAAACTTTGTTAACTAAAAGTGTGTTTTTTCCCTTTAGTATTACATGTTTCTTCATTATAGATAGATAGATAGATAGATAGATAGATAGATAGATAGATAGATAGATAGCAAATTAATGGATGGAAAAGAGGAGAGCAATAAAACATGATGGAAGGATAGAGAAGGAGGGAGAAGGGGTGAGGAGACGAGGTTAATCCAAACAGACATGTGCCAGGTTATTTTTACGTCCCATCGGCCATTATCTGCCTGCTCTGTTATGGTTAGGGATAAATACAGACCTGGGCAATACCAAGGAGGGGTATGTGTGTGTGTGTGTGTGTCTGTGTGTGTGTGAATGGTTTTGTGCCTGTGTAGTAATGTGTAGTTTTGTGAGCATATGTATGTGGCCTCTCTCTCTCTCTTTCTCTCTGGTTCTCCTCCACTGCAGCAGCCAGGGAAGATAACCACAACAGTTTATTCCATTTCATCAGCCGCTCTTCTGGCCATTTTAGTCCTAATGGACACAGAGCAGAACTCGCTTTTTTTATCTCCTTGCTCAATAAAAATCTTAAGGCCAGTCTGCTCATGAGACTTTCTGTCTCTGAGCTAAATAAATATCTGTGTATTGACTGAGCTGTTGAGTGGGAAAAAGGAAACGTTTGAGAGAGAGTCTGTGTGTTTGTGATAAGTGAAGTAGAGGGGAATTTTCTGGTTTTCTGTGGGAAACAATTGTGTGTGAAGGAGAGAGAAAGGGAGAACTTGAACATAGTTATGTGATATCATGATATCTGGCATCAGACTCTCATCTGTAAGCTCTCCAAACACCTGTGTTTAAGGCGTGGAGTGAAGATTAACGAGGGGTTTAAACTTAGACATACAGAGAAATTAATCTGTGTGTGTGTGTGTGTGTGTGTGTGTGTGTGTGTGTGTGTGTGTGTGCGCGCATGCATGTGCGTTCATGCATGTTTATGCAGGCATGTGTTTGAAAGATGTAACGCTGTGTGTATTTAAAAGCCCTTCACACTATTTTTATCATTCAATGCTCATTTAAACATGCATTTCAGTGCTGCTTATGTGACTTACAGCATTTCAATTTACACTCACCTGCTGCCTCAGGGAACGCCAACAACCGTGCGTTTTAGGCCAACGTGTGTGTTTGTGTGTGCGTGCTCTCATCCCATCTGGCCGTGTGCATGTGTGGTGCAAGAGGACCTAAGGTGACGGTGAGTTTGGAGCAGCAGAGAAATGATCTGCAAGGTTTATTATCTTTAATTAGCATCCGGGGGAAAGAGATAGATAAGGACCACCATTTCGCTGATGGATCTGCTCTGTGTTTTTTTTCCTAAGACGAGACAGTGTAGTAAAAAAAAAAGCAGGAAAGACGTATCATCAGTCCTGGAAAAGCCCAGATGCCTCCAGGTATACATTTATTTTTACCTTACCATAGATACTCTATCTCCAGTGTAATATGATCTATAATGTTCAAACTGTGCCTGACTACTAGATGCACATATGTTGTAATCAGCCTAAACATTCAAATAAAAACAAATGTTTTAACGTGCCTCAAACCAGAAAGTGGCACAGAGAAATTCATTTGAGCATCCTCACAAAATTTCTGTTGCGGGATTGTTGGTGATGTTTTCAGTACGTGGAAAGTAAGTTAACACAGTTAATTCAAGGGAATGTATGTACCGTCCTTGTTCAGCTCCCTTTAAAGTCAGCACAGGTCAAAGGTCACCAAAATTGAATCCCTTTTCAAGCAATTCCTCTGAAAACGCTGATTTCATTTAAATAAATTAATTTAGTTGTGAAATCTCAGTGTTATGAATACTGATGTTTCCCTTAAAATGAAATGTAGCGTTTTAAAAAGGTGTTTATGATGCCAGAAACTTTTTTTTCTTAAGAGGTGAATTTTTTATTCTGTCACATCTGAGAAGGATTTTTAATTATTTACAAAAAAGTAGAGTTGAGCTTTTAAAGCAAATGAAACTGACATTGAAACATTTGCCTACAAATCATCAAAAATTAAGTTAACATTTTAGCTGACACTTTTATCCAAAGTGATGATGATGGTGATGCTGTACGAGTAACACAAGCACATGTGCACACAAACACGCTTCTCACCTCTTACGATGCAGATTGCAGATGTCAAATAAATAAGTCAGAAAGTAAATACACATCAACAGCTGGACAACAGCTGATACACCGCAGTGACAGAGATCTTTTGCCTGACCGTGTCTGTGTCCGTGTTTAAGCGAGTGAGAGGATGAGCGTGAAAAAACAGAAATGACAGTATGTTGATGTACAGTTCAATCTTCACACTGTATCAGTCAAATATAGTAATATTTTCAGAGGAGAAAAATGTCCACACATCTTCTAAAGGTCAGTGATTCAAAATTCAAACTCATATACAAATACATAGTATAGTATATCAGATAGGATTTTTACTTTAATGCCTACAGTAAAAGTTCTATGAAATTGTTCACTTTCTCTTGCTGCAGAGAATGAGCAATAACTTTTTTAATTAAACCTCGTTTTTTTTTCATTAGTTTGTATATGTCAGTGTGTGTATCACAAACCATCCACAACTCATTTTGTGATATAAAGTTATAAATCATATTTTTCTGTAGATATTCCCATAACCCAATTTATCTTTTATTTATTGTTAGTTTGAACAAGTAGACTATAAATCACTCCACCACATTTGGATTTGCAATTACATTCATGAAATGGTTTTATATTACTTTACTTCCCAATATCTAATGTGAATATTAACAATTTCACATGTGCAGTAGATGAGAGAGCATCCATCGTTCCAGATGAAAGTTAGTGATAGACTAAATTTCAACTGCGAACACAGGAAATATAAAGTCCTGTCATCCGCTTGGACGCTCATCCACTAACACTGAGGAGCAAGAATAATACCAAAAATAGTAGTGATACATGGAGTGTATCCTAGCATTATTTTTTTTCCAGAATAGAACGCTAATAAGAGTCAGCTAAGCTAAGAGTTTAAAATGTCAATTCCGCTGGCAACGACATAGTAAAGTTATTTTTGGGCTGAACTCTCTCATAACTGCCTGTAGTGTGGTCTCATCAGAGAAATATGCAAGAAAATGTATTTGCACTCACTACTGAGCATGATAATCTAATAATTAAATGCTAACATTTAGCAGAGCGGTCAGCAGACATCTGTTTGTGATTACGGCGTAAAGGTGCGGTGCTGTTGTGTCTGTCTTCTGTTACTAAGTGGACCTGTCTGTTAGCTGCACCGGAGCTTGGGTTACTCTCACAAACAAATACATGCACACACTAATGAGCTAATATACACTCACACACTTGTCTGCTTCCTGCCTTGGGATTTGGGGTTCAGAGGATCTTAAGGGTCTCTTGAGATTTGATGTTGGATGTTTGTGTGTGATTGTGTGTGTGTGTGTGTGTAAGGGGCAATTTTATCACAACTCACATCGCACCTCTTCGTCATCTCCTGTTAGCCTCCGGTAGCTTTATGTTGGTGTCCCATGGGAGAACTGATACACACACTCGCGCAAACACAGATTAGGTTGAAATGAGATGTGAAAAGGTGCTGCTAAGGTCAACTACCTTAATCCTCTGCACACACACACACACACACACACACACACCATCAGCCATTAGTTAAGTCATATGCCAAATCACATCCTTAACAGCCAAGCAAGTCCGCTCCATTTCGTAATTTCACATTCCTTTCTTTGTCTTTATTTTAGTTTTTCTTCTATCCAGTCTAACATTTCTGACATAAATACAACCAATGGTTTTGCATGTTTATATTACAAGAGTGTAGGAGATTTGTTGTTGTATATTCTATGCCTGGCTTTCTGTGGGTGTACCTTATGTTAGTGCGCGAGGGTGTGTGTAAGAGATTGTACACATAAGTCAAATGTGCAATGTTTGTACAAGTTCCCTCCCTGTACATCAGGCCCACTCCTAGAGTAGGGGGGAGTATCAGCAGAGTAGCCCAGGAGGAGCCTCGATCCTGGGCCTGGCGGGGGCGACGGGTTCCCTGTGGGACCTGAAGGGAGATTGTAGGCTGGAGGGGAGCAGCCAGGGAGGAGGGGGATATGCGTAATGTCTTCGCCCAGGAAGGCAGAGGTTTTCCTGCATTTGGGGCAGTCAACACATCCCTGGCTATCTGCAGCTCTGGATGGTTTATCCAGAGATATCTGCAGGTTATGTGGGCGTCTTACTCGAGCCTGGAGTATGTTCATTTAGACAAGAGCAGGCTAACATCCCCCTCCGCAGGGACGTATGCGAAGAAATACATAAATGCAAAAACACACACACACTATTCACAGTGGAGTTTGAGTGTGTTTCACCAGTCTGATTGTGTGGAGTCTGTAGGGACTGTTCCTATCTCACTTCCTGGGGTCCGATAATACTCCGTGCACTGTGAGCTACAGTAATTACCACTGAGAAAGTTATAGATAATCAGTGTGTGTGTGTGCATCTGTATCTGTTTCTAAAT
Source organism: Sciaenops ocellatus (assembly GCA_033000465.1). Taxonomy (NCBI): domain Eukaryota; kingdom Metazoa; phylum Chordata; class Actinopteri; family Sciaenidae; genus Sciaenops; species Sciaenops ocellatus. The sequence continues at coordinate 12,357,741 of CP136886.1, forward strand.
GTGCAACTATGAGCTAACCAGACCACTGAGACAGAGGAGATATGATATGGTGAGATGATTTCATCTGCAAAGAAGGAAAAAAAGAAGTCAGGTTTTTCAAAATAAAATAAAATAAAGGTGCCACACACATTAACGAGGAGTAAAAATGTTGATAATAAATATAAAACAGAATACTCCACAAATACCTTGGAAGCTACTCAGGAATTTGTGCACCTTATTCAACATGTTACAAAAATGTCTACATTTATATACACACATACACACATACACACACACACCTGTCATTCCCCCCTGAGTAATGAGGAGGAAGAAGATCAAAGCACCGAACCTGATCCAGCCAATAAGAGCGCAGCACTGTTTATCATCCTTCTCCATCATCGCCCTCCATGTTAACAACCTGCCTGACTAATCAGGTGTGAATAATATCAGCGATGGTCCAGCATTACACTGCTAATTAGGTGTGTGTGTGTAATGATAATCTTGACATTATATCTCCTTTCATTTGCAGAGATCAGTCAGGGATTAGACGGCGATATGAAATGATTTTGTCTCGGATGAGCTGCACTTTGGATATACTTTGTTCAAACACTTGAACAATTTAATTTTAACATCTTTCAATCTCAGATCAGTTAAATTAAATCTCTGTAAGGCATGCTGAAAAGTTCTACATTTTGTTACATTACAAACATTGTGCCACAGACAGAGTATGATACCACCTTCTAACTGAAAGTGATGCAAACAAATGAATGAATATCAGACTGTTTCAGTTTTTCCCAGTGTCCTAATGTGCTCCGTACATCAGCAAACAATCTCAGCGACGTTTCGCTTGTTTGACAAGCTGTATTTTTGCAATATTTCATGCACACAAACCCCCTCAAACCTGCTTAAATGAAGTATGGAGATGCAAGACTACTCAACAGTCACTATAGGCAGGCAGGAGAAGTTTACTTTCTGCCAGAGATGACGAGGTTACGAGATAATGTTATGATAAAGTTTTGAGGTTGAGAGGCGGCTAATCTTGTATGATTCAAAACACCCTTGAGGATATCAAAATGGACCAAGTTTGGAAAGAAACTGAGCTGAAGTGACATTTTACAAGCTTTTGTTGCTAAAACTGTGATGAAACAATTAGAGAGTTTGCATTCAAGAACCAGTCCAAAGTCTTTAGGCTGGTGGCATGGCGGTGATATGCAGAAGTCATGTCCTTGTAAACAATGTCGTATCATATAATGTAACTCAGGCACTCTGTTATTAATGTTTTTAAAAGCTCTCTCTGTGTTACAAAATCATTTGCTATATATATCTAGTTTGTTTCATTATGGAGGTGAATGGGGGTAGAGCACTGTTTCAGGTAATGTGTGTCCTTGAAGTAAGGCGTGTATGTTTATTAGTGGCAATTTTCACTACCATTAAAGCAATGTCTTACTACTTTAGAAATCCACAGATACTTGGTTATGGCACTGAAATCTCTGGTCATCTGGTATTGTGAGACTACAAGTAAACTGTCCTCAGCAGTCAGTCAGACAGTCTGACAAAAGGTAGGTGCTACAACACTTATCACTTGTAGTACTTGTAGTATATCTGCACAGTTTTTTTGCACTCCATTTGAGTTCACTAGAATCATATTTTTCCCAATAAACATGTCCTAACCTGCTGCTAGTGTCAGTGAACAAGATGAGCAACATGTCGCTTGTTTGAAAAAACTCTTGCTCTGGTTTTGTTTCTGCAAAGTTTTGTGCATTTGAACCTATTTTCAATCCTTGACACTTCCCGTTCACCTCCAGTCAGCACAACAAGGCTGGACGTGGCACATTTTTCCGCAGCACCCTTTTATGAGGATATCGTCAAAGAACGAGATTTGGAAGGAAATCGGAGAGTTGTTTGGAGTTACAATATATAATTGTAAGCCTATATTACAGAAGAATATCTCAGACTTCACGGCTTAAGGAAATGAGCTCTGTAGTCTGGTGGTACTGCATCGGATACTTCTGTATCGCTTGTCAGATATCAGTCTGTGTGGTACCTAAGAGCTAAGGAACCACACATTTCAGTTTTACCTGGCTTGTAGATTTAAAGCTAAATTCCACTTTAAAATATAGTTATTAGTGTTTAGACAGGATTGAATGTGAGGCTGCATCTTGGCTGAAAAGCTTGTTTTGCTGAACTGTTTTGACTCTATTTGTTTTGGCTAGACAGATTGACCAGACATCCAACAACAGAGAGTGGAGTCGGCAGTGGGGATGGTGGAGGGAGGCGTGAGGCAAAACTGGGTGGTGAAGAGGAGGAAGAAGGGGGAAGACTGAGGATTTAGTAGGGTGCTGGGGGTTCTGGTCTGTTGGAGGATCAAACCACATTCACACACACACCGGTACCACTGTGTGAGATAGAAAAGCAGTTTCCCTCTCACTCTATCTGTTTATAAACTGTAGTCTCAATCACAGTGACAGAGACCAGACCTTTGACTCTGAAACCCAGCACTGTCCTACACTGCCCTACTGCCCAGTGCTGCAGAGTGAAACACACACACACACCATCACACACCCTGTTTTTATCTGTGCATCCGATCACCAGGCCACAAGTTACACCAGAGGTTGCAGCAGAGGTTAAAAAAGTGCCACATAGTAGAACACATGCTCACACACAAACACACTCCAACTGCAGCTGCATCGCGTCTCACTTACTTCCGACAGGCCACTTTGGGCACTCAGCCAATTCAAGTTCAAGCCAATACAACTTAAGTAACGGTGTGTGTATGCATACTGAGCTTAGCCATCAATACAGCAGTGCCTGTTGGACATTTCAGCCACAAACTCAGCCCAAAATGTTGTTAATGTCTTTGTAGGTTCCCTCGCTTTACCTCGTTTACGTCTCTGTTTCTCGCTCTTCAACTTTCCCAAGGTTGATTTGTTATTGACCTCCATCTGTCTTCTCCCCTCTATAAAACTGTTCTTTAAGTCGACGAGCAGCACACTAATTATTTCTCTCCAATCTCTCTCCATTTTATTCTCTTCTCTTTATGACGCAGATTTGTGAATTTGTGCTCAATTTCGCTTTTAATCGCATCTTTCCATTGACTTTATTTGCCATCGTAACCTGACTGATGGTTTGTTACACAGAACCATCTGCTAAGTTGTCTTTGGAAAAGTAAACATGTTGTTCTTTTCTCTTCTTTCAATGAAAAAAACAAAACAAAACTCTGCACTCATGACATAACTGGTGCTAACAGCATCCATACTAGCTACGTAGCAGCAGCCATTGTTATTTTTCGAGCATCTGATCTGTCACTTCTCGCCCACATCGTTACACATCTAATGTTAAACCTTGTCCGTAGCTCACGCGGAAGCTGCCAGTAGTTCCTCATAAGAGGCGGTTTGGTCTGAACCACTGTGTTAGGACACAAATGCATAGCTTGAAGCCTCATGAGATGGATTCTCACGTGATCTTATGGTCTTATGAGTCCAGCTGCCTTGCAAGGTTTATGTAATCGCATTGCTTCTAAGATTCGCTTTGCGTTCTTTGTGATCTAACAGTAGGACCACTGTAAACGGAGCAGGCTAAAAGCACAGTTTTTCTGAAGCAGTTGTTGTTGACAAGTATAAATCTGGACATTTGGAAGACAATGAGAATGTGTAGCAGCAAAACACAACTTTGGAATCAGTAGGCTATGCTTTAAAGTCTGTGTAAAAGCAATTTTGAGATTTCTTTCAAAATACATTAAATATGTTGGGAAATAGTTGCTGAAAACATGTGAAAAGACTTTGAACGATATATTACTGAAATGTGGAGTTAGAGGTTAAAACAGTTTTCAAACAAGTTTTCAGTCCAGGATTTTTTGGGCGGTCCTAAAGGGTGGCTTGATGACACACTGAGGCCATCCTGAGCATACCCCTGCAGGGTTAACTCTTGATGACTAAGATGCAAGATGACTAAGATGTAGCATTGTTAGCGGAGGAGCCATTAGCCATTAGCTAATGTTAAGATGGCGATCCCCACAAAAACAACCTGAAGACACAGATGTTGATGCACTTCATTTTCACACAGAAACAGTGTCTTCACAAGTGTGAAAATATCCGCCATGACCATCTTAAGTCAAGTTAATACATTTTCAAGCGCAATGACAACATCCCAGGTTTGTTCTCATCTTAACAGCCCATTGTTACTGTTGTCTGATTGGTCGGCGAAGTAAGGAGAGGAAGCTTTAGGCAACCACGCAGGGGCACTTATTTTAACACCCTCCATGATATCACAAGATTTCTTCACGTACAATCCACAACATCCATATCCATCTGTCATAGACATTGTGAAACCCAATACATTTACCACAGATGCACACACTTCTGCACGTATGTGTGCGCACATTCCAGAGACCAATACACTCCAACTCCCTCACACTGTAAGGACAAGACTTCCAGGTCATTAACCTACACTGTGACAGAATATCAGTCTTATTCTAGAGAATCACTGTTTGCCTCCCCCCGGATGTTCCTGTCACTGAATATCAAAGGATTATAGTCTTTTTGAATTATAATATATTTCCACTCCCCATAAACATCTTCATAATTCTCTCTTATTGCCCAGTTTGTCCGCAACATCCTTTTGCCCCAGATTTCTCCACTCCCTGTTGTATCTTTGCACTTTCTGCAACCTCTCTTTTAGTTATTTTACTTTGATTTTTCTTCTTTTTTTAGAGGTACTTGAACTGAGGCAAAAAGCAATTTGTGCATACGTGTGTGTGTGTGTGTGTGTGTGTGTGTGTGTGTGTGTGGGAGTATGGCTGTGATAAGGGACAGGGAACTGGAGTGCTTAGACAAAGATGGATGATGTTTTTCTCACCCCAAGCTTCACTCCGAGATTACAGTTTCTCATTCTGTTCTTTCCAGCCACAGCAACAAGTTTCCTTCTTTTTTTCATGTTTTATTTTTTATTTCATTTTTTTCTCTATATGTCACAGAAAAATACATGTGGAATGTTTTGCCAACAAACAAAACAATATTGTCTTTCAGATTTTGCTCCCTTTCGCTCACATAATGTATTGTCCCCATGTCTTTTTCAGTTAACGCTCAAAAAGTTGGAAAAATTAGGTGAGGAAAGAAGGTTGGGAAAAGCAGTTTTAACTCTTATTAGTCTGGCTGTGAGAATATGCAATCATTCCTTTTTGTGTCTTCATAACCAAGTTAAATATTGAATTAGAGTGCAATGATGATAACCTGTCACGGTGAGGCTAAAGTATCATTGAGCATCGATGACAGCTTTTCCAGTTTCATTTTCCATTTTTATTTTTTGTTCCATTTTAAATCAAAAGAACATTTTCTCCCATCCCACTAATCCCATCGTTTTAACCTAATGTGAAGACTCTTTTCACATTTTAAAGTCAAACTGAAATTTGAATCCCTTGTGCTATTGTGCATCTTTGTAAAAATGGATAAAAGTGTTTATGGACATATTTGTGAAAAACAGTATCTCAGCGTCAGGCTTGTCAGTGGGCAGTTCACATGGCAGCAGTCAGCTGATGACTGAGAGCCAAGTAGCTACCAGGCACAATGTGCTACTGAGTAGAGCACGTTATAGCCATGTTAGCCTATGAATGATCGAACAAGATGTTTTTTTACTGCTTTAGTTATTCAACATTTGAGAGGATCCATTGTTCTTTTAAGTTTGTATTCTACTCACAAAGTGGAAGCTAGAAAGTAAGGCTAACTAACTTGTTTGGCCTTGCTAATGTTACCAGTAGCACTGGTTTCCACTAGTCATTAGTTTTCCTTTTTTTCATGTTGCCTGGTTAGTCTTCAGCAGCTCCTACACACAGTGTAATCTTTGTCCTATATTACAGGCAGGAAGGGGTCTAGATAGTGTCAGCTGTCTGTCTTTCATGGGTTCAGTTGTGGTGACAGAAATAAGCACTCAAAACCATAGACAGTATAAAACATGGACGTTGTATCCATGACGTACACCCACGGGTTTCTGAAGAGTGGTGAAGAGAGTTGCGTGGTGGCTTAGCAGTCCTGGCTCCACTGCCTCCCAGCTAATCAAAAATGGGCAAAGACGTGGAGTGTTGATGGAGCTGAGGTGGGCTGAATGAAGCCTGCATGCTCAAACAAGCCACTTGTCAATCAAAGTGGCCATGCTGTTAATTATGCGGAGCTTTAAGCCTTCATATAATTTAAACAGGTGAGTTAAATAGAAATTCAGACTCAGTACAGTTGGCATGAACAGGGAAATTAGCTTTTGAGACCAAAACTGTTTTTTGAACCAGGCTGTAAACATGTTTATTTCTGCTGTGAAGTTGGACATTTTAACATTGGCGCTTATGGAGACTGACTTGTTCTGTAGCCAGCCTCAAGAGGTCATTTAAGGAACTGCAATTTTTTTTTGCTTCACGTCACAGCCACGGAGGTTACCGCTTGGTAGAAATTCACAGCAATATTTAATTATGTGACCTATTACTCTATGATTTGAAGTGGTGTAGTGTCACAGTAACACAGAGAGAAGACAAATCACAGATTGGTCAATGGTTGATGTCAGCCCCCAGCTGATTAATTGCCTGTGTCCTGGAACTATAAACAGTGCTCGTCCACACAGGTATCGTACTAGTCAAACATTTCAATAGTGACAGTGTCAGTCGGAAAAAATATCACAGATGCTAGAGTACACTCTATACAACATAAGATTTTAATTTCACCTTTTTAGGAATTACAAATTTGACCAAATAAGTACATAAACTCAGGAAAACGCAGGAAAAATTCAGTTTAATTTCAGTTTGACTTTGATTATATGTTTGAACTATGCTTTGGAGCAAGCACGCCTAAACCAATCACTATTGTTTTAGTCATTACAGATATAAGGATAATTGTTCTCCTGCAGGACATTCCCATAAGACTGTCACATGGCAGATCCACTGTTTCTCAACATATGCGGTTGTTTTAAACAAAGGTGTTTGTGTGTGTGACAGAGAGAGAAATGATAATGGCCCGAAGCATCAGGTGTCCCCCTCGGTGGCCCTGCGAGCAACATCTGGATCCCGTCCCTTCGAGGTGACATCACACAACCGGCCTAACATTTGACCTCAAACCGGCTAATTAGCAGCATGTCCCTCCATAACTGCCAGGGTCCCCTCTTTTTTCTCTCTCCATCTTTCTCACTTAACCCCTCTCCCCCTCCACCTGTTGCCTCATGTCACTGTGTGTGTGTGTGACCGAGGCACTGAGAGGGAAAAGCAGTCACTGAGACGGTTTCCTAAACACTCACTGTACATTGTTTTACCATTTACATGAAGGACTGTAGAGTCTGATGACTAAACCGGTTCTGTGTGGGAACCTTTAGATATGTAATCTTATTATTAAGTGGCAGATCACTTTATCTAGTACATACCACATGAGAATTCAAGTTTTTGCAAGTATAATAACTATCATTTAATGATATTACATCAGGGTCTGCATTTTATTGATGCACAGGGAAGAGAAAAAGGTCTGTGTTCTGTTTTTATGAGCTATTTTAGTTCATCACTCTCTCACTGACTCTCACTCCACTCTCTGGTGGATCCATGTATCTCAGAGGTGATCATCAATCTAGTAGACTCTATTATTACTTTTTCACAAAGTGCTTTGATTTCCAGCCCACCCAGAAGATTAAGCCCTCTCCGTCCTCTCTTTGCTCTCCCTTCTCTTTCTGATCACTCTGTGTAGTGCCATCTCTCTCTCTTTCCTGCAGTATCAGTCCTGCAAACTTCTTTTTCACATTTGTCATATCCATTCTTTTCAAGATTTTAATTATATCTACTGGGCTCAAAATACAGCTCCACATGAAGTGTGTTTCTGTATTGTGTCAGTTCAAAACGTGGTGGTGGTGCCTGTTTAGTGCACTGTGACACCGGAAGAAAAAGAGGTTAAAGGTCAGCCCTCAAGAGACACACCTCTCATCCTTGTACACGCTCTAGCTGTGCAGGCGAAGACGTTGAGTTCACACATGACTCTCAAACACACACACGCACACACACACAACCGTGCATCCCGGAAAGAAACATTTGCAGCTTCATGCAATTGTGCATCATTAGGCTCAGTATCACTCACAATGAACAATTTATATAAAAAGAAAGTCAGCAAGATGCACACGAGCATCATCTGTGTTCCCCTGGTGCATCCCAACGTTTAGCACTTAAAGCAGCTCCACAGACTTTGTTGTTTGGACTTGGCCCTGAGTGGACCAGTGGATGGAGCATCGGTGTGGAATGATGTGGAAGGCCAAACAGGGGATTGTGGGTGCCGGGTATCCATTACATCAGAGGGGACCAAGGCGCCAGTTTGCCATTTGAGACGTGACACCCCCCTGTCCTTACACATTATCCTGCTAACTGGCAAGATGTGCTGAAAGTTACATAGGCCCTGTGAGTGGTAAAGGTACATGGTGAAGTCTACAATATCATAAGAATCAAATATATTGATTTATGTTTTATTTGATAGTAAAAATAACACGTTTTCTGCTATATCAACAAGAGCAACACAATCTCTTTAAGATGGCATATTAAAGAAAGCATTTTTTTTTTTTTTTTACATGTCATAGCCCTGAGGAAGTGGCATGAGACACTCTAAAGGCACTAACGAAAACATTCATAAACTAGAAAAGAATTGCCTTTCAAGCACCTGCAAACAGTGAGTTTGGTGCAGAGTTTGAATTGTAATGCTGCTCAGAATAATTAAGGTAATCTGCACATTATTGGTAAAGCTGCTTTCCATTCTCGCCTGCCATTTAGTAAAAAGAAACAACAGACTAACAGTAATGAACTAAAGTCATAAAATGTTTTTTTGTTTTTTTGCATGAGGTCTGTTGCAGTTTAGTTTTTTATTTGCTTTCTGAATGAGAGGGCCAGTTTATAAATCTCCCTGTGAACACAAGATGACATTAAAAAAGTAACACTGATTTTATTTTGAACCCTATTGTCATTTTGTTTTAGATTTTTATTTAAAAATTCCTTTCCATGTGTGTTCCAGGTTGCAGATCTTTTTTTTTTTCAGGTATTAAAGGTGCAACAAAGGTGGGCCATAAACACATCATTAGAACGTGTTATCAAATGCAAATCAAATTGATTTTTATATATTTATATTTTTTATTTATTTGTAATCACATGAGTTTATAGTGATGATGGACAAAGCCTAAAAGGTTAAGCCTTTAAACCTTTAATGAAGGCCAGAAACTTGTTTTATATTTGTATTAGAAATTAATACTGTGTCTGTTAAACTGCAGTTAAAATATATTCTGCATCTTACTGGGGGTCCCTTGGGGTCCTGGAAACCTTTGGGAACCAGCATGTAAGATCAGCACCACTGTCTCCTCCCAGCATGTAACGCCCTCTCTCGCAACGGGGATAAAAACTGTGTTCCACTCTGCTCCGTTCACGCACAGCATTTCATGAACTCATCTCCAAGGCGTGTGTCTATCCTCCCTGTGTTCATTCCCGCTCAGACGAAGCTTCCTGCTCCCATGTTTTGAGTCCGCTCCAGTCGGAGACAGTTCACCATGTCCACCGGGTCTCTCAGCGACGTCGACGACGAGCTCCTGGACGGCATCCTGAAGTTTGGCTCCTCCGGTAAAGACTCCAACGAGAGCACAGAGGAGAGCTCCAACTGCGAGGGCAATTGCGCAAATGACGCGCCGGGTAAGAAACGCAAGACAGCGTCCCGGAAAACTGCATCTAAGGGTGTGGCACAGCAGGAGGGCAAACACGTGCAGAGGAACGCTGCGAACGCACGGGAGAGAGCCAGGATGCGCGTCCTGTCCAAAGCCTTCTCCCGGCTGAAGACTACCTTACCCTGGGTACCACCGGACACCAAGCTCTCCAAACTGGACACTCTGCGCCTGGCGTCCAGCTACATCGCGCACCTCCGGCAGATACTGGCCAACGACAAATACGAAAACGGATTTATCCACCCCGTTAACCTGGTGAGACTATGGGACAGAGTGCCCAGCTGAAAGTTTATAAATGTTATAGAAAGAAATGAGTGAGGGAAAGTTAGAATGGAGCCTAAAAGGTAGGCCTAAATTCTGAAAATTTTGTTTAAATCATAATGATAGTTTTCTTTCCTATTAATATGAACTCAGTGACAGATCAGTTTTTACTCAAGGCTACACCACTGAAATGTGTATGTTTATCAGGATTTTAAGGTGGTTTGCAGACTGCCGGGCCTCACCAAAGAGCACCAAAGTGTAGATTGAGAGTGCTTTGTGAAGCAGGTGCATGAGAGGAGGGGAAAGCAACAATTCCTATTTATGCAGACAGTTTTTGGGCAAAAGTCTGAACAATATCACCGTGTATAAATGATTATGACCAGAAATTAAAGGCCTATCATTATGAATAATGTCGAAATAATGCAGTGGATGCAACCACAACACAGGGCCTAATTAATTCTTACCTTTGAAATAACTTAAAATTCTAATTATATCAGACAATATTCTAGAAAATATACAAATACATCTCCAAATAAGCTTTGGGGATGTTTTATCGTGATATAAAATACAAAAATAGTTTTAAATTCCGGTCAAATTATTGGAGCTGCAGAGGCAAAACGCACTGCATGAACATCTGGTGGTAGGTTTCATTATGTCCACCTGATACTTGTAGGTGATTAATTGCCACATAATTGGTCTGATTTTTTTTTTTTTTTTTTTTTTTTTTTTTTTGACTTCGATTTAATGATTTGATGAATTAAGTGCTAAGAAGCTCTTTGTCCTAATTGACTGTGTTTCTCTCCGCAGACGTGGCCTTTCATGGTTGCAGGTAAGCCGGAGAACGATTTGAAGGAGATGTTGAACACAACAAGGTTATGTGGAACAACGGCGTCCTGACGAAACCAAGCGGTCAAAGGAACAATACATTTCTAAGAAAAACAAAAACAAATTTAAAAAAAAAAAAAAAAAAAAAAGACTGAAATGCACGTCTCATCTCCGCAGACTTTGAGTGGGAATAACGGAGAGAAAGTATCGTCGCTCCTTCGTTCCCGTAAAGAGAAATTTTATTTAAATGCATCCTGTCACCTGTTTGCTGTCTTTGCTGGTTCAAAGATAAACGCGTGCTTTAAATGGCTTTTGTTTTGTTTTTTTATGCTATGCAGATGCATTTTTACTCCTGCAGGCCTGTTTTTGCAGCTGCATTATGATGGATGGATGTGCACATGAAACAGTGACCACTGTCTCAAATGGTTGTACAGATTACATGTATATAAAATATATTTGTATCACTTTTACACCTTGTGTACTGAATGTTTATTTCGTTTAATTGCGGTGTGTTACATGTGTGTGGGCCAGTGCTTTGACCTAGTAACCCCCTTCTTATCACTCCGCTCCTTCAGAAAAGCAGAACCTGAGCACCAACGAAGCGTCAGTGCAGATAAGTCTCTCTCTGTTGTTTCTAAAAGATAACACTGGACGTGGTCGTCATTGCATAAACAAACTTTTCTCTTCAAAGAGTATTTAAACAAGTCAAATTAAGCTTATCTCCCTGACAGTTGCATTGATAAATCTATGAAAAAGGTTACAAAAAAATACTGTGCAGCAATGCGAGATGTATGTCTTTTACTTTGAAATATTTTAATATAACGGGATCTGAATAATGCCATACTCAGACTTTATTTAATGATGACAATAATACAACTTAATGCGTTTATTTCTAAAATAATATGGGGGGAAACCCCGCACACAAGTGTTCATTATTGCATACATTATTTAGCCAATCAGAAGTGAGTATTTTTAAAAAGTTGTAGGCATGAAAACCTTTAATCCCGCCCAGACCAGTTGTTTTAATTCGCTCGGGTTATGACCGCTATGTTTACATCATGCTGACAGTTATTTATGCAGTCTGACACGCGGCCTCTCTCTCTCATTGTGGTTTATTGGGCTGAAAGTAAAGACGGATCCTGGAAGTGTCCACATGGTAGATCACCATTTTTTTTTTCCTACACGGAATCCCTCTGCTTTCTCAACCCTTTTACACATAGGCGTGTTTTCCCTTCTTTTAACCTAAATGATCCATGCCATCACTGGTTAAATGCTAAGAAAGCATAAAACCTCACATTTGGAGGCTTACAAGATACTAACAGGAACATAAAGAAGTCCAATTTTGAGGTGCATGTAGGCCCACTTGTATCTTTTTTGTGTATGTATATAATTTTTTTGACAGATAACTCCTGGTTACATTTGACATGTAAACTCTTTGATGAGTAACATTGTTGTAGATCGATCTGTCCAACAGAAGAAACTGGCTTGACTATTAAAAGCTACAATATAATACTACAGGGCCACAGGCAGAGCCAAGATTATAGGAGTGATCTGATTTTTTTTTTTTTTTTTTTTTTTTATTATCTAAAAATATCTTCTATTGATAATCCATTAAGGAAGAAACCCAAAATAAATATGTTTTAATCCCAGTGCAAACTCCCTTTAGATCACTACAGTAAAACCCTCAAGTTCCTCAGAATACATGCAGAGGACATGGCCTCAACTGTAGCTATAGCACAGGTGTGCAGGAAATGCTAAAATGCTGCTTGTAGAGAAATGCCTCATAATGATAATCCAATAATTGAACACTGATTTCTACTTTATTCTATATTTTACATCTTTAGGCCTACTTGAGGATGTTTTTTATGCTGGGCTCTCGTTTGGATTGGATGATTTTTTTTTAGATGTTTATAGATATTGCTACTTTTCTGTACCTCTGATGATGACCACAAAATAATTGTTCCATATTCACAAATTGTTAACGTTTAATTTTTCAGTTGAAATAGTGTGAAATTTCATTCCTGACTTAAATAGCGTTTTTACACTCCAGTTTTTTCTTAGCTTATAACAGCATCTCACAGTCTTCACCAAGAGAACAGCTTCTCAGCTCTCATGGAGACATATTTACATTATCATGAGGCTAGAGTGCTAATTTTGCTTTATTCTTCATTGGGATTACTTTTCAGTGACTAGCAGGAGAGATGTGGCTGACTTTAATCACAGTTACTCCTTCACTCTGCTTTGCCCCATACAAAAAGGACAGTACCAACTATCCTTTAACAACAATAAGATTGAGTGCTGTAGTAATAAAAGAGTCCCACCAACGTCTCTTCAAGGACCCTCACCTAATACATCAACGGCGGCGTGGCAGGGGCCTCGCCGCCACCTCAAAGGGACCACCATGGAGAAAATAAACTTGGCCGCCTCTCTCCCGGGGCCAGCTGCAAAGAGCGAGAAAGGAAAAGAGATAGAAAAGGGAGGGAGGGGTCTGCAGGAGAGCAGGGCCGGGATTCCCATAGTTGCTAATTGTTTTGTTGGAACGCTGCCCAAACTGTGATGTGAAAAAGGTCCACGAACTGAGGGGAGGAAAGGAATCACACTGTGTTCCAGCTGATCTCATCATGTTTTCCCATCTGCCCTCATGGTTCCTTCAGATCACTTACTTTATATTGGCATGACTGTTTGTCAGGGGTGATATGGCCAATGCAGTATAGTCAACAGTTTATACTGTACATTCCAACATCTCTGTCTGTATATACATAAATATTGGACAGATATATTAGCCAATGGAGAGACATATACAGCTGGTTTATGATGTTTTTTTCACTGTGCTTTAATTTTGAAGGTCTCATCTCTGTCATCTGCAGAAAACAACACATCACTCCCTTCTCTTATGTTACATCACTATACAGACCTCATGTCATTACTACCCCGAAACTCCTCAGACTCCTCCCTGACGTCTATCTGTGCATGCGTTGTCCTAAGACTGCCATCTTCTGGACAACTACAGGGTGTCTTTGGAGACGTATTGAGGCCTGACAATCATCTCCAGGCATCTTTTTAATGGGAGCCATGAGAGTGTTATTGACATGTGATTTGAAACTTTACATATAATACTAGTTTGAACACATAGGGTGAAAAATAGGCAATTGATTGATGAAACAAACAAATACTCATGAGACAAAGAATGATTTTTATTTGGATGATTATAAATTCATGCAGACAACTGCAGCACGTACAGCAAGTATGGGTAGGCTTCACAAAACACAGCATACAGTAATTACTTACTTGACATCACATAGTGAAAAGCAAGAAGCCACTGAATGTGCTGTGATTGTTTTCATTATTATAAATTGTACTATTTTTTGGGAGGACCAAATGTATCTCGTCACTGACATTCAGCTCCAGAATAACAGCGTTTGATAGGTACTCAAAATGGAAGTTATACTTGCTTTGCAAATTATGCATTATGGATTTCTCATTATGAAATAGTTGCACTCCCATGGTTTTGTTGGTATGACCACATACTGTAAATCTGAAATAGTACACTCCTTTCATAGGTGCAGTGAAGTAACCAGTGGTTGGACTGTAGGTGTTACCGACATTGGTGAAGACCTTGTCGAACTTTAGGACAGTTGGAGTATTGAAAGGTCCTGTTGTGTTTTTCAAAGCAGCATAAAATGCCACTTTTGCATTCTCTTTGATGAGACCATCCACTCGACTCTCAGTAGTGTTCATCCTGTCCATTAAAGATGTAATATCAACTCGTTGAGCTGTGTTCTGGACCTGCAAGTCAGCCATCATGCCTGTTAGGAGCTGCAGCTCACTTTCACTGACTGCCACTCTGGCTTCTACAGACAAAAGTTCAGTTGCCTGGATTTCAAGATCAACCCTCAGCTCCACGTTTACTTTCTTCAGCTCTTCCACTTGTTTCTCACTGGTCCTCAGTCTCTCTTCCACGGCAGTGTGATCTTTCTTCAGCTCATCCAGGCTGGTTTTAGTGAGGAGGAGATCCAACTTTTGCTCACCTGCCTGCGTCTCTGTCTCTGCCAGCCGGCCTTCCACGTTCTTCAGCTCCACCTTCTGCTCCACCACCATGTCCCTCAGCATCCTCAACTCTTCCCAAATTTCAGAGTTGGTGCTGGTCAGGTAATTGGACTCATCAGCTGCGGTATCAGGGTCCAGAGGCTGGATATCATGGGGACTGGTCTCCTGCGCCCCCAGAGCCCATGACACAAACAGACAGAGCAGCAAAAACAGTAAAGATAAACCTGTCCTCATTATGTTGTCTATTGATGCCTCGTCCGGAAATAATAGAGATGTATGGAGCTTGGTTACCTTCTTTTTATAATAAAAGTACGTAGCAGGCGTCATGAAGGCTGCAGTGTTTTTGACAAACAGTTTTGCAAGATTAAACAAGATTAATCGAGATATGTGCAAGTACAAGCAGGCTGGTATACAAGGTCATGTGAAAAATCCCAGATGGTGCTTCAGTGAGGAGGGTGGGGGTTGTGGTGGGGTTATTTGGGGTCAGTGTATTCCTCTGTCCTTATACTGGCTGGTTATCATCCACATGTTTTTGTTATATGTGATTTTAAGTTGTGATCTTTAGGTTGTGAATTGAATATATTATTTTATTGTAAACTAATGCATATGTACTAACAGCATCATTTGGGGTTCTGCTGACAGTTTTTGAGGGCTGCAAAAAAATCAAGAGGAAACAAGAAACTGAGCAGAAAAAAAAGAAGAAGTAAAAAG
This sequence comes from Sciaenops ocellatus, assembly GCA_033000465.1. Classification (NCBI taxonomy): domain Eukaryota; kingdom Metazoa; phylum Chordata; class Actinopteri; family Sciaenidae; genus Sciaenops; species Sciaenops ocellatus. The sequence goes on from CP136886.1 coordinate 12,373,263, forward strand.
CAGGAAGGAAAAATATGGCACGTTTTGGTCATGTCTTTTTCTGTGTGAGAGAAGAGAAACGTTTTACTACTTCTTTCAGTTTTTAAACTGTTCTGTGTCTACATTAAGTACAATCTTTTCTGCCCACTGATGTTGTAGGGTTAAGTTTGAGCTAAAAAAAATTAGGGTTAGGGCTGGGTTTAGGGTTATGGTCTGTGATTAGGGTTAGTGTTGACATGACTGCCAATAGTAGAATGTTGCTTCCAAGCTAACAGGACAGAGAGAAGTTTGTTATCATGTCTATATCACCAATTAAATATGCTGTACAGTCAGTGGTTGAGAAGAACTCACCTGTATACTTTTACATTTAATTATGGATGGCCTTGTCTTCTGTATTGAGGTGGGATTCATAGTGTTTATGCAACTGTACTTTATGAAAAATACATAATTTAAAATGTCCTTTATTTAGATTTATATTACTTTGATTCACATATTTTGTATCTGAAAAACTATAAATCCTACCAGCAGCATTTGGGATCTTACCCCTGGCCATTTTTTTTTTTTTTTTTTTATCTCTTGTTCCGAATCTCCCTGCCAAAACACATGCTGCTGCTCTCATGACAAAGGTCAGCTTAACACTTTTTGTTGTAGAAAGAAGGCAAGGCCTAAATGTCTCCGCTTACATGTTGAGAAGAATGTCACTATCATTTCATCAGTTATTAAAGTTATTTGAAATGTTGTGTATTATAATTGATGACTTGACATGGAAAAGTTGACCAGAAGATGGCAGTCTTACAATACTGGTGACACATCATTTTTAAGAGTCGGGCTGTGGTTGGAGGGATGAAATGTAATGGATGAATGGCTGACATTTGACACAAATTGAAATCATTACCAGTTGTTATTATTCAATTCCAACACTGAATATGTAGCTTTGCATAATTTAAGATGGCACACATGTCCATCACTTACAATTTACTAATGTTCCAAAAGGAGAAAATGTGTAACAGTACCTATTTAAACCTGTAGATGGCAGAAGTGGACCCCCCTATAATGAAAAGTTGTACAGATAGAAAAAGAAATAGAGGGAAGGGAGAAGTAAGAAATAAAGATACATGGCATGGATCTATGAGGATTTATGGACAATGTAAGATGATGACAGGGTGCGGCTATTAAATTGAGCAAGTGGACAAACTTGAGCTGAGGCAGGGGCAATGTCAAACACTTAAATTTGTTTAAATGTTTTGGTAAAAGAGTGCTGACTGCTTTTCCTCTTTGGAACATAGTGAGTGCTGGACATCAGTGTGTCACCCTCATCATGCATTTAAAAAATTGCCAGATATACTAACATGACTGAGGTTAGGGAACAGCTGGTGGTGGTGTCAGTTTGTATCAGATGGCATGGCAGCCTGGCACAGCAGCCACCAGAGCAGAGGAGATGCCAAAGATAGCTAAGGCCTGCCCAGATCACCTACCCATGTTTATTGGCATGCTTACACCCGTGTGTGTGTGTGTGTGTGTGTGTGTGTGTGTGTGTGTGTGTGTGTGTGTGATTGCTGGCACCGGTTTGTGATTATTAAAAGGAGCACAGCAGGTGTCTGCCATGAGACTCCTGGCTTTAACGTCATTGCTGGAGCCATCTATGCAGTAAATTATCTGTCTTTATCGCCCATGTTCTTCCTGTCTCAAGAAAAAAAAAGCCATTTCCCTCCAATTCTTCACTTAAAAGGTCACACAAATCACAAAAACACTTACTTATCCATCATTGTATGAAGTTTTGTTTTATTTGCAAATGATTTTAATTGTAGTTATGTTTAAAAGATTGAAAAATGACATTGAAAAAAATTCAGCAACCAGTTAAACAGTTTTTAGTTTTTACCAGAACTACTCTCTACTGGGAAAATAGTCCCAATGAAAATAGCTGCACATGTAGGAAGATCCCTTTTAACTTTGCTGACCTACTGTCACCCCCACCCACAGGATTAGGTGTGAAAGAAATATTTATAAAGCAACATATGATGTGAGAGTACCCTAAAATGTAACTGACTGAATATGTAGAAGGTGTATTTTCTCTGTTTATATTCGATATTATTGACCTTTTGCCAGTTTATGGCACACACAGTTTTTATAGACAGAGACACAAATTCATTTGTTGAAAAATAATAAAGGCATCTTAGGATGGAAGAGGCACCAAAATGTCACCCGTGCGTGGTTAAAGGAATATTTTGACAATTTGGGAAATAATAAGTGACGTCCGAAAGTCTTAGCTGGTTGTTTGGCAACCTCACTGTGACAACAAGTATCGAGGAAGTCACTGCACCCAGCCAAGAAATAGTCACATAGTCACATAACTCACGTAACACAATCTTTTTTTCAGTTTTTGTATGGATATGAAAAAACAAGATACAACGTGCTGGGAGGTGAATTTTGCATTCCCCTTTTTTCTGGTCTTCATGCGATAAGGAAACTTATTTTGGAAGGACAAAAATTATAGTAGTATCAATCTTTTGTTCTAACTCTTGACAAGAAAGCAAATACACAGATTTCCCCAAAAGTCAAACTACTACAACAAACAGATTTGTATTTTATTAAGCATATTTTGTAGAAATTTGCTTAAAAGCTTGGGGTTTTTTTTGTTGTTTGTTATGTTTTTGAACATAACTCAAAGTGAAGCTGCAGACTGTCATTCATCACAGTCAGATCAAAGCTCAGAAAACACGACTCTGCTCACACACACTCACGCAAACACATAGCTGCCAGGTAGACAAGTAGAACAGATTAATATCCATCCCTGCTTGGGAGCTTTCAACCATCCTCGTCCTCCTGAGCCACTATGTAGCACATAAGTGAAAAACAATAAATTTCACTGTGAAACCCAAACATCTGCTCAAAGAGGTGTTTGTGTCTTAAGCCTTGAAGTACTTGCTTGTGCCCACAGATTTATGTGGCTTAAAGTGCTTCACATTCAGCAGACTGTGAAGGAATTTGACCTGAACACGGTGGTTGTCAGCCATGCTTTGGCGACTATGTTGCAATAACTAAAATCATTAATATATATACAGACTATTCTGCACCTAGAGACTCGTTTTACAATACAGGAGACAGGAAAACAAATGAAACAATAAAAGGCTATTTAAATTACATTTGTGCTTCTCAGGCTAAATTAAGTATTTATTTGATATGTGAAAGACGCTTGACTTTACTACAATATGATTGGTTATTAAGCCGGCATAGAGAAGTCATTTTCCTCAGAGCCTTGAACTGCTAAGCTTATAAAATACAGTATTGTAATTGGATGATTTAGGGCTTAGGGAGTGTTGATAGTCAAATGCAATTTGGGATCAAAGAGCATACAAAGGGTAAAGGAGGTCACTGTAACACACACACACACACACACACACACATATGTGTCCATGCTGTAAGAGCAGTGTTAGTAGAAGGAAGGGGCGCCTGACTAAATGATGTTTTCCCAGGTGGGCACAATTACCTGTGTGTGGAGTGTGTGTGTGTGTTTCTGTGGGTGCAAGCACACACGCTTCAGTATGCGCGTGTGTCCCCGTGTGTGAGTCTGTGTGTGCATAAGAATTATCCACATGTTGTTTTTAGAGGATTCAGATCTATTACAATTAGGAAGACATGAATCAAAGTCACACTCCCACACTACTCCGCAGACCGCTCACAGGTAGAGAAGCATGAGCTGAGGAGTCGGACGGTGTCCTGACGCTTTTCTTATTATAACCACTTAGAATAGCATCGTGCAGACAACTATGATACCTCAGGAGCGTCCTGGGTTTATTTAACAAGTGGCTATTCATTCCCGGTTAGAGCAGAGCACTCACAAAGCCAGAGGGAGCAGGATGATGATGGGTCACTGCATAGGGGAGCAGAACACAAGCTCTCACTGTTGAGTCATGGAGTTTATGAAAAGCCGAGGCTAATCCTTGGTGAGTGTGTGTGTATGTGTGTGTGTGTGTGTGTGTGTGTGTATGCGTGTGTGTGTTTGAACAAAAAGCCAGTGCCAGTGTGTTTGTGTGGAGGCATATGACAGTGATACACACACCTGCTTTAGTGCTTATCAAATTGAGGTGTGAGCGTGTGCAGCCTTGTGTGTGCACATCTGAACTAGCGAACATGTGTCTCATTATAAGCTGAAATCACTCACAGGTGACTTTGTTTATTTGATCTCAATTAAGCCTCCGCCTCTTCCCACATGGAAATCTGACCAAGACTTTGAAAAAAAAAAAAAAAAATCCCCTTCTTCTATTAATTCCAAACAACGTTCCAAGGATTGTGGTGAAAACCCAGAAGAAGAGGAAGGGAAAAAAAACAGATTTGTCAAAACTGTGCCCGCCCTGATTGCTGTAACAACGTGCCATTTTTATCCACACTGCACTAAAACGGGAATACCTCAGAATACCGAGCACACATGGGCTCAATTATTATCCTATGGAATTCCGCAAAACGTAAAGTCGGCAATAAGGAAAATATTCTTCTAATCTGGGGTCTTCCTCAAGCTGGGTGTGAAGGAAATTTAGGGGGTCCCCGTTTTAATTGGGTCCAGATTCGACCACCCTATTGAAACAGGGCCGGGACAGTTTTTTTAGTGGGGTTATTCTGTTGAAAAAAAAAGGAACTATTTTGGTTGTACGTGAATAAATGTCTGACTTTTCAGAGGGGGTTTCTGCAAACCAGATCAGACTGCCCTAGTGTTATAGGAAGCAGATGGACAGGACCAAGGAAAGAAAACAGTGAGTCCCATAAGAGAGGAAGAGAGGAGTTCAGAGTGAAATATAGACTTATGTGTGATGTGAATATGAGAGAAAAAAAGAAAGTTGAAATGTTCAACTTAAGTGATCAAAATGTGTAAATACAAGAATTAAATGACAGCATATTGGACAGTAACAGTATATTCAAGTCTGATCACCCTCTTTCTTAATGAGTTTAGCATTCAAACCCACAAGTTTAACACCATGAAAACCACTAATCTCCATACACTCATAGACTCACACACACACACACACACACACACACACACACACACACCTGTGTTTTGACAGATTTATCTGGTGAGTAGTGTGACGCAACTCATAACAGCACTTTTCTTACATTGACAGCTCTGAGAGGCCACAGTGAAAGGAAAAGTGCAATACTACTGCACACAGGGAAGGGAGGAACTTGAGTGACTGGCAGATATGGAGAGTAGGAAAGACATTAAATTCACTCACATCTTTGTTTTTTATGTTTCAGGAGGCAATGCAGACCACACGATAGTACACCCGGAAAAATGTCATCCCGTCAAGTGAACTTTTTAATGGTAAAAAAAACAAACTACAAAATATAAAGCAATGACACCACTCTAAAATACTAAGAAATGCAGACATTGCATCTAGAGTGCAGCAAAAGTTCACACATGCTGCCTCATTTCATGTGCAAATGAAGTGATCTAATACACGTGTGAATTATTGATCCTTTGGTTCTGTTACTGTAGAGTTGAAGGCAGTAAAAAGTAGCGCCGAGAGGGCATCAACTCTGACAACACTGACGATGACGTCAGGAATGGCCTTGTTTTTCCTCGCTATTATCAAGGTTTTTACTGTGCCTCACTCAGAACTCATTGGCTTTTCCAGCTCCCCAATCTGTTTTTGTTGCCCAACCACGTGCAGTTCCAAAAGTTAAAACAGATTCAATAAAACTCAGCTGAAAGGTCAAACACTAAAAGGTTTTTTTTTTTTTTGTAGGAAAAACACACACTGCTGTGCCTTCATGTAGATTTCATCTCTAAAAATTTCCTGTCAGCAACATTTTGATATTTATAGCTATCCACCAACTGCAGAGTGGGTTACAACCTAATATCAGCCATAGTCTGAGTTTTGAGAATATTCAATTCAACTTGAACTGTAACATTGTATAACATGCTTTTACAAAGGACTTAAAGGCCCAGACCCGCCAAGCTAAGTTTTGGTGACAAAATTAATGTATTTCAATGAAATTACCATGTTGAGTGACCAGAATGTCCAAAATGGAGGTTATTGGAACATATTAGCTGTTTTGCACCATCCATACTTATTTAATGTCTTCTGTTAGAGCTCCACAAAAAAGGAAGGGCTTACTGACAGGGGTCAGTGGTACTAGCATGCCTGTTGAATAAGCGACTAAGCTAATGACCTTGCTTGCCAGCTATTCTGTATAACTAGAGAGGTTTTCCTCCTTCAATGTGCTATCCTGGGAAATAAAATGCCCGGGGTACAGTACAGAGAGCTCAGACAGCTGACTGACTAGCACTAGCATGTTTCCAGCTTGCTAAGATGTTAGGTGTGAGCTGCAAGTAGCCTTTAGCACTGGATATTTCGTGAAGACAAATTTTGCTGTGTCACTTTTTGTGTGACCTTAAGCCTAAGAGTGGGGAAGAAAAACAATTCTTGCAGTGAGACTATAGAAGAAAAATTGATTTATTAGTATCAACTGCATAATATCTATTTCCAAAGGCTGAAAATCTCTGGTGCTATGAGACAGATAAAGAAAAATATCTGAGGATTCATGTCCATATGATTAAGCTCTAAATAAAGAGGCACCTTTTCCCGTATCCCTGGCTTAAATTCACACTCAATCTGTGGATCTTTAGGTTTTGAATATATTTATGTGTGCATGTGAGGGTCGAGAGAGACTTTTACTAGACCCCGTGACTTGAAAGTTTCATCAGCATCATAAGAGTGTGCTGTCTGGGGGAAAAACACAACACCCACATACTCACCCATTCACTTCACCCTCACTCTCCCTCTCCATCCCGTTCTTTTTCTCTAGATGCCATTTGTCCACCTTGGTACTCTGATGCCCTTCCGGAGAGCTGAGTATCAGCTTTCTTCCCCAGCGGCCCCCAGCTCCCTCCACCATGCATTTTTAATGGACACACTCGTGCAGCGGACAAATGATTTTTATTTTTGACAGGGGAGGGCTGGCTCCAGTTACATAGGGATGGGGAGTGAGGGAGCGTGCACACACCAGAATGTGCATGGTGAAGAATGCACACACACACACACACACACACACACACACACACACACACAAAAAGACAAGAAAGAAAGTCAAGAATGAGCCAGCTATTCTCTAAGTGCTTGAAGACCAAATCTTTCCAAAAATGTATATAGACAATCTTATTAGACTTTGTATTTATTTCTCTTGTGCTTTACAAAACACACACAGAGCACACACACACATCACTTACCATAAAGTGGTTGATTAATTCACTACTTGGAATATTATGGGCAGAAGTCCAGGATGATGAAAGAGGCAAGAAGCCCACCAAGGCCTTCATTAAACCAGGATTAGAGCCAGTCTAAACCTATTAACTCTGGCTTAAAACCACTTTAATTCCAATCAAATCAGAATTAATATTAACACTGCGAGGCACACTGCACACTGCACATTGTGACAGCAGCCTGCTGTCTGCTAAACTGTCTAACTGTGTGCATGTGTGTGTGTGTGTGTGTGTGTGTGGTAACTTTACATTATAATCTCTCCTGTACTGGCTTTGCCCCTGGATGGTGTAATCCGTTCACTGAGGGAGGAGAGATATTACTGAGTACTCACTCTAATAGAAACGATAGTATTACCAATAAAGTTAAGGCTAAGATCGTGCAGATGTAAGGCAACGCAGGAGGAAATTAAAGGAATAGTTCAACATGTTTGGAACTGACTTTCTTGCTCAGAAAGACTTTTATGATTTTATTTTTCTTGTCAATATGATGCTGGAGTGAGCAGCCAGTTAGCTTAGCTTAGCATGAAGACAGGAAACAGGGGGAAACAGCTAGCCTGGTTCTGTCTTTTGTATTCCAAGAAATAATTCCACATTTAAAATCACAAAATATCATTTTTAAACATGTTTATAAAAACGCTGAAAAACAAGATATAACATGTTTATTAGTGAGCTTTAGAGATGTTGGCAGGCAGATTGTGTTACCTTTAGATAGATCCAGGTTTCCCTGTTTACAGTTTTTATGGTTAGCTAAGCTAAACGGCTACTGGCTCTAGCGTTATATTTATTGTCCAGACATGGGAGTGGTATTGATTTTCTTATCTAACTCTTGGCAAGAAAGCAAATATGCTTGTTTGCCAAAATGTCAGAGTTTATGATAAGATCCAAATTAGGCCCACATGGTGTGATTTAAAAAAGATTTACTATTTGCCGTGAGACAAGTGAAAGTTTACAAGACGCTGTCACATTTCTGTGTAAAAAATATTTATCCTGTATGTATTATGCAGTCCAACAGAGCTTTTATGAAGACTTTGATTGGTTGTATGGCCAGTGTTTAGTAATCCACTATTTTTAATCATATCAAAAAAGATGACTCTGCATGCTTATTCCTATAAGTAAATATAAGTTAAGTAAATGTAATTTGTTACTTTCCACCTCCAGAGAGAGGAAATGATGGAGAAAAAGAAAATGTTAGGCAGGTTAGCTGAAAGAGCATTCCCAGGTGTGACCACAGCATTCCCTCCATACGCTTTAACAAACCGCTGTGTGTGTGTGTTGGTCTGAGGTTTGCAGCTCGTAGCCAAACTGGAGCTGAACGTCACTCCTGCAGCCAATAACAACAACTTCTAACTCAAGTGCACACACACACATACACACAAACACAGACTTGGTTAAACACATTTGCACTCTGAGAGGTGACAAGTGAGTATGAAATGATTTTCATTTGAACACTCGTTTTTTTTTTGTTCTTTTTTAATGTTTGATGAAAAAGTCACTTAATCCAAGGCGACAAAATTACTGTGTCCTTGGAATAACTTTATGAGTGTGCATTGTTGGAAAGCAAACGTGTGTGTTTTGGGTTGTGTCAGTGAGTGTGTAGCAATGAATGTGTGTGAGGCCCTAAAGCTTTCCTGTCGGTATTTAAGGACATTAGCTCCGTTTCACTTTTTTCCCCTTCTCTTAATCCTCTCTCTCCCTCGTTATAAGCTCCCATTTGGAGTCGGCAATGAAAGAGACTTGGCCTGATATCTGCTGTAAGTGTGTGTGTGTACATACATGTGTGTGTATCATAAGATCAACTGTATTTGCATGCCTAAATATTGAGTATGTGCATCTGAATGAGCCTGTGTGTTTAATTATGTGAAAGAGTGTGTGTGTGTGTGTGTGTGCGTGCCTGTGTCTGTGTGTGTAATGCGAGCCTCTTTGTGACACAGCAGTTGGCAGATAGAGGGGACTAAGTTACCCAAGCTCCCTTGGGGCATCCACATTGTGGAGGGCTGTCTGGGGCACCACAGTGGTATGTATAGGTGAGTGTGTGTGTGTGTGTGTGTGGGTGTGTGTGTCTGTGTGTGTACGTCCCCTGGCAAGGAAACGTGACGGTTCAGGGATGACAGGAAAGGAGGACGATAACCTGAGGCAGAAAAAAAGGTGAAATGAAATTGGGGGGCTGAAAGAGTGATGGAAGAAAGGGTAGAAAGAAAGAAGAGAAACATGATGTGTCAACTATAAAACAGGAACAGATTGGGAAATTAAATAATAATAATAATCAAAATAAAATATATCAAATAATAATTTGATATCAAAGTTAATTCAGTTTTGGAAAATGTATTTAAAACTCATATTGTTCAGTTTCTTTTCCCCCCCAAATTAACTATTTCTCTGGAAACAAAGTGCAGTTTTTTAATCACAAGAGTGTTGCATTAATTTGATTGGTCAGCATACCACCTCCTCTAAAATGCTTCAGAATATGACGTAATACAGTTTCTGTAGCTGCTCATGAGCCTAAAACACGTTTAAATGTGCAGGTAACCAATTGTAAAATTCAGTGATTTCTTCCTAAACATGTCTGAATAATTGTTTCAAGATCACTGAAACTTAAATGTGTCATTAAAGGCACATGAGAAAAGTAAACTGCCTGTGAAAATGTATTTTGAAAATCATTTTAAAGCAGTCAGTCAACATCAATATTCAGTCCATCGATATTTTTTTTTTAATAATTACAACAGGTTTAATGACATTTTAGCACCTTTCAGCTGGTTGTTTTGGTTTTACACCCTTCAACCTTAATGTTTTGATTCACTCTCACTGCTCTGATCAACCCCAGGCAGATGTTTTCAGTGATAAACCCGGTGCTTGCTCAACACCAAACAGTCAGCGACTAAATGGTGAACATAGTGATGCATTTAGCAGGTAAAAAGGCATTTTCTTCCCATCAGGAGTTGGTTGAGGCCAAATAAAGGGCTAAAAGTCAGTAAGAGTAAATATTGGACTTAAATTTGCCAGGTGGAAGACAATGAAGACAATGAATCTTGTTTTGGAATAAAAGTTTTAGTGGAAATGCTGTTTTGAGGTAATACTGAGTTAGCCTTTATACTGCTGAAAGAACACAGTAGCAGCTGCTGGATGTGACCAAACAGATGGCACAGGTACAATACAACACACACATACACACACACACACTGACACACACAGGATCCACTCACCTGATGTGACACATTAGGTATGCACACCTTGCCTGTTGGTGTAAGATATGAATGAACAAGGATGAGATTTAATGGCTGTTTTACATACCCATTATCTTACTTTCTCTCCATCCTCTTCCTCGGCCTTGTTCTCTCTCCATCTCCCCTCTCATCGCCAGCTCCATTCAGCCCGAGCTTGTTGTTTGAATGAGAAGAGCGGACCACCCTGGGGAGAAATGGGGGGGATCGCATTACCCCCAAAAATGTAGAGGGCCTACAAAAGGGCCATGAGACATCAGGGTGAGGGAGAGAGGGTGGCAGAGAGAGGGAGAAATAGGAGAGGACATGAAAGAGTGCATTAGTGAGGGGGTGGAGGGAGAGATTGATTGGGATGGAGAGATGAAGAAAGGGATAAAGAGAGATGGAGGTGAGAGAAAGGAGAGGTGGAAAGGGGTGAAACACTTTTTTCTCCTTTATTAAAATTATCTACACTCTACACCTAATGAATTTCAAGCTCCTGTTCAGTCTCTATTTTTGTCTGACCGCCATCTCGTCTTCTTCCTGTGTACCTAACATTTTTGATTAAATAATTTACATTTAAAGGGAAATCAGTTTTATCCCTATTAGTAATAATAAGATTGCATTGACTAAATTATTCGAAAGAATCCAAGAATGTGGCACACAAGACAAGAAACGCAAGAAGCCAGACAATCATAAAGGTTTTAATCAAAACTTATTTGGAAGAAAAAAATGAGGAAAATGTTGAAATTATTACCCAAATTGAGTTTACAAGCCAACTTTGAGGTCAACCTTGTCTTCTAAACATATTTTTACATAAATTTATAAGCTACTAACAGCAAATACAGAGTAAAAGACATAGATTATGTTTTGTTTTGTTCCCTCAACAAAATGAGGGAATTAACATAAAATTAATAAACGTACTGAAGGTATTCACAAAACTCTGACTTGCTTTTCTTACAATATTTGCTCTTGTAGGAAACAAAGCTTGATGACATTGTTTTATGGTTATGATTAGGCACTCAGTTGGTTAAGGTTAGGGAAAGAGTGTGGTCTTGATTTGATATCAAAGGAGTCATCGCTGACTTGAAGCACGAGACACAACATTTTTAGATTACTATTATAATATTTAATCAAAACACGATGTTAGAGGTCATTTAGTGGCACTAAACCCCTAAATCCTGGACTCCAGTGACAAAGTCCTGCATCTTGTATAGCTGCAATCCAAGGGCCAAGACTGGAAAAACATTTTTTTTCTAATTTTTAAAAGATAACTTGTTGTTGCTCAGTGCTGACTTATTGTTCTTATTTTTCATTTTACCGCCAAAGAAAGAGGTTTGCATAATTTGGCACAATCAGTTTACAGCCTGAATGGTTGTCAGACTACTCGTGCTTCTTGCAACCCTCAAACTTCCCAGATCTCTGCACAATGTAGTCACACTGATAGAAATCATGGCTAAAACTGTGAAAATAAGAGCCAATATGTCATAAAACGTAATGTTCCTTTAAGTCAGCACCGGCATGAATGTGACCCATACACACATTTTTAAATCCTGCAAACCACTAACCACAATGATTGCTATCTGGAGTATCTATTCAAGTTAATGTATACCTGTTGATTCAGCAGGCGGACATATATTATTAATGTGTTAACTATCCTGTATGACTCAGCAACATAATTATAAGCCCACAAAGGCTGGATGTGAAATAGTAGCTGAATGGAAGCTGATAATGGATGCGAGGGTATTTGAGGTAAAAGCCTTCTTCTAATTAAAGCTACACGTTGCAAGTCAAAAGGTAGTGATTCACACACATCGTAGCTTCTTCTTCGCACCACTGAATTAATCTTGCCTCGCAGAAGTAAATCCATCCTCACCTAAGCTGCAGTTTCTAATAAATGTCCTTAGGAGGCGCTGTGAGTCAGGGATTTATCTGCAGAGTCTAACTCTTCCTATTGGCTTCATTGACATTTAATGATAATTATAACTTGGGTCACACCAGGGGCAGATGCACACACACACACACCAACAACACACACTGCCTGGTTAAAAACATGAAGACATTAGCGGTAATTTGATGCTGAGTGAGTATTGATCTACTCTCAGGGGGCTTAGAGAGTGAGAGAACACTAGACAGCACTTTATCACAGCACTTGACCATCTAGGCTGGCCAACACTAGTGTGTGTGTGTGTGTGTGTGTGTGTGTGTGTGTGTGTGTGTGTGTGTGTGTGTGTGTTAGAGAGAGAAAGAGGGAGCTTTAACAAAACAATTTGTTATGCATAGATATTACAACAGGCTCACCGTCAAACACAACTGTCAGACACGTATTTGAAATCCAGCTTTATTTTAACCCTGTACTTCATCACTAAAAAGCAAACATCCTTTTCTTTCCTTCCTTTCCTCCTCCCTCCTTTACTTCCTTCCTTCCTTCCTTCCTTCCTTCACCAACTTTCCCTATATCCTCCTGTGAGGTCCTGACTGACACATTCAATCTACATCCATAACATTATACAGACCAGACTGAGTAGCAATCAGGCCTATGAGTGTATGTGTGTGACCAGTAGGGATTTCATGATTATGATTGCTGAGGACACGCGCTGCTCAAATTCTTCAATGATTGCCTCCAAACGCAACATAAATGCCAAACAAAACAATAAACCCTTCGAGAGAGAAAGAGTGAGAGGGAGAGAGAGAGACAGACAGAGAGGTAAGGGGAGAGAAATGACAACATCATATACTTGGAGTCTGTTTCATGAAGATATCCAGACCACAATAACATGAGCACAAAGTGACCAAAAGGGACGTGAAAACAAGGAGCAGATGGAAAAACAACCACATAAAAGTGCACGTGTGTTTCCATGCATGTGTTTTTGTATCTATACATTACACTATGTGCACTGCACTAATTTAGGTAATAATTGTGGTGTGCTCATATGGCATGTCGTGCTCATTTTTGATTACATTCTCGTTCTCATTCTCTTTTATGCGTGTTTTCACCATGCTACTAACAACTACCCTGTCCTCAGCCCCCCCCATCTACATTTGCAAATCAACAGCCCAACACACACACACACACACACACACACACACACACACACACACACACACACACACACACACACACACACATACTGTCTTCTCCTCAGAAGCTAAGCCAAGTCAAACTACATAGGTGCTGGTCCAGACAGACAGTTACTGTATATGTTCTGTCTCAAACCTTCAGGCCATTTGCACACGTCTCCCATCCTTCTGTTTGTCTCCTTCTCTTGTATTCTTTATAATTGTGTCTTAACTTGATATCTGCTTACTGTTTTGGCTCATGTTCAGAGCCATGTTGTCACTCTGATCACCAGGAGATAGCCCGCTTTTGATCTCTTTATCCTGATTCATTCTTTTTCAGCGTCTTTGTCATTCACGCGTGTGATTTATGAGTAGCATGCTCACATAAAGTAGCTTCACACACACACACACATACACACATTAAAAAGCCTATGCACAGTATTAGAGACATTTTATTATGGCTTTTAGTTCATGAAGTTAAAATCATTGATGTTAAATGTGATTGATTCTCTTCGTAAAGTTTTGGGACAAAACTAATTTCCACACAGTTACAAAAACAATGTCCAGCACTTTGAAATCCCTCTGATTAATGTGTTTATTTCATCTGATTAGTAGAAAAATGGGACCTTCAGTAAAATAACATCTGACGTATTCCACTCAGTGGCTCCTTGGTGCTCTCTGGTCAACATCGAATGATTGATCATTCAAAGGGGATTTTGAGAAAAAAAAAAAAAAAGTTGGATACAGTGGTTTGCCGTCATTCCTTTGAGCTAAAGTAATGGTTTATACAGGAAGAATGATGATTTTTAAAGAGAAAAGTACAAAATAAAACAGCAAAGAAGAGGGTTTTCACTCCAAACGCTCAGTTGTATTAAAATTAGCACACTTAGGGATCAATTTTAACTTGACAGCTATGAACCAAAGAAAGATGCCTATTTATAAATAACGCATTTATGCCAAGAAGCCAAACTCTCTTACATTTTTTAATTAAACATTGGATAGAGGTATGAAATCATCCAAATATCCTATTCTGAATGTCAAATCTTAAAAGTACACTTTACCTAATTAAATTCATGGATGAGTAATAACCCAAGCTGACACCCTTACTCTTCTGGCTTTCTCGAATGGCAGGCTTATAAAGTTGCAGTCCCCCCATGACCACATTTGTGCAAATGTCGTCAGTCAATCTCTGATTCATTAGCCCTGTGAAAACCGGCTTCAGAAACACTCATCATGTAAAACATGCAGAGGAATACAAAGTGAATGAGAGATGCGTATATGCCCTCTTTCTCCATCAGTGTGTTTTCTTCTCTCAGTCCCTTTTCTCTTTTAATTTGGCCCCTCTGTTTGTTTTTTCTTCATTCTTTCATTAGTTGAAAAAACATAGCAGGCATTCCAGCTGTAATACCACTGAGATTCAGTATCAGTGCGGGGATTCGGACTCATGAGTGTGAGTGTGTCAGCAGCTAACAGAAAGACAGAGAGAGAGAGAGAGAGAGAGAGAGAGAGAGAGAGAGAGAGAGAGATGGCAGTACACTGGAGACATCAGGCATTGCCTCATAATGATTCATCCCTGTGCTATGCGTGCTTGTAGACAGGCATGTCAGCCACACAGGGCATTATGGGAATAAAGGAGATTCCTGATGAAGACATTCAGAGTGACTGAGAGATGCATTTTTTATTTGTCTATTGATTGATTGATTTTTTTCTCGACCACATTCACAAAGACAGTCATCAGATCAGCCATGTTACTGCATACACTCCATGCATGATTGGTAAAAGTGTAAAGTGACTATTTAGAGTGAAGCAAAAGAGACAGGCAGTGAATAGATGGTAAATGTGTTTTAATTTCCTTTTTTGGAAGTGGGCTCCTCAGAAGTGTCTGAAATGAGACTTTCCCACTGGCGACGGCACATTCATTAATCTGCTGCCTGTAGCACTCACAGATAGCCGGACTATGCTAGCAGGCCCATAGCTCCCAGAGAAAAATACTGCTAGTTTCTCTGTCCCTTGGCCAGTCGCTACTGTGGGCCCCTACGTGGCCACCCTCACTCAATGGCTTTGTCTCTGACCTGAAACGATGTACAAGCTCTGAGGCTTTGCCCTGGCAGCACTCTCTTTGCCATTACAGGCCTCCGTCGGTGGAGGAGTATCTCTTTAGTGAGCCCGCAGACCTGCCCCTGTCCCAAGAGCCCTATCAGGGTTTATACCCCTAATCAGAATGAAAATCTGTTATGAGGGCTTTGCAGCGGGGTCCCTACTGTAGATAGTGCTCAAACAAGCCACCTGTAATGGCACCCACCTGTCAATCAAAGCAACCATGCTGTTAATTATGCATATGTTTAAGCTTTAATATGATTTGAACAGAGAATAATATAAAAATTCACCTTGAGTACAGTTGTCATCAGGTGAGAAATCAGCTATAGAGGCCAGTCTGTAAACACTGTCATTGTTTTCTAATAAAGCAGTTAGGGACCTATAGGCCGTTCCTATCAAACAAATCCTGGGAATGTCACTGTTATGTTCATTCATTCATTAGGGTTCGGGTTAGCATTGACAAATACTAACAACAAACTGCATAAACTCTCATCTTTTCAACAAGAGTAAAGCAGACATATACCTATAAAACAACTAGATTTATAAGAAATTACTTAAGATACATTTGGCTTGATATACATTTTGACTGATGCTGAAGCACAAGTTAAGTCACTTTCATTTATAAATCCCAAAAGCATGCATTTGGCTCAAAGGGGGTTTTCAATCTGTATACTGTCTATTTTTTTTGACTCTTAAGGTACAGAAAAAACTTCACAAACACAGGGAAACATTCTAAAAATGGGAAAATCAATCAACTCAGTATTTACAGAGATTTACATTATTACTTTACAAATGTCTTATGATAAATCAAATCATATAATATCAACAGTTGATACATTTACAGTATATCATAAAATAAAACTACAAATGACTAAAAAAAAAAAAAAAAAAAAACCCTCAAATTTTCAACAAATACATTGTCCATAAATCATTTAGACAGAGGTTTTCAGCGCGAGAGGTGGGTCCAAACAGTCTCAGGGGAGGTTCAGTATATAGACGTGAAATAATGACATCAGTTATTGAAAAGAGATCACATAGAAAAGTCTAAATGTGTGTGATTTGGTTAAAGCGATGATACAGAGATACAGTAGTTTGGGGATTTAACTGTTTTTCATTCATTTAACCCTAACCGCATGCCCGGTCAGAAAATAATAAATGCCTTAAGATAGACCCTTTTTAATGTATTTCATCAAATCTGAAGTTTTGTCAAACAGCAATATTGGGCTATCTTGGCCCAATGCTGAGTATCCATGGGATCAAATTACAGAATCATGATCTTAGGCCTTATTTGCCTAGCCCTTTTTCCAAGCTTTGACAGAGGATAGGTCCACTGTCTCTGAAAACCCCTGATTTAAAACATACAATCAATTATTTTAAACAAAGGGTGCCCACGAAAGATAAAATAACAAGACACAGTCCCTACTATGAGTCAAACTTCAAAAACATTTGATCCTACATTTCCCACAATACAATTCAAAAACGATCTTTTATTAGACCCTCTCTGTCTTTAGAACCTCACCCCATCAGTTTGTAATGCAGGCTGTTGAAAATTTTACATCTGAAGCACCCGGCATCATTTTTCAAATTTTAGAAAGCTTCTCCGGAACCACAGCAAACATCATACATCTGTTTTTAGACGCTGTATAGTGCTCAAACTTAACTTCATGTGAAAAATCAGGGGTGGGCCATCGACTAAAACAAAAAGAATACACTGCCATTGGTCACTGACATCTGTTATGGAATTTTCTATCCTTAGGTTACACGAGGTCATGTGTGGGCCTTAAGGTCCTCAGCAGTATTAGTTGTTTGGCTTTGACTGGGAACAGTAGGTGCCAGTCTATCTCAACACTGTAGTGGCCAGGGTCGAAGAGACCTATTGCTGCCTTCATAGACATAATAGATAGCTGGCTGTTGACGTTCCAATCTGCGTAAACAGACATCTGTGTCTCCAGACTAGAATATGTTGACAATAACACCGCCATGGGTAAAGACATTCTCTTTGGCTAATTCTGGGCATATAGTATTTGTGGTGTTATCTTGGGGTTTAAAGTCTGACCACCAGCATGAGTTCGGCAGAATGTGAGACCGACTCAGGCACTTCTGATGTACTTTGAGAGTGTCTCTAATTCTCCTTGGCCAAGAGTCAATAAATATTAAAGCATAAGACATCAGAGGCTCCTGAACACTTTCTGAACTCCTGACCTCACCACTGACCATTGACTTCAGCAATTTCTCCACAACAACATGAAACATTTGATGTTAAGTTACAGAGATAGACCAAGATTTACTAAAAAATGTTACGCAATAATAAAAATAGACGTACTTAATGTGACAAGTTAGTTGATATTGTAAACACTTAAGGGCCCAAAATGAGGCTGTTTTAAGGCCTCGTCTTGTTGTTGGATTACTGCAGTGATGCAGAATGTTTATTTGAGTAGTTTTATCCCCACTGACAATTCAGCTGGAAGGAGTTTTGTATTGTCACAGAAATACGGAAAGACTGTTTCTGTGAAAGCACATTTGATGGTGTGTACAAGTGTTTTCTTCTCAAGATCAAAAAATGATAGTATTCCTTGGTCATAATCTATCTGCACTCTGACCTTGGAGGGAAATACATGCTCTCCAAGTTTAACTTCCGTATAATTCTCTGGAGTACGTTCACCCAGATAGTTAAAGCAACCACACATGTAGATGCTCCAAATCTTTTCAGAGATTTGATTCTTGGTTTTAGCAGCCACACCAACAGCCCAGAAACCGCCCACCTCCACATCCCAGCTGCATTTTCCAAAACTAATGCCTTCAGTGCCAAGAATGCTTGTGTTGCGCACCATTTCTAGGTTTCCAGGTTCTGGGTAATAGTTGTGGCTTGTAGAACGGGTCATCTGTTCTGATATAACCAAGTCCGAGCCGCCACTGTTAGGGTCTAGGGTTATAGGAACTTCAGAGAAAAAAACAAAATAAAAGGGAAGTTTTATTGACATGATTTTTAGAGTAAATTAGTTTTGGTGTGTTTGTTTTTTAACAAAAACATGACGACATACAAGAAAACAATGAACATAAACATTCAAAAGAACAAACAACAGCAGAGTCAATCCATCCATTATCTGAAACCACTTATCCTCATCAGGGTCATATTGGGGCGGAGCCTATCTCAGCTGACTTTGAGCGAGAGGCGAAAAACTTCCTGGACAAATCGCCTTCATAGTAGGGCACATAGAGACAAACCACCATTCACACTCACATTCACACCTACGGCCAATTTAGAGTCACCAATTAACCTGTTAAGTGCATGTCTTTGGTATGTGGGAGGAAGCCGGAGTACCCGGAGAAAGCACGCGCAGACACGGAGAGAACATGCAAACTCCACACAGAAAGTGCTGAAAGTACTGTGCCGCCCCATTAATAATGGTCAATAAAATAATTTTTTTCCCATCTTATTTCCTGCTGTCATATTAACGATTTCGTCATCCCAATAGTTATCTTTTCTTTCTCTTCCTAAAGCAGAGATTAAATGAGTATATGAATAAAGGGGACAAATTGGATCAGGTTCAATGAGCTGGTTATTACTCTTTAAGTCAACATGATGTCAAAATAGATGTTTTTAAGTTACATATGTCTGGTGTTACACATTACCAGTATGTGGCCCAACAATGACAAAAAAAGTAATTTCGTGGGTACACTTTCTCTCTTTTGATGCTAAGCTGAGTGATTCTGAGGGCTGCCAGAATCACTCTGTGAGGTGCTTCTCCAGAGATCATTAACTGACCCATCGGTGCAATGATCAGTGGTTTACATGGCATTTAATAGATTGTGCCTTTCAGTTCATTCAGTTTTTATTTTATTGTATCAGTTACCTGTACATGCCACTGCAGATTAAAATGTCAAAACATGGTCAGGCAGAAATAACATAACATTGCTTACTGTATTGGATTAGATTCTTCATCTTGCTCCAGACATTGAACAGCAGGTTCGCAACATGTTTGGCCTCATCAATGAGGACTCCAGATGGAGTCTCTGGATTTGGTAAGTTGCACCGAGATCTGAAAGAACATTAGGCAGCCACAGATTACCAGTTAAATATTTTTGAATAAACCACATTGGTAGCATTAATGTGTGGTGCAAAGCAGTAAATACCTCACATTTTTTTATGATAAACACATTTGTATGTATTCTTTGTGGCTGGTATTTATCCTTCTACAGATCTAAATTATTATTTACAATTTGTGATATTTTACACAAAGGTGAGATTTCATTTTTTCAATTTTGTGTCACCTTAACTTCACCTTCACTCAAGAGATGCACAAAGCAGCTCCTCTCTACACTAAACTTTTAAATAGGATGCATCCACGATATTTCCTCACACAGTGGATCAGACCAAAGCTATCATCCTGCTTCTACAATGTTAAACTTAACACTTTTAGATGCTGCTGACACACTCATTCAGCTGTGATTAGATAGTGTACAGGAAGCAACTTACCGCTCCAAAGTGGATTTGACATTCTGTCAAATAAAGAGAAAACAGAATAATAAATTAATACCTCTAATTTTGTTAAATATTCAGTATGAAGATCAAAATATTAATCAAAGCAGCTACTTGGTGAGTACCAGCATAAATGAGATGTCCTCAGCCTTCATGTCCTTCTCTATGGTTTTGATTTTGTGTGTGAGTGAGGAGATCTCTGCGGTCAAATTAACAATTATCATGTTCATTGCTTCACTCTTGCGCGCCGCCTCTTTCTTCACGGCATCAATCCTAGCAGCCTTTTCCGCTCGCAGGAACTGGAAAAGCTTCTCAAACTCCTCTGTGATTGTCTTCTCCGTCTGCTGAGCCTGGAGCTGAGGAGAAGAATCTTTTAGATGAGAGTAGGCAAAACACATGTTGCTTTCTGCCTATACAATCTGCTCACCTGGATGTGACGGGCCACTTTATCACAGTTGCGTTTTTCTGTTTTGAATGACCCGAGCTTGCTTTGTAAGTGCCTCAGCTTGATCTTGATTGTGGTCTACAAATAAAGACACAAGTATGGACTAATTACACTGTAAAGAATGGATTAATTACACAACTCATTTGCCTGTTGCATATATACTCACCCTACGGGACTCTGCTGCTTCGTTGATGGGTACACAGTTGTGTTTTTTATGTTTTTGTGCATCCCTACATACCACACAGATGAGCTGCTGATCATCCTCACAGAAGAGCTTGAGTTTCTCATCGTGCAGACTGCACATTTCTTTAGATCCTGAGTTTGCTTTCTGACTCCTCTCTTTTCTCAAGTTGTCAGACAAGTTTCTCAGAGCCAGATTGCGTGGGGGCTGAGCCATTGGAAATATTTCCTTACACACTGGGCATGTCTTGGATCTACTCTGTCTCCACCACTCCTGAAGACAGTGCTTACAGAAGCTGTGACCGCACAGCAAGAGAACAGGATCCTTAAATATATCACAGCACACAGGGCACGTGCACTCCATGTCAGACTGTGATGTAGCCATTTTGTTGATTTCTCCTGTGCTAGTCACTCGCTTGTTTCAGACACACAGTTTACTTTCACTTTCACAGATTGCCTCAGATTTGCTCAGGATCAGTACTTTTTGTTTCAAGTTGTTACAAGACTCATTAAGTTCTCACTCATAAAGACCTACTTACATAAACAGATGTCCTATTTGCTGGATTGTCTTCCTTATTTTTGTTTAGAAATCACCAAGAGCTTTAGGTGCAAACTTTCAGCGACATTTTCCTGTTTCCTCTGCAGAGAGGGAGGAGTTTTTTGGGTTTTTTTTTTTTTTTTTTTTTTTTTTTTACTGTAGTTCTGTCCTGCCCTGCGCACCAAACAGTAACAGTCATCAGGTCAAGCCCACTTCAGACGTACAACAACTGTGCCCATTTTACAACATAATTTAACTTTGTATCAATACAGTGCGTATTTGTAAATACCTGTAGATAGGGACATTACAACAGTTAGTACCTACCAGGTTATTTGGCGTCCCATGAGTGTTGATATAGAGAACATCACCGGGACTTTTCACTAAATGTGTCACTCCGCTTCGTAGTTACGACAGCCGTTAGAAACAGGAAGATCATACGTAGCTGTCAAGCGAGACACCAAAGACGAGTCGTGTGTTTTTTAACACAGTAATGTTAATGGTAGAAAAAAATAAACAAAGAGGCATTCACATGGACAGCTACGTATCTTCCTGTTTCCAACGGCCGTCGTGACTATGACACCCACAGATAACTCACAGTTAGCAGGGTCGCTCGTTATACCGAAACACTGATCATCAACGAGCGCCCACCATTAACGTTTGCTGTGTGGCAGCTGCTGTCATGTGACTGGATTGATGTTTTGCATGGAGAGGTGGTCTGTGGTGTGGAAGCGAGGTGAAATTGTTTGAAGTTAGGTTACAGTGTAAAAAATAGCTTGTATCATTTTTTAATTTTGATATTGTACAATTAATCTCAATAATATTAGAATTACAATAACGTTTTAACTGACCATCTTAAACAACTGCTCTTCTCTTCATCTGAAGTTATTATTAAGAAAAATAGTCAGCTCCATGATTACCTAACTGCAAAAACTCAAATCTACCTTATTCAATCACTGATGTGATCTAAATCACCACCTGGTGAACAAATCAAATGCACCCGGTGCGTGCCCAACAGCATGCTGTGTTGAACATGTGCTGAGTTTGATTAAATCCTGAAAAAGATGCTCAGGGTGGATCCTCCAGATGATGTTTGCAACTCTGATTTCTTCTGTGAGGTGTGTGAGGACTTGCTGCTGTTTATGACCATTTCTGTTGCCACAGTCCAAGATGTCTGACAGGTGAGTACATCAAATACAGAGAGGGACATGTGCACTTGTATAAATACTGTGCAGCTCGATTTGCTTGTGTATTTGCTGTGGAGTTACAGTTCCAGTTATATTCTGTGTTGACCTCTTTGGTGATGTTTTATTCTGCTGTGAAAATGGCAGTTTCTGTAGCCTAATATTGTTTGTTGTTCCTGCTGTGGTGTAGCTCTTCATTTATTGTTGATCACGTGTGTTTATTTGGCTAAGCGAGGGCGCATTTGAATATGTTGCTCATCTGAGAGGCTGTGCCTTAATTCAGCCATTCAGTTAGTTGTCATTTGCTGTCTGTCTCAGACATCCAACTTACTTTAACTTTCAGAGATGCAATCAAATTTGCAGCAAGTGCTCAGGTTCAATAGTTAAATGTGGTTTCAACAAACATTAGTAAATTTCCAGGAACAGAATTTAGTTCCTGTTCTCTGTGTAAAAAGAGAGGAGTTTTTGCTTTTTATCTGTCCTTCCCTGTACAATGACACCCTCATCTGAGAAAGAATGAGTAAGTAATCCTGTTTATCTGACTGTTTTCTGTGGCACCAAATGGTGACCTATGTAGACCATACGGTATACAACTTTTGTAAACAGTTAGGGCATTGGTAAGAAATCTTAAAGGCACCATATGTGCACTTATGATATGTGTTAATTTAATCTTCTAATCACTTTTTATTGTTTGAGTGAACATGTCGTCATGTAATGTTCTTTCAGCCTGTGGACTGATTTATATGTAAAGGACTCAGGGAGAATTTTCCAGGAAATTTCAAAGGATGTGACGTTTATGCACGCTCCCGAGCAGTGATGGGAATAACAGCGTTATAAATAACGGCGTTAGTAACGGCGTTAATTTTTTCAGTAACGAGTAATCTATCTGATTACTCTTCCCATCATTATAACGCCGTTATCGTTACTGCCAAAAAATGCGGCGCGTTACTATGATTGAAGGCAGCTGTTTTTCATCAGACCAACTAGATCTCTAAGCCGAGCGGCAAAGATTTTTCTTGTTCCTCCTTAATCCTTGGTGAGGGCGGGGGCACGAGACATCGCATAAATGATGACGATTGGCTGAGGTTGAGTAAAATTCCATGGTAAGCCAATCAGAGGTGGAGTTGGGCGGGTGTTGCTTTGCTTACACAAATTCGAAAGCCCGCGTATCGATCCACATAGTAATTATAATATCTACAATAATCCATGACATTTTATTGGATGCTAGTCTCACTTTCCCACAGCAACGTTAAAATAGTTTAGATTTGTGTACTGTGGATTTCTGTTATGTATTGTATGAAGTGTCCATTTCATTATAATATTCAGATTTATCATAAATAATTGAACACGCACATGTATTTTAAGTTCCGTCAAAGAGGGGTGGAGGTGGGGTCCAAATTCTTTGACACATTTGAGCATTTAAAAAACTACTTGAAAGTAATGCAATAGTTACTTTCCAAAGTAACTAGTTACTTTTATAATTTGTAACTCAGTAAGTACTCTAGTTACTTTCTGGGAGATATAACTAGTAACTGTAACTAGTTACTTTTTTAGAGTAACTTGCCCAACACTGCTCCCGAGTGATTTCTCTCTCAGCTACCCTACAGTGTCAGCAGTGTGCAACAGTAGCTAACGTTAGCTTAGTAATGGAGTCTGCTCATGTGAACAAAAATGACCGGCACCCACGACAACACGGTCCAATAATTATTGACGATGTAGAGCAGGGCCCATAGCTAATCGTAGCCAAATGCAGATAAGCGGAGGTTTGCCGTCTGTAAGGTGTGGGTCTGGGATTGGTTGCTTTGTGGTGTTGGCTGATAGGGTTATTTGCAAAAGGCAAGCTGGTTAGTGTCATTAAGCCAATGGTCCAAAATATTACAGATAGCAGTGTTATTCTAAATATGATTGTAATTTATTTTCTGGCAGTATTCCTTTTCAGTATTTCAGTATTCCTTTCACATTCAAGTCTCGTGCATGTCACTTTTGGACGATGCTCGCTCATGCCTGCGTAGTGAAAAAAAAGAGGGACTAGAACTTCTGTTCCTGGAGTTTTAAAATCCTGGCAAATTAGGACAGAGAGAGAGAGAGAGAGAGAGAGTGTCTTTGTTTCATTGCACACAGTAGTGTTCAGTTTCCGAACAAACACATGCACATACATGCTATAAAAAACTGGATCCAGCAGGTAAAACAGGATCACAATTTGGAAAAAATTCCCATGAACAGTAAGGTGACACATTTGCTTAAAGTCAAATATCATGCAGGAGCAGATGGGTACAGAATACAGTCCCGTATACAGCTAACGTACCAGGTAAACAATCCATAAGTTCATTTTACAGCCATTCACAGCATTGGCTGTGGGGATATTCTTCATAGCAGGACTTAATAACATATTATAGTTATATTATAGTAATGCACAGAGATTTGGTAATACACTTAATTTCTCCAACGTTACTTCAGCATCTTTGCAGCACTCTCTCACATCTCTCCGGCTCTCTCCCTCTCATGCACACACATTGACATTAGAGCACACACATAAGCTACATACATCAAATTCACAGCAGTGAAAATCACGAGTGATTTGCCCCTTGACCGCTGCAGCAATAGCTATCAAAGGCTAACTGTTTTAACATGACAGCGCACACCATCATGTGGCCCACTAATGTGGCCACTCGACTTTCTCTCTGTCTCTCTCTCTCTGTCTCTGTCTCTGTCTCTCTCTCTCTTTACGTTGTTTAAATTGTTCCAATTAAGTGACATCTCAGTGATGAAAGCTTAATTATAGAATATTATTTTTAGTGTTTCTGCACCAAAATGGTATCTTGTTTTGCATAGTTTTGCATATTTGTAGTTTTTGGCAAGGAAAGAAAGAAAGTAAGAAGTTTTTACTGTATGTTGCCAAAACTACAACTCAGTCACTTTTAGTTCAGTTTGGTTTGATATTAATCTCAGTGTGTCAGTATAGGGGTATATGCATCAAAGTGACAGTCAACTTAGTTACATAACTCCATGATAATGTCTACTACAGTATACAGCAGACCCTTTCCTACGCTGGTGTAATTATTAGGGCTGGGGATAGTGGTGCGGGGGTGGATTCTTGTGAGACTGTTCCTATACTTAAATATTATGTCCATAACCATAAAACATTCAATCCACATAAAGCCAAGTGTTCTGGATCTGGCCACAGTAGCCTCCCCAGGGTGGCGCAGTAAAACCGCCCTGAGCCGCCATTAGGTGGAGGGAGCTGGAAGAAATACTGGACAGAGGCTGGGACCGAATGAGAGCCAGAGCACAGCTGATGGTAAACTAATTTTCTTGGCCTGATACCCCCTCCTCCTCCTCCTCCTCCTCACCCCCAAAAAAACACACACACATGCAATATGTGTTGTGTGTACACGTCTCTGTGGGACACACAGACTGTACTGTATCATGCTTCTACACAAGTGAGGAGTCTCTTAGGACCCTCAATGTGGGACAAAATCACTCTCTCTCGCCCTCTTTCCGCCTCTTCCCTCAACTTCTCTCACACACACTTGATCACCATCTCACCGAGTAAGGCATAT
This sequence comes from Sciaenops ocellatus, assembly GCA_033000465.1. Lineage (NCBI taxonomy): Eukaryota > Metazoa > Chordata > Actinopteri > Sciaenidae > Sciaenops > Sciaenops ocellatus. The sequence goes on from CP136886.1 coordinate 12,399,235, forward strand.
GCTCCATCATTTGCCTTGAGGGACAAAAGACTGGGAAGGAATTCAGCGAGACACTTCTCTGCAGACTCTTGGAGAGGAGCGCTGTATTTTTGCGTATTAACAGTGTTCAGCTGCACAGCTTTCCTGTCTGTGAAACAGAAGAAACACTATACAAGTCTAAATCTGGACTTGATATTCAATGTACACTATTTCAAATGAAGAGAAGAAAACATCAGTCATGTTCTTTACATGATAAATTGCTCCAATTACGTCTGAGAAGGGGTTGCATGTTAATGCCAGGAATCATTTTGTAATATGCCAAGCTTTCAAAAGTTAAACGTCTTTATTTGAAATTGAAACAGCTTTTCCTGCCACATAAGGGTTAGAAGCACCTGAGACTAAAACCACTGTCTGTCCATCTGATGCCACGGAGCTATTTTATAAGTCTGTTCACCCTCTGAAGAATTAATGGTGCACGCAAAGAAACTTTGAACATGCAGAAAAAGTGTAATTAATATTTTGCTATAACTGTCTTTTACTGTATTATGTTTGTCTCTTTCTGTCACCCGACACTAATAAAGAGTCAGCGGTAAGTGTAACCGGAGCGGCAGCTCCTCGGCAGGACATTACAGGAATTTACGATGTGTTAAATGTTTCCTTTGTTCCTCCCTGTGGCAGCTCGCTCCGCCAATTAGGGAAGGCAGCGGCCTGCAATGAGCTCAATACCCCCCGCTCCCCGGCTCTTTTCTCTCTATCACATTGGCTTCATCTAACACCACCGTTGTGTAGCATTATTTGATTGATTGGTACTTCCAGCAGTAAGTCAGATCATATGCCGTTGTGATTCTGCACCATTTTAACGTGTTCATTAAATATAACACTTAACAACAGAAACATTAAAGCAGTGTGCATTTGACTCGTGCACCACCATCTTAATTACCACAAGATATTAATTTAATATCACTTTTGTTTTTCTTTCGATATTGTGGTAAAATCTGAAACCTAATGGTGGCATCTTGCCAAAGTCTAAAATGCCAGACTTTTTTTTTTTCTGAGCACTCGGCCCCTGAAATAAACTCCATGCGCCATTCCATTTGGCAAACCAATTTAGGATGGAGGGTGGGGGCAGGAAAGGGAGAGGTATAGGTTAGCTGTAGTAATAATCATAAATCACCTCTGAAATGCTGCCATGTCACATGCCAGGCTGTGCCACTAATGACCAGCCCCATCTTTCACCGGGTATTTTTATCTGTGTGCCCTGACACTCGACTTCTGGAAGCGTCCTCTCGTTTTACGTCGTCAGCACCTCGGCCCGGGCTGAGCACAAGTTCCTTACATATCTATAAATACCAGTCAGCTAAATGGCATTTTCTCTCACCCACCCCCTGCTTGGCAAGAACCAGAAGCTCAGTGACTTGGCAAAGGGACCTGCAGTCCTACGCCACTAAACATCTTGGGGCTTAGCCCCCCACCCAAGCGTCACCCTCCGGAGAACAGCTGGCTAAAAAAATAGATCCATCTGCCACTGCCTTCAAATTCCAAAGCGGTTTCAGTTTAATTAAACAAGCTGAAATTGGTTTTTAAAAGATTTAGCAAAAAGTACCTAACATTAGTTCAGTTTGAGACCACCTGTAGGGTTAATTTGTGACATTGCAAGTGTAGTTAAAAATTCAACATAGAGTAGCCCTTGTTGACTTATGTAAATACTCACACACACACTTTCTCTCTCACAGATGCACACCAGAAACGCACAAACACCTGTACATGCTTCCTTTGTGCAGAATGTTCTGCCAAGTTTTTTAAGCTTGCTGACATGTGGCACTAGAGACTGCAGGTCAGCGACAGCTTCCTGCTATTTCGGGCTCTGTCACAGCTTGAGGTTTTAATTTATTCTGCCAGAATGTGTCAATCACTGAGCAGCAGGGTTCAGGCCTTAGTCTGCTGTGGGAGGGAGAGGAGGGAAGACCTTGTTCTTATTGAAAGAGACAAACAAGACTAAAAACACAGTGATATGACTGAAGGTAAACTCTACTACTCATATACTCATCGAAATATTTACATTACAAAATATTTATTTCAAATGTTTTCTGTGCATATTAACATAGATCTTTATATAAAAATTAGGCATCTGAACTGAAAAGCAAGAACAACTTTCTTTTAAGGATGGGAAGCCAGAAGGGGATCATGTCCTCCTTGCTGTTGGTTGTTTGGTGCATTCGCATGAAGGAGGAGTGGGACCTGGTTTGTATCACGTTTTGCTCTGTCAGTGAAGCTCATTGATGGCAGGTGTAATGGGTCTCGAACAAAAACCACTTGTACGAAAAAAATTTCAGACAAGTACACCTGTCCCGTCAGATGCACACAAGACAGATGACATGAAAAACATGGTTGACACTAGACTGCGTTAACAAGCTGTAAGAACTTGTCGCTTTTATCTGTTTTCAAGGGACTTTCTTATGCTAATGTGTAAACCTGACATGGAACACTTGCATGAAGAAGACTCACAGAAAAAATATGAGATTTAGGATAAGAATCCAAAAATGTTCTTGCATGAGGCCCAATGAATCATGAAGATGGCCAATATATGCAGCCCTACCAACCAACCAACCAACCGAGGGTTAAGGCCCTACAGACTCGGATAGTGGGCCCTTACGTGGTTCTGTTTATACTACACTATATTTCTGTGTGGACAATAGATGGATGTATATTCAGACCCTCTGGGCCGATGTTTTCAAATGTATTCACATTAGAAGTTTGTTTTTAAATGTTCAGTCTTCAATGGTCAAAACCCCCAGCCGAGTATGATGTGTGTTAGTTCCCTGTGTTAGTGTGGACATGGAGTTAGTCAGTATGTGTTGCTCGAAAATGGACTTTCATTACTCTAACAATAACGTCCAGATGAGTATCCATTTTACCTGACAGTCACAGTCCCAATCTATTCTTCAAGCTGTGGTTAGTGAATACACTGATTATTATTCCCTCTCTCTCCCGCTCTTGGCGTCAGGCCACTGTTTGCCATGCCAGTGCCTGTCCACATGCCATGCCAAGGGTTTGAATTTGACCCTCCCAAAGTTGTGCCAACACACACACATCAGTCATCATGGGATGTCATGCCTACTACGCATGGCATCATATGACTTTGCAGTGCTTATCCTGTGCGGTTCCATGTAATAAATGACTTAAAAGCTCAGTTGCAAGCCACTATTGCCTCGCAGGATGACAAACCAAAGCTCTGTCCTTTGCTGATTCTGTGTGGAATTTGCATCCCACCCTAATTTCACTTGGGTCTCCTCTCAGGGTCCAAAGGCAGATGTGCAATGCGAAGAGATTCTGTTATTGCTGATGAACTGATAACCTGTCTTTTGTCACCTTCTACCCAGTGCAGTAACAGGAAATCACTGTTAACATATGTCATGAAAGCTGAGACAGAAGACTCTTCTGACATAGTTTCTGCAATGACTGCTACAGACTGACTTTAACAAATGTCTTGAACTGATGAAATAATTCACGCCTTTTAATTTAGAAATGCAAAGTAGAGTGTAGTATTTATTTTCATTTGAAGATATAATTTCATTGGATAATTGAACGTCTACGTATGGCTTGGTTGCAAATGTGAGGTGTATTTGCTTGAATGGTAAGTTTCGTTGTAAAAAAAATACTTTGATTTTTAGAATTTATCATCTTTATTATATTAAAGTTGATCATGACTTTGATTTTACGTCTCATCACGCCCAAAACCAAGAAAACCAGTGTGGTGGGAAGCCAGATGGGGATCATGGCCTTTATTGCTGCACTCTATCGTCTTTAACACTGGAGGCCACTGTTCGTTTCCTGTTTCCACCTGACAGTCAACGTCGTGGTTCTCAAACCTTAGACGTGTATATATTATTGTAACCATGGCAACATAACTCCACTTACTTTAACAGAGTAGTCATTTTAACCCAGACCGCGATCTTCCTTTAAATCTAACCTATCCAAACCATAACCACAGCATTGTCACATCATAAAACTGATTTATTTTTCATTTTGAGAGGCCCAAGAAAATAATAGCCTGTCATTAAGGGCGTCAGATCAGAAAACTCTTCTTAACAAACAACTTGTTTTGTCATTTAATTTAAAGGACTTGTCTCCTAACGTCATGCCTGATCCTCAACCAGCCTCGGTTCCACCCACATTTGGATTTTCTTGCTCCAAATAACTGACAAAATAGTTGCAAGTGATAAACCCAAAGTTGAGTCTTCCAGCCACTAATGTGTGGGTGACATCACTAATATTGTGTCCATGTTTCCCTGCAGTCTGCAGCTGGGATACATGGAAAAAGAAAATGAAAGGACTGAGGGTAAACTCTGCACAGAGGTAAGAAAATTAATATGACAACCTCCTCTTCACTCGGCTCCCACTTTTTCATTTTTGCTGTGCCAGAATGTCAGCGGCTTTCTCTTTCTCTTTAGGTCTGCCAGCTGATGTGCCAGCCAACGCCACAAAGAACAAACCTTTTTTTTTTTTTTTTTGCAGTGTTTGTGTGTGTGATGCCAGGGAAACTTTGGCTCTTTTCATTCTACATAATATTACCAAGAAGCTTTTTGAATCATATAAACAAATTGCATTTGTGCGCATGAGAGGGGACAGAGAAGCAGGGGAAAGGATGTTAAGATGTGTATGTGTATGTGTGTGTGTCAGCAGGATCCCTAAACCAACAATCAGGGATCAGTCAGAAAGCCTGCTGACATCATCATCCCAAATAAATGACAGCATGGTAAAAGAGCGCTGGTCCGAGGCCAGCGGGATCCAACAGTCTCAGAATCCATAAGCCATAACAAACATTCAATTTTTCAAATAAACTTCACTCCGAGGCCAAATCTGTCATCTTTTTGTGGCCACTGTGGAACAGTGCTGTCTGACTTTACTCTCACACGATTTATTTGAGCCATGCTGATTTATGTTTGTTATTTTGTTTTGTACACCCACCATGTTTTCTGGTTTTTATTGGCACAATTGTTCTCCATCTCTCTGTCTATAAGTGTATACAGATTAAACCAGCGCCATGTTTTCCCTCTGGCTGTTGGTGCCATGATATGTGTATTATTGTATGTTTAAGTATGATAACTATTTCCAAGTGGCTCTCTGTTAGGGGCATGTTTTAAATGGAATAACTCATCATTTGTATGTTTGCATACTCATAATATCATAGAAAATGTGTGTGTCCTATGTGTTGAAGGCTTAATTCACCAAAATTACAAAGACTGATTAAGGACTTGATCTGAATATTGTGTTTTCTTGGTTTATGATAAACCTGGATGCTTTCTGTCTGTAAATACACTCATAAAAAGCATGAACTTATATGTTCTATGCAGTGCTTGGGGCCAAGTCTGATATATTCTAGTTAATGTTGTAATGTAAACATTACTTTTCCTCTATTTCTTTTTGGGTTATGTACTATTCAAGTCTCTTGTGGTTCAGTCTTGAGCACACAGAATATGAAATAAATGACTATTTTTCTTTTATTCTCTGTATATATATTTTTTTCTTTTCAATATCTGTTAATGTATGTTTATTTGTGTGTATTGACAGTCCCCAGAAAGACCAGCAACCCTGCAACAGAAGCTGACGGAGAGCCTATAAACAATAAACCATTTGACAGTTTCAGGCCAAACAAAAATTAAATGCATTAAAATAAAATAAATAGAATTATTGGCTGTGCCTGTTATTTTGAAGAAGGCTTTGAAATAGCATTACATAAATAAAGCTGACATACATTTTAAGAGTTTAATAAAATAAGATAATTTGTCTTTAAGGGGGATGTGTGTGGGTGGGTGGGTGGTTGGGTTGGTTGGTTGGTTGGTTGGGGGGTGAGAGACACTTGACCACATTATTCCTAAAAATCCTGGCTACAGCCCTGACAGCAATGTCATATCCTTAAAGAAACAGTGGCCCTGTCAACCACAGGGTGATCAGTTTTTATTGGCATACTATCAAGAAAACACTCCTTACAGGATATGAAAAGACTGACAGTTTTTCGTAACTATTACTTTGTTTTGGGGGTTTCGTGTTTCATAGAATTCATTTAATATTCATCATGCAGAAGCATAAGATAGATAGATAGATAGATAGATAGATAGATAGATAGATAGATAGAGGCTGGTCAGTGGGTGCATGTTGTTTTTGCTCTGATGGGATAAATATAAATAAAACTGTGAGCTCGTCATTTGGGCCAAACTATTAATAAGAATGTCATTTTGGTATCCCCACCTTCCCTCCCTCCCTCCCTCCCTCTCTCTCTCCCTCCTTCCTGAACCCCATTAGTCCTTTGGGCACTTGCCCAATAGTGTCCGCATGGCAGCTGGACGCATGCGCAGCGGCACGGTTTTCAATAATGAAGTTGAGTGTAATGCCTGTGAACAGCCTGGTGCTCAAACTTGGACGCGGACTGAAAATAATGGTGTTTCCCGCAGAAGTGAGCGGTCCGGTCACCGAAACTGAGAGCCGGAATTTGGCTTTGAGTTTGTAAATTAAATTTAATCGACTCTGAAGAACTCACCGGGACTTGTTCTTTTTTTTTTTTTTTTTTTTTTTTTTTTTTTTTTTGTGGGGGGAGACTTTTGCCGCTGATGGCCAGCAGTGGCTGAAGTGTTTTGATCCAGTCAGTGACAGCCTGCAAACAGCAGGGAGAGCTGTGCGGCGACCACACTGCATTTGATTATGAGCGTCTCCAAGAAGTGAAGGAAATCTGGGAGCTGATTATCTTGCTGGGACGAAAATAATTTGGACACAGGTATGTTGACTTAATTTGTTTATTTACAGACAGTTACAGATCTGTGAGTGTGTGTGAGTGTATGTGTGTGTGTGTGTGTGTGTGTGTGTGTTTTACTCTGTCTGATGTCAGGTGAGTGTCAGTTTAGGTGGCTGCCTCGATCGCTGATGTCTCGATAACTGTCATGATAAATTATTGACTTTGATTCAGTCTGATATATTTCATCAATTCTTTAATAATAAACGATGAATATTAAATTGCACCTTATTTTAGCCTGGAACAACCAATTTAACGTTTTGATTTTCACAGTGGACAATAATGACAGTTTCATGATTTTCTTTTATTTTTTGCGTAAATTGGTAGTCACATAAATTTTAATCGGATTTTAATCGATCATCTTAATGTTTAAGTTAGTGTCCGTTTTTCACAAGAGTCTCTTTGGGATGGAGTCCAAACTTCATCCCATCCCCGGGGACCTTAAACACGCTTGAAATTATTTTATTCACTTGTTGACTTTTATAGAATTTAACATGCATTTAATCAGCTCCATTTCTGTTGATCAAAATATATTTTACATGAAGATTTTCTCATGAACAAAATGTTTAATAAAATAAAATGAGTTTATTTGCCATGTGGAGATCTTTGACTGCAGGTCAAGTGTGGTTTCTTCATCTTTTTTTTCCGGATTTCATCACACATGGAGGAATTTAGTCCCCTCAGTGCTCTGCCAGCATCCCCCACCCCTCCACCCCTCCGTGCGTCCACGACTTTTCTCCTCATCCCACGTGGAGTTTGTGTTTATATTTGATATGTAGGAAATGGGAATCTTATACCACGGCCCGAGCTCTCAGGGCTTGAATGGCCCCTGGCTATTGGCCTGCCCCTAACAACATGACAGGTTACGCGCCGACTCAAAATCTGATAGGCCATACTGCGCCGTAATCCATACAGATTAGATTTCACATTAAGGACTCATACTTAACCAACGCGCATTAATGCGCAGAAGATGGATGGACAGGATTTGGTTTGTGGAGATTTGGGGAAGTGATAAAGTGCTGTACACACAGAGGGTGAAAATAAATCATTGTTCTGGCCTTTAAAAAATAAATAAATAAAACGTGTGAATTAAATAGCAGCTTGGCCTTTTTAAATTAAGCCCGTTTCATGCAGATAATTTAAAATAGTCGATTTAATATCGTGATGCTGGGTTTGTCCGTTCTTATAGAATATATTTTTAAAAAAGCTTTTTATATGGTAATATTTATTTATAACTGGCTATTTCTGTCTTTTTTAATTTCGTATTTATTTCATATTTTTTAAATGTTTAGCCCATTTTCTTCATTTCTCTCTCTAAAATACATATTTGAATAAGTTTAAGGATGCATTTAAAAAAAAAAAAGGCAATGCAGAATTTTGTAAATATTTAAAATTTAATCAATCATCGTGTGCCAATAATTAAATAAACAACTTAACATTGTAATTCTTCTTAATATGTATTCACCTTTGTGCTGAAAATGACGTTATACGCAGCCTAATTATGATAAAATTCGACCAAAGACATATTTCATTTTTTTATTTTGACACTTAATCCTATGAATAAATCTTATGTGTGTCCTCAATACAGCTGCTGAAAATAGTAATAATAAAAAAAAAAAGTAGTAGTGCCACATTTTAAACTGAGGAAGAAGCATCTTTTCGTGTGAAGAAGCTTTTTAGAAAATCGTCATAAAAAAATCGATCTGTGCGTAAAAACTGCTAAGTCAATAAAGCTTGAGTTGAATTGAACATGTCGACTTTTTTTTACTCCAGCTTCTCTGCATCCAGCAGCAGCCTGCGGTTTGTTCTACATTCTCCTCTCTTCGGCTTTTATAGCGTGAAATTACCGCAGTGAAGCTGCGCAGTTCACTTTCTAATCCTCCGCCGTCTCATATGTATTTCTTATGTCGCTGTCAATAGCCATAGAGAGAAATATAATTCTCTCTTCTGGGACGCTGAAGGAAATGGCAGGCAATATTGATTCCTTGCGCAGTGTCAGGTAACTACTGGGTGAGTTTAGGGCCGTGCGAGGCAGCCATGTGTAGTGGAACATAACACATAAGAGGCGAGTAAACCAGCTGAGCATGAGCAGTTAAAGTTTAAAAATACACATGTATAAATTGATGATTTTGAATATTCTTAAGGGCTTCTAAACTTAGCTCACTATGAGTGTGAAATATGTAAAAATGCCTCACTTTGATGCCTCAGAAAGTTACACAAACCCTCCACTAATCACAATAATGACTCATAATCTTTATATGACCACTACATCCCTGCTAAAGCAGAATAAATCATGAAGGGCTGAGTGAAATGCAAACAGATGGAAGGCTGGCTCTGTCCTCCACAAAGGTGAGAGGGAGAGAAAAAAAGAGGGGAGACGGAGGGAGGGAAGGAGGGAAGGGGTGAGGGAGGGAGGGAGGAAGGCTTGGGCACAAATCAATTCACCTGAGAGACGCATTATTGTCTTCGGTTTCAGGCGAGGAGGAGCTGAACGCTATGAAAAATTAAAAGGATGCCAGTTAGTTTAAAGGATCGAGCCAGACAACTCCACAGCGCTTGAGGGCGTGTGCACACACACACACACACACACACACACACACACACACCCACTGAACAAACTGAAAAAAGTCTTATATTGCTGAAATTTAATGTTCGTGTTAGTAATCCATGTTTTGGGACTTATTTTAGGTTGAGTCGGTGTTTAAAATAACTGAACAGCCTGTGTAGAAGCCTCCTGCGTTCAGGTACACACATACACCTAGCTGAACACACTGTATGACACAAGGCCTCGATGACAATATTTGCAGCTTACTTTGACTCAGGTGTATAAAATATGAATTTACTTGAGCTTTCATGTTAAGAAAAAGTAAAAACAGTGTTTTTTTCATGGGGAAAATTAGCTAGAAATGTTACAATGGCACACCTCACCACACTTGCTGGGAACCACAGATCTAATGACAGGGAACCACTTTTGTGTTTGCATGCAAGTGCGTGTTTTTGCCGCCTACTCTTTTGTTCAACTGTCAAACTTTTTTCTTTTTTTTTTTTTTTTTTTTTTGCACAATATAGCAGAGAGCGGAGCCATTTTGTGCCACTCTTTTGGGATGCTGGCATTGTTTTCCCATTCTCTTCCAGCTGGTTTTTTGTTGCAGTGTCACCCTCTGCGTGACAGCGGCCAAAAAAAAAAAAGAAAAAAAGAGACAAAGGCAGAATGTAATTTCTCTCATTTCTTTTCTGATCGCAACATTTAATCTCGCATAAGTTGCAGACAATCACCTCGGCCTCTCCGTCGCTCCAGACTCCTGCGCCAACCTGTCTCCTGTCTAGTATTAATAGGGTCACTCACTGTCTTCGTGTGCTAGCCAGCCACTGTGTCTGTGGTCCAGAGCCAGCCAAGCAGCCATATCATTTACACTTCTCCATTTTCATTGTTGATATTTACTTCTGCAATTATCTCTCCACTTCACCCTCGGCTGAAGATGATATGCTGAAGTTAACGCTGCTGCTTCCCTCCTTCAGTCTCCTGTTGCTCACACATAAACACACTGACAGAGGGTCTAACCGACAGATGCACATACACATGAAAAAAGAAAGAGATTAATATAGTATCGTGGGTGGTTTCATCCTGTGCAAGCGTTTAAATTTGGCAATCAAACCCCCCCCAACCCCAAGCAAGTGTTCAAGCAACATCCCTGGAAAACAGTGTTAGCACAGGTGATGATTCGTAATCAGAAGTAATCAGAAATCCAAAATGTTTTATTTTCTATCAGCTCACCTACATTTTATTCTCTCCTTTTTGCCCCTCAAGTGTGTGGCCAATCACTACCCAAGAAGCCATGGAGGCCTCACAGGACCTCAGCGAACAGATGGTGAGTTAAACGCTACTGTATGCATGCAAGTGTGTGTGTGTGTGTGTGTGTGTGTGTCTGTGTGTCTGTGTGTGTGTGGGTGAGAGAGAGTATACCTTGTATCGACCACACAAGTCTGAGGTATGGGTGCATTGGAGAGATGTGTGTGTGTGTGTGTGTGTGTGCACTAACACACAGCAGATGTGGTTCAGTGAGTGTACAGTAACCATATGGCAGCAGTCAGAGTGAATGAGACTTCATTAGAGACAATGCTGGGCATCAATTTAGGAACTGTGTGTGTCTGTATGTTGTGAGCACAGGTGTGCATGTAATACAAATTAATCCAAGGTTAACTTCATTAAAAAGTAGGTCTTTTTTTAATCTCTACCATATCTTTTCGACCTTAAACACACACACATGCACACACACACACACACACACACACACACACACACACACTGTGCCTTGAGGGTTTGTTAGTGTCTCAGCACGGCAGGCCGTCTCTGCGTCACGTCAGTACAGCGTCCCAGTTCTGCTTGTTTAAAGATCAGGCCGTATTGTTGGGAAAATGATTTTGGCGGTGAGCGAGGTCCACTCGCATTTCAAAGTCGTTAGTCAGCCACCAGAACAGGTGTAATTTCATCTCCTCCTCCTCCTCCATCAAGCTTGGTTCTCTCTCCCTCACTCTCCCTCTGACCTGCCAGCCTCCACAGTAATAATAGCGCAAAGTGGGACAGAGCACATGAACTATGTTGTTTTTCCCCTACTTTTTGTGTTGCTCTGTCAGACTCGCCCTGGGTTTAGATTACGGGCTGACCCCAGCGGAGTACTGTCACTCACATATACAGTACACACACACACACACAACAGAAACACACATGGAAAACGAGGAAGAAGGGAAGAAAGAAAGACCACGAGAGGAGCATCCATCTTGTCTTGCTGCCATCCAAATATCAAATATTGATGTCCATATTCCACAATTACTTCACCTGCTTTAAATAGGGCAGTGATATCATTTATAATGTGAATTTGAGCTGCGGCTCAAAGGCATTGATTAATTGTTCAGGTTGGAAATGGGACCTCAGAGCAAGGACAGAGATTTTAATCATATCACATAGAGATAATAGGATTATAGGGCTGAGGTTTATGACTTCTGGAAATGTTTGGTCTTTCCCTTTTTGGCTGGTAATAGTCAAATTCACTTCATGAAGCTGAATCATTGTTTTGTATCTATTTTTGAGTCAGTATCACTGATGTGATGAAATCTGGGGAATACAGTGTATGATGTACATTCAGTTTTTTAGGTACACATAGCTAAAAATGAATTCAGTATGGAATAACAGCCCGGCAATACATCCTATAATGTGTTTTAATGTTTTAGAGAGGTGTTGATTCAAGTTTAAGGTCACGTTGGAAGTTGTCGCTTGTGGTGATGTTGGATTATATTGTATTATACTGAGAAGTGTTAGTCAGCCCTCGCTGATAACAATAGAGAGGACAAAGTGTGATTGTGTGTAAATGGCTGTAGGGCACGGTGATGTGGAACACAAGAAAACGTCATTGTTAAAGTGAAAATGTTGGCCGAGCAGAAACTGCCTCCTAACTGCCATGTAGGGCTGCTAACTAATGCTTATTTTCAGTCTTGATTAATCTGTTGATTATTTTCTTTCACACTTTCACAAAGCCCAAGCTGACATATCCAAATGTCTTGTTTTGTCCCACTAAACATCCAAAACCTAAAGATATTAATGTAATATCAAATAAGATGAAGAAAACAGAAATAGAAAACAATTGAGAAGGTGAAGCCAGTGGATATTTGGCATTTCTGCTTAAATCGATTAACCATTCATAGTTGAAAAAGGAGTTAAGGCAATTAATTTTACAGTCCATCGACTGATCGATTAATCATTTCAGCTCTACTGTAACTCTACTCTAATGCACCCTATGAGAACCAAGTCCAAGTTGATATTTATACCATGCAACAATAAGTAATATATTCATATGCTCTGTTACGAGGTTTGCCATCTCGCTAGCTGACATTTTAATTGCAGTTTTGTGCTTATTGTCTCACTTTGATACCGTCTAATTCTGAGTACGAATGACAGCTTTCACAAATTCAATTTCACTTCAGTTGAAAATGGAGCTTTTAATTTGTTAAATTGGTTTGATTACTGTAATTAATTTTATTTTCTCACTTGTTTAATATTTAAACTGAAAGTGGCTAATTCTTTCCCCCGCACTGCTTCATTGAAACAGGCGTGTCTCGGGTGACTAACAAAGCAGCGCAGACCTCACACACAAAGTTTCGGGGAGTTGTCTGTTGATACCTGATACCCCCACCCCTCCCCTCTACCCTTTAAAGTCCCCCCCCCAATCCCTCCCTTTTCCCACCGCATCCATCGCACGTCATCTGGGTTATGGTCAGGCGTCCTCTCTGGCCGCCTGCCTGCCGAGAGCCAGCCTGCCGTCTGGGGTCCTCAGGGAGCCCTGGAAGGAGCCTGAGGCAGGGCCAACAGTGGTTAGCCCCTTAATGCTACTTTTAGCCTGTTTAAGTGTCTCGCTCCACCTGTTGTCACATACTTGTTTAGCTTTGGAGGAAAAGGTGATAACTGTCCGTTTTGTTGTTGTTTTTGAGTGATGCTCTGTAAGATGACGATGACGATAAAGAGACAAATCAAGGATCAAATGTTTTTTATTATGAATTTAGTTGAATTTGAGTTGAAGTACATATTTAGTATTGATAGGCCAGCGTGAGTCCTCCACACATAGCCCCTCCGTGGCTCTTGATCCGACAGAGCCCTGACTGAAGTCTCCAGTCTGTTGGCTAGTGGAGGAGGCATTGAGAGACGGGGTGAGCGGCAGTGTTTGTTGACCTCGGGGAGCCTTGCAGGATTTAAATGTATGGCCACCAGAAGAAAAAAGTGAGAGAGATGAAGGAGGAGGAAAAGAGGATGAAAAAAGAGGGGAAAAAAGGTTCTTTTAGCTGTAGCCTTTTCCTCTGGTGCGCTGGGAGAGGCCCTGAATATGGCAGCTGTCCCAGTCTGTGTGTGTGTGTGTGTGTGTGTGTGTGTGTGTGTGTGAGACAGAAAGACGGAGAGAGACCAACTTAGAGGAGGAAAGGGGTCAGGTTGCACCCCTCTTTCACCCCTACAACCCCATACAGACACATTCACACAAACTTACATGCAGCAGCAGTAGCTAAATACGAGCACGGCCCAACCCTGATTGCCAAGATTGCATTGGCGTCATAGACAGTCGTTTCAAAATCTGCCCGGCGACAAGGCATGTGGACAGATCACAGGAGTGTAGAGTGTAACAGCTACCCCCTGGCATCCCTCTAGTAGGCTGGCATCCTAGTTGTGGCACCGAGGTGCACTTCAATTTCAGCTTAGTGTACAGTGATTCTTGTAAGATTTATGTTTAGTTGACAGCTGAGTGTTGCTGAGAGAGTCTGCCTCTCAGACTTCTGGTCACCTCGGCCTGAGCTGTGCAGCCTGAGGGAGGAAAATATGAAGGATACATAAAAGTCATTATGGTTGATTGAATACTGGTTGATAACTATGACAAAGGAGGAGACGAAATAAAAGAGAAACAAGTTAGAAAATAAAAACACTGTAGATCATCGTCAAGAAGATGTTGAAGTTTATACGTTAAACATGTCTTTATCTCTATAGACAGCTGTTTATATCACACAAATCTTATGCTGTGTGATCTGATCTTATTAACAGTGTCTGTAATGATTGATCAAGGCAGAATGAACTGTCACTTGGAAATCAAAAAGTAAAAACAATGCTGATTTCGTTCCATGGAGCCGACGTGAAACTGTTTTTGTTCAGTAAATTTCTGCTGTCAGTCAGCCTGGTAAGGACAGGACAACTGTTTCTGAGAGAGACAGAGACGGCCGAACAAAAGTCCAAGTTGATGTGGACTGAATGGACGGAGCGCTTCAGTAGTGTTTGCACAGTGTTTCACTTTTCACGTTTCACTTTTGATGTGGATTCCTAGTTAGATAAGACGATCGATACCACTCTTGTTTGTCAGGTAAATATACAGCTTCAGATAGCAGCTGATTAGCTTAGCTTAGCATAAAGACTACGCAGCAGGAAACAGCTACCCTGGCTCCATCCAAAGCTAGTTACATCAACCAACCACCACCGATATAGCTTATTGATTAAGTCACTACCCCTGGCCAAGAAATAGTCCAGCATATAAAACTGCAACTTGACGTTTTTCTACTTCATTTTTGTATACAGATAAAACAAATGAGCTATAACATGTCAATTTGTGAGTGTTATAGGTCTTTGTAGGCAGATTTGCTACCTTTGGACAAGCCAGGCTAGCTAAGCTAAGCTAGCCAGCATCTGGCTGTACTTAACAGACACTAGTATTGATCTTCTCATCTAATGTTTTTGCTAACTTTTTGTTCTTTCCAAGAACTATGCTGACTTTTGGAAACTTTTTGGAAAATCAGCCCCAGTAAATACTGCAGATAAAGACTCCTACTTTTATGACTTCTACAGCCGCTTTGTTTTGACATCACTTTTATTTAAGACGCTTAAAACAACCAAACGTCTGTCTTTCACCAAAACCTACTCAGTTCAGTTAATTTATAACTCGTATATAAGAGAGTTGAGCATCTGGCCGGCCAGGGAAAGCCAGCTAGGTGTGAGGTGAGCAGGTCACAGACAGACTGTGAGCCAGTCACAGTCCGACAGAGTCAAACCCCCCAAACAGACTGGAGAATCAATCTCGAAACCCAGAGCAACCGGCGTGGGCTTTCTAGAGGAACGCACCAGACAGGAAACCACATGATATGTGTGCTTGAGTGTCTGCTGTGCGTGTCTGTGTGAGAGTAGTGTGTGTAGGTGTTTCTTTCTCTGTTATACACATATACTTTCTGTGGTGTGGGATGGCTGAGGTCATCTGAGTGGAGACGGTCTCATATTGTGACCATGCTTGTTTAATGGAAGTCAATCAGGGCACAATTTTTCCAGCCAAGATTCCTCATTTTATTGATTACTCAGAGTTTTCAAGGAAAATCGCTTTATTGCCAGATGTTGTATTTCTCTCTACTGAGTTGATTGTTGAAGAAACTATACCAGAAACAACAGTGAATTCTTCCAAACTCTGAAAATTACATTACATGCACAGAAGTCTTTGGTAAAGCGCTAAAACATTTCATTCTTTGTTCCCAGCAACTTCCATAAATAGAGCCCGAGATAGCACAGCCCACCGTTTGTTCGGCCTGGTCTTCTGGCCAAACGCTCATCTGCCACTGGTTACAAAAAAAGGAGCATATTTCCTCATTTTGCTGGGAAGGAAATGAAATTGCAACAATTGTGCTTTGGTTACGGAGGAACCTGCCTGCCCTGCCTGCCGCGAGAACTTCCTCTGCTTCTCTGCTGGGAGATTGTATTTCTCTGTCTGCAACGTAGAATCAGAGAGGTAGCTCAGGGGTCGCAGAGGCCAGATGGGCTGTGACCTGGGTCTCTGTGCTGATGGTTATTTTCATTATCGATGAATCTATTCTTTAATTTTTTCTGTCTTTGATTATAGAACATTGCTGATCATCGTCATCAGTGTATTCTTGCGGCATATATATTTAATTCCTGGCTGAAAACCTTTGAGATTATAATAAAGTTAGAAATTAAAGTCTGTTTTGTCCAAGCATCAGTGAGCATCATATTCCGTTTTCACTGATATAAAACATATAAAAGCAGCAAATTTTCATACTTGAGAGGCTGAAACCAAAAAATGTTTGTCATTTGTGCTTGATAAACAAATAAAGTAACATAAATGACTATTTTTGTAATTTAGCACCCCCAGTTTCAGAGTGCAATACCATTGTCGTAAATATGGACAGCTGTACGCGTGCATTTGTTATGAGCGAGCTGACCACTTTGCTAACAGCCAAACATAAAGCAATTGTAACAACACAATCTTACTTACTAATCCAACAGCAAGAAACCCAACTCGGTGTCTGTCTTTCAGCCTCTTATTTCACAAAGCTCTCACCAACGACCAAAAGCTATTTCCAGATTTACTCTTGTTCGGCGGCTTCTTGCTCTGTCACTCTTTCATTTTCTGTTCTTAGCTTCCTCCGCCAATGTGTTCTTTAATCACCAGCTCCACTCCCCATCAGTATTCCCCCACACCCCGTACCTGAAAGCCTCTTTTTCCCGGTGGTCCAAAACGCCTGTGGTACAAACACTAACACTTCCCTGGTGCTCTGAACTCACAGTCCGGGCAGCTTGGCTAACAAACTGAGCTAACAGCAGCTACAGTATAGTTTGCGGAAATTTACTTTACTATCCATTGAAAAACTCAGAGGGAAAGCCAGAATTTTTTTCCCCATAAAATATGATCTTGTCTCACCAAAATCAGTGAAATAGTTTGTGTGCGACCTAATGTCATAAAGCGTCACGCACTACTCATGGGTGATCGTACATAGACCACAAAAATACATAGTGTGAGAACAGGCGTACAGAATGGGGCTTTAATGTTTAATAGATTATCAAAATTTTCACTTTTCTCACAATTTTTAAGCACTACTCCAGACCTACATAAACTGTTTTGATTGTTTTCATACTTGCCAGGTATCTGAATAACGCGAACCCTAAACCCTTTTTTGTAGTTATATCATCAGTATTTAGTATTAGCATTAACGTGTAGTAGTATAGAACAACCAAAACATGCTGCATACTTTCCAGTATCCTTGAGATCATTTCAAATTTGCATTTTTATGTCAAATTTGTGCCAGATTTATTTATTGATGTATTTAGGATTTTCTGAGGAAGCGCATTTGTCAACATCAGTTTGAACTGGATCTATGCCCACATATTGACACATTTTACCCTCCCTGCCCTTGATTCTTCCTGTCTGTCTGTCTGTCTGTCTGTCTGTCCTACCTTGTCTTTCTCCGCAGGCCTCCCCGCCTCTTCGTCTCTCTCTGTGTCTCTCTGACTAGAGTGATGATTCAGGGCCTATTGTGAAGTCAGCAATCCGATACAGAGCCAGCCCGAGAGCAGGGAGCACGGGGGGAGGGAGGGAGCGAGAGAGTAGAGGGGGATGAGAAACAGAAGGGATTATGGGTGTTCTCATAGCCAGGTCCATGCTGTCTGTAGCCCAGGGCACTTTGGCACCCTTACCTGTCCTCTGCTTTACCTGTTGCTCTCATTCTCTAATTTGGCCTATGGTCTTCTGTGTCTCTTTGTCTTCCTTTATCTTTATCTTTCTCACACCCCCGAGCACTCCACTGTCCCTTTTTTGGACTCCCTGCCCTTCCCTCTTTTCTTTTTCTCACTTACGTACATCCTCTTCTCCCGCAATCTGCCTTCCTTCTCCGCGGACATATGGTATTGTGAGTGATTTTATTAGTAAGATAATATGAAGTGTTTCAAGGCCTTGTGTGACGGAACAGCTTGCGACTTTTGAGACATTCAACTCCCGTTCGCTCTCTCCGGCGGCGCAGAGGGCAGCAGTAACCTCTAATAATCGGCTGCATATTGAATCTGAGAGCAGATGGCATGTGTGTGTGTGTGAGAGAGCATACCTATCTGTCTGCTGAATGTCTTTTTTTTTAAGGATATCTACCTTATGTTGTACCTCTCACATGCACACACAGTGATGTCATGAGCAGCATTATTTAACAGGCAGCTGGGAGGCCATTCATCATTTAATTAAAAGCGTCTGAAAGGGATCTGAGGCCTAATGAGATTAGCTTTAATTATTGATGCTGCTGCTGCTGCTGCCACAGACACGCACTTACACACACAGACTCACACACACACACACACACAAGAGTTATGACCACCACGGACACTCAGACTCTCTTTGAATTAGACTCTCAGTCTTAACACACACAAGCACTTTTTTGCTTTTCAGTTCTTTGCTCTCTTACCTGATCTTTTTTTCCCCCTCCCAACACACACACACACACGCACACACACCACACACACACCACACGTACACACCTCATTGATTTTGCTTCACGGTGGGATGTGGAGGTGCTCGGGGGGGGTTAGTGGATTCGGAGAGGGGAAGGCTTGCGGTGTGGGGACCGAGCAGGGGGTGCGGTAGCTGCGGTTGGGTTGGGGATGAGGAAGGGTGGGGGGGTGGTGGTGATGGTGTTGTGTTTCTTCAAGTCTCACACAGCAGCAGAGAGGAACTCTTACTGTTCCAGTCCACTCTCTCAGTCGAAGTCGATTTCTGCTAGAAAACATGGAGTCCAAATAAAGACCAGTGGATGTGTTTTGAAAAAAAAACAAAAAAACATGCTCTCTGACATGTTAGTTAACACTTTAACAACCTTCCTCCCATTTTTATTCTCCCTTGAGTAGCTTAAATGTTGTTAGAATCATCTTTTGCAACACTTTCTAACCGTGTCATATGTGATTGTGCCAGCTCTTTGGTGTTTTATGGCTGCACCATTTCATAATTCTATTAAATGGAAATATGCTATTGTCATTTTATCTTCACATTTGGTTTATTCACAAACATCAGCTACACTATAATGTATAAAGATATGTGAGTCTGACCAATGTTTGGCTGCACAGCGTGAGTTTGTTTTGACTGACCCACCTGCGAGCCGCTGCATGTTGTACCCTCTTCTTCTTCTTCTTCTATGTTTCTAAATCTAGCCATGGTAAAGTTTCAGAGTGATGACATACAGTATCTGTAATATTATATCCTACATACCGCATGGAGCTGCGAGTCATGTATTGACTCATGTATTGAGTCATTCAGATCAATTATTTAAGGCTGCTGATTTTCAGTTAATTGATTATTAATCATTTTATCTATAAAATGTTATAGATACATGTTAATGATCAATCAACTCATCATTTTTCTCACTACACTTAATTCCTTCAGTTCTCTGCAGTTGTCTGCCCCAGTGCCTGACGTATTGTACCTTTTTAGACATTTCATATTGAGTTGTGTGTTCTTGCCACTGAGTAGATTGATGTTCAGAGTGTGTGTGTGTGTGTGTGTGTATGTCTGGTCAGCCATGCACTGGTTTAGGTTTCTCCCAGTTGTTTTTTTAATCACTCTCATCAGATTAGCTGAGCAGGGGCAGTCGAGGCCAAACGCTTCACAATTAACAGCGCAGAACCGGCCCGCACACACAAACACACACACACACACACACACACACACACACACACACATCCATCAGTGACTTTTCATTTGTCTCCATTGAGTAAAGCTGCATTAAATCATGTCTGTGATCCCCTCACTCTCTGAGACAATGAGGAGCCAATTTAAATGGCAGATATGAGGACCACCAGGACGGCGAGGAGGATGGAGAGCAGCCTTAGTCACTGTTCTCCTCCACTGCTCTTCCTCCCCAAACATGTGTATTCACTACAAGTTGATTAAATAAAATAATCTTTGGGAATCTAAAATTAGTACGGCGCACTGACCACACTTGCAGCTTTGTTTGTCCATAGTTACACAAAACAGAAGACAGTATTCTTACGTTGCACCCAGCAGGAATTTCTTGCTTACTTAAAGTCTGTGATTTGTTACTTTGTAGCCAAAAGAAATCCATCTATTAATCGGGAACACATGATACTGTGAAAGTGGAATTTCAACCAAGAAACATAGTACCAAGCTAGCAATTGATATGCACGGTATTGGCTCACGTTTGCGGCCCATGATCAGTCTATTGTTAAGAATGCGATCGAAACAGGAAGATCTAATCTGGCTTTTGTTTTCCACCTTTTTTTCTATGATTTTTTCACATTTTTGTTTAAAGAATGACTCGATGACCGATCGATTCATTAACATATCGTTTTATCTCCAGTTACATAACTTTGTATCATAATAATCACTATCTGTGTGGTGAAAACACCAAAAACACATTCACTATGATTGAGAACACTGTCCAGCTTCATCATATTTGTCAAAAAATATATTAAAATCCACTTAATCTGGTTGTTTGAAGACATTTCGAATCAAGCTTTTCTGCACTTTAAATGCACAGAAATGTATGGATTGCAGCTTTAAAGTGTAAAGTGGTATTTTATGCTGTGCAGTCATGAAATTTTTTTTTACATCACATGCTGCTGTGTGAGCACTCACGCACCCAGCAAATTCACTGTAACTCCTTTCTGTGTCTTGAATGGCATAACTTCTCAGGTGCTATATAGCTTGCAGCGATCATGCTGCGTGTTGTTCTCTCATTTCTCAGATTGTTCGTATTGTCTTGGGGCTTCAATGAAGAGGCCAGTGTAGCTCTATTTTTGTCTTTTTTTTTTCTCTCCCTGGGCGATTCAAAGATAAAGGTTCAGAGACATGTGATACTTTAAGGTGCAGAAAGTGTGTGCGAATATTCTTCCATTTCTGGGTCCTTCACATTGTGAGCAACACCAGCTAGCTCTTGGCAAATTCATGTGAGCGTAGGCAGGCAAAGAGAGGTACACCTAGTCGGAGAGAGAGAGAGAGAGAGATGTTTTTGGAGAGTACCTTTTTACCCAAACACCTCCTCCTCCTCCTCCCCCCTGCTCCACAGACTCACCCTGTTCTTCCCTTTCACTCCCTCACTTCTTTTTTTCTTTTATAGCTTCCTACTACATCTGAAAAAGGGGCATTTTTGGAGGCATAAAGAGAGGGATAGTTTTACACCTCCCCAGGCTGGGGGAACTGGGGGTTGTAGGAGGAGTGGTGGAGGTTGGGAGGGAGGGAGGAGGCTCAGCACAATGTATTTTACATGAAAGGAGGGGGATAGAGTTACCACACCGATAACCACTCATACAAATGGGGAGAGCTTTGAGCAGGGTACAGGTAAACGTGTAAGACTGTGTGTATGTGTGTGTGTGTGTGTGTGTGTGTGTATGTGTGTGTGGTGTGTGTGTGAGAAAGAGAGAGAGAGTGTGGAGAATAGATAGAGATGGAGGTTGTGTTTGTGTGGTGAGTAACATCCTTCATGAGTGTGTTTTGTGGTCAACACACACCAGCCAATGTCAGAGAGCGATGGCTGAATGATCACGTTGCACAGGTGTGTGCGTGCGTGTGTTTATACATGTGTGAAAGACTTGAACCCTGTTAGCAGAGTGAGACGACTGACACCACTCTCACGTCTGTGCGATAAATATGAAGCTACAGCCAGCAGCGGGTTAGCTTAGCTTAGCACAAAGACTGGATACAGGGAGAAACCACTTTGGTTTGGAGCTGCTACTATGTGGATTTTGCTAAGATAACCAAGCTTACCTAAGCCAGACTTTAGCTTCATATGTATTGTACAAACAAGACTATATATATATATATATATATATATATATATATATATATATATATATATATATACACACACACACACACACACACACACACACACACACACACATACTAAGTATTTGGATCTTTTCATCTAACTCTCATTAAGAAAGTAAATTACCAAAAAAATTAAAAAAAATAAGCCGAACTAAGAAACAAAATCTCGCTTCAAAATAAAGAACAATAAGTCAGAGTGATGAAGAGGAGCAGAGTCTGTCCCTGTCTGTCTTACTGTCTGCTGAGTGGAAGATAAACTGCTGTTGTTCCACTTGAAGAACAAAGTTACTCTCGAGGGCCTCTTAAAAGGGAGCAAGGCACCTCCACCAGACACTTTTAAAACACTACTAAAGTCAACAAAAACCAAAGCCAGGCCTGTCATTTAGCTGTCTAATATACTACTCGCTTCCTTTGCTCACTTCACTGCTCTGATGTGCCCGTGCCATGCTACTGTTTTGTTTTGGTTTGGGTTTTTTCTGCCTTTTTCTCTTTTTTTTGGGGGGGGGGGTATTTCATCAGGCGTGTTTTGGGACACCTCCCCTGCTGCCGTCTCCACTTGCTGTGAAAATATTTCATCGGGGATGTTTTTGGACGGCCCCCTCCTGATGGGGTCCTGCCTGGCTAATAATAAAGTGCTTGAGTTGTCAAGCACTTCGGCAACACCCTAATCTGTTCTGACAGCTAGTCCTCCACATACGCTCGCAAACGTCCAGCACACGCACACATGAGTGCGTGTCGGCATGCGTGTTTCAACAGACATTCGCACTGATGTACGCACACAGGTCCACGGACAGTCTATCAATCAAGGTGTTTATTGGGGTTGGGGGATAAATGCTGTGGGACAGGGCCCGCATGCTGTCACCATAGTGACCGAGCTAAAGGTGGCTGGTGCGCATTTGAAGACAGTGGCTCTGTTCCAAATTGGTCTCCAGGCCTGTATACATTCAGCACTCTTCTCAGCTGTTTTATGTTGCCTCATGGATGTACAGTAACGTCCAAAGTTGTTAAAGGGTCACTTCACCCTCACTTGAACAATGCATAAATATACCAATCAAATAACATGTATCAGTTCTATTAAAGTTAATTTACACTTTAGGATATTTAGTGTATTTTAAAGGTCCAATGTCTAAGATTTAAGTGGCTCTATTCACAGAACATCAGGAATGGAGGATGCACAACTATGTTTTCATCAGTGTACAATCATCCGGAAATAAGAATTGTTATATTTTTGTTACCTTAGAATGAACCCTGGTCCTCTTCCACAGCGTCCGCCATGTTGTATTTCTACAGTAGCCCAGAACGGACAAACTAAGCACACACTCTAGATAGGGCCTTTCAAGTTTTTTGTACTTTACTTAAGTCACAGTCAACTGTAGTTTCTAAGGAAGGAGGAGGGTGAGGCGAGCTGGTTGCAGCCAGCAACTACACCACTAGATGCCGCTAAATCCCACACATGGGCCCTTTAAGATGCAGAATTAATGTAAAAAGGAAATGCATATTGTTTGCAGATTCATGTTTTTCTTTTAGTCCCACTGACACATGACAATTGCACCATGTATAAATCAGTACAACTCAGTGACATTGCCAAAGCACAAAGCACAAGTTGAATACCAGAGCGGTTACAAAACATAACACTGATGTTTGGAACAGATCCCGTTTGTATGAGATGCATTCTGTCAGGTAACTGTTAGCCCAACAGCCTGACAAGTTGTATTTTGTAGCATGTTCAAGGTGGGGTAAGGACAGATATCAGACACTAACCATAGATGCAGGGTAAGGTTTTATGTAGCCCCACTGACAAAGATGCTAAAATACATGTGTGAAAGTGAATGATAACTTCTTCCTGGTAGCACCAAGACACAGTGAACAGTTTTCATAGGTAGAAGTAATTCCAGTGAAAACTGTTCACAGTGAGGTATGTGGATTATCCAGAGTAACTGGGAAACTTTTTGTAAAGACATGTTTCAAAGCCATGAGCGCCACAACGGAAAACACTGGTACTTTGGACAAGATGGGTCAGAAATTGGTGTGTGTACAGTATGAGTGTGTGTGTGTGTGTGTGTGTGTGTGTGTTTGGACATGTTCCTCCCCTGATAACACCTTGGTGACCACAGTGAAAGAGTGCCATCTTCAGACCGAGGCAACCGTGGTGGAGTCCACCACACCCCTGCGCTGACCCCTCCGGCTTGGCTACACTTCACGTACGACACACACACGTGCAGCTAGTGTGGTTCCAATTAACACAGATTGGTTTGTGTGTTCAGGTGGACATGTGAGTCTCTGTGTGGTGTGGGTGAGATGGGGGAGGGTGCGTGTGTGGAAGGAGGGGGTCAATTGCACGGTGTGAAGTTTATGGTCTGGCCCGTACTTTCTACAGCAAGAGATTGGCGTTACGTCCACTCTGCGTCTCCATTTACTGCCTTAGCTTCGTGGAAGTAATCAGGCTAGAGCTACCTTCAGCAAGATTTATGCCAGCAAAGAGCCATACACACAGATGTGTTTATGCCTTTTGAAATCTTATGAAATTATATTTTCACACACAGGCTAGTTACAATGTGGACATCAGTTTCCAAACATAAAAGCTATATCTACATTTTAAAAAGTTCTTTGCCTTTTAAGCTTGAGTGAGTCTGTAGTGACTGACAGCCGAGAGAGAGAGAGAGAGAGAGAGAGAGAGGAGGGGGAGGAGGAGGAGGAGAAGAGAAAAAGAGGGGGAGGAGGCAGAGGAGGAGGGAAACAGGAGGAGTGAAATTTTCCCCATTACTAGAGTCGAGGAAGACAGGCGCTGTGCATGGATTGACCTCAGAGACAGAGAGATAAAGAGAGAAAAGTGTAGTTTGTAATGCAGTGTGTGTCTTTTCTCCAGCCGCTACATGTTTGCTCAGAGTGAAAGCGAGAGACTCAAAGAGAAAGAGAAAAAGAATGCATTTTCTCCTGTAGAGCAAAAGCAAGAAAAACGTGACACCTGGAGTACAAAGTGAGAGGCAGGTAGATAGAGACGAGCTGAAGCTGTGCGTTCGCGTTGGTGGAGTGTGCGTGTGTGTGTGTGTGTGTGTGTGTGTGTGCTTCTGTTTCTGTGTGAGACCAGCAAGCCTGTGTGTGAGAGGAAGCTAGTGGATCGTACAGCTCTGTAATGCTTTGTGGAAGTACAGGACTGCTAACTGACCTGATTACACCCTGAGGTAAGAATGCATCTCTAACGCTGACTGAGTGTGTGTGTGTGTGTGTGTTTCATGCTTAAACTAATGCTTTAGTTATTTTTATTTATTTGTTTTTTATCAGTCAATTGTAGTGTTTTCTGTAATATACGGATCTTTAATATTCTATTTTGTTAGCCACACTTAATAAATGCCTGCTGCTGTATTTAAAGGAAAGATGAACGTTGCTATTTAATACTTGATATGACGTTAATTAATGTCTGAATGGGAGCAATATTCAAAGCAAACTAAGGTTAAAAGGTTATGGTGACAGCACTATGATTGTCTCAGGGTATTACTGAAATGAATGTAAGTTAAATGAATTTACACCGTGAATATGCTGAGTTTATTTCAAAACACTTTACATAAAATCAGTAACGAAACAAATATGTTATTTTTCTTTATTCCTTTATTACATGTAAATGGACAGGTTTTTTTTTTGTGAATTCTCATTAATACATATTCTTGTAAATATTCAACATTTGATGTTTGATGTAGGTTTATCTCCTGAAAATCTTCCTCGTTAAAATTAACAATTTGTAGCAACACACAGCCATTCCAAATTATGGCAATTCTTTAAAAGTGATATTATTTACATGGATATTATCTGAAAAAAATGAAATGTGGCTATAAATCAAAATGTTCTTTATACACAAGTGGAAAAAAAATATTTTCTTAAAGTCTTCATATACCATTTGTGTGTGTGTGTGTGTGTGTGTGTGTGTGTGTGTGTGTGTGTGTGTGTGCATGTGGAACTCTATGCACGGTATCAGATGTCCAATTGCAGATGGGTTGGGTTATTACCAGAAACACATAGCGCTATTCTTCTTCGCCCCCCCCCCCCCTTCTCTTTTCTCTTCCTGCACAGCGTTTTCACAGTTTGCCAGAAACAATAACACAAACCTTGTTGATGCACCTTCCCTGTCACGTCGCAGATTCTTGGACGAGCCTGTTAAAAGAAAAATACAGCAGAGATTTAAAATAAAAATAAAAAATACAAGTAAACAAATTTAGGATCAGAACTAGAGCTATTACTGCTATTACTATTTCTGACTCACACACACAATTTTTTTAATTCCCGGGTCAAAACAGGCCTCACGTTATCATCATTACATCCATTAGATGATGAACAGCATTAATAAATGACAACACAAACATAGCAGTGTGTGTGGGGTGTGTATTGCCTTAAATAAAAATCATTGTTATTAGTACTAATTACCTGGGGTACCTGTATTTATCCCTTAGGGAGTCCCCGGGCTGGGGCAGGTTGTGTTCTAGACCGGTCACCCGGCCAACCAGGTCAAAGGTCACCTATTTATGTGGCTCAGATGACACAAATGGGTCCTTCAGGCATCGTGGCCACCAAAGAGTACGCTAAGAGGCCCTTCATTGTGTTAATAGAGATGAAATTGGCTGCAAGATGCAGAAAGAGGAAGGATGATGCTGAACATCTGACTTTTTTGTTGCTTTATTGTTGCATGATGTTTTCATCAACAGAGTAATTTTAATGGGTCGTGAACTGGATCATAAACATTTTGTGTAGTGGATATGATAAGAGACTATTAATAAAATTTAAAACGGGTGAATAAAGTTTTAGCACCGAGCAGTAAAGACAAAATAAATGTTTGGGATTATGTTGAACATGGAGGAAAGTATGTTCGATAGAGAAAAGATAAAAGTAGTGAGAGATGTGAGCGACTCCGAGAGGTCAACGCTCAGAGAAAGTGTGCAGCGGATAAAGCACAATGATAAAAGCTTTCAAGGATCAAAGGCTGCGTGTGCTTGTGTTTTCACAGATCATGTTGAGACAGAAACAGCCAGGGTTGTGTGATTCCGCGCACACGCGTGTGTGTGTGTGTATACGCACACATGCGGGCCGTGTGTTCACCCACGTTTGTATGTAGGCCCGCGTGTGCGTTACATGTGGATTGCAGTTTCTCACGGCCATGCTGTTGATGTCGTGACTGACAGCCTTGTTAAATTTCAGTAAAGCATGAAACGTGACATGAAAGTGGCTTGTGTGGTGAGCGAGTGTGTGTGTAAAGTGATCCATACGAGGGCACCGGCTAACCTTTGAACCCTGTCTTAAACAGCTAAGTGCTGCTTCTTATTCGCTCTCAGCAGGATCCTCTAATCAGAACCATAACACACACACACACACACACACACACACGGAAATGTCCTAGTTCCCAAATACCTGGAGTTTAGTCTCTGCTTGGCCAAGCACTTTCTCTGTATACTTACCTGTGATTGCGATAATGTGCAAATGACTTGAATATATGCTGCCTGGGTGAATTTGACTGCGTGTGTGTGTGTGCATTTCCATGTGCGGGTGTGTGTTTGGCACCTCGCGCGTGCCCTACACCTCGACAGTGTGTTGACACAGTGATTATAGGGCAGCTGGTACACATTGGCCCTCGCTCCGCCCTGCATTTACTGTTCTAATTAGTTCCTGTTCCAAATAAGAGAGAGGAATTTTAATAGAGAACCGCTGGTCTAGCCGTCTAGCTCCGCATACCCTCACACACAGCTACACGCATAAAAGCCGGCCTGTGCGTGCTGCGGTGGAAAGAAGCTGAGGCTGAAGTGTGTTTTCTTAATTCTTCTTTTTATTTATTTTTTTTCCTCTTCAATGATGAAGGAAAAGTTCCAGCGCGCCAGTGATTGACATGATCAAATGTCCCACTCCCACAGAGTCAAGGCTCGATTTAGTGTCCACGGCGACGCGTTTCAAGGGTGAGGAGTGAGCCCCTGTGACCTAACATGACCCCGCCGTGACCTTTCAACTCTTTAAGGGTTGAGAAAGGGGTTTGAGCTCCGGATGGAGCAGGGTCACGGGTGAACAAGGGAAAGTTAATATCTGTCACTTAGACAGCAGTTAGCACTTCTGTCACGGCGGTGGCTACGAATACGGAAGACCGGCTTTTGATTTACTTTTATTTCTGCGTTTTAAGAATCAGAAATTTAAAGTCAGATGCATCCTTTTGCAATTTTCTGTTTACTTTGAGGTGAGTTAACATCAGATTTGAGTTTTATCCCTCGTTGAATTTTCTCTTCCTTTCTTAGAAGTGCGGGCGGTAATTTATTTTGTTGTTATTCACAACAGTTTGTGATACTAATATAATTTGTCTGATTCATAAACACTGGTTTATGAGGCTGTTTTATGGCACACTAAACACCGGTTCTTATGAACTGTATGTGTGTAATGTAATATGTGTTTAGTTAACATTTCCTCTGCTCTGGTCTCTCTGCAGGTGAAGAAATCACACAGTGAATCTCATGTTCCAGACCCTTCAGACGCCAGGTACGCTCATATGTGTCTGTTTGTATAAATATGACAAACAACATTAGCTTTTGCAGATCTGTGTGTGTGTGTGTGTGTGTGTCTGTGTGTGTTTGTGTTGGTGTACAGTTATGTGTGTGTGTGTCCTAGTTCTCTGGTCATGGTGCAGAGAGGTGAGGTTTCACTGCAGTTGCGAGCAGTGATGAGGTCATCAACACTTTCCCAAGACCTCAGTGCCCGACACACACACACGCAGGGGAAAAGATATACTGATCCAAATGAAGGCCAATGCTGCACACAGACAGTAATTTATTTAGAGCTGAAACTGCTGGCTGTTTTAATAATCGATTAACAGTTTCAGTCATATTTCGAGCCGAAATGCCAAATATTATCTGGTTCCAGCTTCTCAAATGAGAAGATTTGTTGCTTTTCTTTGTCATATATCACCATAAACTGCATATCTTTGGGTTTTGGACTTCTGTTCGGAGAAAACAAGCCTCATAAAGAACGTCATCTGATGGACGTTTTTCACTATTTTCTGACATGTCAAACGCTAAAAGGTAATAGATTATTTGAGAAAATAGTAGCAGGTAAATCAATAATGTAAATGATCCTCAGTTGCTGGCCCTAAAGCTATTTTATTTTACAGAATACACTGCGCATTGCAGCGAGATGCAGCATATTTTTTCAATGACCAGACATAATGTGAAAACCAGAAAAGAGTTTATGAAACACCAACTCTTGCCATCGCCTCCCGAGAGGAGCGAAAGAGAGAAAAAAAAAGACGGGACAAGGAGGGGAGACAGAATCATTTCCTGCTGTTGAGACAAAAGAAAAAGGATGGATGAAGAGTGTTGAAGCACACAAGAGGGAAAGAAAAAACAAGTGAAAAGTGGAAAAGCACCATAATCTGTGAAAGTTCTTAGCTGTTATTACCATTTGTAGCAAGAGATATTTTAGGCTTTTGTTTGAAGTTAGGGCTTGG
Organism: Sciaenops ocellatus; assembly: GCA_033000465.1. Classification (NCBI taxonomy): domain Eukaryota; kingdom Metazoa; phylum Chordata; class Actinopteri; family Sciaenidae; genus Sciaenops; species Sciaenops ocellatus. The sequence goes on from CP136886.1 coordinate 12,428,588, forward strand.
CTCAATATCTCGTCCACCATTAAGCACTGTTGATGTTAAAACAGTGATCAGTGTTTTCAGTTCAAAATTTACAGGAGAGCAGAATGAATGTTTAGCTGTAAATACGAAAAAAGAGTTGGCATAGAGAGAGTTGATTTAGTGTGTTTATCTTTCGTTAGTTCTCTCTTTTGCGCCCTTAAGGTGTGTCTTTCTCATCCGCTGAAAGCTATATGTTTATACCTGTCAGTCTTGACTGTGGGTTGCAGTCATGTGTAGCGATGCTATCTGCCCATAGCATTGAGACGGCCTGTTTCCAGACCGCGACACAGATGTATCGTACACACACACACACACACACAAACGAACGTACACACAGTGCTAGAACAGCAGCCCGCATTTGTTTAATTCTCCCTCCATCTCTGCCATTTCTCACTTTGATGTTTCACACAAAAGCACAAGTGTGACCAACCTGCGGGCAGCGTGAGTCAAGGCACACACACACACACACACACACACATAGATACACACACACAGGTTCATATGAGGTACTGTCCACACACACACACACACACTGACTCAACATTAAACTATGACTTCCAGCAAAGCACATGTCATAATGTGGGTTTGTGGCAACAGTGATGAAGAGGGCTAAACGAGTGTTTAATTTTTGCTTTTTTTTTTTTACAGTGTGCATGCATAAAAATTGATTAAAACCACTCACACCTCTCACTTGGGATTATGGACCCTAGGGAGAGTATTTTTTGCCACGGTAACAGCTAATAGGAATCCAAATATACAAATAAATACTGATACTGGATATTAAAGGAAGACTTCTACTCCACCATATTTAAATATATAGATATGCATCCATTCTGTTCAGGTCTCTATTTACTTCCTCTTCCAACCCTCCACACACACACACACCCAAACACACACACACTCACTCTCACTTTACCATTACCACCTTGTGTGCTGGTTCGTCGCAGTCATGCATGTGGAACACATTGTAAAACTAAAGCATGCTGGCAGGCTGTGGGTTTGTGTTGGAGCCCAGAATTACACACACACACACACACATAGAGTATACACACACACACACTCTATAAAAGAGCCAGCAGGCCCGCAGACAATGTCTAACGCCTCTGAACACATGCTCATGTAAGCTAACTGGACGAAGAAGCATGAAGTTTATGACTGTATATGAATGTGTACGTGTGTGTGTGTGAGTGTGAGGTTCCTGTGTGGATATACAGTCTGTCAATGAAAGTGTTCAGTGAGATCTTAATGTAATAAATAGAGGTGGGAGATTCCCAGCTGTGAGCATATTGCAGTTGATCTGTTATTCATTCAGAAATCGCAGTTCATCTTATTTCCTCCGCCCTCCGGCTCCGTCTCCGTCCCTCCTGTAGGTCTATGGAAATGCAGGACCTAGCCAGTCCTCATAACCGTGTGGGAGGTGGAGATTCGACAGGCTCCAAGCTGGACAAGAACAACCTTGGCAGCCCCTCCATCACCACCAATGGAACGGGAGGTGAGAAGGCAGAACGTGTTTTGGTGCAGCAGTAATGAATGAGCAGTTGTGTTTATGGTTGAAAGGTTAGCTCTAGTGTTCAGATATAGTTTTTACCTTCATTTGTTTATCATGTTTTTTGGGCGGCGTTTCTAGAAAGACTACTTAAAAAACTGTGCGCATCCCACTTGAAAGGAATATTTTTGGAAAAATGCACTAGATTAGATTATTGTTAGATGAGAAGGTCAGTACCACTTTCATGTCTGCATAATAAACATGAAGCTCCAGCCCGTAGGTGATTACATTAGCTAGCCTGACTAGCTCGGCTCTGTTAATAAGTGAGCTTTAATGTGCTGGTAGGTGGATTTTGTTAGTTTTTTGCCATTGTTTCCAGTCTTTATGTTAAGCTAAGCTAACTAACTGTATCTTCATATTTACTCTACAGACATGGGCAGTATCAATCTTCTCATCTAACTCTCTGCAAGAAAGAAAATGATAAGCATATTTCCAAATTTATCTCAGCCACCAGTAAAAGAGTGAGTGATCTCTTTGAAGTCAGGACAGCTGAGTCGACACCACCTTGACACGTCATCTCAGCACTCATTGCTGTCTCATTACTTAAACTAAATATGAAAACACATAAAGTCTAAGCACCTCAACTGCACATGCTGCTCATTGTTTGTTTGGGAAAGATTACAGTTTTGCTCCAACAGAGATTGAGTACGCATATTGTAAATCGCTTTGGGTAAAGAGCAAGTGATGAGTGTAATATAATGTAATGAAATCTATTGCAAAATCATCAGTCAGGAAGATTTTCAACATGCAGAGATAAGTACTTTTTAAGGAATTTATAGAGACGGAAGGAGACGCGCAAACGCACGCATGCACACACACTCCACGCTGGCATGAGGACTTGAGTAAACCACTGGAGAATGTGTGTAAACACACGGTGAAGCACTTCTACTCTCCTCCGCTAACCGCTTGGCAAAGTGTGTGTATGCGTGTGTGTGTGTTTGAGTGTATATGTGTGAGTGCAAGCCCACAATCCCACTGGAAACTATTTCCTCTACAAGAGCATTAAAGCATCACCGCTCTCTAAGATGTCAACACCAGTGAGCCCTCTCTTCTCTTTCTTTTTCTTCCCCTTTCTTTCCCTCTGTCCGCCTGTGTTTCTCTTTCCTTCTCCTCTTCTTTTTTTCTTCTTTCACCCTTGATCTCCTGCCCTCTAATTGTCTGTCCTCTGCAATAATTTTTGACAGAGCAGTTTGATGTAATAGCACTGGATGTAAGTGCTTTTGTTGAGGGCGATCCTTTGATCTATTGCTGATTTAACAGGCTATGGAAACCACTTTTAATAGTAATGTAATGGAAAAAGTGAGATGCTGCATTTCAGTCAACTTGATGTGTCAACACACACACACACACACACACACACACACACAGAGTCACAGAAATAGCTGTGCTCCGAGTGGACTTAACAGCAAATTCGGACCATATTAGAGCACATTAAATCATTTTTGATGAGCTCACAGTTAATGGTTTAAGCAGACAGAGCCGGGACTACATGCTCACAGCCAAAACAAACTACATACCCAACATTCCCCTCACCTGACATCAGCCAGAACTGGAGCCTGAGGGCCATCTCCATAGCAACTCATTTGTCTTCATTAGGGCTCGTCCGATGGGTTGTATTGCTCCCCGAGGGGATTAATGAAGTTGTTCTGAATTAAATGCAGTTCTCAGATGGTCACTGATGATGAGTTTTAATCATGTTCAGAGAGAAACAAGACAAGGAAAAACAACATGAAGGATGTTGAGGTGTGCTTCTCTTTTAAATATTGTTTGGGAAATCTGCTTTTTTACTGTGTTGAAAGTTAGATATGTTTGCTATAATAATTATTTTATATATTTACAGTGGATCACATTACTACTTGTGTGAAAGATGTCGCCTGTAGTAAACCACAGATAATTATCACCCACCTCTGCAGTTCTCCTAAGCTGTACAGAGCTTCTTTCAGCTCATTGTTTTGGTTTTATGGCCCAGAACTTTCCTATTTTGAATCACTCTCATCAGCATAGTTTCCAGCCTCAGCATGCAGCTGATTTCAGGGAAAAGGCTCTAAAATCCCACAGTATGCTACCTGCCCTGCTCCAAATGGCAGACGGACAAAGTTGGTGACTACTAATATTTCCCTAGGGAGTTGGTGGAGGACAAAGCAGAGCAAAAAGGAGAGTGAATATTAGACTAACAGTGATCAGGCGAGCAGAAAAATGACATATAATGTTGCTCGTATCCACTGAATGCGAATGTGTAAGGCAACTGTTTCCTGACAAAGTCTGCCATTTCAACTTTGGTAATGATATGCTAATGATATATCAATGTTGTGTTTGTGTTTTCATCTGCCTCCAAGTGGTCATAAAGTTTGTTATTGCAGGTTTACATGTAAAGCACTGCCAAGAGACGGTTAGCTTAGCTTAGCATAAAGACTGGAAACAGTGGGAACAGCTAGCTTGGCTTTGTCCGAAGGTAACAAAATCCACCTTCCAGCACCTTTTGAAGCTCACTAATTAACTTGTTCATGTTAATCCATACAAGTGTTTTGGACAGAGCCAAGCTAAGAGTTAAGCTAGCGTGCTAAGCTGATGTAATCACCTCTAAGGTGGAGCTTCATGTTTATTACGCAGACATGATGACATTTATTGCGTTTTCTAAGATGGCGAAATATTTTATTCAAGCTATTTCCTCCTCCCTCCAGTTTTGATGCTAAGCTAAGCTAGCTAAGCTAAACATCTCCTGGCTCCAGCCTCATATTTGCTGTACAGGCATCATAGTGGACTTGACCTTCTCATATAACCAATAAGCCTATTTCCCAAAATGTCAAACTATTTGTATACTTTTTATAATGATCAACACCATGTCCCATATGCCTGAGACTGGCATCTGGTTCTCAGTGCGTCGTATCCTCACCACCTTCCCACCTTGCACCCTTTTAGGTGAAAACATGACAGTTCTAAACACGGCTGATTGGCTGTTGGGCTGCAGCAGCCCGCCCCCTGCTCCGGGCTCCAAGGACTATGGTACAGAGGTGCATGTGTGTGAATCCAAGGCCAAGAAGTCATACAGTATTACCTTAATTGCAAAAAAAAAGAATGGGTTTCTATAGTTTGGGCTGATCCTAGATCTGAATTTTTTTTTTTTTTTTGTGCCAGAATTGCAGTGATTTTCATTTGCTGTGCAGTGTTCTCTGCTCTTTGGATCCCATTGTGAATTTACCACAGCGTGTGTGGAGTTGTTATATATCTGCAGGGTTCCCACCAGTCAACAAATATATGGGGAATTTGATGAATTTGTTGGGGGAATTAAGCAAAGGGATTTTCCATGATATGATATATTTTTTAAAAGTACTCATTAACCCAAAAATGACATAAAAAAAACAAAGAGGACTGAAAGCTTTAGATCATGGTGTTTGGACTTGGTTATAGAAAATCACTTAAAAGCTTATAGTGGGAACCCTGCACACAGCATTTGCTCCCATACTGGAACTGCATGGTAGTTTCCTGCTCTTTTCTTAGTAAGGTTTTCTTTGTGTGTGTGAGTGTGTGTGTGTGTGTGCGATGGTACTTCCTTATTGGCCTCCCCTAACACCGATCTTTTTCCGTCTTCCTTAAGTGAAAACAGAGCCTATGAACAACAGCGATACAGTCACTACGACAGGCGACACAGTATTGGACACATACGCAGGCTCAGGTAACACACACACATCTGCTTATAAAAAATGCACTTGTGTACAATTTTCTCATCTAGTGGAAAAAACAAGTTCATTTTCAGCAGACACACACACACACACACACACACACACAAGCGCCATCATCCATTGGAGCTCAGTGGTAGGCCTGCTGAAAGCTTTAATCCCATGAAGCACTGCCTGTCCTTGGATTGCGTCATCAAAGGCTGGTAGAGGGGTGAGAGAGAGGGAGAGACATTTTCACACTTGTCTTTTATTTTTTCTTAGATTCACACACGACCCCGTGCTGTAGAATACACACACACGGATACACAAAACATTAAGCAACACACAGTGAGGGTTTAGAAGCAGCGGGGTGTTTGTCAGTATTGAGCTCTGACATCTCAATGACCACAAACAGACATTGTGTTTTACTATGAGGCCCGCTTTAAGGGTTTCGTGGACTACAGTGCTCTCCAAAGGGGGAGAACTTGGCTCGTCTCCATTCAAAATGCTTCAAATTATGTTTACTGGAACAACTCAAACAAGCCAGAGGCCTTGAGTTGTGCTGTTCAGGAGTGGTTTTGTTAAATGTGAGATGAAACAGAAGATTTGAGTTGACACCATTCATAACCTGTTGTTGCCCTGTTATTCTTGATTATTGTGCTGTTTTAGTGATCACCAGCAGCGGGTACAGCCCACGTTCAGCCCACCAGTACTCCCCTCCCCTCTACCCATCGAAGTAAGTCAGAAGCAGAAGCTGCTTTCTAAGAATCCTTATCTGCTATAGTTTAAATGCACTACTTTAGTTTAATTTTAATGCTAATCTGTCTTGTATCTACCTCGCCTGTCATTGCTCTCCTCTCCCAGGCCCTACCCTCACATTCTCTCTACACCGGCAGCACCTCCCATGCCGACATACGCCGGTCAGCCCCAGTTCAGCAGCATGCAGCAGTCGACCGTCTACACTGCTTACTCCCAGACAGGACAGCCGTACGGACTGTCCACCTATGGTAACAATGAACCCACTGATTTACTGACGAATAAAAACATTTAAAATACATCAGTGGGAAACTTTAAGAGAAGAGGACATTGTTGGATGTTTTCTGTGTGATTATAAATGAACAAAACCACAGAATTCAAACTAAGTTGTTATAGGAAAAAGAGAAGAAGTGTACAAATTAAAAATTGATTGGCTGTTGTGATTAGCTCTATAATTAGCAAGCAAACAAAACCTGTACTCAGGAGGCCTAAAATGCGTTGTTTTCAGTTGAAACTCACTGAAAACTGACATTGAAAGACTGTCAAAAAATACTAGTGTTAGAAATTAAATATTTCCACCCTTACAAGCATGACATAGTGAGACCTTTTAAAGCCAAACCAGAGAGTGACATAAATGGAACGCAATGCAAGTAAAGCCAGAATTACACCATGATTTAAACATTGATGATGGTACTTTCAAGGAAATTCTCCTCATGTTCCAGTGCAGTTTGCTGATGCAAACTTAAGCAAACATCACATAAAATTCTGTGGCTTATTTTCTTGTCACAGACCTCGGTGTGATGCTGCCAGGCATTAAAACAGAGAGCGGCCTGGCTCAGAGTCAGTCTCCTCTGCAGACAGGCCTCAGCTACAGCCCCGGCTTCACCACCCCTCAGCCCGGACAGACTGCATACTCCCCCTATCAGATGCCAGGTCAGTTCGAAACAAAGGCAGATATCCTCCGTATTTTATATCCTTGCTGAAAATGGTGACAGAAAAATGATCTTACCTCCCAGTGTGCCGTGACACTGCACGCACGTAAAACGTTCCTGTCTCCAGTTTTGTTCTCTGTGGTCTAATTCCTCTTAATTCTTTGTGTCCCAAGGTTCCAGTTTCACTCCTTCCTCAGGCCTCTACGCCACCAACAACTCAGTGTCCAACCCCGCCAACTACACTGCCACACAGCAGGTACCTCAGTGTCTATGTACTGTGTGTGTGTGTGTGTGTGTACGCAGGCTTGTCCTTTAGTTTAAACCTGGATCGCTGGTGCAGTCCGGCTGAAAGTTAGCTTACATTTCCCAGGCCAATAAAAAAAAAAGGCCTTTTCCTAAGGGGGTTCTTGCCAGAGCAGATCAACCATGCTCCATGTTTGCTCTGAGTGGTCAAGTAAATGTCATTTGCCTCATTAAGCCGGCTCAAACTAAAGATGTGGATTTTGTACAGTGCAGTTGCGATAGTGTTTGAGACCAGAAGCGGTTTTACAGTCATGCTCCCACACAACTTTCCTCGTTCAAGAAATAAAATCTAATTACTCTGTGACCTTGCAACAGGGACAAGCTTAGGAGACAAACAGACAATTAGTCTTTGTGAAAGAGTGTTTTGTTCTGAATATTTCTCTATGTCCATATGACGAATTGTACTGTGGTAGTAAAATGCTTAAAGGGGGATTTTAAAGTCCCACTATGATAGATGTGGCTGTTTACAGGAAGAAAGTCAAGGTTTGGCTTGTGTGGGTGGATTAAGGGGAATATAGTGCGTGTGTGTGTGTGTGTGTGTGTGAGTATGAGTTTAACAGAAAGAGAGAAAGCAAGCAAGAGAGGGTAAAGGGAGAGAGAAGCTGATAGAAAGCAAGCCTGTATGTATGCCTGTGTGAATATACATGCTTGCATACACACTTGCTGACTACACGCCAACTGTATGTGTGTGTGTGTGTGTGTGTGTACGTTCATGTAGTGGTGCTCCACTTTATAAGGACTCGTAGAGATGGATGTAGTGACAGGTTTAGAGAGCTGACTCATAAAAGCGCCCATCTCCACTGGGTCAGTAAAAAGCAGCAACACAAGGCTTTAATTGTTTTGGAGATATAAAATACAGGATCGAGGGAATAAAAGATTAGAGAAATGAGAGGGAACACTTGTAAAATGTCTTCAAAAGTCACTTTGAACCTTTACAGAAAAGTGAAGCATCTCAATTTTCCTGTTTTTTTTCCTTTTTGTCTTGACTCTGTGCACTCATAATTCATGTTATTCTCTATCCGTGATGCAGGATTATCCCTCATATACATCGTTTGGCCAAAACCAGTATGCCCAGTATTATTCCGCCTCCACTTACGGGACTTACATGACCTCCAACAGCGTGGATGGCACAGGCTCCACGGCAGCCTACCAGCTGCAAGATCCCGCCCCTGCCATGACCGGACAGGCTGCTGAACTTCACCCAGGTTCGTATTAACAAAGAAAAACACACACCAGTCAGAATGACACAGTCAAACCACCAACACCACCACAGTTCTAACGTCGTAAATATGCGAACTCAGATTCTCAGATTCAGATTCCTCGATATTGGCGCCATAATCTTGTTTCCAGCAGAGAAATACCACACGTTGGGTAACTGAGTTCAAAACTCTCTTTCAGCCATGATGAAGCACAGGAAGTTAACTTCTGACTGTAGCCATAGTTACCTGGCATCACGCTCGCTAATTGGAGAATCGGCATTTGTTTACATTAGCCGCAGAGACTTTATTAGAGTAGAGTTGTGTTAGATATTGCAGTTTTATAGACAAGTCAGAGAGAAAGAAAAGGCAAAATAGTAAAAAAAAAAAAAGGGCTCTTGTGCACCCGTATGTTCAGAAATATGGCTCAGTATTCGTTTTTTTCTTTGGTTTGTCTTGGCTGTAATTCAGAGAGGCTGATTAAAGGAGCTTATCATTCTTCCTGTCACTGGCACTTTCCCTCTCACTGCTTTTCTCACTATTTCTTCTTTTTCTCTTGGAGTTACAGTTGGTATCTGTTTTTTTTTTCTATGTGTGTGTGTGTGTGTGTGTGTGTCGCTCTCTTTGTGTCTTTATCCAGCCCCTCTCTCGCTCTCTCTCTCCCTGATTGAGACATAACAATATGAGAGCCGAAGCTTAGAGTCTGGTTCTAGTTACCACACAGCAGTGGGAGCATATGGCATTAGGAGGGTGTGTGTGTGTGTGTGTGTGTGCACACAAGAGTGTGTGTGCCCCTGAAGAATTTTGTATCTTTGCGAGAAGCATCAGATTACTTACTTTTCTAATTTATTGCGCAGGTCCATCTTTTCCCCTCCTCTGTTAAATCTTTACATTGCATGTTATCATGAATCAGTCAGGATATCAATGGGACTTTTGTTTAGCTTTCTTTCAGGTAGTCTTTTAAGTTGATCTGTCATGCCAATTATCTTTGAATTATTAAACCCAACAAGATGGCTTATTACTGTACAAAGTCTGAGTTATTGCTTTTCCTGCGGCGGATACAACTCCAGAACACCTGTGGGATCTGCTCTGCCGTGGCATTATTGTTGCTTTAATGCAGCAAATATAGTTTGTGATCGCTTGCGCAGTTTAAAGACAGACATTTGATCGTTTCTACATTTTAAATGTTTAAAATCTTTAGCCCTGTCTGTGTTTGCGTACACTCTCAGGGGACTTTGATACAGTGCAGAGCCCCTCCACGCCCATCAAAGAGCTGGATGACCGAGCCTGCCGGAGTGGGGGGTCCAAGTCCCGGGGCAGGGGCCGCAAGAACAACCCCTCCCCTCCCCCTGATAGTGACCTGGAGGTAAGGGACCAAAAAAACACCCACTGACAGAGTTCTTACAGTACTAACTTAATATTCCGTTCAAATCTCAATGGATATGTGGTATTCCCTTTGATCTTCATCCTCTGTGCTCTGTACTGAAGTTTCAAAATACAGCAGAGGAGAGGCTGATGGAGAGCAAGACCACCCATGTCACTGTCCAGTTGAGCGTGAATGCACATATGGGCTAAGAAAGAAAGATGGATGTACCATTTGTAAAAGAGCACCTCTCATTGTCTCACTTTGTTTTGTTTTTTTTCTCTCCAGAGGGTGTTTGTGTGGGATCTGGACGAGACAATCATTGTCTTCCATTCTCTGCTCACGGGCTCGTACGCACAGAAATATGGCAAGGTAAGATCGTCACCCTGTCTCCGCAGTCTAGCCATCCTGTTTGCTAAAGTGGATTCCTGTGCTGAGACAACTCAGGACTGATTTTAATTAAATGAAGGGTGATGACTCTTCACACAAAAATGACCAAAAACAGCCAAACAGTGTTTTTTATAAATGAAGCATCAACGCGTCAGCATTCCTGCAGTGAGTTCTTTGGCCCTGGGCTTTCCCTCACAGGCTACCATGGTCTGTGAAAGCTGTTGAAAAGACATATTTTCATCTATTTATGTTTTTTTGTGCATAGAAAAAATGATTCAGTCTATATTTTTGAGTTAATATACTCCTAAAAGTTATTATTTCATAAATAGACAGTCAACTTAAAAAGACAGTAAAGGAAACTGATGATAGTGATAATAGCGATAGAATAGAAAATAATTTTTGGACTACCTTTATCACGAAAGCTCAATAATCAACTGCCTCACCCTGCACCTGAAGCCCACAGCCTGACTTTGGATTTGTGTTATCCCTAAATTTGACTTTCATGCAACCTTTTATAAAATGAAATATTAAATATAAAACTCACAATGAGCTTACCATTCAAATAAGCTTTTCCCTCAGTATAAACATTACATCAAATACTTCAGGAATGTTATGGTCAATTTATGATGATGACCACATGCATAAAAACATGAAAGAGTCTTCAAATGTACGACATACTAAGAATACATTTAAAACCCATTAATAATCGTAGTTTAATCATAATTCAACATGTTAATTTTTTACTTGGACTGATGTTTATTTCACTTATTTGGTGGTCTCCCCTTCTCACAGAACATATACACTGTTTATAGTTCCCTTTATTTTAATAGTTCTTGGCTCTGATCTGAGATCATCATATGTGGCCAAGGCTACAGATTTTTATTGGGTGATGTCGTTTCCTGTGGGCACGGGGGTAGCCACCACCGGCATGCCTGCACGGGCTTTTGCATCCCACTCTGCAACCTGCAGAGTCTATTCTGATATTCTTGTTTGGCAGTCAAACAAAAGCCCCACATACACACACACACACACATACACACCATTCGGAGCCAGCCATAGGAGCCAAGGCGTTTTACAGATAGGGTTTGTGGGCACTGATGTACTTCCTAGTTGCTCTGCAGTCGTGGAATTAAATGTTTGGCAATTGGGATTTAATGGGTATAAGCAAGACCCTGGTGAGTTGTAAATAGCTGTAAATTGTGTGTGTGTGTGTGTGTGAGTGAGGGTGGAGAACACATGCAGCCGTGTAGTTAATTCAGCTTGTTTTGCTGCATTTCATAGGAGAGACTCACTGAAGCAAAGAATAATATCACAATGTAAGTCTTGGCTTGAGTGGAGAATGTTCTGCATTTCTCCTGACGTTAAATCATATAATGAGATGTTGTCTGTGGCTTAAATTAGATTTCATGTAGCCTCTGATAAAATGTCTTGTTTTGTGATAAAGCACAAAAAAAAAAAAATCATCATCAGTTGATTAAACTGACCTGGCATTAGCATAAAAAAAGATGCACGACTTTAAATAATTGTAAGGGCTTTTTTTTTTCACCTCATTTGCTGCCGCTGACCTCAAGAAATATAGTGGCAGCTGTGTCTGTTCACACCTCGCCCAAAATAGTGTTTACACTGTTGACATAGCAACCACGAGACCCAAGTACCCTTCTCATACGGGCTTAGAGGATGTATCTGCTCCAAATGATATTTCACTTTCTGATGAATATACACATCTTTTTCACACAGATGTCACACTCTTCATTTCTCTGTACAGGAATTCTTCTAACCACGGATAACTTTCAGTGCTCAAATGGTAACAGCAGAGGTGGAGAGAGTGGAACTGTTTCAGGCTACTCTTGCCAGGTTAAAGTAATATTTTCAGTTCTCTGTGAGTGGTTGAACTTATCTGGCAAAAGATTACAAAAAAAAAAAAAAAAAAAAAAGCCACCTCAGCCTTTCTGGAGCCAGAAGCGCAGCCAAATTGAGCTGCTCAAAGGGAATTTACACATTTCAGCTGCAAATGTTTCAACACACACTGATGTCTGTAGTTCTGCTTCGGCTGGTAGCCAACATAATCATTACCTGAGACAAACTCAAGTGCCTCTTGTCTCTGTGATTGACAGGGAAGCAGAAAGAAATGCAGACAAAATTTCTGCTATCACTATTAGCAGCTATTAAGTTTTGCAGAGCTCCACACATTTACATCTTTCAGCTTTATGGGGGTACTCAGGAATGCTGTCCATCTCTCTCTCTCTCTCTCTTTCTGTGTCCGTGTGCCTCGCTCGCTCACTTTCACTCTCCTTCCTGTTAGTTTCTTTCTATTCTGGTCGTCTGACGGTGTCAGCGAATCGCGAGGCAAGCTGTCGTCCCTTGCTGACCTATCACAGATGATGGTTTTTGCAGCTGAGCCCCTGGCTGGCAGGGCAGGCTGCGTTCTCCCAAACTCACACATACACACACGCAAACCATTCACATACCACGTACACACCACCACACAGCGTCTCCCTTTGAGGGTAACTACTCGCTGCAATACACACATGAAGACACATACTCTTCCTCTCACCCCCCCCCCCCAAACACCCACCAAACAAGAGGAATGTTGATGGGACAGAACAAGTGCAACCTGTCTGTCAGCATCTGCTGTGATGAGTGGAGCGTACCAACTCTACAAGTGGGGGTGGGAGGCCCGGGGTGTGAATTTGGTGTGTATAAAACTTAATAAGAGAATAAGAGAAGAGAAGAGAGAATAATATCTCTCAGATGACGGCAGTAATTTGTCATAATGATGACAACATGATCTTTTTCTTCCGTCAGGACCCTCCCATGGCGGTAACGTTGGGTCTGAGGATGGAGGAGATGATCTTCAACTTGGCTGACACGCACTTATTCTTTAATGACCTGGAGGTGAGACACATGCACACAATTTAAAGGGCATGTTAAAAAGCGTGGATTTTTTTTTTTTTATTGCACGTCATTCAAATTTTGCACAAAGCTCAACAATAAGCGCTTTAAAGTTTGTTGAAGTCAAATACTTTACTGCCCTCTAGTGGTGTGAAGTGATGAAACACAACCACTTACTGCAAGTTATATTCTAAGTTTAGTACATGTTTTTGTTCTTATTGTTTATTATTTAAATAGATGAATGCATTTATACACTGCAAACCAGAATTATTTTTATTCTTTCTCTCAACTCTCAACACAGTTTATAGTATTATTAATATTATTATTATTATTAGTGGTAGTAGTAGTATTAGTAGTATAATGATAAAAAAAATTATATACAGTTTTGTATACAGTAAATTGGCTGCATTTATATAGCACTTTTCTAGTCTATAGATGACTCAAAGCATTTTACAACACATGCCAACATTTGCCCATTCACACACTGATGGCAGAGGCTATCATGCAAGGTGCCAACTGCTCATCGGGAGCAGTTAGTGGTTCAGTGTCTTGCTCAAGGACACTTGGACACTTTCTGAGGGAGCGTTCCAGTTTTTTTTTGAAGTTACTTTAAAAAAATGTCCATGTATCTTATCTTATTGTGTGTGTGTGTGTGTGTGTGTGTGTGTGCAGGAGTGTGATCAGGTACATATTGATGATGTGTCATCGGACGACAATGGCCAGGACTTAAGGTGAGGATTTAACTATTCACATTTTTAAGTACAATGTAACAAAGTAGTTATTGTTTGTGTTTCAAAGGCTAATAATTAACAAATTGCATTACTTGTTTTCTGTTGTTTGGCTCTTCAAAAGTATTCAATTTAAAACATTAAAATGTGCATATTTTAAAAAGTTAGTAATGGATTGCATTCCTACAAATTACATATTGGCAATTATGTTTATAGTACTGATTAATAGAAATAACTTTTTGATCTTTTTGTTCTACCAGAGCAGATTTTACAAATAAAACATATCATTATTATTGACAGTACTTACAGTTTTGCAACTGATGGCTTCCATGCAGCTGCAACCAGCGCCAACCTGTGCCTGGCTACGGGTGTCCGCGGCGGGGTCGACTGGATGAGGAAACTGGCCTTCCGCTACCGACGAGTCAAAGAGTTGTATAGCACATACAAAAACAATGTGGGGGGTAAGCCAATCTGACGGGAGTTTGACACCAGGGACAGTTAAAGGTCCAGTGTGTAAGATTCAGGGGGCTCTATTTACAGAATATGGAATATAATATGCTTAACTACGTCTTAATTAGTGTGTAATTACCTGAAACTAAGAATGGTTAAGTTTTTGTTACCTTAGAATGAGACCTTTATACAGAAGGAGCCGGAGTCCATCATGTTGAACCACCATGTTTCTACAAACTAAACACTGGCTCTAAGACAGAGTCTTTCAGGTTTTGTGTATGTTTCGTGGCAACCTTAATTTCACCTTCATACTAGACAGGAGGCAAGGGGGTTGCGATCAGCAACTACACCGCTAGATGCAACTAAATCCTACACACTGGTCCTTTTAAAGGGGGTGATAGAGAGCGGGAGTTTTTTGTTCAGTTGAATCTGAATTGGATTAAAGTTCTGTCTGAGAAGATGCATGTGCCACAGGAATTAGCTTGAAGCTACAGGTTGTGTTAATAATTTCCTTAAACCTCTCGATGTCATTGCGTCAGTTTTCACAGTATAATAGCTATATAAAGTTTAAAAACAAATCTTTTCTGAAGACATTAAAGTAACTAGATTTTAGTCAGTCTTCATAAAATAGCAAATTGTAAAGCTTCATCTTTTTTGATCAGTACAGGTTTATGAAAGCAGATATCAGTCACAAAGCGGCTGTTGGCCAGTAAGTTTTGCAAATCACAACAAAAGACATGAAACTATAAACACAAAATAATTGAGAAAACACCTCATTACAGCTGTTACAGTTTGCAACAGGTAACACCAAATTAAAGCCCCAGCCGAGTCCAACCGTAGTGGACTTTGTTTATGGCATACAAATTTTGCCTTTACCTTTCATGCTTTTTTACCCGTGTGTGTGTGTGTGTGAGATGCCTGATGCCGAAAGTTTCATAAAGTCATGCTGTGTTTTAGGTCTGCTGGGTCCTGCTAAAAGAGACGCGTGGCTGCAGCTCAGAGCAGAGGTGGAAGCTCTGACTGACTCCTGGCTCACCCACGCACTCAAGTCCCTGTCCATCATCAGCTCCAGGTGCCACTTGATATATTTATTCTCTCCGTCGATTAATCAAGCCTAGATACAGAGCATGTGAACTATTCAGAACATTAATAACGTGCGCTGTCCGTCTGTGTCCCGCAGGAGTAACTGTGTAAATGTGTTGGTGACCACGACGCAGCTCATACCAGCGCTGGCTAAAGTTCTCTTATATAGTCTGGGATCAGTTTTCCCCATTGAGAACATCTACAGTGCAACAAAAATAGGTAAGACACAAACACTTGTGCACACACACATTTCATAAAATAAATTTATAAATAGTACGTTAACGTTTCAAAGGCTTTGAAATCTTCTTCGACATCTACTCCATCTGTTACTGATATCCTGTTATCATGATATTAAACTGCTGCGTTAGTTGAGTTCAGGTTCACTGAACGGTTGGTTGGAAATGTTTGAGTTAGAGTACAGTTTTATTTTATACTGTGTGTGTGTGTGTGTGTGTGTGCGTGTGCATATGTGTGTTTGAGAGGGACATAACACTAAATTCACATTCACATTAAATCTCTGTTGAAGGAAAGCAGATCACACTTTGGCCAAACACACATGCGCACACGCACACTTTTACCTTGAGCAAGAAGCTGTTAGGTAGCAGTAATAATTTAATACTCAGTGTAGTTTTTAAATCAAATTAATAAATAAAATTACTACACAGCTGGCATCATATTATATCCTTCTCCTTTAACCAGTGCTCTCTATTGTGTATAGATGAAATACAGTACCTGTTGTAATGTGGTATCCAGTGACATTTTATACAGCCTTAATCCAAACATACAGACTGATTTTACTTGTAAGATTTGGCATTGATAAGATAAAACAGTGATAGTAAATATAATTAATACAGGACAAAGTTAATTGAGTAATTTGAGAGTGCTACATGAAGTCATGCTGGTATTAAAGAGTCTGACAGCTGTTGGAATGAAGGCCCTGTGGTAGTGCTCCTTCTTACATGGTGGGAGTAGCAAAGAGACTCTGAAAGGCTACAGGAGCAATATGTGACACTTTTTTTTATGCATGTTTCTATTTACAGTGAATATAATGAAGTCATATTCACATTTTTTGTATTTTAAAATTTAAATGTTTGTGCATTATATTGTGAGATTTGAACCTAAAGGCACTACATTTGTGATTAAAGACTCAAGATCACACACGCTTCAGTGCATCAACTTTGTTTGAATCCTAGAAGATGGCCAGTCACTTCTAGCACTATGGGCCGAAGAAAAATAACAGCTGTGTTAAAAGACAGCTTTTTCCACGACAGCACTACAGCTAGGATGTAGACTACAGATTAAGAAAGGCCCTACAGACCCATGGTCCACCCACACAGGTGTTTTCACTTACTTAGCCTGATTAGACGTCTTCTAAACACTGTGTGGCCATAAACAGACTGTGCTTGATTGACATCTCTCTGACCCTCTAATTAGTCTTGTTGCAGGTGTTAAGGTGGAAATTGTTAAGCTGTCTTTATTCTTATTGGTTCATCAAGTTTGGCGACCTCACGTGATTCCAGCATAGCTCCACCCAAAGTCTACTCAATCAGAATAACTGAAGACACCTGTAGGATTATAATATGCCATGTTTAATAAGTAATGAGTTATTCTCCAGCTCACACAAACTCTAAACAACATTTAGTCCATCCTCACCTCACATGATCCTGAGCTGTTCTTGAACAACTCTGACACTCGTGGGATCTTCCAGGCCGGACGCCCGCATACTGAACGGACTCCGTTAGCCTGAACCTCAGCCGGTTACGCCAGTGTACCGCAACTGTGGCCAACACTGAATCATATTCAACCGTGCATCAGTTTAAACAAAGGAAACAAAACAAGTCAGATCGTGGAGGGCTTAGAGAGCCAAAACATTCGGGGAGGAAAACTCAAAGCCAAGTGTGTGTGCGCCTGTGTGTTAGTGAGCTTGTGTTAAGACTCGTTCATCCCCACGGTGCCTTGATTTAAGTGGACGTAGCAATGTGGTAACCACGACAACCGCCTGAGGTTTACGTGTTTCAGGTCAGATGCCACATCCCATAGACTCCTGGACACATTACTTTGGATGCGGAGTGCAATTAGTGTTGTGTATGTTTGTGCGGGGAGAAAGGCCAAAAGGTTAACATGGGGACGTGACTTCTGACGTCGCTCACACGTCTCAGCACGTCTTGCTCTTTGAGTTGTCGTGGCAACCAGATTTATTATGTTTATCTGGATGGAAGTGCCTCTCAGGATGCACCATGTGGGCGTCAGGATTAATCAGTGTGAGCGATCTGTTACTGGATAATAATGGTGTTGTGTTTGTGTGTGAAAGTCTCCACTCCTTCGCTTCACCCTTGATGCACACAGCTCTGTTTTATTTCCATCTAAACAACAAGTGAAAAATCTGTGAAAGCCATTTGTTTGTCTCCAGGCAAAGAGAGCTGTTTTGAGCGTATAGTCTCCCGCTTTGGCACTAACATTACGTATGTTGTGATTGGCGATGGGAAGGATGAAGAGCATGCGGCGAGCCAGGTAAACAAACGACTTCTGAACTCTGACCCCTCTGACCATGTGACCCTCCTTCCTCCCCTTGTTTATTTGTTTTTTTGCAGGAAAAGAGAGTTGCTTTGAACGCATAATGCAAAGGTTTGGCAGGAAAGTAGTGTATGTTGTAATTGGGGACGGTGTGGAAGAGGAGCAGGCGGCCAAAAAGGTAATGGACCCGCAACCTCACCGTGACCCCGCCTCCTCCTCACAGTGTGAGCTCTGATTGGACGAAGCCTGCCTTTCTTTGCTGTAGAAGTTTTGTGTTGGTCGTTCACTTTTTTCTGTTCTACTTGCTGTTGCTATTTTTTTTTTTTCATGGTGAAACAGGAGACTCTTGATTGCAAATGTCAGAGTGAAGATATGAGATTGATGCTTGGCTAATGTACATTTTGCACCTACTTTTAAAAGTCAAATATACCAAATTTGTGAGCCACCTGCAGCTGAATTATTAAAATGAACTTCATTGCTTTACTTCCAAACTTTAGTCATATTTGACATTGAAACTGATTGGCTGCCCAAATGTACACGGTGATTAAGCTTCGAACAATCTCATTTGTTAAGAGCAATAATGCTGGGTTTTATCCAGAGGTGTGTGGAGTCTTAATGTAAGAGAAACAGAGACTTGTATCACAACAAAAGACATGTCAAGTACTGATATACTTTCCTTAAGTGTGAATATAAATCCCATCTCTTCTCCAGCTTTGGGCTTCATTCTTAATGCTGGGTGCTGGGATTGTTAAAGGAATACTTTGTCTTTATGGGAAATGTGCATATTTGCTTTTTTTAAGCTGAGGGTTCAATGAGAAGATTGATACCACTCTTTTATCTGTCATCATTAAACATGGAGCCAGTTAGCTTAGCTTAGCATAAAGACTGGAAACAACTAGCCTAGAGCACACCAGTGTCTTTAAAGCTCACTAATTACCATCCTACATCTTGTTTAATTCAAAGCCCTAATGTGACAATAATTAGACTTTTTATGGGGGACTGTGAGTGAGTTACTCTGGTTACTTCATGGTAAAAACACAAGCTGCTTAGCTTAGCTCGTTAACAATTTTTACACTGTTGTATAGATTAAAGACAGACGACATAGCGTGTTAGTTTGTGAGCTTTACAGGTGGATTTTTACACCTTTGGGATAGTGCCAGGCTAGTATATTTTATCTTTATGTAAAGCTAAGCTAACGGATGATAGCTGTAGCCTTATTGAACGTTCAAATATGAGTGTGATATCGATCTTCTCGTCGAAATTAACTCTCAGCGCAGAAGCAGATAAACACATATCCCAAAACGCTGAGCTCTTCCTTTAAGCCTTAGGATTGCATGGGTTTTGTTTGCAGTGCTTTTGCAAAGCAAGCAGCTACAAGCTACTGTAGTGTAGCTTGCATGACTTTAGGTGGTGGTATGCAGCTATGAAACGGCACTGCTGGTTTTAATGATGTGTGTGTTCACTCCACAGCACAACATGCCTTTCTGGAGGATATCCAGTCACTCTGACCTGCTGGCACTACACCAAGCACTGGAGTTTGAGTACCTGTAACTATTATAGCAATATGGACTCATGCAATGTTACCATGGACATGGTCAGCCAGGCAGCCCCCCTTCTTTTGTATAACTATTTAAGAACAAACAATACACTGCAACTGTTTTTGTGATTTTATTTTTTGTCTTGTTTTTTGAACGTCTGGATTTACAAACTCTGAACGGTCTTAAGCAAAAGGAGAGGTGAAAGAGGAGGTAAAGAAAAGAACAGTGGGGTTAAAAGATGACCCAACTACCCAGCTCAGCCCTACCGTGGCCTCAATGCTGGGAACGGACCGCTGTGAAAACCCTGTCTACCGTCCTTAGAGCTGTAGCAGACTGAAAGCCTGTAAAGGCTAAAGACCTCCCTTGGCCTGGGAGGATGTTTCTTTGGGCAACTCCTTGATGTTTGGTTTGTTCTGGAGCACCCAGGCTAGTATAAAGCCTGCTGTGGGGGTCACCTGGGACGAACTATCTTCAAACAACGAGGGCTTCTCTGTACAGGCAGCATTATGTGTGCGGGGATAACAGCTGCTTTTTTTAAAAAAGTGTTTTCTTCCTGGTGGTATAATCACAACACAACAATGCAGTCTGTGGCAGAAACTTGTGTAAATTATTTACAATAAACTTAAAAAGGGCAGTGGTGGATGTTTTTGTCAAGGAAAGGAAATTTGGGAGTCTTTGTTTTTTTCCCCTCTGGATTTTTGTAATTTTTTTGGGTGGGTGGGGGGAATTGAGGATGTGCGTCATGATGTGTTGTGCCTTAATGTGTTTGAATGTCTTTTCTTTATTCAGAAATGTCTATGTATGTAGATATAAAGGAGAAAACCTATCCAAATGACCTATGCATCTTGTCTTCCCTAATTAAATTTTTAAGCTGATCAAACTTCAGATAACCAAAAATAAATACAGTGCTGCAATTATTGAAAAATAGTCCACTTTTCCTGTTAGATAACAGTAAAGCACAAATTTTATAAATCTCAGACACCCAGACAGATTTATCCATGAGTGACTTGTGCCGCCAGTCGGCTCATACCAAGCATCATTTTCATGATCTTTATAATCTACAAATTTTAGGTTTTACCAAACAAGCTGAAGTTAGTATATAAATTCATAACCAAGCAGAACATGATTTTATAGTCTCCAATCAATTGCCAGTGGCGAGATAAATATCCAAAGGGGGTAAAGGAAACGCTTCAGACAACAGCTTCATTTCCACGTTTTATTGACACCTCATTTCTTGCCTTTGAAGTATTCCTCAATCACATCCTTTGCTTGAGACTCCTTGCCATAATCCTGTAGACAGAAAGACAGTTTAAGAGCAGGTTGGGCACAACTAGGCTTTAAATTACAGCCAAGCAGATAGCACTGGCCAATTAAGCTCATCACGTATCCCTCAGTGTCAGCCAAAAAGTAACCGGCCGTGTCAGTACAGATGTTTGTGGTAATTTAGAGTAGTTTTTTTTTTTTTTTTTTAAAAAAGGGAGGGCCCTGTGGAGTTCAAAAATTATGTTTACAGTTACAGTGTATCTGTAAGGGGGGAATGCTCTGTGGCTACTAGATCAGAAACTCCACAGGGAAGCTTTTAAGCAGTAATTCATAAGACATATTAGACAAATATTTAAGCGGAATGGGATTATCACATTGTGTTACTGGGCAAATCTTTAACTCAAATACACATTTGGCCAGGGTCTGCTTTAAATGACACCAAACTGCTGAGCGACACTTGACTGTATAAACACCAATTAATCTCTCTGAGCTTTGAAGCTACTGGGAACATGCTGCTTCATCCCAACCAATAAAACCATCGTATTTACAGTCCCATTAAAATCAAGTGGAAATATTCAAGTCTTTTATAAAATTTAGCTAGACCTATTGATATCTACTAAAACTAAAAAAAAAGTAATGACCCTTCAATAATGGTGCTTGATGTCATGTGTTGCTATATGTAGCCATTCTTAGGGACCCCAGACACCACAGATGGACGACGGGGCTCGTACCCTGGCGGTCATTTAGCCAAAAGTTAACAACAACAGCTGCATGGCACGAAGCACAGCACCTGCACTTGATTGGCAGATCGACTTTCTTTCGCTCACGGTTTTAAAGGTAGGGCAGACGTAAACGGAGTTTACCTTGACCACGACACAGCTGCAGCCCACCACCTTGCGGGGTTTGCCTTCACGGTCGATCTTGCACAGACCAACCCACTCGCCGAGCTTCTTGTTATCGTCAACCTGAAACACGGTTACACGGCATCGTTTAACGTGTGTCATACCTGCGTATCTACATTCACAAGATGCAGAGTGAACTAAACACTAATGTGAGGTAAACAGTCGTCAGAAACGCCTTCAGTTTTTGAACCATACATGTGCATTCAGATAAAACTGCAGCATTGTGGGTACTGGCTTGTATCTCAGACAGAAATTGGGTAACAATGGCAGTCTCCTCATATTGTTCAGTAGAGGGAGCCAAATCATCATCAGTGATACAGCAGTACATAACATGCTACCTTTAACTCATCTGTCAATACACAAGGCGCATCTAAAAATGATTTTACATGGGAGTTCGGCAGCAAGGCATTCCCCCTCGATGTGCGCCACGCCTAACGCTCATCAGCCCGGTCTTGGGGCTCATTACCTTGATCAGGTTGATCTGATGCTCAGCGCAGAGGGCCTCCACCAACTTCACGTACATGGGTTCGTCGCAGTTGGCTGCAAGGGCGCAAAGATGGGCCTGACGCCTGCAAAGGAACACTTCATTAACTTGCAGCGAGGGATATACAAAATTTATACATCTTACAGCTTGATGGCATATCTCAGACAGAAATTGGGTAACAATGGCAGTCTTCCGCATAAAATCTCAGTAGAGGGAGCCAAATTATCATCAGCGATACACCCACTAAGAACAAAACACAATATCGACTAAGTAAAAACTTGAACATACTTGTCCAGGGCCTTGGCAGCCTCACGGATACCACGGGCCAGGCCATCGTGGATGAGTGCGGTCTTGAGCACTTCAGGGAGAGCGGTGTTGACATCCATGACACCTCCAGCAGCAGCGCTACGAGAAGAAACGGGCAAAGAAAAACAAAAGAAAAAGCTTACACTGTGATCAATGAAGGGATGACACATGAGTGGGACTTCAGCAGAGCTTCGGGCATGTCAGAAGGAGGATCTCACTCAATGAGGAGTGAAGGGGTATCCGACAAAAGAATAAAGTCATCATTCAAGCACCAGAGAGCTCACTTAAAGAGGAACAGCACATTTCAAGTTGTATGCTTCACCCTTTAATATCAGTGGGATGAAAAGTTTTATTATAAAGTTTAACTTATGGTTTATACCTCTAAGTAAAATAAGAATTTCACATGACAACTTGTAGGGGAGGACATCACGTGCATCATAAAATCATTTTTAGACATATAGCTTCATGAGAAATTTAGATGAGACATCCGTTTGGATCAATCCAGAGCAGCTAGTTTGGTCATTCTGCTCCTCTGTTGTTCATCTCTGTATCCTGAGACACTTTCCCCGTCAGAGGTTCACTCTGCATCACAAAACGCAAGTCAGAACTCAAACGTTCATGCAGAAATTTGTATTTTTATAAGCGGCTAACCTCGTTACACCAAGTGGAAATACATATTTACATAGATAGGCGCACAGTGGCCAATAGCGCGTAATGTATTGCAACTTTAGGAGACAAATGTAAGCGACAGTCATTTCAGCCCTGAAGTGCCAGTGACTTTAATTAAACAAGATCTCTCCACTTAACGGAAATGTTGCTTCATATTTTAGTGTTAAATCCAACTTTGATAACCATGTTACGGATGCAAAAGGCTACTAGCATTGGCCTCAATAGTAAGAGGATACATGTGTACCAACAATAACATTACCATCATATCATCAGTACTTATCTACCTATTTTTCTTGTGTTTTTTAAGTGTTCGTGTCCCATTCTGTGTTTTTATTTTTTCTACATCAGTATTTTATTCTATTGTATTTTTATTGTGTTCAAATAGACCGCACTGCTGCTTCAGGGATTAATAAAGTCATCTATCTATCTAATGAAATGCACTACTTTGAGCTACACGCTCACTTTTTTCCCAGTAAAACACATTTAATGTTGTTTTTTTTTAACTCTGTTCAGCATGTGTAGACCTAAGCTCACAGAGGGTCGACTTTACTACAAGTGTGAACCATCCGTGCCCTCGGCTGCTGGACCACACACTCCGATATCAGGTATCCCTGTTAGCCTGAGTTAGCCAGTTAGCTCACCTAAAATAACCTAATCACCACTCATTGTAGGCAACCGGCACCGAGAGTGGCTAATAAATTGCAGCTTCACGTTGTAACTTTTCACACACGGAGACAGACAGACAGATGAAGCAGGTCTGCTCCTGTCAGCGCCGTTTGGGTTGTCGGCTAACACATAGCGGCTACACTCACCCTTCCTCGGCCATTGTTGGTTTAAAGATGGATGTTGGACTTAAAGTTCTGCAATAAAGAACAGATACGAGAGAAGAGTTATTATCCGTCACAAACAGCCGGTTGTGGTGAGTTTATGCATTAGGATGTTTGATTAATCCGGTAGATTGAGCCGGTAAATGTGGAAACGCACCGGACTCTCCTCTCGGGCAGCGGGTAAAGAGGACGTCATGAGCGCGCGACGTTGCTTTAATACCAGTAGGCCCCATCCGCGCCTCGCCACCAGTGGCGTCTCACGTGCTGCCTGCTGCAGTTTGTCAGAGTTTATTGTCAATACTGATTTTTTTTTTTTTTCACCTGGAGACGAGTATTCCCATTTGCTGTTAATTCCTGTGTTCATCAGGGCGATAGGCGGGATACATATAAGACACATTTCTATGCGTATCTCTGTAGATATATTATTATTGTTGTTGTTGTTGTTGTTGTTATTATATACTGTTATTATTATTATTATATACTGTTATTAACAATAACATTACGTCATATCATTAGTACTATTACCATCATCTTGCCACTGCACTTATCTACCTATTTATCTTGTGTTTTTTAAGTGTCCTTGTCCTATTCTGTGTTTTTATTTTTATTTATTTATTTTTTTCTACATCAGTATTTTATCCTATTGTATTTTTATTGTACTCAAATACACCGGACTGCTGCTATGATGACCTAATTTTCCTTCAGGGATTAATAAAATCATCTATCTATCTATCTATCTATCTATCTATCTATCTATCTATCTGTCTATCTATCTGTCTATCTATCTATCTATCTACACCTCACGGGGAGAACGTACAAACTCCACACAGAAAGGCCCCAGCTGGGGTTCAAACCAGGAACCTTCTTGCTGTGAAGGAAAATTAACTAAATGAAAGCACCATTATGAACTAGTCATATGACTAAATACAGAAAAATATCTAACCCAATGTTAATGTTATATATATATATATATATATATATATATATATATATATATATATATATATATATATATATATATATATATATATATATATTGTGAGATAATATATAGATAAGATATAGATAATACAGTAAATGTGTCTTGAACTCACTGGTGAATCTGCAGGTAGATACCACTTTGTGGTAGCTAAGAAATGACAAAACTCATGTCAATGAGTGCAATAGGCAGAATTCAAATGATTTTTTAAAATTTTTATTTCACTTTTACAAACTGTTCCAATGTGCAGCTCTAACAACTCTGATATGCCTGAAAGAGAAGGCTAGAAAAGCACCTGCACTAAGCCAAATTAGCATTTCTTTGAGTTCTTCATCAAATATGAATAAAACATCAATGACGACCAAATCAAATGAATAAAACAGATATCGGAGTGAACATGTTGCTGTTGATGAGTTTTCCCATGACTGGTCTGTTGCTTTCCTTTTAGAGTTTGAGAAACGCCTCTAATTCTTCCATCTCAATTGCATTGTCGAATGCAGTATAATCCTGAAAGAAAGAAAGAAAGAAAGAAAGAAAGAAAGAAAGAAAAGGAAAAGGAAAATTTTCTTTTAGATCTTACATCTTACATTAAATCAGTACAAACTTAGCGAATTGCCGACTCAGCAGGTTAGAAAGTATACAGAGTTTTCAACATTTCTTTTAGATAGTTAGATGATGAATTAATCTCTATCTCTCTGCTAGGGGTGTAGGGGTACGCTCAGACTGTTTTAACCTCTAACTCCACATTTCAGCAATATATCGTTCAAGTTTTTTTTACATATTTTCAGAAACTATTGTCCAACATATTTAATGTATTTTGAAAGAAATCTCCCATAATTACTATCTATATTAGGTATTTTACAACCTGTAACGCTCAAAGGGGTTCTCCTTTAGTGAGAACAACATTTCTGTCACAGCAAAAATTGAATAGAATACTGTGAAATGAAAAGACTGTCATAACCCTCCTGGAGGAATCTGGTGTTGTTATGTATGTCGGGGAAATGATTAGGGTGTGTGCCAGCATACCTGTGCTGTGCACCACACTTAAGCATGCATTGCTGACGCCTGTGTGTAACTGTGCAAACCTGTGGGTGGTTTAATAAGCTGTAAATATTGACTTAATTCTTGCTCTACGCCCTAGACTACCAAAGGTTTTTCTTCCCTATGACAAATGCAGCAAGCATGTAAATGATTTACATTCAGTCATAACACCATTGATATCGAGAAGGTGTTATAGAACACATACTATTATAGGTTATTGTGTGAGACTTACGCCACAGTAGACATCCCCGTTGCATATTTGAGGGGGCAGAGCGGTCGGGTTTCCTGCCATCTTCCTCATTAAATCCTTGTCTGCAGAATCTTGAGTAATGTCCACACATTCGAAGGGAATCTTCTTGGATTGTAGGATAGAGAAGATTCTTTCCTGACGTTTCTTCATCTGGAGTTAACAATGTTTTATCAGTTACATTTTGCAAAAACAATAACTTCATGTGTAGCCCTGTGACCTACAAAGTTCTGCTTTGTAACAAACTTTGTCTACAATGAGCAGCTACAGTTTGTCTATAGAAATAAAATGTTGTACACAATACACAGAGTACATGCCTTATATGTTGTTAAATGTCACAAAGTCAATCAGTGCATTAAAAATATGACTATAAATTTAAAAGAAACTGCATACTGTACCTCTATGGAAGAGCTCACACTGGCAATAAACACCTTGAGTGGCATAGCTGTTATTTTAACAATAGAGAATTAGAGAGCGAGAGACGGGGAAAGGTGCAGAGAGAAGTTGAAAGACAGAATGCTCCAGTATCCTAAGTGCAGGTATGCAGTGCCTGTTTTCCTGCAACAGACAAGGTGAGCAGGTTTGGGCATGGCTTAGCTGCCTGCATGGGCACACCCACTTCTGCTGAGAGTGATTCCAGTTGTGGCCTGTCTGCATCAGTTGTGAAAGCACTCACAGTGCTACCTGCAGTAGTGGAATGTAAATAAGTACATTTACTCAGTTGAGCCTATTGTACTTAAGAACAAAGTCGAGGTACTTTTACTTTGTTTTTTATGCAACTTTATTCTTCTGCTTCACTACATCTTAGAGGCAAATACTGTATTTTACTACACTACATTTGTCTGACAGCTGTATTAGTAATTATCTTTTAGATTACAATTTTTGATACCCTTCTTATCCAATGAAACCACATATTTTATGATTATGAGCTTGTGTTTTAAAACTTTTTAAAATTTTCTTATGCTAAATAAACTATTTAAAAGACCTTGTACATTGTACATTATGATTAGATTTATGTTATCATTGATGATGTTTATTGCAAGGGTTTTAAACATATCAAGAATTTCATTCATTGCTGTATTTGTTGGTGTTTATTATATCTTGATTGGTGTTAATGTTGTTTAAGTACATTTGCTTAGGTGTAATTATGATGATTGGTCAGTGATGTGTAAACTGGATAAAAAGAAAACTCCAAAATGCCAAATGAAAAGGTGTAAGTGTAAGAAATACAAATGTATTAATGAGTACTCACATGCACCAAAAAAGCAAATTATCATGCAACACAAAGACAATGTAATCAGTATCTGTCTACAGGTCAGTGGAAAAATCACGACATGAGTAAATATGAAAATAACTGTTGGCAAAGCAAATGTTTGCTGTCGTGTATGCTATTGAAAATCACATTTTTAATTTCTACAAATTTTCTCAATTTTTTCTAAATATCATTTTCTAAAGCAAATAAAGCATCTATTTGAGGAAATGCTGGTTGGTATATTTCAGAATAATTTCTTTACTTAAAAAGAGGTGTAAAAACACACTTGAAACAGGTCCCTAATGTTCCTATTGTCTACCTATTGTCTACAGCAACCATGACATACGACATCACTGTTGGTTACTTGAAACTTTCTACCAGAGAGAGAAAGAAAAAGCCTGTTTTTCAACCCAGTGTGCTGCTCATGCAATTGCATGACATAGGTTATTTCTTGAGCTATTTTGTAGTTTCACGTGACAACGAGTGGTTCGAGCTCATAACACACTCTCCCAGCCAGGTCTTCAGGGACCCTCTCAACAGAGTTGTCTTGATCACCATTAGTCTTCTTGTCGTCCAGACCACGACTTTGTCCGTGCTCTTTCACTTGGACATCGGGGTCTCTGAGAGATATAAGGAGAGTGACAATTGCAACGACTTTTAACATATTTGATCTAAAATAAAATGGATACAGTATATCTTTGCAAATGGCATCAGTTTCTTTTTTACTACCTTCCATTGAATATTTTATTGCTTCTGTCTTCTTCATCATGTTTTATTTCTCCTCCAAATGTGTTACTAAACAGAACCATGGTACCTGAAAAGTGAGCAGAAATTCACCATGAAAACAACAATCTTTTAAAAATGAGAGCAACTATCCCATCTAACTAACTAACTAACTAACGAACTAACTAACTAACCAACCACTAACTAACCATATGTCATTTTTAAACCTGCATTCATTGATTTTTTTTGGCCACTTGGGGGAGCACAACAAATTGTTACAGTAAACATGTAACTTGGTCTGACTATTTATGTTCTTTGTGTTTAGCTTTTGGAATAACAACAGCTGCCTGTTGTAGCTGAAAGACTGAACCATAACGGTAAAATTACAGGCCATAAAACCAAAACAATGAGCTGAAAGATGCTACAACACTCCATAGAGCTGAGATAAACTGCAGTGCTTATCACCTTTTGCTGCTAAATGCTCAACTATGGTCACCAGACACACACCATTGTTAATATCAAAATGTTAACTGGTGCAACTTTAAACTTACCAACACCTTGCAATCTCCTTCTCCAGACGAAGTAACCTATACCCAGCACGAGCAGCAGCACCACTAGCCCTATCACAACTCCTAAGACAACTGAAGAGGATGAGGCAGCTGTAGAGAGTAAAACATCATGTAGCAAAATTAGAAAAGTGAAAAACTAGTTAGAATTAATAAAGAAAGACAAATGAACTCTCAAGG
The DNA here is from genome assembly GCA_033000465.1 of Sciaenops ocellatus. Classification (NCBI taxonomy): domain Eukaryota; kingdom Metazoa; phylum Chordata; class Actinopteri; family Sciaenidae; genus Sciaenops; species Sciaenops ocellatus. Next base: position 12,457,392 of record CP136886.1, read on the forward strand.
GTTCTCAGGTCTCACCGACTACAGTGATTTGGAGTGACTTTGAGGGAACAGAACGGAAAGACACCGAGGAGATGTTAACAGCGTAGACACAGGTGTACTCTCCTTGGTGTTCATATTCTATTGTAGGGAATTCAAAGTTTGCCAGAAAGAAGATAGAATGGCCAAATGCTGTTTTCGTATCAGTGGTAGTGTTTGACTTGGTCAGATAGAAGATGCCTCCAGGATAACTGGAATGAGTAGAGCAAGTGACAAAGAAGGTGCTGCCTTGGGTGACCGATACTTTGTCTGGGCTGTAGATCACCATTGCATGAGGAGACGTCAGGGTGATGCTGGGCACCTCCAATTTCACTGCAGAACAGAGACAGATTTTTACAAATGCATATAGATCATTATAATACTGTTTGCAATCTTCGAATTTCAAACTGTGTTTAAATGGACAGACAAAGCACAAAACTATTTACCTATAACAGAGAGCTCAGCAACATTTCCTTGAGGATAATAGATGACTTGACTGGGCAATTTCTTTTGATATTCACAGAAGTATGACCCCTTTTGACTGAAGTCCACTGCAGGGAACGTAAAGGTTACAGCTTCATTTTCAGAGTACTTCACCATTTTAAATGCGTCGTCTGTCTTTTTCAGGACGAATGTCCCTCCCAGTTGTTCTGAAACCACAGTGCAGGTGATTTCAACTTTTTCACCCCAGTTTACCTCTGGAGAAGGACTCAAAGCAATTTGGGGCTTCTGTAGAGCACCTGAAACAGATAATACATTTTAGTATTTTTGTTTTGTCACATCAGTCAATGCTAATGTAATATCAGTTGGGAGGTAATGACTTCATTCACAGATTCAAAATTAGCCAGGCCTCTTACCTAAACAGATAACACCAGCATCTTCACCGTGCCCACAGTTATTTTCTCCAAAACCGTTATGCGTACAATGTGTGAGAGCAGCCTCTTGGCCTGTACACTCCACGTTATCAAGCCATATTGGACCAGTGCCTCTACCGAAGTGGGCACTTGTGGGAGCAGAAACAGCATGACCGCAGCCAAGCTGCCTACACACCACATCGCCATTGGTCATTTCCCATTCATCATCGCACACAGTTCCCCATTGGCCTTTATAGAGGACCTCCACTCTTCCAGAGCACTGACCTGAGCCGCCGACCAACCGAAGTTGTGCTGCATAAGAGGACAGAAATTAAGTGAGTGCAAATGCAAAGGACATTTACATACAATTCTAAAAGTGTATTGTTGTATTGTGTATTGATTGCATATGTGTGCATGCATTTTCAAACACAATGTAAATACATTTCATATCATATTTAAGTACTGCTTATCCCACCATTATCATCAGAAGCTAATTTCAACAGCAAAAAAGGGAAATTGGTTGACTTACAGAAAAACAATTGAAATCATATAAAATGACTCAGATATAATATTTGTCACTTTTGCTATGCAAATGAAACATCAAAGCATTTGACATTGAAGATCAATATCACTTTCAGTGGTAGATATAATATACATAGTAGTAGCATAGCTTAGCATAAAGACTGGAAATGGAGGGGAAAAAGCTAGCCTGGCTATGTACGAAAGTAACAAAACCTGCCTACCAGCACCTCTAAAGTTCAATAATTAGCTATTTTTATCTGATTTATGATTAATTTAGGGTAGCTGTTTCACCATTTTTCCAGTCTTTATGCTAACCTTAGCTAAGACGTGAGAGTGGTATCTTCTCATGTAGCACTTGACCAAACATAGAAAATTAATGTGTTTCCTAAAATGTCGACCTGCACTTTCAAACATGATTTTGCATTTGATTTAATGAGTAAATATAATAATTTTGCCACTGCAATGTGTAAACAGAATGCAATTGTGAAACAAATGCTGATGACACATTATTTGCCCAACTGCCTGTGACAATTTTGAACACGACATTTAAAAGGCTTTACCTGCACAGAGAACACCAGCATCATGGTCATGCCCACATGTTATGCTTCTGAAACCTCTGAGTGAGCATTGCTGAAGAGATGTCACGTTGTCAAAGCATGAAAGGCTTGCCTCCACTACAGGTCCGCTACCTTGTCCAAAATGTGCAGCGCCGGGAGCGGCCATTGCATGTCCGCATTCAAGGTGCTCACACACCACCTGAGCTTTATTCAAGTTCCAGTCTGTGTCGCACACCGTTTGCCACACATTGCCGTGACGGACCTCTAATCTGCCAGCGCACTCATCCTTACTATTAACCAACCGGGCTTCCATACCTCCTGTGGAGTCAAGTAAACGGTTAACGGTAAACGGTCAAGTAAAATGGTTATATGGTATCAGACATTTAAAAACAATCAGCTGCAAGTTACTTTCTTCAGTTCTATTAATGTATTCAACCATAGCCTTAACACAGATAGATCGAGGGATTATGAATTAAATGAGAGATGAAAAAACTCCATGTGTTGAGCTTGAAAGCTGAGGTTACATCCCTCCAACATACTGTATACAACCCTAAAATTCATACAATACAACTAAACAATGTCCATGACAACTGAGCAACTCTATCTGCAGAGGAAGACCAGAAACAGTGGTTGAAAGCTAGTATGCGAGAGATTTAGATGGGACATGTAGAAACAAGTCTTTAAAAACTGTGAAGTGAAGAAATAGGAATGATACAACTCATCAACAACAAACAAGACCTTTTTTCTAAACTCTTTTGTCATTTTTTTGTATATTTCCTTACCTGTGCAGATAACACCAGCAATTGAGGTGGTGTTGCAAGATCTGTCTTGATATGGTCTTTGCGGGCACTGAGCCAGTGTTGACTCCATTCCATTGCATTCAATTTGATCAATCCAAGTCTGTCCTGTTCCATGGCCAAATTCATTAGAGGTGGTAAGCTTATGAACTCTCCCGCAGTCCAGCTGTCTGCACACCACCATTGCATCACTTTTATCCCAGGATTCACTACATACAGTCCCCCACTGGCCTTTGTCATAGTACTCCACTCTTCCAGCACAACGATTGTTCCCATCGGACAGCTTTACATTGCCTGGAAATGACAGTTGTTCTATGAATGTACTGTACATGCAGTTGGTGTTTGGTGTGATTTGAGTGCTCTCTAAGTTATCAAATGACTATGTTACTTAAGTGTCATGATTTGAATCACAAGGTAACGTACGGTATAGTAAGTTACTGGACTATGAATTGCTTTGATATGTGACAGTCTGGTCATTTGTCATATCAACATATCTTGGCCCATAAACGAGAGACAGCTAACATCGATGGAGTAATCAGATCCTTTGCATAGTTATGCATATTATATTCCATTTCTACTACACTCATGGATTAATGTAAAAGCATGATTCTGCTGTTATAGTTGTTTGAATTAGAATCTGACGATTATTTTCTTTTTCCATAGGTTGTTTTTAACTCCAAACTTGTAACTAAAGCTGTAGAATAATTTTAGTGGAGTAAAAAGTACAATTTTGAATGCTGATGTCTCAAAAATCTGGGATATATATACAATAGTTGCAGTACTGTTGTAGTTTAGAACACTTTACACAATAAATGAGAGAGAAGTCTTACCTGAACATTCAACACCTGCCTCTTCAATACGATTGTTGCTGGGATATTGTCCCACTGTGCACTGTGAAAGAGAGCGCTCTCCACCTACACAAGTGACCTTATATCCTGCCAGTCCACCTCGACCAAATGATCCTGAGAACTTGACAGGATCTCCACAATTCATCTCTCTGCATACAACTGCAGCTTCATTTCTTCCCCAGTTAACATTATACGCTGCTGCCCAGTGGCCACCATAGTGGAACTCCACTCTGCCTGAGCATTGGTTAGACCCATTCACAAGTCTAATATCAGCTGCAAAGCAAGGGAGAGATCAACAGCAATTTGTTTCTTGGTGTTTGGACACATTAAAAAGTAGTATCTGGCTAAGTTATTCAAATTGTATGTGATATTCTGATATACTGCAGTGGACATACTGTGAGAAATAACGCAAATAATGTGCTAACAAGGAGGAATGAACAACACAATAGCGTATTAACAGAGATGATACCTGAGCACACCACGCCGGCATCTTCGCCATGACCACAGTTATTTTCTCCAAGGCTGGGATGTCGGCAGTGCAAAAGGGATGTCTCGTTACCAATACAGTTAACATCATCCAGCCAGATGTCTCCATTGCCTTGACCAAAGAAGGCGCTAGACTTGGCTGTCTGAGCTGTTCCACAGTCCACGGCTCTGCACACCACCTCAGCATCTTTGATGTCCCACTCATCGTCACACACTGTTCCCCACTGGCCATCATGCAGTATTTCCACTCTACCAGAGCATCGGTTAGTGCCATTGACAAGCCTCAGCGGTGGAACACCTGAGGACAGGTGCACTCATGTTCAAAGAACTCACCAGCTTAATTCAAATTATTAAATATCAGGGTTTATGTGGACTGAATATTTATTTTTACGCTACCCACCTACCATTTGTGTCTTACCTGAACATGAAAGCGAAACAGTCTCACATCTCACTATGTTTTCTTTAAATGTGCACTGGCCAATAGAGCTAATATTGCCAGTGCATCTATTTGTATAACCTTTCAGTCCGCTTTCACCAAAATTGAAGGTTTCCTGGTTTTTTTTGGGATTTCCACAACCAAGTTCCCGACACACCAATCTAGCCTCTTCATTGCCCCAGTTATTACTATTACAAATCTTCACCCAGCTGTCATCATGGTAAACCTCCACTCTGCCAGAGCAGCGGTCAGTCCCGTTCATCAATCTGACTGAGTCTGGAAAGGAAGCAGGTAAAAAATAAGTATCTGTGACATTTCAAGACTTATTAGCTGTGATTCAACAATTCAACTGTTTTATGACGTTACAGCACTTTGGTTTGGTTTAGTTTGATTTGGTTTGGTTTGGTTTAGGCACAAAAACATCTTGATTAGGAATGTTCATGCATTGAGTCTTTTCTATGCTTCTCACGATGATAGGGTTTGAGGTAAGAGGAACAGATTGTAATGCTTCTAAGCTGTACAGCAAAGGATGATTGTGACAGGCTGCAGTAGAGGTACGTGGTAGAGGCTTAGAAATTAGGTTTAGAAACATCAACAGCAGAAATGCGTAAGAAAATCTGTATTTTCCAGGAATGGCTATACATGCATCTCCATTGTCTTCATACCTCAAGATTTCGACTGACTAGATTTCAAACAGTATAGCATGTGTTACCTGAGCATATAATACCAGCATCTTCATTGTGGTCGCAATCATGTTCTCCAAAACCTCTGTGCAGGCAGTCACCGAGGGATTTCTCATGACCACTACACTCAACATCGTCCAACCACACCTGATCCGAACCTCTGCCGAAGAAGGCCTTGTACCTGACTGCGATAGCACTCCCACAGTTCATCTCTCGGCATGCAACAGTTGCTTCCTGCATGCCCCATCTGTCATCACAAATTGTTCCCCACTGTCCTTCATGGTAGATTTCCACTCGGCCAGTGCACCTATTAGTCCCATTCTTCAGTCGAATCGGTTTACTGTCTGTCAGGTGGAAAAAAAAAAAAAGTAAAGGCCATGTTAAATGAGAAGTCATCCACGACCTATGCAAGGTTCATCACAAAGTTACTGATGTAGTCTTTTTGAACATGTGGATGACTTACTTGTACAGAAAACAGTAGCATCAACACAACTCTCCTTGAAGTCTTGGAAGCTGCACTTTGATATAGAGCTCTCATTTCCAACACAGGTGGTTTTGACTCCATTCAGGTGAAGTTCCTGTCCAAAATGTAACACTTCAGTGCTAGTGGCAGGGGTGCCACAGTTCATCTCTTGACACACCACTGTAGCTTCTTCCGCTTCCCAGTCATTGCTGCATATTCGTTTCCACTGGCCATTGTGGAAGCCCTCCACTCTGCCGTTACACCGATTGCTACCGTTGAGCACCCTCACATATTCTGTAAATGATAAAGGTACACATTTAAGTTAGATTATACAATAAGTGATTATGTGAAAATAATAAATGTCTATAAGTGGTTTGTAAAGAGTAAGTCCATGATGAATAATACTGTGCCAGATATTGTTCTAACTAAAAATTTTAATTCAAATTCTAGACTCAACTTGTAGGAGCAACTGAAACGTGTCAGATGTGTCAGAAAATGACATGACTAACTTTGAAGCACTGAATTAATCTCTTTCTCTCTGCTAGGGGTGCAGGGGTATGCTCAGGGTGGCCTCAGTGTGTCATCGAGCCACCCTTTAGGACCACCCAAAAAATCCTGGACTGAAAACTGGTGAAAAACTGTTTTAACCTCTAACTCCACATTTCACTAACATAACGTTCAAAGTCTTCTCACATGTTTTCAACAACTATTTTCCAACATATTTAATGTATTTTGAAAGAAATCTCAGAATTGCCTTTACACAGACTTTAAAGTCACCATGAAGCAGAAAGCCTGTTTCCTTTAAAACAGGCAGATAGGGAGGATATTTGCAGTAGCCAGTATTCACTGTCAATTCTTCCATTCTTCCATCAGGAAAGTCTGTAAATCACCATGCCTACAAGTAACATTCTAAAGAACACATTTTCCGTATGAAAACCAGAGTGTAAAACGGTCATTAACCATTTTACATAGTGTTATCTGATTTCTTGGGTTTGAGTTAAAACGCAACTAGCAGAAACTTTATGAAGTTACTGCTACCAAACATGCAACAAACATAAACTGTCTTAGATTTTTATTCAAATTGTGCTAAATTCTGATTTGGGCATGGGAATAGGTGTGACCGCATTTTACCAACTTTCTGTGGCCTGGATCCAACATTTTTTGAAGCCTGTACGTAAAGTTAACTAAAAGTCAAGATATTTCTGCATCTGCTGCTTCCACTTTTCTTCAGTTCTTTTTTTTCAAATGGCCCACAGCTTTATGGAAGAGAAATACTAAATAACACCACAATGTAGAATGAAGGCGACATGAGGCAAAGGCGTGTGTGATGACTCACAATGGTATGATCAAAATGGGGTTAGCTGGTGACCGTTTATCTCCCATGTCTACCTTTTGCCCTTTGCACTTTACATTTGCAGCAGCTGGTCATGTGTTGACCTTGCTGTTGTGCGTCTGCTACAACAGAATCGCTACCACAAATAACAGTCATCTTAAACTAAACAGCAAATTTTGAACTGTACAACAATGTGTAGGTTCTTAAACATGAGATGCAACAGGCCTAACGTGATTAGTTGCCAAGATAAATGCTGCGTTAGCTGCTTTTCTCCACAGCCGCATTTCCCAATATCTCATGACAGTTCCACATTTCTGATTTAATATGAATTGAGGAAGGTACTTGCAATGCAGCTTTTGTGTGTGTGTGTGTGTGCGTGCGTGTGTGTGTGTGTGTGTGTGTGTGTGTGTGTGAGAGAGAGAGAGATCCTTGATTTTCTGAACTCTGTGATTCAGATTAATGTCTAATTCATTTTTTAAGGCTAAAGTTCAACGCTTTGAGAAATATGCTTACTTGAAAGATAGATTAGAAGCTATCAACCAATAGGCTACAGCCAGCAGTCGATTAGCTGAGCTTAGCAGAAAGACTGGAAACAGGGGAAATGTCTTTCTGCTAAGCTAAGCCAAGCTAAGCATCTATAGCCATATGTTTAACAGATACATATGAGCAACCCAAATTGTCCAACTAATCCTTTAACAAAAGTACAAAGGTACAAGTATGTAATTTCTGCCAATAATGGTCTCACACATAAGAACAACAACATATATTTTTAAGACATGAAGTAGCTTGGGATCATGGGAGTTGTTGTTTTCATTATCAAACAACCATCATTGCAGATGAAAATATCTGATGGGATTCTAAAATCAAGTTAACGGACGAGGTAATGTTTATTCATGTTATGTTTAGTCACTTTCACCGACTTCCTTACCTGCTCTCTGACATATCCCGTGTTACTCTTGAAGTTATAGCAACAAGAGGGCCTAAAAGTGACTCTGGATTTGATTTACACAACTCAACAAACTATATAAGAGATCTAGTCGTTTTTTGATATTTTTAAGCAGAAATGTCACATATTACACCTCTAAGTGTCTTAAGTGCATCAATAAAACTGAGATAAGTGAGTAAACTCACCTGAACAGATAACCCCAGCGTCTTCACTATGGCCACAGTTATTTTCTCCAAATGGGTTGTGTACGCACTTGAGGATAGACGACTCAGGACCAGTACACTGCACATCATCCAACCAGATCCCAGCCTTTCCCTCACCAAAAAAGGCACCTTTTTTGGCTTCAAGCGCTGTCCCACAGTTTAGCTCTCGACACACCACCTCTGCGTTGGTAATGCTCCACAGATCATCACACACCGTTCCCCAACTGTCCTCGTGAAAGACCTCCACTCTACCAGCACAACGTGAAGGCCCAACCAGCCTAATTTTGTCACATTCTGGAAAAATGAAACATAATAGGTTGTATGACCATGAACTCAGTAACTGGTGCTTTTTCAATAGATCAGGGAGTAGAAATCAAAATATCTTAATAATATGGTTTTCAGGCATGAGATACAATACATTTTTACTTACTTGTAAGCAGTGATAGACTCAGTAGACCTACAGCAGAGACACAATAGTCTAATTTAGCGCACAGATTTGTCTTGAAAGTTAAGACAATATGTTCCAAAAATACGTAGCAGTCAATGCTATAATTTACCAAGTTTATTACGAATCAAGAATTGAAATATACCATTTAATTTTCAAGGTCCCAAAACACATACCCAATAATTTAAAAAAACATCAAGTTCTTCCAAATTGCTGAAAGAACAAAAAACTCACCTATTGACAAATAACAAACAAAATGTAGTTTTTCAGCAGAAATGAAGATCATGTTGTGTCTTCAAAGTAGGTCGAACACTGTCAAGACAGAGTAAAAATTAAAGTATTGTTACTCTTCATTTAAAAAGGTTGTGGTAGCGTCAAACATCAAACTTAATGATTTTTAGAAAATAGCTTCTTTTTTTTCCTTTTTTTAACAAAATCTGCAAAGGTGATTAAGTCCCCTTCTTACCTTTAAAATTCAGCTATTAAAATGACCTCACAATTCAAAATAAAAAGTTGATCACATCTGAAACATCCAATGAAAACTCTATGAACAGATCCAGTAATTGTTAGGAATAAAAGGGGCTGCCTGGACTCGGACTGCAACCTGGATCTATGTTGACATTTTGATCAATCATTAAAGACAGAGGATGAGAGGCGATTTCATTTTGTTTTACACAATATCTACATTACTATTTGAAAAAAGGCATTATATTCAACAGGAAAACACACCAACATGTAACTTGATTCTGAAAAGAAGCCGTATATCACAGTGACACTGATTTGTAGACATGACAAAGGACTGCGGTTGCAGAAAAATAAAAGGGGAATATAGATCAAAAGGAGAGTTGTTATGAACAAATGTCAAGAGGTGAACTTGACCAGTGACTCCCAAACCATGTGTCCCCTCCCACCTCTGGTTATCATCCGCAGCAGTCCTTTTATGTTGAATTTCTATGTAGCAAATCCATTTACCCACTTTCTTCAATGCTGCCTAATTGCAAAATCCATTACACATTCAATTCCATTATAAATGTGAGCTTTGCTTTGCAGTGCACTGAAAATGATTTGCCATTCAGTTTCAGTCCTACATTAATTATGTATTTTCAAACATGAAAACTTACTTTTTAATTTTGTTGTATGTACAGTATGCATTTAAACTTTTACTCAATGTGATCATTTGGCTTCAGAAGTCTTTATTCATTATTGATAGAAGAAAATAAAAAATAAAACTAATTTTCTTACCTTAAAATGAGTTGATCCAGTGTTTTTCTCATCTGAATGAAGACCAGAATGAGCCACAGAGAAATGCTCTTTCACAAACACTTGACTTGACAGAACCACCTCTTGTCCCACATCTTATTGCTAACATGACTCACTGGGACTAGGCAAGGCAGAACACTTCCCCTTATGAAAGTCTGAGCCTCAGTGCATTTTACATTTGTTCACTTCCTCTTATGCATCTCCAACTATCAACACTGTACAGTGTCTTCCTGTTAAATGTCATGGGAGCAACTACAAGTTGTTTACTAACTTGTGCACTACTACTATTCACTACTGCTTCTTTGCAGTCACAATTGGAGTTGATCCCAAACTGTTCTCAACCTGATCCAAAAGAAAATCTGGAACAGCCAGAGGCAAAAATCAGCAATATCAGGAAATACCACGTTATACTATGACAATATTATTTATTTGCAGATATTGTGGTATTTTTTATGTTATGTTATGTTATGTTATGTTATGTATATGAATTTTGCAAGACATCTAGTTTTATTCTATTTTACGGTGGCTTTTTAGCATCTTGCTAGGGGCGACAGTGTTACCTTCTGGGCTAATTCTCTGTTGATCAATTAAGGCACCATTGTTTTTTTATTGGGTTCATTTGTTTTGTGAAATGTTGCACATTCATTAATTCTGAAATGGTTGTTTTTCTCTTCAGTTAATTTCACATAATGTCAGATTACATGGAAGCTGTATGTGACATTGCCTAACTGACTTGTCCACTCAGCATTTTGAGTTGCTTAGTTGGGCCATCTGTTGTTCACACATAACGAATTTCCTTAATTTGCCTCCGGTTACATTTCATTCCACCGCAAAAAAAAAAAAAAAAAAAAAAAAAACATCTTGAACTTCCCCTTCATGCTGCACCCTACCCTTATTTTTTCAACATACTCACTACCCACATACTCACCACACACGTACATATTTTTCTTCTTCTTATATTTCGTGTATCTGTTTTCATCTGCGTGTTCTTTGTTTGTGCCACTTCCTATCTTGGCCAGGACTGTAAAACCTTAACTTTAAATAAAGGTTCATTTAAAAAAAAAAAAGAGAGAGAGAGAGTTCTCATATAAATGTGTGGTGACAGGGGCTATTATATTGAGTGGTGATGTTTGAGTTGAGTTATTAAAAAGCCAAATATCATTCGAAGCAGACATTTTGACTTGTCATAGTTGGAAAAGATCAGGTGTTACTATGTCAGCAACATTCAATTCCAGCATGCATACCACCAGGTCACTCAAGTCACTCAATGTCTCTCACTCAAAGTCACTAAATGGAATTATTCATTTTATTTTTTACACCACATTATTTCTTCCTGTCTGAATTTTATACTCTGTCCTAATAAATATATTGTGCAAGTATTTTGTATATAACTGAAAGGTGCCTTTAACACATACACCAGTGACGATATGTCTGCTCTAAATATGTACGATTGTGAATGTGTCTTTTTAGAGACAATGTTACTTTAATGTGAATTGGTAGCTATGTTGCTTAAACTGCATCGCCTGTGGTCAGTAAAACACTTAAAGTTGCAGTTATCCAAACTTGATTCATTCTTCCTTTTAGTCATTCATATTTTTTGCTGATTTTTTTTTTTCCCGCCAACTAAAACCGCACAGTACGTGCAGTTCTTCAAAATGAATTCAGTCATTTTAGACCTCTTCCCAACCACCTCTGGAGCCTCTGGACCTGTGGTTCCCAATCAAAGGCTCGGAGATAGATAAATATGTGAGGTTGCAAGAGCTACCAGCTCAACCTGAAACGGTGGATTTTGAGTAAGCATTGTTTGACTATAAAGGGCCACAAAGGTTTAGAAACCAGACAATAGAATAGCAGAACAGCCAGAAGCTCTAAAAGTAGTGAGTAGTAATAGTAACCGACTCCGTAACCTCAGTCTGTTTTCTCTAGTGACAGAAGCTTTGGACAGCAGGTTAAGCACATATTGATCCCAGGGTAAATCATTACAGACACAGAGATATGCATCGCTCTCTGATGGGAAATGACATTACAACTCATCTGGGGTATAGTCCTTTTTTTTTTTGTTTACTTTGTCACTGAGGATCAACTCTGTGATGGCATTGCCAGCAGCACTACAACTAGATCAGGAACAACATTATCGTGTTGTTGTTGCCTAAATGCACTTAAATCATACAGAATATAAGATGAAACATGATTTCAAATTCTTAGGTTCACACTATTTAGCACTCCTATTAAACCCCATGAGTGTGTTTTGGAGTACAAAGAGGAAAGCAACTCTAAAAGTTCAAGATATTTTACAGTATATTGTGAGTATGAACACTTAGGACTTTTACCTGCTGGACATTAAAGCTGTTGCTCCATTCTGGATAGAGACGTGCAAGTATTCTGTGTTTTTAATAATATTTAGCCACTAGCGAGAACAGTATATATCTGTAAATTCACTGGTTTCAGATTAGAGGAAGTTGCATAATTAGCCTCCACTTGCCCAGTTTGGCCTGTTCACATTTGTAACATCCCTTCTCCTTCCATATTTGCCATTTCTTGCCCATCCGCTGGCTGCCACTGCAGAGTCTGTCTACCCCCCGTGCACCAAATGGCTCCACCTGCTGCTGGACCAGCTACTCACCATTAGTTAACCTCTTTATAGACAGTAACCTCCTCACTCCACTTGTGTGCTCTCTGCTTTACTGTGTTTCTAGTCTTTGACGAGCCACTGACTGCTTTTGACTTTACCTTCATGTTGTTGATTTTTGACCAAGTAAAAACACAGAGGTGGCTGAGTTTATTCCAACTCTGTTGGTATGATATGCCTATATGATAAGCATGTATGCAATACAGAAAACATTTGTGTTTTCGGAATCAAAAAAACAAAATGAACACCACTACAAAAGTTGTCCTTTTAAGACAAATGTGTCAGTTTTTATATCTCAGGCTGTTATTTAGACTGATGTCGAATATGCAAAGAGAACAATCTTTACCACTTTAATCATTCTTTGTAGTAGTACTACTTGAACAATAACATGCACATGAAAAACACAGAGGCAAATTAAATTAAAATATTGTATTGTTGTGTCAAATACAAATACAGTAAAGTGTCATTGAGTATATTTCTCATGAGTCTCTTACAAACAGAAAACATGCCAGTCACAGGCAGAGAGGTGCAACATTAAGTACATTTAGTCAGGCTTGTGGTCCAAACAGGCTTGTTAGTATCCATTCACAAAACATCACAAGAAAGTCATCACATGATTTGATCATAAATGAGGACACAAGTCACAAATGCAAATTAGGAATGTCGTTAGTGTCAGTAATGACAGAAATACATTGAGTATGATGTCACCTATGTGATTTGAAACACGTGGAAATGACACGTCCTTTCACACGGTGGCACGACATTTACGGAGGAATGGCTCGTGAGGGTGTTTTTGTTTGTGTGCGTCCTTCATGTGTAAACATAAAGGAATTAGTCAACCACCCACCCATGGTAATTTAATAAGGATGCTTAGTGTTGGGGTTTGGGAGAGAGCACAGAATACAGATCAGAGGACAGGATCAAGAGTTGGCCATGATGTGTCAATCTATGCTCACTTCATAATACATAGAACACACAAAGGGCTGCTCACATTTCAGCATCTGTTTACTCAAACATCTGGAAATATGTAGAGAAAAGGGGAGGCACAGCAGAGGAAGCAGAGTCCATCTCTATTATCGCTGACCAATAAATTATTATTTATCTCTCGGATAAGGTTTGGAGTAATAATCCATCAAGTGTCCTCCTATAGCTCCTGTGACCCTGATTGTAGCCATGCTTTGTCTGCAGTGAACCTTGATTAGAGGATAAGGCTGGCAATGATCTACATTATTCATGTTGCACACCAATCCCCTGAAAAGACCAAAACCAACAATGAATATATGTTATCCAAAAACTATGAAAAAACACATGAACATGAGCTCACCATTGCACTGGGTGCTATGTTCCTTCATTAGAACCTGGGAACTGCTGCTAATGATATTCATTAAAGCACCTAATGTGTATTGATCCACAGCTTAAAATAGTCCCCAATAAATGCTCTATTGACTCATGTTTGAGTAAAGTTTGCTAAAAACTACAGTGCCCAGCTATTTTAGGAAGTGACTTGGCATTTTTATAAGTGAATCTATATATTTGAGACCTGTTTTTTAAATTCTTCGGTAGGACTAAATGGGCTGAAGGTAGGGAGGCCAGAACATGCTGAGAGACTAGTCTGGCAGTGGAATGATACAAGAACAAGGTGTGTTTTATTTGACGGCAGTGACTACACACTTAACATGAATGCTGGCATTATTATGATATTAGGTATAATTTTTTATCTCTACTAGGATTCTTAACATTTGGTCTCATCTGCTTTGTGGTAAGCTGCAGCGTCACCATCCCTCTCTTAGGAAGCATCCTCACTCCCACACATGTACAAACAAACACTCACACAGCCAGACACGATGGCTAGGCCTCGGGTTATTTAGGTTGCATTAAGCGCCGCCTCTCAGGTCCCCTCACTTAACGCAGCCTTCATTAACAGCTGCTGATTGAGACAGATACACACAAAGACACACACTAAGGCATGCACACACACTCACAACATAGGTGTGTTTTCAGGTGACTTGTGCCCGATCAGTTCTTCCCCATCCACTTTACTTGAGACTGACCTGAAGCAAAGCTGCTACATAGTCTTGTTTGCACAGAATTTATGCTACTAACTAGTGTTTGTCACAGTGTGTTAAACATAAAAAAGCAAACACAAATGCAAAATTAATCCCCTTTTTTCTGTGATTATTTCTTTCTGTGTGGCCTCTTGAGAATCAGACACTTCTTGAATGTGATGGTGGAATGTCGTTTAAAGAGGTTGAACTGGGTGAAATCATGGGGTCCGATGTTTGGCAACATACTGGCATTTTAGCAGAAGGAACACAGGAAGTGATGCAGTTTTTGTCCTCGTATTTTAAGGTTCCCTGGACGCCACACACCACCAGTTTGGACTAGGCTATGATTCAGAATCCTAGAGATTGAAGGAGAAAGGACAAATCGTCATGCGTCTTCTCCTTAGATTAACTAGACAACACATGATATGATTACATGAGCAATTCCAAACTTAATGTATCTGCAACATCCTGCTGGTGTACGCATAATCACATCTCTTTTAACTTAGTTAGCCAAGCAACCTCAATAAGAGAGATGGAAAAATGAGGTGACTGGGGGAAAATCAAATAAATAAAGTCCATTAAAGAGTGATGAATGGACATAAGCTCATCTGATGTTTGACAATTGGATCATCGAGTGCTCCCTCTAACTATTGTATTCTTTCAAAAGCAGACGTAGTACAAGACCAGTTCCAATATGAAGATGGGAGTGTCTTGTGAGACCGTGTATTGTACTAGATTTCCTGATTAAGATAAACTCTGTCCATTGGTTGATGTAGGGACTATGATTTAAATGATCTAAAAAGGATCTTTGAGAGACACAACACACAAATCTTGATATTTGTAAAACAGATTGAGAGGAGACACGTCAAATGAATGACTTCTCTTTTCTCTACCAAAAAAGCTGATGTGCATTAGACACCAATTTGTTATACATTTTCATAGACAGCTTGCAAAGATTGCTGCTGATCCAGCACTGTGGAGAAATGATGCAGTGTTTGAGGAAGTTGGCACTGACAGCAAACCTTGTTGGCTCTATGATATATACCAGAGACACGGCAGTTTGTTTCTGTGTCTTCGATTGTGAATGCATGTATTAAGCGTTTATGTCTCTTACTTTCACAGAGGTTGGGGAACTGAGCCCAAGGAATGCAAACACAGTGTTGTTCTCCTTTGACTGAAAGAAGTCTTCATAGTCCTGAGGGGACAAAACACAAAGATGTTGAGTGTTACATAATCTCTACAAGTCTGAAAGATGGTTGTAAACATCCATACCAAATAGTCCTTCCACTGCTGCTTTTAATATAATTCAATGGCCCTAGCATTACAGAGTAATGTTGGATTACCTTGGCCAGTGAGAGTGACAGCATGCAGAGCAGATAATCTGCCCCATCCATGAAACTGGATTACTACAAGATTACAGAGCAGTGTGCAAAGCAGAGGACATAAACTGGCAAGCACAAACTGATCTGACTCAGTCTCCAGCAGTTAGCTCCACCTTGTACTGACTTACATTGACGTGAACTTTTGGCACCAGCACTAACACCAGCTTCTGCATGAACAATCATCCATCTACTGTATATAAAAACGTCTCCTCCTTTGAAATAAATTCTTATGTGTTCTTGTGTTAGCTCCCTAATGGACTGTTGCTCATAATAAGCAGTAGAGACAAATATCCATCATACACCACAGTAGCGATCCTCATTGAAGATCTGTGGAGGCAGTGGGTTGCCTTTCTCCGGCTGCTTGTCCTTGGGGATGTTACGGTACATCCAGAGCCTCTGCTCCTCCAGCATTGTAATATCCACTTCCTGGAAGCTAATTCGATTGGCCTCTAGGAAACCCACCACAGCCTGCTGATGCTTCTTTACCTGGAGAGGTTGAAAATGAGGAAAAGAAATGAGCTTAGGCGAAGAAATATATTTCACAAGAGCACAATCTCATATTGCCTTCATGTATGGACATGTGTACACAAAGTACAGCTGGCATGTCTCTGTATACTGTTCCTGTAATAACAAATGGTAAGCCGACACCCATCGACACACACACACACACACACACACACACACACACACACACACACACACACACACACACACAGAGTGTATGTATTGCTTCATTGGTAATGGGGACATTAAGAAGGATTATTGATTAGAAGAGCTTAAGTTTAGAATCTGAAAGCTGGCATACTTTTCCTATACAGTTTACTAGATTTCTGGAGAGGCTATAGGTTTAAATGAAACACAATCATTAGCTATTTATTAACATTTATATTATTATTATATTACGAAAAGTAAGGAATTAGGATGTTTCCTTTCCCATTAGTGGTCTATGGGACGGATGTAACAGCTCCCCGGGGTATTGTCCTATGTCCTCTTGGAAGCTCTGTGTGTGAGTGTAACTCTGTGACAGGCGTTTGTGAATGCTGAGAGAGAGAAAAAAAAAAAATCAGGGATAATTTTAGAAGACAGAAAACTCCCACGGATGGGAAGGTTATAAACAAATGAGACACAGAGACACACAGTCTACATGTCTCCTCTCTGTCCTGATGTTCAGTTTTAAACGGATAGGAGCAATTGCGAATTAGAATGGGGATCATAATCAAAGCTAATTTTCACAATTAGGTAGACTAAAAACGTTGAAGGGAAAAAGATAGCTTCAAGTGTTTTTGCCCTTTTTCATTCATTGACATCTAGCTTGTATTATATCTGTGCTTGAGTATTCATTAATATCACAAAAGGGCTATTCAAATCAATTTGGGGTCAAGGCTGTGTGAAGGCTTTTATTTTCTAGCTAAATACTATAATTTATCATCCTGCACGCTTAAACTTTAATTTGAATTCTACCTCTAATGGAGGAGACTAAAGTAAAAATAAATGATGAACTTTTATGGTATTTTCCCTGTGTGCTTGTGTGTATATGTGCCATTTGTGTCCATTATTTTAATGATGCTAGGGGCAACAATGAAGCTATTGTAAGAGATGTGTGTGTCTCTGTGTGGTATGTGGCCATAAAACAGCTTTATCTGGACTCCACATAAATGAACTTCAAGGATACTGACTGTCTTTAAAGAGAAACAATATCTGCATGTTCTGGTCTAAGGTTAAAACTTTATAGTCTATACTGTATTTCACATTGCTGATCACAACACAGTATAAATGATACGACCTTCCTCTGAGCTGAACGGCAGGCAGCATGGGTCTAAATAATGAAAGAGGTGCCCCCAGTGAGGGGGAGTGACAGTGTGTGTCAGGGGAAGATGAGTTCAGATTTGTGTGTGTGTGTGTGTGTGTACATGTAGAGACATACAAGCACTCATAACAGTATATGAGTATGCATGCATTGTTTTAGAGCACTTCCTGAAATGTAGGGATTAACTGGAGGTTAATCCTTTAGTTGTGGACAGAGACAAGGAAAGAGAAAAAAAATACATACATTACACCCATCTTGAGCAACATATACAATTTTTGAAAAATCAGAAAATGAAAAAATACAAATTTGTTCTTTGTTGGAGCTACATTAGGCTGTTAATGATTAAAAAAATGTTATGATGTGAAGAAACAAATCTTAGTTTCAAGTCTTCCTCTTCAGAAAGAAGTCACTGCAAACAATTTCCAACTTGCATTGCACGTTCTTTGTCAAGCGGAGGGACTACTATGCTTTCTAAGCATGACATAATTTCTTAGATCAGATGTTGTGAGGACACATTGCAGGGAACTGTTACAAACCTCATTTGAGATAATTAACAGGGCATTAGGACTTCCAAAAAAAAAAAAAAAAAACAGCAGAGAAATGTAAAATCATGTGATTTTAGACTGAACTTATGCACATATGCACATATGCACTGAGGAGTGGGGGATAACCTAATTTACACTTCATTCATTCTGTGGTGATGATTTCCGCCCCACTAATCTGCTGTTGTTAAGTTGTGAACTGCTCATTTTTATGGGGTTGCTGTAGTGTTTTGATTATTACTTTCCCCTTGAGTCAGTCTTTTTCTACTTATATGTATTCCTGCCTCTTTGGCAGACCTTCACCTCCTTACTTCAATATCTTTCACAGTAATATTGTCTTCTTCCATCTCTACCTCCCGCTACTATAGTCTTTCTCTCTCTCTCTCCCTCTCTCCCTCTCTCTTCGACTCGGACACATCTATTATACTTTAAATCAGCTGAGGGAATCCAGCCTCACCTTTCCTCTTTATTCAATCACTTCTAACTCAATTCAAAAAGCATTCAGAGTGAATTACATTCACATGAGCTCCACACTCGCATAACTGACCTACATGATGGATCTATTCAAGTGTGCGTGACTGTGCTTTGTGTGTGTGTGTGTGTGTGTGTGTGTGTGTGTGTGTGTGAGAGAGAGAGAGAGAGAGAGAGAGAGAAAGAGAGTGTGTTTTGAATGTATGTGTCATAGGATCAAAAATAACTCCTTTGTAAACGTTCAAAGATTGTGCTGCCCTCTTATAGAGATGAAGCATGAATAAAATAAATATATTACTCATTTGTCCCATTACCTAAGACTTGAAGCATCCACGCGGGAGTGTTGTTTGATGATTTTCTGCTTATACTGAGTATCAGCTGCGCCTTCTCAATGGCATGCGCCTGTTGTTTCCCAAGAGGCACTACAGGACTGGGCTGAAACTAACAATTATTTTTATTGTGGATTCATCTATTACACTTTGCATTAAGTCTCCAAGGCAATATACAACAAAAACTCTTCATCAAATTAATCTTTGAGCACTACATGAGACCCACTCTAAATGGCCATCTAATGAAGGGACATAAATCAACTGTATGTATTTGGAGTAAGCCCTCAGTTGGAACCCCTCCCTATAATTAGTCAGCAGTTGAACAAGTTAAAAGGGATAAGAGCCCAAAAATAGTCTTGTTCACCTCTAAATGATGCACCGCTGGCTTCTCCTCCTGATAATGGTTTCAAAGTAATGAAAGCTTGAGACTAGAGCAATGTCTTTTGTTAGACAGTAGTATAGTAGATCTCCTGTCACACAAACCTGCTGTGAATCTCATTTGTGAATTCTTTTTTTTTTTTTTTTACCCCATTTTTGAAATCATAGTAAAGTGGCACTGTTATTTTGTCCACCCTGAACATCCTGAAGGAGTGCACATGGATCACTTATGGCTTGTTTGCACACCAAACACGTACTTTGTTCTACTTATAGGAGAACTTGTTATTTATTAAGCTTCTGCACAATGAAGTTCTGCAAGCCAGGAGTTTTACAACGCAACAAAACATAATAAAAATTCAACAGGCTGAGTTGAACACATGAGAAATCTAAACTGCAAGTAAAAATGGGCACGGACTAACCTGCATGTTTGCCTGCCTGATGCTGATTACTTTCACTGCTTGTGAGCAGTCTGAAGTCGATGATCAGTCCAGTTACATAATGCAATTAGTCGGATTTGCAGACATAAAGATTCCCGCATGCTTTTTAAAAAAAATAATATGAATGCATTTCTTATATGCATCTGACAACAAGCTTCAAAATATATTTGCAAACACTCACCGCGACAGAGCCAGTTGAAGACGCGATGTAAACCCTGATGACCATTTTAATCCCAAATTAATGTCAGACAATCGACAAAACAGTTTGGAAGCAGCGAGTCTCGTTTATTCCCAAACTAACAAGTCTAGACTTTAAACTACAGGCCGTGTTTCAGATGAGAGAAGACTGGCGTCTCCAGTATTTGAACTGAAGCATGATAATAAAACAGCGTGCGTCTCTGCTGACTGTGGCGCTCCACGATCCTCACTGACTGCACAGAGGCACACAGATCACATCAAACACTGGACATCCGGTCATAATTTTCAGAATAAAAAACAAACAAACAACGTGATTGCTCCAGAGAGAGATTATAGACCAAATCTGAAGTCCAAATAAATAGAATTGTAAGTTTTCTGTATGCAAGTAGGTGTTTGTGGTTTCCACATACTCTTAATCAATCGTAATTAAATAATATCAAATCAAATTAATCAAATGTTTTTAGTGTCTTACTTGTTTATTTTGATAGAAAAATCCGCTTTACTTCTGGTTGCCTCTGGTTATGCCCGGCAGCTTGACGCAGGTAACAAACATCCCCCTCCAGTCAGGTAACCGGGGGATGATAACAGGGGAAATGTACTTCATGGGACTGTGGCAGCATTTTTGGAGCAGTATGGTTGTTTTCTGTCTAGTGTGTGTGTTTTCCAGTTTTCAGCATATCATTAGGTTTTATGAATTTAGGCATGGCCAAATCAGTTTGTGGCCTTGATCCAGCTTCAACTGCATGTGCAAAATCTGGCTGTATGACAATTGACATAAAAAAAAAAAAGAGGTGGAGATATAGATGTGCTTTCATCTTGTAGATGTGCTTTCATCTCTTTGGGATTACTGCCAATAAAAAGAGCTGTAAAAACTTTATACACACATACGTTGTAACATCAGCAGAATTCCAATATGCATTGCACAGCAGTGGAAAGAAAGCATATCAGCAGCTGTGCTAGTTTTATTAAGTTATTTATTAGTATGCTAAAGATCAGATAGCACATATGTTTTATGACATAATTCTTAAACACAAGGTCCGTGTGTCTTGTAATATATTAATATGCTGCTGCTGAAGTGACAGACATTGTATATGGATTTGAAATCTTTAATAGAAATCTTATAGTGACTATTAAATATATATCAGATGACAAGACAACAGTGGTTTATGATATAAACACTTACATGTGGTGCCAGCTCATACTGTATTTCTTATATTCTCCTTTATTAACATAATAAAATAAACATATAGCTATTTATAGCACAACCATCACAACACGTACTACAGCGCCACCCTGGATGGCAGAGGTACTGCAGGGGGTACTGCGGTTGCCATGGTACAGCGTCAGCGGCAGGACTGGAGCAAACCTCAAGGCGTGGACAGAAGAAACAAGCATCTGAACGCCCCTGGCGGCCAGGATTTCCTCTGTCTTGTTCTTTCACCGTGGATAATTACAGGACGGCACATTTTAAAACGATGCGCTTTCCAAAAAAAGACGGAAGACTAACGTTATGCCTTCTTCTAAATAACGGCAGCTAAGTTGGCTAAAGTTCATGCTAGCTTGCTGCTCGTAGTTGAAGCTATGTAGCTAACATTAGCCGACGGCGTGTAGCGTTAAACAAGACGCTGTTAATTGTTACAGAGTTCAAATATAAGCCAGACAAAGCCAGCAAGAGGTAAAGGAGTAAACGAGGAAAACGAACAGGTTGGTGCCAACAGACATTAAGCGGTAACACATACAACACATCCCACCTGTTGATGGTAGTTTTGTGTTGCTATGCTAGCAGAATAGGCTATCATCAATAACCGTTAGCTCTCGATAACCCCTCACAGGCCAACGTTTAATGTCAGCAGGCTGTTTAAAACCTACTCTTCTCTCTTTATTTACGTCTATTCGGTCATAAATAATAATGTATAATAATGAGTAAAGGGCCAACTTTGGCTTCAGGTGCTAGCTACATTTGCTTCTACTTGAGGCAGTCTCGTAACAATGCACCTGTCAATAACAGACGGTCCATTTTAATCCAATCTGTCCGTGTCACAGAGAGAGGGGGGCCGGCGGAGCTCGTATGTTATACCGCTGTAGTAAGCCCCTGTTAGGACTTACCTGTTTGTATATCTTCTTTCACTAGGGAGCTTGTGACCTGACTGCATAGGTTTTCTCCGGATACATAAGCATGATGAAGCAGAAGATGTGATGACAACAGAGGTGATGGGGATCTAATGTAACCGATGTGGTGAGTGTTTAGATACTTGACACTACTGTAACATCACATCCTAGGCCCATTTTCCTCTAGACCAGATTTGGTATGATGTTTGTTAGTCTAATTAGAAATAGTAAGGTCAAAGCAGGTGTTTCCAATGATGCTAATTAAGGTCCAGTTCCATTTATTGCAGCAGAGCCTTTCCAGTGAGCCAACACACACCCCACAGCAGCACCCTGACTCTGTTTGAGCTGAATGGAACAGGACCTTAATTGATATCATTGGTAACTCCTGTGTTTACCTACTATTTCACATCAAAATGGCTGTAAAAAGGTCTATTCATATAATTAAAACATCATTTTCTGTCATTTAAAATGTTTGAAAATAATGCCACAGAAATGGTTGTTAGTGTACATTTCTTGCTATTGATTTGAGAGGAGGAAAAACATGACACATTAACTATGTATCATCCAACAAAGCTATTTAACAACTGAAACACTGCCCTCCAAAACAGGTTTGTATTCAGGTGTAGGACCTCTCTGTCCTGTCCGACCAACAATTATGCTCTTCTCTGTTGATGGTGACGCTGCTGTGTGTACTGGTGTTGCCATAGATACCTCCGCATCAAGTGATTCTATTATTGTTTGGGCTGATGAAAGGGCCAGATGACTGCACGACCTTTACATGTCATTAACACACGCATTACAGACCGCACTGGCTCCTCAGTATTAGTCTTGAATTTTATGTTTTTTCTTCAATATACGCAAGGTTGTTTGAAATTTTACAAACCATTTGCCTCATAGATAAAAAAGGAAAATACATACCCATTAGGCTTGCAACATAAAAGACCTATATTATAATAAATACATATACAATTACTTCAAACTAATGTCAGAATAATTCTATATTTCATACAGTATATGGGAAAAAGTGCAGAAAAATGTAAGATATATGTGGTACAATATATATTTAATATGCAACACTATGGCTACGTTCAACAGAATGAAAATATCAAGTGTAAACACCTGAACACTTTATATTTACTTATTTTTTCTCCTTTTTTCTGTATTCTTTGAACATATGTGTACATATGCATTTTATTGCAGTCATTAACGATAATGTGGGTGTAAAGAAGGCACCAGGGCAGACGAGGGCAGACTAGTATTTTGAATGTAGCAGCAGTGGTGTGGAACAGTGATATCATACATCATTAGCCTCATGGAAAATTCCACCTCATGTGTGTTGTCGCTTAGTGACCAAGACACACAATGCGGAAAACCGGAGAGAAACCAGACGGTCTAGTTTCTTATTACCATTTTGGATAAAAATTAAGTATTTTTATCTGGATTGCACAGTACAAAATGTTGAGGTCAATTTATCAGGGGACCTTTTTATGCAAATCTGTAAAATCAGGTAAGGTACATCCTGTACAGGTAAGCCTCTGTAATTGTTAAATTGTAACTCAGAGAAAATGTAATGTTCAAAGTCTGATATGTTTCTTTTCCACTTTCTGTGTTTAAATTCAACACAGCATTTCTTCTTAAAGTGACAACATGGAATCTGAAAACATAACTGACCTGTATGAAGACAATCGGGACGCCGATAGCAGCCAGCAGTCACTCCGGAGTACAAAGAAAGATTCATCTTTCCAAAAACACAGAAAGAACTTCAGGGACAATATCGAGGATAAGAAAGAAAAAGAGAGCTGTGATGACAGTAGATCGAAAACCCGAACGTGGCATTCAGATCCAGATCGGGACCAGATATCAGATGGAGAGGGACGGAGAAGTAGTAGGTCATTTTATTCTGAGGATTATGAGAATGGGTCTCCTTCAGAGGGCTCGCTCTCATCATACTCCCGGTCCCGGACTCCATCCCCTACCCCTCAAAGAAGAGTGCAGGCAAAGAGGATTTCTAGCAGCCCCCTCTACAAGACAGGTATGTAAAGAAAGGAAATCTCCAAGTATGGATTGATGAATAAATGAAACATAACCCTGACTGATTAAATATGCTGTACTGTCCAGGTGATGGCAGTGTAAGGCAGAACATTGTGACTTCTGCAGGACAAAAACTCTTTTTAGACCTGGATTAAGATTTTTATGAACATTTTTTACCCTGAACTTTTACCCAAAATTTTCACACTATTATACACAGCATTTTAAATCTGTCTGTTTCAATAATTGTGTGTTTATTGTCATCACCTTTAAATTATTTCTACATCGTGTGTCTTTCTGTACGTTGCAGCCGGTGCGGGGCGCCGGGGTCTGTCTCGCCCACAGCGTCCAGGCGGCCACCCTCTGACCCAGCAGCATCGCAGGGGAGTGCGATCACAAAGCAAGGAGTCCACGCCCCCTAAAGAACTGGACCTGGTCACCAAGAGGATGCTGTCAGCCCGCCTGCTAAAGATCAATGAATTGCGTAACGCACTTGCTGAGCTGCAGCAGCGCACTGATGAGCTGCAGAAGGAGAACCGGATTCTCAGACAGGTAGATCTCCTGATGTGTTATAGTAAAAAAGTATCTGACATAATCTTTTTCTTTTACCTTTGGCATCCTACAATGAGAATCTGTTCTTTTCCCCGCTGCAGCTTCAGGTGCGTCAAGAGAAAGCTCTCCAGCGCTACGATGACACAGAAAGCGAGATTTCCCAGCTACTGTCCCGCCACACCAACGAGACCCAAGTGCTGCGTGAGCGGCTCAGGCGTACCCAAGAGCGGGAACGGGCAGCCGAGCGGCGGTTGAAGGACAGCGAGGAGCAGCTGCAAAGGAGTCAGGCGACCATCGCACGGCTAAAGAAGCTGGTCGACAAGCGAGAGTTAGGAGCTAGAGACGAGCTAAGCCGCAGGCTAGAGGAAGAGAAGGCACGGGCCCAAGAAGCAGAACAAAAGATTAAGGTACATTTATTTTAGATTTAATTTATTATTACTATTGATAAAACTGAGCTTTGCAGATGTAATTTATAGATTTGACTCTTTGGTAACAAACAAATGGTGTCTTTTTACATGCTTATACTATAGCTAGATAAACCAGCAGGTAGTAAGTAACACACATGCTCCTGATTTGTGCCAAATTTGTATTGACATCCATAAAACAAATTTCATTATCAGACCTTTTCCTATTTGTTTATCTGTGTGTGTTTGAAGGAGCTGGAGCGCAGCATGGAGCTGAGCAACGGCAGTTACCAGAGGCAGCTGGCAGCAGAGAGGAAGAAGACCATCAGTGCACAGGAGGAGATCAGGACTCTGCAGGAGGAGCTGGAGCGACTGACCAATAAACTCAAGGTCCATCTACATAAAAATATACTTAACTGAGACAAACTCTTTCTATGTATTCAATGTATAAAATATTAATTTCTTATCAGGAGAAGGAGAGAGAACTAGATGCCAAGAACATCTATGCCAACCGCATGATGAAACCCTCACAGAGAAAAGACACAGAGAGTGGCACAAAGCGGAAAGGTAAGGCCTAACAATTGATGACTGTTGTGCATTTGTAAACTGTGTTTACTTCCATTAAGTTCTCTTTATTGGTCATGAAACTAGTGCTCTGTATCAAGCGACAATTTGGAATAGGATTAGCAAAATATTAAAATATAATCTGCTTTTGTTTCACACAAAGTCCCGAGCAGGAGCAGCAGCAAGGCAGTGCCGACTAAAGACAGGATGTCTAGTCTGGATTTTCCCACGCCTCCCCCTGCCATCAGTGATGCTAATGAGTATAGTGAACAGGCACCTGATGAATACCTATCACTCAAGGTACAAAGAAGTGACTCCACTTCACTTTACCCCAACGACCACACTTCATCTTCTGTCACTGTTATTTGTCTTGTCGTTCACCTCATGTGCCTCTTTCTCAATCAATTTACATCAACAGGAGCTTGATAGAGTGGAGGGACAGGCAGAGACTGAAGACAGACAGCTAAAGATGAGAGACAGAGAACAAGAAAGGGACAAGGAGAAGGAGAAGGAGGTGGTGAAGGAGAAAGAGCAGGAGAAAGAGGAGAAACAGCAACTCAACCGGGAGCTAAATGTGCTCGAGGAGAAGGCAAAAAGACTAAGAGATGGTAAGATAACCAGAGTGTACAAAGTCATCTGAGAAAATTAATAAAAGGCACAAGAAGGCAACAGTAAATACTTTATTTTGTGTCCACAGGCTGGGAGAAAGATAAAGAGGAAGAAGACAGAAAAAGGACAAGTTCCCTGTTAAACCAGGAGGAAGAGAGCAACAGGAAATCCAGCCATGTCCAGGAAGAGGTGAAGAGATGGAACCAGGATGCTCTGGCCAATCAGCAAGCAGCAGAGGAAACACGTCGCAAAAAAGAACAGCTGCTGGCTAAGATGCGCGAAATAGACAGTCAAAACCAGGGAGGAGTCCACGACACCATGTTTGCTGAATCTAGTCCTTCTGAGTCCAGTAAGAGAACCAGTAACCACTCTTCTCCTCGTCCTCCTGAGCAGAGGAACCACAACTCCTCGATTTTTAACCTCACAGAATCGGAGGAGTCGGGAAGTTTGCGAGCCGGTGCTGGGAGCAGGGAAGGTGGAAGGAGGAGAGCAGGTATTGAGGGTGGAGCTGTTACAACAGCAGTAGGAAGGAGAGCACTACGGCCCCAAATCTCCAGTGACAACTTGGCATTCGGAAGCTACGCGCCTTCTTTCGGAATGTCAGCTTCCCGAAGTTCTTCAGGCTTCCCTCCACCTCCGCCCATGGAGGACAGGGACTCCGCATTAGAAGCAATAGGTGTTTTTAGTCTCAGGGGGGTGGAGACAGAGAAAGAGAAGGAGACAGAAGGAGGAGTGGGGAAGGAAAAGAAGTCTAGCCTCATGCAGCAGCTGTTTGGCGCCCTGGCAACACCTGCAGGCGACGGTGTGAGCACCTCCAATAAAATGGAGGTCCTCAACAGTCCTCCACCTATCAACGGAGTACGGTCAAGAAGGGAGGGACTGCTCAGCTTCAGCTCAGGGTCTTCCACTCCTCCAGCATCTTCCCTGAACACCATACATGTCACAGATAGCAGACCTGCCATACGTGCCATCCCATCATTTGATGATGACATAGAGGAACTTACTTTATGAAATTAATTTAGATTTGAGGTCGTTAGTCTCATAGGAGGTGAGATAAATCCCAAAATATAACATTGAGTGATGAATATTGTAAATAATTCAAGTTGAAACACTATTAATTTCCCAATAAAACATTATCAACAGAAGCAAAGAAAAGATTTGCTAAACACTACATGACTACATAAATGATAGCTCATTTAAGTTGCGTTCATGTCTTTAAGGTTTCATCCTGTAGATAATTTAATGTGCATCAAGCATTCAGGTGTATGTGTGTAGGGTTAGGGTGACAGAAAGTTGTCACAGTGACAGTGTAGCTGAAACTGGTAATACAGGATTTTTGTCCCTTTAGTCTGTTTTAAAGTAAGTGTTTTTCAGATTGTGGCTTTTACTGGTTGCACTTGTTAAACTTGAAAAGGTTCCTCAGGTTGCATTCCAGTTTATCTGAGCTAAAAGAGGCATAGCAGAGCCACAACACGCAGAAACCGGCCCCGAGAATTACTTGTCAAATATCTTTACGTAATATTAATGTGGGGTTGCTGTTATCATTGTTGGTTTGCGATCCTACAGTTCTTCGAGTATCTATATTCGTTCCACAAAGTTTGGGTATATTCATTTTTGAGTTATGCTATAAGAATGAAGCACTACGCAATATGACAATCACAGTATGTTTAGACGACTTGCTGAATGTCTGATGACTACATATCCGTTAACTTCCTGTGGCCACTTATCCTCATCACGGTCAGGGGGGGATGGAGCCTATAACAGCTGACTTTGGGCGACACCCTGAACAAGTCGCCACTCTCACATATTAATAATTTCGCGAACACCGATTAAGTGCATGTCTTTGAATTGTGTGAGTACCCGCAAACACGGGGAGAACATACAAACTCCACCCAGAAAGGATGCAGCCGAGGTTCGAATGAGGAACTTTTTTGCTGTGAGGCGACAGTGCTAACCACTGTGCTTGATAACTATATAAAACTTTATAAAAATGGCAATCATCTGCAGGTTTATAACAACTAATGTTAATTATATTGATAGTGATTTAATATCCCATTACAGGAAAACATGTCATAGAAACACTCACCTGTCTTGGAGATTTTGGGTGGAGCGTTACTAGAAACTTGTTCCTCTGAGACAGTAAATAACAGTATTTCCTGGTATGTTAATGTTCATTTTCCCCTGCAGTGATATGGCTCAGCAGACAATCAGCACTAAAACAAACACCAGAGTCTGTAAAAGCTACAAGTTATGTTGAAGTGAAGACAAAGTGATGTGTTTTTATCTTATAGCCTTACATACCATGATGAAAATCACTAGAGTCTTATAATGTGGCACAAAGCTGTTACCAGTCTGCACCAGGAAGCAGTAAACTTTATATTTGTATATATATTTCCCAGATATGTCCATTTTTAAAGAGCTCTTTGTATTTATTCAGGCAGAATTTAT
Source organism: Sciaenops ocellatus (assembly GCA_033000465.1). Classification (NCBI taxonomy): domain Eukaryota; kingdom Metazoa; phylum Chordata; class Actinopteri; family Sciaenidae; genus Sciaenops; species Sciaenops ocellatus. The sequence continues at coordinate 12,486,172 of CP136886.1, forward strand.
TATAGTAACTTTATAAGGGAAGAAATGTGTAACCAATGAAAATTTGTGGTTAACCAGTCTGTGTTCATGTTTTGAATTTTTCCACGTTTTGTACTTCTTGTCCAAGTCTGTGTCGTATTTTGTTGAATTAAAAAAAAAAATGATAGTAAGAGTGAAGCTGTTGTTTAGTTATTAGTCTGTGGCGCACCCCACAATTAATATTCATGCGGCGGGAAGTCTGATAGGGATTCCTGGGGCGTCTCCAAGCAACCAGAACCTGACGCAGCCGTCCCGCCCCTCCTCCGGTAGCTCTGTGCTCAAAAACAAGTGGACCGCGGAGCTGTTAGGGGGATAGCATCAGAGGGAGCGGGCTTGTGGTGGTCTCCACTGACGGCCGCTTGGATTCAGGTTGACTACAAGTTGGACTGCAGCTGCTGACAAGGTAAACGAGCCGCACGCAGTTTGAGTGACAGCGTTTGAGGTGATGCTGGTGCTGTCTCACCTTGCAGCACGACATCAGAAAAACAAGAGCAGGGTTAAATGAATGTCTGCTCACGTGGACGCTGTATCACTCGGTTTATCCTCGTGCAAATGTAAAGTTAAATGTTAGATTTAATGTACAGAGATCGTGCCAGTGTATTTCCTGAAGAAACCAATGAGAGCTGCACATTGCTGTCTTCATGCTGAGGCTTCATGACTAAAATGAAGGTAAAGAAGTATTAAATTAGTCAACTTGACCACAACTTTACATTCCGAGATCCCTCCTTTTTTACTCTAAACAGAGAGTAAAACAAGGTGAAGAAGTCGAGAAGAAGGACATATATAGATCTATCTATATAGATCTGTTATATGATGATTAAGGAGAGAAACATGTCTAGTCCACTACAATTCGAAAGGGAAATATTTTTATACTTCTAACAGTCTACATTTATTTAATAGTTTTAGTAACTATTTGCTTTGCAGATCAATAATAATAATACAGCATATCATTAAGAAATAAATTATGATGCATTATTATGGATAAAGATTGGACTGTAGTGATACCTCTCTGCAGTATGTATTGTAAAAAATAAACCCAACCTTTACCAGCTGCAACATTAAGTGATTTACATATGAATACATACAGATATTTGAGTATTGTAATAGACGTTATTCTGAAATGGGCCATTCTGCATAATGAGTACTTTTACTTTTTGTACTTTATATTTCACTGATACAACTTTTGTACTTTAAGTAACTTTTTTAATGCAGGACTTGTAACAGAGTACTTCTGCTCTGTGGCATTGCTACTTTTAGTAAAAGCAAAATATCTGAGAACTTCTTCCACCACTATAGTTTACTGTGTGTGTGTATGCGTGGGTGTATGTGTGAGTGTATGTGTGAGTGTGTGTGTTATGCAGGACTACAACCCGCCCCACAGAGCCATGCAGGCATCTAAAATTCCAGCTGTATTGTAGTACGTTCGGTTTAATTTCAGGTATAATGTGATTTGATTGAAGACAGGAATCATGTGTGATGGTCACATAGATGCTGTTATCCTCTCACAGAAATGTTTAAATTCATCCTTATTTCTGATCATAACCAGAAAAGACCACCTGTTGATACTGATATTCACTGTTTTTTATTTATTTATTTATTTATTTATTAGTTTAGGCTGTTAATGTGGCATATTTTGATCCACATTAAGTTTTCCACAGCAAAGAAATCCAATATGCCACAGTAATTGGGTGTTTACCTTTATGAATAGCTTTTGTGTCAGGCTCCTCATCTCTTTGAGCCCACTTGTGATCCTGGTGATGATTTCTATGGATAATAATGCTCATATTCTCATGTAGTGCACTGTGTAGCCACACATAATGAACCCTCCTTGGAAATTTAATACCTCTGAATGGAAATGACTCAGAGGTGTGTTATGTTATAGACTAGCGAGATATACACTAAAGCCTGATTAGTTACTCTGCAGTAATATTTGTTATGTAGACATGCCGGCATGTTCCAGATAGGAGAGCCAGACTTCATAAGCCAAGACCAGGTTTTGGCATCTCGTAGTCCCACACCACAAAATAAATTTTATTGGTGTGGCACCACTGCAACTGGATGTTGCTGAGCAATCAGATTCTGTTGCCTTGAAACCGGAGGAATGTATGGTGATGTTTACTGTACTGTTTACTTTGGATGCCAGTTGGGAGATTTGAATAACGTGGATAGATACGTTGTGTGTTGTGTTTGTATTTGCCTCAGGCTGCATTTAAGATTCAGGATGTAAATTTTGGCTTTCCTAAAGAGAAACATTTCCTGTTGGTCTATTCAGAAGTGGCTGAGGTCACCAAAAGTACCTCTTAAATCATCAACAAGCCAGCAAGAGGCCGGTTTGGGTTTTTTTGCTGTTATGACTTTAAACTCTTTATTTCTTTATAACTGGGATCACAGCTTATTATATCATTTGTGTACATTTCTGCCCGTATTTTTAAACTTCCTGGCTCTGCAGTTCCTATTCACAAACACACTTCCTTACTGTACATCCACGGTCTTTACAAACTCTTTAAAAATGCATGTGGTATGGATTTTCATCCTCCCGCACTGGTCTCCTGTAACAATGTGGCCTCCAGAGACACACTGATTCCTTTAGAGAATAAGGACAGGATCCATTCCCAGGCTTTCACAAGTCAGCCACTCTACACAGTGAGAGGTCTATTTTACCTTGCAAAACAGCCAAGCCTATCATTAGATACAATGACTTCACTGCTGGTCTGCTGTGCCCATTATGGAATAACTGAGCACTAACCACTTATTGAGCGCTTGAAGAACTTTGTAAGAGGACACTGGGCAGAAAGTCTGCTTTTGCTGCCACTGTTATGAGTGTGTGTTTGCTATATTATTTAAGAGGCTTAGTTTGTGACTTTATTTCCTGAGTTAGTCTTTCCCGTGAGCCTCCATACTCACTCCACTGTTTCTAAACTGGGTGAATTAAAAAAATACTGAAATTTGGATAGATTGCTGTGGAATTTTGTGACATTCGTGGTCACCAGAGGAAGAAGCCTACTAAATTTTCAGTAATCTCTTGAATTATCCTCTACAGTTTTGGCACCACTGTGATATTAATGTGGTTTTACATTAAATATCTTGGTAACTATTGGACAAATCATGTGAAATTGTATGCAGACATTCGTAGCCTCCTCAGGATGACACTGATTATCCTCTGACTTTCTGCCATCAGGTCAAGATTCCAATTTTAGCATGCCGATGTTAGCATTTAGCTCAAAGCGGAGACAAAATGGACATTGTTGAATTGTGTTTTTGTTAAAAAAAAAAAAAAAGATATCTAATAAAGAGTACTTAAATGTGCCCATATAGTTCAGGATCTGTTAAAGTACTCTGTGAATCATTTATTATGGTCACATATGCTTTTACCTGTAAACAGAAGGGTTGTTGTAAAAGAGCAACACTATCAGCCATTGTGCCCCTCTGCCAGCCGTCTGTCACTTCAGGTTGGTTAAGGCAATAAGCCCTGAGGACAGGAGGTGGAAATTTGCTGATTCATTTACAGTCCCCGTGTTGTTGCTATGGAAACAGTTTGTTCCCGTTAAAGGAAAATCCTGGAGGTGTGTTCCCTCAGTGTGCTGATCTTTTATTATGTGATATGTGAGGAGCCAAATGCTCAATCTAAATCGGTTTACTGAGTGAAGTGGAGAGAAAACTTTATGATATACTCATCACTCAGTCTTTCTGATATACATCCTGTTATACAAGTGAGCCTATCATGCCACAATGCCACAGTTGAGGTGTATCCTTTTTGTCAGATGTCATGTTAGTTTTGTCTCTTGTCATTTAGATATGGTGGCCTGTGGCCATGTTTAACAACTTGCATCCTCTCTTCTCTACAGTTTTAAAGATTATCTGCCTCTAAGACTCCAATGGATCCAGTAAAAATCCTTTGAAGATCGACTTTCTGACAAAGTGCAGAGAAAGTGGATGCAGGAAGGAAACATCCCCATGATTACAGTCATTTGTAACAACAAAAGAGGCCACCAATGAAGAACCAATATCTGCTTTTATTTTGATACATTTTTTAGGAAGCTTTTTGTGTTTAGCAGATCAATGATGGACACACCCTCAGCTCCTCAGTTTAAGGTGGACAGGAATTGTGTCCTGGAGGAAGAAGAATGTGGGGAAGACGTGGATTTGCCTACGGATGACCATCTCACGAGCTTGAAGGCCTTGACGGAGAAATTAAGACTGGAGACCAGGAGACCTTCTTACCTGGAGTGGAAAGCTCGGCTCGAGACGGAAAGTTTCAGAGAGCCAGGAGCTGATAAAAACCCCATACAAGTGGACCCCGAAGGGAAAGTAGTCACACCCAAAGAGGCTGTGGGGAACTCTGATGTGATTCAGTGCAAGTTGCCATCAGGTGTACTGAAGGGATTTGGGAACATCGATGAAGCTCTCAGTTGGCTGAGAAGAGAACTGGTGAGACCTGGCTTAAATTCTTTACAACGTACAAATTTATCATGTATCTTTGAATATGGAGCAGTTTGCTATCAGTCTGGCCTCTCTAAAGTGGAAAGCCCTGTTGCAAAGATCTTATTAAGGTACTTAGCTCTCCATACTTGAGATTCAAAATCGAAGAGCTTTATAATTTTACAGTTTAAGGCCAGAATAGAGCTAATTAAGAATTTAGAATTACACAATGGACACAATGTCCAATTACTTGCCAGAAGAATCCCGTTCATATTTGTGAGTGAGTTTGGTTGAAACTTTGTTACACGCTGTTTCTGCAAGTGTAATCGTTTTTACTCTGCTCAATTACTTTGCACATTCACCCACGGTTGACCTGGACTGAGCACACAAAGAGGCACTGTCAGAGGCAGAATCATACTGACAAACAAGAGAGATGATCTTTGCATGTAGACAGTGAACATGAAAGACATAAAACTGAGAGAGCTTATGACGAGAACCTTGTTTGTGGATACCCCACTGTGAGTTTTCTTTTTAAGAATTTGGGACACACGACTGAATGCATGGACCTCCCGTCAATCTAGATAATATGAACTACATGTAAATTGTTGTTGGAATCATAGTTGGAAGTAAAACTGGTCGGCATAGCTAAAAATATGTTTAAAGGAATAGTTTGTTTTGGAAATACACTTACTTGTTTCCTTGCCAAAGGTTAGATGAGAAGATTGATACCACTCTCGTGTTTGTTTGGTAAATACGGAAACAGCTAGCCTGGCTACAATCTGCACCACTAAAACTCACGAACTGACATTTAGTCATTGAAAATTCGAGTTAATTAACTGATTAATCAGTAAATCCGCAGGCTGTTTGAGCTGTTTTCTGTCTCTCTCCATCAGACAGACATGCGCTTGCAGGACCAGCAACTGGCGAGGCAGCTCATGCGGCTCCGTAACGACATCCACAAGCTGAAGATCGAGCAGACGTGCCACCTGCATCGCAGGATGCTCAACGACGCCACCTTTGGCATCGAGGAGCGGGACGAGTTGTCGGACCTGCTGTGTGAATGTCCGGTCACGCCGGGGCTCGGCCTCTCTGCTCCTCTGAGGCTTATCGGCGTCACCAAGATGAACATTAACTCTCGCCGTTTCTCGCTCTGCTAGTGGCAGTGATAGTCTCGTACTATCTTTGCTCCAGTGCATCATGCCAGCCATGGCCATATGTTAGATAGTGGTGAAATCCTTTGTGCATTTAGGGCTTGACCACAATGATGTGAGGATAAACCTAGATGAAAACCTTGTTTTACAATCCCTATAATCAAAGAGAGACATTTAGGTAATGTATATTATTTAGAAGAAGATTATAGTAGGTACATATAAAGTGTTTTTGCCACTAAACTACACATGGCAGCTATATACAGTCTCTCTTTCACTCTCTGTCTTAAAACCGCAGCAGATTTTAGACCTTTAGGCCATCTTGATGTACAGTTTTTAAACTGAAGCACTCTCAAGCTGTTTCCTGGGACTTTCGTGGTTTCTCTCTACAAGCAGAGATTGAATATTTGAATATATTTTTACTGCATACAGACCTCTGTATAATGCCAGTCAGTAGTGGCGAGTGAGTGACAGTCAAGATTTTATTTTTTTGTTCCACATCCTGGATCTTAATCTAAACGTTTTGTGCTTTTAAAAAGATGCCTTAATATTGATACAAATTGAACACTATACCTAATGCATATTTGAGTCAGTGCGCGGTAGCAAGCAATGTTTTTTTTTTTTTAAAATATGATGAAGATGATTTATTTTCAAATGACTGTCAAGTTGCACTAGCTGGATTTCAAGTTCTTTGCTCATGTTTGCGTCTTGGTTTGAGCTTTGCCTCGTCTATGCTCTAATTGTGATCTGAAAGTAACCATTTGAGATGACACTGTTGAAATGAAAACATGGTTTGGGTTCATGGATAAACATGGAATTATAACTCATCTAGATCTCTGTGTGTACCAAATGATTTCATTATGTGGATCTTGTTATGTCGGCGGTCATGATAAGACCTTGCCTTACTCATTTTCTTTTGGGTTGCGGAGGTTTTGCATTTGCAATGTGAGTCAAGTATAGTCTCAACGCACAAACACAACAGGAAAAAGAGTTTCAGGGTTGAATGGCCCTCCTCGAGTCTGAACATAATCACTGAACATTTAAAGCTGTCTCACACGACATCTAATTTGTTTGCCACAACAGTCGTACCAATAGAGCAGATTACCTGAAATGATAAGGTTAACATCTGTGTCTACTACTGCTCAGACTGTTCCAACATTATATGATTAGCTTGTTGTACCAACACAATACTTGGTCTCAGCTTGCAGGGTGCCCTGAACAGGGAGGCACAATGCCACCTGGCTTGTGTTACTAAGCCTATAATCAACTAGAAGACACCTTAAAACTGGTTTGGTAAAAAAAATACATTACATGGTTTATTGTTAGTGCTTAATATGTTTTTGCAAACGTACTGGAAATAAATAATCCATCAAGACGCTGGGTGTGTTACTTTTTCGAACGTTAATTTGCTGCCATCACAACAAAATCTGAAGTATATTCTTTCTTGTGGTAAGCATGGAGTTTTCGATCAGTGCAGAGATGAAGAATATGCAGTAAAGAAGCTTAGATACACTGAACGTGCATTTTCTTTTTGCACTTGGATGCAGTATCTGCAGTACCTCAAGCTACTCATAAGCTTTCTGGAGGTGTTGATAGCTTTTCACAAAATATCTTATGGGAATATCCTGTTCAGTTCAGTGTCATACCTGCTCTTACATTTTTTGAACTGCAGTTTTAGGATTCCTTTTGGCATGTAATATGCACAGACGTGGAAAGTAATATTTTGACATCTTGTCAAGACACTTACTTGCTTTTTGGCGAGTCTTTTTGAGAGTCAGAGTGATACCACTCTCATAACTGTATGTTAATTATAAAGCTACAGCCAGGAGAGAGATATGAGAGTGGTATGATCTCATCAAACTACCAACCCAAAAACAAATAATGGTATCTTCCAGAAGCTGGAATTATTCCTTTAAGCTTTGAAAAATGGCATGAGATGTTTTTTTTTTTGTTTTTTTTGCCTCTTCCTTTCTTCAAATCAGCCTCTCTCTTATTTTTTTCTCCTCATGCTTTCGTTCTGCAGATAGCTGTCATCTCTGCATGCTGCACAGAACTTGTGTAAACAGTTGGGAACCACCCCGGGCCCCCACAGTTTTGTGTATGTGTGAAGACATGAGCACGAGGGTCATGAGGTTTTTGCATGTGAGACTCGGTGTAACGCGCTGGCTGATCCCTGTGTCCCCTCCATCTGGAGGGTCTGAAGTGGCATGTCATGAATGACTCTGCTGAGCCTGAGATTTTCATGCATGAGCTCCAGCTTTATGCGAGCCTATCGCTGCTGAAAACCACATCTCCTTCTGACTGAAAGACTGCCAAAAGGGGCCACCAAACACTTTTTCTAACTAGTTTCTGGTGATCGAGGTGGTTTAATTTCTTTTTATTTGTACCACTGGAATATATTTTTAATTATATTTAAGCTATTACAATTAAATAAATATTGTGTCACTATTGTTCTACTGTTCACAAAAGCACTTTGGGCTTGTTTAGATTTCGGTTCTGCTCAACAGCTGTCGCTGGAGTTTGCCATTTTATTAATTTCATGCCTAAACCATCTCATTTGCATGACAAAATGACTTGACAGGCCTAAAAATCAGGCGCTATCTCTGCTGCTGAAGCATGAAGGCCAGACTCTTTATCCAAAGCCACAGTCCTGATGCAACAATTAGGCATCATAAGCAGTTGGTTTACAGGGAAAACGCTTCAATAGTATGACCTGCATCCAGTTCTAGGGAAATTACAGTGTGTTAGGACTTTTTTTGTCTGTATTTTAAAGAGGGATGCATTCACTTAATTCATGTATTTATATTTTGTCTACCAAGAGCTTTTTTTTTTTTCACATGTTCACGACTGGAAATGTAGCTGCCATCCTGTTCCAGGAATATAACAGATGTAACACCACAGAGCTGCATTTCTCACCAAGATAGAGCTGCAAACTCGAGCATGAATGGCTGACAGAAAGCACACCAAGGTGAACCGCATGGTGAGACTGGAGAGAATCCCAGACTGCATCGAACGCCGAGCCTTTGTGCATCTCTGCAAAGATTTACTGTAAGGATGAGACGTTTAAAGATCAGCACCACAGTTTCAGATAAGACTCATTTGTGACATTTTGCAAAAGCTAGAACTTTGACCAGCAACATTTGACTAGCAGTAACACGGCGGGGAAATAAGAGCTTAATCAATGTTTTTTTTGTTGTTGTTGACAAATTAAGGCACGCTACAGACTCATGAGGTTCAATTACACCCCTGGAGAGTCGAGACACTGATTCAGAATACAGAAAATAGATTTATAAGGTCAGAGGAACACCTGGACCAGCTCCTGAACACATATTAAACATGCCCTGGAACTAAGAATAGCTTTTCACACATAGCTTTCTATGTGGGATATTAATTTGTGAAAAAGCCCCTCACTTGCAGTTTCCTTTTCATTTTTGGATTAGGCTGTGTGCTTTGTATAAAATATAAGCTCTTCAATATGTATCACGTTACTGTTTATTATATATTTGAAGTTATATATTTGTTTAAGCTTAAGCTTGACATTTTATGCTTTTTCAAGTTGATACAGTGAACTTGTTACTCAGTCTCTTTTCAGCTCTCTTTCAGCTATTGGTGCTGGGCAGGTAGGATGGTGCGGTGGATTTTTCAGAAATATTTGCCAGAAAATATGTTCAAGGGAATGGTGGGAATGGTGAGTGTGAACCAAAACAGTCAAGTTACAGACTGTAAAACCGAAAAAAAGGTGCTAAAGACCTGAGGAGAACTACACTCTTTGGGTTCACATCACAGGTAGTTATTTTGTTTTGTATTTCCATTGTTACTATAAAAATATTAGTGGCTTTAAAACTAATATGTATTTACGGAGTATATGTTCAACCAAAACTTTGCAGAATGTTTCAACTAAACTAAAACTCAAATGACGTAAAATGTTTTATTCAAAAATGGAGAGCATTTCTTGAATCATTGCGTAGATTGTGAAGTTTTCAGCCAGACATGTAAACAAACACCCATCTGATTCTTCTTTATGCAAGGTGATAAAGTCACTATAGAGGCACTACAGGGGCTCCGGTCGTTGTTGTAAAGATAATTGGAAAACTCCTTATAAAACAGCGTGGGATCTTTTAATGACCGCATTAAACCAACTGATCTATTTAATAATTACTTGCTTCAAATGAGGCACTGTCACGAGTCATTCTGTTCTGTCTAAAATTGGATTAGGAGGAGAATTTACAGGAGGCCAATTAGGCTTCTGCCAAGTACTGTGAGAAAGACAGAGACCATGTCCAAAACAATCATTTACTCTCCCTCCGCATCAAAACAACGAAGCACGCCTGCAGCATGTTTTGAAGTGCAACTATGACTAAATGAAATATTAATGGCTTTTTAAATCACTTCTAAACAATTGTAACGAAGCGACATTGTCACAAACAGGTACAACTAACCAAGAACAGTTCGCCTGTGTGACGAGAGAGAATCTGTGTGTGCTCAGCGAGATCATAGGCTTCTTGATTTTCTCATCCTTTTGTTTCGAGGGCAGACGGTGTCTCAAGCCAAAGTGGCTATCTGAACCCAGGTGTAGTGTTCCAGTCTGTACATGCACTCCTATACCTCTGCTCCATTCCCAAAACAAACAACCCAGACAACATCACGCGCATCTTTTCATTCAAATTTGTGTTGTAGTTTTAAAAAAACTTACTGATGGAAAATCATATAAAAGTAGCTCAGTGAGGAAAAATGGTTTAAGAGCCCGGTGAGTGGTGTTGCAGAATGGAATGTGCTCAACTTGAACTGTCCTGCTAATTTCTCGTCCCTCTGACTCACAAAACTAATCCCCAACTTTGAGGGCATCATCCAGCGCGATTGCTTTGATGAAACTCCGCAGCAGCTTAGGTGCATCCAAGCAGATGATCAGTCAGAGATGATCACGATCAGATTATGAAACCGTCTCCTCAAAGGTCAAATTAAATAAGGTTAGTCTCACTTCAAACTGCTGATCGTGCAGCAGACAAAAGAAATCACAATTGCTTGTAAATTTACAACAAAAACAGGCGATCTGTTTAAAGTAGCCGTTATTTAATAACCATGATTTGCTCAACTGTAGTTACAGTTCATAATTACCTGTCTGTGTGTGACAGACAGTTGGCAGCAGTACTGCAGTGTAAAGGCACAAATGACAGATAAATGTAATGTCACAAAGACATAACAAGATGACCTGCAGGAGAAGAAAAAAAAAAAAAAAAAAATCATAAATTTACATCAGCCATAACTGGCTTTGTCAAATACAGTCCCCACTCAAATCGCGTGAATTGAATGAGAATTTTTTTTGTTTTTACAGCATTTCCTTGGTCAGTTTGAATAAGTCAAAATTATATAAATGAGTAAACACTGATAACAAATGATAGTGTAAAAACAAAGTGGTACACAAATCTTACTGAAAAAACAAAATTATATATAGCAAAATGTTACACTCTCACAGCAACACACACATGTGAAATAAATGAAGTTCTCCTGGTGGATGAAGCTGATTGACCTATAGTAATACAAAAGCACGAACCAGTACATCCTCAGACTTAACCTTCTAAAAACATGTACACAGTCCTCTGATGGATTCTCCAGAGTCTTTGAGGGTATTCGCTCTGAAATATTCTCAAAGACTCTGGACATTTCCGCTACATTGCCGACAGCAGTGGCAGATACTGCCAATAAATGAGTACAAAAAAAATCAAAGAAACTTTAAAAATATATCAGAGGCCATGAATCCCTCTGCAATGCAAAAATAGCCAAATGACTGCGTTTCATCTACAGGGTCTGCATAAGTGCATTTGTTGACTTCATGTTTTTGTGGTAACAGGTTGAGGTCTCCTGTGAGTGCGTAGGGACTATAGAGCGTCCTCTTGACAATTAGAGGAAAATACAATTAACCAAATCTTAGGTCAGTGCTAAGGACCACCTTCATCTGATCCGTTCAGCTCATGCCTACTGTTCATTTGAGGATCGGCTGCCATTCTATGTCAGCTCTTGCAAAAAAAAACAAAAAAAACCCCTCCCTTCTTCGCTCCCCCCACCGTGTCACGGCGTCACTCCCTCCTGGTCCATACTGCAGCCGAGAGCTTCAATGTCATTGCTGATATCGGTGATCATGCGGTCCCATTCGTCTCCCTCTGAGGCCTCCTGGCCCTCGTCTGAGGCGGCGCTTCCTCCGGCTGCCCCGTTGCCGTTGGTGGTGGAGTCGGAGGCGGAGCTGGCTGTCCGCCGGTAACGGCCAAAGCTGTCTGTAATGATGCCTCGGCCGTCCTTCACACCAATGGTCTCGAGGAAATTCTCAAAGTGCTGGCTGTCCTTCTCTGGTATGAAGGGACGCAGGCCTGCAGGGGAACATTACAAGGTACTTAATCGTGGACTGTGTCTGACATGACATCTGTCTTTATAGCACACGTTTCACAACAACATTTATTGTGATGTAATGAATTTTATATTGAAAATGACAGATATTGAGGAGACCGCAGTGCAGATGGGACTTTTAGCCACAAATAATGTTTTTATAATGTCTCACTTTTTCGTGTGGAGAGATGTAAGTAGGTTTGAAACTGTTGTGGCAGGAAAACTGGAAGCGACAGTGAGCTGCGGCTTTACTGGCATATAACCAAGCCAGACTGTGACACTGCTGTCGACTGTTTGCTTCACTATTCCCAGGCATGCAATCGTATCCAGACCACATCAGCACATCGGTTCATTTTGAGAGCAGCTACTTAGTGTCTGTAAATACTTCCCAGTGCAACTGCACAGTAAAATTAGGGCTGAAAACACCAAAAATTAGACCAGTTCAAAAATATTTGACAGAAAACAAAGTTTATGTCGAAAAAGGATTTACACAGGTACACAATTGAGCAAGCACTACCTGTTTTTATCTCCACTCAGAGACTGGTTACATCATTCTACCATTATGTCCAAAGCAGCTCTGTGTGGTGTGTTTTGCAGGTAACCTGGAAACTCCTCCCTCCGTCATCTCGATGGATGGCTGACCAAGCTCTATCCACTCACTCACTCGCTCTCTCACAACAGCGGCTTTGTTACTAGCCACCACTTTCTGTTTCATGTGTCGACATTTGCAAATGATAGATGTTCTTTGACTCCTTTGTTGCTTCTCTTGAACCATGACCGAACACCGTGAGGACAATTTTTTATACACAGTCTGAAGTTGGGGAAAAAAACAAGCTCACACAGATGTGGAAACGCCTGCTTCCAGAAACAAACTTTGGTTGTGTACATTGTATCATAAGTGCAGCCTTGTGCTTGAACTTCTCCAGATCTCGTTGGGCCTGATCATAAGGAGGTCTATGTATCTTAACTGATGGGAAAATAGAGTGTACGTACCAAGTAGAAGGAACTTCCTGCTGTCCCCATAGAGTTGTCGCAGGTTAATGCAGAACTCGTGGATGGAGGCACCGTTACGGTATTCATGGAGCAGGGTAGCAAACTGCTGGATCTCTTGAGATGAAAGTTTGGTCCGCAGCTAGAGTGGAAAAGTTCAAAACGAGAATTAGTACAGCTTGAAAAGATATCTTATTCTCAAAACCAGAAGCGGGACAAAGAAAGAGGGGCTGAAACGGCCATACTGTGGTCATGTAGTCCTGCAGCAGCTCTGCAGCAGTGGTGCTGAGCTCTCCTTCACTTGCAGTCTTCGTCTGAGGGGACGCTGGGGTGGAAGGTGATGGCGAGTTTTCTTCTGCCTCTTGGAAAGGACTGAGAGAAGAATGCACCTCTTGTAAATGACAAGCAGACGTAAAGCGCTTTCAGAGACGTGACAAAATCTTCCGCTGCGTACTTACAATGTGTTCGCTTCTTCTTCAAAAGCCTCCTTAACATCCACTTTGCTTGAAGAGTCATCTGCAAAATAAAAGTACATGTTTGCACTTCGGTAGCTTGAGAAGGGAGTAAAACCAGAGTTAAGTTAAATAAAATTATAACATTTCTTAAGCTTATTTAAAAACCAAACCAAACCAATAATCTGGGAAATTAATCTCATTCTGTCTTTCATCTATTCCTGTTCTTGTGACTGAGTGTAGACAGCCTGTAAGCCATTTCCCGCCCTACCACTGTATAGAGAAAGGTGTCTGGTAGGTGTAGTTGCTCCATCATAAATGGCTCTGTCCAAGAAGTCGATGGTTGATTCTGTGTAAACGATCTGAAAGACCTGGCTGAGCAGAAGACACAGCTCCTCTGCTGCTGCCTAAAAGACAAAACATTTTTAGCCATTAACAATGCGCTCTTCTGCGGAAACCAATTCATGACAGTCCTCTGGCTGTCAACACATACTATAAATCTGATTACATAATCAAATTGTAAAACAACAGCACACATTTGAAATGAAAGAAGCACTACTACGGCTGCGAGTCAGGGCAGCGGGAATAGAAGTATGACAGAGTCACACGATGTCAACATCATTTTCACTGACTGAAATGAAATGTAGGTCAAGCTGAAATGTCCAGAGATGATGATTTGCACTCTGTGTGATCTGAAAAGCTCTGTTCGAAAATACTTTGGTTTTTGCATAAGATAGGCAACTGTTCTTCCATGTTTATACCAGCACAGCTAAATGTTGTGTTTATTTCGTAATAGGTCTGTAGATCTTTTAAAGTTTAAGTCCAATTAAATATACATATACAGGTAGTTATGTCTCTCATTGTACTGGTTTGCTCTCAGACATAATGCACACAAATAGATATTTGAATGGTTTGAATCTGTATGTTTTTAAAGGGAATAATCAAATGTAATTTTGGGCTAATTTTGACTGAACTAGACAATACGCTGTAATATGTCTCAGTGTGTTACTGCTACCTGTTGATCAGTGGAATAGTATAACACCATTGCGTCCTACTGTGTGTGCTACAAAACTCCACAGGGAACCTTCAACAAAGAGCACTGCAGGAGGCCTGGAGTCAAAATTCAAATTCACATCTTAAATAAGCGTCTGTGAGTTAATCTGATGTGCGCTGTTCTCGCCTGTGTAATCTAACTGAACTAGAGAAATACACTGCGCCATGCATGCTGTAAACATAGCTCTAGATGCAAAATAATACCTTATTATCAACGGCCAGCACAAGCAGACAGCAGACTTCCACAAGAACAGCTCCGCTCTCTGATAAGGAGCTCAGCGTCTGAGACTTGTTCAGATCAGGACACGAGCTGGGACAAGGGGAGCCTCCTGACTCCTGGGCTGAAAAACATAAAATACACGCAGTCAAATCTGGTTATTCTGAAATTATCATTGTTGAGTTTTCGACAACTTAGCAGACACTACTGAAACGTCAAACAATTACAGGAACTTTAAATGTTTTTTTACCTGTTTTGATCACCACAAGGTGCAAAGAGTCATCCCTGATGTAGGAGACAGCAGCAATATCATGGATGGGCACTCTTAAGATGAGGTCCTCTCCATCGCGCCATACAAGCTTTATGTTGTACGCCGACAAGCTCACCACTGCATCCTGCTCTGATGTCAGCTGGCCTGCCAACTGATGGGACTTCTGAGAATCACAGAGGCAGCCAATGTGGATAATTTTGCACGGTATAATAGAAATTATAAATACCATGTCAGATACTTACCCTTGCAGTGTCAATGAGCTGCAGCACTTCTGTGCGACTTGATGGGTTCAAGTATCCTGGAACGGATGTCAGCTGCCCCAAGTACTGGACAGGACAGAACATGCACAAACTTTTTATTAAGAGAGTTATACAAAAAAAAGCAATACCTTGTGGTGGGTGAAACAGAATTCTGAATCAATTAACAAATGCCAAAAAACGGTTTTCCAAATGAATAACGTGATTATGACGGAACGAAGAGGGCAGAAATCAACTGCGAGAGGATGCAGCACCCGAACAATCTACAGGATGTACCCACTAGAGTTAGAGTAAGTTCATTTAATGACTAAATAATAACCATTACAAGACGTACGTGAAGTATATTGTGAACACTGTACACACCATAACACAGAGACCAACGTTAGAAGAGCAGCAAACTCCAGCAGTAACACACGAGACCAGCACACACAGTGCAGCACTGAACAACCTAAACTAACTTAGTTAGTTATACAACTAAGTTAGTAAAAGTAAAGTAAGGAAAAATAATACAAAATAACTGAAATAATTGCATTGATTTGGAATAACTTGAATTGTTTCCATTTTAAAAATGAATTCTTCAACTTCAAATTCATATTTTTGTTACTGACTACAGAGATGAACTTGATGTGTGCAGCTTGCTACTGCAACAGCATTTTAAAATGTAGGTAGGGACTTTATGTCCCTGCCGGTCACACTTACTTTGACTTCCTTCTCGATGTAGTCATTGAGCAGGATGTCGGGGTCAATACGGTGGTCAGGCTGAGAGAGTGAGAAGGTGTGGAGGGCCCTGCGCTCGGTGGCTTTCTCCTGGGCCTTCTTGTCTCTCCCCTTCTCTCCTTTCAGGAAGACTCGCTTGAACGGAGACACGATACCAGCCTGGTGGAAAAAAAAAGACAAACAGAGCCGGGTTGAGAGAAATAATGTCGAGCCTTCTAAAACGCAGTAAAGAAATCTGACTTTACGTGGATGTGTATTCTTTCAGACTCTCTAGATTATAAACCACTAACATTATCTGTTTCTATGCAACGATATATTATTAATAATTACAGGACTATTCATATCCACGTGTACATATGGTGTGGTTGCAATGCGCAGGCACCACAGCAAAGCAACTGCAGATTCAGCAACAAATTCAATGTCCACCCTAAAAAAAAAAACAGGCCGTAACTTTATCATACCACTGTTGACACTGTTGACAAGTGGTACATGTACGCCTTGTAATTTCTGCTGATCCCGCTTCCCCAGACTGCGCTGGTAGCTACAGAGCAAGACGCAGCAGATGTCTTTGAGCAAATTTACAGACCTCTGTTACCCAATATGTGTTGCTCAAATGTCAACAATAACATGTGCAAAAGGGAACTTTGCATTTTGCCGCCATGTGTGTCACCAAAGAAAAATATGTTTTCCTTCTTTTGTCAAAAAAGCTAATTTTCCTGTAAAAAAACATGTATGTTATTCGTTAGCTCTTGTATCAACTGGTAAAATGTGAACACCACAGCACTGTGTGATATATTTTGTCCGAGACGTTACGTCTACGCAGAATACAGAACATTTCAAATCATTTGAAAAAGCCTACCTCGGTCTCCATGAAACCCCCGCGCTAAGAGGAGTCGCCTACTCGACGGTAAGCACACAGCCTGGCCACAGATGCTGCTACGCTCGTCGCTGTCTGAACAAGACACCTGTTGCCTCCACTTACAGTGACAGCAGCCAACTGGTGACAGACGTACAGGATCAGAAACCGAGCGAGTGTGTATGCGAGGGGTGTGACCCCCCCCAGAGAGGAAGGGAAGTGTCTCTGTCGCTACGCCCAGGCACAAGAACAGGAAGGGGACTAGCCACAACTTCCTGTGATGACACGCGTATTTGTGCTTTGAATACTAAGACGATTAAAACACTGCAGCAGACACTTCAAGGTGTTGAAGACTTAATAGAGTGTGTGGTGATCATCACTTCGACTCCAGATCTTCCTATCTTATTGCGACATGATGATTGCCGTCTTCCTCGCTCACTCGGCGCTCAGTTCTGCAGCCGAAGGTCCACGCACGTCACTGCTTAACCAAAGAAACACGAGGCCTTGTACAGAGAATATATTGTTAACCACAGACGTCGCATCTGCAATGTTGTCTACACTGCAGATTCAATCAGGTGAAAAGTGCAAACAGTCTAATGTAGCTCTACAGGACTTATTTCCCTTTTTCAGTGAAGGTCAATGCAACAAATTTCCTCTACAAGCATAAAATCAAACAAGACGAGTAAACTTCATCTAGACAATGTTTACTTGCAATATCTAGGGTTCCTATCGTAGGAGTAGTTTTATTAACTTTGCTCATTCATAACAAATAGCCACATGTATTGATTATTGTAAAACCCTGTGTGGGAACGGAAACTAAGTTGAGCAATCTGTACACACGCCAACAACAAGCATTAATGCAGCAAAGCGTTAGGCAGAGGCGTCTGACTTTCACACTGCGCTCTTAATTTGGTTCCTGTTTGATGTGGTGTCGGTGACATTTGATGGCAAACTTTAGGCTCCACACAACGGCGCAACCTATGACCGGTGCATTATTTAACAGAGCGTAGCTTGCGAAGACGAGCGCATTAACATTTGATGGCTTCACCTTGTGAAACGTGAGACAAGAGCTACCGTAGTTGACCCCAGTGAATGGCCAAGACATCAAGATGAACACGTGCCCCCCCTTTTTTGCTCAAAGTTAGCAAAGCTGCAGAGCTTCTTTGTGCTGCGATGGGCAGGGTGACAACAAGTGCAGGAAAACTTGGACCAAGAAAATCACTGCTGCTTTTACTATTGTTTTGATTTAATCAAATATGAGCTATTCCCAGTGAAGTGCGTATTCATTTTTATAGAGTTAGAGACAGTAGCATCATTTTCCGCCTTTCCAGATCCAAGCTGCAGCACTTGCGTTACATAAGGATGTCCGTCATTCTTGATTTGCTCGTGTTCGTAAGACATTACCACTTTCAGCTGGCCTGAAAGCTAATACCACGCACCCACATGAGTCAAGAAAGCGTTCACCCTGCCGTGTTCCTGTAAGGGAATTCAGCTGGAAAAACTCCCTCTGACTTCTGACAGTCTCCACGCCAAACAGTGCTCCTGTCTTCCCTGTGGGACACATGGGACGCTTTTATAAAATGAGTTCATATAAATCAGTTAGCAAACTTATGAGTAGCAATCACATGAAAGGGTCTGAGCTCTCGCTTGATCCTGTGTAATAATAAAAATAATAATGATAATACTCTGTACAGTGAATATAGAAAAAGATACCTCTGGGGCAAATACTGTTCACTATCACCACCAAGTGGCACAAACAAGAGCTGTATGAACTGGTGACTGTTACCTAAAAGTAAATCTCATCAACACCCTAGCCGACAATAAGACACATTTTTAATTTTTTTCCTGCTTTGACGAAGCACCAACAACTGGCAAAAATACGTCATAACCAGTAGAAATAACTTGGACCACAGAAAACATTCATTTGTACTGAAATTATAAGGAAAAAAAATGTTTAAATATATTCACCATTTCTACTTTTTTTGCTCACAACTAGGGGAATTATCATTAGTGATAAGGACTTAACAATGCTTGCCACAACAAACCTCCTTAACACAAGGATATCACTTCACTTCCGTCAGGCGGAGGTGGAATGAGATGGGAGGTTACTCTGGTGTTATTGTCATGGGGAAATGATGGAGTGACCAGGCCAATCATAGCAAACAGAGAGTAACCTCAGACACTGTGCGAGAGCTCGTCAGTGTCATGTCCTGTCTAGATTTGGTGATGGTCCTGCCCTTCAGTTTCCTCCCGAGAGAAAGCATGCCGTGTGTGTGTGTGTGTTGAGACACAGTGTGAAGAAGAGATAGACACAGAAATGTCAGCTGTGTGTCTGAACATAAAGATCTGTCCGCACATCGTTAGGTAGTATGTGTGCCGTGTATGTGTGAGACAGGGCGAGATGGTTAGTCAACCAAGGTATGCTGATTCCCTTTAGCGTGACTGACACTGATAACCTCCGTCTCTGACAGCTGACGTCGAGCACACACATCTCCCATGACCCACGCCTACACCGAGCAACCACGGGCACTACTCTGAGAAACCTGGCTGTGCTTTCATTACCGTTTACACTGCGGTAAACCACCGCAAATATCGCCCGCTCTGTGAAAACCTCACACCGGATAACACATCACTGATTGAAACAATGGGCGATGATTTCCTCTAAAGTAGAAGTACGACAACAAACACACGTTAACGTCATATTTAAACACATTTAATGGACTACAAAGCAAACAATGCAAAGCTGACGTTTATTTTAACAGAACTATCAGACGTTAAAACGGTTACGTTTTAAAACTTCACTCGCTGTTTTAGCCTCAATCTTTTGCGCTTAACTTACCTTTATTTAATGTTCAGTCGGTAAGTCACACACTTTTCCCATTTAAAGTAAAGTTAGTTGATGGAAAAGGCAATAAATCTGTCAGTGTGTGTCACCGTGAGTGTTTCGCTCCTGTCCGCTCGATAGTTGGCTAAAGTTAGCCAGCTAACAGCTAACCAACCCCCCCCCCCCCCCCCCTCCCCCGCCCTCCCCTGGTTTGACTAGCTTTTAAGGTAGCATGCTAGCTGGCTAGCCAGTGAAGTTGCAGTACAAAGTAATGCCTTACCTTTTTCACTTTTTTCACATCATCCTCCATTTCTATGTAAAGGTCCTCTTCTTCATATTCAGTTCAGCGTGGAGATCCAAGTGAGACGAGACATAACTACCGAAGCTTTTAACCAGCACTCATCTGACAGTTACTTAGCTCGCTAGCCTAGCTTAGCCTAGCTTAGCTTAGCTTAGCCTTAGCGTTGGTAAAGTGATGCCCGAATTTGAGCTGATAGCAAAACGCCATCCTGGTTTTTGCCTTACTCCACAACCATTAGGAAAAATGCCGGCATGTCATCGGTGTGAAAACGGTACGCGTCAGTGCCGCTAAAGCAGCTAAAGAAATAATCTGTAAACGAGACAAACTCGGATAAAACAAGCAAAACTTTTCAATCGTGCCGCCATTTTGGGGCGTTGAACTGTGGTCCAGCATGCTTTGCTTTGAACAAACCAAAACAGCTGCTACTGTGTGATAACACAGCGGAGCCACTGTAGAGCCACTGTAGCTCCTCTCAGGCAACTATAGTCCAAAAACTGTCTTTAGAAATGATTCAATGACAAAGTCTCACTTTAAACCAGGGATGTCCAAAGTACGGCCCGGGGGCCAATCACGGCCCGCGGTCAGATTTCATGCGGCCCGCAGCTTCATTTTTATAATATATTATTTATGGCCTGCTCGGATTGTCAGATACTGTATGGCTTGCAGATTTGGCTTTTTTGGTTGACACAACGAAGCATTTGAATCTGTAAGGACATAAGTGCTGGTGTTATATATCTGTAGATGTGACACAAAATACTACTTTCTCAATGATTTTGTTAAAGGCAGAGCAAGAGTGATATGTTTTAAACCTAAATGTTAACAGACTTTGCATTACTCATAAGTCATGTTTAGAATGAACGTGATCTTAAGATTTGTATCAACTTCATGCAAGTTTAACGTATTCCATACAATTTATTCTCTATTATTTGACTCCAGATGTGAAAGAAAAGCAGAACTGTTTTTTAGATTTGTTCACGCCTGATTGGTTTAGACTTGGTTACATTGTCATTAAAAAAAAAAAAAAAAAAGATAATTGTGACAATGAAAACAAAATTGTTACAGAACATTTGTATGCAACTTTTATTGGTAATTTTTTCATTTTTAAAATGTTAGTATTGGTCCCCAGGCATCTTCACATTATCAAATCTGTCCCTCTCTAAAAAAAGTTTGGACACCCCTGCTTTAAACCAAAGAATTTGAGCCATTAATACAGATAACTGAGTTTTACAGAGGTGACTAAAGACTATTAGGCAAACAAATCTCACTTTTTGTTCATGTAACTTGTAAACAATAGGCTATTTTTTTTACTCCGGTGATATTTTCACATTTTATATCACAAAAAGTCCAGGTGTTTCCTTTTTGTTTAAGTGCCCCAGTAAGCTTTAGCTGTACCTCTTGAACTGGAGCACCTACTGTGAATATAATGCAGCTGTTATTAATGTTTCACCTGTGGTTTCCTGCTAAGATAAGTCTAAATGTCATGCCCTGAAAAGAGTTTTACTACTACTCTAGCAGCAAAATGCATGTGTTTTCAACTTTCTGGGAGGGGAGTAAGTGACAGTTTTAAGTGTCTATCAAAACAATATTTTGACATGCTGTTTACTATACCTGTTTTACAAGGACAAGAATGTAGACAGACAGTCAAGACAGCAACACAGAGAGGAAGACAGAGAAACAACCTGCTGAGACAAGTGGAGAATGACAGAAACATGCATCCAACAAGATGATATCAAAAGAAGAAAAGAGACCAGTCACTCACAAGGTTGGCTGCATGACCAAAGTCAACAAATGAAGGGTAAGCTCTGCATACATGCAGTAAGTTTTGGAGGTGTTCACATTTTAATTATGTCATAAGAATCCGTTAACCTGTGTATAAAGCAGGTGATTTGTGACTTCTTCATGTAAATTGTAAGGAATAAATGCTGAAGTACGGGTATTGGGCTTGTTCAAATATAAAAATACACTTGATTAAGTAAAAATATCAATACACGTGGGTATCAATGCAGGTGATGATGAAATATAGCCGAGCAAGTTCTTCTGCAAAAGTATTACATTCAGTAACCTTATGTTTAGGTGTGTGAGGCCTTATTTGGGACATCACATACAGTAAATCCAGGCATAATTCCCTACAACTTCAATGTGCAGGTCTGATTAAAGTAAATGAAGTGCATGTTTTACTAAAGTATTATATTAGGACACATTCACTAAGCTTTACTCATTTAGTCCAAAGTGTGAAGGCTCATATCTTACAGAGGCCATCTATTGCAGCTGCTTTCGTCTGTTGAAATGTGTAACGTGCATGTGAATACAGTACTGATATATTGCACTTTCAAATACTATATTTATTTTTCTCTTCTGGGATGAACAGTCTGATATATGAATCTACAGTAAGGCTTAACATTACATTTTCAGCATAATATTTCTCTTTTCTTCTAAAAACCAAAACATACAAAAAGAACTTTAGCACCATATGTTATTCATAATATTCATATTGTTCCCAAAAATAGGACATCAATTTTGCTTTTTTAAAGAACGGGGATTCCATGAAACAATTTACTTACATTTTATATTTAACAACAACAAAGAAATCATTCCTTATATGTTCTCAGTCACAACAGAGGTTGTATGAGCACACTCATAAAGATGCTACAGATTGTAGCGAATTTGCTTACTGACATTGTGCCAACTTTTGGAATACCCCAAATAAATCATATAGTCTAGGGAGTATCCTGATAGATTTGTGAAATACACCAACAAGCTAACACAATCTAGAAATTGATTGAATATAAACAAAGCAATATTTCCCAACACTTTGATAACAATTTCAAAAATCAGCAGCAATTAATATGACAACCATAGTCGCTTCATTGGAATATCAAATCCATTTTAAACAAAATATTACAGCCAATTCTACAATAACAACAAAAATAGATACACACAGATTAAGGACATATAGATGACAGGAATTTACAACACAGCAATCACGTTCTATATATTTTTTTTTACCCAAATTCCAGTAGCAGAAGTACATTTGTGCTCCTGTGCTTTTGCCAAAAAGATGCATTTTGTCATCTACCAGTTTCATTCTCTCAGAGAAAAGAAAGAAAAGTCCTAGTGCAGATTGAATCAGAATAAAATAAAAGCATACTGTATGCTGAAACCAGTATAATAAACATTATATGAAAAGTAGAGTAACTGATGTTATTTTGTGCAGATTGGAAAATCAAAATGGCACCATTGAGAGTTGAGTTCTGCTGTAAACTGTGTGGATTTGAGGTGCTAGCTCTGGAGCATTTTGAGACCGCAAAGTTTGTGTGGGAACAAGCCCTGTCAGTCAACCGGAAGGCTATGCTCTCAGAAAGCCAAAATATGGACTACAGTCCACAATGGTAGCACCCTTTAAATGTATTTATTCAGCACCAGGTTATTAACAAAAATGAAAGAAGGATCAAAGGTTAAAAAAAATAAAACAAAATAAATGCAAATGCACCGTTTTATCATCTGAACAGACTGCTCCAATGGTCAAACAGATGGTCATGACACAAACAGACTTAAACCAAGTCAAACACTACAATGACCTGCTGCTACACATTAATGCAGAAATCAGAGGGTTTGTTGTGCAGTCGAGAGCACTTACATGCTAAATGTTGAGGGTCACCTCACAATGACTTCTAAAGGCATGCTGGGAATTGGTGGGAAAACCAGGAAACGAGGTTATTCAAAAGTGAATTAGTGATTGGGCCTGTTTTCACCATTCCATTGTAAGAAAATGCAACGTAAGTGATATTCTTTTTTTTTTTTTTTTGCGCATTTCGTCATCACTGACTTCTTCCCATGTTATATTCCATCTGCAGGCATTATTGTTTTGGCTAGAGGATGTATTGTTCACACGAGACAAACGACACAGAAAGTTTACGTCTTGGCACTACAAATCATTCATCATTGCAAGACAGAAGAAGATGTAAAGGCATAGACAAAAGTACAAAACAATCATTGACCAAATCATTCGGTATCGTGGCCGGCATCTGTTAAGACTTTCCATCAAAACAGTTCAAAACTGGCGCTTGTGAGCTCAGTCCAAACTGTTCATTTGAACTTGCTGAATCGACTGGGGCTGCTGTGATTCAGACTACTCAAACGTAATAAAGATGAGGAAATATTCGTTCAAGTACGGAAGATGTTCAGTATTGCCTTAATTCTTCTCTTATTTTTTTGACAGAACCAATAACTGGGTTTCACACAGTACCCATTGCTTGGTTCTGTCACACTGTGTAATTCAGTTATAACGCTGTAACTAGGAAACAATACAGTCCTATAGATGAAAACTTAAAACTAAGTAGCGTTGTCGACTGAGGTGTGAGCTGACAGAATTGAGAACGTGGCTTCATCTGGTTTGGACAGACAGGGAGGATATTGTTTGGTGTCATCATCATATTGGTGAGTGTGCTGGCACATGAAACAAGTAAAGAAAGACATTGGCATTGTTGTTTTGCGGACCTGGCTGCCATGGCTGGATTGAAGCACCCAAAATAACAAGGCACAACAAGGACTGAGAAGAACAAGCTTGCTGTTCAAACGCTCTTGCTGTGTGTTGTGGCTGTTGAGGGATGTGGAGTCGGGCAGGAAACCTGACAGAAACAATTCTCTGTAGGGGATGTGGCAGCCTGAATATTACACTGTACAGTATAGGAACGGCTTCCACTCGCACTCTTGTGTTAGCTTAGCTCTTGAAACCCGTGTATAATTGAAACAAGAAAAATATATAAAAACTAAAGCCCACTTACTAACCAGCTTCTAGCTAATCTGTTTTACTACAGAATGTGGCAAAATGGTGATTGTTCTGTAGAAATACATAAAATATACTGCATGTTTCATAAAAATCCAGACTTGTACATATAGACTCTTTGTAGACTTAATTAAAATCAATTAGTTTAATTAACTGGCATTACTACTATTCTAATGCCACACTTAAGCAAGCATAAATACTCTGCGTTTTATGACATGAAGCACCACTATGAAATGCAGCCCAGTTGGACATAAAATTGTCTATGATGCTGTATAACATTGTCGTCCCACACACACACGCGCACACACAAATGAATGAATCACAGTGTATTTGCACCTGATTTGGACTTGTGTCCATGTCTGGAAAAGGTCAGCAGTGTTTGGAAAGGATGCACCGTACGCCAGGCAGCCAACTACCACAAAAAACTGTCCATCCCACCCATTACTAATAAGAATGAGCAATCATTCCCAAGAAAACAAAATGCGCAAACCATAATTTAGTGGTACAATCCCAGCCGTGGAGTGGTCCAGGATGCTGTATGTTAAGGAAAAAATGGAGACCCATGAGGACATGCCTGGGGATGAGAACTGCATTGAGACACCCCTGAGTCAGCTGGTTCAGTGGTCTTGTTTGTTGGTCCTGAGGAACCCCTGTATTGGCTGTTTTGCTTAGTTTTTTTTTTTTTTAATTTAACAATGCTTATTATTCATTCATTTAATAACTATTAACATGGCTGTTCATTCACTACAACAGAGAGGAACTACTCTGGCTACTATGGTAAACAATGAACAAGTTGGTTGTTTGCATACTCATGTATTATCTATACATATGGTGAGTTGGATGTTTGCTCCACTCTAGCTGACCCAACAGTTCTCAATTACTCAGGGCTGAACATCGCTTTTTAAGCCGAAGGGTGGCAGACCCCGGATGTTGAAGCTCTTGGTTATGGCAGTGTACCTCATTGCATGTTCTCATGTCAGGATCTCCAGTTGTTCAGCCTCAACCCCATTGTTCAGTTACCAGAGAGTGTGAGAGTGTTTCACTGGAGGGTCCCAAGGCCCAGCACCGCAGAGATCAGTAAGAGGGCGGAGCAGCAACCAAGGATGGAGCCGAACAATCGGCAAGAGAACAGAACTGTGGAAAAGGGCTGAGGACACGCAAAGACGAGTATGCATACACACCACCATGCAAGCACACGTCAATCCTCTAATATGTACTGTAGGTCGTACAGCACATGCTGAGAGGTTAACACTCATCTTTCTCGCACAGACACACGATGAATCATCCACCACACTCCAGTCAGGCCCTTTATCACGATCTGTCCTCATGTTCTTTTCCAAACCCTGGCAAAAACCCCCTCTCACCTTTGGCCTGGACTTCACGTGGCATCTGCCTTTTACAGTACGATGTTAGCAGGCACCCGTGGCCACAGCTAAGCAGAAAAACAGTGAGCCAGGAGAAAGGAATCTCTGCTTTGTGGAGGGCTCTTGGGCATCCCTTGTTGGGTGCATTCATTCTAATGCCTTATACTAAACTCATGCCAAACACTGCAATGTAAAAAACACACGTTATATATTCAGATGAATCATTGAGTAAATAGATAAAATTGGAGTATGAAATGCATTCATTTTTCTCATGAATTGTTCAGTAGCCCTCGCTGGAAATTTTTGTCAAGCTCCTTTGACTTAGAAGGCATGTTTTTCTGTTTTGTGTTATTTTTGTCATGAGTGTTTATCCTGTGACTATCTGGAGTGGAGAGCTCCCGCAGGTTAAGCTGGGAGATGTACATCAGTGTATAATTGCTGCACAGCAGGCCTATAGATGGCACGCATTTCGCAAGGACTCATTCTACTGGTTCAAGGGGGGATAAATTGAAAAGACAGTACTATAAGATGCGATTTGGCTTTGTTTCAAGTGCGCTAGCGGGTACCAGAACATTTGTCCTGTACACCCTTTATAAGAGCACAACCTCTTTGAGGGCACACTGATGTTGAGGAGTATATCTTTTAACACTGCACTGCACAACATTTTTTTTTTGTTATGTAAAAAAGTGTGTGTTCCGGCAAAATATAGTTATGTCAATGACTATAAATGTGGACACAAATACGCACTGAAGTATAATAGCATAGAAATATCTTCTCAGATTTGTCATCTTTTTTTTCTCAAGAACTTATTACAAGTCTTTTGCACCCAATAAGCATATATTAATCAACCGATAAGAAAACAAAAGAGGGAGGTTGGATAAGGGAGTACTTTCTAGGATTCAGAAGGGAATGGTGGAGGATTCCTTGAAGGCTGTCTTTGCACTTCAAAAAAAGAAGTGTGCCTTAACACACTTTTGTACCCTTCTACCCTTTACTAAACACCTACAATCTTTAAAAAAAGTCTTTGGAATGTTTTTTTTTTTTTAAATGTGATTTTCTACCCACCAATTGAGAAAAAACATTGTGCTCATTTCAACTACATTCTACGTTCCTTTCATTGTGTTTTTTCACCTCAGGTGATTACATTAATATTTTTGTGCTGTCACAACTACGGGCAGAAATAACCAAGTAAGGCGTGCTGTTACAGCCTGCCTCCACTGGAGGGCAGTCTGCACTGTAAAAATTGAATATGTGGGTGGAACTGATTGAAGGTCAGTGTGCTTCTTTTTTCTTCCATACATGATGCGATTACGATTTAGGATTTTGAACAGAAATAGTACAGGCCAGGATTTACTTGAGTCATGTAAGCTAACAGAGGGAAAATACATTTTGAATTCTCTTAGACATTTCTTTGATTGTGTCCTTTCTGTAACAGTATCATGATAGAAATTTCAGTGCTTTTTAATTCACGGGTTAAGGACTTGGTAAACATTATCATATATTTCAATAATTTACATAAAGAATGGCAGTAAATGTTGGAATGTGCAAAGACCTGCCTCCTCTGAGACTCTCCTCCATCATTCCCATCAGGCTTTGCGCCAGTCCCATATCACAGGGACATACAATATGCCCTTCACAAGTATTCACAGGTTCAATCACCAAGTATAATGCATTAAACACATTTCATAATGAAACATTCATATGTTATCTACACACTCATACAGAACCCTCCTCTAGCAATGTAGAGGGATTTATATGAGACTTCTGTATATATCACATAAGATACTGTAGGTTCATAATTTTCTCTCTATACTGTATGTTTTTTCCAAAAATAAACAATGACTGTGTGTTCTGACTGTCTTGACAGATTTTCAGTTGACAAAACACACATCTCCTGCAGAAAAACTGAATGGTCAGAGAGAAAGAGAAGGAGAGAGCCAAGTGTCAAATGGAAAGAGATAATATCTGGAGAGGAGGAAGAGCAGAATGAAAGAAAGGAATTGTGTGTGCATTGTTGTGTGTGAGAGGAGGTGACAGAGCTGTGGGAGAAGATGCCTTCAGAGGGAGGATTCATACTGCAGGAGTTCATAAAGAAGCGGACCGTCCCTGTACCTGATGCCCACTGCGTTAGGGCTAACGTACTGCAGCACATTTATGGTCCTGCGCAGGCGCCGATCCACAAAGTGTGCATCCCAGGCTGGGTAGCGTTTTCTGGGCATGTCTATCTTGATGAGAGGACCCTCAGGCCGGATGGGCCTGCCAGCTGAATCCACAGGTTCTGTGGACCTCACCTGGAAAACCGGAAGGCAGGTGTCCGTGGCTGTTTCATCTGACTCCACATACTCCCCTGCCAGACCCCGTGTGGGGGTGGCCTGAGAGCCACGTGGGCCCGGAGTGGGAGCCATGGGCTCAGCCTCAGGGGGTAATGGAAGGCCCCACAGCAGCTCAGCACAGCAAGAGCTGGCCAGCACCCTCAGCCGGGGGCCCATGGGGTGTAGAACCCCATAATAGAGAACCATACAGGCCACACCTGAGGCAAAGCACAGGAAGACGCCACAAAGGGCAAAAGAGGCATAGGCGTCGGTGGTGGCTGGGTCGCGGTACGCATACCAAAGGGAGCTGAGGATGGCATTCTCTAACAGTACTACTGTATAATAGGCCACCATTCTGTACCGTGTCCGGCCCTCACGTACATTGAACCAACAGAAGACATAGACCACGCCCACCACCATGTTGAACAGTACCTCCTCCCATTTGGACATGCAGAAGTCGGTGCCACCATGGATGACCCAGAAAGCCATGGCACACCAATGGAGCACCACAAAAATGCCAAAGTAGATGTGGAAAACTGAGGCAAATAGGGCGAGGGAGAGCACCCGTGAGGAGATGGTAAAAAGGCGCCAGAACAGATGCAGCAGAGCACCTCGATAGCTCATGCTCTTCTTGTCATCACGTGAATCGCGCAGGAGTTTGTGGTAAGAGGCTAGCACCCAGGCCAGGGACAGGAGGGAGGACATGGCAGAAAAACCTGTGAATAGAGACAGAGAGAGAAAGAGAAGATGCAGAGAAAGACTAAGAATGGCAAGAATGAGAGATACTGACTGATGCTGTTCTAAAACCATCAGAAATTGAAAAGAAAAACCCAGTATCATTTTTAAGACTAAAGCATAACTCAAAGAATTATGGTTTTATCTTGACTTGGCGATCAGTCCACTTACTGTATACAGTGCCTTTTATACATTCAGCCAAAGCAATTTATCACATTCTTTGAAAGGCATATTATTACCAAGATCATCATAGGTCATTCAGTCAACACAGTCTCCATTTAGTGCACCAATTTCCTTAAGACTTGTATAATAGTAGAGACAGCAGATATGTCAGAGTGGTAACCTGCTGCATGAAAAATGATAGAGGATTATCTGCAGAGCAGCAGCATGGTGCTTCTCAGCAAATGTATTGATGGCATTTCTATAGACACCCAGACAGGGACGGGTATCACTCGTTATGACTGAATTGCCTTCCTTGGGGAGCTGTACTGCACGAGGAAACTTGAATTGTAAAAGAGCTTTCAATGACAAGAGTGATGAATGTTGGAAATTGGATACAATGGTGGAGAATATTGCACACTGTAAATAAAGTGATATGTGAACTTCACAGAAAACGGATTAGTCAGGTGTAAAATATAAAAACACACAAAGAAGACAGAGATGAGGAATGTCTTGAACTACAGACAAACAAAATTAGACTCTTAGTGTTGCTCATATAGAGCCTTAGGGAGCCCCTTACACTGCAGCCACTCAGCCTTGTTGCTCTGGATCATGATGCAGAGCTGCAGCACCAGCTGAGGGGCACTTTCTAAGAAGGTCTCCAGCAGTCGCAGCATGTTGACATCGGCATACTCGTACATCATAGCCCAGTAAAAACGCCGCTGGTTCTCCTTCTGCCGGTGACTTTGTACACCGAGGTACATGGTGCGGATGTACCTGCAAAGAGAGAAAGGATGGGCGGTGAGACAATCCCAGCTTTCTGGTATGTATCTAATAATACATATTTCACTGTGTCACCCAGAGAAATGCATAAATTCACTCTTCAGCACTCCTGCACATGGCTGAGTTTTGACAACACTAGAGGGCATACTTAGCTACATTTTAATACAGAGTCAAATATATCAATCTGCATTTATGAGGAGTTTATCATTGGGTTCTGAATTAGTTAAAGTGATTATTCAAAGTTTACAGATGAATGATGTTGACTTTAATGGAATAAATACTTACAGGATGTGGATTTTGATTGCCACATTAACTTTTGTGAACACAAACACCATGTTCTTGAAGCAAGAGCATGTAGTGATGATACAGAAAAACGTAGAACACCAATGTCAGTATGAAAGATTGAATAAACCCCACCTCTTCCTCTGCCTCTTCCCTTCTACATCCAGCTAGAGGTCACTCAAGTCTCTCATAATAAAAACAATTGCTTCCTTGGGCACCAAGTAACTACTTACATATCTTAGCAGCTTCAATCTATAGTATGACTGCTGTGTTTAAAGAACATCACTGGTAGGGCCTGATTAAAAACATTTTACAATCCTCTCTTTGGTCTCTGAAGATGTGGTCACTGAACATGTTACAGGCAGCACATAGTAAGCACGGCAATAATCATTCTCTTGTGCACCACATGACCCACATTGTCAGCTGCTGGACTGGCTATTTTCATGACTGATGGGGTTTCATAATGGTAAAGTGACTCTGGTGAAGCCAGGGACATGGTAGGTAATGCAGCTGAGAAGTGGCAGCTAATTGAATCAAGCTCCAGTTGCAATCAAAGCTGTAGCATTGCTTTTTTTTTTTTTTTTTTTGAAAAGACAAGACACCAGGAGTCATTGTGTGCTGCTGAGCAAAAACGTAATATGCTCGGGGCTGTGATATAGCTAATTAAGATCATAATCTTCTTTGGGTGTGGATTTTGAAACGGGGCGCTGCAGTTGAAACCGCCAATTAATGTGCGCAGAAGAAGATGAGTAAACAGCGATGAGGGGAAGCGTTTAGTGGATCGAAGCTTTGGACAGGAACATCACAACACAAGGCTGAAAATATAAAAAAAAACATCAATCTATCCAACAAAAGAAAACCAAGGCAACAAAAAGAAGGAAAGCAGCAGTCTTGTTGGCTTTTATCCTCTCCAACCTGTAAAAAACTTTAGTCCGTCAAACATGTTAGCCCAGGTCTAGCTGTGGAGAAAACAATCACTGAAACCAGTATGACAGTTATAGTGGTTTATAGTTATCTTAACAGTGACTCCAGCCATTGCATACTGGGTGGTAGCTGCAGGGCCTATCTGCCTGAGCTGGCAGAGTGGCCAAATAAATCCAGCACTTGATGTGAAGGCAGTCAACCGAGGACAATAGTGTAGCAAGGACAGAAATAGACTAGACAGTAGCACTCCCCAAAACAAATTGAGAGGCCATGGATCTAAATTCAGTTCCTGAAAGTGAGACACATATTCACAGGAGCATAACAAACAAAAGCAGAAAATGCTTATGAGTGATTTGCAACATAATTAGCTTGTGCATTAGCTACTGCAGAAGAGATTACTGTTTAATCTGAAATGAGGTTGAGAACAGTGCGCTGTAAAGAATGTATCGTCTAGTACGGCCTGATTGCTTTCTGTCATTGTTTTGGCTAAGACGTAACCAGTTCATATTCTCCATACATACAAATACAACTTTAAACAACCCACTAGACCTCCTTAAATTTGATAATAGAATATGAAATGCATCCGGTACACGTGGAATGCCTGGAGGGGCAATGTTTTTGTTTACTCACAAAATAATGATCTTGACATAGACAAGAAAATGACGAGAAAATACATAGACATTATTTTGATTTGACACGTTTGCTCTGATCTCAGTTGTTTTTTGTTGTATGGATTTGAAGGCCAAGAAATTAAGCATACTCTCATGAGAGGTCCCAAAAAATATCTTTGAATGTGACATTCATTAGGAAACAAGTCACATCTAAGCACAAACTAGGAAACTAAATTGGACTGGTCTTTTTTTTTCTGTCCAAAAACAAAGCTCCCTCTGCTTCCCTTTTCTTTTTCTGACAAAGTTGGCAAACCTCTACATGGTCCAGTCAGAGAGTCAATTAGCTGACTCGAAAAAGACAGCCAGAGTTTCCCAAAAGCTGGAAAAGAAAGTGAAGGAATTAAACAATGGAACAAAAATGTCTGTGTGCAGCATCTGTTGCTACATTAGGTAGATTTTAGCAGCCTTGTTACAGTACAGTAGCTCACAGAGACAGGAAGACAGCTCATATGAAGAGTGAAGGTGTTTACGCAGTTATTATATCCATTCTTTATTGTAATAAAAGATACACAGAATATTCCCCCAGGAGGATCTACTCTGTCCTTAGCACTATCATGGCATCATTTACCCGGTGAGTCAAGGCTGATAATGCATGGAGTAATAAAAACAGTGAAAAGGTCTGGTTGGGCAAGGAAATTCAGAAGCACAAGGTCCACATGGTGGTCTTTCCCAGGACAGTGGACAGGGGGAACAAGAGAGGGGTTGAAAATGGACCAAAGTTTATTTTATTTTTTATTTTTTTGGGATCAATAGCTCTAGGCTGCAAGAGGCGCCATTATATCCAGAGGTAAAGGCTGGCATTCCGTGACATTTTCAGTTGGACTGGTAAATGTCAGATGGAACAAGTCAACCCCTCTCCCTCACTAATGACATGCCACAGAGACCTACACAGGCCCTTTGTCTCCATCCCCCAATTTCCATTAGTCTGTGTGTTCCACTGATACGTCTCACTGGTCTGTAGTGCTTCCGTCAGAAACAGTAATCTTCATGGCCTCCACAGCTGTCTCACTTTGAAAAAAAAAAAACACGACTCTACAGCCATGCTAGCAGCTCTGAGGGGCTGTACTTCGATACAGCTGTGCTTTGAGGTAAGTGCTAATGAAAGCATGCTACAGTGCTTGCAGTGTGAAAGCTAACATCTTGATGTTAAGTAGGTGGACTACCCTGAGATAACTTCCTGGATTAATGTAGTTTATTTGAACCTAAACCATGATTGTTTCCTGAACCTAACCGAATAGTTTTGATGTGTCAAACTAAACTGCAAACGTTTTCTAAGACGTGTCCTCTTTGCATGTGCAAATATACTTCCTTGAGCAAATGCAATGTTTACCATGCACACCATCTTATTTTAGCATGTCGGCATGCTAATATTTATGGTTTAGCACTAAACACAAAGTACAGTTGAGTCTGATGGGATTGTAATTAGGTTTGAATCTGTAATTTCTGAATAATTTACTGGTTAATTTTCAAGATGTTTTTCTGGAAAGAAAAGTCAACAAGCCAACAGATAATGGGAAAAAGTGAAATGTGTTGACAGTCGGAATTTAAGTTTACTTACTTTGACTTTATATTGAGCCCCCCCCCCCCCCACTCATTTCCACTATACAGTATATTAGGATCAAAATTACATTGTTCTTTCTAGAAAAATTACCAGAAAATTACTCGGAAATTCCAAAACTGGAAAACAAAATTGTTAAAAAATATTAACCTCATGGTGGGGCTAGAGGAAAAGTCATGAAATCCAAAATTTAATCATGGTGAGCTGCCCAGTAGTGGTTGAGACTGTTGTGGACCAAAGAACAGAAAGACAATGCCATTCCTAGAGCAAAATAGCAAAAGAAGAAGTACAGTAATCAAAATGGACAGTATAACAAGGTATTTGCCTCGCCACTGGCTTAGTATCAGCAGTGGTGCTCACTTGTATTTTGTTTAGCAATCGGCGATCATTCATTTTACACTGACAGCCTCCTGCATGTGCAATAATTCAAGCTTCACCTCTGATATAAGCACAAAATGCTCAATGAGACTTCTCACTGTACACATTCACATCCACCCCTTTGCTCTATGATAATACACTTTGTTAGTTTATATTCCCCTGGTTTCAGCAAAAAAAAAAAAAAAAAAACTTGTACAGTTGAACACTTTGGGTTTCACAGCTGTCAAAAAAATC
Source organism: Sciaenops ocellatus (assembly GCA_033000465.1). Taxonomy (NCBI): domain Eukaryota; kingdom Metazoa; phylum Chordata; class Actinopteri; family Sciaenidae; genus Sciaenops; species Sciaenops ocellatus. The sequence goes on from CP136886.1 coordinate 12,520,259, forward strand.
TGAACTCACTCCATCACTTCTCCAATACACACACAAACACACACATACACACACATAGCGCATGCCTTCGCAAGAATCTCACACACATCCCGCGATTGTGATGCACACTGTTAACACTCCCACTGTGCCTTTTTCAGATGTAGTAACACAAATGGCTCTCTAAAAATAAGCACACACAAATACACACACACACACACACACACACACACACATGCGTGCACAAGCATGCTTGTCAGCGCTGTAGGTAATAGGGGATTTCCTTTCTATTCCAGACACATTTGTCAGATGGATCGCTCTCTGTCTGTCACTCCACTTAGGTTCTGGTCCACTCCTTGATGCCCTCCTCTTCCCTTTTAGCTCCATAGCTCCTCTACAGGGCTCCTCATGAATTATTTGTGGCAAGATCATAGCGATCGCTCATGGCTCGTTAAACAGCGTACGCATGGCCTAACAGCTCGACGCTGTGCCGGGGTCGTGTTCCAAGCTCAGCCGTCTGCCATTGCTGTCAAGACACTGGGAACCATTAACCCCCCCCCCCATACACACACACACACACACACACACACACTACACATATGCACAATCAGAAACACAGCATCTTCAGAAACGCCTGCATTTGAAATTGACTAAAAGAAGACGTCTGCTTTAATGCCGAGAGATAGCAGCTATGAAACTTTAATTACAAGGTTTGCATAAGTAGACATTTTGAGATGTGAGCGTGAGCTGCAGTGAGGGACAGGTGGAATGACAAACACACACACACACACACCATGTGGACAACTTGGCCGTGTTGTTCCCCCTTCTCCTCCAAAGTCATTGACCGATGAGTCATCCAACCACCCTTACACTAATCCCTCGAGTGGGTGGTTAGAAGGATCACGCACACACACACACACACACACACACACACCTTGCCAAGTTTAACAGCATCTGTCTTCGAAGTCATGCTTGTGGGAAGGCTCAGCCGCTCAGACTGCATTCATATGTTGTCATAAGCTGATTCATAAGAAGATCATAAGTACTATTACAGCAGCATGAAGCACAGCTTATGCATCGCCTGTTAACAGGTGGAATCCAGCAGAACACTAAGCATGGGGGACACATAACATACGCAAGGCCTGAGGGTTTATGAAAGTGTGTGTGTGTGTAAGGTGGAGGCAATGCCAGCTGCAATGAGTCACACCCTGAGTCACTCCGAGGGGCTGCACATCGACTCTCAATGAGGTTTAAACCTCCTTTATCAGGGAGATTTAAATTCTCCTTCTTTTACTAGTCTATACTTCTCTGTGTCTTTCTCTCTCTTCACAACTCTCCCAAACACCCCAGCTTCTTTTTTAATGCTGATTTTCTTTTTCTCTGAGGGAAGTGGTGGAGGGTGTGTGGGGCAATTACACCAGGTGCTGCCTATTGCCATTCCCCTGTACTGTTTGGCTCTTGTCTCCACCCTTTTGGTGCTTTTTCATGTACACCTTTCCGGGAGATAACGGGAGTAACAATTGCTGTGAAGACTAAAATCTTAAAAAGAGTTACAAGCAGCTGTAAGATGCAACCATCTTTTGACAAACCAGTTGAATATTGCTTCAGACTCAATATACAGTACCTGCAACAATTAGTAACTTACTTATCAGTTTATACACAAAAAATTAATCTGCAACTACAAAAAAACATTGTGTTCACGTTTTGCGGCATTGAGCATATGAAATGTAAATACATGAGCATGCGATACCATTCGCTCCCATGTTTCGATTAATTGATGTGCCCAAGATAAATGTATGTACAGAGAGTCAGCACAACAGACCAGCCTTGTTTATCGCAGTGGTGAGTAATGGGAAAGTTAACTCTGAAGGACTATGAGTTAACAGTTTGAGTCAAGCATAGAGGCTGTATGTAGGGAAATTCGTGTTAGGAGCAGCCACTGTGCAGCACCTGGATTAACGTTTCCCATTACTCAACACCGAATAAACAAGACTGTTTCAGTCTGTTGTGCTCACTCTCTGCATATAACGTTACATTTACAGTTTGTGCACAAATTAACCAAGATGTGGTAACAAATTGTACTTTCTGTACAGGTAATTCCAAATTCAAGCATTGAATGTAGTAAAAAGTATAACTGTTACTTTAAAGTGAAAAAAAATGTCCTGATTAAGATCTGGTTATTTCTCAATTCCTCCCACTAAGTCTGCACAGCCCACTGTCTGCCTGAAGGAGTCAGTATGCTATAAAAGTTTTCTAACGTCTAACCTGGCAGGGTTTTTTTTTTTTTTTGCAATTTTTCAAAATTGACAATCCGTCAAGCACGCCCACTTCATGCAGCAATTGGTCAGGTAAATTTATGGGATTTAAACTCTTTCAAGCTCTTTTATTTTTTCATTCTTCACACAGCTACTCCAGTCACTCTTTAAACCAAGTACAACACCATTCATGACTTTGAAGAGAGACTGCCTGAAAGTGTGCCCCCATCATCCCCGATAATCGCGTCGTCACAAGCTTTGTCAAGGTTACCCAGACCTTAACTCTTGGTCAAGTTGCAAACAGCTGCTTTAAGTTTAAGGTCTCCTTCTTTTAGCCTAAATTACAACTGCTCATTTCAGAAAACACACACAATAATGTCATCTTCTGTGCTTCTTTGCAGCCTTTATGAACTGCATAGAAGGGACAGACTTTCCGATGTCCTGGTGTTATCTCACTGGAGAGGCAGCACACAGAGATGTATGACTGGCTAATGGTATTTCTAGAAATACTTTTTTTTTCAAAAGATAAAGTCATCTTTTCACTCAACCATAGTGAGGTCGACAGTTGCGGTTCAGCTATAGAAAAACCGGCAGGAATTCAGTCTCTTGCTCAAGGACACTTCAGAAGGCCATCTCACATAAATCTGCCATCCTTTCGCCCTTTACAGTGAATGAAAGTATCACAGCTCCGGCGGGAGCTTAACAGTGATGTCAGTGTTGTGTTATTCATCATTCGCCAATTTGTGCAGTGCCAAAGGAAACTGTTATAGCAAACATCCCTCCAACTCAGCATCTTAGCTTCTATGGGAGAAGAAGAAGAACAAAAAATATAACATAGGTGTTTTTTTGTTTTTTTTAATGTTAACGTTGATGTATGTCAAGACTAGTGATTTTCACACTTTCCAGAAACACTTTGTGGCTCAATGTGGTTCAAAAGGCTTCCCCTTTAACAGTGTTCCACTGATCCTACATTAGATATGTCTTTATCCTCTTTATGGCGGTGAATAGCCCTGGATAAAATTCAGGCTGAGTTGAGATCTGAGTCCCACAGGCGAGTCAGATACACTCACATACAAACACACAACGATCTGTGACCAGTGCCTTTGGGCGATTCCTTCACCGAGAGCTGCTGGATTGTTGAATGGAGACCGGGCTGACATGATGCAAGCTGAAAGCGATGGGGAGCGGCAAGCCGAGATGAGAGATGCTGTGTCAACTCTGCTCCACCCTGTCAGTTCTTGGAGTGCGTGCTGGTTAACCACCTCTGACGTCTTGACTAAACATTATCACTGTAATTATAACACTTCATACACATATATGATTTCATGTGGTCATTTGGAAGATTTATATTTTCTGTTTGGTGCAGTTTGGTGGAAATCTTCAAGAAATAGTGAACCTTTTTCACAGAAAACATTCACAGTAAGAAAAGCACAGGTGCAAAAAATACAAAATAAATATTAATGATGGCTGAATTGCCTTTAGCTGCTTATAAAAGTGTCAGCTAATGTATGGCAATTGGCTGCAAGCCACCTTTGCTACTGGTTTGAGCACCAGAAACTGTCCCTATCAAGAGATATAGTAACTTGGAGTTGTATTACAGTAGTAGTATGAGCAGAATTTGTAAATTAGTCTGCCGATGTCAATTTATTACTGTAGCACCAGTGCAAAATAGTTAGCTGACTACCCACTGCTGTTTAGCCTGCAGCAGACATTTTGGGAAATAAAACTTCTTCACTTTCTTGTCAAAAGTCATGACATCACACCAATTTCATATATGTCTGTTAAATATGAAACTACAGACAGGAGACAGTTAGCTTAGCTTAGCATTAAAACTGGAAGCAAGCAGTGACTTCCTGGAGTTTCTGCTGGCTACTTCCAGGTAAAAAGTCTTAATGCTAAACTAAATGAACAGCCCCCCTGGGTGTAGATCTCTTCATGTTTCTAATTTCTAAAATGTCAAACCATTCCTTTACTGTATGATTCAGATGTTCAAGATATTTGATTTCATGTCTCTCGCCTTCCTTTCTATCTGTGCACAGAGCACAAACACTAACCCCCTGCTTGTGTAGACACTGTCCCCTCCTCTGCTGTACTCTTCCTCTTTTACTTTCAGCACAGCCAGTCATTTGTCACCATTAGCAACGGTCCTCAGGTACCCCAACTCATTACACTGTGATCACGTGACATTGTGCGGCCACTAAGATGAGTGCAAAGCAAAGAGAAGAAGGTAAGAAAGGAGATGCAAGGAAATTATATAAGATGATAGTGCATGAGGGAGGAAGAGAAGAAAGGAATAGAAAGGATAAGATAAAGAGGAGTAGACATCACAAATCATGATCAAGGCCTCTCTGCCTTCAGATGGATGACAGCCAGAGATTCAGGCTGATCTAAGATAATTTGGGGTCATTCTCCAATAATGGACTTGAGCATGATACGGATAAGGAGGTGCAGATTCGGTATCAGTGCTAAAGAGAAGGGATGTTGCCTTACTTTTCAGATGCAGAATGCTATTGATCACTTCAGCTGGGCATTAACAGCTATCAACAGCAATGGAGCTGCGCTATCCAATATCCAGATGGGTACTGTATAATCAAAGGGGCAGGCTTAATTAAATGATTGATTTGATTCAACAGCTGAAATTTAAACTACATAAAGCGTCTCGGACCAACATTATCAAACGGAGATTACACAGAGTCTGACAGTAAACACCAAACCTGCAGTCACCTTAGCCTGAACTCTGAATCTAAGAGGTTTAAGGAGCAGATATGGCCTGGAACATTTCCCAAAAGCATTCTTACATTCAAAATATTCTTTTTCCCCAAAACAGCAGTGTTTACAGCATTATTTTTTTTCCCTTTTATGAATTCATAATTCAATCCAACAGCAGTATTTGTTTATGCCTCCTGTAGTAGTGGTGTAGAAACTACTGTACTCTCACTTATCGACCAGATGCCTCTGTTACTCACCTGGTTGTTTTTCCCAAATCTATCATTTCCAACGAGAGAATAAAAAGTCTAGCGTTGAACTGCAGATTAATATTATTTTCATTACTTATTAATCTGCTGAATATTCGTTTGATTAATTGATCTTTCAGTCTATAAAGTGTCAGAAAATGGCAAAGGAATATTCATCACAGTTCCCAAAAGCCCAGGGCAATGTCTTCAAATGTCTTGTTTTGTCTGACAGTGAGTTTATTATCACATCATTTTTTAGCATTTTGCTTGAAGATGACTTAATAATGAATTAACTGATTATCAAAATAGCTGCAGATTAATTGACTAATTGTTTCTGTGCCCAAACCTTACATAAACTGCTAATGTTACTTGATATAAAATGAACACTTTAAGCTGTGCAGTATCCTCTGCATGCTTTAATAGGCTCCACTCTCCATATTCATTCTGTCTGATTTTTTTTAGGACATGGCTGGCAATAGCTTTTTGATTTGTTGTTTGTTTTTTTAAAAGTTAAAGTGTCAGTGGCAGTGATATTTCTGAATTACCTTCTCAAACACATACCGCATATTACAGCTGCTTTCACAGCTTTTTATATCAAATGTTCTGTAGAATTTTTACCCGAGGCACACGCACCTGAAAATTTATATGACTTCTTCTGCCACTGAGAAAAATTTGACAGAATGGGTTTAAATATTAGGACAGACAGTTATTACAGTAACAGCAATTTGTTTCTCTGTGGCCTGCAACCTTAAAATGCTTTCCTTGGCGAGAAATACCCTACTAGCCTGAAGTGAAATCCTTCTTCTCTCTCCTTTTCCTGCAGTCTGTCCATCACCCTCCGTCTACCCCACCCCTCTTGTACTGTTTTTGTGGCTGCTCTTCAGCTAGAGGAAGGGTCAGATTATGTACGGATTAAGAAGAAAAGGCTTGTGACCCAATTGCTTTCCAAAGAGCACCAAACCAAAAAGGGCCGTATGGAGGCTGGCTTCCATTCAGTGTCAGCACTTCTGTTGTGCTGCGCGAAACACTTGAAGCTTATGTTTGTTGCTCTTAAGTCTATAATTAGCAGGGTTGGCTTATGGTGTTAAAATGCTTCCCTGTTTTACCGACTGATTGAAAGTTCAATGTGCAAATCTCCTTTGTGACTGTGAGTATTTTTGTTTGTTTGTTTGTTTGTTTTTTGACTATCGTGTAACCAAAAATACATAATCACCTTTTTTTTTTTGTTTTTTGTTTTCAATGTTTGATGGGCTTGCTTGCAGGTTAGGTGGCATTATGCATTTTCCAAGCCCTGAAGATAACACGAGAATGGAGGCGAGAGCCAAGTCAGCACACAAGGAGGGGAAAAAAGGGGGGAGGGAGAAGGGAGGAGGGAGGAAGGAGGAGGAGGGGGGGTATTGAGACAGAGATAGAGAGGAGAGGCAGTGGAGATAACCGCCAAGAAAGTGGAGGAGAGCGGGCGAAAGGAGGGGAGAATAGAGAGAAGTGACAGTGTGATGTAGTGACAGAGGATGTGGAAGGAGGCGAGAGGCAGTGAAAGTGGCAAGACAAAGACACAAGGAAAAGCTACTGAAGGTATAAAAGAACCTGGGGAGTGAGAGGAGAGTGAGAGGAGGGGAGTGAGGGAGAATGAGACCCAGGAGGTAAACTAATCACCGAGCACGCAATGCAATTTTCTGGCTCTGTGCCTCCACTCCACACTCCTCCCTCCTTCGCTCTCACTCCCTTCCTCCCACCATGCACCCCCGCCTCCCCCTTTGCCGTCTCGGGGGCTCTTTTTACTATTCCGCTCACACTCACTGTCTCTTGCTCCTCTATCTATCAGGCTGTACCATTTCAGCTTTCCCCTCTCTTCTCTTTAGTACTGCCCAGTAAATCCCCTCTGGCTCCAAAAAAAATGGATTGAGCCACTCTGGCCGTCAGCTTTCAAAAAATATGCTGTATATGAAGGGAAAGAGCTTTTTTTTTTTTTTTAATGGGGAGGATATGGTGTCTTCTACTGTTCTTATATTTCATATTCCCATTTCCCATCTTTATGATGGGGTTTGTGTGTGATAAGGCGAATGATGGGAAAATACAACTACAGTCAGCAAGAGCAAAGAAAAATGATATATAACAGAATCTGTCAGTTTGCATCCGTGCATGTGCACGAGTGTGCTTTTGCCCCGAGGTGAAGGCATTTAGGAAACGTTTGATATCACCGCCGTAAAGGTTTGAAAGTGTGCTCAGTCTCTCTCCCAAGAGCGTCGGCGGCGCCTGCCTGCTTCACTGTTTTGCAGGGCCTTGATGATGATGATAGATGTTCGCTCCAGACATGCAAATAAAGGAGGCGGCTCCGTAGAACTGCGCACATGCTCTCACTCACAAGTGCACACACACACACACACACACACACACACACACACACTCTAGCACATGCATATGTTTGACTATGATCAAGTCATCCATTGATATATTAATCTTCCTCTTTAGGGAAGATACCCTCGGGAAAATGCCGAAAGCTCCCACACACAGCAGTCTCCAAACTGCCCTATTTTCGCAGGCGTGCCGACTGGAGAGGAAGATTAGTCACATAACATGCTAATTTGAAAGATAGAAGCCTTTTTCTAAGAGGAAGGTGTGAATGTGTGAGAAGAAAGCGAGCTAGCTCATTATTGACATGCAGTATATGTCACCTCATCCATCATAAGTGACACTACTGTTGCTACTGAAGCTTATAGAGAGACACACACACACACACACACACATTTAGAAAAACGCACAGACAATTTAATGAAGCTTATCAAATTTTCACTCCTAGACAACATGTGCACATTCTCTATTTCTCGACACACACACACACACACACATATGTATAAAACGTGTGCACAGATGCAACCAAATTAGGCTTCAGCCGAGACCAGCACATCACTGATGCATTACACATAAAACACCTACGCTCGAACACATACAGTACATCTCGTCTGTTCAAGTAAACACCTGACACACACACACACACACACACACACACACACACACACACACACACACACACACACACACACACACACACACACACACACACACACACACACACACAATCACATTTTTACACAGGCTTCACACCATCAAACGGCATCACTATGGGAAAGCCCCGAGCCCCATGCTAACCTGAGGGGATCCAATGACACAAAGCATATGTGTGAACCCCCCAACTGCTAGTCACTGACAGGCCCACTGAGCAAAACCTGTTGTGACAGATCAAAATATCAGCCTGGCAGGCACAGAGAAGAGGAGAGAGAGAGAGAGAGAGAGAAAGCACATTAAGTGGCCACCATAACAACTAATCCAGAGATACTTTAGCTATGCGGGGTACTTTAAGGTCACAGACAGCAACGAGTGCAGTAGGGCTGCACAGCAGACCGAGAGAGATATAGTTACTGACAATGAGGGAAAAAATTAAGAGTCATCATAGTTTCCTTGAAGAACACACACAAAGCTGTGGTGGAAAAAATATATATCTCCTGCCCAATCCAGCATTTTCAGCCCCATAAACAGCTTCCTCCCATCATCCAAACACTGGCTAACACAATGTGATATAAATCCTTTGAGACAGCTGCCTGGATTCATGGTGTCAGCTTTTCCAGCTCTTAAAAGCACGCACACACAGGGTAGCAGACACAACACACATGTATAGACTCTAGCTAGGAGGAGAACTCCTGCTCTACCTTTCTGGGCTGGGGGAGGGTTAGATGGAAGATGGAGGGGGAAAAAAAAAAAAAGAGAGATGTGGGGGATGGGTCCAGATCGATTGAGGTATCCTGGGAACCCTTCCCTTTCTTCCATGAATCTATGCAGGGAAGATCAGATGCTGACAGGGCAAAGTCTCCCTCTGGACACCGGATCTAGGCTTCTTGCCCCCCTCTGAGGGGACTTCAGTGCAAGGAGTAAATGATTGGCTGTTTGAACAGAGGCAAACACCCCTCATGCACTAATACACGTACCAACAAAAGGAGTGGGTGTATGATAGTAGCTATATCTCCTTGTCTGTGAAAGGGTGAAAAGGAAAGAGGAAAAGGCTGTGTGATAAAATACATACTTTGTTTTGAAGAAGAAAAATACAGTGAAAACAGTGTAGTATACTGACACCATGACAGGTAGTGGTGTGATGTCAAAAATGCACTGTCTGACAGGTACAAATCTTGTACATTTATACTGTAAAATATGCTGGAGTGAGAGCTGTGACTGAATTTGCAGCATTTGAGAAGGAAAGGTTCTACACACTGACAGTTAGCTGACTGACTGACTTTGGCTCATAAGTCCTTCACTGGCAAGATTTAAATTATCACTGAAAAACACAATGCAGGTCTGCCCATCTTTTTCAAATGGAGATTGAACAGAGACTGAAGATTTGTTGGTATCAGAAGCGTCCTTGTTTCCGTCTGTAGTCCAATTGTAGTCTGAGCAGTGTTGACCATTTTTTTTGCAGGCTTTGGTTTTTTGAGGTGAAATTACTGAACCCATCGGCTATCGTGTGATTAACTTTTAAATAGCTTTTTTTAAAAATGCATCTTGGGAAGACAGAAAGTCGTAAATGTTGTCTCTCACCTCCATCTCCATTCTCGCATCTCATGTTGCTAATCGGACTGTAAACAACTTCTGGTGCACAGAAGAGGGATTCATGGCCCGGATATGTTATCTGGATATCTGCTGGCTAGATGGGAAACCCTGAAACATCAGTTGTTGCACCTGAGACTAAATCGTCATAGCCGCTGGGTTCTGAGATTGCTTATATAGGTGCTTCACTGGTGATTCACCTGCTTTTACACATAGCCATGAATCTACTGATATTTTCAATGAGCGAACAAAAAGCCTAGGTTTGACAAATACTTGCTAGACTGCACATTCATCGTAAAAATAAATCCCCCTCTCCATCAACCCTCACAGCATCTCTGCATATTAAATGAATTGTTTGGCTTTTTGGAAAATACATGTATTCATTTTCCGTCTGACAGTTAGATGAGAAGATTGATACCGCTCTCACATCTGTCTGTAAAGAAGCTACGGCCAGCAGGCAGTTAGCTTAGCTTAGCATAAAGAGTCACTGCTCCCAGCCAAGAAACAGTCCAGCACAAAACTCCATGTAATAACACAACATGATGTTTTCACAGTTTGGCTTTTATGCTGAAATTAGTGCGTTTTAAAGGTGCTAACAGGTTGAATTTTCACCTTCAGACTTCAGCCATGCTAGCTGCTTTCCAGCTCTTATGCTAAACTAAGCAAACTGTTTCCTACCTATAGCTTCATAAGTCATATTTAAGCTCATTAAGTTCTAAGCTTAGGGCTGTGATTACAGTTATTTCTGTTAGTGTCAAACTGATGTTTATCCCCCTAAAATGTCTATTAGCTTGATAACAAAGACCTCCCCCCTCACCACCTTCTAGACACACCTCTGCATGGTTCACCTTGTATTCTAACTGCAGTCAGGTTAAGTGAAAGGCTTTAAATAGAAAAGCAGTCTTCACTCACTACAATCATGCATACCTTCCACCTGGAAGAACGAGTACACCGGTGAACTTGAATGGAGCCATGTTTCTCTCCATTAAGGCTTGTTCCACATGTCATGTGACAAGGTGAAACACAGGTTGGCCATTACCGCTACAGAGCACTTTAAGTTCAGCGGATGGACGGAGAGGGAGGTTAGGAGGAAAGAAGAGAGGGTCTGTGGTTGTTTGGATGAGAGTTTAAATGAGGTTGTGTGTGAGTGTGTTTGCCTGTAAATGTGGGCTGAGTAAGTGAATGAGAAGAAGCAGTAAGTAATGGTCAGAGTGGAAAAGATACATCTAAGATGGAATTGATTTTTTTATTTTTATAGCCCCAAACACACACATATCATGAAAGCATTATTTGAAATATTAATATATATACTGTATATTTCTTTGTTTTCCGATGCAGAAAATAAGACTGATATCATTTCTATAGTTAGTAAATATTCAATATATCAGCATGACCTCACATAAGGCATTATGAAGTAACTAATGTGTGTGACATCCTAAATTATTAATAAACAATATACAGTATAATTTATTGTCCAACTTTTATCTTAACTCCCTTTGCTAAGTCTTTTCTATGCCTTTTCAGATTTATCAGTAATCTTTTAGCTACAAATACATATTACTAAACAGAACACACAGTATATTGTTTCAACAACACTGTATTCTAAGAATAATTTAAAGCTTATTTGAACTGAATTGATACAAAGACACAGCGAGAGAGAGACAGAGAGTGAGCATCAGAGAGAGCTGATGACTCCTGGGAGTTGCTAAGTGATGGTAACTGGACTCCAACATGTTGCAGTCTGGGAAGTCTCCTGATGAATAGGAGGGAGAGAGGGCAGCGGAGGAGGGATGGGAAGGAAGACAGGAGAAAACCTAGCTGTGTAATGTACGGGCACGGTGCCAAGGCGTCCATTTCATTCACAAAACCCCTGAGCATGTCCAACCTTAGGCTGAACAATCTCCTGCTCAGCCCAGGGGAAAAAGGACAGGAAGCTACTCTCGCTCCTCCTTCTGCTTGCTCACTTTTATCGTCTTCTCATCCTCTTTTGTTTTTTTCTTCGTCAGGCTTTCCTCTGCCTTTCATTTTCTGCAAAGTCCTAAAATGTTACCTTGTTATGCAACATCACTTTGGATGTGTCGACAAGACCAACCAGCCAAACAAATGTTGTTTTGGAACTCCCTGACTGAGTTTATTAAAATGTTTTCCAAGTGTGAAATGAGTCATTTGGCATGGAACATATTGCACTTTTTTCTTTCATTTTCAAATGCAATGTAATAAAGCGTTAATTATACCTAAAGACCAGCCATCAGCTAAACACTTTCACTTTCTTGTGCTGTCAGGGTAACAGCTGTAATTAACTGAACCAAATTACTGAGGTCTGTGTGCCAATATTGCACCCTACTAAAGTTACAGTAGGCTTTCCAAAATGGATGATATATGGTTTTAAATTTTTCATAAAAAGCATCCCATCCCACACGTAGCTCAACTCGCCCTGACCCTGGGGTAATTTGAGTCAGAGGAGCTGCTTCAGCCTGTCTGGTCATCATTTTGACAAGAAAACAGCACACACAGAAATATGTGCCTGTAAAGGATGAAACTTTAACTCACATCACTTCGGTTGAGATATTGAAGACGTTTCTTCTCCTCCCAAACTCAGTGCAGCCCTCTCTCGACCTTACAAAGCACACACAAAGCCTGAGACATACCCGAACAATGGAGGGCGTAGAAATCCTGAATCTATATGAAAGTGTGAGAGGCTCAAATATTTATTTTTTTTTTATTGCTTGTAGTTTCTTTTGTACTTAGTCCTAGAAGAAATCCTAACCACACAAACACAAATACAAATACATCCAACATACCACCACACAGTAAAAATACAGCTTGCAACTGCCCCAGTGACATGTTGAAGGTCACACAGTCACAAAACATTATAGTAAACTCTTTCAAATAGGGCTTTTAAATGAGGGGGGTCATCAGCCACTCACAAAAAGCAAGCTATAAAAGGTACAACAGACAGCTGAGCTTTAATATAGATTGATTATGGCAGAATAGGGATCCTTCAGAGATACCATGCCAGAGTTCTGGCATTTGCTATGACTCATAACTGTTATGTGTTTATGTACATGTCTGTGGGTGTGTGTGTAGGTGTATGATTTCAGAAAACAAATCTCTTAAGATAAATAACGTTACGTGGGCCTGTGTACATGCAAATGCAGATGCATAATATATATATGTGGAAGCTTCAGACAACTCAAAATTGCTTTATATTTTCTCATAGGATAAGAAGTTATGGGTGGGTGGACAACGAACAAGGATCAACAAGAAAGTCTTATGCAGCGTGATTTTGTGATTCTCAAGCAGCAGCTTGGGGCATGACTTTAGGAGCTGGTGGGGAGCTAGGAAGAGTGGAAGATCAGGAGGAGGAGGAGGAGGAGGAGGAGGAGGAGAGTAAGAGAAAGTAGGACAGAGATGTGTGGGCCTAGCTCTGTAAGGACGGTGGCTCTAATCAGGACTGAGCAGCTGCTATTACTCCAGCGCTCTCTCAGGGAGGGCAGGCAAAACCCTACTCATGCTTTAACATCAAGGAGGGAAATCTAAATCACACAGGCTCCTGTTAGAAACAGCAAAAAAAGAGAGTTTCTCTTGTCTTGCTATACAAAGACTTTGTGAGAGCTGTAAATTATTTGGTAGAATTGATCTGCAGATGAAAATGATCAAGGTGGATCTGATGAGAACTCTTTTATGACACCTTTTCACCCAAAAAGCAATGATTTGATCAAGCTAAACCCCTCATGGCTGGACTGTCTATCTAACTATGCAACGATGCAGATAGTTAGACTGTCTGTCTAACTATCTGCATCAATTTGTAGGGTTATGGTTAATTTCAAAAACAAAGGGGTGTCGATTAGCTCAGTTGGTAGAGCATCCGCCCCATGTACGAAGGCTCAGCAGCAGCCCAGGGTTCAAATGCGACCTGCGGCACTTTGCTGCGTGTCATTCCCCGTCTCTCTCTCCCCACATTCCTGTCACTCTTCAGCTGTCTCTGTCAAAAATAAAGCTTGAAAAAGGCCAAAAAAATATATCTTTAATAAAAAAAAAATTAAAAAAACAAAAACAAAACAGTTCTCAAGGATCCACTGTGTGGAGGCTGGTTCTGGATGCTCTAGGAGTTTAAGCCAGTGGTTCTCATCTGTAGATGACCAACGGAAAAATATGGAGTGAAACTAAATTGAATGAATATGATTTATGTATGTTGTTCTGACCTTTATTTCTCTAAAATTCAACCTGGATCCTTTTATTGGTTGCCCCTACTTTTTTTCAGCTTCTGAAATGGGACAGTCCAGAAAAAGTTTGAGAACCACTGGTTTAGGCTGATGTTAGTATCTCTGTCCTGCTATTTCTAAATATGGTGATGTTTGTACCGGCCAACATAACCCAAGATAGCATTATGTATACAAACGCACCAGTTACTCCTACAAAAGCCTTTAACTTAAGAAGTGAATGCAAGGACTAGTTCTACACTGCAGTACAATAGAACAACGTTGATTCTATATTTACATCTTGTACACAGATCATCATCTGGGGAGGATGCTAACTTTTTGACTGAGACATTGAACTTTAGCCTCATCTTGTATGCCATGAGTTATGGCTATGGGTTAGCGTTAGGGTTGTTCATCAGATCCAGCACATTGTCTTAATGTTTCCAATGTTTCCAAACCGCCTACAAATTCCCAAATGGGATTGACAGGCACAGCAACAGTAACTTTGAGGGGTGGGGTTTGCAAACAGTCAATCAGCTGTCAACCCTAGAGCTGCTACATAAATTACATTTCCCACAGTCGTTTGAATAAAGATATCATTTCTTAATAAAATGAATTTGTGTTCCAGTATAATCAAAAACTTATTTTTCATTCTAACTTTTTCACATCAGCCTCTACACAGCACACAAATTGTTTTTCATGCAAGTCACCAAAGCCCCAATCCCTGTAGCAGACCTTGTAGCAACACCACCCAGAAACACCTCACGCTGAAATATTAAATAGCAAATGGGAAGCGACAGTCTCACAAAAACTCAGCACTTTGTGGGGAAAAACAAGCTGTCAATATCAGCACCCTGGAAGCACATGAAACTTGAAAGAGACATAGAGACAGACAGACAGACAGTGACAGAGATGGAGAAACAGAAACAGAAAGAGATAGAGAGGACATGTTGACGTCTTTGTCTCCCTCACTGTGGGCTAAGGTGCTTGTCTCTGACAAAGGAATGTCGATCCATATCTAAAGTGGACAGCTGAACCAAAAGAGCTACAGCATGTTGGTACCTGTGTTTGCCAAGGAGGGTCGCTTTGCTCCTGGACTCCACTTTGCCAAGTTTTTAATATGACCGTATTACAAGATTTTCTTCCTACCAAGAGGAAAATACATTGTACGACCACAGGACACACAGAGTAAATCAACATCCACACACTGTTTTTATATATATATATATATAAGTGTGATCTACACTCAGTTGTGTGTCATCATTCACTATCGCAACACAGCCATCTGTTATGTACCAGACAACTGTTTGTATGTCAGACGTTCTGAAGGAGTTATGCTCTAATTTATTCACAAGGTTTTTGTTTTGCAAAAATGATCAAAAGACAATTCAGTGATTAACAAAGTAGAACACATACTTTGGATTCAGCACACGAAAAGACAGTTTTCGAAGTCAGGAGTCAATATGGGCGATATTACACAAGACTCCTACACTTGCCTTGCTTTGTGGTGGGCGATGGGGACAGATGAAACAACATTTCAAATGTCTTTTTACTTTGATGAGACCCAACAACCAATACTGGAGAAGAATAAAGGCTTGGTCACACATGGACCATTGCATTAGTTTAGTCATCAGCTGTGTCATTCATGCCTCACAACAAATGGCTCACTTATCAGTCACTTACTAGAGAGTGACTAGTATTCTAGTATCATTCATGTATGATTACAGCCTGGTGGCCAAGCTTAGCACATGAAGGACGCAGGAGGTGTTGGCATGAGTGCCTCAGCAAAGTCAAGTTTTAAGATTTTATTTTCCTCTATGTTGTACTGATAGGAGAGGGCGGAGGTGGTGGGCAGGTTTAGGGGTCAAAGAGCAGAGCAGTGCCTTTTCAAGAAAACTTACGGTATTCCGATTTAAATGGTCCAACTTTGGGTAACTTTGGATATCCAAATACAGCTGCAATGTGTTGCAGAGCCAACCTCATGAATAAATGAATAAATGAATGAATGAATAAATACTTAAATAAAATAAATACTTTAAATTAATAATTGCACCTACTTTACATCTACAGGTTTCATGTTCTGGCCTTTCAATAATACATATTATAAAATAGAATTCATATATTACTGTATATAACCAATCACACTGTTGCCCATAACGTTAGAATACTTTGTTATTTGTTTTCAGACACATTCCTCTTTTATTCTTATTTATACACATCAGATTAATTGTGGTTTAATTTCCACTGTGATATGTTTGGAGATTGATCAATAAAGTTTTGAGAAGATACACTTAATCTATCAAGAACAAACCACATTGTCACAATCATTTCATGAGAAGAGGTAAAAATATTTGTGTATATTAAATAATACACATTCCTACTGTTCATTATTGTAGTTTAAGCACATGATTATTCTGGTAAAAAAAACTATCACAATTGAAAAAGAAGAGTTTAATAAAAAAATAAACTAAAAAAATGCTGGGAATTTGATGGCTATATGTTGCATGTTCCCACATTGTGTTAATTTAACACATTGTGTTAAATCAAATGATGACACAGCAAACATGAACAGAGAGGAGAACAGGGAGCTGAGAGGGGCCCAGTTAATAAACAAGTTAATTCTTGTAACCTTTTTTTTTGTTGTTGGTGCCTCGTCATATGGATTCCCTCTGTGCCGGCGTTGCTATGCATTCCAAAATGAAACATCTGGGAATGGATAATTAGCTAGTGTGTGTGTGTGCATGCGTATCTGTGTTTGCACCCAGGTCACCTCCCCAATTCACATTAGACCACATCAAACAGCTGCATCTCAAGTCTGTGACACACTTCCATCAAAGGCAGTACACAAGAGAGAGAAATGTCCTCAGAAAGGCTCAATATGTTACGGTCGGGTTGCGTTCCTAAAGCAGGACAGGATATAAGCAACACTATAAAGCACACACCGGCAAGCGTACAGCTGTAAATAGAACCAAGTTTAAAAGAAAAGAAATACACAAGCTGAAATCTGTAAACATACTCAAAAATAGAACTGTGCACAAAGTAAGCAATACATACAGGACGGTATAAGGCTAAATATATATATGCAGTTCAAAATAGAGAGCTTTTTCAAAGGAGAATTCTCCCTATACATCAGCTATATGACAGAACATTCAGCTCAAAGATGTCTGTACAGCTTCAGAGGCTTGTATTTTCTTGGTTTTTCCAATTTTTACTGTATTCTGCACAGTGTCTGTCTGTGTCAGAGTGGGAGACAAGGCGGAGTTGACTTCAAACAGTCTTGTCCCATCGAACAACACATCACAAACCTGCCAGCACTACCTTTGAAGCACCCTGGATGGAGCATGCTCAGTGGCGCCCAGTCAATAAGTCGTTAGTGGAGTCTTTAATGGCAGTTGCTCACCTTGTGAGGCTGTGCACTGACCCAGACTCAGACCAGGGACCACCGGCACACTACCCTGCACACAGCTTCAATTTACGGATCCAAAGGGCGAACGGGAGAGCATTAGATGAGAAGATCTCATGTCTGAGAGTAGCATGTCTTAGGCTTAGGGTAACACACTGTGCTGTGTGGCATATGGTATAAGCTTTGGACAGAGATAGACTACTTTCCTCCTGTTCTCATCATGCAATGCCAAGCTAACCGTCTGCTGTAGCTTCATTTACCATACAGACATTAAATTGGCATCAAAATTCAAGTCTGGAAGGTCTCACATTTTCCTCCCAGGTAGATCAAGCTGTTAAAATCTTCTGAAAGATGAACACCATACTTACAGAAGCAGTCATGTGAAAATCATTGACAAATCCTTAAATAGCACAGTTATGTCATCTAACCTTGCAATACTAGATTTGCCCCTGTGAAGTCCTCGCTGTGAAGTGCAATTCAAGGCCAAAAATGGAACAAATAAATAAATAAATACCTAATACTAGAACCAAGAGAGAAATAGCGTTAACCGCGTCAAGTCACGCTGTGTAGACATTGTAAAAAAAACGTGACATTAAGATTTTAAAGTAAAAACTCACAGCAAGATCAATAGGCATTCATAAGGCCTGGAGACCGAGAGAGAGAGAGAGAGAGAGAGAGAGAGAGAGAGAGAGAGAGAGATCAAACTATCCAAACAACTCTTTGGATAGTACATAGGCTGAGATGCTTTAGAAAGTCTGTTTCATGACTCCTCTGTGTGACCCACTCTCAACCCGTCTGTGTTTTTACCTTCAATTCCTTATTTCTTTGCTTTCCTCTCTCAGTCTTTTTACTCAGTTTTCTTTGTTTTTTCACCTTTTGTGTTTTTCCTTTTTTTTTTTTTTTGCCTCATTTCTCATCTTTCTTCTCTCAGTCTTCTTACCCAATCTTGCTAAGGCTGTTTTCGTTAGAGAGACAAAAAAAAAAACTCTGCCAGTGAGATGACAAACCACTTTGTCGCTCTCCTTTCCTTTATGTTTTCTTAATGTGGGAAAAGTGATGTAATGGAATGCAAATGTGTTTCTCTACATAAAAGAAATAAACATAGCACACTGAATTATGTATTAACAAGTAGTAACATTAATTTTAAAGAGCAAAATGTCTTTCACCATTACTGAAATGTTTTATGGAAAGAAGAAATCATGAATATGTGTATAAACTCCACCTTTTCTTGTACAGTATGTGTCTTTTTAATCTTGTGTAAAGATAGTTTTGTGCAGTTGGGTCTTGTCTTAAATCATACAGTCATTGTGCAAATGGAGAAGAATGCAAATTTTTATTACACTTTCCATTTTATGTGGACAATGGGACCCACAGTTAATTAGCTCTTCAAACATAAGAGGATCTGGTAAAGGCAGATCCTGCCTGGAACAACAATGGCACACATCTTTTCTTCTTACTTTAATGGGATGCATTGGCTTGTATCCCTCCTTACTTTGGCAGTCAGATAAGATATTTCTGTGCTGACAGCCAACGTGTTTGTAGGCTACTCAACCCTAATGTAGTTTAAGCCAAGGAGCGGATGGTTGATTTGTGTTTATTAGGAATTAAACACTCTCTTGTATTTCAAATTAACAAATTCATCAAAAAGATTTTTAATGCTGCAGGAGTGTAGCACTTAAGTGACATAACAAATTACTGTAATGGAGATCTGAGGCCAGCAGCATAGCAGAGCCTCTTGCCCTTGATGTGTCGCTCAAGCTTCACTAGTTTTGCACTTTAAAAAATACTTCTTTTTGCCTGTTTTATTTGTTCATATGTGATGTTGCGTATGTTGACTGTTGCAGCTACATTTCTTCATACATGTTGACTTTATAGATGTTCATTTTACAAATATTTGTGAACTTTATTGTAATTTCCATCTGTCAAGAGACACCAGAGGTGTAATTAACTAACTAACTAAGATCACCATTGTTATAAGGACACATCCTCTGGGTACCATGAATGTGAGGTGCCAAATGCAGATCCATCAGCTGTTGGCGAGATCTGGACCAAAGTGGTGGGCTGACCGACAGACAAACATTACCATGCATAGAGCCATAAAAATGTATATCAGAACTGCAAGTGAATTTTTAGTTGAAGTATTATTCCTAGTGTCAGCAAATTCAAAATAATTTGGCCAAACCACTGTCAGCTGGCTTTACTCTCAAATACTGCATGTACTAGTACCAGAGCTTCTATCTTAAGTCCACCGTCATCCTTCTAACTCAAGATCCCTCTGTCCTTTGTCATTTTCTTCTGTCTCCACCAGCTTGTGTGAGTGAGTGACTGTGAGAGAAACTGTAATTTCCAGGGAGAAACAGAGAACTGGCTCAGTAACGGCACAGCCTCGGGCCTTACACACAGCACCTTTACCCAATCCCCAGAGGAGCTGCCTGTAACCAGAACGATACCTGACAGCCGAAAAAGAAAAAGAGAGGCTGTGTAATGGTGGGTGGAGCCCAGTACCCAGTCACAAGATATTCACATGTTCCTCCATCCTTGAGGTCTTGTTGCAGTGTACTCTAGGAAATAAAACTAAAATAAGACTGAACTGCTGGGATGTGTTATATAGGTCATTAATACAGCTCGTCATCCTCTGTGCATTGATCCAGAGGAGGCACATCATTAAGAGACCATCATCTCCACTTAAAATGTCAAAAATTACACAAAACCCAGCTTGCATTATGATTCTCTATGAATTTTGCTCTCCCTCACATCCTTCTCACACTTTCACAATTCAGTGGCGCCAAAGGGGAGAATAACTTTAAGTTTGAAGAATTTACATATAGACTTAGAGATGTTTTAACTTGCATTATGTGTTTCCTTTAGCTACAGAGGCCAAAAATCTAATCTGTTACCTTTAACATCAGATTAAAATATATTTTTTTAATGATAATTATTGGATTATTTCCTCTGAACTGTAACACCAAAACACAGTTTTAGCTTTAGGATTACTACCAGTTTCACTTAATGCACATTGATCCCTTGAATTCCTTCCTGGATCCCGTTGCCGCTGCATTCTCAGTCATCCCTTAAACCAGTGATTTCAAACCTTCTTGGTTTCCCTTTTAAAAGGACAGCTTGGCCAATGTGTGACACCTTATCACAGGCTGTTCATGTTCAGGATCAGTGAGAAATTCAACATGATTTCCTGCTTAGATTGTTTCAATTTAATAATTCTAAAAAGAGGCAAAACTTGGTAGTGTAAAGGGACTTCCAAATGTGTTTTTTTTTTCTCTTTTCTATCTTGTTAATTGACTCATATTTATCTTGCAATAGGAGAGAAGATTTAGGGGTGAAAAGAACATTTTCAAAAACATTCATCAACTAATTTTTACATTTATTACAAAGCAACGTTCAATTGTATTCTTCTTAAATGTCACTACAAATGTGTCTTTTATTTGAATGAATATATTTAATACAAAGGAGTATCACTATGTGATGATATGCCATATACAGTATAAGGTTTTTTCTCCCATTAAAAGAAAAGAACTGAAAAATCTTCAATTTACACCCTAATCACCCCGCCTTGTTCTGCCAATGGGATTCACCAGATTATTCTCAGACCTAGAGACAGTAATCTCTTTTCTCATTTAAATATGGTGATGGAAAAACAACATGGGGTACCGTACCACTACAGAAGAGGCAGAGTCCGAGTCGCAGTGTGTCGTTCATAATACCATGAGTGGCCTATCCCTGGCCTCATGTACAGTCCACGATCATTAAGAGAAAATACCAAGCTCCTCCAAACTACCCCGGTGTCAGGAGAAGAGAAATCTTCGCCCAGGCATCTTGTGTCCACGAAAATAACTCCAGCAGCATCTGAGATGTTCAGCTTCATTGTTGTTGCCCGTAGAAGTCTTTTTCTTTTTCTTCTTCTTGGTTTTGCAGTTTTTACCATCGACACAAAGATTTATTTTAAACTTCCCTGTGTTTTCTGTGTTGCTCTGATTATTGCTGGGATCATATCTGTGCAACCTGTTCATTGATTCAGATTTAAGAGAAGTGGGACGCAGACATTTTTCATTGTTGGACAACCCTACGGCTGGCACCTTAAAAAACACACAAGGCAATCCGCTGCAGCTTCATATTATGCAGTATATCTGAAAGTGGCAGTGAATGTAACAAATGAGGTAGAGTCCTTAAAAGTTACATGACATTATTAGCCGGAGCAGAAGCCAGAGCAGCTCCGTGGGAGGCTCCTGTCATCACCCTGTAGAATGAGCAGACTAAGAAAAAAACATCTTGTGCAAAACGCCAGCCCAAGAATCTGCCCACCCTGACTCTCCAATAAGTTGAGTGGACCCCTGCTGAGTGGTGTGTTGGAATGACACCATCTGCAGAGGACTCTAAACGCCCCCGCGTTGGACCCCAGCAGGGGGATTTGTGCTTATAAATGGATGCTATGGTAACTAGATGTGACTCTTCTGTGAGTTTTTGAACACCCATATCCAATGATACCTGCAGATGTATTGGAACCAGTGTGGGATAGCGTGTGCGTGAGAGAGAGGCTGGTCTGCACACACCAGATATAAAGAACATACACGGCATTGTAGTTCAGGTTCTTAGGGATTCCCTATCCTCCCACCACCCACCTGCCACTTCTTCAGGATTCCATGTACAAACATTAGAGCGACTGCTCATGACGCTGTTTGCTCAACAGTTCACACCGATTGCACACTTTATGCAAAGCTTGCAAGGAGACAAGCGTCTGAGAGCACGGAGAGAGAAAATAGAAAGACGGTGACAAGGCAGGGAAGGCAGAGGTTCAGGCAATGGGAGACAGTGGGATGAGTCAACACTGTACACAGCCAGATCACAACACAGAGACAAACACCATCTGGAAGCCATATAGTGTCACCCTCGTTGTGTTGTTCCTCTGAACCTGAGATCTACCACAGATCATTGTAATCAACACAATGATGCTGGAAGCCGACGTCCAACTGAGAGAGGAAACGGTGGTGGTTAGCACCCAAAATGTTGTGACAGCCAGGGCCGCCAGAATCCAATATTTAATCATGACTAGCTGTTACATTTGAATAGTGGGTCAACAGCTGGCTGGGATGATGAAGGGGGTTTGAACATCTGCATAGGGGTGGACTCAGAGCATGTAAGGGGTTCGTTTTTTGATGCAGACTCCCTGGCTGTGGAAAACGACAGTGGTAAGGCTCAGTTAGAAAGTCCTCAGTCTCCTTCTTTCTTGCAACCTGGCGACTAAAAGCTCTCAGGGGAGCAGTCACTTTCAGCCCACTCGTTGCCATGGCGATTAAATGTCAATCAAGGGATGGCGGGGTTCTCTACATTAGATTTTACACCCACGCTCGCAGTCTCGCACTTCCCTTATTCAAGCTGAAAGGACTAGAGCAAATAAACATAAACACGCGTAGGTGGAGTTCGTTGATCATGTCACGACGAAAATCATCCAAGCCGAAAGGATTTGATTTTTTTTTTCATTTTACACAGCAGGAAATAAAACATTTAGTGCACATGAAAATTATGTATTCACCTCAGATACTTTCCTTTGATTTTATTTTACACATATCTCTGTTTATTACCCTCTTCTTTATATATATATATATATATATATATATATATATATATATATATATATATATATATATATATATATATATATGTGTGTATGTATATATATATATATATATATATATATATATATATATATATATATATATATATATATATATATATATATATATATATATATATATATATATATATATATACATATATACATATATATATATATATATATATATATATATATATATATATATATATATATAATTCCTGCCTCCTTTTTTTCTGTTTTTCAATATTTTCCATTTACTACCCCCCATCTCCCTCTCTCTTTGTTTCTATGGCTCAGACAGTGCTGTTGAGTCTCAGTGGTGCTGAGCGAAAGTGACCTCGCAATCGACTGCTAATACAACTGTCATCGCTTGCTGCTCGCCAAGGCCCACCAGGGTAGGTCTGGGAAAAGACGCAGAGGAATGAAAGACAGAGAGAGAGAGAGAGAGAGAGAGAGAGAGATGACTGCATGAGCAGATATGTGAGAGAAGATGGCAGAAAAGTAGAAAAACAAATAAAAATAGAGGCCCTGGAGGAGGGAAAGCAGTAAAATATGAAGCATAAGACTGAGAGCAAACAGAAGGATGGCAGATGAACACAGTGGGACAAAAGTTGTCAGTGGGTGAGCGAGGGCAGAGTAGGTTGCAGAGGCAGACTGCTCAGACTATCGTGAGTCACAGAGGTCATCCTGTGACAAGGCTGTACACTGTAGCATCATGGTCAGCAGGTCAGACAGGTGGATGTCTGTGAACAGACAATGTTTTCTACCTCACTAGACACAAAAGGAAGCACATGGGTGCCTGTGCCACATTGTAACAAAAAAAAAAAATAAACATATTCACTGATGTTCATTTATCATTTGATACCGTCAGTTAAATTCTACAACGGGATATCTTTCTTTTTGAATCTCAGTTGATAAAGTTGAAGGTGTCTAGAGCTTCTGTTTACCCCCCAAAATCCAAAAGATTTCAGACAATATTTTATTTAGTCATGCAGATAGTACTGTTTTCATTGCTAAAATATACAATATACAGGTTTATCTGAAATTTGTTCTATAGGCTGGACACGCCCACATTTCTCTGAGTGAACTTTCTCTTTCACTCTAATCTTCTCCATCATTTCCACTTTCCCACGCTGTCAAAGTCCCTTTCATTCACAGATTTTGATACTAATGGAACATTTTTTCTGCTCAATTAGATTTTTTAAATTTCTTTCAGACAGAATGACACTATTGAGCAATCCACCACCTCCACATCTCCACCGTTACCTCTTGGATATCAAAGGGATTCAGCTGTTTTTTCTCCACCACAACCACCACCAGCAGCCTCTAGATTTCATGTGATCCTGTCCTCTGATGGGCTACTTTTAAAGAACAGTTCAGTCCAATCACCAAAACCTTTCTCTCTTGCTAACCTCAGTGAATACCGTTGAACACTTCCCCTGATTTCTTCTTATTAAAATATATTTGGATGAAAAATATGTGCAGAGAGAGGGGTTGTGCTTTTGGTTCTTTCTCTCCGCATGGCTGGAGCTGAGTGTGTTTCAGATGAAAGCAGAGCGATGCCACTGTTCGGCAGCATTGGTGTGACTGGTCAGCGCTGGACTCCACTATATATCTAGGTCACAGTTTCCAGCAGGGCATTACCTCATTAACAGTTCTCGATACACCCGGCTCTCTCACTACAGGCCCACAGACAGTAAAATATGTATGTCAAACCAAAAATACAGAGATTAAAACTTCAGAAATCTGTTGCAATAAGAACTTTTTAAAACATCAGGAATTTTTTATTTTACCAAGCGGATAGCTGCAGATATGTAAAGAGCGCTAACTCTCAGTTTAATTTATCTGAACTTCTCTGTTTTCAATTGTGGGGACTTCTGGGAACTGAATGAAATGGAGGGAATCAGGAAGTCTTTCATGCTCACTCTATCAATTAAGTTTGACCTTTTCCGCCATCCAACTCAATCAACTGATTGTGTTTACACTTTTCACCTAAACCAATAAGATTTTGCCAAGACCTCTCTGAGCAAATCATCTCACTGCTGTTAAACTGTTAAACTTTCTGTGCTGCTCTCAGCTGTCGACCAACTGATGCGACCTACCTCCACCTCTGGTTGTCATCAGTATCAGCAGTGCAATGGGTTGTCCTTCCAGTGAGCTCATCAGGAATCCCGTTCCACTCAGATTTTCAGCTAGGCTTTGTTGTTCACTCTTTCATCGCCACCACCAGTGTCTAGATTACCACTGCAAAAGAATGATGTCTAAAGGCTTGTATAGCCTCTGCCTTTGTCGGCAACATCTAACATACACATGGGTGGCAAGTCACTCCAGCTTCCAAATGTCTCCAGAAAGTCTGTGAAAATTAGCTACAACTGACTTGGTAGATGTATCTCTTTGGGGCATTTTTAAAAGTAAAATTTCAGTTCACAAACAATGATTTATAGAGACATTTTAAAAGACACAAAAGGCTGTAAAAAATCACTGCAGTTTTCTTGTAAATCCCCCGAAATGTTTGAAAATCCAGAAACTTCATCGCAACAGCTTTATTTACAGATCACATGCTCTCCACCATTATCGCTATGATCAGTTCCCCAGCAGGTCTGACACATGGAAAATGAAATGTCAGATTTTTTTTGTTGCAATTCTGATGGGCAGACGCTGTGCAAAGAGCTAATTAAAACTGTACAAGGAGTTCAGCAGCAAATAATTATTTGCATTATTATTGTACTGTCAGATGATCTGTTTAATAATTCTTAGTATAGAACAAATGAATTCAGAGTCTCTCTCAAAAAGCAGCAGACAGAGCGTTTTCACAACCTCATAATCAACTTCCACTGCAGCACTTTCCCATGATCTCTTCGTCCTCTCTCTGTCTTTGTCTTTTTCTCCTTCAATCACAAACACACACACACATACACACATTTTTTGCTCTGGTATTTCCTCTCTATTGCACACAGATTTAGGAGGAAAAAAAATCCACAACTTTGATGTGAAGCATGTTAATGACTGGTTGGACATTTTGAGAAACCTTAAGCAAATTAATGTTTTGGCTCAATTAATTTCACAGTGTCTCTGGTAAGGACAGGTGTAAATGAAACCTGGCACATCAAATCATCATCAACAGTCCAAATACAGGAGAGGAGCACACAGACACACACTGACAGCTGAAGTAGGAAAATGACTGTGCAGCTTTAACAGCTTTCATTTTGGTGTATTCACCTAACAGGTATGTGCGAATATAGACAAATCTGTTCTCTGTAGGCACAAAATTTCCCAAAAATCTAAATTGTGAAATTGCCGTTCTTTTTCCAAATGATTGAAAAGAATCATTCAGTGTAGTTAATGAAAGCAAAGACTTAGATTCTACATGAAATACAGCACGTAAATATAAATAAATCATAATCATTATAAAGGCTTACATACAGGGCCGAAGCAACCATTGCGGTCAGCGAGGTCATGTCCTCTGTATTTTGGGGGATGTTGGAGTTTTATCAAATATTCTTGGTGGAATTCAGGTGTGAAAATTGTTTTGATCAATACCGTGTGCTGTATCTGGCCTTGTATACTCTATAATAACATTTTGGTTTAAAGAAAATTGTCACATGTTTGATCAATACAATTTGAACATTTGGCAAAACAGATCGCAACAAAGGCCACCACTTTATGGACTTTATGTTTGGTCAAAAGTTTAGTTTATTTAAAGTTAGTTCTTGACCAAGTGTTTTTCTATCTTAATATACGATGTAGCCTCTACAGTAGGTGAACCATGTAACCTATGACCTGTAGGATATTTGCAGTGATCAAAGCATCCTCTGTCTGGAAAAACAAACCTAATAGGGAACTGTCTTAGCTTACAGGGAGAGGGAACCCCAACTTAAGTTTCCATATGAGATAACAAAAACTCTTGGAAAGCATTATCTTTGTTCATTCCTATCGCATGGAAGGATGGATCCGAGCTTGCATTAAAGTGGTTTGAGCCGCAGATCTTGGGACTCCTCTCTTCTTCTCGCATCTACCACAAAAACCATCATTATAAACACTCTCGAAAAAATGCAAATTTTAACATATATTCTGACAACTGGGCTCTATCTGCTGAGACAGATCATGTGATGATGATGAAAAGCTCCAGAACAGCTACTGAGTGTACACGCCAACTGCTTTTTCCACACAAATATAACATTTGTCAACGTTTCCTCACGTCTGTGCTTGCACTTTATTTAAATTATTACATAAAAATAATAGTCACTTTTAGGACGTATCTAAAAATCACCGAACAGTATGACCAGAAGGCTACTGGTCGGTTACAGTATGTGAACATGTTTTATCTGACTAATACTGGATCTTTGAGGCTCATATCTATATCATTATCCTAGTTTTTATAAAACTGCTGACAATATATCCTCCAAGTTTTTTACATAAACTTTTAACATAAAAAATGTTTTGATAAGAAAAACATTTGATTATTAAAGAACAAGGTAGTGTGCTGAGCACAGGATTTTACATTTGCAATATAAATTTGTCACAGCTTATCTTTTTGCTGATATACTTGCTTTAAGATAATATAGGCTGATATATTGCATATCCTGCCAAATATTACTCTAGCTCTAATGAAAACCAAGATTCAAGGCTTAACAAGGACATGAGGATTTCAGAGATACTATAGTGTTTGCCCTGTTTACACTAAACCCAAAAGTCTGAGGAGAAAATAAAGATTGTAACGGTTTAAGGTCACCTTCATTGGCTGAACTGACAAATTAGTGCAAATGGATTTGTGCTGAGGTGGGAAACATTTGGGACAGTGAGGGACGTCCAGACAACCCTCCCTCTATCCATCCCAGTAGGTGCTAGATGTCTTGATGAGAAGCTACCTAGAGGTCTCATTTGGGGTGAAAATACCCCAGGTGCAAACTGCACATGCTGTAGGAGCATGAACTCAGCACAGCGCAGATTTTATGCGTGCTGTCAGCCTGTGGTGCATGACGGTGCTGCATATTGCGCCATGTTTTGTTACATTCACTTGTCTTCAAAGAGCAGAGATTTGTGCCCAGTGGGGAGGTGAGAGAGAGGAGAGCTCGACCATGCCAAAAAAGACAAAGACCAGTCTGGAATCTCTTGTGGCAGTGAGGGAAAAACACCAGACAGGGAAAAAAAATAATAAAATAAACAACCTTTTCTACCTAAATGGTTTGGGAAACGCCTCAAAGTCCTGCACAGAGAACACAATATCAAAAAAGTCCCAAATAAATCAATAAACACTCAAACATTTGACAGTGCTGCTTGATTTTATATTCCCAAGGATATTTCTCCACGGTACAGACCAAAGAAAGTCCTCTGCTGTCTTTTTAAAAAAAAAAAATTTTATGGTTGTTGTGGGGTTTTTTTCACCTAGCACCCGGATAAATGTTAAGCTTATTTCAAAAGGCTCTGTGATTAAACGTCCCGCTAATCTTGGCGCGTTCTACATAAAACTCCACAGAGCATAAATCCATTTATTGCAAAATGTGAGGGCAGGCAAACATAGAAAGAGAGGGTTGCTGACACTTTTCGGGTTGAAAATGGCAACTTTATAAAGACAGCAAGTGTGAGGAAATGTGTTTGCCCGTCACTACACATTGAGGTTAAAAATGTGTAAATTAGCAATATGGCTCATCAGGAATGCGGCATGTGTGGGTGAGAGAAACAGACAGACATAGAGAGAGAGAGAGAGAGGGGGAAAAGATTGTATGAGGTGAGGTTTTTCTCCTCGAGTCGAAGAAATATTCTAAATAGCAAATAGTCTTTCCTTAATTAAAGATTAGATGCACACTGGTGGCTCCATTTGTTTTTCTTACATAATTTATAATAGCTAAATGTGTTAAGTAAATAAAATCAAGAGCTCTCGCGTTGAAAAAGATATTTATGGTCTACTTTTTGTTGTTTCTTCCAAACCTGTAATCCATATTGAGGCAGGGGAGTCGCAGTGGCAGTTTTTAAACTGTTATGTCCCTTAAAGGAATACTGGACTAATCCACTCAGACACGGTGGCTGAAAATATCTCACTGACTCCATTTCATCCTGAAACTACTGCAGACGAAGTGGAACAATGTTCATCCACATCTTGGACCCAAACTGACAAGTCGTACGGTATAAAAATATGCATTGCATACTAGAAATCCATGTGTTTTTTTATGTTATGTCATGGATATATTATTTTATTACGGAGGAAATGGCACTTGAGCCAAATGCAATCAAGGCTGTGTGCATGCAAACATAACGTTCAGACCTTTCTTGATGTTTATTTTGATTTTATTTTAATTCACTGTTTTAAGCAGTCACATCAGGGATATCTGGACCCACATATGAATTTACATCCTGTCCTAGTTGAACATTCTCTATCTCCATAAATGATCATGTTTCATCATCAGCCCTTTTAATAAATGGTGTGCCAGAAAGGTGAGTTATTTGCCCAGTCTTGTTCCCTGTGTGTCCTTCTTGGCCAAACATTATTTAATGTTTTTAAATCTCTTATTTTTATGAGGACAACACACTGTTGTATTTCTACATCTTGAGTATAACCCAACAAGTTTTTTTTTGTTGTTGTTGGCCCAGATATTGTTATATTATAGAATTGTTATAGACAATTATTTAAATCTAATTGTCCTGCCTGCAAATAATCAGATCCTTCCCTCAGCCTAAAGAAGTTGTCATGCATTCTTTTATTTCACGGCACCTTGTTTGTCTCAATCTCGACTCCAGCTGGTCCAGAACTTTATAAAAAACGAGACGTAGGTCACACATTACTCCTCCTCTTACAGGAGTTGCTGTGCCCTTCAAGCTGTTCAAAGGTCAAGACTGAAAACTACAGCGGTTTGATGTTGTTACTCCTTGACTGAGGAACAGCCTCTCGCAAAGTGTTGCTTGCCTGCTATACATTTTGTCTTTCAAAATGACTTCCACTAATGAGGATCTAAATCTGTAATGATCTAATTAACAATGTTACACCATGTCTTCCTGCAGAGCCAAACTCCATGGCAAAGCATCAGATGTTTAACACTGTACCGTATGAGATGCTTCTTAGCACTCATCGGACCATAAGGCAAAAGAACATTCACACCTCCTATGCATGCAGTCACACACACATATTCGCATACGTGCATGCGTGCATGCGTACATACACATTTACACATATACAGTATGAGTGAGAGGCAGATGGCTGAAGTTCTAAGTGCCAGTTTTTTTTCTGGTTGTGTGTTTGTGTGCAGAATATAAGGGCAAGTGACACAAGACATCAGTGAGCTCTTGTTGTTTTTGCCTGAACACACAAACATACTGACCATCGTATATTTAAAAACCCTGCAGGGCCTGAAGCATTCAGGCTGTTGTTGATATGTATTCACTCTGAGGCCAAAACCAGACAGCGGGTGAGGCTGAAATGGACACAAAACAAGAGATAAGAGAAGGTAAAGACGGAGGAGAGATGGAAATAGGAAGGGAAAGAGCAGATACAAATAGAAACAAAAACAGACAGGGGGACATGAAGAGGTACAAGAGTCAGAGAAGAGAAAGAAAAAATAACCAGGAAGCAAAGAAAATAGGTCTGAGTGTCAACATCTGAAGCACACTTGGTGTGGACCCATTCCCTGTCAGGCCTGAAGAGGTGGTGATATGTGCCATCTAACTGATCACTGTTGGACTCCTGAGCTGATGACCTCTGTCTGTTGTGATGCTCTCGGGTCCCCCTTGAGAACCTAATTTAGCTCTTCTGGCCCGCCACGGTCACCTGAAGAAAGGAAAAACCCACCCAGCCACAAACATAAGCAAAAGGAGGAAGGACGCACAAAGGACAGTGATGGACTGCTGCGCAGGAGGCCTGAATATGGGCTGTCCTAAATATGATGAGGCCCCAAAGATTATGTGGGCCAGATCAGATCTTAGAGGAAAAGTCACACGTGTAAACCAATATGAATTCAAAACAGCGTGATGCCAGTTTACAGCTGTACTATAAAGCAAAATACGCTTATTCACATTCCTTACCGAGGCTTATATGGGAAGATCGATACCACATTCACATCTGTCTGTTAAATATGTTGCTGGAGCCAGATGATGGTTAACTTAGCTTAGCGTAAAGACTGGAAACTGGGGGAAACAGCTAGCCTGGCTCTGCCCAGCCTGGCTTCGTTTGGCACCTATAGTGGCAACCTCCGGTGCGGGGAAATGAAGCAAATGCGGAAGTGCTAAAAGTCAACCTCCATAAGCGGCCATATTGAAATGGTCAATATCACAGCAGCAGAAATAAACAGTTAATTAATAAACAGGTTTACAGCCTGATCAGGCAACGGTTTTATTCTCTATAGCTAATTTCCCTGCTTGTGACAACTGTGAAGGGGGTGAATGATAATCTACTTACACTCTTCCTTATGAAAGAAGTTCTGCTGCTCTTTTTACAAAGGTATTTATAATTTACTTCTAAATTCAGTACCAGCTTTAAGATCTTGGTGCATGTTTGTGTTTGCATGTTAAAAAATTTCTGGAAAAAAAAAAAAAACTACACCAGCATATTTGACTCTTCTCTCGTTGTCACAGTGTTTGCATGATTTTGTCATCATTTCCTCTCATTCGCATATTAGCGTGGTGACACCCTGCTCAGTGAGCTGGGACAGCATGCACACTCTGCACAACAGCGCTGGTTTTGTGGAAGGAGTGTGCTCTTTTGACTTTGCGTGCAGCGTATTTTCATATAGCTCATTTCTCAGTGAGTGTAACAGCTCACTAAGCAGGGTATCACCATGCAAATATAAGGCTGGGA
The DNA here is from genome assembly GCA_033000465.1 of Sciaenops ocellatus. NCBI lineage: Eukaryota > Metazoa > Chordata > Actinopteri > Sciaenidae > Sciaenops > Sciaenops ocellatus. The sequence goes on from CP136886.1 coordinate 12,552,059, forward strand.
AGAGAGACGGCTGCGAAACCCTGTGAGTGTGACACTGTGAGAGGCGAGAAAACTAACGGGGCTGTTCAATTATTTATAAGCAGAGATTGTCTGTTTATCAAACTGACGCCTGGAGCGTCGACCATGATTAGACTCAAACAATGGTGGTCTTCTCTGAGCAGTGCTGATGCAGCTTCTAAGACACAACCCAGATATGAATAAAACACAGCGAGCATCAAAAAGAGAAGGGAAGTGTGCGAGTGTGCCAGTGTGTGTGTGTGTGTGTGTGTATAGATCAGATCAGGATTTTGAGAGAGTGCATATCATATATCATGTCTTAAACAATTCAACTTTGTTCTCTTTCATTGTATATGATTGCAACTATGTAATACTATGTTGAAGAGGATTTGTTGAATACAAGTGTTATGGATTCTTTTTTGGGGAAAGTATTGACAAATACATGAACACACACTTCTTATATCTGCTCACAACTAAATTATAGTGTGTTATAAACTACGTTATAATTGTTTATATACTTCTTATGAATGCTGGATGGGTGACGGTTGTGGGGTTTATTGTTATAATTTATCATACATTGCTCCAACATGATTTATCTTATTTAACTACAATGAAATGTGCATCAGACTGACATTTTTTATCAGTACGGTAGGGTGGACATACAGTAGTGATCCTACATGCTAACAAACTGTAAAGTATTCACAAGTGCAACTTAGTATACATCATTAGATAAAACATGTAACAACAATGTAACTATTAGGACATTTATCTGTATTTGACTGCTTCTTTTCTCCAAATTTGAACCAGCGAATGTCCCTCACATTGTGGTCCTCACAGCGAACTCCAAACTGCACATTTGTGGAGGGCACAGACAGTCATGTTACTCTACTCAGCCGCTTTTCTACAAGTGACAGCAAAGGACAAAGTTCATGTGATGTCCCAAGATGCCGCGCACCTCTGCCCTTGCAAAACAGCAAGAGACAACACTGAGATCCCTCACTGCGTTCCCTCCACTCACAGTATATAAGTAGTGGACAGTGCTTTCAGGTCTGTGAAGTGAAGCCAATGCTGAAGTGTCTTAAACCTGCATTTTTTTCTCATGGCCAGTAGGGGGCAATTGTATTGAGTCTTATGGTGAAATGAGCCTACCTTCACTTGATTTATTACCTCCATAAACCGTTTTGTAATCAGTTTATCAAATATGAATCAAATTCTGTTACTGCATTGCCTATTTCTGGCCTCAGATGTTTTAAGAAACATGTTTTAATGAAGAGTTTAGTTGTAATATGATAATGATTTGTGACTAGCCATTTTTTCAGCTTTAAAACAGATTCAAAACCACTCCAGCCACACTCCACTGACACCCATTTGTCATTTTGGTAAGTTGTCTGCAAACCAATGGATGATGTCACAGTAGGTTTACACTTCCTTCCTACCCACAAACTGTAGACTCTGTAACAGAAGTCCCACATTTACTCTATTTACTCTGTATGTTTGATATGAGAGTCCAACTCTTCCTATGTGGGTCTGTTTGGATTTCTAAAGGTTTGACTTTCTTCACACTGAACAGGTTGTGTACAACCAGCTTATATGATCTCCTGGGCCGAGCGCAGCTTCCCACAATTGTATGTGAACAATGTTTTGACTTGACCTGAAAAATGACTGAAAGCAGCACAGCATTGCATTGTGGGTTGTCTCAGTGGAATCTGCAATACTACAAACCATTTCAAAATAAAGTAGTAATTTGATTCAGTGGTAATATCAAAATATTATTTAATGCACTTTTAAAGAGCCTTCAAACGTTGGTTATAGCCTCTCCCTTTTTGCAGCATTTTGTATTGATTCATTCTATTGTGTGTATTTTGTGTTGTGTGTGTAGTCTTTTCAAAAGAGCTTGCAAGAAGCTGCAAAGCCAAAGAAATGGCATGTACTGTGAGAGGAGGACCATTAAGCCACAGGTTGACTCATGAACCCAGGTGTAACGCTTTCCTGCAGAAATGAGACGTTTTGTCAGGAAAAGGGGAGCAGAAGTGAAGGGACAGCAGAATGTGGGAGAGCTGAAAATGGGCTCTGTTGGGAGTAAAAGACGGGTGGTATGGCAGGATAAGGGAGGTAGGGAGGGAGGAGGTGTTGAGTTGTAATGGGGCAGGAGCCAGATGCTCCAGTTTCCTTGACAGAAATGGAGGTCAAGTGCAGCTTTATGTGAAGGCAACACAGGGAGACAGGCATAGACATAAAGAGAAAGATGGAGGAGAGGGAGTTAGTATGATGACTTTAACTAGTGGTGAGGGACACAGCGTATGAGCTCACGCTGTAGAAATCCTTCTAACTATAGCAAATAAGGAGAGGATAAGACAGCGCAGAGGAACAGTGTGGTGTCTCCTTCCAGGATGGATGGGGGTGGATAAAAGGCTTTATGAGGAGCCTTATAACATTAATAGATGTAAGTGATAGGGAGGGATAAAAATAAAAACATATGTTAACTTTGCAGGGAGGGCAGATGGTAATGTGGTGGCTTTAGCATATGAGGAGCACTAATGGATGGAGAGAGAGTACAGGGAAAACACATGATGATCTCAAATAGTACATCTGGGAGTGTAGACCTTAACTTTTTCTGGAGAAAGCAAAGCATAAATATATATTAGGAACACAACTATTAGGCTGGTGACTCCAGATGAAAAATGGCCCTTGTGTGTGAGCTCTTCAGCTTGCACTGGATATCCTCTGGGCCCAGGTAATGATTTCCTCTGAGTAGAATATGCAGTAGACTAATGTGAAAACATATACATCATACAACACATGCAATTTGTTTGTTGTGTGCATTTCTGGACGAACTCAAAAGGAAAAGTTGCAACAGAGCAGATTTAGATTCTTCTTTAGAGGAGAGTTGAAATAATAGACAGCTGTAGGGAGGACTGAGAATTGAACTGGTTCAGCCAATATAACTGCCAAACAGAACTAGGCACACACACACACACACACACACACACACACACACACACACACACACACACACACCACATTGCACAAACAACAGACTTCAAAGTCAATAAATCGTTCGTTGTCATGAGCCAAGTTCCACAAGCATGCAAGCTACAACTGTAGCGAGCAGAAAAGAAGAGTGTAAACTTGTTAACAGACACAGGAGCAAATTGAAAGAATACTCTGAATCTGTAAAGTATGTGTCAAATTTAAAGGATAAGGCTGGCTTTGAATGCAAAGACCAGAACCAACGATATGATGGTCTGTCTCTCAATGCTCTCTGACTGCGTCTGTGCACTCAGCTTAAAGCCCACCGTACCCTATTGAAGACTGAACCAGTTCAAAAATATAAATACATTTTTAAATTCAGTACTTTCATAAAACATCTGGATACTGTAGTTTTTCGCAAACATTCCTCAAACAGGAGTAAATACTGCATTTATTTGGGATTACTTTCAGCGGCGGATTAATACAGATTTAGTGTTCTTGTGTTTGCGGGACTGAATCAAAATATACCCCAGTGTTCGTGTTTATCGTATTAAACAAACACGTTACCCAGCGCACTAGTGTGGCTCACTGATGTGTTTTTAATGGTTTAATCTCTGTGCTCTGAGGGAAAGTGTGCAGGAGATGACTTTTCACGAAAAAAGGAGAGAGCCAGGGGAGGCTGGGAGGAGTTAATTGTCCACTGGCTGCATCACCTCTCTCTGATCTAAGAGCCTAAAGAAACAGGACATGGAAATGTGTAATTCTGCCATGGTGTGTGTTACTGCATGTCCAAGAGCATGAGAGAGGCTGCGATGTGAGACTGCATGTAAGGTGGTATATATATAAAAAAAAGGAGCTACTCTGAACTCCCCTGAGGTTTGGTTTGTGTATGTGCCGGTACACATGTGTGATCTGCATACAAATCTCTCGTCTGGTAACACATCTGACCGTGTGCTTAATATTCCTCCATGAGTGTCTGTCTGTCTCTGTCTGTTGACCAGTAGCAGCAAGGGTGTAACATCAGCTTCAGGCTTCGACTACAAAATATTGTCTTGCTCAGGAGACAGGCCTGAGGCGGTTGAATCAAGCATCATCATAGCTTCTTTATCTCCATTCGATCACCATGCACTGAACTTAAGAGCTCTCTGCAGTAACAGGAAGTGTCCATGACTGTGGAAATGCAGTTGTGATGAGCTAACATGTTGGTTACTCGTTCATTTAGGGTTTTACGCTTGCATACATAGCTAAGGGCTCAACTTTAAGATATGACTATTCACCTTCAAAGCACTTCATAACCTATCACCTGCTTATCTCACAGACCTTCTTCAGACTTATACTCCATCTCCGGGTCCTCTGACACCACCAGCCATCAACCTCAGCACAATGGGTGCCAGGGCTTTTTCCTGTGCTGCAACCAAATTATAGAACTCCTTTGCCCCTCACATCTGTATACTGGACTCCATCGCAGATTTTAAAACTGCCCTTAAAACAAATCTTTTTAAAATATCTAACTCACTATAACTGTATTAACTGCATCTTATTTGATAAGAATGTTTGTGTAATTTATTGCTTTAGTTGTTTATTGCATATACATATATATTTTTGACTGTATTGATGTTTTTTTTATGATGTAAGGCGACCCTGAGTGCCATGAAATGTATCATCATCATGATTATAAAGTCACAGACAAAATTCTCTTAAAACTTGCTGATTTTCATAATAGACTGTGTAATGGTGCATCTGTTTGTTTATTGAGAGGTGAAACATGTGGGTTCAAACAAATACCTCACGCTGAATCAAACACTTTCCAGCAATACTCTCTAATTCAATAACCCAGCTTGAACTCATATCCTGATGAAACTGAACCAAAACAGCAATTCAGTCCCCTTTTTTCAGGCCCCTCTCTCTTCCTCTGCTCCTTGAAAAAACTGAAGCACATATTTCTGTATCATTTCAGGCTTTCGGGTCTCTTTACCCCCAGCCGTGATAGATTCCCAAAGAAGCCAGCTCTTCTTGCATTTTGATAGGCTCCTCTGTCACATAATTGGAGGTTTTCTTGGAGCGCTGGCTTTAAAGGTTTGTCCCCTGTTATCAGCGCTAATGAGAAAATGAGCAGCGTTATACTGATATATTCCAGAGCTGCAATGGAAGTTTAATGTGCCGTTTGTAAATAACACACAACAGATTCAGATGTGTACTTTAATAAAGAGAAGTGTTCTCTGTCTGTGCCTGCGTGCCCTTTTTCAGCTTTTGTTCTCTGCACAGTAAAATGTTTCTGGGTTAGTGAGTATTGTAATGTGTTTCTTACAAAATGAACATCAAGACTTTTTTCACATGCCTTTACAACAATGGAAAACAATTGGAGTTTTTAAGGCGATTCCCAGACTTATTTATTCTGCCAGCAAACTGAATAAATAGCTTAGTAAGACACTGTCGTCTATCAGTCTTTTCCTTCACTCCAAAAATACTCCAGAGCCTCCAACTGTGGAGAGAACACGATGTTCCCATCTTTCGCCATTTTAAACTCTCAATACATAATTATATGGATTGTAACCAATTTATCCAAGCCTTCATCTTTTCCCTCTTTCACCCCCTCAGCTGTTTTTTTTTTCCTTGACAGGGCAGCTGGTTGCATTGTATCATCTCAATGTCTCGCTTCACCGCGTGTACAAACCTTTTTTGGCAACTACAAGCAGCCCAGTCAGCCAAGAGAGGCTTTTGCCGACTCCTTCACATTCTGTATTAATATTTACCAGGCTAGGAAACACAGGCAGATGTCAACCATGAGGCGATTTCATCGTGTTGCTCGGTGGTGAGCCCACTCCTGTTCTGGATTAAAGTGTAATCCAAGCATCAGATTTGTGGTGTTAAAACATTTTGTACAATTGCAAAAGGGGGGACCCCAATTCTTTGGCTGTAGCAGAACTGGATAGTCAACATGAACATACAGCTTCATTAAGACAAAAATAAGATAGTTAGCAGCATATTTATAATTCTCCTCATGGTCTCAGTCGACACCTTACACATATGGAAGATTTAGTCTTCTGAAATATATAGCATTTTGGCACTGAGCTGGAATATATTCTGTTTTTATTACATTGTCAAACAAGCAATAATACAGCCCACATGCTCAATGTGTTCATTTTAATGGACATAGTAATTCAAAGGATACAAATTCAAACTAACAGGGCTGACATTTCAGCACTGTTTAACACAAATACAAGAATTGAATCTAGGTGTAATGTAAGTCCAAAGTCTATTCCAGCATTCACTATACACAGCAGGAGCCCAAATGTGTACTCAATATAATATTGAACCTAATACCGCTCAGAATATCAAAACATGACACACATCTTCTAGATATCATCTTTATTGTGGTTAGGATGCTGTGCAACACAATGTTATATTTGTATGGGAGACTGTATGACACCCAATGAGACAGCAGAAATCAATTCACACTCTCATGTGCACACGCCCTACTTTCCTTTTAAATTGTTACGAGGCTGCATGAAGTTAAACATCCAGACAAAATGCATGAGAAACATACCCCTGACTTTACTGAGAATTTCAGCACTGGACAGCTCCGACAAAGAGGAGTCTTTTCAGGAGGGACAGCTCCCGAGCCTTGTTTAATACATCGTATCTGGACAAAAGAATCTCCATACTTCACATTTGTTAAGTATTTCTTAATCTACATCTTTCTGTAGTGACAAATAAAACTTAACTGACCCAGCACCGCACCCAGATCCCTGCAAAAAAAACACTTACCCACAAAGTTGCACTGCTAGCTAATCAAAAGACATTTAACTGGTTCTAGATGTCCGGGCTGAAATGAGGCGACCAGGTTTAAAATGTTAAATGGACAGGGATGTCTTAGACAAACTGAGTGTGGTCAGGGTTGCATTCTCCGGTGCATATTTTGAGAATGTACAGGTGTTTAAAGAGAAGCTTCCGTAAAGTCGGGGGACAACTTGATCAAAATCAAAAGCAGCAGAGGCCAAGATATCTGTTGGACACAATTTTTTGTGTTGAATTATTTCACAAGATTTTTAGATCATTTATTTAACTGATGTGACATCTAAGTTATGGTTTGTATAAGTATCAGAATGGATTTATTTAATCAATTCATCAGCTGTTCTGATTTACTCAGATTTCCATCAGCTGTGTGAGGAGGAAGAGGTGGGACTGAAGTTGTCTTTTGTCTGAACAGACTGTTTGATGCATGTGAGGCAGGACTGACAGTCTTTAACCTTATGTTTAAGGTTGAAAATGTTTTGTTGTTTGTTTTTCTTTTAAAATAAAGTAATGACGAACAAAGACAAACAGAATTGAGCGACTCCACTTTCTTTTGAAGGCCCAAGGTAAAGCAATTATATTTTTTCCAAACTTTGAACGTCACATGTAAGATCAGTAGAGTGCCCCTTTAAACCATGCTGAAATATTTAGATACTGACTGTATTTAGAGATTGTTTTGAAGGCACTTGCCCTTGTCTTTATTTTAAAGTCTGATAAACATTATGGCTACAGCAGAGATGTGATGACAAAATGCTCACTGTTGAGTGGTTAGGATTTTTGAAATGTTTGCGAGAAGCTACTGAAAACAGCCTGTGATACAACATTTTCATCCCAAACTCTGAGAAATTCAAAGGAAAGAAGAGAACAACAGCCCGCCAAATTCTGCTGGGATTTCCCAACAACAAAGAGCTTCCAAAACTTTCCTCATGGATTTCCTCGGGGGGGTGGGGGCAGAGATTGATGCAGTTCTTTTTCTCTCAGACGCTAATTTGGACTTACACTGATTAAGCTGTCCATCGTACTGCCAGGAGACCTCTGTGTATGTGTGATCCACTGTGTGCCTGAGCGTATGTGAGCAGAATCTCTAAAGCTTAAGGGGACGCCGTCAGCAGTGCCGGTGATTCACAGGGAGGATGACATGAAAGAGCTGCGGAGAGCCAGTGACATCGTGGGATTACAGATGGGAGAGGAATCCTCTCCGTTCAGTCAACAATTAACAAGGGGATAACTGCAAAACAAGCTCTGCGATTCTGTCATCAGCTCGGTCCTCAGGTGCACAGAGGGAATGCAACTAATTGAATGTAGAATTAAAAATAGGACTGAGTAATGAGACATGATGAGGCAGTGTTTTTGACTCCTGTCAGCACTTCATCTTATTTTCTCACGTTAATGAAGGCAAAACTTCTCACAACCTGATACTGTACCATCTTGTTAAAAATGCCTAAGAATGGCCATGATGGGTGCTTTGAAATCCAGTCATGGGAACTGATGATTTATATGTCAACAAAACACTAGATAAATTCAGGCATCTACAAGGAATTGCGCCATATCATGAAACTAAAACCTAAAATAGACAAAATACAGAACTATTTACGCCCAATAATACAATGCAATATGATAACATATGCTATCTATTGGCAGTTTGGCCTCTCACAATGGCTAATAATCTCCATATCATGTGTTAGCCCTGTGGGTCAGGGTGTAAACTCTCACTAAGCTGACAAGAGCAGCTTCTGACCCTCAACCTCAAACCAGCAGCCAGGCGGATCATGTCCAAAGGGAGACAGTGGCCTGACAATGATCCCTCGACCCAGGCTTTGTGCTGTCACAGCATACACACCAACACATTATGTTCACTTGAGTTCCTTATGAGCAAGTTTCATTGTGCTAGTTTTTTTAAGAACTTTAATTTAGTAGAAGCTAATGGTGAAAACTAAAGCTGGTCCAAATATTGTACTGTGGTTCCATAATCCTAATGTGGTCCTGAAAACATCTATCACTCTAGGTAGAAGGCCAGTTGAGCTACACAACATACTGCTCCAATAAACCTTTGGTTCATTATCTATTAAAGTCAAATAAAGGTGTTTCAAGCCACAAAAGGCAAGTGATGACCCCTTTAAATGCACACACCATAGACGTTTATATATACATATGTATGTATACACGAGAATGCCTGAAGACACAACCAACCGAGTGGTCCAATGGTAACACAATCTGCCTATCAGCACATATAAAGCTCACTCATTAATATGTTTTTGTTTAATACAAACAAAAACTGGAGTGTAAAATGACAATTAGCCAGTTTTATGGTGTGATGATGATGATGTGCCAGTATCATTATCAGTTGCCAGGTAACAAGCAAAGATTGGGGAAAAATGTTCCCATGACCCCCCGTAGAACCAAAAATTATTGGTTAACACTTAAACAGACTAGACATAATGTTATAATTAGTGAGCTTCAGAGGTGCTACATAGCTGTTTCCTCCTCTCTTTGTGCTATGCTAAGCTAAGCTAAGCTAAGCTAATATGCTCCATGCTGTGGCTCCATATTTATCATACAGTCATGAATGTGGTACCAATCCTTTCTAACAAATGAAAGCAAATAATCCTGTTTCCCAAAACAATAAACTATTCCTATGTCAAGTGTTTTGGCTACAAAGCATAGACACAATGTAGTTCATAATCTACACAAAGTAATACTCCTATAGGCTACAGCTTCTGCAACATAGTGGAAATAAAGTCAATTACACATACAAGAATGGTGGGAGGTTATGTTAATGTTTTCGTTCCCCTGACACTGGTGCATCCTGTCCAGTGACATCACAGTAAGAGGTTAGGCATCTTCAGCTGCTCTCACTCAAAGGTCTACTTTCTTATGTATCAACCACAATAACCACCAACACAACCAGTGACTTAAACTGTTCATCAATTCACCATGCTTTCCATATCTTTTCCCCCACTACAGATATGAGCAAAATAAATCAATTGAACCACTGTAGAGTAAATAAACTTGAGCCAATGCAAGTGCAGCTAATCAATATAATAGCCTTCAGGTGCAGCTCGAAATGAGTCTGATGAAGAATGCAGAGTGGATTGTCTCATTCTGGGAAAACCCATCTTGACAGAGGAAGCTGGCGTGCACTAAATTGAACTTGAACATAAGAGTGAAGATGCTCTTTTCAGCCACATAGGGAAAAAAATGAGGCTTATTTTCAGACTAAATTGTGCGGGGGAGAACAGGTGAAACTGGATGAGAAGGTATCTCGTTTAAAGCTTGTGGCAGTTCTTTTTTTCCAGAGAGGTCAGTGAGTTTCAGTTCAGATTTTACTCAGTCTCAGCATGTGAGTAATTTAGCCTGTGGCACAAACGTTCACACGCATTAGACTGTAACACAATCATGGCTTTGAAACGTTCATTTGGCGAAAGGCAGCTGTCAAACGCAAATATTAAAACAGAATCAGTGGTCGAGCTCAGTCTTTGGTGCACAAAACCACCACAAACGTCGACCGAAAGCCTGAAAGTCAGGATGAAATGATTTGACTCCTTCCACTGAGTCTCACAGGGTGCTGTTTTACATTTTTTCAGCCGCTGGCAGAGCAGCCGTCATGCGTTACTCTTTTTTTTTCCATTAAATGCCAGCCACTGCGTCTGTCTGCACCAAAAACAACTCGCTGCTCAGAAGTCCCCACCGAACAGCCTAAACGGAGTAGATGAGCTGCGCGCACCAGTGTCACATTTTACTACTGTAGCCGCTACATGTCACAGATTACGCGCAGAGACTTACACATTGAGTATCCCCGCGACCCCCCCCCCCCCCGGACGCGTCAATTCGTACGGCCAAAAAAAAATAAATAAATAAAAAAAGCGGATTTGGGGACCAAAGATATCGAGCGTCGCAGAGGAATCGATGACATCATGTCTGTGGGGGGAAGATGTAGTTTTGTGAGCCGTGAAAACAGATGCTCGTCTGGCCTCTAGTTGCAGAGTTGGAGTATTTGATGCGGGGAGGGAGAGCGGGTGATTTGAGGGGCCCGTGTGCGGTGTGATGCACTGTGACACACACACACACGCACACACACAAACACATGAGATTTCAGCTACTACCTGTCCGTCTTTGAACAAATAGCCCTCTTCCCTCCCCACACAAGCGCAATGGCGCACTGTGATGAAATAATCACAGCGGTGCAATTTCTGTGCAGCTGTAGCAGTTTGTTCTGCACACATTTGGATGAGCGTGAACATTGTTGCGTAAAATGGAATTGAAAAATGCAAATACAGGCATGTGTGTGCGTGTGTGTGTGTGTGTGTGCGTGTGTGTGTGGACACTGTGAGGTGAGCGTAATGGCATCACCACGGTGCTGATTTTCACCCCAGTCATGTACACAACAACGGGTTATACCAGGTGACAGTCAAGAGGAGGTGAGAAGGCTGGAGTGAATGGATGGAGTGAGGGGAGCAGGACGCGCTGTGCTTCAGGGCTTTTAATTGATTCTCTTAAAGGTAAAACTTTAAGTTTGTCTTACCTCCACACTTGTCCCAACTGAAAGATGTGTATGACGGTCTGCCAGATCCAGACAGAGAGGCGGCAGCACCTGTCTCTTTGCAGACCGACTGTAGCTCTTCGGCTACTCAGCCCCTCCACGGAGCCCAGTCCGCCCCCAGTGTAATCCTGCACAAACCACCTGAAGCTCAGGATCTGGACCAGAACTGAGGGCACCAGCACGAAGAACAGGGTCAGGCCTGACCACAGGAAGTCCTGCTTGTGGTAATAGTCGATGGCCAGCCACAAATCGGTCCCCACGTCCCAGAAAAAGACCAGCAGTGCCAGGATGATCCACAGGCAATCCAGCCAGAGGCGCTCCTCCTGCGGTGGCCGCGCCGCATCTCTCCCCTTCCCCTTCCCCTTCCCCCGGAGGTAATGCAGGCAGGCGCTCCGGCAGCCCCAGTAGCACGACGAGGTGTTGCAGCAATGGCAGATGTGGAATGAGCTGCTGTTCCTAGTGTCGTCCTCCCCAGTCCCCACCACCTCGTCCAGGTTGTGCAGCTGGGCGAAACCGGTGACGACCCCGCGACCATCGGATTTCGCTGCCATCTTTCCCTCTGATGTTCCCACCTCCTCCGGCTTCCGGGGTTCGTGACGACACTTCCCTGACACCTGTTTTGCACCCCAAATGTTGGAGCCATCTACAAGCGGGGTGTCAGCGCGTCGCCGTCGCTCACTCTGTCCCCAGATAGCGCACTAGTGGCGCCACGGACGCAGCACATCTTTTCTTGCTTTTCCTCCACTGCAGATCTGTTCCCTCCTGCTGACACTAATCTAATCTAACAAGTTTAAACGATTTAATTTGTAACTCATGCATCCAACTGTGGTCGACCAATTTTTACCTGTGCATTAATCTCATTCCCCGCTGTTCAGTTGCTCCCCCTCTCTGCAGCTCTCCTCCAGCTGCAAGCGGAGTGCCATGAGCAGACAGTCCCTCCACTGTCCCACGCCGACGTAATTCACCCCCCCACCCCCTCTCTTTTCACAAACACACGGACACATACACACACATACACACACACACACACCACTTCTCTCCCTCTCAACGTGGTTGCCATCTAGTGTCTCGTTTGAAGCCCCCAAATATGCAGGATTGGACTGCATGATGTAATGCAACATGCCTCATCATCACCAAAGGAAGTCTTTCCTGTTGTTTGAACATTTGAATCAGTCACAGTGACACAGTGTGGGGTCACTTTTTGTAGGAACAAAACCAAAAGCTCTCCTGCTTACGAAAAAAAAGCATCCGGCAACGACTTTTATTGCTCCAAAGACTTTATAGTGACCTTACTGCGCTTTTCAGTGTTTGTACCTCCTGCCATGAGTGTAATGTATATTATATTATCAGTTGTTCACGTCACATGTTTAATATTGTTAAATTAACATATTTTTGTAATAGATTAGTAGTTTCCACCTAGCTGCAACAAACAATTAGAAGTTAATGCTGGGAGTAACAAGCTATGGTCAACTTCTTCACACCATATCCTCCGGGAAAATACATAATTTATATATAGGTGAATCTATAGGCCTCTGGTTGCTATGATACATATTGGGTTTTCTCTCCTTTCTGCAGATTTTTTTTATTTATTTTTTTTCAGCAGTAGTCATGGGGTTAAGCGTTTGCTGAAAGTGACACTTTCCCCTCTGGTAACATGTGCGAGCAAAGAGCTGGTGAATCCGCCTGCAGGCTCAACAACACAGTGATTAGACTGTGCCCACAGAGCTGCCATGCAGGGGCCATATCCAGTGTGAGATTGATTGGATCATGTCCACTTCACCCCGCTGCCTGCTCTGCTCGCCTGTTTGGACGCTGGATTTCATGGTAGCTGTCCAGTGCTGAAATAGTGCTGAAGCCTCCACTACTCTCACTCACTGAGGAGCCTCATTGCTAAATGCCTAAACCTAAACCTCTGTTCTTAACCATAAAACAGAGGCTTTAAAGGAGTGAGAGGACTGGACCAAATGTTCTCAATGTCTAAAACTCAATTTTGTTTAATTCAATAATACTTCATCTGATCCATATGACGCATGTTGGTCTAAAACACACAGACAATTCATTCATACATAAAAAAAAAAAACATATGAGTGTAAAAGATAACGAGAGTAGAGAAAAACAGAGTTAAAGGCAGCGGTCAGAGTGTGCAAGAAATGCTTTTACATTTAAGTTTTATAGTTAAATTAAACCACACATCATTTCTATATATCTCAAACTTGAACACAACACACAATAATTTTATAAATATGTAAAATACTTTTTCTTACTTCACCGAGAAGTCCATTCTCTGTGTGCATGCACTAGAGGTGTAAATCTCCACCCTGGCAAAATTAAGAAAACGAAATTCCAGTGCCAAGTCAGCTTTTACACAGGAGTAATAGAAATTTTTTGGACTGGAAACATTATGAACAGCGTGGTTTGTGCATGGCTTAGGACAGGATGGATCTGTGATTGGTGATTAAAACCACCCAGAACATTATTTGTACTGAGCATCAGTAATACTAGTAAGGTGCAACGCAGTAGAGCCCAAAGCCCACACCAGCAACAGCCTGGTCATCCTGCTGCCGTCTGACAAGCAATACAGAAGTATCCACCGCTGTACCAGCAGATTAAACACCAACTCAGGCTGTAAGACTCCTCATCCTCCACACCCCACCATAAATACTAGGTTTTTTTTGTGTTGCATGAAGGGACTACAACTTGCATTTTGTTGTAGAACTCTGTTTCGTAGAATGACAAATAAGATTTAACCTTGAAACTATGTACAAACATCATTCTGCACAGTGAAGCTCAGACATCCAAGTGAATTATTATAAGCAAAACACGTATTTGAGTCGAGGGAGACTTTAACATTATTATCATATCCACCTCTGCTGGTCTTGTGACAAATGACAAATGGCATTGAAGCAAAATGTTAACACATTACAGAGAGGAAAAGCATGAGCAGTTTGCAGGCTTTTTTGTCTTTGTACTGCCAGCATAAGATATGCCATTAAATCAGTGTGATGGATGCCAGAGCAACATTAATTCACTTAATTATTTCTGATTGGGTTTGTTGGACCAGGTCTTCTCTGGTTTCACACCAAAACACCCATGTTTTTGTCACTGTCCATACTCTACAAGAAAATGCGCTATGTGACAGCATGTCTGGTACAAATACATCATGTAGATTAGATGGAGCACTTGTTATATCTTTGTCTATCAAGGATGGTAAGCAATGTGTCCTTATTTTAGAAATGCTGCAGTTCCTCTGGGTTCAGACAACTCAGAAAAAAATTCTTGAAATGTGATCGAATGCACACAAGAGTATGGTTGTGGCACCAGCACATCATGAAACCTGTTTCATATGAGTAGCTTTCATTTTCTCTTCTTCCTCAGGGCTCTTAGGCCTCCACAATGCCCTTTGAGCAGCACACTGAGATGCACACTCAGCTCTAATGTTCACAGGAGATGGTAGGCAGGTTAATGCAGCCAAGGCCTCACAGCAATAAAAACAATCAAATCACAAGACAAATTCAATTCAAATTGTACAGCACTTTTTTTTTAAACAATTTGTCACAAACTGCTTTACAGGGCAACAAACAGACACGAGTCATTTTAAACAAAACAAACAGGCCTAGGTGTGTGTGTGTGTGTGTGTGTGTGTGTGTGTGTGTGTGTGTGTGTGTGGGTGTGTGTGATCTTTACCCAGGGACAAGGAACCTGAGAGGAAGGAAGGACTGCCTCACTAGTATATTTCAAATGTAAAACTTGCATCCTGTAAGAGACATGTTCAGGTAGACCAAAACAATAATGCATGTGGGCAAGGCTATTTTATGTTTTAATACCAGTAGCAATGATAAGCCAATAATGATAATAATAATAATAATGGATGGTGCCTTGTTTTGTTTTTTGTGACTATGTTTGAATGAGCACAGTTTTAGAGTCTCTTCATCTGCACATTAAAAACTATAAACTAAAAACCAGTGTTTCTCAATACCAAGGAGAAGGGTTATGGGTTAGGGTTAGAAAATCAAAAGCGATCAGCTCTCAAAACATATGAAAATTTGATGAAAGCAAATAGGGAATCATATTGCTCAGGCTTACAAGGTTTACAGCAGTACACATGTGATATGTGCTACGTATGCTAAATAATGCAAAGAATGTAATTAGGCACGAATCCCTCAGGAGCTTTTACACTTTTTCAGTTTTTTCCTGTGAGGTCTGAAGGTGATGACTGTAGCTGTACTAGATGTGAATGTCGCAAAATAGAAGAGGAAGAAGAAGAAGAAGAAGAAGAAGAAGAACCACCATGGCAGCCAATACAGCTATATTCAAATGAAGATCTAATTTATGGATAAGATGGAAAATAGCCTCTCCTAACTTTCTCATAGAGCTTACATAACATATATTTTGGCTTATTTTGGTATTACACTCTGCACCCACATTTAAGTCATCATTATCTGTCGTGACAGACTGCGCACTGATTCACTGGACATGCCCAAAATAACGAAAAAAAAAACAACATCACATAGCAGAACAAACGATGCAGACCAGGAGGTTGGCTGAGACATTGTCTTTACCAGAAACTGAATGAAAAGCCTGAGTGAGTAATTGTGTAGGTGTTGATATGAACTGTCAATCCCTAATATTTTGACGGAAGATGTTGCTCAAAAATCGTCAATAAATGTCAAAATCTGATCCGTGTGACGCAAGTGAGCATTAAGCATGCTTGGTCACAGTTTGACAACTACTGGTTACAGTTAGTCATCCAGGTCTACCAATGTTCTTTTAATGGTGAGTGTAGTTTATTAATATGTTTCCCCAGATTCCTCCAAGGCACAGTGAACAAGTGTGTTTCATCAAGTGTTATCTCTTTAAACATTCAACTGCTGCCATAAAAGCTAACATTTTATTACTGAACCTTTTATAACAGATGCTAAAGTAAATCATCTCCTCCTGCACCAACACATTTGTCTAAGCATCCTGTTAAATAAAACATAGAGGTTAGGTTACTCTATTGTGCCCTGCGTAGGGCTATGAAGTGAATATTTGCTTTGAAAGCTATTTTTTTTATCAGCCCATCTTCTTTTTTTAAAAAAGCCATAGCAAAGCATCTTTTCCTCAGAGGAAGGGCACTCATTTGGTTTGTAAAGCAATGCTGGGTTTCACATTCAATTGAGCTCTGGCATCTATACATGCGTTCTCTATGATGTGGGATGGAAAGGCCCAGAGCAAACCATCTATTGTGAAGCCCAGACAGGCTGCAACTGAAGCAAATACTGCGCTGATTTGTAATACATCATAAACACACACACACACACACACACGCTTGTTTAGACACAAGATGTGTCTAAACAAACAAGGCCAATACAGCCTCTACCAAGGCCTCTGCTCTTTTCTCTCCAAACGTGCTCACCTCTTGTCTCCCACTCAAGGTCGGCCTGTGTTCCCTCATGTGCTTTAAGATCTCAGCGGACAGACCTCCTCGCTATCCCAAAAACTGAGGACAAAATCATCAAGCGAACATCTTTCTCTCATTGCACCCCTTTTCTTTTGAAAAC
This sequence comes from Sciaenops ocellatus, assembly GCA_033000465.1. Classification (NCBI taxonomy): domain Eukaryota; kingdom Metazoa; phylum Chordata; class Actinopteri; family Sciaenidae; genus Sciaenops; species Sciaenops ocellatus. The sequence continues at coordinate 12,568,901 of CP136886.1, forward strand.
ACTCCCAGCTATCAGCTCTCTAATGATCTTTAAGCCTAGACTGTATGTGTTATCTCTATTCTATGAGTGTGCTATGAGTGTGCATGGCTTTCTAGATTACTTGAGATTAATCAAAAAATACATATATATTTGAGTGTTTATAAAGTGTTTATTCTTGGCTTAGCCTGATCAGTTGCTAGTTGGCTAGTTTAGCTGATTGAGTACATTGTCCAGCTGTTGTGATCCTACACAATTCTCTACTATGATCAGTGGTAGAGGAAACATTCAGATCCTTGATTCAAAGTAATACCACACTATTGTAAAAACCCTGTATTTAAAATGTTACTTACAATTACTCAGAAAATGCATCTGAAGTATTAAATGTAAAAGTACTCATTGCATAAAAATGTACCCTGTGACTGTTTTACTATTTTATATTAGATTATTAGATTATTATTACTCATGAATGAATGTAAAAACAGGATTTTACTGGTGTAGTTGGTTGAGGTGGAGCTCATTTTGCACTATTTTGTACAGAACTGCTTACAATGATTTTAATTGCGAATTAGTTTGTTGATTATTTTCTCTATTAATTGATTGATTGTAAAAGTGATATGATAACTTATAACAATAATAATTCAAAGAAATAAAAATGCTACGTCTTTGAAATGTTTTTTTTTTTTTTTTTTTATAGATATTTTTGGCTTTTTTGAGCTTTATTTGACAGAGACAGCTTGAAGAGTGACGGGAGCCCCATGTGCAAAGGACTGAGCCTTTGTACACGGGGCGGTTGCTCTACCAACTGAGCTTAACAACAACACATCTTTTAAAAATGTTTCTGAATGACAAATTATTTGAATAATTGTTAAAATGGTTAATTAATCAGTCTACTAATTGAGACTACTAATCAGCTGCACTTTTCAAGTATGATTTCATATTTTCTGTATGCAAAAATCTTAATTTGTGTAGTAGCTAGGAACTATAGCCGTCAAATCATTGTAGTGAAGTAAGAAGTACAATATTACCCTCCCTGATTTGTAATATAAGTGGGGTGAAAAGAGTAAAAGTACCTCAAATTTTGTCAGTACAGGATTTGAGCAAATGTATTCAGTTACATTTCACCACTCATTATGGCCATTCTTCACCTGTGGGTCCCTCCTCTTCTATTTAATGAGCATCAGGATACTGAAGTCTGGTCAGCAGCTTCCCACCGTGTGCCCAACTGGCTCCTCTTCAGATAATTTTTCTGTTCCCAGGATTCTGTGCTGCTCTTTTCTTCGTCTTTCAAGTCACACCGGCCTCTGCGTCACCAAGCCGCCCACATTTATACATACTTCAAGAGATTCCATCCATTGACTTCTCTGTTAACCCCTGCTACACCAAGCTGGCACTGTCTACTTGGAACGAAGAAAAGAACAAACACTGAACTTGTTTCATTGGACTTATTTCACTGGAATCAAAAAACTTTGTTCATGTTGCTGTAATTGCCATTACTTTTCTTATGGCTCCTTCCATCATCAGTCATCCAAAGAGGGATCTCTCTCTGAATTCTCCTGAAGTTATCTCCTCTTTCCTTCCTTATTTTGCTCTCCAATTGCTTGTTAATCTGATGATACTGTACAGTGTATACAGTATAGATATAAATGCACTTTTTACTTTGGTTTTTCTTTCTGCTTTGTCAACTGCCTGATGAGTCTGCGTCTGATGCTGTTTACTCACTTTACAATTTGTTATCAGAATAACACACACACACACACACACACACACACACACACACACACACACATCCCTTTACCTGGTCGACGTGATGATTTATTTCTCAGGATTATGTAGAATACCCTCCAGGCATCTTAAATCAAGGTGTTATTGAATTATGGGTCCACCTAGTCTTTTAATGGCATAAAAATCTTTCAATGTCACCACCTAGTGTCCTTTTTTGATATTGTTATATTTCAGAATAGATGGTAGATGGTCATGGAGGAGCCTAAAAAAAGTAAAAGCAGCTCCCAGTATACAACAGGAATGTGGAATTATGTGTCATGTGCCATGGAGGAAATATGTAGGCTTTCATTTAATACTAAATAATTAAATTAATACCTGTGTGATTTCATTAAGCGTCTCCATCTCTAGAGGGTAAATGCTTGAACAGAATCAGTGAAAACAGTTTGCACAGTCTTCAGTAGGCATGAAAATCTAAATACGCTTGTTTACCACTGAGACCTTTCATTATATCCTAATTTAAAATGTTTGACAATGCAGTGGCTTCACGGCTCAGAAAAAAACAGTTTAGTTCTTTCAAAATGTGGCTTTCATACGTTTAAGTTTTGTTATAGAAACAAGCAAAATCAAAATGAAAGTAAATCAGTCACCATAAAAAACACCAATGACATGGCAATAACTTTACAAAAGGAAAAAATGTTATATACATTTTTATTAGGAGAAAATCAGCAAATGAGTGTCCAAGGCCATCTGTTTATCAAAAATCTCTTGTTACCTATGTCCCACATTTGTTCTCCATACGCTTTCAGAGCGAATGGTTATGACTGTTTATATATATATATATATATATATATATATATATATATATATATATATATATATCAATGACCTCACTAGTTATTGATTAAAAAAGGATCCCTCCAAAATACAACATTAAGACATTTTGACTTGATGGTGGAAGAATGAGATGAAATTACATTTTACAGAGGCTGCATCATATTTCTTCACATCATAGATAGACAGACAGACAGACAGACAGACAGATAGACAGACAGATAGACAGATAGATAGATAGATAGATAGATAGATAGATAGATAGATAGATAGATAGATACTTTATTGATCCCAGAGGAAATTCAAGCATCCAGTAGCAGCATGCAAACGTATATGTAAATGCATGTAATGTTCCAGAGTTGATGTTACAAACTCTTTAACTGTGGTGTTAATCTTCAAAATCATTCATCTTTTTTTTTTTTTTTTCAAGAATTTTGAAATCTGCCATGCAAATTGTCAGGAAGCAAAGTCCACTGGTCCGTTGTTTCCAGTCGGCGTGTTTTTGTGACCGCACCAGTCTCGCCCAGCAACAAATTAGAAGAAAAGCTGTTCAGGTAATTGTTTGATAATTCATTTCACCACCAGTGAACATCGTAGGTTTCTGTTCTGTCCATTTATAGCTTGGATTACTTTAACATTTTGACTTAAATGTAAAAATGACGGACAGGATATGCGGGCTGTCACAGTTAGCTGGCTAACGTTAGCCACTTTATTTCCTGAATGAAGCTAACTTGAGCTAGCGACAGATTGTTGAAGCGTTTATCAGTTTAATGTTAATAATCATCGACTTCTATGATATCTTTCTTCATGAGCAGCACGGCGGAGCTTTAATTGATCCGTGTAAGTAACAGCGACGTCAGCTGATCGGTAGCGTTGTCCATATGCTTTGAAACACTCTCATTCATCCCTCAGGTCAGGTCATGGAGTTTGCAGAGTTGATAAAGACACCCAGGGTGGATGGGGTTGTGCTGCATCGGCCTTTCATGCCCACTGTGGAGGGGACCCTGTGTTTGACTGGCCACCACTTGATCCTCTCCTCCAGACAGGACAACACAGAGGAGCTGTGGCTGCTTCACTCAAACATCGACTCCATAGAGAAGAGGTGACGGGCTTCAATCTTATTCAGTGACGTGGGGAGGATTAAACCGTTTTCCAGGCGGTGTCACTGTCAACTAGCAGCTTCTTTAGTTATAAAACATGAAAACGGGGGCTTTGTGCAGTGCGTCTCTGTATTTTGTGACCTCTTTATAAAACACATTGTGAAAATAGAGGCAGAGTTGTGTTTGACTGTGGTTTCAGTGCAACTCTGCACCAGATCTGAGCGCTTTCTTTTTCTGTACTACTGTTGTTTTTGGCTTTTGTGGTGGAGAGATGATCTGAAACCGCAGTGGCAGGAAGGAAGAAGAGTCCTACTGCGTGCTGTCAGAATTCAGTTTCTGTGGTTGAGTAAGAGGCAGAACAACACTGAGGATTGAATGTTGACTGTAAAATCAAAAAAACTAATAAATCTAAACTAAAAACTAAACTAATTGAACATGAATGCATCATGCTGGGACCCTTATTTACTTCATCAGCGCTCCCTGCTGTGTTTTCATGCAGAATATGTGAAAAGAAGAAGAAAGAATTCAAAAACAAAACATGTAAGGAGAAATCTGTTTGGGTGGAACTGTAGCTATGTTGTCTACTGTACATCCTCCCCAGCGTCATAGAGAGATACGTGAATCTGTAAAGGCACAGCATTAGTGAGTGCTTACAAGCAAGCCCAAGACATTAGTGATTTTATTGTGGAAATTCTTTCAAACAAAACTACTTAGTAACATCCACCTGTGGACCAACCAGAGGGTTTCACTCAGGGGCATTCTGCCAGGCAACAGTGAGCTTTTTTGTCTTTTATCATGACAGTAATGCTGCTGTGTTTTACTATTTGTATCTTCAACTTCTCTTTCAGGTTTGTGGGGTCTGTGGGAAGCATCATAGTCAAATGCAAAGACCTGAGAGTGATCCAGCTCGACATCCCTGGCATGGAGGAGTGTCTCAATATTGCCAGTTCAATTGAGGTAAATAAAAAAGCCAAAGAGCCGACACAGATGACTTCCAACTGCAAAATGTTCTACGTGTGATTAACCAATACATATTGTTTATTGATCTCTAGGCTCTGTCCACACTCGATTCAGTCTCCCTGATGTACCCTTTCTTCTACCGTCCCATGTTTGAAGTCATAGAAGACGGCTGGAATTCATTTCTTCCAGAGGACGCCTTTAAAGATTTGGAATCCATGGTATGGACATGATCAGTGACTAAAACGTTCTCTCAGCCCTCTCTCTGTTGTACATGCTGATCACTCTTCTTTTAACCTGTCCTCATCCCTTTGATCAGACAGATGAGTGGAGACTGAGTGAAGTCAACAAGGACTTCAGTGTGTGTCCGTCATACCCCCCTCTAGTGGCAGTGCCCAAAGATGTCGATGATGACACACTGAGAAAAGTAGCTACCTTCCGTCACAGTGGCCGTTTTCCGGTACTTAGCTACTACCACAAGAAAAATGGCATGGTGAGCACCTGGGAAATGGAGTTTATTTGATTCTGTTTCTCCAGATTTGCCTATGGGTGACTGTATTAAAATATAACACATTCTGTAGGCATGGTTTGGTTTTATTTGTGTGGAATATTTGTTTTATTCACTTCCACTTTCAGGTGATGATGCGAGCAGGCCAGCCTCTGACAGGCACCAACGGGCGACGGTGTAAGGAGGACGAGAAGCTGATCAACGCCACCCTGCGGCCAGGAAAACGTGGCTACATCATTGACACACGCACTATCAATGTTGCCCAGCAGGCCAAGGCTCGAGGTGGAGGATTTGAGTCTGAGGCTAACTACCCTCAGTGGAGGAGGATCCACAAGGCACTCGAAAGGTGAGTGGTTACCAGTGGCTACATAAAGTAATAGCTAATAGTAATTTATCTTTTGTTTTGTTTTTTTTGTCTTATTCTTACAATACATATTATTAAAACTCTTTGGTGTTGCGATAAATCTGTTGTTTTTAGGTCTAATGTCCTCCAGGAGAGTCTGATAAAGCTGGTAGAGGCGTGTAACGACCAGTCTCACAGTATGGACCGTTGGTTAAGCAAGCTAGAGGCTTCCAACTGGCAGACTCACGTCAAGGAGATCCTCACCACTGCCTGCCTGGCTGCCCAGTGTATCGACAGGTCAGGGAGCAAAGTTGGCTTCTTCTACTAATCCAGGCCCAGTAAATACTAAGCAATATAAGCAGTACCTTAAGAATGATCTGCTGTATGCACACTGAATTGAGAAAATCACAGTGAGAAACTGTAATAATATGTGTGTGTGTCCCAGGGAGGGAGCGTCAGTGCTCGTTCACGGTACAGAGGGGACAGACTCCACCCTGCAGGTGACCTCCTTGGCTCAGATCATCCTCGATCCAGCCTGCAGGACCATCAGAGGCTTCCAGGGCCTGGTGGAGCGAGAGTGGCTGCAGGTAACTTTCACCTTTGAAGCACAGCCCAAATATTTTTCACCTGAGGAAAGACTAAGAATTACAAACAATATCTCATTTAAGCTTTAAACATTTGGTGTTGAACGTGTTCTTTGCATTTCCCCTCATGACCTCTCTTACCTCTATGATCTTCTGTACCAGGCGGGTCACCCGTTCCAGCAGCGTTGCGCCCAGTCAGCCTATTCCAACAGCAAACCTCGCCAAGAGGCTCCGGTCTTCCTGCTCTTCCTGGACTGCGTGTGGCAGATCCTTCGCCAGTTCCCATGCTCCTTTGAATTCAGCGAGAGCTTCCTGGTGCTGCTCTTCGAGCACGCCTATGCTTCTCAGTTTGGCACCTTCTTGGGCAACAGCACAGCTGAGAGGTAAGTCTGTTTAGGCTGGCCTGTTAGACATATACTCACTTTTGTTTTTGGCATTAGTTTGTGATGTACACCTGCATAACCTAATGGGCCAAATACAGTGTCCATATAGTACAGTGTTTCTAAAGGTTAAATTACAGTTTATTGATCATTAGTGTGGTAATTCACAAAAATCAAGTTTTTATTGAGGTAAAGGAGCATAGTTTCACCAATGACAACATTTTGTTCCACTTCAACAATCTGTAGGTAACCGTTCTTCCTATTGGTGAAGCTAACACCTTCTTACCCTTATCATAGAGCCAAACTATCTCTTCCTGAGAAGACTGTGTCCCTATGGTCGTGGGTGAATCGGCCCCAAGAACTGGAGCGTCTGACCAACCCGCTGTACGAGGCCAACAGTCTGGTGATCTGGCCCTCCGTGGCCCCTCAGAGTCTGCTGCTGTGGGAAGGTAAGAAACAAACACAAAACACGGGCAGTAAAGAGGTTCTTTTTATTAATCCATTATGTTTCTAACATCCTGCAATATGCTGACACTGTTAACAAGACATATAAAAAACTAACAATAATAATAATAAACAGAAGCAGCTGTTCTTTGGACAAAAAAATCAGAATACTCATCACTATTATCCTGTAATATCACAGATGACTGATAGAAGAGCAGACATAGAAGTGAATCTCAGGGGGTTTAAAAGCAGGTTTGAGATAAACTAAGTGGAGCTTTTGTTTGAACAGATGATAGGAGAGGCTCAGAGGTCCTGTGCTCAGTTTTGACTTTGAATCCTGATTTTCTTGTTTGACAGAAAGCCTGCTTCTGTGTGCATTAACACGTAGAACTGCCAGCTGTGTGCTCACAGCATGACACAGGTTTCATAACATTGTGGGTTTGACTCATATTTTTGGTTTATGCTTTGACTGAAGATGGGCCCGAAACCAAGTGTGAGTGAGTTAATTACCAACACCTAAAAGAGTTGACTCTCGCTGTGATAGCCACAGGTATGCTGCCGTAAACCGGTTACTGCCTCATCTGTGAGCTGTGAAATGTCACCAGAAGGGGGCGCCATTGATTTCACTTTTTTCACTACTGATAAACTGAGTGACCCCATGAGCCACTAGTAAATTCTGTGACATGCATATTATGTCTTCATTTACTTTTCCATACATAAATGACACTATGACGTAAACATTCACCACATAATAAACAACATAAATACTTAATAATTAAACTTACAGTAATATTAATGTACTGTAATATACTGAAAGTAATATTTAAAGCAGAAACATAACCAGCTGCAGTAAATCAGTGAGCATATGAACGATAAGATTTGGTATTTAGTCTGAAAAACGGTGTAAACAGCTCGTCTAAGCATTGTCTAACCTCTGATAACCGTATGAACCACGAAGACTTCAAACTCTGCGGGTGACTGTTCAGTTCATTTGGCTTTCAGCACCTTTACATTTCCGGCATTGCTGACATTTCTTCTCAGGCATCCTGATGACGCGTTCGGCTTATTATAGGTCGCACAGAAGGTATCCTCGCTGACACCTGAGCCAGCGTCACTTTTACTACTTGTTAGCAGTTAGCAGTCACATGTGCGCTAATCTTAGTCCTGTGGTGGCAAACTTCTGTTTTTCATTCCACCCTTTCTGTTTGAAATGTTCTGTTTCAAAGCACCAAACGATGGTAAACTAAATGAGCAGTGATACAGTGATGACTCCATCATGGTTTAGTAAATGTGCGTGGGTGAAATGAGTGCATACTGCTCTTTTCTCTCTTGGTTAAATCGAGTGAGACTGAGATTGTATTAGGCTGCTGTCTTTTCCAAGCAGCACTCCTCACTACAGTTGTCATATAGTTTTCTTGTGATATATCATCATTGTAAATCAAGGATTAAATAGAAATTAATTAGATTCCACCTTAAGTATCCACTGCTGGAAATATATTTCCCAACATTTCTTGACTTCTGGGATCTGAAATTACTTTATTAAGTGTGAATGAGTTTCTTTCTAAATGATTATATTTTACGAAGCACAAACATTGATTTAGATAAAATTGTTTAGCTTTTTTTAAAGAAGAATGGGGTTAATTTCTATAATTGTGGGTTCAGTGACTCCAAAAAAAGTTCCAGGGGAATCTGCGCTTGAATTTGCCGGATGTCGCATCAGCTCAAACTGCACGGCATTCATAAAGAAAAGTAAGGGGATGGGTCTAGACAGATGAGGGGTCATTAGGTTCAGGCGATCCTGTATGAGGGGGGGCCCCCCTTTCCTGCCTAAAGCCTCAGCCTGAGCCACACCCTCGTTCTATATGAACAAGCATGTATGAGAACTACTGAGGCGCATGAAACACACCCTGACATATCCTGCTTTCACAGAAAATGGCTCATACTCCTGGGCCAACTTGAAAGATCCCATGGAAGTCTAAATCTGTACATTTCTGACTTTCTGTACCTCACTTCAAAAGGAACAAAGAAAATAAATATGACCATGAAAGTGTGACAAAGGTTTCATTTATTTAGATTTGGAATAAAGTTAAATGAGTTTTCAGTTTTATTACTAAAAATGAAGAGCAGTTTTTAAAGGCTCTACGCTCTAATGAGCAAATTAGTAATCTTAAACTGTTATTACCTGTTGGCTAGTATTCAGTGTAATCCATAGACAAAGATGCTTAAATCTTCTCAGTAATTTTTGTTTCAAATAAGGACACACTCACACCCCAGTTTAAAATAAATGTGCCATCCACGCTACTATTTTGCTCCGACTAAAAACTAAATAAAAAATTAAAGAAATACTGTAATAAAAAAAGTTTTATATATAGGTACATTCATTTGCACTAAAACTATCATCTACCCAGTATAAATTAATTACATGCCAAAATAGCTGAGATCTCAGTACTGAGTGAAATAACCTGACCTTTTGGCCTTATGGATGCATAATACATTTCTCATGTACGTTCTCATTATGACCGTCACGTGACCTCCGTATTACATTACATTGGACATTGCGGTTATGCAGCACATCTTTGTAGTCACACTAAGTTCCCTTTTGCTCCAATCCAAACCATAACATTTCATCTCTAGAACGTTTATGCACCGTGCTTAATACTCTCAGTGAAACATGTCGATCCAGTTTATTCAGATTCTTCTAATTTTCTTTCAAGCATTTTTGCCTTTATCGAACAGTTGACAGTGACATTGAAATCGGAAACAAGAGGAGAAAGATGTGCAGCAGTTTATTATATTTACAATTTCGTTTTCTTGTACACACCTTCATCTATTCTATAAACACTCCATATTTTCTCATGCATGTAACTATACACATCAGCTTTGTCAAGATGTCTTTTTAGCCACACTGTTAGCGTAACAAATTTGGTACAGATGTTCGTGGTTCCCAGATGATGAATCCAGCTGACTTTGGAGATCCTCTGACTTTTCCACTACTGCCACCATGAGACTGACATTTGTGATTCTGAGTGAAGTAACAGTCGACAACTACTGAATGGATTCTCATGAAATCTGGTACAGGCAGTCATATTCCTCTCAGTGTGAATTCTCGGCATGCTAAACTATGATGGTGAACCTCGTCAATTTACACCTGCTAAACTTTAGCGTGTTTAGTTCTCTAGTCAGAGCACCAAAGGAATAGAAATAAACACTTTGTTGTGAGGTTTTGTTCTTTATAGATCACCTACAGTGCCCTCCCGCTCTTCTGTTACAGGAGTGTTCCTTCGCTGGAACCGCTCCTCCAAGTGTTTGGACGAGGCTTACGAGGAAATGGTACATATAATTGAATACAACAAAGAGCTTCAAAACAAAGTAAACACCCTGCGCAGGCAGCTGGCCCAGCTGGAAACCGAAGATCCTCTGTTGCAGACACCATAAAGGGAGAGAGAGAAAGAGAGAGTGGCGAAGGAAAGGGGTAGAAAATGTGAAAATATAACTAAATACAAAAACCAATCAATGTCAGCCCAGTTTTAGGCTTCAGTTAGGTTTAAATTTTCTTTTCTTGTTAATAATTATGAATTTTGGACATAATTGCTGTTACATTCTCGATTCCTGCACAGATGAAAAATGAAATGGAATGGCCCTAAAACCAGATTAACCTCAAACTCAAAATGAACCTCAGTTCGATTTTGCATTCATAGATTGAGAGAGTGTTCTGACACCTTACATGCAAAAGAAAAAAGAAACAAACCGTTTTAGCTGATTTTACCATGTTGTGTCATTGAAACTCACCAGGAGTGAGACGGAAAGATTGAAAAAACAAAGTCAGAGTGCTGCTAAAAGCCAAATACTCATCATCTCATTGTCCTCTGGCATAGAGCTGAAACAATTAGTCGATTAATCAATTAGTCCATCATCAAAAATAATTAAGATAATCGATTAATCATTTCAGACAAAAATGTCAAACATTTGCTGGTCACAGTTTCTTAAAATGTGAGAATTTGCTGCTTTTCTTTGTCATACATCACTGTAAATGTAATATTTGTGAGATTTGGGACTGTTGGTCGGACATAAGGACCAATTTGACATTTCATGTACTGAACTTTTAATTGATTATTCGAAAGAATAATCATCAGATTAAATGACAATGAATAGAATTACTCTAACATTATGTGCACGCAGACCTGTGTGTTACAGAAAAAGCTCTTCAGCTCCTTAAATTATACTTTGGCTTATCAGCTTGATTTCACTGTTGCTAAGCCTCATCAAACCCCCGCGTCTCACACTCACTGACTCTCATTTAAATACACAGATATCTAATTATTCAGTGTGTATTAAAAGATTTCTATAAATTCTTGGGCTTCAGTCTTGTTCAGGAGGGAATATTTGCCCTTCAGATGTTCATTTACTACAGAGTACACATTTGCACCGAACATCCTGCTGAATGTATACGCCACTGAAGTACTGCAGAGTAACTATGGCAACATATAGGGTGCTATAAGGCAGCGTGTGAGATGAGGGTGCATGTTGAGATGATATAATAAGCGTGGGTAGGGTCAGCACCTACTGTACTGTAGAATGAGACGAGAGGATCATTACTTAACATTCCAGTAAGTAGTTTTGGAAGAGACTTTAAGAAATACTGATTTCACAACCGTATGAAACTAACGGTGTCCATCAGTTTAGTTATGTATGGTCAATATTTCTCCAGTCTCATTACAGATAATAGTAAATTAGTCAAATATGTTTGAGGGTTATGATGGTACTGAGGGTCCACAGTAATGGTGGCCATGTTGGTTGAACACGTGGATGTTTGTCTGCTTAAAAAGTGAAACTATATTAATGTGTAGATTAATGCTTTAAAGACCAATTTATATTTTGGATATTTAAAGTTATATAATAATTGTTGTGTTCAAGTACATTATTAACAAAATGCATATCTGCTGTTTTGTTGTTTAAGATCCAGATCTAATGCACTTTTGTGTGTAAAGCATATATAACATTAGAAATCTGTAATTCTTGTAATCAGCATCATTTTTGTTGTTTACTCACCAGCTGTTGCCATATTTTCTATTGCATTTCCATGTATGTTTCTTCAAGAATGACATAATCATCACACTAAGCTGAACTGATTCCAGCCACTACGTTAAACTTCTTTATGGAGAGAAACTTGCTTCTAGCTGCACTATTTACATTTTTTCCTTTTGCCAAAAAAAAAAAAAAAGACACCTTACCTACTGTTGCTTTGCGTCTGCATGAATGAAACAATGAGTTCAATCAAGGTAATGGTGTGCGTGTGTGTGTAAATTTCCTGTGCTCGCATTATGTATAATATTATCTTGTCAATGAAACTCTAAAAGATTATCAGCACTGTGGACAAATAATGCTTTTGTCTGTTGTTGTTTTGCTCAATGCCTTACTGCTAAATGAGAGTTTAAAATAAACATTTCAGTTCAATTTTATCACTGCTGATAGATCAGATGTCTGTAAAATTATATTATTGTTCAAAAGATTAAATATTTGTTTGTTTTTTTAAGTTTTCAAGCCATTAAAAATGACAGCACAAAATATGTTTGTGAGTTTTTGTTCTGTATAATCTCCATAAAACATATATCTGCATATGAATGCTGAATGGAGGAAGTCAAGGAACCAAAAATTTGACATCGGAGCCGTTCTGGTCTCCATTTGTAGTCCGAACAGTATTGCCCAATCATGTCTGTGTCACCTTTGTGTCGTGTGAAAGGTGTCACTTGTAGTGACGAACCCACACTGAATTAACACCTGACACTGCAGTTCCCCTCAGCTCTATTGAGCGTTTTAGCACCTCTCAGCTGATTGTTTTGGTTCCACGGCCTTTACTGTTACTGATTCGGTCTCCCCGCTCTCATCAGCCCAGTTTCTTCTTCTCTTTATCGCAGCAGGTAGCTGTTTTTACGGGGAACTATGAAAAACCCACACTACCTGCCAAAGCAGACCAATAAATTAGCTGGTTAACAGTGGACTACTGAGCCAGATACACAAAAACATTCACCTTTGTAACTTTACACGGTGATAAATGTTCTGTCCTGGTGCCCTGGTCACGTCTATCACTGCCCTGCACAGTTTGTCCAAGGATTAATAAACAGCAACCCAGCCACCCTAAGTAATATGTTGGCCACCCCTGTGACGGAAGGATCATCTGATGAGGTGAGGAATAAATAGCTGGGACTCAGCTGCTTCATGGAGGCATGTGATTGCAGCCAGTGTTTACAGTGCTAGCATCCAGTCATCGCTCTTCTCTCCATATTAATGTGGCCTTGTATCTGTCACTACTCTGATTTCATGGCTGAAAGCCTTGCTTTACATAACACACGGGGTGTCTTGACAGCCTCTGGGAAAACCAGAGGACTGTTTGTGCTCGGTTTGTGGTAATAATCTGGAGTATTGAAAAAACTGTAGTTTTGAATTAAAACTGAACACTCTTTGAGAGTTTCTTGGTCTTTGTCTTTTGGCACAGATGTTCTCACCCAGGGTTACATTATTACACCAACAACTAAACCAGAACTGTATCGTCCCACAGGTATCAGGTGTCATTTTCCAATCATGCTCCCTGGGACTGAAGGTGTGGAGTACTTGGATTATTTACATTCATCCATAGAAGGCTAAATGAGTTTTGGAAATGGATGCTATCCAAGTTTTTCTCAAAGATATCCGGGTTTTGTTTTCGGCAAAAGTGTGTCAGATAACTGATTAACTTGTTTTTGAGCAAGTCATTTCCCCTCCCAGTGACGACAGGTGTGGGGGTGAGCACCGGTCCACCACTCACGTTTCAGCAGCAGATCTTGTGCCCACCCTTTGCTCACTGCACTCAGAGACATCATCACTCTCCTTGGCTCTCCTCTATCTACTGCAAACAAATCTCAAAGTCAAACAGAGGGTGTGTACATTCTCACATCACACCTTTCCTTTGATAAACATGAATGGATTCTGTTACATTTATATTAAAGAGGCCGTTTTTGAGCTTTAAGCAGCCATGGTGGTTTGGTTTTAAGTTTCATTTCAAGTTTCAGTTTGCTACATGTGTAGTCCAGCCATGTTTAAATTACTCATTGACTTGTCTCAGTATTTGTATAAGCCTTACACACACACTTATATACATTATAGACATGTGAGGTCCTATTTGCTGTCAGTGCATCGACCATGAGAAGTTCAGACTGCACAGTTCAAACCCACAGAACCTTTTTTTTTTTAAATTCAAAATAAATCCCAAAGTTTCCACATATTACAAGTTTGTCGAAAGCATATACTGTAAATGATCTTTACGCCATCTTGAGTATTTCCAGTTAATGAACTGAAGCAGCTATAAAAACATGAAGTTTGAATGTTTCACTCTGTAAACACACAGCAGCTGGAACAAGCTTACACAATATCGTACTGTCCGGCAGTGTGGAACAAGGTGATCTGTTTAGTTTTGTTAAAAACACAACTGTATATGACATGAAAATGAAATTAAAAATGCATTCAAATAAATTAAAACTTAAGTTTTATGGACTTTGTGATAGTTCAGAATACAGAAATACTGCTGTTAGTATATAAAGGCAATCTCTGTCAGACTGTTTAACACCAGCATGACTTTTTTCTTTATATTTGTTATTCATGAGTGATTTCTTATCAACCTTGTGTATACAAGCCGCTTTGACAAGTGAATTTTCCTTTATGCAGGATCATTAAAGTCTATCTTATCTTATCTTATCTTATCTTATATTATCTTATTGTATCTTGTCTTGTCTTGTCTTCTCTTGTCTTGTCCTGTCTTGTATTACAGAAGTAAAAATTCATATTTTTCAAAATTTCTTTGAACAAAACCTGGTCCAACAATTTCTGACATAAATACTGACAAAAAATCGAATATAAGTACTGTGCTGATTACAATATTTTTTATTATTTTATTATGAAACTATTAGTGAATTGAAATGAAATGAAATGAATTTTAGTTGATTGACTTATCAAAAGTTAAAACAGTTTAATCAGTTGTCTGGTTCCAGCTTGTTAATGTGAATATTTGCTGTTTTTCTTTCTGTTAGTAAACTTAATATATTATACAGTTTTAGTTGCTCTGACAAAGCAAACCTCCCTTTTTAACCATTTTACATCATATGATAATAATCAGGAATATTACTGTAGGATTGTTCAGCCAGTATATAATATGCTGTGCTATATTGTGGTTTCTTTTCCTTATGATCTCCTTGTTCTTCACCCTCGTTGTACCTCCTACACCACAGGGCTACATCTTACATTATGTTACACCCGGTATCGGTCACCACACGGAATAAACTCGTACTCGTGGCGTCAGATTTGACCGGTGGTGAATGGAAATAAATGGGATTTGCAGACACGCCGTGAGCGGCGGAGCTCTGGCTGTCTGTGACACTCTGAGTGGGAGTGGTCTGAGAGGGAGGACCGCACCTCCGAGCCTCCACCAATCCGAGAGAAAGCCGGCTTCCCCTCGTACCAGATGGCGGCTGATATATAGCTTGAAGACGCAGCTGATGCAACATTGGACGAAGATAACACAGGCATCACGTCAGAGAGCTGAAGGCTACAGATCAGCCCAAAGGGGGAAGCAGCATCTCATTCTCATAAAGCGAGCCAGGCAGGAGTTTAGTCTGTTCACAGCCCTGTAGATTCACCGGTGAGTAACTCTTTCTGTTATATCAATGTGTAAAGATTAGATTTAGAAATTAGCAACATAATAATGATAAGTTATCATTGTATTTTTTTTGATAGATTGTAATTTATCTGTCGCGACCACGTGCTGCCTCTATTAATGTATTTTATTGATTTTTTTAAAATATATTTTATATATATGTGTGTATATAATTTGTTTAACGGACATTTCACAGTTTCTGTGCCCATGTAGAGCTGTTGGTCGCCTTCTTTTGGCCAAAGACTCCTATTAATTAAATTAAATATTATATATCAGGCTGCCAACGTAACAGTGACGTATTGGTTCCGGAAGTGTGTCAAGACTTACCTGGTTTCATTTGTCTTTATGGCTTTTTTTCAGTATTTCACGTGTGAAATAAAATGATGGTTGCTCAATTAATAAATAAATGAATCTCTGTGGACTGCTCATCACAGCCTTAATCCATGCGTAAAAGCAGCCACACTAAATGGAGCCCCGTAATTAGGACACTAAATCGCAGACTTTCCTGAAAAGATCATGACCGCGTCTCATCAGGTCCAAAAAGAAGAACAGCCTTGCTGTTACACAACTGGCTTACATGATGGTGTTGGCAAAACAGTGAATAGCACACGTTGAGAGGAGGTCAAAGGGTCGAGCAAGACGGAAACAGCATGTTTTACAACATTTAGTGTTGATGTTTAATATATGATCTATTTAATAATAATATTGATTATAATTGTGCGAATTAATAATAATGATACTGAGGGCTTTGTGGATTGCATGATATATTTTAGTCCAAATGAGAATGAATCAATAAGGTGTTAAAGACAAAAGATCACTGTGTCCTAAAACGTCTCCAAAAATCATCTCCAAATCGTGTAACGGTGACTGTGGACCTGATCTTGGCACTGTTTTCGTCTGCTACTGTACGCCCTCTCTCCCTGATTGGCTCTCGATGAAGGCAGGGCAGTATAAATACTCTCAAGTTACTCTCTTCCTTCCTTTTTTTGGAAGCTCTCTGCACTCTCGGTAAGGTCACTCCTGAAAGGATGCGTTACTCAAAAGTCTGCGCGGCTCACCGATGATGAATAAATGAAAGAAACACGCAGACAGGCTGTCTTTTTATGAGACTAAACATACTTGACGTTTTTAAATGATTGGTCACGTTTAAAAGCTGCTTTCAGTGTTCTAACTGTTCTCTAGTCGAGTGCGTAAAAATGAAATTCATGTTGAAGTGTATATTTGCGCTTAAGTCTTATTAAAGTGTCATAAAAGGTAACAGAATGAGTGAAAGGCACTTGATAAAATGTTTGGTGTTGCTATGTACTCGAGTGCTCCGTTGCGCGTTGGAAACAATAGTCATTTGCATTTGAGTGTAGCATACGTGTCTCCCCTGCTGGCACTCTTTTTTTCTCGCGGCATGGATTGGTTTTCATTGTTCTGTAGATTTGTCCCTGTTGCGACTTTCACCGTTTTGCTGCATATGCATTTGAAAGTGAATTAAATCCTCTCCCTCCGTGCCAAGTTTGTCGGCTACTTCTGCGTCTGTCTCTTGGCGCCAGAGGTTTGGAAAGGAGCCCAAATCTCCTCCTAAAATGTATGGAAAGAAGCCACCAGATGATGGTAGTCAGACCTATACAGCTGTTTAAAATAAAGTGTACACTGACATTTCAGTAGTTTATTTATTTATTTATTTTGTTTGCACCTTGAGGCTGAATTTTGCTGATGCCTGTGGAATTAGAAGAACTCAAATGTCACTCAAAAGTGTGAACACATTCTTGTTCTCCCCCAGGTACCAGCATGCCTGTCATCAGAAGCCTCAGCAAAGTGGCCAAGCAGGCCCTGCTCAGCACCCCGGGGTGCGGCTGCCAGCCACTGACAGTGGCTGTACGCAACATCAGCTTCTCACCACGTCAGGTGACGTCTGACGCCAGCTTCCACTCCGTGTCCTTCTCAGAAACGGACCACCCCAAGGTGCTCATTACAGGTAGGCAGCAACATTTTTTTCCTGTTAAATAAAATGGAGTGCAGTACTTCTAAAGAAGGGGTCCAACAGTGATGAAGGTAAAGATTATGACGATGAGTTTTGAGCTGGTACAAACCGTGCTCCTGCGGGGATTCAAGAGCAGCAGGATTTCTCACAAGTTTTGCAGAAAGAAAGCAGAATGGGATGACCATTTAAAAACAAAGTGTAGGTGGCAAATGCTGACCTTTTTCTCCTCCTTAGATAGTTCAGTCTCCATGGAAACCAGCACAAATGATTATTAGCTGCTGCTCATTTAATGCGTGCACTGTCCTCTGTTGACACCCAGTGTTTCTGTGTCTGTGTGTAACGCAGGTGGTCTGGGTCAGCTCGGGGTGGGACTCGCCAAACTTCTGAGGTAAGATTTCCAGTTTACCTTTGCACAAATTCCACATTGTTCACCTCCACGTTTAGTAGGCTGTAAAAATATGAGAACACTCTGAAGCAATTTCGCATTGTCTAACACTGACTTCCTGCTTTATAGGAAGAGGTTTGGCAAGAACAATGTCATTCTGTCTGACATCAGGAAACCTCCAAGCAACGTTTTCCACAGTGGTGAGTCGAACATATACTGTACTGCATTTAAAATGAGTTCTGCTATGTGAAAATCAGAGTCAGACGTACAAGAGCCATCTTTTTACAGTGTTCGAGCATATATTACATTCATTTGGCAATGCTTTTGTCCAAACAGTAGTGCATTCAACGTCAAGGAGCAAGAGCCAGATGTCCTCACAGTGTAAATCCAGTGTGTCCAGGATTTGTTAATTGGGCTCCTGCCAGTTACTGTAGCTATGACTAATACTCAAAAAGTTTCAGGAATTTGGAAATGAAAAGGTTGTTCATGTGTTACAAAAAGCACCATGGCCCTAATGTCGATTAACAGAAAGACAGCGTGGACAAACAACATTGATTTTCAGTTATTTGCATTCAAGAGGACGTCATTCATTCCTGAAAAATGTTAATAAATTACTCCAAATCAATAGGTGACACTTCAGTGAGTGTCCAGTAATGAACGTAATGAATCAGTTTACATCTTTGAGTTCGTTGAGGCTTTCGGTTAATTGCTATTTTGAGAATTGCTTCCAAGAAAGAGAATTTCTAAAATCTTTAATCATCTCTATCACCGTAAGGTCCCTTCATCTACTCAGACATCCTGGACTACAAGAACCTGCGGGAAATTGTGGTGAACAACCGCATCACTTGGCTGGTTCACTACAGCGCCCTCCTCAGCGCTGTTGGAGAGGCGAACGTGGCCCTGGCGCGCTCGGTTAACATCACTGGTAAGCGTGCTAGTGACTTGTTAACTTAGTTTAACGAGTCTTACGATCACGACAGCAAAATATAGGTGAGAGTGTGGTGTTCTGACGGTGTGGTTCTTTTGTTCCTTAGGGCTTCACAACATTTTGGACATTGCAGCAGAGCACGGCTTGCGTCTGTTTGTCCCCAGCACCATCGGTGCCTTTGGTCCCACTTCTCCCCGCAACCCTACTCCAGACCTTTGTGTACAGAGACCTCGCACTATCTATGGTGTCTCCAAAGTCCACGCTGAGCTGATGGGAGAGGTTAGAGCTCAAATTTCTTTTTTTTTTTGTCACTCCAAAGCAAAAAACCCTCACATACTGACACTAAACATTTTTAACAACAATTTTTATTCTTCCCTTCCCATATTAAATTATTAAATGTAAAATGTTCAATCAATTACTGATTCCTCTCTGTTCTTTGGCAGTACTATCACCACCGCTATGGCCTGGACTTCCGCTGTCTCCGCTACCCAGGGATCATCTCTGCTGACTCCATGCCTGGAGGCGGAACAACAGGTGAGAGAGATGAAGTTCAGACCATGCACGTCTATTCCTATATTACTTCTGTCAGTCATAAGTTTGTTATGTAACTGACGTATTCCAGAGAGTTGCTATGGCTTGTATTTTTAGGCCAGCAGATAACTCAGTGGTGTGTCTCCATATTTTCTCTTGTCTGAACAGCTACCACACCCGCCTTTACACAAAAAATATGAAAAAACAAACTAATCACATTGTAACTGTAGTATATGTAATATTTTTAATTAAAATACTTTAATTAAGACTTTTTTTTCTTCCCAGACTATGCTGTACAGATTTTCCATGATGCAATGAAATCTGGCAAGTTTGAGTGCAACTTGAAACCCGACACGCGGCTGCCCATGATGTACATCGATGACTGCCTGCGTGCCACGCTGGAGGTGATGGAGGCGCCAGCTGACACACTGAGCATGAGGACCTACAACATCAACGCAATGAGCTTTACACCCGAGGAACTGGCCCAGGAACTCCAGAAGCAGGTGCCCGAGCTGGAGGTCACGTATGACGTTGACCATGTACGACAGGCCATTGGTGAGTTACAGTGTTGATTTGTTAAAGCGAGAGTTATCCTTTTTATTTTAATTCATCTTCAGCCACTTTAAAGACATCGTGGTTTGTTGTCTGTGACATGCTAACTCTATAACTGACTCTGTACTGTCAGATACATAGCAGTATCTATTTAAAGTTAGCTAACATTAGCCAACATAAGATGATCATACCAGACCAAGTAAGGCTGCAGCAGCGGAATGCATTAAACTGGGAGTGTTTTCACTAATTTGCAAGAGGAAAATTGCATTTTTTACAAATACATATCTGTAGTTAGTTAAACCAGGTTGTTTTTAAAATAAATTTTGTATCTCGCTTGTTTCTTTCCAGCTGACAGTTGGCCAATGGACTTTGATGACTCCAATGCACGGAAGGACTGGGGCTGGAAGCACGATTACGATCTCCCGGAGCTCGTCCAGACGATGCTTAACTACTTGAGTGCAGATACCCGCATGGCTCGTGCTAACTGAGGGCACACAATATTGATTGGCGTATTCTTTTGTACATAATGTAAAGACTGACCAAAGAGAGTAGAGAAACATGGCCTGTACATAGTCGTTCTCTCACTTCTCTCTGTAAAATCAGAAGGGCTCGCTTGCCTGGCACAAGGCCATCGTGTCTCTAGAATGTAAACGGTGCGGGCCAGACAATCGTCCGCACTCCTGTCCATCTACCCCTGCTCTGATGTCTTGCCCACCTTTTCTCCTTTGAGATTTGGTGAAGAGCAGTCTATCAGTGGAAGGTTGTCAGCAAGTATCAGGGATAACAATGTGGCCTGTGAAAAGTTGTTTGGATGAAAAATCAGATGACTTGCATGTTGATGAATTGTGCAATTTTTTGCAATGTTTTCTTGGCAAAAAAAAAAAATCAATTTAACAAACTGAGAATGTTGCATTGCGTATTTGTAAGCTTTTCCACCTGTCTTTCTGGAAATGCAAGTCAGTCAGGGTTTTGTTTTCTGCTAAATTTCCAGGGATTGTCCAAATTCAGGTATTCAGGGCCTACAGCTCCTGCAGCTGAAATCATGTGGGTGTACAAATACACAAGTTGTGTCCTCTGATGCACTTTAGATTTGTGTCTTAAAATCATTGACAGGTAAATGAGTCTAATCACCTGCGGGGGCAATTTCTGATACAGTGCATCTGTATTTCGAGCAGTGCGAGAGCAAGAATCTTTCTTCTGTTTATTCCACATAATATTATTTATTGTCTGTTGGTGTTAAACGTGGGAGCTTCATCAAGTAAAAGTTTTTCTTAACATTCTTGTTTCTAAGTGTTCCTGTCCACTTTTATTTTATGTTATTATTATTTTTTTTTTTTTTTGCATCAACTCTGGAGGATTATTTTGACACAGAAGAGAAATGTGACACCGTATGCCACATTTGATGGTTTCTGTATTTCAACATTTTGTAAAAGGTTTCTATGTGAACGTCTTAGCAGGTTCTTTCTGTTCTTTCAATCACAACATTTGACAATAAAACCATTTTCCACATACCTCTCCCTGTCGTCATTTTCACACCTTCACAACATGAAGAGAAAATTGAATCTATAACAGGTTCATCTTGCATCTTTGCATAAACAAACATGCATGTGGTGTTAATCTCCTGAGGGTGGTGGAGAGTTTGCCATGGCAAACATTTGAGTACAAAATGTCCTCAGTCAAACTGAAACCTGGATGTGTCTTTCACTAAAAGAGTTTGTTAAAATTTGAATTTACTTTTGGTTTAAAGCAGTATAAAGGAGACAAGCAGTCACATTGGGTTATGAGATATACAAGCTGTCGAGCATTAGATGGATATCACTTGCATTACTGGCACAACACCAGATAAGATGCATTTAGTGATCTTGATCGGCGTTCTGCAGACTAAAGTTTAATACGCAGCGCCACACAGAATCACTCTCAAAATGCAATTTTCAGATTCACCTCAAAGTTGACATTCCAATAGTCACAACAATGGTGAAAAAATTCCAGCATTCCTGAATTGGTTTAAACTTGTATTTTTCTGATTTCAGAAATGAGGTATGCAGTGTACAGATACGGTTTCAGTGCAACGTGTAAAGGTTGGATCTTGTGCTGTTGGCAGTTAAAACTTGTAATGTAAAACGAGAACTTGATGTGTTAGAGGACAATACAGGAGTTGAGATGTACATGTGGAGAAAAAAAAATCAGCAAACCATTTCACACAATGCAAGCATGAACCTGCTTTACTTGTTTCTGTGTGCCCAGAATCATTGTGTGCAGTTTTAATTCACTGTGTTGTTGAATACAGATTAAATTACATTGCAGATTTAAATTATGTAATGTGGACTGAGCATGATAAGTAACATGTTTTTGTTTCAGGAAAGTGTAAAAATGTAATGATAATCAGTGAGTATGCTTAACAAAATTTATAGTGTACATTTGGGTAATTAAATCTTACCCTATACTGCCTTCATATTTCATATTTATTGCAATGTGAGTGATTTGAAGTGAAGCATTCTCAAATTATAGCATGAACTTTCACTGAACTGTCATATATTCTCCTGTGTGTCAAATATCTACAGGGTTAATGTTGCACATATACTGATGAAAATATTTAAGTCACTCTCACCAGAAGGCACAAAATACTAACCCAGATGTCAATAAATGCAGTGAACCAAAGCTGCTGTATTGTCTTCACCAAATTGGATCATAAACGCTGACCCTGAGGATAACAATGTCCTTGACCGCTTGACAACCTTTCTTCAATTTCAATTTGCAGCTGCCTCGGGTGACCTTGTTTAGTTTTGTTTCGCAGTTGTGACACGGAGAGAAGAAGAGCACAGACGGAGAGACAGACTGCAGAGAGACTCACTCCATTCAGCTAAATTTTATGTTAAGTTCGGTGAGATGCATTTTCCATTTCTCAGTCATGAGCCCCTGAGAGCATGCAGGCTACAAACACTTGATGAGCTCTCGACTCTAATTAGCACCTCTCCTCTGTGAATGTGTGTCAATAAAACCACAGGTGTGCTCTCAGGCTGGAAAGAAAAATTCTAATTTTCTCATTACAAAATCTCAGCAAACAAGAAATTGTATGTTGGCTTTTTCACGTGACTCTAACAAGCAGGAATGATTTCACACTGTTCTCACATCCAGCAGACGTTCTGCAAATAATATTATCTTTGTTTATTTAAGATTTAGCAGCTTGTATAACAGCGGAAGACAAAACAAACACATGAAAATGTACTTAATCATGCTTACTAGCATGCCATAGTCATGCTTACTAGTAGACTACACAATTGTAGTCATACTTACTCGCAGACTTTACCTTTATAGTCATGCTTACGTCTGCTTCTTTGAAGGCAAAATAGCAACTTTTTGCCATATGCCACACTACATGTGATGGTAATTTTAGTCATTTTTAATGTCCCTTTTAAATCAGTGTAATTTCTGTTCTCCTTTATATGGAAGACTGCAGTTTGTCTACCTTTAGGAGCTCGATAGCAATGAAGGAATTGCAAATGCCTAACCTAAACCTAAATATTTGCGCTGGATTTGAGTGTTCCAAATATATCTCTAATGAACGTTTCCTACTGCAGGGTACAGAGTGTCTTCTTGCTCACATTTGGCTGCCAGTGTAAGAAGGTCTTACATTAAGGGCGAGAGCCAGAGAGTAGCTCGCTGTGAACTAATGCATGACTGAAAAATCAATTTCCATCTTTCGGGAGTTATAACACACACATGCAAGCAAATGTAATGCATACATGTAGACGTGTTTCAGGGGCAAAATATTCCCACTTACAAATTTTGTTTAGCATTTGTGTATGTGTCTGAACATGTGTGCGCCCCACAGATTAGGCTTTCCAAGAAAAGGCACAAGGGTGGTGGAGGAAACAAAAAGAAAGAGCCATGTGACAAGGTGTTCACTTTTTTTTTACTTCTTTTTCTCTCTCTAGTAAGGGAGACCTTGCCTCTTATGTAAGATGCACCCCCCTCCTCACACGTACTTGCAGGCCCGCCTCTCACCAGCCAATCAGGGAGCTCTAGTCGCCTGGGCCCCAGTGTTTTCATCGTGTAATAAGATTCACACAGTGTGCAGCAGCTTACGTCTGACCAGGGAAGGACAAGACATAAACAGGGCTGGAGGAGGGGCTGGGAGCTGCTTGGCCGCGGGCCAGAAAACGCCATAACACTCTGTGCCACAGCTGTTATTACACATGGAAACCTGTTACCATGGTAATAGAGCCCAAGACCCCACCACCGTTCTTTCCCCCCTTTGGCCTTATGAGAAATGTAAGGGCCCGCTGTATAGCACTTGCTTACAGTACAGCCATGTGACTTCTCGATTACTCCCTTGTGACAGTGTTTCACAAGTATAAAAAGAAATCAAATTTTTGGGCACTTATTAAATATTTAATTTAAATGTCTCATTTTGGGGTTTATTGTCTTTATGTTTTATGATTTTGTGTTTTTATGCAGCAAAATGAACTTCCTGTTGTGAGAAAATAAAGAACTGAACTGCTTAGTATTTCAGTGCTCCAGCAGTCTGAAACAGCCGGTACTATTATGTCAGAAAATCAATTATAACTTTGGGATCATGGTCACAGTTTATGAGCCCTACAGTTCAATGGTCCCTAAACTATAAATTTGAAATGACGTTTCTGACCTGATATGACCTTTACATCTCCAGCGCACTAAACATTTGATCTGTGTATACTAAAGCATTTTTAATCAGGTCATAATGCCTGTAGCACACACAGAGCCTTTCAAGGTAACATGAGGTGCACTGATACCACAGACTATTATGAGCTCTATTGTCAGCTTCTTTGTGGGACAATCTGGTTAAGTCAAGGTGACAATATTCACTGTCACTGATCTGATCCCTCTCAGGATGTTATACAACCTTGCCTTAATCCCATATTTGAGGTGGTTACCTGTTTAAACACAGATTTGGGGTCAGATTAGAGCTTCACTCTACTCAGCCTTGACCATTATAGAAACAAACTGATGACTGACTCAGGAACAGCAGATTTGATGATCTTGTTCACTTTAATCCCACAAGTAAAGCTGTGCAAGGCTCTGTGGCATGCACGACTGCCAGTATCTTTACCCTTTATAGCGCATGTTCCACTTTTATGCTAACCATATAGTTTACTTTTGGTACTTGATAAAACGTTAACCATAACTTCTCACTTCACATGTGCCAATACTGTGAACCAAAGGACAAAGTAATTAGGTTAAACAGATAAGCTTAATGAATGGTAGGCAAGGATGGATTTAACATATTAGAGGCTTTAGGTGTGCTAAAACTCAATAATTTATTTCTAAATTTGTTAATTAGATTTAGATCCATCTATCCATCCATTATCTGTAAGTGCATATCCTCATCAGGGTCACGATGAGGCTGGAGCCTATCCCAGCTGACTCTGGGAGAGGGGCAGGGTACATCCTGGACAAGTCGCCAGCTCATCACAGGGCACATAGAGCAGCCATTCACACTTACATTCATACCTACGGGCAATTTAGAGTCACCAAGTAACCTGTTAAGTGCATTTCTTTGGGAGGAAGCCAGAGTACCTGTAGAGAACTCACGCAGACACGGGGAGAACGTGCAAACTCCACACAGAAAGGCCCCAGCAGGGGTTCAAACCAGGAACCTTCTTGCTGTGAGGCGACAGTGCTAATCACTGCTAGACTTAGATTTAGATTATTAAAAAAAGTAAAAATAGATATGTCTTCTTAGAGTGGTGCAGTTTTGTACATACAGTATGTTGCTGTACAGACTAACAGCACTAAAATAAAAGTAATCACATCTCAGGAGGGTACATGTGTGTTCACATGTGAGTGATAACACTGAAACATGTGAATGTTTTAGTTTTTTATCACAGTTTTTCCCTGCTATGACATACAACTTCCATAATCAATCTTTAACAGCTTCTCGCTTTTTAATCACCTTTTATATTCATTTGATGAAATATTTAAGTAATAAAATAATCGAAATAAAGTATTTTTCTTGGTGACAAACTCCACAAGGTGACTTCGGTCAGCTTGTTTTGTTTATCCTGAACATGATTTCAAAGAACTAAGATACAGACATTTAGCATGAATAAATATTATGTCCATTTCTTGACCTTTAGGCACACAATAAGGGAGAACACTGGCCTCATATCTAGGCTAAGACTTCTGATAGGCCTGATAAATGTTCCGAGAAAGCTCATAGGTAACTCAAGGACAACCGAGACTCAGCCACCACTTATAACTGCAAGGCAGGTACTCATAATATGTAGCCTGGAGTGAGCCTGTGGAAAGACTTTAAAGTGGTTAATTGTAATCAATAGCAACTATAAGTGAGGCCAAAGCAACCACCCAGTAACACTCCATAAACTACCACTGTCACTATTACTAGTAACTTCCAGCTATTGCTTGGGTTGTTTATTAAGGTTAGAATGTTGTCTTACATATTGATAAAAGGTTACATGAGAACACTTCAGCATTCATGTTGAATCCAGTTGGTCCACCTACAGCTGCTTCTTTCAAGTGCTGCACAAGTTCACAAGTTCATATTTCAGGGTGGTTCTGTTTTTTTCTGCCACTGCAAGAAGCAGCTCCACCAAAAACTGCTGAAATGTGATCTTATGCGTCACATCTATCAGTAAAACATTAGGAAATTAAGACACTGGCTGCAGATATTGCAGCAAGAGCACGTTGTGCAATGCTTTGTTTGAATTGGTCACATTTTAGGTGGAGCTTGACAAATAAATTGGTGGGGTGATATCAGCTGATACTGGCTTATCACAAACACACATATTTATATTCATTGTTTAAATTCTGTGTAATACTTTTTATTGCATATGATATACTGTGTATTATATATAATACTATTGTCTAATAATTTAATACATATTAGTCACAACTCCAATAATAAAAAACAAAAATTGTATGTGTAAATAAAATAATGTATTGCATTTGCAACATTTTTGGTACTAGCCATGTTTTCTTTACATCACTATATCAGCATGACACACAGAAATGCAGAACCAGTCGGTCCATAGTTTTAGGGTCATTAAACTTGGGTGACCCAGCAGCACACGTGGCCTGTTTTTAAGCGCTGCTGTGCGGCTGTGGCGCCCTCTGCTGGTGAAGAGAATCACACTATAAAATAACGATAATATTAATATTTAAAACGATACAATAATTAATATACGTCCGCCTTTATATAATATGCACACACATTAAATAAGAACATACAGCCAGCGTGGAAACCCGTATTGTCTTCAGGCATTTTCTTGGACCCCTACGTAACTTCCGTCAAGCTGTTTAAGGACCCCCAGGATGTCCATGCTTGCTGAGCGTACGTAAATTTCTTGGAGAGTTTTGATGATATTTTCTGTTTTCTCTCAATGTAACAATGTATATTTTTCATGTTCGTGTTTGTCAAAGACGCCGACACCGCCTGCCAGGAGATCTAACTCTGAAAATGTTCAGTATTTCGTACTAAACGTTAAAGTAAAGCTAACATTAGCATGATAGCAGTGTGTAAACACGTGTTGACTCCTGCGTCTTCACTGTTTTAACTTGTCTTTAGCTCGTTTGAGCCAGCCGTGTTGACTTAAATAGTCGAGTATCTTTTTGTTTATTAATTTTTGCTCGTTTTTCACAAACGTGTGTAGCTGTGAAGCGTTGTTTTCTCAACGCATGGTCAGACGTTTGAGTGTAAACTAGTGTCTCTGCTCCTGTTCATGTACTGTTGACAGCTGTCAGTCAGTGTTCGCATGCACATAAGACTTCATTACTAGTTAAAGGGCCAGTGTGTGAAAGTGGGAGCCTTTATTTTCAGAATAAGGCAGACATATATATTCATAACTATGTTTTCATGCATGTATAATCACCTGAAAATAACAATATTTTTGTTTGTGTTAGTTAAAAATGTTCCTTTTATATCTACAGTGGGAGTGGGTCCTCTTTCATGGAGGCCGCCATGTTGAAACACCGTGTTTCTACAGTAGCCCAGAACAGACAAACTAAATACTGACTGTAGACAGGGCCATTCAAGTGTTTTTTCTTCTTTACACTAGGTAAGCGAGGGTGATGTGAGGAGATTACAATGCAGCGATTACACCACTAGATGCAACTAAAGTCTACACACTGGACCTTTAACTATTACCGCGCATGTAAACGCATTATGTCTCACCTCAGTTTGTGTTGCTTGTCCTGATCGGTTATGTAACGTTTTGTTGGATGTTATGTAATGATGTCGCTGCTCTCTATGCAGCCCGGAGGAAACAGAAGTGGTCTGTTGACCCTAGGAACAGCACCTGGAGCAACGATGACTCCAAATTTGGCCAGAGGATGCTGGAGCGAATGGGCTGGTCCAAGGGCAAGGTGAGTTTGTTGGGGTGGTAATTTGTATTTAGAGATTGGCAGTGAATTGATGAGTTGCTGAACGTCAGTGTCATGTGTTATGTCTTCTCTTTTCATGTCAGGGCCTGGGCAGAAGTGAGCAAGGCGCCACTGACCACATCAAAGTAAAAGTGAAAAACAACAACTATGGTCTTGGAACCACTGCCAGCTATGAGGTGAGCACATTTAACACTCTGTGACTTAATACGAAATTCCTTTTGTTGCCGTGTTCATTTTTCAAACGTTTGTTCATTTTAACACATCCTAAAAGCAAGAAATATATTTTCGACTCAGATTACTTAATCATCATCATAATGATTACACTGGTGACAAGACTGTTTGTTGGTCGGAAAAGTGCATGTTTTGGGGCTGTTTTTTTATCTTGAAGAATATTGCAGTGTCTCTTTTTAAAATTACATTTATCTCAGTACAGATTTGAATGACACTCTTGCTACACAAATACTAAGATTGGCCCTTTATTACCTGATTTCAAAGCATTATAGTCAAGTCATTTTTTTCAAGGCCTGATGCCATAGTTCAAGTTCAGTCATAAGAACAGGTGACAGCTTAATTCCTTGCAAACATTTGCATTTCTGCGCGTGTTATTTCTTTTCGGTGATGCTTTCTGAAGGAGCCAGAAGTTAAAAACACCACAAAATATGAGCTACATTGCATTCACAGCTCAGTTTCCAATATTAAGAGGTGATGTCTGATGAAGCTTTTGGTTTGAAAGCTCTAATTCAGACGAATATGTACTCAGTTGCCAGTTTATTAGGTACATCTAGCTAAAACGACGGCAGTCTAATGCAACAATCCTGCAGTACTCCTTTTAATGAAAGTTCTAATGTTGAGATTTTGTTGAAAATCTGTGTTGCTTCCACTATATAAGGGTATAACTTTGTGGTGCTGTTGAACTGTTTCATAATAGACAGAGTTTTGTGTCTGTTATTTAAATGTGATTTTAAAAAGGAGTTGGCAAAATAAGAGAAACATCAGCACTGATATAAAGCATCAGTGCTGTCTCATCTTCTTGTCTCAGCCATAGAAAGAAAAGCCATTGACAAACATACTTAGTCATAGTTTTTGTTAACGAAATGAATACTAATACAAATGTATATTTATTCCCACATTTCTTACGAAATTATATTGAAACACTATCAAGATATTTTATTGACAGACAGAAGTTAGTCAGTTCTGTTGTTTTGAGATGTGCTGTGTTCACAGGATAACTGGATCGCCCACCAAGATGATTTCAATGAGCTTCTTGCTCAACTGAACAACCACCATGGTCAAAACAACAGCAACACCGGTATGTATGTACTGCAGAATTGAAGTGTGTGTGTGTGTGTGTCTTAATTAATTTCTGTATCAAATCAAAAACAAGATCTTTAAGATTGCAACACCACATAGTGTGTTCAAGCACTTCATTGTCTTCAGTAAAAAATGAAGTTACTCTTCAGCTCTTATTTCTCTCTAATTGGCGGGTTAATATACCATCAGTAATGATACACGATGAAGACTTATTTACTACAGTGTGGCACAGTTAAAGTGTGAACAGTCTTGTTCCACCTGTGGGACAGTAGAGGGTGCTGCACTGCAACATTTAAGAGAGAAAACCTTTGGATACAGTCACTGACATATAACGAACATCTTCATTATCAGTGTTCTGGGAAACAAAGCTTATTTATATTATTTATATTATATCTGAGCTGGTAAAGATGTACAATATTAGTAAACATGTTACATATCTACACATGATTTTTTTTTCTTCTTCCATGTCCTTTCCTGTCTACAGAACCGCCACCAGAGGAGCAGAAAGGATTCAGCTTGGAAGAGAAGTCCAAGACTTCCAGAAAGAGGGTCCATTATATGAAGTTCACTAAAGGTGCGTTTTCTCTTTTGACAGCTGACATTTTATTACAGCTGCAGAATGATAATCAGGAAGTTGCTAATTGTGCACACAGTGTTTTTTTTCTCGTTCTCAAACAAACTCAGACCAGCACCAACTGTCCATCATGTAGTAAAAATTCTCTTTTAAAAACATATCGGCCTCAAATAGTTAAAGGGCAACCATGTACTGATTTAAGGTCATCACCACAGACAGACAGCCTCCTTTACTCCTGGTTGAGCCTTGTGCACTTGGCTCAGATCACAGATCCTGATCAGAGCTCTGTCAGCCTGTGCTGGGTCAGTTGGCCCGGTCAGTGCTAGGGGAGGTTATTAATAACTCTTTCTTGTACTTTCATTACTCCTTTACACGTCAGGAAGTCAAGATTTGCTGGTCAAGGCCAGTACACTGATAGGCACGAGGAGGAATTTAGTGTTCAGGACCACTGGAGACCAAAAATGAATAACCACTAGCCCATATTTTACTGCTGAGTGGCTTTACTTGGAGCATAGTTGAGTGATTACAGGCACAATTTTTTTAAAAAGCTTATCAGGGTGTGCAGTAATTCACTTAAGTCCTTTTGCAAAAAAAATAGTGCACACTCATTAAATACTAACATGTGTTGAAGTAATTAATCTGTAATCGTTTTTGGTTCATATGGACCTCACCGGGTCAACATGCATGGGAAAACAAAATATCTTAACTTTTGCCTCACCTGGAAAGAGCCTTTTATATTTTACGTCATTCAATAGCAACTTCCTGTTTCCTGTTTGGGGCATCTGGCATGTCCATTTACAGGCCCCCCCAAAAACAACACCTCCCAGGGGCTGTGTGACCCATTAGATGACCCCGCCAGATAAGAAGTGGCCTCAGTATCTCCCCCCATACCCTCTCACCCTGTTTTTGTGATCTTAATTTGGCAAGAGCCAGAAAAAGATCTCGTCCCCGATGGATAAGATGCACCACACAAGGCCCCAACTCAAGACATGAAGCACAGACTTTAAGGGGTGTGATGATGACTCTTGTTTTTCCTGTTTTGCACAGGATGCGTCCTTCCTGCCCTCACTCTTTATACATACTTGTGTATTGAAATGATACAACAGCAAATTTTGTGACTCGTGCAGGAGATCCTTTGTGCTAGCTTGTGCCCCATATTCTAGTTTTCTGCTGTGATTATGAATGTATCCATGCCGTCTCTAAATATCACCTCACACGACAGCACTGCACTATTTATTATCTTTGCTTTAAGGTGTTTGGAAAATGGTATTCCAACCGAGTTTTTTTATTTATCCTAAAGAGGACACAGCCACATCTGTCTGCCGGCCATCAGACATTTGCGTTGTCTGTGAACTTTTGCGTACCCCAACCTGCTGTCAACTGATGAAGTTAGATCCTGCAGGACTTTAAGGTCTAATCCATTTGAGGAGATCCTTTCCATTATCATGGTCAATGATGTCAATGCCAGGGGAAGCTGAACAGCAGGTAGCACCTGACATTATCTGTTTGTTATATAAGACATGTCACATCCAGTCTCTTGCAGTATTTTTGTTTTTCACTGTTAGACAGCAGAGAGCGAGGCGGTTTACCTGATATGCAGGTGGGAGTGTTTTAGCTGGAATTCAATCTTAAGCCAGTTTGTCACTCTGCAGGCAGCAGACCTGTCATTTCAACTGTCTTTGGCAACATGACACCGCTTTAATCCGTCTTTCCTGAAAGAGGCCGCAACTGTTGTCATGCAACAGAAGGGACACTGGCACTACTCGTTTGTCTATAAACCACTCATAACTTAATTGCAAACCTGAGAGTCATGCCATCGGGCATAAACTTAACTTTGAATGTGAAGCTGTCAGTTTTCCGATGTTTTAAATGATGGATTCATCTCACAGTTTTAGGTAACACCTATTGGGAGTATTTATTTAGTTATTTATTTATTTTAATAATCATCTTCTGTTGTCATTGCCTAATTTATGGTCTAGATTGCCATACAAAGAGTTACCAGGCAACATGCACCCTGCCACACCTGGTTACATGCTTTCCCTGATTGCGTTAATGCCGGCTCCCTTCCCTGTGAAGCTGTTGCCAAGTTTAAGGCTTGGTAATAGATTTAGTGTCGCTAAGCTTGTTACATGAGAAGTTCAAGAAGACGTGAAGCAGGTAAAGGTGAACAGTTGAATCTGTCATTAAGTATCTGATTTCATATGCACCCTGAACATCTATATTGTTAATTTGTTAGTCATTTAATATTAATTGATTGGTTAATTGCCCTCTATTAAATTGGTAAAAACATGGCTACAAAAAAAAAAACCTTTTGGCTACAGCAGCGCCTTAAAACCTTGCAAACATCTCCCTCTCTGTCTCAGTGCAGGCCTCCTCCTTACTCCTCTCGCCTGCTTTTTTTTTTTTTTTTATTGATATCCTGTTCAGGCTGGTTCCCTCACTGCCAGCACTGAGGATTGATGGCCTTTGTTTGTGGGGAAAGGCACCAAAATCTCCGCTGCTTAGGTCCGGGGTCCCACAGCATAAACCAGTAACCCAGTTTTAATTGCTGCCTCCATCTATCACCTGTCACAGCAGCAAGGGTGGCTGATGCAGAATTTAACTACAACTCTCCATCCATTGCTCTAGTGGTTGGGTTTTATTGCAGTCTTTGGTTTAACAAAACACGTCACATCTATATCAAGTCCATTCATCAACATTTTCTGTCTTATTTATCTTTTTTAGTAGTTTGTTAATTCAACAAATTTATGTTTTTTATCTGAGTCTCAGTGATTTGTTGGCCTCATTTGATTAGTTATTATTGCTAACAGTAGTTGCCATTTCAACAGTGTCCTTGGAAACCAGCATGTATTCACTAACACTTTCCACTGCTTGTTAGCAGTGCCCATGCTTCGTCCTGCGTAATGACACTCAGTCACCTTTAGAGCGTTTATGGGAAAAATAGATTTAAGTTCCTTTTTATCAGAACGCTGTTATTTGCACTTTCACCTGAGAGCCTGAGCAATTTTGACAGGTACTTCCTCATCCAAACAGCAGAAAGATTGGGCATAATTTTACTTTTGACCCAAGTTCACTAGATGACAAACACCACAGCCCCCCCCTCCTCTCCTTTCCTCATTTGTTTTAGTTTTCAACATACTTTCTTGGTTTTACTTCTTAGACCTGCATGTGCAGCTACTTTCAAAGCCAAGAGTAGGGGGAGATAGAGGTTTAAAAGCAATAAATAACCAAATGTTATCAGAGCCCCGCTGAAGGAAGAGGATGCAGCTGTACGAACAGGACCTGGGCTTGAGACAGACGACTGTGTGCTTCAGGAGTCTTTGAGGCCCGGCTTGAAAATGGGAATCCGGAGGTGTGGTGTGGTAGACCTTGTCGTGTGTTTATTTTTCTTTGCTGTTTTATCCCTGGAGCAAGAAATAAACCACGTAAACCTCCCCTTTCTTTAGTGAAGAGACCACCTCCCCCTACCGTCTAACCCCTAACACACACACACACACACACACACACACACACACACACACACACACACACACACTCACACTCACTCATGCTTTCAACTGCAACAATTACAGGTTGCCTAGATAAAACCGTTGCCCTTTGAATGTATTAGTATTATTTCTTCGCAGGTGCGTTGGTGAAAAATGTCACTATGAATTGTTTTTTCTCACCGTTTCATACATTTGCAAAAATAAAATCGCACCCCGTGTGTTTGTTTCATTTTATCCTGTTTTTAAATTAATCATTTTTCTCCCTTCAGGAAAGGATCTGTCGTCCCGTACTGAAACAGACCTGAACTGTATCTTTGGGAAGAGAGCAAAATCTGCCAAAGACCAAGAGCAGGTAAGAGACACCAAGATCGTTTACATTATTAATTACTTAAAAAAAATAATCTAGTAAGTCTTACCTGTAAGTTACATTTTGGCAGCAATTTAAATTTTTCAAGAAACAGATTCAACATGAAAACATCAACATGTTGACACACCACATAAAACAAAAAATAAAACAAATTCATGAATTATGTTATGGATACAGCATGTTCAGGATTTTTCTGGGTTCTTTCACAGTTTATGATCAAACGCACATGTTCTTCTGACTTTCTTGTGGCATAATTATATCCAGAATAGGGAACTGATAATGACTAATACCCATAAAGTAGTATTATATTCATTAGATCCAGTCAATCAGTCTTCTCAAACTTTAAATCTCTTTTTGCATCGACACTAAACTGAGAGGGCAGACCTGTGATCTTTCTTAACCCAGTCAATGTCAAGTATGCACAGGGGGAGGAGGTGACATACCTCTGGCCAAGTGGCTCAGCCTCTGTCTTGGTAATTAAGGATGACCACTGGTGCTGATGCCTCTTATCAGTTGCTACGGCGTCATGTGATCCTTTCGCTTCTACGGGGCCCAGCTCCTGAGCAGCCCTTGGCCCTAGATTAGCCATGTCACAGCGTGCGGCTTTAACACCGCCAACAGGCCAGTGATGGCAGCAAGGGCACCTAAATCCAGTTAAAGGATTTGCACTCTTACCGCCTACTCCTCTCTTTGCACTTCTTCTCTTCTCTACTTCTGTCTTGGAGCGCTCACATCAGGTAGTTATAATGCCAGCGGGCATTATTAAAGGCAAATCCAAATTGGGATGAGGTGTGCAGAAATCTCAAATGATGACGCTTGCAAAAAAAAAAAAAAAAAAAAAAAAAAACTTTGCCATTTGGCGTTATGCTGGCTCTCATGCTTTTGAAATGTAGCTTACAGGCTCAGGCAGGTGCAAGTTGAATTTCAGGTCCAGTAAGTTCTTTTGGCTTACTTATCAAAAACAAAATCTTACTTACTACATTAATCCGTGTTCGGTCTCTTCTTTTTATTTATTTATTTTTTATTAAAAATTGGCTGCCATCGAATTGAACAAGTCATTTTATTCAGAAATAAAAAAATTTTAAAAAATGAAAGTTGCTATGCACCAAAGTATGGTTGAAATTCTTTTTGTATTTGCAGGGACTATAATTGATTCACACACTAGTTATCTGCCTCACTAAGTTGAATATATTGACGAGTAAAATCGTCATGTTAGATAAGTATTGTATAATGAAAATCACAATAATCCCACTGGTGAGATTGTATGGACATTTTAGATCCGGTCTTGGATGCTAACAGACTTAATGTTCATGCAGCATCAGAAAAAACTTGACGATGGGATTATCGTTATGAAGACGTGAGAAGTGACACAAGCAGACATAGAACTTCTATGTATTTAACAGAATTAATACATTACCTGGTCTTATTGGTATCAAGTTCTGCTGACCCCACACAGAACCAGAGGACAATGACAAATGTAGCTTTTGGACTCAGAGAGACCCAGAAAAGCCTCTCGCTGGCTTCCTCTGTTTATCTCAAGCATTTAGCTTGAAGAAATTGGCATCTTAAAATCCATAAATTGCATGAGAAAAACCTTCTCTATTCCCCTGCAGGTGCCGTGCCATAACATCACAATGGCTGCTGCTCCCTAGCTGATTAACATTGGAAATGCAAGCAATACACACCATCATTTTCTCCCTAATCGTTTGGTTATGGGTTGTTATTTTTCAGCCAGGAGGGACACCATTGACCGTATCGAAAACACTGTACACAATTACAATGGCTTCCCGTGAGGTCCTGTGTTGAAGCCCAGCAACATCTGAGGTTGCTGGGAAGAGGTAAAGAGGGTGATGGACCAATCAAGCTCTAGGCATTGTGCAGGATCTCCTGCGAGTGTGTCCATGACACTGTCATTGACCCTCGACGCACCCTGATCTGTGCTTACAGTATTGTTGGAGCACAAAATACACTCTGCAGTATACAATAATCTCAATACCCCAAAGAATTGTATTCCTAAACAGTGACTGTATCAACGTTAGGTGGTGGAGTTTGCACATGTAGCCACTGGTCACATTATCCAAATCTGGATCAGCTTCTCCAGAGCTGCCGTCCTTCCCGCTCATGAATCTTCCAGCACTTCACCCACCACCCACTGCTGTCTCTCCAGCCTCCCTTCCACCAGTCCCCCACTGCTGGGGTTTTCCTTCCTCCCGCAGTGATGTGCTTCCTGCTCGCCTCTTATCGCTGCTCGCAACGCTCCCTGAAACGCAGACAGGCAGACACACACAGACACGCACGCACACACACAGCTCTCCCACATGCCTCGGTTCATCAAAGGCAACATGGCCTGTGTTGAAAAGAACATATGAGCACATGGGACAGATTATTAACTCCTTCATATTAATTGGTTGTATACAGGTAGCCATAAAGTCTCATCCGTTATTGTGTTTGACCTGAACTAGTGTCCTGAGAGTTAGGCTGTGGTGTCGGATGAAATCCTTCTTCTTTCTTTAAATTAACTTTCAAATTCAAAACATTTTCCATTTTTATGCATGGTGTATTTTATATGAAAATAGAAATGTAGAAGGAATGCTTTTGATACATAACAACCATGGCATTGCACTTGGTAACACAAGGGGGAAAAAGACAATTTAAGAACACAGTACTGTAGCTGTGTGACGTAACAACATTAGCATTATGTGCATGGCTGACCACCAAATAAAACAAAAGCTTTTATTGTGAAAAGTTTACTGATTCTGATCATCCTAAACAATCCTAAGTAGGCGTGTTGATGTCTACTTTGGATACATTTTATCCATCAATGCTAAAGACACAGTTCAGACAGCACTTAAAAAGTATTGTGGTTCAATACCTGTATAAATACTCTACTGATACATGAAAGAGGGCATAAAGCATATTTACTACATCTTCCTTAGAATGTACAACAGATCAGGGATTTTAAACACTAACATTATACCAGTCGTCCGTTTATTTATAGCACTACTTGCACTACTACTATGATGCCTACAATGTTATTTATTTTGTTTTTACATGGTCATGTTAATTTCAGTGTAACCACAAGCAGCAACTTGTGAGTTTCAGACAAAGCTGAGCAAGTCTTCAGCTAGTTTAACTTTGTATAAAGAAGTAGTGAGACCAATCACACACTTGTTTCATCATCCCAATGTATGCAGTTTCAATAAATGCACACTCAATGTTTTGTCCGACCCCCCCCCTCATCGGATCTGAACACATCTGTGTGTATATTTACGGGATAACACCGGATATGAGTTTAATCAGGCCTGCTCAAAGGGGCAATATGTGATAGGTCACACCCGCTTGTACCAGTCAGTATGGCACTTCAGATTTGGGTTATTTGCTCCCCAAAACATGCACACTAAAAATGAAATTCTATTTGTGCTTTCTGTTTGTAGTATTTGTGGCACCCCCTATGGGTCAGGCCCAAAGCGCTTCGGTAGACCTCTTCCCAAACACAGTCTGAAGATATCTACCAAGTTGTATCATTTGTTATGGCCAATTTCCTGCTGAGCTACATCCTTTTGTGGCGATATTTTGATTAATGCCGGTCATATTTTTCAACCAATTGTGCTCTTTTGTAGTACATTCTCAGTCCAGCAATGCCAATTGGTGTTGACCAAGTCAAAATAAAAAAAATATGTTATATAATGCGTTTTTTACATTATGCAAATTAGCAAAAATCCATTACGGTTATGCAAGAGGCTTTTTTTTGTAGAGCACATTGAGCTGGACTTTGTGTCCAATTTGAAATCAGACTGATCGCCATTCCATAATTTAATTACAGCGCCACCATTTGGCCAGTTGGTACTTATATTTCTTGGGAAGCATTTGTACATCTTTTCCATTTACTGGAACAAGTTTCATGTTTCTGTCTCATTCCAGCTCACAGAGATTTGAGCTGCAGCATTAGATGGCAAACAATAATAAACTGACACAAACACAATAGGGTTGTACCCCTTCGGGGTTTGAACCATAATTATATGTTTTAGCATTGAGGTCATAGTTTGAGATGGTGTTGCACTGAGAGGGGTTCTGCCCTCCTTGTTTGTGAATAGGGAGGACAAAAAATTGATACGCTTAT
Organism: Sciaenops ocellatus; assembly: GCA_033000465.1. NCBI lineage: Eukaryota > Metazoa > Chordata > Actinopteri > Sciaenidae > Sciaenops > Sciaenops ocellatus. The sequence continues at coordinate 12,607,039 of CP136886.1, forward strand.
GACCTCGGTAATAAGCCTGATATTGAATTTACACTTCTGTGACAATGTCATAAAAAACTGAACATTATAAACTCCATAAAGGTAAAATTTATAGTTGAGTTGTGTCAAATTGCTATAGATTGCGCAGGTGTACCTAATAAAGTGGCCTGAGTGTATATACCAGTTTATTACACTTGTGTAAAATTACTTGTTAAATACAAACCATTATCTACAAGATAAATGGTTGACCACCATTTCACCCACAACCTCTTTTCCCCTTACCGTGTAGCCACCTGAAAATGTATGCTTAAAACCATTATTTACACTCCCTGACCAGTGAGGGTTATCAAGTTGTGGTGGAGCACCTGTCCATCTACACGGCTCTCTGTTATCCATCACCCATCCCACGCTTGCGAGCCCCCTCCATCTCCTGCCTCCTCTTGTGCCCCTCAACACAATTACTCACGGCATGACAAACGACAGGCTCTCTCTGCCGAGATATCAAAAAGCCCCGGCCACTTCTAAATGAAGGCACTTTGGCAGCCCTGTGCTCCCCGTGCTTATCGGCGGGCGAGCAGTGCCCCTGGCCGTCCTGCGTCCCCCTCTCTTTCCCCCTCCTTCTCCACCACCGTGCCCTCCTCAGGGGGTTTAGTTAGGGGAGCCACATGGAGGGGCCAGCCCAGCTTGATTTATCTCCCTTGCCCCTCTGCCCGGCCACTCAGGCAGGCCGAAAGAGCCGACGAGGCTCCAACGGGCCTCAGCTCGAAAGCCCGGCATTAGCTGAAATAAACCATTCTGCCGCCCAGTGAAAAATGTCCTCTGATTGGCTAATTAATCAGTCAAAGGGGAGCGACGCGGCTTGTGACTTGAGGGACCCAAGCGGGCGACCGCAGAGGGCCTGCTGATAAATAGACTCCCCGCCGATTCATACATCAACAAAAGTTAGTCATTTTTTAAAGCCGCCAGCTCAGATGAAAGGTGGAAACAAGCCATAGTTTTATTTTTCCACCTACATTTCCTTCTACATTTCTTATTTGGGGTGTGTGTGTTTTTGAAAAAGGCAAAATTCAGTTATCTTTTTTCTTTTTTTTTCTTTTTTGGGTTTTGTTTACTTTTAATGCTACATTTAAATGCCGATTTATAATTTATATATTATTTTTATACTTTGTCAATGTAATATATGAAAATAAAATTCCAGATATTGATTTTTGTGAAGAACCCCAGCATAATTTATTATATCATTTTACTTTAGCCCAATGCAGTCAATGACTTAAGTTTCAGTATACAGATTCAGGCTCTTAATCAGGATAGTAAAAAATAACTTGCATATCTTTAATGAATTACGTTTTACAGTTGCTTAACAGATATGAACGATTTGATGACTAGAAACATCAATATTACTACAACATCCACCCGTTCATTAGTTCTCTACTCCTTAGAAACGTCAGGGAAGAAAAATGGTCGAGTATAATTTGGTACATGGCTTGTTTTGACGTTTGAACCCTCCAGTCAGACAGTCGGTATGGCGCGCCCTGCTCTCGGGTCAGCATGACCCCTGTGGCCTCTCCCACTCCCACTCCTGCTCAGGCACAAAGGGCCGCGGATCAAGCCTCATCGGGTGGCACCTGTTGCAAGTTTTTTTCTGCCCACGCATCGTCCACATGAAGGATCGCACGTCAGCGGGGACTCCCCCGATACCACCGTCTTAAGGAATATGGGACAGGGGCGGCGCAGGTTGGGGGCTAGAGCGTTTGGCAGATGCATCGGCGAGGCGCGGGGGAGCCGATGGGCGGAGTCGAACTGTGAAACTTTGCTGATAGCGCAGATGCAAAATTCTTTTTTGGTACAGAAATTGTCTGCAACTCTAGTACGGGTTTCACATGTTGCCACTGAGGCCTGTGAAGTGTCGTAATGTTGAATTAAATGTGTGAAAATGATTGGTAACTGTTGATATAGAAAAGGCATAAAATGGTTCCATTAGTCTTTAGTTGCTGTATCATTATACCGTTTTGGGTAAGAAGATTTCAGCTTGACTTCATGTAAGTACGCAGACTTGACGCAGTTTTACTATTTACTAACTTCCATTACTGTAATATTAAAGCTTAATTTTTTCCCACATGTTGACTTCTATAATTTACAAATCAAGAGATTGGCTTAGATGGCTTTACATGTGGCTGGTACTGTATGTAATTTAACATTTGTTTGTATTACGCAGTTTTATTGTAAACTAGCGTTCTTCACATAAACTGTCAGTAAGTTAACAGGATTATTCCACTGCATTGTATAACTGACAGTATAATTAGAAACGCCGAAGCAGAGAATTTCTTTTTGGCTCAGTTGACCATCAACTCGCTGGTCTGATCTGTTGAAAGGGGATGCCGGTGTAAACGTGCGTTGTCCTAGTGTGCTTGGCTCACTTTGAATGGGCCAGTGTGCTCATGCAGGGTGCTGGTCTTATTGTCAAGCCGAGGAGCTCTAATTCTTTCTCAGATAACATCTAATTGCCTCAAGCAAAAGCTCTCCCTTTCTTGAGCGTGTTTGTTGACAGGCCCTTTTGCTTCTACCGCCGAAAATATCAGGTCCCGCCAAGTAACAACCCCCCCCCCCCCTCCCCGCGCGCTCCTGCAAAGACACATACACACGCACCACACATTTACCACCTACCTCCCTGGCAGTTGTGTGGACTGCTCCCTCCTGGCCATGCCAACTCGCTGACACTTACAGATTAGCGCAGGACAAAAAAGAAAAAGAGGGCGTCCGTCTCTTAGTTACGGGCCTAAACTAGAATACATGGGACCAGGGTAATTACCGCCTGGTGAAGCTAACCGCCCAAAGATTTCCAGCCCTCTCGGCTGTTTACAGCCACCGACTACCATTTAATCACTGACTCTTTAATCTAATAAATCACAGCTGGGGAAAATAATCACTGTATCCTCCCTCTCTGGGGTTGCGGTGGGGGGGGGACCCCTCTGCTCTTGAGGGGGGGCATTGTCGGCAAGCGTTTGCAATGTTGAACAAGCACAGGGCAGTCAAGCTGCATGCATAATGTTGTCTTCATTTGTTACTTATGATAAACGTTCTCGCGCCGGGCACAAAGCACAATTTTTCAAAACCCTTTTTTTTTATGTTTTGTCTTAACTACACACAGAAAGTATGCCTTTAGCAAAAGTATTGCTTTGTGGAAGCTTCCATGTGTGGCATTTAATGTATTTATGGTACATCATTTTACAATTTCTAACTTTGTTACTCTGTAAATATTTTTTCTGCAGAGGACGTTGATAAATATTAGTTTTACTGTAGAGGCGGTGACATTACTTGGAAAAAATATTGATGGTCACCCAAAGGGTTTGCTTATTTACCAGGGAATGAGGCATCAACCTGTTTTTGTGTCCGCCCACATCAGGCTCATGAAGGATGGGTTGCTGGACTTGTGTGCTCATCAGGGAGAGACAGCTGGCTAATCAAGGCCTGATCCATAGACCTTGAGTATCGCCAAATTTATTATTGTGGCAGGACAATGAGGGCACACTCATGCAATTACAGACCCAACCAATATTGGCTAGAAATTATTGGAAAAAAAACCCAGCAAGTAATGCAAACGGGCAGTTTTTAAGAAAATAAATGGAGCAGCAGCAGTTTTGTTGAATCTTTGTCTAATTAACATGTGAGCCAGAAGGTGGTTTTATACCTTTAAATACCTTTAGTCTGGTTGGGGTATTAACCAGGTTTTGATATGAAATTTTAATGTATCAATAATTTGATGTTATTTTCACTTAAATGGTTTACCAAAAAGTTGTTATGCATAGAAACCTCCCAATACTGCAGACAGAGTTGGAAGCCCCAGTTTACTCCCATTTTTTAAGCAACCACATGGCTTTATTAGTGCATCAGGGAAATGGGTCTGCCAAACTACCAATGCCTTAAAAACAATTGTATGTGTGATTTAGGAATTGCTTGATTGGTAATTCTTTGAATTAAAGCCACAACTAACCAGTGTGACTTGTGATGTGACTAAGGCCTTAAGATGTTTTACTTTTTAACACCTCAGAAACACGAAGATGTTTGATTGCATTTGGTTTGAATCAGAGGAAAGTATCCTCACATTTAAAAAGTTGTAGACAACAAATGTTTGTTATCAAGCCAGATGGTTTCCACACAGCCTTCAGTTCAATTCAGTTTTTTGTGTAGTGTCAAATAATAACAGAAGTTATCTCATGAGTTATTCCATGTAGAACAGGTCAATTATTTACTCAACAATTTCCACCATGAGCAAGCACTTGGCGATGGTGTCAAGGAAAAACTTCCCAGAACCCAGCTCATTGGAGGGAGGAGTGGTTGAGTTAGAGAGTTATAGCAACTACAAATATTAGGAATATCTTGTGTCAATCAGCGATATCGGTATATGGACAGATTTAGTCATTTAATGGACCACACTGGCTATTTACATCTGCTTTGTTATGACCTATTATGCTCTGACTTCAGACAGTTGTCAAAAATGCTCCATTGCACTCTACATACAAAACACTATATTTTATAAATGCAGCTGCAGCTGTCACAAAAACCTGGATTGTTTTACTACTTTAGTTTTTAGGTAGGCTTACTGTTGCGTATGGTAGTGCTTCATTGTATGCTCTGAATAATGTACAGGAAGAATTAGGAATAATTGGATTGGAGTCTGAATTAGAAAAGTTTAAAGGGCCTTAAATTGGGATAAAAAAAACTTGATTTTGGAATTTTATTCTCTTTTTAGAAGTAAGTATTCATAAAGTGGCTTTGCTTGTTGAAGGTTTCAGATCTAGACATCTTGTCAATTCATCGAATAAAGTGCAATGAATTTCTTTGCTGATCTTGTTGAGTCAGAAAAGTTTCTCATGCACTCCAGTGAACCTTTTCCACCATCCCTCTGCTGGCTTGATTGACTCTCCTCCTGAATATGTTGGCCTCGGTATCTTGGCACACTGGCACATGTCTTACCGTTGGCTTTCCATCGGCTACATTAGCAGGGAAGAGATAGAACTGGAGTGTCTTGAAGGAGGCGGCCTGTTGAATGTCTTCCCACCCTCTCCTTTTCTCTGGGACCCTCTGTGGGCCCTCCCTGTGTTCCCTGCCCAGCCCCAGCCCCCGCCAGGGGAGAGAGCGGAGCAGGAAGGGCCCGATAGCCAGCCAGACCGCTCCTCTGCCGAAGGAGCCTTATCTCAGAACTGCACACAGTGCACTGAGCGCATCCTTTTCCTGGGGTTCTGGGTCCTGGAGGAGGAGGAGGAGGAGGAGGGGGAGGGGGAGGAGTAGGAGTAGACATTGCTGGATATAGGTGTGTTCTCCAACCCTCCACTCCTCAACCCTACTGTGTGGTAGCCTGGGCCTGCCTTTTTCAGTCATTCTTCTCTAGTTCCAGCAATTATGTAAACAGATTTTATACATTAGAAATTCGTTGTGTCCCTGCTTGAGCTGCAGGTTTAAAAGGCAGATTTACTGTTCGAGGAAACTTTTCCTGATTTAGTTTAGCATTTAAATAGTAAAATCAATTTTAAAATGAAGAAAGAAAAACCAATCTAAGCCACAAAGCATTATTATCATATGGCATTACTTGCCCTCTATGTACTGTATATTGAAAATTTAGTCTTTTGTTGCCATGCCTTCACCTAACACCGGCTTAAAGAATGAAAATAGTCACAGACAAACTGTGAAAATGTAGAAATGGACTTGGAAAAAATAAACTACACAAAGCAAGTGTTCATGACTTGATTATAAAAAGCCTTAGTAATGAGTAAATTAGTAATTCGTATTTTTTTTATTTTTCACATTCTTAAAGCAGAAAATGTCACTGAACAAAAACATTTTCTCACTTTTGTTTTTTGTATAAAAAACATGGTTCATATTCAAAATGTTTTTGTGATCACTAAATTCTGTGACTGCTGTGTAATTCCAATAGTTTATCATGAAGCTTGTATTGCGATACATATAATCTGGTCTGACGGTATTGTCTCACGCCAGCTGTATACTGCATGCTCTAGCACTCACTCACACACACACACAGAACACAGACGTGTTGACTGATAATAACAGGCCAGAGAAAATAACACACACCTGGAAAAAGGGAAACAAGATCTCAAACATTACTGGTGAGTTGTTTCTTAGTAACATGTTGCCCTCAACAAAAATCTCCAGGGCTGCCCGTAGTGCTGACTGCATCTGTAGTTTTATATCCATATTGTACTTGAGTGTGTGTGTGTGTGTGTGTTTGTGTGTGTGTCTAGCACAGCACTTTCCCTCCTGTCAGATCAGGGTCTAATAGAGATCCCCAGGCAGTGAAGACGAACCACATACCAAGTTCTAGCCACTTCCCCTGATGAAGGAGATGTTTCTCTCCTCAGTCACTCTCCTTCTCCTTTTTTTTCCCCCCTCGCTCATTCACGCTCCCCCTCTCTTGAGAGTAATTTCACAGGCAGTTCTAAAGTGGCCCCCAGCCATCTTCCCAAATCCCAGTTACATGTTGTTTGGCGCTGTCAGCTCTAAGCCCCATCTCCACTCTCCCAAGCAGAGAGGATGCCATTGTGCAGTAACAGGGAGTATAGATTTTCTCTGGGAAGTTGGAAAGTTTTTGTTTAATGGCAACTCACCTGAAGGGCCTTTACCCCCTTGTTAGAAGTTAGGGGGTTCTTTCTAGTCGAGGTCTGAGGTGGCAGAAAACTTTGTAGTCCGTTTGAACCACCTGCCTTGTCATTTAACCTCAGTCATGTGCTTCGTAGCTGTGTGAAACGGCTGAATCCAACCTCTTTAGCTGTAATACAGTCAACAGAATATGCAGTAACTCATGTAATACTCGTGTTATACCTGGTCAGATCATATTGTACATGGATAATTTATAGCCTAAAAAAAGAACATTTGAACCTGGGCGTATATTCGCCGTGAAATCATTCCTTACCATATTAATCAATATATTAGGTTGCAAAAACAATGCTTGTTTCCCTTATGGAAATGTATTGACTGTGAAGAGCCTTTTAGTGGGTTAAGACTAATAAGGTTTCACTGAAGTCCCTAGTGGCTAGTTTAAAAAAAAATGACACTTTTGGTATATAGATACAGTTTACTTCAAGCGCCTGAGGAAGTCCAGCGCATATGTAGTTGCGTCACTCTACATTTCAGTCCATTCAGGTCCCGCAAGGCCTGTTTGGATCTACATCCACATTGTTCCAATAGTCCATCGGTTAGCTTGTCTATCTCAATCAGTGTCGAGGGTCAAAGTAGCATAATCTGAATGTAAAAGCTTAAAGGCCAAGCTGTGAGGTGACTCGGCACAACACTGTTTTCAATTCACCTCTAATCTGTAGGGTTTGAAAAATGCTGTCCACTTCACCATCTCTGAGGTAATACACCGAGCGGTAGTATTGTTTAGCGCGAGTCTCAGGAGGAGCCTCTGTATTCTTCTGGACAAATCATTATGCATTGAGTAGGCCATTAGGAAAATGAAGACAAATGGGTCGCATGGGCGAGGTGACAAATTGTTCATGCTGTAGAGTTAAAATCTAGACCATGTTGTAGCTCACAGTTGCAAAGTTGGCCCTGTTTATTAATGTAGCCTAAAGGTTAGAGAGATGAATCGGCAACCGGACTGACTCGCGTCCCCAGACTGGAGACAGTTTTACTAAAACAATGAATTAATGAATGAATACTACTTCTATTTTCAATGTGTCTTTTAGCAAATCATCATCTGGCTGCCTCAAAGGGCTTATTAGAAAGTCATTTTTGGTTCCACTTTTCAAACTCACTTATGGCTTATTTATTAAGATATGTTTTTGATCAGACTCCCTTCATATACTATTGTTTCACACAAGTGAGAAGCTGACTGTGCAAGGACACACAACTGGATGTGTTGAGCTCCATAGTGTTGTAAGAAGATGGTGATAAATGTCAGATGTTTATTTTAAGGTGATCCTTTAACACCTATTGTTACATCAACATCCTATTTGGGGCTCTTTTTACTCACCAAAATCTGCCTGCTTAATCTCTGCATGATGATTGACGATCACTTAATCTCCTCTGTCCACCATTGTGTGCTGTCTATTTCTGTGTAGAGTCTCTAAATGCTGCATTCAATCCTCACTCTGTCCTCTTGTGTTTTTTTTTGTTTGTTTAGGACAGCAACAGCAGTGATTCTCAGGGTGAGACAGAGGAGACTTGTACTCCTGCTACCACTGAACTGGATACAGAGTCCATCGCTAACACTGTGACAAGCACTCTCACTATGCAGGAGTATTTTGCACAGCGAATGGCTCAGTTGAAGAAGGCTCGTGGACAGGCCCAGAGTACAGCACCGTCAGCAGAGGAAGAGGCCAATGAGACATCAGGTCCATCTGAGGAACCCAGTCCCATCCACACCAGCAACGACGACTCGGAAGAGCCCAAAAAGAAAAAGAAAAAGAAGAAGAGCAAAAAGTCATCGGATGAGCTGGATGTGGCAGAAGAGAACCATAGCACTCCCATCGTAATGGAGGACAATGAGGACCAACAGCAGGAGCGTCCGGGGAAAAAGAAGAAAAAGAGGCGACTGGTCGAAAATGAAGAAGGTACAACTGAGAATTGTAGCTCCATGTCTGGTATGGAGCAGAACTGTGAGGAGCTGCCTCCGTCCAAGAAGAAGAAGAAGCATAAAAAACACAGTGAGGACACTGAGCTACTAAATGAACATGTGCCAACAGAGGGTCAAACTGTAGAATCTGAGGTTGTTCACAAAAAGAAGAAGAAACGCACACAGGAGGTGGATGATGTAGAAAAAGAGGACAAGGAGGAGAAAAAACCCAAAAAGGACAAGAAAAAGAAAAAGAAACATCAAGATTAGAGTGGAATTACTAGAAGTGGCCTCCAGTTCCACCAGCCCTTTATCGTTCAGGGGGACTTGACTGTTATCATGAACACGATCATGGGGGCACACATGTATGGAGTCATTGCATTTATAAGCGAATCAAATGTCTTGTGTGTATATAAAATTCAATAACCTATTCATAAAGAACACTTTGCTACAGTGAGGTGAAAGGGAGGTAAGACATTTGATCGGATTAAAATCCTCGAAGCTGCCCAGTAAAGCCACAGACCTGTACTGTTGGCCACTGGGATACACCATTGTTACTGCAGATGGTAAAATGCCTTGACTTAGAGAGTTAGACATTTTGGGAAATGTGTATTTGCTTTCTTGTTGAGAGTTAGACGAGAAGATCAATTCAATTTTTCCGTAGGGGAAAAATGAGGTTAAGTAATAGTTTGATCTACTCACCAACTCTTTTTCCAAAATGCTGAACTACTCCTTTTAATCTGTCAGATCTGTTTCTCTACATCTTGTTGTCTCCATGATGTCTAAAATATATTAATACAGACATCATAAGATCACTTTTTTTTTTAAGTTAACCTGTTTTTCCATCAAACTTAAAAATAATTAGATGCGACTAATGTGCTGGTTTATTGAATAAAAAGAGCCAAATTCCAAAAAAACAAAACATTTCAGGAAAAAGCAAAAAATATTTTTTCCAAATACACAATGTCTTGCCATCTTATATGCATTAGCATTACTATTTATTTAAGCAATATTTCAAACGAGGATTTTATATTCTTGCCAGCAATTAGTTGCATCCATTTGTCCAGTTCTTCTGACGATTTGAGATCTTCTTGTGGAATGAAACTCTAGATTTTTCATCAAAGTAACCCAGCGAGATGAGTAGTTTCTTTGTGACTTGCCAATCAATTTGGTGATGTTTTGCTAAAAATCTGGAAAACGTTGCCACTTTGACACTATAATGAGCTGTAAGAAAACTGTAAGAATAACTTTTTAAATAAACCCAAATAGTCACAAATGAATGTTTTGTTTTTTTTCTCCTTTTTAAAAGTGCAGTCATATGTTTCTGTATATACAGTACCATTCAAGTTAGGACATGTCTTCTCTTTCAATGTTTTTTCTTCTTTCTTTCTTCTACATTGTTGATACAATATTAAAACTGTGAAATTACAACAACAACAAAAAAAATGTAAACAAAGCAAATGCTTTGTATTTTAGGTTCTTTAACGTAGCCATCTTTTGCTTGGATGACAGCTTTGCATACTCTTGGCATTCCTTCAGTCAGTTTTATGAGGGAGTCACCTGGAATGATTTTCTATTAACAGGTGTATCTTGTTAACGCCTTAATGCATCATGAGACCATCAGTTATGTTGACTTACAGCTGTAGTCGTATTCAGTCAATGTTAGGCAAGAACCGCTCAACTAAGTAATAAGAAATGACAGTCCATCATTTCATCAACACATGAAGGTTAGTCAATCAAAAAAAACAACAGAAAAATCCATCAAACACTAAGATGACTGGTTCTCATGAGAAACACACCAAGAAAGGAAGACCAAGAGTTACCTCTGCTGCAGAGGATAAGTTAAGTACAGTTACCAGCCTCAGAAATCAACGAATGGCAATCAGGCCTTCATGGTCTAATTGCTGCAAAGAAACCACTACTGAGGGAGACTAACAAGAAGAGGAGAATTGCTTGTGCCAATAAACACAAGGAATGGACATTAGACCAGTAGAAATCTGTACTTTGGTATGATGAGTCCAAATTTGAAATTTTTGGTTCCAACACTGCGTCTTTGTAAGTTGCAGAGAATGTGAATGGATGGTATCTGCATGTGTGGTTCCCATATGCGGTGAAGCATGGAGGTATGATGGTTTGGGGCTGCTTTTCTGGTGACACAGTTGTCGATTTAGTCAGAACTCAAGGCACCATCAGCATGGCAACTATAGCATCCTGCATCCACATGCATCTGGTTTGCTCTTAGTAGGACCATCATTTACTTTTCAGCAGGACAATGACCCAAAACACACATCCGGGCTAAATAAGAGCTATTTGACCAAGACGGAGGGTTATGGAGTGCTGCATCTGATGACCTGGCCTTCACAATCACCTGACCTAAACTTAATTTAGATGGTTTGGGATGAACTGGACTGCAGAGTGAATGAAAAGCAGCCAACAAGTGCTCAGCATGTATGAAAACTCCTTCTAGACTGTTTGAAAAGCATTCCAGGTGACTAACTCACCATACTCAGAGAATGCCAAAAGTGCAGAGCTGTCACATTACCACATAATTCCATTCCATATCTGTCAGTGTTCAACTACAGTGTGGGAAATAATAAAAAATAAAGGAAAAACATTGAATGAGAAAGTGTATTTAAACGTTTGGTTTAATTCAGTTGAGCACTGAGCTGTAAAGGTAATCTGAAAATGCTAAGTCACTCTTTCCACTTCCAAACGTGATTTTCAAGGTTACGAAATCTTTTCTTTGACTTGACAGATGAACTCTTGACAAGCCAGTCTGGTTCGGCAATGAGAGTGGGCGGTGTGAGTCAAATCAGGAAAAAGGAAACTACAGCTGTCCAATAAAACAACACAACATTGTACGTCACTGTTTTGGCTTCGTAAATTACAAAGAACTCTGGATTAAACTGGATTGGTTTATCCTGACTATTAAGCATCTCAGGTGTGCAGGTGTAAGGGTTCAATACAGGTTCAGTGCAGTTTATTAGCCCATATAGAAGATGGACTAAATAAAAGTACAAGTTAGAATAATGTACAAAATAAAAAGAAATATTTATCTAGGCTAAATTAAGTCAGTTTAGTACAAAGATTCCTTGTTCCAAACCAAAAAATCTGGCTCTTCAGCTGATGTCATGATGATTAATGACGGAATAAAAATTACTTTTTCTCTTAAAAGTGTTGTTGAAGGTCCATCATTTGCTGACATAGTTCCACATAAGAATGATAATAGAAATAACAGTAGAAAACAGTGATAAGGGTTCAGGTTTGGCCCAATAAAACACTGTAATTCATTCATTAACTGTTCTAGATATGTACTTGCTTAAAAAAGTTATGCTGATATGGTGAAATGCCTCTTCATAAGCAATCGCTCCTCCCACTTTTCAAGTCTCCAGTAGCCACATGTCTTTAACACTGAGAGGGTGAACAACAGCAGGCTGATACAGCTCCCACCCACACAGTGGTTAACACGTAGAGCTATTAGTCATCTCAGAAACCCCCAACTCCGAGCTTTCAAACGCTTAACTCCAAATTGCAAATATGATGTGAAACTTTTGTCTCGCACGTTGCCAGTCTGCTGTCTGACTGTACTTTACATGCACTCTCACTCACATGTGCCTCCATCAGCTCACACTTGTTCTATTACGCTGACTTCCCATCAATGTGGCCCGTGTCACAACAGCAGGAGTGAGCACTGCCCTATATATATCACTGATGTGCCTTGCTCTGCGCGCAATCTGTGGCTTCAGGTGCCGTATCCTGTTCCTGTTGGGGGGGGGGCAAAGTTACACACAAAGCTAGAGCTGACACTTCAGTTTGATGGGTGGGAAGGCACTGATTACAATTTAAAATCCATGTTGTGTGTGTGTGTGTGTGTGTGTGTGTGTGTGTGTGTGTATTAGCTCTGTGGGAAGAAAGTAAAAAATTTGTTCATTGCAGGGGTTAAAGCCATCATTTGTAGTCAGGTTACTTCTTCCTTTATAAATATTACAATCCAGGACATTATCTGACGTGATTAGTAGCTCTATATGTTTGTGTGTGTGTATGTGTGTGTGTGCATGTGTGTGTGTGTGTGTGTCTGCCCTTGTGTGTGAGAGTGTGAGCTACTCCATGGCTGCAGCCCAAGAGTATCCTGTCAACAGGAACTCCTGGATTTGATATGCACCCGCCTCTGACCAAAGAAGGAAACTGATTTGTTTGTAGTGTGTGTTCGGTGGTTTTATCTCTCCTCTCACCCACAGCTGTGATCAGAGGTTCCAAAAATTGATCTGCAAACAGTTAAAAAAGAGGATCTTTTTCCTTTTTCAGGGAGGAGTTTAAGTTTAAAACAAGATTTTGCATTTGGATTCTTAACTTACTTTATTTAAAATTCATCTGTCTATTAGAAAAATATGCTAAAAAAATTTTTTTTGCTTCTAAAAATAGGAGTGTTGTGTTTTCATTTGCGTGCTAGGACAGTACCATGACACCCTGACAGTTTTGTGAAGTTCAATGGAAATCTGAAAACGACACTGCAGTGATGTCGCTGGGTATACTGCAGAACAGGTTAGATAAGTTTGTCAGGTGAGGTTTTCCTTGTTGAGTAGAAAAAAAAACACTGAAGTTGCCAAATCTTTCTGTCATCACAACAGCACTGACGTGACCTGCGTGTTAAATTAGAAATGTGTTTCTAATAATGTGTAAATTTTATTATTATTATTATTATTTCTGTTTTTTTTTGTTTGTTTGTTTTTGTTTTTTGTTTTTTCAGTTTTACAAACTTTGGCCCCATGTGAATTTGTAAAAATAAAAGATAGAATGATTAAATGTATAGAAAACAATCATGACATGACTTATTTTAGCCACTGACGTTATCTGTCAGTGGAAAGTTGTGAAGCCAGTTCAAGTAGTTAGTAGTGTTAAAATGCTGCTGCTCTCTCTCTCTCTCTCTCTCTCTCTCTCTCTTCTCTTGCAATCAAGGAGGAGTCGAGAGTCCTCCGGGGCTTCTCCTGGAACCTGCTCCTCAAATATAAAGCGCTCCCCCCATCCACTAGGAAAGACTGAATCATAACTCACAAGGAGGAGCCGCTGCCACATCTGTGATTTCTCCCTTAAACCTGTACTGACATCTGTTGTAGTGTGGTGTGTGTGAAACGCCGCTGGATTTTTTTTTTTTTTGAAAAGCAGTGTCTGTAGTTTTTTAAAGCTTTAAAACAAATTAGCCTACACTTCAGCTGAGAAGCCAACTTGTCTAACAGAGAAGTGAAGTTTTGGAAAGGAGAGAGCGCGCAGATGGCAGCCCTCATCAGCGCGTACTCGTCGTGGCCGGAGTCCTTCGAGTGTCCTCCAGGAGACGGGGACGTGCCCGACGGACATGGCCCTCACAGGACCCCCGTGGACAAGGCTCCGGAGCCGCGGATCAGACGGCCCATGAACGCGTTCATGGTGTGGGCCAAAGATGAGCGCAAACGGCTGGCGGTTCAAAATCCAGACCTGCACAATGCCGAGCTCAGCAAAATGTTGGGTGAGCTGAAGAAAAGTTATTTAAAGTCTATAAAGTTTTATTAATATGTACTTTTATTTCTCCTCCTTGTCGTCCACCTCCTCCTTTTTCTCCTCCTCCTCCTCCTTCATCTTCTTCTTCTACTACTTCTTCTCATAATTGATATTATGATCTCACATTATTATTATTATTGTTATTGTTATTATTATTATTGATATTAATGGCGTTGTTATTAATATTAATTGTAGTCGTATAGTTGTTGTTATTAATATCATTACCAATAGCTTTTTATCCGTCCACACACTTGTAATTCCCTCGGACTCGGCTGTTTTATGAAAGTTTTCAAGTTGTTTCCAGCGCCAACGGGATTAGTAAATTAAATAAGTAAATTGAAATCTAATGAACAGATGATATATAGATATAAATAAGATATAATGATGTTAAACAGAATACAACAAAACGTTTTTAAACACAGTTATTCAATGGATCAGTTAATCACGTAACTTCACAGCCATCAATCTGAGGAGCGCGTCGCCAAAAAAAATCCCCTGATTTTAGAAGTTAATGTCGCCTCACCGTAAAATTCGTTCAGACTGTGAACGTCGAAAAGGACAGAAATATTTCATTCTGCGATGGATTTGGGATTCTTGGATTAGTGCTTAAGCTCGAAATCTGGCACCTTCGCAAATCATTTTAATTCACGAACAGCAATACATGCAAAACACGCTTTTAAAAATAAAGATAAAATTGACACTTGTGTTTATCTTAAAATAGGGCATTCGTTACAAAGTAAGTCCCTTGAATATAATCGAGAATTAAAGAGGAAGCTGCATAGTCAGGTTGCGGTGGTAGTTTTAATACAGATGTTTGATCTTTCTTTTTTAATTGTGACAAACCTGAGAAATAAATCACAAATTACGCATTCATTTTTATTTTTTTTAAAAGAAAGATTTATATTATTATTATTTTACTTTATGTCTCTTTTATAGTGCTATTTATTTTTTGTTCAATTTAAGAAAAAAACAAGTTCTCACCACTATTAATATGAATTCAATATCTAAATTGTCCAATAAAGAAGTATAAGCATACAACTAGAAATTGTTAGTCTGAAAATTTAATATTGTCTACTTATAATAGACTTTTATTATGATATAAAAAAGGTATGAAAAGTAAATTTAAAAAAATCTGGATTATTATATATACTTTTTATATATACTAAAAAAATCTTCTGTCTCCTTTTCTTGCAGGCAAGTCATGGAAGGCCCTGACTCCCCCTCAGAAGAGGCCCTTTGTGGAGGAAGCAGAGAGGCTTCGGGTGCAGCATATGCAAGACTACCCCAACTATAAGTATCGGCCTCGCCGGAAGAAGCAGCTGAAGCGCATCTGCAAGCGAGTGGACCCCGGCTTCCTCCTGAGCGGCCTGGCCCCTGATCAGAACGCCCTGCCCGACCAGCGACCCCTCTGTCATCCCCTCGACAAAGATGAGGGCAGCCCTAATGGTGTCAGCAGCAGGTTTTCCAGCCCCAGTCCTGCTCTGCCCAGCGTCAGAAGCTTCAGAGACCCAGCCGGTTCCAACAGCAGCTTTGACACGTACCCCTACGGCCTGCCCACACCTCCTGAGATGTCCCCCTTAGATGCCATGGACCACGAGCATGTACCCCCCTCTTATTATTCAACGTCTGGTAGCTCCTCCGTCTCCTGTTCTTCCTCAGCCTCCTGTCCAGATGAACACCACCAGAATCAGACACACATGGGCAGCCCGCCCCCTTACCACACTGACTATGCTCAGACCCAAATCCATTGTGGGGGCGCACACATAAGTCACATCTCTCACATGTCCCAAACTGGTGGTGGTGGACTGATTCCTGGCCCTCCACTGTCTTACTACAGTACCTCATCTTTCCCCCAGATCCACCACGGGCTCCATCAGGGCCACCTGGGTCAGCTCTCACCCCCACCAGAGACACAGGGTCACCTGGAGACCCTTGACCAACTGAGCCAGGCTGAGCTTCTGGGTGAGGTGGACCGCAATGAGTTTGACCAGTACCTGAACTCCACTGGGACTGGGTTCCACCCTGAGCAGGGCAGCAGCATGACGGTTACAGGACACATCCAGGTGGCGTCTGCCGCCACAACTTCTGCCACTGCATGTCCCAGTAGCACCACAGAAACCAGCCTAATTTCCGTGCTCGCGGACGCAACGGCAGCCTACTACAACAACTATGGCATCTCGTAAGCTTGGTCACGGCACCCATTGCACTTGTGACTGATCAGAGACACTACAAGGTTTGAAATGGGTGAAGAAATTTGGGACGATGTTACACTTGGGTGCTAGTAAGGGAAAGCTTTCTCTGCTCTCGTCTGTAATTTCAAATCTCGTATTAGCATCTATGAGTATCTTCCTCCCACCATGATTAAAACCTAAACTGATTATTGAGCAATATGATTGTCTGGAGCCGAGGAAAGAACAAAGAGCAATTGGAGGAATATGAAGAAATGGAGATGGACAACTCAGGGATGCAGACACAAACTACTATAGTATGCCACCTCCAGTTGTCATGAAATTTCTAAACCAGAAGAACAATCGTAAAAGACTTGTCGTCCACTTGTAAATGTCACCAGTTACTGTTGCCACTGCGGCATGTACAGATGCTCTTTAGAAGCTAATTTAAGTCCTTTGATGTTTCGCATAAATGCTAACTGTAATGCTATTATCGACGCTTTCCATTCGAATGTTTGTATTATATGTTCTCGCTCTCATTAGTTTGGGAGTCTTACCTCAGTAGTTGTAATTGAATGAGGTTTTAGTTGGACATTTCTTATGCAATTTAACAAACGGTGTATAATGAAGAAAAAAGGCGTTTATACTTCTTCTCAAGTACTTAATAATATATAATCATAACCTCTATGATGAAAAATAATAATGTATGCTGATTTAGGTTTGTGAAAGACAATAATTTAAAATAAAGTTCAATTTTTATATAAATGCAGTTGCTACTTGGAGAATGCGCCCACAGACAACATACCACAACAGAATCATGACTTTTGATTATTATTACAACTAGATATTGATAATAACTGATACACTTAAAAGGCATTGTGCAGTAGCAGATGAAACACGTTTCCCATATGCATCGATACATATACATAGCACCTGATTAATATAATCAGATTCTTGAATAAAAACAATAAAAGAAAGCGCTTAGTAGTTTTTTTCCCCACACAATTGGGGATAAAGTGGTGTGTGTGTGTGCTACTTGTCCATCTTGAATTCAGTGTCACATTACATATTCTCTTATTCTGGGCTCTGTCTTGCTCTTGTACTGCAAGTGGCCGATCCTGACACCCACTTCCCTGCTTGCTTTTTCCACCCTCCATCACATCATCCTTCTACATCCGTCTCCTCTCGCTTTCATTTCATCGCGGTTCAGAGGATTAGTGTAAAACAGGCACAGCCGTCGCCACCCGCCTCCATACCCACCGTCCTTTTGTTTTCCTGGAGTCTTATTCTGGGTGCCATTCTTAGGCACTCTGGACCCTCCTTCCACCCCCACCCCCTCACCCCACATTCTATCTTGCTGATGCAGACCTTTGGTAATCTGTGCAAAATAAATAAAAAATAAATCCCAGGGCCTCGTTGACTGTTTTACGCTCTCCTCATTTTTCTCTCCCCCCCTCCTCCCCCCTCCTCTCCACTCCTCCCTTCTCACCCTCTCTGTTCTCTTAAATTTTTCTTTTTCGATAAAAGGAATTCAGGGGGCTTTTGACAAATCCTGGAGTCTGGCTGGTCTTCCTGCATTTTTTGGGAACGGTTGAGTCGTGCTTCTTGTAAAGAGGATGTGGCGGAGGAGCGGTGTTTCCTGACTGATAAGGGAAAAGCCTCTCTCCGTCAGGATGTTTGGGCCTGCCTGGGCCCTGCATTAAAGAGCCAGAGAGAGGGAAGGGAACCCGCTGTTCAGCAGGAGGAAACACTGCCGTGCTGATTAGCATCTATCTTACCCGTCTTTACTCAACCACCATTTTTCAGGAGAGGCTTTGTCAACCTGGCCTGTCGTACCTTCACCACAAACACACCAACAACACACACAGCTATGAGCAGGTTTCTTAATCTGAAACGAGAAAACAACACTTGTGGTGAACGTGTACCAAAACATGACCGTTCTCTGTACCCAGATTCAACCACGATCGTGTGCTTTTGACACACCTTGCTGCCAATGTGATTAAACTGACCCGAATGACAACATTCATCAAGTACCAGTGTTTGCAGCTGGCCGACATTGTGCTCATTTCTTTGGGGTTAGATCATTACCCTTTGTGCCTGCAGGGGTTCAAAACTCTGCGGAGGGTCCATTTGAGTGCGACCATGTTTTGGACGGGTGGTGCCCCAGGCATACGGGGTGAGAAAGTAGTCTTTGGTGCGGCGTCAGCTGCAGAGTTGTCAGGGTCAGCTCGGGGTGCTGCTGCAGACTCCCTTGGTAAAGACGCCCTGCAATGTCTCAACAATCACATCCACCACCTCAGGGTAGGACACTGTAGCACGGACAAGGACATCTACTCAAGCGTCAACAAAGCATCACATTAGACTACTACACACAAGTACTTGAGTATATATTATAGAATAAAGCAGTGTTTTCATCATTATATCATATTTTTCCCATATGCTTTGATATTCTAATATTATTTCACCTCTAAACAACTCAGATATAGGCAAGGGATAAATATAGGAGCTAGATGAATTTTCAGATAATCCAATGTTTTTGTAATGTTTTATTTTTTATTGTGAAGGAACACTTAGTTGTTACATTTATTTGCAAAATTGAAAAAAAAATTCCAAAATTGGAAATGGATGGTTTTCACTGGACAGCAAATGCAGTCAAATATATATATATATATATATATATATATATATATATATATATATATATATATATAAAAAATATCATGGTGCTGCTGTTTTCTTTTAAAATGGGATCAGCATGCACTTATCAAGATGTCTCTGCAGTGATAAATAAACAACATAGGGTGTCTAATATCTAATCTAGTTCATATCTCATGCATATCTCTCAACATCCCTTCTGTACAACATGCAGAGGAGCTCTATAGGAGTATTTACACAGAATTGTTGATCCTGTGACTTTTACGTTTTTCGGGAAGTGAGGGCAAAACACTCAGCTTGTTGGTGCTAATCTTTTCCTCCCTAGAAGTTGACTCATCGTCATCGTAACCTTTAGTCAAAGCCTTCTGTTGAAAACCAGAGACAGTCATCGCTGCTGTTTTAGCTGCAATAAATCAACAAGAGAGGAAAGAGAAAATAATGCGTCAACAAACACTAGCATGACGCTGTAATGAACTGAACTTTAAACTTCGTACACAGGCACTTCGATGAATATTGTATAATCACTTTAATTTGACTAATTGAATTTTTCACATATTTGCTCATAAGATTTACAATATTTGCGATTATAAGGATAGAGGCTGAACAAACAAAAGAGTCTGCTCTTGTTATTTCTCTCTGATTGCTGACTGGCTCAGTTCCAGTCTCAGGTCAAGCCTGTGGAATGAGTCTGTCAGGTAGTCTGTTATGTTTCCTATTTCCTCCTCTGCCGTCATGTCACTTCCCTGGGCAAACAAACAACTTGGCGGTCTAACTCAACACCAACTGTCAAGGTAACAACGTAAGGCTCAGTGTGTGTGGATGGGACGCCGAGCTCACACAGCTGTGTAAAGTATTATCCATCTGCTGGGACCTAGGTGAGCAGTGATCACTTTAAATATCGTGTCCTCCGGAGGCTCGGAGGAGGCTGACTGTCTGGTTGGTCCAGCGTCCATTGTGTAGCCGGCGAGGGAGCGTCCAGTCACGTCACATTTAGAGGTCGAACATTTGGGCTATATGACGTTCTTTGCGTATTAACTGTAGGTCAAGAGGAAGTGGCTAATTTGCACTACGTGACTAAGGCATATCAATGTCTGAGACTCTGATGCCCTTTAAACCTACATACTATAGATACTGTATGTTATGGTATGAGCTTTTGTGTATGCAAACAGCGTATTGCTTACTCTACAATTATAAAATCTAATATATGCAGCTGCATGTATCACAAGTAATTATTTGCATTATATTTGCATGAAGCAAAGTTAGCTTTCCAAGTGATTCTGGGAGAATAATCGTGTCCCGTTAAGCCTTGCAAATAGAAAACAACAAAACCAATTACAACATCCTCATCACAGTAAATGCAGTGAACTTTACACCAAATTATACTACTCTGTGCAAAGGATAAAGACACACTTACATCAGTAAATACTAAATGTTGTCGGAGTGCATTTCCAGTTGGAGTGTGTTACAGCAGCATAATAACCTGTTTACAATTTGTACTTGGCCCTAAATCTAGCCAAAGGAGGAAAAGAAGAAAAAAAACATACACACACATCTCACAGCAAGGGATTATGGGTGCAGCTATTCTTCATCTCATTGTGGCTCAACAACAGGCAGAGTGTGGGGTGGCAGGCAGGCGTGTACGTCGCCGGACGAAGAATGGACCAGACTCGTCGAGGGACAGGTGCCATGTGGCAGAGGATGTGCGGGGACACAGATGGGGACCCCTGGAAAACTTGGGGGACTGTACGAGCAGCCAAGGGCCTCCCACCCGTACCTGTGCTGTGAATGCTGCAGCTGAACGGGATCCGGCACCTGTTCTAAGCAGATACAGGCGACCAGCAAAAGCACAGAGGGAGGCCAGCACATGGCTGCCAACGCAGGGAGGGAGAAGGCTAGATTTCCATTTACCCATAAGCACGGCCTGATTACCAAAATCGGCACAGGCTTTACTGCAGAATGTACAAAAAAAAAAAAAAAGGAAAAGGATTGAGAAATGTGCACACTTCCAAAACTATGTGCATTTCAGTAAACTCCCGACTTTAATAAGCGCTTCCTAGTTTTGCATTAAATGTTTTACTCAAAGCAGAAACAGCATTTTAAAATCAAGAGGTATACAATATGAGCACAGATTTATTATTTTTTAAAACAACTGATGCAAAATTGCAGTGCACGTCCTATTTTTACAGCCTGGACTGCATTGGTCTCTCTCTCTCTCTCTAATAGTATGGCTTACACTGGTCTACGTATGCTGCAGCGCTATCTGGCTTGTTTTTGACTGCTGCAGATTCTCCCTGGGGTGGTGTAACTCTTCACCTCAATGTGGAGGAGGATGTTCCTATTGTGCTTCCTAATTGCAATGTGGTTGTTCCATTTAAGAGATAGAACATCCTTATCTGTTCCATGCGTGATGTCGTATTGTGGGAATAACTAGAAGAGAGAATTACGTCCTGATTGATGTTTTTAATTATGATATATCATGCAATGTTTTAATTTTCTGACAACTATGTTTAATCTGAGACATGCAGTCAAACTGGGAAGGATATGGCTAATTGCTGAATAGTTTCTAAAGCTTAAAAGTGGTCGTCTTTTGAGATGTTGCTATCTAATCTTTCTAAATTCACAGTTGTTAAAAATATCAGCGTATACCACGTCCAGACACTAACTGAATTTGGACATTGCTCTTTGATCTTAAGTCACACCCCATCTTTTCCATTTTAGTGTGCCCACATACTGCCACCGTAGGTCTGGCCCAGTCATCTTCCACCAACATAGTTTACTCAGCGTGCATCCTGAAAAGCAGACACACTAATGATTTAGATGAGTGACGTTATAAGTTCAGCGGTGTGAGAGAGCCCCTTTTAACAGCTACCGTGGAGGATAGACAAAGCAAACTACCAAGCTGCCCGATGACAGCTTGTGAGACACGTGACAGAGCCAATGAGTTTGAAACATTTCATTATCTTAAATAGGGTGAATACAATATAACAGTTATATCAAATTGTGAAGTTGATGTAACAGTCCCATAAAAGCTTAATTTAGTTGTATAACTTTTTGTCCCACAGTGAAATATATTTGCATTGCAGATTGTTGGCTGGCCAAATACTGTATGTAACAATAGAAAGGAAAGTCCTCAATACATCAATCATATCTTTATCAATCAATACTTAAAATCAAATTCTGGCAAAACTCTCACAAAATATATAATCAATCAATGATTACACTACAAAATCCCTAAAATAGGATTTAGTGGCATCTCGCAGTGTAGTACCTGTGTTGGGACTTGGCTAGTAGCTCTATCTACTACAGAAGGTGATGAGTGAAACAGTGCAAAGCCTTCTCCAGCTGAGTGAAGAAGCCCTGTTCTTGTACATGTCCATCAACTAGTTGAGATTTTACAATAGATTTGGTCATTTAGCTGCTGCTTTTTTCCAAAGCAAAAAAGGGAAACAATCAAGGTACACTGTGACAAAGACGTGTTAGAGCAGCAATAAGTACTACTCACATAGAATCAAGTGACAGATCTAGAGGGGGATAGATCTAGCATGTCCAGTTGTTGGTAGTGTTAGGAGAGGAGGTACTCTCTGCAGAGATGGGTCTTCACAAGTTTTTTAAAGGTAGAGAGGGACACCCCTGCTCTGGTAGGGACTGGTACGACGCTCCTCTGTTCATTTAGAAAGCACAAATGCTGTCCTAGTACTTTGTTTGTTGGAGCCCTGCATGTTAACATTCAACACATTCAAGCGAGTTATTCACACATCATCGTCACAACCATTGGAAGCGATATGATGTTTAGCGGACACTCAAGGACATTTAGACTGAAATGGGGGAGCCGGGAATCGAACCTACGACCTTCTTTACAACTGTTTTACAGCCTCCAGTCAGCACGCAGGACTGTGGTTGCATGTTTGAAAACAACTTTTATGAGCCTAGAAAGGCTGAATAAATAAATTCAGAATATTTCACATATAGTAATGGAACATTTCTGCTATGTATTGTGAAGTGCCAAAAAGTTTTAGTCAGTTAATAAACTCTTTTTTTTACTTCACAAGTTCACCACCAACTATTGAAACCGGATCATCCCTATGATGTCCTCTGGTTGATCAACTCTCTGTGATTCACAGAGCTTACTAATGGACGGTAAAATAAACTGCTATTAACTTAGGTGCTCTTGTTTGCTCAAGCCATTAGACAGGTAACCCAGACTGTGAGCGCAGAGCACTGGGGTAGTGTTTGTGTTTGTACCACAGGTGTTTTGGACTGCGGGGAAGAGGAGGTTTTTGGCCAAAGAGGCCAAAGAGGAAGAGGAAGCTAAGAAGTGAAAAAAAAGTGACCAAGCAAAAGGAAGGCTGGACAGGAGTAAATCTGGAACCGACTTTCAGTTGTTGGGAAGATCTTTGTGTAATAAAAAGCTGAAAGACAGACGCCAAGCTGGGCTTCTTGATGTTGGACTAGTGAGTAATATTAGCTGGCATGCTGTTTTGGGTTGCTGACTAGTTTTTTAACCATAACTAATACAATCATAACAAATGCATGTGTACAGCTGTCCATATTTTCAACAATGGTATTGCACTCGGAAACTGGGGGTGCTAAATCACAAAAATGCTATGTTTACGTAATCTCAGTAGAGAACCTTAACCAATATTTATTAATATTCATAATATACATCAGTACAGTACTATACTCACAAAGGCTTCTTGCCCATATTTGAAATTCTAATTTAAGTCTCCATCACCCACAGGCTTGAAAACTCTAAATGTGTAAGATTCATGTAAGATGACTGATCAGTAATACAAGTTCCTACATACAGGAACAACAAACCTCATTTACTAGTGCTTATTCAGAAAAGAAGTACGTCATTCATGACACACAGCATTTCCGTTGCCTTGATGTGCGCTGTTTACACTCAGAATTTCTGGGTAAGAGCGCTCCTGACTGACCTTGGCAATGGGTCAGTCTGGCATCATTTCCATGCTCACTCCCATTCCTCCAGCCTTACGTTATGGGGGTAATATTCGGGATGTTGTTGATGTCTGAGCTTGAAGGAATCCCTTCCTGCTGGATGCTCAGCCCCATTTCCTTAAAGATTCAACATCAAAAACGAAACACATGGAAATGACTCACACGGCTGTCCCCAGAGTTAAGACACTTCAACTAAAGTACCATGTTGACAGGTTCAAAACAGGATATGAGCTGGATAGGTCTATGTTTATTACAGATGGCGGAATACTTAAGAGCAATGATAGCTGAAAGTTCTGATAAGCAAATCAAGCAGCTGCAGTCACGTATCCACTGTGTCCTATAAGTGGGAGCATAAACACTGGATTAAGTGACCATTACTTTCAATTTACAGTGTGAGTATTTTCATTTTCCACCCAGCAGCTATCATCAAAATATACATTGATAATACATAGGCTGCAGTCTTTTTGCATTCAGTCTCCCTGCATCACAGGTGGGTTATATCAAGTCATTTTCTTGAATCACAGCTCTGTTAAGCACACACTGTACGCTGTGAGAGTTGACTCTGTAGCATGGTAAATTCTGCTTATGCAAAATATTACAGAGTTGGCACTTTCACAGGTCTTTTACGGTTTTCCCAAGGTGGTTTGGAACTAAGAATCTATAAAAACTCATTAATTACAATAGCCCATGACCTTATGGGCTAACTTATGCCATTTATAAACTGACCAATTTCTGCTTAGGTGTGGGATATTAATTCTACAGGCAAGAGTGTCTCTCAAACATATAAATTACACATTAACATGGAAAATGCAGGCTACACTGTTAAATGAACCTAAAACCACCATCAATATGCTTAAATCATAACTTATTTTGATGCAATTATGCACTTATTTGGCCCCAGCTGTGTGCAATCAATGCCATTAATTAACCAGAACATTACAAAGACAATTTAAAAAAAAAAAATATGTGTGGTCTTTTTGTCTAGTGTTTCTGCAAAATATGTCCAGCTATGTCGCTGTAACTTTGCTCACAAGTAACTTTTATAACGTCGTAATTACTTGTGTTAATTGCGTGACTGCTAGTAAATGAGGCTTACAGCTGAAAATTGATTTTTGAACCAATCTAAAGCAAATCATTTAGTTTGGTTTGATTTCTGCCATTCTCAACAGTGGCAAGTGTGCAGCAGAGCTGGAGAGAAAACACAAGGGACTGCACATGACAGCTGCCAACCTGACTATGGGCTTGATTTCAGTAAAGAAGTTGAGATCTTTCATGTATTTAATGACGTTTTCTGGGAGTTAGCATCTAGTGGCCCTGAGAGGAACTGCACCCCGAACATCACCATGGCTGGACTGCAGAGGAGGAGGTGGGTACATGTGTTTCTGACTGACGGTTCAGAAAGTTATAAAACATATTTGCTTCGGTCCTTTCCGGAAACACAAACCCACTGCCCTGTATTTTATTCCCGTATTATTGATTACTCATCATATTTAAGATTAATGCAACATGTTAGCTTCCTTTAGCTACATCCATGTTAGTTTTCTTATTAGCCAGCTAAGCTAACACATTAATAATATTGTGCTACGTGTATTCGCTTTGTGCATACATATTTGTCGGTGTTATAACACCGGTATTGTGTCCCTCAGCGCCATACTCACATTCTTCTTGCTTCTGCGCATCCCGTTTGCGCACCTGTCAGGATGGCCGAGCGGTCTAAGGCGCTGCGTTCAGGTCGCAGTCTCCTCTGGAAGTGTGGGTTCGAATCCCACTTCTGACAAACATATTTTTTTTTCATTTGTTACCTAACAAACACGAATACGTGACTGATCAATGAATTAATGTTTTATACTCCAGAAATATAGCCATTGTTATTGTTTCTCAATTATTTAGATGTGTGCTCAGTAGCAGAAATGTTTTAAAAGAGGACAAGTAGGTTTTATTTTAACAGCTAATTTTCAGAATAATGCTGGATGCAGGGTTAAAAATGTGAATATTACTTTAATAGATAGTTCAGATTTAAAAAATTGAGTCGTCTATTAGATACATTAAGAAAGATGTGAGTATTGTCTTGTCTGTACCATGTAAGTAATTATTTTACTGAATAAATAAATAATAAATAAAAACATTAAATGGAGACTTGATAAAATTATAGATATGAGCAAAAATGAGAGACTCTATAATAATAAACAAATAATAATGATTACAGTTCCTGCCATTTAGATTTGTACATGTTGGCAGATAAGGCCACTGAGTGGAATGATTATGCGGCAGCAGAGGCTGTTTGAGTATTTTTAGACCTCACTAACAGGATTGTTAACCCTCATGTCTTATGCTCGTCTGTTAAAGCGTTACAACATAAAATTAACACATTGTTGCATTTGCTAATGCACTGCAGAGTCTGAATTTATGGTGGTTTAAGTACAACACATGGGCCGATACTTTTTATTGTGATGTCAATAAATGATTACATATATGAAACGCACGCAAGTCTGTTACCTCTGCTTGGCTAAATCAAACAAAACTGCAAGTAGATGAATATAACAGGACATTTAATTGAGCATTCTCCAGAGGTCTTCTGTCTGTAAATACAGCAGGATTTGTCCACAGTGTTGTCTGCTACTGTAGGATTGGTTAAATGTGCCTCGGTTATATTTATACTCACTCCCTGTGATCCTTGATGTGACCTCACTGAGGTAAAGGTTAAAGAGTGAACAGAGATCAAGCCAGTCAGGATTCATTTTCATGAGATTGGCACAGGTTCTAGACAGCTTAAAGTTGAGTGACAAAGATGTGATGTAAATTTAATGATGCAGACAGGTGACTTATCCAGGGTATTTTAAATCATGTGATGAACTTATGATATCTGCACCTCCGTTTAATTTACAGTCAGAAACAAATCTTATTAGAAAAAAATCACCATTTACTATCTTAGAACCTTACATTGTTTGTATTTATTTTAATTTATTTCTCATATTTTGTTGTAACAATCAAAGTTGTTTGTATTTGTTGTGGTCTTGTACATCAGAATTTTAATGATTATTTAATATCTCATCATGAGTGGTTCCCTATAATTACTTTATTACTTTTTAAGTTCTACTTTTAGCCAAACCTAAAGCAATTATATAACAATGTTAGTATTTGTGACCATCAGTGTTAAATAAGAATATTTATCATGTCTTCACTGTATTCACTATTCAGCTTGGGTTTAGACCTCCAAGTCTACTGGGGCCATTTATCAAAGCTTCAGCTTCCTGTGTGTAAATTTGTCGTAGCACTGTGATTAACATAGCAGGAGACCTGTCGCACAGCAGGTTGCACTTTAATTAGCCCTGATATTTTAACTGCAGCCAGGAGGGGGGAGTGCTAAGCCTGAGCATCAGTGCTCACGTGTGAGCTTGACGGATGGTGAGCTCCAGGGCGTCCACATTCACATGGTGGAGGCTACACTGCTGACGGGAGACTGAAATGCCTGATAATCATGATTAATTCAATTTAACGCAGATTACAGGTTCTAGTCAATCATTTCTTTGTGGCACTTTAAACTCCAAGAGCTTGAATTCCTTTAAACATATTTAATTCAGATATTTAATTAAAAGATAAATCATCTCTTCCTTATGACTCAAACTGATCGTAACATTTTTTTCAAGGGGAGTGAGGGGAGGTGTCTTCCTAGCACAGGAAAGCACAGTCAAGAAGGAAAAAACCATGTCCTCAGCAGTTCTTTGGAGTCACTCACTCGGTTGTGACTCAGCAGGGGGGTCTTTCTGCTATTTTCTCCCATGAGTCAGGATACAATAAATCTGCCCACCTCGCGTCAACTCCACCCCTCCACGACCCATCAAGCTTGTTAAGACTGAAGACAGATGGCAACACGAGGGCTTGCCCCACAGTGTGTGTTTGTGTGTTTAGGCTTTGTGGGAGTGGGTGCTCCTGTGATGAAGCACTTCTTGAAACTCCCAGCATCACAGGGAGGGATCGACATGCCGTCTGTGAGCCTCTGATAAGGGTAACAACTCACATATTTTGTGGCAGTTCCTTTGTCCTCAAAAAGAACAAGCTGACCCCAGGTGATATTTAGACGAGGAAAATACGGTCTCTAAAATAACTTCACACACTCAACTTTTCACCTTTAACAAGTGCAGGTGAAACGTATGATTAAATATTTTTGCCCTTGTGAGTGTTTCACATGCTCTGTTACAACATCTGTCTGAGACTTTGCCAACTAGGCAGCTGGGATGACGAAGGCTAATTAGCCTCTCTTATTGGTATCACAGTGCCCTGGAAAATAAATAGGTAATTTAAATGCCACCATCTTTGCCCATTTATCTTAATATGGCCCATGAGAGAACTCTTCTGTTGGATGTTTCCCATGCTATATTTAAATTTGTATCCGCTTTGATTGCAGAAGGGTTAGAAGAAAAATCAATAATCCAAAATAAACATAAAAGTTAACTGTTTAAAGAGCTATTTGAAAGTGAAGGAATTTTTGTTGACTGGTTTGTTATACGTAGATTTAATGGCATAGGTTTCACAGTCTGTAAGAAGAAATATTTTCTCATTATTGACATGCAATCTTTTTTTTCTTGCTATATTAATATACCAAATTATTGTTACAAGAATCCTTTCACATCTGAAAAAAACAAGTTATTATATAATAAGAACTTTTAATATTTTGGATATGTTATAAAGAAGAAGCTTAACCAATACATTGGAGACAAATCACAGCAAAAAACTGCAGCTATAAAGATGACTGAAGGGACAAATGGCAGATAAAGGAAGGGACATTATGCCGAGTCAGAGATTGTCACTGAGCCCTCAAGTGCTTTCTAAAAGCGTGTTTAACTCCCTTTATGCAATGGTGAAGTCCAAGTCATGTGTCCAAAGCCTCAGCAGATTTCAGTCCAATCTCAGAGTGATTAGCAAGGCTTTTCATTCTATCCTTAGCTTCCCATGTATCTGATTAGCAGGTAGGCCTGCTTCTGGAGGGAGGCTTTTGAACTGCTTTCTCGTTTCCCTGCTTGCAAGAGCTCCAGTGTGTCTTTGGGAGTTTACATCTTACATGCTGCGTCTTTGGAACTATTTATTTTCAGCTTCGTTCTTTTATGATGGACCATGTGAGTATACATACTTTATCTTCTACATACTGTACATTATGGCTGGGCTGCTTTATCTCTTGTAAATTAAATGTTATTTGCATAGCATCTGAAATACATGCTGATAGTTGAAGGAGTGATAATGCAAATTGCATTGTGTAGTCATTGTTGTGATTTGCACAAAAAACAGACACAATAATCCAGGTTAAACTGTATGAACTCAGGCTGGCATGTACAGTATGCAGGATGTGATATTTATTTTCCTTGTTTTAACTTTTTTAGGAGCCTCAGTTGGCAACTGTGACACCTTAGGGATAAATGGCATTATTCTAGGGATCCAAGGCCACATATGTTTCCTGGTCATGGTGAGTAAAGAAAATAGTTTTTGCATCTGTAATCCACTGAATAGAAACAGGCCAATCATTCGCTTGGCAGTAGCTAGTTTGCAAAATAATTCTCTGCCATAACTGGAGTAGAGTGAGTTATTATCTTATTTAAATATATACCTTCCCTGTACCTTTTTATTATTAGCACAAACCCTCCTGTGGCACCTGTAATGTTGAATTCCTGCAAAAAAAAAAAAAAGCGTCTCTAAATGCATGTCATTGTTTGTAAATTTTAGATATGATGTTATGCCTTCCTGTTCCTGAGGTCATGAAACATATGATGGATAATATCCAGTGTGGCTATGTAGGGCTATCTAACTGTAAGACTGAAGATGATATGACTGAAGAAAGTATTCAAAACTCTGAATTCACTATAATACAATTCTACCTCATAACTTTGGATTACAGAGGACAGAATAACCTTCAATTTATATTCTAAGACAATAAAAATGTCTTTGTACGCTAGGTATGGGTATATTTAGGATCAACCTTAAGACTCAAAGACAGAGGTTGTCAACATCACACAGGAGAGTACTTACTGCAATCAGTGACTTTATTTTCCCTGCCAAAATGTTCAGCTAGACGAAACACTTGCTGCTTTACTTGCACATCTATAACATTGCTAATACAAGAACAAGGACATCAGCCAAACCTGTTCTTTATATGTGTCAGTCAAGCTTGGCCTATTTTTGAGTCACAGAATTTGACTCATTTTTATTTGCATTTCATCGTGGGCTTGCACCCTTTTCCATCAGGAAACAATGAATTATCTTTACCTCCAAGTATTGTAACAGTAAGAATGCATTGTGCTTACTTATTGCTGCTTTTTATAGGTAATCCTTGCATTATTGTTGGCAGGAAAAGCTGGCAACGATTGTCTTTTCTTAAGTGAAAATCTCTGAGGTGATGTCCACTTTCACTGCTAGCAGAGATTTAAGCTCATTATTTAAAGTCATGATGTATTTGTGTCTGCATTTACTGTTTGATCTTCTTAGCAGTCTGTACATACAGTATGTAAGACACGCTTTGAAATGTAGCCAGTAGTGGCGACGAAGAGTGATTTCAACAGCTGCTAAACTGTGAATGAATCTGTTCTTAGTCTGAATATATCTGTTTTGTGTCAACCAATTTAATAACGAGGTGTACGAAAAACGTTAAAAAGTATGTGAGCATGTTAGTCTCGCTAACTAATGTCAACAAAACAATCATCCTCAAGCTTGTCTGCAAAAATTCTCGATTATTCTACTTTTAAGATATCCAGAAATACTTCATCTTAAACTAAAGAAGATTCTTAGATTATTTAGTCTTCAAGACTAAAACAGCAAATCTAACTCCGTTTGACAGCCTTAAAGGTGTCTCTTTTTCAGACATGCCTTATCCCAAACCTCATCAAACATGTTAAGGTACTAATTTAGACTTAAGTACCTTAGAGAGATGCCAAGGAGCCATGCTGGGTTACCAGGAACAACTAAAGTGGGCATTAAAGTGCAAGTTCATGTGTCAGCATGCAGGTTAGCTGTGTCGCATGTATAGAAAACACTGATTTCTGTCATGTTGTCCTGTCTCTTTCAGCCTGGCATGAGTGGGAGCCATGCAGATGTGTGGTGCAGCACCTTCGTCTAGGCAGCACTGGAGAAACATGACAGCCCCCTTTAACTGTTTGCCTGTGCTGACCTGTCCTCTTCTACTGCTTACCTGAGACCATCTTTTGAACAGAGCAAAGAGACTGTCGTCCAAAATGTCCTCCCACAGACGTAACTTCCAGTGCTTCAATGCTGTAGGTGGTGAAGGCTCCCACAAGCATCACACCAGCCAGCTCCCCAGGATCCCTCAACATGGCATGGTGGCTCATCAGGAATCTCCAGAGGAATGCTACATTTGCTCTGAGTATAGACATGCCCAGGCCCTGGAAGAATTAGAGACTCAGGCTGCATCTTTGTATCCCTCTCATACACCATATCACTACCATCATCCAAACGAATATGTTCTCAGGAGACCGACCAGGCCCGAGGAGCACCCTATGGCACATTCAGGCCACAACCGCCACATTCATCACAGGTACAATAAGAGTGTGGTGCTGGTGAAGAACAGCGACCCCTCACTCAGGAAGACCATTATCTTGCACCGCAGGAGTCTACGCAATTTTGGGCTTTTCTTAGAAGAAGTTTCTGAGCTCATGCAGTATCACATCAGGAAGTTGTACACTCTGGAAGGCCGCAAGGTAAGGTCATAAATACCTGGAGCTAGAAGAAAGATATGTTTAGTTTTCATGTTCTTCTTTTCTTTATGTTCTCATAACCTATATACATAACCTGCAGACAGTTTTGGAGCACAGGGGTTATATGATATTTTATTCTATTATGTGTTCAGGAAACTTTTTTAAAGAGGAAGTTTTTGTGTTCTGTGTTTTAATGGATGACTGAATCTAAAATTAACAGTAGTGCTATGAGTTGTTTGTCTAGATTAATTTGGCTTTAAAAGGTACTCTAAGATGTATATTGGTGTAAAGGCTTGTTGCACTTTGCTGTTATATGCCAAAGATTGAAAACCAGAGTGAAAGAGAGGCCTCTAGTGACAGGACTGATTTCCTACTATATACCAATATCAGCCCTTTGCAAACACACAATTTCAAAAAGTTATTTTATGACTATGGCAGATTGTTCAACTTTAGGACCACAGTGTTACTAGTTACTTTTAATAGTTGACATAATTGGATTATGATTAGTTGTATCATTAAGTTCTAGGTGGATTTTCATAATATTCACAGCATTTACAGTACATCTTGCCTTATTGGCTCTATATTGGAGAAAATATAGTACATCTTTTATCATGAAAATAAATAAGGACATTGGATAGTTAAAACCCTCTAAAAAGGTGCACCCTCTTTATTTACACAATAGGATGATTTATGCTTCAAAATCTGTTGTCATATATAAGTTACTATTCCATACTGTGCCAAGCTATTTCTGAAACAGGAAAGTCTACCTCATGCTCTAAAATGAAATGTACAGAAACACCCAATACCTTTTCTTATTTTAATCTATTTAAATCTGTGTGTTTGACAGGTTGTTTCCTTTTACCAATATGGTAATTTCATGAAGGAGGAAACGCAGCTGTAACCACATATGTGCAATTTTTTAACATTTACACAACAAATACACTCATACAGTATCAGTTTCATTTAGTTTGCACAAAATCTAAGTCTAGTGGGATAAATGTTTAGAGTGTGTGCATGAGGGAATGAAACAGGGATATTCCCTCACACATACAGTACATTTAGATTGTGGGTATCTCTCCGAACCCCATTAATCTTGGTCAAATCAGAGCTATTTTTGAGATAGGAAAAACAGGTCAACGTTGAAACTCCACTCCCTCTACTTTGATACCAGAGGTGTCTCAGAAATGTGTCTTCCACAGTGGCAATTAATTATCTTCACCTGGGCTTTGTGTGACCACAGATGAAGCCATTCATCTGCCTTTACCAACAGCGGATTTAAAATTCAAAACTGCACTTTCATCAAAACTGACTGCTTGTAAGCAAAATTAAATCAACAAACTCAATATTTTTCATAGCTGTCAGAAGTGAACAGAAGCAGCAGTATTCAATATGATGTGTCATGGAAATGTAAAAGTATATTTATTTAAATGAAATAAATAGAAATTGCAAGATATTCAAGTTATTTGCTTTCACCATATAAAGAATAAAAAGATCCAATATAAGTTACATTGATATAATATAGTATTCTGTGTTTTAACCTCTACGACAGTTCATTTTAAAGAACCCAGTGTCTTTCATAAGTAATAATTAGCAAAAGAAAAGTGTAATCCTAAAATCAATATGTGACTGAATATGTGTTTTTCAGTATGGAAGCAAAATACAGTAGCTGCTTTTATTAAGTCTTTATATGGAGACGCTAGGGAAAACAGGTCAGCACACACCCATCTCCTAGATTAGCATTCAGCCACTCAGGCTAATCACCTGTGAGAGAGAAGACTTTAATGATGATGATAATTAGCCTGCATGATGTTAGCCATTTACTTTTCTTAAGCACCTTAATAACAAACATAAAGAGAGACTTAGTGTTTCTATTGCATGACACATTTTAAGAGTAGGAGATGTCCTAAAGCAAAATAAATCAAAGTAATGATGCTGGTTTAATGGATTACAATGCTCAGATTACAATATTTTCTCATATATATCATTTAGTCTACTACTTCCACACACTCAGTAAGCTTGAAATACTGCTGAGCAATAACCATGGTTCTTATAAGTTACAATGGCAGCTCACTATTGTGAGAATGCACCATGATCTGGTGAAGTTTCCCTGGGATCATCCTGGATTAGGATATTTATCTTGTCTTGACTTGCTGCTTGACTCACAGCCTTCTTTTGCAAGGATTTAGAGCATTCAGTTGCACAAAAGAGGGCACAATGCCGAGACCCAATTAAAGTATTCTCATGACACTTGTTTCCTAAATGTTTCCCTACAAATATTTTCTGTTTGCTATAGTCCTATGACCACAAACTAACATCAGACTAATATTAAAGTTTTAAAACTCAGTTACTGGACACTTATTAAACCACAAAACTGGATACTTGATGCTGTACAAGCAAAAATAAATAAAAAATAATATGGAAAGTGGCCACAAAAGATCAGTTCTTGGTCAAATAAGAGCTACATTAAAGGACGGGTTCTGCAGCTCAGCGGGTAGAACGTAGCACCAACACTGCAGTAATTAACCCCTACTATGTCCACAGTTTCATAAATATGTAGTCATCTGTAGGGTTACAAATGTCTACCATACAAGGAAAACAAAGAACAGTAAATATGTTGTCTCAATGAATGAAGCTGGCCTCTTTAAGGCCAAATTTATTAAACTAATACATCTGTGGTAAATTGCACCATTCTTACAGGCTGACTGGGGAGTGTGACAGATTTCTTGTGTAATTAGGAACATTACAGGTAGTAGGTGTTATGGTTGCACTAGATAGCCTCATTCTACTTCCTTAAGTGGTCTGTATTCAGTTTGTGTCTTTAAGTGGTCTAGCCTCTACTTGATGATGGCACTGTCCATGGCATTTAATCCAAACATTTTTAAATCAAGCATGCTTGCGTTTGTCTGCCTATAAACTTCATTTAGTGAGCAGCATCACACTTACTAACTAATTACTTTGTATCTTCTGTTTCAGATTGACACTGTTCAGAGTCTTATTCAGTGCCCCAGTGTCGTTGTCTGTGTTGGACGTGAGCCTTCTCACCCCTCCATTGTGGAGAATTTTCGGGAAACATCTGATGACAAACTTCCAAAGATTAGTATGAGGTCACGCTCCAGTGGCCGCAATGAAGGACATGAGGGTACAAAAAACTTAAATTGATTATTAATTACACGCTAAGCACTGTTTGTTTGGAAAAAGCAATATACAGTATAATTGTATCATGAATATGAGAGAGCGAGAGAGATTAATGTCATCTATTTTTGTTTTTCTCTTCTGTCTTTCTTAATTTCAAGGACTACCAACAAAGACAAGTGTCATCAGTTCAAAACTGGAAACTGACACTAGATCCACCAGGCAGTCGGTGTCATCTGACAAGTCATTACCAGATGGAATGGACTCTCCAGATATCGTGGATTCCTGCCCACACACTGGTGATGGAATAAGAAATGATGATATAGAGAAACGAGTTTGTGTTAATAAAGATGGCAGTTTGTCCATGGAAATGAAAGTGCGCTTCCGGCTACAAAATGACGAAACATTACATTGGTCTACAAAAGTAAGAAAGACAACAGGCAAGACCAGTGACTACCTCCAGGAACACAATAACCCATATCTTGCACAAGTTAATGATAGAAGCTATTCAGAAACTGAAAACATCTCTGCTGGTGAGCAGGATGAGGCTTACATCACTAGGCACCATCAAAGACATACAGAGGAGCCTCACTGTCCTCACTGCTGCAGTCACTGCCAGGAATATGACAACTGGAAAAACATCTCAGGGACACATGGAGCAAGTCAGTGTGTTCAAACTTCCAGCTCAAGTGGATCCTCACATAGAATGGTCTCTAGAAAGACAGTGGTTGAAAGGCAAACTGTGTCTAGATCAAGTGAAGAACATACAGAACAAGTAGTGGAGAGAGAAACTTGTGTGAAGCAGACTGTTGAGGCAGCTGAAACTGTAGAGTACTGCATCATCAGGAGTGAGACTTGCTCACCAAAGTGCAAGGTCAAATCTTCCACAGTGGACAATTGTGAAGTGGGTGTTGACAGTTCCCTAAATGATCAAGTTAATGTCGAAGCTGCTCAAACATCAGAGCAAGAGGAACAAACAGGATCTGCTCCTAGTGCTTCCTCTGGGGTATTAACAGACCACGAGGCGGCTCAAAATGATGATGAGGAGGATGTCCCACCAAATGCTTCAAGTGCAATGTTGGAAACAGGATCACCTGTGCAACATTCATTCATGAACCCTACAGATAGAGCATCCAATGCTATAGGAAGCTCAAGCAAGTCAAGATCCAAAAAATCCAAAAAAACATACATTTGTAATTGCAGAGTGTCCAATGATCCTGAGGCCCAAGCTGAAGAAGAAGGTGATATGCAAGGGTATCAATCAAGTGCCATGTCTGTTAAATCAAATGCCTCTGGCAGATCAAAAAGGTCTGAAGAAATACAGAATACAAAATCTGTAAAAGAGAAAAGATCCAAAAGTGCCATGTTAGTTCATTCAAATGCCTCAACAATATCCAAATCTGATGTCTTAGATGTTACAGCTGAAGAAATACCAACACATGACGACAAAGAAACACAAGACAGACCATTGAGTAGCATGTCTGCTAAATCCTCTAAATCTGAAAAATCAATGCAGTCAGAAATGGCAGCTGAACAACATAAATCAGAGGAGGATGTTGATGAAGAACGAGCATCAAGTTCTATGTCATTAAAATCCAAAGCCTCTACTGAATCAAAGGGATCAGTCTCTACTGGTGCAGATAAAGAACAAGCTGAGGAGGAAACTGATCAAAGGACACCCAGTGCCATGTCAGCTACATCAAATGCCTCTGCAGAATCCAAGTTGGGAACATCTGAAGCAGCTGCAGAGGAAAGCATACAAAACTCAGATGAAGAAAATGAGAATAAAACTGAACAGAGAGCACAAAGTGCAATGTCACTGAAGTCAAATGTTTCTGTGAAATCTAAAAAGTCAAGAACTTCAGAGGCTCCATCCAAAGAACATTCAGAGGACAAATCTGAGGGGAGTGTACATTCTCCTGTGTCAAAAAATACTGATGAAAATTTTGAAGAAGAAGAGGAAGCTGAAGAGGCTGAAGAAGATCAAGAGAGAGTGCAGAGTGCCATGTCATCCAAATCAAATACCTCTGCAATATCTTCACACTCAAAAGGATCTAAGTTTCAAGATGAAAAAAATGTTGAGGAAGATAATCAAGAGAGAGCATCGAGTACCATGTCAGCAAAATCAGCAAGGTCTAAAACCTTTGAAATTGAAGTCCATCAAAATGCTGAGGAAGTGCAAGATACTGATGCAAGAACAGCTGAGGAAGATCCTGTCAAACAAGAGGAAGCAGAAGCAAGAGCATCAAGTGCCATGTCAGAAAAATCTGCAATATCTACTGAGTCAAAAGCCTCAACAGGTGAGCCTGAGGAAAACTCAGATGATGCGGAAATTGCAGAAAAAGCACTGAGTGTAATGTCAGCAAGATCTGCGAAGTCAAACGCCTCTGCAGTATCTACAAAGTCAAAAGACTCTCGAGTTCTTTCCAAACGCAATGATGAAGAAGATGCTGAGCAGGAAATCAGTGAGAGATCGCAAAGCTGCCTGTCAGATAAATCCTGCAAGTCAGTAGAGTCAGACCTTTCTACAAGAACAAATAGGTCAAAATGTTCTGCTCATGTTACAGCTGAAGAAGGCTTTGAGAGTCCTGATGAAGAAAATGACGAAGAGCAAACTGAAGAGAGAGCACCAAGCTGCATGTCAGCCAAATCAGTCCAGTCACATGTTTCTGAAATATCTATCAAGTCTGCAGAGAGAGCACCAAGTGCTTTGTCAGCTAAATCAGCAAAGTCACATGCTTCTGCAAAATCTATCAAATCAAAAGCTTCGGAGGTTTGTTCTGGCAAAACTACTGACATGCCTGATGAAGAAGGTGTTGAAGATGGAGCTCAACAGAGAGCACAAAGTGCAATGTCAGCCAAGACTGCAAAGTCAACTACTTCTGTCAAATCTTCAAAGTCAAAAGGACTTGATGATCCGGCAGAGGAAAACATATCTGATCATGAGGAACATGTAGAGAGAGCTCCAAGTAATTTGTCAGTCAGATCAGGAAAATCAGCAAAGTCAAATGTTTCTACAACGTCAAGACGATCAAAGGTTTCTGAAGTTCCATTGGAAGATGGTGTTGACAATCCTGAGGAAAGAATTATTGAAGGAGAGAGTGAAGGGAGAGCACTGAGCTCAATGTCAGCCCAGTCAGTTAAGTCCAATATTTCAACAAGATCACACAAGTCAAAATGTTCTGCTCATGTTACAGCTGAAGAAGGCTTTGAGAGTCCTGATGAAGAAAATGACGAAGAGCAAACTGAAGAGAGAGCACCAAGCTGCATGTCAGCCAAATCAGTCCAGTCACATGTTTCTGAAATATCTATCAAGTCTGCAGAGAGAGCACCAAGTGCTTTGTCAGCTAAATCAGCAAAGTCACATGCTTCTGCAAAATCTATTAAATCAAAAGCTTCAGAAGTTTGTTCTGACAAAACTACTGACATGCCTGATGAAGAAGGTGTTGAAGATGGAGCTCAAGAGAGAGCACAAAGTGCAATGTCAGCCAAGACTGCAAAGTCAACTACTTCTGTCAAATCTTCAAAGTCAAAAGGACTTGATGATCCGGCTGAGGAAAACATATCTGATCATGAGGAACATGTAGAGAGAGCTCCAAGTAATTTGTCAGTCAGATCAGGAAAATCAGCAAAGTCAAATGTTTCTACAACGTCAAGACGATCAAAGGTTTCTGAAGTTCCATTGGAAGATGGTGTTGACAATCCAGAGGACAGAATTATTGAAGGAGAGAGTGAAGGGAGAGCACTGAGCTCAATGTCAGCCCAGTCAGTTAAGTCCAATATTTCAACAAGATCAAACAAGTCAAAATGTTCTGCTCATGTTCCAGCTGAAGAAGGCTTTGAGAGCCCTGATGAAGAAAATGACGAAGAGCAAACTGAAGAGAGAGCACCAAGCTGCATGTCAGCCAAATCAGTCCAGTCACATGTTTCTGAAATATCTATAAAGTCTGCAGAGAGAGCACCAAGTGCTTTGTCAGCTAAATCAGCAAAGTCACATGCTTCTGCAAAATCTATTAAATCAAAAGCTTCGGAGGTTTGTTCTGGCAAAACTACTGACATGCCTGATGAAGAAGGTGTTGAAGATGGAGCTCAAGAGAGAGCACAAAGTGCAATGTCAGCCAAAACTGCAAAGTCAGCTACTTCTGTCAAATCTTCAAAGTCAAAAGGACTTGATGATCCGGCTGAGGAGAACATATCTGATCATGAGGAACATGTAGAGAGAGCTCCAAGTAATTTGTCAGTCAGATCAGGAAAATCAGCAAAGTCAAATGTTTCTACAAAGTCAAGACGATCAAAGGTTTCTGAAGTTCCATTGGAAGATGGTGTTGACAATCCAGAGGACAGAATTATTGAAGGAGAGAGTGAAGGGAGAGCACTGAGCTCAATGTCAGCCCAGTCAGTTAAGTCCAATATTTCAACAAGATCAAACAAGTCAAAATGTTCTGCTCATGTTCCAGTTGAAGAAGGCTTTGAGAGCCCTGATGAAGAAAATGACGAAGAGCAAACTGAAGAGAGAGCACCAAGCTGCATGTCAGCCAAATCAGTCCAGTCACATGTTTCTGAAATATCTAATAAGTCTGCAAAGAGAGCACCAAGTGCTTTGTCAGCTAAATCAGCAAAGTCACATGCTTCTGCAAAATCTATCAAATCAAAAGCTTCGGAGGTTTGTTCTGACAAAACTACTGACATGCCTGATGAAGAAGGTGTTGAAGATGGAGCTCAAGAGAGAGCACAAAGTGCAATGTCAGCCAAAACTGCAAAGTCAACTACTTTTGTCAAATCTTCAAAGTCAAAAGGACTTGATGATCCGGCAGAGGAAAACATATCTGATCATGAGGAACATGTAGAGAGAGCTCCAAGTAATTTGTCAGTCAGATCAGGAAAATCAGCAAAGTCAAATGTTTCTACAACGTCAAGACGATCAAAGGTTTCTGAAGTTCCATTGGAAAATGGTGTTGACAATCCTGAGGACAGAATTATTGAAGGAGAGAGTGAAGGGAGAGCACTGAGCTCAATGTCAGCCCAGTCAGTTAAGTCCAATATTTCAACAAGATCAAACAAGTCAAAATGTTCTGCTCATGTTCCAGCTGAAGAAGGCTTTGAGAGCCCTGATGAAGAAAATGACGAAGAGCAAACTGAAGAGAGAGCACCAAGCTGCATGTCAGCCAAATCAGTCCAGTCACATGTTTCTGAAATATCTATCAAGTCTGCAGAGAGAGCACCAAGTGCTTTGTCAGCTAAATCAGCAAAGTCACATGCTTCTGCAAAATCTATTAAATCAAAAGCTTCGGAGGTTTGTTCTGGCAAAACTACTGACATGCCTGATGAAGAAGGTGTTGAAGATGGAGCTCAAGAGAGAGCACAAAGTGCAATGTCTGCCAAGACTGCAAAGTCAACTACTTCTGTCAAATCTTCAAAGTCAAAAGTACTTGATGATCCGGTTGAGGAAAACATATCTGATCATGAGGAACATGTAGAGAGAGCTCCAAGTAATTTGTCAGTCAGATCAGGAAAATCAGCAAAGTCAAATGTTTCTACAACGTCAAGACGATCAAAGGTTTCTGAAGTTTCATTGGAAAATGGTGTTGACAATCCTGAGGAAAGAATGACTGAAGGAGAGAGTGAAGGGAGAGCACTGAGCTCAATGTCAGCCCAGTCAGTTA
The DNA here is from genome assembly GCA_033000465.1 of Sciaenops ocellatus. Taxonomy (NCBI): domain Eukaryota; kingdom Metazoa; phylum Chordata; class Actinopteri; family Sciaenidae; genus Sciaenops; species Sciaenops ocellatus. Next base: position 12,647,393 of record CP136886.1, read on the forward strand.
AGTCCAATATTTCAACAAGATCAAACAAGTCAAAATGTTCTGCTCATGTTCCAGTTGAAGAAGGCTTTGAGAGTCCTGATGAAGAAAATGAAGAAGAGCAAACTGAAGAGAGAGCACCAAGCTGCATGTCAGCCAAATCAGTCCAGTCACATGTTTCTGAAATATCTAATAAGTCTGCAAAGAGAGCACCAAGTGCTTTGTCAGCTAAATCAGCAAAGTCACATGCTTCTGCAAAATCTATTAAATCAAAAGCTTCAGAAGTTTGTTCTGGCAAAACTACTGACATGCCTGATGAAGAAGGTGTTGAAGATGGAGCTCAAGAGAGAGCACAAAGTGCAATGTCAGCCAAAACTGCAAAGTCAACTACTTCTGTCAAATCTTCAGTGTCAAAAGGACTTGACGATCCGGCAGAGGAAAACATATCTGATCATGAGGAACATGTAGAGAGAGCTCCAAGTAATTTGTCAGTCAGATCAGGAAAATCAGCAAAGTCAAAAGTTTCTACAACATCAAGACGATCAAAGGTTTCTGAAGTTCCATTGGAGGATGGTGTTGACAATCCTGAGGACAGAATTATTGAAGGAGAGAGTGAAGGGAGAGCACTGAGCTCAATGTCAGCCCAGTCAGTTAAGTCAAATATTTCAACAAGATCAAACAAGTCAAAATGTTCTGCTCATGTTACAGCTGAAGAAGGCTTTGAGAGTCCTGATGAAGAAAATGACGAAGAGCAAACTGAAGAGAGAGCACCAAGCTGCATGTCAATCAAATCAGTCCAGTCACATGTTTCTGAAATATCTAATAAGTCTGCAGAGAGAGCACCAAGTGCTTTGTCAGCTAAATCAGCAAAGTCACATGCTTCTGCAAAATCTATTAAATCAAAAGCTTCGGAGGTTTGTTCTGGCAAAACTACTGACATGCCTGATGAAGAAGGTGTTGAAGATGGAGCTCAAGAGAGAGCACAAAGTGCAATGTCAGCCAAAACTGCAAAGTCAACTACTTCTGTCAAATCTTCAGTGTCAAAAGGACTTGATGATCCGGCAGAGGAAAACATATCTGATCATGAGGAACATGTAGAGAGAGCGCCAAGTAATTTGTCAGTCAGATCAGGAAAATCAGCAAAGTCAAATGTTTCTACAACGTCAAGACGATCAAAGGTTTCTGAAGTTCCATTGGAAGATGGTGTTGACAATCCTGAGGAAAGAATGACTGAAGGAGAGAGTGAAGGGAGAGCAATGAGCTCAATGTCAGCCCAGTCAGTTAAGTCCAATATTTCAACAAGATCAAACAAGTCAAAATGTTCTGCTCATGTTACAGCTGAAGAAGGCTTTGAGAGTCCTGATGAAGAAAATGACGAAGAGCAAACTGAAGAGAGAGCACCAAGCTGCATGTCAGCCAAATCAGTCCAGTCACATGTTTCTGAAATATCTATCAAGTCTGCAGAGAGAGCACCAAGTGCTTTGTCAGCTAAATCAGCAAAGTCACATGCTTCTGCAAAATCTATCAATTTAAAAGCTTCGGAGGTTTGTTGTGGCAAAACTACTGACATGCCTGATGAAGAAGGTGTTGAAGATGGAGCTCAAGAGAGAGCACAAAGTGCAATGTCAGCCAAAACTGCAAAGTCAACTACTTCTGTCAAATCTTCGAAGTCAAAAGGACTTGATGATCCGGCTGAGGAAAACATATCTGATCATGAGGAACATGTAGAGAGAGCTCCAAGTAATTTGTCAGTCAGATCAGGAAAATCAGCAAAGTCAAAAGTTTCTACAACATCAAGACGATCAAAGGTTTCTGAAGTTCCATTGGAAGATGGTGTTGACAATCCTGAGGAAAGAATGACTGAAGGAGAGAGTGAAGGGAGAGCACTGAGCTCAATGTCAGCCCAGTCAGTTAAGTCCAATATTTCAACAAGATCAAACAAGTCAAAATGTTCTGCTCATGTTCCAGCTGAAGAAGGCTTTGAGAGTCCTGATGAAGAAAATGATGAAGAGCAAATTGAAGAGAGAGCACCAAGCTGCATGTCAGCCAAATCAGTCCAGTCACATGTTTCTGAAATATCTATTAAGTCTGCAGAGAGAGCACCAAGTGCTTTGTCAGCTAAATCAGCAAAGTCACACGCTTCTGCAAAATCTATCAAATCAAAAGCTTTGGAGGTTTGTTCTGGCAAAACTACTGACATGCCTGATGAAGAAGGTGTTGAAGATGGAGCTCAAGAGAGAGCACAAAGTGCAATGTCGGCCAAGACTGCAAAGTCAGCTACTTCTGTCAAATCTTCGAAATCAAAAGGACTTGATGATCCGGCTGAGGAAAACATATCTGATCATGAGGAACATGTAGAGAGAGCTCCAAGTAATTTGTCAGTCAGATCAGGAAAATCAGCAAAGTCAAATGTTTCAGCAGTATCTAGGAAATCAAAAGTTTCTGACATTCCAACTGGTCATATTACTGGCTCTCCTGAAGAGGAGGAGCACAATGAAAGCACATCAGCTGCAAGCACAAGTTCAATGTCAATCAAGTCAGCCATTTCAAATGTTTCTGTAAGATCAAGTAGATCAAAATGTTCCTCGGATGTTCTAATTGAAGAAAGCATTGCTAGACCTAAGTCAAATGCTTCTGCAATATCTATAAAATCAAATGCTTCTGAAGTTCCTCCTGATACTAATACAACTGAGGGGAGAAATGATGAGTTAGAAACTCAAGACAGAGCACACAGTGCAATGTCTGCAAGGTCAACTATTTCTGCAAAATCAAAAAACTCAAAGGTGCTGACTACTCCAGCGGAAGAAAATGCTTATGATTCTGATCATATAGAAAGAGCAAGCAATATGTCAATTAATTCAGCCAAATCAACAAAGTCAAATGTTTCAAAAATTTCAAAAAAATCAAAAGCTTCTGACATGCCCTCTGAACACACTACTGAAATTGCTGATGCAGAGAAAGAAGGGAGAGTGAGCTCAATGTCACTACAGTCAGTCAAGTCAAATAATTCTGCCAGATCAAAAACGTCTAAATGTTCTGAGGCTCCTGCTGAAGATAACATTCCTAACATAACTGCCAAAAACACAGAAGATACTGAGGCGAGAGCAATGAGCTCAATGTCTGTCAAATCAGTGCGGTCAAATGTAACATCAATATCTGCAAAATCAAAAGCGTCTCACGTTCCTCAAAATGGAAACTGTGAAGAAGATGGAAAGTCAAGTCCTTTAAAAACCACTGAAATGTCAACTGAAGAAAATGCAGATGATTGTGAGGAAAATGAAGAGAGGGCTCCAAGTACCATGTCAATTAAATCATTAAAATCAGAACTGTCTCTGAGGTCAAGGAAATCAAACATTTCTGAACAGACAGCTGAAACACATAATGAAGAGGTAGATCAAACAGAGAGGACTCCAAGTGTTTTGTCAGTGAAGTCAAATGTTTCTGCAAGAACCATGAAGTCAAACATTTCTGGAATTACCCACAGTGAAAGGACTGGACATGATGAAGAAACTGATGCAACGTCAAGTAAATCAGCAAAATCAAAAAAATCAACAAAATCAAACAAATTAACTGCTCCAAAATGTCCAGACACTTCTTGTGAAGAAATTGCTCAAGAAAAATCGGAGAGAGCGCCAAGTGCCATGTCAGAAATGTCAAATATGTCCCTGAGATCAAAGAAATCAAAAGTATCTGATCATGCCGATGAAAATAAACAGGAAAAGGATGAAAGAACACTTAGCTCTGTGTCAGCAAATCAATCTGAAATCTTAAGAAGGTCTGAAGTACCCACTGTAACTGTTGAGGAAAGTGAAGACAGACCACCTAAAGCCATGTCATCAAAGTCAAAGGTATCTGCACATTCAAAGAAATCAACAACATCCAAGACGGAGGAAAAAAAACCTGAAGGGCGGGCACAAAGTTCTTTATCTGTTAAGTCAAATCTGTCTGTAAAAACTCGAAAATCTCAAGTATCTGATATTTTAACAGATGAACAGGTGGAAAATAAAGAGGAGCTGAAGATGTCCACAACCATTGATGTTCCTGCTAAGAAGAAGACCAGCGTTTCTCCAATAAATGCAAGGGAAGTGGAGGAAGAGAAACAACAAGATACAGTTGATAAGAGGAGTTATCACTCCAACACAAGCAAGTCAAGCAGGCAAGGTTCAACAAATGCAAAGGTTACTGCCACACCAAAGTCTGTTGCAAAATCTGCTGTGTCGGAAACCTCTCAGAATGCACAACAATCAAAAGGAAATAGACATTGTGTGATTTGTCACATAGAGTCAGATGAAAGTGATTTGTCACAAACTCTGTCGAGTTCAGATCTTGTCAAAGAGACGTGTCAGACTCCAGTCACTGGAGAATCAAAATCACATGTGTCTAAGAGGATAACAAATACTCCACTGGAAGCTACAGACATCAGTAAGAGTGTCACTGATAACAAAAGTGACAAAAGTAGAAAATGCAGACATAAGAACACAAATGCTGATGACTTTAAGCTGGTCCCATCAAGCCTACCAAATGCATCGCCCACCGAGGTTGTGAATGAATGGCTGAGAACAATACCAGCAGACAGTAATATGTATGACATGGAGGAATTTAATGAAAACTGTGATGGACAAAAAACTGGCCACACAACAGAGGAAATTAATAGAACAGAGGACATTGAAAACAATGATGACTCTGCAGCTGAGAATACAAAAGATACAAGTGAAGGAATTGAGGTGAACAGTGTCCCTAAACAAACAGGCACAGAGGTACCAAATGCAGATAATACTCAAAGAGATGACGCCTCAAAAATCTTTAACTCCTCCATACAAGTGATGAAAGTACTTTTAAATCCAAAGCTTGACAGATGTAACAGTTTACCAGAAATCTCTCCAGTATATGGACGTAAACTAAGCACTTCAGCTAGAGGTCTTCTGGATTGCCTTGTGAAGTTGCAATTAATAGACAATAATCCTAAAAATGCAAATGAAAAGGATGAAAGATACCAAGAGCTAATGAATATCCTTCAGTCTCTTTGGCTTTGTGATCCTCCAGAAAATGAACATATGTTAAAGAAGACTGATCATTTTGTGGATGATGAATTCAACCACACATCATCTTCTGGTGTGGATGTCAACAGTGGCTCCACTGGCTCTGGAAAGAGTAGCGATGGTGTAAATGGTGATGTGTCTCAACCACATACCAGTGCAGATACATTAAGTAAAGTACAAGAAGTTTGTGAAGGTGAAGCAGGAGCAGATGCTCAATGGACATGTGAGAGAGAAGTAGAAGGAGTGTATGAGGAAAAAGAAAAGGAAGATGATCCAGCAACAGATGACACAATTAGAAGCAATGATAGTCCAAAGGAACTACCTGAAACACCACCAACCTCAAACAAGAGCTCAGAAAATGAAAGCAATGGCCAAAAATTTCCAGAGGAAGTTGAAACAGAATGTCACGACGACACCAGTTCTGAGAGTCCTCTCATGGTTCAAAGACCACAGTTAATTAAAAGGATTTCTCAAGATCACAATCCTGTTTGGGTCTTAACTTTATTAAGCAAAATAGAAAAGCAGTTCATGACACATTATATCCATGCAATGAGAGAGTTCAAGATCCGATGGAACTTGGATGATAATGAGCAGCTTGACATGATGATAAGTGAACTTAAAACTGAGGTCCACAAAAGAATCCAAACAAGTATAGACAGAGAACTAAGGAAAATTCAAGGTCAAGCAGGCCTACCAAAACCACCTAAAGAATCAGTGTCCCGTGCTTCAACAACACAAACAGAAGAGAGAAGACGGAGGCTGCAGGTTATACTCAAACAGTCCCAAACAGAAAAAAGTGATGATTCAGCAACAGGCACATCTTACAGTGACCAGCGCAGTGAAAATGATGATGAATACTGCCCATGCGAAACATGCATTAAGAAAAAAATGACATCTCAGCCGCTGCTTCCTGCAGAAGTTATGAATACTGCACCTGTCATCATGGACTTTGACCTAAAGAGCATTCTGGTGGCGAAAAACTGTGACCCTGGCAAAACAGAGGCAATAAAATGTACATCTAACTCTGAATATGATACTGAAACACAAGCAGCAGAAACACTTATAGAAAAAGTTATTGTCAACGCTGTAAGAGAAGTGAAAGGGGATGAAGTGCACTGTGGCAATGAAAATGACATTGCAGTTGCAGAATATGAAAAGGAAGTAAATGATGAAGATGATGGGTCTGTAAACAATGAAGCAGAAGTAGTAGGCATTGTCAAACAGTTTACTGAACAGACTGTTGAAAGAGCAAATGTCTTTTCTGTTGATAATAATGAGGAAATGAGCAAAACGGAAGATGAAAGGACAGAAAATGATAGTGTAGACGTAGGCACAGATGAAGTTGAATCCATGGTAGAGACAGAGAAACCAGACACATCCGGAGATATTATAGAGGAAGAAGCTACTGAATGCACCAGAGCTGAGGATTTAAATTTAGCAGAAGACACTGCTGTGGTTACATTAACAGAGGACCAATCTGACAAAGAGGAGGCTATTGAAGTTGGGGCAGTTATAGAGAGAGAAGACACTACTGCCAGTAAAGATGATTCTGAAGAATCTATTGTGGTAGCCCAGGCAGACGATGGTGACGCCACAGCCACAGTTGAGGTATTGTCAAAGGAACCAGCAGAAGAAACACCAACTGAAGATGAGATTGATGTAGGAAGCGAGATTTCTGTCACAAGTGAGGATGAGTTGAAGGAAGAGACTGCCAAAATCACTATCACTGAAGATGACAATGCAGCAGAAGAGACTGATGTTGCAGCCACAACTGAAGATGAATTTGACAAAGATAATGTTGTGGAAACAGAGATGGTTGATAATGAAAAAGAGAATCCTGTCACAGGGGAAGATAATACTTTAGATGAGATTGATGGTGAATCATTAAAGGAACCAACTGAGTTGGCAACAAATGAAGATGATTTTGCTGTAGACAAAGACACTGATGTCACAACTGAAGATGAACTTCAGGGTGACGCTTCTGAAGCCATCACAACTGAAGATGAAAATACAGCAGTAGAGACCACCAGGGCAATCACAAGTGAAGACGTATCTGACAAAGAAGAGGCTGTGGAAGAAGGAACAGTTGATCATGATGAAGAGATTGCTGCCATTAGTGTAGATGATGCAGCCACCACTGATGAATCATCAGAAGAACCAGTTGAACAAGCGACAACTAAAGATGAGGTCGCTGTACAAGATGAATCAAAGGATGAGATTGCTGAAGATGAAATGGCAGCCGAGGAGACAGCTGTGGCATCCTTATCTGAGCAGGAATCGGACAAAGATGATGTTGAAGAACCAGGGACAGTTGGAAATGAAGAAGTGCTTTCTGCCACTAGTGAAGATGAACTGAAGGAAGAGGCTGCTGAAGCAACCACAGTTGCTGAAGGTGAAAATGCAGCAGAAGAGGCAGATGAGAACGAAGACACAATCACAGCTGAAGAAGCAACAAGTGAGGATGAGATTGCTGTAGAAAAAGAGATTGCTGCCACAAGTGAAGAGGAATCAAAAGAAGAGACTGCTGAAGATGAAATTGTAGCAGAAGAGACTGATGTGGCAGCCACAACTGAAAATGAATCTGAAGAAGAAGCTGCGGAAGCAGGGATAGCTGACGATGGAGAAGAAGAGACTGCTGCCACCAGTGATGATGATTCAGCAGAAGATGTCACCGCAAATGAAGAGGAGAATGATGCCACCTGTGATGAATCAAAGGACCCAGCTGAAGCAGCAACAACTGAGGATGAGACTGGTACAGAAAAAGAGATGGATGTCATAAGTAAAGATGAATCAATGGAAGAGCTTGCAGAGGATGCCAAAGATGAAAATACTACAACTGAAGAGGACGAGGCTGTGGAAGCAGGGATGATTGAAGATGGAGAACAGTCTGTTGATGAAGATGCAGTTGAAGATGAAAGTGCTGTGGAAAAACATATAGCTGTCACAAGTGAAGATGAAGCTGAAGATGCAGAAGAGGCTGACATTGTAGTTACATCTGAAAATGAATCAGACAAAGATGAAGCTGTGGAAGCCACCAGTGCAAATGAGTCTGAATCAAATGAGAAGGAAACAGCTGAAGAAGCAACAACTGAAGATGAGGCGGCTGGAGATGAGGAGACTGCTGCTACAAGTGAAGATGAAATGACAGAAGAAGCTGGTGAAACCACCGTGACTGAAGAGGAAAATGCAGCAGAAGACTTGGCAGACACAACTGAACATGAATCTGATAACGAGGAAACTGCAGAAGCCTGTTTAGATGTGGAGGACACTGCTGCTAGCGCTGAAGAGGATTGTGCAGAAGGCATTGAGGCCACCACAAATGATGATGAAACTGCAGAAGAGAATGGTGACACAGCTAAAGTTGAAAAACTGTCAAAAGAACCATCTGAAGCAGCAACAACTGACAATGAGGTTGCTGGAGATGAGGAGATTTCTACTACAAGTGAAGACGAAATGAAAGAAGAAGCTGGTGAAGCCACCGCTGCAGAAGAGGAAAATGAAGCAGAAGACTTGGCAGACACAACTGGACATGAATCTGACAAAGAGGAGGCTGTGGAAGCCTGTGAAGATGTGGAGGAAACTGCTGCTAGCAGTGAAGAGGATTGTGCAGAAGGCATTGAGGCCACCACAAATGATGAAGAAACTGCAGATGGGAATGATAACACAGCCACAGCTGATAAACTGTCAAAAGAGCCATCTGAAGCAGAAGCAACTGAAGATGAGGTTGCTGGAGATGAGGAGATTGCTGCCACAAGTGAAGATGAAATGAAAGAAGAAGCTGGTGAAACCACCATGGCTGAAGAGGAAAATGCAGCAGAAGAAGTAGCGGACACAACTGAACATGAATCTGACAAAGAGGAGGATGTGGAAGTCTGTGAAGATGTGGAGGAAACTGCTGCTAGCAGTGAAGAGGATTGTGCAGAAGGCACTGAGGCCACCACAAATGATGAAGAAACTGCAGTGGAGAATGACGACACAGCTAAAGTTGAAAAGCTGTCAAAAGGGCTGTCCGAAGCAGTAACAACTGAAGATGAGGTTGCTGGAGATGAGGAGATTGCCGCCACAAGTGGAGATGAAATGAAAGAAGAAGCTGGTGAAACCACCGCTGCAGAAGAGGAAAATGCAGCAGAAGATTTGGCAGACACAACTGAACATGAATCTGAAAACAAGGAAACTGCAGAAGCCTGTTTAGATGTGGAGGAAACTGCTGCTAGCAGTGAAGAGGATTGTGCAGAAGGCGTGGAGGCTACCACAAATGATGAAGAAACTGCAGATGGGAATGATAACGCAGCCAAAGCTGACAAACTGTCAAAAGAGCCATCTGAAGCAGAAGCAACTGAAGATGAGGAGATTGCCGCCACAAGTGAAGATGAAATGAAAGAAGAAGCTGGTGAAACCACCACGGCTGAAGAGGAAAATGCAGCAGAAGAAGTAGCGAACACAACTGAACATGAATCTGACCAAGAGGAGGCTGTGGAAGCCTGTGAAGATGTGGAGGAAACTGCTGCTAGCAGTGAAGAGGATTGTGCAGAAGGAATGGAGGCCACCACAAATGATGAAGAAACTGTAGATGAGAATGACGACACAGCCAAAGTTGACAAATTGTCAAAAGAGAAAACAGAATCTGCTGAAAATGAAAGTGCTAGAGACACAGGTGGAGACTGCACAGAGGGTGCAACAACAGGAGATGAGATTGAAGAATCTGGAGAGCCTGAAATGGCAGGCAATGAGATTACTCAAAAGGAAGCATCCACTGATAACACAGAAGATGAATCTGCAGAAGATAACAGGCAGCAACTTGTAAACAGAGACGATCAAGAGGTTGTGGAGAAAGTCAGTGAATCTGAGACTAATCCTGACAATGCAGAACAAACATGTGAAGACAGTGACATGAATGAATTAACTCAGGCAAACGAAACAGAAGACCCTGATGCTGTGGTAGAGCTGAAACCAGATAAGGATGAAGATGTGGAGGAAATATCAGAAAACAATGAGGAAAACATGCTAGTGCAAGATGTGGATGAAGATGATGAACAGACAGAAAAAAATGTGACAGCATGTGAATGCATTAACATCCCGAATGGAAGCCATGACAATGATGAAGATGATGTGGAAGGCTCCAAAAAAGAGGAGGAAACTGAGATGGACTGGAATGGAAACCAGGGAGATTCAGCTGATGGAGAAGATGAAGCTGAGGAAGATTCAGATGAACCAGAGGAAGAAACTGATGAAGATTTTGCTCCAAGCAAGACAGACTATGAAGAGGCAGCTAATAGAGCACCTCAGGAAACATTAATCCCACTTGATCCTTTGATCAAAGTGAGGGCAGAATCTGATGATGGCACTTATGCTGATGTTGAAGATTCTGAGACTGAAATAAACAGCCAAGAAGACATTACAAGCCTTGAGACAAAGACTGTGAAAAATATTTCATCCTAAGTTGACTGTGACTCTGGAAAGTCTCTGGAGAACTGATAGAGAGTGAGATGCAAGAGTAAAATGAGGTGAAAATAACAAGAATGCCAATAATATTGATGCCTGTTGAAATCAACAGGATTGATTTAGATTATTCTTATTTCTAGCTCGATTTTTCTTGTTAATCAAGCACTAAAGAAGTATAAGCACTTTGTTTTTTTGCTAAGATTGCTGAGAACACAACTACTAATGACAGTTGTATGACAAGGGAATCTTAAAAACTTGAATGTATATACTATGTGTAGGTGGTTTGCATACTTTTTATGCAAAGTTAAGTTAAATGGTACTTGCAGTGCATAAAGTGTCTGAGTACATGATACCTCCTGCAACTAAGCCTCAGACAGAACATGACAGTAATGATAAACTATGCTTTATGGCAGTGGTTCTCAATCTGGAAGTCACAAGATAATTTCCAAGGGTGGCCAAATAGTTGTGGAAAATAAAAACGACATATTGTGTTAAACAGTGTGGAATGAGAGACAAGAAGCAGCTCTCAGCAATGTCATTAAACACAGTGAACTCAAAAACACTTTATACTTCAGGCTGTATACCATTTTTATACAGACCCAGTTATCTTAGTAATATAATCATGTATGTCTATTATTCTTTTAGGTGACATGTTGACTTTGAAGGGGCTAATTCATTCTCAGTTGGTTGCCAACCCGGGGGTCGTGACTCTAAAAGGTTGAGAACCGCTGCTTTATGGTACTAGACTCTACGACTGTTACAGTAATGAAAAATGTCATACATGCACATATACTGTAGTTTGTCTTCAAATTACTTCATATTTACACTATTTTTCCTGCTCAACATTTTTGTTTTTGCAGGATTAAGGAAGTCTCTGTATTTTATCTAATTAACATAATTTCTGGACTTTTGGTTCCAAACAATACAAAGTTATGTATTTTTCTAGTTGGTATTGTATTTTTCTGGAAAGCCAGAAAATGCTGATAAAATTCATTTTGAATGTTTAACTTACTATTATGCAGATACACACCCGTTCATGGCAATAAGAGCAAAAGTGGAGGGTTAACAATATACAGTAATATCAGTGTAGTGAAAGCATCTCTACCATATCATCAGATAACTGCATTATAGCTTTAATTGATCTCTACACCAGATGAAAATGAGTATCTCTGGAAAGTCATGGCAGGGTTTGTGTATCATGACAACCTCACCTATTATGTATTTTAGACCATTCAACAGTGTATATCAGTAAGAAAATACATTATTCTCTGTGGTACAGAGGTTATTACCTTTGCAGAATGTACTGTACTTATTGTATCTGACATTAAATGTACTTTAAAGTCTTTTTTGTTATTCTTTTACGGAAGATGTGGAATATCAAAACTGATATTCCACATCTTCCATCCCCTTTTAAGTATAGTTTGTAAAAAAAGAAAAACACTTTTACTTCATTTTACAAATCACTTATCACTCATCTATCTCTATCTATCCCCGGGGAAAAAATATGTATCATATGCAGAGTCACTAAGTGAGTACAATACTGATATTCAGCAGTGTTTCAGTATGTTGAAAGATGAACACTGCTTTAAAAACTGGAAACAACTTCTATATTATGTTGACCACAACCACAACCGAACAATTCCAACAATTCAACACAATCACAAATCTTTCCATACAAAATTAAATTGTCTGTAAAATTTCATGAAATACAAACTATCAACATCTGCTACAGAAGTGATATTAAACACCACTGCAGATTTACAGTGTCATCCAGAGAGACGTTCTGCAGGTCAATGAAGAAAAATTTGTGGGTAATGACTGGTTATTTTTCTGGGGGCTATGATAATATTGCATGCATATTGGCACAACAATGAATACAGGTCACTTGAGTCTCTGAATTGTTCAAGGTAATTGAAAACATAATAGATATCCCATAAGTATAATCAACTTCTGTGGAAAGGTACCGTATGAGTGCGTGAGTCTGTCTATTGAGACTTCATTCATTCTCCCTTTACTGTGAGCCCCATTAGACACAACTGATGGATGTGCCCCTCTCAGAGTTTCCATTTGCAGTCTCTTGTGGTCATGTGACATATTGTACATAATTGGTGTCACTCTGATTGACTGCATAACACCATAGTGAAGAGCAAGCCACACTTCTCAAGCTATGCTAACAAGAACATTGCATGGAGCCTCTGTAAAACTCCTTTTTACTGCATCTGCTGCCTGCATGCAACAGTCCACCACTGTTGGGAAGTATGCTTATTTCCTGTCACACCAGCATTTCAGAGGGGAAAAAAATCAATAAGGTTGTATTTAGCTTAGCTTCGCAAAATGACTGAAGGAGAAACGGTTACTGTCAAAATGAAGCGTCACACAACTCCAATTTACATTTATCCTGTTAGCAAGCAAGATACCAACCAATACATCTCAGAGTCACACCGACAGGATGTGGTGTGGTAAAGTAAGATCATTTTCAGTCAGCTCTGCCCCCTATAGTGTTTAAACTATGTGAAGTTCATTGTTTGATTACAGTCCAACAGTTTACTGTATGGTTGAATCGTACCCATGGACTACTATATAAATAGTGGACTACCTTCCCGGTCTGATGAGTAAAGCCAATACAGAAGTGAATTAAACCAGAAATCTTTCTAAATTCCAGCAGGGGGCGATACCACCAGTTACGAAAATCAGTCTGATTGTTGACAAAATGATCCTACCTCTCACGTAATATATTGCCTCAGCAAACATGTTCATAATGAATATATGGTCTCCTGCCTATAGAATGATGTTCATTTTATGTTTTATGTTTTTTATGTTCCATTTTATTTTCATTATGGTCCCATTTAAAATAAAACAGATGATAAATCAGGGTATGCTTTAGCACGTGGCTACCTTATGATTGACATGTGACATGGTAATGTGCAGAGCTACTCAGGTGGCCCACACTAGGTCCCTGTCTCATTAACCTATTCGAAGCAGCAGCAGGTATACCTGTTTTCAGCACCACATGGTTAACAGACAGATTTAGCGACCTGCTGCTAAACAAAGTTGAATATCTAGGAGCTATAACACACACAAACTATAACAGTGGATGGAGCGTGCAGAGCTAAAAAGAGAGTGCCTATAGGACTCACATCCTGTTCCAGAAACCCCAATGCTGCTCCATGTCTGCTTGACATGTCGGTAAACTAACGTGCTAGCTTAACGAACTTTATCAGCTAATAATATATTATGGCTTTCTGTGTGGTAAAAAACAAACATAAGAAAGAAACAACATTTGATGCCTAATTCAGAGGCAGGTCCACATAGGTGTTTTCAATTAACTACTCTGGTTAATTAGATATACACTCAGGTTGAAGGTGGGTGGAGCCATGTTGGGATTTATGTCATATCAAAGTTGTTCCGCACCAATGCAACAGGGGCGGCAGTAGCTCAGTCCATAGAGACTTGGCTTGGGAACCGGAGGGTGGCCGGGTCAAGTCCAGCATAGACCAAAATATGGAAGGTGAACTGGTACCTGGAGCAGTGCCAGGTCACCTCCTGGGCACTGCCGAGGTGCTCTTGAGCAAGGCACCAAACCCCACCAAACCCAGCTGCTTGCAGGGCAGCCCCCATCACCCCACCATCTCTCACTCCACATTGCATGTCTATGAGCCCTTGTATGTGTGTTTGGGGTTAAAAATGCATGTAAAATAAACTGAGTGAAAAAAGAATTTCCCCGTTGAGAGATTAATAAAGTATCTCTTCTTCTTCAACAAAACTAACTGGAGGGTGAAGGAGATGTCAATCAACTGTACATGCCCAAACAGTCTTGAAAGGAGTCAAAACACCCATTGGTTGGAGCACATGTTTCTCTAAGTACAGTTTGAGATGCTGGCTGCTGTGAGTATAATGTGTCATTGTTCCTCAAAGAGGAGATGTGATAAACAGCAGTCAGTAACACTACTGCTGAAATCAAAATCTGTTTTTAACATTTCCAAATGAAAGTACAGCTATTCCACTACCTAAAATGTATCATTACCTCTTTTATAACAATGCTGCAGTTATGCTTGATTGAGATAAATCCAATCCTCAAATCTTCTGGAAAGGCAAAGAGTTTTTGAGGAAGCACCTGCTTGCTGGCACAGAGCTCTTTCCACGGTAAACACTGGAAGAGTGAGGAACGTCATCCGGCGCACAATAATGAGGGGCTTTCCCGCAGCCATGTTTACCTCAAAGCAACTTGCCTCTGAAACAGCTGCATAGATTTGCTCCCAACTACATTACTGCAGACCCAACTTGCAGATGTGTCTTTTTTAAACAAAGAGTGTGACAGGTGCCCTTTATCTGGGGAAATTGCAGTTTTTGGCACTTAAAATATCACAGTAATGAGTCATTGTACAGTACATGTGTAAGTTAGGAAATATGAATAGCAGAAATATGCTGAATTTAGCTGAATTAACTCAGTGTGAAGGCTGCCATCTAATCACACATGCACTAAAATGCCTTTAAATATGCAAGAAATGTTTCCATTAAAATCCACAAATAAAGCTGCAGTACAGTTTGACCAGTGTCCTATATGTCGGCTTTCTAATGGAGGAAAAGCAATAGGAAAAGTGGAGCGCTCCCAAAACTCATGAACATCCCAGAGGAACAGCAAAAGTGCCTGTTGAATGAATAGAGGAGTTCAATTGTTCCTTGTTTATTGACAATCACTTTGTCTTTTAAAGGCAAATGCAAGCGAGACCGTCTTGCTCCATGTGTGACAGAGTATAGAAATGGTTCCCACACAGACAGGAAGTCAAAGAGGGGCCTCTTGTGATGTAGACGGGGATCAAAATTGAGGAAAGTGTGTTCCTGTGGGTTGATAAGTGTGTGTGTGTGTCTGAATAAATCAAAGCACTTACAGTACAGCTTCTAGTAAATATTCAATTTCTAATCTGTATTTTACACAATGAATGTCCTGTTTGGCCACTCACACACAAATACAGTAAGCACATGTGCAGCCATTTACAGCCACATGCAGTGCACACTCACATTGATAATGGGAATTGAAAGCGCTCATTGGCAGCTTGTATGCTTTTGGCACAGAGGTGGCCAGGACTGCGTTAGTAAAGGAGACCCACGCTCCCTGTCTTTCCCACCGTTGTTCAGGTTATCCTGTGGGGCCACTTATGACCCTTCTGCAAGCAGGATGCAATGTCTAGGGACCCCAACAGAGCTGTACACAAGCATCCGCCAAGGCCCTGGGAAGAAAACAAGGGCTGATGGAAAACCAGAAGAAGGGAGCATAAAGAGAAACAGCAGTTAGTAACCAGGACGCACTCAATAACACTCACCATGCACCTGCAGCCTGTGTGTGTGTGTGTGTGTGTGTTTGTGTGTATGTGAGAAGTGAGGTTGTTCCTTCAGAGAACTACAGCAAAGCACAGTCCCCACACACAGCACAGGTGGTCCAAACAAAAACCTGTGAAGTGTTGCCCAGAGAGTAATATCCCCACGTTGCGTGTTGGATAAAGCCCCCCATAGGAAACAAACACTTCCGGTGCTGTAAGATTTATTGTTCCCTGCACTTATAGGTTACAACATACTCTGAATGATATCTTCCTTACAAGGCTCTTTGATTCATTCTTAATATCATCTAACAGTAATTTAACATGCAAACCAGAAACAGAAGGGTCATAATTACTGCTAGATAACTCAAGGACACATTGTTTTGTGTTTATTGTTTCCATCAAAGAAGAAGAAGAGAGGTGAATTCCCTCTTCAGTGCATTGTGTGGTGAGAATAGGAAAGACCTGGTTAACTGCACTGTATGGTGTGAAAAACCAAAGCATTGTTATGCTTTGATAGATTGACCGCACATCAGCTTGCAATTCTTTTTCCCAAATGTGACAGAATCTGCATCTGTATTCACATCCGCATACTGTCCTCTGCAACAGATACAGATATACAAGCATTACGGAAGAAAAATCCCCCAAGGTTTAGCACTCTGTTGAATCATTTCTTTATAGGAGGTCAATGCAAGTGTTAGCTATTAATAGATATGGCATGAATTTAGGGGAAAAACTCACAAAGTGGCTTAAAATGGGCCTACTTCCTTCAGGAGAGTCAGGGTTTAAAACAGGACTTTCTACGCCCTCTAGTGTCAAAACAGGGGAACATCAAAAAGTAGACAACCGGAAAACTTACTCCACACCTCAGAGATGTCAAGAGACTAATACAGAATCAGATCAGTACACTGACTGTGATTACATTTTGCAATTTTAATACACAGTAGTGTTTATTAATGTTTCATTGCTCACATATTTATTTGCACAAAATAGAAACAAATGTATCAATGTAGGTAATCTGGGCTCTAGTATTGCTTTGTGTCAGATCAAAACTGTGTGTAATACAGTGTAATAACTTATTATATTATTTTTCAGTTTAAGGCAATACAATTAAAAGAGATGGTTGCAAGTTGAAAAGCATAAGGAAGTAAGGGGAGCACCTTTCATCTAAATGAAGTAGAAAAATGTGGATAAACATCATGTGCAGATCTGGAATAATATGAAGAATTTAAACTACAATAATCCTATTATTTTTTATTATTTTGCTTCAGTTCAACATTTGACCTTGCATGTTTGCAGATACCCCAATACCATTTCTCAGTGAGACGGTTTCAAGAGCAGTTCACCAGTCCATCTTGTGGCAAAAATGTGTACTGCTCTACTGTAAACATGTACAGTATCACAGTGTGCTAGGTTGTAATAAACAGTAAACAGTAGACGTGAACAACAGTGGCTTAAACCACCAGAGGAACTGAGACACATGTCATGGAAACCACTCAGTCTTTTACATTTGAATATGCACCCAGCACTCAACCCCACCTTTACACCTATACAGACAGATACAGTAGAGTACAACCATTTTTACACTGTCTATCTCACTTATATGCAAACTTCCTATTCTTTGTAATTAATAAATCTCATCTGAGTCGTGATTATGCTGAAGACTAAAGATGAACTATATTAATCCACTTTATTCATTAACTAGTTTGAAGGTTGAAGTTTGAAGAGGCAAGGGAGGAAGTGGACGAAAACTAACAGACAAACTGCCCCCCCCACCCCCACCCCCACCCCCCAGGGTATGCTTTGGTCTTCACTGTGTGTGTGAGTGAGAGAGAGAGAAAAAGAAAGGAAAGAGCAAAAGAGAGAGAGAAAGAGACTTTCAGAAGCAAAGTAAGTGAGTGGTAAGCGAGTGAGAGTGACACACTGACAAGTCGGTTTTCAATAAGGAAATTGAAGACATTTTGTATCTGGAGTACTTTTGAAGACAGAAGCTGGGGGACAAATTCAAGGTATTTATCTGCTGTATGTTTATTTCACACCACACTAACTACTGCAATATTATGGTGGTACAATTAATAAGAACAAATAGAGTAAAATTCAGAATTAAAAAGAATGATTTCTTGTGACGTTTTAAATGGAAAACATTGAAATATTTAACAGCTGAACACAGTTCAGAGTTCAACTGGAGTTTTATTGACATGCCATAAAGTTACATAGTCAATAATAATTTGTACAGAACATTTAAAGCCATCAGTTGTTGGCAAAAAACAAACAGTTAACACTTGACAGTTGGCATTACACTTGAAATGAATAAGAAATAGATTTCCTGGTGTGTGTGTGGAAATGGCGCGATGATGGAGTATTAATATGGTATGTAAAAATTAAGGTTGCAAAGGACGGGGGAAATAAAGCTAGTTTTCTTTTAAATAATCAGTTTCTCCACATAAAAACAAACGTGGGGTATGTACTTACACTTAAATATAAATAATCATTATAGAAAGTTTGTCAATGTTCAACAGATAGATGAAATTACCACCACAGTTTTAATTGCTCATTGTTGGATATATTCAGTTAGGTTGTGATCAGTGATTTTTATATGTGATTTTAAGACATTAATAAATAAGATAATTTATTTTACAATATGCCTGTTAGAGTGCTGACACAAACGTACTGAAAGTGAAAAGTCATTCAATAAACAGTTAGGCAAATAAAGTATGACTATAGTATGATGGTCAAGCCTCCTACACTCTGAGGTTTTGGTTGTATGAGACTGCACTGTGTACTATGTTGTAATTTTTAACTAGCTTAATTTGCATGTGCAATCATAAAATTTGACCTCTGAACACTAACAAACAAACAAACTAACTAACTAACTAACACTAATCCATTCAGTTTTTTAACAGTTGATGTAACTTAAAGTGGCTCTTACAGCTATTATTATGGCTGTTTTGGTTCTTATGGCTTTTAAAATGTAAAAGTTTCAACATACACATCATCTTACATGTGAAACTGTCTGTTTAGATAGATTCAGAGAAAGCACTAGTAAGTGAATCATAAATAAAAAAAACATGCTTTCAAGTTGACACAAAAAGCAATAGTTCTGTGAATTTCTGCATTAGTCTCCTATCAGTTATTTTTAGCACTTTTTTTTTTTTTCTGTTTTTAACTTTGACGCCACAACATGGTTGCTGTTTAAACTGTACATGCAAATGCAGCCACATAAGGATGAAAACACATTTTCCACTTCCTCTTTTATGAGACAATTTGTTGTAAGTGCACTCGTGATCAAGACATAACATGAAAAAGACACTGTTCCCTCATGATTGAGCAGTTTTGAGCGGGTTTTATTCATTTTTCAGCACCGGGTATGAACTCACAGATTCGCAGGCCCTGCAGTGGGAGGAGCGGAGACTGAAAAGTCTGTTCAGTAAAGCTCATCAGGTAAGAAAGAAATGAACTTGCTCTTACTATCAGATGTTCTTAGCAGTAACTTAGGTACGGATGGTGGTATTTGATAATTTATAATGAACTACATGGCTATCTGCAGCATGTAAAATTTTGTCAGTAGTATGCAGTATAACGAAAGAAGATTTCTATTACGCATGCAGGATGGGCTGCACTTGTAGTGACCAGAAACAAGTAAAAGATGACAAGGCCTACAAAGGAAAACACAACGCTCAAGTCTCGTCAAATCACATAGTGAGTATACTACTTTATACCACAGAAGCTTTACTTACTTTAACTAAGTCCAACGTGAAGTCATTCAGTGTGATTTTAAATTGTACTACTTTAATTATTTGACAGTGTTTTTCATTGACTGCTGCACATTATGAATTTTAAAAAATATATTTTTCTGTTCTTCAGGCACGCAGTGGAAACACCTATTCTGATAAGGGTAATCACAACGCATATATCAAACCATCTACTAAAAATAAAGGGCCTGCGTCTATGCAGTCGGTTGCTGCTGTACAGAGAGACATTAGCAGCAGTGATAGGAGGCTACATTTAGTGATTGAAATCTCGGTTGGATTTCCTCTGTTCTCTTCAGGGGACAAGATGAGATTATCCACGACAGAAAGACATTTTCAAGTCACAGACAGTATGCAAACTACAGAATCCTCCTTCGTCTGAGAAGAACAGTAGCCAAAAAAAACAGTTAAAAAAAATGAAATTACTGTTGTTATTCGCAGCTCACTTCTTCTAAAATAACTCTTTGCTGTAATTCTCTTTAGACGACAACCTGTATGTGGCACAACATGACTTCAAAGCGACCAACGACAGCGATCTACCTTTCAAAAAGGGAGACAAACTTAAAGTTTTACAAGAGTAAGTAGCCTCTCTTGTCCCTAGTATACAACAGTAGTAAAACAAAAGGAAAATGAACTGTCATATTTGTCTGTTGAAATGTAGAAATGGAGAATGGTGGGTGGCTAAATCGTTGTTGACTGGACAGGAGGGCTTCATACCGTCTAATTATGTTGCCAGGGCAGATACGCTGGAGGTGGAAAAGTAAGAAACAATTTTATACATATTATCAAACTGCACGGCGATTAGATTCATGCATTGCTAAATAATGTTTTCAAATTGTGGCATGACGTGTTTTGTGTTTCTCTCTTCTGCAGATGGTTTTTCAGGGAAATAAGTAGGAGAGAGACTGAACGACTGCTTTTAGCTCCCGGAAATAAACCTGGTGCCTTTCTGGTTCGAGAGAGTGAGACGTGTGCAGGTGACTAACATCTACCGTCTCTATTTGTGATCCACAGGAAGGCACATTCATTCATGAATATGTATAATTTCACAACCGTTGAAGTATTAATCTCTAAATATTTCCCCCCTCAGGGTCCTTCTCACTCTCAGTCAGAGATCATGTATCAGAACAAGGAGATGTTGTAAAACACTACAAGATCCGCTGTCTGGACAAAGGTGGCTACTACATCTCACCCTCCAATACATTCCCATCTTTACAGGAACTGGTTAAATACTACACCAGTAAGTAATAAACAGAATCCATTTCATCAGTGCACAGACTTTTAGAGCTACAGTTCATAAGTTAAAAAAAAAAATCAAAAGCGTTTAGCTCTCGAAATGTTTCCAAATCATAAATAAACCATGTGTTGATCTGAATTCAGATTCGATTTACTGCTGTAAGCGCTATGTCTGTGCTCACTTTGAATTAAAGGGGGAAGTTAGACCCTGTGATGTGTTGTGCATTTCCTGTGTGAAACGAGTGATAGTCTTTCCACTTCTGTGACTAAACCATAAGATAAGAAGGTCAAATCTCTAGAATGGCTGCCAATGGCAGAGAAAGAAGTAGCAGCCAAGCTTTTAAAATTATTTCAGGAAACAAGAGCTCATCAGACATGTATATATCAGTAGCTAAATTTAGTACAACAGAAAAGAAAGTACGGAAAAAAAAAGATTATCTTACCGCATGTATTATGTTGGGTGCAGGCACAGCAGATGGTTTGTGTCAGCGGCTGTATGCCCCTTGTAAGCCAAAGGCACCGCAGCAGCCGTGGGCACAAGATGAATGGGAGATTCCCAGAGAGACGCTGAAGATGGTGAAGAAACTGGGAGCTGGGCAGTTTGGAGAAGTGTGGATGGGTGAGAGAAAACTAACAATTTATCTTATCACAGGCAACGTTTTATAAGCCAAGACAGTAGAGTACAGTGAATTAAAATTTATGTTTTGGTTTTTTACTGCAGGTTACTATAAGAACACCCAGAAGGTCGCTATTAAGACCTTAAAGGAGGGAACGATGGAGCCTGAGGCCTTCCTCCAGGAGGCCAACCTGATGAAGCAGCTGCAGCATGAACGACTGGTGCGCCTTCATGCTGTGGTCACCAAGGAGCCCATTCTTATTGTCACAGAGTTCATGATTAATGGTAAGAAAAAGATGAAGAGGGGAGATAGGATTAAAGTCCCTCCGATCAGCTGTTGATAAGTTGGGCTACAAGTAGGATTAATCTGATCATTTTCTCGATTAAATATTTGAAAGAATTTCAGAAAATAGTGAAAAAAAAGTGACGTCTTCAAATGTCCAAAATCAAAGCCATTCCATTTATTGTACAAAACATAGGAAAGCAGAAAAGCTACATTAGAAAATGTCATATTGCCAAGTATATTTGCTTTCATTAAAATAGTTTCAGATTGATTTTTTGTTGATTGTACAATTGATTAAGTGATTCATATTTGCAGCTGCAGCTCCAAATCAATTTGAAACGTGGGCAAACCATTTACGGTTAATCTTCGTTAAAATCAACAAAATTAAGAGTGGAATTGAAAACTACATTTTGTGATTTTATTGTACTCCATAATAAGAGGTACATTATGCAGTCGGGTTTGTTGGGGTGAGCTTAAACACTATAAACTATGACTGAGAAATTACCTGTGAACTCTAAAGGTTTCACAAGTAAAGCAGAATTGTGTTGAATTGCTATCGTATTGTGCTGGGCAGGCGTTCATTATTGTAAATACCTGCTGGAGTCTTAAAAGGAAATGGTTGTAGCCTTGTTACTTAGTATATACTACACTAAATTTGCAGTAGTGGAAAATGAATGTGGTTGCTTCCAGTAAAAGATGTCTTCTGTGTAACCTGTTTAACTGTAAGATGTTTCTGAGAAACAACAGTAAGTCTCTGTGTTATGTTCTGTGTGATTTGTCATGACGATTCAGTTGTGCTTCTTCTTTTTTTCATCCACAGGATGTCTTCTGGACTTCCTAAAAACAGACGAAGGAAAAAAGCTAAAGCTCAATAAGTTGATAGACATGTCAGCACAGGTGGGAAACTTTGAAATCTAATAACACGATTTTGACAGCATGATCGCTGTGACAGTACAGAGGCTTGTATGTGACATTTTCATCACATTGTTAACCTCCTCCTCTCTGTAAAAAAAATTTATCTCTGGAAATGAACCAGACACACAAAACTTTGTTTTGCTCTTTGCGTGTAAGTGCTTCCGTTATTCTTGATAATTTTAAACTTTTTTACCTCTACTACTGCTTTTGTTTGTGACATGACATTGATAATAACATTTACATCCTTTGACAAAAAACAAAAACACTAGCCTTCTTGTTAAAACGAATGTCTATTTATACACACTAGCTGCTCTACAGTAACGCTTTGAGTGGCTGTTTTAGTATGTGCTTTCACACACAGTCATGATGTGAATACACATGGAAACTGTCAGCAGTAGCTGTGTGGTTTCTGTGGTGAGGCTTGTGCTCATCTGGCTTGAAAGCCTCGCCCTACGTCAATTATTAACATCCGGACAGGAAATCATGCTATTTTCCATCCACAGTGAGCTCCCCCTGAACACTTTTGCCCCTCCAAAAAAAAAGAAAAAAAGAATTTTTACTTCCTGAGAGTTGGCACATCCTGTTAAACCCACTTTGCTGACAATATTACACACATAAACACGAGTGTACACATGTACTGTAGCTGCACAGCTATACGTGCGAAACTGAGTCTACTCTACACACTGACCAAAGTAGACAGACACATAGACATAGTATAAGTACAAAGTCTTCGTTTATTCAGTGCGCTGTAAAAATGTATAAACTGTATAAACTGTATAAATTAACAGCTTCATTTTCTTCGACTTTTGATCAGATAATTCCCTCAAAAAGCTGTTTCCAATACTCCTCTTTTTTCTTCCTATATGGCAGATAGCTGAAGGCATGGCCTACATCGAGAAGAAGAACTACATCCACCGAGATGTGCGTGCAGCCAACATTCTGGTCAGTGAAACCCTGCACTGCAAGATAGCAGACTTCGGCCTGGCCAGGATCATCGAGTCAGAATACACAGCTCAAGAAGGTATGTGCCACTCGCTGAATTTTAACCAGACAACATGATAGTCTAAATTACATTACATTCATTTGACATAGAAATTTTGTCCAAAGAATCTTAGAATAAATGCATTTAAACTAAACTAAACTAAAAATGAACATGAGCAGGAGTTAAAGTGGGTCTGAATGCTCTGGAAAGGTGTTCTGACACCGTCCTTCTCCCCTCCTGACCATGTTTCACGGACAAAGCGCAGCACAGGAGACGAGAGACAGGTGAAGAGCAGATAACAATACTTGAGTTGACAACAACTTAAGTTACTGTAAGTTCAGTAATATATAATATACAACATGAACTGCACTGGGTGGTGTAGTCGATCACAGAGGTTAGCTTTTCACACATTTATTTGTTACATTTAACCAACAGTATTATTTAATAATGTATTTAGTTATACTTTGACTAGTCTAATAATCAGTACTTACTTGTACTTTCAGTACTTTACTTATTTTGTCCAACCAACAGTCTAAAATTGAATTTAAGATTATATAAAATAAACAAAAGCAACAAGATGTCACATTTTGTGAAGCAGGAAATGTGCCGTGACGTTCAGGGTAACGTCAGATCTTAGGGTTCCCCCACCTGCCAAATCCCACTTTAACCACTTTAATGGAAAAACTAGCATGGAACATCAAGGTAAATAATACAATGCTGCTTCAATGACTTTGTCTAAAAATACTGCAGTTGGCACATCAAACACCCACGTTATTTTAATTTTTGAAAAAGCTGAACATATGACCTCAGTGTCTTCGATGGTGGCAGTGGACCTGAATGCATCATTTAGATACTAAAGTTACATGCTTTAGCTCAACCATTATTCTGACTTAATGTAGTTATCATATGCAATTTTATATTGTGATGGCAATATATACTGTGATATAGTAAAATTATAAATAGTAGATAAGAGGGGCAGCAGTAGCTCAGTCCATAGAGACTGGCCGATTCAAGTCCAGCATGGACCAAAAGTATGGAAGGTGGACTGGTAGCTGGAGAGGTGCCAGTTCACCTCCTGGGCACTGCCGAGATGCCCTTGAGCAAGGCGCCGAACTCCCCCAAACTGCTCGCAGGGCGCTTCTCTGGGTGGCTGCCCATCACTCCACCATCTCTCTCCACATTGCATGTCTATGAGCCCTTGTATGTGTGTGTGGTTGTATTTCGGGGTTAAAATGTATGTCAATAAAACTGAGTGAAAAAAGAATTTCCCCCTTGAGGGATTAATAAAGTATCTCTTCTTCTAAATGGCTAATCCAGTGAAAGAAATACCTGACCATTCATCACACTGATGCAAAAAACATGCAAATCTAATATTTTCCAGCATTGTCAGAATACAATTGCAACCAGAAATATACAGAATATGGCAAAAAATCTTATCCTGAAATCTCACCATTTACCATTTCTATCATCTCAGAGTACATGTTATTCAATTGCCTCATGTTAAGAAGGAACATCTGCAGTCACCACCCACTAACTTCATTTCCTGTCACTTTTTCTTACCCTCTTTCTGAAAACGATAGGTGCTAAATTTCCCATCAAATGGACGGCTCCTGAGGCCATCAATTTTGGCACTTTCAGCATCAAATCAGATGTATGGTCGTTTGGAATCCTCCTCACAGAGATAATCACCTATGGAAGAATACCTTACCCAGGTACGCAAAGTGAAAAGTAACTGAAGAAAGAGTGAAAATGTACTTCAGCTCATAGACATTTTATTTTATTGTTTAGAAGCAAATATTGCTTTGTTAGATTGCAGCTAGAAAAACTGCAAAATATGACTAAAAATACAATAAAATGTTAAACTGGGTGCATTTTCTTTTTTGAAATCAGGGATGACTAACCCAGAGGTGATCAGGAGCCTGGACAGGTCATACAGGATGCCACGTCCGGATGGCTGCCCCGAGGAACTCTATGACATTATGATGATGTGCTGGAAGCAGAAGCCTGAAGACCGGCCAACCTTTGAATTTCTGCAGAACACTCTCAATGACTTCTTTATTGCCACGGAGGGACAATATGAGATGCAGCCGTGATTAAAGAAAAAGGAAATGTTTCCTAACAAAATGTCCTAAAGTGAGATGTGAGACTCAAATGGATCGAGGACCAACCAAATATCTTCTTTATAACTGAAAGAATTTATTTTTTCAACGGACACATTTTTTTACACCTAACTTCTGAGTGAATGTAAAAGCTATTTATGGCTCCTTTTGTCTCTAGCAGCTAATAGTGTCTAAAACATGTTCAAGTCAGAAAGGAAACATTCAGAAGTTTTATTATACTGGCTGTACTCCCGTTATTGATGGCTCTCATTGACAGCCATGGAGTATGAGGACACAGATTTAAGACTGATACACCGTGGTTAAAAGGAATATGGAAATACAAATACAGTACATGCATGATGTAAAAAGGCCTTGGACCCGGGAAAGTCGGCACAGGTAAAGTTATAGATTAAACATTTGCATGGTACAGAAACAAACAACCTGAGATTACATGCACAATACTTGCACTTTTTTAAAAAATTTTCATTCATTCAGCAGCTACTTAAAAAAAGCTTTATACTTGCATTGTTATTTTTTTTCTAAATAAAGATATTAACATTATTGACCAATTTAATTTTCTCTTGTATTTCATTTCATTAAGTTCAAAACATTCTTAACAGACATTTTAAATCAAGGTTTCACTGTCTACTTTCTATATTTAGTTGTTTGAAATAGTGACGGCACTATTTCTCGTAACTGCCTACTGTCATAAACTTAGGCAAGAGATTTTTTGCTGACATCTTTACATATTATATATATATATATATATATATATATATATATATACATAATATATATATCAATTATAATAATGACAGTAACATCATGCAGCTACTAAGATTCAAATTAATTTTAGTTTAATCGTGTTTTTTAGTTTTAGTCTGAATAGCGATGAGTAATACCAACCCAAAGGTAAAACACTGACTTTATGAGATAAAAGGTTAAGATGCCATAAGAGCGAGAGACAACAGTAGTTTACAGGAAGCCCTTAACGGCGGCTGACCCCGGCTAAATTACAGTAGTTTTGATCTAACTAAATCATCCCTGGGGGTCACAGACAGCATCTTGAAGATAAGAGAGGGGAATTGCCACGGCAGCCAAGGGTTAAATACTGCCACTTCCTGAATGGACAGGAAACAGGAAGTGTGACTCAGCATTCCACAAATGCCATTTACCTAGAATGCTCTCTCACGGCAAATTGACGAAGGACTTCACTTCTTTTTCTTTCTTTCTTTCTGAGACAACCTCTGTTCTCATTTGGTGTTTGAGAGACATTTTGAGGGAAGTGGGTTTTTGTTCTGTTATGGTCAACAATGTGCCTTCAGTCACCAACTCTCATAAATCACTACTGTTCACTAGGGATATCTGCTATAAGTTCATGTATGTTTATACAAGTGTAATAAGTGACTTCACAGTCATGAACGACCTCCATCTTTCCTCTTGCATCATCAAAACAGTCTGTAATAGTGATTAAAAAGGTTTTATTAAGAGTGAGCTCAGATTTTGTTTAAGTTATACAGTATGTATGTAAACTTTGGAGAGTTTCCAACTGTTAACAATAGGAGAGACCTGTATCAACAACATAGTCAGCAGTAATTAAATTAAATGCATCCCAGCGTCAGATGCCACAATGGCAATCTGTGTAATATGAATCTTATGAATGCAGTCGAGGATAGTTCAATGACAGCTTGGATTGTTTAATGCCTGTAGTGTCTTGGATGTTCACCTTCATCAATTACGGAAATTAACAATCTCCCAATGTCATGTGGTTCCTTTTCCTTACCTGACAATCACCTATTACAGAAAATATAAATGTTGACATGTTAGGAAAGAAAGTATGCCTCATGTTCATGAGAAAACTGAAGGAGGAAAAGGTCTTACAGTCACTACTGTACTCTTGTCATCCTGCAGAGGTCACTGTCACACAGTTTCACATTATTAATCTGCTGTGCACTGCAAAGAGACTGTTGTGCCACTAATAATGTACTAAAGCCAAATTGCCTTAAGTATGATTCTTGTAATTATAGATTACCACAATGACAACATTGTGTCTCATATGTTAATTCATTTTTTAAATGATTGCTATGGGTTTTTACACCTCTTAATAGCAGGAAATGAGGAGGAAACATTAGGAATGAATGAATGAATGAAAAGTAAAATCTAAGTTTTCACTGAATATTGAACTGAAATGCAACATTCACCTTGACAGCAGGGAAATGCATCCTCCAAACATATTGCACATCCTCCAAATGGTATTATATGCACATTTTGTTGTCACAGTTATGGCCCAGATTCGTACAAATTGCAGTCTACCATCATACTTACTGCTATGTGCTAAAGCCTCCAACTGTGCACACCCTCTCATATCACCCTATCCTGCATGGTGGTCTGAGTCAGCTGTGGTCTCTAACCACCGGGCCAGGCCAGTCACATGCTGATCCTATCACAGTTATCTGTATTTACTGAGGCGTTATCTCTCTAACCGTCAGGCTTTCTTGGCATCTAAAAGGATCTGAATGGTTTTTTTTTGTGCTGGAAGACATTTAAGTAAAGCGAATGATTAAAAATTTATTAAAATTTTGGTTACCTGCGAGGCTTAAAAAGGACAATTATTATAACATAAAATCCTCATTCTTACTGTAGAACAATAGCAACCTTCTTAAAGGATTTTGCTTGTCGCACTTTTATTAATTTACATTTCTCTTTGCTAATTCTCCTGTTTACCTCTGGCAGCATCACCAAATATAATAATAATCTATTAAAATATAGTTAGAATCCACCTGTTGAGCGTGAGCTGCAAGATAGTGTAGATGTTATAGGAAGCAGCTAATATTTGTTCAGTGTTTTCAAAACCACCACAGGTCTAGATATAATAACATCAGTCTATCAGCTGATGAATGGCTGCACTACTTTCAAAGCCTCACACTGTAGTATGATTGATAAGCTTCCTCACCTTGAAATGAGCCATGATGTTAACACAAGATGACAAGACATGTTGGTAAAGGTTGGGAGGCCCAGTCACCCTCTCCCCTTCCTTCTGTTCATCACTGTTGCTTTAGAGGAATAATGACGGGAAACCGTGGCTGGTACACAGATTGATGACTGATCCCTGCAAAAGGCAACACATCATTAGCATCTTGTGAGGATAACCCTGTGCTGTCCTCTGGGATAAAATAAAAAAGAGAGAGAGAGAGAGAGAGAGAGAGAGAGAGAGAGAGAGAGAGAGAGAGAGCACATCACCACAGATGAAAAGAGATGTGCTTTCATCTTCCAATAATGTTGCTGTTTTCAATGATGTTCATTTGAGATTATGCTCCTCATAAACATTTTTCCTCTCCTGGGCTTTGATGTCATTAAATTAATGAGTCCGTCAAGAGTGTTCGGTCCAATAGATGTGAGAGCTCTTAAAAACGACAACAGAGGAAGTCTATAAAACATTTTGCAAAATGAGCATTTGCAACATAAATAAGGATCGAGAAATATGATAGGGCTAGTAAACTCCTGCAAAAAACGTGTAAATACAATATGATTCACAGATTTAATTTAGGACTTAAAATGTCAACTAATTGATCTGATCTCTGAGATTGACTTTGAAAGATTTTTTTTTTCATTTCATGGACTCTTTTGCTCATAATATAAAGTTCTTTTCAAAACAAATCTTCTTTGTACCCCTCAATCTGTCAATATCAGCTTTAAATAATAAAGTTTAAGTCAAGACTAGCTTCAAATATGAAAATAGCTCTCTTAAAGGTCCAGTGTATAAGTTTTAGTGGGCTCTATTTACAGAATACGGAAAAATGGAATATAACATTCATCACTAGGTGTTCATTAGTGTATAATCATCTGAAATGTTTTTGTTACTTTAGAATGAGCCTTTATATTTACATATGTCTGGGTCCACCATATTGCAACCCCATGTTTCTACAGTAGCACAGAATGGACAAAATAAACACTCTAAACATTTCTCCCTCATACTTGAAGTAAGAGGGAGAGTGGAGGGGGTTACATTTGCAGTCTGCAACTATACCGCTAGCCACTAAATCCTACACACTTGTCCTTTTAAGATCCTAGGTGAGCGCTGCAAACAGACTGTTTTTTGTTAGAGTTAATGAAATATTAATATATCTCCCTGAAACCATTTACAACCACTAGGGAATATCAATCAACAGTGAGGATGCTCATTGATGTGTGTGTGAACAGTCCCCCACGTTTTCTTACAGGAGCACTTCAGATTTTTAATATATTACATCAAATGATGACAGTAAGTGTAATGTGAAAGTAGGCACGTTAAAGGTAACGATGAAGCCACAGAGAATTATACAGAGTCTCTAAACTCTGCATATCATTTTAGCCCCTTTCAGCTCCTGTTGTGCTTTTAAGTCCTGCAACTTCACTGTTTTGAAATCACTCTCATCAGTGTTTTCACACACAACAGGCAGCTATTTTCTGATAAAAAGCTTCACTGTCCAAGGCATTATCTGTGCTATCTGTCCAACAGCCAAAGTTAGCAAATAGCTAGTGAACGCAGTACAGCATTTAGCAGGGAAAGACTTTCATTCATCAGGTGTCCAGACACCACTCCAAATGGATGCTAATGTAGCTCTGTGTCTGTGTTGTGTTTACAGCCTGTTTGGCTGCCTCCAAGTGGTCAAAAATGTATTGCTGCTATGAATGCCAATAGGATGATTAACATTTAATGTGAAACATAAAACTAAAGAAAATGTTGACAAAAGAAGCAAAGAAAGCATTTTCTTACTTGGCTTATGTTGCATAGATCTGTACAGAAGGCTGATTATATTTTCTGACCAAAATGAAGTCTTATGCGGAGGCTATTCTTGCTAATGGAATTTACTCCGATGAAGCCAATATAAAAGAAATCTGTACACAGGCGCACAATTTATTTTAACTTTCCTTGGGCTAATTGGGAAAGATTTAGGAAGCCATCTGCTAGATTGATATTTTCTCTTGATATGAGTCTTTGTACTGTAAGAAGCCTGAAAGCCATGAGGTAGCAGGAACCCCCATCAACCCCCACAAATGTGTGTGGTGACTGACCACCATGGTTGTACGCAGTGATGAGTCAAGGGCACCGGTAACTACAGGGAAATTGAATTACATGTCCGCTGGTGCAGTAAAAAGTACTGAGGGATACTGCTGGCCTACACAATGTGGGCTGAATTGTGACCATTCAATGTTCTCTCAGACCTTCTGTCTCCACTGTTCAGCGTTAAAGGACGAAATGATTAGTAAATCATCGGATTAGTAACTAATCTGATTAGTCTTAAGAAACAAATTAATGGATTTTGGTATGGGTGCGGGCATCTATCTCTCAGCTAAATGAACTCCATACAATCACATAAATCTTTCACTGGACACTAAGCTACATTACTGCTACATTTAACACTGACATCTCATGTCAGGGACATACGAGTCTTTTGTTTGTTGCTCACCAACGAGACAGCTCATCATCCCTGATCAGTATGCAGCGCTGTGCTCCTGCCCAGTTTAAGATCCCTGCTGTCACCATCTCCCTTCTCCAAGTGGTTTGTGTACCAAATGTCAACGTAAATATTCATATATGTGGCTTTGACCTTGAATGGCTGTCTCTTCCACTATTCTGTCTCTCCACTTGTTTTTTTTATTTTTATTTTTTACATGCGATCTATTCAAAAAAAGAAGAACATGGTGTAAAAGTGTAGGTGAGATGTTTTGTCAACATAAGATCTGGAGCAAAAGACGAAGTGAAACATTCCCATAATTTTTGCCTTTAGCCTTTATTATTTAATATAAAATGTAATTAATTTGCAGCATACTGTGGAAGGTCGACAGGGTGCTTTTTTCCCTCATCATGCCATAATGGTGATGTTACGTACCTGCTTTACTTTTGAGACAGAAAACTCTTCGGAAATTTAAAAGATGTCATCAAGCAAACTGTTTCAAGTCTTTCAATGTAAGTATCTGAGAGTCATCAGGAGGATGGACAAAGGGAACTAAGAAAAGGAACAGTCCAGGTGTGCAGTCACTTATTAAATCCCTGCCATTATTCTACCTTCAAATTACTTATAAAGTTCTTTTACTGGGCACTGAACGCCAAGCAATTAACATTTTGAGTCTTTACTCCTGCAAGGTGAAGTTATTTTTGATATTTTTAACCCATGTCCTCACGAGATCTTGTTCAAAAGTTTTCAAGTTAAATGATGTCGGAGCAATACAGAGAAAAATGTTAAGTATAAAGCAGTGGAGTGGGGATAAATGGGCTTCAAAACCCGGAAGAGGTTTGAAGGTGATCCTCTGCCTTCTAAAAAGGCCCCCTGCACTTTTACTTGCTTAATTTATTCATTAAAAACACACTCTTTAAGACACCACATGCATAAAATTCCAGGTCCAGGTCCAGAAATGTGAAGGAGACACATCCTTTCTTTTATATAAGAACAATATCTCCTTTTATACAATCAACAGTTGTTAATAACATTATGGGCCACTTCAGAAAGCTCATCAGAAAGAGCTGTGGGGACACAGCAGACAAAAATGTTCCTGAACCACTGTCTTAGAGGAAATAAAGACTGAACCACCCTGTCAGTAACACACCTGCGCTCAAACAGATGCTGAGGGGGTGGCAAGCTGACACCATTAGAAAACTCAGCGGCCTGTACTTTTAAAATACATGACAGCAATAAACAAGACAATGACAACTTCTGTAAACTACAAAATTTACTGTAATCATAGGAAATTGGCATCTGACTCTGCAAAGACATCAATTCTGAGAAATAAAGAAAGAATGAGTAAGCATAACTTTTGGTACAATTGATAACATGTCTGCTCTACAGTCATTCCAGCCTTTAGCCTGAATTTCTCGATTTTTAATCATATAGAACAACACTATTTCAGTGTCAGTCTGTTATAAATAAAATTACAAAACCTGCAGGGGGTCGTGTGTGTGTGTGGGTGTGTGTGTGTGTATGTGTGTGTGTGTTTCTAGATACAATCTCACAGAACTCATCAGTCACAAACGGTGCTCCCACAGTGAGATTGAAAATCCATCTATTATTGTGAACTGTGTGCAAAGCTTGAATTCATTTATATGTTTCACACAGGTCACACACACAAAATGAAGGACCACTCTCACTCATGCAGTTCACAGCAGAGCAACAGGGGCCCACCGGTGCAGTCAAGCAATTATGTAGAAAACAAACAACTCAGTCCAAAATTAGAATGAAGCAGAAGTGAAGTGCCGAGCATGTTGAGTGCTTCTATGCAAAATTAAAAAGACATAAGCCTGAGTGTTGCTTGTATAGATCGTCTGAGTTTCATTGTAAGCTGCTCATTTTATTCTCTATAGTACATTTTGAATTGTGATTGAAGCTTTTGTTACTTTTCCAACATCCTCTGCTTAATGCTGCTATGAATCATCTCTAAAGTATCTACCACTTTGATCAGTTATAAAGTACTTTCCATTTACCTCACGCCTTTTCGAAAACTTAAAACATTATGAAGTACTCCAGGCTTAAATCCTGTGTAAACTCAACCATTAATTCACACTTATTTCTACAGCCTGCAGCGGCTCTAGCATTTGACTGCAGCTTGATCAAGTTGATGTGACTGCAGAGGTACATGACAAGAAAAATGTGGGGAAAAAAAGATGTTCATGCTCTTGATTTGATCAAAGTGTTGAGTAATCTGAAACAATTAAAGGATTTTCTTGTCTAAAAGTTTAAGTTTGTTGCCTTTTTCCTAGTGATATAATAGATGACTTTACAATCAGAGGTTTGAAAAAAGTGTATTTAAAATATTTGATTATGTATTCCAACAAGTCAGCAACTTCCTGTTATGACAAATTTATGTCCTCTAAAACTTTTGACGATTTTATGACAATAGGCAAGTAAGCACTGCCAATACATTGCATAAATTTTGGCCCATGTTACTGCTAGAGATTGCAGGGGTTAGTGCTACATCATTCTGTGATTCTCTTTAATAAGGGATCCAGGGATGGCTAACATCTTCCAGCACTGAAAAGAGACTGCAAGATGATTTTTTTTTTTTGGTGTGGAATATAAATCTCCAGCATAGTACAGTCTTGAGTACAGCTGTGTGTGAGCCAAGAACTCACTGTCCTCTGAAAATCATCACAACTCACTGGAAAGAATGTAGTCAGAATTAAGCTCCTTGTTCACAAATCAAACACCGCTGCAAAATTATTTTATCCTGATTCTGAAGCTGAGGCATTACCATGATTAGTCTATTTGAAGAACAGGTTATTTTTCAATGAAACGAGCCACTGTGTAAAAAAAAAATGTTTAAACTGTAAGAAAATGCTACTGCTACAGATGAGCTCAATAAATAACTGTGAGGAAATAAAGTCTGTGGAGTCTCAACGGAGCCTCTGTAGTACACTGACTTTACATCGTCACATCATAAAAGGACACAGTCAATGCAGTGAGTGCTAACCACAATGAACCCCCGCTTGTTAAACTGAAAAGCTCTTATTGAGACAAATGCCACAGAAATGTCAGCTGGAAATAGACAGCTGTCATGGTAACTCCAATATCTAATATCTAGCTTAAACGTCTCTTTTTCCTCTCTTAAAAAAAAAAAGTCTGTCTGCTCCTGCTCATAGAGGACTGGTGAGCACATAGAAACCATGGCAACACCTCAGAAGTGTGTGTGTGTGTGTGTGTGTGTGTGTGTAGGGAGGAGGAGGAGTGCTGGAGGGCTGGAGGAGGGGGGTGACAATATTTTCCTTTGAATGGTAAATTTAAGAGACAAAAACGTGAGCATAAAGTTTTGAAAGGGGGCAAAAACGCGTCATTGTTGCCCCTTTTTATTGTGGTGATTATGATCACACTCTCTCTCTCTCTCTCTGCCACATCCGCACATCTTCTGATTCATAATTAGAGGCTGTAGGATAAGTAGTCTCCCACACATGTGACGACTTCTCCGCTGTGTGGACTGCAGTACAGCGCTGGCAGATTCTCCATAGACAAGCAATCTGACGTGAAACGCGCTCGTCCCATGAGGCGATGCACTCCGCTTATCAAAGTGATTCATCTTCCTGATAACATGGTGTGTCTTATGGGGGCTGCTGCAGTGTATGATGGGTGAGCTGCTGCTGCTGCTGCTGGGGCTGCTGCCGCTGCTGGGGTTGTGTAAAGAACACAAAGGGGTTGAATAAGACACTTCATGCTTATGGCAATTCAAGTTTGGTGAATGAAGTGGAAGCTCTGATACTGAAACAGTTTGTAAAAACACATTCAACACAATATGATACATAAATATTACAGGCTATATATATATGTATGAATATTAGCTTCTGGCACTGCTAATGAAATATTAAAGCAGCTGGAGAGCTACAGTGTGAGTGGTGGCTGTCCGCATATAGCTGCTCCTCTAACGGCACGTGGGAGATTAATCATGGTATGCTGCGCGTGAAAGGCGTTATAGGCTACCTGCCTGAGAGGCTACTACCGGAAAGGACCGCAGGATGACCAACCCCGCGTGCGTCAATAAACAACATTCAGATCTATGGGGTGAACAGGAGCGCGAGCGCAGGGTGAAAACTTAAAGGCGCTGCCCGTGGTGCTGACGGCGTACCCCCCCCCCTCTCTCTCTCTCTCCACCCTCTCCACCTTCTCTACCCTTCAGTCTGTGTAGGAGAGCGTCATCTTCACAACGACCTCTTCATACCTGAGCTCACGTGTGAACCCGGGGACGATGGGAAGTCAACAGTTTCAGCCACCTCGTTTAGTCTGCGCGAGAACGTGGTCGGAGGACTTGTGGATTTAAATGAAGAATCCGTCTCGGCTCGACAAAATGTTTCTGAAGACTGAATCATTTGTTACGTACTTTCACTGGTTATCTATTTACTGACCAGCTCGAGCCAGCCAGCAAGCGTCCATTCATTCATTCACACATACATTCATTCATAAAAGGAATTCCAACATGTTCAAATATGAACTGCTGTGATTGAGTTGCCCTTCAAGCATAGGACATCTGCGGTTTTTCTTAATTGTTATTATCTGAGAAGAGCAACGATATCCACCGAGACATGGCTCGTCTGCTTGTTTTGGTCAACTCCGTGGTCCTGTTGCTTTTTGGCAGCGACATGTTCTTGGTAGGAGCAAGTAAGTACAAGCCTCTATAACAGTGGAGTCAATGCAATTATTGTGCACTTTGCAGCCCCGTAAAATGCGCCATTAGCTTTAGGAAGTATTACAAGACGTTAACAAGTCACTGCTTTTAATCTGAGCCCGATGATGCTTTAAATGCCACCATTTATTCACACACATCAAAGATCTACGACATTGTTTTAATGCTCAGTGTGTGGATCATAATACCAGTTTATCCACTATCACCTGTTTAAACAGATATGGAGCAGATTGCAAGCATGTTAAAGTCTTAAGACGAGCTGTCTTTACTTTCTTTGACTTCATGAAAACAAGACATGGTGTCTATTTTAAAATATCCTTTGTGTTTTACACTTGAATTCAGATAACCTTTGTATATATGCGTCTAATAAAATACAATTTGCAGAAAGAAACCTTCAAATAATTTCCCTGATCAGAGAATCTGTACAGCAGCCACATCCAGCCTTTTACCACTGTGTCTGCTCACTTGAAATACACTTTATCTCAATCTTCTTCTTAAAAAAGTTCTCGTTGGTGGATTGAAATCTTCCAAAATAATAGGACACAGAACCACCAGTTGCAGAGCTGACGCTGTCCTCAGTGAGATCATCTGTGGTTTAAACTGTATAAAGAGTGTATACACACACACACACACACACACACACACACACACACACACACACACATTTCCCATTTCTCTAACAGAAATCTTCTCTATCTGTGTCTGCATGCATGCATCTACAGTATCTCTGTCTCTTCATCTACCTGTGTACCTTTATTACTTCCTCCCTTGCCTCTCAAGGGAACTGAGTCCTGCATGTGATAGCGCCTTGAGAGAATCAGATTGGCACTTTGCTGTTTCTGTGGGCGTGTGCACTGTGTTTCTGTCTGATACAGATATTCAGAGCTTTTGTCATGTTCTGTGCTGACATGTGAAACCCAAGAGCATCTCTGATCTTGGTGGAGTTCTGCACGCAGGCTGTCAAGAGTAGGGGAAGCTGCTATTTAGAATATTGAAGATGATACTCATAAATATAAAGTTGGCTGTTGCAACGAGCTTCAAAGTAAACGAAAATCCAATTATTCAAAATTCATTACCGCCAGCTGCGTTTATGCTATGAGACTGTGGGATTTACAGTGGCACGTCATTCAGAGGAAGGTCTAAATTAATTGTAAGCCTCTTGGTTCATGGTGAGGTTGTGCATGAAAATTTCAACAATCCAACAAAGCAGGAAAGGAGAGCATTTCAGTGAAGTCCTTCATAGGCAATGCAATTAATGGGATTTGCTTCAATATTTTGAAAGTGAAGCTAATGTTATGTAACAGAGGATGGTGAATGCTGGCATATAATAAAGACTGTTTTTCTTTCATCTCACCTACTGAAAAGCTCTTCACTCATCTGTTAAGCATGCTTTTCAACACGAGCTGCATGATTACACAATAATCTACATGGTCTTTAAATTCAGATGGGAAAATGGCACAGTCGTAAAAACAAACACATTTTGTCTAGATATTAAAGTCACGACTGCATTCACACAATGTGAAAACAAGCATGCAATAATAATAATAAATCCCACATGAAGCCTAACCAAAGCTTCAGGCGCTAAGCAAATGTGAATCAGAATTTATTGGAGTGATTTGGATGGCCGGGTTCATATCATTCTTCAAATTGCAATCTGCTGTACTTAAACTTGGTGACACATATTCGACAAATAGACGTTCTGTATCAGAGCTGAATCCATCAGAGTGAGGGCCAATGTTTGCTCATGTTGCCATCATTTCATCTGCTGTCACATTTAACATGGCGGACATTTAACAAAAACACAGTGGAAAAAAACAGTGTTGTGGGTGTCATGCCAACATGTGTAGCTCACACTTGTTGATGTGTCTTGTTTTAGCGTCTGTAGAACCAGTAATAGCTAATAATATTAATGCTACAAACTCTGACTATAAATAAACAACTTAAAATCTGCTCCTGCACGTCACTGCATGCTAGCCTTTATAGTTTTCAGATGATGAAGTGATGATAGCTTGCGGCTGCAAAGCCTCAGGGTTTGGCCAGTGATTACATTAACCTTAGACTGGCACTCGGCCCCATCTGGTCCCACTGCCGTTTCACAACCTCTGAGTCTGTGAGAAAGAAGACAAAGTGTTCATAAAGGAAGAGATAGCAAGTGCTTGTACTGCAGAAAGGCTCTGAAATGTATAGAAAAAAGCACAGGAATTAGCCATGCCTGGTTGGACCATCCATCTATATCCATTTACAAAGCTACTTCATACTGTTTTTATTTTCATCTTGTGAAGGGATCATTGCATGGTTAAAGTATGGTCTCAATAAAAAATTTAAATGCAAGTCTCATTCAAAATCAGTCAAAGGTAAACTTACATGGCAATATGCGTTTAAAATCATAAATCAAATCAAGTATGCTAAGAACACCTCTATGTGATCACCATTAAGACCCAGCAGCACTTCTTCTCAGTTCTTCTTCATACTCACTGCTTCCACATGGCAAGGTAAAAGAAAGGCAGGCTTTCAGAAGGGTGTGGAGTTCAGAGATGAAACAAGAAAATGGTCTTCAAAGGTAATATTGGGGCTGAGAGTGCTGCGGCTGAGTTAAACCAGCATGGCATTGCTTAAGAGCTCCACAACCAGACGATTTGCAACACGGAGGCCTGCAAGCAGCTGTGTGACAACCTCCTGCTGTGCAGAGGAGAACATTTAGACTTCCCACAACTGTGTTTGAAACACATCCAGATGAAGCTGTTCAAAGATTGACTGGGCAACACATCAAAATTCAAGGCACCTATTATGAGTTATTGCTTTCATTTATAAGATGTCAGTGAATATTTTATCTCACAAGGAACCAAGGAATTATATGTATTAGAGAAGGATTACATTACAAGGAGCCCTTCAAACTGTCGCTAGCTTAGAGGTAATTGAGACTGAAATGTGATCGATAATACAGGGAGTCGACAGCCTTCATAAAATAGCGTTTTGCCTTTTAAGTGTGTTTGAAGCGATATGAATTATGCACTTTTTTGTGTTTTCAGTGAAGTTATCAATCATTTGAGACATTTATAAAAAAGTACCAAACAATGAGAACGCACTCATTCATGTCAGACCAGATATGGGTTGTAAAATAAAATAGAAGCTTCTTCATTTGAGACATTTTCTGAGTTATAGAGCAAATGTCACTGTAGATGAGAGTATAATCATTCAGAAGAAAGAACTGGGTTAAAAGTGTCTAAAGAAGCCAAAAGACGAGGTTAATCTGCAGAGGCTTTCTGATGCTATTACAAAAGGTCACCAACTCTTTCTAAAAGAAAAATAGAATAGAATTACAATGTCCGCTTGGCATCCAGGCAAAGTATCTATCCATAAATAGTTATGAAACTTAAGGCCCTTTAAACAGTAACCGGAATTGGAAAGATAACATTTATATTTGCTCATGATAGCTTCAATATAATCAGTTATGTTGCATTTTGCATTGGCTACACATTTCAACCTGCTTTTTTTTCAAGCAAACTAAACACAGAAGTGGCTCCTGGAAATAGAAATAAAATGGAGATGACATATCATCTGTCAAATTGTGTTCCTGGTATTCCTGGTAAATCTGACAGCTGATGTAATCTCCAATTTTTTCTACTCACATCTTATTTTTCAATTTATGTTTAGCCTATGTGTTATGGTTATCTTTGGTGGTCAGCGCAGACTGCCTTCTTCTCTTATTTTGTGACCATAAAAAAAATGATTTAATCTCTGATGCTGTGACTATACAGCATAAGCAACCAACAAACAAACTATGCATAAATCAGGATATATTGTACGGTTGTGCTTCGCAAACAAATATAGAGGGCAAAATACCAAATTCAAACTGGGCTCCTCTCCATGTGGCTTGTCAGCCATTCAGAGATCCACCTGCACTTTCACTATCTCTCTGTGCACTCTAGTCAGATGGGGAATAGCTAATGCGCAGGGCTTTGGCTATACACGCTATGATTCAACCTGGCAGCGCGCCCACATCCCAAGAGGGTCTTACCATTTGTTTGCACTGACATACGCCTCGGCCGCTGTAACCTATTGCTGTTTGATTTCAGATCTTACATAACTCATTCTGTGGAGTGGGGCTTACTCAGGACACGTGGCCAACAACAAATATTGAAGTATCTACAATGACACTTAATACTGCAGAAGAGAACATCAAACAAGCTGGGAGGGAAAATCGGGAAGAGAATTGGACTATAGGACTCCACATCAATAAAAATATTTGCATTAGAAAATGAAGCTTTCTGTTGTCTGCTCATGAGTGGAAATAATAGAGATATTTGTTTGTAGTTTTACAGTCCAAAAAGTCACCTTACCCAGATACTTAGTTGAAAATGTACTTGTCCTGTTCGACCGTGTGCAAAGGAAACAACATCATATAGGAAGAGGGCACTTATACATTAGTGATGATTCATGGCTTGCTTCATTTGAACCGTCACTCACTCCATCACCAGTAAATGACCTGCAGACGATGCATCATAGTTACTGCGTGCTTTTGCCCATGCACGGCTGTCTGTAACCCCCATTACCTAAAGGACAATGAGCTTCAAGAGAAATGAATGGGTCCTGTCTTAGATAAATGTCCCACCTGATTCTGAAGATTGTGCGTGCACTGTTCAACATGTGCTGACGGCAATTGGCCACGCTGATAGTGGCTTGATAGTGTTTGCTTTAGAAATCTGTGGAGGGATTTGTGGTGCCAATTACTGTGTTATCCCAGGATGTTGCAATGTAAGTTTACTGATAATAGATAAAATTTATAAGATCAAATGTTCATGACACACAATTAGCAGTCATTGAGACACTACAAAGGAACAAGGACACAGGAGCCATTATTGTAGACATATGTATGACTCATTCACTGTCGCACTCCAAAGATCAAGGACATTATATACTATGTGTGACTTGCCCTCCCTCTTAACCTACTGTACGTCTATTTTAACACATTACAGCACCTGCTACCGGAAATAAGCTTCTCATTAAATGGATAAAATGAGACAGACGTAACCTCTTAACCTCTTGATACTAGTGATACCAACAGCCAAGCCCACTTTCGTCCTTATTCTTTCTAACGTTGTAACATTAATTTAAAGCATTAGTCTGGCTTCTTGTTCAACTCATTCTTTCCCCTCTGCAAAACCAATCTCTTGAGCGTGTCATGAGCCAAAAGGAACCGAGCACCGTGGTCACCGTGTCTGACCTTGACCCCCCCGAAGGGCTGAGATAGGGGGACTGATAATCTCGTCTGACCCGAGGGTCTTGAGATCTGCCTCAATGTCACCTTTTGCACCGAACATAGAGGCCATCATTGATTGTCTCCGAGATGAAACAGGCAGAAGTGCAAGGGGTGATAGAGACAGTAAGAGAGGGAGAGATAAAAGGGGAGACATGGGGAGATAAGACGAGAGGGATGTGAGAGGGACTGATACAGAAAACCGCAAATCATTCGAATAACTCCCAATTCCATCATTTTGTCTTTCATCTTTCTCTCTTAAAAGTACTTTTCTGTTGAAATATTGTCCGTGTACAGCATACGTCTTTGGCTTTCATCTCAACTGTGTTATGGGTTATTACGCCCATGCCCTTTAAGTAAATAAAAGCGTTTGAAATACAAATTGACTGTACAACTGTCAATTAATCCTCACTTTGTAGTGGACCGCTAGAGAAAGCTGCAAGTAGAAATCATATTACTGGTACTTAAAGAGCAGCTGTGATTCTGTAGTTACATCTCATTAGACAAAGCGTCTGCTTATATCTGTTGTCTTCTCCAATGCCATCCCCGTAAGAAGTTATTCTTTCTGTTGTTATTTTTCTCATATCTGACAAGCGCAAGACATTTCCACTCCCTTGACCCTCTCAACATAGCATCAGTTACTTTCTGTGAAAACACACAAAGTCCATTAGACCTGCGTTAACGACAAAAGCCCTGAGGATGGCCTCCAGGTCCCCATCTGCCCGGCCAATCCCATCTTACCTATCCATCTGACCCAAGCGTTTGCTTGGAGACTGTAAAGCTGTATGAGGCCCTCTATTAGATCTGTCACCCTCTGTTTCTCCTGGTTTTTGCTTTCCCAGGCTTTTGTCCCACTACGCAATCAACGTGTCCACCAGCACCCAAATCATGATAGATGACCGTGAAGTGACTGGGTGAAGAAACATGACCCTGTCCGATAGAGGTGGACATGAAGTAGACACTGTGGTTACGTTTTAAAAAGGGCAGTCTGTTAGTTTGACAGACAAGGCTGGTTAGAAGGAAGAAGGACAAAGTGAAAAATGTATATATATGTGATTTTTAGTAATTCTGTAAGTTTCTAATATAATGCAAACAATACATACAGCGAGTTAAAGAGTTAACTTAGTTGTTTACTTTGAATTAACTACTTTATAAGCTAATTGTTTGGTCAGAGTTGATGCAGTTTGGCAATCTAATGGTATATTGGTTTGAGGAAACTGTGAACAGGAGTGACATTAAACTCCGAAATCATTACCCAGATGCTACATAACTACAGAAAGCTGAACACAGGTAGCCATTAAAAATTAAATTTCAGTCTAGTCCACTGCTTGATCACATGACACCAAACACCTTACTGCACCATGATGACACGTAGAGCCTGGTGTCCCTTAGTGCTGCATGAACTTTGACGTTAAGACTCGGTTATTCACTTTTGATTCAAAACAAACACCTGCGGGTTGTTGAGAGTGCCAAAGCAATGCTTGAGACTTTCCAGGTGCAGCGTGGACACAGATGGCATGGGTAATGTGATTTAACAGACCCTTCTGTATCCATTTCCTTTCCTCTAGACCGGCCACCAGCTCCTGTCAATGTGTCCGTCATGCACCTGCGAGCCGACTCGGCAACTGTATCCTGGGAGGTTCCAGAGGGAGACATAATAATTGGCTTCTCTATCTCACAACAGGTAAGTCCCTAAAGTTTTAATGTAAATCAGGGAGGCCGTCGTTAGGTTAGGAGAACACCCACAAACAGAGAAAATTACATTTGTTTTATTTTTGGCTGGAGCTATTTGTGGTTTGGCATTGAGCCCTCATCATGTCCTGCTGAAATGTTGTTGGCACACCACTGAGCCAGTAGGTAGAAAAAGTGCACCTGGAATCCATTTTCAGCTATGTCACAGTTCTTGACAACCTGTGAAACATATTGGAATAAAACATCCCACATAAAAAAACAATGAAATGATAATCTATTCACTGACTGAAGTCCATAGACGAGCTTTTGTGAGCTCAGCAAACACCCCACTATGTATCACGAGTGTGTCCAGCATACTGAGTAAGTAGTAGCACATGTGAATAAAATCCTGGCAGAATAAAGATGTGTTTTCGCCTGGATGTATATTTTCAGGAAGCCCTTAAAGCTTTGCTTAGAAAGGCCGACTAAATCTTGCCTTCAGGCCTTGAGTTAGAATAAAACTTGGCACGGCGGATTTGTCAAGAGAAAATAACGGTGCGACAGAATGCACACAAATATGTGGAGCCGCCAACCTGCATTTTTTAGCATGAAGAGATTTCAAAGGCTTAAAATAGGGAAAGCAATGAACGCTAACAATGTATGACAGAATGCCACATGCATCTGTAATCATGTTTATGCTTTATGCAGCGCAAAACATGCATCCATTTA
This sequence comes from Sciaenops ocellatus, assembly GCA_033000465.1. Lineage (NCBI taxonomy): Eukaryota > Metazoa > Chordata > Actinopteri > Sciaenidae > Sciaenops > Sciaenops ocellatus. The sequence continues at coordinate 12,690,845 of CP136886.1, forward strand.
ACTTCGCGATTCACTCACACAAACGCCTCTCCTTAAGGTGGTTCATCATGGTGTGCATCTGAATTTGAACAAATTTGGTAACTGCCTTGAGTGTATGTGGTGGTTTAATCATTACATTATTTATTGTTCAGAGAGAGTAAATCAGATCTCTCAGTCAAGCAGGGCCATAAAAAACACATAAGAAGTAGATATACCCTGAAGCCGCTTGAAGTGCAGATGGGTTTAAGAGCACACTAAGAAGAGAGCATTGCATGCAAGTAGGAGGAATAATGCTCGCAGGTTTGGGTCTTGATTGAGCTAATAACACTCTGAAAGGTCAAAGACAAAGTCTGAGACTTTGGAGGCTTGTGACTGAAGGCACTTGCAGTCTAAATTAATCAGAATATTGACTCCACCACTTCAATTTCCAGTCATGACTCCATATGGCAAAAATGAAGTACCAACTGTTAAGATAATAAAGTACTCAGCATGTCGTTCTCAAGCACCTTGAATATTTTCTGGTTGGTCACCTCCGTCTCACATTGTTAGAGCCCATATAGAGGTTCTGATTGTTTTTTTAGGTTTTTTATGACATACTACCCTGTAAAGAAATTTCAAGCAACAAGACTGTTTTAATAAAGGGTAGTGTCTTCCAAAGGGACACATTTGCAGGGCTGGTATTTCCATGTGGTCACCTTGATTGCACCTCAATTGCCCACTGTATTGATTATTGCGTCCACCCAAAAGATCAATCCATTCATGTGTTGTTCTTTATCCTTGTTCCAATCCCTAGAGACAGGAGGGACACATGCAACGATTCATTCGGGAAGTCAACACCACCAGCCGCTCTTGTGTTCTCTGGGACCTGGAGGAGGAGACAGACTACATCATCCAGGTCCAGTCAATTGGCCTCTATGGGGAAAGCCAAGCCAGCAAAAAGGTCCATTTTCGCACCCTCAAAAAGACAGACCGCTTCCCCTCCAACAGCTCCAATCAAGGTAAGCTCCTCTGAGATAAAAGTATTGATCATTTTAATGTGTTTCTGTCTGTGTTCAGGGACTACAAACGAGTGTGATTCAAAGAATAAGGCCTTATGTTTTGTCAAATTCTTCTTAAATTCAAATCAAATCATTCAATCAAATTAAAAAGGGCAAGGCTGGCATTATCTTTTTATTATCATTATCATTTATTATCAATCAACCTTCAGTATCCTGTTAACAAGTGTTTGTATAGCCACAGATACAGTATTTAACTCCATTATTGTTCAAAAACTCTTAACAAAAATACAGTAGGAGCCTACAGCCATGCTAGCTGCTATGTGAGGATGTACTAAGTGCGCTTTGAGCTGAATACAGTGCTAACAGTAATGCTGAGTAGGAAATATTTACCAGGTTCTCCATCTTAGTTTAGCATGTTAGCAATGCTAACATTTCAGAATCACCACGAAACACAAAGTAAAGCTAAGGCTGATGGGAATGTCATTGCTTTGAAAGCATTTGGTGTTAATCCAAAGTTTGGGGCAAATAAAGATTTGAGATTCACCCTCTGGGGACCATGAATTTCAGTACCAAAGTGGTAGACCACTGCTGCTAGCTTAAAATAGAGAAAAAACACAGGGCTGAAATAAGGAAATACATGTTTGACTCAGTGTACTACTGTGGCTCTTTGTTTTTCATAGATTTTGCATCATAATATAGTTCTATGGCACAGAGCTATATATACTATATATGCAACACTTGCTAGAATGATACATTTTGTTGTTTGTTTTGGTGTCTTTGTGGCATTTGTTAATATTAGCATAATTACTAATTTCACGGTATTCTGAACAAAATCTGTCCTCAAGTCAACAAGTTTTAAAGTGTTTAATCTCACTCTGTTACGTAACATAATGCTTTGCTTTTAATTCTACAGTACATGGTACAACCACAGGCATTTTTCCCGAGGCACAGACAGGAGCAACCCATTACAGATGCTTTTCCTGCTGTTGCGCTAAAGCCGCTTCTGGCTATTGAATGCTTTTAAGCACCCTGACATTGAAAATGAGGTACAGTAAAGGCTACTGCCAACACAAGTGCAAGTAACCTGAAGCCTCCTCTCACAACGTCCCTCGAGGGGGTTCTATGTGCTTCATGCAGGTTTATTTTCTCCTAGACACCAATTCATTATTGACAGATTCTTCAAGCGTGGCTGCAGGAAAGCTCCTCTGAATTTATGCAACTCTATATCACTCCGGGTGCCTAATCAGGATTCTGACACGCACTCTAAAACACTTTGGATTCAGTGTCTGGGCTCGGCTCATGGGCTGGAGGAAATATGAAGTGACCGTGACCAATAGAGAATAAGTTCAGTGATTCTCAATTTCTTACAGCGCAGATGATGAAAGAGTGGGAAAAAGATATTTGCTTTCTATTATAAGCATTTGGGAAGAGTCTATATTTCAGAATAAACTCCTTTCTCTGCATTAGTTCAGCCACAATTATGGGATGAGCCTATTTAACTCTTAAAATAATGGCAGCTTGCATTTGACATTGGTCTAGACCCAGGCGTGACACAAACATTTTTTCTCTCTGTTATCTTATGGTCTGGTTTGAGTTGGGAATAGAAAGTGCTGATACAAGTGAGTCATAAATGTTTCTATTCAGCTGACTCAGTTTCGGTACTATTAGTTAAGCTGGCAAAGAGGAAGAAACAAATTCAGGCTCAAGTTCAACACAAGAGCCTCTGTGCTCTCCATTAAGCTAATACAGACACTGGCATCACACTCACTATTCTTGTTGCTTCACATCAAACACAGGAAATGATTCTCTGCACTTATTTTTGAAGTTAAAAGCAGTGGGTTTTGGGAAGCTAACTAGCATCAATATCTGAACAAAGTGCTGAACGTGAAAAGACTTCCAGTCAGTGGTCAGTGCCTTACGACTTTTTCAAGAGTCTTGGAAAAGATTCACTATGCAACATTAATCAGGATTTGTAGCCCCCTGAGTAATCCAAGTGGGTCAGAAAAACAGCCCATTCAGTGGATGAGCTTCATTTGTGGGAGTTTGTATTTGTAAGTATAGAAGCAATCAGTGTCAGCTTTCCATAAATCTCAAGCCAGCACTGCTGACTTCTCATGCCCCAGTTTCAAAGCCCAATCGCATCAAGTTTCTTTGTGTAATTCTTGTCAAGCTTATTGCTCTGCTTCGCTTTTCATGCTTGGCTCTGTTGTCTTTGTGTATTTTGACTCTGATATTGTTGGCAAATTTATTGTGGACTGTGTGTGAGTGATACAGTGCACCTGGGGAAAACCCACACATAGCAGCTGTGACTAATACTCCTTTCATAGATAGCCTATTGATATTGTTATTTTTTATTCCTGTTTAAGATAAGGACACAGGCTGAATGACTACAGAGACAAACACAGTAACCTAATTAACTCTGCTGGTGCAGCTAACGGTACAGATAGTACCTCAGGCTACATATCCTAAAAATGTTCAGTTTATTTACACTTACTTGTATCAACTTCACTACTATATGCAGACTGATTCAGGTGAGTCTTGAGTAGGATAAAAACCTGTATGTTTGAAGTTTTATATATTTTTTATTTGTGTTTTCAATCCTGTATAAACTGATTCACACTGTTCCAAAGATAAAGTACTAGCAATGGTACTATTGTAAACTGTGGGTTTCATAAAAGCTGGTTGGATCACTCTTAATGGGAAGAAATTGCCGCTTTTTATTGTTTCCTATGCACTTTCATCCATTTCACCACAAACGGAATAAATATACACGAATGAACTCAACATTGGGATTCATTGATGGTCAACAACATGAGAAACTTTTGTAAGCATACTCCTCTGAGAAACTGAATGAACAAAATGAATTCCCAGAACCGCTACAAATTAATTTGTGTTGGCTTAACAAGCTTTTGTTTGCTCTGACAGGATGTTTACAATATTTGCTCCTAAATAACAACATATGTATTCTTCATGAACCCTAATGCACCATAATTTAATGTGACATTTTTTTGTTCAGCATCGTGCTGCTGACCATTGTTCCTTAAAAGCCTTTTTAATCTAGTCTGGCTCCAACATCACAGAGCCATTTCAGAGATCCTCTGTCACAGCCAAGTGCCTCCTATTGAAACTAAATTCATTTGCTGTATGTACCAAGCATCCCCAGAGACAGAGCTATGATACCCATGAATCAATAACGCTTTTATGTTTTTGCTCAATGCAATTATCTTTGATAATATGATTACATATTAGTGCATATACCACTGGATGTACACCTGGCCTGGCCAGATTCAGGATCCATCTATTTCATATTGAGCATTTCCTGGCAAGAGACACACCATGTGTTGCTGCTGAATTTGAATTCAAATAGGCTACTGTGGATTTCTTTTCCCCAGGATCAATATGCTTTTCCAAAGTCTATTTCAATTCCATTAGTTCCATGGAAAGCTTTTAATCAGAGTACATATATTTATGTGGTTTGCCTTCCCTTCAAGAGTGAGGTATGTGCTGTGGTTAGAGGAGCAGGGTTCTGGCTTTGAGATGGTATTAGTATTACATTCATTTAAGCAGTATCTATTTATGTACACTAGCAAAGTAAACATATTTTTGAACAACTAAAATATAATTCATTTTATAGAGGTATAATTTCAGTATAGTGAAGGGAACTTTTTAAACTACAGAGAATTTACAATGTAAGATTTATTAGAGATCTGTGATAACAGTGAGAAAATTTAACAGCCTTTAGTCACATTCAATCCAAAAATCTCTAAATATGTTATATAAATCATTCCCAAATAAAAATATATAAAACTGCTAAAAATGTTGCTGCCACTAAGCTGTCAACGTGTCATACAAGAGAGCAAAGAGCGAATATTTTCAAAGGATGAATGCCTTGAGCAGTCAGATCTAACTAGGTAGGTGGTCCCCTCAGACACAATTACCGTGTGATTCTTCAAAGAGATGCCAAGTTGTCTTTGCTGAGTCAGAAGCTACACCAAGGCTGTCCTATTAACAGCTCTGAGACAAACGTGTTCCCTCCCTGCAAAATAGTCTTTTGACTGGTACACAACTTCACATCTTTAGTTAATGTTTTATATACAATTAATAGCATGCTTATTTTCTAAAAGTGGGTAAATGAAGAAGAACTGAACTGATACAGTTCGCTTATGAATTGATTGGTAGATTAACAAAATAATGATCTGCAAACATTAATCAGCTTTCTAACTGTGAGGATTTATTGTTTTTTGTTGAAGGTTAGTAGTCATTTTTGGTTCTTAACCTCCGTGCACGGTAGAATTTAATTAAGTCCAAGGCAGTAGTCTTTTGTTGTTTTTGTATAAACTCTAAGGCACAAGTGGCAGTCGCAGCTGTAATTTCTTTGTGTAGAGTGAAAATCTGACTCTTCAAACTGAGAAAATGTAAATGACAAGTAATTTGAGGTTTGTCAGTACGACAGAACTGTTGATTCAACTTAATATTAGTAGTTATGATAGAAGTAATTCATCGAACTCTTTTTCTCACGTTCTGTAAACTTAACTCTGTAATGTAACTGTTTTACATTTTCACAACTTTTGAGACCTCTTTAAATTAATTATTGAACTGTAATTTAGTTAACTCTCAATATTAGGGCAGCTGGGGTACATGTTTTTAAGTTGAACCAGTTTAAAATGTCTTACAGTGTAATGAAACCTAAAAAGCTCAAGGAGACATAATGCAAGAATAAATCACATGATGCATCTTTGTGACACCAATACAGGGCCCCTGGTGTGTTGTTACACAGTTTCCCGACACAGCTCACAGCCACAAAAAAAACATCATGGGATTCGGCGTGAGCAGAAGGAAGGTCGACTAATTATCTGAGCACAACTCTTTGGTGCACTGTACGCACCGCAATCTGAACTAGCAGAACATCACACAGCATATTACATGATACCGCAGCAGGTTATTTAGGTCATCGGGAAATCATATACATACACAACATATACATACTGTATTTACTGTATTTAAGCATGGTGCAAAGTCTGCATATCCCAAAGCACTTTTTCAAGTTAAGTTAGGTCATTAGATCAACCAGAAAAGAGTAAACAAGAACAAGAGGTTCAGTTGGAAAGTCTTGCAGAACACAGAAGTTCACTGAAAAGCCTTTGATGTGGTGTCATCATCCCAACACTTCTACCAGTAGTTTCTCTGTGCACAGAAATAAATCTACAGAACTTTTCATGCAGAAGAACTAGTTTATTATTGAGTGTGTTGGGTTCAGACAGATAGAGGACATGTGGGATTAATAAACTGGAGAGGAACTCGCAGGAGCACTGACCTGAGCCCTGATCTGGCATTTAAGTGTAATGTGCAGCCTGGTATCAACTCCAGAGCCAACTGTGAAATGGTGAATCCAGCATGTGAATCTTAGAGCCAGGATTTCAAATCTATGTAGGTTGAAAGAGTTGGTCGCTTTATTAATTCCTCCTCTTCATACTGGCTGTGAAGTGATACTGAGCAACAGAACTGTAAGAGATAAAAGAGAAATCTACAGTCCTTGTTCCGAGTTCAGTCAAAGTTAAAATGAAACTTCAGCAGTCTGAGTTAGCTGAGTCAAGTGAATATATTCCTCCTGTTAGTCGTGTGTAGGTTTATTGCCAGTGTTCTGTCCCGGCAACAAACCTACATGCTACTACCATGAAGTATCCCTCCACCGTGGCTTAGCGAGATAATGCTGTCCAGGAAAACAAAAGATGGAGTCGGTTACTAGAAGTAGATCCCACACTGTTAGCTAATAGCTAATACTTCAGGGGACTAGTTTTTCCAGTCAGATCTAAAGACAGACATTTGACAAGCTAAATGATTTATGTAAAATGTATGTATATTTGAAATGCTGTGAGTCTTGCCTTGCTCTACAACGCTTTGCTCGAGTTTGTACTTCCCAAATCTCTACAACAGATGATGAAAGTGCCTTGTTAACTTGACACATAAGAATGGCAACAGCAAGAGGTATAACATATTGACAAATTAGCATCAGGGAATTTTCTGTGACTTTAAATTTCCATTGTGACACAGTGCACACCCCTTTCCTCTCTTCACTCACATACCCACACACTGCTACCGTGACTGAAAAACGTAGTAGTATAATTGACCCCACTCACTAATAGTAATAGCTGTGTGAAGAGAGCTGACAGTCTGCCATTTGGGGGCCAGTTTCTTGACAACTTGATTCACTAAAAGAGGCAATTGGGAAGAGTGGTGCTCTGGAAGAGTTCCATCCATGCGGGTAAAGAGATAGTTTGGAGAGTGGAAATAGCCCCATAGTCAATCCACTTAAAGGAGGATTAATGCTACAGATTGATATGTGGTAATGCCCAGCACATTTTCTGACCACTACTACTTTTTGTTAAATGGCATAACAGCCATGAGAGATACAGTAGTGTCCATTTGCGTCAAACCTCATTGAGAGAATATAAGTTGAACATCTTACATTATCAGATAAACCAATAAAATAGCTCTGCAAGCAGCACGTCATATTGTTCAGCTTTCACATGCTGAACAAGACAAATGGGTTACTTCAACTGTATAGCCATGTTTTAGCCTGTTGCTGGTAATGTTGTTATCTTGGATTGCATTGTAATGTAACTCATACTTTTTCCCCTCCATATAAGGAAACAATATTCAGTACTTTGTATTCAGTATTTTATATTCAGGAGTCCATATTTACAGTACAACAACTGTCTTATCTGTTTTCTCTCCTAGATGACCCCACTGTGCAGGGCCTGGACAAGTCCCGGCATCTACAAACAGGAGAGATGATCATAATCGTGGTGGTCTTGGTCATGTGGGCAGGTAGGTTTTTGTAGACTGTGTGTGGTTATTAATATTTGAAACTCAATCAGCTACACGAATACAGTATTTTCTACCTAAATTAGGACAGATGTGGTTATTTCACATATGCCTATACGTATTTTTCTTTTATTTTTTTTAGAATTTTTTTGACTTGCTTTACGTATTCCTGTGCATCACTGTCAATCAAATCTTACCATACCACACCTGATGAGACAGATTTTTGGTACCAGTTTAGAGTGTAAAACTCTCAATAAATAATAACCAAGGATGTTTTTTCCACCAAAATTTAACATTGATAGTTGCATATTTTTCACAAATATTTAATCTGACCAGAATGTATTAAAAATCTCTCTATGTGTCTCTATAATGTAATCTAATGTCTCTATAACAACCATACAGTATGCTCCTCATCTTTCAGGGTCGAACAGTAACATGTGTCTTAATTCTGGATCCAATAAAATCCAATATCTATAAATCAGATGTTATGGAGCTGTTGTTATCAATAATGAAATTACATTCAAATCTTGCTTAATAAGCTGAAAGCTAATTGGACTTTTCTAATGGATCTGCAAAATGTCAACATTTCAGCCTAATGATGGAGACTAATGGTGCACATCTGAGAGAGGTTTCATACTATAAATTATCAATTTATTGACACGCCATCAATAAGCCACTAATAAACAGAAATCCAGCACATGACCATATGATACCTATTTAGTGGAGGTTCAAAAGAGTCTAAAGTCAACTAAAAAACTAAATTAACACATGCACAAAAAAAAGAACAACAAATGAATGTAAGATCTCTGAACATCCCGTCACTTTTAGGCTTTTTCACAACAGCGATGTCAGACCAACATCACACTTTTCCGAGCATTCTCTGGATCTGAGCTCTCCATCGCAGTATGATTTCTACTCCTTTGAGGAAGTGGGCTGATTAATGAAGTGTTAAGGCACAATGAGAAGTGGCACATCTGACAGGCTGCCAGGAGAAGGATTTCCCGCCTCCGAGCACCAGAGTGAGATGTTAAATAATACTAATGAGAGAAACCAAAGTAACACGGCAGGCTGTGAAGAGTGGGAGTGAAAGAATAAAACACATCATGTGGCGTATTCATAATGATAATGGAGTGCTCATTTGCAGCCAGTTTAAAAACAAGATTTAACTTGTTTTGTGAGGCTTCAAGTTCATAATTCTGGATTTATTTGTTCTCTTCTTTTATCCTTATCTTTTCAGCTCTTATCTTTGTGACTTTCCGCTGCTCAGTCCAGGCCTGAAAAATTTGATTATAAAGTAATTAGGTAATTGCTTTGGTATGATGTAACCTCATCTGCTATATTGTATAATGTTTCTGTGTCTCAAGTGGCTGTTGGTGAGTGCTTAAAACAATAAACTGTAATGTAAACCATTTAAAGGCAGACAAATTACTCCTCAAATTAAAACAAATGCTACTGTAATTTACCCACGAAACAAACCAGTGGAAATATGGCAATGTCTGCCATGAATGTCTTGAGTGTAGCTGCAATATCGCAGAACTCTTACATGATGCATGAATAAAAAGTTAATTAAATAAAATAAATTAAGCTAAGCTTCTGAGTATTCCTCGCAGCTCCACAGCTGTCATTACCAGGACTGTATATCAGCTTCTGAATATTTCATGATAGCATTATAATAGAAATTCATAGCCTCACTGAAGCGAGGAAGTTAATTGTAAGCATATAGTACTTATCCAAACTGGAGGCAGATTGCAAAATGAAAAAAAGAAAGCAAACTCTGTGGAGAATTACTGTCTTCCAAGCTTTCAGATAAAGGCACAGCCATCGGTCTCCCTTGGGAGCAGAATTCCATTATCCACATGGCCTTTCAACGTGTTCAGTTAGAGGAAGTGCTGACATGTCTGTGACAGTTGCTGCCTCATGACTGAATTCCTATCCTATGTGTGTGTGTGTGTGTGCGTGTGTGTGTGTGTGTGTTGCCCATTCCTCACCTCCCGGCAGCTGTTATTGCCCTGTTCTGCCGGCAGTATGACATCATCAAGGACAACGACTCCAGCAACAATAAGGAGAAGGCCAAGCCGTCGTCCGAGAGGAGCACGCCAGAGCACCACAGTGGAGGGCTGCTGAGGAGCAAGGTGAGCACACGACTCCTCTAAATGAATGCAGGCTGGATGCATGTGTCCAGGTGATGTTTTACTTTTTGTTCTGCACCGCGCCGCAGAAACAACTTTCACCAAGTCAATAATAACGTTAACGTAATCCTATCTGTGTGCTCAGCCAACTGCCATAAAGTGCCCATCACCTCTTTAGCACTTTAACACAATTACTGTTTTTAATAGAATACAGGTAGATCTTACTGTGAAATCATGCTTGATCAATGTCCAGGGACGGTTTGTCCTGTGCTTTGCTCATCTACACATTCTCATATCGAATAAATTAACAGCAAGAAACCATTCCCATGATTAAAATGCAAACATAAATTGACATTTATTTTATTAGAAAATGCATGTGGAGGCAAAAAAAAGTGAGAAATTTTATTTGTGTTTTATCAGAAAATAGGTTTTCTTTTAAAGGTCCAGTGTGTAGGATTCAGTGACACCTAGTGGTGAAGTTACATATTGCAACCAACTGAATACTCTCCCACACCTCACCCTCTCAATTCCAAGCATGTAAGAGAAACTGACAGTAACATGCTATATGTAAATACTTACCGCTCTCTGGTACAGTCTATGTTTAGTGTGCTGAAACTTTACCCATTACATTTAATGCATACATTTATCTTTACATAGACAGAGCTCTTGCTGGAGCACATCTTGACCTCTTGTACTGTATTCATTTAATCCTTTTCAGAGAAGAATTCTTGTCTATGCTGGTGCAATTCTAATGCAACCTTCTCCATCAAATAATATTCTACAGGGGGAAAAATACATCTTGCATTCAATAAAGCACCTAATCGAAATAGCATGTTTCCTACAGGAATCTCCAAGGATCCAGCCTCCAACAACATATGTTGCATGTGCTGGTGAATGAAAACAATTGTTTATGCCTTAGAAGATAAAAGATAACACTGAGTCACTGGTGGAGCTTTGATTGTGTGAGAAATGCCTTTTAAAAGTAAGATAGCAGTGAACAGATACAGTATATGCAGTCACAGCTCAGTAATGAGGCCATGACCAATCGATAATCGAGGTCATTTGCGCTGTGAGTGTTGACCTTTGGTGAGGATTTAACATTGCAACATATTGAGTTCTCTTGTTTAAATTAGCTGAGGGGCAATCATTGTAGGATTTCTCACTGTACTGGCTTATCTCTCCTTCCAGCTCTCATTAGGTGTTTGGGTGTTGAGGAGAGGTTTCTGTCAGATAAGTTCTGTTGAGGACTTCAGAAACTCTCTCTAGTATTAGTCAATAATATACTAGGTTAAGTCTCAAGCAAGCAAAAGAGAGAGTGAATGTATGGAGACAGACGAGAGCCATACTTCTGTCAATTTGAATAAAACATCTTAATAAAAAACTATAATTGAAACTGAGGAATACGTCTCTCAATTGAAATCTACTGTAAATCTGGTATTTCTGATATTACTTTGAATAAAGTATGAATTTTGTTACAGAACCCGGCTAGCATTAGCTTGCAGACTTACTATGCCTAGATTCATCCAGTGTTTAAAGTCTGTGTAAAGTAATAATAAATGTGTTCTGAGTTTGTCAGACCAAAGAAGAAAGTGTTATTAACCACCCAGCCGAATTTGAATTATTAAAAAAATGGACAAGTTTATGAAATTAGGTCACAAAATTGGGTAAAAATGAGCAGTATTCTCAGCTCCAGGACTGTGGGGGGTCAAGTAGCAATTATGAAGCATCTGAAACGTGTCAAATGAGTTCAGAAAATGACATGATTAACTTTGAAACACTCTGAGCGAGATGAATTAATCTCTATCTCTCTGCTAAGGGTGCAGGGGTATGCTCAGGGTGGCCTCAGTGTGTCATCGAGTCACCCTTTAGGACCGCCCAAAAAATCCTGGACTGAAAACTGGTGAAAAACTGTTTTAACCTCTAACTCCACATTTCAGTAATATATCGTTCAAAGTCTTCTCACATGTTTTCAGCAGCTTTTTTCCAACATATTTAATATATTGTAAAAGAAATCTCAGAATTGCCTTTACACAGAGTTTAAACAATACTGTCTTGGTTCATGGCTCCAATTTTCTCATCCAGATACAGCATGAGGTTATTGTAAAACTAACAGTGTATTTGTCTTCTATAAACGAGGTGTTCCTTTGCTTTAGAGGCGAGTAATCGTGATTTTTACTTCTCTTGTCTGTTGCAGTTTCATCCCTCTGTGCCATCGATCAACATCATTGAAGTTTGAGAAGAAGGAAGCTGGAGTTAAATTCCTCTCTCTCTCTCTTTCTTCTATCATCAATGCATTTTCGACCTTTCTCACTGATGAGGAAAAAAGCTGAACAGGTGTCTAGTTTCTGTGGGTCAGTGAATAAGGTTGGTTAAGGCTGTCTTGCAAAAGACACACATGCATGTACACAGAATTTGTAGGAAAACACTAAACTACAGATAGCTACACACACACACAGGCACACACACACAGCACATTAGCTAACAAAAAACGTACTTCTGCAGGTTTGATAGAACATAAATCAATGTTAACCCATTGTGCAGTTAACATTGATGTATTTGCCAGGTGCTTGGTATGTTATTGCAATACAAAACACACAGTACAACTTATCATCTCTGGGAGGCTTCACGACTTTAAATACGCAGTGTATTTTTGATATCGGCATGTGCGATTAGACACCCCGTTCACCTGCTGTAGACAACTCACATCTAAATAAAATCAACATTTCTTCACTGCAAATAGTGTTAATATATTGTCTGATCACAAATGTATATTATCTGAGCGCTGCGGGCAGATTGTTAATAAGGAGAGACAGCAAACACATGCATCCAAAATCCATTTATAAAGAGCCACCACAACAACGTCTTAATTTTTTCTAAATATTAAAATGACCATTTTCTGGATAACATTGTATTTTTTCATATTTCATACATAAACATTATCTGTACATATTTCATTCATTCACTAAATGAAGTTGCATGCAGGTCATTTGCCTATACTAGAATAGCATTTGATGTGCATTCTAAGTTAGATGCCAAATGGAGAAATAAACATGATTGCAGTGCTGTGAAGCTGTTAATGTTTTCTTCTATTTTACCTGCTTTTAGATCAGGACACTATCTTTTATCATCCAATAGATCTTGTACATTTCCTGACAATTGTATTTCCTGAAGTGTAAAATAAACCTTCTTTTGAATGTCCCATTACTAAGTTGCAGCTAATGTAATGGAGTCTCTCTCTTTCTCTCTCACACACACACACACACTGACATGCACAAATCACTTCCACTTGGTGCAGAAAATGCACTTTCACACACAAGCTGCTCATCAACCGTCTGCATCTTCTGCATTAAATGCTGGCCAAGACTTACAGTACAGTAGAGTACTGCACGTAACGCACAAAAATGCTCGCCAAGTCATCACGAAAGATGTTTTAACAACAACAAAAAAAAAAGTACAAATTAATTAGGTAATGATACGGATACATGAAAACTCACCTCCGACAGTTTGGGGTATATAAAATCCTGACATTTACAGTATTTTGTCACTCAAACAGCACCTTTAAATGGTTGCATTTATGAAAGAAAAATGTATTGGTGGAATTTATGTTCCCTTAAAGGTCCAGTGTGTCAGATTTGCTCCTTTTAGAGAACATGGCCATCTTAAATATTAACCTTATGGTGCACAAATCATAAAACCACAAGATATTTTTAAGTAATTTTTCCCCGTCACTCTCTCTCCCCTAAGTGTTTCTAACTTTTCCAGAATTATCATATTATGGTTTCATACTATAAGCTTCCTGAGGTCGCATTCATGGTCTTAAATCTACAAACAATGCTGTTTTTCTGACTCGTAGGTTTGAGACTGGAAAGAAAACCACTTGACACTTGGACTGTGATATGATGTAAGGGATATAACAGGCAGCGATTTTGAAGAGATCAACTCGTGTCTCGTGAAAGCTCTTCAATTCAAGCGCCGGCTCTCGTGTCAGCTTGAGGAGATGCTCTCAGTGATGCTGTTCTGTGAACGTGAGCTGACCAGGATAGAGCTCAGTGGAAATCCATGAGAGTAGGACACACACTGGTCACATTACCAAAGATTACAGTATATTCATACACTGTGAAGCTACTGTATCCATCTGTTTAATTTACTAAATAATAAAACCTTCATTTATAGTACGCAAATGTTAAAAAACTACAGTTATCTCACCAATTAATTATCCTTAACGAACGAGACAATCTGAGATAAGACAGAGTGTTGCAGTGCTTTGCTGAACTAATTCAACAAGACACTTCACCTGGCCTTTAAACCAGAATGTTCCCAATCAAATGATAATTACACTTAGGTATCTCAGAGTGCAGCTGGTCTTAAAATAGAAAGTGATTACAGTGTCCCAGTGATTAATAATTAAAATTGAACACACTGTTTGTTTTTAACTCTCTGTCTGAGTGCAGCGCTGCAGACTTCTTTCTATAAATTGTTGAGGTGATTTATGAGCTGTTGTTGTGGCTGAAATAAGCTTCTGGTTATATTTTAAATGTGATTCAGAGATCCAAGTATATACTCCATCTATAAATACATCGCAATATTAGCAGCCTCCTCTGCTCTCCATCTTTTTTTATTCTGTATATATTTCTACCTGAGTAATGGAGCAGAAACAGATGGACAAGAAGGCCTGACATTCAAATAGAAGTAAAAATGTATGCCAGCCTATTACTGGTAATGTTTAATGAGGCCGCTACGGTATGCTGTCAGTAAGTTTTTAAGAGATATAAGGTTTGTTGAAGTTAAACTGCTGCTAGTGCGTGTCCTAAAATCCTATTTTTTTTTTTTATAAATGTAGCAATTTATCCTCTTCCTGTTATTCATAGCACTTTAACACTGCAAATATATCACAGAAATACCAGAAACTAGACTTCAGATGGTTCACAGCTCTGTACTAAATGACCTGCACAGTCATACTTCTGACTACAATAGAAAATATTCACAGCACTTGCAGGTTATTGCCCTCCATATGCCACTTTCTCACTTAGACCTTAGCGTATCTGACCTCCACAAGCCAATCCCAACAGATTCTCAATATCAAACGGTACAACCATTACCAGCACAACATTAGGACATCAGGGAAGCATGGAACATCTTATCAGCGCGTAATTAGCCATTTCAAATTTGCGTTATATAGTCAATTAGCAACTAATTATGAGGTTACGAAACTAGACTACAGAAAGAGCTGCTCATTCGCAGATCCCAGGACACCATGCACAAATTAGACACTGTAAATTAACATATTACCCCAAAGTTAAACAACAGTTTAAGTTGTGGATGTTAGGAGAGTAATCTTTTTTCTTTCACCTTATCTAACATAAACATAATGTCAGGGCCAGAGGTGGTTTGGGTCACTGCTCAGGATGCCAAACGGTGACTGTGCTGCTTTTAACTGCAGTGCAAAAAATGTGAAGTCATCCAATCCATTTTTCTTATTCCTATTATTTCATCAAAACAGCACCACAAAGTTTAAAAAAAAATAAAAAATTAACTACATTTTGTCCATGAAAATTTGACTGGTGGTGATGCACTCTGCTGATGTGACGTGCAGGTAGTCTGTTTGCAGTGAGCTCAGATCTGCCTAAGATCAGCCAGGAGAGCAGAAAAAAAAGATGAAGTGGAGAGAAGCAGGCGGTCTCTTGTCATTGACTCAGCATCTCTAGTCAGCCTAGTAAATACTAATCAAAACAAAGCAACGGCATGTTAAAACCTAAAACTGTGAACATTGTTGCCAACACAGCACACGGGAGCAGCATACAATTAAAAACAATGCTGCGATTGCCAGTGCAGCACATGAAATAACACAGAGTTTCCAAGTCTCCAGCGAATCCTCTGAAAAATATCAAAGTGCGTTTTTTTTTCCACAGCTTTTCTTTTGTGCTCACTGCGGGCTGACCTCTTTCCTGAAGACAGGCCAGCTATTCCACAGAGTCTTTGATTCAAGACAGGTCAGTCACATTAAGCTTTCTGGATAGTAAAGTCCAGGATTAGAAACCAAACTTTAGAGGGCTGCTGAGGTTCCAACTCACTACGTGTTGATAAATTTGAAATGAATAATGTATTTTTAAATGTACTCTGTGAATAATTATTTGTATTTACACCCGTTCAAAGTGAAAGTCAGCAGACTTTAAGGTTCTGCTACTTTTTAAACACCTCTGTTAGCGCTGCGCAGTCTGCTAACGAAATTGGGGGCACTCTGCCATGCTGCAGCAACCACGTCTTAATAAATTAAAACGATATTTGCATACCTCTATAAACAGTTATCAGACTAAACAAACACTCACAGATTGCTCTCATCTCACAGAAGCACACACACATATTTGATTAGGGTTTTACACCAGCAAAAATATGGTGGAAATAAGCTCTTATCCAAACTCTTGACTCTTTCTCTGTGAAGGTTTCCAGGTACAACATAAATATTCAATTATTAAAGCACCTTTTCATAAATGTGATGTGACTTCTTTTTTATTATTATTATTATTCTTAATTTTATGCTTGGCAGTGTGATAAATATTTCTAACAAGTTCCATGTACAGCTATACAAATATTAATTGTACCTGAAACTGAATTGCCTTGGTTACAGAATGTATTCTTATCCACAAGCTGCAAACATTAATATGCTGGTACAAATAAAATGGTTTAAGATCATCATGTGGTGCATAAATATTTCAATTCTGGCATGAAGGTTCACACTGACATAATACAAAATATTATGAGACAACAACAACTGCATCTAGTGTGTATTCTCTTGTGTTTTTAATGAGGTCTGAGCAGTGGGCTTGAGTGAATAGACACATCAATGAGATTGAGTCAGTCAGACAAGCAGACAAGAGAATGTCCTTGGTCTGGATCGACCACAGTCCGCTGGAAAATGGGTTGAGCGATAAACCGTACATAACAGTTTCGTGATTAGACTCCAATTTATTTAAATGTTTGATTTGGGTTTGTCTGCACACTGAGCTGTGGTTGTTTGTAGAGCAATTGCAGAATGAAACCTGATTTGCAGTAAAAGATATATTGGAATCATATTGGCTCGCACAAACTGCATCTTTGTTTTTGGGGGCGACAGTGGGGTCTGTAGGGAACCGGAGGGTTGGGAGTTCACCTGCAGCAGGGACCACAGTATGGAGTGCAGACTAATAGCTGGAGAGGTGCCAGTTCACCTACTGGGCATTAGTGAGGTGCCCTTGAGCAAGGTACCGAACCCCCAACGGCTCTAAGGTCGCAGCTACGTGGCTGTCCATCTTCCCACATCTGCATGCCTATAAGCCCTTTGTTTGGTTGTATTTCAGGCCTATAAAAGTAAAACTTGAGTGAAAAAAAAGAATTCCCCCCATTGAGGGATCAATAAACTAAATCTAGATCTTCTCTTTTAAACTATGGTATGACTGAATTTGCTTCGATTTGCTTCTGCAAGAAGCCTTCTATATTCTGTAACAACTGAGTGCACTTCAATTTTTGTACAAAGTCTTTTAATATGCATAAATATGTAACAAACCATCACAGTTTCCAAATTCTATACAAATCTTTTACATAATTCAGGACAACTGCATATGGTATTTACACAAATTGCTATTGTCATAATATCACAACACTGTTGGAAACCCACATTGCATAGATAGAAAATAAGCACCTTCTTTGAAAAGTAAACCGATACTGTAAACGTCAGTGGTTAATTTGGGTAATAATAGCTTATCTGACAATTTCCCCCTTTTCCAGTTGAAGATCTTATTTTTTTTACAAGCCTTAGATGTGTTCTGGCCTCAAAACCTTCACAGGCTGATTTGTATTCAGTGCACTCCAGACTCAAATTGGCATGTTATACCTCCAAGTGTGGGTCTGCCTCCCCTTTCTCCTCTAGTCTCGCCTCCCCTCCCATTTCTTGGCTGCGCCAAAGAACCGCTGAGATTTACTGAAAATCTGGCCACATCAGTCTGCTGTATACGGTATACTGCCTACATACCTGTACAGTCAAGCAGATCGATTCACACAGTCATATAATTTATGCATGGATTAATGAATTCTAAACAAGGATCCAGTGGGGTTTGGCTGTAAATGTTAATTATATTGGTTGAATCTCTATTAAGAAGGGCAAATACAGCTTGAAGACTATATCTAAGTGTAATATCTAATAGTGCAGTTTGTGGTTAAGCTGTGTAGAAACAACTTCACCTCAACAACAAATGTGCTTCAAAACTCTTGTTGGTTGGTTGTCATTATTGAAATCCAATTCTGAGTCTGAGAGCTTCTGGACATCAGCCCATCTCCAAATATCACTCAATAGCACTGAATCTGCGGATACGGAAACATCCAAACACGAATCAATCGGTCAGTCAATGACGGAGCAGAAAAGGTGAGAAAATGTTGCAAAAACACTTCATTTTCTCTGCCGACCTTGAACTTCAGTCAATACTAAAATGAAAACATGGCTCAGTGGTTAGGTGGGATATTTGTGATATCCAAACAGCACAGAGCTCCCTTTAAATATGCAGTGGAGCTGCTATTTCAGCCAGTCAGGAATGAAACAATGCAATTAAGCTTCATGGCGTAACCTGATAAGCCATCCAATTATTTGGCAGCGGGTGTCATGACAACAACACAGAGCCGCCCGCTACCTCCTGCCTCCTGCCGTCACAATGATACTCAGTCATGATGCCATGAATACAGAGAGAAAGACCACTTCAGCCAGACTGAGGCACATTATAATATTCTCTTGACAGTGCGCGTCATCTGAGCTGTGGATAAAAATAATTTGCTGAATCTGAGCAGAGCAGCACCTAGTCTATTATAAGATTTGGGACGAAGGACATGTTTTGTGGCACAGATTGCAGACAAGAGATGAAAAATGTGAACTGCGTCCATCAATGTAACAGGTGGTCACTGACTTAAGAATAGGATATTTTATAACTGTATTCTGTACGTGGGTTACTAATGGCTATTTAGAAAAAATAAAGCAATTCCCGCAGTAATAAAAACCACAATTACATTTATACAAATAATCTAACCTAATGCAAAACATACAAGCATCTACACATTCACATCTCAACAAGAGTGATAATTATGTTTTAAAAAACACCTGTTTGAAGCCCTGATTCTATTAATCCTACTTCATTTATAATCATACAATATGCATACAGAAATTACACAGCTTTGACATAGAAAAAATACGGCATATGGAAATAGGTTTCTGTTCTCTAATAGTTTGACCTGTCCATACAGTTGTCCTCATAATCTTACATTGTCGCCATTCTTCGACAGTACCATCATCCTTATGTACAGCAGACTGAATGAAGAGATGACAGGATGTAAATTTTGGTTACATAAGCCATGTTCAAGTACGACAGCACTGAAATTGATTGTTAGAGGTTACGTCAGTCCAAGAAAAGTTGCTTTTCAGTGCAAACACAATCTTGTTATAAGGACGGACATCCTATTGACATTGTTAACATTAAGCAAAGGTTATCAAAGGATTATTAATTAATTGATTAGTATTACTCAGCCTGTGAATACGTTTGGATCAAAGTCTCAAAAGAATAACCCTGATGATGTCCTAGTTATGTTGACTTGGACGTGGAGACTTGATTTTTTAACACAGTGCCTGTCTGACAAACTAAAAGTGTTAAGTTTGAAATACATGGGTGTATAGGAAATGCAGGATTTTGTGTTTTTGGAGCTTGGCCCATACTAATAGGAGGATATCTTTGTCGCTATGCTTCAATTTCTATCACATTTTGTGAGCTGCTTTTAAGCACACAACTTTATGAAAGTGCAATACTAAAGTCACTGGAGTACCTTTTTAAATGTCAAACTGTAGTTCTTAGTCAAGTGCATTACCTGATGGTCCCTAAGCTACTACTGAATGCACTGCGTTACCCCCAATAATGAGACTGCATGAAAAGAATAACTGTAAATGTATTACACTATAGAGCGAAAACTAAACTCCAGTTTGAAGATTTATTCTTGACCTTCAATATTTCAGCTACACTTCATGGTCTTCCTCAGCAGATAAAATAGCAGAAAGTGTGGGATAAAAACAGGCGTACTAAATTCTGTCTCCCCAAATTTGTTGGGAAGTTTTAGCAAGAAAAAAAAGCTTATGTTTTATTTGTTGGTATAACTTTCCCACACTGTACATGTTACATGTAAGCCTCTTTCACAAACATTTCCTTATTTTCCAGTGTTTATACTTGCCTTTTTTCCGACATATTTATGTTGCAATCAATAAAAAGATGACATGGCACAGCATGTCTGTATCACATGCTGTTTCATTGGTTGAATCAGCACAACAAACTGAATGATGAATGTATAATTCATCCAGTAACATGATTGAAGATTTGTACCATTTTTGCTGATGACAACTTCTAAAACTGGACCCCCTCCAGTGGCTGCTGAGACTGGCAGCCGTTAGTCCATCAAGCAAACGTCAGGATCAGAGAGCTTCCACAATTTTTAGAAAGAGATGCCAAACCCTATATACACGCACACACATTTCTGGACTTCTTGATGCTGAGAAAAATCTTCATCAGAAGTTAAACCCACATGGGAAAGTTGTTTTCTTTTTTTACAAATTTAGATTAAAAGGACATAGTATTCATCCAAACATCTTCCAAGAGAACGTCTTTGAGTAGAAATGCGTCAACCTTGCTTGCTTTGCAGTGATGTGTTGCACACTGTGCATCGTTTTTCACCTGGCAGTTTGTGGGAATTTGAATATAGCAGGAAATGGCTGTTTACACTGAGTCAAGTAAGCGCCGACTGGCAGGCATTCACAGAAAAAGCAGTTTATAATATCAGGGTGTTCATTCTGGCTTCTCTGCAGCAGCTGAAGAATATCAAACAGATCATCTCTGATTCGGGTTGTGCACTGAGAAGCGTGAATGTTTAGCTGTCTGTTCAAGTGATGAATGCTGTTTTGTGTTTTTTTGTTGGTCTTGGTGCCCATGGTATGATTTCCGTTTAATTTCTGCGGTGTCGAGCAGCTATTGCCGGTGTGTGTTATTCAAAATCATTGTTGCATAACAGATTATCCTTGAAGACCTCCTGGGGACTCAAAGCTGCATCGTCAGAGAGGGGTTCGGAGCGGGACTCGGCCAGTCTGACAGAGACACAAAGAGAGGAAGAGAGGAGAGTAATATTGCTACAGAGCTCAGGGGAAGTAAATATGTATTTGTAAAAAGGGTTCACAGGATATGCAAAGGTTTAAAACTGACGGAAGAAAGGATAAAATGAATCAAGGACACACAGAGGATGCTGGAATGACTCAACAAATGTGGGAGCAAACACACAGAGTGTAATGTGAACACAAGTTATTTATTTCTAATGAAATGGATGAAATTATTCAAGTCCATGACGTGCTGTTGACGGAATAAAGGCAAGCCATGATAATAGCTGATCCTTAAAGTCTGTGTAAAGTAAGAATAAATGTGTGTTCTGAGTTTGTCAGCCCAAAGAAGAAAGTGTTATTAACCACCCAGCCATATTTGAATGATTATATCGATAACTTTATGAAATTAGGTGTCAAAATTGAGTAAAAATGAGCTGGGCTCTCAGCTCCAGGACTGTGGGGGCGTGTCCGCTGAATGTGCTGAAGCCACGCCCACTCGTGGGAGCAGTCAAGCCACTGAAATGTGTCAGATGAGTTCAGAAAATGACATGACTAACTCTGAAACACTCTGAGCGAGATTATTTAATCTCCATCTCTCTGCTACATTTTACAAAATAATTTAGTCCTAACCAAAACCCCAATACTTGAGTTTGCAGGAAACAAAGGGTCATGTTTCCAAAACTACAGCATATGTCCCACTTTGTTTATAATCAAGATGCATTCAACACGATAAATAAGTTGAATGTGGTCCAAGGATTAGCACCACTGACTTAGATGAGTTGCTTATTTCTATCTCTGTTTCAGTGTTAAAATATGGCAGACAAAGGAGTTGAAATGTAAACATAAGGCCTCACACAACATGCAATACAAAGCATGTAAATAACACACTGGTCATATGACTTACCGGTGTCCATCTCCTCTACTTCCATGTTGCTGCATGCCAGGTAGAAAACAGAGAAAACCATGACTACGTGGCTCAATAGTAAAGATTAGGATTTGTTCAGATACTACCAACTCTGTAGTAGAGACGGTTCACAGGAAGAGCACCAGGACTGTAGCAGCATATGGTGTCTCTGCTCCACCATGCATAAAATAAAGAAACACTGAAAGCTGCTTAAAAATAAAAAAGGAACTTGTCACATTAAGATGAGATTTCATTATTCAAGTACTTCAGTACCAAGCCAACAGTTGCATAATTTCAACTCCAAGGTCAACTTTAATTTAAATCAAGCCATTTAAATTAAACCTGTTTCAACTGAAGTTGATGTCAATAGCTGCCAGCACCAAATTGGCCTGGTTGTGAGCACTGAGCCTCCACTTAAATAACTATTGCAACAATTACAGATAAACTCTGCCCTGCTCTGATACAGTTCATTAAAAATGATTCTACAGACGATGGCTTGGCTGCATCAATTGTACCTTAGAATTAGAGTCAGAAGACTATAAAGCACTGCTAGTGACCCCTAGAGGCTAAACACCAACTCACAGACCAAAACAGACTGTTAAAAGAGGCGAAAACTATGCAGATGTGACAGCAGCTTTCCGTGCAGTAGAGATGGCCAACACACACCAAACCTAAAAGATAAAAACTATGCCTTTTACATCATTTTCAAATGTGTGTGCCAACAAGTAATTCCTTTTATTTTATAAGCTATGCAAAGCTTTTATAAAGGGCCATGCTGTTAAGGACCAAACAGTTCATAGCTGAGGCTGGGAAACAAAATGTAGACAGGATAAGTAAGCTCCCATGATAGCTTGAAACCTCGATTTACTGCTTAGCAGAGCTAAATCTAATGCTTGACCACTGGATAAAGCACAACCTTTTCAAACCATGGCCCCAACTTCACAATCAAACACAACAAAATAACACTGTTGTAAGTCACCCCGTACGTTTATGTACAGTATATTCTGCATATGTGTTGTCAAATTGGTAGGATGTTTTGTCTATCTGCAGTGCATTGAGCTTTCAGGGATTCACCATAGTCAAACGTGTGACCTCTGAAAATTCTGAAAGACAGAGACCACGACCCTCCTCTGCTGATATGCTGAAAATCACATGTATCACTGAAGAGGTGTGACAGCCATGACGGACCCAGAGTCATGTTTCAGGACAGGATCTTATCCACTATTCATGTACAGCCACAGCAGAGCCTGACATGCGTGCTGACCTCTTCAGAAGAGGCCTGCTCCAACGCTCCCAAATCCTTAAGCATTTTCTCCAGGATGTCAGATTTGGATGCCTCTCTAAGTGTTCTACCTTCCTCCGCTTGACAATTTGAGGTCAGTATTTCCTCGTCCCTGCTGAGCTCATCCTCAGCGATGAGCTGCCTTCCTCTTCTGATCTCCCTCCTCGCCCAGCCCGGCAAAACTCTCCCTCTCATTTACCCATTTGACTTTAACCAAAGGGTTTCATGCTCCAACACAACAAACGGATCTATTAGCCGCAGGCAACACAACTTAATGAGCTGCCCTCCTCTTTTTATGGAGGGATAATACAGCACTGCAGGACACACATGTATCAGCGGGTTGTATGAGGAAATGAAAAGCCATGCAGAGGGCTCAGACACTCACTGGACTGTTTGACCTACATTTCTAACAGTTTGTTGTGCATGGAGGGGCGTTATCAGAGAGTTTTGAGCTAGAAAACAGTGTGCTGTATGTGCCTGAAAGTAGACTACAACACAAAATCTGCAATCGCCCTATATCACCGCCTTTATGAGCACAACAATATGTCAGTATATCACACCCATCAAGTCCCACGTTTTACCTGTGAGACTCACATTTTACTCTCTCTCGAGGCATCTCGCGGCCATGAAATGACAATTTCACAGACTGTCACACTTTCAAGGAAAATAAAAAAGTGTTGCATTGTCGTCCCACTTCAGCGATAAAGTGCTGATGAGCTGCAGAGCGCACTTTCTGGCTTCAGTCACTGTACTCCTGACAGATCTGTCAGGACAGGTGGTGATCATGTTGGCAGTAAAGGAAGTCATTACGATTGTCTGCAGTCGTTCAAGAGTGACACAAGACGGCTCACTAGTTACACATGATGTCTATGGTCAGTTTAGTGCTCACAGCAGCCTATTCACACATGCATCATTATGCAAAGATTTATAATATTACATTTTAAAATATAGTTCACGGCCCTCCATCAAAAAAACATAAAAAAAACAGGAAAAACCTTTTATTGATTAATACACTGCTACCTTTTGATTTGTGCCGCCAATTTCTGAAATATTTTGATGAATCTACCAAAACTAAACATTTAATTTGTCTCGCTTCAACTATTTTCTTAAAGATTCAAAGAAACAACAGGCAGACAATTTACTCTACAAATGAAAAACCCTTAGACTAAGTTATTGTTGTTTTTTTTAACCATTCTCAACCACAATTAGACACTTGACTTAGATAGATGAGTTGAGTGAGTACACTCACTCCACCTACCAGCAATTACAGAAACCCAAAATAATATTGACGAAATTAATTAGGCTATTGCAGGACTGGAAGCAGGTAGCTCCCTCAGCGTAAACGGCTTCACCTCCGGATGATACAAGGTGAGGAGGGATAAATTAACACCAATATTAATAAAGATCTGTGCTATTTGAGAAAGGTTATTTCCCTTATTCCTAAGGAGGGCAGAAACAGAGAAGAGTGTGATAATTTATGTGTACTAAATGTAGATTATGGTGTGTTCACAGCTCTTATAACACAGAGGCTTAAAAGACAAATATAATAAGGCATGTTATATAAGATCAGTCCTGATTAGCCTAGATGCCTGAAAGTTATATAAAGTCTTATACAAATGTGGATATACTGGGGGCTCAGATGATAAATCAACAGCCAGAGTTAAAGTAAACTGGGACCTCACTGCTTTAAGCTACAATGGGGATGCTGACAAGGATGTGTCGTCTCATTTCTGTGGCTGCCATAGTTATTCAGCCACACTCTGGGTCAATGGATTCATCAGAATCACAATATAAAAAGGGTCTCGACTGTATACCAGGAACAAAACCGTAAACTGATGTCTTGCTCAGACGAATGTGGCTGAATGTCTGGCCATAAAGTGAACACATCAAAGAGTACTTCCTTTTAATTATCTAAGGCTATGGCAGAAAAGGGACACAGATAATTTAAATATCTGACTGTATATCTACCTAAATAAAGCTTATCCAACATTTACAGTTTATCCAAGCTTTTAAGATAATGTGCCTTTGATTTTTATCCTAATCTGATAGGCAAAAGATTGAATATATGGGAAAGGAAATGTATTACAGCTTATAATACTTTTTAGGACTGTGAGGGAAGAACATCATTTAGAGCAGCAAGTTTCCCCTAGATTCCTCCAAATGTGTCACTATTTTAGAACAATCCCAGAAGACATTAATTTGGTGGGAAGGTATAACGAAAATCTTCATATCTGCCTCTGACTCTGACTATAATACAAAAATGATGTCAGTATATAAATCTGTTTTTAAATAGAAAATCAGAGGAGGCACTTCATATTGAAGAAAAATAGGACGAGGGAAGTAACAGAGTTCTCCCTGCGGAGATGTCATATAAGGTTTGTGGAATACAGAGGAAGACAAGTTTCCTTATTTGAGATTTGAGTTTTGCTTTGATTTGTTCTCTACAGAAGTGACACAAAACAACTAATTCTGTTGGAGAGATGAAAAATGCTAAATCATACCACATATTCTGGTTTTAGAACTTAATGTGCACAGCAGAAGAGGTATTCAGAACTCCAGTCCCTTTTAGAGACAATGTCCTACACCTATGTAATACCTCACAAGTGATAACCTCTAAAGATTTAGGACTTTGGCTATAATTTTTAAACAGATAAAACCAGAGGCTCCTTTGCTTGACGATTAGATAGAGCTCATCAAATATTTTATATATCTGAATCTGAATACAGAGTACACCAAGATCAATGTATAAATATCTGATCAAGCTGGACTGATGCAACTTTTGCACATTGCCATTCCTCTATGTTGTTTATACATAGTTTGGTAACAACAGTAAATGATTAAATGTGGCCAAATTGGAAGGATCAAGATTCATTTTTTTTGTGGGATTATACTTTATTTTTGTGTTAGCTTTGTGAGGGTCTTTCTGTAAATCCCACGGCTGCCAGTTAAAAAATAAAAATTACAGACTAATTAGACATTTCAAGCAAATTCCCCGTTCAAAATATGAGCGTTTTTTAGCTGAGGGAACCATCGTTTAAAGACTACAAATCACTTCTGGGTTTTAGGAGTCAGAACTGAGCTTTTTTAACTACATAACACGAGTGCTGTACAAATCCAACTATGTGAAATGGCTATTTATTTTGCCTTAATTAGAGCTGACAGCTGCTTGACTCTAAAAGTCTTATTTTATTCAGCTCTTGTTTAAGAAGACAAGTCATTTGTTGTGTTACGTTTGAAGGAAGTACTCCAGGCCGACTTACAGATAGTACACCATGGAAACATTTTTTTTTACTTTTTGTTTTTACTTCTAACTACATCCCTAAAAGATGTGATCACCAATCAGTGATGACTTGTACAAATACATTACCACATATCAACATACCCCCTGATCTATAACCTTGAGACAGATGTTTTCACACATCAGGTCATTGGTATGGATGTAATGTCATCTACAGTATAAGCCTGGGAAAAGAAGAATATTATATTTCCCTGTCTTAGTCTGTCGTGTATGTGTGAATTTCAAAAACAGTCAGTCAAGCTGTCAGTCAACGTGTCAAATGAAGGTTTTCTTATCTTAAAGGCTGCTGACAGCTGACCATCACCCACAGTGCAACTTGCCATCTTCCAAAATTGCTCGACAGTATTCAAAAAAGGTGATCTATTTCCGTTCATACTCCTTTCATACATTAAAGAATATATCCCCGGAGTTCAGGAGACCTGCATTCATATGCAAAGGTTACCTTGAGAATGCGTCATCGAGTCCATCTTCCACGTCCTGTTGGGACATAAACAATATAAATCAATACACACATAAATTAGTTCAAATTACAATCCTTCTGCTTCTGTGCCTCTTCACTGAGTCAGCTGTCTGTCATAACTTATTTTGTCCAAGTGACATAAATTATATCATGAGCTAAAAAACTGCTCAATAAACAATATTTATATGGCAATATTGCATGACATGTATAATGGGGAAGTCTGTGCACATATGGATATGGGTCAATTTTTGCTCTATTTTCACTGCAACAGATTTTGTGCAAGCAAGAGACCAACCAATTTAAACCGCCTTGCATTCCTGTAATTCATGAGATACTAATAAATATAATAAAATAAACATTCTGTCCAATTTACACTGACAGTTGCAGTAAATTCAACTTGATGTAAACAATAGTGGACAGATTATAATATATACGAAACTGAGTCAACAGTAGAGAGTAACACAAGACCAAGTTGGACTAGCTGATGAAATCTGACTCCATTAAACTTCTCCAATTTCTCCAAATCAGGTAAAATATGTAACAACGAACACGAATGACGAATCTGTGTGAGATCAGTCTGTAGGAAAGATATTCTAATGAAGATGGTGTCACCTAGTGTTAAGAATCTGTAACTGAACATCAGGACAGTGACTGAAGAGCCTCTGCAGTGTGAACATTTACACAGTTATTTAAAACATCTACGTGCAGCTCCTCCAGTTATAGCTAAATTATTACAGCTGTCATATGTCCAATTTGAAATGAGAAGTAGACTACTGAGGGAAATGAGCTCACACTTTGAAAAGAGTTTATTTTATAATTTGCCGTTCTCCCCATTTGTGTAAATTTAACATGAACTTTAAAAGTTATGAAATAAAATAAAGTACAATTGGACTGTTATAGTACGAAAGTTTAATATATTACCTTACTGCACTCTGTCAGCCTGGCCAAAAGCATTCTTAATATCTCTGACTCCATTTCCAAAATGCATGAACAATACTTTGCAGCAGCTTCTCTTTAATAATTCCGATCTTGTTTTGCTTGGATTATGTCTCAGAAAATGTATTTAGAAAGGCAAGGAAAACATCCCAAACAAGGCAAACATTAAAAAGAAACATATGGGACTGCTATCAGCACAAATACAGATTTTATTAAGCTGATAAACTTTTATGGTTATCTTACATAAACAAGTATTCTAATGGGCCCTATGCAGCCAGGTGTCACCTACCCATCAAACTGATCTAATCATTATTTGTGGCCCAATCAGCAGCTTGGAAGCAGATGGTGTTGCTTACCCAAGAGTCATGCTTGATCGGTCGCCTTCGAGTAGGGTTACTACGAGGTGAGGGCGAGCTGAGTGAAGCAGAGAAGAAGGGCCTCCGGAGCTTCTCCTCCATCCCGACGGGCTTGTGCGCTTCTGGATCTGAAAGAGATGGAAGGTGTGGATGGGATGTTGACAGGGAAATAAGGTGGCAGAGCGGAGAGAAGTAAAAACGGAGGAGGACACAGGAGGTGAGACAGCAAAGAGGAAGAACAGAGTCAGCCTATTTGGTTTCCTTAACTCTGCAGCACAGAAGTGAAACATCAGCTCCAGCATGTGGTACGTGCAGCTTTCCCTGCGACGGGCAGAATTTTAATCGTCGCTGTAAAACTTTCACACGTCTCTCTGAGCCCAAGCTGC
Source organism: Sciaenops ocellatus (assembly GCA_033000465.1). Taxonomy (NCBI): domain Eukaryota; kingdom Metazoa; phylum Chordata; class Actinopteri; family Sciaenidae; genus Sciaenops; species Sciaenops ocellatus. The sequence continues at coordinate 12,719,544 of CP136886.1, forward strand.
TCCTGAGGTCGTCCCGTGGCTTTCACATCACATTTTTCTCTGTCCTCAGGCCACTCTCGCTGGAAGCAAGTTTTAATTGAAAGCCAGATCTTAACTAACAACAAACTGAATGGATGATTAAGTCTCATTTTGCAGACCGTCTGACCCCCTGAGGAGTGGAAAACATTTTGACCTATAAATGTCACAGCCATTGGAAAGTACTTAAAATCTACCGCTCCCTTGAATGACTAATGAGTGTCGTATAATTAGGTGATCTGTCCTCCGTGTATGTGAGAAGTGATTGACGTTGTTACGTTAAATTTGTGTGTGAGAAGGGGGGGGGCAGTGTCAAACTACAAAATTACAAGTCTCATTGCTGTGCCGTACATTAGAAGGTCATTTTAAAGTCATAATGCACCTGACTGGAGTAGCACTTTGTGTTCCCTGACAACTGTTGGGTTTGTGAGGATTGTGAGGCCTCGGTATGGAGGACTTTGTTCCTGTGAGGATGCAAGTACTTACTCTAAGTCTGCATCTAAATACAAACTCTTTTTAGTGACTACAGTTGCAGTTGTAATTCCAACCCAAGCCTCTGACTACTTTGAGTCAAATACTAAGAATTCTTCACATTAAATATTTATAACTCAATGAGAAATAAAAAACGTCCTAATTATAGTTTGGTTTCCAAGCGACGCAGGGCAGAAAAGAAAACAAACTTAAGTGACTGACAGCTTTTGAGATCGACCAGTAAAGTTGTTTTTGTGGAAGTTTGTGGTTTTCCACAGAACCGGGTGAGGAAGAAACCCTCACAGAACAAGTGCGAAGCAGTGTAAGCTGTCTTGACTTAGTCGCTGCTAAATGAATTGTGTGAGATCAGACTCTGTGATCAATGTTCTATGATCAGTTTGAGGTGTGTTTAGAGCTTCGGTGAGAGTCACATTTAGCTGATGCTTTTATCCAAAGCGACTTACAGAAAAGGGAAACAATCAAGGCACAGTGCGACAAGGACATGTTAGTGCAGCAATAAGTACTGTGACAGGGGGGTAGTCAGGTACTCTCTGAAGAGCTGGGACTTTAGATGAAGAAAGGCTAGCTGTTTCCAATCTCTATGCGAAACTAAGTTAATTACATCCCAGCTTTATGTTTCACAGACGGACATGAGAGTGGTTTCAGTTTCCTCGTTTAAACGCTGCACGAATACAAAGAAGCATATTTTATCTCCTAAAGAATGATGAGGTTCATTTAATTGTGTGTTACTAGTCCTAAAATCAGAAGCCATGCTAAAAAAAAGAGTTACCAATCACTTTAGGCTGAGGGTTAAGATTAACCCAACTGTCTTGTAGTAATTATTATCAAGACTTTCTGCTGTGTTGAGTTCAATTCATCCATCCATCCATTATCTGTAATCCTCATCAGGGTCACGGCGGGGCTGGAGCCTATCCCAGCTGACTTTGGGCAAGAGGCGGGGTACACCCTGGACAAGTGGCTAGTTCATCACAAGGCACATTGAGCAACCATTCACACTCACATTCACACCTATGGGCATTTTAGAGTCACCAATTAACCTATTAAGTGCATGTTTTTGGACTGTGGGAGGAAGCGAAGTTCAATTCACATCTTACTAATAAAATCACGTCTCATCATTACTGTTTAAACTACATTTGATGTGCAGAGACACACTGTGGATGAGGACAAAATCAGATGAATTTACCTGCAGGAACACACTGAGGGTTTGTTGTCTCTGACTGCCCGTTGTTTGCCGCACAAGAACAGCAGGTCCTTGCCTTCTTGCTTTTGTCTGCAGACAGAAAAGGACAGTTCTTAAAACTACACCTGACAAAACCTGGTTTGAATTGTGTCTGTATTTGCACTTTTGGTCGTGGTGTGTAGAAGCATTTTCCCTCCAGTTCTTTTGGTGGTTAAACACATTCAGTAACTGTCCTCCGAACTTGGTTTGAAAACCAAAAGAATTCCCAGTCAGATTAATCGAAGATTGGACGGATTACAGCCTTCCCTTGCTCATAGTTTTTTAAGAGGTAAACCTTTTACTGAACTGTCTCAATGTCACCTTCCCTTTGTTGAGTAAACTCACCTTCCTGAGCAATCTCCCAAAGATCAAGGGCTACTTTAAAAGCCTGGGCTACTGTTAATGTCACAGCCTGAGCCTGGAGAGAAGAGGGGAAGAAGAACACAGCAATAAAACATAAAGAGTGAAGTCATAATGAACAGAGTCAATTTGGGGGGTCACGAAAAGGTTCTGCTTTAACATCTTTAGCCTGATTATTTATCCATCTACTACAATAATTAATTTAAAAATGTAAACATTTCTTCTATTAACTAAACCATGTCTGTTTCTAATCTTACTGATTTCTCAAAATAGATGGTTTAACAGTAAATAGCACAGAGTGGTGAGCTGTGCGGTGAACTGCCACCAGATGGAGCCACACACCCTCTACATTTATGCTACTTGCTGCCTCAAGTGCAGTTCATTCAAGTATGTACTCAGTCTGAAAGCAAACTGACCTTATAACCTGCTAAAAATAAAACCAACTACATATAAAACTTACAATCTTCTTCTTTTGGCAGAGGAATGCGTGACACTCCAGTGTCTCGTTGAACTGACTCTGGGAGACATATGCAAAGACCTTATCCTGAGTTTTATCTGCTGTGCAGTACGAGATTCTGAAAGAGACGAGACAGAAAAAAAAACAAACAAACATTATGCTAATTTACCAACGCTATCAATTCACCTGGCATAAGTGCACTTATGATGATAAACAAGCAATCACAGTAGACAGGAACTAATTTGTGACATGAATGTCTCAAGGCAAACATCCTTTTAAAATCGTAGGACACACGTACAGAACAAAGGACGACATGTACCAGCAGCCCTGGGCTCTTAATCAAATGTCGTACATCAAGGTAAGCTACGCTGTGTACATGTCAATTTAGGCCACAACTTTGCTTTTGTGCTCAACCTTTTGCATATGCATAAGCAAACCAATCATAGCAGGATAAGAGCTGTGCTTATGAAAAATATGCTGATTTAAGTCCCACAGCTGGAAATGGTGGAGCAGGAGACAAATGAGAGATCCTTGAAGCTGTGGCTGAGCTCTATTGTACTACATATTTTTGGATAAAGCAAAATCAACTGATAGACAATATACAATGATAGAGTATTGCTTTGTGGATTCAAGGCAGAGATGGTCAACTGACCCTGAAAATTTGATAATGGAGGTACGAGAACGATTTCAGGTTGGAGCTATGCCAACACACCAGCTTAAAAAAGGTTTAAGTTACAGAGATAAGAGTTTTTGCTGAATTCTCTATATTCAGGTAACTTGTATGCTGATCCTCAGAGTCATGTCTTATTTATGTCTTGAGAATATCAACCACTAAAGAGTGTGAAACTGCAGGAAATGAGATGTAGAAAACTGCTCATTTCTGATGTAACCTCCATGACAGTTACATAATAGATTGCGACTTCTGTTGAAATATCCGAATTTCTACTGTCAGTGGGAAATGGAAAGCCTTGGTTTACAAAATTATCTCCGCTGTGACTGTATTGCACTTGAAACCTCATTCCAAAACAGTCACGGCGAATCTCTCCTGGATCTAATATCTGTTCAAGGAATACAAAAGTCTGCAAATCCACTGACAGCAGTGGCCCTTAATTTTCAATGGTTATCTAAAACCAATCCAGACAAGGTCTGCCAAGCCATTTTGCTCCCCCACAACAGCCTGCATGTGTTCACTGAAGCGACACACACAAACCTGACGGATTTGTTTTGCCAGATTTTATTCAGGTTATTAGAAGCGGTATCGATCTAGAGTCACCATGTATGGCGATCTGAGGTTGTTACCTGAACCAGCAGCGTGCATCAGGTTTGTTGCTTTAAATAGATGTGTAAATGAACCACAGTGAGTGATGCACTTGACCTTTGTCGCTATCATTAATCAGACAACCTTTATTATGAGCAGCAGAAGGACAAGATTGGGTGCTTTTACGCTCATGATCGCAACTCACTGGGCCAAAGTTGTTGTTTTTCTCTGGACTACAACACATTTAATAATTGTATCTCATTTAGACTTTGATCCTCAGGGTTTCCCAATGCTTTTCATCATCGGTGAAGGTAAACACGATAGCGCTGGAGTTAGTGGGGTGTAGATCTTTATAGAATCTGTCATCATTACGCCAACTCACTTGTTGCCCCACTTCAAAAAGAGGTACTAAATATGAAGTAATTTATTCAATCAAACAACAAGCATTAAATCACCAGCCTTCAAATTTCCCTCTAAGATTGTTTGCTAGCTTGCACCGCTGATGCATGACCCACATTGCAATGCCCAGGACACCCAGCTCCACACCCCGCTTCCCCCTGTGCACCAACTTATATTTGGGCCTTAATTGCGGAAAAATTAGCGGAGAAAAAGTTGAAAGAGTTGACCCATTTAAGTTTGAAAAACAAGTGTGATGTAACCAAAGTACTCCATCAACTGCTCAATATAAACTTAATTACCATCTTATCGACATATTATCCGCCTTCTCCCTCCCTTAATTTTTATTTATTTCTTAACTTGTATTGTTTGAGCCTCAACAAATTAGCATCTTGCTGTTTGTGTGAACTCTCAGAATTTCAATTTATTTTCCAATAATATTAATAACTGTACAAATTATTAATGATAATAAAGTAGTACATTATATACGATGCAAAGAATTACTGTGGCATTGGCAGCACTACTACAGTAGCAGCAGTGGCAATAGTAATTAAAACAGTAACTGCTGTTTTGGTGCAGCAGTTGTGTTCCTGTCATTTAGGGAATCAGTGCTTTACAGTATTAAGACAATATAAAACAGAAGAAACTAGTTTTAAAAAACACACATGGGAATGTTATGAAAAGGAACTAAAGTTATTTTAAACTCTCTGAGAGGTTCGACTAAATTTAATGAAAAAGATTCCACAAAAGGTCCTAAATAAGACTGCAGCCTGAAGATACAAAGTTTGTGCCTGGCCAACTCAGCAGACTCCTCTCTCTTATCACATACAGCAGTAGACAGACACCCAGAAGTTCTGAGACAGTTTTACAAATGCATTTCAACAAGAAATGCTGTTTCACTGCCCACAATATGTTGTTAGATTTCCCCGAACATTCAGCTGTAAACATAAGAGAAATGAGCAAGTAGGTCAGTGCGCAAACAGCTCCTGCCTAACTAGCCTATGTGCCCTAATAAATCAGCAAGAGTCTATAGGACTGTAATCTTAACACTGAACTGTGTAAAAAACATACACAATGGTGAAACATGTTGTGCAAGACTTGCACACATTATCATACAGTATGTGTGACACAGAAAATAGTTCCCAACATGGCATCCATGTGACAATAATGTGAATCTCCAAACAAAGACGTCTCATTGAAGTGAATACACATTTAAGATCTCATCTTTATAGCAAAGACACACAGGCCTCTTCTTCAATTTACATATGGAGTGTGATGAATATGTGCATAAAGCCAGATCTCTTAAAAAAAAAAAAAATAATGGTGCATGCAGATTTCACTCATTATGAAACAACTGTTATAAAAAAAAGGAGGGGAAAAATGTAATTACTGTCACCGATGTGTCACACAATGGATCATATTCACAAAATAAGCCTTCAGCTTGAAACAACAACAGAAGAAAAATAAATAATTGACAGCATTGCGGAGTTTGAACAACAGAAGCGGAGCTGTCAGTCTGCATCATATCTCCAAAGGGGCTCTGTGGACCGCAAGCCTTTGATCTCCTCACTGTGTAGAGCACCGGCGTTTGTGAGGCAGAGAGGGAATATCAATGGAAATATTTAAATATTTACAGTACAAAGCCTGAATAGAACTTCATACATCAAAGCCTCAATTTTTTTTGTATACACCGAATAAAGCAGGTATGCTCTTTAACACAACAATGAACTACTTTTGTTCAACTTTTTACCCGACATATGTGCAATAATGAAAAACAGCACTTTGCCCTTAGCTGCAGGGAAGCAGCCACCAAAGATTTTTTTTTTTTTTGCAAACAGAAAATGGAAAAATAAAATCTGGCACATCCTGTGCAACGCGCTTTTCAAGGATCCTGCAGACGTCTCTCACAAATCTAATGACGTGTCAGAGCAATGAGCATCATTACCAGGTGGGGTGTCAGTTGTGATTTCAGCTCTCCTTTTCTGACCAGCATGTTTTTGCTGATTGATATGCTGGTCGGTCCCTGAGAGCTCTTGTCAGAATATGAATCAGTAACAGCAGTCCAGATAGATGCTGAACACCTAACAATGCGCTGCTCATTGCCAAAGTGCACGTACCACTGTTTGTCCATGGTATTTTTATTTCTAAATAATGAAAAAAAACATACAAACAAGGCAGCATGACTGTGTTAGTTTTCAATACCTGGATTTAGACCAGGGTTATGCAGCATTGTACCGACAGTAAAAGTCAATACTGAATATCAAACAAGCCACTTGTTTACTGATCCAGTGAGTAACTGGTAAATCTGTGCAAGACTCAATAACATAAAAATACACACCTTGTTTCGTTTAACACGCATTTCTTAATTCAGAGTGATGAAATGTAAAATTTATATATATTTATAGATAAGTTTTTTCTTTTTTCCTGATTCAACATTTTCTGTTTTAAAAGGGATCGTTTGGAATCTACCTTTATTCATTTTTTTTTTTTTTTTTTTTTTTGTTGTTGCAATAGTTAGATGATAAAATAAAATAACACCACTCTCATGTCTGTTCATTAACTATTGAGCTAGTCCCAGAAGATAGATAGCTTCGCTTCACGTAAAGAATGGAAGCAGAGGTGGCTTTTTGAAATTTGTCTCTCTCCAAATAAAATAAAAAAAAACAAAAAAACAGAACCTTTAAAACTCAATGCTTACAAAGTAACATGGTATATGTAGTTTGATGTTTATTTAATTTATATACAAACCGTTAGTCTATATGCTAAGCTAATTGTCTTCTGGCTCAAATATTCTATCAAATATTCTCTAGAGATCAATACAAGATTGGAGATCATGAGATCATTTCCCATCCGAATATACGGTTACTTCAAGGTATTTTTTTTACTCATTCTACAACACAGGGTGATACAACAAAATGGATGTTGTAGTCCCTTCATGCTACAAAGGAAGAGTTATCATTTATACTGGAGTGGGGAGGATGAGTTCAGGAGTCTCACAGCCTGAGGAAAGAAGCTGCTCTCTAGTCTGACGGTAGCGGATACTTCTGTATTGCTTGGCACTCATTCAACTTAAAATTGTGTCAAATGACAAATTTCTCCAGTTTATTGTATGTTCCAGTGAAATGAACAGCAAAAGCGTGTTGGATCATCATATCAATATATTTCTAAGAACTAATGAGCATCTGTAAAATATTGCCATATTTTGTATTTCGATACACTATTTGGTTAGAAAATATACTGTGTCATTCGATATTGTCAAAATAACACAGCTTTACTGTAGTTGTAGAACATAATCTAACCTCCTGTGTGGTTTAGTCCTTGGCCTAATCCCTACCAGCAGTTAGATGTACAACAGCACTACAAGGCAGACTTGCTCATCTCTGAAGATCAAGCTCATGGTAATATAATTTGAGTGTCTGATGCTGCAAATTAGATGCACTGTAAAGTGTGCTGTCAAGGCTGCTGAATTCAATATCAGGTTGCCAAACTGTGAAAACTTAAATATCAATGATACAGAAAGATACTGCATTGTTCGTGTGTGGATGTGGGTGTATGGGGTGGAAGGGTCATGGCTGCGAGGTTCCCATTACCAATGCGATGCACAATGTCTGCCTGTCTGTTTTCGATCCCCCACTAAGCTTCCCCTGAGGGAAACAGCCCAGCTTCCAGTAAATGTTGAACACACAATTAACTCTACAGACACACACATTTACAGACACATTTGATGTGTGAGATACATACACAAATGCTCATACGTCCATCCATGCGTGGACACACATACCTTGCGCATCTATTTTGTTTTCTCCTTTATCGGTTATGCACAATAAACAGCCTGATTTGATCCTCTTACATCTATACTCCACTTTCTTTCACCCTTCACTCGCTTTTTTGGCCAATAAATGGATTATGTGCAAGTAAAATAAGACACTCGAAAGGAGGGGCAAGAGGAGACAGGGTTTGTAAGGAGGTGGAAGTGGGGGTGGGGTCTCACAAAGGGGATAAAAATCAATCCTCAATCATGTGCACTCTCGATCTCTCCTGTATCATTTCTTGGGAGTATTGGCAAAGACGGGCAGCGGCTGAGTTTCAAAGTGGGCAATTAGTCGTGGGTATTTCTGCATACAGAGCTCTGTTTATGTTAATATGAGCAGAAAAGAAAAGAAATCTTTCGGGACAGTGAAAATCAAAAGAGGGGAAGGAGAGAAGGGGAAGATAAGGAGAAAAGAGGAGGAGATCAAAGACGAGGCTGATTCCCCTGGCCTGTGGTCTGTTACCGCTGATAAGGTGGATCAGACTGGGATGCAGACCTGTGCGTGCACACACACACACACACACACTAACCACATGTATCACTCACTAACACCCCCTGTCTTTATCACAGCTTGTTCTGTAATCACAGTACAGCTGTATGATATTTATACTGTAATCCTCAATGACATAAGGCCCAGTCTATATCACAGGAAGCCATCCAGAGAGGGGAAGCCAGCCAAACAAATCAAAACCCACCCCCCACCACTCACACACACTCTCTCTTCACTGATTTAGTAGAATGAAACCTAGCATGGTGCTGGAAAAGGTTACCTCTCATTGACACAGAGAGACAGAACCAGACATCCTTCCGGCGACCCCCCTCCTGCCGCCATATTATCGGTTTCTGAGTGAACTGATCAAACATGAGACTCACAACAGCTCTGAGGAGAAAACTGCTCGGTTTTATCCTGCAAAAAGGAGTCCAAGCCATGTACAGAGGGGAAAGTGACCTACATAGAGGATATCAGTTTCTATGTGCATCAGATGAATCCACTTTATTAAATGAGTACCAGAATTGTTGTTGGCACAGGTGACGAACCATTAAGTAAAAACAAATGAAAAGAAAAGTAATAATTTAGTTCATGAATCTTCCATTTAATTAACACATAAAGTGATCAATCTAACATATCACACTGTTCACCCATCCATTTAGATTTGACATGATGTTTTTAATCATTTGCATGAAGCCAGTACATCTAAAAGCTCACACTTTTTACATTCAACAAGCTTCCTGTTGAACAGTAAATGGCTTGACACAATGACAGTCTGAAAATACTAAATTGTGTCTTGAACAGTTCTCTGCTGGAGAGCTCATCTGACTTCTTTCACTTCTTCTTAAGTGTTTTTCAGCGAAAGTCTACTGCCTTGCTGTCGGCTGTGTGAGGTTGTACTTCGGCATTACACGTCATGGTAACATGCTCACAATGACTAATATGCCAGTGTTTAGCATTTCTAGTGTAGAGCATCTTAGTTCAGCATCCTAGCAAACATGGGATAGTAATAATTTTGACCTGCTGGTGGCGCTTCATTAAAGTGAGTCCAATTCATCTTTATGGATCTAAAATGTTTGTATCAAAGTTGGTGACAATATGCAATGACATAATGCAATAGTTGCAAAGCTATTTCATTCAAAACCACAAATATCAAACCTCATCATAGTGCCACATGTAACCGTGAATGTTCGTATACAATTTCATGGCAATCCATCCAATGGCCATTGAAGTGTTTCAGTCTGGACCAAATGGGTGACCTGGCTAACGAACAGATAGACAGATGAACAGACTGACACTGCCATCCCTGGAGCCATGCAGCTAGCATGGCTAAAAATACCCGTTTTGAATGGGAATCCAAGTAAAGTCTGGTACGGCACAAATGTGCGCTCTGCTGGAGCTCAACCATTGTGCAGGTTTTTCTTTAAAATCTATTCAACACTTTATTTACCTGTATATGGAGACGTTTTCTATGAGGTCTGTAGTCTCTGTGTCTGTGAGGACGATGCCCTTCGGTGAAACTGTCAGCGTGACTTTCCGAAACTTCTTCGCACTGGCTCTGGCCTGTTGGTATGAAATATAAGGACACACGTACACATTAAAATCAGACAGAGAAAATCTTGCTACAGGTATAGCAAACAACCCTCAAATGTGACAGAAGCTGCTGAGCAAAATTAAGCAGCCTGCATGAGTTGCCCCAGAAATGTGGGGAATTTATAAAAGGTGACAGAATGGGGAGGGGGAGGAAAGCTGCAACGTAGAGCCCAGAATGAGAACTTGAGGTCGGGCTGCCAGCCACTGACTCCCCCTGCCGCTCTGCTCCATCTGGAGATTCAGAAAATACGGCTGAGCTTGCAGTCTGTGAGAGCGCCTGTTGACAATGACAATGACCTCTTTACCATGCAATTAGCTAGCAAATGTGAACAGTTTAGTTTCACACCCAGGTGCAGGGTTGAACCTGATATCAGAGGGAAAAGAAGAAAGGAGGAACAGTTTCATAATTTACTGCACATTTCTACATTCACCCTGCATGAGAGCGCTTTCATTTTGGCAGGAGGTCCAACAGTGAAGAGAAGCTGAGGATGAAAGGGAGCAAGATCTTTGCTTGAACAAAAACTAGGACTCCTGAAGGGCAACAGGAATGGTGCCATGGCTTGCTGTAGGAGCGTGAATGCCCTGGAGATGGTGACAACGAACAGAACACTCTACTTAAACCCGCAGCACTTACAATATGGAAAACTGACATCATAATGGAGAGGGAAAGGATGCTGTGGCAGCCCATTCATGTAGGAAGTGCTAACAACCACGTTTCTGTTACTCATGTCGTGCCACAAGGCAAAAACCAATCTGTCAGCGTGAGATACGCCAAGTTCAGCCTTTCTCTATACATTTGGTCCCTTGGTCTTGTCTTATCATGCCTGAATGAAGCATGAGGAAAATGAAAATGTCACAAATGTATTCAGTAATCCCATTCAGGTTGATTGGTTTCCAAGGGAACAGACAGAGACAACTCCGTTGCTTTTTTCTGTCCTGGTGTAAATCAATTGAATCTTAATCCTGCCATTAAGTTCGGTTCAGTCTCTAATTGAGAAGTGGGAGGTTTATGATTAGGCTGCCTGCACCAGGCTTTTCCTTCTGCAGAGAAAGCACTTCCAAACGATTAGACATTCTTATTGTTGGCAGCGTTCAGTGAAAAAGGCCTGCACGTGTGTGAGGATGAAATATAAAATGACAGGAGGAAACTTGAATATAATATACAGCTTGTGTGCATGTAAATTTGCAAATAATGGAGGTATTTGTATGTTTACAAACCGACTGGTTTAAGAGTTTATTAGCAATTGTGAACAACAGTCTTGTGAAGACTGACAGGATCCTGAACTGATTTAGAAAACCATGCTCAGAAATCTCCTGTGTTGTGAATATCATATCACTGATTTGACTGCTGCACATGTGCATCCCTTGTTGATCCTGGATTAGCAGTTGTGTTTCCATGCAGCCATATTGACCTTGATATAAACATGACCCAACTAAAACTACATACCAAGGGAATCTCACAGTTGAAGGTTAATGACACTGAATACTCGGTGAAAAGTAATTTCTGTGGGAATTACAGAACATTTGAATTGTTGACCAGGATGCTTCATGATGATCCATGAATACTGGTATTGGATAATTATGACAGTGTCCACAATCTGAGCTGTGATTGAATAATGGACAAAAAAGTATATCTTATATTCAAACTCACTCTCCCTTTCATCGTCGGTGTTATACTGATGCAACACTTCAACATTTATAAAAAACATAAATCTGACAAGTATTCCCAGTTAAGTCATTCCAATAATGCGCTGCAGTTTGAGGCTGTAATTTCACAAATCCACGAGAGAATTTCTATAAAAAGCATCGCTGTAATTGAAATCTTCACAATGTCACGCTTGAAATTTCATGTGGCTGTTGAAGGAGCCAACCTTGCCGACTTTAATGCAACATTGTTTGCAAATATCAGTATTCAGTACTTGAAATACAGGTATAGAATGCATGATCTGTCAAGCAGTGAGTCAATATAACTTTCATATAACATAATATAACCATTATGCGGTTGTATGAGTCAGAATGGAACCGGTGACTCACCGTGGCAACAATTCTGCGAATGGCAGCTGATGCCATGTCTTCTCCTTTGGGCTGGCCTACCAGAGTCATACCCAGGTATTTAACATTGAACACCATGCCCTCCAGCAGAGTCTCCTTTGTGTCCGTCCAGTTCTCCGGCAGCTCTGGTTAGAAAAAAAAAAAGAGAAACAGAGGGATAGGATGTGTAATTGCTTTATTGTGTGTCATATTAGGCTTATTGTTTTACTATCCATCCATTATCCGTAACCGCTTATCCTCATCACCACCAGCACTCACACTCACGGCCAATTTGCTAACCACTGCACCACCGTGCCGCCCATTGACATAAACCTTCCAGGAAATATGATGAAGGATAAATCACAAATCAACAAACAATTGTTGATTTGTCAAACTGGAAATCCCACTAGAGTAAAAAACTGATATGACAGTTAGTGCTACCCTGCTTCTTCGTTTTTAGAAGGACTGATTTTGCTTATTTTACTTTCAATTTTTTTTTTAAGCTCTGCCTTACCAATTTCGACTTACAAACTAAATCATTAAGATAACTGACTATAAACTGATATATTTATAACAGTTTGGGGACTATAGTAAAGGCTGGCTGTGGCTATTTCGCTATCTTGCTTTAGCTCTGTATTTGTTTTTTGCACTGCACTTTTAACATGCCATTACTTTTGAATTTATACATTTATATGGTATAAAAAACAAGTTTTATGCAGCAAAATAAAGTGAGGTGTTGGTCTGAACTATGTTTTGACTATATTTTCAAAGACTTGTGAAAAGATGCTTGCAAACGATAGATGAATGTCACTTCAATCGCAGATATAACCTTATTTTGAAAGGGGATTCATATGTTAGAAGAAAAAAAAACACCTTCAAATCATGTCAACTATTAGAATATAAATTTAAAAGTCTGTCAGAATTTGTGTCTTCACTGCATGGCGCGTTGAGCAGACTGTTTACAAAACTCAGCACAGACGGCATGAGAGTTGGCAGGGTAACATCACAGCTGAGCAGACATTGCTGAGGATATAGAGTCAGACTTTGCACATATTATGTGTGATACAATGATCACACAGAAATTTCAGTATGATAAAATATTTTTTTGTTGGAGTGCTGAAAACGTCTCCGTCAGAGCTCTGCAATATGTGTATTATTGCACTTTGTATTGCAAAAGATGAGAACAGTGTGTGCATTGGAACCAACTCGACTGAGAGAATAAACACAAGGTCAGATTAGTTCTTTTGCACATGAAACCATCCACAAGTGATCCTCACACTTTTAATACATCCTATTCAACTGAGATCTGCTTCCATCTCTTACTGAATAAGACTATTTCTATAGTTAAAAAAAAAAAAAAGGCAGTATGGATCTCAGAGGCCCCTCAAACCCAAATATCAGCTGGACTCTGATAGACTGCACAGAATGGCTGCAATGTCCTGCTGTTGTTGTGATTTCCAACAGGTAGCACCAAGCTGTCCTCTCGCTAAAAACTGTGGGCAAGGAGGAGGACTGCAACCGTGCAGAGAACTTAAAATATCTCTCAACAACACCTGGACACCCTGCAGTAAGGCATCAGGAGAGGTACTATAACTTAGAACACTATGCAGCAGACCACATTCTGTGTTAAATTTAATGGGCCTAATAACTATAACATTATCCATTAAATCCACAGCATTTCACAGCAGTGTGTTAACGCTCGCTGTGATAAAGATGACCATGCAGTAAAAGCATAACCACCCGACAAAACGAAACATTCCTTTCCCTTCTCCTTACACAGGTTATTATACTTATTATAATACACACACTGAAATGAGAGACAGTCTGAACAAGATGAGAGAGAGAGAAAGAGAGCCACACACAATCAGTGTTCAGCACTGTACTGGGCTATACTGGCATTAGATTCTCCACATGGGCTGAGCCATCTGTCACTGGCAGGCCCCATGCAGCTGTGAAGGCGAACAGCAGAGAACACCATCCCCTTACAATGCTTCCAACAACTCTGAATTATTAACTAATCTTCAATCATACTATGGGGGCTGCTTCAAAACCAGAGAGCACATTTAATGTTATTAAATGCGACTGCCTAGTGGCATGGTGAAAAGTGGACGTGGTTTGATGCTTTTGACCATTTTGGATGATTGGTGCGTGATGATTAACAGTCTTTGTCTACCAAGTTGTGCCTTTAATACTTAAAGCAATTTGAATAATAAATGTAATATAGTCCCGAGAGGGCAGGGTCACTACCATTTAAGAATGGTTCTTTAATGCTCTATTGATCCATGAGGAAGACATTCATCCGTTCTCTTTCCTCCTCTCCACAGGAGGTCAGAGGTCAGGTTCATCTGCAGAACGGCACAAAGGGTTTCAATCTTTTTCCTCAAGAACACTCTGACAACATAAAGGTGTAATAAAAGAAGGGTTGCTACTTCTGGAAAGGCAGCTTTTCAAAGAGGATTTTTTTATTCTTGAACATCACAAACAAACCTAATTCCATTCACTTTCATCTCATTGGGGTTGACAGCAAAATTCTTAGCCAAGGCAATACAACAATCTTGGCAAATAAGACCAAAACTACCTGCATGGTTCTTCAACACTCATGAGGTTTTGTATAGAAATCTAAAAAAGATGTTTCAAGCAGTAAAATGCTACTAAAAGCCGAGGAAACAAATATAAGAAAGGGTATCACAAATTGATCTTTCACTAAACCCATACCCCAACAGCAGCTGTTCACTTTTAGGTTAGCAAACTCATCTAGACACTACAGAGCATTTATCTGATTAACATAAACTGCAAACATTAGTACGCCTAGCTAACAAGCTTACCATCTATACTTTGTTTATAGAGGTAGTATATCTGACTAAGGTTTATTTGGGGGTTACTCAGGGATTGGGATTCTCAGTTTGGGATTGGAACATCTGCCGTGTGGGAGCCAAGACGCTACTATATCAGAGTTTAGACTAACAATAGTAGTTTTGTCATGCTCTTTATTTGGTTTGAGGAAGTTTAATGCTAGCAACCGCAGCCAAACCCATTACCAGAAGAAGCATTACTATGTCAAACTCATTGGTTCCTCATTATAAATGGTAAGGATTGCTGACTTTTAGCCTCAGTCATATCTATGTAGCCACCATGTGCATACTATTATTATTACTAGTATTTAAGACCCTTTTATAGCATAATAGCTTTGAAATGAGTCAGCTGGTGACAGAGTTTTCAACCAACTCATTGCATTAGCGTTACTTCAAAATCAGTAGTTATCAACTAGAACTGAGAAGCCTGATTTTGTTTACTGCTGTGTGAAGTCGGACATCCACTGTTCAGAAGATTAGGTGGTAAATCGTGGTATACAGACCAAAATTGAAAAGCTTGTCAGGCATAGCAGCCATCTCTAAGCGTGACGGTGCTTAGCGAAGGGTCACCTCCAAATAATTAAAACATACTTAACCTTTATCAACTCCAACATCAATCCTTCAGTGCAGTTTGGTTCATCCCAAGCTGCGATACAGCCACTCCTGGTCAAAAGATTCACTGCTTGGTTGGTCTTTAAAAATGTCACAGCACTACAAAGCTTAAGTGCTACAGTCCATGTTGTGCCTTCACCAGGCTACACACATGAATTATTTAAGAGCTTCATGTTGATGCTGCAGGGTTTTTCGATATATTATCCCCCTAAAAGAGAAGCGCTTAAATTTTTAATAAATCCTGTGTGAGTGTACAGAGGGACTGGGACTGACAAGAGTGACAGGAGCAAGCGCAGGGAGGCTAATTGGATTTTTAAGATGTTGAAGAAAATACTGAGGAAGACTAAAAAAAATCAGAACTTTAAATACACTGTACATTTGTCATCAGTGTGAGTGTGTGTGTGTGTCAAGTTGATCTAATTTACAAAAGAGCACAAAACAAGATTAGGGAAGGCGAAGCGGAGGTGGTGCACTGATGACGTTTGCATCTTTATTAAACTGATGCCTGGCAACACTTTCACACATGGGCTGTTGCAGCAAGACCACTGATTTCATTATGTTCACACAAAAGCCTCACAGTTGGGACACACACACACACAAGAAAAAAAAAAAAAAAAAATCAATGCATTACAATTATGTCACAGAGCGAGTTGATGTCATTTTGCTTCACTGGGCCTCAAGATACAAGTTATAATACCACTGCCCTGAGATGTTGAGCACAGTAAAATATTCGACACTTGAACGAATGTCTGACATGTGTAGCATTTCACAGTAGCTGATCTGACTATTGTAGTTTAATGTAAACCACGTGCTCTGCACGCCTTCAGCTACATGCAGTGATCACCAGCTGTCTCTTTGAGCTGTGGCGCTCAGTAATTTAATTTGCACTGAGAAGTCAAAATCGTACCCGGGTGAATACTGCTCTGGCTGAACACCTCCACTGACGGTTAATTAATAACACAAACAAGAGCGCACAGATGTGCACACAGGCGCGATAATATAGCGCGAGAGGGGCATATGCACAGGCATGCAGGGGGCGTGTGCGCACACGCGCGCGATTCCCTCAAGATACCATCATCCGAGTTAATTGCAAAAAAACTGTTGGAGTAAGTGTGAGTGCTCCGGGGTCAAAATAACAAAAGCATTCCCCGTTTTCAATTTCCCTTAAGGTCAGAAAGTAGGTCATTTTTTTTCACCCACACTCTCTTGGTTCAAATCCAATGGAATAAGTACAACATCAATACACGAGTAAGGAAACATTCAGCTTGCTTTTTAGGCTCAGCTGACACCCCCATCCTCCACATCGTTCTTGATATAATCTCTTTGCCTTACTGTTTTACTCATCCGATGGAACTTTGAATCTAGGACACCACCTTGACAGGGAAAATAGGCCGCACATTCAGGGAAGATGGTGGGTTGGGATGGTGAGTGTGTATGTGTGTGTGGGAAGGGGGGTGAGTGTAACTGGTTTCCTGATTCTGCCTTGAGGGGGAACCGAGTAAAGCTAAGTCCTTCCTTTCAAGCTTTCACTCTTCTTACTGTTTTCTATCTAATTCAATTCCTCCGTTCACCTCTCTCACCTACTGTCTCTTCACTTCCTCTGGCTCCAATTGAAATAAATCCCCCTCCTCACATACATCTAGTGGACTGGCTTATTAGAGGGGTTTGAGGACATGAGGTACCCCTCATTCAGAGCTACAGTACAAGCTACTCCTCAAATGTTGACAGCATCAACAATAACAAAGAGTCATGGGATCAAACAGCCAATGTTGCCAAGCAACCGCAGAATCACTAATGGCCCAGCAGCAGCATCGAGGAGGTGGTACCTGCAAATTACATGACTGAACAAGTTGGCGAGGCATCAAAAGAAGTGTACAAACCACATAAAGTGCTCAGATAACAGTACATTTACCCTGTGCTCTCAACTGGAGCAGTACACAAAACTCCCACCTCTGGAACTGAATATCACACATCCAATGGGGCCCAGATATAAAAACTCATGTCATACTATATCAAAATGCTGCCAGTCTCACTGAAATAAACCTGCCATAACAGGAATGTTACCATGCACCTGCTGCCTTAAGATTAAGAAGAGCATTTTTATTACAGAACCTCTATATAATGTATATAAAATAATGGAAAACAGTCATTACAAGTTCCTAAGGCCAATGGTGACACTTTCATATTGTTCATTTTTGACCAAAGATTTCTGATTTACTGTCACTTAAAACTAAGCGATGCAACTAATCCTCATAAGTGACAAGTTAGAACTGAGACATTATTACAGGCATTTGGCATTATTGCTTGAAAAATAGCTAATAATCACAATCTAATTGGTTATTGTATGTTTAGTGGTATTACACTAACAGATATGGTGGTTTTAGGAGTTGTTTTAGTTAGTCGGTGTGTTTGTTTGTCAAATGAAATCTAGTAATAAATACATATTCTGCTGAAGGCCTGGTGCTAAAAACACAAAGCAAATAGCAACAAGAACAAGAAGCACAGTGAAGTCATCAAGTGTCTGTACTTAGAAAAACAATTACCTTTAAGCTTTTTCTTTCAGTTTCAGCGACAGGAGAAATCTCTCTGGACTAGAAGAATTCAGGTTCATGAATATACTAGTCGCCCTGAAGGTCTTTAAATTAATCAGTGCTGGTGTGGATCTTTCAACATAATCCCTTTTCACCAAAACCCTTATTAATTGCTTTCACTTCAAACACCATATCTGCTGTTAATCATAATGATGATGTGAGTTATCTTGTATACGCATGGCTGAGCAAATAGAGCGACGGTAAAGTGGGAGCTGTTAAGGCAATCTGTTAATATGAAGGAAGAAGTGTGACTGACGTCTTATAACTTTGTAATCTTACGGCAGAAACTGAGAAAAATAGGATATTTAAACTTGACCTAGCATAAGTAACTGTTCCATTTGATTAAAGCACTACTAACATTTTAATAAATTGATTTTGGGAAATACGCTTGTTTGCTTTCTTGCTCAAAGTTAGCACCCTCATGTCTGTACAGTATATATGTAGCATCTTAGCTTAGCTTAGCTCAAAGACTGTAAACAGACAAACAGCTAGCTTGAGTCTGTCTAGCACCTATAAATCTCACTAATTAACATGTTAATTTAGTCTGAAAACAATGAGTTGTGATTTCACAGGATGCCTGGAGCCAGACTATTTGCTCCTGTTTCCAATTTTGCTAACTTAAACTAACCGGCTGCTAGCTGTAGCTTAATATGTGGCTTAATATTTAGCGTCCAGACATGAGTGGTATTAATCCAACTCGCAGCTAAATTTTATTTCCCAAGATGACACTGCAGCAAGAAGTGGACTTTATAACACTGATAAAAACAGGAGACAAAACTGTAATTTATACATAAAAAATTCAGCTTTCAACTGTTAAATGTTCCTGGAAGCAGTGATGGAGTGATAAGAATAATTATTAAAAATGATAAGCGAAAAAACACAATCACAACTCGATGAAAGACTTTCCTGTAATGTGCTGAATGCTAATTGTCTGTGACTGCATTTATTATGCATAAGCCTCGACCCCCCCACAATCAGGAACTGTCCTCCAAAGGCTCTGTGAATCATTAATTAGACAGGATCAAGCCAACGTTCTCACATACGCTATAAAAACAGCCTTATCTACTCTAAGAAGCTTGTTTTGTCTTCATAAGAGTCCAGAGAATGAAATAGGATTAGAACTGGGGTTATTTTGCGGGCACGCATTATTACATGCTTCAAATTAAAAGCCAACACAAACGTTTGAGTTTCGTTCCTGAATGACTTCCTGTACTCTATTTATAGCCGACGTCCCGCAGTGAAAATTGTGCTAATATTTGCTCCACGGTGACAGTTGGCTGGCATGATGCTGTGCAGGAGGACTGAGCCAGATAAGCACACAATATTTATTTTTTTAAAGCAACATTTCCAGGATGCAGAAATCATAGTGTATTAAGAGCCACCAGAATAACACTGACTATAATCCAGTAACAGTGTTTTTCCCCAGAGGATTGAGGAAACATAGTGCTGATGTGCACTGTGTATAGCTGGTTGACGTCGAGTGATATTTGAAGCAGACTGGGATGTCACTGCAGCAGCACTTCTTTATGGTAGTGGAGGTGAAGAATAAAAGTTTAACACCACATATCACCTCCTGCTCAGCCAGGATGACATTTACAAGGCAAGGCAAGACCAGAAAAGCCAGAATGAATTCACAAAGAGAACAGTATTCTTAAGTAATGCATATTAAATGGGCTTTTGAAAAACTATATCCCAACCCTTATATACCACAGTCAGGCCTATATGAGACTGTCCTCACTGAAAAAAATCGCAACAGTGGTCATTTGTTCAAATGCTTACAGCAGCTATAATCAATATCTTCTTCCCTTAACAAAAGATGAAATGACTGTATGTAAAATGGGTCACTTGTATCGACAAACCTGCAGAGAATCATCATCAGACCCTGCAGTACTACAGTCTTTCAGCTCTTATCGCTCTCATCAACCTCGTTTCCAGGCGCAGCAGGCGACTGTTTTCAGCAAAAAAATGTTACCTGCTCAGCACCAAATGACAGACAGGAAAAGTTAGCTGATGAACTTTGAGCATTAAGCAGGGTTTGGTCTATAAATATGACTGTATAATAACTTCATGAATCGTGTCTGAGGTGGCTTTCGACCATCATTTGTTTTGCTCTGTAGTGTTGCATCTACATAGTGAAACTTAAGTGTAAAAATGTTTTCAGTTCATGATGAAACTGTGGTGAGACAAATTAGACAATGGTGAGATGCCACAGTCGAAGTAATTAATATGAAACACTTGTTCTTACTTTGAATCAAAAGCATAAGTTGCGTGACAAAATAAAAATAGACATAGTTTTCTGCGGCATCACAGGCTTCTGAAGAGCCACGTAGCTCAGAGTGTGGTGGCTATTGCAGTCACCATCTTGGCAGTCCAGCCTCCCCCGGCTGCCAGCTAATCCAAAAATGGGCAAAGATGTTGAGTGTGGGTGGATCTGAAGCAGGCTGAATGAAGCCTGGTTTCTGAAACCAGCCGCCTGTAGCAGCACCCATCTGTCAATCAAAGTGGCCATGCTCTTTATTATGCATAACCATTATCTTAATATAATTTGAATAGTTGAAGTCAGCCTCGCTACAGCTGTCATGAACGGGGAAATTAGCTATAGAGACCAAAACTGTTTTTTGTACCAGGCTGTGAACATGTTTATTTCTGCTGTGAAGTTGGACATTTTAATATGGGCAATGATGGAGATGACATGTTCTGTAGCCAGCCTCAAGTGGACATTTGGGGAACTGCAGTTTTTGGCACTTCCACATCAACACAGTAGATCTCAGATTTGAGCCTGTGTCCTGACAACATTAGCTCCTTTTAACCATAATGATAATTTCCTAACCATAACGAAGTGGTTTTAGTTGCATAGCTTCAACAAGGGGGTGGCAGGACCAGAAAAAGCTCATGTGAGTCATTTCTTTTGCAGCAATTGAGGTATGAGGACTTATTGGCCTCTTAAATAAAGGCTTTATTCAGAAAAGCATGTGTAAAGCCATTTAAACACTCATTTATCTACTTCACTATATACTAATTAATCAAACACAACACTGCAAGAGGGGAGATTGTTCATTACACAGCCTGTTAACAATCTCCTGACAGTTATAGTTTATCATTGACTAAAGGGCATTGAATATGGAGGTGACTTGCACAGTAAATGTCCATTCAAAGTGCCTTGTATCATTTTTATGGAGTGACTCAGCAGCCATTGTTTGTGTATGCCTGACATGTAGACCGCTGCTGTCTGTTAAATTAATATTTTTGAGATTTCCATATGAGCTGACATCCGGTATGCATAATTGATCCCATAGTTATTACTTTAACATTTTGAAAGCTGCTTCTATGTGTATATATGAGAAAATATAAACTGTAAATGTTAAAGTATGAGGAGACCAAGGGCTATATCAATACTTCTATTATGACGTCCAGTAAAGTTCACAATATCAGGAAGAGTTAATGCCAAAATAACATAACCTCAAAAACAATGCAGACACTTCTATACTAAAGAAAATCTTTCCTCGCAGCTATTTATTCATAAAGTGTAATCACTGAGCACCGTGAAAGGATTGTTTTCATTAGCAATTCAAACAGGGCATGATTTTCTTTGCTGATACAGATCTTTTCCTCCCTGGAGTGAGCTGGCTCTCATTTCAACATCTTCATCAACTATAAACAGCTCCCTCAACAGAAATCCATTCATGAATAATAGGTTCATATTTAATATTTGTTTTTTATTCAAGGGTAAAGTTGTGACAGGCAAAAACAAAAAAATAAAAAAATAAAACAGAATACCCACGTTTCCCCAATCCCTCTGCTCAAGCTGAGCGCTAGGAAAACAACAATTTGCTTGAGCAATCATTAGCGTTCCCATCCATTATCACACTGAAGCAAAACAAGTCACCTTCGAGAGCTGCTGATCTCATTTGAGACAGTGTATCTCTGCGCCCCTTTAATAGATGAGGGCTTCCCACAGGAATCCCCTCTAATGCGGTAGAAACACTTTAGACCCTTCCAGCTAAGTGACGGATGTTAGTCTGACACAGCCAGATACCTCGGCTTCTCAGGTCTCAGGAGTATCACAGGATAATAAAGGGGTAATCAAGGTGAGTGCTTGAACTGTGCTGTTCACTTTAGAAATGATTCAAACTAAATTATATATATTTTCTTAATGTATTTTTGCCTCCACTAACAGTATTTAAGTTTAAAAAATCCAGGGCTGGATTCGGTGCCCTGCAGGTACTGTACATACAGGGGTATACAGAAGGTTTGTGGCACAATGAAGTCAGGTTTGTCAACCAAAGACAAAAAAGTGAATGCCATTCGCTGTATTTACATCATTCTAGCAAATCTATCTATGAAAATATGTTTTAATTATGGAAATATTGTGATATAATATTGTGCTTCCATAATGCTAGCAGCTTTGTGAGGCTATACGCAGGCAGCTAAGCTTTAAGCTAAATCCTACCATCTGACAATGCCACCATGCTGACGTTTAACAGATATAATGTTCACCACGCTGATGATACGAGTGTCATTTGCACTGGACAAGTTAATATTTTGACCTGACTATTATGTTAGGATGAAATTTAATCATTTTGGTGATCCGGTTACTTTTTATCTGAGGGGAAACATGAATGTACTGTGTACCAAATTTTATCGCAATCCTTTCAAGGGTTGTCAAGTAATTTCACACAAAACCTCACGATATTACTGGAGGAAACATTAGAACATGATCAGTCAGTAGACTTCATCCTCTGGGGACCATGAATGTCTGTACAAAATTTCACGGTGATCCACCTGACAGTTGCTTAAACGGTCAACCTGAACCAAAGTGGTGGACACACTGACAAATCGACATTGCCGTTAGGGCAGCCCCCTAATAGTCGACTAAACCCATGAGAAAAAAAAGTCCACAACACAGGAAGTCAATCACTGGCGCATTGTTGCTAACTGTACCAGCTACCATTAGCTAGTTAGCTGCCCTATTAGATGACTCTGCCTGGACTGCCAGCTTAAAGTACCCGCGTTGGTGTTTGTTTGCACTACCAGAAGGATTGGTGCTGGAATGAGAACCAGAACTGGAGTTGGGTGAGCCTGGCAACGGAACAGCAGACACTTGATGCTTTACAATAATGTTATATTTCCATTCAACAAAGAGCACTGTGCATCTTTGGTGGTAGAAGAAAGGTTATTCCTGCTTTTTCAGCCTGTCAGAGGTAGCCTGATAAGTGACACACAGGGCAAAAAAAAAGGAAAAAAAAATCACATGCTGTTTAATGCTTATTGCTCTGACCCTATCAACATTTTTATCAAGTTAGAGCTTCTCTCATCTAGATTTCAGCTGCTGAACAGGGATGTTATTGTGCAAATCAAACAGAAACAAAGAGAGACAAAAATAGAAAAGTGAGCCGAGCATGTCCCCCAATTTCCCAGTGGAAATCAGGTCCCTGCATTCATGAATGACCTTTTCCAACTTAACCAAGGGCACCTAAAAAACATTTTTATGTAAAACAGATGTGAAGACAAACTAAAAAGAACTTTAACTAAAGAGCAGCAGCAATTTTCTTACACTTTAATGGTGATCATCATCATCTGCTTCATAATTAATGTCAAGATGATCAGAAGAAAGTTAAAAGCACTTATCTCAACTTGTTTGAACATCAACAGCTCATCTCAATTAATTAAAGATAACTTGATAACACACACACACACGCACCACGTTAATACACTGAGCTACAGAAGTTTTCAATTTACACATTGACGGTATCAAGTCATTTTTAAGTGTGAGTGGTGCTGAGCTCAGATAGGCACACGATGTGTTAGAAATGGTTTCAAATTTTTCAGACGAACAGAACACGGGGATGGGATTTAGCTCTCCAGTGGAGGAGCAGGTTCAGCTGATCTGCACACACTCACACACACACACACACACACACACGCATCTGCAGTACTTAATCTTACTCCCTCTCTCGCGCTCTCTCTCTCTCTCTCTCTCACACACACACACACACACACACACACACACACACACACACACACACAGAATAACAATTGAAACCATGCCCAAAAAAGACTCTTAGACTCGAGTGACAGCATATCCCATTTCACAGATAGCTGTCACACACATCAAATAGAAAGAGCACTCGGATGTTAGTACTTCACAGTACACACTAAACAGGAAGCTGGCATCTGTATATCTGTGTGTGTGTTGCTGCAGCAGTGTGAAGAGGCAACTTTCCCAAGATAGGGTCTCTCAGTTTCCTTGTGTTGCATAATTCACTTTACTTCAGGCCAGGAAACCTTGTTGGTGCTAAAAACACTCCAGAGAAACGGCACAGAACAGAATAACAATGAGCTATATATAAGACACTAAAGCTGTGGTTTGATTACATGTCTTACTGTTTATGGAGATGAAATATGGAGCCAGGCATGTATTTAGCCTGTGTTAGACTGAAGGAGACCCTCATGGTTGTCAGTGTTAAACTGGCTAACAGTGATCAAATTTAAGCTTAGATCACCTAGAAGGTTTTAAAAAGAACATATGAGTTACCAAACATAACCACTTACAACACATGCTATATATATACTGTTTTGCACTTGCCATAATACAACTCCCAAAGGTCTCGCAAAGGAAATCAATATAGAATATGATGTGGAGCAGTTTTTAATAACATGAGGCCGAGGCTTTTAAAATCAATATTTGCGAAGAGCAACAGTGAAGAAAATGAACTCACAGCATCAAATGTAACAGGCACAAGACCAGTATTAGCTGAAATTGAGTTATTGGAGGATAATTTTCAACCGAGGATACAACAAAATCAATATAGAAGTTGTACCTGCTGCTCCTGTCATTTGCTGTAACCTTCCCAGCAAAATTAAAAATAAGTTTTAATAGATCAAACCAAACCTCCTGCACTGTAAGTTAAAGTGACAGCAGCACTAACACACACACACACACACACACACACACATCTTTGTTCCACTATCTTCCCACTAACTCCTTCCTCGTGACTACAGAGGAAGCTAACATTCAACGCATCTTCAGCTAAAACGTCTTCAGTTATCTTAAACCAAGAATTAAGGTGAATCTCCCCGGGGATTTTAAAGCATTAAAACTTGGATGATAGTTGTTGAATAAAGGTCAGAAGGGCTCCCAGCTTTGACTAAAACCCAGATCTATGACAGAAAAAGAATGAGGCATTATTAAATTTCAAAATACTCATAGCAACAGCCGGATTTAAAAAAAAAAACAAGATGACAAGTGCTACAAGAGGAGCATTTAGTCTAGTGACGCACATGTCAACCCGGTGCGAGGTTAAAATAGCATTGTTCACACCTGCCCAAACAAACCAGAAAAAAATGCTCAGGAGTTTCATTTAAGCTGCTACGTGTTCAGTGTGTCGATATCCTAAATCCATTTAATGCTGTATCTAATCTTGACTGAGGAAAATGCCAAACAGCACCTTTGTAGTCTGAACTGGATTCAGAAGAGGTTGATGGAAAACAAACAGATAACAGATTCACAGACAGATTGGTACACAACACACCGTCGAAACTACCCATAGGACACTGGACTGAAAAGACATAAAGACAGATACTTACGAAACTGGGAGTCTTAATCCATGCTAGCAGCTCTGCGAAAGCTGTACTTCAGCAGTACAGTTCTTTAAACTGAATGCTAACGTAAAGATGCTAACATGCACGCAACGAGCCCCCAGAAAAAGCGCTGGGCTTTGAAGCTAGTTTGACATAACATGATGCACACTTTTAATAATCTTACATTGAGAAAGAAGTCGCTATAAAACTGATACATTTTGCAAGAATTTATCAATACACTCATGACATGATGCTATTCGATGTCCCTAATTGGTCATGAGTCTACAAACAGGAAACATGTTTACACTTCCGACATTGTTATCTGACTCTGTAGAAGCTCCTGTGTTATTCTGTTGGTTCAACACTGTCCCTACAGCGACCTCAGGACATAAGCCTGACCCTATGTAACCCCCATGTGGCATGAATATAAAATTCCTATTCGCAAAATGACTTCACTATCAGAGTTTCATTAATTTTGTCCAATAGCATTTGAAAGTCTAGAAGAGCCTCACAATTAAATCACTTTATCCCCATTCAAGTTAGCGGAGGGCTAAACTGGAAGTTAGGCTGTAGCGTACTTTATCTATGGGCCATGCCATGCGGAAGATCCAGGTAATTTCATGCCCGGAAATCAAACTGTTTTGCTTCAGCGCTTGAGCAGCTTTCATAAGAATGAACGGCGCATCACCTCAAATGCTGTATCCATGGCTTACAATGGCAACGCTAACGTGCTAATGTTTAGCAGGTATAATGTTTACAATGTTCGCCATCTCAGTTTGAGGTTAGGGTCGTGATTAGCACTACAGCTGGTGGACAAAAGTGAAATATTGACCTGATGTTGCAGTTAGAGGAAAGGTCAGGTAGGTCGGTCGGCCGGAAAAAAAAGACTGAAGACACTACAAAATGCGGAGAAAATCTCGGAGGATTTAAAAACTAAGAAAAAAGTCGAGTAGGAAGCAGACGAATACAGTCTGTGCAGAGCTGTCGCTGAGGTAGCTGTGCTTGACAGTAATCCAACTAATCAGACTGTTGGGGGGGATTTAGCTCATGTAGTTCTCTTCCGGCCAGAGACGAGTCAAAAAGGTCATGCACTCACACAAAACCTCCCTGCTATTATTCATACAACTGAATAAAACTGCATTCATACATCTTGCTCACTGAGTCATTTTTTAAACATGCGCTTAAAAGGGAAATCGCTATGGTTATGAAGTACAAATGGAGTCTAGATTTTTTTTGAGCCATGAATTTAAAAAGGACCCTAAGGGGACACACTGTGGATTTAAATAACTTATATCATGGCTATCCTGTATGCAGCACCTCACAACTTTGGCTGCTGCTAATCTTTGAAATAAAATTAAAAATCCATTAGGTTACAGGTTACTTTCCTAAAAGCACATTGCATGAAAACTCATTAGCAACACTTATCTATCCTGCGACTGGTGAGACGGATGAGTGTGTGAGCATGAATTATGCAGAGTATAGGTGGGAAATCTGCTCAGTTAAATCACTGTCTTATACACTGAAGCACAGCTAAGAGCACACGTTGGCTTAACCCAGTCTATTAAATAACTGCAGACTCTGTAATGCTGCTGCTGAGTGCAAGATGCAATAACCATTTTTTCTTCAGCATAACTGAAAATGCTGGATCACGAGGTTATAAAAAAAACATGAATCTTTTGAATCATTCGAAATGATTCATGGTTTAGAAAGCACATTGTGCCAACAGTTTAATGTGGTTGATAATGTTTTACTTTTACAAAGATGATCCTGTGTTGGCTTTGGAAGTGATGCCTGGTGCCAGAGCTATTTATCAGAGACAAATGTGTGAGAGTACACTGATGCTTTAGAAACCCTGTACTAAAACTAATACAGGAATAATATAGTAATTTTTTTAAATAGATTCTACTGTTTCAGCATGAGATATTCTGCAAAGCCACCTAAAAATGAAAACACTCTGTACCTTCAAGCCTGATTTTTGTCCCTTTTTCTCTCTCTGTTTGTCTGTTCTTGGTACATTTTGTGTGTGTGTGCGTGTTTACTACTATAAACAGGGCACTGCTGTAAAAAGGTCATGTACTCTATGCAAATTCAACCTTTCCTGTACATCATGTTAAATACATCCAGAGGGCTAACCACTGAAAGCATTCAGGCAATGAAAATGGAATACAAAAATCCTTCCACTATAAACTTTTTCATAGCAAAAAAAAAAAAAAAAAAAAAAAAAAACTATCTGGTTTCAGTTTCTCACAAGTATTTTCCTTGTTTTACAAACTGCAAACTCAATATTGGGATTTGGACTGTTATTCAGACAAAAAAAAAGATATTTGAACACATCACCATGGACTTTGAAAATCTTAGAGAGACATATGTTCACACTTGACATTTTAAAGACTAAACACCTGATGAAAAAGAAAAAATAACTGACAGATTATTCAGTGAAAATAATTATTAGCTGCTGCTCTATGAAAAATACAAACACAATTACATTCATCTCCATTGTACTCTGGTGGCAGCTGAAAACTCAGAAACAGTCCTATATATCTACAGAAAAACAGATAATCAGATATCTGCTTGCCTGGATATCACCAAGCGGCAACCTCCGATGCTGGAAAATGAAGCCAATGCGGAAATGCTAAAAACTGTAATTCCTCGAGCCGCCACTTGAGACAGGCTGCAGAAGTGAGTCAATCTCCATAATAAAAATGTCCAATTTCACAGCAGAAATAAACATGTTTACAGCCTGGTTCAGACAACGGTTTTGGTCTCTATGGCTAATTTCACCGTTCAAGACAACTGTGAGGACGTTCTGCATAATTAACAGCGTGACCGCTTGATTGACAGGCAAGTGCTGTTACAGATGGCTTATTCGAGCACCCAGGCGTCATACGGCCCACCTCAGGTCCGCTGATGAACCACGTCTTTGCCGATATTTAGATTAGGCGGGAGGCGGAAGAAGCAGTGTGTCCAACATGGCCGGCCAGCGTCACACATATTTTTCGGCTTCAAAACAGCGCCTCAGAAACCTACGGGTGACATCACTCAGGCTTTGTCCATTCTTTATACTGTCATTGGTTGTCAGTAATGGTGGTGAGAAAATATGTTTTCTGTAATTTGATATGAAATCTCTCTTTAAATGAGCTTCCCAGCCTACACAGCCAGAATATACTGGATTTGGTACAGAAAGCAGCCTTTGATAATTATTCTGCATCATAACACTAATTCAAATGCTCCATCAGTCCCTAATATCAACTCATATTTTCCTTCACATTGAAAGCAAAGGAATCCCCCACACTAATCCCAGCCTCCATCCCTCTCATTCCCATCATCATTATCCTGCATATTCCCACCATCTTCCTCCTCACGGGTTCCTAAGACTTAACGAGCCATTGACGGATAATTGCCCCTCAAGGGTCAGCGCTAACTGACACCACTGCCTCCTGCATGTCATTCAGTCAAGCCCTGTATGTATTCATTGCCAGAGTTTCAAACCAGTCGAAACATAATGACTGATGAGTCCAGTAATTTCAGATCAAACTCTTCTCTGGACTGCAGAGCACAGCAATACAAACTGCATATTCTGACATTTTCCACAAAGCAATAAAGCCTGAGAATATAACAGCAGCACACTTAAGATGTGTATTCAAGAACTAAATGAAGCTAGTTATTTTCATTTTTTTTTCTTTCATATTGATCACACGGCTGTGCAGCAGAGGAAAGCCATTATATTTACACCACTAAAATAATTACAAACACAATCTCAGACCCACAGAGACAGTCCTATTGGATTCAACTCAATCTGTCCCAAAGCTACACAAATTGATGCAGACTGTACAGCGTGGACGTCCTTGGAGCCAAGGGCAAGTGTGTGTGACTTCTGAGATACAGAGAGGTGCGTACTGCTTCTATGTGATTTGATCCAAAGGGATGGCTTGTACTCCAGGCACATGCTGTGTCCTCTTCCGTCCTGCCAGTGGCTTTGACCTCAACAGATGACAAGGCACGGCCACAAGGGGAGATGGGGAAGTGCTGTACATGTCAGTTTTCTGCTGGCCAAGGAACTGAAGAGTGACTTCATACATGTCCAGAAATAGATTTTTTTTATATTAGAAGGGAGGGTGAAAATGAAATTATGCTGCCTGTTTGTTGTAAAAAAAAAAAAAAAAGAGTGCCTCTTCGCATGGCTAGTATAGCCAGGAAGAGATACGGATGTAATAAATAGTAATAAACAGGCACTAATGGATCACTAATGGATCAGTCAGACAATTACCATGCACAGAGCCATGGGTATTAGGGTTTTAGGGTTGCAAAGGGGTGGAAAATTTCGGGTAAATTTCCCAAAACTTTACATGGGAAGCTAAGCTGGGGGATTTTGGAAATATTCCAAATCGGACACTTTCCATGAGAATTATGGAAACTTATGGGAATTACCTGGAAATTGGTGGTAATTTAGTAACTAGGGGTTAGCTAGCATCATGATAAGATAGGCTCAGAATGCCGCTATTCTGATTGTTTATTCCCATTTATTCCTGTTAATTCCCATTAATTCCCATGGAAAGTTTCCAACTTTGAAAATAGCCAGAATTTTGCAACCCTAATGGGCATCTACAGTGAATTTCATGAAAATCCAGGATTGCTTTTGTAGCCCTTTTCAGACATAAATACGTAACATTGCTGGATCCATCTATCTGTTAAAGTAAAGGCATTTAGACATACAGTAGGTGGCCATTAGGCAATTTTTCGTTCTGCGTTTCTTCAGACTTGACAGAACCCTTACGAAACAAGCCACAATGCTTGTGCAACGTTCAGCACCTGGCGTACGAGAGAGAACAGTGACCCTGCAGAAAAGTGCTGGGATCAAGAAAGAGCAATGTTTCCTGTTCACATGCTCTCGTGAGAACTGCGCAAGAGACACTCACCCTTGGGCCGACATGTAGAATCACCATGAATGTAAAAAGGGAAGTCTGAAAGGGGCTTTTGAGACACATTGTTCATTGAGGTGTTGGGACAAGGGAAATGTTCGACCTTACAGTAGTGCTCACAGAAAGGTCAGGTGCTACCCAAATGAATCATGCTGTAGGAAAAGCTTTTTTTTAAAGTGGCCCTAAAAATACATCACCCAAGTCATCCAGTCAAATGCTCCTGTCACATCTCACCTTCACATTTACGACAAATTGTTTAACACGGATATTTAACTTCCATGAGAAACTCAACTGCCCTGGTGATTAAAATTCATTATGATATTGATTTCCCATTACTAAGTCCTTACATTATTCCTCGACATAATCTCACTATTTAATTACTTGGCAAGGTGCAGTTGATGTAGAGTTTATCCACAAATCAACTCTATACTGTCATTAACATTCTGCATGAAATTTCCTCCAGTCAGTACACAGGAGGCAAATAATTCATCTCTTTTTTTTAAACTTTACTCACACCCAATTTGTGGGAATGTGCCAAGCAGCTGCAATGTTGCCTTATTTGCATTCCGACAGCCGGCTTTGACGCATTGCCACACGCTGGCGTACAGACGCTGTCCTCTCTCCAAATTGCCTGCTAAGTAGCTTCTGGACATCAGCAGTCACCCCGTCTGTCTGGACTGTTTGTGGCTGCTGTGTTCATATATTTTTTTTCTCCAGCCTGATTCCTCTGGTGGCTCCTGGACACAAACTGCTTCTGTCATGAAGCACTAAAATCCTGAAGCTGGATTCTGCTTCTGACAAGATCATTCTGCTGTTTTCTTTCCCTTTCTTTCTGACGCCAGTAACATTAAGAGAAGAAAGGCACAATGCAGAGGCTCCTTCTGACAATGTGACACAGACAATGTCTTTCAATAAAACACGTTGACGGTTTGTTTGTCAGCTTTTGTTCATCATGTGTTACCAAGTCACCATGGTGATGATGCAGAATATGGTGACGTTTAGGAAAATACTTACTCCCATCCATCAATGTTTGCACAGAAACCAACATCAGAAGTTTTAGTGCAGCCATTTAAGACAACCTGTCAATTAATGTTGACGTCCTGTGCTCAAAATCAGAAACATAATGCCTGAAAGTCATTAAAGCCCTAATCCAATAAGAAAACTTCTAAATCCCACATTCAATAATTTATGTAGAACATTTCCTGGAGAGAAGAAATCCAAACACATCTTCCTGGCTGTGAAATGAATCAGTCATGTTTAAATGGAAGCTGGCACGGGCGGCTGATTATTCACTAAGCAGAAATACAGGAGGAGGCAAAAGCAGCATGCTAGCATTTAGAGCAGTGAGAAGCTTTGCAGGCGACGGAGCTGCAGGGTGAGAGCATTCAAGACAACACTTCACACATCAGTGAGACAGCGGAGCTGCAGGCAGCAGAGCAGCCTCTCACTACGCCTGTCACCGATGATGGGACGAGGTTTGTTGCTCTGACCCCGACCCAGTCGGCGCTTCACAATCTCCTGTACTTCACACTGTAGTAACCAAGGAGCAGCCTCGCACAGTTTGTAGAATATTTTCTGAATAATTTGAAAAACTGAGAGCAAACAATGCAGTTTATTCAAGTACTGGTTGTTATTTGGTTGTGATTTGAAGATATCGATTTCAAGTCATTCATAATTGACCTCTGTGGATCAGAAAACATCCTAAAAAAGAGTTTACTACCAGTAGGTACTATATTTTTAATGTATTGCTGAAAAATGCACATACATAGAGGATTTTATTTCAAGTGGCGCAGCATTGTACCGTGAACTACCTCGTGATTGTCCCTCACAAACCATATGAAAAATGGTTATAGAATATATCCCATTACATCCTCCTTAAAAAAAAGGACCCACGTGTAGGATTTAGGGGCATCTAGCAGTTTAACTGGCAATTGAAGCTGACTCGCCTCACCATCTCATTCCCAGCATTTAGGAGAAAATATGGTGACCACAAAACGTCAGAAAACGCGTAACGCCCTGTCTCGAGCCAGTGCTTGGTTTGTCTGATCTGGGCTACTGTGGAAACAACGCGGAGGAGGACCTTGTAGATAGGGATGGACCAATGTCATTGTCAATTCTTGCTTATTGATCTGTCTTTATTGATTTCCTTATTGATTCCTGAGCAATTTTTTGTGTTTCTTTTCATGATTAACGCAACTGGTTAACTGTCTCCAAATCTGAATACAGTGTACAAGGTGCTGGCTGTAGTTACAGGCTGTCGGTCATCATGTAAAATGTATGAAATTGTACAGCGTTGATTTTCATTGAAGTTTTCTAAGTCCAAGAATCTAAGAATCACATAATCTGTTTGAAATAATCATTTAACAGACATTTATTAGCACTGCTGTCATCTTTCTTTGTGAAATGAAGCAGCGCACTGGAGCATTTCTTCTTCTCTGCCATTATTCCTTCTTATTTCAAGCTTCCAGCAGCGTAAAAGCAGAGTTTGACATTGTTTTGCAAGGTGCAACTGTGAGAAAAACACGCCGAATCAATATGGCATTGATTAGCTCGGAAAATATACAATTCTGATGGACTGGACGATTTGTCAATATAAAACTCTTCTGATATTACAGGCTCATTGTCAGGTGAAAAAAAAAAACACTCCTACAACATGATAAAGCCCCCTAAAATCTTACACAATGGACCTTTAAGGTATTCAACATTAGGTCTGAAATTAAATTATATTTATCTCTAGTTGTAGGATTTGATTGCATGAATTGATGGTAATTTCAGTACAGCATTTAACTTAAGGGCTGAAACAAATTATTTTTGAATACCACGAATCTGTTGATTATTTTATTGATCGTTCACTCCATGAAATTTGTAAATAAAGAGAAAAATTCCCACCAGGAGTCCAAATGTCCCAAAATAATGTTGTTTTGTCCAACTAACAGTCAAAAAACCCAAAAATATTCAACTCAAAATGACAGATAAATAGCAAATAACTACATGTGAGCATCTGGATGGAGAAAATACATGTATTTTTCTGCTTGATTAAAATAATTAGAACGATTAATCGACTATAAAAACTTTTGCCGATTAAATTTCTTTCGGTTGATCGACCACTCGACTCATTTTTGGTATCACGTCGACACACAGCACAGACTACAGCTTGTATCTATACATCTTTTCACAGCACAGCACGTCCGGCTCAGCTACATTTGGCAACAAGACAAACAAAAGCTCCGTCAACTAGTCCGTTAGCGAACAGCCGGGGGCACATCCTGTCCTTCTTCCCATTTTACCTCCTTTGCCACATCCATCACCACACCTCTACATCTCTGCATCCCTGTATCAAATCCAAACATGTAACCACACACGCTGTCTCACTCACTTTCGTGTTTTGAAGTTCCCCATGTGTGCCGCGGAACTCCGGGGCTCTTGATAATCGCTCTGCCGGCGGATTTGAGGGCATCCATCCCGAGGTGTGTGTGTGTGTGTGTGTGTGTGTGTGTGTGGTGCTCTCCGGCAGGTGGATTCCCCCCCCAAGTCTCCGGGACCACGGGGAGGTAAAATACAAGCAAGCTGAGCTCGACGGCGGATGTGCCAAAGAAGAGAAAGACGCGCAGAAAGCACACTCACTGTTCTCAAGTTCCCACCCTGAATATCTGTGCTTTGCTCTCCTCAACAGAGACTGGTAACCAGCTGAGGAGCAGCACGTGCACCTCCTGCACCCTCCCAAAGTTAAGGGCGTGTCCTCCCAACCTGATCACCTCCCAGAGAGGAGGCTTCTTCACTGTGAGGGAAACATCATTACAACATGACTGCAGTGTAAAAGACTTACTGTACTCACTAATGAGTTTATAGCTAATGAGCTTTCTGTACTGAATTATCCTTTAATGTGTTTAATGTTTGGCCTGAAATGTGCAAATGTCCATTTTATGCCACTTACTATTACTAATACTATAAACTGACCATTAGGTACACTTCCAGTGTGCTCCAATGCAACAACTCTGCCATAAATTGTCTTTTATGAAGCTTATAATGTTTGAGAGGTTAATAACTAACTGTTATGTTTATTATTGAGGGTGTAGTTTGCAGTGATGTCAGACTGGACTGCATTATGTTGAAAGGTGTTTCTAAAAATATAGCTTGCTCGTGTATGTAAATGAGGTGGCCAAAATATTATACAACATAATATATTACTCCATTAGTTAAAAGTGTAACTAATGAAGTGGCCGGTCTGTGTATTTCTTCTCTGCTACATCTCAGATGGAAATAAAGAGTATAAAAGAGAATAAAAAGAAATATTATACTTTTTATTTGACTACATTTATCTGATTACTTAAGATATTCTGGTTAATTATGCAAAATATAATCAACAAATACCTTACGGTGTATTATTAAAGATCAAACCTGATCACAAGCTACACAGCAGTACATTCAGTAATTAAAATATGCCCCACCTGCACCAGGTAAAATTAAATTAAAATTATGTAACTGCATCCAATAATTAGTATCCAACATATAGAGTTTCTACACTGTGCTATCGCTATTTTTAAGTCAAAGATCTTAAGGAGGACTTCTGTAAATAAACTACAGGCTTCTTTTTTAAACAAACGCTTCAAATGTTTTTTTGTATGCTGGCGCCCTCTACTGATCGCAACCAGTTATTACAACGCTGTTGTTGCTTATATTTTTTTATTGTATAGAAAATGTCCATCCACTTAATCCAACTTAATGTGAATCAAGTAATAAGATTTATGTAATAGTATTAATAAACTCAGAATGACTGCATTCATTTTTACTGTTGGGTTAGGGCATAAACCTGGCTTCTACTACACTACTGTGTAGTGGAAGCACATTGAGTTTATTAGTACTATTACATAAATCTTATTACTTACTTCACATTAATTTTATTAGTTAATGTATATTAAACCTGTAATTCAAATGGATGAAAATTTTCTATGCATCTGAAATGCATAAGTCCTGCATTTTGGTCTAAAAATGTTTTTGAGTATAGTACTACCGATAGCAGTAACTTTTATTTAACAAAATAAACTATGAAATTACTTCAACCAGTCATATACTAATAAATATTTATGGGTCTAAAACGGTGGTTCATAATCTGAGGATCCAGACATCCACAAGGGGTCATGAAATGTATCTGAAAACGATTATCCAAAAAATGATTGATGTCATCTTTCCAGACGTTTCTCTAATCTTTGCTTTTTTCTGGATCATTTCACTTCAGGAAAGATTTAAATAACTCAAAAATGTGTTGTTCTGTTGAAGTAGACTTTTAAAAGATTCAGAACCACTGGTTTAAGATGTTTAACATACCCATCAGTTTCCTGTCTGTACATCTAGTGTGAAGCTATGCAATAACGGCAAAATGTCCCAAAATATGTCCACATGTGTCTTATAAGGAAACTCTCCAACTCCGCTGAAGATAAATCAGGTTGTGACAGAATCAAAACATGTGTTTTTGTCCTTCATGGTGAAATCTTTATTTCATTTCTCTCCACAACCCAGCACAGGTTATAAAGTCATGTCCATGTCATCTCTCAGGAGTATTTCACACTCAGGAAACTAAGCAGAGCATGTATAGTCATGTATTTCTCATAAATCATCTAGAAGGGGTTATTAGAGTTTAGCCTGAGGTGGCATGCTGCTGTTGTAATTTTGGTGCTCTGTGATCATTTGAGAGGGTCTTTATATTTAAATGCTCTCAGCAGCGCACACTACTGCAACTACACATTACTGCGGTGCGTGTGAGCATATACGTATGTGTGAGTGAGTGTGCATGTATGAATCCGCTCGTGTGTTCATGTGTTAACCTGGATACACAGCAAGTAGCAGAGTCATGCAGCTACTTTTAAAATTTAAGACTCTTCAGAAAAAGACTGCAGTGTTGCTGCCATGTTTTGTTTTTTTTTGTTTTTTTTTTACAAACTGAAGCAATGTCTCCCTCCACAGTTTAAAAGGAAATAGCCTGTTGAAGGCTAAAAGCTGCACTAAAACGATGCAAAAGTGACATTGCTGCCCTGTCTCCTTCCATGGAAGACTGTGGATTTAAGATTAATAGATTAATGATATTTATAAGCCCTCTGGTCAATTCAGTCATGGCCATAATGTCACAGAGCACTTTGACTCCAATAGAGAACAACAGTTACAGGTTTCAACAGTTTTCCGATGTCATTTCCAACTGGACTTCTTTCCCAAGAGTCATCCAACAGTGAAGCATGCGTCGTCTGTTTAAGGTCGCCCAATTCAGGTGTGACGACTGCATCTTAAAATATTGGAAATATTTTTTTTAAGGTAGAAAGAAATCACCACTACTGTCTTGCAACTTGGCTTGAGAATTATTTTATATTTACTTGGTGACACGACAGTGGTCAGATTCTTAATCCCCCCCATAAAACAAATCATGCTTGTGGGGGTCTCTTTATTTGTAAAGGGAGTGGGAAGAGAGAGGTGAGGTCACTAGAAGAAGTATAAGAGTACAGCCAGACGAAGAGAGGGCTTCATGAAAGATTTTTCATAGAGGGGGAGTAAGGTAGTTTCTTTCAGAAAGAACAACATAGAAAAAAAACAGACTGAACTAGTCAGCTAACATGCTCTCAGTCACTTCTGTTTTAGATTCACTGATGGATGCTATCCTGTCTGCTTTTACATTTTACCCCCCTCCAATTATTTATGTCATAGTCTCATGCTATCTCATACACACACTCTCACACGCGCTCATGTTTTTCATTTGCTCTCTCTAAACCCGCGTCTTCCTTAGAGGCTGGAGCTAGAAGGCAACTGGTGGGAGGGCCTGTCTTAGAAGCAGGAGGTGGCCTTGGACAACGATTTTCAGGTCAATCCGTTGACACGTCAGCCCACGGATTATTTCCATAAAACCTGACTAATCTTCAACCAAGTACAAAACCTGCACTGGAGGACCTCATACACCGTCTATTTCAAAGACAACTGGGAAAACTGTCCCGTCGTCTCCTCCTGCTTCCCCTCCTGGTTTCTCTCTTCCCTCCTGCTCCTCTCCTTCTCCTCCTCCACCCTCTCGTCTTTCTTCCAGTTCTGAGGCACACAGGTAGTCTTGGGACTGGGACTGCGTTTGTCCCAGAGACTCCACCGACAAGCTTCGGCTAGACAGGATGCTACTTAGGCTGGACTGGCGGGCGCCTCTGGGATGGGTCTCAATTTCCACACGGACCTCAATATTGGTTCCTTCCCTGTGGTGACATTGAAACATATAAAGAAGTCAATATAAAGCTGCTTGACAATAAAAATGTTTCTGACTTGAGATGCTTAAATTAAGGTATTACATTTAATAAAAGTTTCCAAAAAACAATGAAAGAACAAGACTAAGAGTCTACAAAAATGATTCTAGCAGTTCTGTAAAGCTTGTCTTGTACTTGCTAAATGCTAACATGCTCAGAATTACAATCCTACCATGCTGATGCTTAGCAGGTATGATGTTTTACAAGTTCATCATCTTAGTTTACGGTGTTAGCATGCCAACATTTGCACTAATTGGCATTAAACACAAAGTACAGCACAGGCTCATGAATGACATTAGTTTTACATGTGTTTTTGGCCCTAAAGCAAATAACTGGACACACATTGGATAACGATATTTTTGACCTGATGGCAGCGCTTGATGAAAAGTTTAAAGGTACAGTGTGTAGAATTTAGTTGCATTTAGTGGTCCAATCACTGCATTGTAATCTCCTCACATCACCCTCACCTTCCTAATGTAAAGGAGAATCAACACTTTAAGGACCCTGTTTAGAGTCAGTATTTAGTTTGTCTGTTCTGGACTACTGTATAAATAAGGTGTTTCAACATGGTGGCCTCCATGAAAGGGGACCCTCTCCCACTGTAGATATAAAAGGATATTTTTTAAGTAACAAACATAAAAAGATTCTTATTTTCAGGTGATTATACATGCATCAAAACATAGTTATGAATATTATATTCCATGTTTGCCTTATTCTGAAAATAGAGGCCCCAAATCTTACACACTGGACCTTTAATGATCACCAGACGTTAAAAATCATCCCTAACTATTTCACAGCGATCCATCCAATACTAGCAGGAGACCGAGGCAACATTTACCTCAAAGGAAGTGCTTCTTTGTCATCAGTGTTGCTGTCAGGCACAATAGCCACCTCGCAGTCTGATTGGCTGTCATGCTGGGTGTATCCGTGGTGTTTTGTGGCTTCATCCAATTCCTCATAGCTATCTAGCTCCGGGGGCATAGTGCTTGTACTGGGGAGTACGCCCACTTCCTGTATACTGACTCTGACTTCCTGGACGCTGGTGTCGCTGGGCGTTGAGTTGCTCTGACCCGTCCAGTGGTCACTGACTACATGAGAGAATAGAAGATCTATAAGAGAAGTTGAAACTTCATCAGATCAGTGCGCACTTTGGAGCAGAAATGACAATGCACCTAGTTCTTATGTAGATCTAAGTTAACTACACAGTTATTAAAGCACAGCTCTATAATTTGGCATATACACTTTTTATTTATTATATGAAATTAGAGCGAGGAGATGATTAGCTTAGTCCAGTATACAGACTAAAACAGTTGGTCTCTCTCACTGCCTACCAGCACCTCAGATAAGATATATGCACCGTATCTTGTTTGTTTGAACCGACACAAACAGTAAGTTACTTTCTTGAGTTTTGTTGCCACTGCCAAGCAACCAGTGGAGACTACAAGAAGTCTGGCTGATGCACAGTTCCAGCACTTAACTCCCCACAAAACCACAGCTTGTCAGTTTTATCTTACTGTTTGTGCACGGATTATACAAACAAGATCCAATTACAACATTTTAATTACTGAGCTTTAGTGGTGCTGTTAGAGGCAGATTTTTGAGTCCTCTGCTTCCAGTCGTCATACTAAGCTAAGCTAATTGCCTCCAGCTCAATGGTTAACATTTTTTTCTCTGGTGGCGACAAAACGAATAAGCCCTAAACCTGACCCTACGTCCTAAAATGTCAAAATGTCTGTACTCACAGCTGGCTAAGTCCTCCAGTTGGATTTTGTGTGTTTCAGGGGGCTCACTCTGCGGTCGACACCAACCATTCCTACAGAGTGACATGGGGACGACCCCATAGACATATGTCAGCATTAGCGGCACACCCACACCTGCAAGAAAACAGAAAAGTATAAGAAGAATATATTACTCAAAATCATCTGTTTAGCGTTAGAGCCAAAATATATTTTACTTACAAATGGTTATTGAGAGGGTATTCTATGAGATTTAATATTGCATTTCAATAAAGTTGGCTTGAAAGAAAGAAATCAAAAAATGATGTGCAGCAGAGGCCAGAATACCCTGTATTTAAATCCCTAAAACGGGTCAGGCTCTAAAGACACTGGATTCTAGACTTCCCATAATCCACCAAAACTCAAACTCAGATTTTATTTATTTATATAGCACCGTTTATGCAGACATGCAGCCCAAAGTGCTTCGCAGAGCAAAATAAAACAGAAATGTACAACAATGAATAGAGTCCAGCAAAATAGATAAAACGAAAATAAAATTAGGCCATACAATTATAACATGTTATAATACATAAGAGCCAGTATGAAAACACAAAAAGTTAAAGAAGAAAAACTACATAAAAATTAAAAACCAAATCAACAAAAACTACAACAATAAAGGTCAGGTGATCAGGGATAAAAAGTCAGAGAGGATGATGAAGACCAAAAAGCTCAGCAGCGAATGACGAGGCACCTTAAATAAAAGCCACGCTAAAAAGATCCGTCTTAAGTTTTTCGAAGACAATTGTTTGGTGGACCCTCCATCATCATCCCATCTTTCAAACTCCACAGAACACATGACACAGCTCGTGTCACAGGAGCATTACTCACTGTCACTCGCAAATGCCTTTTCATGCTTTCAGTTTTAAGACATGTTAAATTGATGGAGTGCCCCTTTAAATATCATCACCATTGTCACTACTATACCCAAATCAAACACAAGAGGGAGCCGCCCCATCTCTCTATGGACTGCACACAACAAAGTTGTGGAAACACACTGATCTACAAAGCTATTCTTGGCATTTTAATCTCCATATTTATGCAATTTTGTTGATCCAAATAATGCTGACAACTATTCCTTATATTCCAGGATTCATTGCAAACTTTTAAATCCATTCTCTTTTAAATGGAGGCAATCCGATCTAGCATTATTCATCTATTTTATGTTTTTATAATTTAGGAATTTTAATCTACTGCATATCTGTTTTATTTTTTTTTGTTACAATTACTTCATTATCGCTTGTTTTATCGTTTTGATTTATGTGATTTGTTTCAATCTGTGATATACTTTTTGTTTTGAAACCTCTATGCTTTATGTCCTATCTCTGCTATGTTATCCAGGACACTCCTGTAAAAGATATTTTTATTTTTATTATGGCAAAACAATAAAATAACAATAATGACGTTTCACTTTGATGGATCACCTGTCTTTATGTCAAATCGAAATGAGAAGAGAGCAGTGTATAACTACTCCAGCAAAGCTAATTTTATTTCACATGTTTGATTTATCCCCTCTCCCCTTCATAACATTCACAACAGCACATTCAACAAGCCCCCTGACTCGATGAGCAGTGATCCTACAGCGCTGGGAGGCTCTGTGTGATTATGCAACCTGTGATTGAGATAGGAATTTGGCAACACAAAGCATGGTGCCAACCAAACAAAGGGACATCATTAACACAGCGGGAACACTGGGTCGCCATTGACTCAGCAGCAGGGTAAAACCAGGGCAAGAGGATGAGCCTGCCAGCCAAACAGTTGACAGAAAGAGAGGGGTGAACGCGAGATGCTGTGTGAGTCAAATAGAGAGAAACGAGGAGACAGGGAGCTGTGACTGAAATATGAGAAACAAAATATCAACTGTAGTGGCAGCGAGAGCACGAAACAGAGGAGATGTGAGAAAACATATGGCAGAGAGAAAGTGAAAGTGTAAACAGAGTGGAAAAATAGGGATGCAAGTGCAGGGGAGTGTACACAGGGGTAGGAGGTGAGAGTGAGGAGTACAGTACAGCTGAATGTGTTTGAGCGTGTGCAAAGGGAGGGCCCGTCATTGTGCCGTACAGTGATGGTTGTGACACTGCAGTGGGAAGCTGAGAGGCTGCAGAAGCCTTAAGGATTTCTGTAACAGCCGCGAATGTTATCTTCAGCAGGAAGTGGTATGAGTCATCAGAACTTTGCACTGTATGTGTGTGGTAATGAAACCAGCAGCTATGTTTGGATACATTACATACTCGTGACTTTATTAAAGGAATAGTTTGATATTTTAAGAAATATGCTCATGTGTTTTCTTAACAAAAATGTAAATGTACTGTATGGTGAATAAGCTCCTGCCAGCAGCTTAGGTAGGCTGTCTGCAGGCTGGCTGTTTGTGGTAGCATCATATTTAGCGTACTTCCCATATTTAGCATGAAGCGACATGGGGTTCCCTCTCTTCTTCTTATTCACTCTTCTTTCCTCACTCCTACTTAGTGTCAAAAACTGCAGTTCTTTTATTGGCCACTTGAGGTTGGCTACAGAAGTGAGTCACTCTCCATAACCTCACAGCAGAGGCAAACATGTTTACACCCTTGTACAAAAAAAGCTTTCCGTCTTAATTTACCCATTTGTGACAACAGCACTAGAACCCTAGTACAGAGTTTTTATATAACTCACCAGCTCAAATTATAAGTCTTAAAGTTTTGCTTCATTTGCTTCAAAAGTGTGGCCACTTGTGGTTTGTTTGAGCAACCTTTGCCCATTTTTATATTAACTGGGATCCCGACGGACGAAGGAATGCCAAGATGGCGAAGGCCATAACCACCCATGAGCTACACAACAGCTCATCAGAGAGCTGTGGGTAAGGTCACGGATATTACGTCCACGTTTTATACAGTCTATGGTCCTGAGTTAATATTATGGATGGAATGATCTGGGACAATCCATGGCTAGCAGCCAATGCGCTGGTCAAACCCACATGGATCATCTTTATCTTTTTTTTTTTTTAAAGATTATTTTTTTGGCCTTTTCAAGCTTTATTCTGATAGAGACAGCTGAAGAGTGACAGGAAATGTGGGGAGAGAGAGATGGGGAATGACATGCGGGAAAGAGCCACAGGCCGGACTCGAACCCTGGGCTCCCGCAGCAAGGACTGAGCCTTTGTGCATGGGGCGGCTGCTCTACCAACTGAGCTAAACACCACCCCATCTTTATCTTTAATAACTTTTTGATTTACATAAATATTATCCCTAAATATTAGAATTTGAAAATATACTGTTGCAATTTTATCTACTTTCTTCTAAAAAATGCATTTTTACTCTTTGATTACTCTTCTCAGTGTGCAGGACAGAAGGTGGCCATGTTGTTGTTTGTTCCTTACCCACAGTGACAGCTGCTATGACTGGCGACACAAACACTGACATCATCACCCCACTTGCCACGGTTAAGTAGTGCTTACTTCCTGAGATATTGTTTTTCTTACAGCGACCATGGACCTGGAAGGCATAAATAAAACATAAATTAGATAATGGAAATTTCATTTGTTCCTTGTTGTTGTTTTCATTCCCTGCAACCACTTATTCCTGT
Source organism: Sciaenops ocellatus (assembly GCA_033000465.1). Classification (NCBI taxonomy): domain Eukaryota; kingdom Metazoa; phylum Chordata; class Actinopteri; family Sciaenidae; genus Sciaenops; species Sciaenops ocellatus. The sequence continues at coordinate 12,762,819 of CP136886.1, forward strand.
CACTTATATATGCATCCCAGCATGCATGAGGGGAAAGCATAACACCCTGTGAGACCTGGACAAGCTATCACAGAGCTCTAATATAAAGACAAGACGGTAGACTTAATGAATATGAAGTGCACACTTAATTTGCTCTTAGTTCATTTCTATTACTTTCTAATTCACCTGCCCTGCATGATTTCCATGGTGACATGTTCAAAACATGATTTTACATCTGTTGATTATTTGCAAAATGAACGGGATATTCTAGATACAAAATGATGGAAGATATTGGTTGATTCAGAATAATTTATTGAGATTCTTTGTTCATGTTATACATTCTCCAGAGCTGTATGGGAGCAGTTTGTATACTGACACTTGCACAAACTCAACCAGTCACACAGAAAATAAGTACGCCCATTCAAACCAGTGGATCGACGTGACATGAGATTAACTGACTGTTTCGTACCTTGCGGCCCATGTAGATTGGTATGCCCACAATGATGACCGGGATGGCGATGCCCGCTATGAGGGAGATGACCACTGGCGCTCCGAGCAACATGCCCACCTGCCACAAAACCTTGCGGGTTTGAGACCATGGCTTCTTCCCCCAGAATGTACATCCTGAGGGACTGAGACACAAAACTATTATTATGCACAGAGTTCAGAAAATAAATGGTTCATATGAACATTTTTACCATTTATGGTAACATTTATCATTTTTACCATCAGGCCATCGGACTTTTGAACACATAACCAGACTATGTGCAAAACATGCAATCCAACTGAAAGACTGTTACTGCCACTTTACCAGCCCGGATACTTCTTTGTGCAATGCTTTGTAAAACACCTTTGTCACTTTACTCTGGCAATCAATATTTTATTATTTACATAGTATTATCATATGTATTTATACAGTAATATTTGAATATAGTTGTCACAGCCTTGTGCAGTGTATAGACAAGATTCAAACATATTTTCTATATTCTGTTTTAGTATATTTTGTATTGTACTTTTATTGCTGAGCTGACTGGTTCCTCTTGTCCAACACTTTTCATTGTATTGTTGACCCTGTATATGATAAATAAACCTGAAACGTTAAACATATAGCATTTTAAGTCACGTGAGTGTCGCTGCTCTGTGGGTGGCAATCACCTTCTGTCTGTCGGTTCCTCCACTACTTTGGTCCATAATGAAATATTATTAAACCCACTGGATGGATCGGTATGAAGTTTTGAACAGTCATGAACACCTGAGGATTAATCCTACAGATTTTGATGATCTCCAGACTTCTCCTCTAGCGCCACCATGAGGTTGACATTTTTGGATTGCTGAATTTGCCACAGATATTCAAGACCTCAAAATGATTATTTCTTATGATCTTGGTGATCACATGACTTTTTCATCTAGTACCATCATCAGGTAAAAGATTTACCAAATACTTTGATTTAAGACTAAAACTAATACAATTCCTATCAGCCTCAGCTTGTACTTTTTAGTGCTAATTAAGAAATAGCTAAACTAAGATGGTGAACCTGTTAAATATGTACTGAAGGACGTTAGTATTTAGCTCAAAGCACTGGCACACTCACAGAACCACTAGCATGGCTGTAAAGCCTTTTTATCACCTCATTTGCGCTAATTATTATTGTTATCATCACACAAACAGGATATGTACGCAAAGACATGCTCATAATCATCCCCTCCATTCCTATGATCATGATCGTGCGGGACATGACTTTTCATGCACCCTCATCCAACTCTGACACAAACAATAAACTCAATAAACTATTTTGAAAAATGATTTTTTGAGAAACAAGTAAACAAATAACAAGTACTGACATGACAACATAACAACATTAACTGCCTGTCTCATTGCTATCATTACCCAAACTGAATGAAATCATCTGCATTTTTCATTTCAGCTTTGCTTCGCTCCCTCAGTTACAATCATTTACAGCTACCATTCACACGCTCATTTATCTTACAGACTGCTGTTAGATAAATGGAAGAGCTGTAATTTAAGTCTGTTTACGAGGAGTCAATTCTCTGTTTCTTGATACGATGTTAGGTACAATAAGTGTTGCCTTAAAGTACTTCCTTAATCTAGTATCAGCCTTTGGTGTTGTGGTGTAATTCTAACTGCCAAGCAAAGCAGCGCAACTCTGACTAATGCCTTTTGGTCTTAATAAAGCAGCAGTTAAGTCGTAGAAGCGTCAGCGACAATAGAAGCAACACAATTAGCACCTTAGGGCTATACTATTTCTCAAAGTACGCCTTTGTATCACAGCTGCAAATGTCACTTTGAGGTTCTAAAAGCCGGGGGGGAATTATGGTGAGATATTAAGGTTGTGCTCTGTTGCTCTGAACTGGCAGATTTGCAGTGAGATGCTAAAAGCTTTGCCCTTGTGTAAGGACGTTCACTGTAATTTGAAGTGTAAAAGACCGACAGGGATGAGGAGAGAGAAAAGGAGGAGAGGAAACCAAAAGACAATGCAGACGTTTCTCATCTGACGCATCAACACATGCGTCAGGCAACAGAACCCAAGACGTGGAAATGATCAATACTGATGTGTGGTGAACGTTGTGGTGCATAATGGCTGCCAGGATTCACCCAGAGGGGAGCTACACATTGGTGGTTGAGGTAATTTTACCCCCTCCTGTCTCTGAGTATCGCTTTGAGTATCAATGATAAAGCACTACGTAAATATAATCCATTATTATTATTACATGAAAAATTCATACACATCTGCACCTTTATACGCTGTAGTTATAAACCTTGATCTAGCTAGTGTTGTAGCTTGAGTTACATATTTTGCCGCATGGAAATATGGAGGATAGAGCTGATTAATTGATGACAAGTCAGCAGTGACTCCCTTCCAGGACCGGAAAAATCAATGGAAAGCCAGACAAAGAGTTTAAAGCAGTGCAGCCTCTAAACAATGACACGCTGCCCGTGCCTTCCTGATGACTCCAAATGGGTACTGCTTTAAAAAGTACAGATGGAATAGCGTGAACACGGATGTACTAATTTTAAATGAAGCTAGTTATCAAGTTTTTGCCCTTTAGGAAGAGTATCTTATATTTGCCAAAGTTGGACTTGTGCCACTAAGCATTTTCTCACCGCATGCTGCTGTGGGACTAGGATCAAATTCTGCTGCTCTTTCTCTTGTGTTGCTGTGCAGGACATTCACTCTATATGTCCCAAACACAGAGACAGCTCATCGTAGGGTTGCAACTAATGATTATTTTTTATAATCAATTATTCTGTCACTTATTGTAGTTTGGTCTGTGAAGTGTCAGAGAATAGTGAAAAATGTCCGTCAAAATTTCCTTGAGCCCAAGGTGCCACCTTGAAAAAAACCTTGTCTTAAGCAACCAGAAGCCCCAGACCAAAATATATTCATATTACTTTTAGATAAGAACAGAAGATTTGCACATTTAAGAAGGTGAAAGAAAATGTGTGTACATAGTTTGCATTGTTTATTTCTTTAGATCACATACATTTGTAGGTCACTTTTACTTCTGGTAATTGGCACAGGGGTTGTGTGGTTGTTGTTGCACCTTATTTTTACCTGTGCACTTGGTGGCGGGAGTTTTGGACAAAGAGGGTGACAGGCTCAGTATTTTCTGTTGACCGTGTCACTATTTATTATCACGTTTCACTTTTATCGCCTTAGCACAATCTAATTTCATATCGTATAGTATTATTATATATTTATTTCATTGCCTGTTCTCCAGGTAAATAATATTATATGATTTAGTTAGATGTGGGCAGATGTGGGTTAACTGAATACCTGAGGTAGTGCACGTCGGTGATCTCCTGCATACACAGCCAGCAGAACTGACAGGCACACACAGTGCAGTTCATACGGTTACAGCTGCCGTCATTGGTCTTCATAATGTAGGCACCACAGCGAGGGCAGGCTTTGATCTCCTCTGCATCTTCAGCAACAGAGTCAATGTGTTAGGGGTGACCACACGTGCTGCAATATTTATTTAGCACTCATGATAGGGATCCAAGAACCATAGCCTGAAACATTTCTGTCACAAAAAAAGGTTTAGAATGAAGACAAAAAAGAAGGTCTCACCTCCTCCTGGTTCTTCATTGAAGACGTACAGCGTGGAGGCATCGTTGCCGCCTGAGGTGTGGCGGGCTCGCTGGCGCCGAGCCTGGTCACACGTCTGGTTGGGGTGCCACAGCTGCCGACAGTGGTAGCAGAACTCCGTGTCACATCCCTCACGGCCACAGCTCAGCTTGGGACACTCTGCACAGCCGTAAGCTATCACTGCATAGCTGAGAAGAGAGACAGACTGCAGATAAAAAATGACAGAATGGACATCATTAATATGTTAATTGATCCCTAAAGGGGAAATCTTTGTTGTTAGGACACCCCAGCAGGAATCACAGAGGTTTAAAGTCAGGTCAAATCACCCTGTTGCCCTTACATGTCCAGCTGAGACTAGTTTAAATGTCACAGCTTTGGTTGGTTGGCCGGAAAAGCTGCAGAAAGTGTCTCATCAGTTGCTCGATCTCCTTTTATTATTATTCAGCAGTTCAGCCTGGTGAAGCGCACCGAATTGTTCATTGTCGTCTGCTCACAAACAGTACATCTGTAGACTGTGTGCTTCAGTGAATCACAATCCAAAGAGAGATACAACAATGTGTGAGACTGGTCAACACCTGAACCAGAGATTATTCCACCTGTAGATCTTGAGCAAGCGTTATGTTGATAACGAGCTTGACGCCTGTGGACGTAATCTCACTCCTCAGAGGTTAATTACCATAAATTTAAATATTAAAAGATCATGTGACTAATGATCAAAAGTGAAAGTAATCACAAGTAATTCATAAGGCCTTTAGATTCTGCTGTGAAGTATTCGAAAAGGCTTTTTTTCTCTCACTATCTACACCTGTTACGTGGTTTTTAGCTTTGTGAGAAAGACAGATGAATCAGACAGGCTGAAGGCCACACACACACACACACACACACACACACACACACACACACACACACACACACACACACACACACACACACAGGAGGATAATTAGTCTGCTGCCTGGGTCCTACTTTGGTGTCAGACTGGATTTAAACTGACTGTGTCTGATTCTCCAGTCACATACTTTTGGCTGAACAACAAAGCCAGTGTGGACCTGCTCATGAATAAAAACATTTCCAGGTATCAGTGGATATTTCTATCAAAGAAACCAACAATAACTGGATTATCTAAATCTAAAAACACCCTTCCACAATTCGTTGTACGAAGATGTTTAAAAAGGTTCTGACCAAACGTGAAGTGACAGCAGCAATGCCACAGGCTGCTAACATTCATATCAAATGGATTTTACTTGACAGGCAGTGCTGCACTTTTATTTATTGCCTGTGTAGTAGATCATAGACAGATGCGAGTCTTTTGGAAAAAAAACATATATACTGTACAGTTATACACAATCAAGCACAATCAACTCTTTCTCCCTCGTTGAAATATCCTGAATCTATTTCATTTCACAAGTTTAACTCCTGGACACATCGTGTTCTCACTGGAGCTTTCAAGTTTCCACGTCACACTTCTGTAACTTACATGCTGGACCATGACTGGCTTCTTGCTTGCAAAAACACGTCTTCAACTTTAATTTAAAGCGAGCGCAGATGAACTTTCCCCCGGTTGCAGATGAACGTGAAAACAGCCTTTCAGTGTCAAAATTCATTTTGCACAGTGAAGATCAAACATCCAAGTGAAGTACTATAAGCAAAACATTTTTTAAGTGCAGGGGGGGTTATACACACACACTTGAACACTTTGGAGCGATGTTTTCATGAGAAGGTGCCTGTTTTCTTTGCATCCTGTGCACTGATCCGTTGCTTGAGTTGGTGGCAGAAATGTGCCAAGAAATACAGCAGGTAGGGAGGAAGACGTTTTAGCAAATGTAAATAAAGTCTGAAATGCATTTAGTACATTTAGGCTTAAAGGATGCAAGGAACACTCTACTGAATGTACTGAACGAAACATAACTCCGCAAGGTGCCTTTAATTGTTCCAAACTGAGAAAATATTACAGACTATGTGGTATAATTGACATAAATTCAATTAGGAATGTTCTATATTTTTATTTAGATCAATCTGATCAGCGGTAATCACGTTAGTCGACAAACTGATCTACACTTCAAACCTCACCAGCTTCTTTTTGGAGCAGAAATACTTTGTCAAACATCAAACTATAGATTAAAGTTCTGCTATTTGACATCAGCACAGGCACAGAAAGATTTCCACTTATTTGCATACCATAGATCCGTTCTGTGCGTGCTGTTTGCAGCTACTGTAGAATCACATATGCAGCAGCAACAAGACAAAATGTGCACACAGCAATAGATAAGTGTGTGGACATACACAGAGCCGACATAATCTCCAGCTAAGCTTCTGTCACTAAGACGTCGAGGAATGTGTATATGTTGGGAACATGAGGATATGCAAACCATAACTGTGTATGATCACTTTACATAACAGGTCTAGACTTCAAATGCTCTGTTAGACATTTAAAAGTCGTAACACGCCTGGCCTCTGCTTGTAGACATTTTATGGATATGTGAAACTCAAAATTCTGCAAATTTGCTGTAGATAGTTTAAAAATCGAATCTTTTGTTTCTCTGGATTATATTTAATTCACCACAGCATCAGACAGATTGGCGTATTGATTTTTTTTTTTTTTGCTCCACTCATTCATCATGACCAGACTGTGAGCACTGACAGTCGGGGAGACAGACAGTCTACCACTGAGTCCTGAACCCTGGTGCATATGTGCTTTTGACCACAAATCTTCACCCATACACATAACATGCACGCACACGTTATGATTTCCCATCAGCAGCCCTATCCTGTTACCCATCCGTGAACATGAAGGCGATACAGCAACGTATCAGTGTCTGTACATGCTGTGAAGAAAAGATGACAGTTAACTCAGAACACGTCTTGTGGTTGCATTGCATTGTGGTCTACTGAGCCTGCTGTCAATGGAGAAAAAATATATCCCTGACTCTTGCACTGACTTTCTCCCTGTATGATTTATCATTATAGCTCAGGTCGATTCTGCAATGAAATCGCAGCAGCTGTATCTATGCGACATGATGTAATCCACATTTAAGTGAGTTAAAAACAAAATGGCCCCAGAAATATAAATAAATATATTTCAATTCAGATTATACTGGATTCTCAAAGGGATGTACTGTTTTGTTCTGTTTTAGTGTCTGCAGAAATATTTTATTTGCATCAAATTGGAGGATGCGTGTCAAACTCAAACTATGCTGTCGGTTCATCTTTTCAAATCTAAGTCAATCATTCTGACACGGAAAAAAAAACTGCTCCAGTCTTGTGTTTTACAACAAAAAGCTCATGGTGGGATGACAGAGGTTTGACAAGAGCTGCCATGTTGTAACGGTGAATTATGGCCCTCATTTTTTTAAGGTAATTACAGTGAATTGCTACTGTGTGGCACAAAATGGCAATAAAAAGCAAGTTGAGGCAATCTAAAGTGCTCTTTTTCCTCTCCCTTATTAAAGTATCTTCACTTAATGCTGTTAGTAAATCATAACCATAGTTTTATTTCATCATTTTGAAATAAAATGGCATATTTTCCAGTGTGAATGTGAATAAAATTGTTCTGGAAAAACCTTTTATGATGGTGGTCTGATTCTCACCTGCAGTCAGGCGCAGGGCACCAGCGTGTATCTGGATCAGCGGCCAGGAAACGTCTCAACTGGTACTCCTCAAACCGCTCCAGCAGCGCCCGGTCATCCAGGATGGCACGGACATCCAGTGGCGCCAGCGTCTCAGGGCACTGCGGGCACGCGATGCCCACCCGGCTCTCTGAGATCTCAATGCGCAGGTACTGGCGGAGGCAGTCAGAGCACGTTCGGTGGGAACAGGAGGTGAGTCGTGGGAAGTGGCAACGCGGTTGACTGAGCAGGCACAGTGGGCACTCCTCCAGGTGTTCATCCAAAAGCTGCTCCTGGCTGGAGGAGGAGAGGGACAGGACACCGGTGGAGCCACTGCTGACTCCACCCACGCACTCAGCTGTGGCGGCACCGTCCTCGCCTACCTCAGCTGCTGCTGGCCGACCTCCTCCTTCTCCTCTTTCTCTTCCAGAAACCCTTGAGTCTCCAGCCTCTTCTGCTGTGATGTTGAGGTCCTGTGGAAGGTTACAGCGCTGCTGATTTAGCAAATCCAATCATGGTTTAATTTTGTTTTTTTATTTTTAATTGAAACAAATGGAACATCCTCACATTTCTAGTCAAAATCAGCACTTTCAGGTGAGTGTACATGTAGGTGGATTCTTATTGTGTTTGGTCGACGTGGTTTCTTGGCAACATCATTTCTCGAAATTACCAATTAATTAAATAAACACTCTAATGGATTTGGGCAGACACTCCAAACAGAATGGGAGAGGGAGGAAGCAGAAGCTAATACATCCAAAGTTAATGATCTACAGCCTCTCTTCAGCTTCTTCTGTCTTACACAACAATTTGTGAGACACTTTCATTTCAACACCAAAACTAGACGTTTATGTCTCGTGTTATCTCTAATATGAAGAAAAACATTTTCTGTTTTCATCTTCTGACAACACATATGGAGCGACATTGAACTAGTATGGAGCATATACATTATTATGTCCAACATTTTAAAAGTAAAAGTAGTTTTTATTGGTAGTAGTGCTTAAAATCATCTGTATCATTTGAACTGTGTTTTAACAAAAGTTCACAGGTTCCTGGTTTGAAGAAACATGTTTTCCTGAAACCAGGAAAGAAAAATTATAGTATAGTGAGAAAGAATAATGAAAAACATAAAAACACTCCACACATCAGTACATCTTTTGGACTAACTAGCTCAAACTAGAACATATAAAAGCCAAAATCAAACATTTTATGAAAACTGCTGAACTAAAACTCACCAAGTGAAGCCAAAACTAACCTTCCTCACTTTCACTCAATCAGACGCCTCAGTCTCACCTGCTCTGGATGCTCGCTCGGGGTCAGAGTGATGGCCACCTCCTCCTTGGGCCAGGCTTCCACGGGCTTTTCGGGCCTCGGCTCCGATTTGGGCTTCCTGCTGAAGAAGTTCAGGAAGCTCAGCGGCCCTGTCTGCTGCTTGGGCCTCTTCATGGTCTAGGACTAAAGTGGGAGCAGCAGCTGAGGAGGACAGGCCAACGACCATGAGCAGGATGCGAAAGCTTGTGAGTGGCTTGTGAGTGTGTGTGTGTATGTGTGTGTGTGTGTGAGAGAGAGAGAGAGAGTTTGTGCGTGTGTGGGTGGGTTAGCACAGTGAGCTCTCACGGCTCCGAGTCTTGGAGTTGGGCGGCTGCTCTGCTGTACGTGGGAGGACGAGCGGGAGAGATGGAGAGGTAGACGACGGGGAGGAGGTAATCCCTGCCCGAGGGGAGCATCACTGATTTGGAGCCTTTCCAAGGCCTGATCATGTGATTCGCTTTGTCTTGCTTCACTCCGCTTTGCCTCGTCCTCTTCCTCCTCCACCTCCACTGCAGTCTCCTCGGTATGAGCTAGTCCTGGATTGGCCAACTGTCCTTCATCCTTTTTCCTTCACAGCTAGCAGTCCTTTACCCTGAAAACAAACATCACAAACATGATTAAATTACAGTGGCTGTCACTTTTAGGCAGAAATTATTTTGTTATAGTCCCGACATGAAAAGTGGAGCTGCTGTATGAGGCAATAATTCAGTCTAAATAAATTTAGTTGGGATAGCAGCATGGTGATTTGTTTATGTGTTGTAGTTTCACACATTTATGTTTTCCAAATGACTGCAAGAAAAATGTCAAAGTGACATTTAAAAATGTTGTTGTAGTTTTTGTTTTCAACATCAATTTAATTACTGTATTTTATCAGTAATTATGCTTTCATTTTCCATATTATGATATATATCAATATCCAAAACAGACAGACATTTGGAATTGGACCCCCAAACGAGGAAAGAAAATTATTTCATTTATTGTTTATTTATTGTTTATTTTTTATGATTTTACTCAAATCTTTGCTCTTTCTTTGTGACTTCATGAGTGATTTTACTAACTTAAATTATCCCACTGCTGGCGAAGTGTTGCAAGAGGACAATTGTTTGTTTTAAGGGATTTTAAAGATTGGGAACTGATGATCTAAACCATATTGTCCCTACATCAATGCCATATCCATAATCTGATAGCATTTATTTAAACTAAGTAACAACATTTAAAAATAAATATAATAAAATATTAAACAAGATTAGCCTTTACCGTGTAATCAGCGACAACAACCCTTTTGAATATCTTTGATGCAGGATAACTTCTCGCTGAACCCCATGTACATGAATATAAATGTTATCTATGAACTTTTTCCCTCCAGCTGCAGTCCTATTATACAGAATAACAACAACAGGACTTCTACACAAAAATGCCTCAATCTGTGATATGATGTTTCATTTGTTATCTTCATCATCTATTATTTAATATTTAGTTACTGTAAAACTATTCCACATAAACACAAGATACGTATGTATTAAATAGTGCGCTCCGTCTCTCGCATTTACTCAAAAAACCTGAGCAGGCACGATACCAGGAAGTAACTTTAAAATCTGACCTTTCAATAATGTCGCCAAAAAAGCAAATTTCAAAAACAAGATGTGCCATTTCACTCCTGAATCTCTATTTAAAATCCCCCTGAGAGTCGTTTATATGACATAAAACTGAACTGAAAACTGACATCACACTGAGGGATCTCTGCGACCTGGCCCTGCCCGTCATACAGCCTCAGACACGAGCAATAAGGTCACAGCCATGAGACACAAAGAGCAGATGGATGAGAGAGTTGTGACTGGTTTGACAGAAAGGATTGGGGGAGATGGAGGGTGAGGCAGAGGAGAGGCAGTGATAGACAGCACAGACAACTCATTCTGTCTCCATTAGGCAGCAGCGAGCTTTCATAATCAGGCCCAGAGAGCAACGAGAGCATGAGGTGATTCATGCAACCCCAGACCAATTAAAATATGGTCTCCATATTGGCATTACGTCAAATCAGACCACGGATACCTCACGAAATATGATATAGACCATCATCTATTTAAAGAACTGTTTCTGATCTATAATTCTGTAATTCAGGAAAAGTCAAATCTATGATTTTGCCATAGCCAGAGGCAGGGTATGGCTACAGGAGCTATACACTTCATCTTTCTTTTAACAGGGATGCACAAAAAGTCTTTATTTATGTAACACTGCAGTGCCTAGCCTGCCTTCTTCTAGACACTAAGAGTTGCAGCTGTATTTATATTCTAGTCTTGTGGATATGTTAAAATCGACATGAATAGCAGGCTCCTCTTTCAGCGGCATTCATTACATATGATAATTTAAGAGTAAAGAAAAGACATTCTTGCTTTTTGAAAAGTTGGCACTATAAACTGATGATTAGTGTTGATATTTTAGATGCAAGCTATTTTTTTCCGCTGTAGCTCCACTGGAAATATTGTATTTCTGTATTTTTGCTGTATATATGTTTGGCCAATACACCATAAAATAACAAATGGCAAGAAAAACAGCTGTTTTTGGTCGAGCATTGATGTATTTTATGCTGGAGTCATCTGTTAAAACAGATTGGACATTTGTGCAAGCAGCACAAAAAGCATCTTCGAATACAAGAATACAAGCCAAATATTTGAATATAAGTTAACAGATGAAACATTTCAACAATAAACAAAGTGAAAGATCAGATTCAATTGATGTGCTAAAAAGATAGCTACATCGACATAGAAGTGAAACAAAGATCAAAGAAGAAGAAATAGAATAATACACCAGTGATTTGCAAACCTATAAGTTGAATGTTGGCAAAGTCTCACAAAAGATGTGATAAAATTGGTCCTGGTCTTCTTCCAGAAAACTACAGGAATATGAACTGGCAAGACGAGAGAGGTGTTTGTGAAGCTTTCTGTTTCACGCAACACTGAGGATACAATGACAAAGACACAGCTACAGTATCCATACATACATACTCTAACAAACTGTTTCCTGCGCTGAGAAATTCACCTCAAGACCAAACTGTGGTAGTAAATGTGATAACAACTGAAATTTCAGGTGTTTAAAATTGTTAAATAATACTGTTTTTAATCTCTTTCAACAAAAGTTAAGATTTGATTAAACGCTGCTCTCTAGTAGTGACTCTAAGTTTAGGCTCGATCGTCTCGTGGAAATTTTTGTTTGCAGACTAAAAAATTAAGAAACGAAACAGCGAAGCAGTGGAAGCATTCTGTGTTGAGTAAAGCCAACCCTAATAATAATAGTAAGAGTCCTCCCTCTGCATATTTTTATTTTTTTATTTATTTTTCGGCTTTATTTTCAGCAGCTTTTCGCCATCCAATTCCCAGTAACTGTGTTGTGAATTTCCCTCGTCTCCATATTCCACAGGGACTGACGTCTGTGATGAAAACATCACTGTGCTGCTGTTTATTTATAGATCTAATTCCCACATGTGAACACATCAAACGCACATAACACGTTCAAAACAGCTCGCAGTGAACATGCCGTCTCTACACATTCACATATGAGAATGTGTAGAGACGGCATGTAGACACGTGCCTGTCTGTGTTTGAACGTGTGTACACGCACAAACACAGACAGGCATGTGTCTACATGATACATGCTGATACATGTATGAACTTAGTGAATTTGGTGTTTTTAAATCATAGCTCAGTGACAAGATAAGGATAACCAAGAAATTAGACAACACGATTTACTGCACGACTTAGACAAGTTGTCAGTATGTTCAGAACTACAGTTGTATAACTGTTCGTCTGCAAAAACCTCACTGCGCTTACACAACAGAGCAAAGATAAAAGACAAGCAGGCTCAGATCAGATCATGTAAAATATTACATCGACAGGAAATAAAACATCTTCAGACCAAAATGATGGAATAGAAACCACACACACACACACAAATATAAACAAGCCAGGACTTTGTACTGAGTTAAAGTTTTAAAGTTTTAAGTTTTAACCACATTTAGCAACGAAGCCAGTTTTCACAAAAAAATGTATAATTTGAGGATTTAAGGGTTCGGATAATCAGCTCCATTTACAAAACCACTTAGACTAGTTACGGCTCTTCGAATTGGCCAAAGTACTCTTGCAAGGGAATTTGAGACTGCAAACTAACCGTGCCAAAGTAGGAGCGCTGATGAGCCGAGCTCTTTTGGCTACCTGGGTAGAATTGAGTTTTTTCTTTTCTTTCTCTCTTCAACATCTGACTAAATCTTCCATTTATCACAGATAATGTTCTTTCACTCCAATTGTCCTGTTCACAATTCATGCAGAGCATCCTTGCATTGTTATAGATCACCATCATCATCTTGAATCAAATCATCCATCCATCTAAAACTGCAGAAAGGAAAAGACCACTGACAAATGTTATTATGCAGAGATGCACATACACATTTGAATTATGTGGATACAAAGATAGAAACGGCAGAAGCAGAAGAGCTCGTTGATGATGAGAAGCTGTTTGTCTTCTATGATACAAACACAATGAGCATTACTGCTCAGGCTGAGTCAAAGTCAATGAAAACTACTGAATAGAAAAAGGTCGGTCATCACAAACATATTTGTGGACAATAAGTGCCTTGTTTAGTTTGTCAGTGTAGATTGCGAATGGAAGTCTTCATACAGATGTAAAGATTCATTTGGACAGAACGAAGGAGGTAATATGAGAGATGTAAATATATTGTAGCAAGAGTTTGAAGTGAGGCGTTTATCAATGCCGTAACATATTATGATAGGCACAAACGAAATGGTCCACTTGTTAGCTACATCATCAGCTCCATAAAAAACGTTTTGCTGCATTATTTCAGTCTAAAGATTCTTACTCCTCAGTATTGGCTCAGATAATAACACAACAAAACTGACACCACTTTTGCTAACGTTAACTAAGTCATCTTAAAACTGTGCTCCTCAATCCATACACTATAGATTACAGAGGTTTATAAGTCATAGAGGTCCACTGGAGAGAGAAACGCAAAGAAGGAGCACAAGAGGAGAAAACAAAGGACGGAGAGGGCGGCACAGTGGTGCAGTGGTCAGCACTGTCACCTCACACAAAGTGAAGAGTTTGCATGTTCCCGCTGTGTCTGCGTGGGTTTTCTCTGAGTCCCTCTGGTTTTCATCCAAAGACTTAGGTTAGCAGCTTAGGTTAAACAAGGACTGTAAAGTGGCTGAAGCTCTGGTATATATAATGGATGGACGGATAGAAAAACAGACTAGGAACAAGTGAATTTATCTGCCAGCACAGTCAGGTAATTAAATCTTAAAAGCAAGATTTCTTGAAAAAAGAAAGTCCAAGCACCATATTAAGTCAAATCATCTTATCTATCTTCTTTCAGCGTTGGTTTCTTTCTTATCTTAATCTCTTAAAACCAGCGCTACTAAACAAAATGATTGTTCTTAATTAGAGAGTTGCCGTGATTAGCTTCTCTGCATTAAAATGAGACAAAGCATTTACACAAAATGAAATCCAGCACACAAATTGGCATTAACAATTATTTATTAATTTAATTGCTTTCTGACAGATTTCCTTGTAACACACAGTAGTTGTTGCTTCTCAAACTAGTAACAAATAGTTATTAGGCATTAGGCGACATAAAACATAACCTGGAGATAATAATGGCTTTAAGGCAAGTAATGTGGCATTATTAACTGTGTCATCATTATTGAACATTTGTAAAACTAGTGAAACTCCACTTTGTACAGCTGCTTTACAAAACATTTGTGGCACAGACGACGCTCTGATAGTTGCGAACAAAAAGACACTTGCAGACACTGTATCAAATAAACCAAAAAGGAAGAATTTAAATTTAGATCTTCAATATTTCTGCTTCTCTAATCTTTACAAACTCTCCAACACTCATAAGCTAGATGTTACTCAAAGTAGTTGGTAGTTTTAACAATACTTACCCGTAGTAGCCCTGAACAGCTCTACTTCCCAATAAAATCTTTCCACGTGTCCTTTCGTATGAGGTTGGTGTCTCGCTCATGGACAGCTTTCGGTAATATTTCTGTCTGAATGACGGAGTCGAAAGTTGCCACACATTTTGGATATGTAAGATGCAGCGTGTAGTAGTAAGCCAGCAGATAAAGCGGACCTTCAGTGAGATCTTCCTTGGCAAACGTGGCAATGGGAGTGGTTCCAACTGCGACAACACAGTGGGACCCATCAAAGAGCAAAACAGGACTGGGGAGAGCTCTCCTCTGGAGGTAGACGGGGGGATCTTCTGTTGGCTTAAGAAAAAGAAGAACGAAAAAAAGAGAAATTTATTTCGGGCCAGAGCAGCCCTGGTACTGAGACACCATTATGTACATGCATATATCTACTATTGAAGCAATACTAGCACGTCTGTGGTATAAGAAAGCTGTCTGCCTTCTGTTTTAAAGGCCCTAAAGGAAAAGCCAAAAAATGTTTGCAAATGAAAACACGCCTCAGTCACAAGAACTTCAGTGAAAAAGCTATGAACACACTCTTTCTGCATTGTGCGTTGTGTTTTGTCATGTGGGCTGGGCACCACATGGGCACATAAATAAAATCGAACCAATCAAACAATCAGTACAAAGAAGAACTCCTTGCAGAGATACTAGCAAACAAACATTAAGAGTTAAATGTGACACAATGTGAACAAAATCTTACCTGAAGGACATGAAGCAACGCTCCACTGGCATGTTCCAGCTTCTTAGGCGGTGCAGTTGCTGAGGGGAAACTGTGGGGAGTGTCCCGAAGAACGTTGAATTGATACTTTCTAATTTTGAATGAATACACACAGTCTGGTGGTATTGTGTAGCACAGTGCATAAAGTATATTATCATGTTATTACATATTATCATATTTCCTTTTATCCCAGAGAGACAGTCTCCAGAGATTGTATGGCCAAATGCTGCAGTCCTCTCATCTGTCTTGAATTAGACAGTCATCACCATATAAATACCCACTTATCATCTCAGTAGTTTATCCTCCCCTGATACAGGCCTGAGATGACACAGACAATAGTGGACGCCCATTGCACCGGGCCCCCCTGGAGGCATGTCTCGACTCACGGGCAGCATTTAACTTTTATTACCCGAAGAGGACAGATTGGCTGCTCCTGACCCGTACTCGGTGGTGCGGTGTTTGTCTGCGAAGGGCTATGATTGTAAAGTGAAGGCAGCGTGGCTCAGTCTGAGCGGAGCCAGGTAGCTGAGGGGCCCTACCGCCAATCTGGGAAGAGAAACCGTGACTCGTTGACTTAACTTTTGGCCCTGCACATTTGTTTTAGAATAAGTTGATGTGTGCGTCTCTAAAGCAGCAGGGTAAGAAGGTCAGGGGAACCCAAATCCAATGTTTGCAAGGCAGGGTTATTGAAGATTACTGTGTCATAATCCAATACAAGAAAAAGTCGCATTTGCTAATTGAGCAGCATTCATCATCATCAATATACATGTGTTTTGTTATTTTGAGTTGCTTAATAAGTTATTTAATGTACAGTGTATAAGTGTGCGCTACAACCATCAACAACAGCTGATCTAGGGGAAACACTGAGCTCCCAAACATTGGCATAATGTGTATAAAATGATGCCTATTTCCTGCAAACACAGGCACACATGATTGAAAGTAATGGTAAAGCAGCAATAAGTTTGCTTTGATTTTTAAGAATTTTGCCCAGATTTAGTTCAGTGAAGTTTGAGAATAAGCATATGAACATACTGCATATTTTGTTAAACCAACTTCATGACCTGTCTCTAAATGTATTCAGTGATGGTGCAGTGTAAGACAGTGCTGTCGTTCATGTGAGCCCTCAGAAGGCTCAAGGGACAACATAGTTAACAACCTGAGAGATGGACACAGATGCTGCTCGGAAAGAGAGAGAGAGAGAGAGAGAGAGAGAGAGGGAGAGAGAGAGAGAGAGAACAGAGTACATCATCAGTTTACAGCTTAATGGTTTTCTTTTCTCTTGAATGAGTGTGTGTGTGCGTGTGTGTGTGTGTGTGAAGATTATACCATAAAATTCTCCTGAGGCCAAAGACACACTTAAAGATTTGACCTCCACTCTTTACACTACAGGACGCTGACGCTCTTTTGATGTTTCCCTCACTTTCAAGAGAACTCTTGGCCACGGAGAACAAACAATCCGCTAACACGGACTGTACAAGACTTCAAATTCTTCAGGCCTCTCTGGGGGATTACGGAGAATTAAAGGACAAACACAAAATCTGTCCTAGAACTTTTTACTATTCTGCGCCAGAGCACAAAGAGCTTAATGTCTAATTCTACATGTTTTTTTTTCACCCTGGAATTTCTAACTTTTATTAGATTTAATGACGTTGAACAGCTGTAATGATACTGTAAGTATGTGTCATACTATTAGTACGTACATACTACGTACGTGCTGCAACGCTTGGCAAACACTTAGTACTTTTGAGAGTTAAGTAGCCACTGGAGAGGGTAAAAATCATGTTGAATTGAGTGAAATGGGAAAAAATAACAGACTGTAGTCCTAAAATCCTCTGCAGTTATATTAGCGGATATAATTTATAACAGACTAATGTGTTATAAAACATATTCAGCCCATTTCCTCTTAACGTGCACACTGAATTTATAATGTCACTGAATTTATACATAATGTTATAGACCACGTATCATTATCAAGCCTATAATTCACAATGTAATAAGGAAGGGAACTATAAATGATGTATGATGGCAGCAGAGTTTGGTAGTAACTGATTACATGCAATCAGAATAATCAGATTACAAAAGTCTCAGATTGCATTTTTAAAAATGTGTCATAGTAACATTGTTAAAGATTACTTGATTAGGTCTTTAAAATATGGCAATTATAAAAAAATATGACACTTGTTTTCATGATAATCAATACTCACATTACTCATTTTACTCAATATTAATCCTCTGGGGTCCACAGATCTCGATAGGGGAATGGGGTAAATGTCATGTTTGAGATCAGAGCTGCCACACACATGCCCGCCCACGCAGCATCTGAGTGGTTAACAGACTCAACCCAAGGCATCATGGGATTGAAAACAATGTTTTTCATCAATAAAAAATAGACTTTGGTGTTATTTGATTTGACCAGTAACATAAACTGTAATTATATCTGCAATGAAAAGGTTCTGAGATGTTAAAGGACAAAAGAATATTTTGTGTCTGCGTCCATTTTCTTACTATATGGTGCAATTCTTTCACTGTTGATTTTGAAGTAATACAAAAGTATTCAGATTAGACTACATTTTTTTTATAATCCACTGGACTGCTGCCATGTAATTAGTATTCACTAAAAGGCTCCATATCAAAGTAATCTGACCCAAAACTGGAGGGCAATCAGGAGAAGTGGTTGTTCACCATCGAGCTCAGGAAGACATCAACAAGATGGCTGTTTGACCTTGTGACCTGCTTAAGCACCTTACGACTGAATGACACCAACTCCATGTAGCTACACGGGCACACAAAAACAAAAGCTCTGGCCACACGTCTCAGTCTTAATTCACAGCAGCAAACCCTTATTTTTAATTCATTTCCAACAGGCAAAAGAAAACCGATCCCTTGGCAAACACTAGCAGCGGCCATCATTACATAGTGTATAAGGGTTTTGGCTGGAGTCTTGTTTTCTTACCTACTTACATGATTCAGCATGATTCACACCAATTTCAACAAAAGCAGCACATATCCAAACACATTTTCACACAAAAGTTTGTGCATCAAAGTTTTAAAGGGGCATTCCACCATTTTTCCCTTTTAAGAGAAAGTCTCCAAGTCAGTCAATGTGTGTTACAAACCGGACGAAAGTGTTTAATTCACATTCTGCATTTGTACATTACCTTGTGTATAATATTTCTGCACAAACTGCTTAGCTCTTTATTTTAGAACATATTGCATACATATTGTTTATAGTTTTTAATACTTTTTATCGTTCTTGTACTTTTACTTAATGTTTGTTATGCACCTATAAAACCAAGTCAAATTCCTGGTATGTGCAATAAACCTGATTCTGAAAAGATCAGACAGGGAAGGTCAAATGAAATTATGCTATTGGTTGCATTATGGGAAATGTAGGACCCAGTGATTTTGCAGCTTGACTCAGACAAGGGACAAAAAGTCAGGATATCTCAGATGCTGCAGCTCCAAATTTGACTCTTGTCTCTTGTGAGTCCTCTTACTTTATAGAAGTGCGTTACTTAATCACTTTAGGATACCCATGTAGGATATCTACAGGTGAACATACACTAAAATCAGACAAGTATAAACTATAGTGAAACACTTTAAGGAAGTGATGACCTTTTTCTGTGACATTTGTGACCTTTATGGGGTTTTTTTTGTCAAGAGAATATCAGATTAAATCAAACTTAATCTGACCTCTTCACATTCAAAACAAATGGCAGCTTGTGACTTCAATCTTCTCAAATCAAATCTTAGACTGCATTCCTCAAATCTGGACAAAATGTACAGCAAGTAATCCCATGCATGTGCAAGTTATTCTGGATTGTATATCCTTCGTGATTTCACATGACTGCCTATAGGTCAGAGCGTATAGTGAGGCACTCTGCCTCTTGATGACAGATAAAAAATGACAATGACAGATGGGATTATTACACAACCAGCATCTGCCCTGAAGCATCCATGCCTCAACCTCTTCCACTGAAACGCCAAAAAACAGAAGGAACGTGTCCCGTTCCTTCTGTTTTTTTTTTTTTTTTTCTGTATTTTGTCCTTTGAATGAACCATGTTATCACAATCATATTATCTCCTCACTTTGCAGCGTTTTTCGAGGACACTTGTTAACAAGCTGTTGCTATGCAATCAGTGAACAGAGGTCAGTTTTCAGTCAGTCTGATGTGGAGTTCTGCCTTTAGCGGGAGAGGAGGGGTGGGGGGAAACCTGATGATACACCCTATTAAATATCTGTTCACTGGACACAAGCCCACATCAGCAATGCGGGTTTCAGAGGCATGAGAGTGACCTCAGCCTGCCCACACACACACACACACACACACACACACACACACACAAGCATCCCTGACTAAAATCCTCTGTTTCTGCACCATGTGGTGCTCGGCACTGAGTCTTAGTGACCTCCAGCAACCAGCAGGCTACTTTATGTTATTGA
Organism: Sciaenops ocellatus; assembly: GCA_033000465.1. Taxonomy (NCBI): domain Eukaryota; kingdom Metazoa; phylum Chordata; class Actinopteri; family Sciaenidae; genus Sciaenops; species Sciaenops ocellatus. The sequence goes on from CP136886.1 coordinate 12,782,960, forward strand.
ATAACCACAATATAAGGGATTATATTTAACATTGTATGATATTAAAGCAGCTTATGTTTGTGTTGAATGTCATAGCAGTGCTGTATGTCTTTTTCGCGTGTTATAACTAAGTGTTTTAACTCTACAAATTAAAGAGACAAGTGCTATTTAACCAAATATCCAAATAAACCATAAGAGCAGGCCTGTGTGCTGAATATCGGGGATGCATTTGCAAGTTAAAGGTGTAGTGGGATAAGCAAAGACAGCCTTGCATTAACCTCCATATTTATTGAAAAATTATAATTTTTATACTTCCATATTTGTTTTTTCTTTTAAAGAGAGGTCTGTCCAGGGCATCAGTATGCTATTGCAGGGAGTGGCATGTTTAATAGGCTACGTATTCGCATTCACCTCCACCTCCAGATAGCCCTCATGGACACAGAGTGATAGCGGAAAATAAAGCCGCGTATTAAATGCGCGTTTGAAAGTCTGCAGATAAAACACACAATAATTTCTATTACGTAAACGGTCTCTTACCTCTGTGCACGGCGCCTTGTCTTTGCAGCGTAGAATCAACAACTGGCTCCTCCTCCTTGAGGACCAAACAGTAGCACAGAAAGCACCCCACCTCCGCCTCCTCCGTCTCCTCCTCTTTACTGCCGCACACAAAACATATCTGAGCGTCAAAGCTCAGCACAGAGGGTGTGTATGTGATGGCCAGGTCCTAGAGGAGAGGAGATCCGCGATGGCTGAGGGGGGTGGGGGAGATGCCTTCCCTCCCCTCCTCCGTGGTTACAGCAGCAGCAGCAGCAGCAGGACTGATGGCTGTGCTGTGCAGCGGCCTGAGGGGAGGCACACTGCAGTGACATGAACCAATGAGATGACGCAGAATCCCAGGATCTCCTATTCATAAATGTCCTATACTATAATAAAAATGTACACACACACACACACACACAGGTTATGACTTTTTAAAATTTTGTCAATGTCAACCAAATATGGCAGAGTTATTACTTTTAGAATTCCACTGCTCGTAAGAGTGAAACATGGGAATTGTTAAGTAATCCTTAAGGGTAAAAAATATATATATATATTTAGCACACACTTACAACACATATTAAACGTGTGACATCTTTATAAATATCCTGTGGAACTTTTTAGCAGGATAACCCATATATCTTTAGCCTAGTTTTAAGTCCAAATTAAGTCTATAGGCCCATTGATGCACCCTGCCATAGTCAGTTACTGAATAGTAAATGTAAAGGGAGTTTATAATGCTTAATGTTGTCTCTATAATATACTCAGATAAAGTCTTTGGGAGCCTCTTCCAGTACAATTGTACAGTCTTCAGTATAGATTTAGGCTATAATTTACAAGCAATGCATAATCTAATTTGTGGGACTGCTGTGGATTCATTAATTCTGTAGATTCACAGAATACAACGTGTTTGAAGTAATCTTGGGACAGAGGAAAAAACTCTTCCTCATTATAACTTCTGATTGTTTGTAAAATGCAGATAATTAACTAATCAAGACAGCCAACGTGATGCAACATTTGCATCTTTGCAAATATTCTTCCACGCAGAGTGACAATTTTGCTACATTTGAGGCATTTCTTGGCACTTTCTGCTCTATGTTACACTGCTCTACTTGTATCTTCATCACATTTGATTCTCTATACAACTTTTAGTTCTAAATGACATGGACGTGGATGGTTTTGTATGTTATGAAATGATGTCAGTCTACCTTCCATTAGATTAGTGCATTGCATTTTTGTTTCTGTTTAAAACAGAGAAACAGAGGCCCAGAACTGTCAAAGAATTCAGTCAAGATCTCCATAATATGAATATTTCAGCTGATACATCCATAAAACTACAACTACAATGATTCAGTGCGGTATAGAAACCGGAAATTATTTTCGGAAACGGAAACACCTCACTAAACGGAAGAGAGATGGATACAATGGAATCAAGATGCATCCCGCCAGCAACAATAAGACATCCGGTGTACGCCTCAGGCCTTCAGAATAAAACCCAAAAATTCAAACTATTTTTTAAAAATTGGTCTCAAAATACTGTAATTTTGTAACTAATGGTAATACCAGTTAAATAAAAGCTCGGATTACTAAGGCAGATAGATAACTTTAAAAAAGAAATTACAAGTAGGGGTATTGAGGTATTGGAGGTACCACTAATAGAAGTTAAATTGCCTATTTAGATATTTTAAATTTAAATAATCTGCCTGAGCAGCATGTTTATAATATATGAAATTTTACCAAATTGTCACAAAAAGTACAAGGTGGCATTAAAGTGAGCACAAATAAAAAGCAGAAATCTTCAACCAGTAACTGCTCAACTGTACAGTTGCTTTGCTACTATACCTTGTACCTTTGCAGTACATTAAGTGTATGTTTGATAATTGGTATATGTTATGCATCCAATTATTTTAGACCACTGAGACACCCTTTAAAGGTCCAGTGTTAGGTAAGGTTTAGGAGTATTTCTTTGCAGGAATGGAATACATGACCTTTTTGCTTTTTATGTGAGTTTTGCCTACATGCTTGGAAGGAGAGTGGAGAGTATTCAAGCAATCTGCAACTTCACTGCTAGGTGCCACGAAATCCTAAACATTGGACCTTTAACAGCACTAAACTTTAAAAATATGCAACCATGGCAATCCTACAATCACCTCATACTACAGGAGAAGGCTGAATTGAATATTTCTCATCTTACACAATAATAGTTTAACAGACAGTGTAAGATTAAAGAAACATCTAGCTGGTATTAACTTTTTAATGTGCACAATTTAAATTGTTACCATTACAATTGAAGTCGCTTTTATTCTGAAGGACTCGGACCGGAAGTCGTGTTGTTGTTGCTGCCGCTGGATCACAGGCGAATCAGAAAATCAATTAAGTTATGAAAAATACCATTAATTGCCTTTCTTTGTCACCGCAGCTCATGAAGAAATGGCGGATCTCCAGACGTTGTACATTTGAGGAAAAACACTTGACCTCTGATGGCGTGTATACCGACGATACGAACCACCTCAACCCGCAGCAGTATTTACGTTTTCTAGGTAAGTTAGCTCGGTAGCTCCACGGCTAATTTAGCTGCACGTTAACATGTTTAGCCACGGCTAACATTCACTGAAGATGGCACTTGTCAATCATTACTACGTGCTGATGAGTGCGCGTTTCGTTTAGCCCCTCGCACGGTTACGCGCCGCCAGTTTCCACAGAATATTTGCTGACATTTCTTGTTGCACAGTGACAACATTAGCTGTGTGTGTGTGTGTGTGTGCTATGTGAGGACATAGTTGAAATTGCGAGCTGACTCGCTTGATTGCTCTCTGCAGCAGAGCTAATGAGTTAGCCATTTTGCTAAAGTAGCTACATGGCTAGCTATTTAATAGTTGTTGTTTTTTTTTGCTTTCAGTGTAAATACACAAGCCGACGTCCAGATGACACAATGAAATGACAAATGTGTTCTGCAGTGTTGTGTTACTGTGCTCATGTCTGTGAATAAAGTGCTAGTTTATGAACTGCAATGTATAATATCCTCCAACTGACTTCATTAGGGTATCATAGGCGTGCTGAAAATGACAGAGATGTGAACAGATGTGCAACTGCCAGAAAACCTGCATGTGTTACAGTAAAATGACTGAGAGAGCGTGATGGTACTGTGTAAGAGCAGCATTAGTGTTTGGTTTGATGACACCATTACTGTTCAGCACAGACTTGTCAGCTTGACTCAGAGTGACTTCATCCAGTTCAGCTACAAGTAAGCTATTGATAATGCTAACTGAAATAAGTTTTATTTTTAGGATTGCTTAATAGATTAAAAAAAAAAACATCTGTAACCATTTTTATAATCAATTTATTATGTTGAATGTGAATATAAGTTTCTTTTGTGGTAAATAAAATGTACCTGTATGGGTTTTGGGCTGTTGGTCAGACAAAACATGCAATTTGAAGACGTCACCTTGGGGTTTTATGATTTTTTCTTACAACTGTTAATTGCCAAAATGATTGCATACTAATTGATTTCAGTTGTTTCTGCCTTGCATCTGTAGAAATACTGAATAACGTCTTCCAAACAGATAAGAATGAGCTGATGGTTGTGGAAGTCTGCAAGAAGACGCTGCAAAAAAGAGTGAGGCTGACTGGAAGATGCCAAGAAAAAAACAGCAGAATCCACAGCCAGTCAAGTGTAGGTATTCAGAGGTCTTTTTAACGTTGTTACACTGCTGAGCCACATGCCAGAAATGATTTCTCACATCTTCATTTTAACATCGTACAGTAAATGTGGTTTGACAGTTTTAAAAGAAAGCCTGGGGAGGATTTGGCCTGGTCGTTTACTAGGTGTGTCCTGTTTCTCTGCTCACATCTGGCCACCAGGCGTTGCTGTCAGAGTGCTTGAAACATTTTTACATCAATCTTACCTAACCGCATGTCACATTCTTCGTTAATGTGTTGTATTCTGTGTAGTGCCTGATAAATAACAAGATGGTTGATATGATTTACTTTATGTTTAAGTTCAGTGCTGCTTCACGCTAACCAAATACAGCCTTAATCAAACTATCTCAGTATAGCCGGATTTTAATGTTATCAGTTACCATAGTAATTGTTTAACCAGCTTCATCATCTCTGTACATACACGCTTTAAATGTAATAGTGACAACATGCATAGCTAATGAGAGGCTGTCACCACTTCTTTGTGTTAGCATCTGTTATTCATAGAAGATGACTGGAATTTCAAAATATCAACACTGTAAACTCACAGTACCTAGCGCCAAAATGATGTCATGTAATTGTCGTGCAGTAATAATACATCAAACGGTTTGCTTTATTGTCTTATTTACTGTCTAAAATTTCCGTTCACTTGACCAGCGTATCCTAGCAAGATTTAATATCCATCTATTAATCTAATCTGAGACGTTGCTCTGTGAAAAAAGACAAACGTGCCACACAGTCTGGATCTAAAAACGGCCAGTAGATGGTAGCATGATGCTGTTTCTGAGTGATTGCCGCCGAGCATGATGCGCTTGAATTGGCCTGATGGTAGTTTTCTGAACAGTGACAGCTGTGTGATAGTTGTTTGGATGCCATCAAGCTTGAGAGACCAAGTTAGAACTTCAGGCGTCATTAGCTGTAACAGCAGTAAAGAAGCCCCATCTGTCAACTGTTAGCACTTCATTTTTTTGTTCATAAAATGCTGTTTGTACATTACAGGGTAATAAATTAATTTTTTTTTTTTTTTTTTTTACTTTAATAGCCACGATTTAAAAAAAAAACAAACTGGACCAGTTACTGATGACCTGGCCAGTATTATTTCCATACATCCCATGTTTGTATGTTTGACTAACCTCAATTAGGTCATGTTATATCTGTACAAAAATCCTTAAAACCAACGTGTGTACTGAAAAAGTAATATTTGTCGTTTACTGGTTTGTCATTATGTGGCTGACTTTGATTGACTGTGATTATTTAGAAGCAATAAAATCGATTTTCCGATACGTTTCTAGTTGATGTTGGGAAATTCGAATACTTCCTAGGGTGTGGAGTTTTTCTGAAAGGTTGCTTTCTGCTGTATGCGTGTGCCAATAACAGTGAAACCTCCATGAAAATTGATTAAAACTGAACCCCTCAGCGATATTCATCACCAAGTGTTGTCGTTGTTTGCAGTGGATTCTGAAGATGGTGTAGCCATTGAAGCTCCAGGAAACCTCACTTTAGACACGGACTTCCTTCTAGGACAAGACCTTGAGTTTGGTGATCCTGATCATGACAGCAAGATTCTAGGCCTGGAAAAGTTCTCAGGTTTGTCTTTTTTCTTCTTCTTTTTTTTTTTTAAGTTTTAAAGTGTTGAAGTTTTAAACATTAAGATTTCTGTCCCGGTGCAACAGCAGAAGAGTAACTGGTTTACAGCACAGTCAAACAGACGTGTTGTTTTAACAAAGAAGTCAGTCAACAGTAATTACAACCATGATCTGATTTTTATCCTACGCACAACAAACAGCTAGTCCTTTTAATTTGTGATTGCCGTACTGGATCCAAATCCAATTCTTCTCCAATTCCAAACTACTTTCACCCAGAAATCCTGAATATGAATGTAGGTACACACAGTGTGTATAAAACTACCAACCTCTTTACTACACTTAATACACAGAGCTGACTTTTATGGGTCCATTGAGGCATCTGAAGGTGATGCAGCAAATTGAATTCCAATTCGGTTGCTCTATTACATATTGATATTTTATTAGCATACTTCCATATGCTTGTCTCTGTAGCTTCATGTATCACCACCCCAAGGTCACCCCAAGCCCAGATTGGCAGGGCTGCATCGTTTAATGGACTTGTAAAGGGATTCATAGATTCATCTTACCATATACCTTTTGCTGCATGCTTTGTAAAGTAATTGCTCAGTTATGGCGAGTTTGATTTGTTTGGAACCCAAACTAATTTTGCATTTCAACCTCAGTTGATCAAAGAACATCATTCAACCCCCCCTAACATAACTCTTAAAGTTGTAAGCATTTCCCCACAGAGAAAACCCATTATCTGTCATAAAATTCATTACCCCATTAACCCATTATCTGGAGATAAAACCTTTTTTTGTGCCATATTTGATCACATCCCAAGCTTTTACAGTAGATTTAGCACATTAATTGTTAAATAGTGTGCATATTTTGCCAGTTGAACACATTAATATAAAACGGCAGCAGTAGGAAATGTTTCATTTGGAGTAGCAGGAAATTAAAGAGGATTCTGCTTTTTCTGCTCAAAGTTAGCCCGTATGTGTGTGCTTGGCTTTGAAAGTTTGGTTAATTTTGTTGTTTAATTTTTTTTAAAACATTTGCTGGGTTCTAGCTGACTTTGAGGGTGTAGTAGTGTACCCTTTAATACAGCTGATGGACTGTCAGGAGAGTGAGCAGTAAACAGGGAAGCCGATATCAGTTAGATAAAAATCAAAACAGTAGTGCCAAATTACATGCATCATTGTTTACTTTGAACCCCTTGTGTGCAGGTAAGCTATCTGAATCTAGTGCGGGAATGGTGGACTCCATCACTAACAACGAAAAACCCTGTTTTCAGAGATAATTGCAGAATGTAAATGCTATTGCAGAAAAAATGCTGACCATAAACGGTATCAAAAATGGAGTTTGAATTCATTAAAATCTTAATAGCTTTAAAGTCAGTGTAAAGGCAATTCTGCGATTTCTTTCAAAATACATTAAATATGGATTTTAGATATGGACAGGATTTCGTGGGCGGTCCTAAAGGGTGGCTCGATGACACGCTGAAGCCACCCTGAGCATACCCCTGCACCCCTAGCAGAGAGATGGAGATTAATTCTTGTTTCAAAGTTAGTCATGTCATTTTCTGAACTCATCTGACACGTTTCAGTCGCTTCAAAATTGCTGCTTGACTGCTCCCACGAGTGGGCGTGGCTTCAGCACATTCAGTGGACACGCCCCCACAGTCCTGGAGTTGAGCTGCTCGTTTTTACCTGATTTTGACACCTAATTTCATAAACTTGTTGATATTTTTAATCATTCAAATTTGGCCGGGTGGTTAATAACACTTTCTTCTTTGGTCTGACAAACTCAGAACACAAGTTTATTCTGACTTTACATGGTCAGGCAACAGGTGAAATGGAGGAAGCAGCTAATTTTGGTTCTCTGCAGTGTCCTTGTTTATTTGGATATCATGCCAATCCATGCTATATACTCAGCTGTAAAGCATTAACAGTACAAGGTAACACCAAAAATAGGATTTGTTACTTTGCGGTACCTAGCTTCTACCTGGCTATCTAACTACCTAGCTACCTAAATGTCTACGTAAACTTTTACAGCCGAATGCGCTGTTGATGTCTACCTGTCAGCTGTCTGCCTTTGTACTGTGTCTGTCCATTCACTTGTAAGGGCAGGTCTATCAGTCCACCAGGGTTTCTCTCTTATTGTAGTGCTGTTGTCACATGTTGCATGTTCTCCTTCATGCTCGTGTTCTGGATCTCTATATCTCATAGAAATGTTATCCCACATGTGGCAAATAACACAGCCTGGTCATTATTGTATATTTCAGTTTACTCTATAGTTTGAACTGCATTTGCTTGGTGAAAGGACAATAGTATTGTGTTTTTGTATAAGCACTCGTTTTTGTTACCGTGATGGAAATTACTGTTCTGGTTTTACTGCTAAAGGAAATGTAGCGGTGGCCGCACTACAAAGAGGAGTCGTGGGTTTTTTACAGTTTGTTTCTCAGCGATGAAGTGTTGCCCCTCTGTGCGACAGTGAGAGAAATGGAACAACCAGCTCATATTTCCCAGCATGGCTCTTTGTCAGAGAGAGTGATCTGAAAAATGGAAAAGTAGAGAAAGGAGCTGAGACACCATTATTATATAATGGTCATAAAAATAGGACCATTACCATCAAGGACACCATTATAAGAGGGCATTTATTTATCATCATCATCATCATCATCATCATCTGCCTCTGCTCCCACTACCCCTCGACCATTATCGTTTCCCCCTCATCATCATCATCATCATCATCATCTACCCTCATCGTCATCGTCATCATCATCATCATCATCTACCCTCATCATCATTATCATCATCATCAGCAGCAGCAGCAGCTTCACCATTATAGTCATCATCATCATCATTATCATTAGGCACGGTAATCATCCACGAGGGGGTTCCACGGGGCAGGATAAAAGGGCAGCCTCCTCTCTCGCCTTCCTCACATCCTGCCTCGGCATCTGTGGAGGAAGCTGGTTTTCTTCTCCGTCTTTCTGAAGCGCACACGTTGAAGACGAAGAGTTGCCGTGAAGTGTCGAAGCTTTTTTTGTTTGTTTTCTTCTGCGAAAAGTGTCTCTTTTTTCATATGGCATCAAAAAAAAAGAAGTAAAACACTATTGACCTCGCTGGTAGAACTGTGAGTATCAAATGTTTCTTTGAAATTCACTTTTCTGCTGAGAAGAGATTGGATTTGATGGAAATCGAGGGGCTGTAACAACGAGATCTCACTGGTTGTTTTTTTTTTATTTGTCCAACAGTTTTCAGTCACTCAGTGAAATTTTGTTAGTCGAATCGAACATGTGTCTTTGGGTGTCTCACTTTTAAGTAACGTGTCATTATAATACAGTCTGACTGAGTGTTCCAGTGTTTTTTGTGTCATCATAGCTTGTTATTTCAGCTGTTATCAATTCAGGATTCCCCCTTTTTTTTTCTTTTTTTTTCATTTTTCATCATTTTTCAGTGGCGTTTGTTGTCACGCCCACATGCCTCCCAGCCAGTCACATGTCTCCAGCCTGTATAGTGTGATAATAAGAGTAACTGTAGTGAGGTTAGTATTGAAGGTTTTCACAATGTATTGGTTCAGTTTGATTCAATAATACAAATAGTAATACAGTTTATCCATAGAGATGTCTCTGATTGTCTCTGATGCTGATTGTGTTTTTGTGTTACTGTTTTATATTTCTTCTGCTCGTGTCTCTTGCAAAAGAAATCTTGATCTCGATGTTGCCTGATTTAAATAATATAAACGGTACAATACAGAAAGTCATTCAAGATAAAGAGACGGCGAAAGGACAGTTGCAAACCGGCGTGTAATGTTAGATTTGTGCTCTGAGTTTGTCTGCAATGACAGATTGTTTCTCTCCGTTTGTCTTCCCTCTTCAGAAGTAGCTGCTGAGATTGGTTTCTCTGTGTATCCTCTGGGTGATGAGGAGAGCCCTACCTACAGCCACCTCAGCATGGAAAGTGAAACAGACAACTCGCACGGCACCACTGACAACGGTCGGGAAGACGAGGGCAGAGCGGCCCAATCCGAGCCCAGTTTTCCTCCCTACCTGTCATGCAGGGGCTGCGGCCAGCTCCGCGATGAACCTCTGGGACCTGGCATAGACCTAGTTGGCCCATACTGCCTTAGGTGCTGCAAAGCCTCCAGGGAAGCCAAAAGTACAGACTTCTGTTCGGCTTTCGGAAGCATCAGCGGGATCCGCGCAGGCTCCCATTTGCAGCTCGACGGTGAGGGGTTGGGAAACGGGATGGGTGACAAAGCACTGACTGCTGAGGACAAATTGCCCAAACTGCACTCGTGTCACCTCTGTGGCTTCTCCTCCCGTTACGCCAACCACGTGAAGCGTCACATGAAGACGCACAACGGGGAGAAGCCCTTTAACTGCCCCTTGTGCACTTACGCGTCAGCCCAGCTGGTGAACCTGCAGAGACACCTGCGTATCCACACTGGGGAAAAACCTTACAAATGTGACAGCTGCTCTTTTGCCTGCAGTTCTCTCGGCAACCTCAAGAGGCACCAGCGCATGCATGTGCCCTCTGCAGGGGCGGTACAGGAGGCCCCGCCACGACCTGCCAGTGGTCAGATCAGCCTGAAGAGGCATGTGACTGGGCAAAGACCCAACGAGGAAGTGTCTGGTGCTCCAGCCAAGGGTATGTATCACTTCCTTTATTAATTATTTCATCATCTCCAATTCTTTTTTTATGCTGTGACTCATGATAGGCAGTCTTAAAACATGATTTACCATTTCACTCTCTCTCTGATCTTCTTGTGAAGTTTCAGAAGTTGCAAGGCCAACATCAAACCTGAATTTGGGAGCACAGAACAATGACTACCTATCAGCCTTCAATGGCTTAAAGGGGGCATCTCCCCCACCCATACCAGCCTCTAACCCAGCTCCTGGCCACCAGCCTCCTCCCCTGCTGGAGTCCACAGGCGGTGGTGGCAGCAGGGCGACCAGAGGTGGCGTAGCAGACGGTCCTGCCCTCCCCCCTTCACTTTTCCCTTACACTTGCCGGTTGTGTGGCATCGTCCTGGAGGACGAGGATGGCTCCTCAGCCCAGATTTGCGCCAAGTGTACCCTTGAAATGCTGACTAAAGACTCTTCATCGTCTCCCAACAGCCCTGGCGAGCGTAGCGACAAGGTGTACACCTGCGCCGCCTGCCCTTTCCTCACACACTACCCCAACCACTTGGCGCGCCACATGAAAACTCACAGCGGCGAGAAACCGTACAAGTGCCCACAGTGCGACTACGCGTCAGCGCACTTCGACAACCTCAAGCGTCACCACAGGGTGCACACGGGCGAAAAACCTTACAAGTGCCATTTGTGCGATTACGCCTGCGGGAACCTGGCCAACCTGAAGCGCCACCAGCGGGTGCACTCGGGCGCCAAGCCCTTCCAGTGCGCCGTGTGCAGCTACAGCTGCAACCAGAGCATGAACCTGAAGCGGCACATGCTTCGGCACACCGGGGAGAAGCCGTACAAGTGTCAGGAGTGCGGCTACACCACTGGCCACTGGGACAATTACAAGAGGCATCAGAAGAAACACGGCCTGGCCACGGACGGCTGGGTCAAAGTTCCGATGACCGGCAACGATGAGGAGGAGGAAGTGAGGAAAGGGATGGGAGTTGGCGGTCAAAGTCACAGAAAAGAAACGGGGGTTGATATGCAGTACATGTCCAGGGAGGGAGGTCAGACAATACACTCATGCTACAAACTTGAGATTGTATAAAATATAACTCAGCAAAACTAAGCTACCAGCAACTTGTTTTTTCCTTTTTTTGTCGTTGTTGTTGTTTTTCACAGAGCCTTTATATTGTTTTAGTGTGTATCTGTCTTTTAGTGTTTCGTCATATGTCTTCAGAGGCTGCTAATTGTTTATTTGTAGAATCTGCACAATGATGAAAAACAATTGTTGAGAATATTTTGGATTAGGTGAAGTGAATAAGTCTGTTCAGAGTTTATCTTCCGCTCTGTGTCTGTGTCAAGACGAAAGGACTCAACCTGTATGTTAAACCACACTTAGACTGATCCGAACGTCTCCCTCTTCATATCATAACACATATCTGGTTCTTCATTGTAGGACAGAGAACACTACCAAATACTCCTCAAATACATGGAACTCATGCACATTTTTGCCTGAGCTGTGCTGCACTGTGTAGTTTGTATACAGTTCTTTAAATAAGAGACGACTGCTATATTTATCAACGTTGTTCGTGTCACAAGTTTAGCTCAAACTTTTTCTTTTCGTACCAAAAATCTCATGAAATAACTTGAATGTTACTGATTTTTTTTTTCCCTCCTATCTTCCTATCACATTTACTATCACATGACTTGCCTTCATGAGGTTATTTTAACAAGGAATACATGTTAATACTTAGACTACACAGTGCAGCTTTAAGTAAAGATGGGTCCTTGTTAGGGCCAATATTGTGTTTGCATTGCATTTGGGTGCAAGCTCTGGTAACAGCATGCCTTCAGATTAATTTAGTAATGTATGTACTACTAGCAAAGTGCTATTTAATAGTACTGGACTTGTTTTACCCTTGATCAACTATATTGATTAATTAGGTTGCATAACCTAACTGAATAATCTCCAGTGTCTTGAACTGTATTGTCTTTTTCTTTTTTTTTCCCAAACCCCTCAGGATTATAAAACGTTATTTGGAAGACCTAAATGTTGGCAACAAATTTATTTCTACTTCCTTTAAACACTAAAATTGCATGCACAAGCATTTTGAAAGGCCTCCTGGGTCTTGACTTGGTTGTATGGCTAAAGAAAAAGCACAATTATACACACACGGTTGCATTTGGAAGGTTGTGGAGCGGAGGGGAAAAAAAAGCATTGGTTGACGCCTCTCTTTCTGTGATTCAGGAGTAACATAAATCGTAAACGAGCATGTTGTTCAAAGGATTTATTCCCCACAAACTCGTACAAGCTACATATCATCTTTAAATTTTTAGAACTTAAATTTGTTCATTTGGGGTCTTTTTTGATGGAGACTGTTTGATCACCTTCCTTTTGATTACTGTTTACTATTGACTGTGAAATTAGCCCATTCTCGTGTTTTTTACTTGAAAAAAACGTGACACTATTAGTAAGCATGTGAGTGTGTAATAGTAGTTTTATTTTTCTAATGTGGCTGTAACACACTGCTAGAAGTGCATACTTTAATATATAGAATTTTTGGTTTTGTTTTTTTAAATTTTGAATGTGTGACGTGTCATTTAGTTACCATGGGAAAAATTATAGGGACTGTGATTTGAGTTTACTCTCTTTGAATTACTATTATATGCAAGTGAGATATTTTTCAGGTTGCCAACTTGCCATGACACAATGGAGCATTGAACCCATTGATTAGTACTGACATCCCTCAAGTGTCCATTTTTGTCTTTATGCAGTGTCTCATAAATGCCTTAAGTGAGGATTTTGAAATAAACACATGGAATTCATTTCATTGAATGTCACACAGCAGACTGGATCTCATTTTTCCCCCTCAAATCTCTAAAAAGACGTTTTCCACAGCAGCGATTTTGACATGAAATAGTAGTGTAAACACAGGTGTTACCAATGATACTAATTAAGGTTCAGTTGCATTCAGGTGTCCTGCTGCAATAAATGCAACTGAACCTTAATTAGCATCATTGGTAACACCTGTGTCGACCCTTCTATTTCATGTCCAACCGGCTGCTGTGGAAAAAGGTCTGTTGACCCACATACGTACAGCACCTCACATTACTACTTGAACTTAACCTTTCCTGTAGCGCCACCAGGTTAAACTAAACATTACACCTGCGAAATCAGAAGTTTCCGTTGTCGTCGTGAGCGTGTTAGCATGCTGATAGTAGATCCTCACACAGCTACAGAACTCAGTGTGATATTGAACAACAAGATATGTAGAGCCTGACTGATAAATCAGCTGATGCCTGTCTGGACAGATGAGTTCAATAGCTGCATAAAAGCTGTTTGCTGGTGAAGAAGAAACAAGCACTGCAGCAGAGAAATATTATATTTGAGGTAATTTAGGAAGCAGTGATGTCGTGACATGCATTGTCCAGCAGAGAGCAGTGAAGAGTTTAACTGAAATGTGCTGCGCACTACATTTCTTGTTTAGGTTTTGTGTTTATGTAATAACTGAATATTAGTTTATAATATCAGATAATTTCAAATTAAATCAGGGATTTAAATAGATAAATGATCAGAGCTCGGGCAGCCCGGTGGTGCAGCAAGAAGGTTGCTGGTTCGAACCTCAGCCTTTCTGTGTGGAGTTTGCGGCTTCCTCCCACAGTCCAAAGACATGCACTCAACAGGTAATTGGTGACTCTAAATTGACCATAGGTGTGCATGTGAATGGTTGTTTGTCTCTATGTGCCCTGTGATGAACTGGTGACTTGTCCAGGTTGTACCCTGCCTCTCACCCCAAGTCAACTGGTGTAGGTTTCAACCCCACCGTGACCCTGATTAGGATGAACAGTTACAGAAAAAGGATGGAAGTATCAGAGCTCTTTCTTCTAAGCTCCAAAGAGTTTCGTGAGGTGAGTTCTCTTCTCACCTTGTGGTAGCTGTCTGTCTCTTACAGACACCTACAATTACTTTCAAACTGGTTGTGATGTACTGAATCACTTGTTCTTTAGAGAGTGTGAGTTTTGTTAAATTACATGTCTGAGAACCGAAGCTGCTGCTGCTGCTAAAGAATGCTTACGAAAGATGAAAACAAGTGGAGCATTAACTGACGAGACACGCACGGGATCACCTAATTTCAGAGTTTATTGTAGCATCATGACAGTTGTCACTGACCTTACCACTAAAATCAAAATGAAAGGTAGTGGAATGAATCAAGTCGATACAATCTTCATGAATTTCTTTCCATAAAAGTGATGCTGATGATGATAAATGCACTTTGAAGTGTAATTTGGCACCTACACATTTATTAACATCCAGGAACGTTGCAGCTTCCATGTACTCGATATTGACGGTGGCGTCCACGTTCCCCCTACTTTAAAATGCAACTGAAGACTGAGAAGAAGCACAGCAGTGAAAGAACAAGACATTTATAATGAGAACATTGTGTTTACAGTTCTGGCTACCAGTGAGAGTAAAGCTGTTGGATAGGTTGGCATTGATTTACATTTAGAGGCTTTGAAACACGCTGACAGTGATAAAAAATGGAATGATGTCTTATAAAACAGCGGGATATGTTCGGTTTTTGTTGCCTGCCCTCCAAGAACTTTGTTCACTCCAGCAATTGTGATCACATTAGCCACTTCATCAAAGCACCTTATCAGCTAAATCCTCTGAGATGATTGGCACAATGTACGTACAAATTACAATGAACTGAAGCCCAGAAGAACGCCCCACCCCCCCCACAACAACAACAACAACACTTGCTCGCTCGACAATGAGAATCAGATGCAAAATTTGTAAACACTTTCCATTTTAACTAATAAAGTCCCCTAAACATTATGTAAACAATGATACATGTTAGTCCATTTAAACTTTTTGTTCTATACAGCTTAGATTACATTTGATCTATTTGATTACAATAAGCTATTGATGATAAAGATATTAGTAAATGTTCAGAATACTTAATTGCATGTACATAATATAAAAAGTGACATTGTCATAATTTTTATGTTTATTTTGTGCAAAATGCTTTAGTAAACTATAATTTGGCATTTATGAGAAACCTTTAAAAAATTGGTTTGAAAAAAAAAAAAAAAGAAGATGGATTTACAGAGCCTCTTGGAATAAAAATCCCCGCACAATGTTAAAAGTCATGCTCAAGCTTCCACTCAAACATTCATCTCCACCTGTAATACTGTGCAAAAGGATGGGTTCAGCAAGTGCAAGCAGCTCGGCCAAATCAACCATCTATCAAGTTCTGCAAGATTCTAGGTAACGCTGGCTGACGCTGACGTTTGTTTTTTTTTTTTTAAAGTTCCAACCAATGTCTGGTTAAATGACAAACCACCGAGGCTAAAAAGTAAAAGTTAAGGCATCAGACTATTTCTGAAGGCAGTATGAGTGACTGTGCCTCAAACGTGAGCTCAAAACACCACTGGTATCTTTGCCGAGATATTTGACGGCTTGGCACATGAGTAGCATGACACAGAGGATCACTGACAGTATAAAAACATGACATTTTGGTTTATAGCCAAGCCAAACATTGATCATCCACATAAGTAAGCAGCTGCTCTGGATAGTCTACAGTTTTGAGATGGATTTCGACACATTCACCGCGACTCTGGGTCATTTTTCAGAACTATCCAAGTTCAGTTCTGCTGTATTATCACTAGTGCCAGGTCTAACTAAACATTTGGCTCTCTGGTTAGGGAGGAACATGCAGCCACCGAGGGAAGAATCCAGGATCTAGCAGTTTTTTTCATGTAGTTTATAATATATTAATTTACTTTGTACCTCAAGAATTTAACTGCATTGTAGAGCTTCACATTTACTGTGAATGAAACTGAAGCAGGAATTTGTCAAACAGTAACAGCTTCCCTATTCGAGTACCTGTGGCTTTACCTGCTCTTCACTGTATGTTGCCACACGTTTAAAAAAACAAAACTTTCGATTGAATATGATTTTAAACTAAAACACAAATCAAGATGAGCTTTTAGAGTCTAAAAGAAAAGGACACCGCCAAAGATTAAATGAGAGCTTAAGGCAGCGATTTCTCCAGGAAGAAGCTACAATCTTGCAGAATCGGACGCCGTGTGCGGTCCGCTCGGCTCAGCTCAGCTTGTAATCTTTGTCGTCCCAGTCGTTGACAGTGGAATGAAGAAGGGGAGGAAGGGCGCTTCAGCGGTTACAGGTCATCGTCCCCGATTCCCTCGAAAGCATAGTTGCCATGGAAATCATTGCCGCTGATATCGTTTGCTGAGTTGGAGGCGCTGATCCCTCGCAGGGACACGGAGCTCAGCTTGGTCTGAATGGAATAATCAATAGTGTGCTTAACTCTGAACTGACATTGATTTATTAGAATATGTTTCATGTTCAGGGACATTATGTGACACCATCATTCAGCTGTATTGTTATGCCTTTAGCATTCAACTCTCAGATAAAGGTGGAAAAAGTCCCCAAAAAATATCCAAAAATAAAAATATACTCACGGAGAGTTTGACGATTTGTTCACGGTTCGGGTCAGGGGAATCCTGCAGCCAAAAAAAAGAACATGCATGATGAAATTAATCCTGAATTTTACAGAAAGTCCAAATTATATTCAAAGTTAGGGCACACTGTCTCATTTCTCACCAGTAGAGGGGGAGATTTCACAGCTTGCTGACTGTCTGGCCGGTGGATGGAGCCGTTGTGTCGTTTCCTCAGCATCTAGAAGGTGAAGGAGGACAGCAGTGAAGAATATAATTCATATTACTGAGAGGGAATCCTGTAAATTATGAGGTTACAATCTGAATATCTCCACAGTCATCAAAGTAAAAACAAATTAGGTCAAATTAATGTTCTTCGGAACACAAACCTTTTTTATGCTGCCGCCTGATTTCTTCACCATTAATTCGTCCACCATCGACTGAAGGCAGATGCTCATCATGATAGCCTGAAATCGCAGAATTAAGGTCAATGAAATGTGGAATACTGAATACCATAATAATCACAGCAATTTAATGTTCTGCTTAAGCAGAATGCTCGTCGCCCTCGCGTTGAGCCTGCCGGCGACTCTTTACCTGTTGACTGGTGATGGTGACCCACTGGAGGCGATCCTTGCTCATTAGATACTCAAAGGCCAGCTCCAGTTTGACCTCGCATTTCGAAGAGCTGCAGGGATTGGTGGTGCCGTTGGCTATTGGGACTTGCTGCAGAGTCGGACAGAAAGATGGAGAGTTTGATTTTAGTCAGAATTGTTATAAAATTGTTCTATTATTTATGTTTGCCCTATGGACCCTTTTCCTCCCTCAGCATTCAAGTTAAATCTCTTCTCTCGCTCTTCTTGTCTGCTGATTTCCATATTTCTTCAACATCCAAGTTGCATTTTAAAGTCGAGATAAGCTTGCAATTGTACTTCATGACTGGCGGGTCATGACAGCAGCTAAATCACATTTTCCATTCATTCTTGAGTTGCCGCTTCACCAGTGATGTGGAGCCAAATCTTAAGACGACGCGTTAAAAGATTAGCACGAATGCAAAGAAAGAAACGTGTACAAATTCAGGATTTCAAACGCCTTCAGCTCACACAGCTCCCTGAAGGCGAGCCCTCATTCCTCTATAATGGAGCCTGTACTACTTCCTCTGGGTCAGACACTAGCTGTACCTCTCATGCTAAGCACACACACAAAGATAACAGAGAAGAAAGACAGACAAAAACAAAAGGTCTGACGCATATACACACACGCCGACTGTTTATACATGTTCTTCCGGATGCAATTTGAGATTCGACTACGAGGGGGGCTCGCAGCGCTGCACCAAATGAGATGTTTGAATAGTTTGCTGGAAAGGAAAGGGCTCATTAAAATGACTTTGACCTCTGAGAATGAGCTCAGGAATTAACCACCGTGCTGGACAGCGTGGGGGTTCAGTCTGTAATCAGACGGAGCCAAGATGCATTTTAATTTTAGATGTGTTGCCATGCGTCCGGAGCTCTGTGCAAATTAACTTCAGGAGGAATCATAAAAGCTTCTGCGATACACGTAATGACCGTGCTGCTCGAACACTAATGCGGTGCAAAAGTGAACTGTTCCCCCACCACCACCAATCTCCATTTAAATGAGGTCTTGCGCCTGTAAATGTTCATCTTTCAAAATGCTAGCTGGAATTACGTGGGCAGAGTTGCATGTCGTGCTTCTATCAGCTATTCACACAAGTGAAAATAAGATTGTTGTGCTGTCTCTTTTCAAGATGACTGATTGGATGGAAGCGGGAGAAAACGCAGATTTCGAGGCAAGATTGACTGTGTGCAGATTTATGCAGATTCTGGGTGACAATTATGGAGATCTCTCTTTGTATTCTTTAGACAAAGAATTTCTTGCCAGCTACAGTTTCAAACGAACAAAAATAAAGCAGCAATTAGGGAGTTAAACTGAGTGTGTCGATTTGAATGGTCTTGATTGTGATTTAATATTGTACTTCCATATATAGTATGAGGGGGAGTTTAGAGACAGATATTAGAGGAATGGTCAAAATATGTGCAGCAGAAGCTCCTGACTTTTAGTCTCTAGTTTAGGCCATGCCTCAAAACTACATTTCCCATGATGCAACTGGAACCTGAATCTTCATTAGACTTTAGACTCCTAAATGCACACTTCTTTCAAACCCCACACAAAGAGCTTGTGATGCTGACACCGTGTTAAAAATGTAAAGCTGCAAGCCAAGATCACGTCTTCTGGATTATTTTGTCACACTCCTCCTCACACAGAGTGGACAGTTCTGCCCATGATGAGTAAACTGGTCTTTATGTCAGCGTTAGGTGAGTTTTATTTCATGTTTTTGTTGTTCCACTTCTCATCGATTGATTTCACATCTCATTGGCAGTCGCACTGTTTTTGCTCTCTCGTGTCGTAATTAGCTTTTTTTCTTTTTGTTTTGCTGACTGTGACTGATTGAGTCTTCTGCCTCCAACATTTCCTGGCAAATAACAGTTTTCAAGTGACACAGCAACACACTGCGCTGATTAATCACTGTAAATTGAACCTAGGCCCGATCAATCAACCATTGCCATCTGCTGAGCATCTGATAAATCCTGACAGCATCTCATGTTTAACTGATCAATTCAATTACTAGGTGATGGTCCAAACATATGCCCTTTCTTTGCTTCCCTTTAAAGTCTCTGAGGTTTTATTTTTTAAAAGTCTATTCATTTCTTATATTACTGGGGCTGTTAGATGCTTCCTCGTACTGTGTGGCATCAGATTCACTTCTGTCCAACAGACAATTATCAGTCCAAAGAAAGGATGCTGCTCTATGTGTGAAGCTGCTGGATCAATACAGCACTACCCTTGTGTGGGCTGCGTGTTTGGTTAATTGGACTGATGAAGACGGATGGTGTGGAGGTCAGCACTTTTAGCAAGCAGTAGGAGTAAAAACTAATGCTTGGCAAGACTAAAGACGTTTGTTTCTGGTGCAGTGGTGAAAGGAGGTTTGTAAACAGGCAACTTTGGAAGCACGGGAAGCCCTTGTTGCTTTCAGACGGATTCAAGCCAAAGCTCTCTAACTCTGCCAGCTCTCTGTCTCCTCATAATATGGAGGGATTCCAATTTAATTATTTCAGAGCTTTAGAGATACAGGCGTGCTTGAAGGTGAATTTACTCATCCTCTCTCTCTAAGTCTCTCACACAGTTCCACTTACAGAAGACGTGACTCGCCAACACCTCATGCGTGTGACCTTGAAGCTCCCTTCCTTCATCTGTTCGTTGGGCAGCTTGACGTGGAAGTTGAGCTCATTGTTGCCGGCGCTGACGATGACTTGGCAGCCCTTCTCGGGGAAGTCGGTGATACAAGGGTCAAACTTGATATAGCCATAATATTTTAGAGTCTGACCTAGATGGATGAACTGGGGAAAAAAGGAGAATAAATCTTTTTTTTTTTGGATGACTAACCTTTCCAAAAAGGTTCTGTCCACTCCCTGGAGAAAATATGTTGAATTCTCTACTGGATTGGTGTGATTCAAAATTCATATCATGGGAAAAACGAGGCTAATTGCATCACAGAATGCACTAGAGGCACTATTCTCTATATTCTACAGATTTATGCTTGGACACAGACATCTGAGAGTATCAGCTGGATTCGTGTGCGACACTGTAGAAGCAGAATCATTGAAAAGATGTCCTTGCTTACTTCTTTCTTGGAGCCTTTCTCCTGCAGTGATTTGAGCTGCCTGTGCTGGTCTTTGTTGACGAGTATCCAGCCTCGCTCAATGTCAGACACTGTCTGGTGAAGCAAAAACAAGAATACATGTTCATATCTCTGCACAAATGAACACAGCGTTGTGTTTCCTTTGGTACATGTGGGAGAAATCACACTCTATGCCTTTTTATAAACAGTGCAGGTCAGCAAGTAATTACACCGAAACACATTCACATGCTTGCAAACCCTGTTTATTTTTCTTTGGTTCCCTTTTTTTAAACTCCCTGTGTGCTGCACAGAGGTAACGCTCAGCAGTTCCAGATTTTAATCAAACTTGCAGCCTCAAAAATGCTTAATACAACAGACCACGGTGGACGCCGCAAAGAGAATCTGCTACTAATAGGCTCACACAAAACACAAAGGAGCTAACAGGAGTTCAAGGTGTTTCAAAGCCAAAACACGCTGACACCGCTATCAGTTAATGGAGGGGCCTCGAGGAGGGGGGGCATGGACAAAAGCATTCGGAAGCCATGGGAAGACGAGCGGCTTGATTTAGTTCTCTTGATGCGATGCTGGCACCGGGTGAGCTCAATAAAACACGACAGATGCAAAACAAACAAACAATCTCGTTTAATTTGGATTTTCTGCCTGGTTCCACATCTCACAGCTAATTTAACTTTTAAGGTTGTTTTCTTTTTTAACACCGCCGCTGCAGCTGAAAATAAAACAACAGCGTCTGGTTTAAGTAAGTAAGTAATGAAACCTCTTACCTGGGCGTATAGCAAATTCAGGCCAACTCTGTTGTCCATGACATCGGCATCGTACGCCATGTCCCAGTAACTGCAGAAAGAAAAGACACAGTCAGTCTTTCATCATTGGCAATCATATTTGGCTATTTGCCACCAAGTATATAATCTCCTATGACTCGGTGAAAATGATGTTTTAATTATGACAATGCATGTTACACAAAGGTTTTTAATGGTTTGCCTAATAACTATTAGAATTGTCTCAGCTCATAAATGAACACTTAAAGGTCCAGTGTGTAGAATTTAGTTGCATTTAGTGGTCCAGTCACTGCATTGTAATCTCCTCACATCACCCTCACCTTCCTAGTGTAAAGGAGAAACAACACTTTAAGGACCCTGTTTAGAGTCAGTGTTTAGTTTGTCTGTTCTGGACTACTGTATAAATAAGGTGTTTCAAGATGGCGGCCTCCATGAAAGGGGACCCTCCACCACTGTGGATATAAAAGGATATTTTTTAAGTAACAAACATAAAAAAGATTCTTATTTTCAGGTGATTATACATGCATCAAAACATAGTTATGAATATTATATTCCATGTTTGCCTTATTCTGAAAATATAGGCCCCAAATCTTACACACTGGACCTTTAAACCTTTGAAAAAGTCAAAATCAACAAATTAGGATGGTGATAATCGGGCCCCAAAGCTTGACAGCATGAAACCAAGCCAATGTATAACTAACTTGGATACAATCATGTCAAATATACAGATGACTTGGCGCTGAGAGCGAGTTATAGACTAAATTCCTCAACTCAGTGTCGATAAGATAGCAGGTGTGAGCATTCGTCTCATGGATTATTTGCAGGTTGAAGGACAGTCGTGTGTGTTAGATGGTACAAAGTTTCAAAGGCAGCTCTGTGGTTGTATTAGAGGCTGTTGTTGGCACTTGCAAGCGTACAGAGATGTGTGGGTGCGTCAGGGCAGCCTGAGGAGCGCAGCGTGACGTTAACAAAATGAATGAATTCAGCTTACAGAGAGGGCTCCGATCTGGGATTACATATGAAAACGTGATTACAAAAGATCTTTGAGAACAGTGTTTTTAGACCTTAAGCCCCTGGAAGTGAAATGTCTTTATTTAACCGACGCTTCTTTCATACCTCACTTTAGGATTATTATCGGCTTTTTTCTCATTGCATTCATGTCTCGCAAAACACTTCACACTACAGGCGTGAAATTGAACATATCGTAATTGCATGACACGTGGAGTGTTAGTGGATGGAGAAAGTTGTTCAGGCAGATGTGAAGCATGCTGCCTGGCCTCATCAGCAATTCAAAGTAGGTAAGAAGAGAGTAGAAGATTAAGAGACGGTGAAAAAAAGAAGTGAAGGAAAGGATAAGGATGTGTGTGTGTGAGATGAGTGCTTTAGTTTCAATTAAAGGTGTACTGAATTTCATGAATGCTTTTAAGAACTCCAACACATACCGATGAAAAAAACATGATGTAGACTCAATATCTTCATCTGGACAGACACAAAATTTCCTCCGTGAACTTTTAGCCAAAATGAGCTTTTTGATTTATTTTGACCCGATCCTTCTCCCGGATCTCATACACTGGGGGTCTGTTTTTCCTCCACCTCCACTTGTTAGTTCTACATTCATTCTTCCCTCACTGCTCTACACTGCACAGAGAAACTAGGTCAGGAGGACTAAGACTTTCCTTGAGGCGGAAAGAAAGTAAACATCCTGTGTACCTCAGTCAGCAGGAGGCAGGGTGACGAAAGAACGGGGCACAAGAGGAAGTACGAAAAAATGTTATGTTGAAGAAGGCAGCAGTCACTAACTTCAGGATGGATGGGGAGATATTTTTCATGCAAAGAATTTGTTTGGGTGGTCCACCCAAGAAGATTTTTTTTTCATACTTTTTGTGACATGCAGCCCTTGATGACAGATGCTTATTTCCCTGCACAGGCGGCCAAGACCCTGTACCCTTTCATAACAACCAAAGCTACAGTTCAGCAATGGAACAGTAACTTTAAACCGCAACCAAAAAGATAAATGAACCACAAAGGAAATATTGTTTAAATGCACCATGGAAGATTTTAGTTGGTTAGTTTGTGTAAGAATAAATTTGTATTCAAAGTTTGTCAGACCAAAGAAGAAAGTGTTATTAACCACCCAGCCAAATTTGAATGATTAAAAAATATCGACAATTTTATGAAATTGGGTGTCAAAATCGGGTAAAAATGAGCAGTATTCTCAGCTCCAGGACTGTGGGGGCGTGTCCGCTGAATGTGCTGAAGCCACGGCCATTCGCGGGAGTAGTCAAGCAGCCGGAGTTGAGAAAATGACATGACTAACTTTGAAACACTCTGAGTGAGATGAATTAATCTCTGTCTCTCTGCTAGGGGTGCAGGGGTATGCTCAGGGTGGCCTCGAGCCACCCTTTAGGACCGCCCACAAAATCCTGGACTGAAAACTCATGAAAAACTGTTTTAACCTCTAACTCCACATTTCAGTGATATACCGTTCTGCGTCTAAGGCAAATATTTTCCAACATATTTAATGTATTTTGAAAGAAATCTCAGAATTGCCTTTACACGGACTATAAGTTAGAAGATTAACCAGATCAACTAGTCAACAGAGTTTTGTTTCATGTAGCTGGGGTGTTAAAACAAGGGCGGAAAGCCAACCACGCTTTAAACAGGCTGTCAGCTTATTGGTTGGTTAAACTTCTGGTTGTTGAATTTATTGTTTCCTTGTGACAATAATTGAAAATTACAATACAAATCATTTTAGGTCATGAGGAGAATAATAATATTATATAATTTGATCAATTATCTCAATTATCTGTTGCTTTGCTGTTCCGACATCACATTCTTGTCCCCGTCTGATCCCTGACTGACACCACTTGTCTAGTCGTGACAACTATTGTCCTTGGCAAAGTAAATTGTAAAACAAATGACTCAGGTCCCCTTTTCAAATGAACTACCACTTTGTAGAAGACGGCAAAGTCTGATAGGTGGCCTGTGGTTAGGCTAACTGCTGCTCCGATGCATCAACAACAAGTGCTTCACTGCAGATAAGGAATGAAAGAAGCAACACCCAGAATACAAAAACAGAGTGCTTTACAGCATTAGAGCAGATGCAGTTTATGTACTGCTTACCAAACACAAATATCTGACCTGCTTCTTTACAGGATTAGATAAATAACACATGAATACTCTGGCCAATGAATCATAGCTATAATTACATGTGGGGGAGAGCACTTTGGGAGGGACGTGATGAAACTCAAAGTCATGGTGTGAGCAGGTGGTGGGTACCTTTTCCGTAGGAGTATGTGAAATTCAGAGCTCCGCAAGCTGGTGATGGATACATAAGGCAGCTCAAACTCCTGCAGCTTCCGCACAACTGTGTGAGAGAGAGACACAGGAAAACAGAGAGAGAGATAGAGAGAGAGAGAGAGCGAGAGAGTAAGGAACAAGCACAGCTCCAGTTAAGTCCCAAGGACATTTGGATAATGATGGTGACAACAAACAACGAGGGACGGGAGAACTCCATCTGGACAGGCCCCAGCAGGGTAAAACTTTGTGTGTGTGTGTGTGTGTGAGTATTAAAATATGAAAAAAAGATAATGTGCTCTACGAGTGTGTGTGTGTGTGTGTGTGTATGTCCCTAATCTGCAGCTGTTTCACTATGGCCCGTTCCCTAAGGAGAATGAAGGAGATCTCAGGTGCTGCTGGGTTTCTAGGCGCTAATAAACATGCACAACAGTACAAATTCGATGACTGTACAGCGCTTTCGTTCGCCATTAGGTTTGTTAAAAGTGTGTTTACTCCTTTATGGGCAGAGATGCTGAGCGCAGGAAACAGAAACACATGCTTTCTACTTTGATGTTGGAAATCTCTGCAGGAATAAAAAAAAAGAACAAATACAAACTGAATGCTTAAAATGTTTTGGAACATTTTTTGGAACATCAGGCGAGCTAAATCGTCAGTGGGAAAAAAAATGAAATAAATAAACATAAAATGAGAACGAGAAGACCGAGACTGCTATTTCAAACTGCATACTGGTTCTTCTTGACGCGTCTTTGAATATTTTGCAGCATATATTGATTTACACGCGGACTTCTGGGAAACTTGATGCCTGTCAGAGTGGAATTGAATTCTTCTAGCCATCCTGTTATATCAATACTCACTCCCACCAGTTTTGTTTGATCCGAGGCCTGCTGCGCCAGATTTATTCTAGTAGTCGAGTCATATTTAAACACATGGCCCTTCTTTCATACCGCTCAGAATTTCAGATTTGAACTGTGCCAAGAATATATAACATGCCTGCAATATTTAAAGATTCCTCCTAGATCACCTGGCACCGTTTTCAGCCTGGAATGGATTTGGCGTGAGGAGTGGGGGAGCGTTTGGCAGGTGGAAGACGAAAGACGGGAGAAGAGAACCTTTGGAATTGAGGGGGATTTGACCTGACAGGGCTGTGATGAAATGGGGGAAAAAAAGAAAAAAAAAGGATTGGAAAACTGAAATATCTTGATGTGGAAAGCTTTACGCCTGTGTCGCTGTGGCATTCCTTGCGACAACAAATGCAAATATTCGACTGATTTGCTTTCACGCTGTTACTTATGAGTAAAAACAAATACGGCGGCACCTTCTGAGTGCTTCCTCTGTGCTGTTACTGCTGCTACACTTAAATAAACAAAGAAACAACTAACAGA
This sequence comes from Sciaenops ocellatus, assembly GCA_033000465.1. NCBI lineage: Eukaryota > Metazoa > Chordata > Actinopteri > Sciaenidae > Sciaenops > Sciaenops ocellatus. The sequence continues at coordinate 12,809,008 of CP136886.1, forward strand.
GCTTGAAAGATGGCAGATAATCTGTGCTTAAACTGCTTAAGCTGTTTCATAAATCAGGAAAGAGAGGAACGAGCTCAGAATTATGTTAACATACGGAAAAGTGAGCAGCACAGCACGAGGTATACAGAAAGGGAACAACATGGGCTGCTGTTGTCTACATGTTACTGTGCCATGGTTCCATTGGTCCGGCCCACTTGAGATCAAATTTGGTTGTATGTGGCCCATGAAGTAAAAGAAGTTTGACACCCCTGCTATACATTATATTGAATATAGAATGTATAATATGCATACAGAAGATGAGGAAAACAAAAATAAAAAGGTATCTGTATAGCTCATACAAATACATTTGCATGTAAAAAAACTGTTTTTGTAGAAATCTGGATAGTTTGCTGAAATGACCGACTTTTCTTGCAGCCTTTCTGGAAGAATGACTTCACTAATCAGAAGCTGGCCTGTGAATGCCATTTTGCAGCCGACACAGGTGTCAGATTTTAGAGCTACAACAAATACATTCTCAACACACTGCGCACAGCCCAATGTGTGAGCTCACGCCACTCTAAACACTGCATGAACCAGCCAATACACACACACACACACACACACACACAGAGTCTGGCTCTCGCAGAGCTTCTGAGCACCTAATAAATTAATTATGCGTTTTTGCCAGAAATACAGATTCAGATACAAGTTCTAACTCTCCGGGGCGATGCAGTTCTTTTTAATTAAACTGTGGTACCAGACAGTGAGACAGATTAACCGGGCTGGTGAACTGTTGCCAGAGCCGACGCTGTGCGCTTCACTGTCGGAAGGAATTTAGAGTAAAAAGAAAACTAAGATCAAACGCATGACATTGCAGTTCATAATTCTCTTTGGTTACCCAGAGAGTTATTCATCAGTGAAACAAACATTTCAGCTTTTAATTCTTTTGTTTCTCTGTTTGTAAGAATCTTTGTCCTTGGCTGACCTGATAAAGTAGTTTAAATTTACATTATTTTATCAAAGCGCTAAGTGTGCTGAACATTTGGTTTGCCTTGATAAACAATACTGGTTAATCGGATGGTTTCCAGCTGCAGTGTTTAAAAAACAAAACAGGAGTCCTTCAGATGCAGACATTTCTGAAAATGCATTCCAGGGTGACTCTAAATAATCAGCACGAATGAATTATGAATTTCCTTCTCTCTCCCATTTTGTTAACCAATAATTAATCATATAAATGGGACATTATACAGAATACTTTCCATTTGTAATGGCAGGGAGATATAAGATGTTTTCATCGCCTGTGTTTCTCTGATTCTTTAGGAAATGTGTGTTCAGACTTACATGTTAAACCTCCATCCACACCCTCACGGACGAGGAAGAGGCTGAAGTAACCAACAAGGTCATCTGGAAGGTCGAGCTTTGTTGCAACAGCCTGCACAGAGACGAGAAAGAGAGACTTTTACGGTCAAATTCAATTAACATATCCCTTTATCTGATTTTTTTCAGCAAGTTAAGAGGAAAGATGAAAATGTTTGAAGACAGAAAAAAACCCAGCTCGGTATGAAGTGTAAAGATTGTGGCAACATCCAGTAGATCAAAAACTAGGATATAACCACAACCATCCTTTAACATCTCTATTATACAACCATCTCTGAAGTGATATAATGTGTTGTAAACAGCATCAATTTTGACTCCTTGAGGTTTAAAAATCTTGTTTTCTCATGTTTACTTGCTTCATTAAAACTCCTTTTATCATTTTATTTGTTTGCCAAATATAACCAACTATAACATTTTAGAATAATAAACATAAAACTGACTTTGTTTGCTTTTTAGTTTGCTGATGTTTAGTTTCTATTTTTAGTCATTATGAATGAAATTCATGCAAGCGGTTACACTGATAAAAGCGTTTTGTTGATTGCTTACTGATAGGAAAACTTTTTATCAGCAGGATAATAATAATAAAAATCTTTTCCCAAGATCTGTACAAAGCTTATTGTTAGTCTCACACAGGACAATTCTCTGTGATGAAAATGGAGTGCTTGTATGTGTTCAGCACTTTCTTTCCCTTTAATTCAACTCCAAACAAACACAAATGCTACAAATGTGTGTGCAACTGTTGTCAAGCAAACACAAACACACAGAGTGAGAAAGTGCGATATACTCTGCTCCGAGACCTGCTGGGAAAAGAGGTTAACTGTGGTTAAACTTTCATAAGAGCGCTTTAACAAGGCTGATTTATTACCAGGAGCAACAAGGAACATCAGGACATAATGATAAAACGTCACCATGTTTACTGTGACGAGTTATTTTAGAGTGTGCGTGGTTACGGTCAATCGAGAGCAGAGGTGAAGTGGCTGCAAAAAGGTTTGGTCGCTGTAAATGTGTGTTTGACAAACAATTGCGACACACTATTCTTCTGCTTGGTTTTATTTCACGTCATCTGATTTTGTTTTGTGATTTTCATGAGTTAGATCCACTTCATAAAGTCTTTTGATCTTTGCTTTGGCGAAGGAGGTCTGTATGAATAAATGTAACTTGATCTGATTTATGATAGCGTCTGTAAAACATCAGAGCTTACGGGAGAAAAAACAGGATGTGTGTCAGCTGTTATGAACAGTAGAGATCAAAAGTCTGGTCAAACATACATAAACGCAGTGGAGGTTGATAACGAACCATAAAAATAATCATAACAATAAGTGATATCTTCTGGTTACTTGCAGAGTTAATCAGCTCTAAATCATATAATTACCTACTATAAACATAAACAATTACCTCTACACACTTAAGAGGATTTTTTATTACATGTACCATAAATCACTGGATTGAAACACTCAGCTGTGCTGCACTTTTGGGCGTGTGGATCTTAACATAAATGTTTTTCTTACAAATGTTTAATTTGTTAAACTTTTTTATTAGCTAATTTAATTACAAATCTCTACATGGTACATACTAAGTGAAGTGCTTATAACCGTGTTTATGCAGTCTGCCACTTACATCAAGGACATCCTCCGTCTGATCCGAGGTCAGAATGTTGACTGTAACCTTCTGACCGTTGGAGAGGCAGATGTCTAGAGCGACTTCTTCTGTGGGAATCTGCTGCGTCTCCTGTGGGAAGGACACAAAACATAACAGGCTTTCCATCAGCTCCATCGGGTACGCTACGTGTTTTCATTCCTGGCGGTCAGCAACAAAACAATCTCACCGAAGCATGTAGGGAGGAAAAAAAACAACCCAACATGGGCTGATCAGAGAGGGGATGCAAGAAAACATACAAGCTATCCATTGGATGGTTTCACTTTTCATGAAGCTCCATTACTCCCATCATGTAAGAGCAAATAACACTGAATGGTCAAGACTGGAATCAGCGGCACAGAGTGTGAAACGAGACATATTAAAAACAATAAAAAAAATCCTTATCAAGATTTTCAGATGGAGGGAGGAGACACAAAAACTAATTTCTCCTTGATGAGGATTATTTTTGAGCCACAAATTAAAAAGTCTGACTGTTTATTGGCACAGACAGATGTAAGGCAGCCAGATGAATATTTATTCATCTGCAGGTGCAACTTATATATTCACTAACTTGTAATGTAGTAATCGATTGTTTCCTTTTACCGATTATTCTCCAGATGAATTTATTAATTGTCTGTAGAGATGTCTATCCCAGATTCCCAAAGTCCAAAGCGATGTCTTGTTTTGTCCGACTAACAGTCCAAAACCCAAAGATATTCACAATCATTAGGAAAAGGAGACAAAATGATTACTAGAAAAAGTGTTGCACATTAATTAGTCACTCAACTAATTCAGTAATTGACGAATTGTTGCAGCTCTAGTAGTTCCATCCATTCATTCCCCTCCTCTGAGCTCACACAGACAGACAGGAAGGAAACTGTATTCATTAGTGCTGCTGTGTTTGTGCTTCTGTTCATTCCTTAACTGAACAAGGCAGACAATGGAACAAACCCCCCCCCCCCCAAAACTGCCAAAACCTATGAATATTTCAAAAGTCTAAATAATAGCTGAGCTGATATTAAGAAGTGTGAAATCTTAAAGTGGATAACCCCAGCTTCTCCTGTCCCCAGGCAATCCCTTGCCACTTCTGCTATATCATCTCTTGTCTCCCCTGTTCCGAGGGGGGTCACCGAGTACATCTCTACCACTAAGGATGCAGATGAAATGACAACGCTGGGTGGTAACTCATCTCTTATTCTGCACCTGCTGTCCTCACGGTACATGGAGGTGCAAACACAGACACAGACTCTAATGAGAGAGGAAGACAGAGGAGGAGAAGCAGAATGGGTGCGACGTGGCTGCAGACAGATGAATCTGTCCATGAATGTTATTGGATTTACAGCCCTCCTGGCAACGCGGGTCACAGCTTGAAAGATGACGAATCAAACCTCGCTACCTGCTCTGATAGGACTGACACGCCGTCCTTTTCTGTCAAACACACGATGAGTTTGTGCTCTAACAGCATCGTCCACATCAGCCAATATTTGTTTGCATTTTTGTACTGCAGACAGAGTTTTTCGGCAAATCTGGTGGGATGAATCAGTAGTTTTTTTTTTAATAATATAATAGTTTAGAAGGATCCAGCTCCCACACACGATGCAACTATGTAATTTCTGACGTCATCATTTCACGTGTTTCTGCATGTGAGCCAAACCCAATCTGACACATCGAATCAACCACTGTACGAGCAGAGAAGACACAACCCTCGACGAGAGCGCACTCGCCACAGACTGACACAAACGCTAAGAATACAGCTACCTCAGTCGGCCACATTGCCATAAGTAATTACTATCCGAGAAATTATTGCATCAGCCTTTTGGTTGGAGGAGCACGCCCTGCCTCCTCACAGGCCTGTTGACCATGTTGACACAAAATAAAAGAGCCTTATGCTACCTGCATAGAGTGTTTGCGGTAGATTAAAACAAAATAACACCACCAACCTGCTGTGCTTTCCTTAAGAAGCTGTTGAACATCTCACTGGCTCCGAGCAAGGGATCCTGACGCACTGTAAAAAAAATAAAATAAATAAACATGAGAGAGGAGAAACAAAAATAGCAACGTGAGTATAAAATTAGTCATCACTCACAAGATGAACAACAAGTCAACAACGAACATGTTTGGTTTGGAAGTCAGCAATTAGTCAGGGGTCTTTTACTTTCTTATCTTAGGTAAACACAAACCTCCTCAGGCCCAGCCATTTCCCAATTTTTCTCTTATCACACAGTTTAATTTTGAAATGGGTGTAACCTTTCAAGACATTTGTCACAACAATTTAGCTTACACAAAAAACTGAACTTTATGTAGAATGCATGTAGAAAGAGCAGTAAAAAAAAAAAAAAAATACATTAACTTGTTTTCTGGCATCGGTTCAATCAACTGTCAATTATTACAAACCGGTTTCATCATGTGATCGGCCCAAGATTTGGTAAATAAAAGACAAGATGAACAACTCTGTTTTGCAAATTTGTTTTCTACTGAGGCAGTTTTAAGTTGCAGAGCAGTGCATTTAATTATCTGCATGATAACCCTATGTATGAACAATAGGAGTGAGTGTGTGTGTGTGTGAGCCTGTAAGCCATTGTTCTTTTAAAAAATTAGTCTAACCCTTTGACAAAATGTCAAAGTTCTGATCCATCTGCGTCAGAACACAGATTGTGTTTGTGGCGGTTCATTTTCCATAACTATGTAAAAAGCCATGATGTAACCAAGTGAACTTGTAGCCAAGAACACCCTGTGTGCGTATGCTCCCAGACTATGAGCAAATACACACTCGAACAACGCTTCCTTGTTCTGCTGTAACTGCCAGTGCTTGAGAGGATTAAAACAAACCCTCTGCATTGCTGCCAGTTCCACTTATCCATGTGTGTGTGCAGAAAGTTCACCCTCGACCTGTTTACGAAATTTGGACAATATGCTGAAAACCTCCCGTATTGGGACATGAAACTCCAACTGGGTTCTTGAACATGATTTAAGACTTGCAAAAGAAAGTTATCAAAACTGCCATGAGGCATGTTTGCTGAAAAAATAACCAGTGTGTCTCTCCTGGTGTAAACACCAGAAAAATGAATTATTCTTCAGAGCATTCAGTTTTGAAGTCGGAGAAAAGCCAAGTATGTGTCCCGAGAGGTGACACATCATCGCTAGAGGATCCAGACCCATAAAACTTTTTAAAAACCCTGAAATCCTGACTAAGGCTTTATTTTTTCATCAGGTGTGTCAGCAAAACTCTGTCTAGAGAGGCTTTAGCTCTGTGTCATGGCTCCTCTCTGTGCTCAGATCATCAGTTCTTTTGAGTAAAACACTTTTATGTGGCATAAAGAGAAAAAGTGTATGACTTGAACTTCCCACAGACACAAAGCCAACTCATTGTTGCGATTGTTGTGGGGAAGCAAACATTTCAAGGAAATTTGTGCTCTTGTTCCGTTTCTTTTTTTTCCTCTTTCACAACATAAAAAACAAAATCTCCCCCCACGGTACTCGAACGGGGAAAATAAATTGTCAGGGATCCGTGTACTGCAATTCACAGAAGAATAGTATCTAATTTAAAATCTGACAAAAACAACCACGTTGGAGCTGGAATTTAAATTCAGACAGAAACGAGGTGAAATGCAACACAAGCCATCTGTATAAAGTCCATCCAGCATGAATAACTTACCAGCCTGCATGTATTTCTCCAGCTGTTCTCGTCTCTGTTCGACCTCAGCAGGAGTCAGCGTGAAGATCTTCTTTGGAGGAAATGCAGGCACCACATTGCTGCCATATTCTTTCTTTATCTGTTTGGACAAAACACAAGTTGTGGAGGTGAAGCTGCGGACTAACAGCCTATAACAGCCTGCATTTCTCTTTCTTTTGACAATTAAGAAGAAATAGATAGCTCAGTCGATTATTTTAGTCACATTCGAAACATCTGTGAAACCAGACATACAAGTTCATACCAAACCAATTACTTTCAGCACAGAGAAGCAGCCTCTTAAATAAAGCGTTGTGGATTCATTTTTCTAAGAGGTACATTCATGCTGTTGAAGCTGAGATGAATCACAGGTTTATTTTAAGCCCCGTTTCAACGACTAGCTAGTGGAGTTTCCGTGCATAACACACACAGAGACACATCTGGAACCTTGAATGTCTAGTCATTCCAAGTTTACTTTGTCTTCCAGCTTCTTGACTCATTTCTTCCCATTTTCTATCATCTAAGGGCTGGGAGCTTTGAACCGTGGAAGTCTTAAAAACTAAGCCCTTGAAATCACACATCAAATTTGCTTTCATTTTAACCTGCATGTTTGCTGCAGGCCAAAAAGAAAGCTGTACGTCACATTCATCATTAGGAATTCACATTTTTTTCTCATTAGAAAACATTCAGGGCCTGCACATATGGCATGATGAAGGTAGGCCCCAGTGGGCACTAGAGGAAGAGAGGTGATTTTCACCTCAACACACTGCCCTTTGGTATTTTCCCTACATCAGAAGCAGCGCTGGTTACACATACAAATCAGCTATGCACAGGTTACAGATGCATCAGAGTCAGTATGAGCTCGTAGGACTTCTTTTTAGCAAAGCTCGCCCTGTTTTCACTGTCGGCTTTTAATGGTGCTCTGGATCTCGAAGAAGCGTGACCTTATTGCGCGTCTTTATGCAGGCGAGAAACAATTAACAATCAAATTTTCACAGCGATAACTGGCTAGAGTGTGCGCGCCGCCGCAATCACTGCTTTTTGGGGTCATGCGTACGCCACGGGAAGCCCTGTGGGGTTGGTTCTTAAAGACTCGAGTGTGTCTACCCTACACCCTGTTGCCAGGCAACGGAAACTGTCAGACTGGATAACACAGACTTGAGGATGGAGATAGCAAAGTTTGGCCCTTGCTTGCTTATTTATTAATGTGTGAAAACAGGAGACTGGGCACTTCTATAAGACTGTGTTATATGCAGTGGTGTATTTTTTTTTTTTTTTCATAGAACAAAGGCAGAAATATTCAGCAAATAAATCCATCTCTTACAGACAATGCAGCTACCTCTGCAACCATTTGTTTCCAAAAATGTATGTTAAGCACTTTTACAAGTAAGTTCATTTTCAGCCACAGCACTTAGAGAAAAACAAGTAGGTGCTGAATACACTAATTGCCTAATAACAGCTCTAACAAATAGCTGTGGCACTGTGTAAAGCTTCACCGAGGCAGAGACCAAAAAAATGCTCAAGACCAGGCAACTCAACACTTTCCAACAACATTTCTTTTTCAGATTAAGTTCCTTTTCCCAGCAGGTGAAGTGAAAGAAAGGCCAAGAACATTCCTTCCATGTCGCGCACCCCCTCCAACCCTTTCCAACAATACTGCCTATTTACATGCAATAAATCGAACTCCGAGAGGAATAACAACGCAAGGCTTCGAGCCAGCCGTGCCCATGATTGAAAGCGATGCGAGGCTGGCTTATCGACCACATGACACAAAGACGAGCAAAAGGTCACACCGGGTGGATGTGGTGGCATTTAAACAGCTTTCAGTGCGCTGCGCATGCAGACCAGTCGATTCTGGTCCAAAGAACACTGACAGCAACGGGCAGCTTGTGATGGTTGAGGACTTACCTGTTCATGGAGGCCAAGAAGTTGACTGTAGCGTACCCGACAGTGCAGCACGCCATTGACGTGGATGTTGTAGGCCTGAGGGAAAGAAAGGGCAGAAATTTAAATGTGGGGAGAAAGATTGTGTAAAGGTCTGTCTGAAAAGCTGAAAATGTGTCAATAAAGGAGTTAATGTGGATATATAGATAAATATAAAAAAATAATCTTTAAACTAATGCATTAGCCCAAAGCTGGTTTCACTACTGATTTCCCTCAAAACAACCAACATCTCCATTTCATCTTATCTCAGCACTGAGTGTTTCCTCGCTCTTTGTTTTCATTCGGATGACCAAACAAACGAAGTGTGAATAGGATGCAGTCAAACCCCGCTGACTTGCAATGGGGAAAACAGAGCCTGCTGCACATTTTCCGGTCAAAACAGATTCTGCTTGCATTACTCAGATGATACCAAATACAGCGATATGCGTTTCACACGGGGGAATCTTTAATTCTTTCTGTGAGACACCCCTTGTTTGTTTTGACAGACATATCACTGGATACTCCTCTGCAATACCAACATTTGGATTCGACAAACCCAATATCTGCTTGCCATTAAGTTTGGAGCCAATCTCAGAAATAAAATCCATTTTTCATGTCAGACGGCTCATTAAGTGTCAGGAATGATACTAAACCATAAAAATAACAAAATGATACTTTACTGATGCCTTCGGGAAAGGGAAAAAAAAATGTTTTTAAGTTTTCTCATGCAGGCTCGCTTACAGAACGGCATCCTTGAACTTTCCTAAAAAGACTATTGAACCACCAATCAACCCTGCCACTCTAAATACTAAAAACTGACCTCGTTCTTTAGAGAAAATTGCTCAAAAACATGAAACAGGAATTTTTCCACCACAGAATCTATTGACAACAATACATGGTCAAGAACTGGTGAAGGTTTGGCAAATATTGGGTGAGTTGCAGCTGTTACTTCATAAAAAAAAGTCATTATATGACAGGTCAACTTTCTTTACTCTTGCTAGTCACATGTAGCTAAATTTAAGATTTTTGGAATTACTTTTTAAGAAAAACAATCTGACTGACTTATTATGATTATGGCATTTTCGTTACACAGTATAACTTGCTCTTTCACTTGCTATGAAACTTCCACTAAGCGGTATGCAGCTCTGGCTGCGGATGAGAGGAAGTGCGTTCTGTATGCTTGTTGAAGAGATTTCCCATTTTGGGTGTCAAAGCACAAACTGTCCATGCTTTAATCTCCTTCCTCTTCTGTCTCAATGATTATTTATAGTCATCGTGGTGGGTCATCTGTCAAAACACACACACACCCAAAAAAGTTTTGAAGACTCCTCACCACACTGTTTGCAGCATGCAGTTGAACATGCCATTGCTGACCTAGAATACACTATCAATAAGAAAACAAAGTACAAACCATAACTTCTGGAGGGAAAGAGGAAGGCTAAAGAATTTGGAGGAAGGCCAACGAATGAACGGAGAGATGTGTATGTAGGCAGAATCCAGGCAGGAAGGAAGAATGAGTATGCAGAATGTCTTGGCTCTGTTTGATAACACACAAAAATGACCCGCAAGTTTTTTTGTGAATTGTAAGCAGTTCAAGTCAGGGACAGTCCAACAGGGCGGATTGCCATGAATATAACAGCTATGATCTATTGCTCTTTTCTGCATTCTTACTCCAGACCAAAAATGGAGGCGGATCGTAAACATTTTGACTTGATAAAGACCTCCCTAGGATACTACTGCAAACAAAACATTGTCTATTTAAATACATTCGCACAGCCGTCACTGTTCATCATTGCCTATTTACAATACCCTTGCACCTCCATGTGATTCACATCATATGACGTATGTGTAGGAGTGTAATATATTTTAACAGTCGTCTGAGTTTATGTTGTTTATACTCATTGTTACATGCAGGCTATTAAAGGCACGCTGCTGAGTATGACTTCCACTGTTTGCAAAACTATAAACAGAAACAGGTGAACTTGCTCATATCTAAGCCCTAAGGGTCCTCATCTTAAGTGACTGAGTCACCATCGCTTACAGTGGCACCAATATATCTCTTTCACACTCCCACACACACCTGAAAATCTTACGATAAAGCCACACGTGACTCAGAGGGAAAGATACAAGACTACTAGACAAGAGGAAGTGTGAGCACTCAAAAAAAAAAAAAAAAAGATTTGTCTGTGCTTGCACAGGAATCGCGCCACATTTAAAAAAAAAAAAAAAAAAAAAAACTGCAGCTCTTGTTATTCTAAAAGCCTTGTGCAAACTCTGCAGATTCTGTGGCCTACTGGTTCCAAGGTACACGGCCCATCTCTCAGCATTATAATCAAGCAAAGTCCCTTCCTGTGGGGCTGGTAACAGGAAGGTCACAATGACAGTCACAGGACTGCCAGCTGAGAGGTGAAAAACCCGTCGCTTTAAAATTCCCACTGCAGTATAGGCTAAAAATGTGCTCAGCCAGGTGGAAAGGAGCCAGAGATGGCACCTGAAATGCTCAATTTAGATACATATTGACTTTAAACAGCGAGAGTAGGTGTTTGCAGAACAATGCGGATCCGCAAATAAACTACATTAGATTAAAATCAGATATCTGCACACCATGCTCTCTACTTCTACAGCAAGTACATAGATGCGTTCCTATCTGTATCTAAAGCTCGCTGCGTACTTCTTGAGGGAGCAGGGACACTGAACACACTGACATGTTCAAATATTAATGAGCTTATTCCAGGGTTTTTTTCCTCCCTCTCTCTCCCTCTCTCTCTCTCTCTCTCTCTGGAGCACATGGAGTCAAGATGGAGAATAGTTATTCGCAGGTGTGTGACACTGAGAAGAGCCAGTGTGATGTCACGTGGAAATCAGATGTCACAGATGTTGTTTCAGAACGTCTGGCGAATAAAAGAGTAGCTGCGTTCTTCTCTGAAACATCTCATGCTGAATCTTTTTGCTGTAGGATTGGAGATTTTTTTTGTTGTCGTTGTGTTTGTTCATATCATATCCATAAGTGACGGGAAATAAACTTGAAACAGTTCCCTAGCAACGTAATTACTTCATGAATTGTTCTGGTTCACAGGCATGTTAACGGACACACTAGCGATGTGGAGTTGTCAATAATTCTAAACAATACTGCCTCTGCCACACATTAGCTTGACGTGTCCCGGTAAGCGTAAAATGGTTTGCATATATATGCTGTCCTTAACCAGCCTCCATGAATTACCTTCTGTGAGCACTTGCAGAGCATGTCTGCTAGTGTGTCAAGGCAACACAAGGCGTAGCACCTTCCCAAACAGAATGGCAATCCAGAAAGAGAGGAGAGGCAAAGAAAATAAGCACGCAGTTAGGATATGGGAGCCTGCTGTGCAACAACCAAACAGGATGATGGAGCCACAAATTATTGCTGCTCTTGATGTGCTGTCGAAACTGCTATATTTTAAACTATAACTGTAAGCTGAGGGACTTGATAATTAACCTAAAGCGACGTCGGCTGTGTTTTTCTCTAAATAACAAGGAGTGTTGCGATATCAAGGCGGCAACTCTCAGAAAGCATTTAAGCGCTGAGTCAAACCTTTAAAACAAAAGGGACTCTTGTTGTGCCTGAGGTGAGGAATCAAGAGATCGGGCCACGCTTCAAGTCTCCTCAGGTGGCTTTGACAGTAAATGACAACTGGTACCAACTTCAGACGCAACACCACCACCACCACCACCACTGTGCAATATTTTGCAGCCACATGACAACATCTACCAAATAAAGTCCAATGTTGAATCATGATTAAGACCAGGGGGGGGGTTACACCCCTACTGATTCAGCTGGTGTAGACAGGATGTACTGAAGGTCAAAAACACTTTTGACTCAACTTCCTCATGTTTGCTCTAACCTCTGTTGGCTGTATCCATATGAAACACAGTGATTGCATATGATGTAAAAATTAGCATTTTGTGGTGTCACTGAGGGCTGTTTGTCCTGTGGTGACACATCACTACTGATCATTTATAACAGTAAACACACAAACTCGTGCTGCATTGACATTAGGCTTATTGAAAGCGGGTTAAAACAAAAACATACATTTATCATACTCACCACATATGTTGATCCATTTTCTCCCGAACGAACCTCCGTCTCGGGTATGGAAAAATGCATTTTTTATTTTTTTTTTTTTTAGCTCGAAACACAGCCTGCTACCCCGACGACAAAGTCCTCAAACGCCACCACAGAGCTTACGATGGAGAAGAAGACACCACAGTTTGCCCACAAAGTCCACTGCAGTGACTGTCGGCGGTGACTACAGAGGAGGAGGGGGCTCTCTCACGGTTCATCCACTGGTTTGTAAGTCCGGGGAAAGCGGTGCCTGGCTGGAGGAGACTCCTGACGACTTTAATATGTGGCCAACAACTCATGTATCAAACTAGCATTCGCATAAAACTTCTCCCACGTCAGTGTCAAACTTTTCCCACTGCCGTTCCCGCAGCAGCCATGTTGCAAGTGTTAAGTAATTACACCTTCACTATTGGCGTTAAAATAACAACCTTTTAGCCACTTTCGGGAAATTTCTGAGAACTTAAAACCACCTACTGTAAATATCTGAGTTTCAACGTACACAGGTAACTCTGTTCATTAGCGTAACCAAGGTGAAGTTTCCGGATAAAAGGTGCAGTTGGTTCCTGCAAACAAACACAGCGTCGCAGAGCCGTTGGTAAAAAAAAAAAAAAAAAAAAAAAAAAAAAAAAAAAAACCTTTCGATATATTTGGGGAGACAGTTGCACTTGTTGTGGTTTTGCTTGTTTTTCCCCCCCTCTCCTACATTTGCTGATGAAAAATCTGTACGGCGACGGAGGTAACTCATACATAAAATGTGATAGAAACGGCAGAGAAAGCGGCAGATGTACCCGGGGCCGTCAAGCCATCCTGTGCTCAGTGTATCTACTGCTCCATCAAGGGGCATTGCAACAATCCTTCTGGGCTGAACCAACTCGTTTTACAGCCGGGGGGGTGCTCCACTCTTCGCGGGGGAAGAAAAAAACAACACACATGAGCATAATTAGCATCATATGTTGACTTTTGACGATATAACGGTCACATATAATTTAATATATATATCACAAACATTATTTAATCTGTATGTTGTATGTATTAAAATCGCCATATTTGAAGTCCCCACTTTATTTGGCGCAACCCAAAGTGACAGTGAAAGCGCAGTCAAAATTCATTAGCGTCAGTAAAAGAAAATGCGTCTAGCTTTTGTCAACAATGTTAAAAATATGATGAAATAATACTCTTTATGTTTACTCGTTTGTGCAAAAATATATATTTTAAATTAGCAAATAATTATAGAATGTTTTGGAGGTTTTAGATCAATAATTAATTCCTTACAGTAAGATATTAAATTAAACCAAATGCTTTTGATTAGCTTAAAAAAATAATATTTGGACATATTGTGATTTTTTAATCTGTACAAATAAACAAGTGTGGTGCTCACTGTATGTATTTACGTGCTGTTGTTTATTCTCTTCGCTACATAAACAGATAATATTACATTAAATGCTTCAAAATTGGGCGTATGCGTAATTACGGCGCAAAATTAAGTTAAGAGTTCCGAATAAAAATGTTGGACCAGCTTCCTGTCACATGACCACTACAGTAGGATCATATGACTTCAGTCGATGAAAATGAAAGCTGGGTGCAGCCAGCTGAAACCTGTACTGCTTATTTTGATCTTTAATTTGTGTTTTTACGCGAGTTATGAACTGACTAAGCTGCAGGTAAGACTTGGATCTGGCGATGTAACGTGTGTAGTCCTCACCACAGTGCGTAAATGTCACATCGTGTCCACATAGCATTGAAAAGCAGCTTCTTTTGGTGGATGTACGAGCAGCAGTAGGTGCCAGCGAGGATGACGGGAAATGTTGTTGTTTATAACCTTTTTTTCTCTCTTCGTAATGGTTTGTAATCACAGGTATGTGAGCTCTGCAGCGGTACCGTCCTGAATGGCTCCATGGTGAGCCAGTTTTGCTCCTCGTCCGCTGGTCGGATTGAAAGGCGCTGCTGCTGGAGAAATGACAGCACAAGTGACCGTGAACACATCATCGGGTAAGGCTTTAATGTTTCCTTCAGGGTCTATCGGAAGTATAGGTGTGACATTGTATTACACCAAGTTATAAATAGCCTGAGGGTAAAGTAAAAGGTAACTTTGGACAGAACAAATAAACAGATACACGAAAAAATTTAATAAACAAATTGTGTAAAAAATTAAGAAAACAAAACAGAGAAAGACAAATTATTTCTGTATGTATTTGTTAGTAATTATTTATTTCAGTATTTATTTTTTTCTGTTTTTGACTTTCTTTTCTGTACTTACTTCCTGTTTATGTTTGTTTATCTTTGTCATGATAAATAGGAGATCAATATCAGAGCACAGACACAAAATTGTAACCTCAATTGGCAGCCGAAGGAAGGCTCATTAGAACTGTGTCAGTACTCTTTTGAAATACTGTCATATTACTGTTACCATATCTGTATACCTGCAGTCTGGTCGTCTAATTACAACCTTCATTCCTTTTTATAGAAGCTTAGGAGCAGCACTGAAAGTATATATAAACAGACCTACTGTGTATTCCAGGCAGCCAGTGCTAATAAAGTATTAACTGTCAGTGTTTAATACCAATTAAACATTTTTAAAATTAAGATCTACATAATATTAAGTTTGTTATGTTAATATTTCAACATGGTTTCTTTGTGTCAGGTTGGATCTGTCCAACTGTTCACTAACTCACATGGAGGATCTTCAGGGAGCATCAACAGCATTTATGATGTACGTATAGTAAATAGTTTCATACCCTTTTACAAAGCACACAGCATAGTGTAAACAAAATGACAACAGACCATGCATTAGTGACGCATGAAGTTGTTTTTAAGGAAGTGAAGAAGACCGGTATGTGTCAAATCTCCTGCACTGCTGCATGCTGGGAAATGTGTGTGGGCGATTTCTCAGAATGATCTTAGTGTTCATAACATCATTCTTAGGCACCAGGAAGGTTTTTATCTATCTTACTGACAAAGACCAAGTAAACAACTCAAAATAATCCCACACAAGTATATAATTAGAGCACCTGCAAGATAAAGAAATGTCTGAACGTGTCATTTTTTAAAATATGAAACAACTTGTCTTTGCACTTCTAAATGTTTTTTACTTTATAAACTTTTGCTTTGCAGAGACCTCTCACTCAATCCTATTGTCAACATTAGTAACTCAACATTTCAAGGATTTATAGAGTTAAATTACATGTAAGTATTCTGTTCCAAAACTGAACTAACATAGCTGCTCACAATTATAAAGTTTTATTTCTTTATAACTCTATATTTATGTGTTTATAGGATTTTGCCTCAAGACATAGTTTGCCCAGGAGGAAACTCTTCTTGGAAAAAGGTGGAGGTCACAGGGCCAAATCGTATATGTGAGGGCCAGAAAGATATGTGCAACCAGACTGGACAGCTGTGTAAGTTTGTTGTAACGTCCACAGTGACACATAAAATCTAAAACTGGAGCAGCCTTCTGTTAATACATGACATCTGTTCATCTCATAATTATTGACAATCCTCAGCCATTAACTGCCCGGAGAACTCCCTCTGCGCCCCCTATGGCCCCGGCTTCTTTGAGTGCAGCTGTGCTGACAACCATCATGGATACAAGTGTCTTCGGGAGGTTGGTTGTGCAGGCAGCTTTATCTGAATCATTATTTATTTCTGTGCTAAGTTTGGTACACTTACTTTTTTTTTATTTTTTAAAGTTATGCATTTATTTCAAATGTCAATAGGGGGAGTTCCCAGCTCTTCAGGTGTTTGGGCCTCTTGGAGCATCTACGTTTGTGATCTCTCTCCTGCTGTGGGTCACTCAGAGACGTAAGGCCAAGTCACTCTGAGGCTGGACTGCAGCTGACTTCTTTATCTGCAATGACTTAGCGGAAAACTGACTTCTGAAAGGGAAATGCTGACTAAGTCCGAGGCGACCTCGGACTTCTTTTAAACATTGTTTTATTTTATTTTACTTCTTGGGGCAGCTACATTTTAACTAGCAGTCACTTTTTTTACTGCATCATTGGTGCAATTTCAGAGAAAAAGTTAATTTGAACACTTGTTGCTCCAAGTTTAAAATTTTTAACAATACCACTGTTAACACTTTTAAAATGTACTCAACTGACACAAGATATTGATGAAGTGGTTGTGCATGAGGACGTTGTGTGTGCCAAACATACATGCACTGAATGTGTAGCTACATGTCCTGAAGCACATGAGGGGATTTGTTACATTTGGTAAACTGTTTACTGCATGTTGAACATGTACTTTACTCAGAGCAAAAACCAAGTTCACTTTGCAAATCATGATGTAATTCATTAAAATTTAACTGAGCTCCGTGCTTTCATTACGTTTTTCTTTATTAAAGTTATTAACTACCACAGTACGTCGCCTGCTAACACATCTTGCATGTCGTGTGTCTGTTTAGTTACACTTCTGCTCAAACGTGTCCTCGTCTCAGTGTTGTTGGACGAGTTATATTGATGCTTTTTCTCAATGAGATTCAGGGCTCCAATAAAATATTAAAAACAATACTTACATTGCTTTGCTTGAGTTGCCATTAAATTGTGCACATACAAGAATTGTGTTATGTTACATATTAAAACTAATGCATTAACTAATGAAATGAAAATGAATAGTGTAGAGGGAAAGAGGGCAGCTTTGTATAAAATGATTCCACATTTTCTTTTCCCTGGGTGTTAAAGACTAAAAGTTCAGCCAGTATGAAATTCAAACACATGAGACTCATGTTGACTTTGGACGCAGAGTCGGTGTTCCTTTGCCAAAAGATTCTTTTACTACCTAGTTTGTGTCTAAATCTTCATTATCCTGCTGAATTGATTAGGTCATTAAAAACTAGTCTTAAGAATTTATGCGAGCCATTAAATTCCTTGAGATACTGCAGCTCCAACTGTAATTAGGGAACCATTTCTGGCTAGTTTAAAATTGCATGCTGTGGTTGACTATGGGAGTGTGTTGTGAACCACAGTGGAATTGTTCTGCTCTGAATACTGGCAATTAAATGTTCTGTTGTTAAGAAACACTTCATAACATAGATCTATTAAAACATCTAGTCTATACCCAATATTAAAAAAAAGACAGAACTACCCTCAAATCTTTGTAATTATCCGATCCTACCATAAAAACACACATGGACTCTTTTTAAAAAAGCGTATGCCATTTCAGATATATATTTATTGCATGCTAAAAGCACGATATTTTGTACTGTGTGCGAGCATTTAAGCACACAAACTCCCCCAACAAGACACAGAGAAACAGCCTCTGGGCTCAGGTTGATGGGAGTAGAGGTTTTTTTTTTTTCACTGGTCCACGTTTTTGACTCGCAGCACCACAGGGACCGAAGTGCACGGGATCATTCCCAGATCTGTGATGACTAGGTCCACGAAGTCAGGCGGCGTCACGTCATACACCAGGTTAAGCAGGCCAAGTGAGGTCACATCCTGCCAATGCTCTAGCTGGGTCTTCCCTTTGCGGGTCACGATGAGGTCATCTGGGTCATCTGGAAAGGACACATGAAGATAAATTCTGATATCTTTACCTGACGTTTGGGGATTTAAATGAAAACAAATGCCACAAATCCAACGAGCTGCCACCGGCCATATTTTTCTCATACCTAGTTCATTGGACACAAAGGAATCCGTCTGCACCCTCTCACAAAACTTGTAGGTCTCACAACACACCAGCACAGGCACGTTGAAGGCTTTGGCCACCAGAGCTATCTGCGACGTCCCCACACGAGACATGACGTAACCGTTGGCCAGCAGAGCGTGAGCACCAAGAAACACCTTCGATACCTGTGAGGTCCAAGTTCAAGGCATTATTATGACATATCCACACACACAAAAACTTGAGTAAAGGCATTAAACATGCTATTAAGGCTCTAATTTGTGAATGTTTTGTAATTACTTCTGGAAGGATGTAGGAGACAGCTGAGATAAGGACATAAGTGCAGCTGATGCCTCTCTGGACCAGGCGCCTCAGGGCCTCCCGGCCCTCCAGCCGAGGCCTGCTGTCCACCACGATCACACGGAACTTCCTGCTCTTCTCGAAGGCCTCGCACAGAATGTGGTTGACCAGTGACGAGCTGAAAAGTGGAAGGACAGTGGGAGTTTTAGGGCGAGACAAGGGAAAAAGGGAATTGAAAGTGTTGAGTGGTTTAAAAAATATATATTTTATGCTGAGACACAGAAGTGTTGCATTTATTTAGTTTGATATTAAGCAATGTTTGGTAATAAGGAACTGCAGAATATACTGCTGCATGTTTTTTTTTTTCCTTGGATGTCAGCTTAAGGTGGCTTACCATCCATAAACTAGGATGACGTCTCCGTCACTGATCTTTTCTATGGAGGACTTAGCGATAGCTTTAGCAGCAAGGATGATCTTCTCATTAATGTAGCATTCGATACAGGTCAGCAGTTTGCTCTTTGCCTAAACAGAGAAAGAGAGAATGCACGAGGCGGGGGGAGATGGTGGAAAATGAAAATCAGTCAGTCTGTCTATTGTGCCAACATGTTAGCATCAACATGATAAGTTTATGATGTGGCTAAATTATGAGAAAAACATGTGACATTAACCTCTTCTTCTCTGCATTGACTAGGAATATTGGAGATCTCTTTCTTGATGTATTTGATTGCATTCCCCATGCTGGCTGACAGAGGGCGACATTGATTCAAAAAACTGCAAGAAAAAGAAGACAAAATAAATCATTTTGTGTATTTAAATATAAAATGTAACAGTTAATTATTAAACATGGGACAAGTGACAAATTAGGAGAACAGTTAGTATTAAAACTTAAACTGATACTGGTGACAATTTTTACCTGATATAAGGTTTCAGCTTGTTGACCAAGTCTCTAGATAGCTCCTCATTTGGAGGTGTAGTATAGTCTCTTATTACCTGAAGGTGAAAAACATCAACAGTTTCTTTTCAAAACAGTAACATGATGTAAGACTGCGCCAATATCTATTGACATCTTGCACTTCCATTGTACTTGATTACAAAGCCTGACTACTATAGTGCTGTGTACCTGTTTAAAGGCATGCAGCAGGGCGACAGAGCGAGCGTTGGATCCTGCCACAATGCCCTGTGAATACTGGAGACCCAGTCGAACAATAGCAGGATGAATCACTGTGGAGGGAATGCTGCGACAGATAAAACAGTGAATAACAGTGAGATAGGACAAATTAAACCACCTACTGTACTATATGCCATATTGTCAGTTTACCTGAGTTGCTGTGTTAGAGGGGCTTTGCGACTGTACTGGTGGAGGTGAGAAAACAGGCTGACTTTGTAACCGTAGTCTGACCGGAGTGGGATCTGAAATAAAGCAGATTATTGTCCACTGCCATCAATCCCCAGTGATTCAGAGATCGTATGCACATTGAGATCATGAGACACAGCCACAGCACAACCTAGACAAAACTCAAGAAAATTCTACATCTGTAAGTAAAAATCAATATACTGCAGAGAAAAACACTACAAAGCAAAATTTCTATATTAGTAAGGAAAGGCTACAGTCAGAATTCACAGACATGTTTAACTTTGGCGGCAAAACTTTTTGTATCACTTTCCAGACACCTGCACAGCAAACAGCTCAGCATTGTAGCTAACACAAAGAAATGATAAACAAGTTACCAACCTCACAGACAAACACATCCCACCGACGCTGTTTCAATGAACCAAACAAGTTTGCATCCCCAACTTTTAATTTAACGAGCAGGTGTTGGAGTACAAGTAACAGTTACAGGTTAGTGGACAACGCAAAATTAGACAAATGTCAGTGGCACACATTTACGAAGTCAGACCTTGACCTTTGTAGCAGCATTGTATTCTGGTGTCTGAAAAAAATGTTAGGTACAATCACATGCGGTTATGACTCAGTTATGTGAGTGTAATGTTGCACCTAATGACAAAATGATGATTGAAAACTGTGTTGTAAATACCTGAACATTAGACAATGAGTAATGACAAAGTTATATGTTATTTATGTTATTTCCAACAGATGATCCAGACAAGTTTTATTCATTTCAGAGTGATAAGAGTGAATCAACATGCCTCCATTCATTTTACCTGTTCCTTACTTATATGGCTTTATAGTTATTAACCAAAAATGCTAACAAACAGGGTGTTCACAACATTTTACTGGCAGTGTATGCTCATTATGCCAAAGAACGCCGTCCTGAAATCAGAGCAAGCGTTAGGTTTGAATGCGTAAAAGTAGCTAACCTGTTGTCTCTCCAATTTCTTTGCCAGTTTCTTTAAAACCTCTGGATTGTCCACCTGGATATGTTCTGAGAGCCTCTTCACCACTGAAAACATATTAAAAAAAAAGCATGACTTTCTCTATGGTACATTATTTATAATTTCAGATTTTCAAGACAATGAGCTGGCCTCCAGGTTATCACAGTACCTGGCTGCAGCTCGCTAGGCGGTGCTTTAGGTTTCCCCGTGGCGACCTGCTGCCCCACCTCTCCCTTCTTGCCCTGTTTGGAGGCCCTCTCGGCCTCTTGTCGAGCTCTCCTCTCGGCTTTCATCTCTGCTTTACTCTTAGCTGGCTTGTCTCCCGGGGGAGGCGTTTCTGAGGCAGGCACAGGAACCAGAGCAGGCACTGCTGGAGGAGCTGAGACCCATGGATCACAGGTAGAAATGACGATACCAAGTGAGAAATGAATACAAATAGGCATTATATGACACCTTTCCATGCATCTAATCGCAACAGTCATTGGTGCTGTCCATATAATATGCACCTTTCTGTGTTGGGGGTTGTGTTGGGGGCTGGGGAGCCGGAGAAGCCGAACTGACAGGCTTCTTTTGTTTCTCGCCGTCCTGTGAACCCTTGTCATCTTTCTTCTCTTTGCTCTTCTTCTGCTGCTTCTTCTCTTTCCTCAGCCGCTGCTTCTCCTCTTTGGTCAGCTCTCTGCCTTCGTTCTGTTCGACGAATATGTCAAGAAGAGGAGGAGGAGAGAGGGAGGGAGGGAGGTCAATGAAAACATTACAATACAAGCCTCTGATATGAGACTGTGACAAAACTCAACAACACACCAACCTTTGCACGTTCAATGACATCTTTGCTGCCAGGTCCTTCTGTAAAAGAACCAAATATATTTATATGATTAAATCAAGATATTACACACTTGATTCTTTCTTAGATTACATGCAATGATATCAAAACCAGCCTTTAATTACCCATCAGTCCCTCAGTTTTTGGCGATGCCGTTAGCTGGCTGTATGTCGCTTGGCTTGCATCATGCTAATGATTTCAGCTCTGGTTGGCTACCATCATTAGCACGGCACAGTCACAGCTTCACACAGACATTTTTAGTTGTTCTGGTCATTTATAAAAAAAAAAAAAACTACCCGAAAAGATGATGCAATAACATCGCGAGGTCTGCCGTTAAACTCCTCAATGGGACCGCTCACTTGATGCAAAGCTAACGTTAGCAGCGCTAGCATTAGGAAACAAACTTTAACCCACGAGCCAAACACAAACACCGCGAAACACGTGGTATGAGCGCGGGAGATTCGCGTCGCTGCGGCCGCAGCAAACGAATCGAGATACCTGTGAACGGTGATAAAGTCCAGCTGTTACAACACTCCCCAACTCACCTGTCTCTCCACTGTCAGCCATGTTTACGCCGCCGCTTCACTTCCTCTGCTGCTGCCACAAACTACCGCCGCTGGACATGTACATCGCCCCCTGGTGGAAGGACGTATTGCTGCTGTCGCTGCTACTCCATATGATTTAATTATTTTACAGCAGGGGTGTCCAAACTTCTTTTAAAGAGGGCGAGATCTGAGCATGTGAAGATGCCCGGGGGCCAATACTAACATTTCAAAAATGAAAAAAATTATCAATAAAGGTTACATACAAAGGCACTGCTCTGTAATAATTTTGTTTTCATTGTCACAATACGTTAAACTTGCATAAAGTTGATACAAATCTTCACCTCATGTTCATTTTAAACATGACTTATTATGAGTAATGCAAAGTCTGTTAACATTTAAGTTTAAAACATATCACTCTTGCTCTTGTCTTTAACAAAATCATTCAGAAAGTAATATTTTGTCTTACATCTACAGATATATAACACCAGCACTTATGTCCTTACAGGTTCAAATGCTTCGTTGTGTCAACCAAAAAAGCCAAATCTGCCAGCCATACAGTATCTGACAATCCTAGCAGGCCATAAATAATATATTATAAAAATGAAGCTGCGGGCCGCATGAAATCTGACCGCGGGCCGTGATTGGCCCCCGGACAGGACTTAGCTTAGAATAGACCTTTTTTCACGGCAGCCATTTTGACATGAAATAGTAGGTAAACGCAGGTGTCACCAGTGATACTAATTAAGGTCTCGTTCCATTCAGGTCAAACAGAGTCAGGGTGCTGCTGTGGTGCATGTTGGCTCACTGGAAAGGCTCTGCTGCAATAAATGGAACGGAACCTTAATTAGTATCATTGGAAACACCTGCGTTGACCCTACTATTTCATGTCAACATGTTTTTTATAAACTGATGTTAGTTATACAGCTTTTATTGTGCGTTATACGTATCCCGGGCTGGAATCAGCATTGGCACAGCATTATTCTACCTCACCAAGGTCAGTTTTACTTATATTTATTTCCTTTTTTGGTATAAGGATTCATGCAGTTTTCCACACAACTTATCATTCATCTATCAGAAAATGATTTTTTGTGTAGAAGTTACTTTTGCTAAGTCATCCACAGTACCATCATAATTTTAGAACAGATTTCTGCTGAATGCCTTCAACCCTGATTGCTGACCCAGTCTTTATGAACTACAAACACCACTACAACATTTCAATTTCATTTTTTGTGATGTCAGAGGCCATTAATTCTCTGTTATGATTACCACATAGTACAAATTACACAACATGTATTTTATTATACACATGGAAGCTGAATTGATTTTAAAGACTCCCTTCATTCTCTATTTATATTTTTGTGACTTTCAGAATCTTTAAATGGAGACCTCAAGACTTTTTGTTCGGACAATTCCTGTGATACATTGTCACCAAAAACACAAATGAACATAACTGTTATTAAAGTAGAAATTGTGAATGCTGTCCACTGTTTTAAATCCTCTGGTCTAGCAGTGCTGTCAGATGATGAGATGGAGTTTATGACCCTGATGTAAATAATATACAATCAACAATCAAACAAATAAATAAAAGCAGACAAAACATTTGTTCTAGGAGATTCAAGATTTTGCGTGTTATCTATGCATGCATAGAAATAATGATAGCCAAAGTAATTAACATTTTTGTATTTTGTACTGCGTGTGTGTTGTTCTGCAAAAGGCTATACTGCTGTAGATGGCTACCCATGCTGTATTTAGCATGCGTGTATTTATTTATAACAAAGTATTTTGTTCTTATTAGACATTTTTTGTTTGTTTGCTTTTCTCAAATTCAGCAAATGTTCAGTTCTGCACTGAGCAGTTCCACTTTCAGCACACTCTGCCTTTACCGAAGGAAAGGGCAAAGACTTCAGACTACATCACTTACAGGTTGACAAAAGTAATCATAACATAATTATTATTACAGTTACTGAGTCTCACTGACTCTCATCTCTCCTTGAAAAGGTCAAGTTAGACTTCTTGGTTTAAGTGTTTTTAGCTGAGCCTATTTCATTGAGCTTTTGTCAGTGCAATGAAAAATGTTATCATACTTTAAATGTCAATAACTACTACTTATACTACTTTGAGGCAAAGTATAATTAGGCCACATGTTATGATTCATCAGAAATTAAAAAACCCAGTTTGTATTAGGAAATGTGTCTCTATGAATTTGTCCTTTTTTTTAACTTGAGACATTTATAAGAACTTTTAATTCACCACTGCATGTTGTCAGTAATCTTTTATTAACATCCATGGCCATACAGGAAATAACAAACACCAAAGCACTAAAGAGAAAAGAAATAACATTATCAACAGACGACCACCTCTAAAGTATGCAGCATTGACCGCAACGCCACTGTGTCTTTGATTCCACGCTGGTGTCTGCTGACTGAATTCACGACGCAGTAGCTGGTTGAAGGGGACCAAACCTCACAGAAACACCTGACTTGGTTCCGTTTGACCAGCCACAGCAAGGTGTGTTGCTTCAGCTGCAAGAGGCAGTGCGAGAGAGAGAAAGAAAAGAGAGAGCAGGAGAGGGCATGCAGAGGGGAGGTTACAGCGGGTAGAGGACATAGAAAAAGAAGGAAATGACAGATGAGAAAGAGCGGAAATAGAAGGTGGGCATCATCTGCTAGCAGTCAGGCCGTCATGTCCTCTTCGGTCTTACCTGATGACACACAGAGAGAAAAAGATCATCACTATTCACATATCCTGCATAGTTACAACATAGAAATCTTCATGTTACCAAGCAGATAGTTCCTATTTAGAGGTTTGGGAACCCTGACAGCCAGTGACATCGCCCTATTTCCTTCCAAATCCAGCCTACAGGAGTGAACCTTCACCCTCAGTGACAGCTCCACATCTCTGCCCTCCCTCCCCTCTTCCTGTGGTTGCTATAATGGGTGACAGCTGTGGTCTGTCAATCCTCCTTGACTGTCAGCCGTTGGGGCAGGGCAGGAATTTTTCAAGAAGTCCCTGAGACCCGATCAGCGGATCCCTGGGAGTAATGCTAACTGCACACGTGCCTGAGCTGAAGGAGAGGGAACAGGCCTTTCACCTGTTGTCCTGCCACGCACGCACACACGCACACACGCGCACACACACTCACACACTCACACACTCACACACAAAAACACACATGCTCATGAACCCTGACATCCCCCTCCCTTGTCATAAAACAAAGGCACACTCAGACAATTGTACTGAATGAGAGCTCCATCTTTTATAAACTGTTAAATAAAGAGTAAAATCAGAGATGTCTTCCCAGTGTGGTCGGTGCTCATGTCCCCTTGAAACCACACACTTCCTTACATTCCATAAGTGGTGTATTAATATGGGGATATAAGGAAGCATGTCCTCACAAGGGGCAACAACTGGATTCACCGCTCCTCGGACACAAAGCACCCTTTCATAGTCACAGTTGCAGAGTAGCAGGAACAAGCCAGCTTAACAATGGTTAACTGTGACAGAGCGAGCGAGACACGTGACGGCGGGTTCGATCATCTGCGCCACAGTTGGGTTGATAGAGGAGGAAATTTAAAAAGTTTCATTTTTGTTTTAAAGTTTTTTCTTCTAATACAAGAAAAACGTAGGACCTTCCAAAACTAAAAGAAAAATATTAACTACACTTGTTTGTCCCTGATAAAAAGTGTTAAAGGATTTAAAATGAATATTGCTAAATACCAGCCCATGCAGCTCTTTGATGGGTAATGCCAATGTGATGATGCTAAACTCTCTAGTGTTTAAATAACTCTGGAGGGCGAGGCAAATTCTTTCAAAGGTCAAAACTTTGCTCTTTCCTAAACATTGTGCCATGCCAAGTCATTTTGATCCCAACAACTGTGTAAATATCTCAGTTTTAAGAACAGAAACAATAAGAAATGTATGTTAAAAGGGCACATGTTTGAAACAAAACTGAGCTTGAATGCATTGAAAATGTTTTTTTTTAACTCACCTTTAATGAATTCTGCTGCATCTCCTCTTGTGGTGGTTTTTCTTGTGGTGAGCAGCTGGAGTTGAGCTTGAGGCCACGTTAGGTTCAGCTATACTTTCTCGTGGTGACTACCTTGATCAATCTAACCACTGCTGTCAACCAGCTCCGAAACCAAATGGTCATTAGAAAGACTTGCCCTTCTTCCTTTGAGAGACACATGTCAAGTCACCAAATTTCCTGATTCTTTCCTGTATCACACCTCAGCTACCAACCCCCCTCACCTGACAGAGGTGTCAGGCTCTGCCACGGTGTGCTGCGTCTATCGTAAAACTTACAGAAAACATTTCACAAATGGTTTGACACCTGAGTTTACTCACATGGTGCTGCAAATTAAGGAAACTAAAAGTACTAAATATCTGCAACTTCTAAATCTGGAAGAACTCAACAGAAAAGATTGTCAGTTAAAAGCTCATTTGTTGATGTTAAATATTAACCATTTATATTAACCAACAAAAATGAAAAGCTACCTACAAAAAGAAGATATCTAAATCTCAAGCACTATGACCAAAAACACTTGGTCAGAAAAGACCTAACTCTCAGACTTACTCTTGTCCCTGAAGCTTCAACCCATTAAAAAGCCAAAACTCATCCCAAACTACCCCTCAGCCTCCTGAGAACCATTCCCCAACTCCATCCTGCCTCTCTCCTCTCTTCGCCTCAGCTATCCTGCGATCAACCATCCTCCTCCATATCTGGCCCGGTGGATTGTGCCCACTACAGGCCTTGCAGATCGGCCTTTTCTATCCCGCCAGGAGCGCCCCCCTCCAAAGCGGCCTCCCACCTGTTGGTGTCCTTTAGAAGCCCGGGCCTCTCCTGCGCCTCCTGTCCGGCCCAATCAGGGCCCTGACAGGGGGGAGCCAGCCTGTGAAATCACACCTCTCAGCTGTTCACACTGGGCTCGAGACACCCTACACCCCTGCCGTTCCTCTGTTCAGCCCCCACCCCACCCTGCCTCTATTTTACACCGAATGTCAATGGCTCCTTTTTGGAGAAAAAAAAAAGAAAAAAGGGAGAAAGAGAGGGATACAGAGAAACAAGGAAGCAACTGCACGATGGGCGTGTTTTATTAGGTTTGGGGGTACAGTCAGAACAGCAGTTACAGCAGGCCACGAGTCACAGCTGAAGCCAAGGTTGAGTTTCATCCCAGTTTGGTTTCTCCGCTTCACTTTAGTTTCATTGTATGATTTACAGTATAGGAAAAAGTGACGTTCACTGTTGTCACAGCCGTTTTTATGCGATGACATGATGTCTTGAGGTGATTATCACAAAAACACAGTCCACCAAATGTGGTAAATGCTTAGATGAATTGTAATGTAAACCTCTGTTGATGAAGCACAGTCAATGATATGTGAGGAGTGTGAATGAGTTATATGGGTCTTCTTGTGGCACCATAAAAACTAAGCAATAAATTCTCCAGTCACTACAAGGTGACCATCCTGCCGCCATGACACGTACAAAACAACACTGAATGTAACATAACCTGCATTTGTTGGAAGGAAAAAATAAAGATTGTTGTTGGAAAATGTCAGAAAATCTATCAGATAAAACAGAACAACACAAAACAACTTCTCATCAGCCATCGTCAACCATTTAACCAGATTTCTTTCATCATACTTGCTCTTAATATCTTCCACGTAATCATATAGAATCTGTAGATCCATATATGACTGCTTTGAAGCCTCTGTGTGACCACAGTGACCAATACTGTAGAGGCAAACAGGCTCGAGCTCGGGGGTTCATTTTCCTCTGCTGCAAGCACAAGCCGCTCCACTAAGGTCAACACCTGTGTTCTAAAATCAGCGCTGGGGTTGGGTGTGATAGGAACCCGGGCCTCATTCACAGAAAGCTCGAGCTCAGAGAGGGGGGCTTATATTGAAACCTAATAGTCTCGCTATTTTCGAGGCACTCGCCGTCCACAAATAGCCACCCCATCGCATCTTTGTAGCTCCCGTTTTTCTCCGCCACAGGATGTTGTCTAAATTCGACAGTTGTTCAATATTTCCCATGGCCCCAGGCCAGGGTGTATCACAAATGCAACATTTCCACTAATGTCAGCTATGCGCCAAGGCCTTGCCAGATATATCTGGGTGCTAGGAATATCAGATAACTTTTGTTGTTGAGTGGATTCTTGGTCGCTCACACCGGACACAATGGTTAAGACACAAATCATAATCCTGCTGTTCCTCTTAACGGGACAGCTGATCACTGTCACATACTGGCTCGCTGGGAGAGGATTTGCCAACAAACAGACGCTCATCTAATCATCTGCTTCTCTTTCATCATGCATCATGCAAAAGATCTCATCTTACTCTGTGATTTTTCTTTCATCTGTCAACCCCTCTTCTGTCTTATTTATTTGAGTTTCAATCATCAGTCAGGTGATTATTCATAGATCTAATGAAGCCCATAACAAGCTTTCACAAAATATGCTTATTATCTGATGTATGAGTGAGATTTAGTGTGAGATTTCACTCCTGTAGTCGCTCATCAAGTCATTTTTTTAAAGAACAATTAAGCCTAAATGAGAAGAACACAGCGCAGGAGCTCAGCGGTTGTGTTGCATGTTTTCTACAAATTGGGTCAGTGGGGTTATTTTTAACCCGTGTTCACATACCGGGGCCCCCGTTTGCTAATCACTTTGTTCCCCTCTGTCATACCCATCTACCCTGTTGCCAATGTCCCACTGCTTCTGGGGAGGTCACAACACACTTTTCTTGGCAGGAGGAAATAATTTCCCTCGGGACAGCAGGTAGGAGTTAGGCTGACTAACCCCAGAGCAGTTTCTTCAACAGTGGATAGCATGGATTTCTATTGGTATAAATAAACTGCCAGCTGACACCAGACCAGGTCCTCCGCATGCACGGGATGGGACAACCTCACAGATTAACCCCATGTTCCTGAGGGGAAACTCTCTGCAGGAGGTGGAGAGTTAATCTTACATTTATACAACTTGAAATGTAACTTTGTAACTCATCTTTTACAAAATATCTCCCATCTGATTCAGTGTTATTTCTAGAATATCCTGTAAAAGTATGACTGAAATTTAAGTTTTTAAATGTTGGAGAGCCAGGTTACATTCACAAATAACATCTCAAAGTATTTGCAATGAATTAAAATGAAAAATGTGTAAGATATAATGTAAGATATTTGGTGTATTTCTTATAGCTCTTAGAAACTAATGGTAATAATACAAAAATCTGACAATATGAGGTGGTAAAGTCTAAGATCTTAATAAAATAAAAAAGATAACAATACTTCAAACCAACAAGATAAGATGTTGCCATGTTGCTGACTCATTACGTGGTCTGACATTAATGCCACTCTCTGTCCTTCCCTGGGCACGCCAGTTGCCAGGGCTGAGGTTGACACAGCTGTTGCAGGGAGTCTGGTCCCGTGTGGTGAAGCAATGGAGCAGAAAGGTCAAAGGTTACCGGCATTTAGGCTCAAAGAAAGAACAGGTGATGGAGAGGTGAAGACAACTCACTCCCGTGATTCACGGAGGGGACAGAAGGATTTAGACGGATGCTTTGAGGTCACTGAGAATGAAGGACTACAAAAACTACTTATGCTAATGATACAACACGTCAGGTTTGATGTGAAAACTCCAAACTCAAAAAACTGTTAGGATATAGTTAAATAAATTGTTATTTTGACCACATTGGTAGCATCAGGGCTAATGACTGGTGAAGTTTCATTCATACAGATTTCTTAAAATGTGGCACCCTAATTAGGCTCTGCTCTCTTACTGAAGTCCCAAAAGGCGTCATGACAGGAAACACATCCCCAACTTTTCTCACCAATCAAACAATTAGGACATAAAAGGGCTCTGGGGGTGTTACACTGGGGCCTGCCCCCCCCCCCCCTTAAATGGCCCCGTTGTAATGGTCAGGCGGCCTTTAAGTGACCCGGTGACAGGTGAGCTGCAATGTGGGAGATCAGTGTAGGCCGGAGTAAATTGGTCAAACCAGACTGTGTATTATTTTGTCCTAATGAATCTAGTTTATTTACACACCCCTAATTGCAATAACATTCTCATCGGGCTTAAATTTACAATTATTACAGAATTTTAATGCAGCACTGATAGGTGGTCATAATACCTTGCATCACAGAGGAAACTGAATGATCTAGTCACTGATGATATGGACAAAGAAGTTTGACTTCATCATCACAGTACTAACATGATACACAAGTACATACAAACAAAGGCAGAAAGGACAGCATGTAACTAACATGATACATGAACATGTGTATTATTTTTCCTGTATATTAATAATGCAGCATAATACAGCCATGTATGTAGCCAACCATGTAGATTCATACAAGCAATAAAAATATTTTCAAGGAAATGATGCAGCAGATGAATAATATGTGTGGCAGACTGGATATCTACATGTCTCACTGTGTAAGAATATTAATGTTACAGGTCTGTAATTTCCTAATCATTTCCGAGGAAGTTTCTTTTAAATAAGTGATCTCTATTCAATTATTATTTAATTAAAGTTCAGTTCTTTGAGTTTTGTTGATTTCCAGAGGATTTCCTTTGATCTGGACTGCTACATTAAAACATGTAAGAACCTAAAACTTGCCAGTGTTCATTCATTTATTATTGAAAACTTTATTCTTCATATTGATTTTTCTTTAGGTGTCACTTGCAATGAACAAATTAATTGGAAGAGTTCCAATTGTTGTTACATATGAGTTCACTTTTAGGAAGTTTTAGGAAACTATGGGAGAAGTTAAATCAAGTTTTCCAAATACACTATAAGTTTGAATGTAGTAAACCAACACACAGAGTGGTTGTATTTCTATAATTTCAAGCCTCCTCTTATGATCAGCATACATTTCTGTTACAGTTTTATATCATAACTTTTCTCAAAGCCTCAGTTTGCTATCACAGGAAAATGCCGTCATATGGAGCACATTTTTACATGATCCTTTACTGTGGCTCCTGGTGGATGAATGAATGTAGAATAGACTATGAACACCCAAAGTGCCTGTGGGGGTCGTCAGTCAGCTGCCCGACTCCCCACCAAAAGGGGAACGACAACTGCAGGAGAGGCGGCAGCAGCAACAGCAGCAGCAGCAGCAGCAGTCAGCAGCAGCAGTAGTGACGCCGAGATGAAACAGAGATGGGGTTTATGGCGGGCAGAGAGTGAGCGGGATCAGCTGAATCAGCCGCCCAGCTGAGGATGTTTAAAGCAAGAGTCAGCAGTGATCAACGGTGGTCTCTGTTCTGTCCAACTTTGTCTGCTGTCCATCCTGAAACCTGTTCATCCTGTTAAAACAATACATCATTTTATTAGCTCCAAATACACTAAAATTATTTGTTTCCCATCCTTTATCTACATTTAAACATACATATAACTTATATATAACTACAGTATGATCAACAGAGCTCACTATGAAAAGTTTTTATTGGCATTACTTTCTACCAAAACAATAGTACACAATACTACCTCCATGGCTAGACACCAACACAAGTGTGTGAGAAAATGTGTTTTTTGCCAATTTTGGGACAAACAAACAATCAAAAACATGAGTAGTCTTGCAGTGGCCGAGTGCTCATCATGAACTGCAGCGCTCCCAGTTTACGCCTGGCTGGGAACCTTTGCTGCTTGTTCTTCCCCACTGCTCTCTCCTCATTACTTGCCATCTCTCTACTGTTAACTCTGCAATAAAGACTTAAATTTCCCCAAAAGAAATAATAATAATAAAAGAACAACATTCTTGGATGGGTGGTGGTTTAAGGTGCTGACCGCATGGTTCCAACATCTGTCAGCTCTCTACAATATTCTGATTGAGGCAACATTTAGCTCTGACGATGATACATGATGTAATCTTGGCAGGATTATATCTTGTCATTCAATGTTCTTGTTATTATCTCCATCCTGCATGTCCTCTCGTGGACTCAGGGAAGACAATGGGGTTCTGTCCAAAGCAGTCAGTGAATAACTGTAGTCATAATCAACCATTTGTTGACCTCTGTCAATCATGTACACCACAAAAGCTACATTAGAGAGCTACAACATTTACTTTATTTTTATTTTTCTACAGAACTTTCATACCAGATTTAATTATTAAAATGAAATCATCCATATATAATAATCAATATCATACTGTATATAGGAACTGGTGGGTTGTAACTAAGTTCAATTGCCCAAGTAGTGTTTTTAAGTACAATTTTGAATTTTATGTGGGTATTTCAACTTTATGCTACTATACTCCACAACAGTTCAAAAGGACATGTTGTACTTTGTTGGTCCATTACATTTATCTGACAGCTGTTCTTACAGTTCATTATGACCACTTACAAAAACTGCTAGTGTCTAGCTGGAGCTCCTTGTCGTGTTTCAGACGTGTGACTTGACAGCAGTTCCACCAAGATTTGAAATAAATTGGAGAAAAGTCCAAAAAAAACAAAAAAAACAAAAACATAACAGATTTGTGTATCTTCTTTCCTCTCCTATTAATCATCTCATGTCTCCTCAGATTCATCTTGTGACCCTTTAGAGGGAACTAAAACCTAGGTTGGGAACCAATAAAGTCATTGAAACTAACCCTGCATGATGCAACAATATTAATATGTAATTTATTATAAAATGCACAGAGGCTTATTTTCTACAAAAGACTTAGTACAAGGTTTGTAAATACTGTAAGTACATTGGTTTTCATGCTATATCCTCAGAAATCTGCTCCATTCAACCCCTCACCCATCCAACACCTCCTCTCGTCCTCTCCATCCCCCTCATGGGTGGTAACAGCTGTGGTGTCACCCCAAATCACATGACATGGGCAGGTGGGAGAAACCTATGTGGGACATCCATCCCCCCTTTCTTCCCTCCTATTCTCTCTCTGTGAATGTCAAAACCCACACACATCGACACACACACACACACACACGCACGTTCGCACACGCACGCACACACACAACCTCCTGTTTTCAAGGGTGTGGCCATTTTGCATTGCTGGAATGTGCTCCGTGTTTGTAACTCATACTGGATGTCTGATCTCCCACATTGATGAAATACCACGGGTACAAAAATCTCCCTCGTTCCAGTCCCTGCTCGTAGCAGTGTCAGCTACTAGAAAGCGTCTACTCAACGATGAACCACTCATAGTGTAAACCTTACAGTTTTAAACATGTGAACTGTCATTTAGATAAAGCAGCATGTTTGCTTCGTAAGAGAACAGCTCTGCAGCTTCACTTCAAAGTCCTGATGAGACAATTTGTATGTACATGTATTTGATATTTATAGAGGATATAAGACAAGAACAATTCAATTCATGTTTCTTCATAGTTGCATAGTCATTGAACCTGGACACAGTTATTAATTAAAGCATAAACCAATATGATATCACATGGCAAAAGAAGGCTGCTTTATCAGATGTAAAGGGTGGAGGGCAGGATATGCTGATACCTGCTGATACTCAATTACTTTACTGCTGTGTTTCTAGTTTAGAAAAAACATGCAGTGTATTGTGTGATTATGATTCGTCACGGCATCTAGTCTTTATTTGATTTCTGTCCCAAAGTTACCTTAAACTCTAAAATGGCTGAGGAACAAACAGGTGGAGGCCTGGTCATGAATTGAATAATGCACACAAATTTATTCATTTATTCTAATTTATTGAACAGTCACATCGCAGAGGTGAACAGCAGGTCAGTGCAGTGAAGTAGGACACTGTCGTTTAACTTGAAGATTGAAATTCAAATATTCACATGGAAGAAATCGACTTGGCAGCAGTGTCACTGTGCAAAGCACTGAATCCCAGTTGACTCCAGTAGTGCTGTTATGTTGTGACCACTGACAGCGTATGCATCACCCGTAGGTTTCTGAAGAGCCCTTGGGACACTCAGTGTCAGTGTCAGAGTGTGGTGGCTCTGGCCACCGCCATGTCGGCAGACTTGCCCCCTTCTAAAAAACGGCAAAGACGTAGATCATCGGCGGACCTGAGGCAGGCCGAATGATGCCTGGGTGCTCAGACAAGCCATTTGTAACGGCACCTACCTGTCAATCAAAGCAGCCACGCTGTTAATTATGCATAACTTTAAGCCTTAATATAATCTGAATAGTTTAGTTAAAAAAAAAAGTTCACCCGCAGTACAGTCATGAACGGGGAAATTAGCTATAGAGAGTAAAACTGGTTTTTGTACCAGTCTGTAAACATGTTTATTTCTGCTGTGAAGTTGGACATTTTAACATGCCTACTTTAGCATATTTTAGCCAGCCTCAAGTGGTCATTTGAGGAACTGCAGTCCTGAAAGGTTTGGAGCTGCTGGACCAAACATTTTTATTAACCTTTTTAGTTTATTTGTAGCCTAAAGTTTATAATATATAGTAATATGGTATAGTAAACAAACCATAAATATAAAGCTACATGTACAACATGAGCAGGTTACTTCCAATCACAGAAGATCAAGAGATGCACTTTCTCCTGGTTGTCACGTGGCCAAGTCTTCTAACTATGTGTGTCTGACTTTAAGAAATATTTTAAAATAGTTTTAATCTTACCTGTAAATATCACCTGAGCTGAGTGAGGTTTTTTTTTTTTATTTGGTGTCACTGTCGCAGTGGGAACACGATGTCTTGGTTCAGTTTCTACGGGGACAGTATTTAGAGCCGGGCTGACCGGTGCGAGGAGTCATTCAGAGAATATCAGCACATAAACGTTTTAAATCACGTTAATATTAAAATATAAAGTTACACAAATCAGATTAAAATACTCGTACATGCAGACACACAGTGGAGACTTAATGTTAAACTAACGGGGTTTATATTTGACACAACATGGCGGCGGACAGAGCTGCTTTGCTCTCCTCTTCAAGCTGAACAGTCACAGCAGAGGTTTGTGTCTTTATTACTGATTTATGAGCTTAAACAGCTTGGACACTTCAGTGCTGAAGGTCGCATCTTTTCTGCTAATATTGTTTGCACTGAGTGTTTGTTGTTGTCTTTTTAGTTTCATGACAAAGAAAGCTGTGTGTCAACATTTCCGCCGCTCGCTGTCTGTGATGGTTTGTGTCTTTTCTGCAGACCATGTTACTCACAGCTCGCAGTCTGTCCAAAGTGCTGCAGCTCACCCTGGCGGTCATCAAACCAGATGCCGTGGCTCATCCTGTGATGTTACAGGTGAGAGCTAATACCACCTCACTGTTACTGTCTGGTACTGTTGGCATAAATCCCTGATTTATATATTATATAAAGATATAAAGATGTTGTTGTGGAGAAACTGCTGAAGTCAAAGGTCAATGGTGAGGTCAGGAGGGAAGAAAGCGTTCAGGAGCCTCTGATGTCTTATATTTTAATATTTATAGACGCTTGGCCAAGGAGAATTAGAGACACTCTCAAAGTTCATCAGAAGTGACTGAGTCGGTCTCACGTTCTGCCCAACTCATCCTGGTGGTCAGACTTTAAACCCCAAGATAACACCACAAATACTATACGCCCAGAATTAGTCAAAGAGAATCTATTTACCCATGTTAGTGCACATTCTAGACTGGAGACACTATTGTCTGTTTACGTTAATTGGAACGTCAACGGCAAGCTTTCTATTATGTCTAGGAAGGCAACCTTCAGTTCCTTCGACCCGGGTCACCACAGTGTTGAGTTAGGCTGACACCTGCTGTCCTCAAACAAAGCCAAACAGCTACTACTGCCGAGGACCTCAAGGCCGACACGCGACCCCGTGTAACCTAAGGATAGAAAATTCCATAACAGATGTCTCCAAACATATTCAGGCACACTACTTTAACAGTTTAAATCATATGTTTTTACTTTAAAGGGCTGCTTTTGCTGCAGTTGCTGTCATGTCATTGTTATCAAGCAGTACAGATTTATTTTGACCTTTCTGTATAAGAGGATTAACTTAATTTATATCGGCTTTCCCCTTCTCAAAACAAACAGATGATCTGCCAGACCTCTGTAACAACCTAGCATACACAAAACAGCAAAATATTTACACACAACACAACCAACAGTCCGCTGAATGTAAATATTACACATCCTGTCCAATAATTCTATTTTTATTGATCAGCGTACACGGCGGCACAGTGGTGCAGTGGCCAGGAAGCTTCTTGCTGTGAGGCACAAGAAGGTTCCTGGCCACTGCACCACCGTTTGAACCTCGGCTGGGGCCTTTCATGTCCTCCCCCTGTCTGCATGGGTACTCTGGCTTCCTCCCACAGTCCAAAGACATGCATGGGTTGCAGGTTAAATTCTCTAAATTGCCTGTAGGTGTGCATTTTAGTGTGAATGTTTGTTTGTCTATATACATACAAATATACACAATGTCAAAAATATATAAGCAATGTTAAGGAGGGTCATAAGGCGCTCATGTCTCAAGTTGCTTCTTATTCAGTTACATATAGATCTGTATACATGATACAGGTAAATATATATGGTTAATTCAAAAATGTTTAACTATTATGTCTTTTGTATTGCATGTAATGTCACATTACTGTACAGTTTGTTTCAGTTATAACATAAATTTAAGACTGAAAATTAAACTTTTGATATTTCTATTGATTTTATTATTTTTTTCTCACTGTCACATAAAATAGTTCAGAGCCTGTTCATTGACGTGGCCTAAGCCTGCTAAACTCTCTTTAAATCAAACAGGAAAGAAGAAGCTCCATTTGCTGTCTTGATAAATTTACAAACCCCAAGGCCTCAAAGTCATGAAAGCTGCATCAATCATGAAATATTCCATTAGTGAAAGGTCCCGTTTCACAGACACATAAATTCAATCAGTTTATGTCTGTTGTCATCTTAATAAAAAGGAGAAGAATGACCTTTTGTATCAGAATATTGGCCCGTATCATCCCTCTGGCCAGCGTTATACCGGTAGACTATATAAATAAATAAAGTTTATTGAAATGCTTACCCTTTTCCTTCTAGCTTTGAAACATGTATTTTTAATCCAAACATGTTTCGACATAGTTCATTAATGATCATCAATTATGTTCTTTTCTTTCAGGCTCTTCACCAGAGAATCCTGGACAACAACTTTGCGATCGTTAGACGCAAAGACCTCGTGTGGACGAGAGAGGACTCACAGAGGTTTTACGCTGAACATTCAGGTGTGCACACAACACATCTGTGTTCAGATTTATTTAAAGGAACGATGTTCAGCTGTTGTGACCAAACAAATGACGGTGGAGAAAGTGTTCAAAACAGAGAATGAAGGATTTTACTGATGTTTTAAAGTATTTTAGAGTTTCAAAAATATTTAAACTCTTTGCTTTTTTTGTGCAACTTAGGGCGATTCTTCTACCAAAGACTGGTTGAATTCATGTCAAGGTAAGCCTCCTCCACACCGACACCGAGAGACACCATGATGGTGTCGAATGACTGACTGATGCTTTGATGCATTTGGATACTTGCTGTTTTCTGTCTGATGTATTTAAAACGCAAAATTTCCACACCACATAACCCCTCTGGCTGACACAGAAAAAGCACACCACGGCTGATTGTTGCTCCTATTTCATAAATAATTTTCTAAAATGTCACAACAGGAGTCTCAATTATCAGCGGACTGCTATGTTTAGCACAGCACCCCTAGAGCAATTGTCTGAAACATCTAGGCTGCTCACAATAGCTCCGCATGCCCCCACTGGATAGCAAAAGGTTCTTGTAATCACGTTTGTCCTCACAGCGGTGTATCTGTAGTTGCTACAGCAACCTTTCTCTGGGTGCTATCAGCGTTAGAAGGTCTTCAGTGTTTGAAATGAAACAGCCGCACAAGCAAGCAGAATATGGTTGAATGGTTATATTGTTGAATTCCTTCTCACAGTGGTCCAATGCGAGCGTACATTTTAGCCAGAGAGGACGCCATACGTCACTGGAGAGAACTGATGGGACCGACCAAAGTGTTCAGAGCCAGATACACCTCGCCCGCGTCGATCAGGGGCCAGTTTGGACTCACAGACACACGAAACACGACTCATGGCTCAGGTAGGAAGTATGTTGAGTATCATGTGTTTATGTATGTCGGTTTGGAACATGTCCTACACCCAGGCATTATTACATGGGCTGTCAAATCGCAGGTGCAATTATCAGGTTTGGCTTTGCCATACAGTCGCTATAACAGTGGAATTATGGGGAAGAAATAGTAATACACTTAAACATTATCCTTCAGGGCAGGATGCATTGCGACATATTTGAATAATAGAATCATAGTGCATTGTAAAATTTGTCTTACACTTGATCCACTCAGTCATTTGTTTTACAGTTCATTCAGTAAGAAACTGGACTGAAATCACGGCATTGACAATTCTGAAAGTTTTTTTTATTTAAGATGTCCAGTGTGACTTTTCATAGAAGTATATTTGCTGAATTATATTAAGATGACATTTACAGATCACTTGCTACTGTAGGATCATGTCTACTATATAGTGCACTAGATTAGCCCTGTGCAATTTTGTTTGTGTTTGAATTCTGAGTGTGAAATGTATGCTTCACGATCAGCCTTCAAAAAACCCTCGAGTGGAACTAACAAAGTGGTGTCCATGGCCTGTGCACTGCTTCCTACAAACAACCACACAATTCAATGTGCTGCTTTTATCAGATAGAAAAATATTCATTGTGTGACTATACGCCTGTGAATGGCGACGCAAAATGATGATTCATACGTGTCTGAAATCTCGATTTACTGCCCTGTAGAGTAAATTTTAGGGTGCAGTAAGGAGTGAACAAGGGAGTGACATCGGACAGAGCTGTTAATTTAGGAACACTGTACTTCAACTGACTGTTTCAAGCCAAGCATAAAGTTTTATGCTCAGTGTGCTGATGAGTGAGTAAACTGTCATATTTTCAATCTCCGTTCTCTGCAGATTCTGTTGAGTCGGCACAAAGAGAAATCGATTTCTTCTTCCCAGACTTCTGTGCAGAGGAGTGGATGAAGAAGGAAGAGCCGTCGTTCAGATCAGGACAAATACATTACGACCATCAAAACCAGATCCACACACTCTCGACGCAAAGCTGACCCCTGAACTGCTGCTATAATCGCTGACTGCTGAGGATGACTTAGAAACTGTGCAATTGTTCATCGATTGCTCAAAAATGCAAGCTGCCGAGGAAGATGCTACAATTCTACGTGCGATATATGGTGTGTGATGATCCCAGAAAAGTGCATGTGTCATGTTTTTTGTCACCTCAGTCCCTCAAAGGACCACTATGTTTATCCCATTAAAACTTTGTCCTTTATCTAAGATATGCATAATTTAAAACAAAGACCGTGAATGTTTTTCTTTAATTTATTCTCATTAGAAAACACGAACGACTAGATAAGAAACTGTAACACTGTATTGTACAAAACAACACGATGTAGTTAGACAGTTTACATTGTCATCACAAACTCCTGGCTTCACTATAAATAGTGCAATCATCATAATCAATTTCAGTGTCCTGAGCCATACAGATTGTAGCACAGCAGCAACTACAGTAATGTCAAATAACAAAACTATATAATATTTCTAATTTGTGAATATTCAATAATGTGAAATAATACTGTAATAACTTTACACACACACATATATATATATTCTCTTTAAAAGTATCTTAAAATGCTTTTTAGATGCCAGTTCACTTGAAAAATCTGAAAGATGTGCCAACATCTGTCTGCTGTGATATACTATGAATTCATCTATTTTTGGTCTGATACTGCAAAATGTTTTGTATTAATATTCCTGTCCAACCTACAGTTTTACATGTCGATGTCTTCAGCGTGTCAAAGCACAGTAAAACATGATTGTAACAGGCACCATAAAATACATCTTACAGTGTTAAATACAAGCAATACACAGCCTAGTTAAACTTTTTTGTTATGTAAAAAAACGATCCATGTTTTCAATATGACAGTTCAAAAGTCTCAGAGCAAAGTCACGTGTGTTCATCAGGCGTCAAACCTTAAAGATTTTTTCAGATCACTTCACTAATTTCACAGTTATCCTCATTTCTCTTTGGCTTCTTCCTGCACTCAAGTGTTTTGTGTGGCCACCTGTTTGAAGGTTTCCACAGGTTTCATGACCTCGTAGGTAGTGAGGGACTTCTTCACCTTCCCGTTCTTGTCCACCTGATGGATGCTCTGCGTCACCGTGATGGTGACCTGTTTGGTCGACATCCGATTGTCCTGCCATTTTGTCTGAAAGATTATTAGTAAAATGATTCATGAATTATCAAAATAGTTGCTGTTTGCTTCTCTTCTATGACTGACAAAGTGATTATTTGACTAAATGTTTCACCTCTGAATGCAACATCAACACAACATATATGGTCAAAAATTAGCTCTTCCCCAGCTCATTACTTTATTAAATAAAGAAATGTATAATATAACAGTAAAAACAGTTCTTTGATATTCTAAATTGACCTGGAGTACTTTAAAAATGTCTGGAGGAGAGACTCTTACAATCTCTTCAGTGTGTAGAACACTTCTGCGCTGCACTGTGGTGCCAGATGATGGCAAAGATGCCTCCTTGGGTGGAGAGCCCAGTATGGCAGGGGGGCTGCTGGGCTTCACGTCGTTCAGACTGGCTTCTGACACGGCCGAACAGACTTTCAGGTAAGCCTGAGCAGGAAGAGGGAGGCCGTCCTCAAAGAAATCTGGAACTGGAACAAAACAAAACTTTAGCTTTGTTCCACAGAGCATCCCTTAATGCTTTCTTTATAATCCTGGATGCACTTTCAGTTTGTATGGGGCCATATGAGGATGAAAGACATGAATGCAGAGGGTCAAATATAACTTCATGACCCTTGAACAAATCCAAGCCCTGGCATTGTGAGGATAATTTTTCTGTAGTCACTAAAATACACAGAACTATCCTTGGTAGACCAAACATGTCCTCTTTGTCCCAATAAACACACCACATATGTAACAGTGTGGTTAAAACAGTAAGAAAACCCTAACCCTAACATTCAAAAAGCTGAGGGAACAATACACTAAATAAAATGTATGAAACATCATAATATGGAGTTATAACATGTTTTACATGCAGTTATCTACAGATGGAGTTGTACAACAATTATTATAAAACTAACAAAAAAGGAAGGGATAAAAGAAACAGATAATAGAAGGGAGCTTAAGATATTCACCCATAATACTAATTATGTTGACAATATTAGATTAACTGCTTCTGAGATCAGATTCAGGGTCACGGTGGGGCTGGAGCCTATCCCAGGTTGCTTAGGGCGAGAGGTGGGGTATACCCTGGACAAGTTGCCAGCTCATCACAGGACACATGGAGACAAACAAACATTCACACTCACATTCATGGAGTCACCAATTAACCTGTTAAGAGCATGTTTTTGGATTGTGGGAGTCGGAGTACCAGTAAAGAACCCACGCAGACACGGAGAGAACATGCAAACTCCACACAGAAAGGCCCCAGCCGGGGTTCAAACCACGAACCTTCTTGCTGTGAGGCGACAGTGCTAACTACTGTACCACCAACAGTATCACTTGAGGACATACAGTAAATAATAAAAGCTGATAATAGCTTAATAGTCACTGGATCTCGAGAGCAAACACCTCAAAATATGAATGCTTTCTGGGACAGGGTAACTCTTACTTCTTTTTGAGCTTTCAACTTACTGCGACATCTTTAAGTAATTTTCTTTCTCAAAATAACAAATCAATCGTGTATTCCAGCCCTGCCAATATCACTACTATCAAAATATTTATGATTTGTGTAGTGCAGACGTGGTTAATTTGTCATTTTTCATACAGCATTAGTCACAGACAGAGCAAACAGACAGCTTACATGCATTACTGCCACCACTGAACTAATGTGACTGCGGTGTGGAGCAGTAAAGTGTGATTAATAATGGAAAACACTGTGAATATCACTCTGAAGCTGTGCAGCATACAATCATCCAGTGCACTTAACCCGTCAAGTGTGGGTTAAGTGCACTAGATGATGGTATTGATGTCGAACACATATTGTATATACACACACATAAAGGCTTTTTAAAGGAAACTGCACACTAGTGTTAGAAAACATGACCATATCTTACGTCACGTTACATGTACGTTACATTAGTGTTGAAGTGCTGTTTAATACAATCTTTGCAGTGCCAGCTGCTGATTCATTTGTCCAATTCTAGATCTGTTTGTATCTCTTCAGAGCGGAGCTTCACTGGATTTGTCTTTACGATTACATCAAGGCTCCTCGACCTGCGTTCACCAACAGCTGTATCTGTTGCCATGAGAGCAAAGTCCTGTTTGAGCACAGTGGTTTTTGATGCAGCCTATTATGCCCATTTACTGATTCATCCCCCTCCTGGCTTCAAAGAAAACGCAACCACAATTCAGTGTAACCGAATTAACAAACAACAACACAATTATGATCAGATTTACTGTTTTGCGGCTGTATGCTGTGACTAATGAGAAGAACAAAGGTTTCTAGAGGCTCCTTATGTCATTCCTAATCCTTCACTGCAGCATGAGGGCACCTGCTCCGTTTTTCATCTTCATTTCAATTTTCCTTGTGCTTCTTCTTTGAATCAGACATGCAAAATGGGTTACACTTATAGGATATTTTTTTTTCCTGCAGGGAGAAGCAGTTCGAATAAAACATATTGTATGGATGTCACACTTCACTTTGATGTTAGAGGTGTAAAGAAAGGACCACTCAATGCTAAATCAGTCAAGTTACTTACATCATATGGCTTAAAGCCTGAACTCTCATACCCTGGTTGCATAAAAGCAATTATTAGACTTCTTTAAAATAGTCCCACTGAAAAAATATTAGTATATTCTAATCATTAATGTACTTTTGGTCTATAATTGAAAATAAAATAGACATTCACTGAATGTATATGCGATAAAAGACATCTATGAACAGCAATAGGGGATGAAAGTAAACATATGATGGTATAGAAACTAAGACTGGAATTGCAAATATGCTGTATTCAGTGGTGGGAATATAATTAAGCACTAATTTATACAACCACAAATGTATTATTCATTTCTTCAGCAGTTTAATGACTGCCTGCTCCTATTAAGAGATCAATTAAGTATTCATTCATCCATCCACTCAACCATATTTCATTGTTCTAACCTGGGCTTATTGTTTTCTCAGATGTGAAGCCGGCCTCAGAGCTCTCAGAGGGGATGCTCTGGATGGACGACAGGGGGATGTCGGTGTCTGTGCTGGTCAGCCACGTCGACTCCGTCTCCTTGGTCCAGCTCTCCAGGTAACGAGGCTCCAGAGCATCAGTCCTGCTCCCCCCACAGCCCATAGCTCTCCCGCCGGGGGCACCTTCACCTCTCAGCTGGATGTCTCTTCTGAATGGGAAAAGAGAA
Organism: Sciaenops ocellatus; assembly: GCA_033000465.1. Taxonomy (NCBI): domain Eukaryota; kingdom Metazoa; phylum Chordata; class Actinopteri; family Sciaenidae; genus Sciaenops; species Sciaenops ocellatus. Next base: position 12,852,616 of record CP136886.1, read on the forward strand.
CCAGAGACAGATTCATAGGAAGCTGTGAGATTGACTGATCCTATGTATTTTAACATAACATCCACTACTAAAAAAGTAGAACTAAATCAATTAAATGTTGCATCTATATAAAAAAAAAAAGATGCGCATTATGTTGAGATCAGACTCCAATTACTTCTATCCTTCAAAAGGTAGGTTGAGTGGTGCCGTCTGTGTTGACTCGCTCTCCACAAGCATCTGAAGGCAGCATCTCCTGATGGTTAATCAGGTCAAGAAGACCATCTTACACAGGAGTTGGTCGATCCTGAGTCACCTACAGTATGAGACATGAAGGGAGGGAGAATGGATGGAAATATGTCTTTTTATTAACATTTTCTTATTTATTTGACAGTCTCTTGTACACTATAAATAAAGCTTAGTTTGACCTGCTACATAAAAAGCTTAGTGATTAATTACAACCATTATCTATCTATCTATCTATCTATCTATCTATCTATCTATCTATCTATCACATTAGCACTGCAAATCAATACATCTTGTAAAACAATTACAGACCCAGATCTATACCCTCACCACGTCATCGCTATGTGTTATCGAACATATTTGATGCACTGACACTGAATAAGATGCTCACACGTTATTTTGCTGCATTATAAAAAAAAAATGAGAGTGAGTAAAGAGCCATCGTGTACGCTGTGGGGGTAAAAGCGATGGTGCAGTAAACGCACCACCGTCATCTCTACAGGCCAAAACGACGGTACAGCGTGAAAAAATACGCTCATAAAAAGATGCAGATACAGAAACGCGAATGAACTCTGCAGAGACAGAAAACATTAAGATGATAAAGGCTTACTGATGACGGAAACTCCTGGTTTTTGTCTCACCCCGGCGCTCCTCCGTGTCGTCTGGCAGACGGACCTGTAACATGTTGTCAATAAAAAAAAACTCCTCCTGTGGTTAACAGGCTGCGCGTCTGTCCGCTCCTTCATTCATCCTCTTTATTAGAGCAAAGGTGGATTCACGAAGACACAGTTAATGTCTAATCATTCATCCTGTTGTCGTGAGGATGAGGAGATATCTGTGTCTGGATGTATAAGGAGCGTACCTCAACTGTTACCAGGTAAATTTTAATATAACATAATGATCATCTGTGATGCTTCATTGTTACTGACACATGGCTTTTGGGTGAAAATCATTAATCAAACTACATGTTGCCCCCTGAGCGTGTATAAAAAGCTAAATAATGTATATTAAAACTTTATTAGGATAAACATATGGACATATATAGTTATGTTCTTTGTTTTAAATACAAAAACAAAAAAGTACTGCCCCAGAAATAATATTTGCTTCACATGTTTTTAGATTTGTAGTTAATCTGTTGTCTCCAGACTGTCCAGAGAGACATTAAGTCTTTACCGTCTTGCTCAAAAGCACTGTGGCACAGCGTCAGGAACCTGTGACCTTCTAAAACACCAAAAAGATGTTCACTACTCTGCCCACAAGGGGACAGTCACAGCCCACTCCTGTACTTACTACAGGACTGGGCTGGTTAAATGCCAGTTTCATATTCTTAATTATAAAGTTTAAATGTTAAATAAATGGTGCTTTTGTTTGGTAGAATAAAAACTACCACACTCTGTCACAAGTCAAGAAGATGCTGGATGCATGCAAGTATAATAAACGAAAAGAAGTATAGATATGCATGTTTGTCTTCATTGGAAACACCAAGAATGTTGTCTAAACATCAGAGCTGATATATCTATAAAATTCAAATAGGACAGGGGATGCACTCTCAAAGCCAGGTTACATAGAATCACTGATGTGTGGGGTGAAAAAAGAGAGACAAACAGTAGTAGTACTTCAGTAGTAGTAGTAATACTTCAGTCACAAGATCATGGTCCTAAGTTTATCTCTCTCATCTCAAACATTAGAATACACAAAAACAAAGATCACTAAGTGTCAGGACCTGCACAATAATAATGTTCCACACATTACAGCACACACAACTTTTCAAATGTGTGAAACAAAACCTTAAATATCTCATTTTAGTTTTTAATCACTAACTGCCTGTATCATTCGTTTAGACAGCAGCAGACATTTTGAATTGTCATAGCAGAAGAGGCACAGGTGTTATTTATAATATTAATGGCGGCTCAGGATCAGCATTCGTTTTATTATTTACACCTGCTGTGACATGTCAAAATGTCTTCGGTAGCTGAAAATACTAATGGAGCACTGCCCTCCTGTGGTAGTCGCCTCTTTTCTAAAACTGCTGAAACTTCTCACTTGGCAGCAAAGTGCCTCCTAGTTGTGTCTGTCCTGACCTGCAGAAACAGTAAACAGTCAAAGCATGTGAGACACATACACATCCTGAGGGAGGGGGTCTTCTCATGCAAATGAAGGTCATTTACTTCTGATGTATCCGCTGCCGATAAAGCACATTACAGAAACACAGAAGAAGAATGGAGCTTCAACTGTAAGATCAATTCACTAATGGGTAAGATTGCCACTTGTTCCTGTCACACAGCAGCCTGAGAGAAACACTTAATAGGCAACAGTATACAGAATATGGCCAGGTCAATTAGTGATGGTACAGTATGCCACATTTTCTTCAGTCTTTCAATTTGCCAAGACTTGATGCACAGAAAACATGTCTAAAAATCTGATTTACAAATTTACAAAGGTCTTCTGATGCTTTGAGTGTTATCAGTGTGTAAACTCTGCACTCTACATTAGTACATTTGTCTTCACTACTGGGCAGTAATGCAGAGTGACAAGACAGAAGAGCACACTGATTCTCAGGCGTCAACAGGTCAACACTCTTGACACCTTCATCACTTATCGTGCACTCCTGTCTGCCGCACCACTGAACATCCACCCTAAACTACGCAGACGCCTCATCCATGTGGAAGTCTGGTTCACTGTGGGGGTTTATTAAAAAGGACAATGTTTTAATTGGAGTCTTGCCCTTTAAGTACATATTCCACCATAATTTCGTGCATGTCTGCTTGTGAGCTAAATAAAAATCCCTGTGACTTCCGGCGCTCAGCCCTCAGCTCCTTCCCCCAGCTAATGAATCTCGCTTCCTGTGGACAGTCTGGTCAATATGAGGCTGGACAGCTTTGATTTGTATGTCCTGCCCCTCTGTCCTATTCGACTACTGGTCAATAGGCCTGTCTTCCCATTACCTCGGCGATTAATGTGGCATGCTGCCAAATGCTACACTGGAGTGAATCATGGGTGAGCTCTCAGCGATTTCAGCTGCAAACAAGGACGCATGCCACTGAATTATACCGAACATTTACTTAACACCAGGTTTGATGCAGGCAGCAGCCCTCGTTTCAGTGTGAGCAAGTCTGTGATACACTTAAGAGCTGATTTTTAAGTCTTTTGGTGCAAGTCCAAGTCAGGGTAAGTCAAGATACAAGTATTAGGCCTACATGTCTCTGAATGATGACCATTAAATGACACAGCATTTAAACCGTTTTACACTCAAAGAATAAAAACAGTGTGTAGTGTAGGATTTAGGGGGCTCTATTTATTTAGAATATGGAAGAAATGGGATATAATACACATAACTATTGGCATATTGTTACCTGAAAATAAGAATCGTTATGTTTTTGTTACCTTAATATGAGCCTTTTAACACTGTGTGACCTCTTCCAAGTAGTCCACCATGTTTCCACAGTAATCCAGAATAGACAAACTAATGGCTATGACTTTTCATGGCCAGCATAGTTTCTTCTTCATGCTAGAAAGGAGAAGGTGAAATGAGAGGGTTGCAAATAATTCTACTCATTGAACTTATAAATAGTTCATCATTTTGGGAAATACACCAATTTTGCGCTAGATAAAGAAATTCACACCACTCTCATAACCATTGAAGCAGCAGCTATTTAGCTTAGCTTAGCTTAGCAAAAAGAAAGGACAGAATAGGAAACAGCTGTCCAACTGTGGCAAAATCTGCCTCCCAGCACCTCTAAACTTAGAAAGGAACATGTTATTTTTCGTTTGCTCAATCCATACAAAAGCCAAATGTCAACTTGTGGTTTTATGAAGGGTTATGTGACAGACTAGCTCATGGCTGGGCGCAAAGACTTGTGTATGAGATCTCTGCTCATTCTTGGCAAGAAAGCAAATAAGCTTTTCCAAAATGTCAAATTGTTCCTTTATGTCTGTGAAGGCAAGACCCAAGTCAAGCTTCAAGTCTTTTACCAGGTCAGGTATCAAATCAAGAGTCTTTTCGTACTGAAGCCTCACAAGAGACAGTTGTAAGTAAGGTCCCAAATCCTCGTTTTTGTGACTTACACCTAAGGTCCATGTCTCAAGTCTACAGATCTGACACTGTTAACAAATCAGAGACAAATTTAGTCAGCAGCTGTTTTTACAGATGGCATCATTGTGTCCCCATTCTGTCCCTTTCACTATGTAGAGCAGATCAGTATTCGAGATCTGACCTTCCTGTTTCTTAAACAGAAACTTGTTCATTCATGCTCATGATAAGAAGCATGTTTTTATGTTGTGTGTGTGTTTATGTGTGTTAAACCAATCTCTGTTTTCCAGTTTGTGTTTGTTCAACCACTTTGGTTGGCTTCAGCATTCACTGCTTCATTTTTAACAGCTGGTCAAGGTTGATAGTGGATAATATGCAGCCCCCCCAGTGATTTGCAAAGTTTTGCGGGAGGGAAAAAAAACTCTTTTCTGGCAAATTCTGTCAAGAGGGGGAGGGAATGAGCCAATGTGCAGCAGCGCAAATCCAAACTTTCACTGGTATTTTCATTGAGACAGCCACTAAGTTACAGCACTGGAAAGCTAATTAGGGTTTGGGCTTAGGAAGGGGGAAAGTTGCCTCCAATCACAACAGATTACTGATTTTACTATCAATTTCTGATTTGTCATGTAGTATGATTGTTGTTGTTATACCATAGTGTCCCAGGTCTGTCCCAAGTGTTAAAAGAACACTTCATTTTGTCATTTATACAACAAAATTCACAAAAACAATATAATTCTCAGTCACAGTCATGCACCTTGGAAAAAAAACAAAACACTGCAATATGATACTAAGATATTATCATGTTCACTTGTGCAGATGCCATCAGCAAATTGTTGATATTGGAGCTTCCAGCGGGACAACAAGCGGCTTATCCAGATTGAGCTTTGCCTGGAGGTTGTGGTTCAGCGGCATCAATCATATCTCTGGGGCCTTTTTCTGGCAGAGACGTGACTCGTCTCCTCGGACTGGCAGCAGTCTCCCCCCATGCGGAGCCGTGCCAGAGATCTCTCAAGATGTTGTAGTCTTTCAATCCATCATGGTCTGAGCTAACATGACACCTTTTCATTAGTGCAAAGTGCTCCAGAGGAGCGACTCTACTGCTGCAGAAAGTAAGCAAGCGGGGGCTAACACAATAGTATTTACTAGGCAAAAAGGGTAATAGGATGAGGATCATTTTTATTACTCTTTTGTCCTGTTCTCTTGCAGATAGCTGACTTAAATAAACATGCTGAAAGAACTATATTGGTGCAATACATAGAAATTATTAACAAATCTGCTTGCAGCGGTATATATCCTTAAAAGGTGGGATGTCTTCTGGACTAATGGAAGCTGGAATAAAAAACTGCTTAGCACAGCATCATTTACTATATATATATATTCCTTTCCTTTTAAACAACCTTCATTTCAGAACATATACATTAATATATTTCATCATATCTTGATGAAACAGCTTTTTATCCCCTTAAATTACATTAGGAGGCTGCAAAAAAAAGTCAGACTTTGAACGCCAAGTATCTGTTAAAAGCACAAATTCATGTTTGACCTAAAAATGAATAATATTGCCACCATAACAAAGTCATTATCCATGACTGATTTATGTAATTTCCCTTACTGTCATTTACATTATCAGGGGAAGTGCTAAAATCGATCTTCACCCACTCCTCGAGCCTCAATTGATATTTCTGCCTTTTAAATTCTGGTGAGGGCTGGACCATAAACGCAGCCTTTGCACTTTATGTGCTTCATTCGTTTTATCCTGCTAAACACACAACTCTAATCCTATCAAAAGCAAGTAATATTCCAGGAAGGGCATTAGTGGGGGGCTTACGAGGCGAGAGCAGAGCATTAGTATTCATGGAATTTCTTGGGATGGACTTGTGGTTTTATAGAAATTATCTTGGGAAACTCTGATGGAGCTCAAAAAAACATCAAACTATGAACTACCATTCATGAATCACACTGGATGCTGGCGATGAAGCCAACATTTGGACTTGGAAGGGCGGTGAAATTTGGAGGGTCAACAAGCTGTTTGTTGAATTATTATTTCCCTGTATGACTTCGTCTGTCACTGGTGTCACAAAAGCCTTTGGATGTTCTATTAAAATTATGAAAGACAATCATTTAACTAAGTACTGACCATCCTCTCAGTTGCCTGTCATCTGTAAAACCTAATTTACATGGTCATGTTCTAAACATTGACAGTATAAATAATGGACGTCATATCCGTGACATCAACCACAGGTTTCTAAAGCGCCGTTGTGAAGCTCAGAACATTGTGGCTCCGGCTGCCACCATCTTGGGATTTCTACCTCTTCCACCTCTTGGCTTTTTAAAAAAAAAATTGGCAAAGATGTGGATCATCAGTGGACCTGAGGCGGGCTGAATAATGCCATCTGTAACAGCACCCACCTGTTTATTATGCATACCTTTAATATTATTTGAACAGGTTAGTTAAACAGAAATTCAGACTCAGTACAATTGTCATGAACAGAAAATTAGCTATAGAGACCAAAACTGTTTTTGTACCAGGCTGTAAACATGTTTATTTCTGCCGTGAAGTTGGACATTTTAACATGGGTGCCTATAGATATTGACTTGTTCTGTAGCCAGCCTCAAGTGGCCATTTGAGGAACTGCAGTATTTGACACTTCACAGGTAGGGAGGTTGCCGCTTTGTACTAAAGAGAATAGTTGTTTGTAGTATTGACACATAGCTGATGCAGAATTGCATAAAACGTTGAGGTGTCGTTCAGGTAGCTACGGTTCAGATATGATTCTTAACTTCATTACATTTAAGAGATTCTGTCCATATTTTAAAATTTCTTGCAGTCACTGGAGGAACAACTCAAAAACTGAAACTCCCATTTAAATGTCACATGGAAATGATCAGATACACTGCTGTGCATAGTAAATAAATGCTCTATTTATAGTTTTGAGTGTGGAGATTCACCTTTAAGATTTTGTTACCTTCTTGATATGCCTGACCTAAAAAGTGCATCAAGACGTATTTTGTTTCACAAGAATATTTTACTGTAGACAGTATGATAAATGCCTCAAGTCTTGTCACGGAACAAGTCACATAACATTCTGTGGGGAGCAATAATATGCCCAACAAATGTCATGGCAATAACCCTGTTATATTATGCAATATCTGTGTAAAGGCCACAGGAACACCAGAATCAATAGGTATGATCTTGCCTTTACTTATATGTGCCTTAGAGGCCTGAGAGTGGCACGAAAACACAATGGCTAAGTGGGAAACAAGTCCTTTGGGCAGCATAAAATTGTTAATAAAACACACGTGTCCTCATTTCACTTTTCAGATCTGTATAAGTGGAAATTTGACCTAAGGGTGGCAGGCGAAAAAAGGTCAATGGTTCACCACAATCAGTACGGTGGACAATAAATACCTGCTATAAAGTTCTACTAGATATCAAATAATGCACACAATGAGGCCTGAGAGTGGATCTGCAGGGAAGCTGATGGATTGTCCTAAATCAAACAGAAATGTGCTGAGTAAATTTCCTATCAAATTCCCCACAAGGGAAAGTTTTTCACTACACTAGTGGCATGGCTCTATCGCTCTAAACCTCTAACAGTTAGGCGTAAAATTCTGTTTGTATCCTGATAGTTCTCTCACTTTTCTTCTAGCGCCACCATCAGGGCAACATTTTGGTGAGTGAAGTATCTCAACAATTATTGGATGGATTGTTGATCCCTTGACTTTTCCTTGAGCTCCATCATCAGGTCAGATTTAAATTTGTTCAGATACTTATGGCTTAATAGCTGCAAAACTGATGACGTTCCCATCAGCCTCAACTGTACTTTGTGTTCAGTGCTTATTAGCAAATGTTAACATGTTTAGCATGCTGATGTTAGCATTTAACTCAAAGCAGCACTCTACAGCTTCACAGAGGCGCTAATGACTGTAGTCCCTTGTTTCCTGACACAACAGAAATATTACAATTAAATCTTCTCTGGGCCACGGCAATGCAGCCCTTTAATTTTGAGATATTACTTTTACAAATTGCTTTTGTAATCATGGCAACCTAATGAGAAAACTCCATATTAATTGTAATGAGTGCACTGGTTTCAACAGATATATAGTCATCAATATTTGAAGGCACTTAACTGCGATGGACAGTGGCAGTGAAGTAAACATTGCTACTTTCCAATCATCTGCTTCATGCTTCATTAACATATGATGTAATAATCTATAATCTATGTTGCTTTTGTTTCTTAATATGTTTAATAGCAATATTAAGCAGAATATTTGCTAGTTAGTGGACTTATAATGTCGACATACTGTGAAACAAATGACGCTACACACATACTGTATGGACTGAATGAGTTTTGATTTAATTTTCTAAGTCTGATTAGTTGCACAATTATTTCACAGCACGAGTGACATTTTGACAGCATAATTTCTACGATTGGTGGAGAGTGCCTTAGCAGTGTCAACTGCCATCAGAACCTAATGAGCCAATGAGATAATGTGGGTAATTAGTCACTCTGTAGTCTTTGAGGAATATTAATGTTCCCTCAGGGGAAAAGTGAGACTTTACAAAGTCAATATGATCAATCAAAGAGCTAATTTAGATTTATTTTTGATATTTTTATCAGAAAGGCATAAAATTAGCAGCGGGAGTGAATGAAATTTGAATTCATTTGTTTAAAATGCTCGTTAAATATATAATCACTAAAAAAAAATGTGGCAGTGGTCCCACACAAAATATTATATCAAGTGAAGTGGATGTTCAATTATTTCCCCATGAGAATATATGATTAAAAAGTCAAAAATAATGAAATCGCAGCCGAATTAAACCCTCCATATATCTGTGCCATCGATAAAAACATTTATTTTTATGAAACTATACAGACACAACAACACAACCATGAGTGTACACAAGGAGATTGCCATCTGACTCCAGGCTGTTCACTTTCTAGTCACTCTAATTAAACTATGAGTGGTGTTGCTAGGTTACAGTGATGATTTTTCGCTGAACCAGAGGACCATCCAACAACACTTGAGTGTGTCAAGTCATCTCAAAATATTTTTTTACTCTAATCCATGCGCTGGCAACGCCGATTTTGAGATAATATTTCTTATTAGTGTGATTTTTGAGCGAGAACACTGTCTGCTTTCACTCCAGAGATGCAACTGCCAAACAACAGCTTCCCTCTTGTCTCATACCGAATCAATACATACCAAAATGAATCCACATTACAGGGGCACAAGTGTGTGTAATAATAAAAAGGAGCAGGCGGTGCAGCAGATGGGGTTGTTTCATACACTGCTGATTCACTGGATTGGTAAAAGGGAACATTCATAGCTTATAGCCTGATGTATGCTTCTCACAACTCAAGCCGACAGGATGGGTAAGGGCTACAAATGAAACCGAACTCTGAAAATAAGCCAGATCATTAGTACAACCTCTTATGGTAAAATTGTTTCAATTTATTATACTACAAACACAGTTTAACCCGTTTACAAAAGGCCTTAACTGCATATTTTGGTGCATGAAATGTTTTCCAACATGTTATGGAAGAAAAGTCATAAAACAAAACCTAAACAGGAAATGAAACATGTAAAGTAAATGCAAGGAACGCATAAAAAAATAAGGTGAAATAAGGTTATGAGGAGGGAGGCTGGGGACACGTTTGTCAGCAAAGTATGTGCCTGAGCTGATGTCCCCTCTAATCATGAAACTGTCAGAAATGATTTAAGTGCAGGCAGACGAACCGGTCCGTTGCTCTTATGTCTCAGACTGTACGGTATATCACCGCTGCTGAGGTGAACTGTAAAGGTGTTCAGAAGTTCCACTTTACCGTGTTGCTGAGTGTGTAAGTGTGTATTTTTGGTGAAAGGGGACATTGCTGCTGCATATGTGTGTGTGTGTGTGTGTGCATGAGTGAACAGAGATAGTATCTGCAAGACTGAATTGAGTTGAATGACATGTATGATGCACGTATTAGTGTGTGTTGAATTGGAAAGACGATGACTCACCGTCTCTAAGGACTATTGTTTGAGAATAATTGCCTCACAATGCAAAGTCAGCATGCATTGTGACATATTTTAACTGTGTCTGATTTAAAAGGCTCTCCATTCCCACAATCTCCATCCGTGTTAATGGAAACGTGGAAACAAAATAATATTTCCTGATGCCAAAGAGTGATACCACTCCTCTTGATTGAGTCTATCTTCTCCGTGGTTGTTCACACTCAACATTTATCTGACGTGACATAAGTGTCAACCTTCAGCAGCTATCACCGTGTTATTGAGTGACTTTGTCAGTCATTTTGGCAGCCACTACTGCTGATTCATGTCTCACTCTGCAGAGCAGTTTGCACCTGCTGACAAAATCAAGTTTCACACATCAGTTCAATGTCAACTACCACTGCCTAGAGTCTTAATTTTAATGATGATCCAAACTGCAGGTGATGATGATAATGAACCTGACGCTGACACACTTAGTCAGCTGTGATGAAATGCACCCCAAGTGGATAATGACATTATTAATTTGTTGGAGGATTATCATTTTTGATCAGATTTCTAATTAATAATTCAAGAGTGAATATAAACCGTGCTCAGAGGATAGCAGCTCCCATACTAACAACCTCACCATCAATTTAGAGACGTTAAACTGGGAGATCTGTTAGAATAACCCTGACAGTGAAAGACTAGCAACACCAACATAAAACCAGCCTGAAGCCATGCTAGCAGCTCTGTTTGCTTTGAGTCAGCATGCTAACATGCTCACAGTGACAATGCTAACATACTAATGGTGTTAAGGTTTAAAAATGTACATGTTGACAATGACTGTTTAGTGTGTTAGCGTGCTGAAATTTGCTAATTAGGATTAAACATAAATTATGGGATGATGGGAATGTCAGTAAGTCTTAAAAGTTTTTTAAAGTCTTTAAAGTTTGACCTGATGATGGTGTGTGAGCTAAGGGATCTTCAGAGTTATTAGAAATGATCCTCCATTCAATCGTTGTTGACACATTTAACTTAAAACCACAAATGTTAACCTCACAGTGGCGCTACAGGAGAAGTCGGGACATTATGAAAGTCATTTGGATACATCATCAGGGAAGCATGAATGTCAATATCATGTGCCAATCCATCTTGATGATGTTGAAATATTTCCCTGGTTAAAGCAGCTACAAGGAGCTATCATTTTGTGTTGATCATGGCGACCCCTGTGGACAAAAGTGGTAGTCTTTCCACTGCTTTGTTTCATATGTTTTAATGGAAATCTGACTGTCAGGGAACACATGTCAGGGAATCATCAAAGTTAATATGATTCAACCTTATGGCGCTATGGTTATATGTGCCAAATTTCATGGCAATCTATTGGATAGTTCAGATATTTCAGTCTGAACCAAAGACAGACTTACTGTCATTGTCTTTCTTAGAGCCACGTTGCTAGCATGGCTAAAATACCAACGTCCAACCATAATTCTCTTTATTTTAAAACTCTTAATTCTTTCAAAAAAATCAAGAACATTTAGACGTTTAAGATGTGAATCCTCATTCCAGATCAGGATCAGTACAATCTGTACTTGGCAAATTACCAGGGGCCAAATACAGTTACGTGCCTCCTTTAAGATTTGTGAGATATATCTTGGGAACGACAGACACAAAAGGATTACTCACGGTGATAATATTTACCAGGATCTGAAAATAAGTGACTTAAAAAAAGACAATGTGACTCCATGGACCACTATCCTTCAGCCACTGATGTCATATCTCACACAGCTGTCCTTCAGGTTGGCCAAGACTTAACATCTTTCTTTCTTTTTTTTTCTTTTTTTTTTTTTTTTACTGCAGGCAGACATCAGACATTACGATGTGGGCCTAGCACAAACGAGGGAACATTGCGAGGACACACTGACAACGATAATTTGAGGATACCACGCAGAAGAGGGACTTTGAAATCTAGATGAGTTATTAGCAGAGTCAGTTAGCAGATGTTGAATTTGACCCAGGAGTCTGTTACTTCTGATTAGAGAGGCACCTTTGCACAGCAATCTGCAGCTTTAATTATAGTCAGTCACAAACCGTTAGAAGCATTTACCATCTTTAAATAAGGACACGTTTTTTCCATAGCGGGTTCAGCTGTTTGGGAGTAGGTTTTGTAACTCTATCTTAACTTTAAATTTGTTATTTCCTGTGCGTGGTGAAGATTTGAAATGACTGACCTTATCTGGTGCCAATTTAATAATAGTAACAACATGATAACATGGCAGAATAATGTGAATGCACGGTGATTGCGTACATAGACTTGTTGCAGCTCTACTTTACGGTTTGGCTGATAAGAGTCTGGTCCGCGCTGCAGGAAATGATCCCTGAAGCTCACGTGTTGCTCAAAACAGCCACCAGCTAATTACCAGAGATGCATGACGCACTTTCCATTTGTCTGGTGAGGTTGCAACCTCTTCTCAAAACGAGGAGGAGGAAGAGTGAATACAGCAAGGGACGAGAAAGATTGATGGTCTGTCAAGGCTGAGGACGTGATTAGTGTGAGCGTGGAACACGGGGAGGGAACAGTGAGGACGACCTTCAGACCTTCAGACCTCACCCCCTGAACTCAGCTGTCCATCACACTTGCACAACCATGGAAACGCTTCAGTGAGGGGTCATCGGGTGGCTCAAGGCTCCCTGCTGTGCATCTACTTCAAGGAAAGCACACGTGTGCCACATTCAGGCTTCTTGAACGTGAATGATAAATACAATTTAGAGCTGAAACAATAAGTCGATGGACAGAAAAAGTCATCGTTCAAGTCATTTAAAGTAATGTGTCAAGCATAAATGCCAAAACAATGAACTGTGGGGGAAACTTTGGCGAGAAATGGTGTGTTTATATACAGTATGTTGTGGGACACGATCACTCATAGTAAGAAGATGATTAAGGAAATGTTTCAAGGGGATTTAAATTGAATTTCATTCACCAGCTATACTGTGAGGCAAAGCTTTGTAAGCAGATGGTAGAAGTGCATCAAGTGAGAGCTATAAATCTGATCGCACTACCGTATGCTGAGCGCTGCTGACTTCTGATGAACGAGCTTTGTTTTACTTGAGCATAATGTTAGATCTCTCTGCTCTGGCAGGATGCAGCATAGACAGGGATTTACACAGATAAAAAAAAAAGAAAAAAAGTCTGACCTTGTGTTTACTTGAAGCCCGGGATTATAAAACCTGTTCTGATTTTGTTTGTGTCACCAGATCTGACACATCGGGAAAACGCTGTCCTTGTATTTCATCAAGAATTTCTGTTCTTGAAAATGTCACCAACAGAAAATTTCACCCGGTAGCCTGTTCGCTCTCATTCACAAATCTTCAGCACTACTTTTTCAAACCACTTGAGGGCAACAGTGTCTCGTCTTGTTAAGGCTGAATTTAATACGAATGAAATTGAATAGAAGCAACCCAGTAAGACAAGACTGTGTTTCCTGCCAAACAGAATGCATCACCTCTGGTGTTAGCACTGAATGTGACTGAAACTTTAGAGCCACAGCACCAGAAACCTTTGCATATCAGCAGTTCAAGTAAAGACTGTATTACAGCGTCATAATAAATCACACTACATGCATGCATGAGTGGGGCCATGCTAAGAGTGCAGTACCACAAAAAATGTAAGCGTTAAGTTGGAAGGATTTTTAAGTTTTCCACTACTCTGGCTTAGAAATAGGTTGTGTGGTTTGGTCAGACGCTCTCCTTCTCCCTTTTTTCTGTGGTCTGGCTGTAACTACTGAAACTGAAATTGGCTGAAAGAAATCATTATTATTGTATGTGGTGATTGGTCATATTTCAGAACATTTTCCCATTTCAGTTTCCTGTGGTGGTTTTAAACCAGCTTGCCCTCACAAATAAATTCTCTGGCACTGAAACTACTTTCTACAACATGTTTCTTTGCTTTGTTGCTTTTCCTCCCACTGTAGTGAGTGACATATTGATTTTTGAATGTAGTGAGTGACATATTGATTTTTGAATGTTTTCATGAAGATCTGTGAATTGATCGAATGGTTTTGGGTTTTGATGAAGTTGTATGAAGAGTTGCTCTGAAACTAGACAAGTCAGCACAAAAGAATAGAGAGAAAAATTGTCAAAGGTTAAACACTTACTGGAGCTTTTTTTAAACCAAGGGCTCATGAAAAGGACACAAAACCACAAAATACAACTTGAGGTTGGAGAGACTTGCTTTGCCACAGAAAACAAAGAAATGTCTGACAAATCATCTTCCAAAAGGGGATATGAACCAATTTTATGGTCTTTTCTTTAACCCTTTACTGAACAACTGCAGTTTACACTAAGACAAGCGAGAGTGAAGTGAGTAATTAACAGTCTGTGGATGCAAACAGCTCAATTATTGCCTGTTTCAATTAATGCAAACTTCACCTACTTTAACCTCTCTAATACTGTTTTCATTTTTCATTTTGCCAAATCAAATCAAATGTCAGTGTCTGACATTTTTTTTACACTATATAAAGTGTGACAACCAGATTCTGTACATGGTCGTGCCCTTTTTTACTTCTACTTCTTTTCTGTCCATGAGTCGCTTTAATTTTGTCCACTTCTTTTCCACCTCCTGTTGATCTACCACTTCTTTTGCGGTCAGACATTTCGATTTCCAATTATGCTGCTTTGTCAAAATCCTCAAGAGACACTGAAACACAGTTTGGTGTTTAAACCACTGAGGCATGAGGACGTGTGATGTGTGTGTCAGATCAGTCTCATTGTTCTTGTCAGTACCCATTTCCAAGTTGAAGCTAATTAAGTGAAGATACTGTATACTGTATATAAGATGAGATTAAAGGGTTCACAGGCACACCATTAATTATCTTGTATAACATCTGGGTGAATAAACAGTTTGATAATTAGTATATTTCCCAAACTCTTTATTTAAAGTACACAAATCAGAGATGGGGCTAAGGTGCATCAGACCAAAGAAGAAAGTGTTATTAACCACCCAGCCAAATTTGAATGATTAAAAATATCAACAAGTTTATGAAATTAGGTGTCAAAATCAGGTAAAAATAAGCAGTATTCTCGGCTCCAGGACTGTGGTGGCGTGTCTGCTGAATGTGCTCACTTCTGGGAGTAGTCAAGCAGCAATTTTGAAGTGACTAAAACGTGTCAGATGAGTTCAGAAAATGACATGACTAACTTTGAAACAAGAATTAATCTCCATCTCTCTGCTAGGGGTGCAGGGGTGTGCTCAGGGTGGCCTCAGCGTGTCATCGAGCCACCCTTTAGGACCGCCCAAAAAAATCCTGGACTAAAAACTGGTGAAAAACTGTTTTAACCTCTAACTCCACATTTCAGTTATATATCATTCAAAGTCTTTTCACATGTTTTCAGCAACTATTTTCCAACATATTTATTGTGTTTTGAAAGAAATCTCAGAAAAGTACGTGTTATACTATTTTAGAGAGTATTCAAGTATTACTGATCTTTTTAAAAAAATTTTTAATCTCCAGCCTACTTTACATCCCCTATTTAATATTAATGGACCATTTTAAATTTAAATTAAGATTTCCTTTTGCTTTTAAAACAAAACTCTAATAACACTGTTTCCCATGTCCATTGTTTAACAATATCAAATCATTTATTGGTTATGAAAACATCAGCACATTATTCACTCCATACATTCCCAATCTTATAATCAGAATGGAGCTATTTTTCAGTTGTGCTTTGATTTCAGTACAAGAGCATATTAGAGTAAGTAGAGGGGGAGGATGTGGGAGTGGATGTGATAAAGGAGAGGCTGACATGAGGTAATTCATAAAACTTATTAAACAACATCCGGATCTATTGCAATCAGCTTACTTG
Organism: Sciaenops ocellatus; assembly: GCA_033000465.1. NCBI lineage: Eukaryota > Metazoa > Chordata > Actinopteri > Sciaenidae > Sciaenops > Sciaenops ocellatus. The sequence continues at coordinate 12,868,703 of CP136886.1, forward strand.
GCTTCAGTCTCAGCCACCTCATATCTATAAACTATCTATTGATAATTTCTTGGCCTTTATAAGCATATTCAGGAATATCACTGCACGCTACAGTACTTTGTTCAAGCTTGAGATAGAGCAGCATCTCTGCTCTGCAGTGGCTTTATTATAACAGTTCATGCTTATCAGCATGTCCTGGTGTGAAGAGTGAGATAGAGAAAAGAGCAGCTCACAAAAGACCTTGATACTCGTTAAAGTTCACTCGTCTCACTAGAGATTATAACTTTTTAAAAGTTGTATGTGTGAATCAAAACTTGCAAGGGGAAATGCCTCTTGTTTATTCAAACACTGTTGCAGGAGATTCTCTTAAACAGTCTGCTCTATTGATTATAACTTGAATCAGGCAGCGGACACGTCCAGATCATTTTGAATGGGCTGGCAAAGGTGAAGCTCAGACTCAAGCAAGGATAGCAATGCAGAGTCACGATACAGAAGCTGCTGGCAGTGGTGAAAGAAGTATTCAGATCCTTTGCTCAAGTAAAGGTACCAATAAATTAATGGAAAAGTACTACTGCAGAGCAAGTCCTACACCTCAAAATCCTACTTAGTATCCTAAAGTATCTGTCTCAAAGTCAAAATTGATTTGTCATCTGGTGATGACATATCATTTTATGTCATCGTTTAGGTATTTTCAGGTATTCCTAATGGCATTTTAGTGTTTGTCATTTCCTCATAAACATAAAAAGTTGGTAATGAGACATCCAGGACTATTGCTCATACTAATTTTGCATCCAATAAACCACTTAATCGCTTATGATACCTCTGGTGAGGAGTAATTCCTTTTTGATACAGTCAGACAGGCCTCACTGATTACTGTACAAAAGCATGATTTTATAACTCCGTTCAGTGAGTTTGGTGAAAATGAGTCATATTATGCAAAATATATTTGCTGGTTTCCTTTCTGATGTTCTTCAGCTGCTCAGCTCCAACTCTCTGTGATTTACAGAGTTCCCTGATGGACTAAGAATAAAGACTTGCTAAAGTATCTAACCGCTAATTAACAGCTGCTAATCTATCTGCTGTTGAGAGGCAACAAACCAGGCTCAGCAGCTGGACTGGTCCGTGTTCAAGCACAGCCTCTGAGACCAACAAGGAATAATGTTGCACTATTGAGGTGATTCACAGACTTTCCTGATGGAAATATTGCTATGTAATGAGCCGCGTACTAGCTTGTTCAGCTGTGCAGCTAACCAAACAGACTCAGGCATGCCTGGAGCCAAACATGGCAAGAAAACCATCAACCACCTCGGTACGCTACTGTATTCTCTACCAAACTTGCCACCGCTGGTTTTGAAAGTTGTGCTCAGTCCCAGGTCTGGCCACATTTCGGTGGAAGGTAGACGCTGACACTAGCTCATAGCGGTAGCTTGAGACAGGCTGCAGAAGTGAGTCAACCTCCATAAGAGCTCATGTTAAAACACCAAACTTCACAGCAGAAATAAACATGTTTCAAAAAACAGTTTTGGTCTCTATAGCTATCTTCAACATTCATGACAACTGTACTGAGGGTGAATTTTTATAGAACTCACCTGTTCAAATGATATTAAGGCTTAAAGTTGCACATAATTCTGTTTCATGAGAACTTTAAATGTACTTAAAAGTGAACACATTTATGCTTCAGAGAAATGGCCCCCATGACTGATGTTATTACATTACATTATTAGATTTACTGAAACAACAATGTTAGTAGCACTGTGGAAGCTGCTTAGTATTGAGCTAGTATTTCTATACAGTTGGTACTTAAGTCCCATTGCTCCCAACATAGAGGCTCCCACAAAGGGTCACCGGATAATCCTGAGGGCTCCTGAGATGATTAATGAGAGAGGAAAGAAGATAAAACAAAGTACTGATACACAAATTTATATTAACTTTTTCTGACCTTTCTTGCTTTTCAGTGAAATATTGGATAACATTTTTGAGCCCTGAACAGTCATCTAAATTAAACTATTTAAGAGGTTTATAGGATAAATGTTTCTTTAGTGAACTTCTAACAACTTAAAGGCATTTTAAAAGTTACAAAAAGCCCCAGCTGTTCGTCAGTTATGGGCCAGAATGACTATTTATTCTTCAGTAATGCATTGTATTTCATAAGCGTATGTCATTTAATGGTGAAATGTAAATTTGAAAAGTAACTAGTAACTACAGCTGTTGGGCAAATGTAATGGAGTAAAAAGTACAATGTTTCCGTAAAGTAAAGAACAAATACTACAAATTTGTACTTAAATACAGTACTTATTAGTAAATATTAGTCAGACAATCATAGAGCTCAGTCTACAAAAATCATATTTAAATTCGTCCAACTTTATCTCATTCCATCATCATCATCAATCCTCAACTGTCTGCCAGAATTATAACTCACTCACTTTTTTGTTATTTTATATAGTATTAGCAAAAGAGTTCTGCATCATTCAACACTGCATGAACACTAACAAATACACTATATAATACAGTGAAAGTAGTACTGATACAAAGTGCACTCTTGGGCTTTGCTGATACAATTGCATTTAATTGCCGGGAGTTTTTCATACACAACCTACCTAATTTGCATCGACTTGAGACAGAAGCTGAAATCGACAAACATCTTCTTGTCGTATTGGCAAATAATAACTTACAGCTAATTATACGGAATCATATAACAAGGCAGAAATACTGCTAACTATGAGAACAGACAGATTTGGGACATGTTGGGAGGAATTTTAAAGCATGCTAATTTCTCCAGTGTAATAAATGTTTTATTTCTCCGTTAAGATCAGCAGATACTGTCTGATGTCAGAGACATGTTCCTCTTACGGTTTAATGAGGCCGCTTTAGATGACGGTGAGGATAATTCACTTGAACACTTCACTGCTATTGATTCTAATAGGGATGAATCATGTCCTAGACTTGTTGCACTGTTTCTTTGTCATGAATGTCAACAGAACAAAACAACGAGTTGGCCTTTCCAGCGCAACACACACACACACACACACACACACACACACACACACACACACACACACACACAGACACACACACACACACACACACACACACACTGGAACAGTGGAACAGCAGTGTTCACCTTCTGACACTACTGTGACGAAAGTCATTCACGTCATATCTATTCTGTCGGCCAACAAAGGGCATTATTACTCATTTCAAAGACCAATGAGTGGAGAAAATGTCACTTTGTATTTCAGCTTGCATTTTGATTTAAAGCATTTGTATCCTGTTGAAATGTGTATGAATGTGATTAAGAGATTTGGGGGAAAAGAACAGAAAATGGCGAAACCATTGGTGAATGTTTTGACTGTGGAAGACAACTTGTTTTTAGTTTTTAGTCTTAAATGGACAGCTTAACAAGCTTTACCTGTATATCACACGTAAAAGGTTGGTCAAAATTGGTGTGCTTTTGAATTTTGGTGTTGCTGTCCTATTATTCTTAAACCAGAGTTATTTTTGACAGACAGCATTGAACTATGACATGTGTAAATGTGGGAAGTACATCCCTCGATGTCTGTCTCTGCACTTGGGATGTATCAAAGCTCAAACATCCTAGACCGTCACAGCTGTCTGCCCTTCCTGAGGACAAAGCTCTAAAATGTAACAAAATCTTTTAATTTTGGGCATAATTACAAATCCAGTTCATATAGGACTGCATAGAAAGAAGTTCTTTCAGAAAATTAAGAATTAAATCATAGAAATACCTCCATCAACTGGACTCCACTCTGTCACATTTTACTTTTCTGAGCCCTTTTGAAACTTCCAGTGCACCGCTCGCCCCACTGAACGTATTATCTTTAAATAGCCATGAAAAAAAACAAATTAGTCATACTGCAGACAGAGGATGTTCACCTTCGCCTTGTTATAGATTTCATAGTCCAAATGGCTCTACTTTGAATTTAGGGCAGGTTAACGCTGCGGATTTAGGACAAAAGCAAAGAGCAAAAAGAGACATTGAATTTTCTTAGACAAGGAAAATAAAATGTGGATGGTTATTCCTGTGGAGCCATTGTTGTCAATTAATTGCCATAATTCAACTAAAATATTATCTTTTTTCACATATTGCATATCCATGTGAATATTAATATTATTAATATTAATAATATAATGACATTTTATATTTCAGCTACATACCTGATGAGTGTTTCAAAACTGCTGTGTCATAAACAACATTTTGAAAAATGTATGTCGATATTTTTGTTATTTCCCCTCCCTAATTCACTATATTTGTTCTTTTTATGATTATATGTGACAAATAATACATTGAATTCAATGATTAATTACATGTAAGATAAGTTAATAAGTCATAAGTCAAGAAAAAAGATGGTCCACTAATCAACTGAAATGTTATTTTTAATGCCCAGTGCAATATGCTAAAGAGTGTGGTGAATGAATATTGACTAAACTGTCACTGGCCATATGTACTTAGGGCAAAGTCTTTAACAGAGTAGTATCCTCCTTCAGTATGAGGGAATAAATAAATGTATGTGTCGTGGACCTGTAATACTAATTTATGAAGTTTATCCAGCAGTACCTGCTCATAGATTACGGCTACAGCTCATGTCAAGACACATTTTTCTTTGTCAGTGTTGTAATATATAATTTTAAATATCCGTGGGCATGTGCTCACCTGCCTTCAGCTGTGAATTATTGAATGAGCTGAATGTTCAGTAACTCACCCAAGCTGCCATGGTAGGATGTGATTCATATGATGAAACAGGGATATTTTATCTTTAACGTGTGTGTTTACCCGAACACACAGAATCAGGAATATCGCACAGCCCCTGCTACAGTTTGCACATCATGTGTCGATGCGTCTCTAGCAGGAGAGCTGAACACCTTTTAAGCTCGCATTGAGGCCATCAGCGGCAAAATGCAAAAACAGCTACAGCAGAGATTACTGGATGGTAGAGGGGACATTTCGATAAAAACATTCCTATCAGTATCTTACTTAATCAGACTAATCTGAGGATCGTAACTTAAAAAGTGAGTTGATATGATTATGTGGGATAGAGAGGTGTCTGTAGCCAGTTAGCTGTTAGCTGGTAGAAATCCTTCCTCTGAAATTACAATATCTATTGAAGCAGTACAGTATCTGCTCAAAATCTTGTTATCTCCACTACAATGTATTCCGCTAACCATTGTGATGGAGCCAACTTGTCATTCTTCTTAAGAAAGATAAAGTAAATGTTGAGGAAAGTATACACACTACTCTGCTCAGAGATATGTCACTGACCTTTTCCAAGGATTACAGGCTTTACTACAGTCCAATTTCCCTTTGGGGAAAAATACAGATTGCAGAAAGGTCACTGGGGTATTTAACTTTAGGACCGAGTACTTCAAACATTCAAGATAAAGGTCTCTTTGATTATCCTCCAGTTTTCTCTGAGTTTTAGAGTGTACAGACGAAAACAGAAACTTTATACCAGAGGACAGTTTCCTCCGTTACTTGAATTTTAAAGAAAAAATGAAAACTTGCTCATTGTGGCAGAAGAAACATTTGTTTTGTCTTATTTAAACATTTTGTGTTTATTATTTCCTAAACGCAGAAGACAGAAGTTGAGCAAAAGTGGCTCCCATGACGAGTCCGAAGATGTACGTTTGTTTAACCAAACACACAATCCTCACTGGGAAAGAGCACCTTTCGGACCAGAAGACTACCGTTGCGTTGTCACACTCTGCTGAGAGAGTGGCCTAAAATGAACCTCAGAGCAGTAAAATGATGTTTGAATATGTTGTAAGACTCCTATATTCAGTAAAACAGCTCATTAATTATATTTTTCTAGATGTTTAAAGTGACTTAGAGCAAAAGGAGATGATTTAACAATACACACATCCCGAGACTTAAGAAAAATGTTTCTTTTTCATTTTATATATAACTCAGGTGCAAGTTCATGCATGAGTATGCCGGAAGGAGAGGTTGAGAAGGAGGTGAAGAGCTCCCTGTCCCTGAAGAGATGGGTTTTCATGCTATAACATGGAATTACAAGTGGCTGCAGTTGGAAGGTCGTTCCATCTCCAGTGAGCTGGAAGGAAGAAAAGTCCAGTTTGAGCGTAACGGTGGCCAGTCCGCTTGGCCATTAGCAGAAGTACTCTAGAGACAGGACACAGGCTATGATGTAGGCTTAAATCTCGTCTTACAGCTGCCTTGTAGGTGCGGGTAGCCTTGTCTGCAAGCAGCAAGGTGTTGAAATAGATATGAGCAGCCACAGAAATCTTCAGGGAAGCATTTTGGGTGAGTTTAAGGGGTGAGGGGATTAAAATATATGAACACGTCCTCCAGTTTGTAATTGCCCTCCAGAATGACACATACGAGTTTTCTAATCTGAAACCCCTTTTGGCAGGATGACATTGTGAAATATTACATTGTGAATATGCAAAATTGTGACAAATCACTACTGCAATCATCTGACACCACTATGGTTAAGATTTGGTCAGGTTTAGACACAGAAAAATGCAGAAAAGACCATGGTCATGGTTTAAGGAACAATTTCTTGTAACCTTAACCTTACTGCTTCAGATGGTTTGTCACACAGAACCATTTGGGAAGTTGTCATTGGAAACTGTTTGAATAAGGGCAGACACTTTCGTAAAATATTGGGCAGGTGATTGGATGAACGACGAGCAAACTCCAACCAATCAGAACAACGAGCCATATAACGTACTTAAGTCAAGTGGGTTTATTGTCATTACATTACCATATACAAAGTAAAACGAGACAGTTTCGCCAACGACCATGGTGCTACACAAAACATAAAACATAGCGCAGACAGGACTACAGTCAAACTCTTACTAAAGTCAGTCAGGAAAAGAGCGAAAGCATCTTTTCTACCAAGAAAAGCCTTCCATGTTGTTGTTTGTTCTTGCTGTCCAGTTCTGGTGTAACTAATGTTAGCTGCATCTACACTGACCTCTTTAGCAGGTTACCATGTTAGACCACACATGTAGCTCACGCTGTAGCTGCTAACAGTTCCTCATCGGACTCTTAAAGCTTGGCAAGTTGGATTCTCATGTGATTTTGCGATCTTAAGAGTCCAGCTGCCTTGCAAGGTTAAAGTAACTGCTCATTGCCAAGAAAACAGCCCAGCTAACCAGCTGTTGACTGTCGCCTGGATATATATGGGACTGCTACGAGTCAGTCTACAACATCATCATACAACTTCTCCTTTGTCCCCAAAGGACAAGAGCCATAATTCCACTGGTCTCTAGAGGTATATTTTGTGCATTTGTTGAAGCACTTGAAGCTGTTTTTCTTAAGAGAGTCTCAAACATGTTTTCTATTACTGACAAGCACCTTTTACAGCCCTTACTGATCTTTACTGCTTGACCGTGACAAGATACAGCAGAGAGAAATGAGTGGCTTATTGTACTCTTGGTCAATACACCTGACAAGAGCATTATCTGTTATCCACAAGATATTCCCACTGTCTTTATACTGTAGACCTTTTTTATAATGGATACCTAAAGCACTGAGCAGGAAGAAAAGGCCACACTCGGTCTTTAAAGCTGGAATGAAAGCACTTGAGTGTGCATAAATAAATTCAGCTCTCCTGGCTGGCGGCTTGGTGTGGTACAAAAGCCAAGAGCGGCCGTTTTCAGTAATGAACAAAGGTGCGGCAGAAACGAGCTCCCTCCTGTGCCAAGATGTGTCTGCACATTTGTTGCTGTTCTAGTGGCACTAAAACTAAATGCAGAGTCATTTCAGATAGTTGACTGTAATAATAGCTCATGGAGGCGTCTGAAAGAGAAAATGCTTAACTTTGCAGTAATTCAAAATAATTCATAAAACATCCTATTCAGTATCCTAGATTTGATTCAGATTCTAATAAGACACGGGTGTGCCAATGTTATCAATAGACTTTCTTATTACTTAAAGTCTGACATGCTGTTAAAGAAGAAAATGAAAATGACCTTTAAGTAGCCATAAAAGAGAGAGGACAGGCACACATGCCAGTGCACGGGAAGCTTAATGACTCACACCCACCAAGTGTGGAGAATGTTTAGAAGAAAAAAACAGAGAGGGGCTACAAAGAAACAAAGAATGGATTTTGATGAACAAACGAAGACTAATGTACAACAGTTTCTTTATGTATTAAGTATAATGTTAGATAATGATGGTTTCTATAGATCTTATTCAGCTCTGATGTGTCAAGAGGACCAGTACTCAACCTCTAATCATACCTTCCTGCCCTCTCTTTACTGTGAGAGCTCTAAAAATTTCTTCTATTACATCTCATTTTATCACTTTTCTTTTCAATCCTTCTCTTTGGTCATTGTGTGGTCGTGACATGAAGGCTTTAACCCTTTTTTAAATAAATGTTTGCTTATAGGTAAATTTTCAAGTCTGGTAATTTAAACTTATTCTGTTACTCTGTCTTATTTTGAAAAACAGGGCAATGTAAATATCCAAATGTAAAATGTTTTATTTATTTTACTTATATTATTTTAAGTAATTAGTAAAGTAAATATAATTTCCTGTATAAATTATTAGCACTATTACTGTCTAACAACCACTAGCAGTTTTCTTTAAAATACTTTGTTTTTAATTTCATTTTTGTTTTGATTCATTGTTGAATGATTTCTCAGTACTTCCTGCGGTGTGGCATTTTATAAACTTTGCACAAATCATTATCGTGAAAACATACTGTAGCTGTTTTACTCAGAGCTCACCCTCCTATCCATCACAAACAGTTTTCCCAGTAGCAGAATAAATCACTTCCTTCAGTTTTAAAATGCCATGTGTCACAATTTCCTCACTGCAGTCTGAGTATGAGGTGATAGTTTAATGAGATCCTTCCCTTTCCATGAGCAGCTTTATGTAAGCTGTAGGGTCATGCTGATTTTGCAGGGCATGTAGTCTGTTCTTTGACACAGGCATGTTTAATGGTCCCTTGTGGAATTTAAATGACGCTCTCGTCTGATCCCCATTATAGGCTGATAAGTGGTTTGATTGCTTGTAATGTTTCTACAACAGAGAAAAAAGCTGTTGAAACGTTAGCTTACAAATGGGACGATAAAAAAAACGATCTGGTCAATAGTTGCTGTACATTTACTTTAAATATTATGTTTTACAGCCGCGTAACCACTAATTTTCACATGTAAAAATGTAAAAGCTGAGAATAATGCTTAGTTCATATTGAATTGTTCTCTGCCTCCACCTCAATGGCTTGAAAAAGCTGTGTGTGATCACTCCATCTCCGCTGAAGTGTTTTACAGAAAATATGTCTGAATATTAATTGAACCTGCTCCCTAAAACCCTGTGGGAGTGCTTAATAAATGGAAATGACTGAATGAGTGAGAGGCTAAAGATTGTCACTCCATTGGTTAACTATCCCACAATTACAAGGCTCTATAAAAAACACGGTTCACCCACCTGTGACATGAATGCTCTTATAAAGTTGCCATGTGACCGTGAAATACGACCCATTTACGTGCAGATCTGAGAAGAGCCACCGTTCAATTAACCTACGCAGGGTGGGAAATGGGCCAACGGAGATGTGCACAGGGCACAATGAGATGGAGTGCAATTAACCAGACATGTCTGCATAGGAGAAGTGCAGTTGCCTTGGTAGCCACATAATCCATTACATCAACGGTGATCTATTGTTATCTTCAAAAGGATAACTTGTTATTGTGCAAAAATGGACCCCAATGCTTCAAAATGTAATCAGTGTTTCTTTTCTTAAATGTTGCTTTTATTTGGAAAAGTCAAGATTACGTAATATACAGAACCCTTGATATTTTATACATGGAACCCCTTTTCCAATTTGTACATGTATGCATGTGTACAGAAACATATTAACGGCAGTAGATTTTGGGACGTAACTTAGTCTTCGGGAAAACTCTGCTCAGCCCACTGTCTTCACTTCCAGGCGCGTATATGTATGTATGTACACCTTCCACATATACTGGCCACTTCAATAGGTACACTTATACAATCCAATGTGATCCAAAAAAACAACTTTGCCATAAATTCTACTTTTATGGAGCACATCATTTTTTCAGTATTTGTTGACATAGTCAGAGTATTCTTTTTTTTTTTTCATCTACAGGAGTCCATTATATTGAAAGGTGTTTCTAATATTATGGTCCTCTCATTTTTCATATTTCTCATCATCTCATATTTGGCAAATGGATCACATTGGATTGTACAAGTGTACCTAATGAAGTGGCCGGTCAGTGTACATAGGTTTAACATAACTTAAATCTGACAGTATTTTTTGTCTTCAGCTTTCTCACATACATACATCTCACATTCTATTAAAGAGTATCTATATACAATCGAACAAAGGGCGCTTCTATTTTTCTCATCAGGAGCATGAAATGTCAGGATCCCAAAACAAGAAGTCAACTTTTCCGTTTTAAATATTTCAAAAATTCATCCAATGTACGTGGTACTGGATTTAGCCACTTTCTAGTGTTTGATTTTTTACTTGCCACTAAAAGGGCCTGCAGCAGCTTTGTATCAAAAACAAAATGTGTCCCAAAAAGACTCTCCAAAGTTCAGTGGTATTTGACTGTTGAATACTTCGCTTAAGGCTCTTTGAATGCCATTCCAATATGATGTCAGTCTGCGGCAGTCACAGAATATGAGGAAATGATATGCCTCAACTGAACCACATTGTCTCCAACACATCAAACTCCTGCATTTATTCCTGTATTTTTCCTGTTATGGGGTCTTAAAAATATAATATTTTCCAGCAGTGTTCTCTGTATTCCATGGAGTTAGTTCAGGACCAATGAAGAAATCTCCATTCCTGCTTCTTTCCCACTTTTCCATAATGTACAAGATGTTTTCATTTTTAGCATATAATAGCACGTTGTACAGTCTCGAGATGGATTTATTTAGTACTGGCATAAAGGCAGATTTAAGAATTTAATAAAAGTCAGATTCCACTGTTGATTAATCTGTAGGTCTGCACCTCTGATTAAAATAATGTCTTACTTGAAGGTATCTGAAAAAGTCATTCTGTTCTAGGCCATGTTTGTCTCACAAAGATTGAACTCTATGTACAGATTTTCTTTTGGGGGGGGGTGTCATCTGTGGCTTACTGCTTTTCACTCATTTCACATCAGCAGGTAAAACTAGAGAAAATACAGCTCATCCCAGAATGCCTCTCAGTCAGAAATGCTTATGGAAAGCTTCAGGTACTTCACATCTGACACCACTGTATAATGTTACCTGGAGCAAAATGTAACCGGCACATCCAGATTAAAGTCACTGATTGGAGGATGAGACATGACTTGTAGGACCTACCTGGTATACCTATTCAGTACACCTTTACTACTTTAAAAGTGACAGAGAGGGAAGAGAGGAGCTCTTTAAAATATCTTGTCATTGTTTGCTTACTCATATGTTTGTAACAATTACCTAATTTAAAATCCTATGCCTGGTGTAACTTTTCATTTTGCGTGACAAAGTATTGGGTTTCAGGTCATCTTTTTCTCTCTATGTCAGTCATCTGCAGCCATGTATGTCGTGTATCGTGGCAAGTAGATATGCAATTCCCAGGAAGGACGAGGATGCAGTGTGCTGGATTATATTGGAGCCTGGTCTGCTTGCCTCTGCCAGTATTGTCAGAGCAATAGTGGTGTGTTTATGGACATATTCTCATACCAACATTAGATGGAAACATTTTTAACCAAAGAAGCCTGCAAAATGTCAAAGAAAAATATGAACTATACTGTACACCACTGATGTTGTTTTCACTAACCAACCATAGTAAAGACGTGACCATTTGCATTCACAGTAATACAGGCGCCAAGCCAGTTGCTGGCTACTTGAAAGTTAAGAGTCTCTTTAGTTGACTACAAAATTACTTTTGGCCTAACTACACTAATAACAGAGTGTCTGTGCACTATTGAGCAATCAGCGTGGTGCAATCAGAAGGAAAATCAAGGGTATTCAAGCTCATCATGTCTCGCCCCTAAAACTGAAATTACAGAGGGTATATGTGTGAAGACCGGGGTCATTCTTTTTCTATGATAGCTCATAATAACACCTTTTTGGGGGATGAATTTCCAGACATTGGGGTATCTGTACTGGAGGCAACTGTGATCAGACCATGTGATGCAAAATGTGTCTTTAAAACTGTTAAAGAGCTTTGTCATCATAGTGACAGTAATAAATACATGGTTAGGGTTAAAGAACAATCATGGTCCAGAGGTCACGTTAACACTGTCTATTACCACATGTAGACCACCTGTAGTAGACATCCCTGTCCAATTGGTGCCTAATGTGCATATTTATTGTCTAGTAGTCTTGCCTTTGACCTACTGGCATGACCTCTAGCTGGCTTTATCTATTACATTGGTAGGCGATATTACTACATAGCCTAGCTATCTCCAAATGTCATGACAGCAGAGTGTCTGAAGTTTCTTTATAAACTAGAAAGACCAATTATTGTGATGTAGTTGAATGAGGTGAAAAAAAAAAATCAGCATTAACGTGATGGGGGATGAAGAAAAAGAAACTAGTACTGATAACGTTTATCAGCCAGTAGCGGCTAATGTTACGGAGAGAGGGAAGCAGCAGCGAGGAGGTAAAAGTCATTCATTTGTGTGGAGCTGACATGAAAAGTGACTCTGTTCATCTTTTCTCTCCATGCCCTTATAAGTGACGGACAACGAGAAAGTCTAATGCAACCTGTCGTGGTCATGCTTTTCAAAAGAGAAAATGTTGTCTGGCTGTCGGCAGGAAACAACGTCAAACGAACGGCTGTCTACCATGTTAAAAGTCTGTCCTGTGGATGGACTTTGTTGCTCTATAACGTACTTTGCCTTCCAGTCACTAGCGATTTTTGTCATTGAACTTAAACACATAATTTCTTCAAACTTAAAGGTTGTACACCGATCACTGGAATCAAATCAATTTACCTCTGACATTAATATATAAACTCAAGCATTTTAAATTTAGACTATTTATTTTTTTGTATCACACTGAAGCTAAAATGAACAATGCAACATCTAATGTCAGATGTGAGCTGATTTTTAGGCTGTATATTTTCCAAAGGAAGGCTTCCTGTGACAAGGTTTACTTTTATAAGGAGGTAATATAAATAGAAAAGAGCAATGTCTGGTGAGTCTTAATCTATAGCAAGGCTATTCAAAGTTTAAGTACTGTGGGCCTCCCCTCCGACAAAGCAAAAGACGACCACTCATTCCCCTTAGGTTTGTTTGTTTCCTGGGAAATTGGGAAATATGTGCAGGAAGGCTCAGCAGAGGTCAAGGTCTCAGAAAGTCTCCATTACTTTACAGAAGGTCCTGCAGTCCAGTTGTTATCTTCTATAGCCACAAATGTCACAGAAGGACTGGATAATTAACTTTCATCATCTGAACTGTCAGCTTCATGGACTCGTACATAGACTCTGTGAAAAACCAATGCTTAGTCTGTATCCACAACCGAACCCACTAAAATATCAGAACATTAAGAATGAATAGCTCTTTTGCTCTTGGTAAAAACATTGTGTATCTTGCCTGAAAACATGCATACCAAACTTTCATCTAGAAATGTTGACTCTGGTTTCTACAATTTAACATTAGAGTTGCTTGACACTGAAATCTTTTTAAATGTCAAACACAAAACATCAGCGCTGTATACTGTAGCAAAATTCAACAGAAAGGGCTCCGCTTCATATATTATTTTCCAAATACAAATCTTTAGAAATGAAAAGAAGGAAAACTGAAGCATGGAATAAAATAGGTCAAGCAAGGCCACTTTGACAAGTTAAAGGTAGAGGAAATTTACTTTTAAATTGAATCTGCCCCTTGTATTTGTTGGCAAACAACTTGAATTAACTGTAACAATGTAGCAGTGAAATGCTATTTCACTGTAGAAATGAATGCAGACACTTCAAGGACCAAGCTTCTAGGGAATTGTTTGGGTGGAACTCAGTTAAAAAATATTATAATATAGTTTTACAACGTGCATACCATATAATGAAATTTAATTTAAAGATTCATAAAATTTAAAGGGTTTTCTAATAGATACATTTTTTAAATTTTTTTTTACAGAATGTCTTAACCGCTGTAAGATGAAGCAATACAACTATTATCAGTGTAGCAACAGTATGCCTGGAGCTTTGCTTAACTGTCTGAAGATGATTACCTTTCTGTTGGCCTTTGTCCCGTCACTGAGACAATTCTTTAAGTCTTCTGTGCATTCAGTTAAAAAATATATAAATAATAAATAATATACATTACTCAACTGAATTATCCTAACAAATGTGGTCTGGTCTGTCAGCTAATTAATCAAGCAATAATTACAAGTCTTCCAGGTAAGAGTTGGTGGAATGTATGTTGCATCTTTCAGCTTCATATTGATATATTACAAAGTCTGTTGTATATATATTGCTTCCACCCCCACAGCATCAACAACAATATATGTTATTGCAGCTTTATCACACCATAATCCCATTGTGGAGATGGGGGACTACTGCTGATTTTACTGTTTACCCACAACGCTTTAACTCTCAAAAACAGGCGGGTTTTATTTCTGAGAAAAAGAATGACATCCAATTCGCCTCCATTGCCCAGTGGGGGCAAACTAAAGCTGCTTTGAAAGGGCACTGATCTAAAGAGCCTCTCTGATAAACACGCTCGGGCTTATTTTCTGGTTTTGATCTATCTATTGGTCACAGTGGGTCCCTGTGAGGGATTTTGTACATTGTTTGAGTTGACTGGCCAAACACTCGGTCCTCAAGGTATTGTAGCATGCTGTGCTGGAGATGGAAAGCCGTTTTCTCCCCTGACTTTTTGAATTAGAGCTATGGAAATGTACATAACCATACATTTATGTCAGGTCTAACAAATAATATTTTAGCATGTCTCCGTTAAACATCATATTTATTTCAGAACTGCAGATTTGCAATTGTAAAATAGCACCAAGAGGGTCTGAGTGTGTCTCGTACTAAACTCAGGCATCACTGAGACTTAATCATATCAATAGCAGATAGTCAAAGGCGTACAACCGAAAACAACATCACTTTTCCAAGATTCTATAGACTTCCTTCCTGATTAGCTTACTAGCTGAAATTTCGAATTAATAATGAGTACAGTACTATGTGATGTATGCCCACGTACCCACTCATTCTACAACTTCAAAGTGAGATATCCTGAGAGAATAACTTCAGTGGCAAGTTTGCAGCAGTCTTCTGCAGTCAGTTCTCAGTTTGACTCCTTCAGTCAGATCATAAGTTGTGGGCAGCGTCAGCCAAAAATCAAAGGAATTTTAATATTTATTGTTGAAGTTGTAGTCAAAAGTGCTTCAAAGAGAAAATTGCACATACTTTGGAAAGAATATTGAAGAATAAGACTATATTTCTGGTTGAGTTTCACTTAAAATCTTGTGACAATCTGCACCCACAGTGGAAGAAGTTTGAACCGTAGCCTGATAACAGCTTTATAAAAAATGAACACTACTTAATTCATTATTTTTCTAAAATCTTATTATTTAAATCCTTGTTTTTCATTTATTTATAGTTTATTGCTTTTTGCTTAGACATACTGGCCACTAAATATTAGAACGTTCATGTATCGATAATCAGATATTTTAGGGTAAGTTTGACCAAATATCCTTTTTTTGTGGCTGAAGACTGGAAATTATGCCTGTGAATAAACTACTCTTCCCAACCTTCCTTTCTTAAGACATTTCAAATCAGATCAGTAATGTTTAACTCAGAAGCCCTGAAAGTATTTTTCAGCCAAAAAGTTGTGTTTTGTTTCCCAAGAAATTGTCAGTGAGTATCTGAATTCACTTTTTTTCTCTCTCGTCATGATCATACAGTCCCAAGTCAAATGTCTGAAGCAAATTTGTACTCAAATGAGTGACATAGAAATGAAGCATGAGTGTGTGCATCTTATTTTTTTCTTTTTAGCATTTTTCTACTAATACTCTAATATAATTTTGCTACACATCCCTTTGCTAAACAAAATTGAGTTGCATGGTAGACCAAATATATAAAATACTTGTTGAAGTCACAGATTGCTATAAGTTGTAGGGATGGGTCCATTAAAAAGCATTTTTCAGTCACTGTCTGTGTTTGGACTGTACTGTACACTTTTACTTGAGCCAGTGTGCTTGCAAACACAAAACAAACTCATCTGTCTGGGTTTTCTAAAGAAAAGAGGGCACTGACTCTGACAATCTGGCAATCAGACAACAGGATAAAGACAGTTTTTATGTGCCGACCTGGCTATTTTCAAAGGTTTTCACAAATTCTCAAACATTTCTGAAGAGGTTATGTGACAGCAAGGATACTGTATACTTTTGTCAGACCAGCTCCTAGGCTGATGTTTAGACTTCTTTTAAATATCTGGTGACGTTCCAGCAGTGTCTAAAACAGCATAAAGTAAAATGATATACAGAATAGATGAGAGTAATGTAAACTCCTTCAATCCAGTTAAACGTTCCTCTCATTGTTTGACTTCTGCACTATGTCCCTTTCTTTAAGTGAAACACATCCAAGCTAAAACCTTATTGAATGAAAACTGACTTATCAGTATTTTCTATATAATAGTTCTGTTTTTGCTGATGCTGGTACATTTATTTATATGCTTTTAAAACAATACTGTAGTCTTTAGTGTTTTACTGTAATTTGTACATAACAAGACGGATAATCTTAGCATCCATATATTATATGGATGTATACAGTATGCAGTATGCACTGTACATACATTATGTATTATTATTAGAATTGTTATATTATATTATATTCTGGTCTAATATATATATTATATATTATTATATTATTAGAAGGTAATCATTACATACCCATGTCCAATAAAAAATCTGGATTTTTACAGAAATGAAAGAAAGAAATGTGTCTTTGATAAATGATTGAACAAACAAACTACTAATTTAATAAATACATTTCAGGCATTTTTTATTCACAAGCTGCTTCCTCTGCTTTGAAGCCAATAGATGCATTTTACCACGGGGCCCTGCTTTTCATTACAAAAGATAAATTTCACACTCACCGTTGTGATTTATATCAAAACACTGGCTGATTTTCAAGAGCAACAAAGGAAATTAATTGCATTATAGTTTACAGAGGTACTGAAGGTGATTGTGTACTGTACTCCTGTATTACATTTTAAAAGCACTAACTATTGCACCAAAATGCTGTTTATTACTACATTATGTGTATATTATGACTTTATCACTACAGAATGTAGTATGGCACTTTTGAGATTTATTGAAGGACTTTTTAAGCAATGATGTCTTTCCCTGCATGCATACGTACTGTACACGGTAAATATATGACTGAATTGTATAATTTTTGTTGTTGTTCCTTCCTCTTGAAAAGAGATTTTAACCTTTATGCTGTGTTTAATCAAATAAACTCTGGCAGTCTGGCATTTTGTCCATATTCCACTTATTATATGAGACAGACCAGAAGTTTTTCTTCTTCCTGCCTCTCTGGTGTGCTTCCTAGCATCAGGGGGAAGAAAGAAAGACCTGAAATAGCAGCTCGTGGTTAATCAGGCTAATGGTTAATGTTCACTACTTTGCATCAGTTGCAACTGGCTAAAGATGATGGACGACTTACAAGTGCAGCCACTCCAAAAACAATGCGTTGTTTTAACAGTTGAAATAAATATGGTTTCTTCCAATGGCCAGAAGTGGGCAGATGTATCCAGCTGACAGCAGGGAAATGTGAGATGGTGCTGGAGCCTCATCAGCTTCAGAGGTGCTATCCACAATCAACCATCATTGACTTCCCTTCACCCAGAATTCCAAACCACACTATAAATCACTGTGACTACGAGCGGTGTCTGACCTGGTTTTTTTTTGACAATGATTATGATCACTCATAAGGCACTCATGATAAAAGATAAAACCACAGATGAGGTTTATTATTTGATTTCTTTGAGAAATGTGGAGCTGCTGTGGCTGCAGCACATGATCAAAGAGCCAAGCCTATCAAAGACCAATTAGAGCGTCCAGTGCAAACACTGCGCACAGATCAAAGACAGGCCTGCATTACATGACAGCCACTATAATACAAAGTAACTGGATCCCATTATTAGTGTGAGCACATCCACTTACGGGGCTTTGCATATAGCCCACCATTATTATTGCAAAGATGGTGCTAGTGTCTGTTGAGGTGTCCTGGCCAATCTCTCAGATCAGTGAACCAGGTAGTAGGTTTTTATATTTAACAATACTTTGTATTATGATTATTCATTATGATTGGCACATTGTATTAAAATGTGTGAATTGGTGACACAAGGTGGAGTTGAGGAGCACTCTACATTATGATCACTGCCACTACATTGAAAGTCATACTGCAGAACGGCTTTTGCAGTGACATCACATGTCCCATCTAATCCAGCCGCACATTATTTGACGGATGAAGCGAAACTTGTAAAAAGTCTGCAATGTCGTGCAAGAGAATGATGTAAGACGCACAAGAAGAACATATAAGCAAACGCTGATTCGAGGCTGTCGTGTGCCACATTGTCTTCCTTGTTTCCTCAGAATCAGCTGTGTAGGTGAGTCTACGAAGGTTACAGGGTGCAACTTGCTCAAAATGTAAACAACGACTTGGTGTAACTGTGCACGACATTATCCTAAATTCAGTGTCACACAATTGCCATCAGTTGCCAATACCGTAGGTCTTTCCCTTTATGGTAATATAAAATATGGACGACTTGAATCTAACATCTATATTTCCATTCTCCCCAAACCATTTGTTTAAAGTGGACGGCAACTTTTGATATTGACCGATCCGGTTTGCTATGGCAACGGCATATGGATTATTCCAAAAAAAAAAAAATCAACATGCTGGTATGATCCTCAACAGATGGTAATTACCACTATAGCGGCTGCTCTGTGATACAACTCAGTGGCACTTTCAAATTAACATCTGGCTCCATCATTAAGTCGTATACTCGATTGACAGAGAGGACCAAAATAATGCGAACGCCAACTCGTGTTTTACTTCAAAAGGTCTGTGTTGAACATGTCAAAGGCAAAGTGTCTTCCTAATTAACCGCTTGACCAACACATCAGTGCGACAATGACTCACCTCTAAAAAAAAAAAAAAAAAAAACTCATTTATTGTGTCTACTATGTCAGGTGGTGTAGTTGTTGCTGGAGAACTCAAATGCAGAAGACATACAGGTCAGTTAATCAGGGCAAAACAACTGCACATCTGTATTCTGGACCAGTTTAAGTGAAAGTCACCCTGCAGAGATTTAATTGTAAACACATTTTCTGTTTACATGGATCATTCCTCACAAGAATGCATTGTGTGTTTCTTGTATCTTGCCTCCAACTGACAAGTCGATCTGCTACCTACAGGATTAAAGCTTGGTTCACGGTGTAGGTGATTAAAATTGTTTGGTTCGGGTTAGGGAGACATATTCTTCATAGTTAAAAGAAACCAATGTTGTTGGACAGGATGCCAGCAGCAGTCTCCAGTGTATTTCACACTACCTCTGCCCTTTTCTAACAGTCATTTACGGTAAAACTGGACTGTACTCGTATAGCGCCTTTCTAGCCGTCTGACCACTCAAGGCGCTTTTACATCATACACCACATACACACATTCACTCACTGATGACAATGGCTGCCACACAAAGTTCCAACTGTTCATAACAAGGGAGCTAATCACATTCACACACCGATAGCACGGCTCAGGAGCAATTCGGGGTTCAGTATCTTGCCCAAGGACACTTCGACAAGCAGACTGGATCGAACTACAGATCTTTTGATTAGTGGACAAACTGTTCTACCTGCTGAGCCACAGCTGCCCCACATTCATGTGGGCACAAAAGTTTGCTTGTACAGAAACAAAAACTATGAGCAAGCCTGACGTTTTAAGTACACTGTGCTTATAGTGTTTATATGGGTGTGTGCTAGTAGAACATGAGATGCAAATGGGGAATTTAACTGGTCTACAGCTCTATTAATGGTAAAAAAAACTGGTACCCTTCTTTTAAATTGCAATGGAAATTTTTATCTGTAGATCACGTCTATTTTTATGGGCCAGAATCAAATGAATGAAAGTGAGGAAAATTCCATTACCATGAGGACTTGGTAGCTATGCTTTTCAGACCAACCGCTCTAACCCCTCTAAATGAGTTTAGCTAATATCTGCACGACCTGCTGCCCATACAGTGAGGTATAATTAGTTTTTTTTTTTTCGAAAAGATCATGTTACTTTACTAGTGAGCCAGTGAGATGAGATCACTTTCTATTAAAGCTAATTAATTGAGTTTATATTACCACAAATGCACTGGTGGACTGCACAGAATCTGTACTAACTATGTGGTACAATAAACATGTTTTTTGAGGTGTTCTGTATGTCAGACTGTGACCTGCACCGTCATAAGATTATGGTTTCTCAGACAGTGCTTGTTTATTTCTTAAACTTTGGTTCATTACAATCTAAACTCACTACATGTGTGTCTATGAATGTTGCCTCTGTAAGTGCGACTGTGAGAGTGAGACAGCTATGAATAATGTGTCTTCACTGTGTCGACACAGGTAAGGAGCTCTGTCAGTGCCGATGGCAAGTGCCTACTCTGAGCAAATCAGCTGGCATGAAACACACTGGCCACACTTAACGTCCCGCAGCCGCCATGAGGCAGCCGCCAATCAGTCTGCGAGGTCACTGGAATCCATGAAATCTGAACCCTTCCAAGTTTCCCAGACAGACGATAATTAATAATTAGATCCCAAAGGAAGTGGGCCCTTCAATCAACCACTGAAGGGGGGTTTGGCCATCAAGGCACTGTGAGTGATCATGCAAGGAGAATAATTACCCTCAAGGGAAAAACAACTGCTTGTTTTGTTTTGTCCACCTCCTAACCCCCAAGACATTTATCACACCTACAAGTGTCGACTTATTTCCCGTGTCTTACCAAATCTTATCTCATCTTATTACAGATATTGAAATATAAAAAGTGGGCTATCACAGTGCATCATCATAATTAAGAAAAGCAGCTTGGTTTAAATAAGTGCTGACATACAGGCTCATCATGGCAATATGTGTATCAGCAAGGTTTTTATGTTGACATTACTGCTTGTCAAATTTCAGTACTTGTATTACAGTAAAAATGATTAAATAGTCAGTTTGAAAGATCAAGGGTTTGGGAGCTACAACAGCACGTCTTTGGTAATAAAAGTCCACCTCCACCTCCGTGTGTTCTGCTTCTCCTTACTTGAATTGGACGATGGAGCTTCATTGTGCAGTTTAAAGATTGTTTCTCTGTGCTAACTTTAAATCAGGGTTTAATACAGGTATGTACAAGCAGGATTTTGTGACATCACAACTGGTTTAGAAACCAATCATGGCCCAGTGTCTAACTTAATAACTAACAAATATGATGATGTTTCATCTTGTCAACTTTTCAAATGAAAAATATTTGCTTAATCTGTGATTCTGGATTTTTCCGTCAGGGAAACATTTTTAATGAATTGAATTGCTTTGTGTTTTAAATATAAAAATAATTTTCCAAGCTACAAACAACTGATAACAACACTTCAGCCACCAAGGGAACAATACATAAAGCAACAGGTCCAGTGACACTGCTCCATAAAAATAGCTGCAAAATAGGAATAAGAGTGAATTTCGACTGTAGCCAATCCTTTTGGCACACTGTGATAACCATGGAGGATGGGTGGCTCAGCTGTGCAATAAAAGTGCTGAATTTATTTAATCTCTTCTCATTGTTCTTGTATGAAG
This sequence comes from Sciaenops ocellatus, assembly GCA_033000465.1. Lineage (NCBI taxonomy): Eukaryota > Metazoa > Chordata > Actinopteri > Sciaenidae > Sciaenops > Sciaenops ocellatus. The sequence goes on from CP136886.1 coordinate 12,890,419, forward strand.
CAATGTCTGAAGCAATCACCTCTCATAGACACGCCGTCCATCAAGAGGTGAAAGGATAAGTTGTGTTTAACCATGCAGAGTCTCTCTTGTCATTTTATAAAAATGTTGTTATGCTCCTATTTCATTTCGAAAAGGATGCATTATTACGGGGCTGGGCACACGGATCAGGATCAAACTAATTTAAAAAAAACATATCAAATTATAATCCTATAATCAATAATATGACTCACCTTATCATGAATCCCAGAGCTTTCCAAACTTGGTAAGGAAGAGGTTTCTGGAAGAAAAGTAAATAAGACTATGAAATTAAACTATGAAATTATAGTTGTGATATGAAGCCTGCAAATAACATCATTCCTCATCAACTCTAATTAGTACATGTATAGAAAACTGTATATTTTACATGACTTAGTAAAATATTGCTTGAAACTGTACCGAGCAGCCGGGTCAAATTAATTACTTTAATACTGCAGTAGCAGGGTATTTTATGAGTGTGCACTCCATGGTTATTTACAGTTCAGCAGGCTTTGCTTTAGCTTTGCAGAACAATTTTCATTCAACAACAGTAAAAGCTATATCATCCACTGGGTAGCAATCTAATTCAATGCCGGTAATTTAATACAAATGGCGTTATTACCTAATTCAAGGGAAGGATGATAAGATGTAATTTGTTTGGGAAATTGGCACCCAGCTACCTGATTAAAAACTCAGTGGCTTTGAAGTGTGAATAGTAATATTTTTCTTTTGAGGCTGTCAACAAATAATAAAGACTGAACTGGGACCTTACACTTCAGGAAACAATCTCTTTGTCCCTGTGGCCTCCCAGGAAATTAATTTTTATGTTCAGGGACACTATCATGAGTCATTTTTGCAAATGTGTGATTCCACATTGTATTTTTACTCTTCTAAAAATCATTTTGTATGAAGGGAAATTATTCAGAATCACCATGCATGTACATGTAAAATAAAAACTCATAAAAAACTAGTGAAACCTTTTACAAAGACTACTAAAAAGCTTTCACACTTGTAAAACGTGCTTATATACACACAGCAGACCTGCCCTCGTATAAAACTGTGAAATATAACAGTTCAGTAGTGAATACGAGCATTACCAGTTTTATTTTTTGTGGTGAGAGGCAATAAAGAGGATGTTGTGTTGTGTTTTTTTAACTCCTGCTCTGCAATGCATTGAGTTACTGCAAAGCAAAGAGTCCAACAGTTTCAGTCACAAGAGGCTGTATAGAGTGCTCGATTTCTTGCTGTGTGATCATCATCATACAGATGTATTTCAGTTCTGTATGTAAAAGCATTTTACTTGCATGCGCAGTTTTCAGTATAGTACGTGAATGAGTTTGGTTATTAATCTTACAAATGCCCTCTCATTCTCAGAGAGATCAACTAATCATTGTTACACTTATTTCCCTTGTTGAGATAACTTACGGTACATGAAACCTCAGTCTGTGACTCATACAGCACAGAAACAGCAATAACGTGATCAATCTTGTTCCAGTTTTAACAAATGAATCAGTAGATAAATGAAACATTGTAAAGTCTGCACCATTAAGGAGGAGTCATTCAGTTGAATGTCATTATTGACCTTCAACACCCATGTATAGGCTTACAACATTCATCAAGTAGCACAGAGATCAATAGATAGATTACCTTTAGAAACACTAACCTGAGTGACACATGCCAAGGTCAAGCTATTTTTACTAGTATGTTGTAGAGGACATTCAGGATAACGCAAAATGGATGTGAATGACACATTATATTATAAAATAGAAGAGAGGACAAACAGAGGAGAGGAGTGTTGTGCTGTGAGGTATCAGGCTGGGAAGTTAAGAAACAGCTTCCGAGAGGGAAAATAAAGAAATAAGGTTTAGTTGCAATCTGTCATCCAATCAGGGACCTCCGTTATTTGAGCGCCGGTCTCATTTACCAGTCTGCAATTCAATCCAAGCATAGCTGGAGCTGCATTCAGAGAAAGGCAAACAGGTTGTCACTTTGAAAATGTTTATTTATTCTCATTTCAGGGAAGTCTGCTGGAACATGGAGACATCTGGTTCAAATTGATTCTCCTGTACAAATAAGTTTGGAAACAGAAAGGGAATGAAGCGTCAAGTGTGGTGGCTGCATGCACTTTTTCTGCTGCTCCTCACAAAATACACCCCGGTATGCAAAATAATTCAACTTTGTGAAGGGTTTTGTTCCTACATTATATACATACATACATTTTGGACAAACAGAGACAGTATAGCCCGACCAGTACTGATGACTGATACTGATTATTGACAATATGTTGTGTCAACATGTGTTTAGACGTGTATGATCCAGAGAAGCTGCCAGTCTGAAGCTTTTCGTGTATTCGTGCACGTACAGCGATGAGCACATCAAATTCTCTCACTTTTTGTTGGACAAGTTGCCTCAACAATCTTTGGCATTTCTCTCCTGACATTTCTTGTTATTTATCAGCCGCCATATGCTGATAATGTCTGCAATAAGTTAATATTTATCAGCCAATTTATTCCTAAGTAGTTTGGTCTGGAAATCCAAAAAATGACAGATAAGAAAAGCATATTTTTATAAGACTGTAAGAAAATGATTCAACTCCTATATATTGTCACTGAAAACAAGAGTATATGTTCACATTCATACCAAATGCATTTAATGAATTGGAAAATGGGGCGCCACTACTTTAAAATATTTTGGAATTGCAGTATTTCCAATACAGAAAGTCAATGAAGCGAGCAAGCAATTCACTCAAAACAAGTAATTTTTTTATGAAGGGCCTTTAGGGACATTATTCAGAATTTTCCTCACACATACACTTATTACAACCCCTCATACATTTTGAGTGCATGGTGCACCGACTGCATGCTACATACACACAGTATGAGCCACTGCAACTTCAGTTTGAGCATTTGTTTCATCTATATTATCAGATACACGACTGTTGTTGTTACTGTGGCATGCAGTGTAGCAGACACGGCATTCTGCTCGTTTGTTTGGTCAAATAATCAGATGGGTCTGATTCCTGTGAGGCTGAGGTTGTAATGCTCAAGGATTCCCTTAATGGCATTTCATTTGTAAAATAAGCCTCTCACTATGTGGCAGCGTACTGTAGGCTGACAACTGAAATCTTTCACGACCACAACCATATTGACACTTTCCATTAATAACAGTGATGCTTTATCATCTCGTCACTGCTGTGGATGTTGGTATTGAACAGCTGTCAGCACAGATAAATGAGAGGTGGTTTCTCCACAGTATCAACATGCAGACCTCATGAGGGGAGTTCTGAGTAGAATAAATAATGTATATTGTTTTATAAATAAGATAAATAATTCTCTGTCTACCTTACACACATTGATTATTGTCCTCAGTTTATTTCTATTCAATGATGTGAAGAACATCTTTTAATTTTTCACAAGAAAAGCAAGTTATTTAGTAAAAATTACAAAATGTATTATTATTTATTATTCATGATTGAAGAGTACACATTTATAATGCCCAGAATTCTACAAAAATAAACAATGACCATGGTAGCAGATGATGAATATCATGATCTAGCTATAATGTATTTACTAAATGTTGCTACTTCAGTCTTTGTTTCACCTAGCTGGCTAGTGAAAGTTTTAAGTTATCGTAAAAATGATTTTTTAGACCCTTAGGTTACTATAAATCAAGGACCATTACATTTCTTAATTCAAATAAGGATATAGAATATTATGGCATACTTTTTGTAATTTAGTATTTATATATTGTTAATTGCTTAGCGAGCATGTTTGTTTCATCCGAAAATTTTGAATACATTTAGCACCTTCAGTTTCTACAATAAAGTGAAGGGAAAACAAATAGACTCTCTAGTAACAAGCAAATGTAAGTGTGAAACTGAATTATTAATGTTGAGATCACAATCATTTATCATTACTCATTGATTTTAGGTACATTTGTATTGGACTTTAACATTTGCATCAAAATAACACTGCTCCTTGATCACAGTGCATCTCATAGAAGCAAAATAATTGTACCAAAACCTATTACCCAAAATGAAATCAATAGATGATGGTGATGTGCTGTACAGCGTCACTTTTATGGATGATGCTGGACCAGGACAGGACTTCAGTGAGGTAATGTTAGTGATGTTATTCTTCTTTTATTCATTGCACTGCAGTTTGTGAGTTTTTTTTAGGTGGTTGAACAAGTTAGTTGTGTTGGATTGTAACAAGTCTCGTGTACTTTTTGTATACGATTTGTTCTTGTTTACATCACTCACCCTAAATACTGTACTAAAACAATGGATGATGATTTCTAAGGACTAGTTCTCTGCCTTCTCCAGGCACTGGCTTCTTGTTTTGCCCATCTGCTATCTGTTGCATATTACTCTGTCACCCTGGACTGCAGCTACAACATCCAGGAAGTTTTTGCACAGCCTGTAGTTGCAGGGTACACGTACAACGGCTTGACAGCTGCCCAAAAGTAAAGCCAAATCCTTCACCCCTGGTGGCTGGTTAGTCAGTTAAGGAAGCGCTTGATTTGATATGCAGTGGAGTTTTCTATGAGCGGAGCACGCATTTTAAACATCAATATGGCAGCCGATCGTGTTCATTTAATGGTGGAAAGGCAAAATGGTGATCGCGATTAATATGCGATTAATTGTGCAGCTGTAATGAGAGGAACATGAGGAACTACTTCTTCCCCTATTTGACATTGTCAACTTGGCAGTCCTAATAGACTTCAGGAAAGATTGCCATGTCAAATGACTCAGCATGGTGGCTCCTGCTTAAGTGTGTGTGTGTGTGTGTGTGTGCGTGTTTGAGAGTGGCCTATTATAGTAGAGAGAAGGTGCGCCCAAAAAGAGAAAGGAAAAACAATAAATCAATAGCAGCCATTGATGCAGAGCCTTGACAAAAGCCTTCCATTTTTATTCAGGTGCACTGAGTTTGTTAAGCAACTAATGTAGCAGGAGGCAAATATTGATCACACTCAGTAATCAGTGATTGGAAATGACAAATTAGAGTGTCAATAATGTCAGACAACAGAGAGAAACCTCAAATGTGACTTTGGTATAGTGAGAGACAGAAATTGGTTTTACAACCTTCATTCATTCATTCATTCATTTTCCATAACAGCTTATCTGAGTTGCGAGGGCATGGAGACAATCCTAGCTGACATTGGGCAAGAAACGGGGTACATGTCGCCAGTTTGCCAGTTCATCTGGGCGCGGATTTATAGAGAACCATTCACACACATTCGCAATTTATAGTCACCAGTTAACCTGTGAGAGGAAGCCAGGAAGATGGACAGAGAACATGGGGGGAGATGATGCAAACTCTGGGTTTGAACCCAGAACTTTCTTTCTGTGAGGTGAGCACCGAACAACAAACGAAGTTAGTTAGCAGAACATGTTGAGCAATTAGTGACTAGAGCCAGATATTTCTCTAAGGAGTTGGTAGAGACCAAAACTGAGCTAAAATGAAAGTGGATATTGGACTTTCATTCATCAGGTGCAGACAAACATAAACCCAAATAAATCAGGCGGATAAGCTAACAAGTTCACCCTATCAAATTTAAAAGGGATTATGTGCTTCCAGCTTGTTTCTGCTGTAGCCACAGAAAAATCGCCGTTGCTGAAGAATAAAATTGCCATAAAAGACAAAAAAATGAGTTTGTACCACCGGTGTCCATCACTGTCACCTTACATTATCTGTAGATACAACATGACAGTCTACAACTTGCAGTAATCCATGCAGCATACCGTACATGCTAACTGTTTTTTAATTGCAAAATCAATCATTGATCATTTTTGCCACATTTCTTAATCATCTGATTACAGTTTCGTTTTGTGAGGGAGGACTTATTTATGCCAGTGATTATTTTCAGTGGACTATTAATGTTTCCTAACCACAGCCCTTTAAAAAAATGGCTCATACTCAGAAGGACTTTGAGTTCAATATTTCATGTGAGCCACAAATGTACGGAGGAGGAAGCTTAACAGATGATGACTGGCTGCTGTCAGGGTGACAAGGTTGCTAATTTATCTTCGTAGGCATCCTCAGACATGCATGTCACAGGACTCCACCGCCGACACCGGGTTCTTAGAAAAGCTCGGGTAGCCATGCACACAAAAGCAAGACCGTGCAAGCATGCATGCACACTCACACACAAGCCATCTTCATCATTATCACAGGTCAGGTCAGCGCTAAGACAGCCACAGATACTCTGACATTTTTTAAATGCTTATCACTGTTTTTATTCTAGTGATCTTTGCCCCTTTTTTTAAGTCTACAAACATTGGGTCAGCCTCTAGTGTGGCCATAACTATTCCTGGCACTTTTCTGAATTGACAGTTTGGTCTTAAATCATGGCCTTTGGCTGAAGAATTATAAGTGGGGGGGTCTTCAGAGGTGACTCAAGGCTGAGACCTGACCTTGGGTCTAAGCAGGACTCTTGTGTACATGTCACCCATGCATTACTAATGTGATGGGTTGTTTGCGAATTGTGTGATGTGTGATGTGTGAAACAGGTCGTGACACCTATTTTTCAACCTGGAATGCTTCGCCCTCTTTGAGCCATGTACTGTCTTTGTGTTTTTCTATGCTATACTAGCCAACTAAATCTAAAAAATTATTATATGAGATCACAACAATCTAAAAAAATGTCAGTCTTTCAAGTGGAAGTGTTCAAGTTAATGGGATTGTTTATCTGTTCATATTCTTGCACGCTTATTCGCCCATTTCTTGTGATTGCATTTGACAGACTTCAGGAAACTTCCTGTCAAAGTTGATGACATATTTCTATCCCTTTGGCAAGGTTATAGGTGCTCCAGTGTCTCTGTATTAAATTACATATTGGGTGACACTTCTGAAAAGGCAGTTGGAAATACAGATGACTTCTCTCTCCCTCTGTCAAGCTGGGCTTGTGATTAATACTGACTGTATCTGTGCCTGGGTATTGAGAATATTGGTCTGGGCACCGTTTCATCTGTTAAGTGAATGACAGATTAGGAGCTGTCTAGCCTTGGCTGTTGTTGCACAGGGGCCTTGAGAGTCATACATCCCAAAAACCTGTTTCCAAAGAGAAGAAATGGAAAACAAATCATGTGATCAAAGGTAAGAGACGTGGATAACTTGATCTACCGTCGATGTCATTAAAGTCACAGCGGTTTGCACGTTTCTGAATCTAACTATCTCTAGAACATTCATCTGTAATAGTGATACTGAATCAGGGCACAAACTCATTGATTGTCCTGTAATATATGACTCCTCTGGTTAAGCCATTGATTACTGTCTCAGCAGAAACGTGGGTCCGGGGATAAAATATGCGATCATCAACATATTAATAATACTTTAACCCAAATGGCCCTCCTCCTATTCAAGCAGTAAGTCATATCACAGCCACAGGGCATTACACAATGTCACACTGGTGATCAATAACAGAAAACAGCTGCTTCAGGGCTGATATATATTGAGCTAAATAAGTGTGATGAGGGGGAATTTTGTTACATTTGTGAAGAAATGTCTCGCTGCAGTAAGCAACTATTTTGATCGCAATACACAGAAGTGAGAATATATATCCTCTTATACTCATTTTCCTCCTTACAACAACTCTTTATTAGAAGTGACATTTTATCAGAAGTGCCCAGAATCCATGGCCCCTAAATAGCACTGACAGCACGGGTTAAATTTATGTCGTAATTGCATCACAGATGAATAAACGTCATGAGTTTTGTTTGGCAAGGTTGAGCGGGTGAAGTATTAAGTCACTAAATTTCCCCTTGGTGAATTACATTCCCCTTGTCAGCATTGCAAACAAAATGACAGCTAAGCATCTCACATACCTACAGCAAACTGCAAACAGCAGCAAATTTTTAAACAGCCTTTAGACAGGGGCAGTTTTGATGTGGTGTGTTGCTATGACACTAGTCACCTCGCTGACTGTCTGTGATACCGTCCTGATGAAACAAACGCCTGCCGGTCAATATTGACAGCCTGCCGTGTTCATTTTAAAAAGATGCAATTACCTCTAATTGTAATCACAAGCTGTCTGCGTGTCAGTGGGAAGCAGGAGAAGAAAAAAAAAAAGAAGAAGCGGCTAGCAACTCAAGGTTTTCCAATTTACCCGCTGCTCGAGTCTCAAAGTTAAAGTGACGAAGATTACAAAGGTTGGATGAATTATTCAGATCAAGAGTAATCCTGGCCCCAGGTGATGAGGAATGGTGGATTGTACATCAATCATGTGTCAGACCGGTGATGAGAAATGTGTTTAAGCTTAGATTCGTGATGTCAGAGATAGCTGTTGGTCGGTGGTGTTTATGGCAACTAGCCACATACAAAATGGGTGGAAGTGGGAGGGAGGAATAATTGACATGTCACCCATGAGATAGTACCTCATCCTCCTTCTCCCCTCTGAAGTTAAAAGATTTATGACACAGTGATTCACAGACATTTACAGGTCTGCCATCATACACTTATTTTGCAGGGGCCTGTCTCTCAAGGCCTTGCAGTCCAGAGAGGATAAAAAATTTGGCATTGCTCGGCACATGTGACAATAAAGAACATGCTCTGTTGTCTCCGACAGGATGTCATGCACTCACAGATGGTGCAAGGTGTTTGAGAAGGAGTTGACTTCCTTATGGCCGTTATTATTTTTCACAATGTCATTTCAGGTCATCTAATTAGACAAATTTCGAGTTGATAGCAAACAGTGTCCTCTCTGTCACCAGCAATACTCACAATATGAGCATAAAAAGTGTCCTCTGCCATCACAACAATACAGTTATTTTAATTTAGAGAGTATTTTTTGGCAAACAAATGTGTGCAGACATTCTGTCCTTGTTTGAGATGCAAAATAAATCAGTTATTGATTAACAGTACAAGCTGTATGTGTGCAGGCTAGCATCCCGTGCGCTGTTTAAAGCGAGAAGTCCATTTGATAAAGGCTATTATAACCTTCATGCCCGGCAAATATGGCCTTCAGAATAATGGCTAAACTCTTCAGTGTTGACTGCAGCCATAAAAATCAATTGGGAAATGTCATTTGGCCATATGACTGGAAAATATGGCTTTTTTAATAGCGCTGAACATTACAAGGGAGAGAGAACAGACATCATAATTTTAAATTGTTTCTACTTCAGAAAATGACTTTGATAATTAATAGCAGATTTGCATTAAAACCTCATTTAAGAGAAAGTCAGATTAGCCGCTGGCCATTTGTACTTCTCAAATAAAGGAGACGATACTGTCATCACAACCATAGTTCTCATCCAGACACATGATTTAAGGGTCCATGTCAATCTTGATTTTGTTTTTAGTCTAAGAATATATTAAACAGAAGAAGAAGACTGTGCATTAGAGGTTTCTTTTTTTTTTAATCAGCAGGAAAAACACAAGGTGCAGTTTTGCAGGTATTTGGTCAAATATTAGGTAAATATTGTAATCAAAAGATTACAGTTCATCCTCTGGGGAACATGCATGTGTGCAGCAAATTTCATAGGAATCCATCGAATAGTTGTTGAGACATTTCACTGAAGATCACAGATGTTAGCCTCATGGTGGTGCCAGAGGGAAAGTCAATATGATACATTCTAGTGGAACCAGGAATGTTTGTTAATCCCAATCCATCCAGTCATTGTTGAGATATTTCAGTCTGGAGCAAAATGGTGAACCGACAGACCAACCTAAGCCCAACTAAAATAAACACATAATGTACTGCATAATGCGCTGTACAGTCATGACCTACTATTACAGTAAAAACAACAAACAAACAAACAAATGTAAAACCTGGTTGCTTCATTCACCCTTTGTTGAACCTCAGAACATCCAGTTACTGAAAAACGTTATTTACCCATTGCTTGTCTTCAAATGATGGTTCTCATTGATCAGCCAAGAACTACTGACCTGGGAGGAAGAAAGGACATGTAGGCTGTAGAGATGATGTCCACTAATAGAAGGTCTGTAAAAGGCTTCAAATGTCTTCATAAAATATTACATTGGATTTCAAGACAGGAGTAAGTATCGCCGTCTTTGCAAATACCTGTTTAGCAGACTCTTGCGCACCATGTACTGCGAAGAAATATTTAACTCAGGTATTAAAGTTACTATAACAAGGTGAACTCGCTCAGGAATTAAATACATTGACGTTTGTCCTTGGACAAGTTATTTATTTTGCTTTTGTGTCAGAAAAATGACCGAATAATGATACAAATAGGGTGCAGTTCATGAGATTGTTGCCAGTCGCCATTGTATTTAATTTCTGAAAATATTACACTATGGTTCACTGGCAAACAGAGATATGATACAGAGAAAACAAATTTCTATTTCAGCTTCTGATTGTTATTAGTTTTTATTTTATACATTTTTTCCTCCACAGCATACCTTATTCAAATATCCACTGACCGCAGAAAAGACACCTAGCTAATGAGAAACCATGCTTGCCATTCTCCATCTCTGCTGCTTGAGGCCAAGTTTAAATTGGCATATTATTAATAGAAACATACATTCTTTCCAATTTTATTTTTTTTCACCACATCATCATTACTTCCTTATCACTGACTTGTGTCATATTCTTCTCTGGGCCTTTTAGTTCACTATTTGCTGGCTAAAATAAATAAATAATGCATTGTCATTTTAACACATAACACCAACTTACCAGTATATTGGCTGGTGTTAGCTAACTTTGCCACCTCATGCATATTGCAGATTGGTGTTTCATAAGCATCAAATCCATCGTCATTGTTTTGCATCTACAGCTTAGATTTCTACAAGATACATCAGCTGCAGTCCATAACACATTTACATTTATCACTCAAACACTGCACTGCAATGCAAAGACTTTGATGTTTGTCTAAGAGAGACAATATAAATAATGCATTTTATCTGAAATGAAATTGGATTCCCATTCATAGCGACCAGTGGCAGCTGGGACATACTGTCCTCTAATCGCTTCCTTGACTCAACAGCGGAGACGGTTGGTGTTGAAGGTGTATACCTGATTAGTACAATCACTCTGCTTCTCCAGTATAAACAATGTAAAGGTGAAGTGTCCAGGACAGCAAAGTGGATTTTAATGGTACCAACCCTGCATCAGCGGGAGAGAGAGCACAGTGTGTGTTTGTGTGTCTTTGAGACTCAGGGTTGACTGAGTGATGGTAAAAAACGGCAAATAAATTCCCACCTGTGATGAACCGTGTGTACACGTGTCCTGTGTGCACCTGAGGTACACTCTGATATGTTGTCATGCTGTTCAGGAAACAGCTTTCAGGATAACTGTGAGAAATATCTATGATAACATCTGTGTCCAGATCCATTGGCTCTGGTGAGGCAGTTCACACGTCTGAGGAGGGTTTCTTATGTTGGAAGCCTGTTAGCCTGCTGAAAACAAATATTCAGGAACTATATGTGCATCAGGTGCAACTACATCAATTCATGCACTGCTTGTACCCTAAGCTGACTAGAAACTATTCATTTTAAAAGATATCTTTGTTAGAGAAGGAACAGACTTCCATACATCTGTTAACCTACAAAGCACTGGTAGAGCCTCATTGCTGGCTAATGTGCATGACCTCAGTCATGTGACTCTCAATTATGATAAGATCAATGTGGTTCACATCCCTCCACGTGCCTCTAAACGCCCGCGTTCTCTCTGTGTGAGCTTACAAGAGATTTGATGACAGTTCACTTCTCAAGCTTAACAAAACAACTATTACTGTTTGTGTCCGTTTTTGCAACCTTGAAAATATTCGACAATAGCTGCTCTGCTATAGGTTATGAAACCCAATTAGTTTCATACCAAATTCCAATCTGAGATGAAGTTAGAAAGTGAAGTCAGACTACTCCACTGGAATTTAGAGCTCCTGATCTAATCAACTGGCTATAAACACCGGCTAGTTTCATATATACCAGTTGGACGGACCACGGCAATGTGCTCTTCCACCACCGAGAGCTAATACAAAGTGGCATCTTCACTCACAGGGCACAGGAGAAATGTGAAATCACCCATACCACCTGCCCATGGTCTTTGCCACGCTTGCTTTCAAGATAATGAATTTCTGCAGGCGGACTCACTGAAGGGAGCGCCACTTCACCACACTGCACAGCTGCAGCACTTCACCGGCAGAAATATTTCTAAATAGGCTCATTTGGCACAGGTACTGTAACAGGAAAGACCGTTTTGCCACACTGCAAAAGAGTTTAGAGTCATCTTGTCAGAGCCAAACTACATTAGAAGTAAAAAGGTCAAACGTGTCTCCAAGAAAACATCCTCTTTAATTCTTTAATGCTTACACCCATCCCCTTTCAATTGGTACAATACATGGCATAGCAACACCAATCATAGCAACGATAAATATTTCAACCTCTGACATTAAGTAGCACACAGTCGGCAGCTCCATCAGCCTGTATGTAGACACAGAGGTGCTTTGAACTAAATGCAAACATCAGCATGTTAACGTGCTCACAATGACAATGCTAACATGTTAATGTTCAGTAGGTAGCTTACATTATATGATGCAATGTTTAGCATGTTCACCATCTTAGTATTGGCATGTTTGCTAATTGGCCAAGATGATGGTGCTACATCGAGTCAACAGATAACCAAAATTATTACAGTTCATCTTTAGGGTAACATGGATGTCTGTACCAAATTTAATAGCAAAATACATCTACGATGTGTCTCCACAGAGATCAGATGTAATCGTCCTCACATTCATACATGAAGCAAACAGAAATGTCATATTTCAATAATATTTTTCATCGTTTGAGGTTCAAATGGTGCTCTTTTAATAAAGTCATCTTGTTGCGTCCTCCTCGTGTTTTCTGACTTGAGGATGGCACCACCTGCCGCTTATCTTGCTGAACCATCTCCTAATATTCGCGTAATATTCATTCATTTGCATTTTCTTTTGCAGAATTACTTGAAAATCAGTTTAAATTCGTCATACATTTGAATGGACTGAGGCCTCAAAAAGCTGCAATAGAGTGTGCACAAGCGCCTCAGTTTGTCAGTCTGAGAACTGCCTTAGGCCTCCCCCTATAGATAAGACCGAGGCTCCAGAAGCTTGCTTATTAAATCTGTGAAACACAAACACAAGCAGGAGACACAAAGCGGTTTAGGCATTGTTTTACTCTGTTATGAGGCGCTTTCTGAGTGTAATTCATTTCTCAGCCTTGGTAGAAATAACCTCTCTGGGGTGTTGGGAAACATCTCTATTGATGACGAACACTGGAGGCTATCAAAACTGTCAGTCACGAGCGAGACTTAAGGGCTAAAAACATTATTAGTCATGCCCCCTGTTTCTCCTCGCAGTGAAAGTACATCCTTCACTCTGTCACTGCTTTCCATCACCTTAATCTAGACCTAATTAGCACCTAATAGGTCCATTTGTCACACTACAGGAGCATGGAGACTTTTGATAGACTGTGATTAATCTGTTTCAAAATAGCAGTTGTTGGTTCTTTGTGGTCTACATTTATACTGGAAGTTGATAGATTAACTATTCATTCTCCAACAAGCACATTTGTTTTAAAATAGCATTATGTTCTGTGTCATTTATGCATTTGTTTGGTCATTCATTTGTCACTGGATAACAATTTTACAATGTCAGTTGTTTAGTTTCTTAGTTACGGTATAGTATGAACTTTTAAAGGGTCACTCCAGCTGCTACTAAAACAGTTGTTCAGTGTCCTCTGTCGATCCTTATCAAGTGAACAAGTGTTCAGAATGAACATGAGGGGAATTGCAGAGGCAGCGTCATTGCATATAGTAAATACATATAACCCTAACCCTTGGTGGCGCAAACTGAGGTGAGGATTCCTTCACGTGAGCTAAAGATGTTTCAACTTGACTGTAAAATCTCCCTTTACTGCAAGGCCATATGTTGGGACTTGATGAATGTATGGAGACATTAAACAGAGGAGAGGACCTCTGCAGGAAAATACCAGAACAAAGTTTTGAGATAACGTGAGGCCGGGCTGTCAAGACACACTTCAACTATTGGACAGTCGAGAGTCAATGATAGTATCTGGTGTTTTTGGAGTTCCAGGGACTAAAAGTCAAGATATCTTGACCTCTGCTGTTTCTTTTTATGATTTATCTTTTCTACTAAATTTCTGAGGTGCCCCTTTGTGTTTGGCAGGCAGTTTGGTAGACATCAAACAAGCCTCAGCAGCTTCAGGTTTGAGTACTGTACATTTACTTATTAAGTATCCATGATTTTTTTTTTAACTCTAGCTGTCAACATATAAAATATTAAATATTTTGCTCCATGATTTAGCTATAGTAACGAACCAGAAGTTTTTATTCACTATGCGTAACCCCTGACCGGTGAAAAATTCAAGCATGCTTTGCTTTTGTTCAGGACTTAGTGAAACAATAAGTTGTCTGTAAGTACTATAATATCTGAAACTTTTCCTGGAAGAACAGAATTAATCTGTATACGAGGGCGGTAATTATTTGATCCACATTAGCCAAGCCTCAGTTTGTTTACTCATAGTTAATTTGTCAAATTGATTCAGCACTTTTTGATCGGATCAAGACGTTTTCTTTGCCAGAGGTAAATGAGATTGATGGTTTGTGTTTCATTCAAATATTGAGAAGATATCATAAATCTGTTTTTTATGGTGTCATAAGCTTCTTTAAGTGAGGGGTTGTGAGACTGACAATAGCGCAGCGTTGCAGGAGCACTTATGATAAAACCTATAGACTTAATTAAAATAAGTTGTAAAATTGGTATCAGATGGGAAGTAGAAAATGTATTTGTAGCAGACAATAAATCATCTGGGATTCCTTAATTGACTTTCTCTTTAAGGGACTCAAATGTCCTCTCGCTTTCACTTACTGTGATGAGAATGAATTAGGGAATTGCACAGAGCTGCTGAGTGCTCCCTGAAAGTCCTTTATAAAGAGTGACTAAGAACTGCCTATGAGAAGTAGACGATCTTGAAAGGAACCTCCTTGTACTATAGAATATTTATTTGCAGGAATTAAATATAATATTCATTAGTATGTTTTCATTAGTGTATAATAGCCTGAAAATAAGAATCTTTGTGTTTTTGTTGTCTTAAAATGAGCCCTTTATGTCTACAATGAGAGCGGGTCCTCTTCCACGGAGTCCGCCATTTTTGTACAGTAGCCCAGAACAGACAAACTACAACTGATCTAGATATGGCCTTTATGAATTGATATGAATTTGGCAGCCAGAGTTTTTCCTGCATGCTTGGAAGGATAGGGTGAGGCGTGGGAGAGTATCCAGTTGGTTGTAATCTGCAACTTCACTGCTAGGTGCCACTAAATCCTACACACTGGACCTTTAAAAGAACAGAGCAATATGTGTGCAAATGTACATCTGAGCTCATTTCATGTGGCTTGTGTTAAATTACAACAAACTATTTTCAAAAGCACCATAGCTTTGTAGATGGATGAATCATTTCCAATAGTTCAGTATGAAAATGACAGATTTTAAGATCAAAACTTTCACCACTAAAACTTAAATGATTATTTATCAGGAAATTGGTTGCAGATACATTTTCTGTCAATCAACTATGTTTTTGTAGTTTCAGTAGTTTGTAGTTTGTTTAATTCTTTTTAACTTCCTCAGAAAGCCCACATCACTTTTTATCTCATGCCTCTCCTATCTACTGAAAGTGGTGAAAAGCATTGGGAGTGCCAGCACTACGGAGAATTTTGGGAGAGACTCCTCCACCTCTAAATAACCTTTGGCAGTAATATTCCCGCAGAAATCTTATCTTCCCTGCAGTGGGCCACACATCCATATGAATGCATTTTAAACTAGAGTGGAACATGCAGAGAATGAATGAAACCTTTAAAAGGAAGAGACACACTCGTTTATTAGAGACACAGATAAATACATTTCAAACTGAATTAATTTTTTTTGTTTTTTTTTTTAAGATAAGTGCCAAAAAGCTAGTCTTCTTACTACCACATTGTCTGTGTGTTTGACAATCTATAAACAAACCCACTTCATACCCTTCAAATCTAATAAGCCTGTGTCCTATTTGCATAATTGGAACGTTTTCTGTGATTCCAACTTACGGCTCAAAGCGATGGAAAAATATTTGTTAGCAGAAATGACACCAAACAAAGTATGGTAACCTTGCCAAGTTTAGCACCAATCAGCTGTGAATTTAAACAACTCCTGCCAAAAGACACTCATCACAGTTCTCTTTTACAATGGTGCATTTATGCTGTTTGGTTTCTATTGTAGAATCCGTGCTGTCATCTGATGGAGGCACTTTTGTGGGCTGCATCTGTGTTAATGGAGCTACAGTTTGTACACATCCACATAAACAATATTTTGTTCCTAAATTGTTGATCCCATGGCAGTACTTTAAAACTAGTAAAGTAACCTTTGCAGACCTGTGTTCAGAAATGAGCACAAGTAACAAAAAATCAACAACATCGTAGAAAACAGAAGGAAAAGAAAAAAGATTTTCAAGGATGTTCACTCAGGCACATTTCCCATAACATAACAAAAAAGAAATCCCATATTATTTTCCATCAGGTATGTCATTGGGATTTCTCTGATCTTTTTTTTCTAGTTAATCACTTTGTCCCTTTGCTTGATGAAGGTAAAGGGAATGTACTTTTAATACTTTAAAATTACAAAACAATTAGTAAAAATTCTGTAAAATTATTCAGCAGACTAGAAACTAATACATTTAATTGTATTGCAACTTATCAACCAGCAACCCAGCATTAAAGAATGGCTTTAGACTGTATTGTTTGAGAACATGTTTGGGAATAATATCTAAAGAGATCAAATATAGCAAATCAAATTTGATATGCCATTTACCACACCAACCCCTGCCAGTACCCGCAGTCCCAGTAATCACTCTAATAGAGAAGTGGGTCTCTGGAACAGAGCGTCCAGCCGGAGGCATTAGTGGCTGTAATCTGCCAGTGTGGGGAATGTAAACAGAAAGTCCTGACAGTAACCAAACCACTGCTTATTAACTCTCACCCTGCCAGCGAGCACTTCTGCATCACACAAAAAGAAATACAGAAGCTTTGACTTGTCCCTTATTTTCTAGTGTCTGTGAAATGTGACCTCAAAAGTCTCACAACATCCATCTTTCTGCTATAAGGAGTCGGGTACACTATCAAATGATGATCACTGACTGTTATGTAGTTTTGGACCGGTGCCTTATACTGCACATACATTGTCTACCAGCACTGAGCCATACTGAAAGC
Organism: Sciaenops ocellatus; assembly: GCA_033000465.1. Lineage (NCBI taxonomy): Eukaryota > Metazoa > Chordata > Actinopteri > Sciaenidae > Sciaenops > Sciaenops ocellatus. The sequence continues at coordinate 12,907,627 of CP136886.1, forward strand.
TAAATCATACTTCTCTGCAGTCAACATGGAATTTGATATAAAGAGATGGACGACAGTGTTTGACCCTGACTAAAGCTATGCCATCAGCTTGTTTTGTAACTAAGCACAGTAATGTGAGAGGAGCAAGACAGCATTGTCCTGAACTGAGCCCTTGACCCAGAACAGTATACACAGACACAGCTGTTGACCATACTGTTTGGAAATGCATTATATAACTGCCATCAATGGACAAGGGTATAAAGGAGAAACATAGCGAAAGAATAGTGCAGGGGAGGGTTAGTCCTTGAAGAAAAGCTTATTTTGACAGACATTTCTTTGTGAAGAATGACAACTACAAGGAAAACATCGAGACAATAAGAGTAAAATCCTCCAAAGATCAAAAGTGTTCACCCACATTTTTATTAGATATTCACTGATGTATTATAATTGTCATAAAACTAACAGGGACCAACTGTGGCATGACTTCTGCAAAACCACGTGGCTTTACAGTGATACAGTGTATCATGGGTTCAATTAAGTGGATGGTTGCTGTGCTTCAACTTAGTAATTACATATACCATAAAAGTGTGTGTCCAATCTTTGAAGATGGTTTTACAGCAGGCCAAAGGGAGGCTGTTAACCTTGACTGTAGAGAGACAGTGATCCAACAAGACTGTTTCACAGCAAACACCGTTTCTGTGTCCAGATGAGGCCTCAAATAAAAGCAAAACAGGAACAAGGGAATGTGTTAACAGTATTTCTGCTTCAAGGAGAGGCGTAATGAAAAATGCAGTGGTTTCTTACGGATGGCCCTGATAGTCACAGCTTCCAACGCCAACTGTTTGCTTCACTGCAGCATTGACGAACAAATAAACACTTAATATACTTGACAGCTTTACTGAAATGTCTAAAGTCATGCTCGAGGTATACAAAGGCTGCAGTTCACACGAGAGTCTACACAGTATTCTTAGAGGGAACAAATAACACAGTTGTGTTGAGCATGATAAGGTTCATTCTTGACCATTCTTGTTTGCATTTAACACAAAACAACAAATTCACAATGTTTAATTCTTCCTAAAGTAAAGTTGAACTGACATCTGGTCAAAATAGTCCTTGTTAAAATCTATCTTTACCATATGACTAAATAAAATGTACTGAGGCAGAAAAGTGTCCACAGTTACTTTTAGCAGAGTCAAAACTATTACCGGCAGTGTTGGCGTCTCATCATCCAATAATGGGCTGCAGAGTGATCACTCAGCAGTTCAGGATACACACACACACTACACACACACAGAAATGTACTTACATCATCAATATAAAGTCTCTCTCTCTCTAACTCTCCTCATTTAGTCTGTCCGGTGTAGCCCATAACACATATTTTAGTTCACAACCTAGAAGTCTCTCTGTCTTTGTTTCCTCCTTCATCTGAAGGAACTTGGAGGACAACAGACCTGATAAATAACTAAATCACCTCAGTGGGGTTTTCTCCCCCAAACAAAGAGCAGGTGGAGGTGTCTGGACACAGCACCACCGGCCCATCTGCTCATGTATGCAACAATATTTAGGATTCTAGCAGAAAAAGCGGCACTGGAATCCACAAGTAAGACATGAAAGATGCATGAGTGACACAGTGCGTACTCAATAAAACAATTCACATAAAAGGCTGCATCAAGAAATTGTGTGTGGATATTTGTTTATTTCAGACAAAAGGGGGAATACTTTATCAGCGATGTGAATCAAGTAATATTTATGCTGATTCATTTCACATAGAGAAATCCTGGAAAATCCTTTCTTCCACCTTGAGATGTCATTTAAATGCAATAGATGAATTTTCATGCAATACAATTTGAGTGATGCTTTAGACGAAGCTTTGTGGACAGGTAATGTCCATGTGTTAATGCGATCACTGAGCGAATTCAGCCGTTGTCAAATTTCATAAAATATTATGTCACTAATGATTGTACAAGATTGTGTGTGTGTGTAGGTGTGTGTGTGTGTGTATTTGTGCAAAGGCGGGAGGACAGGAAGCGAGAAGGAAATGAGGAGCAAGAAGCCAAAACACCAGAAATTCCAGACCCAGTGTGCTCCTGAATGTTAGTACAAAAAACTGTTTGACTACAACATATTTACAGTAAGCAGATCTGCTAAAATCACTGTTATGTTTGGACTGTACTAAACCGGCCCAGTGTGCGGCAAATCCTGAGCAGCAGCGCCGTTTAATCCTGGAGCCTCAGTTGGAGCAAAGTATTATTTCCTGGACATAACATATGCCACAGCCTTTTTTTTAAAGTCAATGTAGCGTTGTAAATTCAATTTGGGACTCAAGTGCACCTTTTTTCTGGAAATATTATTCTCTTATATTAGCACCCACTGGGTTTGTATGTAATGTGTGGAAATCCCATTATTAAAGCAGACTGACGAGAGCCTGAAGGACAGCCTGATTCCCTCTGAGCTATCTTGAGTGCGTTTGGCACCGGTGTGATCTGAATGCCAATGGTGGGTAGCAGAGCAGTGCGCCTGTTTGGAAACCAACATCAAGACAGGATGAAGGAAGAGCTGAATTGAGTGTGATTGTTTACTTTATGTCTTCTCTTCCCAGTCAAATTTCACTTTTGAGGAGACAAACCAAATTCTGCTGTGTTGAGAGAGTAAAGGTAAAAGTCTAAAACTTCTTGAATAGCAGAAAAACCTGAAGCCAAATCTTATTAAGCCATAGGGAGGAAATGAAATATATTCATTCAGATAGGTCAACACCCAAAGATCCTTTGCACCCCTGGAATCCCAGTGTTCAATTTAGCACACAAGACTGTCTTGGCATTTGTGACCTTGACCCTCGCTATTCTCGACATTCCTCTTTTGGCTGCCTGGTATTGATTACAAGTCCCTGCTTGGATGAGGACACAGCTGGGGTCTTGATTCTCACTTTCCTCCTGCTGACCTCCCTCTATTACCTACCAGAGGCGCATACAGGGACAGAGGAAGCAGTGGATAAAAGCAGGAATCACCTCAGCTGACCGACTCGCACCATTTCCTGTTATTCTTCTTGTCGTGGTTTTAGAAATTGTATGCATTTTTTTCTATGTAAATCCATTAGTTTGAAGTATCATCAAGTTTAATTTTTTCTTTTGTACAGCATCAAACTGTCTTTCTCACAAAATACATTACTCATTCTTGGAAAATTCTTCAAACAAGTAAGTCAGAAACAGATTGAAAGTTTAATATATACACACAGCAACTTAAAATATCAATTTTGGTCATGTAGAAAGCGTGCCAACCAAAATTTCTTTGTGACGTGGCCTCTTAACTTCTTGTGAGTGATTATGATTGACTTTGATTATGGTGACTTTGCTGAGCCCGTTTAAAAAGGGCTTGTTATTGAGTCATTAGACTCAACCACAAACACTACAATGGGGAAGTCTAAGGAGGAGCTCAGGAGATGTCACAAAAAGCAGCAAAAGCATTGACTTTAGTAAGACAGGAAAGACACTTGGAGCCATTTCAAAGCAGCTACAGGTCCCAAGATCATCTGTGTCAACAATTGTTTGTACATATTAAGTGCAAGGCACAGTTGCGAAGGAAAAAAACACAAGCTGTCACCTGCTGCTGAGGGAAAAAAATGCTCAGGGTGGCAAGAACCACCAAAAATCAGGTGCTGAAACAGAGGTGTCACTGTGTCCACAGTCAAGTGTGTTTTACATCGCCATGGTCTGAGAGGCAGTCGTGCAAGAAGGAAGCTGTTGCTCCAGAAGTGACAATGACAGCAGATATGTTTGGAGGAGAGAAGGTGAAACCTTTAACCCCAAGAACACCACATCTACTGTCTGTCATGGTGGTGGAAGTTTTATGCTCTGGGCTTGTTTTGCTGCCAGTAGAACTGGTGCTTTATAGTAAGTAAATGGAATAATGAAGAAGAAGGATTAACTCCAAATTCTTCAGGAGAACTTAAAAACATCAGACAGATGGTTCGGTCTTGGCAAATTGGGTGCTCCAACAGGACAATGACCCCAAACACACATCGAAAGTGGTACAGAAATGACTGAATCAGGCTAGAATTAAGGTTTCAGAATAACCTTCGATATAAATGTTCTTTACAAGTGTATGTGAACTTTCGACCCTGACAAAAAGGTTGGGGACCACTGCCCTAAAACAAGCTTGTTCTTCAGCAACTGCAACATTTCATGACCTGCATTTTTTTTAAAAATAAATCTTTCAAGCACAGTTAAGGAACATTCTTTTTGAGTTTTCTTTTTTCCTAGATGAAATCAAAGAAATTCAGGCCCTGCTCTCTGATACAGTAAGAGTCCTCAAATTCTTTTCATGTACAGTAGATGTATGGAAAAGATCAAACGTATAAAAAAAAAAGATTAATGTGACCAACCTTAATCAAACAACCTCAGCAAGTGAATCTCCAACTGTGACTTACATGGTATAACAGACTTAGTTCTTTACTCGCTATATTGAGTAAATTGTTGCCTAAAGGTCCCTTATCGCGTTTCTAACAATATTCTTAGCTTCATGGATATTTGCAAAGAAAGGGGGAAAAGATGATAAAAAATTAGGGCCAAAAATAGAGACTGCAGGAGACTTAAAAAAGCAATAAAAAAAAACAGTAGAAAAGTGAACAAAACTTTAAGGACTGCTTCCCGCTGAGGAGTTTCACTCTTCTATTTGAGATTTGTTAGGCTTGACCGTGGCGAATGGACACCAAGGGTTTTTCAAATGTTGTTTTTCTCTTATACTGCTTTGATTTCTCAGATTTACTTTAAGGACTACAGCAAGCTAAGTGGCCAGAGGCCTGTATTACTGACACTATCACATCAAACAAACAAATGACCCCGTCATGAGGTCAGACAATATGGCTGTGCACTCAACCTCTCCCAGTGGGTGGCCACAATGAAGGTTTTCAGTAAAAAAAAAAAGCTCTTTCACTGTTAAACTGGCTGGATGTCAGTAAAAGCAGGTCAAAACTTCTAACAGCAGCAGAGCACAATAAAGTTAGCCCAGCTGAAATGTAGCTGACAGACAACACACATGTTACTTGTTAACATTTTATTTATGTTGTATTGTTGTGTGCAAATGTGGTTAATAAAAGTATTGCTCGTTTGAGTTTTGTTGCTTTGCATTAGTGTTTCGTTCCTTCCTGTTGCTCTGCATGATTTGTGCATGATTTTGTTGCTTTTGCTGCCATTTTGGCAACTTATTTTCATATATTTTGCATTTCTTACCCAGTCACTTCACTGGTTTTGGAACATCTTGCCAGAATTTGCAAACTGGCTAACACTGGCAAGTTTACAGGAATGCTGAATAATGTGCATTGTCTATAAATAAAGAAATTCGATGAAATACTGTATGGGGGCATTGCTTTACAGTAAGAAGATGATATAAGATGGCTTCTGTGCAAGAAAAGTTATGACACTGGGTAACAAAACCATCAGGTGCCAGCTTTGAGTACATTAATTTCCAGGCAAATAAACATTCCATCAGAGAATCCATTTTATTACCACTCCTCTAATCATTGCTGTTGCAGCTACTTTAAAATTGGCAATGGATGCCAGGTTTTTATTTACATGCAGAGCTACTGGCTAATTCTAAGTCTAACTAAAGTGCCAACAATGAGCACATAAAGTCATCACATACTATGCTGAGTTGGACACAGCGTGAACGTCTGTATAACTAGAGGCGATTCAACACAATGCTCTCTTTGTGAGACGATTAATTTTTGATGAAACTGTGTTAGAGTGCTGTTTGTACAATTATATGGTAATTTTTTTCAGGCCACACTTTGTGCTGGCGTTGCATTGCACTACATGCATATTGTGTCCAACTCCTGTGAACACAATGTGATAACATTTGTCATTTTGGTTCATACAGCTTGCTTCAGGCAACAGTGGCAGTAATGCCATTACCCAACATCAAAACATTAATATTAGCTAACAGGACCCCCGTTGTGTGGATTTCTCCCCAGCAGGAGAGTATGCTGGTGAATATAATCAAAATTCAAGCTGAACAAAATCCTTCTAGGCTTTCTCTTTCTCTTAGATGAGTGTATTCATATTTCTTAATCTTGAAAGGGTAACTCTGTAGTACTCAGTGTTCTTTATGTAAACGCATCACTGCTATAGAGCTATGTTTCACTTGTAGGAAAATATAAACATGTATAGAATGTAAATGCAATATTTCCATTTAACAGCTTGCTTTCCAGCAATAACAGTAATTAATAAATGAGCCAAAGATAAAACATATTGTATTGCAAAGCTCTTTCCAACTAAAATGCTTTAATATAGCCTGAATCTGATTAATTTATCTTTAATTCATATTTATTTTACAAAAACTTAGAGCCTTCTGACCAGTTCTCCTTCACGGTATTATTCCGATCCAAGACTGCTTCACCTTAGTCTGAGAACAGGTAAATAACTTTTACTCGTCACCACACACTAAAGCACACCATATGTCACACACACACACACACACACACACACACACACACACACACACACACACACACACACACACACACACACACACACACACACACACACACACACACACACACACCAAGTAATAGACCTACTTAAGGTTTACTGACATGAAAGACAATTTCTTTTGAAATTAGTAATCTGTGACATTCGACACTCCATTTACTTTACACCTCTCGGTCTTGTGTGATGTGATCAAAGCTTCTTCCCCTGGTGGTTTCTCTCCAGCAGTGTATTCCCCTCCTGCTGGAACAACACATCTCTCCTACCACATAAATCAATAAAAAGTCACAGGACAATTGTGAGCAAAGGAGTCAACAGCGCGTTATCTCCCTTGAATTTAATGATCAGTGAGCAACACCGTGGAAGACGTCCAAGCTTTTAATGATATTGCAGTTAAATAGTTGACAGCACTTCAAAAATGTGCAAAGTTGTCTGGATTGAGAGAATCATTTCACAATTTCAAGTGTTACGCCTGAATATACAGTATGTGTAGATGCATGAATTTTAGATAAAAGCATATGGAAACAAACAGATTTAATAAAAAAAGAACTTTCTTGTATATGCTAAGAGCTTCAAGCTACATCTTCCAGTGACATTGTACTATTTTACTTCATAATACAATATTTGTATCTCTTATTCAATTTACATGTAATTTTGTTTCATAGCCTCTTTGATAAGTGGTGACTTCCATTATGTAGTCATCTATTCTGTCCTTGTGGTCTCCTGGAAGCGTACAAACCGGCTAATTATGTTTGCCTGATTAAATTTTGGCCTGCCTTCAAACCATTTAACTTATATTTATCCGGGGATACTTAATTACATTAAACATAAGCTAAAAGAACTGGGATGGAAAAGAACATTTCCTTTGATATGTACAGACACTTATATTTCCATTGGTCCGAATCAGTGTCAGTCTGATTGATCAGTGTTCACAATATCCTCAGGCTGTCTCATTTCCTGCTGCTTGACTTATATAATGAGGTCTGGTTGGAGGTCTGCGTTTTTCTTTTTCTAGGACGGCATCTGCTGTGAAACACATAACGTAGTCCAGGCAGCATGTGCAGAGCCAAGTGGTCTTTAGCTGCACTGAGGATGCGACTTATAGCCTTTCAGTTTCCACTTAAAAGCCACTGAGAGGACCTGTTTTTGTGAAACAAGATGTGCAGCATTAAGTGTGGTCAAGTGTGCACTTTGCAGAGGGCATGATGACACTTTTAGTATCTTTCTGACCTGTGGCCCTCTTGTAGATGGGGTGAGATTAGAGGGGTCAGTATCACAGCAGCAGCTTACATCAATCATAGCCAATCACGGCTTATCTTGTTCCTTTGAAAGCGCTGCTCTTGCGACCATGACATACTGATAATTTGGTAATGCAGCGTCAGGAGAGTCCTGGCCAACTTTTCCAACGAGCAAACTCATATTTTTGTTCGGGGGTTGTGCAAAACAATCATACAGCAGCTCAAATATAAATATATAGCAGAAAAAAACATGCCACACGTTTGTGTTTTCTTGAGTCAAATTCTCTTTTTCTAAACTCGGTCACAAATGTGTTTATTAATGTTTTGTTTGAGATCACAATAATCCACAAAATTATTCATGAATCTTCAAATCCTCAATTTGATGTGACTTTCATTTTTTTTTTCTTTCAGCACTGATGGCTATGCCTTTGTCTTTGACTATCACATCTTAATTTAGATCAGCAGGTCATTGGTCATTTACGTTTCAATTCCTCATAGCTAACATGGTATTAAGTGTGATGCATTTGGCATAACTTTTTTAAAAAAGGGGCATATAGTCAAATTTATTATTTAAAGAGCAATAACCTACAATTGGGAACAAACTGTTATATACAAAACAAAAGGAGGAGTCACTAGATGGCAAAAGGTTTCAACAACAGCAAACCTGCAAAAACGTCAGTGGTCGTGCTTTTGTTACTTAATTTAAAGCTCATTTTGAGAAATCTTTGATAACACCCCTACAAAGCAGCCAATTATGATTAATCTTGGGGATATCAGCAGCATATCTGACACACATTGCAGAATCTGAGAACCAGAAAAGTGTTTGGTTGGTTGTTTTCGCAACATCTTGGAGCACAAAATATAATATGCATAATCTCATTTTGAACATGTGTAGCACTGAAGTTAGAGTCCATGCGTTCAGTCCACTTTAGGAAGAACATCTACTGAAGGTCTTCATGAAGCTGCATAGACACATGTCAGTAAGAATTACAAAACAACCTACATAATCTGACTTGATCTGACTGGCATATTTCACACTGTTGAAGTAAAACTGTATTTTAATCTATCTGGAGATGTCCACTGGTTAAATAATGTAATCAGAATAAAACAGTTAGAGGCTTTAGTAGTTAAATATATTAATATTAACACAGTACTACAGTACTGTACTGATTCACTTGCTGATCCAGATCACACTGTGCACACATTGAACTAATTTTCATGTCAAAATTCATCTTTGCTGATTGAACCTCTTCCAGCAGCTTCAACTTTTAGTTACGCACTCGGTTATCGGCATGTCAGAATGTACATGTGTGTAGCTGGCCATCGGCTGCTTTGTGGTGTGTTCAAGTGCAACTTTATTAATGTACATCTGTTGGTGCTTGCTATTTGAGGTCGGTCTGGCGTGTCAAGACCCTGAGAAAGAAAATTTGTCACTGTGACAGAATATCCACTGGCAACAGCACTAAATTTCACAGAACATTTCCAGTGACAGATTTATTAATTGTTGCGCACAATTTGACATGTTATAGATTTAAAAAGTGAACGTTATCACAAATCCCTGGCTGTTACTCTCAAAGCTCCCCGCTCCGTACTGTAAAAAGGGGAACATGGATAAAGTGGCACACTGATTCTGAGCACTAAGAGAAGCCGTGCTGGGCTCCCAGAGTGGATTAGCAGAGTTTATCAGCACCAGCACACTGTGGCACTCACTGCTTGCGTACTGCAGTGGATAAGTGGCTGCAGAGCGCACAGAGTCCTTGGCCTCGGTCAATAACAGCCCTCGGGGTACACAAGGTTCTGGTCAATTAGAAAATGCTGAAACAGTTTCTTGGTCAATATATTCATGGTCACAGTCTAATCTACTCCAGTAGATTGCTGTGTGAATTCAGATTTTGCTTTAATTTGACATTAAATTCATATTAGATGATTTTAACATGGGAGCAGCAAACTATGAGCTACAAATACGGATTAATTCTATTGCTAAAACTGAGCAACACCACTCCAAACAGCACCTTCAAAAACATCCTGACTGACTTCATTCATTACCTGTTGTGAAATTCAAAACAGTTATCTCTAAAACATTCCTTCAACGTAATGGGAAACGCTGCATTTCATGCAACATTCATTGCACATGTCAAGGATTTTGCAGTCAGTTATGTGACATGGTTTACATTGAGAACGGGGAAAAACAGCTCCCATATGGTGCCTTCCTGTGCTTTGAGGCAAAATGGAGCGTCTCGGACATGCTACATGCATGTCCAAACATAGCTGAGGGCTTTTAACACAGTGATGTTTGACAACAACCATCTGGCTGCAATATGAGGACACCATGTGAGGCTCAAAGGTGTTGTAAGATTTGAAATGTGAAAGAAATATGAAAATAATACAATAAAAATAAGAAATTAGATAAAAAAGGCTATAGATCCTGTTTGGTACACCACCACAGTGTTTTTGCCTTTAAATTATGATTGATTTTCAATTAAAGGGGTTCTGGGTTATGTTGAGAGGGCATAATTGTAGTGTAGTAAACTAAACTTGAACCATTACAACTGATCAGTGTGGTACATTTAGTCTGCCGTAAAATCTGTCAGTCTACCTCTGGTTTGGACCAAACAACCAGACCAAGACCACTGGAAAAAATGGGCCAGAAAACACTTCCTGTTGAACTTTGGTGTAGTTAGTCTGGTGTGGAAGCAAAACAAACCAACGGTAGATATGTGATTTCGGTATGAATCAGCAAGCTAAACTATTTTTTAAACTGGTCATGATCTGTCAAGGAAGCCATCTATAATATCTAAACTATAAAAATTGAAAAATACACAGATGTATGTTGTGTTTTTTGGTAGTTTCTGATTTAAAAAAATGAAACAATAAAGAAATAAGTAGCGTCCACATATCAGTAAGGAACAAGAAGTCTCTTTCTACCTGTTATTATTTATAAAATGAGGTTGAGTTCTATGTGACAACACAAAAGTATATAAAATACACACAGTTAAGTGCTACATAACATGCAGTCTGTTTGATTTCTCCACAGTGCTGATGATGCAGCATGACAAGGGCCAAAACTGTCCAGTGTCAGTCCACGTCAGTCTATATGAATTAAAGTTAACTCCTGTCGGCTCTTTTGCAAAATGTCAATGGTAACTTAAACTAAACCCAACTAAGTGTTCAGAGTGCCAGCCCAAAGCCAATTTTTGCATATCCGGATTGTCTCAACACTGATTTCACGAAGTCTGCAACAGAAATAGATAGGAGTGGCTGAACATAATCATGCTGCTACTCCCAGAGTGGCACGGAGGACAACACAAAGAAGCTGCTTCCACGTTGGGAAGTCATTTCACAAGCATACTGCAGCAACCTATGCAGTGCATGTGGTGATGTCTACAGATGTCAAAGTGACCTAAATGTTCGATATCATATCTTAATTTAAAGTTGCATTAAAGGGTAATTAATGTAAAGCTTTCTAAAAGGGCACATAACAGCACTGATACTGTGATGGCACGTTCCTGTATCAGATATCTGATGATCTGACTCAAAAATGTGTTTAATCCTCTTCTTAGATAAGTGTAACTGGGCCAGAGACCTGTCAGTGTTGTGTCTCGGTTGCCGATTAGAATTTGATAAAAATCATAGATCTCTCTCATGCCCTTTAAAATTCAGCCTCTGGTGAAACATTGTTCTGCAGTAGGTATCATGAATCATTCAAATCATAGCTGATCAGGATTACTGCTTGCCATCAGCAGTTGTCATGGATTGGCACCTCCAAGATTAAGATTGGGTTTATTTATTTATTTTTTTCTTGTGCGTGAACCCATCTATTCCAGAGACATGCACTGCCTTTTCTCATGTTATTTGCTGTCAATTATTCTGCATGGAAGAGACAAGAACATCTATGGGAGGAGGACGCAGAGGAAAAGATCCCAAAACAAACATGGCTTGGGCATCAGATAAGAAACTGTGCTAGTTTTTTTTAATGGTAAGCATGGGCTTTTATGACTCTTGTGCTCGAGGTAACTGTGTGTGTGTGCAGTTGATGTGAACTGTGAACTCCTTCAGTCGGAGAGTAAATTATATGCGCATCACTGAGGTGCAAGGCTGTTCAAGAATAACACCAAAGAAAAAGAGGTAACACCTGCACACGTATTCATGCCACAAAAAATAAATAACTAATAATTCAAGTGAGGTCAAAACATTAATTAAAAACAATTTGTGGCATATTTCAACTCCCTCACCACAGATGAAGAGATGCAACAATGAGTGGTGGGGGAAAAAAAAAAAACTTCAGTAACTTCAGGTAACTACAGTACAACACATGGTTACAGTTAATAAAAAAGGTGCATATTAATTGCAGGTCTGTGACAGGACAAGCTTGTGTATGGAGTGTTGCATGAAAGTTTCACACACCTCACACACAACTTCCTACTTTGGCACTCAATGTTAACTTTGGATGCAAACGGAGCACTACAGGATCGTCCAATGTGGGCACGATTCCTAAGAATACTGCGTTGATACATGAGACACGTCGGTTGCTTTTTAAGGAAATAATCTGTAATTATTTTGACCTATTCCTTCTTATACTTTTTGTTATCAGACTGATTAATTCTGGTTTTATTAAACTGCATTCATTAAACTGTAAATTATGTACCTTTAAATTAGCAGGGCAATAATGAATGAACGAATGATGAAAATTATGCCTCTTTCAACACAGTAACACACAGAATACACATTGTATAACTCCAAATAAGTTATTCTTATTATTCTTTCATAATGGACATATTAATTTAGGAGTTCAAGTGCAAAACTTTTAAACATTTTTAAAGAATCAGTTTAGTATCATGTATCATTATTTCATTTTACTACAGGTAAAAACTTTAAACTTATAGTCAGAGTTAGATATGTGGTGAAAACTACATCCTAGTCCTCTGTGTTTAGGAAAACGTGAGGAATGTAAATACAATTAAACCACATGATCAGAGCTTTATCAACCCTGGCTAAAAAACAATAAACTTTACAGTGTGCTATTAATATTTCACACTGTCTTGGTTTGGAAGTCTTAATATCAGCTGGGAAAAAGAAGCTTGGTGTTTTATTCACATTTAAAAGGACCTCAGTGGATACTTCAGACAGATTTTAATGGGACTATTCCTAGAATAAATAGGAAATGTATATCCAACATGCTCATAAAAAAACATTTCCCCCCATGCTTCCTCTGTCCCCCACCAGAGCCCACAGATGTGAAGTAGATTACGCCCCTTCTTTACCCCTCCTTTTGCCAGCCCCTCTTTCCACTGCAAAGAAAGAAATCATTCAGTTTCAGCCTTTCCCTACAAACATCCCCCTCCCCTACCTTCCCCTCCCAACAGCAGACAGGGGCACACAGACGACCACACTCTCCAGCCAAACCCTAATTGTGTGTGCGTGTGTGTGCATTTTTTTCCCCCCCTGACATGAAGAAGGAAACCAAGTGAGTATTTGTTCTCTGTGCCTGTGAATGGTAGTCCTGAGTCTTTTGTGTCGTTCTGCTTGACTGAAAAAGTGGAGGAGGTGGCAGAATTTAGCTGTGAAAAATTACTGGAGTTTGGTAAGTTTGGTTTTTGGATTTATTAAACTTTGGTTATCGAGTGAAATGGGGAAGGTGGGGCTTTCTCACCTGGCACTGCAATGGTAAAAGTAGAGAAAGACAACTTAGAAAAAGCCTACTGTTGCATTTTTATGGCATTTATCTGTCATCTGTAATACTGTTATGTTTGTGGATGGTTAATTTAGAGTTTAAAAGTAAGAAATTTTAGCAAGAGAAATAGATTTTGGATCTTTTTTTCTATGTATGATGGCATGTACATGTGTGTATATAGGTTTGTGTGTGTAAATATATCTCTACTTATCTAATTATTGTGCTGCCAAGTTTGTTTCCACCTTACGTGATTACCTATGAGGCCTCTCTGTGCTCTACTGGTTTATTGCCAAGGACCTTGTTGTCATATAGCAACACTGAGTGTTGTGACACCTGTGAAACACACCTGTTCAGGCTTTGACAAGAAGGGCCAAAGGGCTGAGCTGCAGCTATGCCACAAATACTCAGATTAGCTCTGACACGCAGCTGAGGATGTTGCCAAGGATGAGCTTTAAAATTCAAGACGCATTTTCACAACCTGTTCGTTTTAGAGAAACAAGCAGTCAATTAACTGATTAACTGAATGACAGAAAATGTTTTGGCAACTTTAAGAACATCCCAGTTTGCTGGTTTTCTGATCATACATTAAATATGTATGTATATCTATGTATCATAGCCATTCAAAAAAAAAAAAAAAGCAATTTGATGACGTCCCTTTGAGCCTTTTTTGTACTTTTTTCTGAAATTTGTTGGACCAAATGATTCCACAGATGAATCAATACTGGAAATAATATTTAGTTATAGTCCTGCTTTATTTATTCAATCAAGGTGTGAAAATTACTCCTGATTTCTTCAGTCATTGCATATAGTCACTGCACAGCCTACATTACAGTAGCGCCAGTGTGCGGACTGCACTGCTGTCACAGGATCCACTAAACAGTGATTTACAGTAGTCTGTGCTTTCCTTTTAAGATTGCAAACAAGAACTGAAATATCTTAATGGTGTTCTCAGCTTTTTGGCGGCAACCTGCTTTCCTTCTGCAGGCGAGCTTTTGCTATTTTGAGCCAAAAGAAAAGTCAGCCTATAAAAGCCACTTCACATTGACAGATCCTTCACAGCAAAGCCAAAAAAGGTCACCACAGGGCACAGAGAGTCTAACACAAACACAGTTTCAACTAAACGTCAGTGTGGAAATTGTGGAGACATTTTCCAAAGACAAAGGCAACTGCTCCTGCCAATCTGTGACACAAAGACGAGCATGTGTGCTTCTAGTTAGCAGGCCTTTTAGAGACTGAATTAATGTCACTAAATGTCCTTTGACTTGGGCCTTTTACTGCTGCAGTGGTAATTGAACGCAGAGACAATAAAGTTATATTTTAAGATGAAATACATTTTGGACGTGTTCTGTCATTAGGCTGAAATTGTTGTCACTCTATGCCATACGGTTTTGATTTATTCAACCAAACAAGTGCAGTAAAAGTTCAGAGTAATAAAAAGTTTTGAACATGCTGTTCTGCGGCTTTCCTATTAGGGAGTTTTAAATGTCTTTAAAGTAGAACAAAGCTATTTGACATTCAAGATTTTTCTGCTCTCGCCTTAATTTCACCAAATGTGTTTTCTGAATCTTGCTAATCCATGTCAGAATTATGTTTTTTTTAAAGATTTTGCACACTTGATGGAACAAACTATGCACCATATGACTTGCAGGAAAGCAGCAGATATCTATTCTAGCACAAAGATGTTTGTAAATGAAGAAAATAATATATGTAATATTCAAACTGTCCAAATAACAAACCCCATTCATCCATCATGACATGCATCACCTCTTGGAAAATTCATTAAATCTGTTTTATTCAAGTGGGTGATATCAGCCTGTCTGTTACAATGCATGTGTCAATCAAAATAAATGAGCAAACTTATTATTCTGACATCATGAAGCAAAGCTCTCTGCTTGCAGCCTGAACTGGTTTGAAGGTTTCTGTTTACAACTCTTCTTACAGCTGCTGCAACATATGTGAGGTCACCATTTAGTAAGTGAACAGAAACAGAGTGTGTGAGGGCGCAGCCAGCAGTTGGATCTTTTATAGGTTTGGTCCACAACTCATCTTAAAATAAATAGACAATTTTACGGTGTCCGTTCTAGCAAGCATGACCGGGCATTCATTCTGTGTTTCTCAGCAAAACATGGCAGTAGGTGCAAGTGAACTACCTCAATTTTGTTTTACTCCAGCTATGAGAACTTGAAATAGTTTCAAGGCTGCTGTAAAAGTAAACTGCCGAAACCAAATGCGCTCCGACAGCAGAAAGAACGCTGCAAAGCCGGGTTCAGGTTTTTAAATATATTTCCAGATGCAGAGGAGAGAGAGGAATGAACGGCAGCCTGCAGGGTGATAGAGTGACACTGTTGCTGTTTGACTGAATACTGTAACACGTGAGGAAAGGAGGGGCGAACACTTTGAGAAAACAAACCCCCCTTTGTAACGAAATCTCACCTGATGTTAGAGATTTTGCAACAGCAGCTTTGTCTCTGTACTCTGATGTGTTGTGAGGGTTTACGAGGTGAATAGATGGTATGAAAGATCCCCAGACAAAAGCTAGTTACCAAAAACAACAGAAACACTGCTGCAAGTGGCTATGTCAACTTTTACAGCCCTAGCGTGACACGACTCAAGCGTCTGTTACAGTAACCCAGCCAGAGTGTGAGGCCCTCTCAAGTATGTAAACATAACACAAGCAGCACACAGGTTTGTGCAACATTTTTACAGAGAACAGTGGAAAAAGCATGAAGAGATGCTTTCGTGTGGATTTCTATAGAAGCAAGTTATGAGGAACTGAATACTTAATGTTGAAATTTAATAATATATAAAAACATCTAACTGAATTTATGTGATGTGAACTCTACTTTGTTTACATAATTCAAACTTTTTTTTCAATCAATTTCAAAAAGATGATTTTAGCTATTTAAGAGTCAGTTATTCAAAAACAACATAGATATTTAGTCAAATTGGTGAGTCAGTTCAGGCACCGAGAAATTCAGACTTTAACATCTGAGTTACAGAGGATACTGAGGACAGGACTGAATTGACACAATTTTAGCAAACTTTAGATATGAACTTTTTCAACAACACATTTTCAACTTGAAAAATAACACCTGAAATGACCTTCTGGAATTTTCAAAGAGGCGAGTTCAAACCACATAAATTCAGATAGATGGTTTACGAATGTCTCAGTTCCATAAATTCAGTGGACTAACATTGGGACATTAAGACATTTTTCAAATTGTTGTTCAGTTGTTTGTAAAAATTCAAAGTGTTAGCATTAAAGTGTGGGCATCCCGACTCTGGTAATGTGGGTTTGCATGGAAGAAACACTCCCAATTCCTCCAAATATCACTTGATCAAACGTATTCAGTTACTGTAGTACAGCAGCCGCCTTCTTCAACTAAACACTACATACTAAGTTTCATAACGTTATACAGTCAAATTTGTCAGACACGTATTGCAACAGCTGTATGATGTGATCACTGTTAAAATATGCAGCGTGACATTCAGAGTGTCACATGTTTGAGCCACTACAATATTAAAGATGAAATAGGAGCCATTTTGATAGCACTGAAAGGTACAGTGCGACTGAAGGAATAATGAAAAATACGACAAATGTCTAAAAGGTCAGGAGACACATTTAAGTCCCATTATGCAGTTTAGCCTTTGAGGAGCACCTTTTGGCAAAACAGCTACCCACAATATTTGTGTGATTTAAATGAAGCTGTTTAAAACATGCAGACAGTACCAGGGGAGCGCTTCAGATTAGGCTTTAAGCTGTGCTAATGTGCTTATTAAAGGTCTGTGGTTCTTCGGATTCACAGATGAATCATGTAAAAATTAAAGTGTTTACGCCCGATGACTGAGGCAACAGAGTGGAGAAGCTTTGATTTAAAAAAGGTGATAGTGGACAAATGAGGGTCCACACTTAATATTCCCTCTGTGCTCCAAAGGTCTGCAGAGATAATGACATTCTTTTTTAAATGTTTTTTAACATGAATTTATATTTTTTGCATTATGGCTTATTTGGTAATTACCACTAGAGACATTGAGTGAATGAGTTCATTTTAAACAATTACGCAAACGTCCATAGTTTAACTACAGTTTTGCTCGCTAAAGACATCAAAAGGTTACACATGCTGAATAGAAAGGGTGAATGCTGACTTTCTTCAGCACAACTTCATGACTTTCTCTATTACTTACTTGTGAATCATTTATCATCAACCTTGCGTATATGAGCTACTGTGACAAGTAAATTTCCCCGGTGTGTCTTATACACTAAACCAGAACCCTAAAACCCATTTCACTAAAAGCAATAATTTGACATTTTAGGAAATAACACAAATCCGTTTTTTGCAAAAAGTTGGGTGAGGTTGATACCACTTGTTTGTCCATTAAATAGCTGTAGTCAGCAGACAGTTAGCTTAGCTTAGCTTAGCTTATTTTAGCGTATACAGCTAATCTCTGTCTTGTCTGGGAGCAATAAAAGCTGAGTTTTTAAAGGTGCCTCCTCACTCATTGATTAAGTCCACAGGTGTTCCCCACGGTCACTCACCTCTCCTCTTTCCAGGTTAACATGTGGCGCTGTTGGATGCCCTTCATCTTGGCCTGGGTATCCATGGCAACCCCAACGCACTGCCAAAGTGGAGATTGGGGTTCAGGCTTTGACATCTACTCCGAGGTAATGGCCTCCAACGACACATCGCAGGCGATTGGTGATGAACCCGAGAGGATGAGAGACAACAAAGACTGGATCACATCACCGACTTTCTCACCATCATCCCCACCTAAGCTGCAATACGAGACTTCACCTGACAAGTGCTCGGTCCACTTCAACACTAACACCGCTTCAGCTCGAAGGCTCAAGGCTCAGAAAGAGGAGCTGGCTTATCTGCAGGCCATCCAACATGGAAACAAAGCGGTGATGGATAACTTGGCTCAGTTTGTGGGGGCAGAGCTGGGGGATCAGAGCTACGAAGATGTGATCAAGGAAAATATAATTGGCATCCAAGAGGACCAGAAGAGTTGCCACGAGGTGGTGGAGAAAGCTGAGGAAGATCTAGAAAAGCAGCTGGAGGGGGAAGTGTCAGGCGCTCTCGCTGGGATGCAGAAGTGAGTTCGATAAATCAGTTTTTCAAGAAGAATGTGTTTGTGCTGAGCTTCTTAGAGGTAAAGTTGAAATGTAAAGCAGCTAAAGAATAAAACAGCTTGTTTGTTGGTGCACTGAAGACGTAAACAAATTCATGGTGGCAACACAGAAATTGGAGATATTGTGAAATCTGTGTTCAAACGGCAGAGACAGGCAATCTTTTGCCTTTTATCAGAGGTGACTGCTGTTTCATCCGGTCTTTACAGTGTGCAAGAAATGAGCCAGTGTATTATCCTAATATCATGATGCAAAGCTCCTGCATTGAGTCTCAGCTTACAGTCTAGACTGGTTGCATGGTTTCTGACACCATTTAAAGGTACAGTGTGTAAGATTATGAGCACAAATGAAGCATATAACATAACTATGCGCATGGAGTCCATCATGTTCAACTGCCATGTTTCTACAGTAGCCCAGAGCGGGCAAAAACAAACTAAACACTGGCTCTAGATGGGAACTTTTTAATTTGATGCCAGCAACAAGTCTCAAAACAAGCTGGGATGGGGCCATGTTTACCACTCTGTTCATCACCGCTTCTTTTAACAACACTCGCGCTGTAAGTGTCTGGGAACCAAGGAGACCAATTGCTGTAATCTTGAAAGTGGAATGTTTTCCCATTCTTGCTTGATGTAGAATTTCAGTTGCTCAATAGTTCAGGGTGTCCTTTGTCATATTTGATGTTTCATAATGTGCCCAATCTTTTCAAAGAGTGTCAAGTCTGGACTACAGGCAGGCCAATTTAGCATCCAGACTCTTTTACTATCGAGCCATGCTGTTGGAATACGTGCAGAATGTGGTTTGGCATCATCTTGCTGAAATAAGCCAGACCGTCCCTGAAAAAGACGTCGTCTATAAAACCTGTATGTATCATTTGAGATTAATGGTGCCTTCACAAATGTGCAGGTTAGCCATCATGCCATCACAGATGCTGGCTTTTGAATAGTGCGTTGATAACAAGCCGGATTATCTCCTCTTTAGCCCGGAGGATGCGGCGTCCATGATTTCCAAATTGAATTTAAAATTTTGGACACATAACAGGACAGTTTTTCACTTCGCCTCAGTCCATCTTAAATGAGTACAGCCCCACAGGAGGAGGCGGTGGCGTTCCTGGATCTGGTTTATATACGGCTTCCTCTTTGCATGGTGGAGTTTCAATTTGCATTGGTGGACGCAGCAACAAACTGTGTTCACAGATAATTGTTTTTTGAAGCA
The DNA here is from genome assembly GCA_033000465.1 of Sciaenops ocellatus. Taxonomy (NCBI): domain Eukaryota; kingdom Metazoa; phylum Chordata; class Actinopteri; family Sciaenidae; genus Sciaenops; species Sciaenops ocellatus. Next base: position 12,927,334 of record CP136886.1, read on the forward strand.
TTCCTCAGCCCGTGCAGTGATGTCCACGTCAGAATGTGTCTGATGGCCTGAAGAACACGGCCATCCAAAATTGGTTTTCGGCCTTGTCCCTTGTGTACAGAGATTTCATGTGTCTTTTAATCTTTTATCAAAATGGTGATTGAATCTTTTGATGATGTTTCATGTACTGTAGACAATGTATTCCCCAGATTCTCTACAATGGGAACATTATTCCTTTGTTGCAACAGCATTTGCAGTCAGTCTTTTAGACAGTGGTGAACCCCTCCCCATGTTTATTTCACAAAGACTCAGCCTCTCTAGGATCCTTTTCTTTTTTTTTAAATACCCAATCATATCACTAACAAGTTGACAGTTAACCTAATTAATTGTGAGTTGTGTGTTTGTGTGGGGTTTCTTTTTGGCATTTCACAACTTTTCCAGTGTTTTGTTGCCACTGTTTTGTTGCTGGCATCAAATTCAAAATGGGAAATCATTTTTCAAAAACCAAGAAACATTTCTCATTTTCAACGTTTGATAAGTATATGTTGTTTTAATGTTTTGCACATCATCGTATTTTGTTTCTATTTATATTTACCCAGCATGCCAACTTTCTTGGAAATAGGCTTGTAATATATTTAATGTCCTAAGCTCCTCTTTCACTCACTCTGTCTCTCTCCACATCTGCCCTTGTTTCGTCCTTCCGTTCACTGTACCTGGTGACCTGGATTATTCGTCTTCTGGAGCAGAATCAGAGAAGAGTCTTTGGCCTTTGAAGAAATGCTCCGTGCCGCAGCAGACATGGCCAACAGGCTGGAGATCTCATCGCAGGCCCTGCATGCTTCATTCACCAAGCAGCTGAAAGACATTGGCAAAGTTCATCGCTAAAAAAAGTGCTGAAACACTTTGCACACTGCGCACATGTCATACTTCAACTTGTGAATGATGTTTGGTATCCTGTGTGAAACCCAAAAATAAGGGAAATAAATCTTCCTGCAATTCTATATTTTTAATTACTTGCTTTACAGCACTAAGTTACAAGGCCAAGGTCAACCATAAACTGTAGGAGGCAACGTAGTACAAAGATGACAGGAATGTTGGTAATCTCACATCGTATGTACAATAAGGAAACAAGGCAAAAAAGAATCATTGGGTGAAAAACACACATGTTTTCTTTCACTGAAGTTAAAACCCCATAAAACATTTTCCATCCAGGCATTATTCAGGGAATTTGGTGAGGTCAGACGTGGCAACAGTATGTGGCGCAGGTTGAAGCCAAGTTGAGTGTTTATGGATCAAACTAGATTGGCCCTCAGAGAGCAAACATAATGGCTCTGTTAGTCTTCTCCAGAGGAAGCTATGCATCGACCATCTGGTTCCAGGGTGAGGATGGAGGCCAGGATAGGATGACTAGTGTGTTCCAATGGAGATTTTGTTTTTGCAATTAAAAGAAGGGGAAGACTGCAATTGGGACATCATTGTTATAAAGCATTGTTATCTGGTGTTTGGAGAAAACTACGCAGGAACCTGTGGATAAGAGAGGGGCAGGATATTGACAGTTCCTGTGTGTTGTGGAGAAATTGCTGAAATCAATGGTCAATGGTGAGGTCAGGAGGGAAGAAAGTGTTCAGGAGCCTCTGATGTCTTATGCTGTAGTATTTATTGAAGCTTGGCCAAGGAGAATTAGAGACACTCTCAAAGTACATCAGAAGTGCCTGAGTCAGTCTCACATTCTGCCCAACTCAAACTGGTGGTCAGGCTTTAAATCCCCACAGATAACACCACAAATACTATACGCCCAGAACTAGTCAAAGATACTGTTTTTACCCATGTTTGTGTTACCGTCAGCACATTTTAGACATTCTAGACACTGTTTATGTTAAAGAAACGTCAACAGCAAGTTATCTAGGAAGGCAACATTAGGTGTCTTCGACCCTGGTCACCACAACATTGAGATAGGCTGGCACCTGCTGTTCTCAAGCAAAGCCAAAAAATGACTACTGCCGAGGACCTTAAGGCCCACACGTGACCCCATGTAACCTAAGGATAGAAAATTCCATAACACTGCGATTAGAGAGAAATAAGCAGGAAGCAAACATTGATAGTTTTTAAAACAGAGAAACTCTGAACCTGCAAAACTTTATACATAACATAAACTTTAGGATCAGAAACGATTTGTGTGTCTCAGTTGGAAACATGTCTTGCTTCATTGTGCTGTTCTCTCTCTAAACCTGCTATGACTCATGAGAGAGGATGCTTTCACGCTTGCGATCATGAAATGTGTAATATTATGAATTTGTACAATGATATGATATGATACAATGATATATGTTTTATCCAGTAAACAGCAACAAACAATACATTAACCTTTTAATTTTTGTTTTTTAAGATTGCATATTGTTAGATGATCTTCTACTTATATCAATATTTTAGGAAAACTAAAACTTATGCTTAAACTAAGCAGATTAATTCACCTAGTCTGCCCTCTAGCTGTTCCCCACAGAAAAATCTCATGGACGTTTGTTCAGCTGCATGTGCCACTTATTTACACACTTTTTAAGGTTGTACAAAATAAATAAACGGACAGTCTTAGTCAGTCTGGAACTATCTGAATCTAATTGGAGATTCACTTTCTATACATGCAAGTTATCACTTTCATGGTGAATCCTGTGTGTGTGTGTGTGCGCGTGTGTGAGAGAGAGAGAGGGAAAGGAGGAGGAGGGACTGTTATAGGTGCCAGATGAAAGATGCGAAGTGCTCAGTTGTGTCCCGTCTCCTCACAGTGGATGATGTGCTGTTTTGCGGATAAACTAGACCAGAGTGGCCACAACCAATGCAATCTAATCATGGGAAAGAACTCATTTTAAACGCAAAATGGATTTCAAAGTGTTAGATTAGGTCAGCAAGGACGCGTAATTTTTTTTTGGCACCGTGCGTAAAAACGTGGAATTGTTTGGATAATACATAGACAAAAACAAACCGGACTATTTTCTTTTGCTACCGTGATTTTATTTCTTAAGAATAGATATCTGTAGGCAGCATTATGGACTGGCACTACAGTGCCGCTCCCTGATTCAGCACCGGGTGATGATGGATAGCTCAGCGACTTAGTGCGCGGACAGGCTGCTGGAGCGCGGACATAAAAGGTCCAAGAGCAGGGCTGAAGTGAGGAGAGGTGACACGTCTATCGATGTTGAGCTTTAGTAAACTTATTCAGCCAGTTTATCGTCCTACTCACCGCCCGCCCACAGCTTTAACAGTAACAGTAGTGGTGAAGTTGTCCTGATATGCCTCCCAGCTGCGAAGATGACAGATTTTGCACACACATCACGGTTTCAAGATAACGTTTTGACAGTGGACGGAAACACCTCCAGCTCCGTGCTCTCCGGTGAAGTTGGACTTGTTACAAGCAGAGTACAAAATGGGACACAACCACCTGTTCTCTGTGAGGACGGCTGTCCTCTGCTCGCTGCTCTTGTGTCAGTCAGGTAAGCACGTTTTAAATATCTTATGTGCAGAAGTAGATAAATATGGCAACTAGAAAAAACAACATTTTATACTTAAGCCAACATTTGACCACAACGATATCATAATGTCAGTCAGCCAGTGTTATTAAACATTTTTGACAAGTAGAAATGATAAACTTGAAAATAATAAAAGGCTAGTGCGCTTAAAAATAACAAAAATGTACGTTTAACCAACGGTTTAACGGTTAATCTTAACCCCGTGCGCTTTTTCTACAACTCCCATAAAGCATTTTTTCATATTTAGAGAAATCATCGCCTCAGCTATGCTAAATGATATAAAATCACTTCACCTGGTGCAGTAGTATGGTTTTGTTCCACATGTTCCACACAACGTGATATAAACCACCTAAATCAACTTGTCCATCTTTCACTTCCCCACCAGTCTACTGTATGTTCACTTATTTTTAGTTTTAATTAAACATATCACACACAAAAAACACAAATGAATGGACTATGGCCAGCTTCTCTCTGTTTGGTATCCTTAATCATGCAAATTTAGAAATTGCCAACGAGAGGCAATGCACTTCACAAAAACCCAGAAGAGAACAGAGAAAATATTTCACACAATACACTACAACAGCTTAGTCATTGTTATATTTTCAGTGGATGTTAATGGTTACAGATTTGACAAAGATTCATATTTATAGCCGGAATTTGGAGTATGTTTCAGGGTTCAAACGTCAAACTCATATTTTAATTATCCTCACTTTACATTTTAGTAAATATAAACTAATATTAAGACTTTTCGTGAACATAAATGTGGAAACAGTGAGATAATGATTCATTCCTACATCCATGAAGTTTGAGCTTTGGGGGTAGCTCTATTTGAAAGTCGATTCAGGAGCTTCTACATAGTTATGAGTTCTCTCTTCACTGAAATGCAAGCAAAGAATGTGTGCTCACTTAGAGGTCTAAGATAACATGTGTTTTCTTGTGAGCGGGATTTTAAAAACACAGCCTATACTGTGAAATCAAATGTACTGTAGCTCCTACATCCCCTCCCTCCGTTTTGACAAGCTACAGTGATCACATGTGCAGGTGCTTGATCTTGTGCCAACACACTTCTCATTATGATACTGACAGTTTTTTGTTTTTTGTTTTTGTATTTTTTTATTTTTTTAACTTTTCACTCTAAGTAAGTATTTTAAGTACGTATTTGACAGCCCAATTTCACAAGAGCACCTCTGGCCTGAGAAGCTGCTGACTCGATCATCCAAACTGGTCAGTGTTTCATAAACCTCCCGCCAAGGGGCTTGGCCACAGTCCAACATCCATGGCCCAGTGTGCTGGATATTGGAGGTGTCATCTCATTTCAAGTCTATCCTGGCAGGAGGGCTTTGATCTATGCTACCCATGAGCCATTTTTCAAACCCCACATCTGGTCTATCCCAGATGCATGGGCAGATGAACATGTGCCGCCCCGACTGTCAAGAGAACAGATAAGAAATCTCTGGTGCCTGCTTGTTTGCCAAGATGAAATTAGTTCATGACGGCAGGAGAGAAACCCATGGGTAAATTATCTCTAAATTCATTCAATACTATTTACCATGTTTAATGCCTTTTTTTTCTTGTCCTAATAATCACAATAGTCACTCTGTTAAAAACCCTCAAGCTAAAAAAATTGCATGGGCAATAAATCACTTAAACAGATTTGCATGCATCCCTCAGGTAAGCTCTTTGCAACATTTAATCCCCTCACCTGTTTATCCTCCACTGGACTGTCCTACAGATATAAATACCTGTCAATCAGAACCACAACTTACCGATGGACAGGTAATGATGTGACCTTGGCTAAGTGGCCAAATGCAAGTGGTCCAAGATTTTGGTCAGTGTTTTTCAATCCTGGTCCTCAGGGACCCCTGCCCTTAGATCGTTCCTCCTCCACCATACCTGATTCAAATGATCAGCTCGTCATCAAGCTCTGCAGTGGCCTGATAACGAGTCACTCATTTGAATCAGGTGTGTTTGAGCAGGAAACATCTAAAACATGCAGGGCAGGCGTCCCCGAGGAGCAGGATTGAAAAACACTGGTTTTGGTTTTAGGATCCTTGATGGGTACACACTTCATTGGGTTGCATTATACCCTGACACTGTCAAACAGAGGGAGTTGGTGTTAATGGCACGTAAACCCCATCTCAATAGATTTTTTTAAATATTGATTCTTTATATTGATTGAGGCTTTGGTGTACTTCCACATTTCATTACATAAATCTCTAAAGAGAAGCTGTCATGAGATTTGTCACGAGTTCTCTTTCTGCACATTAAACAGTGAATATATTTCTGTCATGACTGTGCAAGCGAGGAAACCGGGTATACAAGAGGAAGGGCCCAAATGCAGAAGCTAGAGGAGGAGACACTTTATGTTTATTAACCAAAAGTCAAAGAATGCAGGATATTGAGGCAGGCAAGGGTCAAAACCGGGAAAGCAGTCCAACACAGGCAAACAAAGCCAAAAGAGCAGGCAAAAAACAAACAAAAATCCAAGCAAACAGAGATAATCCAAAGGGAAACAGTGGGATGTTTCACACATGGTAGGCCTACTGTGCAATGTTGAACTGGCACCGAAATGAAGAAACACAATACACAAGGAGGGCCAGATAACAAGACACAGGTAAAATTAATCAGGGCGGAACAGATGATCAAAACTGGCAGGAAACAAAGGCAGGAAGTAAATTTGCAGACACAAAGACAGGGGTGAATTACAAAATAAAACAGGAAACACCAAACAAAACACTCAAAAACATGACAATCTTATGCATTTATTCAAAAATATGATTAATGCAGGTTCACAAATAATGTATACTAGACACTGGAGCAGGACAGATAAATTGACAGATATTAGCTTGCTATTGGTGGTGTTGTGTATATTTATGCCTATAAGTAACAAGAAATTCCAGTACAGGAAAATTAAAGAGATGTTTGAGGCAGATTAGAAGCAGTGATGTCATTACATAATTTGTACACCATGTTTTTGTCAAAGTTACACTTGATGATGACAAGTTTGAGCCAGCAGGTTAGCTTAGCTTAGCTTAGCTCAACATATGCACACCTTCTTGGTTGGGATCATTTTCCAAGCATACTTTTTACACTTTGTGTACACATCAAACAAACACGACATAACATGTCAGTGAGCTTTAAAGGATTTTGTTACAGAAGACGAGAGTCTGGTTTCTGGCTGTTTTCAGTCTTTATGCTAAGCTAAGCTAACTGGCTGCACAGTACATTCATGACAGTAGTGTCAATCTTCTCATCTAATTTTTGACATTGAAGTGAATAGTGAAAAGTGAGTGTTTCCCAAAAACGTGAAACTACTACTTTAATATATTGTTATCATTTATTAGCCCATAGAAAACTGCAGTATAATAATGCCAAAGAAATGTTTGAGGGAGATTAGAAGCGCTGATGCTATCAAGTTATTACATACTTTAGTATCTTGTTTGCCAACCAAAAAGGACTTGGTCGGGATATAGTATGCAAACACAGACGTTCATCAGCCTCTGCTTCAACTGTCCGTTAATTGTTTTATGCATCAGTTGTAACACAGAGTGACAGACAGCTCGACAATAAACACCCTTCACTGGTGAGAAATTAGCTCACCTCCACTTAACACAAGCAAGTAATGATGTGTGTAATTGACTCTGACTACACTGATGAAGGTGGAAGTGGTAATCCCCAAGAGGATGGGAATCCTCTCTATTTCCATGCTATTCATTCTGCAGAAAAATAATACAGTGACTCAGCCTGAGCTTGTATGCAAATCTGTCTAGACTGCATATTCAAAAACAATTTGATTAAGTCACCGCACCTTGTGAAGCCACACATATATGATAGAAACACTACAGAGATAATGAGAGAGGCTACAGCTGAAATGTTGCTGTCGAGGGAGGAGAGACACTTCCTCAGTCTCACCCCGCTCACCTCAAGAGGTTTTAGCAGGCGACCCACATGTGGAGCTCGGATCAGGAGATCAAAAGATTTGCTAAGATGTGGTAAAGTCAGTAAGACTTGAAAAGTCTTGGATGTTTAGAGTAGGCTTCTCGAGATGTTCTACACTAACCCCTTGTTCCCAAAAGTTTGTTAAATGGGGATTAGGGGAGACACAGAATATGATCCCAGTTTACTCCTGTCCTCTTCCATGATACTTTAAATGTAATATTCTCTATATATTATTCCATTAAAAATTAACTGATGACCTTGATATGAAAATGTGAGATGGTAATATGCGCTAACATCAGTTACTAGCTCTAACAGTGTAATATTAGATTATTAAAATGTCAAAGAACTCCATATTTAAGAGTGATAGTCAAGAAATATTTTATAGGTCTAGTAACAGAATATTAAAATTGTGAGTGTAATTAAAATTTAATAGAAATTGAATAAAATCAGAAATTTCATTTGTACAGTGTTGAATAAATCTGACCAAGTTCCATTTCTCTCATATTGTATCTGTCCTCTGTAAATGTTGAACATTTAAAAAGAAGAGGACTTTTCAAATTAAAAGAAATAATGTATCTACAGTTCTTTGTGACGAGAAGACCCACTCACACGCCGAGGATGATCTCTTCAAGACGCTGTTTGCCGGATACAACAAGTGGTCGAGACCTGTGCCAAACATCTCTGATGTGGTCATTGTCAAGTTTGGGCTGTCCATAGCGCAGCTCATTGACGTGGTGAGTCATCACACATGGACTGTTTACAGTTTGTCCAGATCATGTGCGTCATAAAAACATTAATAATAGAGGTAATATTTAAAACGTGACATGGAATAGGATTATGTAATTTCTGTCCCTCTCTCTTTTGAAAAAAGCAGTTTCTGGCCCTTTACTAATAACATGAATTTTTAATATGACTTTGGTTACATGTGAACAAAATGCTACAAGTTTAAAGGTCAGACTGAGAAGAAGACATTTTAGTTTATTTATTATGAGTGCAAGAACTTATTTATAAACCCTATTCCTCCCTGTACTTAGCAAAACTTATGACACAGCAACTTTAACCTTTTACTCTGCTGCTTTTACACTATACTCTGCTTTTTCAACAGTATGTTTTGCCATTTTTATATTCAGTAGCAAAAACAAACTTAGGGAAACTAAATTATGCACCCTCTGCCCTGTCACAGAAAAAAACTGTTACAGAACATTTCACATCCATCAAGTCATTGAAGTAAAGTTACTGAAAGTTATATTTAGGTCTGCTCCGACAAACCTCCAAATACCTCACACACACAATATGTTCTTCTGGCCTGAACGCAGAGTTGACAGTCTTAACTCCGTCTGTCTGTCTGTCTGTCTGTCTGTCTGCTAGGATGAGAAGAACCAAATGATGACAACAAATGTGTGGCTTAAACAGGTCAGAAACATTTGTGTCAGCTTTGATTTATTATTATTATTATTTATTTTTTTCTTGGTGATACACAAAGTTAAGAAAATGACTTATACAGTGCTAAAGTTACGAAGTTTATGAACAATTGAAAGACTTATATAACAATTAAGTAACTGATCATATCTCTCCAAAACATCTCCCAGGAGTGGAATGATTACAAACTTCGCTGGAGACCGTCCGACTATGACAATGTGACGTCCATAAGGGTGCCGTCAGAGCTCATCTGGGTACCAGACATCGTCCTCTACAACAAGTAAGAGTGATATGAGACTAACAAAACATTAAAAAAGAACCTTAATATTAGACCTGCAATTAAATTTTAAAAAGTTTTCTTATGGTTTAATCTGTCAGTTATTCTCTTGACTAATTCATTAATCATTTAGTCTGAAACAGACTTGTTCATACTGCTTGTTTTGTTTCAGCCAACAGTCCAAAAGGCATTCAGTTTACTGTCATAAAGGACAAAGAAAAAACATCAAATATTCATATGTGAGAACCTTGAACCAAAGATTTTATTTCTTGCATTTTTACTTAGAAATAGCTAAAATTATAAACATATCACTCAGATTGTTACAGATTAATTTTGTGTCAGTCAGCTAACTGATTAATTGACCAATCTATCCAGCTCTATCTAACACAAGCATGTTGTTTAACATGTTACAGCGAATGCTTTTAACAGAGTTGCAGACAGCTAAACTCATTACAATGACAAATACTTGCCACTTTACTGGATGGTATATGGCACCATCTAGTGGACTTTATAAAACATATTCTGCTCAGGTCAAATCATGAAACTAAATTAATGTCTTAAACGGTGACCTATATTAAACATTTATATGAACTTCATTTGTGTTTTGCATCTCTCTCTTTATTTGAAAAATGAAAACAACCACCATAATGTATTGCTTCAGTGTGAATAGAAGAAACCTCTTTTGCTAAATTAATCTCATGGAGATTAAACCGAGAGGGTTGATGATAGTCATGCTCCATCGAGCCGGTATAACCACAATCTCTAAGTGAAATTAAAAAAAGGTGTGAAACTGATGGAATGATAAAGGCTCATCATTACGTTTGCAGCCGGAGATATTATCGCTATTAAAGGAATGAATGCAGGGGAGAATATTATTGGGAAATCAGCACTTCATTGTGACATTTTTCTCAGCAGAAGAGGAATTAGAAGTTCTCACAAGGGAGGATATGATTATTTATCAGCTAAAACTGAGGACTCATGCTGTATGTCACCATCACTCATGACAACTTCTGCTTTTTCAGTGCTGACGGCGAGTTTGCTGTGACCCATATGACGAAAGCTCACCTGTTCTACAATGGTAAAGTTCGCTGGGTCCCTCCTGCCATTTACAAGAGCTCCTGCAGCATCGACGTCACCTTCTTCCCCTTTGATCAACAGAACTGCAAAATGAAATTTGGCTCCTGGACATATGACAAGGCCAAGATTGACCTGGAGCGGATTGAAAACACTGTGGACCTGAACAACTATTGGGAGAGCGGTGAATGGGCCATCATCAATGCTGTGGGGACATACAATACAAAGAAATACGACTGCTGCCATGAGATCTACCCAGACATCACCTACTTCTTCATCATTCGAAGGCTTCCCTTGTTTTACACCATCAACCTCATCATCCCCTGTTTGCTCATCTCTTGCCTCACTGTTTTGGTTTTCTATCTCCCCTCAGACTGTGGTGAGAAGATCACCCTGTGCATTTCAGTGCTGCTGTCCCTCACTGTTTTCCTTCTCCTCATCACAGAGATCATACCATCCACATCCCTTGTTATCCCACTCATCGGTGAGTACCTCCTCTTCACCATGATTTTCGTCACCCTCTCCATCGTCATCACTGTCTTTGTGCTCAACGTGCACCATCGCTCTCCCAGCACTCACAAGATGCCCCGTTGGGTCCACTCCGTGTTCCTGGACCTGATCCCACGCTGGTTGTTCATGCGACGGCCCGCTCCAGATGGTCGGCGTCGAAGGCTGGTGCTCCTCCAGCAGGAGCAGCGGCAGGGCCGGATAGCCGGGTACAAGTCTGGCAACTGCCTCAGCACCTCGGCTAACTGGTTAAGAGATGGCACCATGTCAGAAGATCCTGAGAGAAGCAGTTACGAGGATTTAGAGCTGGGAACTCTGACCTCATATTTCTCCTTCCGTCCTCCTTCACCCAGACCTCCAGGGACGACTCCTCCACCACAACAGAAAAACCAACAGAACAGCCAGAACCGACAGGAGGCAAACAGACAGTTAACAGGGGTCAGAATCAACACCACTCAGAGGCCAACTAAAGTTGATAATACAGTATCAGACTCAACATTCCTGCTTTCACCAAGTGTTATACGTGCTCTGGAAGGAGTGCACTACATTGCAGACCATCTGAGGGCTGAGGATGCTGACTTCAGTGTGAGTATCAATGAAGTACCACATCTGCTATTATCAGATATTATCTGCAAAGGTTCATGATTTACTTCAACCAACTTCCTCATAGTTTATGCATTATGTGCCCATGTGGATGAAGTAATAGCACTCGTCAAGTCATAGTATTCCTCCACTCCTGCCTAGTGTTTGTGAAGTCCTGTTGAAGGTTTCTTTGATTCTAAACACAGTGCATACTCCCCAACTTACCAACAACCTCACAATAAACACCTCTACCTCAATTTAGAGAGACTACAATGAGTCGTTTCTTGGCTGTAATTAAAGGATCAAATCAAATAAACTGAGGATCAAATCAAGAACAAAAGAGCAAGCAGAGTTAGGGTTTACTACAAAGCTCACCAACTATGGACAACATAAGAATTGTAAGTCCTATGGTTAATTTCTTGTTTTCACTCTCTCTCTTTCTTCATTCTACACAGGTAAAAGAGGATTGGAAGTATGTCGCCATGGTGATTGACCGTATCTTCCTGTGGATGTTCATTATAGTGTGCCTGCTTGGGACCATTGGCCTCTTCCTACCCCCTTGGCTAGCTGGCATGATCTAGCTCTTGTGAGAAAGTATGAAGAAAAAAAAATCCATAATTGTGATTAGTTAGTAAAGTTGTAGCTGAACTCAAGACTGGGAATGTGACTCAAGTTTGTGGAACACACCATGTTAGCCTCACAAGGCTATAAAGCTCTTTACAGACCACCAAACCAAAATTTTGCTATTTCTCCATATAACTAGTGGGGCAAAAATCAAAAGGGTTTATCCTCTCAACAGTTATATCTCAGATATCTCAGACTAAGCTTGTCAGGCTCAGCTGTTTTGACTTGGCTCAACTTTCATCTGTCTTAAGCTGCACAGATCAGGTGTACGTCCTCAACCTCACCTGTAATGTTACTTGGTTGTGTTTAACCTGAATGCTAACATTAGCACGTAAACATGCTCAGAATTGGCAATTGTTACCTATCTATTTGATGTTATCATGCTAATCTTTAGCACAGAAGATTTGGCATGTTAGCATGCTAATGTTAACATGTTAACATACTATGTTAAAATATTGTCTCTTTAGCATGTTGGTTAGCGTAACATGCTAGTCAAAAAGCATGGTGCCAGCATCAGTGTTGGGTAAGGTGTTACAGTAATGTGATTGCTTTTTTTCTGTAGTTTGAGGAGTTGTAATTTATAATTAAGTAAACTAATTATATTTATTTGAAACGGTGCCATCACGAATGGCTATTGGTATTGTTGCCATTTTCCCAGGAGTCAGAGGATGGGATGATCGACATCAGTTTTTCATCTCTGTGCCTTCAGGAGACTGGTTCATATGTGCTACGCCAGTTTGTTGAGAGTGATAGGTCAACCGTCTTCCTGTACCTCCAAATTTGTCTTATTTACATGTCATTTTCTTCTTTGCTGTCCAGCTTGGCACTGGTATATCCAGAAAACAGCAAGGTTTTGTTTTGAGTGTGTAAATAAATTTCACTAAGGAATGTACTCCCAACTTTGTGGTCACTGGAGCTAACTAGATAGCAGCTAAATACCTCCACAAAGTGTGTGAGTGTGGCGTTTTTGGAGTTGAGGCACATACTGAGCTGAGTAATGGAAAGAAAAGTAACTAAATACTGCTGATGGGCTGATGGGCATTGTAAGGGGATCACGAAAGTCATTCGGATTCACTTTCTGGGGACAATTAATGTACCAAATTTCATAGCTGTCCATCCAAGTTGTCGTTGTCTTTCAAACGTTGGACTGACACTGACTGAATCTTCATTCCACCTAAAATGGGATGGCTTCTACCTTTTAAGTTTCTCAACTTTCTTTGGTTGAGGCCAACAGTGGCATGCTGTATTAGGAATCTATATACTGCACACACAAACTGGGGTCAGTTGTGCTCTTTCAGAAAGATTTTTGTTTGTTTGACAGATTTTTCTTCCTGGCCATGCTGCCATGATTACATTTATTTTTGAATGATCATACTATGTAATAAATACCCTTTAAAAATCTGTCTACATAGTATTTATTGAGTGGAGTGAGGGCGGCAAAAGGTTGTGTCATACTATACATGTTCATGCATCCCTACGTTGTACAGTTAACCTGATAGGAGACATTCTTCTTCACGTTCTTCACGTCATTGTCATTGTAACATTTAAAAATAGACTTTTATAAGAAACAGTGAGTCGTAGAAAAAAGAACAGCAAAGTTTACTTCACTATCTGTTGGTACATGTTGGTTTGTCAAAAAGTACTGGCCCAATTTTCATGCAACTTGGAGGAAGAGTGTAAAATTGGCAAAGGAAGAAACCATTAAATTTTGTAGCAGATCCAAATCATGGCTCAGATACACAACTTATTTTGTAGTCAAGTCAATTGTAACAGTGGTGTCTATGGCAAAATGAACTGAATTCATCACATCTTTGCAAACCTGTTAATTAAAAAACCTGTAATTAAAGTGAATGGTGTGTTATGACTAATCATAAAACTTAAAGATCACTGTAGAAACTGAACACCTTGGCAGAGGTAATTTCTAGTTAACTGTGTCAATATGTTTATGTACTGTGTGTTGAAACACAATGCAATACTGCTGCAGGGGGAACAAACTGAAACTTCTTGATGAGATGGCATCAGATATGTGTTGATTCAACTGTGTGGTCATTTCTAAGGCAACAAATAGTAGTGTTGTTACATAGGATTGCATTATATTATACTGGTTACCGTATCACCTATAAAAACCCAAACTGGTCCAAATGACAAGATTATTATCAGTAATGTACTAGCATTAAATATGATCACAAATCACAGATACAAGAGATACATTTCAATCAACAGGCAATAACGTTCAGTAGTATACATCGTGATATTTATTTTTATATCACTTGATGATACTTGATTATGTGCTAGAATTTCATATTTTCTAATAATGATATCGGACATAATACAAAAAAACTATGGCTCTTTCAAGCTGAACCTGAAACATATCTTTATCTCATAATTTGATTTGAGATATGTACCGTGTATACAGTATATACTGCACATGTAGGTACTGTGTATATATAAAACACTTTTGAACAGTTGAAAGGCTGAAACAATGACCATTTACTTGTGTTTTAATTTGCTTTACATATTTTTTCTTTACTCTGTGGTAAAAGCCATTGTACTTACCATTAGAAACATTTCATATTTACAAGGATAATTCAAGATCTGAGCAGATTATTAAATCAATAACTCAATCACAGATAAGAACATGTGTCAATGTCTGAAATGACGGCATCCTCGATATGATGCCAGTGGACCATCATCACTTTCAGTATACATACTACCATTGTAAGCATACACGCACACTTTTTTCCTTTGTAGTATAAATTTAAACCGAAAAACACACGACAGATGTGGACTTTAAGTTGAAACTGAACAAGAGAGTTTTCAGTCCACTAGAGGGCCACTGGTTTGGCTAAGTTGGCCCTGACTCTGGCTTGGTCCACAGCATCCAACATGTTCTTGCTGTCCATAGCCAGAGTGTGTGCTGCAGCCAGCATCTGTTTCTTACACTCGTCCTTCAAAGAGGTGATGGCGTTCTGCTGGGCCAGACGCATTTTGCTGATCAGCTCCGCCATGTCGTTGTTTAGAAGCTTCTGGGTGCCTTCGATCTGCGAGGGAGGACGGTAACAACATTTTGACATGTCACAGGAGGAAAAGCACACGTGTTAATAATAACATTAATGAAAGCTGATGGTGACGCTTCAGTTTCAGGTTCCTGTACTGTTCAGGCTGGGACAGAGCCATCACTGATGTTATGATTTACTGTATATGTTCATATTTTTAAAAGCAGTCTGGCTCTTACTTGAACTATATTTATTTATTTGTCTATTTACACATTTTCATCTGTTACATTATTATGACATTTATTTATTTAGTTAGTTAGTTAGTCTATCTATTGTCATCTATCTTTTGTTATCATCATTATTTTTGTCTATCTACTTATACATTTTTAGTTTTTTTATTAGGATTATTATTTTCAATTATTTTATTTTCATTCTTGATCTTTTTGTGTTTCCTCACTGCACATTGATGACGTTTCCTCATTTTGTCTTTTTGTTTATAAAGGTATGTGTGTGTGATACGGGGTTGTTCTAGCTTTGTGCTGCATTTTGTTTGCATGAAACATTTTATAAAGAATAGTATATATAACATATAAAAGTAATAAAATAATAAATAATATATAAAAGACTGATTGATTAGTAACACCTGTGCTTTTCCTAAGTAAAAAAAAAAAAGCCTGTAAACACAATTTACAAGCATATCGTGTAATCTAAATATATAGACACATATATAGACATGGGCACTATCTCTGTATATAAATGTTTTGGTCTGCTCTGCTACAGGGATGTGTTCACAGTGAATCAATAGCTATTTTGTCCATATGGTGCTTTGTTTGCATTTTGTTTGCTCTGTGTGCATATCAGCTAAGTAAGTAAGAAATGCATCATATTTAACATGTCTTTGTACCCTATTTAATAAATTGATATAAATTGGTAGAAACTGCTCTAATATGCCAGCTATGGATTTTGGGTGTCCTCAGCCAGGATAGTAAATATGAAATGGTAATTTCTTCTTTGCTTTTTTTATGTTTGAAGAGGAGTTCAGTCACTTTTTGTTCACATTTAGTCATTTAGCTGTGCCAACAGGAACAGCTTGGCTGGATAATCAATAAAGAAAGAGAGTAAGGAGATTAAAAAAAAACACAGCAAAGCTGCAGACAATATACTATACCTCAGTCCTGACAGACTCGTGTAAGGTGGGCAGTATGTCATCCACGTTGTGAATCAGATCTCGTAAAGCCATCCCAACAGACTGTGGGCAGAGATCAATGCACAGAATGAATCAACAGCATGACTCAAGAGGTTTGTCCTCAATTACAATTCACACACCTTCAATTTAAAGTAAAAAACTGATTTGTCTTAGTCTACCTGGACAAGCGTAATATATTTTTCCGGTGGGAGCTCGGCGCTGTCATTCTTGAGCTGGACAACAACTTTGACCAAGTTCATGACGGAGTGATACACTTTGTCGTCAGAGCGGTCCAGCTCAGCTGTGGGAGCAGGCTAAGGAAGAGGGAATAATGTGTTTTAATAATAAAAAAAATCTTTATTACTTCACACAAAGGATCAGCACTGAAATCTATTATAAAAGCACAGTGCCATTTCAACTAAAGGAAAATACAGACAATGTTTCTTTATCTAAAAATCGAAGCTTATGTAATTAAATTGTCTTTTGAGTTGCCTAAAAAGATATTACAACACAAAAATGACATGATATACAGTAGTTACCTGCGCCGTGAGCCGTGGTGGCTTGTCTGGTGCTGCAGCTGCAGGGCAGAAAGATGAACAATATGAAAGAGAGAGAAAAGAAAGACAGCAGTTAGAGAGATGAATAATAATATCCAGAATGAAATGTGGATTTGTGGATTCTTTTAAGCACTTACCACCCTCTGTGTCAGCTTCAGGAGCCTGAAAAGAATAAAAGATAAATCTCATGAGGACAAGAAAATACAAACATCCTGTCTGTACTGTCACCGTCATGAACAGCTCTATAGACATTAATGCACAAACGTAATCCTAGTAACCAGCAGAATATAATTCAGATTCATCCTAAAAAAAGGTACACAGAAACAGAAGAACAGTTTACTTTCATTAACTGTGCCTGATGTACTTCAGTTGGTGGCTTCCTACATTTCCCAGAATGCCTTCTGATAACCCCAAAGAACAATATGTGAAGTTTTTTGCATTTTGCTGATTCATGTGACATCAGTTAATGTATTTATGATCACTGGTGGAGGATGGCAGTGAATATTACATGTATTAATATTTATAAATAGTATGTGTTAATTAAATAATGTAAGAAATATATGTTGTCTAACATAGATAAGTGATCACAAACTACACTTTCATTAATTTCCAATTTAAATAATTAAGCTTATTGTACTGTTGCTGCAAAGAAAAGAAGTTTCTTCTTTTCTTTTATCATTTTAACTACACAAGCTTGCACTAATTTTGGTCACTTATCCAATGTGAGCTACATTGCCAAAGCGGTTTGTTTAACATGTTTTAGAGTTGATTCCTTCTTTAATTTGAAATCACAGTTTGCAAATGCGGACACCTACCACTGGGCTGGTGGGATCCTCTGGTCCCATGGGGTCCTGCAAAAGAACAGGCACGTTCATTTTATAAAATATGGACATGGAACCCCTCTTTGGAACTGTTATTAGAGGAACATTCAAGTTAAGACTAGCAGGGCGTTGAGAGCGAACACGTGGGTTGATTTTTTTTAACGACGCCTCGTTCAGCGTAGCCTCCAGGGCCACGTTGAAATCGGAGGCGGGGGGACACAGAGATACAGAGAAGGGTTTGACAAAAGTTAGTGATGCTCTGTTCCCCACCAGGAGTCTCTCCTCCTTCTCCAGCCACTTTTTATCTGCCATCATCTGCTCTTTCTGTTGGCGGAGGGTGTCCTGCATGTGCTGCCTCTCCCTCTGCCACAGCCGCTGGGCGTCCTCCCTGCTGCTTGCTTCAGCTCGGAAAAACTCACCCTCCTAGAAGCATGATGGGTTGACAGCAGAGAAAATCTCTTAATGCCTTCATTTTTATCTTACGTGTAGTGCTTTAGTATTACAGGTTTACTGATATTTGAACATGTGACCTCAGCTGAGTCTTTCTTACCCCCATGCTTCGACGCCGAGGGGACCTGACGGGCAACGCAAGAGTGCTCATGGAGTCCACAGGGGACTGGTATTCACATGGGCTGGCCAGGTCAGGTGAGCTGGCACACAAAGCCTCATTCAGCTGCACAGATAAACACACACAGATAGATCACTTAGATAAAAATCTTTTTGAAGTAAAGTGTGTCATTTATCGAGGAAACAGACATCTTTAGAGGTACCTGAATGTGCAGACCAATACTGAGGGTGTTCCCAAACCGCCCTGGTTTCATTCTGGAAGGCTACGGTAAAATATTTAAGAGATGCATTAAAACAGGCATTCATGCATTAAATCTGAATAATGTGCTGTCTTATAATATGTAACAGTGTAAAGAGATTCACACCTTAGGAGGAGGCTCGTTTAAGCCGAACTTGGGGTCGAAAAATTTGGTGGAGCGTGCTCTGTCCCTCCCTCTCTCCACTTCCTGCTCCTTCTCCATCTTGTGGACGTCACTGATAGATTTTAGACAAAAATTTATGTCATGTCTTAGTGAAAGATGTACAAAAACACAACACACTGCATTAAATTACTTCAAATAGATAGGCTGAATTCAGTGCACTGCTAATCAGTGACCAGCGATCAGCTGATCTGATTTCTTAAAAGTTACTCTGAGAAGGTAGAGAGACGATTTTTGCATGTTTGCAAAGGCGACAATAAAACAGTGACTGTGAGGCCTTTGTCCTTACGACAAAAACAATCAACATTTATTAATAACTATGAACTGTAGTGCATTATTTTGTCATACATCAACGCTGAGTAGAAAATCATTACAGCTCTTAATAAATAAATACCTGATCTTGACCACCAGCTCAGTGAAGTTGGGCCTCTCTCTGGGATCGTAGGACCAGCAGCGGGTCATGAGTGAGTAGAGGGCAGGAGGGCAGTTGTCTGGCTTGGGCAGCCTGATTCCCTGCTCCAACTGGTTGATTACATCTCTGTTCTCAAGCCAGAAAAACGGCTGCTGCCCAAAACTCATTATCTCCCACATGCATACAGCTACAAAAGGGACAAAAGGGAATATTTGAGCACTGAGGATGTTTGTAAATCACTGCAGGAGACACAACTGATAAATATTTAAGCACTTACTTAATTAGCACTTTAGCCTCTATCAAAGTGTACTATACAGAATTAAATATAGACTTCTAACTATATGTTTCCTGGTTCAAACGCAATAAATTCAGAGTGTTTATAGTAGTTCACTTTTTTATGCCTTGAACAGAAACCTTAGAAGAAATCCAAATAGTCAGTTGTCACATTGTATTTCCTGCACACAGGCCAGAATTATCGATGTCAGGCATTGTTCTCCCCCTCGAGGATGTCTAAACAAATAATCCATCATCAAAGGTCAGAATAAGTTTCGATTTTTGGGGCTGACAACTGAGAAAGAAGTACACACACGAGGAGTTTATTGTGAACTATTTAATCGTGATGAGTCTATTGGTGTGAAATGTACCAGAGAAGAACAGCAAAACAAGTGGTCCACAAGCTGGTGCTGATTTAGAGAGTGAAGACATGATAATAGATGATACTGTAACTTGACTGTACATGCTCTATAGAAATATTTATAAAGTGGTTTCCAACCCATCATCCCTATTTGCCCTGAAGGAAGACATACGTCTGTGTGTCTACAGTACTTTGGAAATATTGTTTATCATTTCAGAAAAATCAGGCAGCGCTTGTTTGGGTTGAAGATTAAGCAGCAACCTACCTGTCTGAGTGATATCCTAAATGTCTTGTACATTATATTAAAGTATCACAAACTCACCAAACATCCAGACATCACTGGCTGTGGTGAAGCGCCTGAAGTTGATGGATTCTGGGGCCATCCACTTGATCGGCAACCGGGTAACAGACGCTGCAAATAAATGGGAGATCTGTGTTCAAAGTTGATTTTTAAACAGGAACATAAAGAGGCAACTGTATTATTTATCTATTTCTGATTCAGTTTATTCTGACAAGAGAGAGGAAAAAGACAGAAATCATCTTTTATTTTCTGCATCTCTTACCTTTGTAGTATTCTTCATCCTCGATGTACCTCGACAGACCGAAGTCTCCAAGCTTCACACAGTCTGGACTGGCAACTAAGATGTTCCGTACGGCAATGTCTCTGAAAAAGACAGACAGGTTTCTGAAATGTAAATACAAGATAATACAAGCAGAACCTGTAGTGTAATCTGATGGAGCAGAGAGATTTTAATGGCCTTAAGCCCTCACTGATTGACTTGAATTCTCTATCCTCTCCATTACTACAGCGCTGCCATGAATGCAGCAGAAAATAAGACAAAAGGAATGTTTGCATTTTCCACACAGGCAAAAACTAATTTCCTTTGTCTGTGTTTTTTCTTCACGGGAGATTGAATCCACGAGTTGCTGCAGCCTGAAAACTGTTGATAACATTCTGCAGAAACAACCGAGTGAAATGTGTTTTTTTGTCATCTCACATCAACTTTCTGCAATGTTTTGTCTTTGGACATTTCTTAGTTTAAATAAAGAAGTTTGTTACTGTCACTACCTTATAAGACTCTTTATATTTAGATGTTGTTTTGGCCTTTTGTTTTGTTGTTTTTATTTCTTTCCAGCTGCATCCATCGATAGGACTGTCCTTTTTCCTCACTATCCATGTGAATTACCACTGTGCAGGAAATCCCAATTTCAAGAACACACTGTACTCTTGTGATCGGCCCAGAACATTACAGGCTGAGCCTCTTTTCTTCTGACAATATCAGAGGACCTAATTTGTTATATAAAAGACTCAGATCATCAGTGTGGGTTAGCTGGTCACGGTGACTTTTCTACATAATGTTTCACCCACTAGCTGAGTTTACTGCAGTGTTGTGGCTTTTTAAAAATGTAGGATCAGTTCGTCATTAGCTCCATCAATGTACGATTGGTCAGTTCATTGGACAAATTCATTGTAGAGTCATGACTATTATGTGATGTGTGTTAGCAATTTTCCTCGTGTTCATCAGCACAGACAGAAGAAAACACAGAAGTGTTTTCACTTCTTTCACTGTGAACTGAAGCCAATGCAGAAGTGCCAAAAACTGCAGTTCCTCGAATGTCCACTTGAGACTGGCTACAAAACGAGTCAGTCTCCATAAGCCCCCATGTTAAAATGTCCAACTTCACAGCAGAAATAAACATGTTTACAGCCTGGTACAAAAAACAGTTTTGGTCTCTATAGCTAATTTCCCCGTTCATGACAACTGTACTGAGGGTGAATTTATATAGAATTCGCCTGTACAAATTATATTAAGGCTTAAAGTTATGCATAATTAACAGCGTGGGTGCTTTGAATGACAGATAGGTGCTGTTACAGATGGTTTGTTAGCTTCATTAACCTACGGGTGATGTCACACAAACGCTGTCTATTCCTTATACTGTCAGCGATAACAACACAAAAGAATCAAAGGAGTCTTTCACCTGTGCACCACGTTGACCCCTGCGAGGTAGACGAGAGCTTTGCAGATCTGCAGGCTGAACAGCACCAGGGTTATATTTGTCAGCTTGTTCTGGTTCTGAGTTAAGTAGTTCCCGAGCTGCAACACATTTAAACGAGACAGGAATTCACATACAGTCTCTGTCATGCAAGAATCCAGCCGCAACACGATCAGACATGACTCATGTCAGAACGGAGCACGAACCTCTCCATACTGATAAAGCTCCATGACAATCCACACAGGATCCTCCTCTATGATTCCAATCAGTTTGACGATGTGCTGATGATCGAGGTTCTTCATAATTACTGACAAATTCAAAGTTCACAATGTTATTTTCATAGTAATTGTTATCACAGTTATTTTATTACTTTCTACACATTTTTCTGATTACCTGCTTCACTCATGAACTTCTCCATCACATCGGGTGAACAGTCTTTGCAGGTCTTCACTGCCACATTAACCCTGTCACCGTCCTGTTCAATCAACAGCCGGCAAAGACACAGTGATGCAATGTGAGTGCAGTGGAGCATTTTGTGATTGAGCGTTCTGTACATGCTCAAGTCTGTTTGTAAAACGAACATGCTTAGTCGATTAATTGATTAGTCGAACAACAGAAAATGAATCAGCAACTATTTTAATAATCAATGAATCATTCAGGACATTTTTCAAACAAAAACATCAAACATGCTGTAGTTCCAGCTTCACAGTTTTGAGCATTAGCTGCTTTTTTCTGTCTTATGTAACAGTTAATGGTTCATTTTTGGGTTTTGCACTGTTGGTCAGACAAAACAAGCAACCTGAAGACTTTACCTCAGGGTTTAGATAATTATGAAAGACAGTTTAACCAGTTAGACATTTAATCGATGATGAAAATAATCGTAAGTTGCAGCCCTACACTATGTTATACATAATAATATATTACTTACACATGCATTTAACAAGGTTTTATGAAGTATAACTACATAGTTTAAACAGAAACTGTGACTCCTGGTAACATAAATATTTTATGAATTTATATTTGTCCAACAAGCATCACCATTATAGTGTATAGATACTTCATATACTTATATACTAGGAAGATAGACTTACATGTTTTTTGTAAACTCCATCAAAGACTTCCCCGAAAAACCCCTCACCGAGGATTCGTCCCAGAACGATGTCAGTTCGGTCGATCCCGTACTTAACTACAAAACAAGATTTTAATTTATGAAATTCAAAAATGAGTACCTGCAGTTATTATTCTGTTCAAAAGACGTGAACACAAACTTCCAACAAACCTGATTTCGGCCTTTCATCGAGAATCTCACAATAGATATCTGACCCTGAAAAAAAACAAAAGAAGGAACATGATCTTGACCTCAGTGCTTGTTTTTGTGAGATAATGACACAAACGTTGGAAATGAAGATGTTTTGTATTACACATGGAGGACTGTGTAAAACTATGAAAAGTGTCAGCTCACCCATACTGTGTCTGATCGAGCTGCTTTCTCTTCTGCTCCAGAGAAAAGACAAATGAGAGGAAGCCCCGGTCATAAATTTTCAAATTATGGCTCCTCTGAGCTCTGACAGAATGATTCAGTAAAACAGCCTCTCACATCGAAACCTCTAACTTTTCATTTCATATTATAACCAAAGAGCTGATGAGTACAGCTCGGACTCTGCAGCTACCCTGAGGCCACAAATCATCTAGAGTTGTCAAACAGACAAAATCCACTCACTCTGTAGGGATCTCAGGTAGGGAACTCCTTGTATTGGCATCTAGGACACAAATTAGTTATGATAATTTCAGTTATGTTTAAATACATTTTAAAAGTCTTGCATACAGCATTCAACTAAGCTTATACCACAGTGATGTTAAGAAAGCAAAAGAGGATGTAGCCGAGTCTTACATACCTTTATTTGGTCTGAAGATAACAGTATCATCTGTGTCATTTTCCAAGCGACAGTACCCGTCAATAAGGTCCATCATGTTCTCTGCCATAGGGATTGTGGCCACATTGATTGACAAGCACTGTCAGAAAAGGCATGACAATGTAAGCTCAGTAATTTCCCGTGCGAATGCTCTCCATTGTAAATGCACTTCATCTCAGCTATTTGTGTAATCGATAGATAGCACTGTTGTGGCTCTTACCTGTCTGGCCCCCTCTATGTTGAGGTTCATGAGAGCCTTGCCGTCACTCTTAGGTAAGCATTGTATTTTCTTGATCTGTTTGAAGTCGGCTAGAAAAACAGGCTGAGGCACAGAACAGAGAAATGCAATGAGTTCAATTATGATGGGACTGATTACAGCTGACACACCGTGGTAGATTTAATGATGCAGCATTCACTGATGGCGAGAGGTATGCCCTGAATAAAATCCAGCAGGAATGAATTTAAGAAATGAAACTTTCACAATAAAACGATGGTATTTTAAGAAATGATAGGACATATGTTTGACATTTTGAGAAATATGCTTATTTGCTTTCTGTTCGAGGGTTACATAAGAAGATTGATATCACTCTCAGGTCTGTATGATAAATATGAAGCAGCCATCTAACTCTCAGTAAAGAAGCGAATAAGCATATTTCTCAAAATGTCAAACTATTTCTTTAGCTAAAATCCTTGAACTTGGCTATAACACAACTCTGTAAAATAATACCTAAATCTTCAACATGCTTACCGCTGAATCCTTCTGTGTTCGTTGGCGAATCCCCCTCCCGCCGATGACCAGCTCCACTGACAGACTCCAACCTTGCTGTTGAAGTGAGAGTGGTTAAACGTTTACAGACTGAGGAGAAGAGCTGTTGCTGCTGAGCTTCGCGTCGTATGTTGTATGTACTCACCACTAGCTCACAGGGGAAAACCTCTTCATCATAATTGGCGAAATCTTTGAAGGTCTCAAAAAACTTGACCATACAGTCGTCCTCCTTGAGTGTTGCGTACTGTTGAAACGTTTGCTGGATCAACTTCCGTAGCTGCCTCGCCTAGATCGTAAATAGAGAAATGTAAAATGTACGTACAGTCTGCTCACGGTCTGAGTAATAAGTATAAAAAACAAATGTGTGGGTGGTTTCGTCATTAAGCATTGAACTCATAGTTTGGATAGTTTACCTTCATGCTGTTAATCAGCTGTGGAGGAAAGAAAAGGTCCAGGCCCACTTCTTTTCTTTATTTGTCAAACAAAATTCAGAAAAAGATTAAAACCATGCCAGATTAAAACATCATATATTCTACATGTCATCGACTATTATATGGTAAAATTCAAACGAGGAATTTCTAACATTATCCAGTAAGGCTTTTAAGAGGATTGATTAACTCAAGGTTAAATGTCAACTCTACAGAGTAAAGTCATCATCTGAGAGATAATATGTCATCAGGATTACAGTTAAAAGATTTAAGGGAAAATAAAAACTTACTCTAGCAGCTCAAAGTTGGACTTTTTCTCTAGACCCTTTGCATTCATGTCTTTATAGAACCTCCTGTAAAAAGAAAACATCTCAGCAACTAATATATAACCAAATGATCTTCATCACAAACATTAATTCAAGGCCTGCATTCACTAAAGCAAATTAAATGTACTGTAAAGTAAAGAGCAGAAGAAAGAGAGGAATGCAGTGACTCACCTGATCTCCAAACAGCCGAGCTGCAGCGCCATCCCATCGCTGACCTTACTGGCATGATACTGCATGTAATCATTACGCACCTGTCGTGAAATTAAACAGAGAAATCAGATACACCAGTATGCAGTATACTGCAGTAATACTGGACTATTACACAATTATTACTACTGCTAAAAGCAATTCTAGTTAAAACTCAGTATATTTGTGTCAGGCGCATCACAGACTACAAGGAATTCAAGGTAATTACTGCAAATATAACCTGTAATAGTCAATAAATGTGTATAATTATTATTCAGATTTTCTGCAGAATGGTTTCCAGTGGGCCAATAGCATACAGTTTTTGCTCCTCTAAGGTTTCGTGGCCCGAGGGCTGGTAACCTATGTTTTAAAGTGCTGAAACATTGTTTGAAACAAAAGCAATGCCACCTGCAGAAACTCAAACTTTTAAATCTTTATCAAAACCAGTCAAGAAAAAAGTCATTACATTACTAGGCATGCCGACAAGAGCCGCTTTATGTGGTATAAAAGCAACATTGCCAAAATAAAAAAAATAAAACACACTGTAGCGTGTTACCTGCTGGTAAAAATACAGCAACGTAGATCTGTCATCTTTGAATTTTTCCAGGAAATTGACAGGAACGTATCTGATACGAAGGTCGTACCTGCATTCAAAAAGAAAACAGACAAACAAACAGCATGCAAGTTTATCAAATACTTTCAGATCAAACACTGTAGATAACATTCAAACACTCGCTCGACAAGATAAAATCAAACATCTGATTAATCGATCTGTACCTCCACTCTGCTTCCACATGATGGCTCTCGTAGCGCTGCTCCACCTCCCCGACAGTCAGATCCGGATGCAGCCAGTGAAGTTCTTCTGACTTCAGGTGCTTCAGCAGGAGACCGTAACATCCAGAGTGTTTGATGTTTGGCCCCAATCGACCGCTGACCAGAATCGAACGAATAATGGCCTGAAAGAGAGAGGGTGAGCAATATTCAAAATTGTAGTCGTCCTACCATTTATTGCACTTTGTGGATTATGCATGCTTCTTCTTTAACACTGGAGATAATATTTTAAAGTTTGATTTTTGCCTGTTGCTGCGCACTGAAAGAGAGAAGAACATTTTTGTACACCGAAAGAGAATTTCTTATCTTTCCTGCATGTTAAGGAGGTCAAATAAAACAGATACAAAACACCTCCTTCAACTTTGCTTGACCTGTAATATAAACTCTTTTCACCATCTGCTGACACATAATAATCTCACCTTAATTTGCCAGGAGCTGTCACATTTAACCAGCTTGAAGTTCTTGCCCAGGTTGTTGTTGGTGCAGAAGCACACTTTGAGGATCTTGACGGGTCCTCCGTCCCCAGTGAAGTGCGATTCAGGGCTGGACTCTGAGGCACTTTGTCTTGGACTGGGCACCTTCCAAGACAAGGTGTCACCGGACATCACCTCATACATTGTCACGGTTGGGTTGGCACCATCATATCCACATGTTTCTTTCGAACAGACAGAGGAAGAAAGATTTTAATTAAGACTTGAAATGAGTAGTGAAATGTAAGGTGTCCATGTCTTGATTAACTGGTTGCAGTCTACAACCAAAGAGGATGACCTGTTCTATGTAATAAAGCGCTGTATTTAAAGATTGGGGTTCAGGAAAAGAAAAAAAATCTAACTGTATACATTGACTGAAAGTCTGTGACAACAGTGTGTCCTAACACAAAAGTACACACTGTTCTGTGACTTGCCTCATCATAGTACTATAGTCATGCTATGCTTCACACTGATGCTGTGATCTTGTGCCATGTGGTGTTTATGACTCACATCATTTGACTCTCAAATCCGCTGATTACATTCCTTTCTAAGCGTGATTTCAAGTGAGGGCCTGTGTGATTCATAAAACAAAAATTGTGACAGTGTGTAGACTTGTATCATCCATATCAACAAGGAAAAAACCGCCTGAAATTCCAACTTGTCCCTGAATACAAACATAACTTCATTACACATGTTGAAAATGCAACGTGAATGAGGAAACCACCTGTCTACAGAGTGACAGGGGCCGCATAATAAGTTGTAAACCACCGGACAACACCTAAATCTGTCTGAAAGCAAACAGAGAATAACAGAGTGACGATGACTTCCTGAGTCATGTAGTAGCTTCTTAGCGCTGAGCTGTTATGCAACTTGTGTTTATCCTACATGTAAGAACCTGAGGTGAAGGAACTCCAAATGTGGTAGTGAAGCAGCTCCTCTGCCCTTAAAGCAATATTTTTAGGAAATACTCTTAATGTAAAGATTCACAAGAGAAGATTAATACCACTCTCATTGTGTCCATTAAATATTAAGCTAGAGGCAGGAGATAGATAGCTTAGCTTAGCATAAGGACCGGAAACATTGGGGAACAGCTATCCTGGCTTTTCAAAAATAATAAATCTGCCTACCAGCACAGCTAAAGCTCACTTATTGACCTGCAATATCTAATTTGCTTATACTGTACAAAAAATGAAGTGTAAAAACAACAACTTGTAATTTTACAGTGAGTTATGTATAGGACTATTTCTCTGCTGACTGCAGTGACTTCCTGGAGCTGTAGTGAGGTTGGTTTCACGCCTTTACAGTTTGTTAGCTAGAAAGAGTCAGGCTAGCTGTTTCCCCCTGTTCCCAGTCTTTATGCTAAGCTAAGCTAACTATCTCCTGGCTCCAGCTTTATCATACAGACGTGAGAGTGCATCAATCTTCTTTGTAACTCTTGGAAAGCGAATACTTGTATTTCCCAAAATGTTGAACAATTCCTTTAAGACATAAATTCCTCAGATGACACAGATCCCAGCAACAGGAGATTCAGCTCCAACCACTTAGCTTTAAGCAAACATGGTGATGGTCAGTGGAGATTGTAAAGACTTAGCGTACAACCTCAACCACATCCACAAATTTGACAATACACAATTTTGAATGAACTTCAGATTAGATCTGACAGTGAGAATAGTAACGACCTAAAATGAAGTCAGCAAAATACAGTCAGTGCCGCTTCAAACTTAAGCTGATCTCCTCTCCTCCACCCCTCACATTGATATTCTGCCCTGTCAATCAAACATCTGAGGGCATGTTGACTCAACAAATAGAGCAAGAGTGAGCAAAATACTTAAAAACAACCTTGACAACACACCTATCTATAAGATAGAGATTCTGCCGGTCACCCACCTCACAACAGTGTCCGTCAGAAAAGTGTCTTTTGGCTGTCACAACGTTTTCTCATAAATAAAGCTCCATGCTGTTACTCTGCTGTGAGGGAGCTGAATCGTGTTAGTTTCTCTCAGGGCTTTCCGCTGCTGTTGGATGGGGTTGTGTTTTGTTAGCCTGAGGCCATGAATTCCCCAACAGGGCTGTCTGTGTGGGTGTGTTTGTGTGTAAGTGTGTGTGTGTGTGTGTGTGTGTGCGTGTGTGTGTTTAGTGAGAAAGAGAGAAAGGGGAATGAACGAAGCGAAGATGAGTGTGCAGCCCGGTCGGCATGTTGCACCATCACCTGGGTGTGGGAGGCCTGACAAGAGGGGATTGAGGAGGCAGAGGGTGAAGTTTAAGAGTACTTTAAGAGGAAGAAAAATATCCATGGATTACAGCATGTGGGGCTGTGGATACACAGATACATTCCTTGGCTCACATGGAAGAAACAATGAGTTAACATAGGGACATGCATGACAGATAGCTACAAGTGCTCAAACAACATTGCAAAATCTGCTGTGGCAAAATATTTTGCATGCATCACGCCTCTAAGAGAAGGAAATAAAAGTCTACTGTGAATGATGAATATCAGCATAAATAGCAGTGTTTGTGGTGAAGCTTGTCTTCTGTTTCGCTGTTGAGTTCCTGTGACCTCGTTCAGCTAACAAGTTTGTGAGACTTGAGTTTAGTCTTTATCACGTAAACATTAAAAGCTAAAACAACGAGGTACAGATACAGAAAGACCAGACCTGGTCAAAATATGTCTGCGTAACAAATCTCAATAGACCTTTTCACAGCAGACATTTTGACTTGTCATAGCAGGAAAAGTAGCTTTGAGAGAGCTTTGTTCCATTAAATGTTCCAGGAAGCCTCTCCACTGGGCCAGCATGCACAATATCCTGGAACTGGCTCATCTAAATGGAACAAGCTGTCAATAATGTTATTAATTACGCCTGTGCATCTCCTGCTTTGACATGTCAAAATATCTGAAGGGGAAAAGGTTGTCTTATGTTATTGTGAACTAAATATCAGACACAAGAAACAAAAATTTAACACTATTTCTATTTTCTTTTCTATTTCTTTCTTATTCTTTATTCAGATATAAGCACAATTTAAGTTTAAAATTATACTGTATTTTTTCTATGTACTTTTTTGTACATATTCTGTGTTTCAGCAACATTTAACATTTTAGCAGTTTGGTTTATTTTCCTTAATATAAAAAAATATTTTTTTAGAATAAAGGGTTCATATTTCTTAAAGTAAGGTATTGAAAAGGGTGTTATTTTGGTATTGATACAGAAACTCAAATATTAAACTGGCATTAGTATTGATTTGGATTTTACATGGTCATTTCACTTCATTTAAGATCCACTGCACTGAAGATTAAAGGTCCAGTATGCACGATTAGGTATTTTTCAGAATATGGTAGATATAGAATATAATATACAAAACTAGAAAACCAGAATCATGATGTTTTTGTTACCTTAGATTTAACCTTTTATATCTACAATCGTTGCAGGTTGAGTCCACCATGTTGACCCGTTTCTACAGTAGCCCAGAACGGACAAACCAAGTATTGGCTCTAGATGGTCCCTTTCAGGTTTTTTACATGTTTTATGGCCACTGTAGTTTGTCTTTCACACTAGGAAAGCAAAGGTGAAACTAGACTGCTAAGGTACAATGAGCTTTACTTATAATTTCATCTGACTATAATATACCTATGACTTTGTAAGCGGGGCAGTCTTTGCATAAAATAAACAAATATCCAGCACTAACAGTACATTGCAAACTGCATTGAGTCATGAGGTCCTTTTTCTAGTTGTTGTGTTAACTCTCTATGTAGAACAAAAGCAGCACTTCCCAAGCTCACAGAGTTGTTGCCTCTCTAACACACTGTCATGCCGGCACTTGAGTTGTTATGGTAACAACTGTTCCCGAGGGAGATTTTTATCACAGACTGAAACCAAGGTGAAGTGAACGAACTCTTTCAACACTGCAGCGGGACAATAAATGGGAATATTCAGTACCCAAACATTTATCTAGATTAGGAGTTATTTCTCCACATCACTTCTGCCCATTTTCCATTTCTGAGCTGTTGTGCTCTGTTAGAAACGTACAATATCGACTGGAGAGATGTCAGGAGGTGAATGACAGGGACTGATTCAGGGTGACATATTGTGACGAATGAGAATGAAATTCCACAGCAGCTGGCGGAGAAACTTCAACAATACCAGCCTTCGCTGTCGAGGATGGTAAAAAGTCTGCACTCGAGAGAGAGAGAGAGAGAGAAAGGAGGCTGTACAAAAAAGGCTGGAGTCATTTTGTAATGCAGTATCTGTTAAAGAAATGATTGCCACTGCACACAGCTGAAAAAATGTATGAAAAAATGTTAACACTATGCACCTCATGGTTAGAGGCAGAGCTTTTTTTTCCACTTTTTGACTTTCACAGTTTAACAACCTTTCACATGAGGACAGTTTGATAAATGTGCAACTGTGCATCCAAAATTCAAAGCAGCCCCCAAATACCTACATTATTGTTCATGTCCTTAATGCCCGCCTATACTGATTCTAAGGCTATGCTGATAATCATATTCAGCCCATTCACAA
Organism: Sciaenops ocellatus; assembly: GCA_033000465.1. Lineage (NCBI taxonomy): Eukaryota > Metazoa > Chordata > Actinopteri > Sciaenidae > Sciaenops > Sciaenops ocellatus. The sequence goes on from CP136886.1 coordinate 12,958,277, forward strand.
AGTTCCTACTAAAGTTAGATACATGTGACAGGTCGATATATCAGCTGATATTAGCTTACTGCAAATAAACTGGTATTGGTGTCTAAAGATGCTATGGTGAGTTACTTAGAAAAGAAAAAATGATCATGTTCACAATCAAGTAATTGTTGAAACCAGTGAAATTTAATTGATTTTATCTGTTTTGTATGAAAGTAAACTTAAGAAACCTTTAGGTTTTGGATAACTGGCTTATTATGGCACAAGACCTGTTGGCACATGAGCAATCTCAACAACTTGAGATGCCTGTGCAGGGTTGACATACTAATATTAATGCCATCCATATTAAATAACATGAATATGATACACTGTGTCTCATACCGATGAGGAACTAAAAGCAGACTAAATGTGATATGCCCTCTGTTTCACCTGTAGCTACAACTGATAACTAAAAAAGATCTCTTCTTTTCATGTAATTACAAAAGAAAATTACAAAATGTAACAAGAAATTGCAGTGCAGAAATGTCAAATAAGATCAATATGACATAGTTTGTCCACCACACAGCACTAGTGCTTGGTTAACTTTTAATTGTGAAATGTCCTGCTTTGTATAGGCTGATATCTTTTTTTTGTCTCTTTTTTTAAAAAATGTTAGGGATCTGAATCCACCATTTCTTTGTTTGTTTGTTTTTTGTTTGTTGAAATTACTGTAGGCATATATAAATCATTATTGGACAACTCCCAAATATCAGTATCCGCCTAAAAAAATCCAGTATTGGTCAGCCTACACAGGTACAACCTTGGACTGTCTTTGTGCTATCTTCCTAAAGATTCACAGTGGTTTTGTCTTTGCCAGTATCTGTCACGACATGCGCTGCTGACTGTACTCCATCCAGAAGTGTCATCAGATGCAGTTTGTGGGTAAAGACATTATAGGAAAACTGAATCATATCATGCTTCTTTTTTTTCAATCAGACTGCATTTTCTCTAGGTGACTGGAGAAAATGATGGGATGAAAATCTGATGCTTGTATAACTGATATATCAGTATGAGAAGAGCTTCTTTACAGACAGTTACAAAAGTTATGAAATATAGAAGTGCAGGAGTTATAGTGAAGCCTCTTTTCCTGGTAGCTGCTTGTCAACACAGGCATGTATTCAGACAGGCCTGCTCTCTTAAAAGTGTTGTGCTGCTGAGGGTCTGCATATTGCAACGTCATGACCCCAGGCACTGGAATGTGGCTGGCTGCTTCTCCACCTGCACAGACTTGCTTTGATAATGAACAAACTGCTCTCTCTGGGAGTAAAATGCTAGTTTGTACTTCACATTGTGACTTTTAAAAACCAATTCATTCCCTTCAACATAAAGTTTCTTAAGCTTCAAAGGCAAGTGTCACATTTAGCATGTTCACACCTTTAAGCAAAATCTGTTAAAAAGGAAAAAATCCATGTTTTTATAACAACTTAAACACAAAAGCTTAACTTTTAAGCTCATGCAATGGCAGGTCTATCTGTATAACCTCTATAAATGTGGGCCTGTGTTAGTAGGCTTCAGCTCACCTCAGCAGAAGTTGGAAATCCATATGCTTCCATATGCACATAAACATAAAGAGATATTAATCTGATGTCTTACCTGATTCTGACTGAACTCCTCTTAGAATAAAAGCTGATTGAACTCCTCTTAGAATAAAAGCTGTTATTCCTCACGGAGAGTCCAGGCCTGACACTTCGTCTCTCACACTGTTGGTCGAGCAGGAGGTGGTAGGTAGCCACTCCCTCACCTTTGCAATCCTGCTGTAAGGTGGACCCACTTCCTCATTGCATGAATCTCAAGGAACATGGCGGACTGCCTCTCACTTTTCTAAATAAAACTGACTTTGTGTCTGTTTCTTATCCTTGTCTGTTGAGTCTCGCATGAGTTTTTGGTGTCTTTCAGACGCAGAGATGGTCTTTAAAAAGTTATTTAGTCAGAAATAACGATTTTAATAAACTGCAGTTACTTTGCTGTCCTGTCGTGAATGAATGTAACATTTGAGTGCATTTAATTTGACTTTTGGTCTTTCTTCTTTACCCTCCTCACACTATTTCCTCTCTATTTTCAGTCGTCTTCACCAAGAGCCGTTATAACCATTATACAAGTAATTACATCGTGTGACCAGCAGATGGCGATACAACTTTAAAATAAAACTGAATTGTAACCTGGTTTTAAGGTCCAACCTTGTTTTAACAGGATATTTTGCATTTATATTCATGTGTAATTAAAGGGGTGGATGAAAAGGAACAGATATTTTATGAGTGTCACAAATATCTACAAATATCTTTTATGAAACTCCCACAGCAAAAATGAAAAGATAGAAGCTGTCTAAGGCAGACATGAATGCAAATAAATGTTAAACACATGACTCTACAAGCTTAGAGAGAGAGATACTTTTTTTTTTATGGCCAAGAATATTTCAAAGTGTCCAGAAAGACACCAAAAATGGTTGAATACAGTGACGTTTGTGAGAATTTGTTGGTATAATCAGGTTAACAATGTATATGACGTAACAGCCATCCTTCCCAATGCGAATTACTCTTTTAAATCAACATACATCCTCTTGTAAGGGAAGAACTACTAAAACAGAACATCAAAAGTTTCATCAAATCTAACAAAGTACTCAAGTTCGGTGCAAAAATATTCAGATTAACAAACATTACAGATGTAAGACAGACAGAAATCTGTGTATGACATCTTATTGAAGTGAAAGTAGAGATGTATCATCAAAATGTACTTTAGGTTTCAAAAGTACTATGCAGCGAAATCTCTCCTGTGAGTGGTACGTTACATCATATTGGGTTTTTGTCATTGGTGCATGGGTAAACAATGATTAAAGGCTGTAGCTCGTTCAGGCGTTTTAACCTGTTGCCTTATATATTGAATTATTAAATATATTCATATTTAATTTAATGAGAATATGTTTTGTAAGTACAGTTATTAATCTGCAGAGTAACTACAGCATAAGCGTAGTGAAGTAAAATGTACTTCTCTCTGTAATGTAGGGGAGTAGCACAAAATGGAAACAATGAAGTCAAGGACAAGTACTCAAGTGCATTTACTTAGTTACTTTGCACCACTGATATAAACTGGCTCAAGAAAGTAACAGCTTTTAAGCAAACATACAGCCTTTATGTTCTCAGCAACACAGAAGAAACATATTTTTAAATAAGAGTCATCTCCACCACATCTTTGGCCTTCTTTCGACTTTGTACATAAATGCATTGATTTTTAGACTTGTCAGTGTCATCTTTTATTCACTCTGTTCTCCCTTTCCCTTGTTGTAGTATCCAGTGCTGCTATCTGTGCCGGAGGGTTTGGCATAGCTGTGTGGAACAGTGACAGCTGTGAGGGAGTTCAAGTCTGGGTCAGAACAAGACCAAACCACACCCACCATCCAGCAGAGCACAGCAGTGTCAAGGGCAAGAATCCACACAACAGGTGCCCGTTGGGCTCGGATTTGTATGCATTTAGACAGTAGCAGTAACGGGGCTCTGTGATGGTGAGCTTTAGCGGTTATAGTGGTTTCACTGTTCACTGGACTCAGTGTGATCATTAACACTGACTACTTGAGACCCCTCCTTCACTGAAACTCAGAAATCACCACCATCACCTCCCTCCTCCTTCATTCGTACCCTCGGTGGGTGCCACCTCAGTGTATGAAGCGTTCAGAAACATAAACTCGGGGCACACAGGTGGCTTTGTGGCTTGTTCATGCAGAATGTCTCTTCCCCAGGGAGCCTGAGGTGTTGAGGGTGTCAGATATGATATGGTGGTAATAGAGCTAATAATATGATTTACTGTCATTCCCGTCATTGTGAGTTTACATTGTTGAGTAACATAATGATAGAATGACTAACATTTTTATACCCATGTCCCGAGGGAAACAATACTTTATTCCAGATTTATTTTTTATAGTTTGAATGACAAGTAAACATAAACTTGAACTTGAAATGAACATATGGATTTAATAATTTAGGAAATATTACTTAAGTCATGGATGAAGGAATAGTATCCTAATGTACAGATAATGTCAGAGAATTGTGTGAAAATCCTGTCAAAAATGTCAAGTAAAAGTGCATTAGTTAGTCATACTTAAGCAGCATTTTGTGTTGTATCTGACTGCACTGGAGCTTAATTTATGAGTGCATTATATTTATTAAGATGACGTGCACTGTGAAATGTCTATATTTATGACAGTGGCACTACACTCTAAAACTGGGTGTGCTAAATCACAAAAAAGATCTTTTTTACGAAATGTTGCTTTAAGTAAAAATCTAAATTAAAGTAAAAAGGAAGCTTTGAAAACTTTATTTAAGTGAAAGGTCAGAAGTATTACCATCATAATGAATTCATTGTTAGCTCTGGTCTTTTAATTAACATGGGGATTTAATGCCAATAAAAAAGAGTGAATGTTAGATACTTCATATTATTACACTGGATCTTTAGGACTGACTCAATTTAAAAGTAGCATTTTAATATCACAGGGTGAGATTCAACATAATTACAAATATTTCTACAGCTAAACGTGAGGTTTTGTAAAATTTTAGTCTTTAAAGTATCAGGTAAATCCAGCTGTCAGATAAATGTTGAGGGATATAAAGTCTTATTTCTCTCTGACAGTCAGTCACTTGGGAACAAATTTTATTTCCAATGCTTGAGTGAAAGTATTTAGTGACTTTCCAAGCACGTCCACCACTGCTCAAGTGAGTGTGTGTTTTTATCCTGTTGTGTCCTTGCTTGCAAGCCCTGGTAATGTCATGTAGTGTTTTCTTCTTTTACCGGCCTTGTTGCTGTGCTTTGGTAGCAGTTCTGTCTTTGTCCACAAGAGGATTCATAACACAAATTATCTGATGATGCATGAAATATGGTTTGTCATGTTTAAAATCCTTTACAAGTGTTTATAGTCTACCAGCGTGGCACTTTTACTCAGAACATCTGAAGGTGTTGGATCACCAAAAGAGCAAATATTGTTCTGAAACATCATTTAGACTTGGCTCTATTTTTAGAGGCTGTTCTTTTATGAGGGATGAAGTGTTATAAAAGCTGAGATGACTCCCACTTCTGTCCAAGCATACCACCCTAATGACCAGAGTCCCCACCCTTTAAGCTTGCTGTGCAAATGGTTGTTTTGGTATGCTTTGATCTTATAGGTCTGCTTCACCCACCTCCTCCTCTTAACTCATTATAGAAGTCTTTACCCCACCTTCTGTCTGTTTAATAAAGTCTGGAATATTTATCTTTCTCCTGATGGTCTTTAAGTCCACATTCTTCCAGCGGTGACCTCTGAGGTCAAAGTGTTGTTGACATAATTTTTCTGAGTAATGGTTAGCTACGACGTGCCTCTGTTTCTCTATTTGTTCACCTTTTGACTCGAGGAACGGACACCTGCAAGACAAAGAGATCGGACTCCAGAACGCCGGAGGAGAAGTGGGGGAGTTATTTGGTTTGGGTAGCAGGTGTGTAGGTCTCTGGTGTGTTTGTGTGTGTGTGTGAATGTGTGTCCTGTAAAGGGTTGGTCACTGAATCCCATCCAAACTCAGCAGGAGTCCACAGTGTTCACTGAGGTGTGAAGTGGCCCGGGCCAGGAGTGGATTATAAACCTGGTCTGCATTACAATAGAGGTGAGAAGCAGCAGGGGCCCCCACATTAAAACTCAGCAAACAAGACAAAACGCACAAGAATATCCCATGTGTATCCTAAAAGAGGTGTTTTGAATAGAGGCCTGCTGTTTGAAATGATATACAATTAAGCCTGAAGGAGGAAAGACTAAGGTCACAGGGGTGGTTAAATGGGTCCTGTAGTAAAAGCATCGAAAAACAGCAGGTCATTAAAGACAGGTTAGACTGGCCAGCAACACAGGTTAGATAAAATCACAAAAGACTATTTAAATTTTCACACAGACTTTGAAATGTTGTGGAAATGTGGTGTTTAATGACAGACCTTTTCAACTTTATTTGGCTGATTGTGTTGTTAAATAGGCAAAATTACAGTGTTTCTTTTTAAACTCAGAAGAGTACTGATCATTTTCAGGAAAATCAGTGATTTAGATGATTCAAATGAACTTTATTGATCCCATGCAGAAGAATTGAAAGCAGTAAACACAGATACACAATGTAGAATAATTTTACATACATAATTTAACAACTAGAATACTATATGTGCTTCCACCATACACAAAATGAAGCATAAAAAGACAAAAGGCACTAAATATTATGTACACCGAAGTATATTTAGATATTAAACTAGTCAAAGAAAGTGAGGAGACACGGAAGTGCCAATTAAAACTAGTTGACTGTTTTCGAGTTTTATTATAACTCGCAAAAAGGGGATGATAGACAGAAAAATAGTTCAGAAAATAGAACGTAATTATATAGATATTGTAGTTATTATTATTATTACAATTATGTAATATCAAAATCGAGACATGGCAGGACATATGATGTGTCTTTAACTGGACATGAGAGACAAACGATGATAAACTGTTCTGAGAGACCAGCAGAGTTTGTTATTTTTGTCACTACAAGCAACACTTTTTGTCATTACACATCTGATTACACAAAACATGATTAAAGCAGCTTTAAACTAGAAACTGTATCATCAACATTTATTACATTTCTTCTCAGTAAGATATAAAAGGCTGCTCCATAGGCGTGACGTGAATGGGGCGTTGATTTTGTTGACCCTTAAGATTTTTGTGGGATGATTCAAAAGAGGTTTAAATTCCAGGTCATACACCTGCTTTAAATGCCTGAATATGAAGTTATTTTTGGTGCGGTAACTTAAAACTTTATTTTAAGGTTATACACAGTCACCGCCCTTTTTAGATCTTTATTTTACTTTCCATTGACACCACAAGGTCGGTGGTTTCCCTCATTTTTGGAGTAGAATGTTGCAAGATCACTGACAGTAACAGAACTGTACCGAGACAGAAATAACTGTGAAGACTTTCCAAGAGCGTACTTATTTCCAATCAGACCATGAGATGACACATTTACCTGTCACCCCCTTTCTCCTTTGATGCGATCTAAACGAGACATTTGAGGCATGTCACCCAGAGTGAGTGTATTCGGGGAGTGTTGGGACACGTTACAAAGGGGCGACAAAGTGATGGCATGGCTGGCATGCTTCGGTGGATTTCATAAGCGTCAGCTGCGGAGGGGCATCAGATAGTGTAATAACATGACAGAGGTCAATCCTCCGGAGTGGTGTACTGAAACACATGATGGCCTGATGGGTGGGGCTGGATTTGTTAGGTGGTTTGTGTGCATCTGTGCGGCAGCCTAAATTGCAAATAAGGTTTGTGAGACATTATTATAAGGCACTTTTATTATTACTAAGGCCCTTGAGCATACCAGAGAGGATATCCGAGAAGAAAATGACACTTTGATGGACATATTATTCTTTTATTAGATAGTCAGCAGTAGAGAGATGTCAGGAAATGAGGGCAGAGCGAGATGAAGAGTGACACTCATCAAATGTCCCTGAATATGAACAAGGACACAGAGGCGCAGTGTAATAAGAGAATGCTGGCAGGTTGCATGGACAAAACACTGTGTGAAAGACGCTGAAGTGACATTAAAGGGTCATTTCCCAAGGTAAATTGCCGTTTTATGAGGGTTTACTTTCTATTAAAGAAACAGTCCTTGTAAGAACTGCAAAAACAGCAAAGTCTATGGATTATCTGTGTTAACAAGGACACTGTAAAAAAAAAAATCAAAACGATATGCATGGCAAAATATCATCCAGATGGAGCAAAATCAGCTGTTTTGTGTGAGTAACAAACATCTGGAATACTCCATCTACATATGTAAACGAGGAACTGCAAATTAAATTATGGTTCAAATCTACTGAGATGTTTATAGATGGACTCTAACTGTGCTTTATACTTGTTTGACTGCTGTTAAAACAAGCTTTACTTTTGTTTAAACTTGTAATATTTGTACTTGTTTTTAGTTGTGTTGGGAGTACAGATGCAAATTAGCTCCTGAGCTAACCCCGGCACATTTACATTGACCTTAAATGTCAGGGTGCGTTGTATCTTGTTCTGTAAATAAAGAAACAATAAACTGAAGATAAGAGAAAATATTCATAATTTGGATGAGCTGTCTCTTTAACATTTGGTTTAATTACTTCATAGCGTGACTTCATACATCATTTACATGGATTTTAGTACTTTGGATTTTATGTAATATGTGCAAATCAACATGCAAATCAACATGTTCCTTTAAAATGGATCTCATTTTTGTTAATATAAAACACTGATTGTTATTGTATCTGCACTAAATGAGGCATTTAAGTGTCATTGAATAGGCTGTCAGTTTAAAGGCATGAAAAAGAGAGCGCAGACAAACATCCACTCATGCTTCCCTTGAAAACGCTCTCCTGCACACACACTCACACAACGCCTGCATGCACACGCACACAAACAAACATCCTCCCTCGCCACATACGAGAACAGAGGGGGGAGGGGCAAAGAGAGGATGATGTCACCTCTGTAGACATGCTAAGCCGAGGCTTGAGATAATGGTGACATTTCAGGGAAGGTGATGTCATTCTTCCACTGCTACCTCCCCTCCTCCCTTTCTTTCCCCTCTGTCCTCCCTCCCTCCTCTCCTCTCCTCCTCTCCCCTCCTCTCCTCATCATCAGTGCAGGTGGCTGGCCAGGCTCTTTGAATCACAGCGCAGAAGAATTAGCTTTTGAATAGGAACAGAGCAGGCAGGCAATGTGAACCCAGCCCCCCCACCCCTTATGCTGTGCTCATAGCTGTGATGTGTGAGACTCTTAAATGTGTGTGGGTGTCATGTGTTTGAATGTGGGTGTTTTAGTATGTGGGGGCGTGTGGATATGGCTATGCTTTCTTTTTGTGCTGTTTAACTGGTCAACTTGTTGTTAAAGCGTTTGTTCCCATCATTTATTTTGTTATGCTACGTCCATGTGGCAGCATATGCATGCCGCTCGTGTGTGTGCATGCATGTGTATGTAGATGGGATTTCTGCCCTCCATCCCAGTTGCCCACTGAGACCAATCAAGCAGAGAGCTGCCAGGCTGCAGGGCTGGTTGGCACTGACTCCCTCGCTGGGCTCCTCACCCTTAGGATCTGCTCATTTAAGGTTTCCCTGACTTCACACAAACCCGATTTCTTTCCAGAAATGCATTATAATATAAATTATAGTCAGTGGTTAAGGCTTGAGTGTTTTCATCCACCCCAAGGCTGTATTTTGGCTGCGAAAATGTGCAGGTTGAAACAAGACAAAACCATTTAATACATAACATATACCTCCAACAACACACGTGACTGTATATGATATAAAAAGGGCAGTTCGCTTTCCAGAAAGTTTAATCCAAAGACTTACCGGGCATTTGCATATTATGGAGATTTGGTTTAACCTACTTCAGCTCACTGGGCTGATTGCCACAGATAGTGATGCTTCAAAGCCCAAAGGCTGTTGTACCTCTAGTCTCACCGCTGAGCTCGAGGCTGCTCACCGCCAGTATTTTTATCCCTGAAAACTCACCGCTAGTGTGCTGCACTTTCACTCTGCCAAGTTCTGGTACGCTGTCTTTCTTCCCCTGTCGAGAGGACTCAAAGCAGCGTGTGTGAGCTGTAAACAAGTTCCCACCCCCCACCCACACCGCCACACACACACACAGCCACACACACACACACACACACACACACACACACACACACACACTCAGGCTGTATCTGGGCAAAAAGAGCTTTCTGAAACCATAAGCATCTGTCTTATCATATGATTGCTTTTCGTATGTCACACACTTGAATCACGAGGCACAGAAGGCTTCCCCTTCACACCTAGAGGAAGTCGACCAGAAACCAGAGCACATGTTACAACTGTAGAAAGAACAACTGTCCACGAATGTGTGCAGAATATGAACATGAGCAATAACAAGGCAGCATGGCAGCTAAACACTGCAGAAATGTAACACATGGCACACTGTTATTCACTGCTTCCAACACACAGACAGTAACTGTGAAAATTCATGATGAATTATGCTTTTGTATTATTATTTTGTAGTTATTAATCCTGCATTAGACCATATTAGGTGAACCAATTTAAGACTGGATCCAGACCTTTGAAGCACTGTAAAGAAAAACTGTCATAAAATATTATATATTACATAACAATGACACAGTAATTATAGGTTTTAGCAAATGGCAGACTATATGTGTAAACAAGACTGCAGGATTAGCTGAACAGTTGTTGTCAAAGAGTTTTAATGGATGCATGTTTGAGATGAAGAAATGTCAGGTGTCAAAGAGCTCGAGTGTGCTCGGTTAACTCATAAGTGGCAAATCAAACACACCCCCTCTCACACATACACTTATTTTTTTAATCTCATTTGACCTGGTTTTAAGCTTTTTCACCACCGTAGAGAGAGTTGCACATGTACAAGGCCTGAGATAAAAGTAAATTACTGAATGATGACACGGGATGTGATGTTTACGTGCTAGCAGTCGTATCGACTGATGAATGCTTTCCATCTTCGATTTGGAGATTCATAGCGAAAACACACACGCACACACACAAAAAATCCTCAACATGGAGAAAATATTTACTGTACTGCGAGTGGAAGGAACAAGTGTTGACAGAATTCGAGGGTTAAAGCCATTCATTCAAGTGCTGTGAGTGCTGAAGAGGTTTCCGATGTGTAGCATGCAACAGCCTTTTTCATATTGTGTGAATAATTCCACCTTGCTGTGTCTCCACGGGGACCCTTTTTCAACCCTGAAATGCAAAGTTAAGTTGATTTACATCATTTTCGGTTTGATTGCCTCACTTGATATGTGAAAATTGTGTTGGCGACTAATGGGACATAGCATCAATTATTGAAATCTTAATATCCTGCGTGTGCTCGTGAGGTATGGCTGGTAAATCATTCATATCTTGGTGGCTTTTGACCTATACAGACATACATATGGGTCCTGAACCTCTATTACACATATATGGCTTGTGGAGAATATGGAGGAAATGAGAGAGATGTGACATGTGATGGGAAGTTGCTTTAATTTGGCAAAAACAACAAACAGGTGCACTTGCACATGAATTACCTCCCCTGTTTGGTAAACATACACTCAAATGTGGTGACAGATGGCATTCTCAATCCAGAAACATTCATCTGTGATACACTGGTAATCATGATCGGAGGGTCCCCCAGGACGCTGTGCTGTCAGGCTGATGGACTCATTAGACACGCGTTAGTGTCTGTACAGGAGCGGGCCTGTTTCTTCCACCCCTGGGCTGTTTGTAACACAGTTTCCCCACATTGGATGGGTTGTAGGAGCACTAATTAAGATGTAAATATATTCTCTGACACCTGAGGTACCACTGAGGTATCTAATGCTAAATGCTCTCAGGGTTCTTCATTGATAAGTCGCAGCGCAGGTACAGAGCTGCTGGGGAAACTTTCTAGGTAATGAATTCAAATCAGTGAACAGGAAAAAAATGATACTGGTTTCTAATAAGGCATATTTTATCAAGTTTGAACTTTTTTTATTGTAGTTATTCAATCATAGATCAACAGCGAGACAAATGTATGCTGAGGAAAATCCCCTGTAAGCGGTGTATCTACTCCTCCTCATTTTCATTTGCCCTTTAATTCATGTTGATGGCTTATTAGAAAGTGAGAAAGCCATGACCTTTTTTAATGACTTATTAACATTATTAACTGCAGACTTGATGGCTGATGAAAAAGTGAGGAGGTCATTAACAAATAGTCATGAGTTTCTTGCCTTCGGGCTGAGATGTTTTGCAGCTCTGCAAGTGGTTGAACATTCAGTTCATTAATGCAGACTGCGGGCATGATACATTTAAGAGCTTAAAAGACAAGGGACGTTATGCTAGATGAAAACACACCTGCCAAATTGTTTTTTCTCTACAACCTGACAACACAAGCAGTTTTTTTTTTCAAGTAGTTTTTGGTGCATTTGCAAGATAAGGAGTGAGGGGAGAGAGCGAGAGGGCAGGGAGAACATGCAGCAAAGGTCTGCAGTCTGTTTTTAAAGGATGTACCACCAGGAGCTACCCAGTGTTGGTTTTATTAAAGACTTTTTACTGGTCTAAGAAAATTATGTGTACCAAAATAGTTTAACAATCATCTGAAAGCAATCATTGTGAAACTTTTCTATCAATAAAATCAATTTGATACTACATTGACTTGTAATCAGGTGAATGGCGTCTCTGGCTGAAAGACAGACGCCAAGCTGGGCTTCTTGCTGCTGGACTAGTAAGTAATATTAGCTGGCTGCTACAGTATGTCTTGTGTTGTTGACCTTGCTTGATGTTTGGCAGTTACAAACTCGCTGCACTCTGAAACCGGCTGTACTTAATAGCAAAAATTCAAATTTCTGATAATTTTATAGTATTTTTGTTTCTTGTCTTTAGTTTTGTCATCACCAGAAGCTCACAAACAGTCTCGAAATAACCCCTCAGTGTTCTCATCTTCTGAAGTTTACTTTCCACAATGTGTAACAATGCCTTAAACCCAACATCCACTTATTTTTCTCAATTTTTTCCACTCATTAGCTAAATCCGTTGATAAAATCTAGTAAGTGGTGTTTGGATTATTTTGTCAAACTACTTTTCAAGAATAAACTTCCACACTCAGTTTACTACTCAGTAGTAGTAGTGGTTTAAACTTGTTCTACAAAGTCATACTCAAAGGTCTCATACCCAGTGACCCGACTGGTTTCATCTGCCAAAGTAACAAAGTAACTGACATTCCTGAGCTGGATTTCCCCTGAACAGGCTGACAGCACACACCAGGAATGCTCTGATGATTTGGTTTAAGCCCTTTGCACCTCTGACGCCCATTGTTGGCCATCTGGGCTGTGGCCGTTCCTGTGAACCCCCCTGCACATGGGTGATGTTTATGAACTGCAGGTGGCTCCTGAGAGGTCACAGGGGCCTCAAGAGGGAGACCACAGAACAGCCTGTATGGGGATGACATCATTTAATCCTGATGTGTCGACGCCTCGATCACCACAGGATCGGAGGCTCTGTGCTGAAATGTGTGTGTGTGTGTGTGTGTGCGTGGGAGGTAATCCTGATGTCACTGTTTGCCTCCGTTGCTGCCCCAGAGTCCTATCCGCCCACTTAAAAGAGGGGCGAAAGTTATTTCTGTCCACCTGCATGCCTCTCCCTTGACTTTCTGCTGAGCAAACATTCACTTCCCCTGCTAAATCAGGGTGAGGACTTCAAAGCCATTGCTCCTTAAAAAATCCCAGACTGACAACCTGTAGGGATTTTCAGGAAAAAAGAAGTCAGCTTGTGGAAATTGTGGCGGTCCTCTATGTCCAGTTTGAATAGATGTGGTTCACTTCTGGGAATGTAGCTGCTCCGGACTAAAAATATTAAACCAGTGCTAAAAATAACAACATAAGGTGACTTTAAAATTGTATATATGAAATGAGAAGGATTATGAATGAGCAAAAACTATTTTTGGGGTTTGCAATGAACAGTGCAAGAAAATAAACCTATGAGAGTGGAGTTAAAGTTCATGGGAACACTTTATTTAAATAATCCGCCCACAGATTTTTGTAATATTTCAACAGCTTATTATGTTGAGATTCAATAACCATTTTCTGACATCACTGTTGTTAAGGTTTGGTTAAGTACGTTCATTAACTATCAGATCTATTCTATAGATAATCTATATATAGATATATCACGGAAGTGAAACTGCTGAAATGTTACAAATACTCCACAGTGACGAGTAAAAACATGTTGACCATCTTCCAATATTTAATGACGTTTTTTACAGCAGGCACTGCAATTAACCGCTGAAAGTATGAGAGCAGATATGAATTTTTCTCACTTCCTCACAAGTACGGCAGTGGAAAGACACTTAGCTGTCATTTACACTGTTGGATGGTGATGACCTTTAGGTAGAAATAATGTCAGTTTACACTTTCCGTTTGATTTTTTATTTTCCATGTGAGTAAGGAATGCAATACAGTACAAAACAAGACAATGCAAAAGTGATTTGGTTTGTCGGTTTATTGTGTCAGATACTAGATGGGGCCCACGGTTTCTGATCTCATCCACACACAGTCACACAAACAAGGTCAAAGGTCATATAATGCATGTGACCTGAGAGCTCCCAATCCTCCCTCAGCCACAAACCATACTTGTAACTTAAGTCATGGACTTGCGGGAATCAAAGAAGGATGAACAGATCTTGTATCCAGTCAGAAGGTTTCATGATGAGCTACTTACAACAGTGATAACTCATGTTTGTTTAATTCCCTAATAAACATGTTTACTGGATTTACTATTAAGAAATGCAGTCCAGTAACAGCGAGCATCATCTGAATCCGTGACTGTACATCCCTCCATGGTGGCGACAAGCAGGACCCGGCTTTGTGTAAGAGACACTGTAATTAAATGATGGTGTCATCCGTAACATAACCCTTTTCATGGGCTGTTTACAAGACTTCCTTTGATCCCGCACCAGTTGTGCTACCAGACGTGGCGGTGTTGCTTTGAGCGAGGGGTGGGGCACATGCTTATTCAGAGAGACTAAACAGACAATGAACAAAATCATTCAAGGGACAGTATGCAAAATGAGTCATGAAGGCTGCAGTGTGAATACTAAACCAAGCTTACAATGAAAGGTAGCGTGAACTGGCTTGATGTGGAAAATAAGTCACTTACAAGACTAGATGACCCTTGGGTGTTATTTTTTATAACATGCATAAAATGTATTCATGGCATCCAATCTATTGATGCTATTCTGTGGACTACAGAATAGAACGTACAAAAAAATAGCAAAACAAACTCACTGTATGTTTGCGTTGCACACTTTCTAAAAAATTAAACATCATGCTGTTGATGTTCTTGGTGTTTCGTTTTAATTTTAATAACTGGTTTGACGCCAGCAGAGAAAGTCCCCAAGATTCCTTAAACCACACAGGAAATGAGGTCATCTCCTCTCGTCAAGTCACTTTACTGAACGGCTACTGAACACATGACATCATTGTGGGTTTGGTTACGCTTGGCTCCCCCAGAGTGTGTGTTTGAGATAATTAGGTCTTTGAAATGTCACGGACAAACTGAAATATGGGACAAAAACTCTCCTACAGTATATACTTACTTTATTATTTTAATGTATTCTATATTAAGATATGATTACCTCAGAAAAATGTTCTTTTTTGATGCTCCTGTAACTACTATATCATTTATATTATATTTATTTACAGTTGTATCTTTGTGTTCAGTGGAAAATGTTGGTAAAACAATCATATTTTCTGTATATAACTCATATTGTTCTTGTTATCTTTTGTCTGCTGAAAAAGCTTGCACTCTACCTATCTCTCATTCGTTGTAGCGCACAAGACACAGTGAGATGTATCTCCAAAAGCTGTTCACTCTGTCCTTATTGCACCCAGATCTGTACTTCCATTCCTTCACTGCTAAAAAGCAGAGGCAGTCATGCTGACAGTTGCCTCTCTTCAAAGCCTCTTTAATGGCACGTCAGTTCCCGCTTCCCCTGGGATGGGTGACTGGGAAAAGATGAGGAGACTGACTGTGACTGCTGGCTATGGAGGACCAGCCAGCTGCAGCTCATTTCCACTATGCCAAAATCTACTCATCCTCTCTCAAGTAGGCAGAGACATATTCGCCTTTGTGAACTCCTGAATTTAAGGCATGGCTGTCATGATGCTGTCTCAGTGTGTGAGCATTCCTGGATGATGATCGTTTCATCCGCACAAAAACGCCCTGAGCAGAAGACAATGTCTCCAGCCATTACTGCTCGTTAGGTGCCTACCTGGTATATTCTATTATTAAACAGGCAGTGGAGAACTCTCTTACAATTAAAAATATCTGCTGTGGAATCACCTTCATAAATATTTGATGCAATTTCTTGGAAAATACGTGTCTTGGACACAGCTCATCAAGTCTTCATATTTTATAGTCAAGCTTTGAACACAAGTGGCTGCAACACTTGACCTGACATTGATCTTTAGATTTTATTAATGTGTATCCCTCCACTTCGTGTCTCTCAGATATGACAGGGCCTGAGGTGAAGTAACATATTCTTAGCCAACCTAGCAGTATGGACGACTTTGGTTCAGAATAAAATAGCTGAAGGACTACTCAATGGATATATGTGATATTTGTAACAGTCATTCATGTCCCCCTCAGGTTGAATTGTAATATCTTTGATGATACTTTAAAGTTCAACTAAAATAAAATAATTTTTTGGCTACAGCATACATACCTGCTCAGCAAATCAAATGTCCTGCATTCCTGTTTGAGAAAAAAACGAGACACCAAAAGGTAGAAATTTATATTTCTTTGCTTCAAGATAGTGCCTCCAATTTCTTCCTTAATTTATTTTCCCTCTATGCAGATGATTAACTTGTTTTCACTCACTTCCTACACAACACAAACTGTGACCAACAACCCAGAATAGCTTTTCTACTAAATGAACATATGTCTTTTTTACCGTGCAAGTGAAGCAACATACATTGGGGAGAAGCCACTGACAGTATAAATAATGGACGTCATATCTGTGATGTCACCCACAGGTTTCTGAAAAGACGTTTTGAAGCTCAGAATTTAGAGGCTCTGACCGTCGCCATTTTAGTAGTCCTGCCTCAGCTGCCTAACGGCTAATCTAAAAAAGGATGTGGATTGTTGGTGGATCTGAGGGAGGCTGAATGATGCAATATACTCAATAAAATTTGAATGGGTGAGTTAAATAGAAATTGTTTTTTGTACCAGGCTGTGGACATTTTAATATAGGGGCTTATGGATATTGACATATTCTGTAGCCAGCCTCAAGTTGCCATTCGAGGAACTACAGCATCACTTATTTATAGGCTTCACCTAACAGCCACAGAGGTTGAAGCGTATTGTTAACGCTAGATAGCTAATTAGCTGTTCAGCAGCAGCACATCAAACATCATGTATATATACCTGCAAATATCTACAAATTCAGTCTGTTTAGATGCTGATGAGGTCTGTACTTTTTAATACTGCCAACAATGCATTGTCTGCCTATGGCTTGTAAACTACAGCACAAATTTGTTGACTTTTTGCTAGTGCCAAGTCTGCCAGACACCCTCCTATCCGATATGTCTGACGTTCCCCCAAAGACTTAGTGCTAAATATCAATGTTAGTATGCTAACACTCTACAGTAAAATTGTGAACATGATTAACATTACATCTGCTAAATATTAGTATGTTAGCATTGTCTTTGTGAGCATGTTATAGTGCAGGAAATGACCATTTAGCTCAAAACACAATATTTGGAGTGTGATATAGCCACTCCTCCAACGCACACAGTGAATTCAGGACAGCCGATTAATTCCACTAACTGCAAGCTGCAGGAATGTGCTAGTCGTCAAAACCAGGTGGTCCTGGCCACAGGTGTGTTTGTGAAACTCTGCCTGAAATGAAATCTGTCTAAATGGCACAAGGGCTATTGTGCAACCAATACCGTGCTGGCACACACACTGCTAACATCTGCTGCCCATGTGCTTGATGCCGCAGTGACAGAAAGCTGTGTAACGCTCAGTCACCCAAAAAGCGAAGCCCCTGGGAAAAGAGGAAGGAAGCTAGTGTAAACAGTAAAATTAATTTGCAGCTCAGTCATGCAGCCTCCTCCTTCTTTCATAAATTGACCAGAAAATAGAATTTCACAAGCATAAGATTCCTCTGCAGTAACTGGATCATTTCTTAACACCAATTGACAAATTTCAGCAAAGCCGCTGCTGAGGGGTACAAAATAGCATTCTGTATATTCTAACATTTGAAGTGTGAAACATGGTGGGTGTTAGTTAAAATGCTTAAAAACCAGCACACTGAGAGAGCAAGTGTGCTGGATAATGGTTGTCCAATTAAGATAACCTTAAAATTATTCAAAACGTGCCCAGGATTGACATGGTTACAGTATATCCGCTTTTCCTCCTGAGATATTCTCCAGCTCTTTATTTTTACGAAGGCGGTGGAAATCAGGGCTCACGCTGGGTGCCTGCGTGGCTTGTTCAAGTGTCACTGCTTTAATGTGAGGAGCTCTTGCGACTGACGGTATGGGCAAAGTCTGTCCTCAGATCTTCAGAGGCACCGGTAGATCAGAGGGCGTCTGTCATACCTCCAGGCAGTCTCCACAGAAGAGATCCTTCAGAGCTGCTGACCCCCCTGAGACAGGAAGCTGCACAAGTGTGAGCGATTTCAAAGAAAAAAACAGCTGCCCAGTTGGTTTTGGTTTGCTGTATCTCTAAACCATGTCAGAGAGGTGATGTTGTGAAATTGGTGTGGGTCTTTTATGTCTGCTAATCCAAGACAGGAAAATTGATTTGGTTGATAAATGATTTTTGGAAAAGTTTCTGTGTAGGTCAGAACTGAATGAATAAACGAGATGCAATTAAAGCAAAGTTCCCAGCATTTGTATAATTTAAAGTTATCTTTCCATGAGGAGTATATTCACTAGTTACAACAACCATGCACTTAGTGCGACAAGATGAAGACCAGGTGAAGTTTTTGGAAGATTTATAGTCAAACATGAATGAATATTGCATATGTTAATCCCTTCCTTGGCATTTCCTGCTAAAGTAATTATTAACATGACAATACTACATCCTGTGGAATCAAACCTAAGAGGAAGTGTTTGTGTCAGTGTTAAGAAAAAAAGAGAGAGGATTTTGCTGTCTATTCACAGACCTGTCTCTGCCAGTCCTTTTCCGGCGATGGTGATGTGCTTAAAATGCTGAACGCACACTGTTTTCATAGAGACAATGCCTTTATGCTTTATTTCCTGGAATCATTCCCCTTGGCTGTGAAGCCTGGATTGGTGCTCTGCTGTATCCAATTAGCTTCACACAGACAGCAGAGGCGAACCTCTACAGGCCAAACAAAAATAGTTGAATAGGTCATTTCACGGATGAGCACGGTGTGTCGCTGATCCCCCCCAGAAACCCAAGGATATGTAAATCCCCATAGCTTGGAGGAATGACGTAATACAAAACATAAAATCTTCAAAATCATGACAAATATCGACTTCCGAGAAATGCTTAGACTGGTGAAAGACGGAGCCGTGTATTGACAGGCAGGATTTATGTTCCCCTACCACACTACTTTAAATTAGGTGAGTCATCGGGTGCTCCAGGCCATTTGAAAAGGCCCTGAAGCGTTGTTTGCCTTGAAGTCATCCCCTCTGACATTAATGAGGCTTTGGCAAAGAGTGAAAATAAGATCGCAGACCTTTAATAAGTTAGATAAAGTCTGCAGGAAATAAAAGAATTTTCATGTTGACCCTGTTATAGCAAGGTCTGCAAAATGTCTCGGGGTGCTGACAGTTCACAATTCAACTTTGAAGATCAAACGTTCTGATTTACTTTATGTTATAAGGCTTGCTAGGCTTCCTTTAATCTCAAATGCACACACACCATGCAGACTGTGCTTAGCTCCCACAAGGTAATATTCATCTTGACAATAAGTATATGGTAGAAACTCACATCTAAGATTTCACAAAAGTACATGTCCCTATGAGAAATCCTCCTGTGATGACTGCTAAACACAATGTGATCTTTATCCCATAATTCCTCAGGCTACCCAGGACTCAGGGGACTCCTAATAGCAATTCATTTGGGGAACAAAGTCAGCTTCTATCATACACAACACGGCGTTTATACTGAAGAGCTCAAACGCATATGTACATGCACAGACAGAGAGAGGCAGGGCTAGTAACAAGGGGTAAAAGTTCCCTTTTTACCGGGGACTGTTGACACTTCACTGAGTTAGTATAATAGCTCAACACTTTGGTGATTCACTTTTATGAAGAGAGTTACATTAGAAGATTGATACTGCTTTCATTTCTGTACATTCAATATGAAGCTACAACCAGTAGGCATTTAGCTTAACTTAGCTTAGCTTAGCTTAGCTTAGCTTAGCACAAAGACTGTAACCGGGGTAAACCGCTAGCCCTACTCTCTTCAAAGATAACAAAATCCACCTATCACTAACATTTTATATCACTAAGAACTATTTCTTGGCCAAGAGCAGTGACTTCATCTTTCACCAAATCTGAGCAAGAAAGTACATATTTCTCAAATACTTGAACAATTTTTTCAAGCTTCTTACTCTTAGTTGCCATTTTGGGTACACCTAGCTAAAACGAAGGAACTCTGAAATTTTTAACCTTGCATCATTCAAATTTGAATGTGGCTGCTGGAAACACTGCAAATGTACAAACTAATAACTCAAGGCCTGGATATAAGTGGATGTGTACATGGATAGCTACGGTAGTAGTTTAGTTTGTACTTATTTCTGATGTCTGCTGGGAGGACGACAGGACATGTTTCACACATGGAGATGTATTCTGTAGTCTGTGTGGGAGTCCACATGGTTACAACAAATTGGAGGTATGCAGACGTCCACACAGAACCTACGTTTACACCCTCCGATGAGGAAGTTTAAGTCACCCTAGTTGACCCTCTCATACTTGCAAAAGCGAAAATGATAACTTTGTCTTCATGCATCAGTAGTGCCTGTTGAAGTGTTCCTGTGTGCTTGCGTTCAGCTCAGCCTCTGTTTTATTGCAGGACTGTTTTGTTAGTTGTAGCTAGGTATACCAAATAAACTGTCAAGTGAGTGCATTAGAGTGCAGTAAAACCTTTGACCGAAGAAACATTCTTTGACTGCAGTTTTGTTTGACTTGTATTGAGTTATACTTTCGTCATGTCATTACATGAAAAGCACACTTTCTGGGAGGTTTAATAAAGTACAAACGGTCTATTGTACCATTTGTAAAGAGCTTGAAAACACTTATTAGCTCCAAATCATAAATTAAAATAAAATATTCAGTGCAAAATAAATAACAGAGTAGCATTTATTGCTGAAAAGGAAAATAAATTCTCTAATATAGATTCATCCTCCAACCCAAGTAAACTAATTTGTTAGGGACCTATGAGCAATTTCTATGTTGGATGGTAATGTTGTTTTTACTAATCATAGCAGTATAATGTTCTTGCCTGAGTGAGTTTTTGCCTGCAGTTATGTTAAATTAGGCAGTATGCGTGGCATGCTCGAATCGCAGAATTATTTGAGTCCTTCTCTCCCCCAACTCATTAACTATTCAATGTGAACTCCTGATCCTGCAGGGTATTGACATTAATTCCCCACACTACTGGAGCAAGCAGTTTGGAATGGTTGAAAATACTGCAAACCTCGCCCGGGCTGTCTTCAAAAGCTAAGTTTTTCAAAACAAACTAACCATTTACTAATTTGTGTCTTGCAACTTGCCCAGAGAGCAGGCCTGTTAAATGCTGCATTATTAAGTGAAAAGCTAATTACATCTTTCACTGGCCCATGTCCATTACAGGCAAGACAATAACAAGCTAATCAGCAGCGACAACAGGATGAGCACTCTGTGTTGTTTAACAAGTTGTTGATCACAAGCTTTAATCCCGCGCTGACATTATGAGGTAGACTTGTTACTAGGATCTTGTTCTGCTCCTGCTTGTCTAAACCAATCCCATTTCAGCAGCGGCAGTCTTTGCCTTGACCTTGGGCAGTGGATTTCCTTGAGGGCAGGGTGGCCACTCTGGAAGCTGAACGAACGGGCTGAGGGTGGAGGAAACAGGGCATCTAGTGCTGAGGCAGGCAGAGAAATGTATGAATGACTGCAAAGTGGAGAGCATCAAGCCAATCAGAACAAAGAGGAAATCTGCGAGCCAATCGCAGAAAGCTTTTCTTCTCTCCCTCCAGCGCCTCCCTGACTTCTTCTCCTGACTGTTACCAGGTCACTGTGCCTGCCCGCGCCTCTGAATAATCTGTTTCATTGGGTCAGTGTGTCTCTCACAACGCGCCTGACTGGCTGGTTGTGCAAACGCGGTTGCTAGGGAGCTCAGCCAATCGCAGCAAGGCGGAAGTTTCCCCTCGGTTTCTAGGCAGGTTTCACGTGCTGTAGATGTTTTGGCGGGAGAGTGAGAGAGCAGGAGTGGGAGGGGTGGGGGCGGCTGCAGGGTGAAGTGGAGCATGTGATTGGGTGTGCGTGTGTGTGAGAGCGAGCAAGCTGGTGTGTGTATGTGCATGTGCAAGTTGAGTGTGCATGTTTGTGAGCGCATGTTCATTTTGCCCTGCCTCTTGCTTTCTGATGCAACATCGAACTGTGTCTCCTGGGCTACTAGGGGACCTTGTTATGTTTTTTTTTTTTTTTCTTCCTGTCCTCGCAGGAAACGAGAACCAATTGCTGTGCTGTTGCCATCGGAGCGGGGAGGTTTGTTTTCCCTCCACTTTCATCCCTGGTACCTCCCCATCGACAGTTACCGTAGAAACAAGAGCAACTCCAACTCTATTTCCATCCATGTCTCCTTCCTTCAATGATTTATCGTTGCTTTCTTTTTTTAATCCACTGCACAGCGCCTACCTACCAACACTTTAGCAGCCAATGAAGTATTTAGAAAATTGTGTCTCTGTAGAGGAAGTGTATAAAAGCAGAGATGAAGAACTGCAAGAGCACATGCTGAGGTACTTCTTGTACAGTGGCACCTGAACCTTTGAGCCCTGTCAGAGAAAAACATGTCAAGATTCTGGATAAGATTAACCACCCCTTTTTCGTAGAATAGCTTGGTCTCCTCCACCCTAAAAAAAACAAACAAACCCAGACATATCTTTCACCAACATGCTATCTCCCCCACCCCCCTTGAACCCTCTGTTAACAGAGGGAAGCAGTTCATCACATCTGACATGGGCTTCCCAAAATCCCATTATTGCCACTATGTGCAGTGCACAGTGGGCTACGAGGAGAGCAGCGAGTGTGAGTGGACAGACAACCACTGTGCATCCACTTCATTCCGACTCAAAATAACAAGCTGAGCAACCTCGAAATGACGCGCTCACTTGTCTCAAAGTCGCAAACTCTAAGTAATAATTTTGACATCTAATTCTTCTATTTTGAATTTTTCTATTCAGAACAGATACAAAGAAAACTGAATCAATGTCCTTGGGACACACGGCGACATTGCTAAAAAGAAATCCGACTGGATAAAGAACACAAAAAGTCAGACAACTATTCTTCAAAACCCTGAATTATGTTTACATCCAGTGCAAATATTTTTTAAATTGTTGCTTTCTATAATATCTGAGCATAGCAACTAGAGTAAGGGTCAGAGAAAGGATGTGGTTATGGCAGATAAACTATGGTTAGGGTTAGGCAACCAAATACTTGGTTAAAGTTAGAGAATGATTGTGGTCACAGTTTAAAAAAATGCAAACTTAAGTTGCAGGTGATAGGGCACAAACTCCAGTCTCTTGTATGAAAGTCAAACTCTCTTTGCCCCTCCACATCCTCAGCTTCACCACATAGAGGGCACACTACCTCTTGCATTAGCACTGAATGTAAAAGATCGTATCATCCATATAGATGTAAAGAATGGGTTTTAAAGACAAGAAGAAAACCCTCAATAAGATTAGAAATTATAACCCTAATTGTCAGAAACATTGTTAGAAACATTCATCACAAACAACTTCCTGGTTCAACTATAACCTACCATAAGTTGTGCACACAGTTAGCTAACATTTCAAGTTAGCTAGTTTTCAGTGTTACCCCCTAAAAGTCTGCCTCAGCAGACTTCATTGTAGCAATGATCATAAGAAAACTACAGCCAAGTTAGCCAAACTACAAAATTCAAATCAAAATTTAAATAAACCCGAAATTATCCTTTAAAGTCCCATAGTTACATGCTTTTGCACATAGTTTTGGACAGTCTGGTGGTTTGTTCAAGTGTGTCACTGGTAATGTGAAATGTCTGTCTGTTATGGTCAATGTTAAACGGTAATGCCAACCTCAAGACTAAGTTGGAGTAGTTTTGGATCAGTCTGCGAAAATTAGTATTTCTATAAAGAGTATTAGTCATCTGATTCATAAGATTTTAAATGAGTCAATCAGTTCCGACTGATGAAGTGTTAAATCCTGTTGTGTGAGTGTTCAGTCGTCTTCAAGAGCAAACAAGTCAAACAAGCCTTTGACTCACAACTCCCAGTTAAATTATTTGCACAAGCACGCTCTATTATACAATCAAATCATAACAAATGATGAGTAAAACCACACTGGATTCCAAGCAATAAAAGGTAGCCTAGTGATATCAAACTGTACGAACTGAACAACAATGATATATGGCTACACACCAGTGCAGAGACACCTGCAAATTGGATCTAGGAACTGTTTTGGATGTTGCACAGGTGTCATCAGGCTGCCAGTCTGCCTGACAAATTGTTTACCACCTGAGCTGCTGCTGCCGCCGCCGCCACCGCCGCTGCTGTTCAGTAATCATTAAGTGTTCATTTACTTTAACTTGGCATCGCAGCTGGAAACGTGAAGACAAACTGACAGACACAATGCAACAAATTCATTTCCATACAACGCTTCATCCAAAACATGCCCACTATTACTTCTTTACTGGGTTACATTTAATTCATGGCATTAAGTGGTGTCAAAATACGCATAATCATAAGGAAGTGTTTCCCCTGGGGTGGTTCTGGGCTTCAAATGTGTTACCTTTGGATGAACCCTGGGAGAGCTACGTTCATTGGCTGAGCCGCAGCTGTACCTGTGGTTAAAATCAAGAGGTGCTGACAGAATAGGCAGGAGGAGGAGGGAGTGGAGGCGGACAGAGGTTTCCAATAACCTGTGAAAACTTGGCATCTCTGTCGTGAAATTTCAGAATCAATTTATGTGAAAAACAGCCTCCTAAAGCAGGGATTTAGGTAGATAATTAAATGGCATGGGGATAGAAACCATAAAATCATGAAGCGAAAGTGCGTGCACTACAAGCACAAACACTGATGGAGTTGTTTGGGTGTGGAACTGATTGAAGATTGAAGACAAAGCGTCTGAACGCCAGGGACCATTAGGGAAAAAGGCACAAAGCAAATTGTATCATTATACAGTGAACTTTGAAAAATTTCAACATCCACAGCCTTATCACCTCTGCTGGCAGCACATAGTCAGAAATAACTCACTGTGGATAATTTTTGACTGCCTCACTAGGGAAAATTGCTTGAATAAAAATGGGCTGGGACACATTGTCTGCTACCGCAGCTGACACATTAGAGGGACTGGAAGTTTTAGTTTAGATGACAAGTTCTGAGTTCAGTACCAGCACAAAGCCTGTTTTTCCTCTTCAAAGGGGTTGAAGCTGTGCACTTGAAAGTAAAAAGTAAAAGCAAATGACTTAAAACAGCGGATGAGATTGCACAATGTATGACATTCATGTTTTCCGAATCTCTTGCATTGACAGCGCATCATGTTATGTTCTCTGCCAAAATAGAGAACAGGTCCTATTTGCAACACAAATGTGGTTAACAGCTCTGTTTTCAAAAAACACTTCAACAAACCACAGTTTGCAAAACTACTGTGTTCCCCAGAGTCCACTGGCAATGAGATAACAGGACTGTGATTAAAATGCGCTATTCTTGGAGCTGTTGTTTGGGAACATTAATTAGTTATTGATAAAGGGAACTCGGGGGAGAAAAAGTGATGGAATGCTTATGGGCAACTCATTTCTTTGTTTTTTAAATGCTGCACACAGTGGACTAATTAATTTTTGAAAGGTTCTACCTCTAAAAAGTAGCTTTAAATGCCTGAATACCACATCAAACTGTTGCAAAACTGATGTTTTAAAATTCCACTGCTTTATTTATTTATTTATTTTGATTGAGCCTTTTTTTTCCAAAAGGTTCTTTAATGATGAGGTTTTATGATAATTATTCCCATAACAGAGCTGTGTCCTTCAAAACACAAACATCTAAATATCAGTTGAAAA
This sequence comes from Sciaenops ocellatus, assembly GCA_033000465.1. Taxonomy (NCBI): domain Eukaryota; kingdom Metazoa; phylum Chordata; class Actinopteri; family Sciaenidae; genus Sciaenops; species Sciaenops ocellatus. The sequence continues at coordinate 12,984,083 of CP136886.1, forward strand.
CAGATAAAATAACATAAAACATAAAACTTCTAAATTACCTAGTACACATTAGTTATTGACACCTTCATGTAGCAGCTAATACAACCACTATCTCAACTTGAATACTCGTACCACAGGATCAAAACTGCAGTTCAGAAATCGCAATATTTGAGCTTATTTTTTTTATTTTTACTCTATATTTTAATGCAACATGCAAAGTTCGGGGGGGGGGGCTTGTTAGACTGTGGAGCAAAATGACTGTAAAATTATGTTGTTTTTGTTCATTCCTATGCATGCAATCTGCTTGAACGTTCATTGACTGATAACTAATGGGCAAATACAAAGATAGGGAGAAAGACAGAGTGAGCAACACAAAAACAACCACCATGTAAAGTCTTCCAAATTTTGGGTGGGGTCCCTTTTTTTTTTTCACTGCAAGATTGGATTTGGAGGGGGTTGGTGTGGATGGGGGGTTGGGAGCCGTCAAGCAGCAGTTGTTTTGCTGGTCTGACAGTAAACTCTGCATGGGAATTTTGTGTTGAGAGTTGAGAAAATCACACTTCACACGTTACCAGCTGTACAATAAAAGAGTGGGGAGAGCGTGAAAACATAACATCCTACATGGGCTGACCAATGCTACATGCAAAGGCAACAGCATCTGCTTTTATCCAGAAATTGTCTCCTGGGAAAAATCTGACTCACACGATATCAAATAGTCTTACTCTTCTTGCCTAACTGTTTTGCACTCAGTAACCCCTTTTTTGCAGATAAGGCTTGATTTCACTGCACTTTATTTCCTTCCCCCTTTGAGTGATGCCACGGGTAGGCGTGCCCCCACCCTGCAATGAGGGTCACCAGCCACCGCTGCTGTTTATCCCACTGTCACTGTACATCCATCAGACGAGGACAACAACGAGTGCCCCCAGGCGTTGAACTGAAAGTGGCTCTATACTTATATCAATACGTTTTTGTCGAGCCAGGATGCATTTGACATCTGAACCATATTATGTTATTGTATGTCATGTCATATCATGTTATGTTGTGTTGTGTTGTGTTTATGTCGTGCTGTGTTGTGTTGTGTTGTGTTATGTTATGTTATATTATATTATATTATATTGTGTTATGTTATGTCATGCTGTGTTATGTTATGTTATGTTATGTTATGTTATGTTATGTTATGTTATGTTATGTTATGTTCAAGGGTGCCTAAATAGAAGTAGAGGTGTATTGTCTGTCCTTGTGTAGAATGGTATGCTTCCAGAGGGTTTATATTATGTATTATGTTTTCATTACTAATACTGATTTCATAGATACAATAGTAATAATTTCATAGTTGATAACAGCTTATCAGATTTTGTATGTGAAATCATAATCTGCAAAACTATTGCTAACAACAAAAGCTGTAAATGTAGTGTGAGTAATAAAAAAATACTATATTTGCCTCTAAAATGTAGTGGAATATAATATGGTACACTGACATGCTGGTGTGACAATTGAATTTATGAATCTATTTGTTGCCTTGACAGTACACAGCCCATCATCACACCAACCCCCAGTAATTGGGTGGGTACAATCACTCTATCTAGCAGCAGCTCCCAATCAGCTGAGCTGAGCGCTGAAAGCAGTCACATGTCTTATCTGGGTTTGTGTTTTTCCCCCTCCACGTGTCAAGATACCCGAAACAGAAGGCGGGACCAAAACAAACCATCTGATTGGTCGGCTGCTTGTCACCAGCTTATGGTTGCAAGGAGGACTGTTCTCTTAAAGGGACAGGCACATTATTATGTTTTTTTTTTTCCCACCTCAACAACAATACAGCATGAGCTCAACATCTTATGCAGACACCAGTTTAAACCTGTAGCAGCTTTGATGTATTATTTTTAATTCAAAAAGCTAAAGTCATTCAGGTATAAGTACCCAAAAGGAAAACCATGGATTATTTTGGCAAAAGATGGCATCAATCCACATGCAGTGGTAGGGTTTTTTACTACTGTTAATTTAAGGTGCTTGAGCTTGAGTATTTCCATTTGACACTTCTATGCTTCTACAATACTATAACTCAGAGGGAAATATTATACTTAAGACATTTATGTGACAGGTAGGCCTATAGTTAGGCACTATAAATTAACATTTTGCACAAAAAACACCCAATAGTATGTACAATACTTAAAATTACCACCACCTTGATTAACTAAAGCTATAAAATGGTACTTAGATGTTGTCAATAAACAAATATAGAGTATATTTCTGCTTCAGGTGCACAATACTTTAACTCTAGCAACATTTTTAATAGTTTAAATAGAGTGTAAAGTATTTAAGTAGCCTAAGGGGACGGAATACTACCTTCACCGCTTGCTCAAATACAAATGCAAATGTGTTTTTTAAAGAAATGACAGCATTTATACCCTTTCAGTGTGCTGTATTTGCATAACACAGTGTAGCTGACTCTGTTTCTTTCACAGCATTATGGTAGGGGCGGGTCCCAGGCTGGTCCCAGCCATCGGGGCGGGCCGTTCTGACACTGGGGGAGAAAAAAAAAAACAACCCCTCTCTCTCTAGTCAGCAAACATCCATGAGTGGTTGTAATGCAAAGAGGGATACGAGTCGCAGCAACACACAAGTCCGTAGGAATCAAGGTTAACAGCAAGTTGTCAAGATACCACCGATCACAACGGAAAACGCGTTTGCTGGCGGTGAGTTTTAACGGTCGTTTTATTTTTTTTAAAAAATTCAAAAAGAGCCGTTACAAATCGAGTCGCGTGCTTCTTCGTTCGTTCGCTCGCTCGTTCGTTGTTCGCGGGGGAGTTTGTCAACAAATGTGCGGGGCAGCTTGAGGCATGCCCGGGCAGAGACGACGGTAGTCGGTCGGTTTGGGTTGAGCGGATTTACCACGGGAGTGTTGGCATAAAGGGCAGAGAACATCTTGTACATGCATTTCTTGTCAAGTGAGGCTTTCTTCTCTTGTTTCAACGGACCAAGTGACCGCTTCTCTTATCCGTCTCCTCCTCCTGCTGCTGCTTCTCGCTCGTCCCGGCTGATGTTGTTTCCCGGTCTTTGAGACACAACCGCTGGTCTGTGGTGTATCTGTGTTTGTCTGTCATGAAACAAAAATTAGCGTAGTTCAACACCACGCAGTTATTACTCAGAAGTTAAATAACTTGCTTTGTTTGTATTTCACGCATTAGTGACTAATATGTGCTTCGAGTGATTGAAGCTCTCGGCTCTGTTATCTCAGAGGTGTTTGTTTTTGGGAAGAGTTGTCAGGCGAAGTGAGGAGAAAGTGTCAGCGGAGGATAATGGGAGCCACGCTGTTATAACACAGTTTGTTTAGGGGGGAAAAAAATAGCAAAGACCCGGGCCAAAGTTGTTTGTTACCTACTTTTTCAAATCAGTGTCAGAGAGAAAATCCACAACTTTAGCTGTGGTTATTGTTTTTGCTTAGCGGCATGTGTCAGCAATCTGTTTCGACACGTTTCTTCACCGGTTTGTCTACTGTGATGAGCGGTGTTTACGCGATGAGCTGCCCGGGGCATTGTGCTCCTGATGCGGATAAAGATGCAGCACATCCCCGGTGGTCCTCCGGAGCCCACTTATGAACGATTTGAAACATCTTAAAGAAAATCGCTTTTCTTTTGTAACTTTCTCCTGTTGTGCAGTTACTATTGTTTCCAGTGCTGACCTGCGTCAACACACAACAAAAATGTCATTCCCCATTCAAAGACTAACATTTAGCTGGACATTTGGCTGGTAAAGTAGTGTTCGTCACTTTATTGGAGCCTGTCACTTGCACGCTGATATCCACAGGATACGTATTCCTACTTACATGAACGCAGTGGGAGAAATAGCAGCAGAGTTCACCTTGTGTGCCTCCACCCCCCCTCCACCCTGAGCCGTGCATGGAGGAGAGCCCGGTGCACAGATGGTGCAGTAGAGGGAGCCACTTTCTGCTGCAGCTCTGAGCCTCTGACCAGCACTGTGGTGACTGCCAGGCCTCCCTGATGCCCCAGGCAGTGTGTATATGTGTGTGTGTGTGTGTGTGTGTGTGTGTGTGTGTGTGTGTGTGTGTGTGTGTATCTTTCTGTGTGTCTCCCTGTCTATGTTTGTTTTTTTATGTGTCTGACACTATGGTTATCTTGCCAGTCCTCTGTTGACTGCCAGTGGAAATTCAAGACTGGACTCGCACAACAAAAGTGCACATTTGATCTCAGTGAAACTTGCGGCACAGTTGCAGAGTAGCCCTAAGTGCTTGCATAGCATTAATTAATGTACTACTAAACTTGCCTGGAGTAGTAGTTCATGCAGTTTAAGGCTGTTTTGAATTATTGTAATGCACTAATAATTAGTGTGCATTGGCGGGATTTCACTCTTAAATGCCCTTCCAGTAATTAGGCCAGCTGATGTATAGATTAATAATATATTTTCCGATTCAGAGATACATCATAGTGTGGCAAGGCTAATCAAACAGTGTTTTTCCACAGCTGTTCAAAAAGTAGGTTCCTCCTCTGACTTCATTTGATATGACATCATGCAAAGGGACACTTTCATGAAGAGATGTGCAACTGGGGCCGCCTCTCTCGGTAAACACAATACTAGTATATCCAGTTCCAACTTTTGCATTTGCCAGTCAACCCAGCCCATTTGTCTCCACGCAAGAAAAGGAAAAAGACAGGCACTCGTGACAAAAAAAAAAAAAAAAAGATGAAACAGTAGTTCAGATTCTGGCTTGTGGCCAAGGAGGAAGAGGGTGTGAGTGTTTGCGTTCAGCAGGCACAGTTGAGTATGGAGTGAAACTCGTTATCTCCTCATGAAACGGCTGCAGCACATGACAGTCTAGCCAGAACTTTGGTTTCACTGAGGTTTCACTCACGCACCACCCGCTGCTCTCTATGTGTGTGTGTGTGATAGTGTAGACAGGCAGCCATCCAGTGATTGTGTGGTTAAGAGAGAGGAGAGGGAACAATGAGCATAGGTCTTAATGTTGAGCTGCAGAATTGTGCAGGAGGAAGCTAATCCCCTGACTGTGCTTTGCTCTGTGGCACACTGTTCCAGATTAAGGTAGCTCTGAGGAGGAAAAAAGCCTATTCTGTGAATCTTTTGGCACTCAATTACAATTTGGCACATTATCAAGACAACAACTTGGCAAAATGTGCCGCGGGAGGGTGGCAAATCTGGCGTGGCATTTTTAGCCGCCCTCTGGGTCCCCCTACACAGGGTGTTTCCATACGTTTGGCTCCTGTTGCTACTCATCACTATGTTATAAGAGATAATCGCTTTAGCTACAACTGGCCTCTTGTATGTTTATTACCTTTCTTCACTTAGATAATTTACATTGGCAGATCTCTGCTTGTTTGTTTTCAGTGTTACGTGACACAACATTAGCCTCTCACTGGGCATTATAATGACTGATGATTTATTTACATTTAATGCAGACAGGGTGAGATAATATGCAAGAGGGCAAAGTTTCCACTGATAACAGGATGATATTTGGCACTTTTTGTTTAGTCTTGAAACAAATCACGCCCAAATTACCTGCAAGCTAGACATCATAAACACATGGCCATGTGTCAAACACAGTCCTATAAAAAACATTTTATGCTCACTCCACCGAAACACATCTCAGACACACATTCTTATCAACTCATTCTAAAGTTTCCATCCCGTGTCTCCCCTCTCCTCTCCAGGGAGTTTACCGCTGAGGCGTCGGATGGATGATGAGGAGGAGGACATGTCACGGCCCATCTCGCAGCTCTGGGGAACGCCCTTTAGGGACGTCAAATACGAAGACCGAACCACACAGATCGCGGCCGGACAGGCCCTTGCTGCCGTCACCGCTGCCGTGCCCACGTCGCAGAGCCACAACAACAACAGCATCGCCATCAACACGCTGCCCTGCAGCTTGTTCGGGCAGTCTCGCATACCCTTTCACGGTAAGGAGGGAGTGAGAGAATGTGAGCCTGCTGAAACTGAGTGTACAGCACTGAATGTTGTACATCAAGTGCAACCTCACATGATTAGTCATTCCTTTTATCTGGTAGTTTACTAATTAGTAAAGACCCAGGTTATTAAAACTGTCAATCTTATTTGATGTGTGAGATCAGATGAGAGCCAGAGACTGTTGTTTTCTTTTTTCTCAGGCTGTTACACAAACATATGAATAATTACTGCAAAACAGACGAGAAAGCCATAAAATTAATTTGAGCTTGGAGATCCCCATGTCTTTTAATACACATGCTAAGAACTTGAGAAACATGACATTCTAAGAAACTGTTTAAGTATAATGCGTTTATCTTAATTACATATACAATTACTACTAATATGCAATTAAGCCAAATCTGATAAATGAGAACATTGAAGCCAGTTTTTTTTAAATGCGCAATTTTTTTTTGAAACAATAAAAAGACAGCACTAATTTTATACATACATAAAGGCACATACCCACGCTAATACGTCCATCAACTTTAATCCAATATTGTTTCCTCATTTCTAATCAAATCAGTGTGACATCACCCTAATCGAATTGAACGGACGCTGAAGAAGATTGTTGTTTGTTTGTTTGTCGACTCAGTGTCAGAGTGTGAGAGGTACATTGTTCTGCGTTTAAAGTCGTCAATGCATAATCACCACAGACTGGTATTACCTCGTCGTTCATTGTTATCTAAAGCAGTAATGGATGTCATGCACTTGGCGCGGTGCCATCTCCAAAACGAAGGGCAGTCTGCACACATGATAACATAAAAAAAAAAAAAATGTTTTCCCTACAAGTGGCATGACTGCAGTGACTGCAGAGGCGCATGCTTGAGGCAATGAGTAAACTCAGTGACACAGCCCACAGAAGGACTGTAGTTAACCAAGGCCGTTGTTGATTTAATAAGGTGTTTGCGTTTTTCACCTACCAACACTTTCTTCTTTGTGGATTCTTTGTGAGTACCTTGTCATTTGTACATCTGGGAAGATCTGATAAAACCTGTTTGTATTTCAAAAAGCAATATAATCGCAGCGTAAAGTACATACTGTATATTTGACATAGCTGGTCGCACAGCTGTGTTTGAGGACTTAAATAGTAATCAAGATAGTTGGGCCTATCTTAACACAGTGTTTTCTGAGGTTTTCCACTGTCCACTGAACTGATGCCAGTAATGTCTCTCAACCTTACATTCACCGTGGCACTGACACTCACGAGATTCAACAGCAGCAACACAAGTTTTAAGAAGCTTGATGTTTTCCTTTTAGGCAACGCTGGATTACGCTCACATTTCCCCGCTCAGTTTGAGCCCATGGAAGACCGGGGAGAGAGGCAGATTGAAGAGGAGGAGGAGGAAGAGGGCAGAGGGGAGGAAGGTGACGGGATGGCAGAGGGGCCGGAGGAGCAGGCGGGGGTGAGCGTGGAGGCGCAAATTGGTCGTAAACTTCGGGAGATCGGAGACAAGTTCCAACAGGATCACGTTGAACTGGTAAGCCTCACTACCCCGGTGAAATGAATCCTTAAATGAGAGCCCCTCATTTCAAACAATCAGCTTCAGAGCCTGTGTGCAGTTTTTCAAAGTGTAAACAATGCGAGCACAAATGGTCTTAACATCGCCTCAAAGAAGAAACGGATAACGACTAAACACTCTTCTTTGCATGTTGAACATCTGTTTGTTGAGATAAGCCAGCAGCGAGAGACAGCGGGTCTAGGAGGCTACTAGGACAGAAAACTACATTTTATTGACTTGAGACTAAAAGTTTGTCTTTGTATGTTACATGGGAACTGTTTATGCATGTCAGCTTTTACTTGATTAGTGAGACAAACCTACCTTGTGCCAATTTGTGGCTCACTCTCGGGAAGAAAGGGAACATTTTGCCAGCTGGACTGGCCACAACCCACACTGGATAAAAATAGACATGTGCAGTGATTCAACCGCTTTCTTGGCCACGCTGAAGGAAAAATCCTAAATCACTAATAAGGCACGATTTACTGTAGTAACTTCATACAGGATACTAAAGCTACAAAACTAATATGTATTCAGTCAGTGTCTCAGGCTGCTAGGAATACACTGTGACAGCTGATACTGTCATAGAAACTGACTTTCTCCCAGCCGATATCTAAATATTGATTCTTAGTTTGCGACTGTCGTCAAGGTCATCTTTGTCTTCTAAACAGCACCTCAGCCTGAGCTGAGGATTATAGACTTCGCTGCCAACGCCGTGTCAGTGGCACTGATACCATATCATTACAGTCAATAGGAATATTAGGGATAGGTTTTCTGATGTACAAAGGCAGAACAAAAGAAAACAAACGAGTGAAATCTATGCTCTTACCCAGGCTTTTCCGAAAGAGCAGATTAAATGACACCCAACCCTCCCCATTTCTGACCAGTTTCCTTTATTCCTTTGTCTTCGCTCTATAATTTAAAGGACAAAGTCTTCTGTTTGTTACGTGTGTCCTTCACCTGAAAGTAGACCGACCTCTTGGCCCTCAAATGACTTCTTAATACTGAACATACCACGTGACGCATGAAACAATTTGGGACTTGTGAAACCTTTAGAGATGATGAAGAGCGCGGAGGCTCGCTATTTGCAAAGCTCCCGAGGGAATAGTTAAGCACACATACCGTGTGGAGTTCATGATATGTAGTTAATTGTGCATGTCAAGAAATAAAATCCACACGGAAACATGTGTCACAGTCTCACAGATGTTTTACGAATCTGCACTCGCACTTTTCGGTTCTCCCTCGGCAAGATTTGGTATCACGGTGTGTTTGATAACAGGTTGGGGGTTCATTTTATCAGTGTTTGTAAGGCTGTTACTGGTCTGACTGAGAGTTCATATTAGTCACATGACCATGGCTTAGTTAATAAGTGCTAATAGACTGGGGGGGGGGGGGGGTTTCTTATCTGCTGCTGTGACTGTTTTGCCATGGAGGAGAAGAAAGAAAAAGAAAAATAGGTCAAAAAAAAAAGGAAGACAGAATAGAGAGTGAGAGTCAAGAAAGTGATATACGGTGAGAGATTTTGACAAAAGCAGGTGAGATCGATGCGACTGTCACGAACAGGAGTGAGCCGCATGTCTGTGTCTGGGTAGACTTGGCCGGCTGTTTATACGCTTTTCTAAAAATAGAGCCTGACTCACGGCTACCCACAATACCTCAGTTGTCCCGCTGACTGCCTCAGTGTGTGTGTGTGTGTGTGTGTGTGTGTGTGTGTGTGTGTGTGTGTGTGTTTTGGTTTGCGTGTGTAACTCTGTGACGGAGAGATAAGAGCGAACGATTTCTTTTTTTGTCTGCTGTCTGCGCTCGAGTTGGTTTTGTCCTCCAGGATCTGATACTCCTGTTGAAAAATTATTCCAAAGGGAGAGAATAATTACAAATGATCCTTTATGATATCCAATCACTTCCTTCTCTGTGTTCTCTCTGCCGCTATTGTTAGACTTTTTTTTTCACTTGCTTCTCCAAGCAGAAGTTGCCGGCGTGGGCTAATGTGTGGGTTTTTGTTTATGTGGTATATCCGTCAGCTTTTTGACTACTTTTGCGGCCAATAAAATCCTCACACTTTCAGGGAAATTTCAGGGAAAAGTGAATCCATCCTAACATTAAGCGAAGGAGCAAACATGCTGGTTTTCTTAATCGTTTGGGGTACGTTAACCTAAAAAGGGCAGACAAAATACACACCATTCTCAACTGCCCATGCAAATGACAGCACAAAGATGAGCCTCATGTGGAACAAACCAGGGTACTGTTTAAATAAGCTCAGCAGTGTAGAATTAAGGCAATTAAGGACAATTAGGGTTACATTTAGCGGTGCTGGTTCAATTCAGTTCAGTCTGTTAGTTCTGCATCAAATAGCCTGTGGCAGGCTCTGATTGCTAGGCTGGTAGAGACCTTGATGGGGAGAGAGGGAGAGAGAGATCGTAACAAGAATGCTTATGCAACAGGCTGCAATATCTGAGCGCGGCTGTTCGGAAAGCCGGTGGGGAGCTGTGCAGGATCAGAGATGAGGAGCAGGGAGAGAAGGGAGTTTGCGGGCGGCAGCAGGAGCCCCCCCCCCCCCCCCCCCCCGTCTTCATCTGCTTGTAAGTCCATGTGGGCTGCACACCCCCAATAAAACATGACAGAGCTGGGAGAACACCGCTCCATAGGAGGGAGCAGTTTCTGTTTCCTTGGCCTTTGTTTTGTGATAATTATTCAGCCGACTTTTTCGTTACAGGAGAGCGCTGTGATGAAATCGGCAGCGTGTTCTCTGAAAGCATTTCACTTTGAGGCTCTTGTTTAGAAGTCAACAGTGCAACATTTAATAAGAGAAACCTGCAGGAGGAGGATAAAGTGGTGTTATCAGGATGAGTGGCAGCTACTTTGGCTTAAAAATGTCTTGTGTTGCTGTCGTTAGCACGGCCATTTTCATCCTTTTTTATCAACCTTTCCACTGAAGAAAACAACTAAATTAAATATTACATTTATAACTTCTGTCTAGGAATGAAAGTCCCAAAGAAATCAGAGTGCGTATTTTCTAAAGAAGTATCGGGGAGGATGTGCGTGTGACAAGACATGTTTGCTAGACACAAGCCAATGTTGTGGAAACAGTCTACTTGGTCATACTGTTTGAGCTCACAGGGTTTACCACAGAAACCTGTTATCATTTCCTTACTGAAAAGTCTGACGAGCACAGTTGTGATTTAACACGCTCTCCCCGATGATACTAATCTAATGTGTGTATGTTTTTCTGTCTTCCCGCAGTTCATGAGGCATCAGAGACAAAACCTGCCTGCCTGGATGCGCCTTACGATGGCCGTGTTTGGCTTTCTGTTTCCAAGAGAGGCTCTCTTCCCTCGCCTGAGAGGAGAGCAGAGATGAAGCGAGACTTCCTCCTGGTCCTTGCCTCAGCCCTTGTTTCCCCTCGCCCTCCCACGGGGACAAGGCACCAGACTTTTAAGAGATGGCACTGTAAGATGGAACACGGGTTTGGATTTCGTTTTCTCATTGAATATGAAGATGAGATGAAGAAAACTCTGGTCACCGCTGGACGGAGACTGATTACAATTTTTTTTTTGTTTGTTTGTTTGTTTTGTTTTTGTTTTTCATCTTTCCAAGAAGGAGCCATTGTGTTTGAAGAGATATTTTCGAAATATTTGTAAGATTACCTATTTTGTACAGTAAACTGCTCTTTTTATTTGGTATTTCAAGTCTTGAAGGACCTCCATCAGTCCAGGGAATGCCTTATTCTCTCCAGGCCACAGTCCAGCTCCTTTGCATCAAGGAAATCATAAGAAAGAGATACATTTTAAGATTAGGCCACATTGTTGGTGACAAACTGTGGACGTGGACATTTCTGTGCTGAAGTTACTGACTTAAAACCTTGAGGACTCGAGGCACATTTCTAATTTATTCTCAGAAATACAATAAGCCCTGTTCTTATCCTTTACTGTTCCACACTGGCTGAAAAGTTGAAAATGGTTGTCATGACGGTGTTACACACTGGTGTTGCACTATTGGTCAGTTTAATGCGTGTTTTACCAGCTTCCACTGTAGACGTAGGGACATTATATCAACCTGTGTCATCCATCAGCATCCCCATCTCCAGTACCACTCATGTTGGCCTAACAGCCCCACTGTGTAGATTCAGATCCTGTTGATTTAAATGATAAACGCATACTTGAATTTAGGTGTACTGAAATTATTTTAGTCGAGTAAACATCGTGATTGCGCTTTTCAATTTGTGATCATGTGTATGTAGGAGTGTGTGCTTACTGTTTCCAAAATCTGCAGTCGTTTTGAAGCCAAATAAGCACAAACAAAGTCTAAACTAATCTCCTTCGTGGGATTATGATCAGGGAACTGGAAAACAATCAGACACCTGAAAATCTTGGGATAGATTTCATCATTTTCTCAAGCTTTTCAGGATTTCTTTCTCTGGCTGGACTGACAATCGCGACTTTGCCCTTTGCTGCATTGTGGGTCACCTGCGAGAGAGATCATCATTTTTAAGGGGGTTGAGCAATATCCAAGCCAGTGGAAGGAAGTAAAATCTTAGGGATCTGTTGCATTTGCAATCAAACTGACATCCATAGAAGGACGTTTCCCAGAATATGGCTGTGTTCTCAATGAAATACAAATGTCTTTGTTACAGAGACGTTTTGGGTTAAAGTTACAGAGATGCATTTTTATTTTATTTCACTCCAGGTCTAAATCTAAAATGTCTCGAGCACTGATTCAATCCTGAAGCTCAACCTTTCATTCAAGTGCTTTCTTTCACCAAACTGCTGGTGGTACATCGAGCTTCACCGAGAACTTTGTAAGAACAGCTTCTGTACAGTTAAAACAAACAAACACTTTTACTAAATCACGCGGACACATTTGGGTCTAGGGGAAAGTTTATACATCCTTGTGCGACAACTGCTACGTTGGCATTTTGCAACGACACAGCCACTGTTTCTCAATGTAAGGTTTATCAAGGAAGAAGTCTGTAAGGACTTTAAAGAAGATGTTAAAAATTCCTCATTTGATGTATTATTTCAGTCTGTTGTAGATTCATGATATGAACTTTTGAAGACACTGATGGGTTTTTTTCTCCTTTACGTTTTCTTCAGGGAGTAGTTAACAACCGTTTAAATCATCTGATGCTTATTATGAGTTTTAAATCTTTGCCTTTGCGCGAGGACTCCGTGCATCAGTGCTGTTATTCTTTGACTGATGTCGTAGACGACGCTGAACAAGCAAAGACTTTTCATATTTTTTATGTTTTTCCAAATCATTATCACTCGACATCAACATGGAAGTGTGTTACAGAGGTGTTTTTTTTTTTTTTTTTTTTTTTTTTTTCCTATAACGACATACGAGGAGCTGAACCAAAAGTTTGTTTCCTGCAAACATTGAACGCTGAGCCAATTCAGATAATTGTGACACACTCTCTGGTCTTCAGTCCAAAGTACCATACTCGATCGACAAGTTTAACTACTCCCTGTCCTTACTGAGAACAAGTTTTTTTTGTTTTCTTTTCTTTTAGATAATTTATTCTAATTTATTTTGTGTATATTTGCTCAGTGCTACTGTATAGATGCTATCTTAGTGTGTACAGTCCTTTTTCTTCTCATTGTTGACGTGCATTCAGTTGTGTGTGTTTGATGCCTGTGTGTGTGGGGAGGTTGGACTAAAGCCATGTGCCTCGTGCATTCTCACACGAGTAGTGTGAGTCTTTACAAATCACGTGAACAAACAACAGACAATCAAATGTACAAAATGTGCCTTGTGAGTAACAGACCTGCCACATCATCATCATCAACACTCGGCATAATTTTAAAAAAAGTCACCCCCGGGAAGTCACTGGTCACAGCTCTCGTTTCACTTGGGCTCCGTGAGATTAATGTACAGTAGAGTCGGCACAGTTCGTCGTGCCTTGATAGAGAAAACAAAAACATCAGTTTGATTCCTCGCATCAGCTCACGAGGCACAGGCTCAACCTTTGACATCTCTCAGCACGAACGGCGAGTTTCACCACGCGAAATCTTCTCAATACCTGAAAACGACTGTTTGCAACCAATGTGCACTGTAAAAACAACAATTTTTTTACCTGTATACTGTATTTTGCGCCTCTCTCTTTCTACTCCTGTGCTGAACTTCCCCCCTCTAGATTCCTGAAACTTTTTGAAGATCTGTAATATGCTGGATCGGCCTAGTTCGTCTAGGTTTTTGTGCTTTATTATCTACAATCTAGGAGGGCTGTAGGTTTACATTTGAAGGAGGAATGAGCCACCACGGTGCCCAGTATTATTTGTATGTGAGATGGGTTGAACAGCCACTGGCGTGGTGTTGATCTGAGCCTGTCATTACCAACCACTTTGCAAACCTGACTCAAGTGAAACATTTTTTTTTATTATTTGTTCAACCTTCAGTGTCTTTAATATCAAATTTATTCGATCCGTTTTTTGAGTATCCGAGAAAGAGTGCATCTTAACTGTCAAGTGCTGTGATTTGGTGTTTTTATACATTAGACATGAATTTGACACATTGTTGCTATCTTTATAAAAATTTTTAGCAAAAATTTTCCATATCTTTTTGTAAGACAGATGAAAGAACTACAACAACTTTTTTTTTTGCTTTTCAATGATTGCTTATTTTTCAATGTTGTGGCATTTTTAATTTTGGATATTGCCAAGTCTGCTGTGTCACTCTCAGTTCAAGGGCTTTTTCAATATATGTAAATGGAGTAAAAATGCATGTCCAACATTCCTGGAAAAAATCTGTATCTTAAGGGTTTGAATGTAATTTAATGGAGTGAAAACCACAATATCTCTTTGATGAACTGAACAGTGGAACTGATTTCAAAACTCCCCGCACTGGGGTTGTGCTGGGAGTTTGTATTGTCTTCACATTGCTTTCTTTACGTTCAGAGTGGTCTCAAGGATTTCACATTCATGTGTCCTTTGAAGTGAGACCCAGGCCAGATGTAGCATTTTTTTTTTGTTTTTTTTGTTTAAGCATTGGCTGTGTTATCGTTGGGACTGCTCTGTGTCTGCTGCACAGTTTTCTAACAGCGCAGGACATGGAGCAATGGAGGGAATGGAGGAGGACAGGGGATGTTTGTTCTTTTTCTAGTGCAATATGCTGTACATAAGAGCTTGGCTCTCGAAATCTTACATTTTCTCTTAATTTTTTTTTTGTTGTTAAATGGGTACATTGCTGTTTCTTTTTTCATTAAAACTTTATGGACAATTGAAATGGCTTCTGCTTCTTTTATTTTGCTGAACACAAACAGAATAGATATAAGACTGAAACATGTTTGCTGTATTTGTCAGATTGGCCATTATGTGGACAAAAATGAATCCTACAACTCATACAAGGCTGTCGAGACTTTTCACCCATGTCACCCCCATGCTGACACTAGATCAAAAAGTGGTTACCATGATTTTGTGGCAATCTATGCACAAAATTTTAAGTAGCGGATATTTGTCAGGATCACTGACAGTATAAAGAATGGACAGCGTATGTGCGACGTCATCCACAGGTTTCCAAAGAACCACTTTGAAGCTCAAAATCTGTGACGCCAGCTGTCACCATGTTGGCAGTCCTGCCTCTTACGCCTCCCGGCTAATCTACAAATCAGCAAAAACAAAGAACATTGGCAAAACTGGGCTGAATGGCGCCTGGTTGCTCAAATAAGCCATCTGTAACAGCACCTAACTGTCATCAAAGCAATCAAATTGTGCATAACTTGAAGACTTGATATGATTTGAACAGGTGAGTTGAAAACATTCACCCTCAGTACAGTTGTCATGAACAGGGAAATTAGCTACAGAGACCAAAAACAGTTTTTTGTATCAGGCTGTAAACATGTTTATTTCTGCTCTGAAGTTGGACATTTTAACATGGCTGCCTATGGCGATGACTCGTTCTGTAGCCAGCCTCAAGTGAACATTCAAGGAACATTGGCTTTGCTTCACAGACCAGATGGTTGCCAATTGGTGAGGATAAAGTTGGACCTCCTGGCGAGCTATAGGAAAAGTCAGGGGATTACTAAAGTCATTATGATTCGCTCTCTGGGCGGTATGAGTGCCTGTAGAAAGTTTCATCTCGATCTGTCCAGCAGTTGTTCACATATTTGAGCGGCGTACCGACTGACAGAGCAACATTATCTCGCTAGCATAGCTAAAAATCATGGGATCCTTTTAATCAGTCATGTGTGTGCCACCTCGTAAACCTCTACTGCCACAATCAGCAACAATCCCAGTTAGTCACTGAATAAAAACCTCTTCTATGACTAGACACCAGTGATTTAACCCCACTGAAAGTCCCGAAAAAGTTAATTTAGCCTGAACAATAGAAGCATTTCATAAGCCCTGGAGGCAATGCTGAAACTCAGCACATGCTCTTCCCTCTGAGGGGTGAAGGTGCAATCTTAAATAAACTGTGATTCACTTTTCTGTCACCGGGTTTCTAAAGTGATCTCCCCCAGGCTGCTGCTTTGTGTAGACAGGGGCAGCAGGGAACGTTAAAGAGGGTATACGTGTGTGTGTGTGTGTGTGTGTGTGTGTGTGTTGGAAACACATGGCCTCAGGATAGCAGAGAATTCAGTCCTGACCTAATGTCATAAAGATTAACACGTTGCAGTTTGTTGCGCTGCAGGGCGAACTGATATCAGTTTATGCATTAATGTTTGAAAAGTAGTTACAGCTGTCACTGCTGGGGAGTTTTTTTTTTCTGTTTTTATTATTCACTATTCAGAAAGAGCATGCCTGTTTCTGCTTTTGCGAGCGAGTGTGTTACGGTAAGTGAGAGTCACTGTAGGTTTAAATAGAGACGCTTTACACAAATCACTTGCAGACAGGCTGCCCTCCCTTTTTCTTCACAGAACAAGTCATCCATTTTGAGACAAATTACTAATTTTGGATTGTCAAGTTACTTCAAAGAGTAATGCCATATTGTTTATATTCCCAGAAGTCTTCAGAGTACACCACATTGCACATGGACCAAATGAGATGTTGACATGTTTTCATTCTCATTTCTTATTCCAGAATAATTCGATGTCCTGATTTATGTGAAAATCTGCCCGAGCAGTGAGTAAACCATGACAGTTTTTGTTTTGTTTTGTTTTTTATGTGTGTGTGTGTGTGTGTGCTCTTGGCGAAATTTTACTGTGAAAATTGCAAGCAGACAAGTAAACACAGAGTTTGTTGTGCATAAAACATGAGTTATTTTAATCCTCATAATGGTTTGGAGATGAAGAGCAGATATTTTGCCAGGCAGGATGACATTTCTCTCAAAGTCAATTTACCTACAAACCCAGACTGCTTAAAAAAAAAAAAAAAAAAAAAAACTTTGCAGGAGGTTATATTAAAACTTACAGATGCATCCCAGAATGCAATGCTAACATAAACCACAAAACAGGGCTCTGTACTCTCCTCCTTAACCTCCCACCAGCTGAAGCCAATGCCTCTTCCCCCTGGGACCGCTGGTAAATACAGACAAAAGTGTGTGAGAGTGTGTATGAGCATTTGTGTGCGTCTTGAGGGAGAAACAAGAAGAAAAAAAAATGTGGGGATGGGAGGGGAGGAGGGGTGAGGGAGGGGGAGGTGAGGGCTTGCTTGGCTCAGCACTTTTTCGCACACAGCGCCAAACAAAGGTCTCTCTGTTCTTCTGGCCAGTCACTCAGGGAGACGCCCTCATGATAGCCTGGTGCCTATCTCAAGGGTCACGCCTCGACTCCAGCAGCAGAGAGAGAAGCTCCAGTCCCAGACTCTTTTTGTTTACTTGTGCCTCTCTGACTGGAAGCGCCACAGATTAACCCTTTGTTGTCTGAATGTAGGCTTATAGTGGTTCGATGCTGCCAACAAAGGACAGGAAAGTGTTTACTTTGGGGATTTTCTGTGCAGTAATGTAATATGTTTCCCTGTCAGATTTGGACTTACTTTTCTGCACTCCTTTCCTTTGTTTAGCTGCTCCATACTTTCCCACCTGCTTTGTGCTGCGGCTGTGAACCAAGACAACGCGAGGAGAACAATGAGCGTACAATATCTGCCTGGTTTATGAATCCACAGACCAATCCCACGAGATGTATCACAGAGTGATGACATTTCAATTATCACCTCATAAAAGCTGGCTCTGACAGTTGCTGTCAGAGAAACAGGTCAAGGGAGGTGTATCTTTCTGCACCATGAGTGTCAGCAACATCCATTTTAACTGTAAGAGATAATCGATCTCCAGTCTTTGTCAACACCTAAAAAGATGTACTCAGTTTTTTCATTGATGCATGCCCTGAGATCATGTCCTGCTACATATGAAAAAAATGAAAAGTTCAATAACATAAACAGAACAAAAATAGACTTTGAGGGGAAAAAATAATAATATGGCATTATAAAATTCAATAGGTGTGGCTCCATCCTCTGAGGAAATGAACTTCCCGTCCACAGAGAATAGGTCCCGTCGCTATGAAAGGGCACACATGTCAGGTGTAGCTCTTCAGCGGGGTGTTTGGTCAAAACACGTTGGTGCAGCTGCAGCTGAGGAGCAGCTCTGGGGAATAGCATGACTTCCTTCATAGATGAGTCTCTGCTCCATGGACCATGTTATAATAACTGACTCGAGTCCAAACACTTACCTGTGTTTTGGAGGTGACAGTTTATTTGCATGTGCAAAGAAAATAATAAATCTGCAGAGGTGTGTTTGTTGTGGATAAGGCAGTGGGATTAAAGATCAGTACAGTCAGAAAAGATCCCAATTTGTTGTGAGGACAGTTCAGCAGGAACATTTTGGTTGGAAGTCTAACTGTTTGGAATCTGTTTCACCATATTAAAAATCATTATGCCATTGAAATACATAATCCTTTTGTGCGAACGATATGTAAATTTTGTTGTGACTACAAAAGTAAGCTAAAAAACAAACACCGCAATTGCCGCTCTGTGGCTTGTGGGCTGTTAAAGGTCCACCGTGCAAGATTTAGGTGGCTCTATTTACAGAATATGGCAGAGACTAAATAAAATTTGCATAATTATGTTTGTTTTCGTTAGTGTATCATCACCTGAAAATGAGATCCTTGTTGATGTTTTTATTAGCTTATTAGCCTCTTCAACAGACACCAACCGTCCTGTTCCACAGAGTTCACCATGTTGATTTGCCATGTTCTCACAATAGCCCAGAGCAGACGAACTAAACACTTGCTACAGACTTTTGTGTTTTTCTGTGCGTTTAGCAGCCACCGTACTTTCTCCTTCATGCTCGGAAAGAGAGGTTGAAACAAAGAAGTCCTACACACTGGACTTTTAACACCTGCAGTTGAATTTACTGCACCCTCTGTTGCAGAGAAACAGTCAACTGTTAAGGCTCAGATGAGATGGTCGGATAAAGGAGGCTTGTGGCTTGGCTGGGGAGTTTTCAGGTGATGACAAAGAAAGCGGGCAAAGTGACTGAGTGAAAAGCGAGGTTTTGGTCCAGACTGGAGGTCCAGATCTGAACAACAGGGAAAAGACTTTATCCTAACATCTGGAAGCCCTAAGTGGTCATGCATTTATACAATTTATTTCCTCTGTTTTCTTGTGGTAACAAGTTAATTTCATTTGTTTTCCGAAGATAACGGGATAATTTGTGAAATAACACACGAGACCTGGGTATGACTGTGAGACACTGTAGCCTGTTATTAAACCATGTACTGCAACACACTTTACATGTCTTTCTACCCAAACCTGTACCGCTAACCTGCTCTGGTAACTAGGCTAGTTTAGCAGAGTTTCAGCTTAGTTTCTGACGCAAGTGGAGTTTATACAACTTGGTGTGTTTAAGATACCATTACACAACATATTTGAATGCATTTCATTTACATTTATATTGCTTGTAAGTAGACAGAAAGCGATAGACTGGACTGAAGGCTAATTTACCAAACAAACAGTATTACCAGTAGTAGTACGTGGACAACAAAGTTGAAAAACACTCCTTGCTGTAGAGTAGAGTACTTTCTTCTACAGTTTGCCAGTGAGCCTAAAAACATCAACTTCATTTAACTCTCTGTTTTGGAAGGTTAAACTAGATAATTGAAATCAAAAGACTGAGAAACAAAATGTCATAGAAAATAACAAGAAATAATATGAATGTTTGAACTGACTTTCTTTTGTAGCTGAAGGTCAAAAAATATTATCTTGTTCAGGGACACTTTCATACAGCATCGTAGATGCTTGCAAACATTGGATTTGGGTTCCCCTGACCTTCTTACCCTGCTGCTTTAGAGATGCACACATCAACTTTTTCCCAAAACAAATGTGCAGGGCCAAAAGATACAGTATTATGAAAAAACAAGCAATTTGAAAAAGAAAAAGAAATTAGCCATGAGTCACGTTTTTTTGGAGAACAGCTCAGCTTTGCAAATTGGTGGTAGGGCCCCTCAGCTACCTGGCTCCGCTCAGACTGAGCCACGCTGGCTTCACTTTACAATCACAGCCCCTCGCAGACAAACACCGCACCACCAAGTAAGGGTGGGGAGCAGCCAATCTGTCCTCTTTGGGTAATAAAAGTTAAATGCTGCCCGTGAGTCGAGACATGCCTCCAGGGGGGCCCGGTGCAATGGGCGTCCACTATTGTCTGTGTCATCTCAGGCCTGTATCAGGGGAGGATAAACTACTGAGATGATAAGTGGGTATTTATATGGTGATGACTGTCTAATTCAAGACAGATGAGAGGACTGCAGCATTTGGCCATACAATCTCTGGAGACCGATGTGGTCTCAGTCTCTCTGGGATAAAGGGAAGATATAATAAAAATGATAATATATTTAACTGCTACACATCAGACTGTCTATTCACATTCAAAATCACAAAGTATCTGTTACAGAACTGGAGAAAATCTGGCAACAGCTGAACTATAGCATTTCTTCAACCTAATACTGACTAACAACAACACTCAGAGACAGATAATGAAGTATTGTTCATTGCTGAACTTTTACATTTTCATAAAGACTTATGTGTAATGTGTAAATGACACTCTTCAACAGTCTTCAGTCATGCTAGCAGTTCTGTGAGGCGGTATAGGCACAGCAGCTTTGAGCTAATTACTAACATCAACACACTAACAATGACCGTGCTAACATACAGACTTTTTTTGCATGTACGTTTACCATTTTAAACATATAGACAGAAAAAAACATGGACAGCGTATCCGTGACATCACCAATAGGTTTCTGCCTCCAAAACTGAGCAAAGACGTTGCTTGTCGGTGGACCTGAGGCGTGCTGATTGCAGCTTGGTTGCACCTGTAATGGCAACTACCTGTCAATGAAAGTGGCCATGCTCTTAATTATAATTATGTATAACTTCAAGCCATTTAAACAGGTGAGTTATATAAAAATTCACCCTCAGTACAATTGTAGTAAACAATAAAAGTAGCTATAGAGACTAAAAAAATGTAATGTTTTTCGTATGGGAGATCATCAGCCAGCCTCAAGTGGCCATTTGAGGAACTGCAGTTTTTGGCACTCCTGCATTGGCTTCACTTCACAGCCACGGAGGTTGCCGCTCAGTTGAACAGGAAGGTGCTGACTTTTGTTAACTAGCATTTAACACCACCTCTTGTTGAGATGTTTCAGTCTGAACCAAAGACCAACAGACCGGCGTCATCTTCATTCGGCCACAGTGCTGGCATAAATGAATGAATTGTTATTTTACACACAACTGTGATATTTGCAAAATGTTGACTGTTTTGAATTTTGAATATTGTGTACTCTGACTATCACTGGCAAACAGGCCAACACCAAAATGTATTGTATTCGTGAAATATTCTGTTGCTCTGTTTTCAAATACTGCTCACTTTAAAAGATCATCACATTTCTATTGGACTCATTTCTAGTGTCACAGTGTGAACTCCCTCACTGTTTGCTGGGCCATCTTTGTTGGGGAAAGATGGCCAGTGTCTGACACACTTTTTTTTAAATTTCTTTATTTAACTTGTAGTCACAGTATTAGATGAAAAAGACACAGAATTGTTGTCAAAATTGGATTTAAGTTTGTTTCTAAAACATATTAAAACACATTATAATGTAGAGAAAACATAACCTGTTTGAGTTCTTTGTGTAGGCCATCTGGGCGGGTGCTTAAAGTGGAAGCACGCCTCTGCAGGTACCCTTCTGTTGGATGTATGTGTAAAAGGGTACTTTGATTTCATTGGATGATTGAATGTGTGAAGAAAATCTCAGTTAATTAAGTTAAATATTGCATGTTGTACATATTATTGCTTGTTAATGAATGTACAGTATTTTTTTGTTTATATATTTCAGACTTTGTTGGTAAAAACAAATCAAGGAAATTATGTTTTTTATGTTAACCTTGTTGACAAAGATCTACCCTGATAGGCCAGCATCCTTACCGGCATGGTAAGAGGGAACAAAGGATTGCCTCCATTTTTCTTTGTTATATGATTATTTTTGTTTGCTGACTGAAACTAAAAGTCATTCTGTTTTCCTGCACACCTCCTGGCCAGCGTGATGTTTTGTCTTCCATGCTACCCTGCACCTCTCCTTGCAACACACGTGATATAATATTTGCATCTGCTGTCACTACTGTCTGATATCACGAGCCTCTTTTTAAAAAAAATGTTTAGCAAATCTCTGGCGTGTTCCTTCCCGGAAAGTTTTGTTTATGACAGTCTGTGTTGGGTGATGGTCAAACTCCAATGATTGTGTTTGTTGACTCTGCAAACAAGCATGAATACTTCCAGAAACCTGAGTCGGTGGCAGTATCAGTTTACACAGTCCCATAATGACTTGGTGACACGACGCCCTGTGTGTCAGGTACATGTGTAATATGTAACTAATTATGTAAGAACGGTGGAGTAACAATATCCAGCCTGCAGTCAGCCTTTGAATTTTGGACGTGATGAATCAGCTTTGTGAAAGACAGAAAACAATTATGAGTGTGTCCACAGAGATGAATTATATGCAGGTAGTGAACACACCACATAGGGTTTGCGATGCTTTCATGTGGCGCACGTAGACAGACAAGATATTTATAGAAAGCCTCATGAAGAGGATGGAGTATGAGATGGGAACAAAGGCACTGACTAGCTGACTTATTGCAGGATAAACAACAATCAACCGATGATCCACTCCAAGTGTAATATATGTGCAGAAGATTAGTGTATTAAAAGCATATAGTACTTTTGTATTAAAGTTTTCAGTTGTAATTTGGTGAATAATGAATTTGTGGATATTTAGGGTGTCCATAAAGTGTCAATACAAAATGTTTAAGTTAGTTTTGTTTGTTTTTATGGTATTTTTGTTTATTAATGCTGCACTTTACACATGAAGAGCAGTTCCCTCATCATGGTGAGCACTACTCAACCAGTGAAAACACTTGCATCGTGTCATCTCTGGCCCTCTCTGGAGGAGTTTTGTGCAAGTCTGAGTAAATAACCTTGATGATGTCATAGTGATATCATATTAGCCTGCATTTTGGGACAGCGTTAATAACAGGACGTCTGAGTCAGAGGTACTGGCGACTAAAAGTCCGGATACGATGGGATCTTGTTTTTTTGTTAATCAGCCTCAAGTCTCCAAATATTAGAGGAGACAAATACTAAATTTTTAAGTGTACTTTAAAGGACCAGTGTGTAGGATTTAGCGGTAGCTGCTGAATGCAACTTCCTCGCCTCACCCTCTCTTTCCAAGCGTGAAGGAGAAACTACAGTGCCACGAGAAAAATGTTAAAGTTCCTATTTGGAGCCAGTGTTTAGTTTGTCTGTTCTGGGCTACGGTAAAAATGGTGGTTCAACATGGCGGACTAGATATAAAAGTCTCATTTTAAGGTGACAATAACATAACAGTTCTTATTTTCAGGTGATTATACACTAATGAAACATAGTTATGCATATTACGTTGCATTTTTTCCATTTTCTATAAATAAGGCCCCGTAAATGTTACACAATGTACCTTTAAAGTCTTCTTTTCTAATATTATAACACCTCTGACATTATCAAATCTCAGCGTATGCTCTAAGCGATGTAATCCTTCTCTGGTAACAACAAATATATCACTTTATGTTGACCAGTGATCTTTGAAACCCGCACTGGGTCTGTGCCATTTCTCAGGCACAAAACAAATAAATCAGAACAAACTGGCCGAATCTCTGTCATTACCAAGTGATGTGATGAGTTTTGCCCAAATCACATCAGTGGTTTAGCTCATATGTTTGGCCAAATGAATAAAGTAGACATCAAAACACCACATGGACTCAGAGAAAATGGCAGGACACACTGAAGGCATTAAAAAATAATCAAATCTGTAATCCTTTGAAATAGATCCCAAAAGTATTTTCAGATCTTCATGCATTTACCACCATGGTATCTTTGTTTTTTAAATGGACTAACTTCTTGATTGTTATTTCTTACTGTATAGCTGTCCTGTACTGCCAACTGGAACAGAAGAGGTCTATTAATACTGTAATATGATGTGAAGGGCAAACAACGAGAGCAGCCATTATGTCTTCCCTTAGAACACAGATCCTTTTCCTTCCAATGTTTTCATTTCAATTACTCAGCCTGAGTATAATTTCCTCTAAGTGCCCTGAAAAATCTAAGGTCCCTGCATTAACTGTGGCCTTAAGAAGTTCATTGTAAACTTAAAAGAAAATGAATTGGACTCTCTCCTCGTTTAGCTGAGAATTAACGGATATGAAATGTGACTTCGCCTCTCATGGGAACATGCAGAGACGAGAGCTAAAGAGTCTGGGAGGAGTAAGCCGGGTACTCTCAAGCCAAGTCATTGTGTTTTAAAACTGTTTATATAGCAGGTGGTTAAACGTAGCAAAGGGTGATGAAAGAGTACATTAATAGAAAATAAAATTTAATTCAGTACAAACATCTATATTTATCCAACATCTTAGAAAATATGGGTGTAAGTTTGGAGGGATGGGGGAATAATAACCATATGTTGACATCATGAATTCAGCTCAGTTCAATTCAGTTTTATTTATATAGCGCAAAATCATTACCTAGAAGTTATGTAATGACACTTTCCATATAGAGAAGGTTGAGACTGTTCACTTTATAGAATTAATTATGGAGACCCAACAATTCCAACCATGAACAAGCACTTGGCGGTGGCAAGGAAAAGCTACCTTTAAGAGGCAAAAACCAGATCCTGTTACAAACATGTTATTAAAATATAAATGCAAACTGAGAGCGTAGAAGAAGGTAATTTTGCTAGTTTTATGGCCTGCATACATACATGTACATACGTACATTTCAGGCAGTTGTTACACCGCCTGTTAAACTAGAAAAGTAACATGTTTCAGTCACATTATAGTAAGCTCAGTTTCAACATCATGCCGGCGTCATTTCTGAAATGCACAGTTGTTGACAAGCACTTTCGTTTGAAAAGAAACTTTGCCTGAGACTGAAATGAAAGACTGAAATAACCAAGTCAAAACCAGAGAGAGTGTGAAAGAGGTTAAAAGTTCACAACGTAGCGTTATTACCACCAGCTTGCCCCCTGAACACGAGCAACTAACCTGGATGTATGTATATATATATGTGTGTGTTCACACTCTTCAGCAGTTGCTGCCCCACTCTGCAGCTGGAAGACCACGGGATAGAGGCATTGTTTTGTATGTTAGCACAGTCTATCCCGCTGAGGTAAAAATAGTTCCCAGCTCTATTCTCTTGCAGCAGTGCCAGCGATGGCTCGGCCAAAAACAATATTTGGACATGGCAGCAGATGTCCCCAAACAAGCCCAGGAGGACAGGCCTGCGAGGGGAACTTTTGGCATCACCCGACTCCAGGGAAAGGGGAGAATAAGCTGGAAACAATGTGGTTTATGAGGACACTTGAGAGAGAGCATAAGTGCTAGCTTGTATCTCAACTCGAGACGCTCAATGGGAGGCTCAAATTTATAGATGATGAAGAACCTGCCTCTTTAAATGAAGTGTGGTTCGGAGAGTTTGCCAACTTATTCCTGGCTGTGTCTGCACGGGAACTTTTTCTTTGATTTGGGAGCTGAGAAAAAAGTCTTGTTTTCTTTTGCTTTGGTGTTTGCTTTGGTTTTACATGGTGTGATATCTGTACACTGACACAGAAAATGACAGGAAATGAGCACTAATTCTTGCATTTCAGACACTGATAGTCTGATTACTGTCAGATTTCCCAGGCAGTCCTTCACTGCTTCTTTTTGCGGCTCATTTATCTGTTCCCTTAGGAGCTGAATTCACATTTGTTTTTCTCTACCAGAAGATCATTGCACAGTGTAGCCTTGCATACAAAAAAATACACCAGATTTCATGGAAAAAACAATGTAAAGCCAAGACATACTCCACACCCTCCAGGATCTGACAAATAAATCATTTTGAAACATATGGAAAGTATCATAAATTACACACACTTCTGTCCCAGATAAACTGATCACTATTACCAATGATTCTGCCTAATGTGATGATAATATAATTTTCCTTATGCAGACTTATTTTGTTCTTTCCAAGGACTTAGCACATAAACTCCCATGTGTCCTTCCAAAATAGGTGGTCATGCAGCGTCTAATGTTGTATGCCAACCCCAAATAAGTATAAATTCTTTGATTTTTTTTTTATTTGAAACACAATTGCTGCTTTGACTGTGTTCAGTGGTAACATTTTATTGGGTAAAAGAAGTGCTACATTTTTGTACCGTATGCAAGTCATAGCG
This sequence comes from Sciaenops ocellatus, assembly GCA_033000465.1. Classification (NCBI taxonomy): domain Eukaryota; kingdom Metazoa; phylum Chordata; class Actinopteri; family Sciaenidae; genus Sciaenops; species Sciaenops ocellatus. The sequence continues at coordinate 13,010,177 of CP136886.1, forward strand.
AGACCGGGCTTCACATCCCGAGTCTTGCTTGTGGTGAGGTTTAGGCAACAAAAGCGCTTTGGTAGTGAAAGATCATGGTTTCAGTTGTTTGTCTCAGTTGCTTCAAGTCTCTTTTCACTTTTGCCAAAACCACAATCTTTCCCTAACCTTGACCAAATGCTGTGAAGGGCCAAACATAGCCATAAACACATTTTTTTTATTAATACTTTAGTTGCTGCAAGTGAATGTGGTTTTGCTTGAGTGGAAAACAAATTAAACGCCTTGGCAGATACACTCATTAACAACATTTCCTCAATATGTTGAAGAAAAATTATCTTCATATGGCGTTGTGTTTCCCTCAAAATGTATTTCCTGTTGCAAATCATCATGATATAAATGTAATTTATAAAACAAAAGGTTGGTATGTTTTAGCAGGATTGATTTCAGGTGTTAATTTTCCACAGTGGACAAAACTGTGACCTTGGAGGATTTGTATTGTGGGTAGAAACTCAAACAATCCAACTGTATCTGATCTGATATTGACCCATTTTATTCATAAAGAGATTATCACTTTTTATATAAGAGGAACAAAGCAGTATTAGTGCTCATTCAATGGAAAATAATCAGTTGTTTTACAACCTGTTTTGGTGGTCTGAAACAAATCTAATCTACCTAATCTAATCTAAACACCACACAAAGGTCCTGCTTTATGGACACAAAACTCTGTAGGAATTTAGTATTCAATGCCAACACATAAACTGTTTTGGTTGCATTCAGCTACTGTAGATAAGAGAATGTGATATCCCATGAAAATCAAGCTGGATTCAAGTTATGCAGCCAGATCCTTCTTTTTCTATTACTGCATCCACAATTTGTCACGTCTTTTCTCATGACTTTAGGAGACGCTTCAACACCCCTAAGAGCAAGCTGCAATGCTGATTTTCCATCTCAATCAGCAGTATCAGCGAGAGAGAGAAACCCACACCACCTCCAGAGACCATCAGACAATGGCCCTCACATCAGTTTTTACTCCCCTCCTCCTCAACCAGGCTAACAAACTGTGACCTGGACCTGGCACTCTGACATGGAACGATTCAAATCGACAAGCTAAGAGACACGAGTGCTACATGATCCTGTTTTATTCTGGCAAGCTTATAATGCCTGCAACACTACGGCCAAAATGCAGAGACAACGGGGACCATTAATGACATATAATATCTAATGTCATGTTTTTTTTCATGCACAGTGAGGGCCTTTGTTATTTGAACACCTCTGTCACTTTTTTTTTTTAATAATCTACTTATACAACATATTAATGATAAATTATTCAACCAGACTGCGATCAAACAAGCTTTTGTCCCTACACATGCAATAAGAACACCTTCTGGCCATAAGTGAGTCAGTTTATGTGACATGAACACAGGTAGTAGATTTGTTTTTTCATTCAATCAACAGCTCTAACCAGCTGGACCAGAAATACATGATGGTATATTTAAATTTTTTGTCCAATATTACATTAGACTGCATAATGTTCTTGTCAAGCAAGATTGTGACAAGCGCAAGAATGCAGGACCGGCATAGGTGGGTTCACTCCGCAGTAGTTACAGTTAATTATACATGTTAAAACTGAAGTTGAAACACAATGTAGTCATGTTCCACAGCTGTGTCCTATGGTGCCATCAGGAGAAAGGGAGGGAGCAGAGGGGAAGTTAAAAAGGCGATGGAGCAACTCTCATTGTCACCATGCCTGGTTATTGTTCACACTCCTCCACATGCAACCCTCTGCCTTAGGGTTTTTATCATGTTGTGGCACGCGAGCAACAGCTGAGAGGTCCTTTCTCTATCTGAGGAAAAGGCCACTTGGCTGCCTCTGAGCGAAGGTGAGGAAGGAAACGGTGACAGAATGGTCATGTGTTGGACTTCCTTAGATAGAGCTGGCTGTGTATTAAGACATTAATGCGAGATGATGGCTGTTAAATGTCATTTAAGCTGTGGAAATGAATACAACACTGTAATATGCTGTATTACTACTAAAATAGTTGCAGTTTTTTCCATATATAGCTACACTGTGATGTCACAAAGCATATTTAGCAACAAACAAAGACCACACTAATATGGATATATATTTAGACAGGTTTATTGCGTTTGTTAGGGATGAGTGAAGAAATCAGGGTTGTAGATGGATGGAGTTCAGAGATGGACTGGTGTCGGTTGTTGGGAGGGAACCAGGAGAGTGCTTAAGTACTCTAGATGTGGAAATGGGTTGAGTTCAAGGCGTTGTCTTTGTTCCTTGTTGTGGAAAAATTGCTGAAGTCAAAGGTCAATGGTGAGGTCAGGAGTTCAGAAAGTGTTCAGGAGCCTCTGATGTCTTATGCTGTAATATTTATTGACGCTTGGCCAAGGAGAATTAGAGACACTCTCAAAGTACATCAGAAGTGACTGAGTCGGTCTCACATTTTGCCAAACTCATGCCGGTGGTCAGACTTTAAACCCCTACAGATAACACCACAAATACTATACGCCCAGAATTAGCCAAAGAGAATCTATTTACCCATGTTTGTGTTACCATCAGCACATTCTAGTCATCTGTTTACGTTAATTGGAACGTCAACGGCAAGCTATCTATTATGTCTAGGAAGGCAACCTTCAGTTCCTTCGACTTTGGTCACCACAGTGTTGAGATAGACTGGTACCTACTGTTCTCAAGCAAAGCCAAACAATTAATACTGCCGAGGATCTCAAGGCCCACACGTGACCCTGTGTAACCTAAGGATAGAAAATTCCATAACATTCCCGAGTCGAGTTATAAAACTTAAAAGTAACTTTGCATGAAATTATTATCTAAAGGCAAGGGAGAAGACATTTGTTCTGCAGATGTTCTGATCTGGACTTCTGTGCTGATGGAGTCCAAATTGGTGGACCTATTGATAGACCAACATTGCCCATTGACCAACATTCGTAGAACCTTGCCACAAGTGTGCCTAATGGTTCATGGCATGGTGTGCTGTCAGTGAGAATTATTTTATAAACCAGTTGATCAGTCCTGCTGTTCTCATCTCTCATCATATCACTCAAAGTCAGTAGTGCTATTTAAGGCAAACTGTTTCTTGATGCATTCACATGCATGTGTTATCTTTGGTTTTCTGGGCTGACTAGCAACAGAACTGTAATCATAGACCAGTGATTCCCACCCTTTTTGCCTTGTGACCTTTAAAACAGTACAAAGTCCACTCATGACCCTTTATCAAAGGATTTCTATGAGCTGTGAGCACTTCAACCAAGAAGATTTTAATGTCCTCAAATAATTAAATTTTAATCACATTTAGAGGCCTGAAGAGGTCAAACTGTCCAGTATTTTACAAGATTCATGTTTATTTCTGACTGTTAAGACTATAAAATCAACACCTTTTCATTCAATGTTTGATGTGACTTTTGGAAACAACCCACCGAGCTGTCTTCGAAGAATAGCAACAACATGAAGCAAAGTTGACTTTCTCTCTTTCTCTCTCATTACCTTTGATGAGCAGGTTAATAATACTTGTAGATGGTGATTTAGGCAGCCAAATTGCAAGCTTAAACAAGACATATCAGTCGGAGATCTATTCTGCTTCAGTGAGCTGCAACTGAAACGCTGAGACTTTTCTGAAAGAGGCCACATCGCTGGGAACATCTTGTTATGTTCTCCACAAGTTAGAGCCATTTACAATAAGCGGCTATGAGCTGGATGAATTCAAAATGGCCCAACCACTGGCCCTGATGTTGACAGTCACACGGCACATCACAGTCTCTGGTTTGTTTCAGAGGAGACACAGTAGTTTGGCCCGTCTCCAGAGGAAACAACATCTGGATTTTTGCTCTTAATGGGCTTTCCTTAATGGTAAAAACACAGAGTGTGATAGACTGTGTCTCCCTAAGCACCCAAATCTCTAGTGTAGCGGACATCTGCTGTGTAGTGTTACAGAGCTTTGTAGATGGGATATGCAGTAATAAAACATTTTGAAAATGTTCGATCACATTTTGGAAATTCATTTGTTTGAATAAAGAGTGAGTGATATCAATGTTTTCATGAGATTTTGACACTTTTGCAACTTAGTTTGATGAGAATATGTCTAACACAGATTAGCAACACTTGTGTTTTTTTCTGTATAACCACACCAACTTCTCTCAGTGGTTAGTGTGTCTCTCAGAGAGTTGACCAGAAGGCCAACCATTTGAAACTCATGTCTCACATTATTCACACTGCCGTTGCTTTAGTCTGGGATTATACTGTAGTTTAACAGCTAAGCTGAGAAAGAGAAGTGGCAGTATTCCATAGTAAAGTAAGTCAACAGTCCATCACTGCGCACCATTTCGTTTGCATATGATGTGATGCAGCCTGATTGTTGAAGATAGAAGTGTCTTGAGCTTTGTGTAATGAACCATGCAAATTAATTTCCACTTACACCAACGTTTACAAGAAACAGAGCAGCTGTGAAGGCAAAAGTTAAAATATCATTGCTCTGAGTTTCAGTTCTTCAGAACTCAAGTTGTATAAAAGATGCATTTTATATTACCAATGAATCAAATACCTAATGTTAGAGAGATGAACACATGGGAGTGTTTTAGCATCTTCAACTCATTGTTTGGATTTTATGGTCCAAAACTTTACTGTTATGTTTCACTCTGAACAGCATTGCTTCCAGCTGAAGCAGCCAGCTGTTTTCAGGAACAACAAAAAAAAAAAAAAAAAAAAAAGAAGCTCTGACCAGCTCTGAAACACTGTACTTGACCTGCCCAGCACCAAACAGCAGACACAGTCAGCGACTAAACATAGAGTAAACATAGAGAAGCATTCAGCAGCTAAAGAGCCAGATATTTCCCTTAGGAGCTGGTGGAGACAAAACACAGAGCTAGGAGGGGAATTGGGCTTGCTGTACATTTGTCAGGTGACCCGAAACACGATTGATCAAGCTAACGTGTTAGCCATAACAACTTTATAATGTATAAATGTTGTGTTTACATCTTGTTGGATGCCCCCAAGTAGCAAAAATAATTGAACCATTTCCCCAAAACCCCACCGGGCTCGTCTCTGTCACATCGCGGCTGCGACGCCCGCCAGACTTTGTTTACTTGCTCAGATTTGGTCCTTTTGCTTGTTTCAGGTGCTTCTAAACGTGTAAATATGTTACGTAGTGAATTTTTTTCGCTTTTGGCTGTCTTTACGACCAGCAGTTTGCACAGGGTCAAAAATAGAACAGCTCTCCCGTGGAGCCAAGCGGAGGCTCGCTTCTGGGACACATCGGACCACAGCAGGGCCTGTGGGGTTTGAAACATTGACTAGAACGGTCGCGTATAGGTCCGACGGCTGTGGCGCACATGGAATGCGGCGTTTAGCGGCGTTTTAGTTCGAGATCCAACTAATCGCTGCCCACTTCAAAAAGGTTTGCTGTCGCTCTAATAAATGACTGATTCCTCAGTTGGATAAACAGCTGAGCCAATCTTTCAGTCTTTGTGCTAAGCCAGGCTGAAACAGTATAACCAACACATTTCATTACATAACACAGAAAAAATATAAATATTTTTATCTAAATCCCAGTGTTCGATCCCGAGTTACCCCTGTACAGGTGGTACTGGTCCAGCTCTCCGTTTAAAGGGTCCGATCCTCAAGCCCGTGGGTATTCCCCGGTCGGGTCAATTTAGAGGACTGTTTAAGCTGGTGGCGAGGACACACGCCTAGCTTCTAACTGCCTTCATCCGGACGTCTACCCTGCTTGCTCTAGCATAGCACCTGACCGAATAGCCCCAGGGCCAAATACTACACCAGCCACGCCCGTTAACGGCAGCTGTTAACCTGTTAGAACCTTCAAAGATGTTGAATACACTATACCTGATTATTGAACCCTTAAGGGATGCTACAAATTCAATGTCCACAATTTAATCTTTAACTGCATTTGAAATATTTATTGCAAAATTAAGCAAGGGCGGGCATACAGCATCATTTGATTCAAAATTGATTGGTTACTTCCACTAATGATACTCAATCTTATCTCTAATACTGAGAAGATATTTAATTTCTAACAATGGTGTGAAGGCTGCAGCTTCGATGATCAGTTGTTCAATTTGGAGAGAGAGAGGGAAGTGGTGAGCGGGCCCTGTACGGTCCTTCCTTGACTGCCAACCTTATTAGTTGCTGTTGAAACTCCTTGACCCTGTCCAAAGTCTGGAGAGTCCCTGTTCAGACCTCAGCCGTTGCTGACAGGATGGGAGAAAGGTAAAGGTGAAATAATCCTTCTTCAGCCAGGTTGATAACTGACCAGTCTTCAGCCTTGATGGCAGGATGAGAAAAAGGGTAAAAGTGAAATAATCCTTCTTCAGCCAGGTTGATAACTGACCAGTCTTCGGCCTTGATGGCAGGATGAGCAAAAGGTGAATCCTCTTCGGCCAGATTAATGTCCCACAGCCAGGTGGCAATGGCTAGCCGTCTTAGCACGGCACTCTCTCTTTGGCTGTGGATACGTGGAGTCCCCCCCCTCTTCTGAACCATCCTGCTGCATCCTCTCTGTGTAGTGCACTTCCTTTCTCACCTCTCTCCTTTTTTGGTCAAGATGTCACGCTTCACTCTACCATCAAGTTACTCAATCAACATTTCATCATGATTTACCTTACCCTGTCAATCAAATAATCAGTTATAATCATATTATCATGTTTCCATTCATTATCACATTTATCCTAACACCTCATTTCTTAATACCGAATTAACTTTAATCATTGTACAGCTTAGCTATTACTCTCTGCGCATGCCTCACACCGATGGAGAGTCCCTAGGTATCCTATTGCGTAACTTCCCACTGCCACCATCTCCACTCATGCCTCACTCAGACGGAGCGTCACAGGTATCCTGTTGCACCACCTTTCACTGTCGATGTTAGGCTCCTTATTTTCTGCTTTCAGGCCTGATGATGAAATTTTTTACTTTCCACTTTTAGGGCCTGATGAGAGTCTCATATCACATTTCTGCTGGTTTAGTGAATCAGGGATCTCAACTTTCTTGACACCAGGATACAATATACTCCTTCATCATATCCACAGATGAGATTCAACCTTTTTGTTAAAAAGTACAAACTGTCATGGTTTTGAGTTTCTTGTTTAGTGTTTCCTGTTTTACTTTGTAACTCTCCCATCTCCATGTCTTGTGTTACTTTACTTCCTGCCTTTGTTGTGTTTCCCACCTGTTTTGATTTTTTGTTCTACTCTGATTGGTTTCACCTGTCTCTGATTAGTTTCATGTGTGTCTTGTCAGCTTCGCTTGTGTATTTAGTCCACGTGTGCTTTGGTTTGAGTTGTCAGGTCATCTGTGTTTCCGAGTTCTGCATCAGTTCACCATTCCATTGCTTTGTCTCTGTGTTTTCTGACCTGGCTTTGGTTTGTTTATACTTTCTGTTTATCGGACTTTTCTTGGATTTATAGATTTTGTTTGTTTTTTTGCTTGGACTAATCAGCCGTCTTTTGTTATTTTGTGTATACCTGCCTCTGAGGTTACCTTTTTGTTCACTTACCTCCTCGTCTGCATTTGGATCCATTTTCCTGAACTAAACCGTGACCATAAACTTTGCACAGATCCTCTGAAGAGGACAAAATAATACAGGTGTTGTGTAATTAACAATGCTAAATTACAGATTAGCCTGCTCATGTTAAGTCTCATTAGCCTCATTTTCCCCATGACCAGAAAATGTCAACAGACATGTTGTTCTCATCAGCATTATCTATGAGTGTCACGATCAGATACAGTCTCTTTCACACTCAGGATGTGTTGTGAATTGCTGTTCCCATCAGAGACTCGTCCACAGCTTGACAGACATGGCAACCTCGTGTCAGACATTGTGGTTTTGAACATTAGGGTTTAAAGGGATGCAGATATGGCTGAAATAAACCCACAAGCACTGCACATGTTGTTGCACACATGTTGTTCTGATCTTTTTCACACAGATAGTGATAAACAGATACAGACATCAGTTTCACTATCAGTCTAGATCGTCTCTTTACACTTTGTTTTTGTGTATATTAATTTCTGTTTAATGAATGTTGCTTGTTTGATTCTGTGTTGTTACATCCTCTAATTCAGAGACAACCCAGTGATGCATACAAAGTAAAAAATGTAAAAGAGTTTGATGGAAAATTAAGATGATGTTTAAGAATTTTTTTTTTGTTTGTCTTGTTTTTTTTCTAGTTTCACGGCTTCAGGGGTTAACAGCATTAGTAATGTCATGTGTGGCTCTAGGCATGGTGATGTTGGTTTATGCAGACATATCTTACAAATTACTGAATAGATTACCACGAAAGTTTGTATCAACATTCATGGTGCCAAGAAGGTAAATACCTATGACTTTGATGATCTCCTGACTTTTCCCCAAGCTGGTCTCCATAGGTGTTGGATGGACTACTGTGCACTGTTGGTGCAGACATTCAGTCTTTGTGAACTCTCTCTTCAACCAGCGTCATCATCTGGTCAAGATTTTGTCCAATACTTTGGTTTGTCTTTCCAACAGATGAACATAAAATAGCAACTTAAGTATCCCTAAAAGTATCATGCATTTTTTATTACCAAACGTATTGTTGGTATCATTGGTAGTTAAATGCATTTCCACCACATATCTAATAACATTTCCAAAGCTGATTTCTAAAATATATTGAAACCTGCATTATTTTGCATTGTCTATGTAGGAGCCACTTGTATGTAATGTCTAATTTAACCACTAGACAGAGTGTTGTTTTCTTTGTATATACTGATTACAGATGAGCAACCTGTATATTTATTAGTTATGGCAAGATCAGTTGCCGGTTGCGGTCAATGATTATGAATCCACCAGAAGTGCTGCAGCGCATTTCAGAAGCGGCTCTCCACTCTGTTCCATGGAGAGTCCTATTTTTGATGGACATCGCAACCAGCCGCGTCTTCCAGGACAGAGCAAATTGAGCTGGGTAGAAGACAGACAGAGAAGCGACATAGAAAATCTGGTCAATTATCAAAAACACCCTGTGCGGACTATCGATTGTCAAAACTGACAAAAGGGAAACAATTCAACTAGGTAGCCTACTGACTCATGGTAGACCATAAACCTGAGCAAGTCTGGCTTGCAAAACTTTCCACTTCTGTAAAGCGCCATGTGGAGCTTGGACCAAAACAGGATCATGAAGTTTTACGTTTAACTATTCAACAGTGCAATAAATGGGAACATCTACAACTTTCTAAACAGAAAGTTTATTGTAAAGGTTTGATCGCTTTGTCGAATGGATACACGTCAGGAACACCACACACCACCTGCTGGAGTGACTCGAGTGTTTAGCAATCTTCTTTCCTGCATGGTCTTTTCTTGGCACAACGCTGCATTTCTCTTTCTGCAGATGTTCGTAGTGCTACGAGGGCATGAGATACAAACAGAGCAGCCGTCGGCTCATGAAAACATGATTTATTCTAGATGGTTTCTGGGTGAGGTGTGTTGATGTTTTGTGTTTATATTCAGACCCCAGGTTGAAAAGGAAGAAAACACTGCTCCATAGCACCACAAGTGGTCAAATCTCTACAGGGTACCTTTAAAGTATGGTTGTATTTAGGCACCTAAAACCACTTAGTTATGAAATAATCCAGACTTTATTTTCACCCGTACTACATGAACCTCTCACTTTGTATTATAAACCATTATGAGGTTCCCAGAGTCATAAACAGTCCTGTCAAAAACTGAACATCTCCCTCATAATGTAACTTTTTTATAAGCCCAGTGTGACTTTTCTGACAGCTGACTAACATGGAGCTCCTGATTTTAAGTACTTCATTTCAAATCCCAACTATGCCAAGCCAACTCTCTCCAGTGTGAGTAGGCCTTGTTAAAAAATGGCCCTGACTGTCCCGACATTGAGTGATGGGGAGCTTGTCCATTTTGGCTCAGGCTTAATTTCGTGTGGAGAACATTAAAACTTCTGGTTGCTCAGCAGTGTGCAGGGAAACAGCCTTTGGCTCCACAGACACTTACAAAAGGCCAAAAGGGGAGCAGCGCAGAGCACACGCAAACATGACTAATGACATCCAGCTGCTGGTGCGCACACACACACACACACACACACAACACACACACGCATGCACTGTTAGTGAAACAAAACAATTCAGTAGCCTGGAAGAAGAAACATTAAAATAGCTTTAGAGATTACAACCAGGCGATTTCGTGTTTTGTTTTATCTCATATGCCTTGTGTGAGAAGAGTAACCAACACACACCTTTTCAACCTCTTTTTCTCACACTCTCACAGAGACTGGTTATACAAAAGGATATTTGCAAATGCAAATGCTACAGCCTCCCTCGTGGTGGTGAAAGTTGTGGGTGATGAGGTTTTTGTGTAGAACGCTGTGTTGTCCCATGTTGTGGTTGCTAATAATCACACTCATCTCTGCATTGAAAACATGCAGATATGAGAGATATTAAACCTTTGCTTGGGTGACTCAGGTTTCTGTTCTGTTTACACGCAATGCTTTAGAAAGAGGTGGGGCGCTGAAAAGTAAAATGCGAGCAAATTTTGTTGCAAGGAAGCAGTGTGATTATGAGTATGTGCGTGTGTGTGTGTGTGCGCATACGTTTGTTTGCCTTCAAAAGATGACCACAAACAGCAGCATGAGGACTACTCCTCATGACTACTCCTAACCAGTTCTTAAATGAGCTCGGACAGTCACGCACTGGGGACTTTCCAGGCTCTTATCTAACACTTGGAGAGGTGACATCACTGTCCGTGGAGACTAACCTAACAGAGACGCTGATAGCACGGCATGACATCTTAAGAGTTTCAGTGCTTGTTATGAGCTTGAAACAGTCTTGGGGATAGTGATATGAAATCTGAGATGCGAAAATGCTCCTGCTCATATCAACCTGCTTATTCACATCTGTATTTTTCTGTCCATTATGACTAAATGATAATGATGTTATATCTTTTAACTCACAACTACTGAGCCTCCTTCAGCTTAAAAAACAACAGCACTTGTATGCATAACATATTTATTCATAGTTATCATGCTGTTTTGATTATGTTAGCGTGTGGCTTTCAACCACAGGTCACATCATCGTTACAAAAGAAATGTCTGTAAAACAATGACATGATTTGAGCTATAAACCAAATGAAAACGTACTCATATTCAAATGTGAAGGTAACAATGCTTCATTATCCCCCCTCCCCCCCCTTTAGAGACTCTAAGCGACACATAGCGCTTCTCACTCCCACGTAGCTAATTGCTGTGTGACGAGGGTGTTATTGATGGTTTCCTGGTTAAGTAAAACTGAATTTAACACGCATATGTATGTTTTCATTGGTGTATAATCACCTGAAAGTAAGAATCGTGTTCTCAGCCCTTTTTATCTACAGAGCGAGCAGATCCACTTTCGGTAGCCCAGGACAGATAAACAAACGCTGGTCTAGCTGCTATTGATGGTTCTCCTACAAGCTTGGAAGTGGAGGGTGAGGCGAAGGGTATCAAAATTAGTTGCAATATGCAACCTCGTCACTAGACGCCACTAAATTCACCACCCTTGCCCTTTAATTCGCGTGCTCTTTGGGCCACAAATCACAGACGCTTGAAGAAATTCTGTGAAGTCTAGTAATTTTGGTGTAAATAAACTGAAGTACACACAGTTTAGCTTTCATTTAATGACAATGTACAATTCAGGGACGCTTCAGTTGGTGCTAACTGCTCTAGAAGTGCTATGTCATTCGGTAAAACAGCTATAGTCACTTCCATGTAACTACTTTCTCCTCTCAAATCTCAATAACAGAGCTGATGAGATAAGTGAAAAAAAAATACTGAATGTTGAAGGCAGGTATCTATTCCAGAGTAAATTTGTTGAAGGGTGAGAAAAGCCCTTGGAGAGGCTAGCAGTTCATCACAGGACACCTCATCTTCTTGGGTGTACATCAGCTTTAAGTGCCAGCGACTAGATTGAAGCCATCATGCATCATTATTTGATCGTGCTTGTGCTCTGCCTTCTTGAAGTATTTACAGTATTTACAGGCAAAACTAGACATGCAGTACGAACAGGACTGGGTTTTGTTTAGATAACATGATCTCCTCTATCTATACAGTGAAAAAATATGGGAATCAGGTGGGAGCGGCTGTCATGTTCTGCAAAGCTATAGCGCTTAATGTATAAACAAATGTATACATACGTGCTAGACTGTTTCCAAACTGTGTTCATGATTCACATTTAAAAAGCACTTCAACTTTGATTCTGCAGCTCAAGTAAAAAGACTGTGGCAGGTTATAATTTCAGTGTCAGCTGAGAGAAACACTTTGGGGTTTCGGGGCACCAGCTGTGTCTCCCTGTCCGGGCCAAAGTCTCAGCTGGGAATTTTTCTCTTTTACAAAGCTGACAGGAAAACATAGAGTCACAGTAACCTGAGATCAGAGATGGAGGGAGCGAGATGGAGGGAACGTAGAAAAACAAATCTTTTCAATGCTGCCAGTGTGTGTTAAAGAAAGAGGGATGGATTAGCGCAGGGCAGTGTGGTGGAGCATCCCTCCCCCTTCTTGACAGATAACTCCACTCTCGTACAGAGAAAGAGAGACATAAAGAAGGAGGAGGAGGACGAGGAGGACGAGGAGGAGGAGGGAGGTGTGCAAAAAGAAGAGAAGAAATATGCCATGATTTTAAAAAAACAAAAAACACAATAATGCATTACAGACATCAAAATGGGCTGAAACTAAATACCTGATGTGATTTCTGATAATGTCAGGGAACATCATGGTGCCATGACTGTTTGCTCTGTCTGCATTATGAAAAAAAATATGTTGAAGACTTGGAAAACCTAGGACCAAACTAATTTTGGTGTTGTTTAAGATGTTTAAATACAGGTACTGTCATCCACACCTCGGCATGAAGAGACAATCAGCAAGCCAGCAAACTAACCCACAAGGATACTTGGATATAAATACTGTGGGAGAATGTCTCATTAAATAAACTGTTGTCTAGATTTATAGACCGAGCAATAATTTTTGGAAACTAGGCAAGTTACCAATAAAGTAACGGTTTAGCATTTTAGGAAATACACTTATTCTTGCTGAGAGATTATTAAATACACTCCCAAATCCACAAGCTGTTGATACATTTAGATTTTTGTTTGTGTGATTGTTTGTGTACGGATTTAAGGCAGTGTGTAGTATGATTTAGTGGTGGATTGCAACCAAATGAATATCCTTCGCCTTACCTCTCTTCCAAGCGTGTATAGAAGAAGTGGCCACAAAACTCAGCCAGTGTTTGGTTTGACCATTCTGGGCTACTGTTGAAAAATGGTGATGCAGCATGGAGGGCTCACTTCCTCTGTAGATAAAAAGAGCTCATTGTAAGGTAACAAAAAATATAATCCTATATATTTTCAGGTGAGTATACACGTATTATATTCCATTTCTGCACATATTCCACCTATATATACACTCCTAAACTGTGCAAGCTGGATCTTTTAAACAAAGTAGATGTTAATAATTGCAATTTTAGTGGTGTAGGTTGGCAGATTTTTTAAACTTTGGACAGATAGGATAGTTCTTCGTGCTAAGTGAATCGTTGCCTGGTTTTAGCTACAAACTTAATGCACAGGAATGAGAGTGGTATAGATCTTGATTTAACTCTTGGCAAGAAAGTAAATAAGCCTATATCCCAAAATGTTTATTTCTGTAATTACCAAACAGGCTTTGTATGATGTAGCTAAGCACAAAGACTGATATTGTTACCAGTGCTAGCACTAACCAGAGGAATGCAGGATATCACAAGTTAGGGTTAGGATTAGAAAGACTATGTAAGAATACACTTGAAACGAACATTAGCATGACAAAAATTACAACAGCATAAACACAAACTTCCCAAGATGATCACTACCATCTTGGTAAGTCAGATTCTCGTAGTTTAAAGGTCCAGTGTGTAGGATTTAGTGCCACCTAGCAGTGAAGTTGCAGATTGCAACCAAATGAATACTCTCCCACGTCTCGCCCTCTCCTTCAAAGCATGAAGGAAAAACTCTGGCTGTGAAGTGCACATAAAAAGGAAAAAAGTCATATCTAGAGTGGTTGGTTTGTCTGTTCAGGGCTACTGTAGAAAAATGGTGGTTCAAAATGGCGGACCTGCTCTCACTGTAGGGCTCATTTTAAGACAACAAAACACAACAATTCATATAGTCAGGTTATTATACACTAATTAAAACATACTTATAGACATTGTATTCAATTCCTGCATGAAAGTACTCCTAAATCTTACACACTGGACCTTTAATGCTCCAGTCAACTGATTTTGCACACACAAAGCACTGAATTTGTACACAAGACTCACTTTTGGTCTTACTTATAAGACTGTGGTGCCATTTTTATCATGAGGCTGTCAGGAGAGAACTTTGTCCATATCACTGACATGGAAAGCACCAGCTGTAACCCCTTGCCTGACCTCTATAACCCTCTAACCCACATCCCAATCTGCAGACAAGACAGGATAAAACATGTGACACAGCCCATCACCATGACTAAAGAATGCTAATAGAGAAGAATATATATATTGTTGGTGCGACAGATGACAAAGATTAAAAATGTGTTCTTCATGAACACAAAACAACTAACACCAAACCAAAACAAAGGGGGATATCCTGTTTTTCCAGAGCCCACTCCTCCCAGAATAGCACAGCATGCCAGGGAGGCTGTTATCGCTCTTATCACAGCCTGCATTATAATGGTCTATGTGGCAAGGAAACATCCCTTATTGTTTTCTTACAGGCTTCCTTTCAGACTAGGGGTTGAAGTGGCTGAAAGAGCCCCGTACTAATGGTATCAACGTTGTTCCCCCGCATTAAGACATCGTATCTCCATCAGCGTTTTCTGCTAATGTTACACAAACTCCGCCCACAACCTTTCCCTAAATTGCTGGAGCGTATGACGGAGGGTGTCTTGTACAAACATGTACAGACACACACACACACAGACTTATAACACAAACTCATCTCCCATTTGTAATATCTGCTATGGTTACACAACCTCTAAACACTTGACATCCAGTGTGTCAGCAATGTTTCAGGAGCTATAAGTAAATAGCATAGCAATACACGAACTAACATGCCCCTTGTGCACATGCAGTGCATATCTTAGTAAGAATTCCATGCATCTATATGCACTGCAGATTGCTTTCACTCAGCTATGGTTTGTGTATTATAAACACACACACACACACACACACACACACACACAACAGACACATTCACACATGAGTTACACCCATATCTGTGTCACTCCCCAGAGCGTGCCACTTCTCATATCCACACTCACTGATAGTTTGGTATGTGAAAGTATCACAGGCTCATAACAAGCAGCTTTACACAGCAGCTGCTGGCACACCTTACTCCATAAGTAAACCCACGCTCCAGGTATTCGCGGCATGCGATCCGGCCCAAGTCAGGGGCATTGTACACTTGTGCGGGGGTCAAGGCAAACTTCGGCAGAGGTCGAAAAGTCAGCCATTTGAACACCAAGGTTAAAACTTTCAGTTATGGTGAACAGGTTGGGCAGAGGATTTGGGATGGGATGGTGTTACAGCTTCATTCTTTCCCAGTGGAGGAGCTTTACACGCTTAAACAGTGTGTTTGCTACCAGGCTGAAGATCTGTTGTTGTGTTGCAAAGTTTGTTCTGGTAGGACAATAGAGACTTTGGTGTTTGCTCTATTTGGCTCATGGTAATTTTATTTTCTTTCTATCTCTAATGTTGCCCTCTGGTCTCATAGACTTGCTGATGCCAAACTGGATTGTTTCCAGTGTGCTCATGCACAATGTTCTCTGACCCTACGTGCAGACATTTACGGCGGAAACACACCGCAAACCTCAAGTCCAACTGCCCGAGTATCATTTGAATATTAAAAAACACTCTGTTTTGATTCAGGTTGGGCCCTACTTGCATCACTGCAACACAACACAGAAGAAAAAAAATTGGACAGGATTCGATTCTCCAGCCAGAAGCACCAGCTGAGCTTCACGAGGCATAGTGGCACTCTAAACACGTGTTCTGTGTATTTCAAATAGCCGTCAACGATGGCTGATGATTTGATTTGTGGTCTGTAATGTGTTTCAGCTGCAAATGTCTGAACATGAAGTGTCACCTAACCTCATTAATGTATGGAGTTATGGTACATACAGGAACAGACTTTATAGTCCTGGTTATATTTATCCTTCAGAGCCAAACAGAAGATCCAGACAAAACACACAATGACACAATTGAGCACAAGTGAACGCCTCCACATGTAGACTCTGTTCAAACAGACTGGTTCTAACTGTAGGTTTGCATTGAGTCCCGTCATTTTCCAATATAAACACAAGAGAATTTAATGTTAGCGCCTGTGAATGCAAACAGAGAAGTCCTCCCTGCTCACTTATGAGTCAAGGTCATTACGGTGGAGCGGTGCTGACACCGAATGCACAGCATAGTGAAAGATGTGCACCTGTCTCGCTAACTGTCAGGGCCAACTGTCGAGGACAGACGGCCGTGGGAAAACTCGGAGCACGCTGTGCTCTGATGTTTTGTTAGGCTGTCTCAGCTGAGAGAAGAACAAAAAATGATTTGCCAGCTGAGGGACATGAGCTAAATTTACAGTCCGGTGGAGCACTTGACTTGGCAAATGTGCCATAGCAAGAATATTCTATATATATATATATATTTTAATCTACTGAGAGTATTTATAGAAGAACTGATTTAACCAAAGAATAACATCAATTTAGATGTGCCGATAAGCATGTATCTTTGTTTTTGCACCCCAAAGGCTGTCAGATTATATAGGGACATATTATGAAGAAACAACTGAAATGCTTGTTGATTCATCTAAACAATTGTGTTATTTTAACATTTCTGATGAGAATTTATAATAAATCATATTATCAATGATGATAAATGAATAAAATGAATAATTTAAACATGTGGTATGCATGAAAATTCTTCTGTTTGATGTTGAGCATTGTCTTTACTGTGGTTCAGGGGAGGACAGCTGACTTGGTTTGGCACACCACGTTCACACGTTCACCCACGCTGTCTGAATTTGGGTAGTTCAGGAGAAGTGTCTATCTCCAGACTGTGACTGTGTTTGGCTGCACGTGGTTAACCACATTTTTCAAATGAATTGTTTACCTCTCAGCAGTGACGTGGTAGGGAAGTAGACTATCGTGTGCTTAGCTCTGTGTAGTCACCACACTGGACTCTTCTCCTTTCACATTCACATTCATCTAACACAAATACAGACAATCACTTTTTGCACATTATTTAACTGTAAATTTGATATTTTATATATATTTTATATATCACATATATTGATATGTGATATATAGATTCAATATCTATATATTGATATTGATATTATTTATTTATTTATATGGAGTCTTGTAACAAAAATAATTTCCCCCTGGGATTATTAAAGTATTTCTGATTCTACGCAAGTCAAGCTCTCAGTGAAGTAGTTTAACAGTGACTTAACATTTAAAATTTATCGTTTTTTTTTTTTTTTCAAAACAAACAATAGAGCCTTAATCTTAGACAAAGACACGCGAGATAAAATCAGCTTCTCATTTCTGGCACACCACTTCTCGATTTTCTGAGCTGATATGACAGCTGTTGCTGACAGATTGTTATCAGCTGTAGCTTACTAGCTAATTAAGCTAACTTAGCTCCATAAAGTAGCTGAAAACATGAGAGTCCTGTAAAAGGGGATGCATTTGACGATTGCATACATTTTATCATGCTAAAATGCTACGGCTAAAGCTGCATGTCCCAAGACATTTGAAAGTTGCAAGTCAGGTTGCATCTTCACAAGTTGAAGGCGTGAAAATAAAGAAACAGCATTGTTCTTGTATTGCAGATTAGTTAGTCCTAGAAGTATATCAGGATGTAAAGTTTTAAGGATGAGAACTAACATAAGTATCCAGGACTGGCCTTTACACAGTGAGAAACTAGTACATGAAGTTAATGATGTGCTGGATGTTTGAATATTATGTTACCATAGATAAACACAGCTGAAATCCATTATTTACACTATGGCTCTTGTGTTTTTAGTTTTTAAAGGCTAAAAAAATATTAGGTATATCAGGTAGCAGGTCTCGCTTCCTCCGTGACTTCACAGCACAGTTACAGACACGACAGTCCGTTCAGATCACAGTTTAATACAGAAAATAAATGTCTTCCGTGCACTCCTGGCTGCCTGGCATCTTATGCGCACATCTTCCAGGTATAATTAGTTTGGCAACAAAAGTTCAAACAGGCTTCTGTGTGTCGTGTGCTTCTGTCTCTCAGGTCCAACACTGCTGCTTTAAAAAGGAAAGAGTGATTAGACAACCAGCTCCAGCTGTGTCAATCAACTCACCTGGTGCTGCTCGCCTAAGCCGTCCCCACACCTCTCACTCCTGCAGCTGAATGCCAACCAGGGCCTCACTCCAAACTTTTCAAGTGTATAGTTTCGGTCTTTCTACAGCCTTATGCACACCACTTCATCATGTGGAGAGATCCAAAGCTTGGTCTGTCGTTATGTCGAGAAAGGTTTAGGTAAAAGACCCGTTTCACAGCAGCCATTTTGATATGAAATAGTACAGTCAAGGGTCAAAGTAGGTGTTACCAATAATACTAATTAAGGTTCTGTATCATTGGTAACACCTTTGTTTACCCTGCTATCTCATGTCAAAATGGCCGCTCTATTGGACAGCAAGTTGTTGGTTGGTTATATGACAGGGTAAACTAGTGAGTCTTGCAGCCTTTCAGATGCCTGCGCTCATCCACCACCTGGCCTGTGCTTTTCAGTGTTGACATCTTTGCTAACTTTTTTTTTGTGGCGGGAAAGTACATCTCTCTTACTTTCTGTCAGGTCTATTCACAAATCCCAATGAGTCAACAAGTCAGTTCTGGCAGGAAAAAGGTGAGAATGTGAGTAACTATCTAAATGGCTTCATTGACACCAGATCTCTCCAGGGATCTGACTGAAAAAGTTTACTCATCAGAGCCAAAGGTTATCAGTGTGACGTGGCTTCAGATGTTTTCGACAGTATCTCTTAATTGGTCAGGGTGCCGTGCCAAGGCTTGGTGTGAGAGTGAAGAAGTGAAGCGATGCCAGCAGAATAGCCAGGCCACAGGAGGAAGGAGTATTGTTCTTGGCATGGATCGAGGCTCCGAGATCCAAGCCCCCAGATGGACTCCAACAGGCTCCAGCAATAATACACATCACGAAAGAATAGAGGTCACCTCAGGATACACACAATAAATCCATTGTGACTGGCTGTCTCTTCCCAAAGATATTTCACTGCTCGCTGATCTTATCTACCTATACACTGAGGAGAAATACTTGGTGAGCAATTAGTTTGAAAGCCAAACAGCGAGCAGGCATTAAAAACAATAATAAGTGGAGATTTTAAAGTGTATTAGTGAGCTGAATCTGGGCCAGATTGTGGCATCAGGCGAGGACCCAGGTATTTTCTGTTTCCCTGAAAATGGCAGATACAACATTCATAAAGCACTTGGTTTAGCTTGTATTTATTATTATTATATTATTCATATACAAAAACGCACTTATGTCTGGAAGTGGCTGCTGCTGTGCACCACAGGGCCATGGATGGTGGTGACGAGAGAGAGGTCCTTTTTATTTCAGTGATATTCGTGCACTTTATTGCTGACAGAAAATATATTCAGAGATCATTCATTTAAGTAATTAATCCTCCTGTGTCGAATAAGTCCACCTTTGTGTCCTTGAGTGCTATGGTTCATACATTACGTAATTATTTTATTGTCCTGTTTTACAGAGGCAAGAAGGAGAAAGTCCTTTATAAATGTTGTATGTAGTGAATTCGGAGGGAGAGGGGGGACTTCAAGTGTGTTCACTCTTGAGCTCCACACTATGTTAATCCGAACCTGAGCTGAATGCATGAACGTGCAGAGCTTTGACTGCTTTCTTTTCTACTTGCACCACAAACACACAGTATCCTCCTCATTTAGTAAATCTACCGCCCTTATTTTGTGTGTGTAAGTGTTATTGAGATTCACTCATTTTTAGACTCTTGTCCAAGTTATGAAAGTATACCAGCACTCCACTGTTTACTTGAGAGATGTGTGTATGAGCTATTTCAGGAACTGGTGCATTAAGGAGTAAAAATAACTAAAATGCACGTGCAGGACATTTGGTTGATTTCAATTAAGACAGATGTTCTTTCTGAGTGCTGTGAGATGCTTTTACATGCAGATTTGACTGTCGCCACTGTAAACGGTAACATTAGTATCAGTTAAGTGCTTTGTAATCGCTGCAGGTATAAAGTAAACAATGGGAAGTACACATCTAGAAACTTTGCTGACTCAAATGTGTACCTATGCAAATAGGACGCTGTGTAAACTCTAAACAGCTTGCTTTATACTCAGATGACATATGTAAGTCAACACGTTAGCAGACTAACTTGATAAAAACAGTCAGATGATTATATCCAATAATATCTACTTGTGGTATTAATGTCTAGACAAACATAGACAGACGCGTACATGCAAATATAAGAAATAATGTGTATGTGCACACCGCAAAATAAGAGGTGCAAACTCCACCCATAGAAAATCACAAGTATTTCCACACATCGTCCTCAAATGTCACTTTCACATTCATGCAAGCCAACACCGAGCCTGATATAGTTTAGATTTAACTCTACATGTTAGAGTGTGAGTTTATTATAGTGGATATTTAACCCATGCAAGCTGTGCTGGACATCTCTGAATGAGAGAAATTTCTCTCTCCATCTCTCTGTCACTCTTCGCTTCCTCTATCTCCAGGTTTTTTCTCTCAGGAAAACAAAAAAATGCAGCAGCCATAGCGACAGAGAGCAAAGGAAGACCTGGCCCGGGCCTGTCACCTTTGGAGCATCCTGATTGGTCGAGGCCTGCTGTGTGAGCTTTGTTGCCGTGTGGACGGCGAGGCAGGCAGTTCTCTCAGCGTTGCCGTGGACGCAGAGCTATCTCAGCAGTCCTGTCAGGGTGGATTTACACCGCAGGCTCAAAGCTGATTTTTTTTTTTTTTTTTTCATCCCTGTGACACATTTTGTGGGTGGATAACAGGAAACCTCAGTAGAACAGTTCATATTAACATTGGTGACAGGGAGAAAAGATCTGCAGACTTTTTGAGTGTTTATTGACATGGGAAATGTTAGAGATGTTTTTAAAGTTGTGGAAAATCTGATGGCCTTCAGTCTTTCTTTTCACATGAAAAGCAATGTGCTGTGGCACGAGTGAAAGAGACAGTCTAGAGCATGCAGTCTATGCACGTATGAATGGAAATAAAATAAAGTCTCTTTTCAGAGACCAAATTACAAATATACAAAGGTAATGAGCAGTCATACAAACACATTAATTAAAACAATCACAAATAATGTTTTGTCCCTCTGAGAAATGAGTCTCTAAATTTAGGTTGTGTTTCACATGATTTGATAGCCTGTTTTAAGACCCCTTGAGTTTCATGTAACAGAAATTTTTAGCAATTCAAATAGTTGGTGCTCATTAATTTATTTGGAAAAAACAAACATTTGATCCTATCTGTGCTTTTTAGGTGGGATTAAAAAAAAAAAATGCACATCATCTTTCTGTGCCATGCCCAGAAAGAAACTAACTGGCACAACAAAGCTATACGCCTACATGTTGTTGTTAGTCAACTTCCAGGAATAACAGCAATTAAGTAAGATGTAAATGTGAATATGAACTGATGTGAAGAACAGTAAACACTCACATATTATCCCCAAATGAAGTTAATCTGGTGAAAATGTTCGCAGTTGCTTATTTTCATATCAAGCAGATACAGCACGGCATTGTAATTTATTTGTTTATTTTTTGTTTTTTGGCCACCCAACATACAGTAAGTTCACTATTCATTCCCTTCACCTTTTAGCTGGTGAACACAGTTCAGCATTATCTGTTGTTTGGCTCTGTGAGGGTAACGTACAGTCAAAATATCAGAACTTTTTCGAGGTAAACAGCTGTAAGCCGTGCCTAGGGTTGATAAGAGTCACTGTACCAAAACAAAGCCAAAGTTGCAGGAACATAAAACCAAAACATTTAGCTAAAAGATGCTAATATGCTCCATAACACTGAGGGGAACTGCAGAGTTGGCTGATAATTCTCTGTGGCTTTATTAATACAAGCGACCCTTTTCACATCACATATTCATTTGACTTTTACTTTAACGGCTCGTGGCAACTGCTTCCAGCAATACGTCATTTGTTACCATGGACCATATAAAACATGGACGCAGTCTCCATGACGTCATCCACAGGTTTCTGAAGAGGCAGCGGCTCTGGCTGTTATCATCTTGGCAGTCACCCCAGTACAGTTGTCATGAAGAGGGAAATAAGATATAGAGAGTAAAACAGTTTTTTGTACCAGGCTGTAAACATGTTTATTTCTGCTGTGAAGATGGACATTTCAGTATAGTGGCTGCAGTTTTGACTTCACAGACACTGAGGTTTCCACTTGATCGCACTATAAAACAAAATAACCCCCAGCCAAACAGAAAATAGCTAACATAAACAAAGTTTCAGACTGAGTAAATAAGATCAGGCATTAGTAAAACAGTAGAAGGAACCAGTCTGCCTTAGTGTGGTTTTTATTTTAATTAATGTAACTTTGAACTCAACTAACAATGTTTAATATCTCTTAGATCAGTAGTTTGCAACCTTTTTGGTGTCAAGGACCACCAAATTGATACACATCCAGCTTGAATTTGATAAGATGTAGTTATTCCATAGGTGTCTATACTGTAACAGTGAAGTGTGGAACCTATGAACAGAGTAGTCATTCTTATACATTATTCCATTGCTTTAACTTTTAGTCAATGAAATGATCATGAAATTCAAAATATTCTTCACTTTCTGGGCACTGGAATCCCCTCAGGGACCCTTGGAGGTCCCCGGACTCCAGGTTAAGAACCGCTGTCTTCGATAACAAGGCCTTATGAATGAAGACACAGGTATGCTAGTACCTTCTAGATGTCAGTGATGATGACTCTCTGACCTTTAAGTCACAGTGGAGATAACAATGGCGGTCTTGAGTGATTAAGTGAATGGCACTGTGGCAAATGCAGCAGCAGCAGCCATTATATTTTGCTGTTGCTGTAAGAACAATGTTAAACCTTTAGTGTAGTTCCCATCCAACCATACCCACATATCCTGTCCAGGTTCACAGAGAGTGTTGGTGTCAATCCCAGCATGCACTGTGTCATCAGGTTCATTCATCTTTTATTCTTTCACTAAAGTTCAGGTAGGAAATGGTGCAGATGTGTACCGCTTTCACTGCCATTGTTAGTCATCCTACCCTCGTTTGTTATTGCCCCGTGGCACAGTGTTGAGAGATGAGGTTAAAATACAGTGAATAAGCACTGACAGTTGTTTCCTCCATAGGAAGAAGACATACAATGAGTTCCCTGATTCTGTTGTTCCCAGACTGGATCCAGATTGAGGCGATGACTTCCTATGACTCCTCTGACTCACTTTTGTCTGCATTGTGGATCCAACAGTATGTTGATCCAGAGACCCCATGTGTCTCTCGCAAATAACTCAAACTCTCACCATGTTTTCACAGATTTTTGTCTTCTCAGCACTGCAGGTATGTGTGATGTGTGCAAAAAGGACAACTACTCACCTTATCACAGATGTTTACTATAAATTCAGAGACAGCATGCCTGATTAATGTCTTAATGTACTTAACTTAATGTACGCAGTCTTAAATTCAGTCTTCCCCTGAAGTTAATGCATTTTTACAATAGTCTGAAGACAAAGGCAAAGAAAACCAACCAAAATATGGTCATATGGTGAAGTGAGTAATCCAACGCTGGCTTGGCAGACAAAGTCAAACATGACAAGAACTGAATGTGCAACTTGATGTCATTATCAAACAACACTTCTCCTCGTACCTTTCTTCTCAAAGACCACAAATTACATGTGCACCATTCAAGAATGTATCTCATTTATTTAAACAAAGACACATGTCCAAACAGTGTTTGTGTCCATGTTTTAGTGCATTCTGTTTTGTATTTGTGAATCACAATGTACACAGGCAATAAATGTCACTCCTACAGTCCAACAACACTATTCATAGCCAGTATGATAAATGCACTTGTGTGTAATTGTGTGTTTTTGTCTACATGCACAGGCTTGTTTCATCCAGCTGCAGAGTATGTGGCCTGTAATTACCTGCTAATGTGTCACAGCGTTAGACAGAGCTGTGACCCCTGATGGTTGTTAGATTCCCCAGAGAACAGCCCGAGGCGTTCTCACACTGCATTCAACCTGAACTTTCAACTCACATCAGTAACACAATGGATAATAGCCGTACACACAACCATATGCAGACATATGCATACCAACTCTCTACCAATCAGGGCATTCACAAAGACTCACAGCTCACAGTTACATATAAAATGAGCAAACAGCCATAACTTTATGCATACCTTTTCCAAAATGCCTCGCCATTTACTTGCCAGATGGTTTGGTGCTTAGTATTTCTCTATATTTCATTGGCAAAATACAGCAAACCATATTAGCCTAGTTTAGTGATAGGACATCAGAGGTGTTGTACATGTACATGTACCAACGAATCTAAATAAAAAATAAAAGACTGCAAAAGCTACAAACACAGTCGTAATGTGACCAGCAGAATTAGCTTAGCCTACTCATCAGATGCTTTAATTAACAGCATCGTGCAGTATGTGAACACACGCATCACAAAGACAGACAGGATTCACAGTGCTTAAAATGCTTTTTCACTCCTTTTTCTGACCAGCTGGCTGGAAGATTTCCAATTTTAAGACTCACTCTCAGCTATTATCATTCATTCTGTCACACCAAAATCACTTATGTATTTTTTACCACCTTATTTTAAAAAATCCAAACTATCACTTTGATGTAATGATGGGCCTTTAATGACCTTTTTACCCTTGTTCAGCCAGAGCAGGTATTCAGTCCTGATTTATGTTCGGATTACTTGTGACAAGCTAATCAAGGAATTTCCCACTGAAGCCCCTTAAAATTGATGAAGCTAAGAAAAGAAGATTCCTGGTACTGTGCCTGGGGGGATTTCTTTTTTCAGAACACGAGACGAGATAAAGGAATTAGTGGGACCTTAGAGACACACTGCATGGCCCTTTATGTTACATCTTGATGTTTAGAAGAGACCCTTTGTAACAAGATTAGAAAAAAATGTCAAAGCATATAAAAAATAGTACAGACAAATAGCTGCATTCGCAAAGGGAAATGTGTACTGTCGGTTTGAGGATCACTAGAGCAGAGTTTCTGTGATTAGACATTGTTTAAAGCCTTGACAGGTTTGAGGTTGTGTCTATTCATTTGGCAGCATGAAAAGAAATGTCACTTTCCTGTTAAACTGTAATTTTTGATGCTCAGAATGATCATCATTTAAATAATCACTCACTATTTAAACCCCTTAAAAGCATGACCTTCATCAGGAAGCTAAATTTGATGAGATATCCAACTAAACAGCAAGTTAGAAAATCAACTATCCCTATTTTTTTCTGTGTCTGTGTATCATGGAAAAAGAAAAACGTCTATGTCATCAGACTCTGCTCCTCATCATTTAGCACCCATAATCTCCCAAGTCTTGTCTAACCCTCTGAGATAAGTCCAGCTCTTCAGTGTTAGCCTCCCTTCTCCCAGCCGTCAGGTGTAGTGTGTCCGACAGCTTTATTCATGCAGTAACACCAGCAGTGAAGTTCACGCAAAGGTAATTAATCTGGAAACCTAAGGCTGCTCCCCATTCACAGCGCACTCGCTAGATAATTATAGCTACAGGCCTTTAGGGGGTACAAGGGCAATGAAAGTGCTGAAAGACAGGCTTAAACGAGCGGCTGAAAAGTTATATTTAAAGTTTTTTTTTTCTGTTTTACCCTCCAGAGTTTCATTTGCTCATTTAACCAACTGCACTTTGGAGAAATGAGAATTATCATACTGCGAGAAGTGACTGTAACAAGATCGCACTTACGTGTACTTTTCCTCCTGAAACAGAATTTTAAAATCATTACAAAGAAACTAATCAACATATTCCTCCTCCCATCTTTACAAAGAGGGAGGCACGGCAGGAGGTTTTTTGGTGGTGCAGGGGTGGAGCTGTGTAAATAATGGTGCTGATAGATGAGTTGAGAGGACAAGGTCACAGTTCAAACCTGGAGGCCATGACGGGCAAAATGACCATTTTAACGAACTTGTTGTTTGGACAGTGCCGACATCTGTGAGATTCCAGATCAGCTCCAATCCATTTGAAAAGTCCAGACCGCTTCTAATTAGGTAATTACTGAAATGATTGTCTTGTCACCCATTGACATCAACCATTTCTGCGATACAGAGGCAATGTCTGTAGTACTGACATGCAGCCATTACAGCGTCCTTCTGCCTGCATCATCCTGCGTGTAATGACCATAAACTTATGTTAACGCCTGACAGAAGAAGATCAGTGTTAAACTGACTGTAAGGCTCTATTAGCTATAAATATTGAACGCATACAGCTCATCACATGTTCTCCCAGTTGCACCAGAAGGTGAGAAAACATTGGTTTAACTGCATCCTGTGCCTCCATGGTCATGTGCCTCTTGTGGCCAGTATCTTTTTATTGTTATAAGTGGCTAATGTACTATAACGTAGGGGAGATAAAATGTCTCATTATTTTTTTAAGTGAATGTCTTCTTCATTTAATTTCGTAACCACAGCAGCATCAGAGAAACCGAGAGTGCATGCATTAAGAAGTGCATTAAGGTACACAGAGCGTTACACTTTTGAAGCTACAGTTGATAGTCATAACAAGACGGGGGCATCCGTCATATCAATACTTCCAGTACAGCTCCACCCACCACAAGCAGACAGCATGTGACACGCTGTGCTGTGGCTACAGATTAAGTTCAGTTCAAGTTTACAGTCTGGTCCAAAAAACGGTTTTTGGTCTCTGTAGTTGACATGACAGCAGTACTGGGGGTGAATCAAAAGTACAAGTTATGCATAATTAAGAGCAAAACCGCTTTGATTGACAGGTGGGTGCCGTTACAGGTGGCTTGTTTGAGCACCCAGGCTAGTATAATAGTTGTAACTGCTTCTTACTCAGCGGTTTTGGAAGTTTGCAGAGATGTGTGTGTTCACACTGAGTCACAGTGAGATACTTCACACCCTCGACCTGTCTAAATGAATATTTCCTGTAGCAGGGAAGAGTCCTTCATGCGTGTGTTAGTGCATCTCAATGTGATTTAGTGTTGTATGTGTGTTTGTTGTGTTACAGGTCGGGATGTTACAGGACATAATAAACCTGTCAGATGATACTTGAACTCGTTGATTTATAAACTGTAATAGTAATAATGAATATCTTGCCAAACCAGAAACAAGGGTCATGTTGAACTTTTGATAATCAGACCTTTAACCATGAACTGATGTCTCCTAATATATTTAAAAGTATCATGTTAATTATGAGATTTTCAGCTAAAATCATATCTCAACATTCATGGAGGAGATTAGTCTTATCAACATCAGTGATTCACTAGCTCTGCAGGGTATCTTATTGTGAAACTTCTCCCTCCTTTGGTCCTCTGATGAAAAGCACAGCTCGGCATCCTGCTAATACTCTAATTAAAGGCAAACAGCCGCACAGCTTGCTCCACCACATAATCAGTCAACCTCTTCACCAAGATTCATTTTCACAATGGCATGCATTATCTCCCTTATTGTGTCTTTTTAAGAAGATTATTACTTGAAATAGCCTGAACGTGATGTGCTTTGCAATGCAGGAGAGAGGGGGAGAGAGGCTTTGTTCAAGAAGGTCAAAGAAAACCTTTGGCTTTATGTTTACTGAACAGTTCTTTAAAAACAGTCGTGATAGCTACACTAGATGAAGTTCTCTGAAGTGTTATTTCAGACTTTGTGTCATTTTCTAAAATATTAGAAACCTCAGGATCAAGTGTCAGGTCCTTAGACAAATAAAAGTGTTATTGAAAGCTACAGTATAAAGAAAAATGAGGGGTTGAACCTCGGTGCAAACAAAGAGGCTCCACATATGTTGTCTATTCAAATGGGAAAATGCACTTGTTGAGGCCAACCAGCTGCAAATGCAATCAGCGGAGGCTGTTCCACGGCTCAGTGAGGCGTGCCAAGATGTGAAGTTTTTTTTTTTACAGGCTTCAGCTGAAAAGTGCCTTGAGTAGCTGCAAACTTAAGCTGTCATTGCCATCGATTGAGACCAACATATCCTCACCAAATGCAAAGTATTAGATGTGCACAAGTCTGGCTTGTTGTGTTGAGACCGGGGTCAAAGCAAGTTCCAAGAAGAGAAAGCATGTGGAAAGATACACTTTTAATGTTGTAACATACCAGAGGTCATCATCCTGAATGTTTTGCAATGTGTGCACTTGTCCTCAGACACATAGGTCACAAAGTTCTTTAAAAGTACAAATTCAAGCATCAACTGAGAGGAGGGCATTCACGCCATGCAGAGACCCAGATGTAGTAATTCTGAACAACTGTTTTATATTTTTAGAGATGCAATAAAAACTGAGAAAACCACATGCTCTGCTTTAACCCACAGGACTCCTTCTCCATTCTCTACACTTCTAGGTCAGAAAGTATCATGTACCTTCGATTTCTTTCAAAATCAACCAAGATGACACCTTGTTATCAAAAGATTCATGTTAGATTATGACCTCAATGTATGCATCTTCAGTTAGCAGAGGGAAGACAGTAAAAAGAAAAGCAACTGACAGTGTAGAACATGTAGATTATATGTAAAGATGTGGTATTGTCAGTGCTTGGTTTCCTGTCAGCTCTCATTAACATGTGTACTTTAAATTACCAGAATTTTCACACCTTGTTTTTCCACATAAACATAACAGATGCATCTGATATTTTCCTCTTCACTCAATGTGGGCTGTATCTGTAACCACAAGATTTGTCTTTGTCAGTGGCGTTAATGTTTACTTTTTCTACTATTGTGCTCCATTTCTATTCTTCCATATCTTTTTATTTGTTTGTACTGCTACACATTTATAAGGGATGCTGCATAGGAAATGATATTTTCTAATTGCTTATAGATACTCTTGAATCTTCTTCTGCAGTGTTGATCCCCAACACATAATCTCTCCAAACATGGTGGTGTTTTATTGGGCTTGCAGTGTAAACAAGGCAAGCGAGAAAAAGAAAATCACAGATCTTTTGTATGGAAAGAAATGTAAAATCTGAAAACCAGTTGACTACATTTGCAACTGCGTAACTGAGAACCTGCTCTGTAAACATTCAGTTAGCTTAAATTTTAAAGGAATACCTACACATTTTGCAAAATATGCTTGTTTGCTTTCTTGGCAAGAGTTAGCTAGGACCTGGTTAGCTTAGCTTAGAATAAAAACTGGAAACAGGGAGCTTTAGGCTCTGCCTAAAGGTAAAACGTTTTGTTTCCTTTGGACAGAGCCATGCTAGCTGTTTCCCCTTGTTTCCAGTCTTTATGCTAAGCTAAGCTAACTGGCTGCTGGTTGTAGCTTCGTATTTGGCATACAGACGTGAGAGTGGTATCAAGCCACTCATATGAAATTCTCCAAATGTTATTATTCCTTCAAATAAATGAAAACCTGTTTTCTCCATGTCCTCAAGCCACATCTGTACATAATATTGCAATTAATTTATGTCATCATATGATCCACTAAATCCCCTTCCCTGTGCTCAGATCATAATCATATTAAAAGAGAGACAATGTGGATTTGTTCTAAACAACCAGCTCACATCTCATGAAGAAGCTACCAAAACATACCACAGTCTGTGTGG
The DNA here is from genome assembly GCA_033000465.1 of Sciaenops ocellatus. Lineage (NCBI taxonomy): Eukaryota > Metazoa > Chordata > Actinopteri > Sciaenidae > Sciaenops > Sciaenops ocellatus. The sequence continues at coordinate 13,039,976 of CP136886.1, forward strand.
GAGGTTGGTGTGTGTAAAAAATAGAAAGGTTCATGCAGACAGAAACAAAACATTCAGTTCTCACACATGATGCTGCTCTCCTGTGGGCCAATTAATAATACATTTCTCGCATCACAAAGTTCACATATTACACCCTGTGGTTCAGAGTTCACAAAGTTCTTTAAAGGAACACTTTTCTAGGTTGTATCATTTTCTGAATATGCTCTTAAATACAAAATCAAACCTTGACCTGCACTCCTACACAACACAAAGACTGATATTTGAAAATGTTTCCAGCTGTGTAACTCGGACTCATCCAGACTCGGTGCTGGAGAGCCTGCAGTGACCCAGCAAGTCCCTCCACTGAACCTCCAGCAAGTTTGGCAACCCGCGATTAGACCAGCTGTAAATCTTAGTGGGCTTTCTCTGTCTTGCCGGACTAATGAGTGGAAGCTTTACCACTCAAACGCTGTGAATCAGAGCTTGGTTAAACCTTTGGCATCTGGGTGTAATCAAATCTTGTCCTCAGTCAACCTTTTTAGGATTCCCTAACTTGCTGCAGAAAAGACAGATCAAGGGAAAACAGAGTTTGTTGCACTTGTAACTGATTGCATGTTTTCATTTTTACAGCAAACCAATAATTCCACTGGAGTTTTCTGACATCTGTCTCACTCTAAGTGTTTGTGCACAAAATCTGAGCAGCTGTTACACTGTATGACTCCAGCCTTCCTTTCCGTGCACGTATGTGTGTGTGCACGATATGAAAATGATTGTGCATCGACACCCAGCTGCAGCAGCTTCATTCATACAGATGTCATCTTGTCCAGGAAAGCCTGTATTAGATTTCTTGACATTGTCAGAGCAGGTGCAATGAATTATCTTCCTGTGCACGCCTTTGTTAAAGCCTTTTTTTTCTGTAATCTTCTACCTCTCCTTCCTTTCTTTTCTCTCTTTTCAGCCTCAAGGCAGGATCTTGACTTATCCAAACTGTAACGTGAAACTAAAAGAGTATTACTTTCCTTAGTGGTGGACAGGTTTTAGAGGGATGAGAGATGAGCGGTGCATTGTGTCTCTGGGTCGGGGAACTTGGTGGCAGAACTATCGTCATTGCAGCACATGTGGTTGAAGAATTCGCGGAAGTTAATCAGCTGATTCACAACTGAAGATGATAGTTATGGCAAAATTTCGCAGAAAGGGGAAGTAAAATTACCACAGTCTTCTGTGTAGGTATGGGGGGAGCCGCAGGATGGTGGATTTGCGGTCACATACACAGTACAGAGTACAGATGGTGACTGAATGCAGTACTATTGGATTTTACATCAAATTTCTCAAATGTGTTTTCACACTATACTCTTATCTCGTGTTACCGGTATTGTGGCAAAATGTCCATGCAAATGCAACACCGGTTACCCGGAACAATTCAAACACCAGAAACTTTTATGAAAAAAAAAGGTGATAGAGAAGCATCTCATATTTCTAAAACAAATAAAACTTTTTAAAAATAATATGCTGACAGGAGTGACGAAGCAGACAAAATGAGAAAGGGTCACACATCAGGACATCCAAATCAAGGTTAATGTGGGTTGTGAAGTGTCATACCCAATGACAGTATAAGGAATGGACAGAGCATGATAGATGTCAGCTGTAAGTTTCTGAAGCACCATTTCGAGGCTGGAAATATGTTGGATGTGCTGCTTCTTCTGCCTCCGGGCTAAACTGCATACATACATGCATTATCTGTTACCGCTTATCCTCACTAGGGTCGCGGGGGGGCTGGAGCCTATCCAAGCTGACTCTGGGCGAGAGGCGGGGTACACCCTGGACAAGTCGCCAGTTCATCACAGGGCACATAGAGACAAACAACCATTCACACTCACATTGACACCTACGGACGATTAAGAGTCACCCATTAACCTATTGAGTGCATGTTTTTGGACTGTGGGAGAAAGCTGGAGTATCCGGAGAGAACCCATGCAGACATGGGGAGAACATGCAAACCACGTGCTGCCCCCGGCTAAACTAAATATCAGCAAAGACGTGGATCATCAGCGGACCTAAGGAGGGCCAAATAACGCCTGGGTGCTCTCATAAACCATCTGTAACAGCACTTACATGTCAATCAAAGTGGTCCCACTGTTAATTATGTGTAACATTAAGCCTTAATATAATTTGAACGAGTGAGTTAAAAAGAAATCATCCTCAGTACAATTGTCATGAATGGCAAAATTAGCTATAAAGACCAAAACCATTTTTGTACCAGGCTGTAAACATGTTTATTTCTGCTGTGAAATTGGAAATTTTAATATAGGCAGTTATGGAGATTGACTCACTTCTGCAGCCTGTCTGAAGTGGCCACTCAAGGTATTACAGTTTTTAGCACTTGCATATTGGTTTCATTTCCCAGCATTGGAGGTTGTCACTTGGCCGTACTATCATCCTGTCTTGCTCTTGTCATATGGTAGATCTGCCAATTGTCACATCTTCAACAGATAATTCAACTTTCTTGCCAAACATTTAATAGAAGTATGCATGCTATAAGCACATATATAACAGAGCACAGATCTGCTCATTAAAAAATGATCTAAAGTGGTCAAAAACTCCACATCATACCTTTAATTTCTATGTCCTTGAACTATGATCTAGCAGCAAGACTCATATGTTTAAAAAGAGGATTCCTTGGTGTCTTCGTTAAAGGAATATTTCAACATTTTGGAAAATACATTTAATCACTTTCTTTCAAATGCAATAAAGAAATTAAGAACAATCTCCTGTCTCTGCATTAAATGTGAAGCTCGAGCCGGGATATGGTTAGCCTAGCTTAGCAAATAAAGTGAAACCAAGGGGGAAACAACTAGCCTGAGTCAAAGTGCAAATTAAAATGCTGTAGCCTATCATGTTCGTTTCATCAGTACTCAACCAGTGATGTAAAAACGACTGTGGTTTTACAGTTTTGTTGGTGTAACAATTTCTTGACAAATACCAAATTATCCAGACACCCAGTCTGTGCAGCATGGGTTTGGCTACAGTGTGGGTTGCAAAATACCGTTAGTGAGGTAAAGGTTTCACAATGTGTACTCAGCACACCTAGCAAAATGAGAACGTTAGCCGTGCAGCAGCTGTCTCAGTCCACTACGTCAGTGTCTACACAGGATGTGTTCAGGTTCAGTATTTAGTGTAGGTCACTTGTGTTTTGGCAGAACTTCAACATGCAATCACTTTATTTACGTGTGTAAAACGTAAGAAAACAAACTAAAAATACGCTTTGGGTGAGTGCACGTGTGAAACATAAGCCTTCTCGCAGCCTTCATAGACAGATTTATTAAAATTTTATCAGTAGTGCATGTGATAGACGATGGAAAAAAACAACTTAAACACCTCCTGTGAAGACAGGAGGTTTTCAAACGTCACTGTCGCAAACATGGCAACCTGAATGGCTGCCAACAGTCACTACACCCAACCATTTATTTGCCAGGAAAAGGTTACCACACCTTAAGGTAACATCGTGTGACGTGATGAGGAGTTTATATTTGTGGCCCATACAATGGTCTGTATAAAATACGGTATGCACCTGGTTTGAACTAAACCAAAATCACAGTAATGTTGAACCAGAGGCGTCCACGCTGGATGAGACACACAGTATGCACCACCAGCATGACTGGCTATCTGTGATGGTGCAGTACAAGGGTTGTTTTGACTGCTGATGGATGTTGCTGCAATATTATTGTTGCTGGGGTCACTGCAGAGGTCCTTCCTCTCTCTTGATCCAATTAAACAGTGCAACAAGCGACGATGAGACGGAGCACCTTTCTGCTTGTTTTCTGCCATACACCAGAGTTTCTATTGGGGCCATTAAAGGTTCTTGATCTTTCCATGGAAACTATAGTAAGTTGTTGGGCAGATTAGAAATGCTATGACCATTAGGCTCTGGTATGTGTTCAGCAGCGCACTTTGGTGACACACAAGACATTTTTTGTATGACAATACTGAAACTATTACCTGTAATTTATGTATCTACTGAAGGAACCTTAAGAAAAGACGGCAAAACTGCGGCACAACATGAAGTGTCATAACATTTGTGAATAAAAAGACTGAATAAAAAGTTGATGTCTCTAAACATTAAACAATTTGTGCATCAGCACTGATAGTGTGAACAAAGAAGAAACGGTGCAGACAGTGGCGGCTGAGAGAGTGCGTGACGCTCGTCTAGACGGCGAGCAAGATCCTTCCCGTCATTGTTGGTTGGCATTGAGGGGCTGCAAAACAGGAAATAATCTCTGAGGGAAAACATACAGCGATGAACATAGAAAGTCAAAGACACGTGCTGGAAAACACGGCATTGAAACATTGTTTTTAAATTCAATTAAAGTGTTTTAAGTGCAAGTTCATAGACCCCTAAATACCTGAAACTGAAAAGATTGTCTAAGATGAAGTACAGTATCCATGATTATTCCAGTTAAACAGAATTAAGACTACAATATCAAACCTTAATCCACTAGGTCTGTGTTTTGTTCACAAATCTGTATGGATTGACTATTTCAATGCTCTGACAGTCAATCCAGATTTAGGTTCTGAATCAGTTTTAGTCATTGTTTACTGATCCATTACTGGACTATGTTGCGTCCTTGTGGTTGGAATTTTTTCCCACAGTGGTTTGTTCTTAATGGTCTCTTGCACCATCTGGTGGATACAGCAGTCAGCTACCAAATGTTTGTTTTCCTTTCTGCCCGTGAAGAAATGTGAAGAAATGTGAAATGTATTTCAGGTTCTGTTTATGTTTGTGAAGAAACATCGATCTCCAGATCCAAAAATGATTATTATAGCATCTGAGTGAGATGTCGTTTGTTATGCAGTATAGCACTCATAATTAGGAGAGTGAGAATCCTGACAAAACTCTTGAAAAATACTGTTCGACACTGATTACCTGTTACTGAAACTGCCATCCACGAAGAATCAGACATAAAATACCACCGTCATACACACAACCTTGTTATTGACACCTTGACAGCAGCACTTACAGAATTGAAGACTTCCTCCCCTTGCCCCACTATTTTAATGTCACAACTATTTTTTATTGTTTTCTGTGGATCTTGACATACTTTTTTTTGCGATGGTCTTATTATATTGTCTATTTTTCTATTCCTGCCCATTGACATAACACTTTATAATGACTCCCCTCTGTGCAGACAGAGGAGATTCATTCTGTGCTTTGGACATTAATAAATACTTGCACTGACAAATTCACTAAGACTGCTCAGTGCACATTGTTTGTACAAAGTTACTGTACAAAGTTTGTGTATGTTTTTCTTTTGTATATTTTAAATTAAAAAAAAGCAAACTAATGATTTATGAATGTATGAAGGTGGTATCTTGTGTCTGATTCGTTGTGGATGGCAGTTTCAGTAACAATCTACCAGCTGCAAACAGTGTTTTTCAAAAGTTTTTCAGGATTGTCACTTTCCTAATGAGGCATAATAATGTAGTAAGTAATGACAGTTACTGCAAAACAAAAGATATCTAACTCAAATGCTGCAATAATCATTTTGTAGTTGCACTGTACAGTGATAATAAATTGAATGAATGAATGAATCTATTGAGTATAGGGAGATCAATGTTTCCTCATGACTATTCATGACCACACTAAAAAAATTATTATTATTATTATTATACGACTTATGCATTTCAATTACATAGAAAATTTCCAAGCAAGTAATAAGATTTATGTAATGGTACTAAAAAACTCAATGTGCTTCCACTACACAGTAGTGTAGTAGTAGCCAGGTTTATGCATTCAGTATTAATAAAGCCAATTTATTTGTCAAAACCCAACAGTGAAAATGAATGCAGTCATTTTGAGTTTATTAGTACTATGACATAAATCTTATTACTTGCTTCACATTAAGTTTGTTAGTTTAAAACCATGGAATTCAAATGGATGAAAATTTTCTATGTAAGTGAAATGCATAAGTGGCCCAAACATCTTTCTGAGTGTATTCTTGGCATAAACTGGCATATAGTATAGTAGTTTAAAGAGGATAAATGCGGTGTAAAACGTTGAAGAGAAGAGAACATATAGCTCTATCTGTGTAAAATATACAAAAGAAAATAATATAACTATATAATGTCTAATTATGGTTTATGACAGAAACATTTCTGTATTATATATAAAGATATTTATTTAAAACACTGATGGAGGAGTAAATCGTGGTTTTGGTGGTTTGTCCCTGCTCGGCTACCTTTCGCCGAACACGTGATCACGCGTCATATTTGTCCCGGCAGGTTAGCGGTGTAGCTGCAAAAACAAATCGCTTTTTTTTTTTTTTAAATAACTTTTTATTTTTGATCCGAATAAGACGACAGACATGGAGATTGGGACAGAGATCAGCAAGAAAATCAGAGTGAGTAACATGAGTGTGCGCTGAGTGTGAGTGATTCACTCCGGATATAAAGGTTAGTGTAGCATAGGTGTGGCTAGCGAGCGTTAGCATGCACAAGGCCGAGGGAAGCTTTCATACAACAGTTAACGACGTTTGCAGCAGGCAGGTTGAAGGACGTGTTAGCAGCTTATTTTTTGAGTTAACTATAATTAAATGCTACGTTGTAATTTTGCAGTGCAGCCAGCATGCTGTCCGTCATTTATTCAGCTTCGTGACATCCTCTGTGCTGTCCTGCTGCTCTGTTTCAGGCTGCTATCAAAGGCAAGCTTCAAGAGCTCGGTGCATATATAGGTAAGTGACTAAAACTGCAGGTTTTGTTGCTGCTTCAGTGGCTTCAAACAAACTTTACATCTTGTGTGTGTGTGTGTGTGTTCCCTCTCCAGATGAAGAGCTCCCTGACTACATTATGGTGATGGTAGCAAACAAGAAGACCTCCCAACAGATGGCTGATGATCTCTCCCTTTTCCTCGGAAGCAACACTATTAAATTCACAGCCTGGTACGATCAAAACAAACAAACATTATATTCCCGGTCTTAACACTCCTTTATGTGTATAACATGTTTTTTTTTTTTTATTATTTTAGGCTGCAGGGTGTCCTAGAGAAGTTAAGATCCGTCGCTGTCGGTAAGTCAGGATATATTCAACATTTACAAATGTATGTGTATGAAGGAGTGTTTTGTTTATGCATTGACTTCGTAGTTAATCTGTGAGGCTTCATAGAGTAGATAAACATGCTCATGAAGTCTCTGGTGTTACGATGGGATGGGACCTTGAGATGTTACAGACTTCCCTGTCTGTGTAAACACTGACACAGGACTGATAATACTGAATAAGAGACGAAATAGGCCGAGGGTTACATTGTTTTGTCTCCGTCCTGCCCTGGTGGTGTAATTATACGTCATTCTGTATGATGTGCGACGTGATGTATAAAGCTGAGCGAATGCAACAAAGTTCTTATGTGTGACCTAAAGTGAAGATTGACCAGGACTACAAGTTTTTTGCCAGCTTAACGGATCACTGTTTTAAACCCGTTGCATCCATGTGACCTGTAGTTTCACTTTCTCAGACGAACTCTTGTTTTCTTCCTCCTCCTCCTTATCTACACGGTTGTTACAGAGCCTGCATCACTCAGACATCAGCTACAGTCCGACAGTGGTGCTGTGGCTGGTAAGAGCAGATCATCTGTGAGTGAAGACAGCAGAGCAGAGGAGTCGAAGGTGCTGACAGTGTCCAGCTCACGCTCTGATAGGACTGAAGCACGCGTGTCCAGTTCAGCTCATGAAAGCAGGTGTGAATGCAAAGCTATAATTTTTACATTTTTGTGCTCGTGCGCTGACATCGACTGCAAATGTAAAAACACTTCCTCTGTTCATCAGGAGAGGCGCCTTGGAGAAGAGTTCTTCTCGACTTACCTCCGCTGTGAAGCCCCTCATGGAGCCGCTCCCCTCAGAAGCTGTTATCGACATCAAACCAGAGATGGATGACGACCTCATCGCTGAGGACCCTGTAGAAATGGGCACAAACCATGGCCGAACACGCGGCGCAGCTAGTAGACCCACAGCTGAAATCTACAGACCGGGTCAGAGCAAGTTTACATCAGTTAACTCTACAGACAGGTGTCGACCCACAGAAGGATCCTCCCACATCAGGCAGCAGGACGGAAGAGGCAGCAGAACCTCCAGAACCGGATCCTCTAAGGTACGAGACAGTGAGATATATACACAAATCCTTATGAGGCTCGCTCTCTGTTCACAAAGCGTCAGACGGGTGCAGAATAATAATCTTCTGCTGTCTTTGTTCCGCAGGAGGAATTGTCACGGAAGCGTAAGGCGCCAGTAGCGAGTTCGGTGGTGCGAGTGAGCCGAGCGGCAGATGAGGACAGCGATGACATGGAGGAGGAAGATACAGGCTACGGAGGCAGAGGCCTGTCCAGTAGAGTGTCCCTACCCTCCAAACCAGAGCGCAAGTCAGTGTGAACACCTCATGATATTTATGCCGTATCTTTTTTTTTGCTATATTAAATTATCAGCTGACTTTCTTTGCTGGTTTCTATTATTTCAGACCTACTCTCCCACCAGCCAAGCAAGCCAACAGGAATCTGATTCTGAAGGCCATCTCTGAGGCTCAGGACTCAATCACCAAAACCACAGCCTACCCCACAAGTATGTTTTAACCCCGTTACCATGAACACCTCATTTGTCGCTACCACTTTCTTCCATTGACTCCTCTTTCCCCTTCCTAGTACCACAGAGGCAGACTGTTCCTGTGGCACCTCGTACTCGCTTGGCCAGCAGCGAAGAGATGACTGCAGCCATCCAGCTGGTCCAGGAGCACCTCCACAGCCTGGCCCCCAGGGTTCAGGCGTACACCTCCGCAGAGCTACCTCCTTCCAGAACAGCTGGTATGTGAAGAGTGTAATCACTGCAGCGTGTGGAGGAGTGTCACTGGCATCCAGAAGCCATAATTACAGTTCACATACTCGCTGTTTAGAGAGGCAAACTAATAAACTGATACAGAAATTCTTCCAGTATTTAAACTCCAGACAGTTAGGACAACTAGGATATTGCTACTAATTTTATTTTAAGTGAACTAACATCCAAAATTGAGTGATGTTTCTGGACGTGATTTTTTTATAATAGAATTAGAAATTAACTACTGAAGGTTTGGTCTTGTGTTTTTGTTGACGTTTTAATGTTTGATGTTACGTTGTCCTCCCAGCTCCAGTGAAATCTTTAGCTTCACGCCTCCAGTTGGACCTGGCAGACAGCAGCGATGGAGGAGAGCAGAGTGACTATGGTGAGCCCACAATTGTTTACTCAGCTTCGAACATTTAAAAGCAGTAACTAATGATAAATATCCCATGAGGATTGTCTTCTGTGATGCATTACACTGAGATTTATGTGTTTGTGATGTACCCCCAGGCGTCGAGGTCGCTGCAGGCAGTGAGGCAAAGACATTTGATACCCGCTCCTTCATAATGAGTCGACCGCAAATGCAAGAACCTCCAACCAGAAGCCAGCAGCGTCTTCAGTCTTTAGTCAAAGATGAAGTCCAGTCTGCTTTGCCACGCACTGTTCAGGCCAGGTACACACACACACACACACACACACACACACATATCATAAGCATTAAGTGTGTGCCATTGTTGATTTGTCATGTGTTTTTATTTTCTCCTTTCTGTTTTGTGGATTTTTTTCCTCTCACACCAGTAAGGAGAGGGGCGACTCTGCCAGCCCCAAGTTCATAGTGACATTAGACGGGGTACCGAGCCCGCTGGGGAGTCTTGCAGAGTGTGAGATGGAGTTGGATGATGTGAGACCGTCCACAAAGGTCACGGAGGCGACCATCCACGCCAACAGGGAGCCCAAAGTCAGCGTCCTTCACAGACTACAGGGAGGCATCACATCGTCAGAAGGTACAGGGATAACACACATTTACAAAGTGATTTAGCAAAGGGTTGTGTTTTTCCCTCTCACCCCTATATCCCTTATATTCCTTTACATTCTGTCGTCTTCTGACAGATGATGTGATGGACATGGAGGTGGTGGAGGAGGAGGAGGTCCCTTTAAAGAAACAGAAGGTGCTGGAGCGCTGCAAGTTCTGGCCTGTCTGTAAAAGTGGTGATGAGTGTTTGTACCATCACCCTACTACACAGTGCAAGTGAGTATTTTTGTTAATAAACCAAAGAAAAGCAGTCAGTCAGTCACTCATGATTCATGATTTAATTGTGTTTTCTTTCTCTGAAGGACTTTTCCCAGCTGCAAGTTTGGGGAGAAATGCCTTTTCGTTCATCCTAATTGTAAATACGACGCCAGGTGTAGCAAGCCAGATTGTCCTTTCACTCATGTCAGCCGCAGAGGCGCAGTTGCTCCTCCGCCCAGGCCAGGTACTCTCACATTACCTCTGTCAGCACATACTGTTCAGCCTCTCTCTCTCTCTCTCTCTGTGCCTACAGCACAGTTTTAAATTAAACCTGACTCTTTGTGTCCACAGCCGTGCAGCCGGTGCACACCACAAGTGTGTGTCGATTTTTCCCAGACTGCAAGAAGATGGACTGTCCATTTTATCATCCCAAGGTAAAACACTCTGAAGTGCAGATGCCGAGCTTTGATAGTCGTGTAGGATTTAGGTTAATGAGGAAGTGCTTTAATTAAAAACTGACAATGCTTCCACTCAGGACATTCTGTCCAAGCACGGAGGTGCTGTCTGACTTTCTAAATGTTGTTCCTCCTCTCTACAGCCATGTCGTTTCGCAGCGCAGTGCAAACGAGCCGGATGTACCTTCTACCACCCGACCACGTCTGTGCCTCCGAGAAGTGCCCTGAAGTGGACAAAAACACAGAGCAGGTGAACAAATGGTTCAATTTTTTTAGCTTGTTGATCCTAATAATAATTGATTATAAAGTTATATGGTTGAAATGCATTGCGTTTTTTTTCGTTTTTTGCACCTGCTAAATGCCATTTGTTTTTCTCTCCCACAGCTAATAAAGTCCAGGGAGTCTGACAGAAGTCTGATGGTTAACTCGTGAAGCTGCGGAAGATGATTTGTATCCGTGTTCATGAAATTTCATTCTCAGATTTAACTGTTATTTCAATTCATTTTAATGTTTCAGTTGGACTGATTTTTAAGAGAAGTGTTTTGTAACGTAAACAGTCAGGTTTTTTCTGATTATCTGAGAATATTAAAAGACTTCACATTTATCTCATTTGTCTCATTCTTAACAATGTGTTCAGGTTCACCACTGACAGGTGACGGTTGGTTTCACTGTTTGATAAAGTGAAGGATCAGTTTATTTGCTGTTCAGAGGAGTTTTTGTTCTCAAAGATCAGGTACAAGACACAGAGCACAGGACAAACAATAAAATAAAATCATATTTAAAATAAAACAATGTACACAATTTATTTTCTTTTGGAAAGTCAAAGATTTGATTCACTGTTATTGGAAAATGAAGTAGTTGTTTCCTACTGATGAACCATGAGATGCTGACACACCAATACCACTTTTTACATTACATACTATATGAGTGATTTCATCTCTGAGGTCAAGATTTGTATTTCATCACAAACAGTGAGGCTTCATTCGGGATGATGAGGAGCCATTGTCGCTGCAGCGTGACTACGACTGCAACTGTTTCCTTTTAGTGAAATGATAATAATAAACTTTATTTATACAGCAAAACAAAGTCACAAAGTGTTTACATGGTTGAACCAAACAACTGTTCAAATATAGAAAATATCTGAAACGTATTTATCCAACAGCAGTTTATGGTTTCTGTGTGTTTTCTGTCATGTAATATAAAGATGAAGATGTAAAAGTGGAAATTAAAAATGTACTGCGTGGTTATAATTTATTTTTTCTAATGTAATCTAATTCTTAATTTTTGTATTTTTTATCACATCATTCTGGGGACAAGAAGAGGTCAGCCAGCCCTAGTTTGTGTTTTTGAGGAGAGTTTAATTAATTTAACTAATTTATTCTTTTAAATGATAGTTATGTTAAAATGAGGACACCTGTGTATATATATATTTATTTAATCTATAGATTTGCTCAGTGTACTAAGGAGACTGGACAAAGAGTGATGTAGGTAAACAGTTCAACACATTACATACAGATGATAAAGTGAATTAAACAGATATATTATGATCATTTATTATAAATATTATATTATTATAAGAGACTTCGACGTAAAAATTTGTGATTCAAACAGATATTTGAAAAAATAACCACGTATTTCTCAAGTTATCGCTGCTATTTTTGAGTCTTTTTCTACCTTCATCGCTGCAGCTGCAGTTTTATTTTCCCGCCACTAGAAGCCTCATGGTGACGTCACGTTAGTCGAAGTTAAAAGTCCTATGAGCTCGTGTCTTCCTCGCCGGGTGCGGTGGCGCGCGCCTGTAATCCAAGCTACTGGGAGGCTGAGGCTGGTGGCGGACCGTTTGAGCTCAGGAGCTCTGAGCTGCAGTGGACTATGCCGATCGGGTGTCCGCACTAAGTTCGGTATCGATATGGTGCTCCTGGGGGAGCCCGGGACCACCAGGTCGCCTAAGGAGGGGTGCACCGGCCCAGGTCGGAAACGGAGCAGGCCAAAGCCCCCGTGCCGCTCAGTAGTGGGATCGCGCCTGTGAATAGACGCTGTAGTGCAGCCTGAGTAATACAGCGGGACTCAGTCTTTTTATACTCATCATGGAGCCACTGTCACAACACACACACTCACACGTTATATCTTTACATTATACGGCAGCTTCAGCGCTGTTTCTTTATCTTCTTACCCCGAGAAAACCGCTCACAAAGCGGCTACTCTGCTGCTTCTACACCGCCTCCACCTGGAGGACACCTGCAACTACATCAGCCGCACTGAACACTGACGTCCTGCAGGTGGAGACACACTAAAACTACAAACATGAAACAGCTTCCTGTTGTCAGAAACACACTTTTCCATTCAGCTTTATCAGTTTTTGTGGCGATAGTTTCGTTCTAGTGAAAGTGAAGCAACTGTTCAAATGAAGGAAACAAAACACAGAAACATAGAGGGAAACCACAAATTACAACAGAACAGCAAGAGTCTGCAGGGTTGTAATGAGTGATGTCTGTATTATGTTAAGATGAAGCTCACTGACATTAATTCATGGCTGTTTTGCTTAGAGATACATAAATTAACTATAACTTTAGGCTGCAGTGTCTCAGGTGATCTAAAGACCTGGAATATGCCAGAAAATGTCTTCAGCGCCTGCCTTCACACGGTTTCTTTTAGTCACTGCAAAAGGGCAAAAAACCCACAAAGGCCCAACCTGCTAACTTGACTCTGTATGTTCACAGCAGAGCCAAAATGCCAGAACACAGGATGATTAACACTCCATCCCACACCGTGAGGACATGGACAGTTTGATCTTTTTAAAAGGGTAAGAGGTGGGTCATAATGTGTAGAGTGTGACAATTAAACAGCTGTTTAAAATGTGGTTGAACAGTTGTTTTCCATTGAAACTACAGGGGCCCGTCCTGCTAACTTGACTTCATATGTTCCCCTCAGTGTGAAAAATCCCATGTTGTTTGATGTCGCTTCTCACGGTGTTTAACTGATTTTCATCTAGGTGAGATACTTAGGTTTGATGGCACGAGGGTTACTCATAGATTTTGCAGTTTTGTGCACTGCTGTATAAAATTATCAGAATGACTGACTGTCACACATGTTACTTTTGGCAAATAGATTTTCTGTTGATTTGTAGTTTTTGATTATCATACTAATACTTTGTTATCGGTTGTACTGTCATCATAATGTTACATGTTTATATTTTATAATGACCACATTCAGAGCAGCAGTGGTTAGCATTGTCGCCTCACAGCAAGAAGGTTCCTGATTCGAACCTCTGTGTGGAGCTTGCATGTTCGCATGTTTGGAGTTAGCATGTTCGGGTCTCTCCAGGTACTCCGGCTTCTTCCCACAGTCCAGAGACATACAGTTAGTAGGTTAATTGGTGACTCTAAATTTCCCCATAAGTTTGAATGGTTGTTTCTGTGTGTCACTGTCTGTGATAAACTGGTGATTTGTCCAGGGTGGAAACCACCTCTTGCCTAACACCAGCTAGGATGGATGTCCACATTCAGTTCATGGAGTAGTTCCCAGATTTTTCCCTTGAGAGACCCATTTTCTATCGCTGAGTAAACTGAACAGCCCTGACTGAGCAACATATTTTATGGATATTTTGTATTATATTCACTGCATAACGATATCAGTACAGAACAACTGATAAACTGTACAATCAACCCAAATAGTGAACACAATAACTGCAGGATGTTTGTGTAAAAGGAGCAATTTGAATGAAGTTTAAGCTGATAACTTTCTGTGAATATTGCATCAGAGATGAGTTTCCATGATATTATCAGGAACTTTTTATACACTTCTCTGTCTGTATTATGTTTTATCCAAATTCAGTGTTTGCTCCGCATTGTTCTATTTATCTTATTAATATCTTATCTTATTATTTAATATAGTGAATATAGTTTGTGTTCAGATCTTCACGTTGCCTTATCCTGTGAGATTTATATTAAATAACAATCTAAGATTTTATTTAGTTTTCTTTCTTCTAGTTATAGGCTGATTTACAGCTCTTAAAATCAAGAAGGCCTCATGACCGCCTATGACGTTTTGGCAACCTCAGTGGGAAGTCAAAGTCCTGATCAATAAACTACTGTCACAACACACACACTCAAACATTATGTTATTACATCACATAACAGCTTCATCAAAACCCTTCACAGACCTGCTGCTCTGCCGCTTCTACACCGCCTCCACCTGGAGGACACCTGCAACTACGCCAGCCTCATAACGTCCTGCAGTTGGAGACTGTAAACATCAAATGTCTGTTAAAATAAAGTGAAATATAGTATGTTGTACAGGAAACCTCAACAACCTTCAGGTTTTTATTTGTGATTTTAAGTCAATGGGTCATTCTACTGAAATGTGACAACATGTTATCAACATCATATCTCCACGCATGATATTCAAAAAATCAGAAAGTTGTCGTGTGTGTTTCCATGTTGGCTGATCACATTCAAAAGATCCTTATACATCGAATACGAAAGGTGTACCAGTACAATGTATATGTTTCAAAAGTTATAATCTAAGATGTGTCTTCCCATGATGATCCAGTTGTTACAGATTATAAACTGGATTATTTGCAGATCAAAGTCAAGGATGTTCTCAGTTGATAAGGAAGTGTTGCATCACATTCAGAATGACGCAACAATACAATACAACATTTTGGAATAACTCAAAGAAATGTTCCTGTCTTAAATCATCATCATCAAACAGAACAGCCTGTATTACCTAATTTGAAACTTTGTAAGGGTAGGTGGGAAATTAATGTTTTAAAATGACATTAAAACATTAAAATGTAAACAAGTATGTTGTGTCTGAAATCTACCAGCCACTTTCATTACCGACATTTGGCTGGAGGTTGGTGATAATTTCCCACCATTGTGGGAATTTACCACCATGTTGTTTCCCAGACTAACAGAGGGCTAGACTCATTTGTTTTTCACAACAAACAGGTGACATTTGTGGTAAACCACAAACTATGCCGGTGGCAATATAATGACCATTATCTCAGCTACAGTTATTATTGTTCAAATATCTGAATATTGATCAAGGATGAATGTAAAAAGTAACCAAGTGTTTTTTGAGGGGTTAAAATAACTTCATATCAGCATCATAGACTGGACTTTACACCTTTCTACAATGACTCATAAATGTCCTTTGTTTCAAAGTGAATATTTATCTGCGTTCAGTGTAATTAAACCCACAATATGCGTGTTATTTTTACGGTCATCAGCGTTAACACAATTCTTCACTTTCCCTCAATAATTCTGTGTTGATTAGAAACCTCCCACGGCCATTTCCAAGGAAGATAGACCGCAAATGAGGGCATCTCGGTTTTCTATCTAAATGGCCTTTGGTTTTTCCAAGTATAAGCGTGGATTGACTACTGTTGACAGCTGCAGTTACACTCTACTATAGCTGTCACGTCTGCCAAATTTTAGTCAGAATTTATGTTGTGTGATCAGATGTGTCAAGCTCAGACTCTATTACTTTTGATAAGCTGCCGTTTGAAGCGATTGATCTCGCTGCTTCTGTGAGCTCTATTGAGCACCAGAGTTAAAACACCAAAGAGGGCAAAAAGCTCTCATTGTTTTAATAATCAGCAGGTGGAACAGATGTATCTACAGCTCACTGAAAAAGGTCATCATTAAGTAGACAAACAAATAAACTATTCTTCTTGACATATGCTGAAATTATCATAATCCACTCAACATTTTAAAGACTTGCTGTATCTCCAGCACCTTAAGGTCATTTAAGGCTTAGAAATAAACTCACTACAGAAACTGGGCCAAAGCCGTAGACTTGTTTTGTTTTTCTATATTTGTACTGTATCGCCTCTGTGTCCTGTTTTAAAGCAGAATTTGACTAATCAGCTTTCCTCAGCGTTCCTCTCTTTTCTTTTTAACTCTTTTTGGACAGCGTTAAATGCCAAGCATTAGAAATGTCTGCCCTGGCCCAAGCTCTTCAAAATTCCTGTGATGGTAGAACATGTTTTTGTGTGGGAGGGCTGTTCTGCCAAGCAAAGCTGTTTTGGTCCTGATTCTTTTTTTCTGTCTTTTTTTTTTTTTTTTTCTCACAAGAAAATCTTGTTCTTGCATCACCAAATGCTACCTCATGATGGGGGCAAACAAGAAAATAATACAAGCAGCTTCACCGCCGTCACTTCAACGTGGATGTTTGTTGGACATTAAAGCTGCAGTATGTGTAAGACACACACCTCTGTTTTTGTTTTAGGCACTTTCTTAAGTCATATGGTAGATTTTATGAATTTCCAACACATTCCCCTTCAAACCACTTTGTACATTCAGTTAATTTAACCTCCTCAAAATGTACATTTTCTTGAAGATTCCCCACATCTTCAGAGTCATAAAGAGTGAAAGAGGGAATTCTAGGTGGGGTTTTGGGGAGCCCCTTGAGCATTTCTCAATGCCCAAGGCCTTTGACATTGCTTCAGCTAATTGCAGCTGGTGACACACCGGCAAGGCAAGAAAGCGTGGTGCCGTTCTGGAAATTACCATGAAGCATGTGTAAATACTCATGAGGCAGTCGTCCATGTGGAGTTTTAGGATGCACCGTCTCTTGAGGATTAGGTCGAAACATGATATCATATGTGGCTGCTAAAAAAAGAGGAAGAGGGAATACCCATGATGCTTGCCTACCACATTTCGACCAGACATACCCCACGACCACCCCCCGACACACATAATAACACATGCAGGAAGATTACATTTTTGTCTTTTAGGAAGAAGTTAATTTTTCTTCCATTAAATTTAAACGTGTTGCTACCAAACATTAATTTCTACATAAAATATTATTTTTTTGACATGTGGTCAAGTGGTTAAGTATAAAAAACTTTTTTCTGAGCTTGCCAATATCCACCCATGTTTATTCAAATTGTAACTTTAACCCTCAGTGTGTTGTTTTTCTGGAGTTTACAAGATTACCTTATGTGCCTTAACTTTCCATCAGACATGTGACTTCCAGTCTAATGCAACTTACCCAGATTCTTACCAGAAGCCACATCAGATACAGCTAATTAGGCAGCGAGTCTCACTGTGTATGTGTGTCAGAGAGAGAGAGAGAGAGAGAGAGAGAGAGAGAGAGAGAGAGAGAGATAAAGGAAGAGCGCACGAGCAAGAGAGTGAAAGAGAAGGAGGAGTGAAAGAAAAGAGGGAAGAAAGAGAATCATTAAGCCAAGTTCTTCTCAGCACTCGTTCTGCTACACAGACTCTCTCTCTCTCTCTTTCTTTCTCTCTCTCTCTTTCTCTATCCGTCACCAACATACACACTCATACCGCACACACACACATACTCAAAAACACAAAGCAGAAGTGGACAAAGACACACGGTTTCAGTCGCCACGGTTGGCTATGGCTCAGGGCTCTGACAGCAATGACACAAGTTACAAGTCCCCATCTCCTGGAAGCAGACCGGTAAGTGTGTACTTCCATGTACTTTCTAAATTATGTGCCCAGTTTATGTTCTTACATGCTATTCTCACTGTGGATTTATAGGCGTACATTTTAATCACAAGTCATGTGAATTAAATGCTACATCTCTCTCTTAAATCTTTGATTGCTTTGATTGGATGCAGCATGTGTGATGCATGTTTAGTGTGGCAGCAACAACCAAAGAGACACGAGCTCTGCCTTTGCTGTCTTTTTTTCACAGCTTCTCGGGGTGTTTCACTTGCACACATGGGCTGCAGGCATGACTCGCTTCAAGTGTAGTGCTTTTGTCAAATGCAGAATGCTATCACTTATCCAAGCAGTTGGGAATCCTTTGTTTTTTTTTTTTTTTGCAAGTCTTCGAACTGTGAATGATTTGAGAGCTGTCAGGAACAGACACTAAACACAGTACTTAACGTTCTGTTTCTGTGCATGTGAGACTTATCATCCTCACTGCTGTCTGGTTTCACGTGTGCTGGTCTTCTAGCACATTGTTGCTCAAGAGCACTGTGGTGATAAAACATTCAAATGCTGTTTGCTTGTTACACATGTTAGAAGCTGGGAGCCTCACTTTATGATAAAGCACTTCACAGCAGGATGAGTTGTTTGGGGTATTTTCAATAATGTGTTAACAGACGTTAGATCATTAATTTGTTTCCTCTTTGATGTACAACTGACTCAGCTTTTTGAATTGAGATTAGTTATTACGATACCAAGAAAATCGAGGGTTCAGGACATGAAACAGGGTGTGCGTTATACCTAACGGATGACTCAGCCCCTCCCCGACCCTGCCCTTCACAATAAGTGTTAAGTTTAGCCCATCTCCTGTCAAACTGTCATTAAAACAGATAACACTTCCATTACGCATGTAAACCCACCAGCAGGAGCCAGTGACAGTCTGATCTTAATCAACAAATTCACTTTTTCAGGTACAGGAAACTCTCTGTGCAGTTTGCCACTTGATGTTTATGTCGCTGTGCACACATTGAACTGTCGGCATCTGTATTTTCTCAGAGCTCCTCAGATGATGCAAAGAAGGTGATGAGGCGGGAGAAGAACCGGATCGCTGCTCAAAAGAGCAGGATGAGGCAAACTCAGAAAGCTGACAGCCTACATTTGGTGAGGAGACTTTTCTCTGCAACACACACCGCTCTCATGCTCATACATCAAAAGCTTCTTGAGACATCTGCCAAAGACATGAGGAAGAACAGAGGAGATATTACATGGTGTTAGATGTAAAAACAGTGTTTACTTTACTTTGGTGGGAGAATCAATGATGGAAAGTGAAGGATTACTCTGTACACAAGCCGAACTTCTTGCCTTATTGTACTATGATGCTGGTTAAAATAAGATTATATATCTTGGCCATCTTGTCTTGGCTTTACTAGCTGATCAATTTCCAACCTAACGCCACGATATATGGACATGTACTTACAGTTACTGTCTCTAATGCTTTTTAAGTGCGCATGCAGCACGTTCAAGCCTGTGGGAATGGGTTTGTACTATATTTACAAAATGCTACCTGACCATGTGGCGAATGTGTCATGGCTTCTGTTGGGCTGCACACTTGGACGCTCTTCTGTGTGTTTGCAGAAGCTTAAGGAATAAATTAGCACGTGTGGGCAATCACTCCCTTTTGCAGCAGAATCCAGCACCAGAGATTGCAACGCTGAATACGATACAGGGCAGCCGCTTTGCTCATTGCCCCCCATAGTTCTTTTTAATGCAGCTCATTTCATGTAGGGGATCACTCTGTCATTTCAGCTTTTACTTGTTTGACTTGGCACGAGATGGTATTCGTTAGCTAAAATGTCAAAGTGGGGCTTTTTTTCTGAACATCTGGACTGCTTTTCAAGTCCTCCCAACCTGTGTTTGCAACAGTAATTGTCATCTGAATGCTTTATAACCCGCAGTAACTCTACATGCTGACACTTCTTACATCAGCACACATTTGAGCACACTGACCACATATTCACTCTGTGTGACTTCCTCATTCAGGCCGAGATCGTTTGTGCTGTACTGTACTATGTCACCATGACGTTTTCACAGCAGCTTCTGTGAACTTTATCAGATGAACTAAAGAGATTTTAACGTTCAGAAAAGCCACACTGTAGGCAGTAGTAGATTCATCGATGTGATGAGGATTGTTTCTGTGAATAATGATGTATATTAACCATGTCTTTAAACCCTGTCTGAGAGAACACCAGAGGACCACAGAGTATATTCTGTGGTTTTGCTTTCATCGTCTCACTAGATAAACAGGAAGGCGAATTTTCCCTCTCTATGACACAGTGGCTTATTTCCTGTTTCTTCAGTAGTATTTTTTCTTCTGTGTAAATGAGCTTGAAATTGTATGTCGTGGGCAGGAGGGGAGAAAAAGGCAGTCACTTCTTGTAAAGTGCTGATAGCAGTGGGCTGTATTTGGCTAAGTGACGCAAGTGAAGGGGTTTGCCCAAAGGTTCTGTGACAGTAAGGACCCACAGTTCAGTATTGTGATCTTTTGGCCATGGTGTGATGACCTTTTCATTAAAGTGGAAGATTTCTCCCCTGCTGTTCCCACATTAAAGAGAAAAAAACATTTTGACGTAAAGTTTGCTCTACTTATATTATCTCAAAGTTGATGATCAGTACAAAAGATACGAGACACAAGAGCTTGTTTTGGAAAATGCTCTTACATCATCCAAAATATATGAATGGCAACTTTTCAGATTGTGGTGTTTAGTGAGCTGCAGGCAGATTATATTGAGACGTTTGTGTTCGAATCAGTATGAATGGGCTTCACTACTTTTACTATGTTAAAAAATGTTTTTACTCTACAGTAAGGTATAAGACAAGCTGAGGCATGCTGTAGATTTTTAATGTTTTACTCCCAAGCAAACATTTGTCCTTATTCAAGAAAAACAAGTTGAGTAAATTAAAATATTACAAATAATCATCTTGTTTTATTACCTAAACAACAATTCATGATTTCATCTGGTTTTCTCAAAACTTGTATCTCGTAAACAAAAATAAAAGTAGCCTACCACCGTTTTAGCAAATGTTAATGCAAATGTACATTTAGCCTACATTACTAACAACTATTTTCCAAAGAATACCACACTTCTATACACATTTTTATAGCACGATAGCTTTTCATATCTCTTGTGTAAATGTAAAAATTGACTTGCAGAGACTTGCTGGAGCTGGCCAGCCCATTACGAAGAACTTCACGTGCAACATTTAGTTTTTGTTGGATGATAATGTGGTCGAAAGCACCAAGCAGACGTGTTGCCACCACAGATAACTTATCTGACGGAAGATTCAAGCAAGTGTCTACGTGTTGGTGTTCACACCTACTGAACTGACTGGAAACTGATGCCTGCCATGAGTTTAGAGAAATAGCCTCCAGCCATGCCAGCATGCTAGCATACTTACAATGGCTATGCTAACTTGCTAACTCCTTTAAGGGATAGTTCTCCATCACATTTTAGTGTGTTAACATGCTAACATTGCTAATTGGAACAAAGCACAGTATAGAAGTTGTTGGGAATGTCATTAGTTTTGTATTTGGAATTGGTATTTGGTAGAAGAAAAGATCAACAAAATTATTATTACCGGTCATGCTAAAGGGGGCATGTGTGTACTACATTTCATCGCAAATTATCCTAGTAGTAGTTGTGGAAACTACTCAAAACCACAAATGTCACCATCACAATGGTGTTAGATTATCCTTCAAGGTCAGAGCAAACGGCCACAATTACAAAAGCAATTGACAGGGCCATTCATAAGACCCCAGAGGGTTAAAGGTCAGGGAATGTAGTTTTCAACCTCTGAGGAACAAAAGAGACAACTGTATGAAAACAGGATTTAATGCTGCATACTTGGCTTGTCTTTGATGACAGTTGAATAGTATCACTTTTATGGCTTCCAATCTGACAGTAAAACCACTTTTATAAGTAATAAAAGGCACTCACACATCTTGTTCCTGTGTGTTTCCCAGGAGAGTGAGAACCTGGAGAAGGAAAACGCTGCCCTGAGGAAGGAGGTGAAGCAGCTGACCGAGGAGGTCAAGTATCTGTCATCCGTGCTGAGCAGCCACGAACCAATGTGCGCCGGCCTGACTCCTCAGACCCCTGACCTCCTCTACCCTCCTCATCACAGCAGCTACCACCACCAGCACATCACTGTACCACACTACCAGCACTGACCTGCATGACTACTGAGACGGCCGAAAGATGTGCTGTGAACAGATGACTGACCTCAATGGAGAGAAAGACTGACCGGAGATGTGTCTATAAATGTTAACCGTTGTTCAAAAGCGATCAAGGAGTAACGTGACGGGCCAGACAATGACAGTATGGAACCCAAACTGTAACATGCAGTATTCAAAACTATTTATTTTGCTTCTGCTCACCTCTTTGCTTTTATCTGATTAATATCAGTGATCTGTCTGTGAACTTAAACGGCACGATAAGTAGAATTGTCACCCAGTCTATGTTTACATTGGGAGAAAGAACAAAAAACAACTCACTGTATGTTCACGTGACTCAGATGACACAGTATTTTTGTAAATGGCTTATTTTTAGTGTCATGGAGAGCAACTCTGTCATCCTGTCATGTTTAGAGTTTCTTGTGTGTATTCATGTGTTTCATTGTGTAAATGTAGATCGATAATGCTCAGGAGATTTTGACAGATTTGATTGTGGACAAACAAGAATGTAAAGTCAAGATCCTATAAAAAAAAGAAAAAAAGGTTTTAATGTACCAAAAAGAAACAGCTGGCAGTGAAGAGTGGGAATTCAAAGAAAGGGTCTTGACTTGTGTAGGCCTACTGGTGATAATGCTGGTGTGTGAAGAAGACCCAGCAGAGATATTTATTAAATGTGATGCCTTTTAGGTGATTGTTTCTGACCTCCAGAGATATTTCTTATCTTCATGCAATGTGTAAAGTCTGAACTTGTTTTATTCTTTTAATGAGCCCTAGATGGCGCTGTTCACCATCATGAGAGGTGGAGCTTCTGTAGCTTATGTTGTAAAGCACAAAAATAATCATTCATAGCCTGACTCGTTCTGTGTGGGTATGAATTAACCTTTGTCCTTGAAAACAGCTGGGGCTTTCATGTCATTCATTCTTTTTATAAACACTTTATTATCAGTATTATTAGATAAGAGGGTAAAACACATGATCTGCTCTAAATATCTTTAAGAAGTTGTATGAAGTTATTACAGACATATTCTAGCCTACATGTCCAACAACAGACATTATCTCAGAGTAGAAAATGCAGACATTTACAGACGTGACACACTTTGTGAGATATCTCCGCGTTACAGGCTGCTCAGATAACCCAAAGAACAGTAAATGAAACTCCGCCCTTGTGCTTGTGTTGACCAACTTGTTTCAAGATCCCAAAGCGGGTTTTATGTCCGGGTGGAGGGTCATATGAGGCACTCCTACACGTGTTAACACTCGGATAAAGTCGATCTGAAAGACAGGATAATATACATACATGAAATTATCAGTGACTTCATTAGATTGTACAAACTTTGGGCGGTAAGTTCGGCTACTTGAACTCACTTCAACCCGGGGGAGGTAAATGAATTTATGGAGCCGAGAGTGCCGCACAAACTGGAAGTTGTAAAGCCTTCACTACTTGCTTAATAACTATTCAGATACAGACTCAAACATATGTCTGAACTTCTTTTTAGCAGAAAACATAAATTCGTAGGACTGACTGTCGTTACCGTGGCGCGCTGGATTGTTTAGTGTTCACACATGAAACAGGAAGACTTTCCATTTAGTTGTTTAACCACAGTAGCTGTAAACTTTATACTCCATGAGTATATTGAGTAGTTTAATATGGGCGAGAAACAAGCGTTAGGAGATAGTAAACTAAACGGGGAACAGATCAAGGCAGACTTGGAGGACCATGTCAAGCTGGAGGCGGGTGACGCGGCGCAGCGCGCCGACGATCAGGCTCCGCTGGACGGTCAAGAAACGCTACAACCCACCCGCCTGTACAAGCGACGCTGGATGATCGTCCTTTTGTTCAGCTCCTATTCACTCTGCAACTCCTTCCAATGGATACAGTACGGCATCATCAGCAACATTTTCATGAAGTTCTACAACGTGGACGCCTTCACCATAGACTGGATGTCTATGATCTACATGCTGACATACATTCCCTTCATCTTCCCGGTGACCTGGCTGCTGGACAAAAAGGGGCTCCGGGTCATCGCGCTGGTGGCCACGGCTCTCAACTGTGCGGGGACGTGGATCAAAGTGGCCAGTGTTAGACCCAACCTGTTCGCCGTCACCTTTCTGGGACAGTTCTGCTGCTCGTTCGCGCAGGTGTTCATCCTCGGGATGCCATCGAGAATCGCTTCAGTGTGGTTCGGTTCAGAGGAAGTGTCCACCGCCTGCTCCATCGGAGTCTTTGGGAATCAGGTAGGCTGTGAAACAGACTGTGCTTTAGTCAGTAACTAGGTAAAGTTAACTATTTGCCTACTTCATCACTGATTCAAACCAATAGCTCTGTAACTAACCACTGATAATCTGGACATCCCCTCATCTATTTGGCACATGTGCGTAATTACGCGCACTCAGGCGACCACAGAGCATCTCCTGCGCGCTCAAGTCACAACATTGCCTGCTGAGAATGTGAGAGAATGAATGGGAGCAATATACAGTGAGCCAACATGCAAGACGAACCATAACCACTATGTACCATGTATAACTTTTCAGATATTGTAGCTCACTGTCAATATCAGAGAAATGATATCAGTGACAGATGAAGACAAACAGTTGCAATAATCATGGTCTATACATGAAAGAGGAAAACTCCAAGTCACTGATCATTTGTGAGCATGAAACACATCTCTGTTCCTCAAAAGTGTCCTTTAAACATGTCAAATCAAGTTTGTTTACCTCCCCCTCAGCTACAATATTAACCACAGAAAGTGTAAGACAAGTAAAACAAATCTATTAATAATCTGTCTGAATAAAACAACCTAATACAGGATCTAAATAAGTGTAAATCACAAATACAATAGCTAGAGTTAAAAGGCAGCAAAGGAACAATTCCTAACTGAATGTAGATGAGTCTGTCCTAAAGAAATAGAGAACAATAAAAAGAAAATATTAATCTAGTTTACCACTATGTCTTGTGTTACACTGAAAATGAATTACTTGCAGCTGTGAGTACGTTTGGATGCTATTAAGTTCTCTGGATAAGCTGCTATTCCACATATTTTGGCACAGCCCTGGTCCAAAGATCACCCAAAGGAGAGCTGGAAAATTGTCAGGATTTAGAAGGAGAATCAAATACAAGTATGCGTAATATGTCTTCAGACAGAGTTTGACTGGAAAACCAAGGGCTGAATGAACTCTGACCAAAAACTAAGCAGTAGCCAATGACTGCAGTTGGTGGCATAACATGCTCTTGCTACAGTTTATTCAGAGATTTCTTGGTTAGACTAGAAGATGGCATTACAGTTGGCAAAGACTGATAGAGATACAGTACTTTAGGCCTGAAGTTACTCAAAAATAAACAGATCAAAGTTGTAAATACACACAGATGTAATGTAGTTTTTATTACACATCACACATGGAAATTGTTTTCTGGGTCTCTGACTGTGACTTGTGACATAAAAAACACAGAATTCTTCACATATATGAAATTTATTTGACCTTTTATGAAAATGTATCCACCCACAATAACTGTTAGTGTGCTGCTCTATTGTTGTATTCTGTTCATCTAAATTAGTAGCAGCATGGACATTGTAAAATCCACATGAGCAGCCAAATAAGCAGACAGGAGTGCCAAGACCAGCATCGTGCCACTGTTAATATAAGATCACAAGCATCAGATTTAACACTTTAAGACTTTGAACAAACAACACTTGAGTCAGTACATCAACTCCAAGTAAATGTCAGTGAAAAGTCATCACTTAGTGCTGGAAAATGTGCTGTGCGTATCCCAAAGTACGAGCCAGGCTTTTGGATACAGTAAAAACAAACTTCCTGGGAGACTTCTAATGAGGATGTCTTTTAACTTGCAATCTTTCTGTCTTCAATGCTTTAGTCTTCACTTCACTTCCTTCTGACACCCGTACAGAGCCAATGGACATATCAGGTTATTTTCTTAACATCAGAAGCATTTTTTACATCATTTGTGCACAACAAACAACTTTCACAGACTTGATAATTGACTCTCCTAAATATCCGGCGTCTGTACAAGTTTAGCTCTAATTTTGTTGTCAAATTGGTTTATTATATCAGCACATTTCATCCCACCCATCATATCTTCAAGAAGCAATATAAGTCTGTGAAATAGACTATGACTATGTCTGTGTCATATCTTAAAGACGTCACATTACAGGCTCTATTGCCACGTCAGTGTCTTATCATTTTCAGTGTTTCCAAAGGCTTGAACATATAATAATTTCAATTAGGAAAGTTCTGATCTTATAAACAGATAAAATAAAGTCTATAGTAAACAGCATGCATAATCTGAGGAAAAGAACATTCTACGTATTATCCTTAACAGTACAGGTATTTGCTGGTGATCAATAACAAAGACCTATTAACCCCCAAATCTTCTTTTCTCACTGTTATTTGCACTGTTAACTAAAGAGACAATACAAGGTCTGAGTGGGTAGGAGTGGTTTAGGTAGAATTGGAGGATTTCCTATATTAACATCACATGACAGGACTGATATACGCAATGAGTTGTGAATGGACTCTACTACAGCTGTGCTTGCTCTTAGGCATCTCTAAGAAAACCATCTCTCTGCAACAGGCAGTTTGCACACAGGACAGAAAGCTGTTGAGGACAAACGCTGAAATTTTAAGACCGCTCACCTCTCACACTCCAGTGGCTCACTTTGGGACAGTTGAAATGCCACAAAACAATACTTTAAACTCTGAACTCGGTGTTGAAGAGTGGCCGTGGTCCAAGGCTGCAAAGAATCCGACTCCGGGCCTTGGTTCACTGCAGTGGAGTCCGGGACCTTTCGGCAGAGCCATCTCTGTTGGTTCACGGTTAGACGTTGAGGCTTTACACGGTGACCAGGCAAAGCTGGTCCCCAAGGCTGAGACCAAACTTTACCATCGTCGCTGGATCATGCTGTTTCTCTTCAGCGCCGTCTCAGCCAACAATGCCTTCATGTGGCTTCAGTACGGCATTATTAGCAACATATTTATGCGCTTCTACAACATTGACTCTCTGGCCATCGACTGGTTGGCCATGATCTACCTGCTCACTTACATCCCACTTATTATGCCGGTCCTGTGGCTTCTGGACAATAGAGGAATCCGCGATGTTGTCCTCGTTGGGTCAGCCTTCAACTGCATTGGTGCTTGGATAAAAATTGGTAGCGCCAATCCCAATATGTTCTCAGTCACCTTTTTTGGCCAGTTTGTATGCTCAGTAGCCACTGTGTTTGTCCTTGGTATTCCTTCTTACCTTGCCTCAGTGTGGTTTGGAGAGGCAGAGGTTTCCACTGCTTGTTCCATCGGAGTTCTGGGTAACCAGGTTTGTCTGAATATCAAATTAAATCACAATTTAATTTCTTTTTCTGCAGCAGGCTCCACATAGCGCAGTTGTCTGACATCTGTTTGTAGACTATGCAGGGCTACACTGGATGCCAGAGTCACATAAGCCTTCTAGTGTCCTGGTGCGAGAGTCCTGAGAAAATTGTGTTAACTGTTCGCTGAAACCTTATCAGCATACTTTGTCTGCTTATCCGTTTAAATGTAGAAACACTCTTTCCCAGTTGTGAAATGCTGTGTGGCATTATTCAGATGACATAGATGCTGTTTTCAGTTTCAGATGAGTGATAGTGAAGTATTTCAAATAATTCATTTGAATAGTTAAAATTTAACAACTAAGATGTGAACCAACTGTATGTACTGTCATGTACTGTAGATAACACTGCTCCAATCTACTTTTAAAGATCAGTTAGGTCTTAAAGTTATTAAATTTAGGTTTAAACCAATAAATATTATTCAGTTACTATATTATACACTTCAAGTGTTGTCAAAACAAGCAATATTAGCCTCTAAATGCACATGTTGTGTTACCATTCAGTCATTATGTCTGTGTGAGATTTACAACATAGGTGGCAACAATGAGGTTAAAGGTAAAATCTATATGTTTCTAAGCCCTTGATTTGCTTCAATAATGTAGCACTTGATGTGTTCACTTCTGTTTTTTTCATTTGTGTTTTATGTGTTCATTGTCTTAGCTGGGTATTGCCATTGGGTTCCTCGTGCCTCCTATCCTGGTGCCGAATGTGGACAACATGGACGAGCTGGCTCACCACATCAGCATTATGTTCTACATCACAGCAGGAGTGGCGACATTCCTCTTTGTCCTTGTTGTCTTTGGTAAGATCTGTCATGTAGCAACGATGATGTCCAGTGAAAACAGATAATATCAAAGTCTGTGTATTATTCAGAGTAACATGGTTTTCTGGAGTAACGTGGTGGTGAGCGGGTTTTCAAATGTTATTTCTGGCAGCTTCTCTCACTTCCGTCATGTTAGAGTGGCAGCAGTATTCTCAGAACTAGACATCCTAAAATGTCTGCAGATAAAACTGAAACTTTCTGCATGGATAGACACCATGAAATATGTTTTTTGCAGCATAGGCATTTTTTGAATTTACATAAAATGTAAATTAACTGTATTTAAATACAATTTCAAAATTACTGGACCGTGTAACCAATGCCTTTTTATGAATGGAAAGAGGTGAAGTGGTCAGTGAGGCAGCCAAGTGAGTAAAATGAATTATTTCAACATGTGTCATCACCTCAGTCACAGAGCTTTTCTGCTTTCCCTCATAAACATACTCCCACTGTTTTTAATGTGTATTGTCTCGGCCTTTTTCACTCAGGTCAGTGGCTGTCTTGTTCAGTTGATCTGCCTGATGGTGGTTTTAATTTATAATTTATTTATAAGGACCTTTCAGTGAACAAGAAAAGTGCTGACCTGTATGTTTGCACCAACACAAAATTCCCCCTGAAGGGGAGATTGACAAAAAAAGATACTATTGTGGTACAAGTAAGGACAGGAGAAGTCACGGGAATGGGCACTAAAAATGCTCTACTTTGTAAAGTGTGTGTTAGTTACAGACCCACGATCACAGAAGGACTGAACATTTTCTGGTAGAAGGTCGTGGTGTGAATGCACATGACAAACAGGATATGAGCTGTCAGGAAAAATGCTTAGTTGTCTGGTTTACATCTGCTATCCCTGCATTTTGACCGTCTTCTTCCTACTGTTCCCTTTATATAAGATCTCACTTTTTATGTTTAATTGCATGTTTATAACTCACAGCAGTTGCAAAAAAAAACTAGAGTTGTATGCTGTGTCATCAAGCGGGGAGGTATGTAGTACGTTTCTATAGAGAACACTTTGTTGGGTCGCTGTCAGAGGAGCAAGTTGGATGAAAAAGCTCTTGTCTTGTCCGGGCAGGCGGAGGGTGGGGGCGTCCGTAAACGTAATGCATTCAGAAACACAAAGGATGCTTGTGACGGCATTCCATAATAGCACCAAGTACAACATTCAGACTGACTACACTGTCAGTGTAATAAGTATTTTGACTATAGTCTCCTGTTGATAATAAAGCAGGGTTCAGCTCATTCTTTAAAGTTTACTTTTCTGAGCCTGGTTGATGATTTATTTCAGTGGTTTCAAACATTTTTGTGGACACCAATTTGGGAAATATTGTTGCCTAAGCTAAGTAGATAAACATATCTACAGCAAAGAGTAAGATTGATACCATTCTCATGTCTGTGTGGTATGAAGTTACAGCAAGGAGACGGTTAGGTTAGCTTAGCTTAGCGTTCCTTCGACGCAAAGTACTTGCTGCCCTCATCCCAGTGTGCACGTCTACGAGTTGCGGCCTTAATCAAAGAGGGAGTTTCCCCTCTCATGCGGTTTCTTTTTAATTTTAATAATCATAGATGCGTGAAGAGGTAAAGCTCTATCAACTTCTATCATAAGACAAAGATCTTTCCTTTTTTCTTATTTCCTATCACCCATTTTGGGAACCACCATCAATATTTCATGATATATGAACAAACAGTGCACCTAAAAGATATATATAGATATATATATACGAGAGATGAAGTTCAAAGAGTCTGAATTCACCCACATCATATAACTCATGGTGCTGATTCTGTACAGCACGTACAGACTTTCCTCACTTTCTGTCACGTGACGGATGGTATTGAGCGGCTTGACTTATGCTGCTCTTGGTTACTCCAGCGAGATAATTTACACCAGTTGGTCACAGTAGTTTCATGATATGACACATATACTCACACACATAACACACCCTCACACATACATGCAAGATGCCATGTGTGAGGGTTGTCCTGCTGGCCAGGCCATCTGTAGCCCTGCAACAGGCCTGTGAGTCAGCAGGGCAGACAAAGTCCCTGGATTTGCATAAACTGTGTGCAAAGAGAGGTGAGAGAAGAAGTTTGGCTGCTGCTTTCCTCTAAACAAATTGACGGCCAAAGTTAACCACAGAGAAAGTCTGCAAAAAGACATAACGTGACTGGATCTGGTTGACTGAATATGGGGAATCCCTGAGGGTGTTAAAGAAAGATGATTCATTATTTTAAGCATTTAAATAAAACTTTATGTTTCCCTTTAAATTACAGTAAATGTAGTGAAACATAGATGAGGACTTTTAACTTATGTTTCTTCATGTGCTGTCAGAGCAGCTGTCTCAAAGAGCAGGTGTGTTTCATAGGGTTAGTGTGAACTGGTTACCGAACACAAAGCCTCAGGGTAAGTTTGGGGGGGAGAAAAGGCTGGCTCAGCTCCAAGAACCACAAAGACAGACATGTGTCTGTGTTTCCCCATATGGTCTGAAGGCACGTGCTTAGAAGAGTGACTGACCCCACTGACAGCCCTCTTTCGGGTCAGGGACTGGCTGTCCTTCAGCCCGAGAATATGAGGATCTACATCATGCAGTATGTGGAGGTGTGCTGAGCACACTGTACGTGTGCTGACCTGTCCGATCGTGTCTCGATGTGTCCCGTTCCAGGTGAAATCTTTGCAGATGGTCAGGATAACACACTACACAAATAAAGACTTCTTATCTGTGCTGTGGCACAGCTCCATGCTCGTCTCAGACATGAATTCGGTGGGCATTTAGGAAGTGTGCAGTTTTGTTTGCCACACTCTGTAAAGAGGAAAAACATCATGTCCAACTTCTGTTGTTTTAGCCAGTTAAACCCAGAATTACACAATATTCCCCCTTGCACTTCCCTTCAAGTAAAAGTAACACAGTTAGAATAAATGTTACATGCACTGATTTTATTTCCACATTGAATTAATACCCTCCAGTGACAATGAACCTAACAGAGCTGAAGGTTGAAGGTTTACAAAGGCTGCAAAACAGCCAAAAATAGTAGCTCAGTAGATGGTATAGACTCCATGTTCGCCTGTAACTGTCTTTCATTGATTTTTGTGTAGATTATTTAAACAGTGTTGAGATTGTTTTTTTTTTTTTTGTGTGTTTAACATTGATTTTAATCTCTCCTCATGTTAGTCTTCCAGGAGCGTCCTAAACTTCCTCCAACTCAGGCCCAGGCCAGAGCTCGTGTCATCTCACCGGAGCAGTACTCCTACACTGCCTCCATCCTCAGGCTGCTCCGCAACAAGCCCTTCATCCTCCTCATCATCACTTATGGTTTGTTATCACTTTTCTAGTTATTTCTTTCAAATTTAGGGGAAAGGTCCATTTGTAGACAATATAAAGCAATGTTTTAAAATCATTTAAAAACAGGGTGCTGATGTAAAATCTATATTTTTAATGCATCGTCTGTAGCTGACTCAAAATGATCGCCAGATTCAGATATTCTCCAACACGTCATCAGTCAGTAGTCATCCTCGATAATAGCTCTTATAGTAGCGTGGAAACCACCAAAAGGTTTCCAAGAAAGCCTCGACACACTCCCTTGTGTAAAAAAGTTTCTTCAATCTTCTTACTGGATCTCATTCAAAAGCAAGAGTTAGTTTATCCTGGACGGGTTCAAAGTTTGTTTATGGCCTGATAATGTTTAACAAATGATCAAATTTACCCAAAGGTCAAACATTTTATGAAGGGAAAGCATTCTGGGATTTGGAGTTACTTTCGGACAAGTCACAACAACTGTGTCAAATGGCTGCGAGCAGTTTAAGGAAACTTTTCTCACCTTGCTTGACCTCAGTGTTATTTCCTTTGACAAAATTCATGTGACTATTATTAGTGTGAGTGCATGTGTGTGTGTGTGTCCTTCTGTCTTTCTGCATATGATCTTTGGGTTGCCAAATAAGCATGCAGAGTTCAGTTGGTTTCATATTTACCTGTGATCATCACTCTACAGGCTGTGGCTCCACCTGTTGCTGTTTGTTTAACTGAGCTGTAGCTGATGTTCCTGAATGTCCAGTTATGTTCAAGGAACAGGCTCATTTATGCATCCTCTTTTAACAGTTTTCCAGAAATGGTGTTCATGATCTTGTGAGTGTTTAATAAAATCTTTTTCTATGAAGTTTATGTCTACGTTATGACTTTAACACTCACTTTTATCCTCTCATAGAAATCATTGGCCTGTGGCAGCTCTCTGTTTAGGAAATTAGCCTGCTGCTCACTGCTTCCTTAATATTGTGAAAAGTTTCCTGAAATATATTTTGTCCAGTGGTTTGTGGTGTTCATACTTCGTTTAATGATATTTTCCAACTCACAGGTTTGAACGTCGGTTGTTTCTATGCTGTTGGCACGCTGCTGAACCGCATGATCATCATGCATTACCCTGTAAGTTCTGCCTGCTGTGTCTGTATATAGATATATAAGTACATAGTGTATTGCTTTAGTACTTCCTCTGTGTTGACTTCCAAAACTCTAGTTTGTTCTTCCCATAATTTCACTTCAATTTCAGGGCTTGAAAGGCTTGTTCAGTTATTATATTTTGTATTGCAACTAAGCTTCACAGCCTCACATAATGGCAGTCTCATCTGTAACCTTTCAATACCCAGAAATAATGTAAAACTGCACTGTGGTAATAGATTTAACACTTGTAAGTCCTGTTTTCACTGGACACATCATTCATCCATTCAATGCAGATTACTTTTCACCCTTGAGTTTGTATTTCACAACACAATTTAATGTGGGGCAAGTAGAAGTTGCTGAAGTATCGATACAGGTTGCTGCTAAGAATTCATTTTACTGTCCATCAGTAGGAGGTCTGAAAAATGTTTGATGTGGCTGCAGATTCATGTAGAAACTCACTGAAATAGCTTGAAACGATGTCTGCTGCCTCCTCTGAAAGTGCCCCACCTTTCTTTGGTATGTAAGGCCATAAGGTTACTAACTTAAGCCCCGTGTCCTTCAACCCTTTAGGGAGAAGAGGTGAATGCTGGGAGGATTGGTCTCACCATTGTCATTGCAGGGATGGTCGGCTCCCTGATCTGTGGCATTTGGTTGGACAAAACTAAAACCTACAAGTAAGTGTTGGAAATCAAGAAGATGCACAGAGAGGGAATTATTATGTGACTGATTCGTTGACAGGCCAAAGTCCGACATCAGGCAGCTACACAAGTTTTAGTTTCATCTGGTTTTTAATCTCGCTGTAGATCTTGTTTGGCGTTTACATGTTGGCTGTTGGAGTTCTGTGTCTGTTTATCCAGGTGCAGCAAGCTGCTCTAACAGTGATCTTTCTGACCTTTTGCCTCATGGACCCTCTGGCTGTGTAGTGACAGCAGTGGCCACCCTGTGGGAGGCTTTACTCAACCCCCCTCTGTCTTATTTACAGGTGTTTTTGTTCTGTAAATGAGGGAATGCGCACATACAGGAACATCTTGAGTCCCACCTGACTTTGTTTTTCTTTCAAATGCTGTTTATTATAGATTCAAATAGATTCCTTTTGAATTTACAAAGTGCTACCACCTACTGTATTATGATCACTGTGAACAATACTTATTTCAACACTTATTCTGCCATCCTCATTGGTCTCTTCACCTCTGCTATCCTCTGCCTCAGTCATGTTGTCTGCTCACCCATCTCCCATTCGCATGGGACTGAAAACCTCCTCTTTGCTCAGTGCTCTGTGCTCACAGTCCGGGCTGCCTGGCTAACGAACTAAGATAACGGTAGCTAACAGCAGCTATGGTCACTTTACTGTCCATCAGGAAACTCCGTAAATCACAAAATTGATTTACAGCAGTTGGAGGACATCAGAGGGAAACCAGAAAACAGAGTCAAGTCAAGTCAGTGTAGCATCAAAATGATTTTAAACCTTTAAACTGATTCTAACTTTTTAGAATCACTTGAGAAGCCACTGTGTGTCTGCTACAGCACCAACTCTACCACACCAACTGAAAGTGCAGCAATGCTCTGAATTTCTCATGATAATTATGATTGTCATGTTCGGTGTTGTACATTTTTCATGTTTTTCCAGGCAGACAACCCTCGCGGTCTACTTCATGTCTCTGGTCGGGATGATAGTCTATGCTGCCACACTCAGTCTCGGACACCTCTGGGTGGTCTTCATCACCGCTGGAGCTCTTGGGTATTTCTACATTCATTCTTTTTCTGGTATAGAAGTAATATAAGGATTTCTGTATTTTAATGTTTTTGCTGATGTGTATGACAAAATGTACTACAGATATATTCACTGCAGAATCACCAAAATACTCAAAGATGGATTATATCCTCAGTAACCAAGCTGGAGTGAGTTCATTTTAAGCTCTAACTATTTGCACATTCCTTATCCAGCAGCTGTGTCTCCTTCACTGCAGTTTTATAAAATAATATGAATCAGAGATGGAAACTTGTGCAACCCTGTTCCACTCAATTCTGTTATGGTCATTTCTCCAAGTGGCATATTACTGATATTTGCAACAATAATTTTTAACCACGTTTCTTTAGCTGTCAATTCTGGCTTGATTAACTTTTCACACATACACCTTACACATAGTAAGACCCAAGGTGAAGATTTCCTTTGTACACATTGACCTGGTATTTAAATTCAGGATATATTGTTATATTGTTTAGAGCAGCGGTAACAAAGATGTTAAAAAAAAAATGCATCGACCGTGTGGGGTCATGTTAAACAGCAGATTTTAGGTGAAAATTATCCACAAGACTACATATATGTTATTTCAAATCTTTTACAAGCCCCAGTATTAATTTTACATCCAGTTTAACCTTTATGTGGCTGTTGTGAAATCATTACACCTCTTCAGTAGCACAGATTGGTCTTCCAGATTGTGCTTGCCCGTTCTGTGAAGGCACACCTACATAATATACCATGCATGCACGCATGCACGCCAGACAGAGTACATCATTCATGTGACTCAGGCTGAATTGTCAAATAACTCACACACAGCTTCATTTGTTTATGGAGACGAAATGAGCTCCACGTTCCTGCTGGAATTCCTGGTATACAGCTGATAAACTTACTTCCAGTGTGTACAGCCATTGTCCCAAGTATTTTTCTTGTGTTTTTACTTATTGTAGTATCTAAAAAATATATTTTTAATTACAATTTCTATTTTTCTATGTGTTCAAAGCAAAGCATCAAAGCATATTTATATGCAGAGGAGCCATACGTAAATGTCAAAGAAATGTGTACGGTAAAGCATCTACTGACTCAGGCTGAGGTGTTGTGCTGCTGTTGCCATGTGAGAAGCTTGTGTTATCGTGTTTCAGTTGTTGTCACTTCAGTGGGAGGATGACATGGTGCTACTGAGTGAGAAAATGGTTGGATGTCATTGTTCTGCTTTCAAAACCTGTTGTTCCTGTATAGCATCACCATCATTAAGCTAAAGACAAAGGCACTGTTCTTGCCTTTATTTCTGAGGACACGTTGGCATTTAGTTGGTACAATAATTTTCAAAGAGGTATTATAAAGAGGGAAAGGCAAAACACTGAAGTGTCAAGAGTAATGTGTGTCAGAGTCACTGAACAGAGCACGTGCAGCCTGTTTAGATCAATTTAATTGTAGAAATGTTGTGATTATATATAATTACCAATGTTTAATGTGTGTCTTTGTGCTCCTATGTGTGTGTGTGTGTGTGTCCAGATTCTTCATGACGGGCTACCTGCCTCTGGGCTTCGAGTATGCAGTTGAGCTGACGTACCCAGAGTCAGAGGGAACCTCATCAGGACTCCTCAACTGTTCAGCACAGGTACAGCTCAGGTCTCAACATAATGGTGCAGAAGAGTAAAAGTGCATCAGAAAAGAGAACTTAATGTTCATGTTTTTACTGGTTGTATAGACAAAAAAACTTATTTTACTCAGCATCTATGCAGGTTTCCAAGATGACCTGTATACATATATTAAAGGTACCATATTTCACTCAGCGTTTTATTTGAAGTTTTGGTATCTTTAAGAAGATATATTTGTTGTTTTAAGTACCAAAAAACATCTCAATATAGTTTCACACCCCCCTCATGCTTCTCTCTGTAGCTTCAGTAAGAACACAGTGTTCTGTGTCGCAATTTCTCTCCTTAATATTAATGAGCCTCTCTTCTGATTGGCTTACTGTTTTCTGAATGAGGCACGGCCCAGCCATCACCAGGTAACACACTGTACCCTAGGGCCATACTGCAGACATAGCTGAGGCTGGTGACAGAACAGGGAAGTCCTTATGGCTCGTTTAAAGGCATTTCTCTGTGAATTGAACATGTGGATACTTTATTTATACAGTAATCATAAAAGACAAGCAAATCTCACTTTCTACAATATGGAATCTTTAAAACAATGCAGAGCTCACACAGTAGCACAGTTATTGTTGTCCAGTCAAATATGCTAAAATCCTGATGTGACTTTGCTTTTGAAAGTCTGCACATTAGTTTGTCCCTTGATGACCTGGAATCTGTTTCACCGAATTTGCAACATGGCAGCTGCAATTCACAGTACGAAACAAAACAAGCACCATACTTGCAGATCATGTGTAATCCCTGTAAAACTCGCAAATTATTTAGTTTCTGAACAACAATAATGAAACATGATGCGTTTACCATTTACAATCTGCGCGTAGGCAGTGATTACGAAAGAGTTCCCCTGGATAGTTTGGCTGCAGACAGCGTCTCTCTGCAGGCTTCCCCTGAATGCAGCCTCCTTCCAGGAGGTACTGATACCACTTCTACAGGCCTTAGCTGGAGAGTGATGGGAGTTAGTGTAAGCACATTTGTTTTGCATTTCTTGTTGTTGTGAGTGTGAGGTTGCTTGTGTGCGTGCAAACACCAGCTTTTGCTCTGCATGCACAGGTGTTTGGCATTATATTCACCATCAGCCAGGGGAAGATCATTGACCACTTTGGCACGCTGGCAGGAAACATCTTCCTCTGTGTCTTTCTTCTAATTGGCACAATAATGACAGGTAAGACCTCTCTGACTGTGAGCCATATACTGTGTAGAGTCATAGCAAACTACTGATTTTATGTCACATACAGCAATGCATAAGAATTATCTTTGTCTGTCACCGTTTCTGTTGTGAGTTTACGAATGTTAGAGGTTGATGATTACTGTGTGACGTGAAGGCTTGCGTTCAGGGTTGTGTTATGATAAAGATGTTTCCAAATATGTTTTTATTGTTGCATATTCTTAACAAAGAATTGTGTCACCTCCTTACAGTAAACGCGTTTTAATCGCAGGAGCAGCTCAGGGCTTAGAGTTCTTAGAAAATCTTTCATGACCTTCAGAGAGTTTCATAATAACAAAACACTGTGCTTGTGTTTAACTGAAGTTTGGGAAAAGACAGTGTGTAACCACAGGCATTTCCCTGTTCTGTTGTCCTCGCTCAGAAGTCAGTGTTTTTCATTAAGTCAGAGGGTGGAGCGGTAAACATTTTGTTGTCTGTTGACTGAGTAATGGAAAGTTTTGCATCAGGTGTTCAACATACTGTCAAAAAAAGCCTCCACATGCACGCTGACACACATTACTAACT
Source organism: Sciaenops ocellatus (assembly GCA_033000465.1). Lineage (NCBI taxonomy): Eukaryota > Metazoa > Chordata > Actinopteri > Sciaenidae > Sciaenops > Sciaenops ocellatus. The sequence continues at coordinate 13,077,862 of CP136886.1, forward strand.
TTGTTTTCAGATATTCAATGTGAGGCTTCATTCTTTAGTCAATATAAAACCACTTAGGTCTATTTGCATGGCCCATTGAATGGTTTATGAGCAATATATAACTTTTTAAAAATACTTTACCCACTGGAGCGCTACACTCTGTGCCAACACTGCTAGACTATTTAATGAGACTTTTCTGCTCCTAAAGGTCATCAGTACTGACTCACTGTCTTTTGTAACTTACTCAGAGTTTACGCACATGGGACAACTTCTTGTTGTTGGCATCGTGGCAGTTTTTAAAAGAAAAAGAACAGCTTTTTGAGAAAACCGCAACTGAACTCCCACATTGTGGATTCCTATGCGAAGCTCTCATCTAAATGCACGCACAGTATTGGCTCTCTGTAATATATTCAGTTACAAAGGTTATAATTTGTTGTGAAACTTAAGTGGAAGGTTGAGATTAATGATTAAGCTGTTTGCAATGCAAAGTTTCAGGATGAGACAGACTGACTTGAGTTAGACAAACTGTATTTTCTTGCATTTGTTGTCTTTGGAAATATTTTAAAAAGTATATAATACTTTAAGAGAGCCACTGTTCGATAGTAATATGTCTGTAAATAAGAGCCACCTACTGGATAGTGACCTTTATTACATCACTTTTATATCTAAATCTGCAGCATACGCCTCTTAGGTGTATTTATGATTGATTGATTGATTGATTGAGAATTTTATTTCGAACATGTAAAAGCCAACAAAAAACAATAAAAACAAGTTAAAATAAAAGTGAAATGAAAAGAAATAACAATGAGAAAGAAAAGAGAAAAAAGAAAGAAAAGAAAACGAAAACAGGTCAAACCTGTACATGCAACAACTCAGTTGTTAATTTCTCTTAACCAGTGCAAATTAAATCATACATGTTCAAAAGGGAGTAGGAAGAAGTGTACACTTATATATTCCTACCCCCTCCCCTCTGCTTATTATATTATTATTAGTACTATTACTGATATAATTTATATCTTTATATATATCTTCTGTATATAAATGTCTATGTACATATACATAATGTCTATGTACATATACATAATGTCTCATTTCTACATATTCATACCCATACATACATACATATGTACATACAAACATACATGCATACATACCTATGTGTGCAGCAGGAAGCTAAAAATAGGTTTTAATCTTTTGAAAGAAGTTATGTGTCGCACAGGTTTGACCTGTTCTGTGTCTTTACCTCCCTGCAGGCTTAATAAAGTCCGATCTGCGGAGACAAAATGCGAACCTGTTGGCCAAAGCAGAAGTAAGTGTTGAAGCTTAAACAAACAAAGTGATGCTTCCTTTGTCATGTTGTGGGGGAGGAGTGCGGTCTTATTCACAGAGAACGTTTTGATGTGTCCCAGCAGGAAAAGCACAGTAAATAATAAAACGAAAGATGGCTGAATTCCATTTAGCTGCTTCAGTTTCAGGGTCTTGATATACTGCCACTGTCACAGCTTACTCTGACATTCGAACAGAACAAAGCCATTGTTAAAGTTATGAGTAACATGTGCTTTTCCTACTATAACAAGTCAAAATGTCTGCTGTGGCATGTGTTATTTGTTTGCTTGTCATAGGTTTGCATGGAAGGCATGCAGGCAAAGTCCCATGTGCGTTTTGAGCTGCTCCAGAAATAACTCTGTGCTCCCTATTGTGTCTATTTTTGCTGTTGTCTTGAATTGGCCTGCATGCCCATGCCATGCTGCATGTCTGCGTTCATCTTTCTCATGTGTCTGCATGTTGTAAAACACAAAATGCATCTGCTTGCACAAACCTACCTGTTATATAACTGACAAATATATTAGTAGTTTATTGAACTTGGCTGGATGGTACTAACTGTTTGTTTCTGTGATTTCACCCCTGGTCTTAACTCATCCTGTCTTACTTTCTGTCGTTTCTTTATATTTCATCATTGCTTAACTTGCCAAGCTTGGGTAGCTGGTTGCTTTGAGTAGGTAGTTTGAGCAAAAACCTGAAAACAATGAAGGTGCAAATTAACAAAATGAAGAGAATGTTTGAATGAGACACAAAAGGAGGTGATGAGATCATGGGCAAAATCTGTGTTATTGATGCCTGGGTGAGTCTCCAAACTCTGTGATGAAGTTATTGATGAGTGCTGACAGGAAATCAGTCAAATTCCTCACATCTAATGCTAACACAAGGCGAAGAACTGACATGAGGGTTCAAATATTCGCTTTCTGCTGGAGAGTTAGATGAGACGATTGATACCATTCTCACATCTGTTCGTTAGATACGAAGCTAGTCCCAGGAGATGATTAGCTTAGTTTAGCATAAAGACTGGAAGTGAGGGGAATCTGCTAGCCTGGCTCTTTCGATGGAGATAATTCCACCTGCTAGCATATCTAAAGCTCACATGTAAAAACAACAATTTACCATTTTATTTATGGTTTAGTTTTTGGCTGGGGGCTGAGCTAAGATAACTTGAAGTAACCTTATATTTCAAGGACAGATATGAGAGTCATACTATTGCTGGCCAAAAATGAACAAACTATTTTCCAATAATGTTTTTGCAAGTTTGATAAATATCTCCCCAAGTCCCTACTGGTACATACTGCCTCTGGGAAATAGCCATAAACTCTTCTCCTGCTTACTCCAGCTTTTATATGTCACCAAATTCAAACTCCAAATACATAATTTAGAGGTCCAGATCCAGCTAAACCAAGGCAACATAACACTCAAACTTCCAGCACTAAGTGGTATCAATTTTCTTCTCTAACTCTTGGAAATGAAGCGAATAAATATATTTCCCAAAATGTTAAAGTATTCCTTTAAATATAACATTCAAACTCGATTGTGTTTGAACTTTAAGGACAATTTAAGTGAATTTAATCAGCTATAAAAATACAAACATAAAAGAACTACAAAACTGCCTGTTAGATCAGATTCTGTGGCAGCATCTTCATTCCAGACTGGAGACTCACAACACGATAAATGCTGAATGAGAAGTGATCAGTAGCTGTTGTTTTAGGCGGAGAGGCAGATGTCCGGACAAGACTACGGAGCCACGGCGCTAATCTCCCAGCCGCAGACTCCGCCTTCTCAACTCTGATCAATAAACTTTTCTGCTTCCACACAAAAAAAAAATCTGCTCAAATCTTAGCCCAACACGCAGATGCACAAAGGTAGGAGCACAGAACAATCAGCACACACTGTCGATAATCGTCACATCTTTCCACCTGTCACTGTTAAACCTGCCTTTTCTGTCTGTCTCTCTGTTTCTCACAATCATGCGCAATAATATTCATGCAATCATGTAAAAATGAAAACAGAGAAATCACTAGGCTTCTTACAGTTTATGATTTTCTCCAACTACATCTTTTGCAATTCCATCTTAATTGAAATACATAACTTAAACCTGCAGTGTGGAACATTTACATATAAATGAACATGTGTTATTCAAGCCCTTGCCGAACAAGTTCACACAATGCTGATTAAGCTTACGACTGCCAGGTAAATCTCTCTGTATTTCACAGTATATCAAACTTTTTAAATCTTTGGTATACTGATATGTTTCACATCAACCAGGAATGATTGGTTTGGATTGGTTTTTAAAGCTGCACACCAGACCCAAAGATGGCGCCTATTCAGTCCAATAAGGATGCTCACCTGGCGCACCTAGCTTCATGGTTTACTTTCTGGTTATGCGTCCCACTGAATTTGTGCAGTAGTGTTTCTCCCACTGGCTCCACCCGTGAGTTCCCGCTTGGTCTGTAGAGTTTACATCGTGATAGATTTTTAAATCGCTTTTATTGGCTCAAGGCACATTTATAAAACCTTCATGAATAAAAAATTCATAATAGAAATATTTATAATTTACCTTGTTTGCCTGGTAATGGTACATAGGTCTGTTTAATTGTTGTAGTCTATTGCATTTTGGGCGGCAGGAGAATTTTTCGCAAAAAGGCCACTCGCAGTACTGAGGTCTTATGATGCAACTGTAGTGACGGAGTAGTCTACAGCATGGCAGAAAACTGTAGGCATTTCACATATGTATACTGTAAGTGTTTGTGTAATTACTGTCACTACCAGAGGGAGGAAACAAAAGCTCCACGCTGCAGGTTTACGTGAGCTCAAGTAATAATTAATCCCATCATAGCCATATCACCTGATATGTATTTGATAATAGCCATATAATGATAAAGAAACTTTGTGTGTCACATTCACATGGGAGTGTTTTCTTTTATTATTTCTGTTGTTTGTCTTTAAGAGCTCAAAAATGTGTTAGGTCACTGTTTTTGATGAATTTGAAGTCTCTTGCTGGACAGTTCAACTCTACAGCGACAAAAGGCAGTTTTTGAATCCATAAATCCATAAAACTGTTTAATTAACATGCCTCTTTTGATTGATAGGGACCTGACAGCCCCGACGGGAGCCTGCCTGTAACTTCTATCATCAATGAAACCAAATTTTAGACACACACACACACAAACACGATACATAAAAGTCTTGAAAATTACCATGATCTCCCTCCTGTTACAGAGTTAGAACAGCACAATCAGGACCCACTTCCCTTTTAAGATGTTAAATGTACAGAGTTGTATTAACTATTTATAAAAAAAAATTACTAAAATTAAATCTTATTTTTAATGCGCAATTCACAGTTTGAAGATATGTTTTATATGTAATTGTACATTAAATGCTCTCACTAAATCCACAAGACAAATCTGTGAAACATTTGTTCATACCTCAACAATTGTACCTGTCAGTATTTTAAAAGTGTATAGTTGATTATGTATAGTATGTGTCAGTATAATAGCCATAATGAATTTGAATGAATGCTAATTTTATTATTGCATACAATAATAAATTGAATACACTATCCATATTTGTATGACTGATTTTGGTAGAAGGTCTTTGAGATTAAAATAATTCCATGTTAAAGGATCTCTAATCCATGGCAGGCCACAGTAAGGGATAAAATACTGATGACACAGTTTGTAACATCATTCATGTTTACTTATTTAACATGAAATAAACCTTTTGGTATGAACATTTTTGACTGGTAAAGTTTCTTTTCTTCATGTGGTGTCGTGCTTATATGGCTGTGTATCTCATGGTGAAACTATGTGACTAAAAGATGCACCACACCCAAAACAGTGATACTGAATGTCACATTGACACTCATGATACAGATGCCACTGATTACATCACATTACATTATGTCAGACATGTTTTGAGATAAATATGTTGTTGTCTTTCAGCAGGTCAAATCTGGGTACACACTGCAGCGATCTCTCCCACTACATGACACATTGATCAGAATATTAAGTTACATGCAAATAAATAAATAAACCGGCAAGTATGTAATGTTTCAGTCATTTCACTCTTTAAAGGTCCAGTGTATAAGATCTATTGGCAGACATGGTTTATAATATTTAAGTATGTTTCCATTAGAAGGCTCTTTTCATTAAATCAGAATAAGCCCTTTACATCTACAGAGGGAGCGGGTCCTCCTTCATGGAGTCTGCCATGTTTCTACAGCAGCCCAGAGCGGACAAACCAAACACTGGCTCTAGATAGGGCCTTTCATGTGTTTTGCAACCACTGTAGTCTCCCCTTAACACGGTATTCAATTGGTTGCAATTTGCAACTGCACTGGTCCTTTAACGGTGCTGATAGCGATAATACTGACCCAAAACATAGTTTACAGGATGTTTAGCCTAGACGTGGTTACCAGTTATTTTTCAAACTAAGATTTTACATTTAAAACTTAAAAAAGTATACAAAACAAAACCACACATAAAAAGCTGCATATACCTGGGGCCCCTTGTCATTGGTTTTAGATGTCTTAGCAGTTAATCACCTCTCTATGTCCTAAGAGGGTTTCATTTAAATAATTGTCTGAGGCTAAAGTGGTAAAATTATTCGAAAACCTTGTGTTTTAGAGGTCTGTTTTCTCTTCTCATGGCCCATCAGATTTATCTTGTGACCCTCTGGAGGGTGTGTTTCCTTTCTACCACACCCGCTGGGATTCTTTAAACTAACCAAGTGAACCATATATAAAGTATAGAAAGTACTGTTTACAACAGCAAAATTCTTTTGAATGCAGGTCTTTGAGATTTTAACTTTGTCATATACTTTCACTTCATTTCATTGGGACTTTTTCATTATTTAAAGAGTCTACAGATTTACTTTTTTACAATAGCACGATCCTGGCAGCTTAACTGTGTGCCAAAGGTAAAAACAAAGAAAACAAAATGTGCATCACACCTGTGAGCTTGAAGTGACATAACTTTATTTACTATCCTCTCATACTGATCACATTTTATTTCAGTGGGATTGTGTGTACCTCTCTTGACCACATGGTGGGAGCATTGTTACATACAAACAGCACTGAAGGCACTGAACCAGAAGGCCCAGAAGGATTCAAGTGAGGAGCACAAGACTTGGATCCTTCATAATTAAAGCACATTGTTGATAGAGTTTGTGTTCTCAGTGTCCTATTAATCATGTATATTGTGATATAAGCAACTTTAGGCTATAGAGTAGCCCCAATAAAGCTTAGATCTGCTGATCTAAAGAGTTGGTCTGAATAAATGACCACATTAAATATTTCATTGGCATAAATAGAGATAAAGTTGCCTCCAGGCAGCTCTGTTATGAGATCATCGTAACTTCAGGCCAGTACTCTGAGAGCAGCTCCCATTTGACTGATTCTCTGATGATCTCATTGTTCTCTAGTTAGCTAATGACTGATTCTTGGCATAGATTGGTTGTTAAAGTTTCTGTCATGGGTTTTTCCTGGTACTACAGGTTCATTAGCACATAGATCTGTGGAAATACTATCCATTAATGCAAAATCCAGCTGAGAGGATGACATCAAAATACCACTCTCTGCACTCTTATCTGACTCACCTCATTCTAGCAGTTTTACAACAGCTGCCAATCATCAATCAAACCATCATCAAATGGGACTTTTATTGTTTTAACACTTTAGTTCTGAAGAGAAGTAGGATGAGAAAAATGTAAAGAAGCAGAAGAAGAGATTTCTGTTTGTTTTCTTGAGAAGCTACGAGGCTGACATCATGCAACTCTGCCCCTTTTAGTCATTTGTTGTGTCAACACTATTTATAAAGTATGCCACACAGCAGAGTTTCCTTCTTTTTATGACCTTTATTAATGTGGAATATATGAACTGTAGACAGGAAGGTCACAAAAACGACGAGGACGAGCAGGGTGTGACTTGAGGCTTGCTGACGGCCTGCCCACCCACATGTAGAGATGGATGTTTGAATAAGGCCCCTTGTATACGTATGACATTTCAGAGCGGCATGGAAGAAGTTACTGCACATGCAAAAAGTTAAGTCACTTGGTTTTCACAAAGAGCTTTTGCTTGTTTGTTGTCATTTCTTTGGTTCCTTGATTTTTCTTTAAAAGTATCTCTGCAGATAAGATACAGATAAAGTCTAGGAGGCAGATAAAACTGTTTTTGTCAACAAATAAGATTTTTTTTTTTTTTAAACTGTTGGGTCACATGGACATTTTAGGAAAACGCATATGTGCACTGTTGTCAAGAGTTAGAGAGAAGACTGATACAACTGTGACGTCTCTGCGCTAAGTATGGAGCTAAACGCAGGAGGTGATTAGCTCAGCTTAGCATAACGACTAGAAACAGGGGGAAACTGTTCCATCCAAAGGGGAAAAAAACTCGTCAACCAACACCACTAACACTCACTAATTAACACTAATTTGTGGTTTTAGAGGGAGTTACTGTATGTAGTGTAACTATTTCTTGATGGACATAGTTTATCCATCTGCTCTGCAACTCTGTGCAGCAACTCATTTGCTGGTTGCCCTGACAGCCTCAAAGTCTTTGGGAAGTCAAAACCACAAACTGTCGTCTTTACATATCTGTTTTTGTACAACTTAAACATTCATGTTAATCAGTGAGCTTTGCAGGTGCTATTAGGTGCATTTTTGAACTGTAGGCAGAGCCAGACTTTGTGCTAAGCTAAGCTAATCGCCTCCTGGCTCAAGTTCCACAGTTAAAGCACAGGCATGAGAGTTGTATCAGTCATTTAACTCACAACAAGAAATTATAAGCGTTAGCTGCCTTAATGTCAAACTATTCTTTAAAACGATAGCTAACTCTGCATGGCATTTAACAGTATCATCTAACGCTATATATCATCACATCGCCCTCGGCACGGGTACAAACTGCCTTGCAGGAATGATAATGTGGCAGATTACCAGTATGACCAGCATTACCACAGGATGGGTGATGGTGTACCTCACTCTCATGGCGCGCTGCCCTTGAGGACGAATACTGAATACTCCTCTGTGAGGATCCCCGGCATGATGATTTATTCCGCAATGCTGTTGCATGATGGTCACATACGTCATTACCCTGAGGGTGGCTGATCCTATCTGTCTGCTGGCGCTTCACAGATATTATCAACGATCCACACCATGATCCATCCTGCACCCACAAACCCCAAAACTAAAATACACAGCTAAAATTACAAACATTTAGTGTGTCTAAAGAGGTGGGAGGAAACAGGATTCTGCAGTGAGCTGTGTGCCGTTTATTTCAAATCAGGTTTAGGGAGGAGATCACAGGCCTTCTCACAACTAGTTAGAAATAAACCATCAATTTGCCATAGTTAATGTAGGAGTGCAGATAGCTATAAGACTCATAAAGCATGAATTGGAGGGTGAAATGTGAAGGGAGGAGGCTGATGAGAACACAGCATGACGCAGTGCCTCCTGTTTGTGTTGACTGTTCAAACAGAGATTGATGGCGCTGGCCACGTCCAACACACAGTAGTAAAGAGGGAGCTGTGCGCACCCGAGCACAGGCACATGGGCGGGAATAAGAGAATTAGATAAAGCCTTATAGCATTTTATGGAGATGAGAAAAGCAGAAACAGGAGCACTAAAAAGCGAGAGGGGCTAGCTGACAAAGAGGATATCAAAACAACTGCGATGAACAAAATACACGAAAGAGAGGAGATGAAAGTATTACTAGGACTGAAAGTGAAATACAAGTAAGTGCGGTGAAGACTTTGTCATACACAGATGGCCACTCGGTGTATTTTGGAGAGGCTGCCGAACGAGCACCTCATCCATGCACATTCTGGAGAAATAAAACTCACTCACAGATGGACTGCAGAAAAGGGAGGTGCTGCTATGAAGTCAAACTGTAAACTGAATCTTGATATTCATCGCTGGCTCGGCGCCAGAGGAGCTGTGCTTGGTACCGGCGTTTTCTTCTTTCTCACTCCACAGAGAAGATAAAGACTTCACTCATTTTTTTCAGTTCAGTCAGTCTTTTGTGTGTATTTGTGTATGTGTGTGGCCTCCTAAAGTCATTAGATAATACATGTTTGAAAGACCAAACTTTCTTTTTCGATTTTGGACGTACAAAAACATGTTTGTTTGGTGTTTTTGGCATTTCAGGTGGGGCAGAAAATGACAAAAGCCATCCCATAATGAACACAAAGAAGCTAAATATTTTCTTCTGGTGTACAAACCAGTAAAGAGAGAGAGTGTTGTATATTACATCTCAGTCTCACAGAGATGATTTACATGTTATGCGGACTACCCTTGTCAAAACTACTTTAGCATTCCATAAATCTTTTTTTTTTTAATGTCATTAAACATCACTCCTCTTTAATTATCTAAAATTTTAAATAACTTTGTGTCATCGTGAGCTTTATGTGGTTCACCATGATTACAGCACAAAACCTTTGGGTGCCACACTAGCATTCGCCTTCAATTTTGTCACAAAAAAAGGGCGTCTCAGTGTGTGTTGCGGCTGTGTTGATTAGCTACTGCAGTTGGGGACTAATTTCTTCCAGTGTTCCCTTAGCTTATATGTTGTTTTCATTTTATTGTTCATGGGAAAAATGGCTCAGCCGGTAAAAATGGAAAAATCACTTAATTTTTCCTCCACTACCGAGCTACTGTTTTGGCTTTTACAGTGCTCTCCTCCGCCTACGCAGCCGCTCAGAGACTGGATCTCCATTAAATGGTTTATGTTTATGGGCATGTGGAGGTAAAGGTGCTACCAAATCCTGTTAGTGACACATTATAATGAATGCAGGACGTATGGAACATTTTTTATGCTACAGCACACACTTAATTAAAAGTGAGGTATTCACGCAATGCCTTTATTTACCTTGATTTACCTTTAAATTTGTCTTAAGCGTTGAGAGGCCTGTGCCGTAGCTTTTACGGAGGAGGTTTCTATGGATGCCTCAGGTTTCAAAGCTGGCAGGCTGATCAGAGCGCAGAAGGTTTGTGAGCCTTGGCACTAACACACAGCACCAGGCTTTGAGGACCCAGATTAACCTGCACAGTAGTTAAATAAACACACATCCATGCGTGGCCGCATGAATGGACGTTTCATCACCGCTTGCCACATTTCCGTGATCATACTGGACTCACACCCTGCTGCACTCCATGATGCAATTAAAAATAACAGTCGAAACACTAAAACATATGTGGAACGGCAGAGAAGTATAGGTATAAGTGCAGTGTGCACGATACAAAAAACTCCCTAAATGACCTTCACCTTCAGTTTTGGAGCTTTTTCCATGTGTTTTTTCTTGAGATTTGGTTTAGATGTGAGTGAGTTGTTAGCTGCTTCACATGGTCACTGATCAAGCCTTGCATTGTGCACTTTCGTCCCAGTAAAATGACCTCAAGACCAAATTGGCTTAGCACCAGTGAGTCTGTGGCAGAGTGGGGGTTGACTTTCAGACAACTGCAGGACGGGAGCTTAGTGGGGTGTGAGGTAAACCCCCATAGTGGCGGGTCATGTTAAAACAGCAGAGGTGGAGGGGGGTAGGGTTTGTGTTTGTACACAGGGAACCCCTGGCAGCTTAGTAAAAAGAGCTTTATTATTTAGGCCTCTGCCAAGTAGAGATCAGGGTGGAAAATACACAGGATCCCCGGCGCCAAGTCCCTTGCTCTCGGAAAATCCGCCCCAGAAGCGTCCAAGCAAAGGGCCTGGATTTAATCACCCACTGCGGCATTTGTCCTCAGTCTGAAGAAAGAAAGCTACAATCAATCTACATCAATGTGACTCTCAATCCATCCACCAGCAATCATATTAAAAAGACACGTTTTCTATTATGTGAGTAACCCTCCATTTTAATTCTGGACACGAATTCAAAAAATGACTGATGTCTGTTAATAGAAACTGTCAAGGTGTTACTTGTTCTGGCAAAGAAAGTTGTATCTCTTTAACTTAATGACCATTGATAATATACACATTCATACAGTGCGTCATGATGTCATAATATTTACTATACTCTATGAAGATTTAGTTCATATGTTATCGCAACTAAGTTCTGCCCAACAATCTTAATTTTAAATTAAGAAATGGGAAATAAAGCAGCAGAAGATTTGTCTATTGTTTTAAAATGGGGTCTGAATCAGTGAACCAGAAGGATGTGTAATATTGAAAATGGCCTGCATGGATCTACAGACACATGAATCTGTCACTGTTCCCATTTGCTTTTGGACAAATCCAATAGTAGAGCATTGACTCAGAGCCAAAGTACTCATTAGTTCAGAGAGATCTTTGACTTTCCATATTATAAAGTTCAATATAACTGCTGATGTACCGTAATAAAAGAGTCAAATGGTTGATAAATGGCAACAAGCCATATCTCTTTCATTCTCTCATTTGTTGGGGTTGTGGGTTTGTTTGAAGATGGAAACTTCCAACCCCATCAGCCTTTAGTTTTTTATCTGACAGGCCCTTTTATAGCACTCCTCATATCCATAAACACAATACAAATGATAAAGACTGGAAAATAATATCTGACCTCTGTAAAAGCCATTTCAAAAGTCAAGAAGTCACTGTGCCAAGAGTCGATACAGTTTTGGTTAATAAACTCTACCTGGGTTGACAACTACTCTATCAGACTTGAACTTCCATGCTCTATAACATCATCACTTAGGTATTATAATTTTTGGCAGAAAAACTTGGGGACAAATGTGAGGCCTGACAGAGGAAATCCTCAAACAGCTGTTTCTGTTGTTTTCTAGCATCTTCTCTCACACCCTGCCCACAGGCAAAGTCATATCTGATTCAAATCATCCACCTACAGTCTTCTGCCCAGAAAAGACAAGGTTGTCTGCTTCCCTTTACTGAAAGCCAGAGACGATTACCTCAATCCTAATGAAGAGCAGTGAGTGCCTGGTTTTGTCCTTTACCAAATATGTCACACACCCATCATTATTTGATTCAGTTCAATTCACTGGAAGTCAAAATATTCTGAACTGCACCTGGGACCTAGAGCACCTACTTAGCTACGATGATGGTTATTGTAGTGCATTAATAAACAAGTAAAAAGTTAACACATTTAATTAATTCATAACACAGTTTATTCTTTCTGGCTGCTACTGAGACACTATTTAAAGCAACATGACATACAAATTGGTATTTTTTTGCTATTTAGTGCCCCAAGTTTTCAAGTCGTAAATGTCATACCATCGTAAATATGGACACACATATTTGTTATGATTACATTACTTTATGATCAAAAACTAGCAAGTCGACAACTTTGCTAACAGCCAAACACAAGACATAGCAGCCAGCTTATATTACTTACTAGTCCAACAGCAAGAAGCCCAGCTCGGCATCCGTCTTTCAGCCTTTTATTTCACTGAGCTCTCGCCAACATCTAAAAGTCAGTCCCAGATTTACTCTGGTCCAGCAGCTTCTTGCTCGATCACTCTCCTGTTTGCATTCCTTCATGCCCCCTGGCCTGAAAATGGTGGTCCATTATGCCCGTGGAACAGCTAATGAACTGAGCTAGTTAACTAACAGCAGCTATAGCTTAGAGGATGTCCATCGGGAAACTCACTGAGAGTTGATGCACAGCAGCCAGAGGACATCAGAAGAAAAAACATAATAAAACATTTTCTTCATTAAATGTGATCCCGTTTCACCAAAGTTAAAGTTAAAGTCTGTGTAAAGTAAGAATAAATGTGCACTCTGAGTTTGTCAGACCAAAGAAGAAAAATGTTATTAACCACCCAGCCAAATTTGAATGATTGAAAATATCAACAATTTTATGAAATAAGGTGTCAAAATCAGGTAAAAATGAGCAGTCAAACAGCAATTTTGAAGCGACTGAAACGTGTCAGATGAGTTGAGAAAATGACATGACTAACTTTGAAACACTGAATTGATCTCTATCTCTCTGCTAGGGGTGCAGGGGTGTGCTCAGGGTGGCCTCAGCGTGTCATCAAGCCACCCTTTAGGACCGCCCACAAAATCCTGGACTGAAAACTGGTGAAAAACTGTTTTTAACCTCTAACTCCACATTTCACTAATATATCGTTCAAAGTCTTTTCACATGTTTTCATCAACTATTTTCCAACATATTTAATGTATTTTGAAGGAAATCTCAGAACTGCCTTTACACAGACTTTAAATATTTGGTGGTGTGTGACTTAATGCTGAAAAGCATTATGTACTTCTCGTGGGTGATCTTACCTGGAGTACATATTTACATAGTGAAAGAACAGACGTACGGGGCGCTGAGTGAAGAAACACCTGATCGTCTGATGACGATTTAGCCTCTGGGGGCAACAGCAAATGTTTTTGGGCTTCTGGTGTAGCCAGCGGATATCCAGAAAACAGATAACAGGTATCCATGCCAAGACTTTCTCTGCAGTCCGATTAGCAACTTGATATGTAAGAATGACGAGAACAGATAGACAGATTTCTACTAATCTCTATAAACAGATATCTGCATGCATACTGCCTCTTTTGCAACCAAAGCCCACTCAAATATCAAACTGGTCAATACTACTCAGACTATAAACTGAAACGAGAGCACTTGTGGTGCCAAAATCTTGGTTCCTAGCCGACAGATACCTATCATAAGTATAATTATCACCTCTGTTGCTCGATGCTATGTTTTGAATTCAATTCAAGTGTTTCTGAATCAGTGAAACCTTCCATTCTATAATTTAAAGAAACACTCATGCTTTGTGAAAAATATAGGCCTAAATGATCGAAAGATCTGATCTACGTGGCTTACTTTGCTAAGTACAATAGCGGATAGACACAATGACCAAATCAACGAATATAAAGTTAAGGCTGCAATAAACCAGAAAATTGCCTCTGTATCGCTGTTCCAGACATGATTCTGATTTATTGAGACCAATATCACCTGCCAGGAGCTGTCACCTTTCTCTGTATCACTTCTGCTTGTTTGCTTATTTACTCGCACAACTCATTACAGATAATCACTGCTCTCTCTTCCATGTTAACCTCAGAAAACAGCCATACGAGCCATAATAATCAGGTCTCATTTTTCTTTTTATTCTCAGTATAGCTACATCATGTTACGCTGTTCCAAAACTCTGCTGGATAGCAACGCCCACAAACATGTGTTCAAAGAGAATCTCTCCTGAGACAAATACTCCAGAGATCAATCACCTGCCATAAAAAGGGAAAATTTAGCCGCATCACCTCCACGTTCCACTTTGATCCAGCAAACAGGTTCTGAGATCACAAGAAAACCTGAATTCTTCAGCTGACAATCATCATCTGGATGAAGATGTTAGAAAGTTAAAGCAGAGAGAGTTATATTCACAACACACCCTGTTTGTGATTCACCAAACAAACACAGCTGCTGTTGGCCGATAGTGTCCAGGCAGCGATCCAGCCTTAACACTGTTGCAGCGTACAGTAAGCACACCACTGAAAACACAACTCTTTACAAATCTGCCTTGTAATTTTAAGGCCCAATAATTTAATTGATCACTGTATTAATTACGGGTATATTCACAAGCAATTTTGCATTATATAAGTAAAGGTACAATGTATCTTACAGTGTTTCTGAATGGTATCATATTGTTATTTTTGGATTAGTGCCTTTTAAGGCAACAAAATGCAGGAACAATGCAGGAATAATGGCTCATATTAAGTTGTTGCCTTAGAGGTAAAACCTGTTAGATGCTGTAATAAAAGACAAATTACTTTGAGAGCAAGTCCCAATCTTAGACTCCTATTTATTAATAATCTAATTGATGTTTCTGTTTTTGTATACTTTCTTTTTCTATACATTCCCTCATTGTCTTTACTTAACTAATTCATTTTTCATTTTCTGTTTATTAACAAGATAAAAAATGACCATGTATAATGTGAAAGGTGTTGCTCACATAGTGACAAACTTATTCTTACTCATCACCCGACTTTGCAGTTTCCCTCAGCTCTATGACTAGTCCTGTAGTGGAGCATTTATCCACTAAAGCACGAGATATTTTCCTCATGAGTTGGTGGGGAACAAAACAGAGTGAACTGCATATTTGTCCTGTAACCTCAAACACGACCCTAAATGCTAATGTTGCTCCATGACTGCCAGATGTGTGAATAGGTTATTAGGTAATATGTTAATGTTGTCTTTACAGTTTGTAATGCTGCCCCCAAGTGGCAAAAAAAAAAAAAAAAATGAATGCAGGTTTAATAAGGCATTTTCACATAACAAATTTTGACATGTCACAGTAGGAAAACAAAGGTTTAGACCTTTGATTTCCTACTGTGACATGTCAAAATTTGTTAATAAAAATAATACATTTTTTCATGGCTGAATTCTATTTATCTGCTTCAGTTTCAGGGTATTGTGCATGGTGTCTTACTATCATGTCAAGATCAGATGACAGAGATCAAAGATGAGCAAAGATGTCTGCAGTGAAAAAGACTTACCATAGTTTAGAAATATATATATATTTCATCATCTCAACATGTAAATATACATAACACTGTATGTTTATACTATAAAGTATACAGTATGTATATATGGGACTGTCAGAATCAGCTAATTTATTTGTTTTTGGATATTTAAATCAAGAATAACTGAACTGAATCTTTAAAGCACCTGCTCTTGTGGTCCATGCTGCACAATCTTTGTCCTCTTTGATTTACTCACCGTCAAAAACCTGCTGTTGAGTCATTGTCTGGCCCCCACAGGATAGACTCGATCCAGGATCCTCTGGCCGGCTCTCATTTGTTCGCCTCACTATTGGACAAAGCAGGTGTATGAATCACCACACAGATCTCTGATTTGCTGCATCAGCTGTCTGTCTTTTTGCCTTTTTGCCCTTCTGGCTGAATATCATGTAAACTCTTCATGTTTGGATTTTAGTGAGGTAAGAAAACGCCATTCCTCTGGAAATGATCCCTTGGCAGGAAAAGGTCAACTGTGAATGTGATCACTGAGAGCGAAAAGGGAAGTTACATCAGCCCTCCAATAAGCCAGGATAGTGAATTATTATCAATCATAGTCTGAGACTTCCACAAAGCCCAATGAGTGTGTAGCGATGGCGAGAGCTGGCTTTGGCTTGGTTAGGTCAACTACCGAACCCAACGTCTCTACAGCCTTGGAAATTATCAAAAAAGACGTATTTCGAACACACCCAGTGTTTAGCTAGCTAGCATGCATGATGGACGCTGTGTTTCACTTAACAGCATTATACTTTTTTTTTCTTGTGGGTAAGAATACATGTGTGTCTGTGTGCATGCTTGTATTTTTCAAGTCTGCCACTAAATACAGAATAAGAGCTTACAGGGTCAAACAGGCCCCTGGCAGCTTTAAAGTCCATTTTTGAGGCTGTAAGCCCCCTTTATCCCAGTTCAGCCTCTGCCTCAGTGTAAGGGAAGTTACTAGAGTTATTATTTTAATCCCACACAGCAATTATCCCTCGCTTTTGTCTTGGCCTTTTTGTATTCCTTTCAAAACATCAGTCACCACATAAAAATGTGTGAGTGATGCAACAGATATCCGTCTTAGAGAAATACAGGCTGACGATGCATCACATATAGTTGGTTGTTGGGGTTTTCCCCCCACTCACTGCTGAGTTTGCTGGAATCAAAACTAAAGTTAATCACAACCTAAAATGAAGCTTTAATGATGCATGAGGGGAACTTTGGTTGCTCTATCAGCAAACAGCAAAAGGATGTAATAGAGAGAAAAGTAAATGTGAATGGTCTGCACTTATTTGGTACTTTTCTAGCAGGACAAAGCCTTCACAATGCCTCTCATTCACCCATTCATACACATGCACACACACACACACACCCACACACACACACACACACACACACACACACACACACACACACACACACACACACACACAGAGTCTTGCTCATAGAGACTTTGGCATGTGGTCAAGGGGATCAACCACAAACCATGCAATTAAAGAACGACCTGCTCCTGAGCTACAGCTGAAAATTATGTAATATGTAAAAACTGTAATAAATACACTACAGCATGTAGATGTGGAAAATTATACCTAATGTGCTGAATGTACTGTTATTGTATTATGTGAAACGATGAAAATATGCCAAAATAATTAATTTCATATGTGCTCAGTCAAAAAAACAGGTACACAACTGAAGAAACTTCTTGGATGAGAGGTGAAACGTCTTCAAGGATCTACAAACAAGTCTACTTAACGCAGATTTAACTCTTCTCAAAAAAAAAAATGTGCTGGAAGAACCTTCACAGACTTCAGGTACACGATATGCTCATTTGAATACACAATATAATACAGTATTATTATCGTGGCCTTTATCAAGTTTCTGACTGGAGTTTAAAGTCTGTGTAAAGTAAAAATAAATACGTGTTCTGAGTTTGTCAGACCAAAGAAGAAAGTGTTATTAACCACCCAGCCAAATTTGAATGATTAAAAATATCGACAAGTTTATGAAATTGGGTGTCAAAGGTAGGTAAAAATGAGCAGTATTCTCAGCTCCAGGACTGTGGGGGCGTGTTTGCTTGTCGCCCACTCGTGGGAGCAGTCAAGCAGCCATTCTGAAGCGACTGAAACGTGTCAGATGAGTTCAGAAAATGACATGACTAACTTTGAAACACTCTGAGATTAATTAATCTCTATCTCTCTGCTAGGGGTGCAAGGGTATGCTCAGGGTGGCCTCAGTGTGTCATCGAGCCACCCTTTAGGACCGGCCAGAAAATCCTGGACTGAAAACTGGTGAAAAACTGTTTTAGCCTCTAACTCCACATTTCACTAATATATCGTTCAAAGTCTTTTCACATGTTTTCAGCAACTATTTTCCAACATAGTTCATGTATTTTGAAGGAAATCTCAGAATTGCCTTTACATGGACTTCAAGTCATTGCCCAGGAAAACAGTGCCCAGTTTGAAAACTACCTAAGTTTACCCTTTACAGTAAGAAGAGTATAGTTCAGTATAGTGAGGATGCTGGATATCCAGATGTGTAAAATAGTAGCACAACAGAATTTAAAGCACATTATTTCTCAATAAACACTCACACAAGTTGTCTTAGCCTGTTAGATGAACAAATTTAAATTCATGCAGTTCTCTTAGTCTTTTGTGTAACTGAGTGTTAAATTCTGCCTGTGACTCTATTTCCTATAGTCTTGGCCACCATTGCTCCTTTGAGATGACGTAAAATGCTTTTGCTGGTTTAGAACTAATATTGTTGTATGGGATTTGCAAGGAAATTAGGGTTTTGCTTGAAGCCTACAGGGCCCTTCGGCAAGCTGTTCCCAGTGAAAAGTGATCTGACGGAGGCTCCAATCATCTTTATGCCCTTTACAATGAACTCTAGTTTATATCCCATAAAAAAGAAGATTGCTGGTTTATAAAAATACATATACATAAGAATGTCTCCCTGAAATAAAAATGCGATCGTGCTTTGCAATCAGAACATGATTGATTTTAAAATACAGGTTGTGTTTTTTGCAATATACATTGACAAAATAGATGTGAATCACACAGTGCAGATTGTTGTGGTTTTATGTTGATACATGGTGTCAGCGTTCAAAGTCACTCGTGGTTATATTGCTCATTTGCTTCTAAAACCACGCATTATGGAGTGGCTGCTACTTGCACTGAGTCCTGGTGTCTGTTTTCGCAACAGCACAAGAAAAACACTGTGCTGCCATGATCTCTCACTCTAGTCTCCACATCAATCCCCAGTGTGGACTGCTGATGCCTTTTTCTCTCCATATGACTCTTATTAGTTTGATATGAAAACCCAGCTTTATCCTTATTCTCATGGTCGAGAGCCATTCTCACTGTGTGCGATTTTTAACCTCCCATCTGTAGCCTATGCTGCCTCAAATCAGTCCCTGACCAACAGGCCACAAAAAGACTTATTTGTTTTGGATGTACAGTAGAGTGGTTTTGCACAACCCTGATGTTCAAATAAAGCCGGTTTGATACTTACAGTGTGACTCCTGGATCTGATTTTTGTCTATAATTGTAGTAAATGGAAATTTTGGGGGTAATTTTCATTCAAGCCATTGCCCTTTTATTCTAGGTCAGAATTCCACTTACATTACAATATAATATCAACGAATGTTTCTCATAGTACTGCCATTAAACTGACTGACCTGCAGTTCTTTTGTAGTTTTTGCTGTACTGGGAGCTGCTCAAGGAGCCATTGGGAGGGAGGTTTCTGGATAAGGTGTCCTTGCGCTGTCAACACTTTAAGAAATCAAAGCCTCCTGGTTCCATCCTGTGTGAATTGAAAACGCCCTCATGTTTTCAATTTCCCAGTGAGTGGTGGACTTTTGACTCCATTTCACAATACTTTTCACACTAAAAAAAAACCCCTTAATGTCGGTACGTTAAAGCCTGCAGAGCTGCTGACGTGTGCCAACTTTAGCTTTTACAGCTAACGTCATCCCGCCATCACTGGTGATTATTTAACAGCATGAGTGAAAGACCACTGTGATGAACTTTTCTCTGTTATGTTATTTGCCAGTCAATAAAGGCTGGTGTTTTGTCATTCAAAACATAAAATTAGTGAAGACAGCAAAAAAGTTTTGTATATAAATAGTTATTGTTGGCTTCAAAGGGAGTTTTCTTAAAGCAGTTATGATACTTTGTTGGTTTTCAGTTGGTTTAACCTATAAACCCTTTTCGTTCTGTTTCACATTTCTATAATGAGTTTTAACAACTGATGATATACACTTCCCATGTGTGCTTAAAACTAAAAAAAAGCCCACTGCCGACAACAGGATTGCATTACAGTAGTTTGTGTGTAAGCTACTCTCCAAGTCCACATTTTAGCTAGTTTCAAACCAGTGATTCACTAAACTGGTTGCACCATTAAAGCATAAGGAGACCTGCAGGAGACCTTTGCTAGTGAAGCTGAGACACGATAGCATCATAAAGTCTTCAGTGGTCAAGCACAATATTAAGTCTAACTGCCAATCCCCCATATGGCATGATTGTGTTTTATTTAAAAATATTTGGGAGGTTTATCACCATCTATCACGGCTGAACTGCAACCAATGAGATCAACCAACCATATGATGTTCATATAATGTACATCTTTTCCATCACATTAAGACTTCAGTGTCGTTCTTTGTTCTTCTTTCAATGAAGAAATACTGTCCAGTTCTCATATAACTGATCCTAGCAGCATCTATGCTAACCTCTTTAGTAGACACCATTGTTGTTTTCGAGCAAACCACAACCATAGCTTCCGCCATAGCTACGTGTCGTGGTTTTCAGTGTCCTATTTAGTGTTTCCTGTTTTATTTTGTAATTTTCCTCTCCCTGTGTCTGTGACTTTACTTCCTGGACTCTTAAGTCACCTTTTTGCTATTTTGTGTTTGCCTACCTATTCCGAAAGTTATTAAAGTTACTTTTTGTTGACTTACCTCCACGTTAAACTAAACCTTGACAGCTACCTGTAGTTCATCGTAGGACGTTTATTGGTCTGAACCACTGTGGTTGTGACACATGCATAGCTTGAAGCCTGGCAAGATGGATTGTGAGTCCTGCTGCGTAGCAAGGTTAGTATAAATCTACGCTTAACAAACTAGGCCAAGATCACACTTATGAACATGGAACTGGAGCAACTGGCTCCTAGCCCACAAAGATTGTAACTGCTGTGATTCTAACTGAGGTTGTCACCCCAGTTCGTCACAGGGCTGGCAAATAACCATTCACATTCACACCTATGGGCAATTTAGGATCAGTGAGAAAGAGAACCCTGTGAAAAGCACTGTACAAATACATTTGACATACTGACTTATTTACTACCCCGAGAAAACCAAAGCAGACACTGGGAGGACATGTAAGAAAGTTCCCAGCTGCTGTGAGGAGACAGTGCCTCAGCACTGTCTTAGGATTTAGAAAGTGAAAATCTTTCTACCTTCAACTTCCACTGAATTTACTCTGGGAATATCAGCTGTATTTGACACACACATGCACGCACACAAAGAGCCAATGAAATGTCTTCATCTTGTGGTTTTGCCTCATGCAAAGACTTATTAGCTGCAAGTTGCTGCCTTCTTAGTGGATCTTAATGTGTCTTTGCCATGAACGGTGTGATCTACCCACATCTACTACATACTTTAATATCTAATCTGTACAGCTCCCCCAGCTTCACAAGGACCACATGGCTGCGTGGTTGCTGTGTGATATAAGCCGAAGCTGACCATTTGAAGTTGCCTGTATATCTGTACCAGATGGGGCCGAGCCAGGCGATGCAGACTCCAGGGCTGTCGTCTTCACTTAGATGTAATTTTCAAGTGAGACATTTCAGAATGAGAATGATGGATGTGTTTTCCCCGCTGATGCTTAATGTGACACAACTGTTTTAAAAAAAAAAAAAAACTACTGACTTCCAGCCCGACAGTGTGAAGCAGAAACACAACATTTCTTTGGTGAACATTTTTCACTACACTTGACTTTTAGAAAACAGAGGATGGAGCCTTCCTTCTGTTTGTCGGCTGATATTGTCACCGCTCACCCTGATTAACGTCTGGTAAAAAGAAATTGTGTCAAAGATAGCAGAGCACATGAAGCATGCAAATGAGGAAAAGAGTCAGTGCGAGGAGAAAGGTGACGCTGAAAGGTGACTCCATGTGTGTGGTCTCCCCCATATCAGATGCCCTATAGGGAGACATACACGCACCATGTTGATATTCAAAAGCCTTGGATGTTTGTTTAAAGTGAGTAATTGATACTTGCCACTGGAAGAATTTCCCCCAATTTGGCACAGAGTGTGAGAACAAGGAGAGTCCAGTTTGCCATGTCTGCCTGCTGTCGGCATGTGTTATGCTACGGGAAATACGCTGGCCCTGGTCCTCCTGCTTCTTTGGAGTTCACTGCAATGGCAGCGCTAGACCACACATACTGCCACTTTTATGGTTTTTCGGCTGAGGATTCCTACTGTTGCTGCCAAATTGCCTATTATTGAAACTTTCAATAAACAAGCAAAGAAATGTAATGCCTTTGTTTGGTTTGGAGCTGCAGTTGAAACACTTTAAGACCAGTTTTTAGGACACCAAAGAATGAACTATTTGAGGAGAGCGCAGAAATCTCAAATTGAAAATATGAGCTCTTACTGGAAGGCCCTGGAAGATTAGTAGCATTCCCATGAATCGCTCCCTAACTAAATTACTTTCTGAATTCATCTTTTGAATTACTCGCTGCTGCTGTTGCTGCTGCTGCTGTTGCTGCTGCTGTTGCTGCTGTTGCTGCAGAGACAAACTGTCTTCCCAGCCTTTTGAGAATTTGTTGATCACTGGTCCATTTAAAGAAACACTAAAGTGGCCACGGCTTCTTTGATCTCAGCCTCTTTGACACCTTAAAACACGACGTGAAAAAGTGCACTAAAGAGGCTTAGCCACGGCAGGATTCCTCCTCAGCTGTTATCTTTGCCAGCATGGCGCAGCCTCAGAAAAGGGAGGATCTTTGCACTTTGTTTTGATTGCCGCTACTTACACCGCCAGCATCTCCTCTCATGCGCAAAATGGTGCTTGAATATCATTTTGATCATTTCATTCTTCTCCTTTCAGCTGCCCTCATTCTTGTGTCAGTACAAAGTGTGGGCCCTAATCCTTTAATGAATGTCTTCTTCTGGGGCTTCACATGGCAGCACATTCCAACCTCGGGACTGTGAACAGCTGGATGACTGCAGCACAGGGTGTTTTATTTTATCCCGTATTGTCAGATGTTCATGTTTGCAAAGCACAATTTATCTTCGTGCATATAAGGGATGACAGCTGAACTGGGATGAATGTTGGCGCAAATTAAATGAATCAGTTACTGGACGGGCATCAGTTCAGCAACTCACTTATTTCTGATCATAACTCTCACTGGAAAAGTTTTACTTTACTTTATTTATTTATTTTTGCAGTCCTTGGTGACTTACAAGATGTATGACAGTTTCATTTGAGAATGGGCCGGTCTTTATTTGAAGATTTAGTTTGATTAATGCAGACAAAGATGGAAAAAAGTACCATCATATTTTATTCAAGTTGAATAATTGCTTCCCCAGTTATATGGACAAATGTCAGGGTAAAAGTAATAAACTGTACTGCAGTAAATGCAATTCACTTTTTAATAATAGTAATAACAATTTACTGTCTCGTTATCAGCTCCAGATTTGGGAATTTTTACCCATATCAACAAAGGCCCAGAATTTGAAATCTAGAATTCATGCTTTACTTCAAATACATAGATCTCACTGTACTCACTATGTAGGTGCCAAAACGTTTGTGTGTATAGTTTGCATTGTTTATTTTGTTTTGATCACACGCGTTTTGTAGATCACCTTTAACAAAAAGGGTGACAGGCTCTGGCATTTTCTGTTGACCATTTCACTTATTATCGTGTTACGTATCATATCGTATAGTTTTGTCTAGTTTAGTTTGTTACGTTATGGCAGTTTCAGTTTGTTGTTAGTATTTTGGTTAATAAACATCATAAACTTACAATGTGGAAAAGAGATGAAGAAAATATGAATAAAAGTATATACTGTCACAACACAACAAAACAAAGGGGAGACGCGGGTTGAAGACAAACTTAAAATGAATTTATTGTTCAACAACTCAAAAACACAGAAAACCTAAATGAAACCAAACAAAGGAACAATGAGGTGTGTTCATCAGTACATCTGCGGTGAAGGTGTGTGCGTGCTTGAGTGTAGCGTGTACTATGAGTGAGATGTTGCATGAAGAGAAAGAACAAAAGCCATGCAGCAGACCAGAGAGGCAGACAGAGCCAAAGACAAGTCAGAGGGGTGTAGTTTTATGGTTTTATAGAAATCACCTGGCCCAGGTGTCTCCAACTGTAATGAGCGTCTCCTCAGGTACCTACTACAGTGAGATAGTTAACCAGGGAACCGTCACCATCAATGCTTTACTTCAAATATCAGATCGGATATGTGAAAAATACCAGAATATTATTAAATATTGTGTTAAAGAAAAGATAAATAAAAGTATATACTCTGAAATTCAGTACTATACTACTATACAGTATATACTATACAGTACTATACAGTATACTACCTACAATTAATGCTGCAAGTAGTTCCATGTATACTTTCTGAGAGCAACTATCTTCTCTCCACCATGGCGCCAAACCAAGATTTTTATGTTCTTTTCCTACACACAGGTGCAAAAACAAACAATGGTTGCCATAACCATCAGAGAGGATGTATTTTCCACATTCTTCTCATTCTTCTGAACACTGCAACCCTGAAATTAGTGGTCCTCAAGGTCATTTAATCTGTGAAAAAAAAAACCTACCTATTACCTTTTATTTCCGAGCTCCCTTTCCAACTTTCTTCTGTCTTTATCACCCATTCATACAATATGTGTCCATGACCCATAGTACAAATGCTGCTGTTTGAGGATGCAGAGCTCTGTAGAGCAGGACACAAGGATAAAACTGCAATTAGTTACATCATCCTCACGGGCTAAAGAGGCCACATAATTGTCCTTGCACTGTAGAAATTCAGCCCAATAATAGCTCCCAAGGTAGTGTTAGTGATGCCAAATAACACAATCACAGACTCTAACAGTCCAGAGGGGCACGCATTTTGTGTTTGTTTAGTTTCAGTTGTAGATAAGACGGTGGGAAATTCATAGTGCATGGATGAGGTTAGAAATACAGCAGATTGCTTATGGCAGTCATCCCCAGTGTTTAATATTACCTCATCAGAAAGACAAGTAAATCAAAACACTAAAGACTTTCTGTGGCTCTGAAAATCACTGAACACACATGTCTGTAGCAGATAATTTAACAGTGAGTCAAACATTTGAACATCTGTAGTGAAACCTGATGAGGTCATTCATTCTCAGATAATTTAACAACTTTTAGACGGCTCTCCGAAGCTGTTTGCCTTTCAAACAAATTCAGTTTGTAGCCTTTAAAAAAAAAAATGCAACTTCGGGTTGAGATTAAACATTTCGTTTAAAGAATGTTCAATTTAAACACAGTGATGCCTTTAGATTAACACAAGAAATACTACTTTTTCTTAAGAGCTATGATTTTTTTATGACTATTAGTTCATAAATAATTATTAATATATTAATACTCCTTTAGTTGCTGTTTTGTGAAGGGCAACAGAGGAGGGACAGACATGCAACAGACATACAAACGAAACAGCCATATGACATCCAGCTGCCTTGACAGCCTCAGTGTTTGGTGTCCTGTCTTCACTTGGAAGATATCAGGTAATGTATTGTTCTATGTGGTATGGTATGATTGTATGTATTGTATTGTTTGTTGATTTATGCATCCCTTTTGAGTGTGGTTTAATGTACAGTTCAATTTAACTACGTTCGAAATCATACTCATTAGATTTCCACAGACTGTGACAACATACATATAAATTATAGCCTGAAAGGACGTTTCTGTCACAGTGGCTTTGGACACTGTATATACGAGCACGCATGGACAATGATTTGCTACTCTGTTTTCTCTTCTTCATGTCAGTGGGCGTATCAGTCGGGTGTATATCATTATTGTGATGCTATCACTTTACAACAGCTCCTGAAATCAGTCGCAAATTACCTTCCTAATGCACTGTATGAGTGCCCAAATTCTAAATATATGATGTGTTTATGCAAAATGCCAAGAAAGCATTTACACATTAGCATTGCCAGCATTTAAGTTAAAACCTAATCAATCCTAGGAGGGATATTAAGCGTTATAGCAGCAGTAAAATATAGCGTGAGTGTTACGTGGGGAGTAGTGAATGACTGAATAAATGGGGTGATTTCAGACAGAATCTATGATCTATGAGGGGCATTTTTATTGCAGTTTCACAAGGCATTAATCAGCAGTTCATCAAATGCTACAAGACATCTGTGAAAATGCAGCATTATCTGGATATTGTGGCTTTAAAGCATGGCCTTCCTTACATCTTGGTGTTTAAAAAGAGGAGTGAACAGAAGACACCAACATTTCTTATCCAACACCATCTGAAAGCCATGTTGGCTTCCTCCCCATGCATTCCTTTTCTCTGATACCTCCTAGATGACTGCTTGCACCTGTGAGACGCCCACCAATTCAGCAGTAAATAGGCCCAGAGAGTAATTGTCATGCTACCAGTGTTTTATAATCCTCACTGACAGATGTGGTGAATACAGCAGTGATATTTACTGCGATGCTGGCCCTTGTTCAAGTGCAGCTCGTGCTTATTGATTCTTGGAACAGCTACTATCAAAGTCTTGGCTTCTCAGCAAGTTGGAGTGAAATGTCTTTGTTGTTTTAAATGCTGCCACACATGTCAAGTTATAAATACAATTATTTTCCATATATACAATAGTACATGCACATATTATCACTTTACAGTATGTTCCACCTGCACTATTGGCTCTATAAAAATGTAAATACTGGCCATGGGAGCAGTGAATAGCCTTTAATTTGAGCCATCCATTCTCAGATGCTCAATGAATCCAAACCGGCGAGACACTAAACTCCTACAGCTTCTGTAAAAGTCGGTGGTTTGAATGAGCTCTATCAAAATATTGTATGGCTTCAGACATACCACAGCATGTATTTGCTGTAAAACGATAATGGAGAGAACAGAAGTACATGCTCTGTCTCTTCCGTTATCAATCTGTCATCCACCTCTCACTGTCCTCCAGCCCAACCATGTCTTTACCAGTTAGCCATGCAGTCATTTTTTCCCCGGTGAATTATCGCTTTACATTTACTGTGTGGTATCTCAGAGGCTCTTGAGAGCGAGGAAGGCATTGCGATCTCATGGAAACACGCTGTGGAAGCCAACAAAAAAGAGAGGGTTAGAGAAAGAGAGATGCAAAGACAATTTTACGGCTGGTCAGGGAAGATTGCCTGTAGTAAGAACCACGTCTCCTAATCTTATACCCCCAGTCTACAATAACCAGCCATTCCCAGAGTGCTATATATCCTGTTTGGATTAGTTCATGAGCTATAAAGATATTTTCTCAGTCTAAAAGCCAGCTATGCAGACTTAACTGCAGCAGCGCTGCAAGGCCGAAGTATTATTATCTATTTTTCTGTCCAATGCTGATCATATCAGCAGTGGTGGTAAAGACAAACACCCCTCTGGTATGATGCTGTGAAATGAAAAAGTTCTTTGGGCTGACATCCACGATAAGATATGATTCAACACACAGGCACACTGCTCTTATTGATGTCATGTTACTGAAAATATATCTTCTCAGCCCCTTCAGCCAAGCCCGGATCATCACTTGGGCCAATGTTTTCTTTGCTTTTTAGGCTTGGAGCCAATATAATGTAGTCTAATGCCAGTGGGTTGCTAGGCAGGCATCTGAACGACTTCTAAAATGGCAATTATTCTTGAGAAAAGACAGAAGGAGCATCAAAGCAAAGAGCCCCTCTATCTTGTATCTTCTGCATGTGGAATAAAGTTGAACTAGTGTTTTCTGGTGTATTTGTGGTTATGGCCATAACCCTGAAGCTTCCTGGACTGAAACTGTATCTTTACAGACCTAGCCACAATAATGACCTCTCCGAGTGAGCTTTTTCTGAGATGTCTATACTCCCACAGGGACGCCAACGTTTAACTGGCAAATTAACAATGGGAAGATCAACTTTCCTTGTAATTAATTTCTGTGGCATTTTTATGGACACTTACTTTGGGGCATTGGGTCACAGTTAGTAAAAGTTAAAGGTAAGCGTAATAGCCTCAGAGGGGTCTTTAGTGAGGGGAAAAAACTGATATAATCTTTGGAAATGGAAAGTTTTTAAAACGTTGTGCAGCTTCTTGGTTTTGTTTGTTATTTCATGAGCTTTCCCTCAAAGGTTTTTTTTTTTTTTTTTTTTTCTATATCTGGACTCTTAACCCATAGTTACGTTTGCATTTTAGATATTTATCTGGTCATTCTATCTACCACAACTTGTAATGAGCAGAATAAGCTTAAAATTATAGATAAGTATAACATATAACGTATTACATGCAATAAATGGCATGCAGTGCAATGCTCAAAGTCACAGTGCACCATAGTAGATGTAAAACATATTACTTGGTCTCAAGACTGAATATTAGATTAGTGCAAGAGGAAGGAATTTAAAAAAGGAAAAATGTTGGATGTTATCTGAGGTAGGTATTTGTGGGTAATAATAAGACAGTACCGGCATGATGATGTTACTTATTTAAGATTATGGCAGAACAAATAATGCAGTAAATCCTATACAGGATGTCAGATAAAGGAAGTCCAAAGAATGTGTTCAGTAGATTGTCCAATTAAATGAAAAATCCATGAATAAGTCCAATATCTGTCTTTCCTACCATGTACCTGTGATGTCAAAACTGGCAAGTCACTTTGACTTTTCACCTTGTTTTTTTGTTTCAGACTTTATTGAATGGTATGACTCAAACTGTGTTCCTACAAAATTCGTATACTCATCGCAAATCTACTGTTTGGCAAATATTTCTGCTATTCATAAAAAAGGAAATTCTACTGTATGAAGCAGTAAATACTTCTGCAGACTTTTGTCTTCAGATATATGCTTATTAACTTTCTTGCCGAGAAGTGCAGAAAAGAAGATCGATTTCACTAAAGCCAGAGAATGATTAGCCGAGTTTAGAATAAAAAATTGAAACAGGGAAACAGCTAGCCTGGCTACGTCCAAAGTTCAAAAATCCACCTGCCAGCATCTCTTAAACTGTTGTTTTCTGTTTTTATACAAAACAGACTTGAGCAAAAAAAAAAAAAGGGACTAACCATTTCCAAAAACGTCAAACTATTCCTTTAAGAGTGAAATTACTGTTTGGTGCTTTATGGTAAAGTCTGTATGTATTGTACATGTGCATAAGCTTTACACAACCACTTGGAACTCCGTCATCCCATATGTTCAGGCTTTGATTCATGAGACTAATCCCATTTTTTTTTCACAATAATATTTTTTTAAAAGCACACAGGGTATGGCTGAGTTTAAGATTATCATCTAATCAGATTTCAGCCAAAGAATCCTAACACAAGTCTGTTATAAATCTGTTCTCCAACCACATCTGTAGATATACTTGATCATAATAGAGAGGCTTCAATGGATCTGCCATATGGAGCTAACCAACAACATACCTGAACAACCTCCAAATTTCCCTGGTGTCTATTTTTAACTCTAGGCCTTGCTGGATGTGCTTTTGCAAAAAGTAATTTTTGGAACATATGGTACAATTTAGAATTGGGATCATAAGACCAGTTTTAAAATGGGAGTGCAAACAGGAAATTTGGCTGTAGTTAGCATAAAATACTTTCAGTTTTTTGTTGTATCAGATTTAAGAACTCTCTGAGCAAAACTCTTGTTTGTCCATCAAAGGTTTAGATGGGGAAAAAAATCCATTAAGAACACAGATACTCAGTGAGGGGCTCAAATTATGATGAAAGTAAGAAATGGGAGAGAAATGGGTTTCTCATAGGGTTATTCTTAGTTCCTCAAAGCAATACATTAATCATGTGTCCTGTCACATAATCCCGTACAGTTGACTTTTATATACAGTAATAGATCTTCTCTGAAGAAGAAAGCTGTACATGAAATTCAATTCTTTTTCCTTTTCTTTGTTGTAAATTCTTGGCAGTAAGTGGTGATTAAATTGGCAATTGTTTGGCTGAGTTCATGTAACCTCCTTTAAGTGAAAGCATCCAAAACGCTGACAATCCAAGAAAGCTAATTGAGAAGCTGAAATGAGAAATGTGAAAAGTGATGAAATGAAAAAAAAAACCTCTTTCCCACCTTCATTTTGGTAAATCAGAGACAGATGAGGAGCTGTGCACCCCGAATCCCCCGAGGTAAGAAGGTATGAAAATTCTGAAAATTGTGAGAAATGAGCCCAAAGTGACGCCTTTATAATACTTTGTTTTGTCCAACCAAGAGTCCAAACCTCAATTTTTTACATATAGATTAAAATTATTGACATAATTTACATACTTTTACATGAAAAATGATTTAAAGGTCCAGTGAGTGACATTTAGGAGGATCTATTGGCAGACTCTCTTACACGGAGTCTGCCGTGTTGCACCATATTTCTGCAGTTGCCCAGAACAGACAAACAAAACACTGACCCTAACTTTAACTTTTTTTTACGTCCACCCACTGACAGTATAAAGAATGGACCAGGTATGCATGATGTCACCTGTGGGTTTCTGAAGAGTCGTTTTAAAGATGAAAATATGCTGCACTGGCCACCGCCATGTTGATAGTCCTGCCTCTTCTGCTTCCCGGCTAATCTAAAGATCGGCAAAGACGTGGATCACCGGTGGACCTGAGGTGGGCTGAATGATGCCTGGGTGCTGAAACAAGCCATCTGTAACAGCACCCAGCTGTCAATCAAAGGTTGCCACTTGCGTCCACCGTAGTTTTTTCTACACACTTGGAAGGGGAGGGTGAGGCAAGCAGTATTCAGTTGGTTGCCATCTGCTGTCTCATGATCTGTCAATTAATTCACTTATAATGTTGTATGTTTTTGGGCACTGAAAAGTAACTAGTAACGAAAGTGAAAAGTACAGTGTTCCCTCTGAATTGTAGTGGAGTAGAAGAAGAAGTAGTAGAAAGTGGCAAGAAAAGAAAATACTCACATTTGTACTTGAGTACAGCAGTACAGCAGTAAATATAGTTAATTACTGGTGAGCTGCTAATTGATAATGTGAGCAGCACTGCCAGCCAGTCTGAAGGGGCCCTTATTCTGGGCAGAGACAAACCTGCACCTCCACATTCACTGTTTCTCAAGCTGGGCAGCAACTTTGCCAGATTATGCTCCCAGCAGCTCTGGCACCGTGCTCTGTAATTGTCAATGTCTCAGTCTGAAGTTGCAATCTTTATGTGGGATCCACTCCCAGTTGCATTTGAATAGCTGTGATTGATCAACGCTGAGGGGCTGTGATTATGTAAGACAGTGGTTTTATTTTTCTTTGATATTTTAGCTCGTATTAGGAAGATGACACATTTTTGACTCCGACATATCAGTAAAACCACACCATGTTTGCATTTGATTGTCTCCAAGCACAGCACTCTCTGTGTGAGGCCTAACATTTGGAAGAGAAGTCATGCCTTGGGATTAATTTATCAAATTCATCTGATAACTGTTGTTTGATAGCAATGGTAAGCAAACTATCAGTGAACCAGCAGACACCTGAATGTCACAGCCACCCAGTATGTATGGGGCACTTACCACTACTGGGAAATTCATTACAGATATTGTTTATGTTCTGACTCACACTTTACATTGTGTGGGGTGGGGTGCGGCCTGGATTTCGTGACACTGTTCAGTTGCCTCTACATCTATAGATTAAAGAGTTAAAAAGAAAGTCTTTACTGGTTTTCTTTAAGAAGGGGCCTGTGTTTATCATTCACAAAATAACAGAGTGATTTAAGATCCCAGAATCAATTTTAAAATGAGGTACCAGTCTCTTTTACTGTACAGTAAGTTTGTAATTTTCTCTGTGTTTGATGGTTGACCTGCTGCTATAGTTTTGAGGCTGGTGAATCAGCGCAGTGCGTGTTGGTTTCTCCTGAGTGGAGGTATAGATGAAGCCTGAACCCCACATTATAACATTATGTCATTAAAAGTAAAAAATGATAACAGATGTTCTTGCAACCCCCCCAAGAGAGTGGGCACTGAATACTGCAGAGTAATTCAGGCTAGCTCAAACACAGACCTCGATTTTGGTATAAAGTCAAAATACATATTCTAAAGAATATCAGACTTCAGTAGCAAAGTGTTTTAGAGTTTATGTCCTTGATTAATGTTTTGCAAAATAATAAGATGTGAACATCTTATCTGCATTTCTTGGCAAAGGACAAATGATTTTAGGATAAGCTCGGGTAGGGGGATTCTTCTCTGGAAATTCCCTCATACCTTTCACCATAAACTCATTGTTAAGTGTCTCTGGACAGTTTTATTTCCTGAATAGAGGGAGGATTGCTCTTAGATCTCCATCTTTTTTGTTTAGTAGCCCTGAATTCTTATCAGATTGTAATGGATGGAGTGAAATCTAAGCCAGAAGTAGAGATTATGGTCGTCATGGGACTTTAAAATTGTCAGACCCTGGGGTTTCTGCCTACACTTACAGCACTGATGAAAGAACCGAGCCTGTATCACTGATCTGATGTAATCAGGGGAGACAAGGTGTAATTGTCAAGGCTAAAAAAGAAAATCCTGCTTAAGCATAAGTAGTGTTTCTTTACTCAAATGTTGCTAGAGAATGAAAAGTAGAGATGTCTTCAAAATGCATTCATGGAAACGTTTCCTGGTGGCAGTCATAATTATCCAAGCTGTCAAAAAATACCTAAAAGAGGAAGCTTTGGGCAAAGTTAATTGCAAGTGTACAGTGAACCATGTATAATAAAGTAAATTAACAAAAACAGAGGCCATGTGAGGCTGTGGTGGGTAATGGCAGGTTGCGAGCTGTGTTATGGAGATTACAGAGGCTTAAGTCTCATCCTGAACTACCATAAACTTCTGTCATTACTGACTCTTCTAAATGCGAGAGATCTGCAAATGTTTCATGCTCAGGAAGTTTTTAGAAAATGATTCTTGGGATTCACACCATAATTTAATCTGTGATAAACATGTCAGCTAAACATACCAAGTGTGCATACAGTATTCAAAGATATGTGCTGCATATGGCTTCTTTACATTGGCATACTAACAACAAATTGCTGGTGGTGACAATGGAGTCCATGCAACTTAAACTCATTGTAGACAAACTCCCTCTGCTGTTGCTTATCTTAAGATTTGTGTGCATTGACATTTATTTTCTCTCTCACGCTTCACATACAAACTGAAATGAGCTCTTCTGAAATCATAAATATACTGTAGAAGAGCAGAGAGGCAGCATAGAGGCTGCTGGTGTGTAAATTGAAGAAACCTGTGAGACAGTTTAACAATTTATTCAAGTACTGGAAATGAAACAAAATCATAATCTCATGACAGCCTGCTAATCCTGCTAATCCTGCTAAGTATACTGCTGCAGATGTTAGTCACAAGTTTTGAATATTGTTTTATTATTCTTAATTAATTCTTTAGTTAGCATTAAACAATGAACTTCTCATCTTTAAACCTTAACATAGATAGAATACTTAACGGTGGTGGATTATTAATGATTAAACTAAATAAAACATAATGTAATATATATATATATATATATACTGTGTATCAACAAAACGCTGACTTAAAATTACAGCCAGTAGCATGAAACAACTTGACAAGTTACAACCTTCATAACAATGCTAGCTGACAATGCAAGCAAAAAGATACAAACATGTCCTACTGGTGGACAAATGGCAGTTTGGCTCCTGCTGTGTTGTTAGTATCATAGATCAATTGGACCATGGTGTTACTGCTCGATGAAATACTATCACATCAACATGCTTAGCAGGTTTACAGTGTACATTTGGCAAATCTGTGTTCTTGAGGTTAATGGATCCTGTGTAAATGTGCCAGGAGTAAGTGAAAACATAATGCCGTTAAAATAAAATGACTGACTTGAGAAATTAATTAAAATAGCTGAATTACTCAATAAAGCTTCTCAAGTGGAAATGTTATTTGTTATTCCATCTTTGGAAATTTTAATAGTAAAACGATTGTTTTTAACGCAGGGTGGGTTTCTGTTTCCTATTACGCTGATTATGTTTGTGGTGCTGAAAAGATAAAACTGAATTTAAATCTTAATCCGTGTAATAAAAGAAACATGTTACTGTCACTGGGCTGTAGAAGTGGACTGTTGGACGGCCTGCAGCTTGACTACGAGGATGTTTGTTATTTGCCTTTTGCAAACATAACTAAACACAGCTGATCAGCTCAGTTTACAGCCACAGTGAAACCACTATTTCATTTGGAAGGGAATACAAAGGGAAATCGGATTGGGGTCTGGGGATGGAAGGGTGAACAGCAGTGACAGAGGAAGAAGACATCTTATTTTGTATGTTTACAGATCCGATTTGGCCATCTGGACAAATTAGATTATCTGAGCATTAGAGAACAGAGAAACCGAACCAGCAACAGTTTGTTTAGAGGCATTTAATTTCACTGGAAACACCTTCATAAGACAAACACTCGCAGTTCAGCTCCCTGTGAGGCCATTTCCATCAGGACACCAGTGACTATATTAAAGAGGGCGGTTTGCCAGCTGCAGAACTTTTGTGGTGTGTTGGAGCATGTAGTGGGAATGTGAGAGGGGACTGCTCATATTAGTTTTTGTTTACAGTGACGACAGGATGTGGCTTGAAAACTATGCAATGTTTGTTTAAATATCATAGGGACTAACAGATTATAAATCCTACATGTGTGAGCCAAAGGATCACTCTACCGCTGGCAATTTTATCTAATTATGCTACCACATGACTTACAAAAACCTCCAGTGGGCCCACTGTTCTGGTGTCAGCTTGTAAATTATATAGAGACGAATCCAGGTTGTAGGCGAAAGTAGACATGTCGCCATTACTGTAGTCACACCTCATTTGTAACCCACGTATAACAGTGTAATGTATGTAAAAGACTTCACTTTTTTATGGCTTTTGCCGAGAAATCCGTCCAACAGATCCCGCAGAACCAGTTATATGTTGAAAATACAGTCATTAAAATAAAGGTTGTAATCTACAACAACAAGACGTCTTTTCTTGCAGCAGGACTGTGCTGTTATCTGCTGCTCCAACAATAAACTTCAGCTCTGGAAAAAACAGAAAGAGCCACAAGCATTTGCTTGTGGACCAGTCTGTCGTCCATGACAGACCATGGACCGCTAAGGACTGAGCGATCTGCCTTCACTGGGTCGATAGCCTGGTGTTATATTTCTCTGCTGTAATTCAACTTTTATGTTGCTTTCACACTGGGATAGTCCGGGGGACTCGGTTCAATTGGGCAGGGAATTGCCGAAAAAAAATCTTCATTTGGTTTGGTTCCCTTTCACACTGCACTTTTGAAAGCGGACCAAACCGCCTGGACAACATCATGCAGTTACAGCAGCTGCTCGTTTGGGGGCGGTATTGCCCAAAACAAGCACTGACTAAGAAGAAAAAAAATGTAGTCAGTGTAGTAATAATACAATCCCCACTCTCTATATTTTGTTTTTGCACACAGTCCTCATGTCGTATGTTACCAATACTATTAGCTTTTGACCACTGACAGTTTAAAGAATAGACAGTGTATGTGTGACGTCACCCACAGGTTTCTGAAGCCATGTTGGCAATCCTGTTACTTCCGGCGAAGACGTGATCATTGCGGACCTGAGATGGGCCGAATGATGCCTGGGTGCTTATTAAGACTGACTCGTTCTGTAGCCAGCCTCAAGTGGCCGTTCGAGGAACTGCAGTTTTGACACTTCTGCATTGGCTTCACTTCACAGCCACAGAGGTTGCTGCTTGCTTTTGACATATAGAATAATGTTATTATTAAAACAAAGTGGTCTGCCTTGCTTTGGGATGTGGGCCCTATCAATAAAACTGAACCTTTATGTATAAAGGCCCAAACACTAATATAACTTTTCACATACTGCACGTACACACATATAGGTACAAACCTCCATGGTGGATTTTGGGCCTGCTGTATATTACAACCCACACACACACAAACACATTGTGTGAGACGTAGAGCAGCCAGTTGCCTATGGAGTGCTGCCAGCCAAAGGAGTCATGAGGTCTCGTGCAGATTAATGGGGAGGCACAAACCAAACATGTTTCTCATTGACTTTGTGGACGAAAAGCATGTCTTTGCTTCTGCTGGTTACTTGGCAACAGCGAGGCTGAAATATCTTGTTACTAATAGAAGAGTAATTACAGCGCTATTAGAGATGTACAAATTTTACTTTTTCCACTTTTTTTGAGTAATGTTGGCATTAAGTTGTGTATGTTAATGGATGACAGTCCAGCAGTGCAGTTTCCTGTATCCACGAGTAACTGATGGCTGTATCATGTTTGAAGCAGCTAAAACTTTGAACAGTTAAGTTATTGTTAAAATACTTTTCTTCTCTCGGGAAACTTCAGTGCACATTTAAAGTCAGTGTAAAGTAAAAATAAACACGTGTTCTGACTTTGTCAGACCAAAGAAGAAAGTATTATTAACCACCCAGCCAAATTTGAATGATTAAAAATATCAACAAGTTTATGAAATTAGGTGTCAAAATCAAGTAAAAATGAGTTGTATTCTCCGCTCCAGGACTGTGGGGGCGTGTCCACTGGATGCACTGAAGCCACGCCCACTCGTGGGAGCAGTCAAGCAGCAATTTTGAAGCAACTGAAACGTGTCAGATGAGTTCAGAAAATGACATGGCTAACTTTGAAACACTCTGAGCGAGTGCATCTCTAACTCCCTGCTAGGGGTGCAGGGGTATGCTCAGGGTGGCCTCAACGTGTCATCGAGCCACCCTTTAGGACCGCCCATAAATTCTTGGACTGAAAACTGGTGAAAAACTATTTTAACCTCTAACTCCACATTTCAGTAATATATCGTTCAAAGTCTTTTGACATGTTTTCAGCAACTATTTTCCAACATATTTAATGTATTTTGAAAGAAATCTCAGAATTGCCTTTACACAGACTTCAAGCGTTTTTGTCAAACTGTACCAAAGTAAAGATACTTTCTGATTGTATTTCAGCGGCTCCTCTTCACCGGTTGCCTGATGTCTGAATAGACTGCTATTGGTCACCACTCCTCGTAACTCCTGTAACAGCTTCTGTTAAACCACAACTGTGGCATCTATAGGCCAATTACAGCCCATGTTGTTGAATGTAAATGCTCCAAATTTTAAAGGCAAAGGGCAATTGACACCAACTCAACTGCAGCTGGAGAAGATTATGCATATTATATTAGCTTTTATAACAAAGGTGTAGCACATAAAATGGTAAAAATGAGTGAGTGCTGCTTCAGACACCTGTTTAAAGATTTCTTTGGTAAATACCTGGTTTCCATTTGTTCAGATATATTCTAAGTTCAACAGTATATGAAACACCTGCAGGTTTTCCTTTCTATGGACCAAAATAAAGTGCAATGCATTTTAATGACCCCTTAACTACACAAAGTAGATATACTGTACCTTTGTTTGGACTGCTACTCCAGTATTTTTTAGGGCAAAGTTATAGGATGTAAGTGAGGTCAAGAAAGGCTTCATTTTCACAGTTTCTTACATCTGCTGCCTGGGGCCTCTTGCCTCTCATTGACTTGGTGACTTTAAGCTTTGTGTTCCTTAGCCTTCATCCAAGTAGTATAAATCTCTTGTTCTTTGTGGAGAAACCGCTGCATAGCTGTTTTCACCAGTTTGATCCCCAGTAACTGTGGGAACATACAGTATACCCAGACAGGCAAAAAGACAATAAACTTAGCAAAACCACTTAAGTCCTCATTGCGGAGCTTGTGCAGGAGAAAGCGCCCCACTGACACTGTCTCCATTACCTGTTTGAGTGGAGGCAGCTGTATAAGAGGCTGTTAAGGATATGACCTCCCTCATCAATCTGGTTTGCACTTCTGGGATGACTATAGGGGAGAAAGCCGGTGTTACCATTACCTAGAGGGTAATCTATCGAGAAATGCCGCTCAGGTGTCCACATGATTTAAGATTGTCTTTTTCACGCAGCCTATGTATGTGCATGCTGAACACACATATTGCGCATACAGGATGCTTTAAATGCCACACAGACCTGCTTTATCCTCAGTCCTCATGTTTCTCTGAGAGCTTATATAGTAGTAGGTAAAGCATCAGGGTCCATAACTTAATGTAAATGGAGAAGGTGTTTACAGCTACAGAGAGACAAAATAAATGAGCTAGAGGAAACGTAAACCATACTGCTGGCAGTGTTACACAGATTCCTTAAACAAAAGAGTCCATTTTATCATTTTATTGTCAGTTTGACTGTTTGTGTATCTGACCGTGTGTGTGTGTGTGTGTGTGGGTATGTGTGTGTGTGTGTGTGTGTGCATGCGCATGTGTGTGTGTCTCCTGATGTGAATACCGACATTCTTCAGTTTCTTTAGGATTATATCAAGATTGAAAGCTGTTAAAGGGCAATATTGTATTTTTGATGTAACGCCGTAAAAGATCAACCCCCAGACATTTCAGTTATTTACTACTAAACGCACAAAAATGCAGGACTGTGGCGCTGGAGACCGGGATTCACAGTCTGCATCCCACATCTGGTTAAGTTTGCATAACATCAGGAAAAGACGGTGTTTGTATTTATGGTATTTAAAAAGTAAACACATCCTGTCTTGTGCTTCTAGTCAGTCTTGAATATTTTTTTTTTAATCAATCTTTCTCTCCACGTAACCAAGTGCTGAGTGCCTTAACATAACCATAAACCACTGTGATGTTGCACATGCATAAACCTACCACTCACTGCCACAAGTTACAGTAGCACATGTGATGCCATAAAATCAAATTCAGTAATGTAATGTTTGTTAACGTGAGCTAACATTAAGCTGCTGGTCATACCAGACCAAGGAAGGCTACAGCAATAAAAGCCCTAACCACGCAATCAGACTGGAAACAGACCTATGTTCGAACAGCACAGGGGGCTGTTTTGATGGAGATGTGTCATGCAAATTACCGGTGAGACAGTGAAATATGATTCAGGAAGTCCAGCTTGAATGATGACAGATTAATTTGTGTTTAAAGGCTTATCAGACGCGAGAACTCAGCACAACGGTTTGTGCTACTCAGACATGATTTTACAACTGTGGAAAGTTATCACGACAAGAACTGTTTTATCTGTCATCACGATGACCATGAGGTAAACAGTAGAAATACACTGTTCACATTACAAAGAAATGTGCACTTACATTTATTTGATTGGCAAATAGCCCCTTGCGTTGGCTGCATTGTATTGTTTATAAATTAAAGTTTTCATTTGTAAGATTGAGGAGTGCATTTCTATTCTTTCAGATGGCCTACAGTTTTGCCTTACTGGCATCTCATCAACCTGTATTTCATTTTTTTTTTTTTTAGCGTCTCTAAACTTTAGCAGTCTGTTATGTAATTCAAACTTGCGAACTTGGCTCTTTTCTTCCCAGAGTAATAAATTTAACATAATGTTGTATCCTGATTTAAAGGGTGTGCAAATTATAATCTCACACTGTCTCCCTTTCTCACAGTCCCTATTTTCCTTCCCTCTTTCGCCACACGCGCACACCATCCCTCTATTATTGTAATACTGTCACGGAAACACACACTCTGCTGTAATATAATGCTGTAGTTTGATCCAGACCTCCCATTCATTTGTTTAGCTATAAAGGTCTATGAAGTTGATATGTGTTTACATATTTGTTCACCCCTTCACTCTTTTCCAGTAACTATGGCCGCTGGCCTGACTTGTATATGTGTGTATGTGCATGTGTGTGTGTATGTGTGTGTGTGCATGTGTGTGAGTTTGTATGCTCTTCCCATTGCTGAATTACACAACTCTTTCCACCCTGGGTCCTGAGAACTGGTCTGATGTGACCTGATGATTTTATTGCAGCAACAGTCCTTTTGAGGACTCTCTCTCTCTCTCCCTCTCTCTCTCTCTCTCACACACACACACACACACACACACACACACACACACACACACTTACTTTCCCTCTCTGTCTCTGTCTCTCACTTCCCCCTCTCCATTTTTTTTCTCTCTCCACATCTGTTAATCTGCTCAGGGAATAGCAGCAGACAGAGTTTTCCAAACCTCTGTGCATTTACGTGTCATGCAATTCATCATTGGTAAGTCTTGGAAGAGCACAAGTTCTGAGAAAGTCAGACTCCAACCCAGAAATGGACCCTGAACTCAAATCAGATTATGGCTTGCTCATCCAGTAGCCGGGAGCTGGAAATAGTTTTATTGCAGGTTTGGGGTTGAGGTGGTCAGCTTGCCCTCCCCCCAAAAAAGGAGCAAACGATGTTCTTATCTGCATCTTCAAACCATCCTTGAATGTCCCTCTGCTATAAAAAGGAAAAGTCTAGTCTCAGCAGAATCAAGATATTTTTACTCCCTTTTTTAAAAAAAGTCAGAGAGCCAAGAGGAGATGAAATTACCTGCTGAGGTTCTTTTTGGATCCATTTAAGCGGTCCAACCTTGTAGAACTAAGTACTGAATACAAAAGACAATCACATTTGATGAGTACGACTCATCACTGCAGTGTGAGGTTTACTGTATGTCTCACACTGTGAGGGTTTCACTGTCTGTGTGGTGTTTTGCTGAACAATGTAGCTAGCCACTACGTGAGCCAAAATGACTCCTTGCATGAATAGAAAGACCCAAGCCAAGCTACTGTCTCCGTTAGGAAAGGCCTCTCCATCGCTAACCCCTCAGCCTGCTTCCATTACACTGACATGGGAAAAGATACTCTGGAAGAATCAGTAATATTATTTTACTCTTACTGGGAGTCCACCCAGTGAACATCCACCCAATTTTGGTTTCCATTTACTGACCCAAAGAAGTAAACAGTGACAAAGTTGCAGAGCAGTTAGTGTACGTGATGTAGTTTAACTGGAGAGAGCTTTGATGGGTTGCATTACTAAATGTTCCTAGCAGGGACAAATTGTGGACTTAAATGTAACTAAGTGACATGACTTTTACTTGCTTTTGCTGAAGGTTAAAAGTCAATCATGCATGGGGCATGGCTGCTCTTTACCAGTAATGTGTGTTTGTTAGTACAGGCCTGTCTGCAAAGCCATTAAAGCCCAACCCCTGTTTGTAGACC
The DNA here is from genome assembly GCA_033000465.1 of Sciaenops ocellatus. Taxonomy (NCBI): domain Eukaryota; kingdom Metazoa; phylum Chordata; class Actinopteri; family Sciaenidae; genus Sciaenops; species Sciaenops ocellatus. Next base: position 13,118,789 of record CP136886.1, read on the forward strand.
TTGTCATGCCCTCTGGTCTTTGTGTTTTCATCATGGTTCATCTCTGATTGATTGTGACATGGAACAATAACGGGCACACAGAGAAAGTGAATTCTCTCTGGCTACTTGTCAGTCCATATTAACTCAAACCCAACCAACCCGCAAATCTGTGGAACTGATTACCAGCCCAGTAGCAGAAGATGTTATAAGAATGTATGCTACCAATTTCAAACAAGCCACTCTTAATAAAGACTTTATAATGTGTAAATAATGGTTTAATGCTATATAGATGAGTAATAAGCCATTAAAAAGAGCAACTTTTGGATTAGAGTTAGGCGCTTATCTAACACAAGCCATTAATTCTGCAGCTACAAATGGTAATAAAATCATAAAGTTTCTCACTTTCAGAATAAATCATCAAGTTTGTAGTTTTTATGTTAGTAATTTAGGAGTACAGTGCAGCAAGTTTCAAGTTTCTAATAAAACACACATTTAGTTTGAAATGTTAATAAATTAAAGAAATAATATTCTGCAGATGCTCTGCTGTTCTTTTTCAGAGGGTCAAAGGGTCTGTGGTGGTCCTGGTGAATTAAAGAGCAAAGGGTCATCCTGGAAGAGCATAAATATCAATATATAAAATATAGAAGGTGTTACCAAATGTATGATACATTTCTCAGGTTTAGGTGTGATTTATACTACATTTTATGATAAATAAAGAGATGTCTGCACATTAAAAAAACGTACTGAAAATCAGGGTAATTGCGTTTTGCCTGGGAAAGCTGTTAAGCAACAATTCCTGAGAAAGAGAAGTTGAATTACTCTGGTAGAGAAAAAAAAGCCTCTGCATGTGCCTGCAGGAAACAGGTGGGACTGGTGAGATTCAAGTAAGAAAAATTATGTTCGTATGGAACCAAAACATTGTGAGAAAATAGCATTTTAAATGGCATTTCAACATGGCAGACAAGACCAGTAGGTAAATTCATCATTTCCTAATTTGGAGTTAAATGTTTTCACAGGTCTATTTCATTTGATCATTTAATAAATGCATTGTAATTTCTGGAGTGAATTCTGAAGATTTAAAAAGGGCTCATACAGGTTTTGCATGTTGTGTTTTTAATAATAATCACGATCAACAAGTCATTCAAACAATATTACTGCCAAAAACATCACCTAAATGTCATCTAAAGGCAAGATGACTCCGACTGGGTGAATGTCAAACAGTACAGGGATTCAGAATCGTTCTCCTGACTCGGAGAAAAATGAGGTCTAACTGTACATCCAGCCACCGTCATGTTATGACTTTTTCCCCCTCCCTCTTCATTTTTTTGTTCCATTAGGGCTTCACACTGTAAAAGAGCACCAAAACAAACAGAGACGGAGCAGAGGGAATGAAAGACTGCAGTGTTTTGGGAACACCGGAGTCCTGACTACACATGCGATTCCTTGTCAGCTGGTTGGAGTGACGGGTGACAGGTGAGCTGATAGGAGAGTAAGATTTTTTTTAAAAAATAATAATTTTAAACAACATGACATTTCCTGTTATTGCTGGAGAAAAGTGCTCTGATTTAACTGTCTGGGGAAAATCACCTTTTTTATACAATAAGACATAAACTGGATCACATACAACAGGTCAAACTAAATTCTATATGGACAAAAAAAGTTGCATATTCTTTTTAAATCACAAGAAAATGTAACAATACCCACAGTTTAACATAACCACCATGGATAACACAGATACAATTTATGCCCCAGTGAAACAATCACTATATGACAAGTTGCATAACAGACCAAATCTGCTATTAATGCAAAAGAAATCTCATAAAAAACCTGTTGCGTAACACGTGTTCTTTTCCAGTATATTCTTTGATGTCCCAGAAATAATTTGAACCTGTTAGGGATGAGGACTTCCAGTGAATGGCAGTGTGCTCGTGGCTAGTTTCCATCACAGTTCTTCCCTTCCATACAGGTCCCCTCTTCTTCGTCTTCTTCTTCTTCGTCTTCTTCTTCATCTTCTTCTTCTTCTTCTTCTTCTTCTTCTTCTTCTTCTTCTTCATCTGATCATACTTCTTCTTTCTTGGTCTTCCATCGATTCTAATAGATGCATCGCAAAAAAAAAAAAAAAAAAAAGGCCATTGCTGCTGGCTGGCCAAAAAAAGAAAAGCTTGGCTCAACTTCTTTGTTCATTCACTTTCCATTGCAAATCCAACAGGCATTCTCTCAGCTCTCCTTTTCCCTGACCACAGCTATGGCTTTGGATACAGCAGCAAGTCTGTCCTTTCTCCTTTTGTGTTTGAAGATAGTGTCCACTGTTTGAAAGAAAAGGGAACTTAAGTTCAAGGAAAAAATCCAGCCTGAAAGGACTCGTCAACCATTGAGGAGAGCACAGTTCGTATGTGACTATTAACAATGTCATCCCAAGACTAGAGACAGGAAAGCTGCTCTACTGACAATGAAGAGGCTGAAACTTTGTGGAATATTTGCAGAAAATATACCACAAAGTAAGTCTCTTTCATTCATTGTCCATGAAGCAGCTCCCCGTTGTTGTTTTTTCTTTGTGTCACAGATAGATTTATACTGGGCTCTCTGCCAGCTAGCTTTAGGAATGTGTTGTCCACATTCACAAATCTAGAAGGAAATATTTTAAGATCATACTATGATTGTAAGATGAAGTTTGGCTTGAGTTGGACTTTTTAAGATGAAAATAACTACTTGTCATCCAGAACTGACAGAGTGGGAGGAAGAAAAAAGAAAAAGGGAAAAAAAATGATGACCTGAAGTTCAAAAAAAAAAAAATCTGCATCCTTAAAAATGTGTGACCTTCAGAGTGGTGTTCAGATCTAAGCCATGAGGCCACAGGGTCAGTTTAAGTATTTGTCACAGCTAAGAGTCCAAAAGTCAACGAGCATGGGTTTCGTCAGTACCTAGTAAAATCCTGCCAGACTACCTCACCTTTCATGTCTTCTCAGCTACACTTGCAAGACTTGACAATCATGTTGGAGAGCTGCTCTACTTTAGGGGTTCGTCCAGAGTAGTAGAGTATAGTGAGGGGTTCCAGGTCTTGAGGGACACAGCAGGGGGAGGCCGATGCCTCCGGATTCAGAGTGTTGTACAGGCTCAGCAGCTATTGGAAAGCACACAGGAGAGATAAAAATTAACTTTTAAATAGTTTTTACAGTTGTGCTGTATTAAATTCAGTGTCATTGGATCATGGAGATCATTGAAAGATTTAATAATCAATAAAAACAATTTGGCAACTCTGTTTTGATGGGTTTTTTTGGGTTTTTTTTTTTTTCAATTTTTCTGGAAGATTAAGGGCTACAAAATTATATCTGCTTGTCTAAAAGTGTTTGTCGGATACAAAGTGTTATATAACAGAACCATTTGAGGGCTCAGGAACCAAAACATTAAGCTAAAATGGGCTAAATGATACTCTTGTTACCAAGGTCAAGAATAAACTTCATTCTTAACACTACCAACAGTTTGTAATGGGACTATTTCTTCACTAGAAAGTAGTTCCAAAGAAAAATGAGGTGTGTGGCTTATCCAGAATAACCAAGACTTTGCTATTGACTGTGTGTGTCAATACGTCTGTGTGGTTTCAAGCAGACTTGCTATATCAGAAGTGTGAAGGACAGTGTGATCTGTGAATGTGTTGCTATTCTTTTTCCTTTTTTTGGTGGCACATCATGTAAGTGTTTGTGTCGACCACATTTTGTAGTCTAATTATCTTTGAGTCAATTTTTTGGATCTAGACTCCTTTAATTTTGTATATTAATGTATGTTTTGGTCTCGTGAAGACCTCTAGGTGGAGACAGAGTTCTTAAAAGTCTTAGCAAGTAATACAAGAAATATCTGCATGGCTATATAACACTAGAATAAATGAGAAACTATGTTTTTGTTTTGAAAGTCTCTGGCCTTCTTACCGAGCTGTGTGTTGTATCTGAGCTCCTCAGGTAAGGGCAGGGCCCGGAGCAGTAGTTGGCATCATAACCGCTGGGCTCATGGATCCACTTCCAGTCCAAGTCACGGCGGAAATCGATGTGGAGCCGGCGAACACAGCAGTTGTCCTCCCTGTTTCTGTAATGAGGATGCACAATAGTATAATCAGCGGCCACATTTATTTTGTAATAAATAATCTAACATTAAATACCTTCCTGGTCACATGTGATGTCGTATGTTGTAGCATAAACTTGGGCTTTAGTGTTACGTGTATACGCTGATGCATCTGAACCAAGTTTGATATTAGTAAGGTTAAAAAATAGCACAAGTTCTTCACAATTTGGAAGAAAAAAAATCAAAAAAAGTTTGATGAATTGACCCAAAGTATTTATGTTAGTATGTATGATTTATGTATCCCTTACGAGAAACAGTAGTTTGTGTCCAGCGCTCTCTTGCGTCGGCGAGTGGACTGCGTCTCCAGGCGGTGGGGTGGGATCATCATGAGGATAAGGTGAGGCAGGTACTGCTCCTTCCTCCTGTTCAGGTGATCCAGATCCCAGCGCTTCTGCTCCTCATCTCCATCCACGCCTTAATTACAGACACAATGGAGGTACACTTAAACCAACCATTTAGTGGCTTTTTTTTCTTTCGTAATTTCCCTCAATCTGAGCATACAATTTGCAAAATTATTGACTATGAAACTGCAATCCCTGTAATTCTTTTACACAATGCAGAAATGGAACCACTAAGAAAAAAGAAGGAAAGAAATGCCTTTTTGTCTGACACATTTCTAAAAAGACAAATAAAACATATGTTTATTCTTAGTCCTCTGAGGCAAACGTTGAATCAGGCAACAGTTCACTTTCAATATAAAGACAATCATCAACACTACATCTGATTAAACCATATAGTACTACTCAAAGTGGGAAATTATCTTATAAATATGCATTAGTTAAAAGTTCATCATCTGGTATGATTAACTATATGACAAATTGTTGTTGAAGCCCACCTTTAAACTTCACCTCCAGCACCTCGTTCTCATTGTCAATGATGTCGCCATTTGTGTTGAAGGTGTGGCAGGGACAGTGCACGCTGATTTCCAAACCCAGATTAGTTCCTGATGGCAAACAATTATGGAAAAGAGCACTGTCAATTTTTAAAAGAACAAAGCAAAATAAAGCCCGACTACACAGTCTCCTACTTTAAAAGACAAAACTCGCTCAGTTCAACAATGGGATGAAAATTAGGATTATTGATAGCATTTTGGACAATGACAAATGTCAGTCTCACCTCTGTTCATCAACCATTCTCGCACTGTTTCAGTCACATCGAAGGAGATCCACTCTGCAGTGCCTCTGGTCAGCACGTTCTTGGCTGCGATGTAGCGTTGCTTCCTAATGTGTTCGTTTGGCCTCACAATCTGCAAAGCAACAACAAACCATCACTCTGTTTTTCCTGTGAGAAGAAGCTGTTATTACTCATTACTGTTTTTTGCAGCAGACAAGTGACATTAGACTTAATTTAGTTAATGGTGACTAAAACAAGAGTAACTACAGTGATGCTCACAGCTTTGTGGGATTGAATTTAGGGATAGTGGTGTTTCAAGTGGGTTACAGAGCCGGTACATCTGCAGGGTTTGTTTCTTTTTGGCCTTTTGGGGAGATGAACTCCACAGAACATGGATGGACAGACAAACAGCCTGACATGTTATTAGGAAACAACTGCCTTTGTACATTTAAGCAGATGTGGAGCAACATTAGCATTCAACTAAAGTCATGTTTGTGTCCACCTTAGAAACATAAGTACAGTATTCATTACCTTCTACCTTATTCCCAGCCTCATCATGTGCAGTATGTAATTAATAATTTATCAAAGCTGTCTGCTACTGGTTGAAACAAGGTTGTTGAGAGTAGTACTATTCAATCATACAGTACATTTGTGTGCCATAAGATCAAAACTATAAGCTAATGGCTAAACTACTTGCATAGAGCTGCAGAACTGGATGTTAATTCTCTCATTTATATATATATATATATTTGGATGGAAATGTGAACAAATATGAATGTGAAACAAGAGTGAGAATCTATTTGTTGACTTTGTATTTCCCTCTGTGTTTAAAACTAGCAGTAAAAAAGTTTTGCTTTTGTAAAATGAGATTTGGTATGTATATGGTGATGTTTTTTTAGTCTTCTTATTTTAATAATTATCTTTGGATGATCCTCATGACATAGACTCCAACTTAGAAAAATGTGTTGTATCATTTCACAACAACAAACCAGAGCCCTATTTTTTTTTTTTACAGCTTAATAAACTTTTCATACTCTTTTGAGGACTAAATGTTACAGACCTCTACATAACCAAAATGAGGACCATATTAGATCTGGACTGCCAGGATCCCTGTCCCAACTCTGCAAACATTTTGCAGGCCTGTGGAGCTTTTTGGCTTTTGGTCTGGCTGTTACCAACGCCTGCAACCACAATCTGATTATTGTTGGCTCTCTTTGTCAATTAGGGCTTGAAATCATGTGGAGAACAACTAACCAGCTTATGTAAGACACAGACTAGTGTTGAACTATCTAGTACCAAAGATTATATTCAAGAAAAAGACTTTAAAGCTCCTTGTTGCCTTGACTGTGAGTTTTGCCTTTTGATCTTGGTAGAAGGACAAGGAAACGGTACCTTTACGCACCTGGTAGAGCTCAATCCGCTGTTCATTCCTCTTGGCGCTTTGGTTTGGCACCCTCAGAGCTCGAAACTCTGCTCTGAAGAGGTTGGTCGAGTTCCTTTCCATGGCGGAGACATTGAAACGGAAAACCTTGGAGGTGATGCCTTTTGGGCAGTAGAACAGATCGTCTGGAAGAGAGAGAATAAAAATAAAGGTTTGGTTAGAGAACACGATTAGAAATTCTTATCGGGATCTGATGCAATACAAGCAGTTTATGTCTGAACACAGATCTGCAAACAGCTACATCACCTCTGGACAACATAATGACAGATACTTTGTAATTTCCTTCATATGAACAGTTGAAATAAAAAGTTCTCACATAGGCCTTTTTCACAGCAGACATTTTGATTTGTGTTACTAATAACATCAACGATGGCTTTGTTCTCTTAAAATGTCCCAGTAAGCCATGACAGTGAGCCAGCAGGCACAGTACCAGGACCCTGAAACTGAAGCAGCTAAATGGAATTCAGCCATCATTCATTTTATTGTTAAAACCTGTGCTTTTTCTATTGTGACATGTCAAAATGTCTTCTATGAAAAGGGCATATTAAAGCAACATTGTGTGACTTTTCTACCATAAAATCATTGCTACACTGACTTGCAATCAGTATGGTCAGAATGGTGTCTCTGTCATTCCCACTTTGTGCCCTGTATGCCTGTTTCTGCACTATGTAAGTGAGTTTCCCAGACAGTAAACTGCTGCGAACTGTAGCTGCTGTTAGCTAATGTTAGCCCAGTTTGTTAGCAAGGCTGCAAAGACTGTGTGGTCAGAGCACCTTGGGAATGTTGGTGTTTGTACTACAGGCGTTTTGGACCACCGGGAAGAGGAGGTCAGAGCGGGTGTCGTGCCAGAACTGCAGCTGGGAAGGCAAGCAATGTAACAAACAGAGCAAAAAGACTGAAGGTGCATTGATGGAGAAAGCTAAGAAGAGAAAAGGAGCGTGTGGCTGAGCAAGAGGCCGTTGGACAAGAGTAAATCTGGGACTGACTTTTAGTCCTTGGCAAGAGCTTGGTGAAATAAAAGGCTGAAAGACAGACGCCGAGCTGGGCTTCTTGCTGTTGGACTACCAAGTAATATTATCTGGCTGCTATGTCATGTGTTGTTGCACTACTTGAAAGTTGTCGACTGGCTAATTTTTGATTATAAGTAAGTAATATAATCATAACTAATACACGTGTACAGCTGTCCATATATTATGACAGTGGTAACTGTTTCTTTAAAAGTTTTTTGATATTCATTATGTTTCTTTATAATCACCCTATTTTAATTATTTTTATGAGATTTTTATAAAATTACATGAATTATTATAAGAACAAGAAGCCACTATAATACTGCTGATTACTGATTTGTGAAAATATATCTCTAAACTATTCACATGCAGCTGATATTAAAAGCTGTGTGAACATATTGATTGTTTTCATTGTCAATTCATCTCTATTAATCAACTAATAGTTTTTTTTTTGTACTAAATGTCAAGATATAGCGTAAGAATGTTTTATTTCCTAAAGCCTGATATGATTTCATCACATTGTTTTTTGTCTGACCACCACCACCACAAAACCAACAAATATTCATATTACTATTGAAGACAAATAAAAGCAGCAAATCTTTACAACTGAGAAGGTGAAACTTGTGAATTTTAGGGATTTTTTTGCTTGAAAATTTACTTAAAAGTTTATCTGCTTATCAAAATAGTTGCTGATATTTTTCTGGCTGAGTGACTTGATGTGGGAGGAATAGGTTGGGGGAGGAGTGTGTGTTTGGATCAAACTTTTATCATTTCAGTCATGCTCCAAAGAGGTACAGTACTTTTGATAACTGAGTTGGCAGCAACTGTAGTTATTTCAAACTCAAGATGGCAATGCAATGGCCTCTTTTAGACATATCATATTGCTTTAGACGTGTTGCAGTAAAACGATACTTTAATATGAAAACAAGGGCATAGATTTACGGTAAATGTTTTTTTTTTTACTAGAGAACCCATTCACACCTAAAATATGATCTTGTGTTTACTGACTCCTTAATGGCTGGCACTGAGTGTATCAGCGCAGAGTGAATGATTAGTGTGGTTTCCTGTCTTATCAAAATTCCTCAGTCTTTCTCTAACACATTTTGTCTATATTTGGTGGAAATGAAAATGTTGTAATTGAAATAGCAATATTATTGAGCTTAGCATGACTTCACCTCCCTGGTATCTGCATATCAAAAACCCTGCTATCCTCGGTCCCACTGACAACTTTTTGGACCCAGACCCCTTTCTGACCATGATGACTTCTCCACAACCCAACCTCAGTCATTGACATATGCCAGATTCTGTATGCGTACCATGCTATAAAAGGAAATCTTTCCTATGTTTGCAGTCCAGCCTCTCAATGCAGTAATTTGCCAGTCTTCCACCAGCTTTCTGCTTCATTTGCACCTGTCACGGATTTGTGTTCGTTCACAGTGCTGCCTCAGATCCACCAAAGGTCAACAGTTTACCTTCAAAAACCATGAAAAAGTGTGTGCTTGCCCACATTAACCGAGGGAACGAGACTGATGTCCCTGGCCTGGAGTCAAAAATTTGTTCCACAAAGCCAGACCACAAGTGGCAACACCCTAAGGTGTCTTTAAAACACTGACTTCACTCAGTCTGCTGTTTTTACCTGATATTAAAGAGAGAGTTTGCCACTTTCTTTAGATGAAAACATAGATATCACTCTTATGACTGAATGGTAAATACAGACAGCAGCCAGTTAGCTTAGCTTAGCACAAAGACTGGAAACAGGGGGAAATATCTAGCCTGGTTCTGTCCTAAGGTAATGAAACAGTCTACCAGCACCTGGTAGTGACAAATGCCTTGTAAGTCAGTGAAGTGACCATGAAGTAACCATTTTAACCCAAATCATTTCCAATCTTAAGTCAGTAAACCAAACCGTGTTTGTGCCTACACCAAACCATAATCATAACTCTGTCGCATCATAAAAGGGATTTATTTTTGTCTTGGAGACAAATTATGCTGTCCTGTCGATAGGGACATAAAATCAGACGGGTCAAGAGGGACAAACTACGTATTTTGTTTCATTTGGAGGCTTGATGTAGAGATTTGGATCAGTCCCAGTCTGGCCATTTCAGGCACACATTGTTTTGTTGTTTGATAAAAGGGTTAAAAGCAGCAGTGGGCAAAATTTGTATGTAAAATTACACCTGTGTGAGCTTCCCATCCACACTAATTTAAGTAAAACCTGTATCTGTTTTGAGGTTTGATAGATGAAATCACCAACATGACAAAGATTCAGAATATTTAGAAAGTCAAATAATTTCTGTATTATATTCTTAGCATATTATTTATTTATTATATCCCTTTCTTACCATTTAACTGAAGAAAATCGTCCCCGCTAGAGTAGAATGAGAGTTCAGCACAACAAATCTATAAAATTGTTCATCTTGCCTGCACAGGCATATGAAAATCACATTAAGCAGTCTCAGTGAGCAGACTCAGTGTATGCACGTGTGGATATACAGGGTATTGACAGAATGCATATTTCCTAGTATGAGATCATCTTGGACACATAAAAAAACTCTCTGCCATGCCAATACTACAATTTTAGAATTGACAAAATAAAAATTGGAGAATATTATGAGCTTGTCGACATTTAAAGTGTCTGAGAAGTAGACATGTCGACTAGGACACATGCATACAGGTACTTATGCTGTTTTCTCCCATTTTCCCTCTGTTTTTTACAAATCATATCAAAATTGGACATAAAGACCGTAAGATCACACTAAAGAAACAGTGGTCTTCATCCTAAAGTACACATATGTAAATCTGCCTTACGTCTTCATCAAAAGCCTGACTGTGGCTCTGAATCCACCACACCAACTCAAGGCACCTACTGCTTGGCGTTTTTGTCAAAACCATTTTGCGAGATTCAAAACAGAACATTGCTGAGGGAAAATAGGTCTTTTGCGAAACACCTGTTGATTTCAAAGGGACTGTGATGCAATGGTCTTGGCTTTGCTTTAGACCATGAGGCCCTCTTTGGCTCTTCCACACGCACAGCATTTATCCTATTCTACTTTCTCAGTAATCCAGACTCAGTCGAACCACATGCTGTACGAATCTCCCTCAAGTGCTGACACATGTCCCTCTCAGCACAGGTTTTCCACTTCCAGTTCACAGCTTTTAATTGTACAGAGGAAATAGTTGTGCCAAATCGAGGTTTAGGACAAATCATTTGGAGTAAAAGCAATGTGAACCTAACAGGTCTTTAATGATAATCTTATAAATATTTCACAAACAAAATACAACTTATTAACCGAGTAGTGAAATGTTACCTAGAGGCAATAAAATGACGGCACAGTGGAATCATGCAGGTTTAAGGGGATGAATGCCGGCTCAGTTTCACACTCAATTTAGCTAAGTTAAACCTGAGCAGCGAAGTAAGTGATCTCATGCTTATGGGCCACCCGTGTGGGTGATTCACTGGCCAAGACCGGCAGTGGGGTCCACTTTAAGCTCCATCTCAATGTGGAGGTGGGGGCCACTGATGTGTCAGTGTATGCAAGGGCCTCATGGGTCCCCACTCCTCCTCCTATACAGACAAACTCCACAGGGGGAGAGGGATCCTAACGGGAAACTAATGGGAGGTCCTTCCACCATCTAACTTTTCCTGTCCACCTCTGTTAACTTTTTCTAATCTTTCTCTTAAAGGCATCCCCATCCGCCTGGGCAGATGTCCCTCTCATTTGGGCCTGACTGGAAAGGAAGTGGGAACATCTGGGGAGAAGGACAGGATCCATGGAGGAAAAAAAACAAGAGGAAGACGAGTGGAGTCAGGAGTAGGAGGAGAGTGACTTTCCTGGAACAGTGGTGCAGGGTTAAAACAGGTTGGTGAGCAATACAGTACCAAAGCACCTCCTCCGAATGCACAGCGAGTTCACCTTTCAGTTTTATTAAACCTAAGAGAGCTCAGACACGTCTGAGTTGGTTGACAGGTGCGTTTTGCTTCTTGTTACTTGACTTGTTTGTCTGAGTTTCACTGTGCACAGCGATGAAAGCTGGAAGACACTTTCACTTTCATCTGATGGAGTGTGAGTTTAACACGTGTACACACAAGTACATGACATCACAGCTAGTCTGGGAGTCAGTCATGGTCCAGCAGGCAACTTAAACAAGTGTGATGTGGAAACTTGAAGCCTCCAGTGCACAAACACCAAGGAGGGATTGAAACAGGAGACATCTAGTGTCCAGCAGTTAAACTTTAGAAATATCTAATTAATAATATTCATAGATTTTTGTATTTTTCAATGACAGAAAAGGAGTGGATATACTTTAATGATGTTTTAAATTAAGTTATTGAACGTTTTTGTAGGGAAAAAACGGACACAAGACAAGCATTTTATACCTTAGAGCCTGTCTGAAGGGGATCTTTAAGGTTCAACGGACAAAAAAACTCAAAGATAAGGAGTTGCTGAACTCAAGCTGCAAGCTGTACATATATTTATCAGTGATATAGGAACCTAGGTGTAGTTTTGAGTTTGTTGCGTCTGGCTGGCACGGGGTCTTCATTCTGTGCGTAATTGCGCACTAGGAACCCGTTGATTGCTGGCATTCAAACGAGAAAGAAAGAGAGACGTAGCAGCCTAGAGACTTGTAATACTTACTGCTCTCTGGCGGTCCGTAGACCATGTTGAATTTGTATATCTCTTTGGCGTAGTACTCTGTCTCTGTGTTGTCCTGACCGCAACTTTGCTGCCGATCCCTCCGAAGCTCCTCCAGTAGCTCCTTGGTGCTGTTATACAATGCTTGGATTTGATAAGGGATTTTACTCGGTCCGAGGGACTGTGGAGGATTCGTCAACCGGAGTTTGCTCAAAATCTGACCTCGTATGGCCTCGACCCTCTTCCTTTTCACATGGTCGATATCCACGGTGGCACAAGTTGACAGAGACGAACTCAGAGTTGCGCAGTTGAGGAGGAGCACGAACAGTAAAGCCTTACCCAAATGCATCTTTCTCTCTGCATTTGGTTCGCTCGGTAGTTGAAATGTGACTGCCAAGGTCAGTGTCAATTAGCCTTCAAATCAAACTGATAAGCCCTGCTGTTGTTTTCTATCAACTTCCGTGGGAGCTGGTGCTGGAAAACTCCTCACTTAGTTCGTTTTCTTGTGGCAGTCCCTTTTGTTATCAGCAGAAATCCAAGTTTGTGTTCGCCCATTAGACATTACTCAATTCAAAGTCCCGAACAGCAGAAACTCTCCCACATTGGCTATATGAAATTTATCCGGCACAAATATATCTATAGGAACAAACAGACTTTTCTTTTGCATTCTTGTGCTCAATCCAGTAGATTTAAGTCGTCCCGCAGCTTGGCATATTTCTCCTCTCTTCTGTCTCATTAAAATCTAGTGCCTCTTTATTGTCTCTGAGGAGGCAGACCGCAGCCTGTCAGGTTAACGAGGTATATGCGACTTTGAGCGGTCGGTATGGCCTCACATGTTTTTTATACCGCTAGTTTCTGACGTTTGATGGAGGAGGGACCGCAGGCACCCGGCCGGGAGAGCCCAAATCATAACAGGGCTCACTCACTGCGACGCACCACACATCAACTGTGAGAGAGCACACATGTAAAAATAACAGCTTTATTTTCTGACCAAGTCAATGTGAAGTTTGAAAGTTTTAACTTTAATATGTTCCCTATTTTTTTTTTTTTTTTTTTTTTTTTTTTTTTTTTACTTTTTTTTATTTATTAAGGCATATTAAGTGAAGTACAGATCTGATCATGTGGTCCTTCTTTGGTGTAAAAAATGTTTTTAATAGTACCGTCAGTGGTCTCAGTTGATGTTTCTTCTGCTTGTCTGCCGTACTGTAGGTGTGTTCATGGCCTGGGTCGTGCACCCTCTAGTGGTAGGTTGTGGTTCTCGGCAGTGGTTACTTTATCTGACAGTAAATTCCTCTTATCTATTAAATTCTTCTCTCAGAGTCTTTATAATATTGCACATTTTCTTATGTTGTTAAGATGTTTATTCTCTTCTGAAACATAAAAGCTTAAGTTTCTGCTTTCGAGGCTGATTCAAGGACAGTTTAAATGTAGACTAACGCCACATCAAATCTAAGTCTAGGTCTCAATTATATTAAGTATAAACAAGATTAAATGTTATTCGTTTGTTGAGCTTTAATCTCAAAATTGTGTCTTAAAGTTTCCCTGGACAAAAGAGAATTTAAAATGAGTATTCACTGAATATATTTCTGTGGTAGCATCCATAAAAATGACAATTATTTTACACACAGACAAAATCCATAAAGATAATTTCTGATTATTCACAGTTGGGTCCTTTTTGTCTGCTCTTCTTTTGCTGGAGCCTTTGTTCAAAGACCCACACAATACATATCCTGTTGTCAGAAGCCGCTCTCAAATTACAGAAATCGTTTCAGGCCTCACATTCTGGCGACATGATTGCATTACTGTTCAAAAGTTTCTTAAGTCTGTGCAGATTTTCCCATGCCCTCTGCAAACCACCATCCACACAAAAATCATTTTTCTGCACAGATGTCTGAAGGTTTATTTGCAGACCCCTTAAGTTATTTTATCTTTTTGATTTTTCCCCCCCTTCCGCAGTCTGTTTTATCTCTATTCATAGAGCATATCCACATTCTCAGACCTATTTTGGGTCAAAGCTCACTCAACCACTGGAGGCCCCCGTACCCAAACATGGGGTCTGGTATTTCACTGTTTCTTTTGCCCACCAGTTTGCATAGCAAGAATGATTTTTCTAGAATGTCCAAACTTGGTAAATATTTGGTTTTGTGTCATGAATCATATGTCCAGGTGCCTGTGTGTACCATATACAAACATGCTTGATTTATGTCGCTAGTTTGTTGGAGTTTGACATGAATATGAGGCATATATTTACAAATTTTCTCAGAACAAGGTTCATTTGTTTCCTCAACTTGTCATGATACTTTCAAATAAATGCAAATCAATCTTTAACAGTACACTTACTTAATACCTTTAGAGTCAGATATCTGGGGAAAGTGTGATTCATTTCATCACTATATCAGTGAACAGCACTTGATTTATTGACTTATGATTTATTTTGACTTTTTTTGATTCACTATTTTAAGAATGTCAAGTTTCTTCATTTACATTTTTGTATGAAAACAGGTTTAAATCAGCAATTTGTTGCCTCATGTAACATCAGTTGCAATAAAGCTTTCGCAGGCGAGCAGTATAAGCTCTTTTGTTTAATAATCAGGCTCCTCGGTATCTATTGTCTTTAATGCTGTGTCATAGGAACAGTGTTGTTGTTCTGTTTATTGTTTGGGAATTGGTTTCCAGTAACATCGCTCCAAGCTTTGGCTAAAATGTCTTCATTCATAAGTGTGGCTCAGGGACGTGCGAGTGATCCAAACCCAAAATGGATGTTTGGGCTTTTTGCATGATCCAAAAATGAGCAGGGAATGAGATGTCTTCATCGCCATTGTGGTACTATTTTAGGACAAGCACCCAGGTCCCACTTCGCCACAGTCCTATATGCATACTATGCATATATACTATCTCAAAAGTTTGAACATAATGATAGGGAAGGGTGAAGGGTTGTGACACTTGCGTCATTTCTGACGTGATGTGTGATTCTGTGATCTTTATTCTCGATGATAATCTTGCACTGGTAAACTATTCACAGTGTCTGTTGCACACCTCAGTGAATATACCTTTATTAATGTGGCATATTTAAATTTCCTTTCTATTGATAAATTCCAGCTGCTTAAATCATGCTGTAAACTCAACATTTGGTTGTTCTGATGCCATAAAAGAGGTTCTTCTTTGTCCTGTATCTGTGTTGCTGCCGTTTCGTCCCATCCTTTGGTAATTACAGTAATGTTGGCAGTTCTCCATTAAGCCAGCAGGTGATGCTGCTTAACAAACAATGTGTGTCTGTATACCTACACAAGAGGAACTCAAGATTTTAAACATTTTTAGGATCATTTTATATAAAAATATACTTGGCTACTTTATTAGGTCAAATCTAAGGCAATCCAGTACAACCGCTTAGATATTTATTGTATCTTCACAAAGATAACAATATTTAGTTTTGACTGACACTGTCAATCATTTAACTACATGTTTAAAGTGGCCAGGTAGCGTTTATTTTAAGCTGTTCCCAGAATTCAACTACAATGTTTGTAAGTCAACAAAATGTATCAATACACCATTCCCAGGAAAAAAATAATTATATATTGTTTGTGAAATGTCACATTTAGTTGGAAATAAATGAATGAGTCACTTCATTTTCAAATAAACACAGTAACGTGTGAATCTGCATCAGCTGACACGCTGTAAATTAGAAAACCTATATATGAACTCGTCGGCCTCATAATCATCAACACCACTGTTGTACAGCACTCATCGTCTTTCGTTCTTCCTCTCTGGTCGAATCTAAAACATAAAAAAAAAAAGCAAAGCAGAATTTTAAATTATAATCTACCAGCTTCACTTCGAGGTTGAGCGTCTATTTCTGTTTGTTTTATCAAGTTTCTGTGGAGAAATTCTGTAATGGGTTGCAGGTCTTCATCAGGAGGCCGGGCACACACCATCACATGGACTTTGTCTGGTATACCGAAATTATGTCATCCCACACACATGCACACACACACACACACACACACACACACACACACACACACACACATATTGTACTAAACTGTCTGGGGATTCCTAGACATGATCCCAGACATCACCATCAAAGTTCACTTTTACTCCAAGCGTCCTCCAGTGATTACCTCACTGCTGGGTCAGGTTTTAGTGAGTCACTCTCCGGCAATCTCTCCGTCTCGCACAACACACGGAATAGGAATGCAGCTACAGACCAGAGGATGAAAACAAAAACACATGCTGGTAGTCATACGGAGGAATATGTCCTCTTTTTTTCCTGTAATGTAGGTTACATTCCTGCTGACTGTACTTGTCAGAGTAGTTGCTACAACTGTAGCACTTAACCTCTTCGAGCAGCATGGCGATCGGGCGACTGTTGTGTTTTCAAAACATAAAACTGGTTGGTTTTTTAGGGGGTTTTGGACAGACTTAACCATCTGACCACATACACACAGACTGCTTAAGACTGGCTAGACAGAGTCAGACAAACCCAAAATACTAAGTAGCATCCTGCCAGATTCCCCTACTACAGCACACTGACAAGCCAGCACAGTAAAGTCTGCTTCGTCTCGGGGTAACAAGCCTATGAGTCATACTTGGGAGTCAGTTGGACAGGAATGCTAACAGGAGACCCCTAAAACCCACACCAGCGGAGACAATGATGTGTATATGTCATAGCCATACAACTCAAATGACTCATTTGATTCGTCCACCATCTGTGTTAGTCATTGGTTGTCTTACTACATGTACATAGGAAAGGAATACCGCGCCGGCTAGACGATGACTGAAAGTGAGATCACGTGGATCCAGCAAAGGCTTGTCTGTCGCTTTGTCATTGTTGGTGTCTGAGGTTTCATGCCTTTATCTTGCTGCAGTCAGTCCCCAAAATAAGTACAATGTTTACGTTGACTACATGGAGATTATCTGCAGAGTTAAAGGGTTTTCTCTGTGTTGTGCTTAGGTTTGGGACAGTGGGCAACTTTGCTGATTGGCAGCTCCACATGCCTTCAAGTGATTAACATTTAAGAAATTTAAATGTTGGTATAATCCCAGTGGTCTCTTTTCTGACTTTTCTTAACTCTCCACTGAAGTCTGAATAGCAGTGCTACTGCCCATCTTCCGAAAATGAACAGCCCTGCACCAAACCAACAGACTTCACCAAGACATGCCATGCTAGCACTTACTGATCTCTGATTTAAGAACACTAAAGACTAAAAGAGGACTGTGAGTTTTGACAGAAGAAATGTATTCTTCCTCTGACAAATTAAAAGTTTAATTTATAAGCAATAAAACGCATGTCTGCTAAATTCAACTCTCTCTGTTAGCAACCTTCTGCTAGAAATTGCTCTATAATAGTCAAAGTCAGTTTGTTGACTTTACGACTCTCCTTTTATGTTTTAGCATTTACCATCGTCCCCAACTCGTCACTTGTGGCAGCAGTGGATACTGTTCAACAAAAGTTAAAGAGTCTTAATGTCTGCCACCAGGTCAGATTCCCCTTGAAATGAATAAAACAGGGCAGCAGAAGAACTGTAGCTTTTGTCCACAAATTAAAATTCCTTGTAGTTGCTTTACAGGACAAATGTTGGGAGGATTTAGTGACATCTAGCAGTGAAATTGCTGATTGCAACCTTGTCGTCTCACCCTCTCCTACCTAACATGAAGAAGAAGCTATGATGGCCACAAAAGATGCAAAAATCTAGAGGCAGCGTACCGTAGCTCATTCTAAGGTAACAAAAACACAATAATTGTTATTTTCAGGTGATTATACACTAATGAAAATACTTATTATATTTTATTATTGCTATTTTCTATAAAGTCTTACACACTGGACCTTCAAGTAGTTGTTGCAGTTGTTCTGGTCAAATTTGCTGCTAACTTGCACATCTCTCTTGACAACTGCTAAATTAATGAAACAGTTTTTATTTTTCATATTACCATTTTTGATAAATCCATTTGAAAGTTGTTGTGTGTTTTTTTTTTTTTTTTTTGTTCTGTTTGTTGGTTTGTTTGTTTTTTGAGGCACTAGGGGGCAGAAGACCTTCAAAATAGCTGAGAGAGACACAACAGGATGCTAACTTTGTCTACAAAAGGGTGCTTGCTGGCAGCAGACGTGGGGACATCAACATCCCACCGGCCTGGTGTTTCTGGCTGCCTGATAAATGTAAGTGCAATATTCACTTTAATTTTACATCACAACAACTCCTCAGGGAAATACTTGGGTGTTAGCATGCTAGTTGCGCCATCTATCTAGATCTATCCATCTAGATGCTAACTTTGTCTGTCTGCTGTTTGGTGCTGCGTTGATGAAAACAGGTTTGATGGAAAGAAAATGACAAAACTATACTGTAAACATGTCAGCTGTAATGCAAAGATAATGAGCTAAAATATGCTAAAAAAAAAAACTACAAACTAATAATCATAACTAATATAGACCCCTTCACATTATACATAGTCGTTTTATTACTGTATATTAAAATGTAAAAATATTGATGATTATTAAAATATTTAAAATTAGAGCTGCAGTGATTAGTCGATTAATTAAATAGATGTCAACTATAAAATGAATTGGCAACTATTTGGAAAATTATTTAATTGTTTTGAGTTATTTTTTAGGAAAAAAAAGTGCATGCTCTCTCTGATTTCATCTTCTCAAATTTGAACATTTTCTGTTGTTTTGTTAGTCTTCTATGACGTCACTGTGGGCTTTGAGAATCTTTGAAAAAATTTGTGATCAACATTTTTCACCATTTTCTGACATTTTAGTGGACCAAATAATTAATTTGTTAATTAAAAGAAAATGATCAACAGATTAATCGCTAATGAAAATAATTTAAATTTAGTTTTTTTATTTTTCCTCTTAAAAATGACCTTTGTCATTTGTTCTTCTGGCTTTTTGCTGCCCTGGTCGTAGTCGTGGTCTTTGGCAGGCCTCTGTGACGGCTTGCTCCCATAAGACGGCATATTGTGGCGGTCTGATGTCACAAAGGTGAAGACTGTTCACTTTACATCTAGGTCTAAAGGGGTGGTGATCTGCTGAGTTAAGGCCTTTTTGGAAAGCAGAGGACAAGGTGTCATTGGGCCTCTGCATGAATATGAAATAGCGACGTCCATGATGTTGATTCACACTCCAGACAAATACTGTCAAAGCTAAGGCTAAACACACTTAGCATTTTTTGATTAGCACTCAGTGTGTGTAAGACGGGAGAAAGTTGCTGTGCTCAGTGATGTTTGTTGTGATTACTAATGGCAGGGTTTGTGCAAATGATTGATGGCTAGAGGCTGTCAGCGATTCCAGTTATGATTCATCTCAGTTTAATCATGTTACCAAACCATGAAGGATTCTTTTTCAATGACTTAACTTTCTTCATTTTCAGTGTTGTTTTCATGCTAAAATATACAGCGTTCACTCCCATATTTACTGCTGATCAGCTATATTTAGGAAGGACAGAGAATAAGGAAAGGAAACAAGTCTTTGAGGCCCACTCTAGCTCATCCTTGATCTTTGTATGGAATTTCAGAGAAAACCACATCAGGCCTTTTTTTTCCACTTCCCTCCAACTTTAACCCTCCACACCCCCCCCCCACCTCTGAATTCCCGTAAGTGCTGCAAGTTGGATAATGAGGAAATTGGCTTTTGGAATCGTGGCGGCGTTGGCACACATTGCAGAGAAAGTGTCAAAATAACAGAGAAAACACAAAAAAAGCTTTACTGGAAAGTTTCCAATTAAAAACAGACATCTAACAGTAGATATGGAAGGCCAGAGGTTAATGTCTGTTTGCTGATTTTGGGTGAGTACAGTGATGTGTGCGACTCCTCTCTCAGCTAAAACACAATGCAGGTTTGTGCTCACACATACAGCAGCAGCGTGCACACAAACACAATAGTAATGTGCATGTATGCATTCACACACATACACACACACACTCACAGCACTGGCCAGGTTAGTGCTGGCCTCCTCATGCAGAGTCTAGACAGGAAGCTAGCCCATGCCAGATTAGGGATTTTCTCCCTCACACCCTCACAACATTACACACATATACACACACGCACACACACACACACACACATATACACACACAGACGCATGGTTACACTGCTGACAGTCATCTTCTTTCAATATGTCTGTGTGTATTGTGTGCTTGGAAGTGTGTCAGGCGGAGGGAAAAAGAGAAAGAAAGGGAGGTGAAAACAAAGACTGGAGACCTGTGTGTACAGAGGTTTGTGTGTTTGTGTGCTTGCCTGTCTTTGTTTGAACAAGTCTCACACAAAATAAAAAACAACTCAGCCACAAAGAAACCGATTCTGCGTCAAAAGCTTTTTTTTTTTTTTTCTTTCTTTCTTTTTTCGACTCTATTACTCATTTTTCCTCGACTTTCCACCCATTGAAATGATGAGTCTGAGGCGCAGTGTGAAAAGTTCAACTTGTCCTTCCCAGGTACAGGGGCGCACTGCATCCTGTAGTGCTTAGCTAAATTAAACCGAGCCCCTACTGTTCTCATCTGCTCACCTGTAGCCCCTGCCAGGCCCGGCCATGACCTTTGAACCCACACAGATGGGTCTGCATAATAAGACACGGGCACACACGGCTAAGTGCCATCTTGGACATGTTTGATGGGTAGCTATATAGGACTAGGAATGTCTGAATACTGTATGTATTGGAATGCTAATGCGTTGACCTTTCCGAGCAGGTGAGGGCGTGTGTGAATGTGTGTGTTTCTATATTTCTCGGTGTGGGTTTGACTGAGCTTTTAAGTGTAAATACAGATAGCTAATAGAAGTGTGTGCTTACTGTACACAATCTTTGTCTCTCTGTGCGTTGCTGGCCTGAGGCCAATGGCCTCTGTGCCCTGTGTATGGCAGGCTGGGCTGTACTTTTCACTCTAACTGTATGAATATGCATAGCCTCCTGGCCTGTCAGACATGGCGGTATAGACGTGGATTATCAAGACCTTTCTTAAAAATGTTATATATAGCTTAAACTGTACAGCTGGCATCCAAAATTTGCCATTGTCAAAGGAAGAAAACAATCAATCCAGATCAATCCAACCGATTTTGGGTGAATTGTACTGTTCTTTTTAACCTCTTAAGCCCCAGCCCCTGGGGTCGCTCTGCAGCAAAAAGCATGAAACCCTGTACTAATCACGGAACAATACAGTCATATTGCACCTTAAATTAAACAGGAGAAACTCTGCTACAAGCACTTATAAGTCATATTTACACACACCAAACACAACTCAAAAACCAAGCGAATTAATTATCAGATATCTCAAAATATCAAAAATCTGTATAGCGTCATAAAGTCAACCCACTCACCACATTTCTATCGCTAATGCTCTGACTGTTACACAGACAAACAATGTGAGACTGTGACGATTCCAACAGTTACCATGAGTGTTGCTCTATTACGAAAACTCAGTAAACCAGCAGCCAAAGAATATTTATTTATTTATTAGATATAAAGAATAGAAGAATAAAGAATAGAATAGTTAAGAATAGTTAAGTACTTTTTATGACTGTGTGCTCAGTTTGAATGCATGTTGAACTAATGTTTTTAAGAGGGAGCTGTTGTTTGACACCGTAGACTTCTATGGATTCAAATCAGCGTGAATTTACGTGAAAAAGGTTTGTTGGTCTGGCACCAAATAATTAAGAAATAAAAAAAGTGAAATAAACATTAAAAATAATAGTCATAATTTTATTTTACCTTAGGACATGAAATATTTGATGTTGACACAAAGCAATCCAAATCATTTTTTCATTATAAGGTTTAAAGTGCTATTTTTAGATGGTAGTCATCTCCACTCAAGTCCTTCTGTTCGACACCGCCTGAATATATGAGCATATTTACACCTTGTCTTAGAGAATATATGACATATGTGCACTGGCCACTGCTGCATTAACAGTATATTTCATCCCCTTCTTGGTTCAGTCTGTGAAATGGTCCTCTTCATTTCCCACATGAGTGGTTTTCTTATCATCCAGGCCCCCTCTCGCCTGCCCCAGGTGCTGAGTTAAAGTCGATAAAACACCCAAATATTCTGTTAAACATGGGCGGCCTCTGCCATGTGGCCTCTCCCTGCAATGCTTCCTGGGTAATTATGGTAATAACTCAGCCGTCAGAGGCGAGGCCAGAGGCCCTGGGATGACGAGGTTAGACCGGAGAGCCTGAGACGAGAGGAGGAGTGTGGTGGCGGAGGAAGCGGGGGCGACGGGGGTCAAGGTGAAGCGGGGCGGAGCTCTCGCGTCGCTATCCCATAAACCCTCGCTGTCACATCAGAGGCCGCTGGATGTATGTGGACATTCCCTCTGATCTGTCCTCCTCAACAATCAAGATGCTGATGAGGGATGATGACAAGTGTTTGAGTAGCTTGGTTATTTGTGCGGCCTTGACTGACAGACGCCTGGTCGCTTGGTCGGCAGGAAGGTCAAAATGCGCCTCTGTTTGGACTGTCGTGCTGTTGAAACTAGAGATTACTAATCGTTGTGAGACATTTAACTGCAATGGCAAATATTGATGTGGTTTTGAAAAGCAGATTGGGCATTATTATTATTTTTCTTTTCTTTTTTTTTTTCTTTTTATTGAGACGGTCAGAAAATTGAGAAAGGCACAGGACAAAATGTTCTGGCGGAATCTGATCCATTATGGGTACACGTGGTCCCAGAGACGGAGGTGTACACCATCACTTTCAGAAATTAAAATCGACTTCTTTGTATTCTCTGTATTGTCTGACCGCTTGCACACTCTGACGACAATCTCGTGTATGATGAATAACTGAGAAAGAAACAGAACAGACAAGACGTTTCGGGTTCATGTTTGGGTTTGAACGATGATTCAAATTTAATGTAAAAAATCAGAATCATGTATAGTTTTTATATCGACACGGACTACATTATTAAAGTGAATAATTCAGAAGTAATGCATTGTTTTACTCCTTAAATATAACAATATAATTATTTGCCATTCAAGTTATGTGAAGTAATCTCATTTTGGTAGAAGGACTAAAAATAGAAACACCATAACAAAGTAAAAGCACACAATGACTCACTTACTGTGCTTTGTGTGTGTGTGTGTGTGTGTTTCAGTGCGCGTACGCTTGCACGTGTGGCCCCAGCCTTTTCTTACATAACCTATATTTAGACTCAAAAGTTATGCTAGATGAACAGTGACAGAAACACAATATTCCCCCATATTCTGGCCAAATTCTGGTCAGGGGGGAGACCACAGGAAAATGTTACCATTCAATCACCATTTTGGCTTCTTCAGCATTTCTTCATTTCCTTGAACCTTAAATTTTCCCTTCTTGTGCTACTCCTTCAACACCCAAGCCAAGGCTTTGTCTAGGTCATTCCAGTCTCTTTGCATAGAAATTTCCTCGCTAAAGTATAAATTTGATAGGAAGTGGAGTGAAGTGACAAGTGTAATAATTTCCAGTGACACACATCTCCATTCAGACCGAAGTTTAATGTAAAAGTGATCAGTGCCAGGGCTATTACCGTAGGCATCCAGATGTCAGGGAAAATGAGAAAGCTGCATTCAGGGAAAGTGTGAGTAAAAATCTAACACCACATTGCAATGAATAACCCCATAAGGCACCAGGAAGCTCTCTACTTAAGTTATTTTGAAGCCTAACCAGTATTAATATTGATAGATATGATCTCAACCTTAATTTGCTACATAGATCATAATTCCCAGGTATATTTTTCTGTTTTAAGGCATGAGCGAGTGCCAAGTCTCTGAATATCTCAGTTCAGAACCCATCAGTTTATTCCTGCCCTGCTTTATTGAACCCTTATTCGTGCTTACGTAGTTACATACTGTAGTTTATTCACTGCCATCCACCCCGTGGTTCATTGAGACCCCTGACCTGCAAACAACTATAAATATTTATTTGCGTCGGCTTGTCTAAAAATAACTGTATTACAATAGAGTGTCCTGGAAGAGGTCCAGGAGAGTTGTGCAGCGAGCAGTAGTCAGCATTCAGAGTCCGGCCTCTGTGTCCAGAGAGAGATAGGGCAGTGTCAAGAGGCAGACATATTGATAGCTTTGTGGTCAACAGGAAAAAAGTCACTTAGCCGGGGATCCTTTGGGTCCAAGGATGTATTTCTGGAACATGCAGACGGAAACGAGGAGCATTTTGGAGTGATGCACAGTGGTTCTCCAGTGACATCCATAAACACTATCCCCGTCCTTTTTACAACATCAAAGTCCTGACTTTTAAATGGAAGTAGTGATTCCAAGGTTAGAAATATTATAAACCGTGCAACAGCCCAAGTGTGGACAAAATAGACTCAAGACATCCCTGCTGTATATTGATATTACCGGCAGTCCAACAACAGCGGCGTATAGATATAGATTTATATGCAGTAGTCATCATGTGAATACTAAAATAAAAAAATAGAAGCAGAATAAAAGCTGATGGGCATGTGGCGATAATAACAGAGTGTGTTGATGCAAACGTATCATTTGTGACTATTTGTTGTCCTTTTCTGTACCAGCATTATCTCCACAGACACAGTAAGTATTATTCTGGATAAAAAAAAACAGGCCTCAAGCGTCTGGTGAAGAAACCCTGATCCATGATTCATTTTTGCCTTTCAGATCAAAATAAAACCATAGAGGAGGTCTAATCAGGGATTGAACCTGCGTCAAAATTGTTATATTTTGTAAGATCCAAAACTGAAGTTGAAATGGGCTTCTTATCCTAAGCTCACAGCTCACATCAGTTCCGTCTGCAGGTAAAAGCAAAAATTAGTTTTTTAATCTCCCCCGACACAAAAATAAACTTGATTCAAAGGAAATATATTCCAAGAGAAAATGCCACCATTATTCCATATATTCCATATTCTATTAGTCTATAATGCGTTCCGCAACACAGAAACTATGCGGTCGATTCTGTACTTGTATTGTAAAATTAAAGTAATGCACACAAAATTAATACACAGGTAAATATAACTGTACTTTCTGAGAATAAACCAGAGTTAAATATACTAGAGTTGCAACAATTAGTCAGTTGACAGTTAATAATCCTTAACTATTTGATGATCGATTAATCGTTGGCAGAAAATGTTGATTTTAGCTTCTCAAATATGGAGATTTGGACTTATAAAACAAAAGATGATTAAAAAGATTAAAGACGTAATATTTGGAATTTAAGAACTGGAATGAACATTTTTCCCTATTTACTGATTTTGTGGACCAAACAATCAATCAGTTAGTCTGGAAAATAATGAATGAATTAATAATAAAAATAACTGTGAGTTGTGTGTGACAGTAAAAGAAGAGTAAAAAAAATGAATAAGCATATAAATAATCAGCTGTAACGTGAGTTTTGTTGGAGTGTGTAGCACAGGTCGGCTTGGACTGAGCAGTACGAAGTGCAGTGCTGGATTGACTGACGTGAAGAGTTACATGATCCCACAGCAACAGCTCAGACTGAAGCATGGTCGGCTCAGAGACAAACCAATTCAAACTCAGCTCTGTGGCGGTAATTCTATTGTCTTCCTATTGTCTTCATTCTTTGTGCCAACGCTGTATGCCAGTCAATATCAAACTGTCTGCCAGTCTGGTTCAGTATGAGACACAAGTCTCACTCCGCAACTTGTGCCTCTCCTCCCCAATCCCTCCTTCACCCCCAGAATGCAATAAATGTCCGGCCATCATTTATTTTAATTCACTCCCCTCTTGCACAGATGAAATGGATTCGTAACCTTGTAGGACAAGGACGTGCATGCCGTCTGCCGTCAGTTGCTGAGTTATTCTCTATTCTTCTAGCATAGTGAGCGAGAGAGGGAGAGAGGAAGAACGAGAGAGAGCGAGAAAGAGGCCCAATGATGAAGAGAAATAGTCTGGCATGCAAATTGCCGGCTGCCATGTCCAATGAGGAGGCCTGGTGGAGATTGTCACCGTAGAAACTCTGGACAGGGTTAACGAGGCTGAGGGAGAGACAGAGTTTAAAAAGACAGCAGCAGTGGCGGAGGAAGGGCGGGAAAAGAGTCTGAAAAAACTCAAGAGTGTGATTTATTTGCCAAATCAAGGCACGATGAGTGGATTATGGCTAGCCTAATGAGAAAGAGTGTTTAGGGGATAGCTAATTGGACGTGACCAAGGAGGAGAATGTTAAGAGCAGGCAGAGATGGAGACTGGGTGGCGTATGTCATTCAACTGAGAGTAGTTTAACTCAGGGCGTGGAAGTGAAACCGTGAAGTGAGTGCAGGTGTGTAGGGCCGCAACCAACGATCGATTAACCTGCAGATCATTCTCTCAGTTAATTGTTGGGTCCATGAAATGTTAAAAAAATGACTCTCAATGACGTCTGACTGACCGTATAAAACTAAAGACTAAAATAAAGATGTTCAATTTACTGTCTTATATAACAAAGAAACAGCAGATCATCACGTCTGAGAAGCTGGAACATGAGCAAGTTTTGCTTTTATGATTTAAAATGGATGAAACGATGATTTGTTTATCAAAACAACTGACTGATTATTTTCCGTTGATCGATTAATCGACTAATAGTTGCAGCTCTACAGGCGTGTTGTCACACCCTCAGTTGAGCAGACTCGGTGCAATGTTTAGCCCGCCTCCTGCACAGTGTGTTTGTATGGTATATCATATTACTTTTTGAATAAACTGCTGAATTTTTTGTTATTACTTCCAGCACAGCACACATGATCTGTGACTGTTCTTCCATCGCTGGGTTTTTACAATGATCTCACCTAATTCACTTCACCTGTTTGTGTCTCAACATCATCTGTTTGTGTCGTCACCTAGAGACTCAGGATTGAGTGAATCCAGACTGCAGACCAACTCATAAACCTGAGCAATGATCATATTTCTGATTTCAGATTTTATTTTGTATTGTATTTAAGTTAAAGAGAACAAGGAGGTCAAGAAAATCTGTAGATAAACGTTCCTTTTTGCTACTAAAATGCAGCCTCTACCTTCTCTAGTTGGGTCATGACTACACCCAGCAATGTTGTAATGCCCACTAGAGGGTAGTATTTAACTACAGGCAGGATTAATATGTTTTCATACTTTCTGCTATGCATCCTGTAGCCATTTCCTGCTTGTCTGTCTTTACGGCTGGATTAAGTTTAGATTTCTGTTTCCTCGAGTCACTTAAAACATTCACGCCTGGATTCAAAAGTTCACAGAGTTGTGGTCGTGATTTGTTGAGTCTAAATAATCTGATAGACAGAAGAACCTCAACTTTTTCTTTTCACTCATTTCTAATGTTTTTTTGCTCCTAATCGAGTCGTAGTTTTAACATCTAACCTCAAAATGACGTTGACGAGCAGTGCAAGGTTCTTGTTTATTTGTTGTTATTTATTGTTGGTTATCTATTGTATTCCACATGCTCATGTTGATACATTACATCACATAAAGTCACGTTTTTGGACTCTCTGACTTGAAATTTACAAAATTTAAAAAGTTGTGATAGGTTATTACCATTTTTAAATTGATTACACGTATTTGGAAATTTTTATTTCATTAAAAGTAACATTTTTAGAAGCATGATACAACTATTTGTGTCACCACCTGCTGCTGTTTCATTTTTTGGACAGATTTTTGGACATGATTTGATCGTCTATAGCCTCCGTGTTTCTTTCTGCATTAATATTTTGCACAAAATAATATGCACTTTAATGATTTACTAGACATTATTTCTTTCTTTCTTATTCAACATTTGATGTCCACATATATAGTTTATTAAATCAACCTCTCACTGCTCAACATTTTAAAGCCACCAGTTTCTTTTCTTTCCGTTGAATGCAGATCATCTTAGTGATGACATTTCCTTTGTGTGTCCACTGAAGTCCTTGGAAATGTTTGTGTTGCATCCATTTGATCGCCGCAGCGTCTCTCTCATTTCATGAGTGCAGCGGCATGCACATTTGAAATGGGTTAGGACACAAATGGGATTAATGCTTGCAAGACATCTCCTAAAGCGTTTCCACCTGTAATGTTGTTTGCAGATGCACTAAATGAGATGTCTCAGCGGGAGCAAACGTCTCTGTATGCAGAGCTAACGCAGGGAGGCCTGCACCAGGCTGCACTGTGACCCTCCTGATGCAGCTCCTACATTCTGGCTCCAGTTTGGACAGGACGTAGCATATAGGGAAAGAGACAACATGGGAAATGTGATTACACGGTCGCCTAATGTAAGGGAATCTCATTTGTTTTGTCGACCGTTTGATTGTTCCTTTCTGCGCTGGCAAATTCAGGAAAATACAATGCAGATGTGGATGAGGGCGAGCAGTCATTGTTACCACCCAATCTGAGGAAGAGCGCTTTGACTTTGAAAACCTCAAACTTTGGGGAGGAAACATGATTTTAAATGAAGCTTCTGTAGCTTTATATAGGATCTTTTCTGACACATAAACACACATTCGTCTGAATTTGTAGCAAGTCAGGGATTCTTTTCTTCAAAAATACACCATCGTGCTCTAAACATAACTGTGAAAATAAAATACAGAAACTGATCGCAGAGAGCTCAGACTGTGGCCACGATGCAGGATTATGACGTAAGATGTCTATTAAAGGAAAGACTTTCCTAACCAAGACGAATGAGTGATATCGAGCTCTGGCATGACAAACGAGGGCTGAAGTGTCGCAAGTGTTTTATGACGGTCCCTAGGGTCCTTATCTCCCATAACCCCTGACCCCTCGACCTTTTTAAACCACAAGGGTGATTACAAGTGGCCAGCCAATGGTGTAACTGCTGTACTAAAATACAGTTTCACACAACCTCGCTCTGTGTTGGAGCCAGCAGGTACTTCATGCAGAAATATAGATCATATTTGTTCCATAGATACATTACAAACATGTGCAATGAATTAAAATACATAAAGTAAATCGTATATTAACAGTTTTGTAGACAATAAAAAGACAAACCACAAACATCTGCCTCAGATTTTCAAACATAACAAGACATTTCTGGACCTGAAGTAAAGTAGCATGCACCGTGTACTCTCTGCTGCTGCCACCCTAACCGGTCAGCAGAGTGATGAGCAGAGGACTCACTCACTGCTCATCCTCTACACCTGTCATGTAACAGACTATGATATCTGTTCCCCATGGGACGCATAACTATGTGACACTGGCATTTTTCACAGCGGGCTCTGACAGCAACAGCAGCACTGACCGTTAAAACCCTGGGGCAGGTAGTAGTTTATCGAACGGCACTGAGGTGAAAGAACAGCTTTGTAAAAGTAAAACAGAGACCAGGAGATTTTTCCAGCTTTTTTTAAATATAATTTTAGGATAAATTTAAGAGTCCTATAAAGATGGTAAATGTGTGATCTCATTTCCACAACGGAGCACGAGATAAATAACTTGAGTTGACTTTTGCCCCGCTGCCGCGTTTGATTAGTTGTTTGTCTACTGACAGGATGAATTTTGGGTGAAGACAGGTAATTGATGTACACATGTGCTCACATGGTCGCGAGTGTAACTGGCTACTGGAGATGTACATCATTTTCCGTAACATTGCAGTCTGAGATTAGTGCAGGGGTCCCAGGGGTCTCGCTCGTCACTCCATTTCCTAAATTGACAGCTGGAGAAACTCTATTCCACCGGACGTGATAAACAACACGGGGCGTCGGAGGAGTGTGTCGCAGAAGAGAGAAAGGAGTGATAAATGGGGGAGGTTGGGAGGAATCAGGGCAGATGAAAGTTGTTGGGCACTGAGAAATGACTGACAGCTCATTATGAAAATCCGAGAAGGGAGTCTAACTTGTTCGGCCGAGCTGTTTTCTGTATTTTCTTTTCTTTTTTAGCAATCTCAAACACAATGAATACAGGCACAAATGTCCCCTAATATCAAGGCCTTTAATTGTCCGTGACTGAGTTCTTTTCAGCTCGTGAGAGCAAGAATGCAAGAATAACAAAAAAATCAAGAAATTTCAAGAGAATATCAAAAAACTGCAAATGTGAACAGGCTGCAAACTCACTGATACCAGACGCAGTGGGTCGAAGTCCTGTATGTACTGTATTTGTCTGGTTTTCTGTATCATATGCTATTTATAAAACCAACAGCACATTTGTTTCATATATCATAGAGACACTGTGGCTGCTGAGGGAAAAAAAAGTTTAGTTTTTGTATGTATGGATATGGATATCAAATATTCCTGTCTTTGGCAGCACAGAGAATTCTAATTTAAGCAGAAGTAGTTCAACGTTTTTTTTTTTTGTTTGTTTTTTTTAAACAATATCTTTATTGAACATTTTTCCTTTTAACAAAAAAAATGACAGTATTAAGAGACTGTGTCGCACAATAAAGAGACAGCAGGGGAACACGTCCCCAAGCAAAGCTAGTATCAGAGTTTTGTACTTCACTATAAGCAGTACACACAAAAAAAATATATACAAACAAACAAGTTAAGCAGTAAAAAAAGAAGGGGGGAGGCCATGGTACACATCAAAAACAGCCTACAGTATGATTCAGATCCATTAGAGACAGCATCTGCATCCTATATTTCTGGACAGTGCAGCATCACTAACACTCAAGCAAGTATAACCCCACAAGTCAGTTATGTATTCATACAATGTGAATGTGTTGGATCATAACTGTAATCCACCAAACCCTTCATCACAGTGGTTGCCAGTCTAGAACCAATACCGTATATTTCAAGAGCAGGGCCCAAATTTTACAAAATACATGACTCATACATTTTGACCTATATGTCAGATATTTCATAGGTATCATATCAAAAACAACTTTGTTTGAGGAGGTTTGCAATCAATCCACTTCAGCAATATACTAAGAATATATAATAAGAATACAAAGAAGTCTACTAGAATGTGAATTTTTGAGTTGTGTGTCCGGGAGTCCAAACTGCAGGCACGCAGGGTCAGCGACAATCTATCTGTTATGTTTCAATGCCAGGAGCGACTTTACCTTGTGAACTTTTCAGTTCTATTTTTGACCACATCTACTTTGCACTGGACATAGGTTACTTTTTTTGCATGACACCACAACTTTTGTTCATTTTCCCCTTATTGTCTACAGTATAACCCCTTTTGTCATTTACATTTATAGCGTACACAAAGCTATAAGTCACCCATCAGGACATTAGAAAGCTCAAGGAAACCCTTGAGATTGCCAGTTGGCGTTGCTTTATTGGGTATTTTCCCCCAGTACTCTTACTAGCTTCTTGCAACCTCACTCAATTTAGTTGTTTTAGCCCCCTATGGCCGTGTTGCTGATTTTGAATAAGTGCTCAGGGCAAGAGGGGTCAGCTGCAATTTCAGCCGTAGCTAAACTGGTCTATTCTAATGTGAGATCTGAGGTGACTTTGACTTTTGATTAATGACAGTTCTCCAAAGGACATATCACCAGGAAAAACTTTCCACAGCATGAAAATCACTTCCAGTAAAAGAAGAAAACATCTATATCTTTATGCATACACAATGCGGCACTGACTGACTGCATTCAATGTGAAATAATACCCAGGTGCCGTTACAGGAGGCAAACACTGAAAGTGTTTGTTATTAAAATATTTGTACTTCTTGGGCCCCAAAGGCCCACTATGCCTTTTCTCACTTATGCATATTTCCATTATAGTGACATCAAGCAAACAGAGAAATGCTTCCGCCGCCTCTCTGCTGTTCTCTCTCCTTCTCTCTCGAGTGCTTCTCTCACAGGCTGTGAAAACAGCAGCCCCAGGGAGTATTCATATCCCATGAGCCCTTGGGGCAGAAGGCCCGAGGACATGCTATGGGGACGTATCGAGGGGTGTTGTGGGGGAAAGGAGAGCTGCACATCTCAATATAAATGCTACAGATAAATGTAAAGAAAGCAGAGGTTGAAGAGAATTAGCCCGTTTGGGATTTTAGCAAAGAGATATGGAGATAATGAGAAAAAGTAGCTAGTAGAAACACGGGGACAACTGAAAACAGTCCCAAAACAATAGACAATGGTAAATCTCTCCTTTTTATTTGAATGATATGGAGGAGCCAACATGTGTATGTATGTAGCGTGTATATAGTTTGAGTTGTTCATTTGTTTAGATCGCACACGTTTTCTGGATCACTGTCATTTCTGGTAATTGGCGCAAGGGGTGTGGTTGTATGGTTTTCACCTGATTTTACCCAGTCACTTGCAGACAAAGAGGGCAAGTTAGGCTCAAATATTTTCTGTTGACCGTCATGTATAGTTTCGTCTCACTGTGTTACATCATGACAAGTTATGTTTGTTATTCTTTTGTTGAATAAAATGTATAAAACGGATATAAAGTGACTTTTGGATTGGACTGAACAAAGTATGAGCCTGCTTAGCTCCTGCCGCTCTTCTTAATGGACAGTGGTCGCTCCATGGTGG
This sequence comes from Sciaenops ocellatus, assembly GCA_033000465.1. Lineage (NCBI taxonomy): Eukaryota > Metazoa > Chordata > Actinopteri > Sciaenidae > Sciaenops > Sciaenops ocellatus. The sequence continues at coordinate 13,151,392 of CP136886.1, forward strand.
CTGACAGACCACACTTTTGTAGATGAGTAGTCGTGTCTTACACATTCAGTTTAAGTATGTCTTAGCATTCCACATGGGGTCAGTCTCTGAGAATCAAAAGTTTAAATTGTGTCCTGTGCTAATACTGTATACTGCACTGTGTGTGTTAATTAGATGTATTCACACCAATCAATTGCTTTCAGAATGATTTATAAAATCAAAGTTATGATCTCATAAGTATGCACAAGATTAAACAGTGTTTGCTTCATGAAAAATTAAGTGAAGGCAGCTAGGACATAAAACACAGCTTGGAAATTAATATTGCAATTAAATATGTGTGTAATATATTGTAACTGTTCGACTTTGCCAATTCAAAAGTAGAAAAAGCTTAAACTCAGGGACATTTCATTTAAAATCAGTCAAGAAATTTTAATTCACCAAAATATCTCTATGAAGGTTCAGCTGAATTCCTGTCAGGTGCGTTTGTGCTGTATTCGCCGTGCGGCGTGTTTGTGATGCAGACCAGGAGCTTCAGCAGAAGTAAGACTGTTGGATTGTGGGACAAAGGTCTCTGTGTCTGTACTCTCCTGTATGATCTTATTATCTGTCAGCCAATTTAACAGAGAGGCCTTTGGGGAGTGACAATGAGGATGTAGGGGAGGAGGAGGGGACGCCCTCACACACACACACACACACAGATACGCACAGGCACACACACGTGCGCATACCCACACACACACACACACCTCTTCTCTAATTCACACTGACCTCTGCGGCCTCTCCACAATGCCTGTTTTCGTATTTGATAGAAAAATCGATAGCTTTGCTGGCAGAGAACAACCTCCATGAAGAATTAAAACAAGGAAAGTGTTGGTAGCGGTCAATCATTTTTCTGTCCACCAACACCACACTTACTGATGCAGCGATGAATAAATGTTGCTTGCCTTTCGGAAACTTGCTGTCATTATAAAGACGAGTGAAGAAACTCTGATGTATTATCATAATATTTACTTCATTCCAGAGACTCACTGGGAAATCTGAAGTATTATAGGCTACATTTTTCAAAATGACCTTTGACAGCAGAATGAAAACATTGTGGTTATAGAATATAGTGACGAACTGTTGATTTAAAACATCAAGTATTTTTTTCAACATGCCTTCATAATAAAACCTTTAATCTCAAAGCTATGAATTATCTTGCTGAATTTAGAGAATCCAAAACTTGTATTTAACTGCGCTGCAGTGCTTTATTTTAAATTCCAATTCTTAAAGCAATTACAATAATATTTCTCTCTTGTTTTGCAGATGATACTTACCCATGAATCCTCTCACGCAAACATAAATACTGGATGTTACAGATTAAAATTTATCTTATTTCTTACTGGCTCCTCAAGTCAGAAAGAACGTAGATTTCTTTTCTTAAATGGGAAACCACACACTTCTAATCTTGGCCACATATTTTATTCTTAGTTGGGTTTTGGTGCACAATAGTTAAGTAAATTGATGTTGTCTACTAGATCTGGAGAATCATATCAACGCCTTAAACCTGTAGTGTGAAACCTTTTCTCCCCCTACTGGCAATGAGAATAATTACACAAATACCGACAATGTCTGTTGATGACATATGCCTTCACCATACTCCTCGTTGCTGTAGCCTGCTCTGTTGCTACAGTTGCTCTCTCACTGAGCTTTGGCAAACCAAATATTGCTGGTTGCTGTAAAACACGTCACTATCAGTGTACCAGTACTGGAACGTCGCCACAGATCAGATTTAAAAACTTCCAGTATACTGCGAAATACAGAGAGATTCACCTGCCAATAACATGACATATACCATGAAAAAATGCCAAAGACACAGCAAGTAATGTAACTAACATTAGCTATATTGTGGGTCAGCAAACTATAGCTACAATTGTTGCTGCAAAGCTAACATGCAGAGAGGACCAGATGGTTTCTCAGAGTGAGCACACCCGCTCCAGACAGCGACACTCACAACTTTCCTGTTATTGTAGCTAACATCACAGCAACTATCTTGGCAAACTAGAAAGGAAGCTGAATGTCCATGGGCAAGTAATTTACCGTTACCTGACACACAAATCATGACTGGAACAACTTGTGTGTTGTGTGGCCCGGTCGTTTTATTTTCTTATTTACAGATTCAGAGCTGAGTAGAAACACAGCAATCTATTTTTGTAGTACACATGCACAGAACACACAGCTAGCAGACCAAGAGGAGATATTTGCTGAATTTTGTATTGAAATAGAATCACATAGCTCCACCTTTAAACTTTTGTAACCTAATTTAAAGTTCCCAACTTTAACTTTTTCTAGTTAGAACTGCTATAACTCTCTTTTATGTGTTTTAGAAAATTTGCTTTATGAATTACAGCTCAACAGATAATGGATTTCTGATCCCAATACTGATATACACTTTTACACAGATATATCTGCAATGAGCTAATATCAGCTGATATATCAGTCTGGTAGTTTTTATTAATTTCCCAACTCAGTAATACCAAGTCACCAAGCAAAGGCTTTGATTACAGTCAATAATTTAAAGAAAAAGGAAAAAAATCATGTCTGCCATGTGTGTACTTTATAAAACGTCGGCTAGCAGTAACTGTGGAAACAGTTATTTTTCCAAATGTGGCCGTTGATCCAAGGTCAAGCAGCGTAGACAGGCCTCTCTCATGCCAGTCTTGAGGCCATTCTGAACAGATGTTGGCACAGCCAGCTGGACATGGCGACCTTGAGTAAATCTCAAAGGGGTCTTCTTTGGCAGCGTGGGCACCCAACTCTCCCCCTGGCAATGGAGACCCAGTGCAGCAGGGTATAAGCAAGCGATATATGCGTGTGTGTGTATGTGTGTGTGTGTGTGTGTGTGTGTGCGAGCGTCTACAAACCAGCATTGTGTGTCATTCAAGCTTCAGTGAAAAGGTACCAGTGAATCAATCACATGCCCTGTGTAACACCGCACTAAATGAAATTCAATGGACTGATTGAGTGAGTGATGGATGATTCACATACATACAGCCAGAATTAAGTGATGGAGAAACACTCAGAAGGAGAGTGGAGGAGGTGAGGGTTGGTTAGACCTCTGAGGACTGCATGCGGGGTGTGGTGTGTGTGTGTGTGTGTGTGTGTGTGTGTGTGTGTGTGTGTGTGCGCGCGCGCACATGTTGCTCTGCATAAATGTGTGTGTGTGCATGGAAAAAAAATGTAGACGTAGAGTGTATAGACTCTGAAGGCTGAGCGCCCTGAGGAGTGGCTGTGTTCGTACCCCACATCTGCCTTCCCAGGATGCAGCAGACTGTGTGTGTATGTATTTACTTGTGTGTGTGTGTGTGTGTGTGTGTGTGTGTGTGTGTTCGAGAGTGTGTGTGGATACCATCTGGGCAGAACATCAGGGGCACGCCTGGACTGCACGGTGAGCCAGTCCACTTTTAATCTGCCCAGCGCCCTCTCCCCACCAAGGAAGGTCAACGCCTCGGCAAGGACAGCACTGTCACCCCCGTAACACCAACAGTGGGGGTCGGCACTGGCTATCCATAATAGATGGCAGCTGGCTTTAGTGTACGTCTTCACTTTGCCTGGGGCAGCGGTGTTAGCCCATCTTTCATTCCCACTACTCCGCCGAGCTAATGTGCTGTGTTAATGCTTGTGTGAATCAGGAGGAGTGCTCAGTCGTGTGTCTCCCCTGTAGCTACCGAGCGCTCATGTCATTGCCAAAATAGGACAGAAGGTGCTTCAACAAAGGAAACATTCATCTGGAGGTATCACAGCACGACAACAAAATCAACCTTCATACATTAAGAGTTCACAACACTAGTTAGTAAGAGAAATGGGATGTGATGAACTTTTATGGGACAACACGTCTTTGGTAAATGCACCCATGCAGGTTCAGTTTACAGAACTTCAAATCATCAAGTCTCCGTGTTAATTTGGTGTTGTAATGACGCTTATTTCTTCTGTATTGTATAGTTTAAAAGTACAGTTCTGGATCACGACATTTCACACAAAATGCATCAACCCCACTTTCACAGGCTTTTATGTTAAGTGGCTGTTCTGTCCGACTCGCCCATCAAGCATTTCCAAGAGTTTTTTTTTTTTTTTTTTTTTTTCTCAACTTGCCAGAGAGACCAAAACCATTTTAAATGCAAATGACCTAAATAAGATTAGCGAGGTAGGCAGTCCGCTCCCTGTTAATTATCACACGCAGTAGTCAATTAACAACGCTAACGATGGGACACTTAGTAAGCGTTAACCCAATTTACCACGGCTAAGAGCCGGGTGGACACAGTTGCAAGGGGTAACTTAAGGTGGGATCTGGAAGAGGACGGGTGGGGGCTCAATAATCTTTACTGAGCTCCTCCCCTGTTACAGAAGCACAGAGGTTAGAGACATGGACTAGAGCTCAGGAGGAGAGTTTAGCACTTTACTATGAAATTGACGAGAAATAGGAGGTTGGTGGTCCTTTACGCTCTCATCTGGCCTGTTCTCTGTGGATTTGGGCACCATGTGGGCAGAAGGTGCATTGGGTACCCTTTTGGGGGTAATTTGAATTACCAAGGAGGTGTTAGCCGAGATGCTGCTCCGCAGTTAACAGCATTAGCCATGGCAGGGACGAAGGCATGCTCTGATTTAACAGTTGTCACTAGACCTTGGCTGTGAGAGGCATGGGTGACTGACAGGTCGAAACGAGGCCCTAATTTGTGTGTCTGGGTGTGTGCACATGTGATACATGTTCACCTCCGTGTCTGTGCACAGTATGGGAAGAGTTATTGTGAATTTAGTCACTGTCATTCTCTGTTAGGATAACCTTGTAAACAAGGTGTGTTTTGTTCCAGGAGACATTAGGTGACATAAGCTACACTTTATAGCAAGTACATGACACCAATTCATGCAGTAATACACAGCTTTGTATACAAATAAAATCACTGCTGCAAAACACAAGTGACCTAAATTCTGAGTATTCACATAGCAGCTCTTCTGGCTTCAACTCCTCACCCACACCCTGTGAAAAATGCACACTTATGGCTCACTATTAAATTAAAAGTCTACTTATTTAGCTGTACATCTTTTGAATCATCATCTTGTTTTAAAAAGAAAGATAATGTTGAATCGTGGAACAAATTAACAAATTAAGTTTAGTACCAGTTAGTAAAGTTTAAAATGTATCTTTGTTTGACTTTTAAAGTCTGTAAAGTAAGAATAAATGCCACGGCCACTCGAGGGAGCAGTCAAGCAGCCATTGTGAAGCGACTGAATGTTGATGTCAGATGAGTTCAGAAAATGACATGACTAACTTTGAAACACTCTGATGAATTAATCTCTATCTCTCTGCTAGGGGTGCAGGGGTATGCTCAGGGTGACCTCAGCGTGTCATCGAGCCACCCTTTAGGACCGCCCACAAAATCCAAAAAACTCCACATTTCAGTAATATATTGTTCAAAATCTTCTCACATGTTTTCAGCAACTATTTTCCAACATATTTAATGTATTTTGAAAGAAATCTCAGAATTGCCTGAAGACAGACTTTAAAGATGATTTAATGACTTCATAAGCGAAATATCTGGTTTTAAGACCATTTCAGACTGATGTGTTTTGGCATTTTCATCCTAAATCTTCAGTTCAGCCACATTTTCAGACAGAAAAAGCCTCTACATGGAGATATTCTATAAAATAAACTGTGATGAAGATAGTACAGTATATTTGTAATCTATAATGATAAAATATCACCCATGTTACTGCAGGGAAATGATATATTGCCTTGTTCTTGTTTGCCCCGCCAGTTTGCTATTGATTTTTATCTTTTTTGCTATCTTCCTCCCCTTCAGTTACTGCAGCCTCTAAACTGAGTGTATTGTCTGTAGAGAAGAGATTTTGGCCTGCAACAGCATACTTTGGCTTACATATTAAACATTACTTGACATTGCTTGTGAGATAGTCCAAATTAAACCTTTAAGTACTTCTTCTTCCTCCTCTTTGTCAAAATTTCTCCCTCTCTGGTGCCCAATTCTACACTTAGGTGATGAATTTTGCTGGATTTTGGATGACAAACATCAACTTCACTTGGACATTGAAGCCTCTTGTAAGTGTTGACTACCTTTTAAATAGAAACCATCATTCAAAAGCTGCTGAACTACTCCTTAATTTCTTTGCGAGTTTGTTCCACTTTCTGGAAGTCATGATTTGTACCAGTAGGTCAGAGCGGTCTGTCGGTATGAATGTTAAAATACTCACTCACTGTCCAGGCGGTGACATTCAGCCACGTCTATCAGACAGTCTCTCTCCAAAATGAAACATCTGCCCTGCTAACATAAATCATCATCACACTCTGGCCCTGCCCACCCATTTTCATCTGTGTAACCAGAGCTCCGAGCGTCAGCAGGAAGTGTATTGGTGAGAGCGGCCTATTGATCATTGATCTGGCGCCATTGATCCAAACCTCCCTCCCACCCTAACTCTCTCTCTCTCTCTCTCTCTCTCGGAGTCTAATCTGTTGAGATTCACGGGGACACTCCTGTTCATCTTTTGACTTCAATCTCCCTATGGAATATACACATAAGCTCAGATAATGAGAATAAATGGCTGGACCGACTGCCGCTGGTATTTCTTTGTGTTTGATTTATCACCTTTGATCAATATTTTTGACTTTAGTTGCAGGAATCACCTTGTAATGCTGCAGAAATTGCCCTTTTTCTGTCTCACAATGTAATTTTAAGTCGGTAAAGATTTAGAGACAACCAGTATTTCAATTCTAAACATTCATTAATGTGTGCAACAATCTTGAATTTCAGTTTTTCTTATAGATAATGAACTGTTTTTTGTAATCTGTCAGCTTCTTAAATTTCTTCACACAAGTAAAATCTGTTTGTTTTTTTATTTCTTTTTAAATGTTAAGGTTTTGTTGATGATAATCGACACAAGAAATTAAAATGTATCTTCATAAATAGTCTATAAATATCTATTTTGCCTGATAATGCCTCGTGAATTTGGCAGAAAATGGCTCAAGATTTATATTAGAGTTCAGTCATGATCTCTTTATCAGTGGCACAAATGGCCGACAGTAAAAGCCACAACTGTGTGATGAGCAGATCAATATACACGTAATTTACAAACTACAGGGCAGGTAATCAATGAGTATAAAAGTGTATGAAATATACATTACAGGAATTCTGCTATAGCGCTGACCACAGACTTTGATAAATAGTCAAACCATTTATTTTTGTCAGTATTGATTATTCAATCCGCAGAGTTCACCAGAATCGTCCGTCTTCTCTTCTCCCTTTCGCTCGATCTTCTTCTGAAAGCTGATTTATGATCCATCGGGTCAGACGAGCAGCTGGTGGTTAAAACACCTCGGAGATGAATAAAAGTGATTTGAAGTAAAGAGCCTTTAATGTGATTTTAAGAAGTGGCTCGCCTTTATTAAAATGCGGCTTCATCTGGGTTATATTTTTAATTTTAGCACTCAAAGAGATTGCCTTTGTGTGTTATTTGTGTAGATTAGTGTAACATTGTACTCCAGCATGCCATATGGGCCCTTATCTGTCATCCATTTTTAGTTGACTGTGTTGCTACTCAAAGTAAAAAGCCCCCCCCTTAAACACATCAAACACCATACGGTGATGACTAAAACGGTTGCAGTCTTCAAGTCATTCCTCCGTAAGACCTTTCCATGGTTTTACTCATAGTCTTTCTTAGTTTAGTCCTCTCACAGTTTAGGATCTCCCGACTCCACACAGCCCCCGAACGTGGCTATTGCTTGTCATTAGAATAACAAATGCACTGTGGCTCCTGATTTAGTGTGCCGCTCTGGCCCCTGATGTATATTAATACCACAACACTGCACCTCTTACCTAGGGTTCATCATTCATCTGGGTAAAAGAGGTGGAATTGAAAAGCAGTCCTTGTTTTTGCTGGAACCTGGATCACAGTCATTTATTGTGTCACGAGACAGGGCGGCCCCTCTGCACGTCCTTCACCTCCATGTGCAATGCCAGCTTCTATTAGATACTAAAGTGTGTTTGTGTGTTGTTTTGTGAAACACACAGGTGTTAACATGGGATATGGATTTGTGAAAAAAGGCAGAATAAAGAGTCAAATGTAGTTTATCATTTTGAATATTCCGTGTTGCTCTAATTTTGTACACTAGTGATTCCTTTTTTTGTCAAATTGTGTCCTACATTCCGATTTTTGAGCTCAGTCCTAAAGTAAAAGAGTGAAGGATTTGCATTTCATTTCATTTCATGCATATTTTTAATCATGTCTCTTTCTGGCTCTGCCCAGCGCTCCCATTTAAGTCTGGTGAGGTTCTCATTGAGTGAGTGGTGCAGCTCTGGGCTCAGTTAAGTGATGACTGCTGGTGACAGATTGTCCTCCACCACATTGCTAGCACTTCTCCCAGACAGACCGTCCGTCCCTCTTTCATCTCTTCCTGAGTGGACGTGAGGGCTCACCCAGCAATACAAGACAAATAACACTTCTGCCAGGCCATCAGTCTTTCCAGCAACGAGGCAGCTTACCTTTCAGTTGACTGTAGTCCATGTAGTAACAGACTCAGCATCACCTCAGCTTCCTCTGTCGTTCCCTGACCGTCCCCACCGGACCGCCGTGAGTCCGGCAAGAATGTGCGAGGCCATCTGATGTGTAAGAAACATCTCTACATGTTGAGTCAAAGCTATGCATGTTGTCTGTTTCTGGTTTCTACCTGCAGTGTGTTTACATGCACTCAAGTACCAAGATTATTGTTTTATGTAGTGACGTGTTTTCTGACACTTGCTCTGGTGCAGTGTTCATTTTTTACCAACCTATTTTTTATGACAAAATTTTGATAAAAACTAAATAAAAATCTGAGAAAAGGAGAATGAAAACGTATTGAAAGACAGATGTATGGACAGATGAACTAATTACTGTTTTAATGCAAAGTCTTGAATTCTTTAGCCGCTTCACTTGTTAATCAGAATCATCTTTTGCATTTCTATACTATAATTTCTTGCTATCTCAGCTGACGTACTGATATAGCCACAATATTTATAACCCAATAGTAGCTTATAATATTAATATGATTTTTGGCTCATTGGATGATTTTTGCACATTCTAGTTAGACTACCTTGTACAGTAGCATTATTGTGAAATGCTGTGCTAATCCTGCCTGTGTCAAGACAGATGAACAAATTACTGCAGATAACTTTCCAGAGTTGTAAAGTCTCTGTGTAAAAGCAGTATTCTTGAACTTCCCTGTTTTTGTTTTATCTTCTCACTGGTAACAGTAGCAACATGGAACACGAGGATTAAGAGAAACCTGATTAACAGATAAAGTTTTGACAGAGTAAACAGATTTCTTAGCCATACACTTAACAGGGTTTCCAAAAGGGTTTTTACAATGTCCTTGACAAAGACACAGCACAGGGAAAGTATCGCTGTGACAGCAGCGTGGAGGGATGAAAGGAAAGACCATTACTCATACAGTAGCTGTATCCAGAACAATTACTAAACAAGTCTGACTAAAGCCGAAACCAAAATAAGGAAGTACAAATAATCTATGGCTGAAAAATTCAGAATTCATACCATTGTTATCTAATAAACCAGAGCAACCCTTGAAATATTGTTTTCAAAATATTATTGCAGTGCATGTAAACACTTCAACCTGATTTATCCCAAATTTTTTGTGCATGTAATCATAGTGCTGGTCCGTATGAATATAAAATGGGTGATGACTGAGCTGAACATTTTAAATCATTAAAAACTATCCTTGAACAGGACAAGGAGGAAAGGATCATTTTAGGAGGTGGTTGCCTAACCTGCAACAGGAAGTGAATGGGTTGTGTGTGTAAAGGTGTATGACTGCTCTACCTGCCTATTACTCAGGAGGATGTTGGTGTGAATATGCTCGTATGAAAGAGGAGCTTTCGGCTGGGGCTAGACTCATGATTCGTTAACTTCAACAGGCGCTCTCGGGGAATCCTGAGGCCACGCTCCCCCTGCCACCGCCCTGGGCAATTATGCTCTTTTGAAATGCAAATTGATAGGCATGTACACGTGTTTGTGTGCGTGCGCGTGCGTGTGTGTGTCACTGTGTGGGTGGTGGGTATACATGCAGGTTTTAGCGCGTGTCTCCATGCACGTCTGCGGGTGTGCGTGCGTGTCTCCCGTAACTTATCTTAAAAGCACCTAAATCCACTGGCACCCCAGTGCAGCGGCAGTCAAATACAATAACATCTGAAAGCGCTGCTACCTTGTGCTCGCACAGTCCATAGAAGAGACCCTCCAAAACACAGAGCCGACAAAGAACATACCTTCAATTAGCCAAACGATTAACATTTTAGAGGAAGTCTGTGTTTGGGTCCCTTGGGCTCGCCGCACTCCCTCCCAGTTTCCTTTTCATATTCAAATCCACGACATAAAAGTTAGCCATATCTAATCCTAAAAATGGGTCTTTTACTATTTTGTAAGGAGATAATGCCTGAAGTTTTTGCAGGCGGTATAATTGCCAGGTTATGGAAGAAGGTGTACTATTATGTTTAACAATCATCATGGGCCATAGGTGCTCCTATGAGTCAGAGCAGACAAAACTCTAAGAAGCAGCACAAAGCCATATGATATTGTCTTTTCTAATTTAGTAGGCGATTAGTCAATCATACTAACCTACATTCATTTAAAGAAGCGCCTCTCCGGGGGTAGCCTCAACGCTTGAGTGAATTTGTGGTCATTATCTTGTTGTGCTGTGGTTTTGGTCTTCTCCATAAGAGATGCCACTATTGATTTGTTTCATTTTTCCGTCTAGCTGCTGTCACTTAACCATGTCATCTCGTCGCTGGGTAGGCAGAGGGGTTGCCCATCTGCCCGCCTCCATGACCGAGCGTGACAGGGCACATAAATGGTATTGTGCGGTAGCTGTAAACTTTGTGTGAACTTACACCACACCCCTCTGCCGTTAGGACTAGATGAAATTCTTCTCAGACACTTAACCCGGGGTCAGGTGAAGTGAATTTCTCCCGAATATGCCACTCGCAGGATGCACAGAGGTGTCTGTGTAACCTTTTTTTTTTTTTTGTGAATTCAGAATCAGCTTTTTCAGGCTAAAAAATTCATGGCAGTGTGCTGTCAATTCTTATTAATGCGAGACCTCACATTCAGTAGATTCATGCATTTGCATTCACCCAGTTGAAACCATCTCCTAACCTACGACAGATGAAGGAATTATAGATAAATCATTATTTATTAACATTTTTTCGTACGATGTGAAATGCAAAAGGAGATTAACTCAAAACAACTAACTCACCCGGTTGAATTGAGACATTGACTCAGTTGAAGGAAACACCCTCTGAAATGCTGAAATTATGTATTGATTTTCCTCCTGTCTTTCGCCCCGATGCCTCTGGGTAATTGCCTCTTTGCTGCAGCTGAACTGAACCGTCGGGGTGTCTCAGTGTCTCTGGCCTGTATGTTATACTCTTACATCAGGAAGACAACACCACTGACTTCTGTTGCATCACACGTCTGCACTATCATCAGCTGGGACACTGCAGGGCCATACTGTACACTAATAAATCATTTTGAAGTTTTTATTGACCTAATTCAGTTGTTTTTAAATAAGTGAAATAATAATGAGATAGTCACATGTAAATATTGTTCAGTAATATTTGGCTTTCTGAGATGTGGACGTCCTCTCAATTGTTTCTAGGTCCATTTATGACACATTTGGTGCCTGCAAGACGCAACACCCAATAAGAAAATCAGACACCACTTGGGACACATCGGACGACTGACATTTGATTGGGACACCACATTGTTGCCAAACACAGAGATGATGTGGAATTGTTTTCATGCTCTGTCTTCTGATTTGCACTGCTGTGATACAAATGGGCTGGACAAAGTATGTGGTGTGAGCTAAATATTGCTAATGTAGGTGGACATAAGCACTATTGCTTGACCCTTTTAACTGTGTCTCCTAGAAATTACTAAATTTTTGTCCCTGTCACCTTGTGTTGACAGACATAGTTTCTGGCTGAATTATGTTCGGAGGAAGTGGCTCTGAGTTCTTTGGTGATTTTGGTTAAATGTTTCTCACGTTACGGTGTCCCTGACGTTAAACAACTGCTGCCAGTGCCTAAATTGCAAGATATCATTTTCTAAGACTGGATATTTTTGTGGAAACCAAATGAAATTCGTCGTCAGCGAACATGTTACTGATGCATTCAGTGACATGTTGCAAAAATGTTGATAGATGTAAATAGATTGAGTTAACTAACAACATCGCCTCTTTATGTTGATTGAACGTAATGCAGTCATCATTACATTTTCTGCAAAGCATATTCACTGTTGGATGTAATTCAACAATTTTTAGGAAACACGGTTTCAACAAACATGCAGAGGTGAGGTGTTGTAATTGTGCCATGTCAAAGGCAAACTAACCCTCTGCTCCTGTTTGACAGGTGTCAGGTTTGTTGCCGTGGAGGGCTTTAATGAGCAGGACCTTTGACTGAGAGATGACACAAGGGGGTCACAAATATTTCTACCTTTTTGTGTGACAGGTTCTGATGGAAGCATTTGACAGCTGGAACATTACGTTTTGATCTTGGTAGAATAAATTATTATTTTCATACTGCAGGTTTCATCCCAGCAACGCACTTTAATTTTGCGAGGAGGCTTGACTGCCTTCTGAAAATGGAAGACAATGAACACTCTGTATGAAATGTCTTTTTTAGGACAATGAGCCTTGTGGGCTTTAGAGAGAGATGAAGACAAACTGTTGATGACAGTCCCCAATTCCCAAGATCTAGAATAAATGTTTTCCTCTTTTTTTGGTCCAGAAAAGAACTCTATCCATCACGTTTTAGGAGCACTCTCACACAAAAAAGTGTGCTTTTGTTTCCAGGTCTGGTTGGAGTTCATTTGGATGAAAGGCACCTAGATTAGGGCTTTTTAAGGTTAAACTCAGTTAATGTGATTCGGCTGCCTCTTTAATGTTCATAACGGTTCTGTAAAGTGACAGACGTCTTGGCAGAATCAGCGAGCGTAGCAAACATCAGACAAGAAAACGGGTAAAAAATTGATTGAAATTCCTTCGATGTGGCATTGTCTCACTCACTTGAAAAATCGAATGAAGAAAGAGCTGTGGTAAATTGCTCTGTGAATGTGGCTGCTGAAACCAATACTGTTTTCTTTGCTTTGCTAATTATTAATTACCCATCTCCATGCATATGTGTTTATTCCTAATTGTATTTGATGGATGAGTGGCAGCTTTGACACCTCATTAGACCAGATTAATTGAACGACACAATATTTATGTCTCGGCAATGACCAGTTATCCTACCATCTATCATTGAGATGATCTCGCTGATTGAAAACCACTGGTCCGTGTAATCCTAATTATTTGGAATTAGAAAAGAATTTATAGCTTCTTGTGGCGTTTTTCTGTGATGACGGCAAATTGGAAACATTAAATGCATAACGAGGGAGAAAATGAGAGGAAGACACAATCATGGAATTAATGGGGGTGAATGTCGGAGAAGGGGGAAGGGCGCAGGAAACAAACGAGGTGCATGCCCGGTACAGTAGACCCACGTTTTTTTACTGCACAGCATAGTCATAGACACAGACTGTCATGTTTTCTCTAGATTCTGGCACAACATTTGTCTCTATCTCGTAATTCTTAAAGCGAATGCCCACAGGATGCCTATTTAGAAGAGGGCTTTTCTTTTTTTCACATTTAACTAAACCTGTATATTCTCCAACTCCCCATCCACTCACTTCCAAACATGCTCCTCTGCAGAACATCTCGATCCATATTCTTGTCTTTTATTAAAAAGTTGGCTGAGTACTCGAAAAACATTTCTACTGAACTTCATATAACCCTCCTCTAACTTCTGCAAAGCTTTGCCCCTCATGGGAGGAGCACAAACTAAAATCCAGCATTTGAGCTCACAGAGAAGCAACAAGGCCCAGAAGAGTGGAGCTTTTACTATCATACAGTATAGGAAAGCCTCAAGGAACAGACTTTTTTCCCAGGTAGTGAGAACTTCCTCAAGCTTATTTTTCCAACTTTTCAAGTTTCTAACACCATTAGCCGGCTCCCTTGTGGTCTTGAAAGCGGTAGCACTGATTGAATTAAGCTGTTTCCTTCTCTGAGACATTTTGACAAGCTTTCTTACACACAGAAGTCAGTCACTGCTAGGACTACACAAACCCATGCCAATATGCTTGTGCGGCACTCGCACACAAACACCTGTATATGGATGCGCACATACAGTACACATCAAGGCGTGCACACAAACTGAATCTGACAAACTATCTGTAGAAAATCTGCTGACCAGGAACACTCAATGGGATATAGAGCAAAGGCATTCTTAGAAGCTGCTCTATAATGCCATTTACACCATAGTATTTTAATCAATTTAACTGGCCTTTTTAGATATACTTGGCTCTTTCTACTTTTAAAAATAGGACAAATGGTCTTTTGGAATCAACTGGGGAGAAGTTTAATCTCATTGAATGGAGCCAAAGCCAGACGTTTAGCTCCACAGTATAGAATACAAGATTATACCGGCCTGATATAGCCCTTCCACCACCCGTTTATTTTTATCCTCTATTAAGGCAGCGATATCCTTAAAGGCTGCCAAAATTATCCTGTAAAAATGCTGACTGGGAAATATGAAAGGTTCCAGGCGGTTCTAGTAAGCAATCTGCGCGCATGGTGGAGCAATGTGACTGCTGTGCTTGCTATACCAACAGGGGTGACCCCAGTTGGATGGAGAGGTGAGACTAAATGAAAGTCATCCCTGGATCTTAGGGGAGCCAAGTCTGGAATACCAAGCCTCTCTTCAAAATGAGATTTACTGCCAACGGACGCTGCTTTACATAAATGTTTGTTTTTAGTATTATATTCATCAGCAGTGTGTAAACAGGGGCTGCAACTCCTGCAGTTTCAAAAACCCACCGCACCTCACTTTTCATATACGACTCGGCTTGACGCTTTCAAGTGTGTGTGTGGTCAGTGGCTATTTAAATCACGCGCTGAAATAATGAGATGATTCATGCTCAGATGACTTGTTTCGCAGGATACACCGCCGACTCTCTGTACCTTTTGTCGATCCTCTCGTCCGTGGAGATAATTTATACAGAAACAGCCTGTTTTATCGAGGGATTTGGACGAGCAAAGAGGATAATTTCCTTATCAAACACGCTTTAAGTCATTTGAAACAGAAAGTTTTGTACTAAGTTAAGCGCTCCTCAGAGTGAAGCTGGTAATTGAAGAGTTATTATTGCCCTGTGGGTGTTCTGAGACGTTGAAGTCGGTATGAGTGCAACCGGCGGATTCGTGACACGAATTCAATAAATATACAATTTTTTCCTTCTGTCAGACGTTAAGACTTACTAATGCACAAGTTTTTATTATACAGATCAGTGTATCTACACATATAAATGTACGTGAATATTTAGTTTGTTTTCTTTGCAGGCCTTTTCAAACTTTATTAAACACAAGCTAACTGTTGCTTATTCATTTTTCTGTGTCAAAATATGCTATAATATTCAAACATTTAAATTCTTTTAGATGAAAAGTCTTACGTTTTGTGTAATCCGTCTGTTTGTCCAGCAAATGCACAAACGCAGCCGTCTAAAGTTACCCACTTCTCTCAGCGCTAGCTGTTTTACCTGAACACAGCAGGCTTGCTACGTACGCATAAGCGTCATAAAGCAGTAAAAAGCTGACACCACGAGGGCCGTTTTTGCCAGCTGCCTTATTGGAATGAACTTGAGAGGAATGTATTGATCCCGTTTCTGGATGGCAATGACACAACCTGGCTTTGCTTTTAGAGGTGACTCCATCCGGACCCTCTTGTGTTATGCAGGTGATGTAGACGAGTCGCGGAGGATTCGACTGGTGTCAAGGAGCTGTTTAAAATTACAGCGTGGTGGTGCAATTGATTTTGTTTATATTTGATGTGATTAGACGCAGTGGAGACCATTTGCTGTTGCTGGAATCACAATCATGGCGTATATGTTACGCAGGTTAGAAAAATGTCCTCAGGATAATTTATGCCATTTGGCAATTGCATTTAGCTAAAGTGTCTTATCATGATTGAACGCATTTTAATAATGAACGCAGCAGTAAGAACAACGATGATAGTATTTGTGCCGTGATACATGGCAGCACCAATGCAAGTGGACAATAATTTAAGAGTTTATTAAAAGAATTTCTTCAAAATTATGTCTCTGATGAGTACATGCATTATTATTATTATTATTACACATTTACCCACAAGACAAACGTTACACAAAATATTCTCACATACAGTGGGAGCTGGAAAATAAGCAAATTTCACAACATTTTTGGATGTCTCTGCCTGTCACTGATATCATTGATATCAAATCATACCACTATGATAATAAATGGTCAAGTGTGAATTGAGCACATGGATATTTCACATGATGAAGCGGCATCAATGCTAGAGATCCCAGCATACATTTCTTTCCCTCATTGTGTGAGTCCAGCTCTCTCAATCAAGATATCCGAGTCCTGCTACGAGTCCCTGATTAACACAACTGCTCGTGTAGTTGTGTTTTAACCGTCCTCAGTTAAATGAGAAATTAAGAGGCAAGAGATAGAGGCTAATAGCATTTATTAACCCAGCGTGAACGGGCAGTGGGGCGACCACGGTCCTCCTCCAGCCCTGTCTAGTCCTGGTGGCTCAGCCAGCCAGGCCCAGAAAGGGGAGTGGAACATAATAAAAAACAACAAATGCACCCAGCTGATTAATGCAGCCCTGTGGCTATTGTAATTATCCCTCTCCACACTCCTCCAGCAGACGAGCCAAACAAGTGTGTGGCAGCGAGAGGGAAATGTGCAAATGACGGATCTGTGGGATTCAGAGTCTGTTTAGTGCTTCATGTTAGTAGTTGGATAAAGACACATTTTTGTTGATTTGGTTCAGTCTGGAGGTGGAGTTGAAGCTTTAACACTTCCATTTTACAAGTCTGTAGTATTTATATATTCCTGATTTGTGATGTGTAAGATATTTTATGCTTTGAAGGTGAGGGGTCAAACTCTGTATGTGTTTAAGCAGATGAAAATATAATTTGAATCTTCAGATATATATTTAACTTTATTTATGGATCAGCATTGATGTAATATGTTGCCAAGACATAAAACATGTAACATAAACAATAGCATCTTTAGCTAAAACTACATGAGTGCAATACAAACCAAAAAGTAGATACACCTAAATAACCTAAATATAGCAAGAAAGATTAATAGCAAGTAAAATTTAATTCAAATTCTTGTCAGCTTGATGTTTTATATAACATTTCTAGATTGCTACACGAAGATACACATGGAAACATTATCTTAACTCTTAATATCTTAATTTGAATCATGGTTTTGTTTATCCTATGGAGAAGGAGTTATGCACCTCATATTGCTCTAGTTTCTTCGTATAAAATTGTTAGTTAAATAACAGCAACTAACATGACTATCCCAAGCCAACAGTAATATTTCATTTTGGTTTGTGGGCCTTTACAAGATGAGAAATATGATGAGAACTGCTGTTTCTCCACACTATTTATTTTATTGACTTAAGGAGAGTTTTTAAATGTTAACGGAAAAACAGTTTTGAACTGATTTGAGATTAAACTGATTAGATCAATTTACAACTAAAATTTAATCCTGACTAAATATATTTGAAAGAAAATAATGATTTTTCTGGTTCATTCTTTCCTTTGTATTGTGTGTTTTGTTATCTATCAAAGCAGCATATGGTCATGTGATGAGTAGTGGCAACTATTTGAGTGTTGATGTTAAATATGAGTCAATCACTCTTCAGTCACTCAGACACGGGAAAGGATGGGAAAGAATCTAGTTTTTAATAAACTGTTTGTTAAATATGCTGATGCAGAAACAATTCAGTTCAATCTCAGAGTTTTGTATGAGGAAGTTACTGCACACGGTTAGGAAGCAGTACACGGTGAGCTTCCTGTGGAGCCACCGGGCTGCACGAGGTACACTGTGTGTTTGGAGAGGTCATAAGGTCAGACATAAAAGACCAGTTCGCTCATGAATCAGGAATTTAATTACATACAGCCAGTGTGACAGGGATGTTGTGTTCCTCAATTCAACATGTAATTACTATTTATTGACAGATAACGATTGGTTCTTTTTTTCTTTTTTTTTTTCACTTTACAGAAACAAGCTGCTGATTGCACAGACAGTTAAATCTCAGAGTTTCCAATCTGCTTTTAGAAAACGTTTCCGTCAAGTTACGATTCAGGTTTTATGTGTTCTTTGTCCATGTGCGCACACATTTTCAGTTGTGCATACTGCATAAGCCTAAATTTCACTCCAAAAATAAACCCAATTCCCCTTTTTCTGTCCATCTGTTCTCTGTTAAATTACGGCCTTATTCCAGCACTCAGAGGCAGCAGAGATGAGGATTACATCACCGAGAATGAAGAAGCAAAACATAAACTGCTGCCTTGAAGTGCACAGTTTAGATCCCAGACTTAAAGAGCTAAAATCTCAAATACAGACATTGGATTACTGTTTCTTCGTTTGCCGATAGCATTATTGTGGGATTACATATTGTGCGGTCAATAGATTTCCTGTCAGATGTCGTGAAGCCAGGTGTCCCCCTCGCTGTGTAAGCTGGCTGGCTCAGATGGGAGGGAGGCAGATGAGGCTTGGACTTACAATATGGCCCAACTCAGAAAAGTGGCAACACAAACATAAGAATGGAGCTGCAAAATGAAGTGCAGTGAATCTTTAATAAGGAATAGACTGAAATAAAACCACCCTGATAGATGGGAATGTCAATTTTGATTATGTTTCTCCAGTTAAAAAAAATGTGCAATAAAATGTCTGAATAGCTGAGATGTTTTTACATGCACTCTAAATTTAGCATATCTTTTTTTTTTTAAACAAAAACAGACATTTCCACATTTACTTTTTTATTTAATTAACTTCTCCAGTATTCAAAACCAAGCCAGCCTTCTCTTTCTGCCTCATTAAAAACATAAACATATCTCCTCTATTGATTATGTCTGGATGTCTTAATCAGATCAGTGGGAATATCCTGGTTTTCCTCCTGCAGGAAAGTACATTAAATGCCAAAATATTGATCAAAAATTTAATTGAGAATGCACAGCTCCTTTATTAAAGCCAATCGCCCTTTGCTCCTGTGACTTTGATTTGGGCTGACATGAAAAGAAAACGTTCAAATTTATAATTCCTTTTTATTTAAAAGACTGTTGGGAAACAGAGTCTGTCCCGAGGCTTCTGGCGACACAGCAACGCTGTGATC
This sequence comes from Sciaenops ocellatus, assembly GCA_033000465.1. Classification (NCBI taxonomy): domain Eukaryota; kingdom Metazoa; phylum Chordata; class Actinopteri; family Sciaenidae; genus Sciaenops; species Sciaenops ocellatus. The sequence continues at coordinate 13,170,672 of CP136886.1, forward strand.
AATAAGAGCGTGTGATGGGTTTTGCATCGATCAGGAAAATGTGGGTTGATGAAGTGGGTTGGAGGGGGCGGGCGAGCGGGCAGAGGCCGGGGGGGGGGCTTTGGGTTTCCTCTGATGGCTGCCATATTACACAGACGTGGTAAAGATCCACTCAAACTTGTCTGTCGTCGTCATCGTTATTATCCTGCCGAGGTCATTATCACTCTCAGTTTCTTACATCCTCTGCCTCTTTCGGGATTGGCAGATCCCCTCTCTTTGCAGTGTGATTGGTGAGAAGCAGCTGCCATTACTTTAAAGGAGAGCCGGCTGTGGAAAGCCAGATCTATCATGGGGAGGATAAAAGACTAAAGGGAACAGTTTAGCTCCATAATCTGGCACTGAGCCTTTTTAAAGCACAGTAAACAGACTGTTTAAATCGCCTTCAGTGAACGTGCTGCTTGTAAAATGACTACTGTTCACTTCAGTTCACTTCTGCAGGTGTAAACACCAACTTTGACTCCTCATCCATCTATCTTTCTGTCTATCTGTCTCTTAAAGGGATCTGCCTGTGTCTCTGTGTTTTGCAGCGCTCCCTTGTGAATGACTGGACACCGACTGGTTGCCCATTAGTCCGTCCCATCTCAGTAATCTTCCATCCCCATTGGCTGCACTCAGGACAGCCTTCCTGAAAGCGTCCAATAGCAGCTGCTCCATATGCACCAAACCACTCCTCCCTGCTCTTAAAGAGCCCCCATGTCTTCAATGGAGACTCAATCCCCTCACTGACTTACTCAGCCTGAGTGCACTCTCACCACTGCTGCTCTCCATCCATCCGTCTCTATCTTTTATCCTCTTTCTCTCTCCATCACTCCCCTGATCTTTATTCTGTCTGCTCTTCTTTGCACTTACTTCCTGTTTCCTCTCTTCATCTCTACCTCAGGTTCTTCCTTCTCTCTCCTCTTTCTATATCACCACCACTCTTCTTCCTCTCTCTCCACACGTACTCCTGAGCCTGAGTGTGCAGCACCTGTGCAGACTGGAGTTTGTCGGGCCGAGGCAGAAGGTTTTTTTTTTTTTTTATTATTTATTTTTTGTGTGTGTGTGTTGAACAGAGGAGGGAGGGGAGACAACACCCAGGAACACCTGACCAACATTTTATCAAGATATGTGGACACTTAGGAACTGATCTCCTCCTCCAGCTTTTCCCCAGCTGTTTGTTTATCTGTTTTTTTTTATTGTAACACCTGGAATGCTTAACGTGGACTGATGGATGTTTCCGAACTGTGCATCCCTGACCCTCTCTGCTACCACAACCAGTAGGTGCATCTTTTTTTTCCACATCTTTTCCCACTTCTTTGTTTGTTTTTCATCTCATCTGTTGTTCCCATTTTAGGTGACAGAATTGCATTTACTTCTTTATGTATTCTTTATCATAAAGGAGAAAAAATCACAAGGAGAAATCTGTGTTTTAATGTGAACAACATAACATAAAGCATAAAGTGAACTATTTCTAGGGAGCTAGGGAGTTCCTCAGCTCCACCTCCCCATGTACGGGACAGCAGAGCTCAGTAGTGTCAGTGAGGCTGCAGTAGCGAAGCCCGCAGGGAGTCCAGGTCCGACGGTTGCCCTACAGCTGTCTAGCTCTGCATCAGGATCCAGGGTTTAACCTCAACCACAGGGAAGAGCCAGAGGCAGACTAATCCGGACGATATCCAGACGACTGTGCTCTGGCAGCAGCCGGTGTCCGGCGGTGTCCCAGGGAAAGAAAACTGTGACTGTACTATCGCCCAGTCTGTGTGTGAGTGTGTTCTTGAGAGGCACATAAGACATTCGACTGTCTGCCTGTGTTTGGTTATCACTTTCATCTGTTTTGTTACTTAATTTTGGTGCTTAGGATTTAAATACTGAAAATATATTGACACGGAGAGATCTGATCATTTCCAAAGTGGCAGCATAAGTAAAGAAAATGTTAATTCTGGGGTTTAACATTCAAGTGCAGGGTCAGGCAGCTTTTTTGTTTTACAGTATCTCAGGAAATTAGAAGTCAAAGAAACTCAAAAGAAGCACGAGTCATTAGTATTTCATTACTATACTACTCGCATGCCTGGAAAGACGCTCCTCTTTGGACCGAGTATGACGGGGGAGATCCTTTACTGGGATCCTCTTTATGTTAAGCTGTAGATGGGATTGGAAAGGTTTAACCCGTTTAGCACTTTTTACAGGACTGTAATTAGGAATATTTAAAAGTCCACAATCCCTTCTACGAATAACGAAGAAGCATCCTCTGTCATATTAGACTAATTCTAATTTAGTGTAATCTATAACTGCACCGGAGGCTTGAGATAAATACAAGCAGGAAAAAAAAAAGTAAAGCCAAAAGTAAAAAAGTAAAGTAACAAAAGTTTGTGCAGAAAGAGAAATGATAAAACAGTTTGCACTCAAAAGTTAGTGCTTTATTTAGAAGGGATTAATAACAATTATTTAAAAGTTGTTTTAGATTTCACACACGTTGCAACAAGCTGATGCTGCATTAAAAATGTACACCTTGTTAAATTTTATGATGTATTTTAGATTTGTCCCAAGTCACAAATGTGTCATTCAGCTATTCAATCAAACAAATGTGTCAGAGTGACAACACCGATAGTTCAAATTGTTTCAGTGAAAAGTGCAGTACACATCATGTCAGGATGGACTTTCATTTAATAACTACTAATTTCTCAGTGACCGGATAGAAATTCTTTGAGGAGTTTAATGTTTAACCACAAGGTGTTTAGAGAATTTGTGGGTTGTTGTGATATCTCACATAAAAGTAACAGACCTCGGTTTCATTTCTTTTTAATGTGTTTAAATATATCCGTTTCATGTACTGTCTTTTGGGGCTTTGACATTCAATATTGCAATTCCTGTGCAGATTGCAGTACAATCCTGTGCTCTTCTTTTTCGCACAATCATCAGTTTCCAGAATCTGTAAAACTGCATTCAGTACACGTCCATTAAATTCAAACTGTGGCTTGAAGTTATTATATTTTTTTATGATATGTTAAAAAACATTTCAAGCCGCATTTAAATTATACAGAAGACAAAGGCAACAATGCGACGCTATTAACCTGTGGTGACCCTGAGCCAGGCCTGTGTGTGTGTGTGTGTGTGTGTGTGTGTTTGTGTGTGTGTGTGTGTGTGTGTGTGTGTGTGTTTTGCTATGTTTGTGGTGCTGTATGTTTGTGTACACCTGCATATATGGATGCACACAATAATATGCATGTGTATTTTGGTGAGTCTGGAGCTGTTTATGTGAATGTATGCATACTGTATGCATGGATGTTTTTTCAGATTGTCTCCTCTGTTAACTGCAGCACCGTTGGGTCACACATGATAAGACGGCACTTTTTATGACTCACCCAAAATTCACAACTCGACGTATTTGTACTATAACTATGCTCCTTCTGGGATTAATGCTGCGTTTTCTGATAGAGTTTGTTTAACTTGCTACAGTGTGTTGATCATATATTATTTAAGGAGAGCAAACCATGTCAAAGCTTTTAAATAAACCAGCATGTCATTAATTCAAAGTGTAGGAAACTTGCACACTCTATTTAACAAAAGAGCATCGTAACTTCTACAACATGTGATATACAGTAAATTAATCTTTAAGTATTAAAACCATGCTGTCTTGCAGTTTACCACCTGGAAGTAATTATAGTTCCTCTTGTACTTGCATACTGTAAATCTGTGGTTTTAGCGTCACATAAAGCTGTGCTTAGTTAGATTTGTCTTCAGGGAATGCTATTAATAATCCCCTTGTTTGGCCCTATGACCAACCTTTTGGCCCGAGGTGAGAGGTTCCACGACTGTAGTGTCCAACTCTCACAACACTTCTCAGCTTAAGAGGCAGATTCAGATTCAGATTGTTCTCCTACCATCAGACAGGCATCTCACATTATTGCAAAGAATAATTAATAAATATAAATACACATACGTATCTATATACTGAATATCAAGGATGAATGGAAAATGAACACAAGCCACCAGCCAAAAGCTGATAAAATATAAAAGTGGTTAGTAGATTTTAACAAAATTCTGATTTATTGTTGAGTGGCTGGTACATTTGACCATTTATCTGTCAGAGGCTGCTACATGTTTACATTTTAAAGTTAATTTTCCACCTGCATGAAGTGTTTTCTCAGCGCAAAAATAAATATATGTAAAATTTAATTGTACATACACGTAAAAATACCATAATATATATTAGATGTTTTAGTGTTTGGAATTTATGTTTTAATCTTTATAAAATATCCACACACGTTTGTTTTCCTGTTTTTGGAACCAAATTTGTAAACAGTTCTAACCAAAAACCAAAAAACCTGCAATTATAAGTGTGAATTAAAGAACAGGAAAAAATGTTTTTTTACGGGTAGACACTTTTTTAAGCAAATTCTATAATTTTCTATCTTAATTATTAAAGATAGACGCGCGATTTTCCTCTTCTTTGAATCTTTAACAAGAAATTGTTGATTTCAACATGATCAATCTTATTATGTCTCTGTGGTTTCAATATCATTAACCGTGGCAGTTTTGACAACTGCATCATTTACACTCAAAGTCAAAATGTTGTTAACATTCAGTTTACTCTAATAAATCAGATCCATTTTCTCTCGTTCCACCTGCTGTCCTCATAGGTGCCCTTCACAGGCAAACCAACAGGAATGCATAAACACAAGTGGTCAAATGTATGCACACACACACACACACACACACACACCGACACACATTCATAGACACAAACACACACATGTGCGCGCACATACAGATGAGACCAAAGAATCACACACTGACCTGGGGTCTAATTTTAGCGGTGCCATATCATGGAAACACCTGACTGTGTCTGTTAAGAGAAACTTATCATCTTATCATGCGTTGCATCTGCATTTATTACACGAGTATTGTATACATGCTCATATTGTGTTGTGAGAAACAACTGTAGTCTTGTTAATAACTAAATAAGCAGATAAAAAACGGTCCAACCGCTCATAAAAATCATAATTATGCATCATAATCCAGAGATAGCAAAAAAGCTATGCTCCAAACTTTTAATTTTAGTGTTTTTTCTTCTCATATGAGAATATATTTTTATAAATACAGTATAATATTTAAACCTTTATCATAAGCATGTTTCCTGGAGTTGCTTCCCGACATGCACTGTAAAGAGTTTTTTTAACTGGAAGTTGCCATGATATTAAACAGCACAGTGAAATGTCGTGGTGGTAATTTAAAGTGTGTCTACCACATGAAATATTTTGACACAGAGATTAATGAGATGACATTTGATATGTGAGGAATACATGATAAATTTGGGTGTTCTTTGGAAGCATTTTCAAATTCAAATAGAGTTTTCCAACGTTGAAGCGTTGTGTTGAAAATGTTGTGTTGTTACTTGTGAAGGCCAGTGTCTTACAATCTGCTTAATCACTCCAGTGACTGGACAAAGTTGGCTGCTTGCAGCACACCTTTCTGCGCTGCATGGAAAGCCTTATCACTGCACTTTAAGTAACAGGGTCACGATTGTTTTTGTGCCAAATGGATGGAAATGATCAAAGCATCGTGCCGTGGGTGTGATGTATCCCATTTTTTAAAGTTTGATAGTTGGCTGATGGAGAGCCAAGCGGACCTACGAGTCCACTGACGGATGGAGGGAGCAGGTGGTGGGAGAGTGCTTTGTCGCGGGGGGGAAAAAAATGCTGCTTCCCTCCAACTTTTCTTTTACGAGCAGCAGAGTTTTCATGAGGAACCTCAAGGGAAAAATGACCAGAGATAAAAACAATTTAAAACACTGCTGTATTTCCTAATAACACAAGTGTTCAGACTGACGTGTGAATTAATGGCGATAGCTGCTGCATAAGAGGGTACAGCCCAGCTCTTTGGTAGAGTGGTGCTATGTGACGGCATGGAGGGAGAAATAACTTCATTACATGTCATGACCCCCTCTTGATATAGATATATCCTTTAGGCAGCCTGTCAAGGACTCTGAATTCATCAGGATGTAGATGGACGCTTTTTTTTTGCAGCAGCAGCAGCTATTCAATCAAAACATGAATGTGGCTTTCATGTGCTCTGAATTCAAGCAGCAAGAGAGGACTTCTTAGAATGAGTTTGTTTTATTGATCAAATGAAATTAACACAGAGAGCAAGAGGGAGAGAGAGTGAAGGAAGCAGTGCGCCTAATCATGGAGTGTGGGTCAGCCAGCATGTTTAATTTAATGGGCCTCATCGTAGCTTCACGAGGTCTCACATTGTGAACTTAATTCCTCTTCACCACGTTAATTTGCATTGTGTCAATTGACCGGAGCGCTTACTGTATCAGCTTGAGTCTCACTTGAAATTCAGCCCATGCACTAATACCATTAGGCAAATGCAAAGTTGTGTCATTTACACATTTGGAGAAAAAAAAGAAGGGAGAGAGGAAGAGAGAGGAAGAGAGGGACAGAGAGAGAGAGAAAAGCCAATTTGCGCCGGACAAGACTCGCTTGTGATTATCAGTGGATGTTATTACTGTGGAGAAGCAGACGTTTGAAGGTTATGTTTCTGGGCAGTAATTGAAATGCAAAATAACATTAGGATCGATGGCCATCTCTGTTTATTTATGAAATCAATATCGTAACTGTCCCTCATGAGTCCCCCTCTGATTCCCAATGACGGCTTAAGTCTCTGCTCGTTTATTCTTTCTCCCCCATAACCTCCTTCTTCTGTCTCTTTTTAAAAGGCAGTTAGGGGTGTGTTTGACTTTGCAGAGAGAGCAATTTCCTGGAGGTGGTGGACGTGTATGTAGATGGGGGTTGATACTCCAGGTAAGGAGACATCATCCATGTGGGAAATCTATGCAATCTCTCCTCGTGGCAGTGACATTGAAGAGGCCATATGCTGGAAGTTCTGTGTACGAGCATGTGTGTGTGTGTGCGTGCATGTGTGTGTGTGTGTTAGAGACACAGAGAAGCAGAAACAAGGTGTATTTATACTGCCATGTAGTATAAACGTAGTGCTAGGACTTACTTTTTCAGAGGACTTACTCAAAAGTGGTAGCTTTAAAGATTTTGTAAGAAAGAAAAATTATATTTCGCAGTTTTCAAAACCAACAAAAGCCATCAGATTGATTCTTCACCTTGGGGACACAAATCTGTGACAAATATTCGAAGGCCCACTTAGTTATTCTCAGAGCTTTTAACCAAATCGCATGGCCTTCCTCAGCTTTGGAACTTAAAGTAGCAAAGTAAGTGAACACAAACTTCAGTTTTATTAGAGCTAAAACAATTTGTCAGTTAATCGATTAACGGAAAATTAAGGGCAACAATGTCTCGGTTCAGTGGTGGTTTTCGTTGTCTTCTGTGATAGAAAATATCTCTATCCCTAGCAAGATATATGTAGACGACAAACGATCAATCAAGAATTAATCTGCAGATTAACCCGATAATGAATATAAACAAGTTGCAGCCCTAAATTGTATTTTTCCGGATGGAAAATTTGTCATGCAGCAAAGTGAATCATGCACACATACTTGAATATATAAAACCTAAAATACATACACAGATGAAGAGACAGGAAGGAGTACAACAATATGTAAATTAGACCAGGAATAATATTTTTTTTTTAAAAACGGTATCGTCGGTCCAGCCAAGCCTCAATCTCGTCTTGAGAAGTTTGATTGAGGTAAACTACCCCACAGTTTGGAGGCAAAGACAGCAAATACATCCAGTAGACACTGATTCACCGAGCAAGGAAACTAAAGATCTAATATGGACACAACAATGCAAAAATGTAGGACTTGATAGATGGGAACCAGAATTTTCTATATAATTTAGTTTATGGTTGAGAGGGTGTGATTTAGGTGCATTTATCTGAAGGTTTGAGCGGACGATGAACATGTTCGCAGCTTGCAGATTTAAATAAACTGTTTCTGTGGTACGTTAAAACGTGCTTTAAAATGTATTTTGACTAATGTCTTTTTTCAACTCCATTATTCGCAGCAGCGTCTGAATCATGCATTTAAATTTACGTACGCACATTTTTTTTTTTCTTTTGATGACCTTCATTTGTGCCAAACGCTGTCACGCGCATGTTGTTGTTACTACTTAACACTTGGGCGACACACGCTATCCCATTTTCCCGTTCGCATGACCATTCATTTCCCAGACACCTCGGCCACGGACTAACAGTGTAATCTATGTGTCAGGCAGGAAGGGGCACTCAGTTTAAAGCTGATAGAGTTTGCCCCAAACAAGGACAGCCTATCATAGAAAGATTAATGAACTAATTTCATGCATGGCTCCTTGCCTCTGTCCTTCTGCGCTTCCATGTTCGACTGTGTGTTCAGCACCATGATTTACGCTGTGTTCCTTGCTACAAGCTTAACCCCAAGCTTAACAATAATATTTCCCCTCAGTGGGAAAATACATAGTAAAATATGGAGAATCAGATTTTTAACCCTTCTCACATTGAGGATGGCATGAGGTCATTGTGCAGAACTGTTTTGAATACGTATAATATAAGGGGAGGGTTTAGTTTTTTTTTTGACTGCTGGTAAAAAAATTATTGTGCAGAATTTCGGAGGCTGGAAAACATATTTCATGGTTTGGAGAAGAGGTGGATGGATACAGGATTTATGTAGTGAAGCAGGGGATCTGCAACACTGCCAGCATTAGGAGCCATGCCAAAATACACACACACATGTATGCATGCACGCACGCACACAAAAACATGTGAGATTTTAAGCTGCTCTGGTGGGACATTTTCACACTCATCACACTTTGGCTCCAAAATAAAATAAATAAAAATTATTTTTAAAAAAACAAAAACTGGTCTCTGAGTGTGTACAGCAGGTCAGGTCGGTCATATTAAACATTTTGGACGGTCGTATCTACACACTTTGTTTCTTTCAGTGTGGTGAGCAGAGTGAAACCTGTGTGTCTGCTGCTCCGAGGTGCCCATTGTGGGACCGTCTGGGCCTGTAAGAAACAGCAGAGTAGAGAAGGCAGGTGACCTTCACGTCTGTCTGATGAGTCTTGCTTGTCTGCTCGGTTTGTACCATTTTTCTGCGCGGCGGAGCAAACACTACCCCATTAGATATTAGGTGCAATGCGTTTGTGCGTGTTTCACTGTGTGTGTGTGTGTGTGTGTGTGTATGTGTGTGTGTGTGTGTGTGTGTTGCCTAGGGAAGCGGGGCAGGTTGAGGAGAGTCAGGCTGCGCTTAGAAAACTCTGTCTCTTTATAATAAGAGGGGGAAACCAAATTATGAAACTATGAAGCTATTTCTGTCTGCGCGAATTGGTGGCTCGTGCCATTATTTCATTTCGACAGATTTGAAAGGACCCATTAGAAATTTCCATTAAACCTAACAAAAAAACATCTCCCCAGCGTTACTGTGTGCTAAGTGTGGAATGAACTACTTTTTACATATGCCACAATGTACTATTCCTTAGGGAATCCCCCTATCTGGCTGCGATGATGTATTAACTGTTACCACGCCGCTCTCTCCAATTCCCTCAGATGGGAGAAAATATACCTTCCAATTGACTATAGGTGCATGCTGATTGCTAACAAGATTTAACATGAACCTTGTGAATGTTTTATAAACCACAACAGCCACAGAATGAAGACTTAACATAATGTTGTATCGCTCCATCTCGCACTATGTTAACAGTCCTGACTGATTAAAAATGCATAAGGAATGTCTGGGACCCGTAAGAGGAGGGTTTATTTTTTCATGCCTCATCTGGAACAGGAAGGAAGCAGAGGATCAATAGATCTGATCTGGGCCCAGGGGTAGGAGGCTATCTCCTCCTCCCTCCACTCGCTACCCGTTAGCAGTTAAAAGGGAGGTTTCATGTTGTCGAGCCCTGATGACTTCATGGCTTTATATAAACACTTATGCAAAGAGGCAGCGGAGGGAAAATACATTCCTAACCACAACACCAAATTTGAAAAACGGGGGCAGCCCCCCCCAAGGCAGCAACGAGTTCAGAGGAATCTGGTCAGCGTTAACTTCCTGTTAGTTTCAGACATTCTTAACATGACTTTCCACTGTTCTCACCCAATATTAAAAACTCACAAGGCTGTAAGATCAGCACCGACTCTGACAGACAGAGCCAGCAGTTCTAACTCACACCCAGGACTCATTTCATGCTTTGTTTGAGCGGGTATTACTGAAGCGACACAGCACAACAACATACAGAGGCTATATACCGCCTCCAAGAGAAATTAATGTTCAACAAGCAGCAGGAGTAGTCGTTATTTATTGTGTCAGGCCACATTTTTAAATAAAGTACGTAACTTCTTACATAAAACTTTACATTGCAAATAAATAACTTTGTATCCTCTTTAAGCTCTACAAATAAAATCTGCCGTGAAAAAGACAACTCAAGTTTTTAAGCAGCACATACAGCGGTGCCAGGAAAATTTTATTTATGATCACATTTGATTATACTTGGTAATTATCTGGCAACTGAGACACATGCTTTTCATCTAAGTCAAGTAAATTCAAGTCAAGTCAAGTTGATTTTATTTATCTTTTCTTGAGCTCAAAATCACAGATTTGCCTCAAAAGCCTGACAACAAATTATTTTAGTTCCTCGATTCGGATAAAGAAAAACTGCAAAGTAACCATTTAATAACCCTCAGGAAGAGCTACAGAGGAGGGATCCCTCGTGAAGACGTTAAAGAGATGTGTGCATCAGTAACATTTCCCCGTAACTCTGCCTTTTTCCCAAGTTTTATAAAATTAAATTTGGGAATGGGGAACTTAACCCCAGGTCAGTGTCTTTATCTCAGCCTCTCCAAATGCTCACCGAAGTCCACCGTAACCCGGCACCGTCCTTTGGCAAACTAACCGGTACTATTGATTGGGTCATGTATTACCCATGATCCTCCATATGCTGAGTGTAACACCTCTCTCCATCCATTAACAGCCTTCTGAAGTTTCATTCATTCATTCATTTACTTCTGGCAGCCGACCAATTGTGGGCATTGTTTGCAAGATGTATGGGGCATCTGTTGACATGGTCGTTAGTTACCATTTTGCCTGAAGGAAATAAGCTACTGTAGTATATCACCTGGCATTCCAACACATAAATGGTTGTGTCTGTAACATAATCTATCAAACTCAGATGAACCGGCGCGCTCCATCACAGCTGATGAATCTCTCGCAGAGTGATCGGGCGATGATGGAGGAAAGCAACGCTCAGTACATCTTGTCAGGCGTTTTAGGGGTGATAATTTCCTTCATACTGCAGTCTTCTGATGTGTATTTACATTTATGTAAGGTTCTTTGTGTCTCTAGAAAATAAGTGCTTATTTGCATTTGCGTTTCCTTTGTAAAAACAGTGACTATGAAATACTCCTGCTTCATTTCTGTTTGATTACCAGATTTCTCACTTTTTAATCTTACAGCGGCTCAGTTGCACTCTAGTTTTTATTATATTTACTGTAAATTCAGCACCAAAACTAACTGCAGCTTTTGTCCTGTGTGCGTTTTATCCAGGTTGCTAACCAGAATGCCCTCTGAGGACCGGCACCTAACCTCGAGCTGTGGGTCTTATGTCAAAACCGAGCCTTCCAGTCCGTCCTCCTCGCTAGTAGACACCGGCAGCCACCACAGTCCCAGCGGCAACTCTGACGCCAGCGGCGGCTACATTAACGGCAGCAGTAGACACTCACACGCCCTCGACTCCCCGCCAATGTTCAACCCAGGCATGCTCGGAGGTGGCGCCGCCTGCCTACGTCGCTACGAGGAGTGCTCCGGCGTCGTGGCGGACGACTCGCCAATCAAGTGCGAGTACATGCTCAATGCCATTCCCAAGAGGCTGTGCCTGGTGTGTGGCGACATTGCCTCAGGGTACCACTATGGGGTGGCCTCCTGTGAGGCCTGCAAAGCCTTTTTCAAAAGGACGATACAAGGTATTTCACGCTTCTTTTTCTTACAACTTTCACTGGCTCACCTGAGCTGATCTCCAGAATCCGTACGCTTCCAGTTTAACCTGAGAATAATGATATTTTCCCAGCTGTAATTTCCCAGACAGTTGAATATGCTGCAAAGAGTCCAAGCGTACATACACATGTGCTATTTTTTCCATGATGGTTCCAAATACTTTCCATTAGCTTTACCATGACAGTTGTGATTGCCAGGAGAGCATATTGACCTGATGAGGAGTCGTTGTCTTGTGTTCCATGTGTGCTGGTATTCAACCTTCTGCACTTATGGGACTATTACAAGGTAGTGATTACGAGAATCTACAGCAGGCATTAGGCCCAGATTGTAAATCTGCTCTGGGTTGTGATGTTTTGATGCGTTTGCATGTGAGTCATACGTCTGGCATCGACTCTGCCACGTGTGGGAGCTGTTCCAGAATAATCACTTGGACAGAGATACTATGCGGAATATGCAGAATTTTGAATTTTTATCTGCATGATTTATATCTGTAGATATAGAGTTAGACAGCAGGTTAGTGAGGCCTTGGCCACATTGAGGCAGGTAAATTTGAAAAAGAAAATGTTGTCTGTCCAAACCCCTCTGGAACACCTTTTTAATTTTATTTTATTTTATAAAAACCGTGGTTACTTCACTTGGTCTTCAGGGTAAAGCTCTCTGACGCTCTCTGTAATCACTTTTTGTGCTTCCCTGTAGCCCAACACACTTAACAGGTGTTATATCTTCCTGTTTCTGCTCTTCTGGAAGTGCTTAAATATTCTTGATAAACTCCGCAGTATGTACTTTTGCTGAAACAGAAATGAATGTTAGTGCGTGATGTATGAAGGGCTGTATGCAATCACAAAGAAAACTGGAGACAACAAAAATTTGTCTTCTTATTAACATTGCTGCCAAGCAGACGTTTATGAAAGGACGACAATCAGACAGCTTAAAACACCAACAACGTTTCTTTATCCACTTACAAGAGTTTTTTGAAAAGGTCGTTTTTGGTTTAGATGCAAACAAACAAAAAATGTATACATATTAGTGCAGAGATGGTTTGAGAAACCACTCTATATCTTGATTTATGATTAGGTCAGTGTGTTGAAGGGATTTTCAAATAAGAATATGACATGATAAGAAAGTGATGCTGAAAATGTACAAACGTCCTATTCAGAATGTATAACAGGGCAAAGTATTGTTTCAATCTAATTTTACCAGTTTATGTTCAACTATTGATCATTTAAAGGCCGCATGTGTCCCAGTCTGACCAGCAACAGTGAAGGACTGTAAATAGTGTTCATGTGTGACTTTGTGTTGTCTTGCACAGATTCCCCCCCTCTTCTTCTTCTTCTTCTTCTTCCTCCTCTCGCTCTCCTTCGTGGAGGACAGGCCCATAATGAACCTAATCTGTCCGTCATTCGTCCTGAGCCGCGGGAGTTTCAGTCAATAACAATCAGTGTTGGGTGACTGTAATTAAGAACCAGGCATTTCATTGGGAGAAAGTGGAGAAAGGAGGGTGGGAGGTGTGGATCTGTTCTTTGCCCCCGGGCCCCTCCAGCTCACACCCAAGGGGGGGAGGAGATAGGGGCCAATTAGAAGCTCAGGCACGTGTTATCGGGGGCAATAACAGAGGACGGGGAGAGAGAGAGACGCTGAGGAGTCCTCCAAATAAAAGGCAGAGGGACAGGGGACGTGGTCATTCTCTGAAAGGAGAAGCCGCTTTAATGGAATGGTAATCAGGAAGGGGGGTCCCGGCCTCAGTAAAGGAGGAGGACAAGGAGAGGTCCAGCTTGAGTGGAGATGAGCACGTGGATAATAGCATGGCATAACAATATATCAAAATTTAGAGGGAAAATAAGAGAGGTTAAGGAAGGATATTAGAGTGGTTGAAATGTCCTTTGAGAAATAAAGGTGGACACAAGACCTGATTAACTAAGAGGGTATGCCGACAGTGAGCTTTTAGAGGTAGGCAATTTAAGACTATTGTGGACCCCTAATGCAACCCCCTCCCCTCACACACACACACACATAATCATGAACACACGGGTTATTTTTGATCCATTCAGGTATAAAATGTTTCCTTTAATAACGATAAAAATATAAGATGAATGTGACCTTTTCTAAACTGATGAAAATACTCTCTATTATATATATATATATATATATATATATATATATATATATATATATATATATATATATATATATATACCCTGTATTTTATTTTTTTTAAATGATTACACAATATGTCTATAAATAAAAGAAAAGGTAAGCAAGAAAAAAACAAGTTTACTAAAAAAAAAGTCAGCATGAGTACTAAAAGACACTCCTGCGTTCGCTCTCTTCTCTCAGACACGCTGTATTTTTCTCCGCAGTTAGCAGTAAATTGAGATTTCAGGCACTTATGGATCATCATCATTTCACTGACAGGTGTACAGGACTGTTGTACGACGGTAAAATGCGATGTGTTACATTGTGAGATTGTTTGCAGAAAGCAGTACACATGCCGTGGACAGTACTCTTTCACTGTATTGTTGATGTCCATCACTTCCTCACAGTGCGCTGCAAACTGCAAACAGGAACCAACCAGTGGTACGCATAATGTACAATATAGTCATTGTTATAGTACTTTTGTGCAGTATACTGTGAAAGAACACTCACTTCTCGAAATATACAAAAAGATTAATGTACTACAGAAATGATGCAACTTTTTCAACAATACCCTAAAAAATGAATTTTTTATTTTTATTTATTTTAACTGCATAAACAGTATAATATCAGAATTAGTACATAGTACATGCAGTATACAGTTAGTTTGCAGTATAAACTTGGTACATAGCATGCGTCTCTACTCATGAGCACTGCACTGCGCTGTATTTTCCTTCTAACTCCGCTCAGTTTAAAAGACTTTATCCTGAAACCAGCAGCAGCCGCTGCCAACATCCTGGCATGGTGCCCCGGGCCCCTCACTGTGCATGTGACCCTGCTGGCACCATCGATGCCAGGGATCCTGACAAATGTTGGCACCTTCTCCTTGACCAACAGGGGATTGTGTGTGTGTGTGTGTGTGTGTGTGTGTGTGTGTGTGTTGGTGGGGGGCAGCTCTGGCAGATCTGCAACAGACAACACCTGGTTTGCTGTTTTTAGGTACCATTAATACATCTCTGGACTTACGGGACATTGTTTAAACATTCAATCAAGGGATTTGGATACTTGGGAAAGAGGATTTGTCATTGGATTCTTGGGGTCGTGTCAACTTTTGAAGTGACCGCGTAATGATCCCCCCCAAAAAAAAATGTTAACCGGAACTTGGTGAGAAAAACAGACAGCGGTTACATGGCAGCAGATTCAATATGTCTGCATTTCTGGCTTTTTTTGGACCAGAGTGATTAAATTGCATAGGAAATATTTCCATAGTGAGCCAACAACCGCCGAGACGGACTTGAATAATACATCGAGCTTTGCTACATGATATGGGAGCCTTAGATTGGCGTGTCTAACAGCAGCTCTTGGTCTTTACTGGAGAACATTATGCAGCGCTCTCGGCTGTGCGTCTGTCTCTTAGCCCTTGTGTTGTTGAGGGAGGGCAGTTCTCCCATCATCCTTTAGGTGAAGAAGGATGGGCTGGAAAGGGGTCGCGGTGAGCGTTTGCAGAAAGGACGCACTGCTTTAATGAAGCTAATTTATCTGTGAATCAAAATGGGGGTGGGACTCTAGGGCGGGGAGGTGCTTTTTACATGTCCCATCAAAATGCCACTAAACCCTCCTCTCCTTCAGGAGAGTCACACGGGGTCACCTTGGGACAGGTGTGTGTGTGTGTGTGTGTGTGTGTGTGTGTGTGTGTGTGCGCACATGCGTGTTGACCATTTCTGATTTAGTCTCTTTATGCTTCTTAAAGCTAATTCCTCCTAATTACTGATGTGCACCTTTTGTGGTCACAGAATTAATGACAACATGTCTTTTTTAATCTTCTTCAGGGAATATTGAATACAGCTGTCCGGCCACCAATGAATGTGAGATCACCAAGAGGAGACGCAAGTCGTGCCAGGCCTGCCGCTTCATGAAATGTCTTAAAGTTGGCATGCTGAAAGAGGGTGAGTTTATTATCTGGTAATTTTTGTTTATTTACGTGTTTCTTATCACTTATTTAACCTCAGATTGAGTGAGAAATTTAGTGCTGAAAGAGTCACTCAGATACTTGATTTGTCGATCATCAAAAATGTCATCTGTTTTAGCAACCATATGAATGTTGAGGTCAAATATCAAGCAGAAAAATGGCAAGAACGATCTGGTTCCAGCTTTTTAAATGTGAAACTGAGAAGCATTTTTCATACATTTATACATGATACATTTATTGATAATGATAAAAAAAATGTATTTAACTTTTATTTAACTAGGAAAGGTTCCATTTAGATAAAAAAAATATTTTTCAAGGTAGTCCTGGCCAAGACAGACTAAGAACAAGTCAAATTAAAAACAGATACAAGACACACAGACAATAATAGAGTATAATAGAATAACATCCCAATGATTCAGTCTCAAGAAATCAGATCTTTGAGTTTTGTAACATAATTGTTAGCTTTAATGGATTTTAAACAGGGCTCATTGGTCTCAACAATTCAAGAAAATAATGAATTAAATAATATTAACATAAAACCAACTTTGAAAAGGCAAAAAAATATTGTTGAATATTGTTCTCATTCTTTTTACTTGTGTGTTTTATTATAATTTAAAAAAATAAGCTGTTGTGTGGGACTTTGTGATTAAACATTTTAAAACCTGTTAGGTGACTAGTTTAAAATATCTGTTTTTAGCTCATAATGAGTTTATAATACGAGGTTTTAATAAATAAAAGCCTGGTATTCAGGGTGATACTGTGTATCGAAATGAAGAAGACAAGGATCTATCTCTGTCTTGAGTAAGGATCAAACTTTTAAGCCTAGACAGTTGTCTCATGCCAGGGAATCTAATACAGTTTAACAGTCTTACAGACTGGTCAGTGATCAGACATTAAAGCCGACCGTGGCCTCGGGGAGACACCAGTGACATCACCCACAAGCCTCACTTACCGCTCCTCACACCGCCGAGTGTTTAACTCAGGCGGGTGGAAAAAGCTGCTGAGTTGGATGTTCCTACCAAGACTGACTGAGAAGTGTAACAGTACTCTTGAAAAGCACAGGCTGTTCCCTCAAGACTTCCCTCTCCCCTGGGCTCTGGGTGTCTCTCTCCCTCACCCCCTCTCTCTCTCCCTCTCTGTCTGTCTGCCTCCCTTCCCCTCTCTTGCCTGGCATATTGATCCACTAAATGCTTTCCGAACATCCCACCTCACTTCCTGCATGTGTTGTTTCTCCTCCACTGCGAGACCTTTGGGAGTACAGAGGGAAAATCTAGCCGATGGATTTTTCTTTTTCTTTTTTTCTAAGGAAAGAGGGCTTCTTTTTGTTTGTTTGTTATTTTGCATTTGTGTGTTTAGCTAGAAGAACTATTCCACACTGAGTATATCTGTAAGTTATGCTTTTGTAGGGAGTATTATAATACCTAGTGCTGAATTGAGACTGTACAATAGGCAATTGGCTCCCTTTTATGCAACCAGAAGCCTTATGAAATTATGACCCATTTTTAATACAATTTCTGTTTTGTCTGTGTCACCAAATATATCAAATTTAGCCATTTGATGAATTTTCTATACATGCTTCAGAGCATATTTTTTATATTTTGTTTGTAACACCACGGATGGCAGTGATGTGAGGTGTGTCCGAAGATTTAAAAAGATAAAAATAAAATAAAAAACTTCAAATTCATTATATGAAATCAAAGATGGCACGTGAAGTAACAAAATGAGTTTTCTATTTGAACTGGTGTACTGTAACATCACTATGTCCATGTTAATATTTAGCGTGCACTGATATTTTATACACAAAAGCTAGTTTTCTTGCATAAATTATGCACAATATTGTGACAGTATAACCCTTAAAACTAGTGGTTTTGCCGAGAAGGGGTGCAACGATTTCACTATTAACCATAGTTTAAAATGCCATGTATTGTAACCGTAAAGCGTCAGCTACACCGAGTGTTTCTGTCACTTACAATCAACAAAGTAGTGGTGTGTTAAGAGTCTAGCTTTCAGTGCAACAAAACCAACAGTAACAAAGCAAAAAATGGAGCATTGCACTATTAAATAAATTTAACGCTCGCCAAAACGGTCGGTGATCACCTCAAGGTCACAACATCTGCATAAAAGATTTTTTCAATTTTCTCAAAAGTAAAAAATGATCATGTGATATATGCACATATTGATATTATGTGATAATATCAACACCCGTAGTGTTGTGAGATAAATTAATGCATTACAATCATGAACCTGGAATTTTTCCTCAGACTACATTCATACAACTAAAATCTAAAATTGTTGCATTCCCAGTGTCATGTGCAAGCAAGCCAAGTGTTATGTGTCATTTATTTGTTGAATTTCAGGTCATGTATTTCACTGACACATATTTCTTTCATAGAGTTACTTTAGATCGGGGGTGTTCAGACTGTCAGGGAAATACAGTACATGAGGCAAAGATACTGCGTGAGGTGAAAGGACAACAGGAAGTTGGTTATTATAGTGTGGACGTTACTGTGACCCGATTGTCAGCAGTTGGAGCTGCATCAGTGGCTGTGACACACAGCTTATGGAGCTACTTTAAAACGCTTAGCAACACATTTAGCATCAGAAAATTGTGCTCCTTCTTGGAGACATAACTCAGTCAAATCAGAGCATGAAGAAATGTTACACATATTTTTACATTTAGTGTGACTTACACACTCCAAGGAAATCATATCCATAAATCTGAACTCCAGAACTTGCCTGAGAATTATCATGTTTGTTACGTTTTCTTCAGTGTCGAAGTAATCCAGTGAGAGCTGGTTGTACAACCATGGGTACTTTACAAACAGGAACTGCCAATGGCCAATTTGGCATACTTTTAATAAAAATAAATACGTAAATGAAAAATGTAAAAAATACAAAATGCCTCTATACTCCGTGTTTACATCTCCCAAATCAATATGGAAAGTGTATTTCCAACACTTAAAGCATGATTACCAAATAGAAGTAAGAAAAATAATAATAATAGGTGTGACAAAATTAATTTTTTGTGTTAAATATATATAAATATATTATTTTTGTCATTACTGAGGCTCAGAATGCCAGAATGAGGAACGGTTGTCTTGATTTTGTCTGAGGGGGACCCACAGAGGCAGACTTTGAAACCCCTGCTTTAGATCCACCATAGCAACACTTAATTTAGTTGAGAAATAGTAACTTTATAGCGGTGTCTGTGTTTAATACTCATTTAATAGGACATCATTTGAGCTCTGATGACAAAGTTAGGACCAGAGACTCACTAAGAATAACGTTGTATCCCAGTTTAGAGACAAATTGCAGCAGGTTAGGTTCTGGAGTTCAGCCCACTGCCATCCGCACTGATTGTATGATATCCTAACATAAAAAGCAGAATTTGTTTATAGGATCCACATAGAGACACAACAGTCATAAATTTTCTAAAATAAAACCATGGTCATACAGTTTTGTTGTGTTCTGCCAGCACCAAACACGTCTCATAATAGAAGCCAGCAGCAGTCGACTGCAATCTGTGCTGGTAACACAAGATTGTATGTCAGGCTCCTGGTTCACTTCCACTACAGCTTCACTATGTACTGACGTAACTGTGTTTGTTCATCTCAGAAAGAAGGGTCATCCATTGTATTGCCATAACAGCACTATTTATACACGCGCACGCTCTTGATGTCTTCATCCCGGCCTGAATATCTCACACCGAGGCGTTGACTTTCAGCCAGAAAAAACAGCGTTGCTTCAGAAATAAAGCTGAAACTATTAGCGCATGCTTAGAGGAAAAACGGCGGGGTGTTTTCTGTGGCAGGCTGAGCTAAGTCGTTGTTGTGGACAGTCGATTTGTGTGTGCGTGGGAGAGAAAGAGGGGGGATTTGACGCCGTAGCATCCACCGCCTGCCGCTCTTGAGACGCAGCATCACAGCCACAGCGACATGTGGCACAGTAGGTGATCCTCTGAAAGTAATGGCATTCAATTAAAAGAGAAAAGGACATTTAATCGTGGCATAGTGCCGTGGCTTGGCCTCTTGCAGACTTGGGGGGGCTTTGATCATAGAATCAGTGGGGGACAGCGGCTTGCCCTACTTCATGTAATAAGATCACCGTATAACAAGTGGCCGAGGGCTGGTCATAGAAAAGGAACACTCACATAGTGTAATATGAATGCAGATGTATAGAAATATTTCCTCACAAATTCATTATTACATTACAAACTTCCTCACAACATCCCAAAGTTGTTGTTTTTGTACTTGTTACAGTGCGGCAGCATCATAAGAAATAAGAAATGCCCCACCCTGCAGAAGATGTTGAAAGAACTTATGTGATCAGTCGTTCTAAAAGTGTCTTAATATTTCCACAAGGACCCTCTAAGCTCTGCTCTAAGCATGCCATCCTGTATTATAAATTGCCAGCTGCTACAGTTATAGACCAGCACCATTGGTGGGAAGGGAAAAACCCCTCCTCCTTGTAACACCTGCTCTCAAGGCCGGTTTGGTGGCTTCAGGTGTGTGTGGCCTCCAAAGAAGCAGCTCAACACAGTTTAGCAAGAAGCAGCTGAAGCAAGATGTGTAAATTGAATAAACATGGTGCAGTGCATGAGTGTGAAGTCCATCCCTCCTCAAGAGTTTGGATGTGAGAAACCAGCTTTTGTAACAAGAAATGGATTTTATGTCTTGTATCTTCGAGGAAAATCAAACAGACTCGCGGATAAGATACTGTAGATGACAGGCAGATCCGGCTTCACTGCTGTGCCACAGCCGAGTGCCTGGATGAGCTTGGTGGAAGGTAGCAGCAGACGGCTGTTTGAGGAAACCAGCCTCGCTCAGTGACCCCTTAAATGTCCAGCTGAGGCTGATAAAAGGTCACGGGTCCAGTGGAAAAACTCTCACGTAATTACAACTCGCGGAAGGTATGGTGTCAGTCACTACTGCCAGGACTCAGTGCCCGCAGCTAATAGCAGCGTTAATATCCCCATAGCATTACTGTATGGTGTTAAATGATGCAAGAATTTTGTGGACTGAATTAGCATTTTTTTTTTTTTTTTTTTGTGACTGTGTGATTTGAGTCGCTCTTGTTATTTTCTGCTGATGATGGAAGATTTATTTTTAGCTTTTTGTAGTTTTAGTGCCGTAAGATAATCTGCGCATATCTTTGATCGAGTAATCACATCATCATGTTAGCAAATTAGCATGTTTAAAAAGTATGTCCCGTTGAAACAGCAGCGTTCAACCCCTGCTGCCCTGCTGAGTCTCTGACATTTTAACCATTTCAACAAAGACAACTTTTGCTCTTTTGAAGTCAATGCTCGCCGGTTTTAGCATTAGCTCTGTGTTTCTGTGGTGTATTCTTTGCTTGTGGGGATTTTCTAAGACCGCTGTAATGTGGTGGATGAATACAAGCTGCCAGACTATTTTGGCAACCTACACCGCTGTCTCGCCCTCGCCCGACCACAGATAGGGATCAGCAGTCTTTCCTGAGCGAACGTGGCTACCGGGATAACATTACAGCCTTATTTTCCTCCGGCCACATACACAAAAGATTAGTAAAGCCATATCCAATATCACAGACTGTCAGGTCCCTTTCCAATCAATAGGCTTAGATCAGAAACCAATCTATACACTAAGATTACATCATCAAAATAAAGATATAGCAAAAGTCTATACTGTATGGGTGCCTTTAAAGTCTTAGCCGATACATTTGAGCAGCATACATCTACAAAGCCAGACTCAGTTTTGCCTGTGTGTCCACTTAACTGTAAATACAGGCTGCCCTCTGACCCCTTGCCTCTTGCTTTTCACTTGTAGCACCAACTTGTCTATCTAACAGCACATGTATGAGGCCTTGTTTGCTTTTTGGGGTGTCAGATACAGCTGGCAGACTGCAGCTGAGAGTCAGCGCCCACCCAGAGGCTCTGCGTTGGCCTGTCCTCACTGTCTGGCAGGTGATAGATCAGACACGGAGGCTAACACGTGTTCCTCTGAAGAAGGGGATTTAGCGAAGCGCTGACCTCTTTACAACCCTCCGATACGCACACACTCGACTCACACAACATACACATTCATGCACACGCATGCCAAATGTATATCACCCCTGACAAGTGACATGGAATCGGACCTTGAGGTACATGTTCCCTGCTGGCACCCTTCTCCCCTCTATGTCTTTGCCTCTGTGCGAACACCACAAACCAGACGCCCGCTGCGCTAATACACCAGGGATCCTGAATCGACCTGGGTCGTCTCCAGCCGTGCAGATGTTTTCGATTACAGGCACATTTGTGGTCAGTGTGGCTCAGTAATTCACAGTAATACCCCTTGTGGACACGCCGGCTCAGATTTATGAAAAGTGTAAAACATGATAAAGAGAGCGATGCCAGCGTGCACGGTTATGGGAGAACAACTCCAGTTTTGTCTTGTCAGCCCATCGGGGGGTTAGAGCAGGTGGGACGCCATCCTGATATGCCCCCTTCCTCCTGTTGTCCCGTAACAATTTTCCTTTACCCTCCCTCTTTCTCTCTCTCCGCAGCCCACCCAGACAGTACCATCAAACAAAAGCTGTCCGATGCCTTTAGCTCTTTGCACGCTTGCAGACTCAGCCCTCAGAAGTAGCTCTAGAAGGACAAGGTCCCTGTGCCTTGTAAAGGGTGAGCGACTGTGTAGGAGGGGAGGGGGGAGGCGCACGTTGCATCCCTCTGATTTTTCCCAGCTAAAATAGGGAGCTCCTAATCTCCCTTTGGCAGCGTTAGCCAGCCAGCCAATTCTGACACATTCTTTAGAAAGAAGCGCCTCTGACAGGTGAGGGGCTGAAAATAGTTGCGTGAGATACACGTACGCACACACATGCACACGGTCATATAGTGACACGCAATCTTGATACACACTGTATGAGACACATGCACGCTTGTGTGATGAAATCAGTTCTCCGTAGCATAGATTGAATAAATCTCAATATTTAGTTTTATTATCTGGACGAGTTTTTGTTTTTGGGGAGTTTTTATTGCACACCATTCTTTCCACTTAATTAATGTTTGATTTGTTCTGCATTTTTCTAGTTATGTTTATTCAGTGTGCCGGCACATAGCCATTGAGGACGCTGAAGTAAAGTTGTCTGCAATTTGTGTGAGAATTTGAGGGTTTTAACAAGGTTGAGGAGTTACGTGCCATAATTTAAACCAAAAAATAACATATGGTAGATGTTTTAAAGGATTACAATATAGGATTGTATTTAGTTCACCATCTTTAGACTCAATATTTGTAATTTTTACCCCTTTTAGACCAACCAAAAGATAAATCAATAAAGGATTCATTATCTTCCCACCAGAAGTTTGTCATTCGCAGCATGGAGAAAGCACATCTAGATTATGTTGGGTCTTTTTTTTTCAACAGAATAAATTTAATATGACAAATACAATTTATCACAACATTGTTATTTGTGTCATTGGGACTTGTATCCAAAACCCTGGCTAAAAAATCTGGCTGTAAGATTTTTAAATTGTTGTTTTTTATGTGGAGGTTTGGCAACTACTTTGTTTAAGTGAATAAGGATCTGAATAAATAATAAACACATAAAAGAACAAAATAAATCCACATGACACGAACACACAGCGGTCGCCACATAAAGGGAACCACGGACGCTTCAATCAGGAATGTGCTTTAAGGTTGCACAAGTCAATAAAGATATTGAATGTGAAAGGGAAGCCGGGGTCAGGTGGCCGTAAAGATTGCTCCTATGCAAACATGCCTCATCGTCTTTCCACACACATGTACACACACACACACACACACACACAAACACACAGCGAGGATGAACTGTCAACCAGTATCTCTTTGTCTCAGGCCCCCTCTTTCATGGTCTGCACTAAGTTATGAGCACACTGTACCGTATGATCTTACAGAACATATTCAGCATACACACTTCTACCACCACCCATTCCCCATGCTCTTTTACTCCATAACCCCACCTCACCCCCTGCATCCATATTTTGGCTGCCACACTTTATGAAGAGCCAGCAACCGTAAAAAACGGATCTGGATGCTTTTAAGATGATCTGTGCACCCGCCTGGCCCCCATGTCACAGGCTCTCTCGCTTCCGAGACCCAAGCCAAACCCGATTGTCTTGAAGCATAGAGGCTGCTGTGGTTTTTGGGCCTGAGGTGTGGAATGCAGTGCTGACGATGACACAAACCGCCCCTCCGCCCCTCCACAGCCCCTCTGCAAGGGGCCTCATCCAGCTGTCTTGTTGTGGTCAGATTCTCAGTACTGTGCCGTATCACATGGGGAGGAGATAATCCCGCACTGGTCGGATCAGGCGCTGGCTGGGACAGGCAGGGCTGTCAGGGAGGAGATGTACACCGGATGCTGAAAGCGAGAGAAAAAGAGACAGACAGAAGGAAAAGTGAGAGAAAAAAAAAACAGAGATCTTGCAGAAAACTGATACATTCAGCCAAAAAGCAGCAGCTTGTTCTATCTTATTCCCCAACCCTCCCTTTCCTCAACATTATCCAATCTTTCTGTCATTCTCTCTGCCCTCCTGCTTTGGGTCTCTGTCGTTTGCAGCGCCGCTAAGCTGTAAACTGAAACTGGTTAGCGCTGAGCTCTTAATTCTTGTCAGCGTCTATTAATTATGGGCCAGTTGGATGTTCCAGTTCAAACAGCCCCCGCGGATCTTGGAATTCTAACTCCGGCTGTTTGGTCACTTGTCGCTTGTTGCAGCCACATGACCCTGCAGCCCACAGCAGGGAAAACAGTGTGTGTGTGTGTTTGTGTGTGTGTGCGTGTGTGTGTGTGTGTGAGAGAGAGAGAGAGGGGAGGGTGGTAGATGTCACGGACAAAGCCAGCAACAATTCGCCGTCTGACAAGTCTATGGTGCAGTGAATTTAGTGTATACACCTGCTTAATAAGTTTTTGTATTACTCCCTGAGCCTTTACTAACTGCATATCTCTCTATTAGGCCTATGTGTGTCGTTAGATAGAGAGAAGCTATTGAACTGATTTAATATCTGGAGTACATGCACACACTTTCCTGAAGCACAATTTATAATTTTAAATTTACCTTAACCAAGAGTAATGGTAAGAACAACAACTAAAGCTCCATATATCGCAAACCCAGTTCCTAGCTGCCTAACTGACTAATTAAAACTGCATCCACATGTGTTCAAAGAACAAGAAGTCTATTTGCAAGGCTTATTGATTACTTTAAGGCGTACAAATGGAAAGCTGTGTTAGGAGAGGGGCTCTCGATTTAGCTTCAATCTGCCAGGCATAAAATGATCTCACTGTGTTTGCTGGGAAGAATGAGCTCCCTCTGGGCACGGTGGGTAATTAGGTTAGTGGATAGTCGGTGTCAGGAAATTGAAAGACCATCCTAATCGGATTCTTTTGTTTCCAGGGGAATCAAAGGAATTTATATGAGTCACTGGGAAATCTCACACGACTCAATTCCACTTGACCATGTAAAATCTGTTTGCTCTGCCTCGATGCTCAAACAGCTTTTAATACACGAGTGTAAATCCAGCACATCTGATGTCCTCTGAGATGGCTTCCAAGATAATCCCAGATATGTCCGTTTGTATACTAACTAGATACTTACACTCTCCCATTTGTAACAAGGCGGTATTGAACAATCCCTCTTTCAGTTAAAAGGTCAAAAATAAAGAAAAAAAAACTCAGTAGTCCTAATTATAAAATATTTGCATATGCATTCACTAACACAGGAATAAATTACTACATTATTCTGAAGACTTTTTTGATTTGCTTCATATACAAGTTCGGAAAAAAGCTTTAAATGATACTGAAGAAATACTTCTTTGTTTTGATTGTACTGAGTATGTCATAATGAATTTAAAAATACTAAAAACATTAAAGTCCTTGAGAATGATTTATGACTCAGCAAAATATATACAAAGAGGCTGTTATCATTAGAAGTAGTTGTAGCTATATAAGTAGATGTAATTACATAAAAGTGGCCATGTGACACTAAATCTAATGATGTCAGATTTAATTGATAAAGGGGGAAAAATGAACCAGCAAACAGAACATGCAGTTAAATGGGAGCTCTTTGCTCGGATTAGTTCTACTTTATTTTATTCTTCTAAATAGTCTTCAAAGTGCATTTAGTTTAGCTGCCATTTATACATGCATGATATATATTTATATATATTTCTTTGTTTGTTTTTTGTTTTTTGCAGGTGTACGTCTGGACCGGGTGAGAGGGGGGAGACAGAAGTACAAACGGAGGCTGGACGCAGAGAACAGCGCCTATCTCGGTCTCACCATCCCCCCTCCAGCCAAAAAGCCATGTGAGTCACATAGTTTGGTTTTTCAATCTCCTATATCAATACAGTAATTTGTAACATTTATAGAAGTATTGTGACTTATTCATTGCAATTAGAAGTGCATTCATTCAAAATATCTGACTGAGGAATTTTGTAGATGGATTTTTACTGTCATGTTCAGTTATGCTATCATGAAATCACCAGGTCTACCTGCCAGCTTTTATTGACTTTGTATTATATTATCACATGATAAAAAATAACATTTTTCACATGTATTATTTATTAATTTATTTGTTGTGTTTCTTGTGTCTTTGTTTTTGTTATTTTCTTTTTTTTTTTTTTAAAATCTGCTGTCGCCTAATAATCTCACACATTTCTCTCTCTTCTCTCTCTGCCTCCGTCCTTCCCTCCCTTCAGTGACAAAGATCGTTTCCCATCTGTTGGTGGTGGAGCCAGAGAAGATCTATGCCATGCCTGACCCCACCATGCCCGACGGAGACATCAAGGCCCTGACCACGCTGTGCGACTTGGCCGACCGCGAACTGGTGGTCATCATCGGCTGGGCAAAACATATCCCAGGTAGAGAGACACACGGCTGCTGATGAATGAATGAATTTTCTGGGATACGACTTTTGGAATATGTTTATTTATTAATTTGACATTTCAACAATAATGAGCATTTAATAAATAATATTACTACGAAGAAATAGAAAGATTATCTGACCAGGGTTGGTTTTAATAACTGGATTTGTAAAATGCAGATTCACAGGTCTTGTGTTGTAAACCCACATTTCTCCTTTAATCTGCTGAGATGAATACAGTATGAGATTACCGAAGTAGTTCACTCACTGTTGCACGCACACAAACACCCTCACGCGCAGACACACACACATTTATGCACACACACAGGATAATTAACATCTGCTACTCATCTGCACCTAAGGGAGAAGCTAGTCCCATATTCTAAAATCTAATCAATAAAGAGCAGCTGAAACCTTTGATTTGACTGGGTAGGGTGGGAGAGTCAGGGGGAGGGTGGGTGGGATCCGCCCCCATGTCAATGTATTCCATTTCAATCCCAGACTTAAAGAAAGCAATCCTCTTACTTACTTAAGGAGACTACACAGAGCCTATTGTAAAATTGATTTATTTGGGAAAATACTGATGGATCTCCGCGGTCCTTGTTGACGAATTCTTAAATAAGACTTGTTATGCAAATGTTCTCCGTTTCTTTCTATCAGTTGAAACAGATGCATGTTGTTTAGAGACAGCACAGGTTTAACTCACAGTAGATGCATCTCATTGAACCAGTCAAGTATACAGCCAATTCAGCTCGATTCAACATTTTCTAATCGATTGACTGACAGTTATTTCCTCAATTAAACTATTAAATGCCCATCAAAACTTCTCAGAGCACAATCTTTACTTTTTTTTTTGATCTACCAATTGTGCAAAACCCAAATATATAACCACATATAAGATATTTAATTTACAATGATTATAAAACAAAGAAAAGCAGCTCATCCTCACATTCTTTGGTCAACGTTTTTGCTTTAAAAAACTGCTGCAATGATTAATTATCATTATCATTAATACATTTTTTTTTTTTTATTATTTCATAACACAAGTATGAGGTCACTCAGTCACATTCAGTGATGTATGAATTTATGTCACAGGATGATACACCGTCATTCACATTCACATTCACAGTTGTTTAATACAATATCACCTGTCAAACTCTTCATCCCATTTAGCCCAGTATTCTTTCCCTTTTCCTTCTGTAAACGTTAACTAAACGTTAAGCGTTCCATGCTGTGTATGCTATTTATAATATATTTCCACTGGCTCAAGGTGTGAGGTTCTCTTAAGAAGCAAGCATCTAGTTATTGCCGTTTTGCTTGCTGCCGTGAGAATTTTTAATAACTATTTGTTCCTGTTGTCCAGTTCCTTTGAGACAAGTAAACTCAATATCAAATCCCAGGATCCTCTTTGTGGTAGCTTGCACTTGAGTCCAGCAACTGGAGATTTTTAACCTACCTGTGGAATTATTCAATCATTTCCCAGCAGGCACACTAACAAGCTGCTTGCCTCTCTGCTCTGTCCAGTGTTCAGCCCCAATCACTGATTTGTCATCAGATTTATGTTTGATAGCTTAATTAATGTAATTTGGGGTGGTTGAAGGTGTGTTGATCCCAAACTTGCTCTGAAAACCTGAGAGGATTGACTTTTTAAAGACACAGGCGAGCTTGTATGGTCTGATTCGGAGATTTGGCTTTGGAGGCAAGGCTGCTGCACCGGAAAGATGTTTTAACAGATACAAATGGAGGATCACTCACCTGATGTTTTTCAGACAGTAAAAATGAGGCCAAACAGGGTTTCTGCAATCTAATTTCTTCAATTTAATCATAGCTACAGGGGTGCAGAAATTAATTCAAGAAATTTACATACAGTCATATTTTTGGACCTCAGTCTCTGGTACATTTATTTCCATGTATAACTATTGATCTTGCATGCCACAAAGATCTAAATCCAGACCTGACAGAGTTATTAAGGGGGGCATGTGACACTCTGGGGACATTTTACCCCGGGCCACCAGGTCAGGGTGTCACCAAGTAACGATTAAGACAAAAGGGGTCCCTACAGTCTAACAGTCCACTCCCACCATTACACTCATAGCCCACTGAGCAAATGGCCTTAACGATGAGGTAATAAGAGTCATTACTGCAGATCGCTCCATTAATGTAAAAGTCCTTCAACATCCAGATGTGGAGACCTGGGTGGAAAAATGCAAACGCTGAATAGGTTTTCTGTTACATGTTGTCGCTTTGAACACTTAAATATTAGTGGTGACTCAGGACAACTTACTATGACGTATGTGAATTTGCACAAGTTTACTTTCTCTTCATATATGGAAGAAAATATTTGCACCGAATATAAATTAGAAGCTTTAAAATGAAAACACATTTTCCTGTCGTGAATCACTGGGCAGCCTGATTGGATGATACACACTGTCATGAAAGTGGAAACAGAATCATAGCATGGTTGTCAAGGGGTCAGAGAGGTGGGTGCTAATTTGTGCAGCTGTTAACACACGCACACACACAAACACACAAACACACACACACACACACACACACACACACACACACATCAGACATGTAAGTGCAAACAACATGTGTAGATTTATATTCCAGCCAACAGCATCGAGCGCCCTCTGGTATGTAATGTCCGCTCAGTTTAGCGCTTTCTTCCTCTTTACTCTATTTCCTCACACAGACTCTCTCTGCCATCATATCTTTCGTGCATACTCTCTGGCTTCCTCGTTCTCTTGTTCCCCTGGCTCTCCCCCTCCTACTCCTCCTGCTCATATAGGGCCCTCTAGTCTCATTATTACCTCTGTCTTTTTATTAGGCCCATTAGGGCTCTTAGGAGGCCTGTAATGATACTAAATGAATAGAGAGTGAACTGCTGTCTGTTTTAGACCTAGCTCTCAATGACAGCTTCAAGCTTCACTGCCAACCACTCAGTCTCTTCATTGTACTGAATAGGGATTCAATTACTTATCTGATCTGTACCTGTACTGTACTGCTGCATAGCCAGAGTGCTTTTGCTTTTCTGCAAACAATCACTGACACCCCACAGTATGCTGAGGATTAGGTACACAAATTGACACGTGGTATAATGTAAAATTATATCGTACAGTTGTTCAGCATGACTGATAACATCATGGGGTGTTACTCATGGATTTACAGTCCTCATAATAAGAATTTAATTTCAAATTCACCATCATTTAAACCTGCGTTACAAAGATGAAACAGACTTTGACACCAGAGACCAAGGTTTGCATCCGTACCACACCACCATGTGGTTTGGTTTCAGTAACAAAAACACTTTAAGGTTAGGGAAAGATCATTCATTTAAATGTTTCATTTAAATGTTAATAAAGTAAACATACATCTTACTAAGACAATTACCATACCCAAATGCTTTGAGTGACAACAACAATAAGTTATTTAAAAATATTTAGATCATGTTTTAGTTTAAACAAGTTGGTAATTATTCTGATGATGTTCAGTATCAGTTTTTTACAATTTGGCATGCACATTAACGTATATGAAGGTAATTCCTAGGAGAAAAAACACTGCAGAGAAACGGCTAACTAGACAGCTAAAGCACACTAGCTATACGCTAGCTGGTGAGGTAGCAACAACTAGCTTTAGCTAAAGCTAAATGTACTTTCTTTTATCCCACTTTCTTTTTAATTGAAAAAAATTATAAACTTGAACAAGTATTTTGGTAATTTGGTTATACTACATAACTAAGTATGGTGGTAGCTACGTTTTGTCATGATAGGGAGGGAGGAAAGATCTTTGACTAGCTTGTCTAGAAGGTAACTAGCCTAGCATAGCGTCAGTAACTGCCATCAGCTCATCTTTTGACTCTCGTGAATTCACACAAGTTTTCTGTAAATCACAATTATATGTATTAAACTGTAGATATTTATTTTGACAAACTAGTTTAAAGTGACTAGTTTAATAGAAAGGTGTCCCCATGGCTTCACTGAAGATCAATCAAGACAATGATTTCCTTATAATCAGCCTTAAAATGTATAAAAGGGATTACTTTTATATGAAGGGATTACTTAATTCGTCCTTTACTGCTCTCTGCCTTTGCAGCACAGAATAGTAGATAATTAATCTTCTTTCAGTTCAGTGAAAACCTACACTTGTCTCTGTTGTTGCTTTTCGTCCTCACAAGGAGGGAAAAACTGCAGAGACATAGATATAGACATTCCCCAGTTTGCTCAATATTGTGTCATGTTTGGTCAAACAGGAGTAAATCACTAGGGTGACATATTGATATTTCATCAGTGGGAATCACCCTCCACAGCGACACTTAACTCAGCCACCTCCAGGCGACGCACCTGAAGCTCGGGGGCCGACCCCAGGGGATCCAGGAAGTCACTCCATCACTTCAGTAAATTGAGTGGAAAGAATAAAAAAACAGAGGATGGGGAAAAGAAAAGCATGATGATGAAAAGGTGGAGACAGCTGAAGAGGGTGACAGAAAAAGAGTACTGCAAAAAGAAAGCTGAGTATATAACAAAATAAATGTCTCAAGCATGAAGGGTAGTATGAACCCTTAATATTAAAGGTATATGTAAGTATTATTTTATGTCCTAATCATTGCTCACAAGTTTTTCCCAGACATGTAACAAGTTGGTATACTCATTGATCTTCCCTTGTTATTCTACATACACATCAGAGGATTAATGGCATCTTGCACAAGTATCTTTTGGAGATGAATTCATGAGTTGCTAATGCAGCCTACAGTATCTACATTCAGTGATCCTGCAGTCCCTCCATCCCCCCACTAAACATGTACCGGATGTCCTCCATCAGCTGTCTGTTTGTCAGATCTGAGGCTTGGATCGATCCCCCTTTCGCATTTGGTGGACTGATTACAATCTACTAATCAATGACACCCCCAGCACTCTTTTCTCTCTCCCTCATTCTCTCTCTCTCTCCCCGTCGTTTCTCTATTTGCTTGATAAGAACCATCAGAGGACCTCTTTTAAGTCAACCAGCCCTATTCCCTATCCATACAACCTCAGATTTAAGTAAGCAGACTGGAGGGTTCAAGGCCCTGGTCAATACCCCCAATCACCTTCCTATTCACTACAGAGCAGTGAAAGGTATTGTGGCACTTGAGGTCCTTTCAGATGTCCGTCTGTTTGATGTGGTGTGTGTGTGTGAATGTTGGAGAAGACTGTTGATGGGTCGACCTCCAGATCTTGGATGAATTGCTAACCCGAGTTCAGAAGGTTGAATAGGAGACAAAAGAATCAGGAAGCTGTTTATCACGTGGAATATGTCTTTCCCACCATAAAAGCATTACGTCACTCAGTAATAATGATAATTACAATAATTGCGTTTATGATTAGCATA
This sequence comes from Sciaenops ocellatus, assembly GCA_033000465.1. NCBI lineage: Eukaryota > Metazoa > Chordata > Actinopteri > Sciaenidae > Sciaenops > Sciaenops ocellatus. The sequence continues at coordinate 13,202,940 of CP136886.1, forward strand.
ACTTCGTGTGGTAACTGGCTCTAATTGCAGGCCATGAAATGCAGTTGAAAGTTATGGTGAATAAAAATAGTCAGGGTTGATTCTTTTTGCTTTTTTGTCAAACTACAACCACTTTTTTTTTTTAATCTCACAAAATACTAATCACACTTAACTCTACAATGGATAGAAAAAAGGTGAACACAGCATCTCTTCTATCGCTCAATACTGTCTCAGTAAGTCTGCTGTTGATGTCAACACATCACTCCTTTAACTGACAATAATTATCTTCAAATTTTACAAGTTTAATCCACTAAATTCTGCAAAAATGGTTTCAAATGAAGCTAATAATAAAGTTTAACCTGTTCAGGCTTTTAACTGCTTAATTGTAAATGCAAAATGCCTCTTGATAATTCAAACGACTTAATGGATTAACTTCATATAAAGAAACTGACCTGAATGAAGGAATGAATCCTGCTATTTTTGAGCAAGAGTTTGGCATCTCATTTCATTTTGATGGATAACTTCATATTTTGACAGACGGTGACACAAACCAGAAATAATGGCCGAGTGACTGAGGCAGTTTTAATTTCAGCCAGTTTAATTTAATACGTTTTAAAATCCAGAATTGAATTTTTATTGTTTTTGTGATCAAGAATTCAGTTTGCTTCTTTCTTCTTCTCCATGACAAGAGCAAGAGATCGTTCAGTTTCCAAGTGGATTCGTCCTCACTAATCGGTGTCTCGTGCGCTTAAGTACTGGGCTGCAGAAAGACTGACTGTCTTGATGGTTGAAGCAGCCCTGGCTCATGTTTCAAAGGCCTCTACACTTGACTGATTTATATTCTTCCCTTAAGCCACCACATACTGCCATCGGCCTCTGTTTCATGTTGGACTTCTCTGGGGATTATGCAGCGTTATATACAGTACACAGCCCATAAAACATATGGAGCACTTGAGACGGCCAATTACAGTGCAGTGAGGTTAATGGGTTGGTCTCATGATTTGTCATGTGCTTATAAAGTTTGAGTGCCTAGCGGTACCTGGAAAGAAAATCTCACATTTCTTTTTTTTTTTTTAAATTCTGCAGGTTTTTCCACTCTTTCGCTGGCGGACCAGATGAGTCTACTGCAGAGCGCCTGGATGGAGATCCTGGTGCTGAGCATCGTGTTTCGCTCGCTGCCCTGCGAGGACGAGATCGTGTACGCAGAGGACTACGTGGTGGACGAGGAGCAGGCGAGGATCTCGGGCCTGCTGGACCTGCACGTCGCCATCCTGCCGCTGGTGCGACGCTACAAGAAGCTGCGCATGGAGAAGGAGGAGTTTGTCACGCTTAAAGCCATCGCCCTCGCCAACTCAGGTATAGTTAACCTCCAGTCATACATTGTTTAAACCAGGAAAACTTCCTTTAAAATTCCAGTAAAGAAGAACATTTTGCAGAAAAATTGCAGTCATTTGGCCAAAAACTCTTTATTTTGCTCTACAAACACACACAAAAGGTGTCACAAGTTTAACAGGAAGGTACATCTCTATGTTAAATCTTAAATAAATCTAGATAGTTGGCGTTTAATTAAAGCAAACAAAGGAATAAAATACAAAAAATGTCAAGCGGTTGGTCTGTATCTGTTGAGCCGATCACTTCCACAATGAGGGATTCCTGATAAGAGGGGACAAAAAGGTCAGAGGCATGGTTGTTTAATTTAAACACTCCCTGCGTGGGAGAGTGTGTGTGTGTGTGTGTGTGCATCTATATTTTAATTTGTGTGCACACATGTGTGTGTGAGTGACTGTCACATTGCGCTCTCATTCTCTCCATCTCCATAACAGTAGCTGCCAGCGCGCCACAGCCGAGGGAGATATATTTAGCATTTCATTAGGAAAACAGGGGCTGTCAATAAAATGTGTTAAGTGGAGTGGAATGAGCGTTGGGGAGCGACGGGCCTCGTTTGTTCCAATGTGAAGATGCTGCGCCCGTATCGACAGTTTGCTTTTCATGAGGCCTGGCCTGTCCCCCCACTAATCAATGCCTGTTAGGAGTCTTTTCTCCTGCCTGACTGAAAAATGAAAAATGCTGAGCCCAGAGCTTTAGTCTTCTGATGACAAACTCTCCATGGGAGAGTGGAGAGCGAGAGAGAGGGGAGGATAAATGGGAGGGGAGGGATGGAGGGAAAGGTGGTGGTGGTGGTCGCAGGGGGAGGGGGGTGGCGGTGATGGAAAGACAGGGATGTATAAAGGTAAGGGAGACGTGTGAGAGAGGGAGGCAGGGGTTGAGAGGGAGGCTCAGGGAGGGCGAGAGGGCAGCTTCGGCTCGTTTGAACACAGTCTCGGAGAGCTTCGGCTCCACGGGGTCCTGTGGGTGTGACAGCTGTGGAAATTCATGGCCATTGATTTTGTAATTAGCGGAGTATCGACGGGATTGACGCCAGGCTGCTGACGGATTACATGGAAATTGTTTCTTCAAAGTTAGTTTTGCATTCCGCCCCTAACCTCCTTCAACACATGCACACACACACACACACACACACATGAAAACACTCGGCGTGCGTTTACACACACTGACACACATTCGAAAACATATTCTTTCTTTGCCTCACCCCTCCTCTCTCTCTCTGCTTCACACACACACACACACACACACACACACACACACACACACACACACACACACACACACATGCACGCACAGCCAAACGAGGATCAGATCAGTATTAACATGAAGGTTTCAAATGAAGAGTGCTGGAACACATGTGCGGTCCACATAGCCTAGTTAATTTCCCAAGATAGAAACGCAATTTACACAGAAGGCGACTGGTAAAAGAGACTTAATCAGTCAGTTAGGAACATAATTAGCCTTGTACTTTCCTTTTTTCTGCCTCATTTACATGTTTGTACACGGTCTTACTTCACTCCACAACTTTCATGACACACAGCAGAGCCGATCTAATTCACTCACACACTTCAATCAGCAGCCACGTTTGGTTTAGCTTTAGTAATACATCGAGTTTAGGACAAGGCGAGTCCATCTTATCGCGTTAGATATACGGAGATGAATTGTTTTGATTCTATTATAATACTGAATTGAATCCACATTTTGTTGTGCACAATTTTATCTATCAGTTAATGAATTGTGGATATGATACATCCACAGATGAGACCTGACACTGTAAGTCTGTGCAGTGAAATTGGCTGAAAGTAAACCGCTGCTTGTCCATTAAAACACTGTCTGTCAGCTTGTCCTTTAGAGGACAAGCCTGTATTTTTTTCTGACTCGTAGACTTACACATAGAGAGCAGTTTTTAATAAGTCTCAACTGGTTTTATTTTAGAGCCTATACATAAGGGGGCCAACTGCTCTTTCTTATGGAAATGAAGGCCATCTGCCGCCATCATTCAGCTGAACGATATCCTAGTAATGCAGCCATCTGAATTCATTAGCAGGGGGGGATGTATGTGGTCGCATGATACCAAAAGAAATGAATCTTTTTCCTGTCCCACCATATATTTATACAGACCTACAGTACCTCTCCCTCTCCCTCTCTCTCCCTAGAGTCCTGGCCACGCATAGGCATTTATTTAAGGAGCGTCATTAACCACTAACAAGAGAAAACCTCTCTCCAAAATTGCATGTTTGCAAAGACAGGCTGCAGAATTTAAAGCTGCAAAACACCAAGATGTTGTTACAGCTGTGGATCTTTTGTCATTGTGCAGATCAAGAGAAAACATAGCATTTTATTTTATACATTTGTCATTTAATGTGTAGCTTTATGAATCTTCTTTCTTTCTTTCCATCTTCCATCCTTCCCCAACCTTCCATGCTCCAGACTCCATGCACATAGAGAATATCGAGGCCGTCCAAAGGCTCCAGGATTCTCTCCACGAGGCCCTGCAGGACTTTGAGGGCTCCCAGCATCCGGAGGACCCTCGGCGGGCAGGCAAGCTGCTAATGACCCTGCCTCTGCTCCGCCAGACCGCCACCAAGGCCGTTCAGCACTTCTACAGCATCAAAATGCAGGGCAAAGTCCCCATGCACAAACTATTCCTCGAGATGTTGGAGGCCAAGGCTTGACACCTGGGCCAGATGTTTGACAGACAGCTGCATCACCCAATGGGAGGCGAGGGACAGCCCATTAAAAATGAAGGTGGTGTGCCAATTGACAGTGAAAGGATGAAGCTTGGACTACTGAGTCATTTTAACACTTTTAAATGGTAATAAACGTAAAACTTGAGATGGTTTTAAAAAGGGTGAATATCAACCTGATTGACATGGGATCATGATGATGTATATAAAGATGTTGTGTACAGAAATCAGGCAACTGTGGTCTTGTTATAACCAGAGACCCGTTGCTCTATATCACCTGAAGCTTCTGTGAATTTGTTTCTTATCTTATTTTCATCTCAAAATGGAAGTGTGTTAATATAAATGTCATGAAGAACTGTACGGCTACGTAGCCACATTACGTGTTTTTGTTTCTTTCTTTCATATTTTCTAATCTCAGTTGTTAAAGCAATAGTCTCTAACTGGTCTACATATAATATGTGTACTGTATATTGTGTGAAATTGCACTGGGCGGGGGGGGGAGAATTGTTAGACATATTCTGATATGCGTCATCAAAGAAAGCCCGCCATGGGTATGTAAGATTCTCCATTTCCTCGTAATATATTTACCTCGTAGTAGCTTCATCGACTCAGCGGTTTTAGTCAACTTGGTGCTTACAGAAGGACAATGGCTGGCCAGTGATCATAGTTCACAAAGAGTTTGCACTAATCATCTATGAATAACGCGGCAATAATGGGTATTGTGCTAGCGAGCTCTGTCGGGTAGCGTCCGAGTCTCAGTCAGTGGTTTTTTGCTTATAGTGACTAAATCCCCTCCTCACTCATCTCTGTGTTCAGTGTCATACACAAATATTGGCAACTAAGCATACTGTGAAAAATACACATGATAAGCTATATTCTGTGTTGAGAATTTTTAAACTGAACTGTACGACGCGTTAAAGAAGGGTTGTTTTTTTGTTTGTTTTTTTTAATTCAGGTAAAAGACACACTAACGGCGACATCTATGCAATTTAATGCAATCGAATCTGCTCTTTAATGCAACCTGATAGCCCTGCAGGAAATACAACCTGTGTGAAGTTTATAATGTTGAGTTTGTGTCAGATATGTGCTGATTCAACTCTATGGTAATGTTTGAGTCTATAGTTTGTGACGGTGCTGTATTGGATTGCATTATATTGTATAGGTTTGGCTTTTTTCTTGTGTTTACCCCCCTTTGTTTAGGTTGTATTCTCAAACAAGTGTCACTATATTGGTCACATTTTTGCTTATATGTGATACCAAAGCCTGTATGCTAGCCTCATGCATCTAAACTTTAAACATTAAACACATGGTCCTGTATTTTCTTCTCAGTGTGGACTATAGGTTGACTCTGCTGTCGCTGGGCATTAACACAGAATATTTATACGTTCTGATTTCCAGATAACTCATTCACAAGTGAGACAAACACATTAAATAGACCTCAGGTCTTCATGAATTGTTAATTGCAAAATATTAGGCATAATTTCTCCCCTTATATGACAAACACCACATTTGGAACAACTTTTCCAAACCTCGCCTGTGCCTAATGGCTACTGGGTGTACACAAACAGCCAATAGATGTTTTCACATGCAAGTACACATAACTGAAGCTTGACAAATAATGTTTTATCCTTGTGAGTTTTGAGGTGGAAAGTTCAAATAAAAACAATTCACCTTTTTTTTAACTGAGGATTTTGAGCCCCTTTGTCTCCTTGATTGTTAAAATTTAACGGCAGCTCTTGTTGAATATAACACTGTAATAGATTACTTAAAGGTTTAAATATTAGTGTGAAACAATATAATGACACTTGTGTTTCCGAGAAGAACTCAACAACGATAATGACATCTCTCTGATGTTCTGTATCTTCTTTGCTCATCTTTAACAAAGGTGCTAATCATTCAGACTGGCACTGTATGTACATTTCTACAGACACTGACACTCTGATGTGCACAAACTAAGTTAATAAATCTGTATATTCCAGAAGTGATAGTAGACTTTTATAGCGTAATATCTATCAATTGTAAACCAGTTGCCAAATTATTCAAAGAAAGCAATCAGAATAATGTGATACAGTTATCAACATGCTATCAGTAGATCAAACTAATACAATAATAGGTTAATCAGCTGCTAATCCTGCTTAGGACTTTAGTGAGACAGATATTGTCCCTTATGAAGACTTTAAAGCAGTAGTGTCTTTAAAGTATCAAGTGCCATTAGCTTCTGTCCAAACGAGAAGAAAACATAAAGCCAGGCGGCCAGTAACTACAGACATAGGCCAGTTTCTACACTTGAAGAGATCCCCACAGGAACAGATGCTATTGATTCACTGTAATGTAATGCATAGATAATTATAACCCAATACAGTAGAGAATACAATTCCCACGATGCACTTCCCTAAATGTGTAACCAGCTAATCCATCCTCCGTTGAAGTAATAGGATGTGTCCTCTCTGTACAGTAGCAAACCAAAGGGTAGAGTCTTCAGATATTTTAAAAGGAAACACAACTGCATTTTGTGCCAGCCGGTGAACATGACTGCTGTTTATTTACAATATATTATTAATGCTAATTCTGCCATTTATTTGGAGCAATTCTCTAAAACCTACAATGGTGGTTCTAACAGTTAAACAAGATGAAAACCTTTCATCTTTTTTTGTTCAGTCAATACATGCATTGATTAAACACCTTTGTCGATATGAGACACAGTGTGAAGTCTTACTCTGTGGCATAACTAAGAGATGAAATTATCATAATAAATGGTTTTCATATTATGTTTGTTACATCAGAGTCTTTCAATAAGGTCCATCGGCTCTGGCCAAAACAGTCAAACTCTGACCATCTCACGTACCACCTCATGTGCACTTTGAAGACTGATAGCAGATAATTGTTTCTCAACTTTCCCATCTTCTCAAATTAATATTAGAAAATAAAAGAAAAATGCTTAATTTATTTTCAGAGTTCTAAAACGGTTCTACTGCATCCAATTAATTCTAATTGTCTCCCAAGCTGAAATTCTCAATAGAAATGGAGCAATTAAATTTCAGCTTTGGCTCTACCTTGGGGACTAGAGACGTTTTATTTCGGTTGACAGTGGGGAGGGTTTGTCTAAATCTTTACAAAGGCGATTTCATGGGCGTCTGTAATAGTTTCATAACAGAGCGATCACTGGGCTATGCAAGGCAAATATGGCCACCTATGTTCCTTGTGTTGTGGAGCATCAGATGACATTTAGTTGTGCTTTGTTTACAACGTGGACATACTGTACAGTGCTGTACACTGCAAATGTATTGTGCATATTTCACCGTACTATACTGTAGCTGCTGTGCATTGATATGACTATGATCATTTGTTTAAGTTGCCCGTTTAATGAATTTCTCATGATGCTAGCAACCCACCTGAATAGCTGTATCTATTGTAAATCAGTGTATTGAGTCAAGTGAGAATAAGTCCTCATATTTGGTCTAAGGTGGGATGTTCTCTTATTTTCTTTCTCTGTGTCTTTGTGTCTCTCACTGCGCATCGATTTTGGTTATCAGCACAGCAGGACGTATAGTGAGTGAAGTAGTCTAGACCCTATACCTCAATTCATATTTTGAAAATTACACTGGGTTTGGAAACGGGCCATGGGTTCCTCCTGGGAATCAGTGGCACAGAAATAAAGTGACATCACTGACTGGGTATTAAAAAAAATGTAGATGAACCTACTGCAATTGGGGAGCACATTCCTCGGAGGAGAAAGCTGCTTATTCGCTGTTCCATTTGCGGACTTATCTTATCTCCATGCACTCTGAGATGACGAGATTTACATAAAACATGGAGGAACCTCCCTGGCCGTTCTGGTCCACGGTGTATAAAGGACCCTGCTAGGTGTATGTACCGTAGACATGTGATTACCCAAGAGGTTTACCCCCCTCAAAAGCAATATGTTAGCAATTGTGATATATGAATCAAGTTAAAAGGGAGATTTGGTTCATTTTAATTATAAACTTACCCTATGTTCGGAAAAAACGGACAGGGTAACTATGCACACACACACACACACGTTCACAGTCCTGGTGGGAAAAAATGTGAAAATGTTGGTCAACCACAGCTGGGTTTCACTGGACAGTTATTGTGTGGCATTTTCTTGTGTTTTGTTTGTTGTGTTCATGCCTATAATGTACCCATGTGTAAATATATGCTTTTTTTTTGGAGTGAGTCAGATCTAACAGTGCACTGAATGTACAGTGACAATAAAATCACATGGTTTATGTACTCTCTGCAAATGATTTCTTTATCTTCAAGTCAACACACATGGGAAGAAACCAAGACACAAACACATTTTGTACCATATTTACGTCAACTTTACATTGTCCTTTATTGACGACAAAAGATACCCACATACCGCTGTCCGGTTTATTCCACATGACATGACATTGTTTTGATCCGTGTGGTCTTCATACTATCCTGACCACAACCCTCAGACCAGAGGAAGACCGTTTGTGATCTAAATGTTGTCATGTAATCGCATAATAAAGGAAGAACCAGCAACAAGATGCCAGCATGTGGGCGGGTTTTTTTTTCCTTTTTTATGCATCATCTGCATAGATTTTTGGATGCATGTATTTATTGATGACTGCCTGTATGCATACCCTCAATTTTCATTTATTTATTGATAAGGACAACATACATGAATCAACATCTCTGTAAATGTTACAGTGTTAGCCAGGTGGCTAATTTTCAACTGCAGTTCTTTGGTAAAATGATTTGAAACCCATAAAGTCATAAACTAATATACTGTTTATTAATAATAATAATAATAATAATAAAACAATATCCTTTAGTTTTAGGTGTTTAAGCACCACTTTGATACATGCTTCAGTACGTGAAGAAACAGAATAAGACTGAACGTGTTAGCTTTTACCAAGAAGATAAAATTGCACGATGATGACACAAGACTACACAATATGATTTAATTATATTAACAATTACCCACAGTAAATGTAAGATGTAAATTTGAAAATTAAATTTGCTGTTAGATGCACACACATTATTATAAAATAGGCAATGGTTTGTTGTTGAGAGTAAGTCTCTCCAAAGCAAGGCTGGCTGTTAGTTTCTTTGTCCACCTGCATTTATTATAAAGTGACATTTAAATGATTTGCTGTGATGTGCTGTTATCTTTAACTATTAATGTCATATGAATTTTTTGCTGAATAGTTTTTATTCAGTGGATAGCAGCCTAATAAAATCGTCATCATTGTGAGGCTTCTATATCCAGTTTTAAAGTACAGCCTTGTCCTGATCTCAGGGTGAGAAGTGTACAGTCAAATGGTGCCTAGCATGACCAATCATGTATGTATGCATGTGTGTCTGTGTGCGCTTGTACGTTGACGGTGCCTTGGGGTGTAACGGCATCCTCCTGCTCCGACTGTCAGTTGGTTAGCTGTCTACACAATGTCCCGTTTGACCTTGTGTTGGCTACAACACTGGCTGAATGCACATCTGACACACTCCCTTCCTTTGTGGTGCAATCCTGTGGAAGTCATTTCATTTACTGGGCTTTCAACTTCAGCCAGTATGGGGGGTTGGGGGAGTAAGTCTGTGTTTAATCAGCCTGCCACAAACCATTCCCCTAAACAAAATCAACTATGATGTCCAGCGAAAAGATCTCTCAACAGAAGATTGAATTAAACATATAAATGGGCTTGTCACTTTTTCATTTTTTATTTATTCTCTTGGCACAGCTACGCCCGCCACTCCATATTATTGCTGGAAATAGCAACTGTGTATTAACTTGTGGATTGTTCTGCACAGTATGTCAGCATTACCAGTATGTTAGCATAGTGAATGTAGAGTTGTTATTCAGTGACACTTAAGGACTGCTGAGAAATAAACTGCAAGGAAAGTAAAAGAAGCTCAAAAACAGAAGAAAACACTTGTCTCGTGAACTTCTCATCATTGCAGCTCTTCTCTCATACCATTGTGAGTCTGTTTTTTCTCTGTTTTCAGTCTTAGAAAGGAATTAGGGCATGGCCCACTGTCCTCAGAGTGACTTTCCATCTTGTAAACCATGTTTTATTCTCCTTAAATCGTCACTAGTCGTCAGGCCTGTCTGTGCTAAAGAAGGGGCATTGACACTGTCACACTGCGGTCTGTTAATCAGCCAACCTTGTTGCCTACCTCTTTCAGAAAATCTATGATCACACTGTTAGTACAACCTTGTACTGTCACCATCGGCTTTAGCTCCGCTGCCGTACACTCACACTCCTTCCTTTGACTCGTGAGGATTATTCAGCGGCTGAGGTGATAGTCCACTGAGAATAGGCTGTAAAGTGTCAGTCATGGTTACCCAGAGTGGTGTTGTCTTAGACAATGTAACTAGGTGAAAGTGAGTGAAGGAGATAGGAAACCATCAATATGCTCCCTGTGTAAATTGAAGAAGGTCATGATTTATGGCTCCCGGCTACAGCGTACATACATGCTGAATCTACTCTTTTTTTTTTCCCTCTGTCGCCTGGCTCAAGGACAGGTAAGGGTGCCTTTCTCCGCAGCTCATCCCCAGCACCATGCAGTCTGTGGCACTTTGTGATGGACAGCCCTGGGAAAGGCCAGTGTGTTTTCAAAATGAATTGAGCGCCATCTATAGGTCGCCACAGTGACTGAGTGACGGTGCCTCTGGTGTGCAGAGAGTGCATGGAGGAGGAAACAAAGGGTCAGATATGCATTGAAATGCTGCACTCTATTACCTGTGTTACTCCTCATCCACCTGCCTCTTTGCATGTTTCATCGCCTCATCAGTCACGTCCGTCTTTCAGTCTCTCCTTTTACTTGGGGACTCAGACAGAGAGGGGACAGCTGTGGGTTTTCTAAGGCCTCGCAACAGCTGCAAACCCCGCATGGCATTGCATCTGTTCAAGTCTTGCAGCATTATGTATCTCAACTAAAGCAAGTTATATTACAGTTCATAGTGGGGTTCTCTCTGGTCTTACCCTATTAACCAGTGAGCAGATGGAAATTATATGAGAGGGTTTTAGGCCTGAAAATGGACTTGCAAGCATCTTGCTCACCGTTTAAAATGGGACAATTGAAAGCAGGCCACATGAGAGAAATCAGGACTTGTCTGCAAATTCATTTGAGGTGACACAATGAATATGAAGTCTTCTCTGAATCTTAAAATTTATTATTTATTTGGATGATTTATTATGTCTGGGTACCTCTGGCATTGTTACTTTGCCTTTGGAGAGAGCCAGACGTAACAAATGCAGCACTCATTAGCATTTGACCTCCACATTATGCTTTGTTTACCTGCCTCTCCTCACCTCTATATCTCCTCAGACAAAATCAGGGCTTTCACAGAAGGCTCCAAGTGTGACACAGTTTTGTTACTGGGCGGTAAAAGGTAAGTACCACATTTGCATTGCAAGATTTCTCAAACAACTTGAGCATGCAGAAACAAGAGTAGTGGGGAAAAAAAGATGCTCTGCTCCTTGGGGACGTAGCCACTCCCAGACGCTGTCGTCTAGGCTCTGGAGTCCTGACAGCTGCTTAAATCCCCAGAGATGATAGAAAGAAGTATGAACAAAAGTTACAGTAAAGAGTCACAGGCACATCCTGTTGTGTGAAGGGAGGAGACTGCTGTGTTTGGATTGGAAGTTGTTCGTCGCTAATAGCTTATAGCCAGAAATGTCATGAGTGCCTGATATAACATGGATTTTAGGGGAGTGAATTAACAGTTGCATGTTTGCAAACAGGTTTGTTTTACTTCAAATATGACAATGATCACACCATATGGTTGCACAGACATAAAAAAAAGATTAAGCATTTCTAGGTTTTCAAAAAAGTAATAAAAAGATGTTTTGTGTGTCTTATGTTCATTCATACAGACAGCCATACTGGAAAAGGGGAAAACACTTGACATAAGATACACATAATATCAAATCATATGAAATCATGCTGAAAAACTCTATAAAAAATAAATAATTACAATTGCAATTATCTGCTCTGTGCAATATAATATATTAACATTTCCACGTTTCATGGCCAAGCAGGTGATGCCTACAGTGTGTGTAAATAAAATCATAAGCAACAAGTAATGGCAAATTGGCAAACAACACACACACACACACACACACACACACACACACACACACACATTATATTACCAGACTGCAGGGTGTGGCAGGTAGCTGTGTGGGCTGTAGTTAATTGCGCAACGAGAAACTGTTCTCTAATTTATTTCTTGCCTGTCCATACAAGAGTGATCATGAAACCCCATTCATTTCACAGAACACAATTTTCATATTTAATGAGCATGACTCCAATACAATTACAGTAATTAGTCAAATCTCACTCACGGCCAATGGAGCCCGCCACCATTATTAGTGGATCTTATTAATGATGTTGCACATGTGGTGCTCATAGGGTAATTGAGGGCATGTGTGGGTATGGGAACAGGGGTTCTGGGGATTGGAAAGCAGTAGTGGTGTCAGTCTGTTTTCTGTCTCTTCTGGGCCTTATGTTAAATGGAGGTCTGCTTGATATTAACTTTGAGATGTTAAAACATGGTGGCAGGCAGTGCTATTGATTTGACAACATAGTCAACCGTGGTGGGTTTTGCCTTCGCCTCAAATAGGATAACTAAAATTCGACATAAATCCAATTCGGCCACTGACCTTGCAAAGACGCATCCGTTTGTTGCTCCATCAGTTGACTTGGAAGTTTGTGTTTTATGAGCTGCTTTAAATAATTGCATATCAGTTCACAGCATCACCGCTGTGCTCCGGACCCAGGAGGATCACAACAAAAAAGACAAAGGGAGAGACGCTGGGAAAAGAAGCCCATTTACTGTGAGTGATGATACTGCAGTGTCTGACATTTTGGAGGTTTGTAGAGCTTCTCTTTCTCCAGACTGATCCTTATTAAACCTATAGAGCTGTGTTGTATCTGCAACAAGAGCATGCAGCAGCAAGTGACACATATTTCCCTCCATATGGAAGAAGTCATTGTGTGCAGGTTTTTCTTTGTGTTGGTATCTGCAGCTGTGATGCAGAGATTTTCTAATGTGAATCTGTGATATTACATTTAGAAATATGAAAGATAGCAACTTTTTACATTTTTCCAATGTCTTCCGGAAAGACAGAAAAATCAACATGCAGCACTTTGTGATGAAAGCTATGTCTTAAGTTGTTTCATGTGCTTTGAACCAGTAAGTGTCAGGGTTGATGTTTATAAAGAAGCAACAATTTTAATCAAAGAAAAGTGACTTAATGGCCTCTTATGCAATTAAGGGCGGTGTCACCGCTAAGTTAATGAGTGTGACGCCGCAACAGAAAAACCTCCATTAACACAACATAATTAGCGGAACATGGTGGAATTAGACAGCAGCAATGACAGTGCTTTGGTGTTTTTATAATTAAACACGGGCAAAAGACAACAATTAAGCCAGATCTTAAAACCCCAGTCTCATTCAAACCAGAGAGGACGTGTATTGTTTTTTGGAAAAGCTCTTGAGACGAGGCTGCTGTTGTGTGAAGTTTGAATTACAGTTCAAAGACAAGAGCTGAAAGTGAGGGAGGTCACGGCAACAATGTGGTGTATTCAGGGAGGCCAGAAGACTCACACACACACACACACACACACACACATAAACACACAGATACTGTACAGTAGGTGTCTCTTATAGAGACTGAATGACATCTATTATTGATTTCTGCCTTTGGTGTTCAAGAGAAAACACGAGGGCTTGGAACAAATTTTCAGCACAGATTAGAGTTCCATATGGCGGCATGTCGCTGCCACCGTTACAAAATGCACACACAAAAATGGCATCTATGTTATTCTTGTTTAAAAAAATTTGATATATAAAAGATAAGTTGGTGTGTTGTCAATGAGGAGGCATTTTTATAGCAATCTGCTGCCATAATTTAATTTGTGCTTCTCTTGATTTTCTTTAAAGCAGCTGTGATGTATATTTTTAGCACCATCACTCTAAGGATGGTGATGCGGGTCAGTCCATCACTTTGGACTTTGGTATTTTGTTTCCATAATGGATTGCCATGAAATTTTGACATTGACATTCAGACTTTGTTGATCTCTTGGCTTTTCCTGTAGCTCACATTTGTGCTTTTGAGTGAATTATCCTATTGCATTACATACATTACAGACATTTATGCTCCACCTCAGGATGAGGTGCAATATGTTTGATGATCCTCTCACTTTTCATGTAATACCATTATCAGGTCAAAATGTCAATGTTTCAAATACTTTGGGTTGTGAATGACATTCCCATCGGCCTCAGCTGCACTTTGTGCACAGAAATTTTGCTCAGGTGGTGGTGGAGACCAAAAACAGAGTGAACAAAACAAATCAAAACAGTGAATGCTGGACTTACTTTCACCAAGTGGTCAGGCACATTACTTCAAATGAATGTTAATGTTGTTAGCATGTTAATGAGGTGATAACATGTCATATGTCTTATGGCAGCTTGTTGTGCTGCCCCCAAGAAAATAATTGCAGGTTTAAAAAATATTGTAAAAAGAACATGACATTACTTTTTCAAGTGAAAGCTCAGTTGACCTAAAAGTGTTTATTTGTTTGTGGAAATTGATTCTCCTAAGACAGCCTTGTTCAGTATTAGTGCTAAGAGTGGGTTGAGATGTGGCTCGGGTTGTTAGGATGCATCTCAGTCTGAACCAACCGATTATTCTCGCTGCAGCATACTGGAGGGCAGGCCTTATTAGTGATGTGCTAATGTGACATTAATTGGTTTTACTTTTTCACTCCATTAAGAGGCTGCTATCTGTTTCAGGAGCCTGGCCAGATGGTTTATCGGCTCTGCTCTGGCAGCGGTGTTGCTAATGGACTGAAGCGCGGAGCTGTAGAATAACGACAGCAACAGGCGACCACAAGAAATGCCCATAATTGAACAGCGAGTGTGGAGGTAGAGAGCACCTGTCATGTTTTTTGATATCGTTTTCCATTCAGATATTGACCTGGCAAAAAATCAAGAAAAGGAATCTGGATGAAAAGAATGTTGGGAAAAAATTAAACCTTTGACCTCAAATAGATCAAGTCTGTTTGTGTAGAGTATCTTTAAGCTTTTGTTGAAGAGCAGTGACAAGTCTTCATTCAAAATATTGACAGCCATTGACTATATGCTGAAAATAAGGCAGCTGCATTGAGCAGTAAAGCCAAGACCAGGGTCAAATGCTAAATAAGAAGAAACTGGCACTAGAAACACCCATGGGGAAACCTTTTCCTCTGTGTCCTTATTCTCTCCATCCTATGTCCTTACTCTCACATCCACCACCCCTCCACCTCTCCCCTACCTTGATGCCAAACCCCCATGACCTAGGCCAAGATCAATAGCACAGTTTAAAGAGGATGGACTGTGTAAATAGAGACGATAGATCCTGCCGATGAGGATGCCTTGACCACTGATGGCCTCTGACTGGTGCGGTAGCATTTGATCAAGTCTAACATTGATGGCTGTCAATACATTTGGCACAGAGGGGTTTGGACCGTGTCAGTGGGACATCAGGATCATGAAACGTATATGGGTTGAGTCCAAAGATGAATGGTCAATTGTTAGATAATTTTATGTTTGAGTGTTACAATCGAGGATGAGCAGGAGCCATTTAGGGATCTGGAGTTGCAGGCAGATATTGGCAAATGGACATCCAATAACAGCATCCCATGGTGTCCAATGTGCAGATTCACCTTGTTCAGTTTAGTTTGGCTGAAGCACACATCCATCCATCCTGTTAATTAAGAAGCTAAGAGCTGCAACATTTTGATTAACAGATATTTAAGAAAAATAATTGGTAGATTAATCAATAATAAAAAATAATCATTGAAGCCTTAAATACAGGACTCTCTGTGTAAAATTCCTGTTATCTACAGAAAAATGAGTAAATAAATGAACATTTAATCAAATAATTTGGCGTATTATAACAGGTTTAACTCCCAAATGTGAAATATAATTGATCTTTCAAGTGTAGCAGCATGTTGTAACCTGTGGTTTTACACATAGCAAACTGTCCATTACAGTTAAAATGCAGATTATGGGCTTTAATGGACCCCACTGGATTTATGAATAGGTGTTTGGTTATTGGTGAGGACCTTCTCTCCATTATGTTTTGATTCACACGCGTGGGTGATGAGAAATCAGTCTGTAATATGTGCACACTGCTCATCATGGGCACTAAATTAGCTGTTTCTGTTTTCCACAATAATATTATGCATCAGATTGGATTTCCCCAAATAAAGCCCAGATGGATGGCATGCTTTTTCAAAAGTGATTTATTATAAATAAAACATTTTTCTGCATCTTTGAAGACTGCATTATCATATCTCAGGCATCAGCTTTTTTGTGCAATATTCCTCTTTGCAGAAGTTTTAATGGATCATGTGTATGATTATTTATATAGTTTACAGCTTCTCAGTTCAATGTCATCACATTTACCGGACCCATCCCTCGGCAAACAGCCTCTAACCTCCATGTGCATTCAAGTGTCAATCAGAGGGCCAAAACTAGACAGAACCGTTTCACGACAGCCTTTTTGGTTATGAACTGTCACCTTTTCAAACAGCCAAATGACAGCAAATTCATCAGATATGTATTAAAAGACAAACTTATAAGTAAAGCAACATTTTGTAGAAACTGGTATTTTTGCAATTTAGTGCCCGCAGTTAGAGCTTAATACCACTATGACTATGTTACTTATGATCAAAAACTAGCGAGTCTACAACTTTGCTAACAGCCAGACAGCCAAGTAAGGGCAACGACATAGCAGCCAGCTAATGTCTCTCAGCCTTTTACTTCATGAAGCTCTTGTCAACAACTGAAAGTCAGTCAGAGATTTATTCTTGTCCAGTGGCCTCTCACGGTCACTCTCTCTTTTACTCTTCTTAGCTTCCTCCTTCAACGTCCTCTTCAGTCTCTTCACCTCTGCTATTATGTTGATAAAGGCTGTAGTGCCCAATTACATTGCCTGCTTGCCCAGCTCAGGTTCTGGCACGACACCGGCATCACTCCTCATCAGTAATCCCCTGCACCCCGGACCTGACAACCCTCTCTTCAAACACTGACACTTCTTGGTGCTCTAAGCTGACTAACAAACCAAGCTAACAATAGCGAACAGCAGCACAATTCACAGCAATGTTCAACAATTTTCATGCAGCTCCAGCTTGAGCAAAAAAAGGATTTATACAACTTTTGTCATATGCAGCGATGGAGCTCCCCTTTTGTTTCACTGGTAAGAATTCCCTGCATATGAAGGATTAGGCTAAATATGATAAAAGGTGCATAGGTGTGTAGAAATGTTGACCAAATACTGTATTGGTGAAGATATGGTGTAATCCATTCCTGCAGCATAACTATGAGCAAGATTTATATGTTTTTTAAATGTGGAAACCAACCTATTTTACACTTTTGTATAGGCCATACGAGCAGATAGCATCTTGCCATCTAAGTTATATTTCTTCAGTGAAAACAAAAACATTACTCACCTACATTTACACAGCATGCATATCCAACATTATACTTTGTAAATGCAGAATGTGTTAGTCATAATTCTGCTTATCTCACACGTGTGACAGCTCACATTTTAGTATATAAAGCAGCCCATTACCGCCTGTGTAAGTTATATGCAACAACACAGTCTGTTGAACCTCTAGCCAGCCAGCTGCTCATATTAATCAAACAGCCCACTTCCCTTTATGACACAAAGCAAATAGTCATAAATGCTCTTATCAGCTTTTCTAATAGTGTGGACGTTACAATCAGATTCATGGTGGCATAAACTATTACATTTCATCTTTATCATATCGAACAATCACTTCTCTTTCATGAGGATCGTTTATAACCACCGGACAGCTTGTTGCGTAATGAAATTCAAAGCAGCCTATCGGCTCGAGGGATCTCACACTCTGTTTACTTATATTTACATATATTTATGTGGATTTTGTTTTTCCACAACAGGCAAACAGGCATGATGAATGTATGGCTGTGGTCCCACTGGGACATGTGGCTCCCTGGATAACTGATCTGTGGTCAGGCAACTTCCAGCATTACTGTAAAGTCGTGGAGAGCCTCAGCCTGTGCAGCGTTTTATTAAAGAGGAACCTCTTCATCATCTCAACACGCTGCACTGACAAATAAAGACTTTTTCTTCACGTAATGTATGTAAGGATGACATTATTGCACCAATGCATGCATATGTTTAAATCATACTGAAAAGAAATTATATAAAAATTCTCTTTTTTCACAGTTTATTGTTTATCAAACAGAGCAGCACAATCAAATGCGAGGAAAATTTTTCAGACCTCTGCTTTGTATACTCCCCCTTTAATTTGGAGCACTTTGATTAATCAATTAATATTCCTTTCTCAAGGTCTTTTTATAAACCTCATCATTAATAAAAGCAGACATTCAATTAGCAGCCAAATCTTGATTGCCAATTTTGTCATAACAGTCTCCCTTTCTCTGCTTTTTTTTTCTTTTTTCTTTTTTTTTTTTTTGGTTTGTTATAGTTGGGAGTATGGTGTGGGTAGGAAGAATTAACTAATTTCATTAATCTAATTGTCATCGCTTTCAACCATCCCACTAATAAGTACAAATTAATATGATTAATCAATTTGACGACATAAACTCATTCAATTACAGTTTTTCAAAGGCAAGTGGGTGTGTTGGGGTGATAGGGAGGTGCAGCGAGTGAAGGGAGGTGGGCGGCCGAGCAGCTTGCTCTGTGAGGAAACCAGCCCACAAAATTGAAGTCAAGTCAGGCAATTAGTCATTGTGAATGATAAATAAATGTGATGAATTGTGGAGGGCAGATACTCCACTAACTACAGGCTTATTTGATTCAGTCAAATTTAGTCTTCTTTATGTAGAAAAATAACCAGACTATAGACCACAGATTATTGTCTGCTTTTGTATTTTAGAACAGACTGTGTCCATCTTATTTTACCCCCAAACAACTGCATTCAGTATCAGGACCAAAACAATTTTGTTTATTAGATATGATTTCATGCAGAAGTGTCTCTTTATACACAGATAACAAGTGAGAAATAACAAGGTGTTCATTTTCTTTTCTCGTTTGCTGAGCCACCACTGGAGTTAGTCATAAACTTTTTACTAAGAGCCACAGGCTGCACAATATAAAAGTATAATAAATTAAATGTAAACACCGTTGTTATGCTGTATATGCAGGTTACATACCAGAAAATGCAGCTTGTTATTTCCACTTTGATACAAGGGGAGATTACCGCTTTACATGTATTATGTGTATATTGTTTTTTTTTAATGGAGTGTAGGTATAGAAGTTGTCAACAAGGTGATCCAAAAAACAATCTCTGTGCTGGTCTATATGTTTAAACAGAAAATTTATTGCTTTGAAATGGAAATAAGCAATATGAAAACATCTTCTATATCAGTATATATCAGTGTATATCTTTATAGTGTCATTTTGGGGAGGAAATAAACTAAACTATTGTTTTTAGGTTAAAATAATAAAGCAGGAATTTGTGTTTTTATCTAATCCAGTAAATTCAATACCTGACAAATAAAGTACTTCATCACAGTGATGCAAAAATCATCATATGGATCCAGTTTTTCTGCACAAATGGTCTCACACTATACAGTATTTTGTCATATAGCTCAACCCCACTTTTAATTTAATCATTTTAGATGCCCCTTATAATATTAAAGATGGTTCTGTTATATTCAAACATCTCAGTAAGCTGTGTGGCAGTGAGCCATCATGCACAGTACCAGGACCCTGAAACTGATGCAGCTAAATGGAATTCGGCCTCCATTAATTTTATCATTTACACCTGTACTTTAGTGCCGAGACATGTCGAGATGTCTTCTGTGAAAGAGGCCTTTTATAAAGACGATTGTTGATTATGTCATAACATATGCAGAAAAACATATTTGAATATCTGATAACTAACATTTTAACAGCATTTTCAAGGTCAATAATTTAAATGATTTTCCTTTTGAGTTCCTCACTGTAATCGTCCTAATTCAAATTAGGCTCCTAACTAAGATTCAAATAGTATGAACTGCTGTAGATTAACGAGTCTGGGGTGTATTTACTCAGAGCAGCTGCTGGAATTTTATTTGTATATTTCAGATCTACTGTGCTGAGGGGAAGATGTGCTTGCGCAGCACTTTGGGTGATGCCCTTTAATGCGCTCTATCTTATCAGCCCAGCATCACCCCTATTCAAACCAGTGTCTGATGGAGCGGTGTGATGTTGTTTGGGTCTTACATTGGGAATAGTTTATAGAGGCACCATCTCTAATTTGTGAAGTGAGGTATTATAGAGGAGACAATTAGACCGAGGTTCGATT
The DNA here is from genome assembly GCA_033000465.1 of Sciaenops ocellatus. NCBI lineage: Eukaryota > Metazoa > Chordata > Actinopteri > Sciaenidae > Sciaenops > Sciaenops ocellatus. The sequence continues at coordinate 13,223,327 of CP136886.1, forward strand.
GGCGTATAGAGGCTTGGATGCTGACAGTCAAGAGAAGGCTTTCAAATGTCATACCAATTAATCTATCCAGCCATCAAACAATATTCTGGAAACAAAGTCAGGGGGGGCGATCAATCCGCATCACTTTTCTCCTCACCGGGTTATGGGAAAATTGATTTGTCAAACAAAGCATTTTGGAAGCAGTGCATGGACTTGTTCGGGATCCATTAGCCTCCATTGAGCATTTTGTTTAACATAGGATTTTCATCACAGAGAAAATGCAGTGTCCTCAATACTGTGAGCTACAACTTTACGATTTCTGATTTCTTTGTTCTTGCTTAGGAAGCTTTAGAAAGTGCTGATGGAGATTGAAAAGGGCTAACTTCTAATGCATTTGAAAATATTAGGCTGTTGTTTCCACCCATCCAAATGGACAAGAAACAATACAAATGGTATTTTTATTAATACGCTACACAAATCAGACTCCTTTCATCCAAAAAGCATCAGTCATTAGTCCTCAGTGTCAGTATTATTGTACACTGTGGGGCTATCCTGCCATCCTATACAGCGTGGCTGCCCTAAGCTGTATCATGAATTCCCTGTGCAGTGTATTGTTCTAAGACAGAACTGTATCACATTGTGCCCGTCATGCTGTTTTAGAGGGGAGAGAGCTTCCTCTATGGGATTTCTCCCAGCCCCATCCCCTGATAATGTATCTCTCCCTAAAGGCTAGGCCTCCGTGACCTTGTCTTATTCATCGAGGGCGTCTTAAGCGAAAGAACTGAATCCTGAATGGGCCATTTCCCCTCTTTTAACACCCCTTTAATGTCATCAGTGAAATATGAAGTCATTAGGCGATATTAAAACACTGCTGACAAACTAATTAACGGGAGACATTAAACAGGACGGGCTTGATTAATCCGCTTTAACGATTCTTTTTAAGTGGTTCTGGTCAAAATTAATACAGATTTACTGGTGATCTTAAGAAAAAAATACTCTTATGTGTATCAGACCTCAAGGGCAACCTAAAGTCACTGGTCTTTTACCTCCCACTGCTCACCCTCCCACCCAGACCCTCTCTGTTGCTAAACACAGCCTGAACTTACACAGTTGGACCCTGAGTCTCCAACAACAAACAAACTACTGTGGACTGTATGGACACACACTGTATGACATGGGCCTGTCCTCAAAGATTCTTCATGCGATGAGGACACAGGGAATCTATTCAGAGCTGTTCCATTGTTATTATTGTTGATAATTTAAATCATTTTAAATCAACTCCACTTAGCACCCTGACACACGTCTATGTTCATGATATGTTTTTAGAGCTGAAAATTAGTTAGAATGAAAAACTTTTATATATTATTATTATTATTATTGTTGTTGTTGTTGTTGTTGTTGTTATTTCTGTTGTTGTTTCATATGAGGCGCGTACCTTTTATTTTTAAGTTTTTATTTTTTCCTTTGTTTTTTACAGCCAGTGGTTCCTTGTTGAGTAGAAATGTCTTTGTAAATGTCTCCCTCTTGTGGTGGTTAAAAAAAACACAGATCCAGGGTCAGCTGGTTGGGCATCCTATGCTGAATTTGCTATGGGAAAACCCAAGACGACATCAAAAATGAATTCTTGAAAAACTATATAGAGCTAAGACCTGAAACATTTCTCTTTTAATGCTTTATTGGGCAACGCATGACATTTGGCATTATGTAGAAACACAGATATCAAAGTTAAATGAGCCTACTAATCGTAGTCGTAGTGACTAAGAAGAAGAATGTTGTACAAAAAAGAAAAAAACATTGTGTTAATGTTTTTTAAATTGATTTTATTCATTGTGTATATACTCTTCGTTTCTGTAAATTTAGAAAGTGTAATTACGGAAGCCCTAAGCAGGGCTATACATTTATGTACTAGGCTATCCTTTTTATTTTCATGAGATCTCAAATTAATTATGGTATTATCTCTATTTATAAATAACTCGTTATCACAAGAAAACAAAGTAAATACAATGTATGAATGTATGACTGCTTAAGGCTTCCGTACTTTTGTTTTCTGGAGATCTTGTATTAATTATACTGTTATCTCGAGAAACCAAAGTTTTGTTATACTGAGTTATCTCGGGATAATAACATTTGTTATTTCAACACAACGACATTATTAACTCGAGATCTTGAGAAAATAAATGAAACTACCTCATTATCACGGGAAAACGGAAGAAATCAAATGTATGATTGGGCTTTAGGGCTTCCGTGTTTGTAACTGTACCAGTTTAGTTAATTAGTCAATTTATCTATTCAGTTTCTTTATACTGTCATTGTTTAACATGTAAGGAGTAAACATTGGTCTTGTTTTAGAAAATCTGAATAATAAAACTGAATAAACATTTGTTTTTGTATTATTATTCTTGTATTTATTAACATAAATCAGGGATGTCCAAAGTACGGCCCGGGGGCCAATCACGGCCCGCAGTCAGATTTCATGCGGCCCGCAGCTTCATTTTTATAACATATTATTTATGGCCTGCTAGGATTGTCAGATACTGTATGGCTGGCAGATTTGGCTTTTTAGGTTGACATAACGAAGCATTTGAACCTCTAAGGACATAAGTGCTGGTGTTATATATCTGTAGATGTGACACAAAATATTACTTTCTGAATGATTTTGTTAAAGACAAGAGCAAGAGTGATATGTTTTAAACTTAAATGTTAACAGACTTTGCATTACTTATAATAAGTCATGTTTAAAATGAACATGAACTTCATGCAAGTTTAACATATTCCCTACAATTTATTCTTTGTTATCTGACTCCAGATGTGAAAGAAAGCAAGAACAGGTTTTTAGATTTGTTCACGCCTGATTGGTTTAGACTTGGTTACATTGTCACTTGTAATAAATAAATAAATCACGATAATTGTGACAATGAAAACAAAATTGTTACAGAACAGTGCATTTGTTTGTAACTTTTATTGGTAATTTTTTCATTTTTAAAATGCTAGTATTGGCGGCCGGGTATCTTCACATTGTCAAATCTGTCTCTCTTTAAAAAAAGTTTGGACACTTCTGACAAAAATCATAACATTTTAGCTCGTGAGCGTAACCGGAAGCGGTAACTGCTGACATGTGACGTGTTTCCGTCATCAGTGTGTGCCTCGCACTGTAGCAACAGCCGCTCAGTGACTGTTTCTAAACGTTATTGTAACATATTTTCACACGGATAAACGTACACATTTATTTCACTAACGGGCAGCTGTTTTTACCACATGTGTGTTCTTTATAATCTCTGTTTAGCGCGGCCTGGACTAGCCGGGAAATGAAGGAGTAGGCCCGGCTATCGATCATCAGGTAGGTCAGTGTTAGCGGTTAGCTTCTTTAGCCTCTCCGGCTGTATGTGAGCACAAAGGCCGTGCTCACGGCCTCGGCTTTTTAACAATGTACCCCTCCTGGGGAAACTTTGGTGGACCCCAGCCGCAAAACTATGGAGGGTCTGGTCCCCGTAAGCCTGGTGGCGCCCACGCCGGCCAGGCAGCGGGGTTCGGCGGATTCGAGGCCCCGTCCAGCGGCTCGCTGTTCTCCAGCCTACAGGAGCAACACCTCCAACAGATGCAGCAGCTGCAGATGCTGCACCAGAAACAGCTCCAGTCTGTGTTACAGCACGGTAACAGTGCCAGCGCGTACGGTGCCGGACACTCAGGTGTGCACTCGGGGACACCGTGGCATCCGGAAGGACCGGGACATTCAGAAAGCGGAGTCCAGTCGTACTATAATCAAGAGGAGACTCCAGGTCAACCGACGAGAGGTCCCCCTCCTCAGCAGGGTCACCCACCACATCCTCCTCCGCCTCCACCGCAACCGAAACCCAACGACTCCCAACCGGTGCCTCCCCCTCCGGAGCCCCCGTCATTAAAGCCACCGGAGAACAATGGTGCTCCCAAACAAGAGGCCAACAAGAAACAGCAATCCACGACAGAAAACGACGCATCCTTACCTTTGCAGGTAATGTCTGAATCACATCATCTTTAATCATTTTGATTTGTCTGCTCAAAACTTACAGACGTAGAAAACTGTAGCCACCATTTTTACTGATGTTGTGTGTCTAGTCTTATTCGTTACATGTGTTTCTGTGCTTGTCTCTGTCCTGTGTTCATTGCATGATATCTTACTCTTGTGCGAATTAATGCTTAAATAAACAATATTGCATGCAAGCATCATACTGTGCATGTGAAATGTGAAAGAAAAGTGAAGAAACAAAATGTATATTGTGCAAAGGCATCAGTAACGCTCACTGAACCAGCACAACTAGAGTGAAAGTTTGTATTTAGAGGAACCAGAACTTGTACACCGAGACTCAAAACACACAGTCAGTGTCTCGATGTCTCACTTATCAGCAGGAAGTGGATCAGGACCAAAACTTTTTATATGTATTGCTAACAGCCGGTTTATGTGCCAGTTGTTGCATATTGATTGGGTTTGTTCACAGCAGCAGCAACATGCGACTTTTCTACCTTAACATGACAGCCTCGCTATCATGTTGATGTTACACTGTCATCGGGTGGACAGTGCCTCTGTCATTCCCACTCCGCACCCCGTTCACCTGTTCTTGAACTATGTAACTTTAGTCTGCAGGTCGGAAGAAGTACGTAAGCGCTTGATTTTGGTAAAACTGGATCATATTTCCTGGAGAAGGAAGCAGGGCCACTGCTGCTTTGCCTCAACTCTCTGTGATTTACAGACTTTCCTGACGGACAGTAAAGTTTTAGTTTGTTGTAGCTGTTGTTTCTGCTGACGGTGCTAGTGTCGTGTCAGAACCGTAGCCCAACGGGCAGGCAATGTAGCCAGGCTCAGCAACTTCTATGGACAAGGCTAATGGCAGAGACGAAGAGACCGAAAGAAGAAGCCAAGAAGATGAACTTGCTTTATGTTGACTCGTTAGTTTTGATTATAAGTAATATAATTGTAACAAATACACGTGTAGAGCTGTCCATGTTTAGGACAGTGGTATTGCACTCTAAAACCAGGGGTGCCAAAACTTTTGTTCTCCTTAAAGACTGTCAACAGTTGATTTTGAAATCAAAGAGCAGATAATGATGAACAAAAGTGCCTGAATGTAGTCATATGAAAAAATGTGTATATTCTTGGCCTTCACACAAGACATTTTGTTGGTCCTCTTAGTCGTGCAAGAAAACAGACGATCCTGTCGAGAATTTAGTCATACATATGGACAGCCAGAGATACAGATGTGCGATATGAAGATACAAAAACATTAATCGTTCCATATCATGCTCTATTGTTTATTTTGTTGTGTCACAGGTAATACAAGTAAAGCAAGATTCCCGGTATTCTCAGTATGTGTTCTATGTCGGGGCCAAATGTCAAGAGGTTTGTGTGTCTGACAGATGTCATTGTAATTGTTTCCACCAGGAGCAACAGCAACTCTGGTACAAACAACATCTTCAAAACCTACAGAAGTTAAAGCAAGAGCGAGCCAAACAGAATCAGAAAGAGGGCGATGGTCCTCTGCCACCACCACCCCTGGGCCAGTCAGTTCCTCCCCCTCCTCCTCCATCAGAACCACCGAAAGGCATACCTCCCCCACCCCCTCCAAAAGAAGAACCCCCAGCACCACCTCCACTTCCTGAGGACGTAAGGGTAAATATTCCTAAAGTGTTACAGAAGTGTGTATTAGGGGTGTATCTAAGTCAAAGTGATAAATACCTGAATAAATCTGCGTCACTGAACATGAGACTGACTGTAAAAAAGTTGGTGGGAGCGTTTGAGATATTAATTTCCCTCAAAGTCAGTAAACTCCAGTTGTGAAGCCGGATATTATGATTAGATGCAAAATGGTGATGCAGGCAACAGGAGTGGTTTGACGGGGAGTTGAGGTGCCAAACAAAAATGCTCAGTTTGAGATATACAACCACTGGCCAACAAAAATAAGCCCTATGTATAATTTTGTGTGTGCACTCAAAGGCAGGGCACAAAATTAGCACCACTGCTGGTTAAAAAAAAAAAAAAAAAAAAAAAGTGTGATTTGGTTCACTCGCTACCTGCCAGTCAGGAGCACTGAGGGATCAGCAGTCATGAACGAAACTTATATAAAATTAATAAAAATATAACTTAATGTAACTTATAAAATATAGCATTATGTTCTTTTGAATTTCAAGAACTTTTTAAGCATTTTGTTAAAGGGGGTTATTTCAAGGTGTTCAAGTATTTGATTTTTTAATACTGCTACGTACACCAGCTGTTGTAACAAAACATAACAATCAGTATACCACCACTGGCCATGTATCGGCCGATACGGCTCTTAGATTATTGGAAATAGGAACTGGCGGCAAAATAGCTTAACTGAACAGTTCTATAAATAGTTTTGTAAATCAGTAAAAGAGAATTGATCCAATGTTTATTGGTCTGATTTATCATAACTGCACTACATTAAGGATTCATTAAGACAGCCTAGATTGGTCAAAATAACTTTAATTTAGTTTAGGGTTTACAGTTACCTAATCCCAAATTTTGAAATGTTTTCTATGCAATAATATAAACAACACCGTGTTAATAGTTTTGTTTTGCTTTTTTGGTATTTACAAGTGCTTTATTTGGCAGCCTTTAGGAACACACCAAATCCAGTTTTAAACTGAGTATACCATAGATTATTAGTGCATCTAAACATTGTTTGTATTCTTTGCATGAATTTGCAGAGGGATAATGTAGGAAAATCACCTACATATACAGATACAGTAAGTCCCACCGCCCACTGTCCCATCACCATCTTCATCATCATCATGTCAACAGATATTTAACCCAAATACTTGTGGTAACTGTCAGGTTATGAATGTGTGAAATTCATCAAATTCAAAAACATTCATTGATGCCCAGTGAAAGTAATGCACTTATATACAGATTTTTACCTTCCGCTTTCATGTCTATAGGACTGGGAATCATTTGAAACTTCTTCAGTAAAATGCCAATATGAGTTTTGGAATCTGTACCAAATAGTTAGACACCTTGTTTTTTTCTGATTGAAACCTTTTACCTAGAGTGTTATTTACAAAGTAAGCCAAAATGTGTTAAATGCATTGGTGTGTGACAACAATGTACGAGCATAGCGTCTACTCAAAATGTATTGAGGTTTGATACCCAGACCTGTTGGACCAAACTTACACACTGAATGGTTGAACCATCAGTTTTGCCCTGCCTGTCATCCCTTCCATTATAAACTCCCCTCAGTTATGTCGGTTACGTTATGAGTTACTAAGATATGCTTTGATAAAAAAAATTTGCATTTTTTTCACAGCCTGAGATCCCGCAAGACCCAGAGGAGGCAGTCCGCCTCCAACAGTTACAGGCTGCTGCAGCGCAGTGGCAACAGGTGCAGCAGCAGAGAGCAGGCTTACAATACCAGGCTCTCATGCAGCACCATGAGAAACTTCAGCAGATCCTGGAACAATACCAACAACTGATTCAGCAACCTACAAACCTACAGGTAGGTAAATGGTAGTTTATTTGACAGGTCCAATCTGGCTGGTTATATTCCCTGGTCTTAAGATGACTTGTACATAATATTGAAGGTGAAAAGAAAGCATTGTATGTTTTGTGGAAGTAAATGTAATATATATGATAATACTTAAACTAATACTTACCTTAATTTCCTTTATTGCAGTCAGTGTCTCCTGAAATGCAGCTGAGGCACTATGAAATGCAACAGCAGCAGTTCACGCCTTTATTCCAAGACTGGGATCGCTCCTTCGCCCTGTGGCGTGAGCAGTTCCAGACCTATCCCCACAAAGACCAGCTGCAAGACTATGAACACCAATGGAAGCAGTGGCAGGAGCAGATGAACGCCACCAATGCCCACCTTCAAGAAAGGGTGGCCACTCTTACTGCCATGGTGCCATTTGCCTCAAGCCAGTATAGTAGTGGGATGGCGGGACAGTATGGCCACTACCCTGGACAAGACATACAAATCCAGCAGCAGTCAGTAAAACCGGGTATGCAGCCTTCACCTGTTGCTGTTGGTCCCAGATCTCAAGGTCCAAGGCCCACTGGCTTTGGGCCACATTCAGAACCACCTGCTGGTCCCCCTGTCAGAGGCAGTGGCCCTGCTGGCATAGTCAGACCCCCAGTTCCCCCCTCCGTTCAGCCACCAAGCTTCAACGGCATTAGAGGTCCACGGTCAGTATGGATTGTTTTGTTCTACCGTGATTTTGAATTAAGAAATGTTACATTGGACAATGTCATAAATCAGTTACGAGTATTTGAATTATTTGAAGCTACAATTTACAGTACCTCATGCATGCTTACAATGAATATGTATAGAGTGGTGCAGGGATGATGTATTTTTGAAGGCCAACCCAGAAGTTATAATTGCCCTTGTTCCCTCAACCAAGCCCCAGTGGGACTTTTCTATTGGATTTTGCATGATTGACACTTTTTGTTCAGCAAGATATTCTTCACAAATGAACATAATGTAAAAGCTAACGTTTGGCCTTAAACGAACAACACAACAAAGACAAAGCATATCTTATCTTAAAAATAATGTTTCCTTATATTTTCTGTTGTCCCAGTGGAAACAACCCTAGATTTGACCAGCCACCACAAGGTTTTGATGGTCCCCCAAGGTTTGACCAACCACAGCAGCGCTTTGATGGTCCCCCGAGGTTCGACCAACCACAGCAACGCTTTGATGGCCCCCCTCGATTTGACCAACCACAACAGCGTTTTGATGGCCCCCCTCGATTTGACCAACCACAGCAGCGTTTTGATGGCCCCCCTCGGTTTGACCAGCCACGGCATCGTTTTGATGGTCCACCAAGGTTTGACCAACCACGGCAGCGCTTTGATGGTCCACCCAGATTTGATCAACCTCGATTTGGGCAGCAGCCTAGGTTTGAACAACCCCCAAGGCACCCTGGTCCCCCTGGTCCCCCTCCTCGTTTTGAACGCCCACCTGTGCCCCAGCAAATACAACAGCAAGGTCCCCAACTTAAGGCTGAACCACCCACTAAACAGCCTGACAGTATGGATTCTAAGACTCCAGGAAAATCAGCCGGGCAGTCTGAAAAAGAAAAAAGTGACTCAAAACCAGATAAGGCCAATGCTGATGACATGACAGATGACAACTTGCTTGGAACTGAGGGCTTTTTTGTCCAGAATGACCCCATTCCACAGACAATAAAAACAAACACGACTGAAGAACCTGATGACACTAATGTGTCAAACAATAGCGAAAAACCTAAACCTGCTGACAGCAAGCCTAATGTAACTGCTCCATCTACTGTAGCATCAAAAAATACTACTACACAAAATCCTGTCAAACCAGATGAACCATTGACAAACAACAAACCCCCACAGGTTACAAAGCCCCCTGGAATCCAACAGGACCCACAAGCTTCTGGCCAAATGCAGTCAAGACCAGATCCGCCAAGGCCTCCCCCTGTTAGGGGGCGAGGCCAACCCCCAGGGCCTGTTCAAGTGCATGGACGAGGACGTGGCCAGAGGGGACCAAACGCTTTACCGCCTGGGGAGAAGATGGGAGAAATGTCTTATGACTATTTGCCTGAAGAGGATATGGGAATGCCAGAACAGCAGGAAGAATATCACTGGCAAGATCCTTCATACGAGGAGTATGGTGGTGGGGAATCCGAGGTGCCCCCTGAAGAAATGTGGATGCCAGAGGAACATCACTTCCAAACAGAGGATGATTATTATGAAGAGTCAATGGGAGGACCCCCTATGGGAAGAGGAGGGCACCCAATGATGAGAGGAGGCCACCCGATGGGCAGAGGTGGTCCTCCAATGGGAAGAGGAGGTATGCCTATGGGTAGAGGGGGACCACCTTTGGGTAGAGGGGGGCCACCAATGGTTAGAGGAGGACCGCCTATGGGAAGAGGAGGGCCGCCTATGGGAAGAGGAGGACCACCTATGGGAAGAGGAGGTCCCCCTATGGGTAGAGGAGGTCCCCTTATGGGAAGAGGGGGACCGCCAATGGGCAGAGGAGGTCCACCCCCCATGGGAAGAGGAGGACCACCCCCCATGGGAAGAGGAGGACCACCTCCCATGGGAAGAGGTGAACCAATGGACAGGCTCTGGGAAGAAGCTGAGTCAGCAGAGTACCCAGAGGAAGGGGACCCTTACTGGGGAGAAAGGAGACCTCCAATGAGAGGCATGAGACCCCCATTTCCACCTGGCCGTGGTCGTCCCCCACGTGGTCATCCTGCTTTCATGCACCAAGGACGAGGACGCCCCCCTCACCCAGGGCATGGGCCAATGGATCATGAACCATTAGGTCATGAAATAGACACTGATGATACTGAAATGGATCCAGCAAGGCACCCCATGTACCATGGACATGACCTTCATAGCCATCCTGATGTCGGAAGGGGCAGGCGTCGCGTGCCACCACCACCTCACGAAATAATGGATCCCATGGAGGAACCATTGTATGATGAAGGAAGGGAGAGAGAATTGGGGTGGCAGCCACCACATGGCAGAGGTCCTCCCCTGCCTCCACATGAGATAATGGATGCGGGGGGAATGAGAAGGAGACCTATGGGTCGAGGAATGGCTAGAGGCATGTGGCGGCCAGGTCCAACACATGAGGAATACGAAGAGGGATATAACGAGGGTTATGTTGAGGATTATGGTCATGGGGAAGATGGGTACCGCTGGCGGCCACCGCAAGAATATCCTCCTGATGACTATCGGCATGAGGCCAAATACTATGAGTCTGAATGGGACAGGGACAGAGAGCGTGCTCCTCCTGAGAGGGACTATCCCCCCCGCATGCCACCACCAGAGCCCTACAGAGATCGCCATTGGCTAGAAGAAAGAGAAAGAGAAGGAGAAAGAGGTCACCCATATCCATATGATGAGCATGACAGGGGTAGAGGAGAACTTAGAATCCGTGAATACAGGAATGAGCCCCCGTACCGACAGGAAGAGTCGCCATATCCACTACCACCACCTTCATCAGAATGGGATAGGCCTTCAAGACTTCCTCAACTACCGGAGAGAGGGTATCCTGCAGACTACGAGGATCGCAGAGGTCGCTATGAAGAGCACAAGGATGAGCCCCCTATGGATAGACCTCCACCTTTACCTCCTGTTGCACCTGTCACAAACTTACCAGAGAGCTCAGTTGATCCAGCACCACAAGGTGGGGCAAATGTACTTGCCCTCTCCCAACGTCAGCATGAGATCATCTTGAAAGCTGCTCAAGAGCTTAAACTTATAAGGTAATTTCTAGGCTTTGATTCTTACGTTATATGCTAGGTTCACGCAAATTACATTCTGGCTTAGCTTCATTGGAACTTAGCCATGCAGATTGCAGTGTTGGTATTATTTGACTAGATTTTTAAATTATCGGCCACCCAAAAACAGTTTTTGGGTTGCTTAAATGTGACAAAAATGTCAAAATGCCAACTTTGCTTGGCCTTCCTTTGGACACTGCAGTAGTAAGGGCATTTTATTTTAGGTGCAGCGCTGTCATTTAACAATTTTAGTTGTAGTACATCTTTTTGGTCAAATGGATTTTGGGAAAGTTGACTTCCATTCTTTTGGGTCTCCAGGGAATTACAGGAGGGGAAAACACCTGCTTCTGAACCGCAGCCTCCACCTACTGACATCCTGCCTGAGCTTCCTGCTGGTCTTCTTGGTTTGGAGATCCCACCAGAAGTCAGGAATGTTCTGAAGGTAATTTAAATTTGGTAATGATTTAGTAAGATTAGTCACCCTGTTTGTTGGTTAATTGAGGTTAGTTCAAAATAGGGCGACATTCGATAAAGAAAATTTATATTCAGTTGTGGAAAAAACAGCTGGAGCTGTCTTGCGATTTCTGGGGCTTGGGCCTTGGCCCTTGCACTGGTGCACTGCATGACAGACAACTCACATAATGTCACTTTCGCTGATGAAAAATCAACAAGCATATGGTTATGATGGCGGAGAGTTCACAATGCAATTTGGCTGCAAAGAGAGTGATTTGCACTAAAAAACAACTAACTAACACACCTAACAATTTGGTGCAGAACTGTGCTTTCGAGCCTTGCATCACGCACAGCAAACTACATCATTACATGTGCCATTATTGCTAAGAGAGGCAGAGGAGTAGCTTAACACTTGACACCCAGAGGAAGAAAGAGAACCCATAGTTAGCTAAAGTACTGTAGTTAGTAGAACTTTTTTTTAATATATTTTAAGGAATTCAGTTTTAGTTATATTTTTACTTTGCTGTGAGATCTATGTCATATCAAATCTGTCATCCTTAGGGCATGAGTGCAGCTGCACAGACAACTGTACCCGAGTCTGTGTCTTGGGATACCAAGCCTGCTACCACAGATTACCAGTCATCTCTTTCTGCTGTACCCACCTCTACAGTGATTCCAAAGACTGTTGATTATGGACATGGGCATGGTATGAGCTGCAAAAATGAACATTTTTTTAAATTTGACTCTTTTAACAGATGAAACTGGTTAAGTTTCAGGACTTTGTTGGTGACATTAACGCTGAATGTTTCAGAGCCTGGAGCCACAGTTGAGCGGATCTCTTATGGGGAGAGAATCATTTTGAGGCCTGACCCAATGCCATCAGACAGGGGCTATGAAAAAGGTGAGTTTCAATCCTGTAAACCTATCTTTCTCTGCTCAGTCAGCTTGCTTTTGCAAGTTTCCTAATCATTGTTCATTGATGAACTCTTTCATTTTCCTAGAACCGCTTGGTCCCAGAGATCCTTACAGCAGAGACCCATATTATGAAAGACGATCAGACCCTTACATGGACCGTCGGGAGTACAGTAGAGAGAGGGAATTATACAGAGAAAAGCTTCCACCTGAATACGAAAGAGAAAGATTCGAGAGGGAACGCTATCCCCCAAGAGAGAGGGATGAGAGGTAACGTGCTTCCTCAGTGTCTCTGATGCCCTTTTTGTTTCTTCAAACTATGGGGAAGTGCTCTGCCTCCCAACATATGTAATATTCCTTTCTATTTGTCTGTTTTTTAATCAAGCACACAGTCCATGGTTGAAGAAAGGTACACTATATCACATTGTGTCATACATTGTGATTAGTCATCAGTGTGTGCCAGTTTGAAACAAGAAATTCTGTTGACAAAATGAAACTTAATGATCGCTCCTCTGTGTAGATCTCCACTGGCACCTCATTTACGCTCAGGATACAGGGACAGAGACCGAGATCTTCGAGAGAAGGAGCGAAGCGGCAGTCGTGATCGAGATGAACATTATGGAAGGCCTGGCTATGATAGACCTCCATACGAGCGCACTGGACTCGACCGTAGTGGGCCTGAGCGTTATGGCCACAGCTCCTCACCTTATGGTATGTTTAATTACACATCCGTTAACAGAGGTGTGTTCACATACTTCAGTTGTATTTGGTAGAATTTCACTGATACTCTTTACCTTTAAGTTTATTTCTCAGTTACTAAAATGATCTTTATGGCACAAGTCAATGTATAAATGGGGTGAAATGCCATTTGGAGAAATACTTTTAATTCTAAATAACATCATACAGTGGACAGAAGAAGTTATCCAGATGACAGAGGGCCTCCCACTGCACCACCCCTCCCACCTCCACCTCAGCCACCCCCACGAGTCGAGAGGAAGCCAGAAATCAAGAATATCGACGATATCCTCAAACCACCTGGCAGATTATCTCGGCCTGAAAGGGTACTGATTACAACTGTAATATTTTGTTATTTTGAGATCTAACAACATCACATTGTTAGTTGTATAATATTGAGCACTTATTTAAGTGATATATTTTAACAGATTGTCATCATAATGAGAGGGCTACCAGGAAGTGGAAAAAGCCATGTTGCAAAGCTCATACGGGTGAGTACAGACCAGCAAATCATCATGTAAAGCTATTGTAATGTAATGTAACTAAACTTTACACTTTATATGTCCTTCCCCAAAATATCTTTTTGACATCAATATGCATTATTACCTTTTTGAACTAAGCAAATAGAAATATTCAAACTTTGCTTTTAAATCTTGTTGACATTATGAAGGATAAGGAAGTCGACTGTGGCGGTGCGCCTCCAAGAGTTCTTGTGTTGGACGACTATTTCATGACGGAGGTTGAGAAAGTTGAGAAAGATCCAGACACAGGGAAAAGGGTCAAAACCAAGGTGAGTCTGACATGCCGCAATAACAAAGTGGTGCTAAAGCATGCAGTTGGAAATCAAAGTCTGCATCAGTGAGCATCATCAGCTGACAGATGAAATATATTACAGTAATTATTATAAACAATGTAACAGAAAATAATCTGCCTTGCAGGTTCTCGAGTACGAGTATGAGCCAGAGATGGAGGATACCTACCGGAGCAGCATGCTTAAAACGTTTAAGAAAACTTTGGACGATGGCTTTTTCCCCTTCATCATTTTAGACACTGTTAATGACAGAGTTAAACATTTTGATCAGTTCTGGAGTGCTGCCAAAACAAAAGGTTTTGAGGTGAGTTGTGTTCAGAAAGTTGTGTTCAGGAAAATGTTTCTCTGATTGGCGTTCTGCTAAAGTTTTTGTTTTTCATTTTTCAAGGTGTACCTGGCCGAAATCACTGCAGACACCCAGACCTGTGCAAAGAGAAATGTCCATGGACGTACGCTTAAGGATATAATGAAGGTCTGTAACATCAGTTAGCTCATTCAGATACATCTTTAATAAAAGTGAAGTTATCTAAAGCTCATACATGCATCATAAAGTTCTTCACCTAACTAAATAGAGTATTCTGCACACAGATGTCCAACAACTGGGAACCTTCGCCACGTCATATGGTGCGCTTGGATGTCCGGTCCCTGCTTCAGGATGCTGCTATAGAGGAGGTGTGGTCCTGAACATCAGAGTTTTCATAATATTTTGGTCTTTTATCAGTAACTGAGCTAAACTAACATGTGCATCTGTTATTAGGTTGAAATGGAAGACTTCAATCCTGATGACGAGCTCAAGGAACCCAAGAGGGAGGAGGAAGAAGAGGGTGATCTGGTAGGACAAAAAAAGCCTAAATATATAGCTACATAGTTTTCAGAACCATTTCATCACATATAGTTTATCCATAAATTTATTATCAACCATTAGTCATTTAATTATCGTTTAATCATGTTTTTTTTACTGACGAGGTAAGTTTTAAAAGATAAAATCAACAAAATTAGTCAAATTCATGAAAAGTTATGGCAATATTTAGTTTGTCATTTGTCTCCCTTAGCAGTTTTATGTAGTTATATGTTTATTTAGTAATTATCATGTTACAAAGAAGACTAGAGCAGAACAGAAAAAATATAATACAGTCAAAATACTGTCAGTTTTTTTGAGCATTGACTCATATTTCATTGTCGGGTAGATTTGAAATCATTTTCATTTTCACATTAAATTTTAAAATTCACGTATCACTATCAGAAAGTCTGCATCATTGTGGATGGGACTGGACCATTCTGCTATGTTCATATTTTTTTTTCCACAGTAAGGTGCAAATATATCAAAATACAATGCAATTAAAAACAAAATTAAAAAAAAAAAAGAAATGATTGAATAAAAAATAAGAAAAAAAAATCATCATGGCAATGTTGAAAACATGTTGGTCTAATCTGTTTTTAAAACTTCTTGTTGTGCAAAACGTTCCCATGTGTTTGTGGCAAAATCACCACAAAGTTCAACATAAATAAATACATTTTACAAAGATGAGGTAAATATTGCTTTCGATGAATGAAAACATCGTACAGAAGCAATTATAATCAGGCACAGTGTTTTCATGGCTGAAATTTAGAATTTTTCTAAAGCAGATAAAATAATCTCTTTTGTTGTACAAGTGCTCTGGTGAAAGTTAAAATGTTAAATGACCTGTACCGTTGTTGATAAAATCAGAGTGATGGACTGAGATTCTCCTCAGTTGCACTGATGAAACCTTTAAAGCTGTCGCACTCAGAGCTTAGTAACATTTTGAAAGTTTTAAAACGTTTTTCTACAGTACCACCATCAGGGGAACTGTTTCATTTGGACTGCACACAGCTTGAGACTAAACTGGACTGCTAGGCAAAATGTCTTTCTTTCATGATCGTCAAATAATAATTTTCATTCGAAGTTTTAAAGAAACAGTAGAAACGAAAGGACTCCAGACTTGGGTACAAAACATTTAATCACCTAACAACAAATTTGCTTGACCTTAAAGTGCCTATAATGAATATTTCTAGAATAATGTGATGGTGATATAAAAGGGGGTCGCTTGTAGTGATGAAGCTACAGGGAATTATCACCAACTTCTCTCAGCTTTGTATTTATAGGAGGTTTCAGATCATTTTTTATATTGTCCGGCCCAAACCTTTATTGTTTTGGTTCACTCTCACTGCTCTCATAGTGTCATTTTTATTTCTTAAGAACCCTGATAAATGTTTTAAACAGACAACTGCCTTACATTTTGTTTTCCAGACAGATATTGCTGAAGCAGTCTTATTAATTAAACTGTAGTCATCAGTACTCCTCAGACTCCCCAGTTTAATGTCCTTCAAAGTGCAGACTCAATACATAAATAGTATGAATGGATTCTCCACACAACATTATAAAATATTTGCCTATCCTGCCCTAAAAAACAGTGAAACTTGAAGTTCTGCATGCATTTACAATAAGTCTGCAAATACATTTTTTTGTCTCTGCACAGATAACAAACCAACGTTTCTCTATAAAATTGTTCATAATACCTTTTTAACAATTTTAAAGCTTATAAATGTGTGGTTCAGAACAAACAACCAAATATATGAAATATTTATACTTTTTAAAATACTGTTGTTGGTGTTAATTCATTTTATTTTATAGTAACTTATTGATGTACTTTAGCATCATGAAAAAGCTTCATGCATGAAAATTGTTTGCAGTATTTTATTATATTGTTACATTTACATTTAGTCATTTAGCTGACGCTTTTATCCAAAGTGACTTACAAAAAAAGAAAACAATCAAGGTCCAGTGTGACAACGACATCAGTGCAGCAATGAGTACGACCCGCACAGAATCAAGTGACAGTTCAGCTGTTGGTAGTGCTATGAGAAGAGGTACTCTCCGAAGAGCTGTGTCTTCAGGAGTTTTTTGAAGGTAGAGAGGGACGCCCCTGATATGATGTCATATATATTGTGTTTCATTTATTTTATTTACTTTAGGATAATGCAAACATGAGAGCTTTACTCTTAACTGATAGAAAACACATTTGTGGCAGAAAAGCTTTCAACAAGCTGCCAGTGCAGTATAAAACTAAAATTTGTTCCTCCTACCAAAGTTTATTTATTTATATCTTTAACATGTTTTTGCTCTTTCTAGTTTACATTAGTCTTCAGAAATGTCAGCGATTCATCTTAAGATTCAAATAGTGCCTCATGACACCATGAGTCTGTTCATATAATACAGTACCAGCATTATATCTAGATGTTCAAGTAACAAATTGCTTTTTTTGTAGACCTTTCTTGATTGATCATACTCTGAAATGTCTGTTTATTGTATGTCTTATTATTTATATGCCCACTTTCTTTGCTGACTTAAACATGACTGTAGTGTGTGTAAACAAACCTTTATAAAAAAAAAAATCAACTGAGAATTTTTCTAGACATATATTATTTTAAATATACCACTAAGAGGTAGAACTAAGCGCATTCTCGTAGGTATACTCAATAAACACTCAGAAAACAAAGTGTAAGAGGAACAGGCAGTGAACCATAGTAACTTATTGTTTGTTATTGGTTGAAATATTGTTTATACTGTAATCACTACACCACTGAGTCTGTGATTCAGCTGAGAAATACCTTTGAGGATCTGTCATCTGAATGATTAAAGGTCCAGTGTGTAAGATTTAGGAGGCTATTTTTACAAAAAACGGTGGAAATGGAATATAAAATACAAAACTATGTTCTCATTAGTGTCACCTGACACTATCACCTGAAAATAAGAATTCTTTTGTTATCTTAGAAAGAGCCTTTTAGGCGCCGCAGGTCCTCTTACATGGAGATCTTCACATGGAGTTTCTACAGAAGCCCTGAACAGAGAAACTAAATAAAGGCTCTAGATAGGGACCATAGTTTGTCCTTCACATAGAGGGTGTAACAACATAACTACACCACTAGATGGCATTAAATTCTACACACTGCTTCGATGAAAATATGCTTTGCACAAATGCTTTGAAGTAGTGACTGAAATGGTTCAAGATGCGAACTCTTGAAACATTATTTCAAGGGTGTGAAATATTGTAAAGCCATGCCCTTGAGTCATGCTAGGTGAGACTTTGACGTCTGCCAGGTGATTACAAACAGCTTCTTATATCAAAATTAAAATAATAATAATTACAATAATGCCTCCAAAACCATCATGATTATAAAAAGTTTTGATTTCTTCTTTTGTTCTAAATCGTTCTTGACGTCTTCGATAAACTATTGTTGATGAAATCAAGAAACATTTACAACAAAAGAATGTTGGACAGACATCTAACTAAAATGGAAGAAATCGCTATCTGTATGTTGCTAATGCCTCGCACCCTTTGGAGGGAAAGAATCACACTCTGACATAACGAGAAAAACTGGAATATACCACAATGTAGCACATTGCAAAACAATACTTTGGAATCAACCAAATCATCCTAAGAAGAGAGAAGAGACACCACATTGTTCAAGCCACTATTTGCCAGCTTATTTACATTAACTCAAAAAAACTTTAATAGTACCTAAGGAACTGTGTTTAATCAAACGATTATTGTGTATTAAAAAACGTTTAAAATGTCTTTCTTAAAACGAAGGCGCTGCTGCACCATCTTACTCTGCTGTTTGAATTTACTACAAACTGCATCACAGTTGGATGTGGTTCGATATTGTCTGTTGCACATGTGACCGTATCTAACGGTGATGTAGTGTTGGACAGGAGCGCACCGTGTAGCTTTATTGCACAGTGTGTGGACAGAGCATGCAGCAGCTGTTGACTGGCAGTACATGCAGGATATCCAATATCCAATACTTTGTTTTAAATCTGAATATTTTGTAGTGTCTGTAGAGACGCAATGTGTCTTCTATGTGTATGATCAGTTTTTGAACAATCCCAACAGACCCTGTTGTCTGTTGTCTTGTAAAGCAACAAGTTGCCTCTTTTCTTCAGCTGGCTTGTACGTTAAATTCTGGACTCAAACCTGAGCAGACGCTGCTGGAATTTGAATGTCCAGTAGTATGTCTTTTATTATTCATGTTTTATTTTTTGGCCAGAGCAAGAGTGGCATATCCAGCATAATTGTACACACTGAACATTGTTACAAAGACAAAAGAAAACAAAAATCATGACAGTGTTGACCTTTACTGTACCGAATAAAAATATCAACATCAATAGAGCTCTTACATAACGAACATCTGCCCACACAGGTGTTTTTTTTTTTCCTGATTAAACTTCCTGTCAAGACTGAGTGGATTAATATTACTATGACTGTCCCAGCAAAGCTCCGCCCATCTTAAATCTGAGCAGAAGTCTAATCAGGAAGAGTAATGATATATAATTTTATTTTTTGCACAAAAATGAAAAGGGTTAAAAAAAAAAAAGCATAACAACAAAATAATGTCAAAAATTACAAATGAAAGTCTTTTAGAATAAATATCATGTGAAATTAAATGGCAATACTCCGTGATGCCTGTTTTCATTAAAGCTTTGCCTCATTCTACAACAATCAAATCAAACTACCTGAGCTATTTGGGGTAAACGTTCTGGCAGGTTTTCATCTCATAGCTCTAGAAAGAAGAAATGATCTCGTTATTTAAATGAATATGATCTCAGCTCAATTTGGCTTCAGTTAGGCCATCTAAAAAATAAATTAGTAAATGTGTCAAAATAATTTCGCCGTGCCTTTTTTTTAATTAGGAACTGGTTTGTGCTGATATTGTACTGTCAGCTTTTTGCTGTTGCTGCTATTTGCCAGCCAAATAACATCAGTGTAATTCGGCAGCTGAGGATTGTTTAGATTAAAACGATGCTGTCAGAAAAACACACACTGAGTGTTTTCATGTTTAGTTAACACGGTATTTTTTTAAATGTTGTGAGAATCAGTACTGCAGACTGCCGCAGAGTAATTGATCTTTGTAATGTACAATATGTTGATTATTAGTTCAAATGAGTACAAACATATGATTGGAGATTGAACTTTTTATCTTCTGATTTCAGTTTTCTTGACAATTATTTTTATTTCTAGAAAAGCCCTTTGACACTGAATGTGTGTGCTCTAAAGCAGAAGACAGCTGTTATGTTCGATATTTTTATTTTGCACATAGCTAGTAACAAAGTCTGAACACATTAATTCAAAGATCAAAATATTTGCATGCCACTGTTGCATTTTATGTCTCAACTAGACAAGTCTTCATGCAGTCTCATCCTTTAGTTGTCGTTGTGTTGTTTCAACTACTGATGAACTCGTCTTCTCTCTTTTCAGCCAACCCCTGCTTTCTCTCTCTCTCTCCCCCTCTCATCCCCGTCACCAAGATGTTTAACCATTGCAATGTTTCTTTATATAATGTAGGGCTACATTCCAAAAAGCAAATGGGAGATGGACACGTCTGAGGCAAAACTTGGTAGGTATTTCTTTTTGTTGGGCTGTTTTTTATGATTGAATTCGCCAGTTTGATCTATCATGCTGTTTTATGTTTGATTATGTATGTGGAGTTTACGAGGAGAGATGGTCCCATCACAGCGATGACTGTCACCATTCTTTACCCTCTGTTTCTGTGCACACTGCATGACATCAACCTAAACTATCCACGCTGGGATTGATAGATGCTTCATATTTAACACGCACATTAAAGCCCATTTTTGTTTTTATCTGAAGAAAACATGTCTCCGTATATTCTTCTGCATCAAAGGCCCAAAAGTGGGAAGAATTGAAGCTGGCTTCTCATGTATAAATAGATAGAAATAGATACATTAAGCAGCCTGTTGAAGGCTCTTGGGAAGAAGCTGTTTCTCAGCTTATTGCCAGCCTCAGTTTTATCTGTCTGCTGCAGGTCCTTCCTGTCTGCGACAGTACAACTAGAGTACCAGAGTGTCCAGCAGTATGTCAGGATACTCAGGTTAAAGTTGATTTTGGCGGAGTCTGTTGCGCATTGGGGCCTTCTTCATCAGACGGGATGAATGTTAGGATGAAGTTAAAGTTTTTGTGAGAGGCCGGAGCTGACCTGAACAGTAATCTTTCGTTTATATAGACAAGTTGGACGGTCTGGGGAGCAGTGGGAAGAGGAAACGTGAGGATATGGCAGGCCTGGATGACTACCTTCAGCTGCCAGACGACTATGCCACACGCATGTCTGAACCAGGAAAGAAAAGGGTAAATTGACACGCTGCCCTACAGAGCTGTTCGTCAGCCAAAAACATGTTTGTTTGCCATCGGGGCAACAAGAAAATACTGCATGTAGAAATCCGGGTACTCCAGTTTGGAGTATATTAAATGTTAAATAACATCAAATTATCCTCCTTCGTTCATTTCCTGGTCATAACACCGTGTCCTGGTGGCTCTCCTTTTCGTTAAGGTTCGATGGGCCGATCTTGAAGAGCAGAAGGATGCAGATCGAAAGCGCGCTATCGGCTTTGTCGTGGGTCAAACGGACTGGGAGAGAATAACGGATGAGAGCGGCCAACTGGCACAAAGAGCTCTCAACCGTACCAAGTATTTCTAAGAAGATAATCTTATGTTCCTTTTTCCCTTCATTGAAAGGTATGTATACTCCTCTTTTGTGTAATGTTGTTAGGGGGCTTAAAAGGGTAATTATATCTGTTGGTTGGTGAAACCATGAGGGCATGTTTGAGGCATTAACATGTTCTCTGTTGAAAATGTACTTCATAAAAACATTTTGCAGAACTTTTGTTTAATCCAGTCGTATTTCCTCATTGTTCAGCGAGCCATTCCTTCAAACAGAATTGTCTTACATTTCTAAGCTTAAGCGCAGTAACTAAAAGTGAAGAATTCAAAAGTAGTCTCACTATTTGGTTGGGGCATACATTTTACTTACGGAAAAACACCTGTAATGACTTCTAAAATTATACAAATACAGTTATAACAGTACTTCATTCTGTATAAAAGGAAATAAAAATCAGAATGACTTTTCATTTTAATTTAAGTTCTCTAAAGTTTAACTTGATTGAATCAAATCAAAGTCTTTGGCCAAATTATCAGTCATTTTTTTCTCTCCACAGGTGTCCTGAATGTGAAAACACTGAAGCTTACGTGAGACTCATCGAGGTGACGTCACCAATAGTTATCAAATTCTTAGTTATTGGATAAGGATACAGTAAAGTTGTTTTTTTTTCTTATTTTTTAAACAGGCACTCACCATTAAATATGTAGTTTATGATTCTGTGCTTCTTTTTCTGGACCTGTATCCTGTACTCAGTCATGTTTCTTGCCGTTTTATACTCTTCATGTATTCTGTACTGTACACCTGTAGCACAGTTTCTTGGTCCATGCAAACTTGACAATAAAAGACAATAAAAGTTTCACAAAATTACGCACTGTTGGAGCCGTTCTTGAGCTATCATTTGGGCTTCTTGTCGATGAAGCCCAAAGTGTATTTGCTTGCTATAAACCACAGATGAAATATTGAATCAGTGGGGCTGAAATATAATTGTTTACATCTCCCCGACTTAACTTGCTTAGCCCCTGTGACATTTAGTCAGATGTGTCACTGTATACGGTCATATTAGGAGAGTAAAGAGTAACATTTAATGCATTTTCATGTACATATAAAATGTCTACTCACATCAATGTTGGCCCAGAGAGCTTATTTGAAATAATTTTAAAATAAACAATATTACAAGATATTTTTACTTAAGAACAAGACAGCAAATTAAACTACTGAGAGTTTGAAATATGTTTGTTGTTGGGCTTTTTTTTGTTTGTTTGTTTTTTTTTTTTTGAGTGTCAGAAGATGGTCGATATGCTACACAGTAACACGGCGCACAGGTTAGTCAAGAACTCTTAATTTCCAAATTTATAGTATTGAACGACAGTAAAGTCAAGAGTACTGGGAACTTTGTTGTTCAAGTGGTTAAAGTTTCTTCAATGACAAGTCGGAGCTCACACTGGCTTTTCATAACAAGAATAGTACTTTAATTTTTGTCTCATTTGAATTACATTTTTCTAATGTTGTTGTTTTAGCACATTTTTACATTCAAAGTCAAGACATGAAAATATTACCTGTATTATATTACATTATTATTATGGTTCCCACAATTATTCATAATATTAATTTAAGTGAGAAATAACGCAAATGAAGTTGCTTTTTCTGTTTACGCGTAATAAGTCAATTAAAGGTGCAATGTGTAAGAACTCCGACTAATCGCCACTTGTTGAATTAACACTCTAAAACAACAGGGGGCAGTATATCACATATCAAGTTACAACTGCTGCTAACTGCCATTAGCTAGTTAGCTCACTTAGCTGTGTAGCTAACTTAATAGTCCATGATAGCACAGGTGCTGAGAACCATAAACAGTATAAAATATGTTACCTGAGGTGAGCTGACTGAGGCCTGGTTGAATACACGAACTGTCAATCAAAGCAGCGACACTGTTGATTATGCCCAACTTTAATATGATTTGAACAGGTGAGTTCTATAAAAAATCACCCTCAGTACAGTTGTCATGAACGGGGAAATTAGCTATAGAGACCAGAACTGTTTTTTGTACCAGCTTGTAAACATGTTTATTTCTGCTGTGAAGTTGGAGATTGATACGTTATGTGGCCAGTCTCTAGTGGCCATTCTAGGAACTGCAGTTTTATTATTTATTTTCACATCTAACACTATTAATGAAGGATTTAAACAGAGTTTGATTGTTGTAACACTGGAAGGACTGAACAAGACAGTTTTAGTGTTTTATTTTGTTTCTGTCGAGTTTGAATCAATCAAAAGTCAATTTTACTATTTCTTCACATTCTGTTGATGATTTTAGTTAACTTTTAAATGTATTATATTCTTACACATTGCACCTTTAAACTTGGAAAAAGGACGTGTGGACAATCTACAAGTAAAAATAATGTTTATACAAAATGACTGCTTAGTGCGTTAATTTTTAAATACACAGTAACATACTTAACATGTACAAGAATCTGACTCTTCCCACTCAAGAAAATATCATATTGAAGTGTTATATTGCACTTGTCTTGTTGCAGTTAAGTTTTCTGAGGATTTTCATAACCAACTGAGTTCATTGCAGATGCCCTTGTGCACATTTCATAGAAGTATTAAAAGGAACTAAATTTAGTCTCACTGAGTGTAATTGTCACGGTTAATATGACAATGGAAGTGAATGTGTTCGCTTTTTGGAATAAATTTTACATTTACAAACTTTGCACTTGTGAAGCAAACGGTCCAGAATTTTCACACGTGAGAAATTTTACATCTGAATTATCAACAACTGAAGAGAAAGTGAGGCTCATCAGTTCAGACCAAACACACAGAACCGCTGATGAAGATCATGTTTGGACAGACAGCTACTGTGTATCATTTGGACAGTGGATGGATGAATAGCTCATCATGGTAAGTATGAGAGAGACACAGACACTATTTTTGGTTTGTAAGAAGCAGACATCATGTAATGTTTCACTAATTTCAGAATGAATGTAATTTGCACTTTATATATCCTGTACATACACTAGGAATGAATGAACGAATATTAAACATTTTTTCTGATGTGGTGTGGACTGTGTTTTGTGCTTATCAAAGAAAAACGTGTTGCACTTTGTGACTTTCACCGACAAAACTTACACACTCATTCAAATATGTATTATTGCTATATAATATGGCTCATATAGCAAAATACATGTGTCAAACTACCTCATGATGCCTTTGATCAACTCAGCCATCAGTCTGCCGTATGTATGGAGATTGGAGATGTGCAAGCATGAACCTATTTTACAATATAGTATGCTTTTCATTGAACATAAACTAGTGTGCTAATAAAAGCATGAGTAAGTCCACATTGTGACAGTAACCACTGTGGCACATGATCGGTCTTCTGCTCGGTTCTCATCCAGAGGGATGATTTTTGAACTCGGCTGGTACGTCACTGTCCAGTTTACAGATCACCTTGTAGATTGCTTTCTTCCACGATGGATCACGATCCTTGCCCACTGAAATGGCGACGTAAAATTCTCTCAGTGTAATCTCAGCAACTTCCAGGAATCTGTCAGGGACCTGTGAATCCACAGAACATTAAAGACATTAAATACTTTTTACACACATAATTTTGACACAACGCTCTTTGTGTGTGTGAGACATGAAGGAGAACTGTTGTAGATTGGCATTATGTTTAAGATAATCAGAATCAGACCTAACAAATGAAGGTAAGTAACAACTAAAAGCTTAGTTAAGAGTTGCCAACATTCAGTCCATTGTCCTTCAAGTACAAAGGAGGAAGGAAACATGTTTGAGACAATGAGGACAGCCTGTGTTTTCCATCTGACACGTCAGGCATGTTTAATTTCAGCTCCTGCTCCCACATGAACACACAAACAGTGACTGATGAGTGTGTTCATGTGTGCAATCTGTTTAACCAAATTGTGATCAAAAAAAGGATATCAAAACAATTATAATGATATATTAACAGTGATGCTTAGTTACACAGAAGAAATCCTGGACCCAGTATTCAATTTTAAAAGTCTCAACTCTTTACTCTGGTGTAGCCATGGCCCTCAACGCTCTCCCATCCACTCTCTGTCCTTTATTACTCCTGCTCTGATGTTTTTGGCTCCCGTCCCTTCAAACAGAATTGAAGATTCAATGTGTATACAACGCATCAGGAAACAAAAACTAAACCTATTACACAAATGGTGCTACTATGACGGCTACCTTTATGTTTTGGACTGTTGCTTTTTAATTTTTTTGTTTCCTCCCTGAAATCTTTGACGCTTCACGGCGTGCGTGCTCACAAAATGATTTCCATTTTTCTTTCACAAATTTTTAAACCTTATCCAAAATATTTTAACATGATTCCTGCACATTTTTTAATTGATTAATCTGTCAATCAACTTTTTTGCCATTCAGTCAGGTCCAATTTAATTAACTAATAATAAATGAGTTGTATCATTTGGCAAACACACTGTGTAAAAAAAATGTAACTTGCATCTTTCTGGGTCATGTCCAGGTCAACTTCTGAAATTGGTCTGCATGGATTTTAATTCACATATACATAATAAAAAAGTAATATAATGACCCTGAGAGCTGACATTTTTTAGTCCATCTGCCACTGAGTGAATGAATTGCCTCATTAGAAATCATCTATTTGTTTTTATGTTTTAAATATGTTGAACATGTAACAACTTATGACATCAAATCAAGGCGTTTTTTCCCTGCATATTATCTCCAAAACTAAAATTGTGGTTAATAGTTAACACTAGAGAAAAACACAAAATACTCATTGTGACACCAACACCACAGTATGCTTCTGTAGTTAACAGGCTGGGTCATACATTATAGTCAGAAAGCTGTTTTACATGTATTAATCACCTGTGTTTAATATAATAGCAGAATTAATGAAACCCACATTGCAGTTAAACCTCATTTAAGATCACATTAAGTGTCTGAATATTCAGTTACATCTTCTGAAACTCATCTTCAGTCTCTGCTGTATTATTATGGCGTATATAGTTAGTAGAATTACTGTTGAAGCTATGTTACTGTATGTTTAAAATTATGTCAGTCTGTGGAAAGATACACATGTAACCAGTTGTGGTCAATGTGCATACAGACAGGTGAGCATGAACACTATTTAATTGTAGTATAAATTTGCATATTAACAATCACAATAATGACAATATATCATATGAATAGACATTCTGTATTCGTCACTGTTAATGCTGCACCTCATGGCCTTAATAACTTGTTATTGGCTTTATGAAGTCATTAAAGAACAAAGTAAGTACGTTTTTTTTCCGCATTAATATTAAGGTGGACTCACTACTGTTAGAAACTGGATAAATCCTCAAGTCATCTCACGGTTAAAAGAGTAAAATACTTCACACGTGGCTCAACCAGATTTTTTTAAACTCAAGAAGTTTTTTCTATTGTACTTTTTTTATTTTTGTTTTTGTATGTTTGTTACATTTAGTTTATAGTAGTTATGCAGCTGAATACTAATAGTGTTTGGTGTAATGTCATAGATTTTGACCCTTTGACAGTTTGACGTGATTAAATTCACAAATTTGGTTTGTTGGACAAATTTAATAAAAATAATTAAATGTTCTTTTTTTTTTTTCTTTTTTTTTTAATATTACCCGACTAGCCCAAATTAATTTCCGTGGTTTGTGCATCATCTTGGATAACAGGTCTAATATGACCAACAGTAGACATCTCTGTACGTACAGTAAATGACATCATACATTACTAAAGCAACTGAGTTTGCTATCACATGTGTATTATGTAATATACAAAATATAACACTTGTATTGAATCTTGTAACTGTCCAATATTGATTTTTCTTTAAAAAAAAAAAAAAAAAAAATTATACCAATTACAGACGGATTAAAAAAATTATTTTAAGTTCTGAGTCAGGTTGAGAAATATAAAATATAACAGGCGCATCCAACAGAAGTAAATCATGTGCTGGTCTGCACATGATCAAAATGAGACAATAAAATGCAGAAAAAATAATGCATCAGTAAAATTATTCAGATCAATAACATTAATAGTGTGCAGTATCAGTTACCTGGAAATCGTTGGCTTTATTGTAGTGCATGTTGAGAGCTCTGAACAGTTCTGATTCTCTCCCCACAGTCAGACCTCTCACGTCGGCCACTCCTTCTATGAGAGCGTGTCGGGCAAACTTCTCCATCTGGATGTAGTAAAACTCCCTGAAGTTACTGAACCACTTGATGAGCTGAGAGGTGATGCAGCGCGTGAACTGAAACAGGTAAGTAAGACGATCAGAGTCCTTGTGCTTGATATACTGTGATTCATTTACCTGAATGTGAGAGAGAAGCTGCTAAACATGTTTTATATTGTGTACATATAAAAAAATAAAATGTATTTTATCACATCTGTGTTGTCGTTCTTACATATTTTATTGTTTATAGAAATTCATTAGTGATGTTAAGTTGTTAATTATAATGCTATTGAAAAATAAAAACTATTAACTTGTCTGGAACTGATTCTTTATTCTGTGGTGACAGAGATGGATTTTGAAGCATAAAGCATAAATGTTTAGATTAATCTGCATGCGGCACATTAAAAAAAATGCATTTTCAAAATGAGATTGAAGATTTTATCATCTTAAATGCAAAAAAAAAGCAACTTTACCCATTTAAAATTACACAAATGTGTGGAATAGTTGTACTTGTGCACAATATTGTAAATACTTTCTTACCTGCACATCGTGGAAACACATCTTCAGTACCAGTGAGCTCGGGTAGCGAGTATAAAAGAACATAAGCTTTGCTTTCTTCAGATGATTTGTGGTCAGACCCTCCTGAACGCACCAGTGTTAAGGATAAAATACAATCTAGAAATAAGAAACACTGACTTTTCTTTTTTCTTCAAACAGAGAGTCTGCAATTTTCTTCAGAGTTTGAAAGTGAAATATTTGTTGGACTCTGAAGGACTTTGTTGGTCTTTGAAGTTGTTGATGAAGCAACTCATTTTATAACACGCACCTGGGGTAATGACAAGGTTGGTTGTATTATTATTTTGACCTCAGAATTATTACTTGTATCTAAAGTAAGGAAAGAGATATCAGACATTTTCATCATTGCTGACTTGAAGGCACAAAAAAACATAATATATATCAAATATTCGACTACATCAGTGTAGAAACTTGTAAAGGATACGTTCAGCATGTACAGGTTGTTCTTCACCAGGCTGTCGGACTCAATCTTGACGTGAGGGAGACACAGGCCTTGCAGGATCATGGGATCCACTGACACCGTACGAGTCTGTGGGCTTCTGACAGATCTGGAGTTGACCTTCGATCTCACTTTGACCGAATTCCAGTGTGCGTCAAACATCTCAAACTTTGTTTGACCAGCTTCAGAGCATCCATCTTGGAAGCATCTGAGGGCATGTTGACGGGCGGTGTTGTGATCCTTCTCTGACAGCTCTTCTTCATGCAGAGAGGAGTCATAACTGAAGGGGATTGGAGGTTTGGGGTGGTGGTGAGCTCTTGATCTGGACTGGAGGATGAACTTCTCGGCTCTTTCTAGTTGAGGCTTTTGCACGACCAAAGACAGAGCTTCAGTTTGAACATCTGGGACCTCTGCATTCCCACAACATGAAAGTCTTAATTTATTATCTCTGCAAACTGGTGGCTGAGGGGACATATCAGTCTTTACATTCCCCTCAACATTTGGCGGCATCTGTAGAAGTGGCATGCTCTTGAAAATGGCGTCAACGCTCCTGCTGACAGCTCTGGACAGTTCGTACTTTAAAACATCTGCCATTAGCTTTATTCTCTCAGGTTTGGATTGGAAGTAGTTCATCAGCTTCACCTTCTTCCATCCTTGATATTTTCTACTTGAGCTGCTCTCAAACTCGCCGTATGAATCTGTACATGCATCCCTTGGAGATGTGTCAGGAGAATTGTTCCAGGTGGGATGCATCTCTTCATTATTACCGTCTGTAGTATCATCCACTCCATCCACATGGTTGAACCTTGTTTTGAGGTGACCCTCAAACTGTTTGCTTGTCACCTGGCTGTCACTCTTGCCACTTCTTTCCTGATGTGAAGGAAGTTCTTGAATCATTTCACTTCCCTGCATGCCGTCTGACTCCTCGTGCTGATTTGTTGTCACATCCATGCAGTGCATGCCAGGAGAGCTGGTCATACCTTTGATGATATTTTCCACTCTGGCACGCTTTGCTTGATGGCCACTGTTTAAGCTCCAGTCATGGAGACCACAAGAACTGGATGCAGGCGATGGATGCCTTCTTGCGGATAAATGTCCTGCGTCTCTGGATGGATTGAGCTCCAGTTGGTTGGAGCAGACTGAACCAGCATCGCCACTGCTGCTGTAAAAAGCACTCTCTTGTAGCATTTTTATGTTCTCACTGTCTTGTTGTAAGGTCACACAAACACCTGACACATCTGAATTTGACGGCATGGGGTCAGGTTGAAAAGAGGAGAGGTGCTTTGTAGTGCAGCCGTCAAGGCAGATGTTGCTGGAAGAATACATACCTTTGCCACAGACACTTAGATTCATGCTTGTTAGCAGAATTATTATTCTGAAAGAGAATTATTAGAAGAATTATTATTATTATTATTATATATATTATTTATTTATTATGTATTATTGTAAGAAATTGCAAATTTAATTGCTATCTGGAATTCTTGGTTCTTGTTTTTTGCACAAATATGGACTTAAATTGCAAACAAATAACAATAAAATCACAGATTTCTGGCTATTTTTTAAATCCAAGTGAAAAAAGCTTTAAAATATGAAATCATAATATATAGATATTGTCTAGGCGAAAGATTAAATTATTATTAGTATTTACTGTATCCAAGTTTCTCAGTTGCATCTTCTTCTTTTTTTAGTTTAGCTATATTGAACATGTCAGACTAGATTTAAATGTTAAGATAAACATCTTACAGTCTACTTTGATGAAATGACCTAGTAAAAACACAGATAATAAGACAGTATGGTACATGTAACCCACCTGTTGCTTGTCGTAAAGGACCGGAGGAGGATGCAGGTCTGGAGCTTGCAGGAGAAGTGACTCAATTATCTGAACTGTTTCAACTGGGAGAGCCTCAACAAACCAGGAGGTGTGGTCTAATAAATCGACCTATCCCATCCCTACCTGCACATAACAACACTAAATAAATTATTTGAACCCACTGTAATGACTTAGAGATGATAAATATTCAATTTGTAACTGTTTTTTAATCATTTTTCCTGATTTAAAATTAATTTGATATTTAAAAGTATTGAGTCTTACCTGATGTAGGCAATGGTACGGTCCAGTTATCTTTAAATCAACGTTTTTATCTTCTAATGTGTAAAATTATCTTTTATTTCGCCTTATTTATAATGTGTGTCAGGTTCTAGTTCATGTTGTTCAGTATGATTTTTATCTGGTCCCAGCTCCCGCCGTCCTGTACCCCGGTTAACCCCCCCTCCAGACCGGCCGCAGTGGTCTCTTCCAGTCGGCCCGCCCCGGCGCCTTGGCTCAGCGAGCTTCCGTACCAACTGCTGTCAAACACAAGGGACACAACCGCCAGCTAGCGCTATGTTATCACGATCCAGGTGTTTGTACCGGACTTTTGGTCGGTCTCTGTCAGCGGTGAGCCAGGTAGGTTTGCCAGAAATGAGTGATTTTATCCCGTGTGTTGACTCTGAAACTGTTTGGACTGATTAAAAACAAGCTGGACTGAGTTAGCCTCCGGCAGACGTTAGCCTGTGAAGCAGGGCCTCACCCACCAAGGACAGACAGACCCGGTCAGCTTCAGAGGCTGAGAGGCAGCTGAGGACAATATCTCATTTAACTTCATGTCTTTTTAACTTCAAAATACAAGCCTCACTTACTGTTAGCTTTAACCTCTAAGTCATAACATGACTAGGCAAGATAACCTCTGTCCCCCTTGAAGCTGTGTTATGTCTCCTGACTGACTTGACACTGCACCGAGCATGTTATGGTGCTGAGGTGTGTGTGTGCCTGTGTGTGTGTGTGTGTGTGTGTGTGTGTGTGTGTGTGTGTGTGTGTGTGTGTGTGTGTGTGTGCGTGCAGCTGACCTGACAGAAATAGCCCATGTTATGTTAGACATGTATGTGCTCTGAGGGGCTTTGCCTGCACAACTTCAGCTGTCTTTGAGCAGGCAATGAAGCTGAAACACGGACTAACTCATGTGTCCTGTCAGGGTTGAGTCATACTTCATGGATCACTTCATTTATGCATTTATTAATGCATGCATATGTGAGTTATGGGTAACACGAAAGCTGTCTAAAACAACAGCTCTGCATAAAGCATAACTTTCGTGAAGGTTACAGCGTTGTTAAAAGAGAGGTGTTGACGTCGTGTTGCTGTTTCCATTATTTTGTCCACCCCATTTATAGCAGTGAGGCTAAATAACAGAAACGCCTCGCTGTATGATACACTTGTGTTAAACAACACCACAAAGCTGTACTACAGGTGAAGCAGCAACTCTGAAAACTCATCATAACATTCACAAAGGCAGGATTTACTGCATGACAGCTGCATTAGACTGCATTAGTTTGAGCTGTGTGTTTAATTAGTATAGACAGAGTACTTTATTGATCCCTGAAGAGAAATTCTTGCGTTGCAGCTGCAGTTTAAAAGCATCACAAACACAAAACAGCACGAGGTAAATAAGTTTAAAGCGACTACAGTGTAAATATCCGTATCCAAAATATCAACTTCAGCTGTCACAGAGTGGGTCTCCTCTCCCTGCACAGAGGGGACTCATTGTAAAGTGTGATGGCAGTGGGCAGGATTGACTTTCTGTAGCGCTCCTTTTTCTTACAGTAGAGTTGCAGGAGTCTCTGACTGAATGTTCTCTGCTGCTTGAAACGTCGTATGTAGTTTTGAGAAACTGGAATCAGTAAATGTTCATCATGTCTACAAACTACAACTTTAGAGGACAGGATTTATTGCACTTTTTATTTAAATAACATACAGTACATATCTTTATCATATCTGCTTATGCTTCTTGATGTATGTATACTTGTTTTTTTTATCTTTTTATCTATATATATTTTCTACTTAAAGTTTGTTAGGCACCAAAACAAATTCCTTGTATGTAAAAACCTACGTGGCAGACCTGACTCTGATATCAAACTGCATCACTTTCAGCGACGTGTACCTCACAACTAGCCAACTGAGTGTCTGTGATGACACAAAATATTACTTGGTAGTCTCGTGAAAGAGTTTGGACTAAGTAAACCGCACAAGTGGAAGCAAGAATGCACAAACACAAAAGAATTAAACTAAATATGCTGGTGATTCATCGTCCAGTGTGTTGCTGTGCTCGCAACAGTTGTTTTTGTCAGTTAGAACAAACTCATGTGGCTGCATGACTGCACATGCTTTCATGTACCGTACACGATTTGGTCAGTTTCTGACAGCACCACCCTCCTCTGGCATCCCGCATCAGTGGATTTAATTTAGCATCATAACCAACTTTACCAGACACACATCCGTACAAAAGCAGCCAGAACCAGACGGGCTTCTTCAGCGGAGGCCCCGCCCTCCAAATACTCACACAAATGACTCATCACATACATCAATGCAGCACAGTTTAGTGAAAGTGCAAAGTATGAAATGTTGTTCAGCTGCTGAATTTTTGAAAGATGGTTAGTTAATTGTGCAAGATCAGTCGTGTACACAATTGGCTCTTTAATTCATAACAGTCGACCAGTTTCCCCACAGGAAGTTGTTTGGGCGAGCTGGTAAGCTCCCAGATCTTGGTGCATTTCCTCTCATCATCGGTGTAGTTCGTCTCTGATGGCCGAAAACAGCTACCATGGTCATCAGATATACACCATCTGTGTGACATCTTTTCCCTTAGATGTTTATGTTTTATTTTTTTATAAAAGTGTGACAGTTCCAACAATTAATTAGTTGGTCAATCCACAGAAAATTAATCTGCAACTATTTTGATTATTTATATTTTGATTTCCAATGTCTCAGATTTTGTTTAGTTTTTTCTGTTTCGTATGATTGAAACCTGAATATCTTTTTGATTGTGGGCAGTTTGTTTGACAAATTCATTTAAAGTTGACAAAATGGTCTGGTTAATCGCAGGCCTGATTCATTTATGTGATGTAAGTGAAGGTCGTCTTTGTGTCAGGCGAGATGAGCTGCGCAGTGAGTTTTGAAAAACAGGATTAATCAGATTACTTTGTTTGTCTTTGTTTTATAAGACTTGCTGTTTACAAGAGCAGATTACGCAGGCCACCTGTATAACCAGACTCCATTCACAAACACCAGATATACTTCGAACCATGTGAAACACGTTTTTTTCTTCTTCTTTTTTTTCAGGCCAATAATGTGCTCATCCGACAAAGTGTATCAGGTAAGTGTGCTTCTATTGAAGTAGATTAAACCTTTAGTTTGAGTTGAGGACCTTGTCAGTCTTTATTTTACTGCTCATGATAAACAAACTCTGAGTGGATCATCCAAAGCAGAATGCAGACATGCATCAGGAGCCCACAGTGGTTAAATGCAGCTTTTAAAGACCTCATGTTTCATGTCGGAGCCTCGGGGGGGAGCAGTAGAAGTTGCAGCTTTTGTTGATTTTCTTTCTCCCTTTTCTTTTATTTCATCTAAAGGCCTCTCTGTCTGCAGCCGGCTAGTTTACAAGAATTCTCAGCCGTAAGTGCTTAATCTCATTTTGTAGTTTGTCTTTGAATGCCCTTCAGTAACTGCTTAATGTGCAGAAGCTCTTCAGCACAACGACGCACTGTCTGTATGAGATTTGTCTGAAATCACGAGTAATTGTTTTGTTTTTTTCTTGTCACTTTAGATGTGAATTTCCATCATCAGCGAATGTCTTCCACATCAGATACTTCAAGACATCTGCTGTTCACAGTATGTGCTGCATCACTTCTCAGGATTACGTACAGACGTAGACTCTGTTCAGTGTTTAACTCACGGAAACTTTTGTATTTGTGCAGGGGATGAGGTGGTCACAGTCAAAACTCCTGCATTCGCAGAATCTGTTACAGAGGGCGATGTGAGGTGGGAAAAAGGTCGGTACAAGTCAACATATCATCGATAAAATATCTCACAGGTCTGTCATTGTATTCCTCATGAGCCCGATGTTGAATTACATGCTCTCTCGTCGTTTAGCTGTGGGCGACTCGGTGACAGAAGATGAAGTGGTGTGTGAAATCGAGACTGACAAGGTAAGAAAAAGAATGAGCCGCAACCTAAAATCGTCTGTTTCTACTCAAACAGACTGTGAGAAGATTACTCAAAACTTTGTGTATTTTGTACTCTCAGACCTCGGTACAAGTCCCCTCTCCAGCAGCTGGTGTCATTGAGGAACTGCTGGTGCCTGACGGAGGGAAGGTGGAAGGAGGAACGCCCCTCTTCAAACTCCGGAAAGGAGGTGTGCTTAGTCGAATCAGTGAACATTTTATCATTGAAATTAACAAATTTGTTTCCATATTTTAGTGCACTGCTCAAACCTTTTTAATTAATTAATTAATTTAGAAACATTTATTAATTTAGAAACCTATCCACCATCAATACTACAAGAATTTGAATGAAAATACATAATTAAATGTGAAATATTTAGTTTCAGTATCATCGTGTTCCACTGTCACATCACGTCAATGCAGGTAGCGTGTAGCGCGCATACGTCCATGATTAGTTATGAACTAAAACGCGATGGGGAGATGGTAAGTGGAGGTCAAATAAATGGTTCAAAAACAATGTAGCTCTGGTTCTTGAACTGGTTCTGTTAAAGATTCAACAACAGGCAATAAAAATTCTTCCTATTAGTAATAAACCTTCCTCCTGCCTGTATTGGAATAGAGTCAGCCTAGTAACACAGAGTAACACAAACTGCCTGACTTCCCTTTAATAATACACAGAATACATAATTTGTTTTAAATGGGGTAAAAAAAATGTATTTTGTTGTGTAAATGTTTATTTCTTTAATTTTCACCATGTTGTACATTTTAAATGGCAGCTGTAGTTGTGTATTTACTCTGAGTGGGTACAAGTTAATGATATAAATTGTATTGAATTACAACAGCACTGAAACATAATGAAGCAAAATGTGAATGTTGTGAATCGTTAAGACTACATTTGTCCTCCTGCACTTCTGTTTCCTCAGCTGCTGCTGCTAAAGCTGCTCCCTCTCCAGCTGCAGAAGCAGCGGCTGCAGCTCCTCCTCCACCACCACCGCCACCACCTCCAACTCCAGCTTCAGCACCAGCCCCTCCTGCCATGACTCCCCCAGTGCCACCACAAGCCAAACCTGGTGTGTTTCCATCTCTAGCATGTAAATCTACGTGCTGCAGAAAGGATTTATTTATTTATTATTATCAATGCACAGTATGTATATGAATAGGCCACTAGCACTGACTGATGTCTTTCCCTCTCTATCAAGTTGCTGCTGTCAAGCCCAGCGCTCCAGCACCAGCTCCTCCAACAGCAGGAGGCCGAGGAGAAAACAGGGTAACACACACACACACACACACACACACACACACACACATTTAATATCTGTCATATGTTTTGTTTTCTTTTATTGCATTAATATTAAAATATTAAAGTTTGTTTGTTTGTTCTTTTTCTGTCCAGGTGAAGATGAACCGTATGAGGTTGAGGATCGCCCAGAGGCTAAAGGAGGCTCAGAATACCTGCGCCATGTTAACCACCTTCAACGAGGTGGACATGAGGTGAAAAGATTGTTCCAACTCTCTTCACAGTATTTACATTCTGTATCATATGATAAATTTGACTCAAAGAGACATTCTCTAATTTATTGTCAGTAACATTAAGGAGATGAGGGCAACCCATCAGGCTGCTTACTTAAAGAAGCACAACATCAAACTGGGCTTCATGTCTGCGTTTGTGAAGGCTGCAGCATATGCTCTGACCGACCAACCTGCTGTCAATGCCGGTAAGACAACGTAGACTTATTTCACTTGAAGAGACACAGCCAA
Source organism: Sciaenops ocellatus (assembly GCA_033000465.1). Taxonomy (NCBI): domain Eukaryota; kingdom Metazoa; phylum Chordata; class Actinopteri; family Sciaenidae; genus Sciaenops; species Sciaenops ocellatus. The sequence goes on from CP136886.1 coordinate 13,259,927, forward strand.
ATATACTTTTTATGTTTGTTTTCTTTTTCACAAACTTTACTCCCCAAATTCTTTTAACCACAGTTATTGATGACACAACCAAAGAGATCGTCTACAGGGAGTACGTAGACATAAGCGTTGCTGTGGCAACTCCAAAGGTATGACTTTTGACTCTGTAAAACTATATTTAGCTAGATAGCATTGAATACACTTGAATAACATGTTATTTGTTTAGGGACTTGTTGTACCGGTGATCCGTAATGTCGAAACCATGAACTTCACTGACATCGAGAAATCCATTAATGCTTTGGGAGAAAAGGTAAAAATCTTTGTCGTAGATTAAAAGTCTGATGAGAAATAAGTCCTAGATATTTGAAATGCAATTTTTTGATGAGAAAATTCTTTGTGTCATGTGCCTCAGGCTCGTAACAATGAGCTTGCTGTTGAAGATATGGATGGAGGCACCTTCACCATCAGTAACGGCGGTGTTTTTGGCTCCATGTTCGGCACACCCATCATCAACCCCCCACAATCTGCCATCCTGGGCATGCACGGCATCTTCGACCGACCTGTGGCCATCAATGGCAAGGTGGGAATCACGTGTCCACAGAAACAGACGCCAATGTTGGTTCTGTGTTTCAAAAGAAAAAAAAAAAAAAGAATGCTCTATAATGATTAATAAAACTCATGTCCGTGGTATCCAAATCTGATGAGCTCAAACATGACTTAACAATAAAACTGCTTTCTGCTTTGGCAGGTCGAGATCCGGCCCATGATGTACGTGGCTCTGACGTACGACCACCGACTTGTTGACGGAAGAGAAGCGGTCACTTTCTTACGCAAGATCAAAGCGGTGGTAGAAGATCCACGAGTGTTGCTTCTGGACATGTGATGTTTTTACCGCCACATTACTCTCATTTAAAGATAGCTCCACATCACAAAAAAACGCACAACACAACCACTGTTCAGTCAGACTTGATCGGGACATTAAGGTTTTGTTCCAACACTCCATATGGAGCTTAAATACATGGTATTATCCGTAAAGAGTAACTTGAAGTGTCTGCAGTCATAGAAAAAGCTTAAAACGGGTCTTGGCTAAATCAACAAAGCTAAAAGTTTGCTGTCTTCTGTCAGTAATTTTTTTGCCACATTTACATAACACGTCTTAAAAATTGGCACATACAGACGATAGTTTACACATGGGTGTGTTATTATACCCATGTGCTCTTCAGACGGACATATGAAGCAATAGAAAAACACTCGCTGCATCCATGTCAGTTGTGTAATCATGAAACAAAATTGCTTTTCCATGCAACAGTTGGCTTCATGACTTTCTCTCCTCCTCGTTAGTCTGTGCTCCTGAGCCACTTTTTCCACAGCGGGGCCAAGCGGAGCTCACTCAAATTAGTTCAAGATGTTTTTAATGTTAACACAGGATTGAAAGAATTTCTCTGTTTACTGCTAGTCATTGTCACGGGCAACAGTTCAGGAAAACAGAATCAGCGACCTGTCTGACGAGCTCATGTTTGGAAGTTATTCACTGTTCATGTTCCTGCTTCACACAGTCATCCATGTCCTGTCTTTTATTTTGTGTTGAAGCTGCCATGCTGTTGTTGTCGGGCAGATTCTTTGACCATCCAAATCTAAAGATGTTGATCAAACTGCTTTTTAGCAAAAACAAATACATGAATCCACTGTTCATTCACAGAAACTGTACAGAACACAAACCAGACACTATTTGTTTTTTTTAATATGTATACACTATATTGTTACTTTACGGGCGATATGTGGGGGAGTAATGTTCAAAACGCACAATTTAGCAACAGGTTTTTATGTTATGCTCAGTTTCAATGATTTTCATTGTACTATTCTATATATAAAATACTTGCATCTATTTAAAGAAAAAAATTTTAAACATTAAACATCTCGAGAGTTTTATGTAATAAAACTTGTCTTGCACATTTACTTTACAAACTTTGCACATGCTCGCTGTATTACGATTAGTCCAACAGTGACTTACTGGAGTTGAAACGATTAGTCGATTAGTCGAGCAGTATTCTCAGCTCCAGGACTGTGGGGGCGTGTCCGCTGAATGTGTTGAAGCGACTAAAACGTGTCAGATGAGTTCAGAAAATGACATGACTAACTTTGAAACACTCTGAGCGAGATGAATTAATCTCTATCTCTCTGCTAGGGGTGCAGGGGTATGCTCAGGGTGGCCTCAGTGTGTCATCGAGCCGCCCTTTAGGACCGCCCAAAAAATCCTGGACTGAAAACTAGTGAAAAACAGTTTTAACCTCTAACTCCACATTTCAGTAATATATCGTTCAAAGTCTTTTCACATGTTTTCAGCAACTATTTTCCAACATAATTCATGTATTTTGAAGGAAATCTCAGAATTGCCTTTACGCAGACTTTAAGTTGTGTTTTTAAGCAAAAAATGACACATTTTCTAGTTGCAGCCTCTCAAATCTGAACATTTTCAGCCAGTATTGTCTTATTATATATATTTTGTATATATTATATACAAAACAAGACATTTGAAGAACTTGCAGTGTGTATTTTAAACTATTTTCTGATTGTACAGTTCAAACAATCGATTATCTGATTACACATTCATTTATATTACACGTAACAGTTAGTTGCAGTTCGATGTTGGTTTATGTATTACCAAGCGTACACTGCACCAGAGAAAACTGCACATTTCACCTCAACTTTCATCACCAGACTTTGTCTTTTTGACGACGGAAAAATAAAAGCACGAGGCTGAGGCAGGGAACATCTTCGTGGTCAGTCTTGGTGGAAGCATTTTATCTCGTGCCAAATCCATTTTGCAGTCCAAATTCTCTGCTGCAGATGAATTCTGTGCCAAACGCTGATCTTCAAAGCCTCATTAGCTGGCCTACCGCTCAGCTCTTGAGAAGCTCCAAATAATGGGATCATCTCTGACAAAGTCTTAAGGGTTGATCTGCCCTTTCTCCCACTTCACAAACACAGGCTCAAGTGTGTGCAGCTGTGTATGATACCCCTTCAGTATTTCTGTTTACTTTAATAATCACAGGGGACAATGGGTCCTAATGTACGTCTTTGTTTCTCTGCCAGCACCTACACAAATGTCTGAACAACACTGTTTGGAGGAAAAACACAGAATTCATTATGAGAACACAAAAAACCCAAACATTAGATTACCATGAGAATACTAGAGGTCCTAATGGGCCTGAATACAGCAAACAATGATACAAGGGTTCCTTTAATTTAATTATTTACTTTTATTACCGCTCAAGATTCCATTAGCGCTTTCGAGATCATGTTAATTGGCAGCGTGTGCCAGTGGGTGCATAGATATCTGAAGGGTTTGTTGGCAGGTTTTTGTCTCGTCTTCAAAATTTGGCCAAATCTGTGAATTTCCAATTGGACTGCTCAATAAGATGTGGGTTTTAAGTCTTTGTGTCCATTCAGATGAAAGATGGCCCATTAGAAATTGGCAGCTAGCTGTTTGTTTTCATTAAGCCACATCAGAGAGATAATTTACCTAAATTATTCTGTTATTTTTTCTATCTTTTTAAATAGCTAATTATATCAATGTCATTATATAAAGAATTTAAATGAAAATGTGTGTTTTGAGTTTAAGACGATACAAATATTAACAACCAAAACTGTCCATTTATATTTTCATTCCCACTTTCACTTTATATTTATTAAGTACAGCCTATAAAGTCTGGAAAGTAGTCTTGATTTAGTGGAACAACTTCACACATTTTGTCAGAAGCACAGACTTTGTATGTATGTATAAACTAATTCCAGCTAATCCTGTTGTAGCTTCACATTATTAGATAATGTAGTCAGGGAGAAATCATCTTAGTTTGTGGTTTAAAACCCTAATGGCTTTCCACAAACAAATGGAGCATAAATCAAAAGCATACATAAGATGTAGTTTTTATATTATTATTATCTAGATTCAGTTGATATAAACAGAAAAACATGTCATGGCTTTATTAGTTTTATTTAAATTAAGTTGCTCAACCAGTAAATACAACTTCCCCAGCCATGAGAGCGTCGTCATCCATCATGACTTCACTGAATGAGTGCCACAAGAAGCTCCTCTAATTAAGGTAATTAATAAAATATTTTATGGATATATGATTGTATGTTCAGAACTACTGATTGTTCACTAGAGCTTATATGGCTTGAAAGCAAATAATCAGCATTTAGAGTCAAATATATGCTGTGTGAAGTTAAATAAAATATTGGCCCACTGATCCCATGTGGTTGAAAAGAGAATAAAAATGGATTTTACTTCAGAGTTTAGTGGAAAGATGTGATATCTTAATCCGAAACAGTATCCAGTCAAATCAGACCACAAAGCAAGTAGTTAGGTATGAAGTTATTTTTCCAGTGTTCAATTTATCAGCTGTGTGTTGCTGCTAAATTAAATACAAAATATATAAATAGGTACTCAAATATATAAATTAGAGTAAAATCTAAGCAATATAGTAGAATAAACTATATATAAGTGGCACTAAAGGATGAAATTCAAAGGAAAATATTTACTAGGATTATATATAGCCTATATAACAATGAAAAAGAAAAAATATTATATATCAGTGTAAAGTGAGAATGAGTGCAAAAGGTCATTGTAATGTGCTAGACCAGGATAACAATTTGAGTGTGAAGGATGAGTTGAGGAGTGTCACAGCCAGAGGAAAGAAGCTGCTCCGTAGTCTACTGGTGCAGTAACAGATACTTATGTATCGCTTGGCAGACTGCTGTGGATATTGTCTTGTAGTACCCTTTAGGCTCTGCGCTCCCTCACTGATATTATTAATGCTCAGTATGATGTTCTGAACTTGTTTTCCCACGACAACAAGTGGTTCATCCACAACTACTGCAATTGACACTATGCAAGTTTGTGTATTGCTAAATGTACTGTCGGATTTTTTAAAAAGGAGCTTTTCATATTTTTTTAGAGTGAATGAAGAGATGAAGAGAAACTCTGGAGGCAACAATGAAGACAAACATGGAGAGAGTAAAGACAAAAGATTCAAGATGGAGGAGGCAGAAACTGATCCAGAACCAGCCGAGGACTCAGGTGATCGACAGACATGCAGTGCTACGAACTCTGACGGGAAAAAACTTTTCTGGTGTAACTTTTTAAGACATAATCAACATCGGAGCATATTCACAACAAGAAACTGGAACCTGCTATAAAAAGAGCAGGACTAATACTTTATTCATTTTTTGATTAGTAAGCTTTATAGACAGCTGCTACGATGGTCCGATAGTTTCAGTTGAGTTAATTGTTTAAACTTAAATAAGTTCATTAGTTCTATTATATTTCAAACATTGATCTAAGAGACCAGAAGGTTCACCACCTCAGCGTTATAGATTAAGATTAAGAAGAGGAGACAGGCTGCAAAATATCTTGGGACCTCTCTGGCAGCCAGTTGTCAGACTTCTGGTCATCCATTCGAGACAAATTTTGATGACGATGAGAAGGGGAGGGGATCGAACGACGGAAAAATGGAAGAGTTTGTGTATCCCAACTCTGACAGCTTCTCAGGAAGTGATATTGACAGCGTTAGCTTTGACATGGAAGTCAACCACATGTTGGAGGAGAAAAAGAAGACTCTGTCTCTCTGGAGGATCCTGGACGAGATGATGGTGATGAAGGTGAAAATGATAGCAAATAAACACATTAGTTTTAATGGTTGTCTCGTGTTCTGATGACCCAGGATATTAGGGTGTCAAGCCATTTAGACGACTCAATAAAGAGGTGCAGGTGAGGCGGTGCGTCATGTCATTGTGTCCTGTGTGGTTACCACTGGAGCCACCTGACAGAAACGGATTGCACTGTTTGATATCACACCTTGAGACAATTCATCAGCACACCCTTAATAATCCTACCCTGCAGGGCCTGCATAAGTAATGCTGCACATGCATATTCATAAGCGTGCCGTTTCCTTTACAGGCCGTTTCATTCAAAGCTAACCAATGTGGCGAAACAACTAGCCTTGCATCTGGCCCTATTCTTTCCCTCCTCTCGGTCCTTTGATATGGATGCCAGCTCTCTTTTTCTTCCTCCTCTTGTTCTGTTGTCATACCAGAAGATTATTTTTGGATGGAGAGAATGAGGCGGAGGACCCTGTGGCCCAGCGGCAGACACAGCTGGCAGCGCTCAGGTGGGTGCAGCTGGTTGGTGTCATAGGTTCAAGTATTCACAGTCGACAGAACTGGGTTTAGCGAAGAACTACAGTGGATGGAGAGGGGAGGGGGAGTCACTGCTATTACGATACACCTGTCAGTGGTGCACAATACCAGTTCCTCCTCCTAATAAGTATCTTTATCTTCAGCAAAAATGTGAACCTACTGGATTCCCATCATATAAATAACAAAATCAAATAGATTGCACTGACTTTTATTTGAAGGTGTCTCCTCTTATCCCTAATCCTCATCTTAGTGGTGATGAACGTCTCTGTATCTACGACAGCTCAGCAAACTGACTGCAACAGAGAGAGACCGGTCAAACAAAAGGTTGGACATTACATTCAACCATGTCTAAAACTGTTTGTTGAGTTGGATAAGAGTGAATGATTCAAGCACAAGTGTGTTCACAAAATCATTAAGAGAAGAAGAAACAACCACCTCCACGACAACTGAGCACACTCCATGCGCTGAAAACTGTGAGTTGTGTTTGAAAGCTCCAGAAAAAGATTGTAAGTGGACCTTGAGTCAAGATTATTGTGTCAAACTATTTTCCAAAAACATGTTAACAGCAGGCAAAAACCAGGCAAATAAATCTGAAATGGTCTGTCTGGTTGTTGGATAACTTTTTCCTTAATGTGAGTGATCTGACCTTTTAAAACTAATAATTCTGGTCCATTACAAACCTCTGTTTTATTTTTTTCATAATAAGTTACTTTATGAATGTACTCATTTTTCTTCTTGTTTAAAAAAAAGGAATTGTTCCACGTACACCAGCTCACATACTGACCGGTACATTATGGTGGCTGAGCAGCTCTTGTCAAACTTCTTGACCAACCACTCAAGCTGTCGCTGATCCAGAGGTACGTTAGCTTCCTGCGACAACCATGACGACATCATTTTTTTGAATATCTATCTAAGTCATTTTCTGATTTATTGCACTCATTAATGACATGTATCGATGTAAGTGTTAGCCTGACCTTTACAGCCGCCCTGAAGGCAGAGGTGGAGACCTTCATGGTTCCTTCTTTGTCCAAAGCCTGGAAGAAGTCCATGATGCTCTCATTTCGCTTTTTGAGGAATTTCTGAGAGAGAATCCAGATCATACCTCAAAATTGCAGTGTATACATGCAAAGAAATTACCTCTTTAGGGTATTTTTTGTAAGGACATGAGCACAAATATTAAATATTTTGTTAACAATAATGTCACAAACCTGTCTCTTACCAGACTGACCTGAAAGACCTGGAGGGCAGATATGTTCCTGGTGACGGAGCTCATGACGCTGTACCGAACATCCAGAGTAGGACGCCTCTGACGGGCTTCTTCCAACAGCTCCACAAAGGCCTCACACACAAACACTGTCTGCACTCACACATTCACACACACAAGCACATTTGTAGCACAGATGCTGCACTGCAGACACATGTAATGTGAACATACAGACAAGATTCATATTAATACTTCATATGCAGAGGTGAAAATTGTTTTTGCTGCACTTACAGAAATATCAATCTCCTCCACTGCTGAATTTGTGTTGTTTTTAACAGTTGTGAGCAGCGTCAGAGCTCCAACATTTGTCAGGGGGTTTAGGGAGAGCTGAACAAAATACACACACACACCAAAAGTTATGTTTAACATTTAAATTAATCTCCAGTTTCTAAGAGTGGAAAATGTTTTAAATCACCATGATTATAATCAAATAAAACATCAGTGCTCCAGGACCTTGAGGACCCTCAGTGTGTTGTTGGCAGCCAGGCCCTGGCAGAGCAGAGTCACAGCCTGATCGTCTATATGGTTACAGCTGAGATCCAGCAACACGAGCGTGCTGTTTTGTTTCAGAGCTTGACCCAGTTTCTCTGCCTCGAAGCGGCCAAAGCCGTTCCACGACAGATGAAGATGCTTCAGAATCGAGTTTAACTGAGAGAATGTAAATGTGAGTGACAAACAGCGTTGATAGGAAACAGTTAAATATACACTGAAGGCTTGTGCTTGAGTCACCTTCAGTGCAGCACACACAGCCGCTGCACCACGCATAGAAAGGTGATTCCAGCTCAGATTGAGGTCTTCAATACCTATGTTTTTGGCTTTGAGAAAGGGGAAACTTTTGAAGGCCACAGTGTTTGAAACTTAAACCCACAAATTACACATGAAGTCTGTTCAAGTCAAAGTGAAATTAAAAGTTTGTTTTCATCAGCTCACAATTTACGAGATTAAGTATTTGTTTATACATTCCAGGTTTATACCTAATACATAATACCTAATAAGAGAATTTAACTACTGTACCTAACATATGACCCAAGTGTTCTCCTCCAGCATCATAGAACTTGTTGTTACTGAGATCCAGCTCTGTGAGCACATAGTCACCCTAAAAACAAAAAGTTGGATTGAAGCTTAATTTTTGAATTTACATGTGAAAGTTTATTGATTTATTTGTTAGCACATGGTCATGAAAAATGTGTCGGAGCTCAACTGTTATTTTGCCACATGGATTCAACAGTTTTATGTACTAACCTTTAAAGCCTCAGCTATGTGTTTAATAGCAGAATCTCCAAAATCATTTCCTAAGGGAAGAGAAGGGAAATTAATTTAATTACTGATCCAAAAAAGAGCATAAAAAATATCTTAAGAGGTGAAAGATGTAGTTGATCACCTGAAAGTTTGATGGATTTGACATTGTAATTGTCTGCCATCATTTTGGAGACGCTCTTCGCTCCTTTAAGTTGCAGCTGGTTGTTGGAAAGATTCTGAAATAACAACACTAAGTCATTATTACACTCTAAAAATGTTATTTTAAATATATATTTTTGTTTTTTTGGAGTTCAGAACAGTTGAGAACCATGCTGTACCACAGCAGAGCTGATGTACGTGATAGTTTCAGGATAGTTACTAGACTTTCAATGTTGTTGTTTAATTTAAGCATTTCCATCAGATACTGTGTCCCAGTTGCTCCAAGTGCGTTGTCCTCCAGCTCAAGGTGGGTGATGACACGGTCTTCCTAAAATGAGAAAATAGAAACCCTCATCATTTGAGAAGTAAATGACAGGTCCAATTTCTATGCATCTTTTTACCTGTCATCACTGTGCTACTTTTTTCATGAATATCTAGATGAAGGGATTAAAGGCTCATACTCCCAGAGCTACAGCCAGAGCTTTGGCCCCCAGTGGCCCCACACCATAGTGCTTCAGGTTGAGACTGGTTTCACTCAAGTTGCAGAGGAAGGAAGAAACAGGAGGGACCCCGATCTCCTGACAAGCCTGCAGGTACAGCTCTGCACAGGACAAACTCCGTCTCCGACTGGTGGCATCTGAAAGGAAGAAGAGGTGAGGGGGACAAAAACTATGCATTCATTATTATTTTTAAACTGTTGGTCACTGTAACCTACCGTCTGTTTCCAGATCCGTGTCCCACTCGTCACCAGTGTCGCCCTCTTGGTCTTGAGGTGGCAGCTCCTTGTCCTCCGTCTGATCCAGGCTTTCCGTGGGCATGCCTGACTGATCAGATGGCTGCTGCTCGTCCTCTTCCTCACTGATATGAAGAACTGCACCGTCCTCCATCACACCACACGATCCTGAACCTACACCTGTATCTGGCCTACACCTGAACAAACCAACGAGGAGGAGTCAGGTGAGGTTAACTCAAAGTTTTCTGTAGTGAGTGGTAGTATATTTACGTACATTTAAGTGCTGTAGTTTTTGAGGTGCTTGTACTTTTCTATTCTTCTACCCCTCTACAATTTGAAAACAAGTATTGTACTTTTTACTCCACTACCTCTATTTGATAACTTTGTTTTAATAATAAAAAAAATATAATCAGCAAATAAATTATGATGTAAAATTATACATTAAAATATAAAACTGAATTGGTATATTAAGTAGTTACAATTAGTCCAACCAGTTTCAACATTAAAATGATGTACACATTTCATTTCATCAGTAATAATAACACAATATACACTTCTGCTTTTACTTTTTGTACTTGTGCTGTAAGAGTACACTGTGGTATTGCAGTATTAAGAAACATGTGGCTATGTTAGCTCAATAAATACAAGTCAAAAGGTTTACTGTAGCATGTTAACACGAGTTTGTCGAAGTTATGTGACAATAAAGGCGAGAAACTTTAGCATTAGGTTCATAAAGCAGACGACGTTTGGAGCAGACCAACGTCTCTAAATTTGAAATATTAAACTGGACCAAACTAATTTGAAGCAGTATTTAAAGCAAAAACTCTAAACTTAAATATTTTTCTGTTTAACACGTCGTGTAATATGTATTTTACTGTTCAGAGCAGAGAAAACAGTAACCTACCTTAACAAGTTTTGTCACTTTCTATGTGAAAAATACGAACGTTGAACCTGTAGGAAACCAACGGTCGTTGTTGCTAGGGTGCTTTGAAATTGCGGTTGATGGAGGTCGACGAAATACTAATGAGAAAAGATAAAAGAAAGCTAAATACATAGGAAATTATTTATGTATGTTTGACTTTAAAATGGGTGACCACATATGGATCAGTATTTGTGAATTTAAATCGATTTATTGGGGCTACTGGGCCTTGCAGTTCACATAAAATCCACTAGATGGAGCCGTTGACCACAGTCTTGAGTCTAGGCTCGACCTACAGGACATGTTCCATTTTGTTGATGTGTCTGTTATGTAGCATTACTTTCAGGTGTTCTTATTATTTAGTCCACCCCCCCTGTAGCTGTCATACAAAGAAGAAGATGGCAGAAGTGCTTTTCTTACTCATTTACCCTTTCTATGGTTCATGCAAGCAGATTTAGTGAGCAACCAAACACTTAAAAGACTGGTCAAGAGAGCCAGCTCTGTCCTGGACTGCCCCCTAGACTCCACAGACGAAGTGGGGGCCCTGCATGAGACTGTGGGGGGCTTAAACAGCACCTTCAGCAACAGACTGCGTGACTTTTTTCTATATATATCTTATTTATGAGTAATTTCTTATCCACCCTGTGTATACAAGCTCCTGTGACAAGTGAATTGGTGTGGGATGCATTAAAGTTTGTCCTGTTGCTTATGTTTGAAGATCAATGTACTGATCGTGTTGTCATAATATTAAATTAATTTCCACTCTCAATCCAAGTACTCAGTGTTGATGTGAGAAACACAACTTTGTGGTGACCTTTACCTGCTGTCCAACAAATGTTAAAAACAATGTTACAAAGGGTTGTTTTAAGTGCTTACGTAGAAACAAAGATCAAGACACGTAAAAGGAGGCCAAATAATAACTCAATTCAATTATGATTTCACAATTAGGGAAAGACTTTTTCTTTAAAAGCAGTTTTAAAGTAAGTAAAAAATCTTGGGACAAATCACCACTGTGTGATGTGGTCAAGTTGTTTGTCAGTAGCTTTGTGTTCAGTCTAGGGATGGGAGATATTTCTCCTGCTGAATGACCTTTTATGAGTTTTGTAAATGAAAGTGAAGCTAAAATGTGCGCCAAACAGGTTGCCAAACTATGATTGCACAACTTTGGTCACATGACAGTTCAAGTGTAATGACTGGGAGGAACAATTACAAAAAACTTGAGAGAGAAACCATGAGGTATTGCACGTCTAAAATAAAAATGACAAGTCATGCCCTTCTCTTGTAGTTAGAAAATAAAATTTAATCTATTCGGGGTACCAGAGTCATACATAGCAGATACAGGTCCAGAACAGACATTGAAATACTGCTCGGGTGAAAAGATTTCTGCTTGTTTTCACAGCTGTTTGACAGCGCAACATGACAGACACAGACTGAAAAGATTGAAAAGACGAATCACATCAAGTGATTAACAAGCATTTCATATATGTTTATGTATACAAAGCAGTATAAAACAAGTACAATAATGGACAGACAACAAGTCCAAAAAACATGGGTGTAAACATTTGTGTATATGTGCTTTTCATGACGCCAGCGTCACCACAAATCGGATCAACCGGTAACTGCCATCGTCAAGGCAGGGTATAGAAATCAACATTAAAAAAACAAACAAAAAACCTCTACTCCGTTTGGTGTACTTGTATTGAGTATTGGATACTAAAAACTCTACACCTGTATATTTCGGCTAGAATACAAAGGAAAACTGCAGAACATAAAGCCTTTGTGGGCCTCTGCTTCGAAACAATGCCACACAATCTACTCAGGGCTTTTGTAACAGAGCACCATATTGATATTAGTGTGTTTCCTCAGCGTTGTTTCCAGTCGTACTCTACTGTTTCCATTGGTCCCTTTTATGTAGAGATGGTTGAAGTAACAACTAGGCACAGTGGGTGTCAACAACAACACTTAATGCAGAGATGAAACTGGGTATTTCCAGTCTTCCAATGGACAGAGCCAGCTCATGTAGCAGTACTAAGGAAGCCGTACAACCTCAGGTCTTTGGGCAAAGTCTCCAAAAGTCTTCAGCTTGGAGCTCAAGTGCTTGATTAGAAATGTATTGCCAGTTAGGTTTTCGTTTAAATGGCCGCCACGGTGGTGCTAGTCTGGGCTTAAGGGACTCCGCGTCCCTGGTTTTCCTGGTTTCACTTGGCGTCGGCGGACAGCTGCTCTAGCAGAGGGTTGGCCTCGCTCTCGGGTGTTTTGACGCTGTCGGTCCTCACGATGCAGGTGGGCCGGTGGAGATTGAGCATCACCATTAGCTGCTGCCTCTCCAGACGGAGCTCCTCGATCTGGGCCTTCAGCTCGGAGTTCACCATCTCCAGACGCTCTGATTCCTGGACAGAGACGTTGAATCATTAGGACAAATAAATTGAGAGCACTTCTGAGTTGTTAATCTTAGACTTGTCAGTTTTTATAACTTCTGAAAAATGATCTGAGAGCCACAACTTTTAGCTGTGCAGTTTCAGTACAGGCTAATACACGTCTGATCATGTTGACTCTGATTTGGGCTGAATGTCTTAAATGTGAACCAGCTGTTCAAGTGAACTGAAGTCAGGTTATTCTTGGCTACCACCCTGAACTGCTCTGCTGCTGCTCATCAGTATGCAGTGCTGTGTCATGAACTCACCCTTTGAAGGAAGTCAGTCCGTTCCTTCTTTTTGTTTCGGCATCGCGCTGCGGCTACCTTGTTTTTCTCTCGTCTCCGTTTCCTCCTTTCCTCATCTTCATCCATCTGCAAACACAACGTATCGTTAATGAGTGAGTTATAAATGAAAAAAAACAAACAAAAGTAGTGATCGCCTAAGTGAACCAAAACTATGTTGTGCTACCTCTTGTTGTAAGCACTAGAGGGGGCAAAATTCCACTTAGAAAATTAATTTATCAGGATCACACACCTAAAAATTTAAGTTAGAGAGTCCCATAACCACCTCAGACCACTGCCCCTACTATAATACTTTATAGACAGAGGGAGATAATATTTTATATGCTGCTATGAGAGCATTTAAATTTAATTAACTGTAAAAACACAATTTCTGAGCACCTGGCACCAGAATATAAAATCCCATTATAAACTCATTATAGAGAGCTCTCTTTCTTGTTCTTTCCATCACTTAAGACTGTGAATATAAATTAGAAAAGCTTGCATGTGATACTAAAATTAACCTTCTGGTTCTTTGCGGACAAACCTGAATGGCCTAATACTCTCTGTTTCTCACACACCCTACTTCTGCACTATTCACTCCTCTTCTCTCTCTTCCTCTTTACCTCTGTCTTGATGGCCAGCGGCCTCTTCCCAAGCCTCCCCAGGAAATGCAGCGGGGACAGCATGGTGCCCAGCTGACGGAAGTCAGCCAGCTTGAGTTGATCAGTGAGTGTGGTGGCCGAGATGCCCGCCAGCGGGCCCAAGCTGGGCAGGGAGCCCGCCGCCAGCGAAGGGTCAGGTATCTGTCCCGGCATCATGTCCGACCCGGCCACCACCGCCGCTACAGAGAGAGAAAAGAAGAAGAGAGGGAACGATTAGCCTGACAGAGTCTTTAAAAAATCTTGTTTTTAGCGTGTATAGCCTCAGATAACAAGACAACAAACTAAACTACATATATTTATTCTAAAAATTCACATTAAAAAACAAGCGTATGACGCAAACAACCTGATAAAATAAGGAATAAATAAGGAAATTTGAAATTTAAATACACTGCACTGAAATGCATGTCACAATCTGTGTGTGCATTGTGCGTTTAAAGCTGATCATTCTGTGTATTCTGTTCATTCATGCCCTTCTCCCAATAGTATACTGCAGCCGTCTGACAGCATCTTTTATCTTTATTGTGATCGTATAGTATTGGCATTCCACCCACAAAAAGAATAATTGACTGTCTTCTGTCCTTGTCATGAAAGATGGTTATAAATATAGGTTGCCATTTCCAAGAATGCGTTCAAACATTGACAGCTTTGACAGCTGTGTTATCTTCTTAGTCAGCGACCGGTGTAAAAACAAACTTAACACTGTTAGCAGCTAAACACTCATTTCTGTAGTTTCACATGCAAAGGGAAGCTATGAAACTCTTCGGTTTGATCACATAAACTGATGGCTATCTTCTATACTTTTGCTTCTCATTATTGACCAAGTGGTTTTCCTCTTGAATGTTCATTTGGTTTTCGTAAAGGGATATCAAAAGCGTTCACGTCAAAACAGAGCGGGTAACACTCATGCGTTCCACTGCCACCCTCTTTCAACAATTTGGGGTAGTTTAGAGGGGTTGACCACAGCACTTTTTTTAATGTAATCAGGGAGGAATGAGGGACAGAAAAAGGAGAACTTGTGCAGGCCTAAAGGAAGTGGCTGGAGAATTAAGACGTCTCTCTAATTACTGTAAGACCGAGAGTTGGAAAACTTCTGATGGCCAAATAAAAAACAAATGTTACAGATGGGAACAGTGTAACATGAGCCGACTGTACCCTGCCCATCCCTGCGATCTCTGAGGAGAAGTGAGACCAGCGGATTTTAGAAAAGCCTGACGAGAAATAGTTTCTCTTACTGTTCAGAATACAAGTAGAAAAATAAACACTTAAAATACAAAATGTCCACTTGATAAGTAGCTAAGAGATGATGGGTAATAGAGGCGTGTTACACCGAGCACAAACAGAATCACTACATGAATCAGATTTGTTTTTGCCCGACACAAACGATACGTCAATAATTTTGGCCGGCTAAGAAAACCTCAGCTAGGATTACCGGCTAAACTTCCAAAGCTGTGAGGAGTTTTTAAAAAGACTTTTAAAAAGATTGATGATATCAGCGTGACTACTACATTATAACAGCTTTAATTCACGCTTGCACTCCTGAGTATTCGGTCCGGAGCTGAACCTCTGCAGGTTGGGCACAAACCGAACAAAGCCCCTCTCATATGGAACCAACAAAGACGTGTATTGTGAGGTGCTGCGGAAACAGCTGACTTTGCTGGTGGGTGACTCGCTGACGGGCTGACTGTATTGTAAGTTAAACCAAGTTTTTCTTTCTTTGCTGCTGAAAGACTTGCTCTATTACAAAAGCCATAAAGGAGGTAATGAAAAAAAACAAGGTTATGTAACTCTATTCTAATGTACTCCACCCTGCTTATGGGCTGGTCTCAAAGTGTTTTTACAGTTGGACGGGAGTTTACCAGCGAGCATCAGCTCACTTTTAGTAAGAGGAAATCACTTCTGAAGCGCAGCGGAGTTTGTTTCTCTGCTACATGAGTTCAAATCTGAGATATGTGTCAAGAGATTACTGCATGTATCATGTAAAATGATATTATTAATGATCTAAAACATTAGATATTACAGCACATCAACTCTCACTCCTTCAGCTAATCTCCACGCTACGTTTGACCTGTTCTTCCCCACCTTCAGTCTGCATGATTTATTCACTCCAAGGACAAGTTGGTATGTGGAGCCAGTGTCCAATGAGGCATTTTATTATTTAAATCCCGACTGCTCCCTCCCTTCCTCCCTCCCTCCCTCCCTCTCTCTCCCACTGTATGTATACTCCCATTTACACTGCACTTGGCAGCGGCCTGTTGTTTTTGCTGGAGAGGAAAAGAACAAGACAGCCCTGGTAAAAATCTCTCTCAGACAAAATTCCCTCTCTCTTTCAAACTCCCAGGAGAGGTGGAGGAATGGAAGGTGCCAAGGCGTTCTCTTTCTGCAGAGAGGCTGTCTAAGAACAAGGCAAACCATATGTCAGCTAATCCAGAGGTGAATGAGAGAGAGAGGGAGCTCTTTTTAAAATAGCTAAACAATAGTACACCACTGTATTTATTAAAAAAGGCTTTGACAGAGCGGTGTGAGCTTACAAAAACATTTCAGATGATTCAGTAGTGTAGACAGTCGATCTGAAATGTCTCCCTGCGTCTGCACACCTCTACGTTTTACTCGATGAGCAGAAAAGCCTCCGCATGTACACGCCGTAATTTTTCATACGTTACTCATTGCCAGCCGATAACTGTGCTGGAATTCAAAGGATGCAATCCAAACTAACCCCTGGGCCGAGAGGACAGCCACAGGAACTGAAGCACCCATTAGGAATGACTGAGCAAATCGCTTTCAGAGCCAAAATGGAGTCCAATATCCAAGTTGGCCAGACACTCAGGACAGACTCAGATTAGGCTCCATCCTGGACACACACGATTTTTCAATTGAAGCGGACTCTAAAATAATAAGTCAATTCAGGAATAATCATATTTTATGTCTATTAGACTGGCTCATATAAAGAACAATGTAATGAAACCCTGCTCTGTCAGATATATTGCAGAGGAAAGCCCCACTCCTTGCTATGGCTTGTTGAAGCATGCAGCTGAGGCCAGACTCTCACCACACACACACACACACACACACACACACACACACACACACACACACACACACACATGCAGAAATACATATATAACCTCATATTTGTCTGCATGACATCAGGGCACAGAAATCAAAACCCCACATAGGACGTTTTGCCAGCGGCCTCCAAAACAAAAGGTGAAACGACGACTGAAGCGAGATGCCTATCAATTATGAGCCATAAAAGTGAGTTTGCAGACGCTTTATGGCGCTGCTATAAACTCAAACACATAACAGACCCTTGGCGTGGATTGCTTTTGAGTCAAACTTTGAGTAGAGCATTTGTTTTATGTCTCTTTCAACCTGCTCGTCTTAAAAATCCCCCTTGCAAATTCAACACCCCGTCAAGCCTCGAGGCATGAAAGACGTCTCATCGGTACAACACAGACAAAGTTTGCTGATGCGTGTCTCGCAGTTTTTTTTACACCAAAAAGCATGAGTCAAAGTGATTTTCACATTTTTTCAAAAGACGGGTATTTCTTTTTTTCCTCTTTCTCTCTCTGTCAGTAGCAGCCTGCAGCCGAGGATTAGTGGTCAGCATTTGATGATGCAACGGCGTTACTGTGCTTTTGCAGTCGAGCAGAAAAAGGCAGTGCCACAGTGAGCTTTTTAGGCCCACACTAGCCTTGAACAAAGACACCTACACAGCCCGAGCACCGCTGCCTCTCAGGGCGAACGGAGAGGAGACGAGCTGAAGCCAAGGGCGGGGAGCGGATATGTCTCGTATTAGTTATGAAATATAGGACCCCGTACCCAACGCAGCATCTGGCTTTCTGCCCAAAATGAATCTAAAAAAAACGCATGTGAGATGTAGATAGCTGGAGGTGTGTGTGAAGAGAGTGTGCATGTGCAAGCAGTCAGCATGTTATATATACATTATATATTTACAATCCGCTGGTTTCTTTGCTTACATACTCCATCTGTCTTCAGCTCGACTAAATGTGTCCATTTCCTGAGTCATTCCTGAGAGCAATTAGCAGTGCTGAGGAATTCAGCTCCTTACCAATAGCCAGCAGCACGACTGGAGGCCCTATTATCCTCATCCCCTATAGAGACGGTGAAGGAGAGTGTTGGGGGGGGGTTAGAGGGGCTTTTCAAAAGCGACTCATTACCTTCACATACCGTTGCTTTTTCTTTATAAAAGAAGCCCACTAACAGCTAATCAATACCAGCGCAGTCATTTTGCCGACTGAGTGCAGGAGTCAAAAATATTTGCTCGCTAATTTATCTTTCCCTGAGTTACGTTTTTGTGCTGCCAAACAACTCAACTTTAAATCACTGGATCGTGGCATTACGGGAAAGACACGCGTGCTTTCCAAGATGCTATTTGACCACTTTTTTTGTCAGCACACTTTATTAAAGTCTAATTTTGGACTAATAACGCATTGCAAAAGGCCCACACACCAGCATCTTGCAAAACTCCTGCATACAGCTTCTACAGGTCTAACGCTACATGAGCGCTGAAAGTGAACAATGAGCGCGAAGGCTCGGGCCAAGGCACACTCTCTCGATCTCTGGCCAAGGTCTCAGCGATCATCATTACCGTCTGCGCTCAGTCAGGCTGTGTGTTGAGTTACAGCCTTTCGCAATCCTCCGAGGAAACCGGGGAATTTGGCACCAACTTTCCTCGAGGACAGGACAGTCCAAATATACAGTATCAACATTCCTCTAACCCCTCATTATATTTTCATTGGAGGGACAAGACACATGCTCGAGGAGGGAACAGACGCTGTAATAATGGCTGTTGTTCTGATTGTGCTGTGGTCATCTCTGGCCAATAAACTCAAGGGTGATGGCATGTGGGGAGTGGAAGTGATTGTCACAACAGAAAATATGATCGCTCTTCATTCTCCAAGCTGAAAAGCTTTCATTTCTCGTTTGGGCTCAACAGCTGCCACAGACAGAAGGAACCTTCGAAATTCCTCTTGTGAAGATGACTAAACTTTCCCACAGCAATTCAACGCAATTATGAACATTTAACCTTGCGACATTGTCAGCGATGAAGAGATCCTCCGCTGTAGAAGTAATGAGGGATCTTAATGTTCCAGTTTTGGTTGCCAAAGCAGTGAGCAAGCAGGAGTGCAGTGCATGCAGAGGTTATCTTTTGTTAACAAGGAAATTACACAACAGAACAGAAAGTAGAACTGTTACATTTTTATTGTCGACTTCAGCCTCAGGATGAAAAATGTTCCAGTCAAATCAAAACACAAAGCACCTGCAGATATGCACGAGGCGTGAGCACTGTGGCCGCCTTCATTCAAACATTACGATGTGATCATTGGCTGGATTCCTGCTTGGCTTGCTTCATGCCATTCAAACAGTCACACATCTATATTCTGTGACTGGGTGGTCCTGGTTGAATTATTATAACGTTACTATTTTACCCCGCATTGTAAGTCAGGATTAGACTTTGCATGGCACTGAGCTTTGGCTTGGCTCAGACGTGGATTAAATGAATCCAAATGCATTTCAAATGTATGGAGTTCACGTCTATGACGAATCCAACATAAGTTATGTGCAACCTTGACAAGGTATTGGCCAATCAAGTCCAGAAAATCAGATTTAATTCTGCCTGTTGAAGCAATAATGATTATTGTGTAACGTGTGGTTGTCACTTTAATGCTGTCTCATACTTTGTCCTCTGACATTTCCTCCTCTGTCCCACGTCAAGCAGACGTTTGCTCTGATTAAACAAGCCCTCCATGTCTGCGCCGTACTATGTGTTCGATCCTTTTGTCGCCGTCGAAGGGTCGTGAGCTAAAGGTCAATGTTTAGGTCGACATGTAGTGACAAGACGAGTGTTTTAAAAAAGCTGGCTTCCAGAAGAAATTCAGGAAATCTGGAAATCATAACTCTATAAAAGGCCTTTTAAACACGAGCTTTTACTGTGCTAAAAAAAGAAACAAACACTGGCTTTAATGTCTCAATGTCTCTTCTCTCAGTTACACCTTTGGACATTTGGGTGCAGAGTACGTCTAGTCTGTCCTGACACACTGTTTTTATAAACCATGTGGAAAGGCTTACAGTGTGATACTGATAATGTGATACGTACTGCCCCCCCCCAGCATTAGTATTAGTATCATTGAGCCTAGCTGTTGCATAGTTGGCTCGCTCGCCTGCAATGCGTCTGCTGTCTATTCAGTGTACTGGGGTGCAGCTTGGCAATTCCAGCTCTCCAGAGACACACTGGAAGGCATTTCTACTTAAAATAAACCCTGTGCGCCCACGTCCAGCCTCTCAGCCCTGTCGGCCCTGCGCTGCTTGTCGGCTCGCCAGCCCTTCCCCATTAATCCACTGCAGCGTTCCATTTATGCAGAAACCATCCTACGGATGTGCCCGGGCAGGCGCTGGGGCATTTAAACCCTCTGCAACACACGCTCTATCACTTAGACACGCACAAACACAGATAAAGACACAAAGGAAACACATATATATAAAGAACACACAAATAGTTTCCCCCTGCACGGCATGTAGCCGTACGAGCGTGCACTCACTGTATAGGAAAACACTGAACCTATGAACTTGCAAGTCACAAAACCACACGCATGCACATGATCCAACCCTGTCCATCATATTTCCAATTCCATGATTGGCTTTTAACCTTCAGGCCAACCGGGGCAGACAACTAAAAGCTACCTCCAGCTTAGCTAGAGCTACAGTTACACGGTAAAATGTAAATCTTTTGTGGACAAGAGGAGGATATTTACTCACTCATCACAACAGCACAAGGAAAACACTGAAGGAAATGTAATATTAGAGTCTGTTTCACAGGTAGTATGCAAATTCACATGTGAGACGAGCACACGCAAAAAGAGTTCATTTAGAGGTAAACACACACAGCGTGATGTGCACCACTACGATGGGGCAACGCAGAGATAGAGATCCTGTGCTCACATGCTGCCAAATACACTTCACACTTCATTTACTTCACTTATGTTTCAAGGTGAACTCGCTACGCCAAGAAAAGTTGTTTCTTTATAGTGCAGCAGAGAGAGAGAGAGAGAGAGAGAGAGCATCTCTGATTAATTCAAACATACTTACTCAGAGAAAACTTGTCAGTAGCCTTCTGTCAATGATGCAACTGTGTTTGGACGCTGCAGGAAAGTAACAAGATATTTATTAGTGTTGTTATTAGCCAACAGATTTTTTTTTTAAAAATGGATTACTCGTTCGAGTGAGTTGCCGTGAGCATTATCTGGTTCCTGTTTCTCAAACGTTTTCAGTTTTATGTCACTGTGAATCTGACAAAACAAAACTACACTAACAATAATTTTATACACATCGGACTAATTGTGGTTTAATTTTCCCTGTGATGCGTTTGGAAGAGATTGATCAATAAAGTTTTTGTCTATCAAGAATAAATCACATTGTCACAATCATTTCATGAGAAGAGGTGAAAATATTTTATTCCAACTTTAAGGGCAACAGTGTATATGAACACATCAAGCTATGTTTACAGACTGAATAATTAACTGATGCATATAAAATAATAATTAGTTGCAGCCCTTAAACATTGTCATCTTTGAGTTATTTTGCAAATCTTGTTAGCAGCTTGTTATCTGTGTAGCAGATGCATGCAAAGTGCTTGACTCTCAAGTAGTAGTGAAAGTAGTTTGAGCTAGCCGATTCTCGTGTTACAACCAGTCTAGGCACATGGCATGAGTGTGCAGCATTGACAAACTTTAAATCTCATGTTTCTGTGTGGTAACATTAAAAAACACACACACAGCCTCTGCAGCGAGTGCAGTGTGGTGCAGCAGCACTTTAGCTTAGCTTAGCTTAGCCTCCACACACACACACACACAGGCGTGTGCGGCTCGTACTGCGTTACATAACTGTCTTCACACGGCTAACCGACACTTCTCCTGTTTAGCAACACTGAAATAAAGACTGCAGAGATGAAAATACCTCCGGTCCGATCCACAAGATGGGAGTGTAATTTATCTTTAACGGGTCTGTAAATAACGAGCTGTAAAGCGACAGTTGCTACAACAGTTGTAACAACAACGTACTTAAACGCTTGTGGCAGCAACAAATTGACTTCAATGCGGCGAGAGAAAAACTTTAAAACTAATTAAAAAACCTCTTTTCAAGAGCAATTAAGTGAAAGCACTTTCTGTTAAGTGACACAAAAACTCTTATGACAAGCTAAATTGAGCGCACAGAGGCGAGAAAAAGTGTAATATGCAAATATGTCAACATGTAGCCGACTATTAGCACAAAAACAGACAACAATAGCAACACAGCTCGACGGGTTTAAGCGCAGACTTACCTGTTGTGCGTCCAAAAATCCGCAGTGATAATGGGGCTGGTGTGGGTGTTAGTTGTCGGATGTAGGTTTTGGGACTAGCTGAAGTCGTTGCATCAGCCCGTTTAAGTACTCCTCTTGTCTGTGAGGAATGCGGAAGCGCTGCCTCCATACGTAAGCATTGATGAAAATAATATAAGACGAGGGCCTGGAGACACAGGTTTGTTTGCTCCACCCCTAGCAACCAACGAAAACACACACACACACACACACACAAACGGAGAGAGCCGTGAAGAGAGGAAAGTTTCAGCCGAGGAACAAGATAGATAGATACAGAGAGAGAGAGAGAGAGAGAGAGACGCCTCAAGCCGTAAACGACTCAATAAATAAAAGTGATAGCCGTAAACACACAGATAAGTCTGTCTTAGCAGCAGGTGTTTTATTATTTGACAAAATGACATGGTGAGGAAGTTGAACCCATGCCAGAAATACTTATTTATAACCTATAATACAGTGTTGTAATGCTGCTTAAAGCCAGTTCTATGACAAAAGTATTAATGACCGTAGGTGCGTGACTTTTAATACATTTGGACGATTTATACACCCTTAAAATATAAAGTTTAAAGTAAGAAACTAAAGTGTTTCTTCATGGGGATGCCATAGAGGAACATTTTCCCTGTTGATTCTTGATAGTTTGGCATATAGCAGCCATTAGTTAAAGCCACAAAGGTGTTCAAACTGTCCCTTTGTTGGTTTTTATCAAAACCAGGTCACACTGTTACAAAAGGTTACTTTAAAAAAAACATCCATCCATCCATTTTCTGGAGGAGCCAATCCCAGTTGACTTAGGGCGAGAGGCAGGGTACACCCTGGACAAGTTGTCAGTTCATCACAGGGACTTAAAAAACAGTAATCAGCACTCTAAAGAACCTTTGAAGGGAAAATAAAAAGATTATTAAACATAAAAAGGTTCTTAAAAGCACAAAAAGTGTTGCAATTGTGACTTAAAGAACCATAAAAAGCATTTCTTAAGGATAAAAAGTTCTAGAGCTCTTAGAGCATAGTGTGACTTTGCCTCTTCACGAGATATATCCTGAGTGTGGACCCACTTTGCTTTCATACAGGTCTGTTTTTCAGTTCTGCAAGGAACATTTGTCCTGTTGGTTCTTCATCATTCGTCTCTTTGTTGTCTTTTATCAAAATCAGGATGTCACATTTTTACAAAGGGTGACTTAAAGAACCAGTAATCAGTACTCCAAAGAACCTTTAAAAGGAAAATAATAAGATTATTAACCATAAGAATGCCTAAAGGTGTTCACACTGTCTATTTTTTGTTTTTTAACATTAGATAAGACAGACTTTAATGATCCCACATTGGGGAAATTCACTTGTCACAGCAGCTTGTATACACAAGGTGGATAAAACATTATTCATAAGTAAGTGAGAGTAAAAGTATTATGGTATCTGTAGCAGAAATATTGTATAGGCCTAATCAATGTTGGTCACAAGGGAGCAAATTAGCAACATATTTGGGTTGTTTAAACTATAATAATGCACCATATTTTATAAACTCACCACGTGTCAGAAGCTGTTAGATAAATGTACTGCAATAAAAATACATTAAAAGATAAGATAAGATAGACTTTAATGATCAACACATTGGGGGATTTTTCTTAGAGTGCAGTGTGTCTTTGCTCTCAGTCTTTCTGGCTTGTGACCCCTTAAACAAATCAGTGCCTCAGTGTGGAGTGTTCTTTCTTCAGTTGTTTCATTTTTTAGATTTCTGAAAGGTCAGAGTATTTGGGCATTTCACAAGAAAGAAGCAACAAGTCAGGAAATCAACAGAATTTTATGCAGCACAAATACATTTTTATCTCTCATATGCCCTTTAATCATGTTTTAACCCCCTCAGATTTATCTTGTGAGCTCTTAGGATGTCTTGACCCCGAGGTTGGGAAATATTTATTAGAGTTATATTACATTTAAATCCTTCAGAACAGACTACTTAAACTGATTATTTAAGCAAGGGAAATGATGTGGCTTAGTGCATTATTACGAGTTATTATAAAAATATGTGTAACATTTTAAATTACTAAGAAAACCCACAAACAGTTTCTGACATCAAATGACTATTTGAAGTACTGACGTAAAACATACAGCCTACAAGGGACAAAAATACACCAATTTAACACTAACTGCAGAGTTTCAAAGCAAACACTGGGGGTATAAATGTTAATGTGATGACATGTTATGACCTTATTTTCAAAAACAGAGAAGAGTCATCACTTCCTGTTAAATAGGTCATTCACCTTTTGACTGATACGACTAAGATGATTATTTTTGCAAGTGTAGAGCTGAAAACTCTTATTTTAACAACTGTTATGACATCTTTTCATTGCTTTTATTTGTTGTCATCCTGTACCTGCTGCAAGTCATCTGGCCCTCAAGGTCAGGCATTCAGATTTATTCCCAGTGCGGCTACTACGCCCTGTCTGTGAGACTGAACGAGACACCCGGCGTTTCTTGTGTCAGACAGGTTCACAAAGAGCTGAAACTTTATTATTTCAGGTGGTAGAGGAAGTTTGATGCAGTAAATCTTGCAGGTAGTTGCACGTGTGGCTTTAGCTGCTGTGAAATCCAATTTTTAGTTATTTTAATCTCTCCTTAATAAAGATGTGACTTGATTCATAACACATAATAGATACAGCACACATGTTCAAAATCATGTTCCAGAAAGTTCCAGAAAAAGTTACTCTGAATGCCTCTTTCTGCTGCTTCCCTCTAGTGTGGACGGATGTAACTACATCCCACCGGACCACTGGTATAAAACTGATGTGGGAGAGGTTTGCACCAGTCTGAAATGGAATAAAAATAAAATATTGTTATTGTGAATCCTTTTGGCTGCCATAATCATCAATCAAAACCTGATATTGTTGCAGCCCTAATAGAAAGATATAATATAAGACATAATATAAGAATGCATATAGACATAAAGTTTTACTCTTAAAGTTGTGCATGACTAGAATATATTGTTTAGTTTTGATATAATCATATAGATGATGCCAAAATCTTCACAAGCAAGTATTAGTATATATAAGTATTTTACAATTATCAGCCAAAGTCACAACTGAGCTGCAACATAATATCCAAATAATTAAAATTCTGTTGTGTGTTATCCTCAGATTGCAATAAAAAAGTGTATTTTAGTGTCACTTTAATTCTCCCGTGCACCTTTTATTGCATCTCAGGTTTTATCATTACCATTATCTGAGGCTCAGTTGGGTTTTACACGATGCCATCTCAACTGTTCCACCTAGAACAAGCAGCTGAGTTATTAGAGGCTCACCAAAATACCCCTCTCTGTTCCTTTTTTTAGATTCTAATTTGGTTCTGCCGTGATTTATGTCTCGCATCTGAGGGGAGGTCGGGAGGAGAAGGAGGAGGGGGGGAGCTGTGCGTCACAGACGCTCTTAACATAGATGACAAATTTTTAGGGGAGACATTCGGGGTTAATAAAGCAGAACTTGAACCAACAAGCAGACAGATTTCATAAAACAGGAGGGTCCTGGACATCTTTAGTTAAAGCACTCTAGAGTTTTCCCCTTCCCAGATATAGACTTTCAGCTGCATTTCTGTGTGCCTGCAGGAAGGCAGCCAGAGATGTCACTCAGTACATGAACACACATGGGCGCAGGCCCATTTGGCACTTTAAGCCTTTGAGAGGGAATTGTCCCGCGCCAAGAACAATAAGTCTTGATAATGACACCCTGAAAAAATATACTAGTCTGAATATGCAGGGCTAGAATGCAAAGCATGTTAATGTGTTCAACAAGAAGTTGACTGTTTAAGTTGAGTTGTGACTAGAAACACAGCTGTTAGAGGAAATCTCATTCAGGACGTGATCATCACAAAGTGTTTGAAAGTTCAGGATCTCAACATACGTCTCTTCATTTGTTGTCTGTTCCAGTCTTCCACAGCATCTTTGCATTAAAACATAGTCTTGGGTGCACTTTCCGACAGCTGCCCGAGTGATGAATGGAGAGGGGGTGCAGTTTGTGGTTTTGCACCTTTGGCAAACTCCTGCAGAGCTTCTTGCTGTGTGGGCGTCAGAAGGTAAAAAAACAATGAAACTGTTTTTGCACAACCAAGCTCTCTGTCACTCTATTTATTAATTTTTAGACATCCACGCATGCATTTGTAATGATGTTTGATGCTAAAACACCTTTACATCCCTGTTAAACAAGATGTAAACAAGTCATTCTCATTTTATTCAACCACATTAAGTTGAAGTGTTCTGTCATAATATGATCCAATACCAAATCTTTGGGAAATACCCAGCAAACCAGACACCTCCAGACATAATGTCTGACTCATCATCCGCCACACTGCAGACACTAAACACAACCTTTATTTTTGCCATGTTCCAATGAATTTCCTTCCTTCCTTATTTCGTCCTTTAAAAATAATCTCAGACGGTTGTAGATCACGTCAAAACACGTCTAGTAATTTGTAAAGATGCATCGTTTTCAGTCAAACCTATGACTGATGTCCAACTTTTTGCCGTTTTGGGAGACAGATTTGGACATGGTGTACTGCTATGAATGATAATTCCTCTTTTCTGACAACACATTTAGGAGTGAATGGAAACTGTGATTGTGCCAAAGTTTATTCACCAGTCTTGCATGTGCCACTCTAATGCATGCATCCAAATACTAGTCTGCAATCAGTCTATATCTTTATATTATAAAACATCACTCCTGTGTATCCAACACAAACACACAGATAAGATCCACGTCCTTCTTAATGGATTGAACTGTGATGCAGTAGCAGACTCCCATCATCTCATTCACAGAATTAAAATCAATCACTTCATGCACCAATTGCGTGCTGGCGCCGACTTTAAACCCTCCTCCTCTTCATCTTCATCTCCCTCACACAACCACAGGCTGTCAGCAATCTTGCCAGCGCTACTCTTCCTCCTCCTGTTTCCATTTGAGTAAAAGCTCCAAGTGTTATGTGCTGTGAGACACGGATTCACCATTTGATGTCTGTCCACGTCTATAAAAAGCACATTCTTCTGTACGAAGAAATGAAATCTTTGCAGTTTTATACTCGTCAGTGATAATTTAATGTGGCAGCAGTCATTAAAAACAGGTAAGTCATTTCAAAATAAATCAGCACAAGTATTTTTCCATCCTATTGTATCGCTGACGATCTCCGGTTGGAAACTTAGAGTAGCTGAGTTCATGTACATATCCACACCATCTTTGGGTATGTAACAAAGTTACACATGTCAGGTGACCCATTCTTCCCAAACGCGTATGACATTGATTTATCCCTGTAAATATAGCACTTCCTTGGGAATATCACAGCAAGCAGGAAACAGAGTGGTCAGGAGGTGTGTGATGATGATGAGATAACAGGGGTGGAAACAGTGAGCACACAACAAATAATAGAAAGATCGAGGTCTGTAACCAAGCAATGTGAGACATATTACAGAGTGCTGGTAATGCCGGAGTAATCTCATACTGAAACATTACTGTAGTACGTAAACGGGGCTGCCCTACAAACTTCTCCATGTTCTGTATTTTATTTATTAGTCAGGTCAAGGCTATTGGATAACAACATTAGCTACATATGCACAAATACAGTACACAAATCTGCACAAAAAGATTAACAAAACAAAAACACTATTAAACACGAACAACTAACAAACTTACAGTTGTGCTGTCAGTCAATGTTGTGTGATAAGTGATATAAGTGATAAGTTACTATTAATAAGTAAACCCTTATAAAAGCAGGTCATATCTACTTATAAACGAGCTCAACTTAACAAGGAAAAAGTAACTAAAAGGACCTTTTCATGAAAGGCATGTTGACGTATCACTGCAGGAAAAGCACGAAATGAACGATGGCTCAATTCCATTTAGCTGCCTCAGTTTCAGGGCCCTGGTATTGTGTATGTTGGCTCAATGTCATGACTTCCTGAGACACTTGAATACAACGCCACTGCTGCCTCTCCTAGCATGACAAGTCAAAATGTTGGTACTCTTCTCACCCACACATGATAAGGTAAGACAGAGTTATGATGGGAATTATGTGAGGTCTTCAAACTTCATGAATAAGTAATAAAGATAAAGGTGAAAGTTGTCTCGTCCTCTGAGCTCCAACTACTGTAATACAACAGGAGAGAGGAGTGAGCGAGAGGTCAGTCAAGCAGTCTGAACGTGCCCACACAATCATGAAAAGAGTTTTAATCAGCCAAAATAACCAAACACAGTGGTGTGGGTGTAACACAGGGGTGTATGGCCTTAAAGTACTTTATACTTCTTTATATAACATTTTACATTTCAGAGTGAAATATTGTACTTTTTAAGTCACTACATTTAATTTAATAACATAATAAGTTACGTTTCAAGTTGTGATTCTACATGCAAATGATATATAAATCCATTTTAAAATAGCTCAACTTCAACCAGCTACAATATTGAATACACATCTCCAAGTCTGCTACACTCTGTCTGTCTGTTATTTATGTCAAATCTGACAGTTTGAACATACTGCACCTATTGCAGTGTCAGCACTGTATGTATTTTGTGTCGTAATGTGTGTGCGCACTTTAAAGAAGTCCTGTGTGCACTATGTTTTATGTTTCATGTAGCACCATGGTCTCATTTCACTGTGTGTAGTGTATATGGTTGAAATACCAATAAAACCCTTGAAAAGCAGCTTAGATGCTGCAACATTGATAAATATCCAACAGTATAATAATAAAAGCTGCCTACAAAGTACTTTTATTTATTAAAGTTTGACTGCATTTTGTTGTTAAGACTTCTGTGCTTTTACTTGAGTAAAACAGTGAGTGTATAATATAATTTTACATTGTTATATTGCTACTTTTACTAAAGGATCTGCCACATACACAAACTCAGTTGGACTCTAGGGGCAGTGGTTCTCAACCTATGGGGCATGGATGATGGAAAAATATGTAGTGATACTACACAAAGTACTACACTAAGTTATATTAAGTGAAATTAATATGATTTATGCAGAGACAAACAGGACTTTTTAAGGCTCTCCTGCTGATCTTTATTTCACTAAAATTCATTCATAATTCAGCTTGGATTCTTTTTTATTAGTTGTTGATGTGCTGTGTATACCATGTATTTCATAAAAACACTCTACGTACTACTATATTTTAGACAATAATGTATTTTTATTGCAGTATATTTATCTGACAGCTTTAGTTGCAGATGCATGCAAAACATGTGATGAGGTTGTAAACCACCCAAAGTATGTTGCTAACATAATTGCAACATTTATCAGGCTTATACAATATTTCTGTTGCATATACTGTAATATTTTTACTTTTAATATCTTTTAATCACCTTACATATATAATAATACTTTTATTTGAACATATGCACCATTTCTAAAAAAAAAATCAAACTAAGAGAAATAAATACTTCCTCCACCCCAGTGTAAAAGCAGGCAGTAGCCTCAGTCCCATCCTTAAAATAAAACTCTCCCCCCTTTCAGCTCAGCTCGCACAGTAAAGTTGTGGCTTGATGGTTGGTTGTGAACTCCAGCTATGTGATATTTTACAACTCTGAAATGAAGCATCACACTGCTGGACAACACGGAGTTTGATGGAATAAGTGGACACAGAGTGAGTCAGTAGACATCAGAGCTGCTGACAGGTCCATCCATCATCACTCTAAAATAGCACCAGACACACACACACACACACACACACACACACACACACACACACAATAAAAAGAGGGGACACTCTCAGTAGTTTGGTGCGCTGTAGCTCCCCCTACTGATGAAAAGAAACACTGCACTTCTCTCATGACATATGTTGTAAAGCAGGGTAAAAATGGGTTTTGAGCATGCGTAAATGAGTAAAATGTATTAAGTTGGACTGACACAACATGCTGCCTTAAACGTTATTTACTAGCAGACTAAAACCAAACACATTGTGGTCATTAAATGCTCCGTTTGTTGTTCCGAGAAAGGCTTTGTCTCCGTTAAATCACCCACTAAAACCAATTATCGCCATGCACGTGATTCCCGCTCCATAACAAATGAAAGTTTACACTCAGCAACACTCCCGAGCGCCCGCTTCGTCTTTTTCCGGTAACATCCTCCGAAATGTGACACCCGTTGCCATGGAAACAAAACAACTGCAGTTACCCAAACATGGTCACGGGAAGTGATACGACGCGGCGAGTCGCGTGTTGACGTCAGGCACAGCACGCACGACGCTGCTGTAGAGTCGGGTTCCCTTTGACCGTGACAACAGCGGAGCCGTGAACGAGCTGTGAATAAATAATTAACCTGCTGCTCCCACTCAATCTTAAACACGCTGCGTTTACTTTATGCAATCCAGAACACAGGAATAGGCACACTGTGATCTGTACGGACTGATAACAGAGCTGAAAATAGGTTCAAGGTTCATCCATGACCCTCTTTTTCACTCTGTTTAGTAAGTTTTCTACAGCCATCATAGATATAATCAGCAGTCTGCGTGCAGGTTTCTATTTTTGAGCCATTTTTTATTCATGTTGTGCGAAAAAGAAAAAAAACTGAGGATCAAAGCTCATCACAGCACAGTCCATTTAGTAGCTGTTCTGGGGCTTTCAGTCACATCACATGATCGCCATATAACCAGAAGAAGACACATGTTAAGCATGTTTTCATTCATGTTGGCTTAAAAGCTGAGGTGCACAGTTGAGAAAACGACTGACTTAATATTCAAATTAATAAGATAAGAAGAGATAACATAAGATGAGATAGACTTTAATGACCCCACACAGAGGAAATTCACTGTTCAGCGTTCAAATGCTGAGCATGTTCCCATCCAAGTTACGAAAAACATCTCACCACAAGGTTCATTTAGTAGCTGTTTTTGGAGCTTTTGAGTCGTATTACATGATCTTCGTCAACATCTGCAATTGTATGACAACTGACTCGATATTCAAACTGATAAGATAAGATCAGATAGACTTTTATGATCCCACACTGTATACACAAGGATGATAAAAAATTACTCATAAATACGAAATCACAAAGTCATGCTGGGGTTAAAGAGTCTGATATTTCGGGCTGAATGACGACAACTGCGAGAAATCGTTTGTGTTTGTTGTCTTATTTTATTTCCAGCGTTATACAATTTTTTGCATCTGATTATTTTCCATAAGTAAAAAAATAAACTATGTCATAAAATACATCTTGATAAAATACATGGCATGGTCCTTTTTTTTTATTGAAACACTTGAAAGGAAATGTCAAGTTAGAGGACACCTTACAGCAAGATGTTACACACCTATACGCTACACATGAGTAACCCTGTTATTTTCACTTGTTACAACACAACTTTGTCAACAGTATTACACACACATTAGGCTACTGAGCATGATCTAACTTCACATCACATTTAGGGATTTTTAGAAACACAAGATACCACCTCTTCTTGGATCACGGATGACTTGTATTTGCATGCATTTTTGTTGCCAGCACAAAGTCTCGTCTCGGAGAGTTGCACTAGCACTATGGAAGAAGTCAACCCTGTTACAGTCACAGAAAACATGTCATCTACACAACCTTTGATGTTTAGGTTTACACAACATCAAAACGCACACTACAAAAGATTATTTAAGAGAGAGAGAGAGGGAGAGAGATCATAGCTTGCTGGCTGGTTAGAATACAATTACAGTATCATTGCGTTGCATAACTTCTTTGCATTCACAAGGCCAGAAGTGTAGGAGAGTTAAGACTATCTTTCATTAACTCAGACGCACCCAGGCTGCCTTTGAGGCTCTCAAAGCCCTCAGCCAAGGAATCAATCTCAGAGTAATTAAAGGAAAACACTGTGCGGTAATTGCTACAAGTGGGACTGGAAGACATGACTGGTGTGCTCAAAGATTCAAGGTCGTTCGCCACAGACTTGTACAGGGTTTCCCAGTCTGAGAGGCAGAAAGGCCCGCTCAGGTCTATGTCAGGGACGGATGCAGCCATCTCTGAAGTCACTGCCATCTCTAGGCTGGGCACCAAATCATCCAGGTCATCTCCTTTTAAGTCCTCCAGAGCCTCCTCTTCTGCACTCGAACACAGGAGGATGTTGGAGTTTCCCAAAATGGCTGCAGCAGGGATGCAAGGGACACATTCCATGTCTTGACCAATAGGGGAATCTCCAATGGTCGTGTTGCTCTCTGGGGTTTTTCCATTCTCTAAGATGGACAGCAGCTGTGGGGAGGCCGGAGGATCCTGCAGCATTGTGTTATCATCATCTCCATTATCCTCCTCCTCCTCCTCCTCCTCCTCATCACCGCCGCCATTGTCATCGTCGCTTGCAGGGAGTTTGCAGGATGGCTTGTGTGAGGCTAAGACCTGTTCCAGTCTCTCCTTCTCCTTCAGCAGGTCTTCTATCTCCGTCTGGAGGGCAGACTTCTCGTCTTCCAGCTTGTCAGTTTCCTGAGGTGAGCAGGGACAAAATCAGAAAAAAACAGACTTGGTGTGAGGGGAGCATGAAAACACTGCTGCCCTATGGTGCTCTGCAGACATCCCTGCTGTGCTCCTGTTATCTTTAACGACTACCGACATGTCATACAGTACACAGAGTATGTGCTGTGGGCATTCTCTCTGTATGTTTTCATAAAACAGCATACTTACAGCTTGCAGAGTGTCTATCAGCTCCCTCCGTCTGTTACGACACTTTGCTGCAGCAATTTTGTTCCTCTCCCTCCTGATCCTCCTCCTTTCCTCCTCCTCTTTGGAAGGCTAAAAAATCAATCAGAAAACAGCCAATTTAAATGTGCATCCTGCTGAGTTGTGCCATATCAGCAGTTGGCTCCTCAATACCAATGCACTTGCCAAAAAGGAGAGAGAGAGATAGAGGAGAGAGAGAGGAGATCTTCGTTGCAGTGTATGCTGGGAATACTGATCTGGTCGGTGCAGCCTCTCTTTCAGTTCAGGCGTTAAAATGCTGCACCACTGCACGGTCTAGTCAAAGCACGTGAACGCGCACACTTCTTTTATGCAATTTCCTCCTCCATCCCATTCACAAACAGTGCTGTGCTCGTTACTCCAAAAGTAATTAACTCCCTGCACCAATTAGACGTTATCCAATCACCTCCTGTGCTACTCCCTGCAGCCATTTACTCGCACTATACTCGCAACGTTAATTTTACTTTAACGGGGAAACAATTGCATCCTCTTTCACGTCCTATTAAGGAAATGTCGCGATATATCAATGTTCATATTGACCTCTATCTGTGGGAAGAATCATTGATTGCTTACTTCTTGATTGATTGATTGACTGATTGATACCTGTAACCTTATTTCTGACACTGACATTTCATCACTCCCTCCCCGCACATTTGTTTTTCTGCACACCTTGTCTTTGAGCCCTTTCCTGTTGGAGGACTTTGCCTTGGTTGCAGCTGCCGGAGAAGACGACTGCGTCGCGCCGTGAGTTTTGGTCTTTGCGCGGCCGGACGACGGCGAGACAGATGTGATGACAGTCGGCTGCACCATCCACCTTAAATCCGGCGAGGTTGAGATTGCAGTCACAGTCGGAACAAAGGAGTCTGCTGCACTGGTCTCAATATCCTGAGAAAAACAACACAGACACATGCATATGGATGCAGTCAGACACACATTTAGATTATCTGATGAATGAGGCTGACCTTTAGATAAATGGTACATCAATCATTTGGCTGAGGGATGCCCAAAGAAAAGACACAAAAAATCTGCTACATGCCCTGTCATCACATCCGTATCATCACCATCACTCTGAAATGAAAGGTCACGACCAAGAAGACATGTCTGTGTGAGGTACATCACCAACCATCTCCCTGAAATGAGACTGAACATGACTGCGCCGTCCTGTGTGCTCCTACACATGCATGTAGACTGTATATGTCTCGACGATGTGTTTGTATAGAATCATCTCCAGCCCAGGACAAAAGCTGCCTGTGATGAAGCACTTGGATATGTGTGAACATTTTGTACCTCTTGCAACCTATTTTAGTCTTATGCATTAATCATCCTACAAGATTTTGTTCTGTGAGGATTATTTTTTTGTGGATCATCTTCTACCTTGGCGCCGTCCACTGATGATGAAAGCGAGTCAGGAGGATGCTGGCTGCACCCAGGGGTGTCCCCGCCAGGCGATGCTGTGCTACAGCTGGACGATGAGTCGAACTCAGTGCTGGAGTCTGGATGCATGTCCTCTCGTCTAAAATTACTGCATTTAAAAAAAGAAAAAGAAAAGACAGGATAATGTTTCTAATCTAAGTAGAAAGCTGATGTCTAAACGCCTTTCTATATTCCATTTGCCAGGTTCATAACTGTGCAGATAGTGGAGAGGCCCGCCTTTTATAGTGAGCTGGAATTTTATGAATGAAATCTGTGTGGTGAGACCGAACCATTTGACAGAGGGAGAGGTGAGAGGGGGAAAAAAAAACAACCAGATGTTTTCCAATTTAACAATTAAATCCATCAAACGTCTCAACAACAATATTGGCAACATTTTTTTAATTTCAACTCGTTTTATTTAGTCAAATGTGAAATAATAGGGAGCATATGTTAAGTGACACCCCCGCTTACAAGAGGTGCACATCGCCATGAATGAACTACGTCATTTCACGTATGCAGCATCTGCATCATATACATTATGTCCCCTTTATGTCCACATATGTTCACATTGTGTATCTGGCGCGCTCGTGGCAGCAGAAATGTTCTTGTGTGATCAAAATATGAATGATATTTAATAATAATAATGATAATAATAATAATAATAATAACAACTAATCATCAGACCCAGATTAGAACAATGCTGATATGTTCCTTAAAGTCTGCAGTGGAATATTATAGAAGCTGCACTAAATTTATAATTTGGCCCAATATTGTGAAACCCAGCATGATTTAATTAACGAACACAGCTTCCAGCACACCGGCTCATTATTTATGAGCTGCTTCAATGAAGTGTCATCCATATATCACATTGCCTTTTTCACCTGTCTCTGCATATGAATAGAGCTCCAGCAACAGAAATGTCGCTGTAGTAAAGCAACCAATCGCTGAGTGGACCGGTCGAGCCATATATGGTGTTTCCGGTGAACAAGGGGGCCGCGCTGTGGCGCACGGAGAGCGCGCAGACGGACGAGAGTGTGTGTGTGTGTGTGTGTGTGTGTGTCACAAAAGAAAGTGAAACATGCGCAAAAAAAGGCTCGTCCGTCATGCATTGTACCTGATAACAGCGTCATTAGATGCGCCAGGAATGACCACGGAGGCGCTACTTTTAGGATGTGAGAGCAAACCCTGCACTTGACCAACGCTTTTAGACCAAGAATAAAGATGCACACTGCTTCTTTATATATATATATATATATATATATATATATATATATATATATATATATATATATATATATATATACAAATCACAGTTATATCATAGCTTTTATTGATTTTTCATGCTGCTTTTGTTCTTCCACTTACACACTTACTAATCACTTGTGTTGACGCATTTATTGGCACCAATTATGTAAGCGTTATTCCCGCATTCAGCTCCTATAAGAAAATGGATTGTATAGGCTTTATTTAGGTTCTCATATGACCTCACAGATCCAATGATGTGAAAGCGATAGTTGGTGAATAGAGGGGGCCCTCTACCCGTTAAGAGGGGGGCTGTGCTCCCGGCTACTTCCCGGCAGGCACAACCCCCCTTTGGGCTTATTATTTACTGGCACATCATTAGGTGGTGGGCTTTAGCCCATTCAGTCGCCTGTGGCTCAAGACCAGAAGGGTTCAAAGGTCGGACATATCTGCAGACACCCCTCACTTCTTAAGCTCAAAGGGTTGTTTTCTTCAAAGCAAGTTGAGCGTGAATGTGCACAGGGTTTATTTTTAGACTCAGTGACATCAGCTCTTCAAAGTGTATGTAAATTAGGTAAATAGATCATTTAAGTTTACTCTGAAGCGCATGTGACGAGACTTAGCCTGGCGTGAAATGTGTCAGAGATGTTCATGTTTCTAAAAAAAGATGTGTTAAAAATAGAATAAAACAAACATGTTTTATTTGCTTAATTAGATGCACATTAGTAACTTTATTGTCCCGGGTCAATATTCCTATTTTTAATAATCTTTTGATGCCAGAAACAACATCCATATCTGCACCAATTCACCTAAAATTACATTATATTGCAAAATAATTATGTATTTAAGGATTAGGCCTTCAACTCATTTTAAACTATTATTATCATTCCACAGCTACACTCACCCAGTGGCCTACATGCTAATGGTTTAATTTATTTTATTACCACCTCAAAAAACATTGTTCAGAGCAGACAGTCTGTTGATATAGAAGCTGCTGCTCTTGCCAACCAGTCAAACAAAATACTCAAACAATCCACAAGGTGAACGGGTTGTTTGGGAGTCCTGTTTCATTCCGCTGCTCCGCAGACACCACCGACAAAGAGAGGGGAGGGAGCTCCGTCTGAGAGCACCCCGGAGCGGACAGACGTCTCACTCTGACACAAGAAACTCCGGTTCATGTGAGTTCACCTCTCGGTGGACTCCTTCTAGAGGAGCCGAGGCTTTTCTGTTTGTTTTTTTTCGTGTCGAGTGAGCCGTCTCCAAAACACAGACGATCCTTGTTGCTATGCAAAACGACGACGTCACTGACGCGAAGGGGTGGAGTGTTGCTATGCCAACAAGGAATGTTCAACAAAACACGAGCGCGGGAAACAAAACATAACTCCTTTAACCTACATTTGATGCACTTTGACACAATAACACTATTATTAACACTTAATAATTGATTAGTGGCGTGTTAACGCTTATAATAAGCTATTGTATGTTATAACAGCAGTCCAGTCTGGAGCTTATACACTGTTATACACTGACAGACAGGGAACTATTATTCCTCTAGAAATGCTTAGAAAAAGAAAAAAAAAAGTTTTTTAATCCAATAAATTATCTGCCACATATAATTAAAACTATTTTGAAGGTAAAAATGATTATTATGGTGTGTTTTTGCTTTGTTTTCTGTCTATTTATAACTTTTTAGAAATGCTAAATCAACAAAAAACTACCAGCAAAATGTTGCTGATACTACTGAAACTTGCTTGGTGGTCTTTGTGCTCATACTATATTCCTATTTCTCCTCAGATAATCATGATTACAGTGTTGGGAATGAAAATATGTTGTATAACAACACGATAACTGAGTTAAACTGTGAATTTGAAGAGCAATATGAAGTCTGAATGTTGGCTCAAAGTCAAACCTGCAGCTCAGGTTCAGTATCTAAATTGCAAAGGATTCCCTCTGCTACAATCTTAGGGGAAGACCTTTGTATGATTAAGCTCAACACCCCTGAGAAAAGCAAACCACTGTCGTGGAAAAGTACACATAACAAACCAGTTATCAGCTTGCCGTGCGACTAAACACACCCTTGCTTGGATTGCACACAAAAGGTACAAGTGCCGCCTGAGGGCGTGATGTAAGAGACTCTGCTCTGACATGACTTTAGTGTCTTCCTTTGCGTATGTTTACATAGAATTGTTTTTTTACTGCATGCAAATTTGGCACAGTCAAACTCAGGGACGAGCATTTCACTTAATAAATTAAGGCTCTGAGTTATATATACCAAAAATATTATTTCATCTTCATTCACATTTCCCACTTAATTCTTGTTTTTACTCTGATTCTAATGATTGTTTTTTGCACAGGAGTCACATATCAAATCAAACTGATTTGAAAGGTTGAATGTAAAGAAAATAAACTATAAACTATATGTGTGTATATATGTATAAATTATATGTACACTATATGTGTATAAAAGATGGTTTTGAAACAGAAAATGGGATTCAAACAATTAAAAATAAGATTTGAATTTCTGAAATAATCATGCAATGATCCAGAGTTTTGACAGTGTTTTCAAAGTGTTTAAAATTGCTTTGCAGACACTGAACACACTGCTTTTCGGAGACTTAAATCTCTAATTGTTTAATACATAACTGAATCTTTGCTGCCACATTATAAGAAAGCTGAGAAGGCAGATTTGAATCACTTCTAACACAAGAGCACTACACCTGATTGACCCCTAACCCCGCAAGAGTTTCTCAAACCACAACTTGTCAAAGAGTTAATATATGTTGTTTAATGCCTCAGTGATAGCTGTCAGTGAGTTATAGAGATACATTAAAGTCTACGTTAGTAAGAGAGGTTTACAAAAAGGAATACCACATTGTTAAGATGTGCTAAAAATACACCAGCCGTGTGTTTTCATGTGTTTGTTTGACACACATAGATCAGAACAGGCAGATCTGCATGTTCATGTTTACCTTTTGATGTACTTCGTTGTGTAGGATGTACTTTAGCTGATGATGAGCCGTTCTTCAGTTTTCACAACAGCTTCAATGTTTGTTGTCTTACATAACGTCATGTCTCTGTCAGGCCAATCTCGGATGGTGTTCCTTTCCCAGCAGGGTCCGCCCATTTCACAGGATGCACCATATTTGGAAAATGACGTACTGGGGATCCCTTTGTGGAATATTCCATTTCTTGAGGGTGAATTTAAAATATTATTTCTAAACGTTACTTTTCACGTCAAAACATCACAAACCGAACTCGTGTATTTGACGTTTTGTGTATTTAAAAGACGTCTGAGGTGTTGTCGTCGTTATTGCCGCGTTGTTATGGCGGTGTTTGGGTGTTTCGCTCCTCACTGTGTCGGGTAAGGAGTACGCCCCTCCTGCCTACGTCATCCGCTCAGGCTATAAAAGAGCTCCGAGCAGACAGAGTTGGCATTCAAACTTTCAGTGAGCAGAGCAACGAGAAGAAAAACAGATCGAGAGCAGCACTCTTTGGGTTTCTAACAAACCTACTTAAAGGATTTCCTCACCTCAAGGTTACATTCCCACTCAGTAGAGTTTGTTTGGATCTTCTTGCTGCTTTTTTTTTTTTGTTCTTTCCTTGTGGGACCATGATGTTTCCCGTTTTCAACACGGAGTGCGACTCTTCCTCCCGCTGCAGCACCGCTTCCCCGTCCGGGGACAATCTGGGATACTACCCGTCACCAGCGGGATCTTACTCCAGCATGGGATCACCTCAGTCTCAGGTATGTCCAGTTAAATATTACTAATGTAGGCGATGTGATGTTTAAATGTATGTATGTACAACTTGTGGAAATGTAAAGCTCATTTTAAAACTTAAATGTAAAGTTTTAAAATAATATTATAAGACTGATAAATAGTAGTAGCTCATGAGCTGCAGCACAGCACAGTGCAAGGCGAGTTTCATTCAGCCACCTGGAAACTCCTCAGAGAGACTGTAGCGTCATTCTTGACATCATATGGATATTTTTAAACCACTCAGATTTTTATAGACCCTCTTTTTCATTCATAGACACACTGAAATGTTGCACTCCTCTCCTGTGAGAATACCAAATGTACTCATAAGCCTTTTTTCCCCCTTCATTTACCCCACAGGATTTCACTGACCTGACAGCATCAAGTGCCTCCTTCATCCCCACCGTCACAGCCATTTCCACAAGCCCAGATCTGCAGTGGATGGTCCAGCCTTTGATCTCATCTGTGGCCCCTTCTAACAGAGCTCACCCCTACACCCCGAGCCCCGCCTATTCCAGACCAGCCATGAGGTCTGCAGCATCCAAGGCTCACAACTCCAACAAGAGGGGCAGAATGGAACAGGTAATTAACAATCTGACCTAAATGTTACATAACAAGTAGTAACTTCCATTGTTCAAATGTGCTTATTATCAAAGAGCTGGAGGCTTAACCTTTTTTTTTTTTACTTGTGTTATGTGCAGGTAACACCTGAGGAGGAAGAGAAGAAGAGAGTTCGCAGAGAGAGAAACAAGCAGGCAGCAGCTAAATGCCGCAACAGGAGGCGAGAGCTCACAGACACTCTGCAAGCTGTAAGTATGCCACAGATTTACCATCATTCATCAAAATGTTTTTCCAGCCACAGCTAATAGCACTGTTATCCAACAGGCAAGTTAATAACATTTCCTCTCCTTCTGTCTCCCTTACAGGAAACTGATCAGCTGGAAGATGAGAAGTCTAGCTTGCAGAACGATATTGCTAATCTTCTGAAGGAGAAGGAGAGGCTCGAGTTCATTCTGGCTGCCCACCAGCCCATCTGCAAAATCCCCTCAGAGCTGGACTCTGATTTCGCCGTGGTCTCTATTTCTCCTGCCCACCCCTGCCTCTCCACCAGTGTGTCCTCCCAGACTCAGGTCACCATCCCAGAGGCATCCACTTCCATCACTTCCAGCCAGCCAACATTCACCTCAACCTCCAACTCAATCTTCTCCAGCAGCAGCAACAGCTCCATCCTCTCCACCGCCACCATTTCCAACAGCACGGTCAAGATGACAGACCTGGACTCCTCCGTCCTGGAGGAGTCTCTGGATCTGCTGGCAAAGACCGAGATGGAGACGGCGCGGTCGGTGCCGGAGGTTGACCTGTCCAACTCCCTCTACACAACTCAGGACTGGGAGGCTCTTCACACCACAGCCAGTAACAATGACTTTGAGCCCCTGTGCACACCTGTGGTGACCTGTACACCAGCCTGCACCACCTTCACATCTTCTTTCGTGTTCAGCTTCCCGGAAGCAGAGACCTTCCCCACTTGTGGCGTCGCCCACAGGAGAGGAAGCAACAGCAACGACCAGTCCTCAGATTCCCTCAGCTCACCCACCCTTCTGGCTCTTTAAAGACTCTTCCAAAAACAATAATACTTCCTATCAAGCACATTTTCTTGATGTATGAGATGTGCAGATCACAGGGCTATGGAATGGACTTGTACCAGGAAGCAAATTATTTATAATTTTTATTTGCCTTTATCTATACTTGCCTATTACACCAATGTAGCAAGTTAAAAAGCATGTTTTAACTAATACCACCTAGTCGTTTTATGAGTTCATATATGATTTTAATGGTGCTAGATAACAAAATTTGTTGTAGTGTTGATGTGAGTTCAGAGCAATAGTTATTATTGATCCAGTTTGTTTTCTGGTTGATGGAGAGTAATTGTGAACTGTTTGTGAAACTTTACAAAAAAAAAAACAACAAAAAAAAACTGACGTGCTTTGTCTTAACCATGGTCTGAGTGGTCTATCTCAATATGAAGTTTTCTGTGAAAACATTAGTGGTTTTAATTTATGAAATTTATTTTTTTACACAAAGAGAGTTAAAGATGAATGTTGTTTGTAAGATATGTAATAAAAAAAACATAGTGATATTTAAATTCAATCACCTGCCTGATCTGCTGCTTTATACACACACATACACAAACACACACACACACATTTTTTTCTGTGTAGACGTATAAGACTGTACTAAGAGTGAAACATAATAATTAGTTTACAGCGGTATTCAACAGTCAATTAAAATAATGTCTAAAATTAGCCTCCGTAAGGGATAACAGTATTTTTCCTGCACCTCCACTGGCTCTATTTATTGTTCCGTCTGTTGCCAAGGTTAACTATATGTCAGGGCTTGTACGTCAGTGCGTTCTTTCCATTTTTTTACACTCGCAAGCGTAACGCGATGACGTCCCTCTTCCGTGCCCAAATATAGAATGCTTCGACGTCTGAGGGAAAGCAGCAGACGGGGCTGCTCGCTCGACCAGACGCCTTTTTTTCCGCTGAAACACATGAATTTGTGTCTTTTTTTTTTCTTTTTTTTAATCTCCACTTTGATTTGTTTGATTTTGTCTCGTGTTTATAAGGAATAGAAAAGAAAAACGAGATGTGTTGCTTCCCCTAATCGAGGCGTTTTCGCATGTGGTCGTTGCAAGACGAGACACGGTTTTAGACGAGAGAGGATCCGAAAGTAATGCCTCAACCACAGTCTACGTTGGTTTCATTTGTTCTGTTCTCTTTGGTTCGACAAAATATCACGTTCGACACAGTCAAAGACGCACAATGTAAGAAAATAGTCTGCAGAAATAATTCATGAAGGCAGCAGTGTGGAATTTTCTGTCTAAAAAACATGAAGTGACACTAAATCCACCTCTACTGGAAGCACAGCTGGGCCAGCATTAAAACAGATGTGCCAATATCACATCACAGTGTCTTGAATTACAAGTAAGACATGTTAGGGGAACATGGTGATCAAGAAAATTTATAATAAATAGCCTAGCATATTATCTTTTTTTTTTTTTTTTTTCCACTGGTT
The DNA here is from genome assembly GCA_033000465.1 of Sciaenops ocellatus. NCBI lineage: Eukaryota > Metazoa > Chordata > Actinopteri > Sciaenidae > Sciaenops > Sciaenops ocellatus. The sequence continues at coordinate 13,302,317 of CP136886.1, forward strand.
GTTGCAGTACAAATTGATGGCAAACATATCCAGTGTAGGTTTTCTTTCCATTCACAGCCAGGTCAAAATATAACTGACTGATAAGTTTTGTTTCCCCAGAAACAACTGACTTAAAATGTGCTTTTAATGTCCCAATTTGTTATTTTCTCACTAGGTTTTCATTCATTTTCATTTATTCTCTATACTCCAGTCTATGTATAGTTAAAGCTGGGAGCTACATGCATCTGTCTGGCTCTGTATACACTAAAACAACCGTGTGTCTTCCATCTTTCAAAGCAGAAATTATATTTATTATAACATTCAGAAGGCCAGTAAAGGTGATTGATCATCAGTTTGTCATCAAACCTTTCCCAACACTCCCTTCTACTTATCCAGTCTTTCACCTCACTTGCTCGTCAATATTTCACCATGCAAAGGATCATCGGAAGTCGGATTGCTTAATGGCTTGACACAGGAAATACGTGGTGTGTGTGTGTGTGCACGTAAGGAGGGACACGCTAAGTGGAAGACTACTATCGCACAATAAGTAGAACTGACGTTTGAGCCTGCGGACACACCCTTTTTTGTGTAACACTGGCCAAAGATATTAGCAGTTGCTTACTCTGCTTCCTGAATGGATACAGGCCTGCCCCTCTGAAGTGCAACCTGAAATATCTGATGCAGTTTAAAGAGCCAAAGTTGCAGACGTGCAATGCTACTTCCTCGCTTCCTTGGCCTCTTGTTTTGTTGGCACTGCACTGTTGTATAACAGCTGAATTCTGAGTACCTATCTGTTTTCCTTTTGCACTTTAGAGCCTCTTTTCCTCAATAAAGCCTCTGTGTGCGACCATGCAGTGCCTAATAACTCTGTCTATTAATACCTCTTTGCTGGCCCCAGGGAGATGGGGTAGCAGCAGAAATAGCAGGTGCCTATTGCTTCTTTTAACATCAGCATCAACAGCAGTAAAATTAGACCACTATGACGCCAACCTGCGTCGGTGCTGCAACCCAGGGGAGGAACCAGGCAGCGTACGCCTGATAGAAAGAGAGAGGAGGGGGGGAATAAGAGCGAAGCGAGGATGAGGAAAGGAGAAAATGATGAGTGTATGAGGATAGCAGGGAGGGAGGCAGACAGAGATCCCTGCCTGGGTGTAATTGTGAGCGCAGTGATGATGAAACAGTCGCCTCCATGCCACGACGACAAGAGCTCAGCTCCATATTCACAGAAACCCATCCCCTGATACCTTTTTCTTCTTGTCAAGGGAGGATATGAAACCATAAATACTTCAGTCTCTTCCCCCTGTGGCCCCAGTCTAAGTGACAGAGTGATAGTTATTCAGTGGTGCATTTAGAAATTCTTCTTTTACTGAAGAAAATGGCATCATGTTCATAACGTGTTTGTTTTACATCATCATCAGGGTGAGTCCTTTTTGACACAGTTTAGATCCTCCATAATATTATGACCCATAGACATGTGGGAGTGTATGACAAATCACATTTACTGTATGTTTAAACTGGATTTTATTGACTTATCTGAGCCTGCTTTGTATTTCCCCGTTTCTAGAGGTGATAACAAGCACAAATCAGACAACGACAGCACTTACTTGAAGGGTGTGTAGACACCTGCGTCAGCATGCATGCTCATTTAAGGAAGTATTTAGTAGAACTTTCATAATACAGTACAATGTTGGACCAGTGCCCAGATGTGATAAAACGGTTAGTCAATCAATAGTAAGATTATTGGAGTTGTTTTCCAAGTAACCAAGGCTGCACCTAAGTCTGAGAAATGTTTAATCAACATTGAATCTAGTTTAAAATATTTACAAAGTCAGGTTTAATGAGCAGGTGTGACGTTCACATTGAATTAAAACATGTAAAAAAATGTAGATTAGTCACACGTATATGATTATAAAGTTTAATAAATTTCATTTCTGGCCCCAAAAAGCTCCGTAGCATGGAGGAGTGTGTGACATGCTATTCTTAGAGGTTATTTGACGCACTAAGCTACAATACTGGAGGGATTTCTCTATCCAATAATTACTGTTCACTTAGTGCCAGACTCCCCACACAGCAGCGTGTCCTCGTCTCGTCTCGTGGGATCAGTAACAAGGATGTTTCCCTGGAAACTGGACAGCGCTATCATATGTAATTGGGTAATCCCGGAGCTGCTGACAGAAAAATAAGAGCATTTGGGATTTTTTAAACTACCCCAGCCAACACTGAGCATGATATGTCTGTTTTGTAACACATATTTACGCCTGGGTTGAGATAGATAGATAGACATAATTTTGAATAGAAATCTATAGAAATCAAGGAGCTAATTGTGAACAGAAGACTAGCAGAGAGAAGAAGAGGAAGATAGATTAACTGCAATCATCGCTCATTCAGCTAAAGCATGTACAAGATAATTAGGGGCCACACATATATTCTCATTTCAGAGACCAACTTGGACTTCTTCATCTCATGTTGAGTGCCATAACAGAGCAACAAACAAACAAAAACAGCTATCCCTTGTATCCCTGACTGGTGTCAGTATTTGTCTAGATTTAGTGCCACAAACTCACATCTAAGATTTCTTTTTTTATTCTGTAAAATAAATAAAAGCCCTGATCTTTTTTTGAACTTAGATGTTAGCACAGGTCATTCCACAATCTGCCACTCTCATTATAAATCTCAGGAATAAGGCCTTTTTGACCCACTAGGTGGCCCAATGTTATAAATATACTGCACTAAAAGATTCTCAAAAACAGAAACTCTGCTTGTCTCAAAGGACTCTTGTATGAAATAGTGCAAACACCTGTAACCTGTAACCCACAACAAGCTGCAAAGCTCAAAACTACAAAACTAAGCTCAAAGGTCCATTTAGCTTTTAGAGTTTTCAACTGCCTCTCACTGTATTCTTCAGCAAATCATTACATGTACAACTTTGATCGCATGTTACTATACACTGCATGTGTGGAAAACACATTTTTATAGAGTTGCTTTTATGTGTATATATTTTTTATTTTTATTTTTTTCGTCTTTTAAATAGCTTAAAAGTACAGTGTGTAGAATTTAGTTGCATTTAGTAGTCCAATCACTGCATTGCAATCTCCTCACATCACCCTCACCTTCCTAGTGTAAAGGAGAAACAACACTTTAAGGACCCTGTTTAGAGTCAGTATTTAATTTGTCTGTTCTGGACTACTGTATAAATAAGGTGTTTCAAGATGGCGGCCTCCATGAAAGGGGACCCTCTCCCACTGTAGATATAAAAGGATATTTTTTAAGTAACAAACATAAAAAGATTCTTATTTTCAGGTGATTATACATGCATCAAAACATAGTTATGAATATTATATTCCATGTTTGCCTCATTCTGAAAATAGAGGCCCCAAATCTTACACACTGGACCTTTAAAACTTAGCTCTTATTTTTTATCCTGCTTTATTTGGTTTTGCCTGTAAGTAACCTGTTTGTTATTGTCTGTCAAAGCACTTAAATAAAGTTATTATTATTATTATTATCATTATTATTATTATTGCTGTATGTACATGTGAGTGTAAACGTCCTTGATCTTGCTCTGGTCATCCATTAGCTCCATTAACTTGGAGCCCTTTACCTGTCAGTGCTGATGGCATGCAGTCACTCCCTTGTCCAGGGTTCTTGCTGCACTGATGTATTCCCCACAGATGTTGCATGTGTGGCGTGCTCCACTTCAGTTTTCCTCTGGGTCTTTACAGATCTTTAACAGCCATGTTATGAAGCCCCACTTGGATGCTTCTGGTGGTCCATCTTGAGTTGGCCTTACCCATCATCCAGTCCTGCTAACTGTTGGCACTGAACAACACCTAGACCTGCTGCACCTTCCTTTAGCTATCTGACTCTGTGCAGGAGGGTCCTCATAACTGATCTCTGATCTTTCCATTTGATTTGTAAGACCACTTATTTTTAAGTGACATTTTGTGACACCTAGGCCAGCTCTATTTGTTGATGAAGGCAGTGAGACGTGGTTGAAAGCTCTATATCCAGGCTTAAATCCCCTCACTGTGACTATAAAGCGTGTCTCTAATCTTCATTGCAAAGACAACTTCTCAACAGGCTCCAAACAGGTTTATCCGGCCATGCACACACACACACACACACACACACACACACACACACACACACACACACACACACACACACACACACACACACACACACAGGTTGAACTCACCATAACCGCATGGAGGAAAAGTCAATAGATGGAGTGTAGTTCGCCCTCCAGGTCAGCGGCGGCGCTGGAGGCTTCAGTTAAGCCGGTTGTGTGAGCTGGAACTCGGTGTTAAGCTGGTTGGCTGGCACGGGCTGGTTGGTCGGTTGGTTGAGGGGTAGCCATGGCTCGACTCGCTGCGCTACTGCTGTTACCGGTTCTCATTGAATCTGTATTTTCCATTTCTTTCTTTTTACCGGTCAACTCGAGAAAGTGTTTACGGGAGGAGATCCACAAAGACGTCCTCGTCACGGGAGAGTATGAAATAACCGAGCAGGCTAACACCAAAACGAACCTGAAGGTGAGCGCAGAGCTGCGGCTAGATGCTGTTAATGCAATCAACTTGAATTGAGGCCGAAACGGCTTCAGTCTGTTGGCGTTTATATTGAGGTACGCCGGCTATTTGAATGGAAATTCACAGCTTGAGTTAAAGATAATCTGAATTTTGAAGTTCGGGGTTTATATTTGTGTCAACTGTTGTTAGCATTGAAGCTAACCTAGGCCCCAAAAACTCGTCTTCCTGGTTAGCTCATAGCTAACTAACGTCAGTGCTAATATTCTCGCTAAGACTGCATTTGGACTCAAACTCAAATTATTCCAACATTAATAAACACACGTTATGTCAACAACTGCGGGTGTTTATGTTACAGTTACGGCGTGTTACACTGTGTGGAGTGATCCCATATGTGTCATCGGCTCTGCTGCTGTTACACGTCAGTCTTACTGGCAGCCACAAGCTACCGACATTAGCACATTAGCCATTTTTATCACATGTCAACGACGTCTTGTTAATTAAACCGACTGTACCTAAAGACTGCCTTCATACATCATACAGGGGCTTCTGTCGTTGCAGTGATATTAAAAAATCCTAATAATAATTAATGAAACAGTCTCCATGTTTTAACAGCTGCCAGATAAAAACAGCAGTAATGATGCCATTGATGAGTTTTGCTGCTATTAAACAGCTGTTTATTAATCCTGGTGAATGTGTAACTTTAATGCAGTCTGTTTGTAACTGTTGGTTTTATGACATAATTCATAATCCTATATTTAAATCTTATGCACATGTTTAATTTTGCTACAAATGTTTTATCTGCACATATTTAAATTTAGATTTATCTCAGGTTAATTTTAACATATGGATACTGTGTTATAGGTTCATTCTAATGTATGTTCAATGTATGTTTGCATGCTGTTACTGGATGCTTGAATTTCCTTCAGGATCAATAAAGTATCTATCCATCTATCCATCCATCCATCTATCTATCCATCTATCTATCTATAATTAAATGTGTGAAGTAACATCCTCAAAGGTCCAGTGTGTCAGATCTAGCATTATATTTTTGTTACCTTACAATGAGTCTTTTATATCTACAGATGCTGTAGGCCCTCTTCCTAAATGCTGGCTCTACAGTACATAGGGCCTTTCTCATGTTTCACACATTTTCAGCCTAGGAAGCAGAGGGTGAGGCAACAGGGTTGCAATCAGCAGATGCACTGCTAGATGCCACTAAATCCTACACACTGCTCATTTAAATATCCTGTTTTATGTTTTAACGTCACCTTACCTTCAGTTAAAATCAGCAAATCCTCACGTTTGAGATGCTCAAAGCGGAGAGTATTGAATGACATTGAATAGATTAAGCCAGTGTCTCTCAAGCTTTTTACGCCGTGTACCACCTCCAGAAAATCTTCAGCTATCCAACATCATGTCGTTAAAAATACAGCAGCACAGGCAGACTTTAATCAGCCAGGGTTATTTCACATAGCAGGCAGGTTTAGTCCTAATAAGGTCATTATTTATTGAATGGGGCAAGTTCAAGAACCAGAGTTCATTTGGTTAAAAAAATCTTGATCCGAACCTCTTCCTGATATTCCCCATTTGGAGCCACGATTGTAGAGTCCTTGAATTGTTTATTTTACGCAGTTCAGCAATACAGTTAATAATCATTAATTAATTCATTCATTGTTTGCTTTTATATTTTGTAGATCACAGATTCCTCCATTCACACCCTTTACTCCAAGGAAGATGCAACAAAAGGAAAGTTTGCATTCACCACAGAGGACTATGACATGTTTGAGGTGTGCTTCGAGAGCAAGTCACCCATGGGTAAGTGTGTTAACCCCCCCCCCCCTAAAAAAACAGACAGCTTACATACAGGCACAAACATTTTTATTTTTAAGAGCAAAAATGTCAGTGTCACAGTTTACGAACATTTAGCTCCACTTTGTTTAGAAATGCAATGACATATACGTCTTTTTAATGATATGTTTGTTATTGTGACATGAGTAAATGAGTCAGCTGTGTGAATCTATATAAAGTAATGATCCATACAGAAATATGATAAGTGGAATAACTGTGAATGGTTTCTTAGTTAGCAGGCAAGTGAAGATTTTTGCAATTCTGGAACTAGACTAGCTTTACACACAATATAAGTCGGTTAGTAACATATGATGCTAAAGTCTCTCCTCCTTTTCAATCAGGGACTGGAAGAGTGCCTGACCAGCTGGTCAATCTGGACATGAAGCACGGTGTGGAGGCCAAAAACTATGAAGAGGTAAGTGTTGGGAGCCCGAACTGTCTGCTTGGTTTTGTTGAATGATACAAAAGAAGAAGAAAGTGTGTCTGTAGCTTGAAGACTGGGTCAGTGGATGTGGGTCACATCTTCATGGGTCATGTGGCTTTCACTGTATTTTATATTATTCACGATATTTGTTTAAAAAACTACAAAGTCACTTGTTTCAGACTGACCTGCTTGGTGAAATTTGTAAGTACAAGAAAGAAAGTGAGATATATTCAAAGAATCTCATCCAGTATCGTGCGATGACGATGAAAGAAAGCTAATAAAAAGCTAAATCTTCTTCGTCCATTGTCAGGTGATAGCTGATATGTTATGAGAATGCATTTACAATGCATCCCGCCTCTTTGTCTCTCCATGCTGTTGTAACTGAAGCCTGCTCAGACATGATTGGTCAATACTACAGGGACTACAAATAGAAACTAGAACACTTCTGATGCCAAAGACTTGATCTTTCAGTATTCATGTGCAGAAACTGTTCATAGAGATAAAGATTTAAGAGATAGAGAAGACGCATTCACTTTTTCCCCCATGAAACTGTTGCACAACATTGGAATAAGTGGTTAATTAATCAAATTCAGAATAATAAATCCAGTTGGGCTGTGGAAACAAGAAATAATGGCATCAGGGTAATCAGTGGAGGAGGTTCTTTGACTCCACCTTATTCAATATTGTTTGCTATATAGGGACGCATCGTTTTTGCATCATCACTTTCATCACTCAGTCTGAGGACGGACGCCACTTTGTACTGTGGCTGCTTCAGGCGAAGCTTTAAAAATAAGTACAGAAGTGATGAAGCCCTGCAAGCTGAGAATCACCCCTCTTCCCACACATGCTGCACGAACATGACGTTCTGTTCTGTGTGTAGGCGGATGTTCAGGGAGAGCTCAAGTGGGCATGCCTGTCCGTGGGCTGGAGGGTGGCGCTGAAATTACATGTATTCACCTACGTAGATGGGTGTGTGTTACTTAGAACAAATTTGCATGCTGTTCAGTGGACGGTATGTATTAGTTAAAGATGCCTGAGAGTTCCTGTTTGTTGCACAATGTTTCGTTGGATGTACTTGGCAGATTCAAGCTGCACTGGGCAGTGTTTCTTTGTTCTTTGCGGGTTTGATGGCACTTGCATGCTGGGCAAACATCCAAGTCTGTGTCTGCTGCACGATTTAAGGATACGGTCGCTCAGTTTTTGTCCATCTAGACTTTAATAATCGACCCTGCAAGTCCAGCGAAGAGCACATGCAGTTGTTGTGAGCGACTGCAGCTATAGTTCATCATATATAAGACAACAATAGTCTGCTACAAGTGTCCTCCACCACAACACGAGGGAAAGTGGTTGTCATAATAATCAGGTATATTTGTTCACTGAGGCAGTTTAAATTTGTACACGTCACATATTCAAATCACATAATCCCGTGGTTGGTCCGTTTTTGCTTTCACAACAAACCAACCACACCAGAGTTTGTGAAAGATCAGGACACACCCTTCTCAGGCAGTGCAGCTGTTCAGTTCACACCAAGAGTTCAAATGGAAGCTTTCTCACAAGCTTAATTCAACAAGAGTGAGTCGCCGTAACACCGTTTGTTTTAACACTCTGTACTCAGCCTGAGAGTGACACCTGCTGGACAAAGTATATAACGATCATGCATCTCAAGCAGCACTTTTCTGTGTTTCTTCTCATAGCAGCTTCTGTTTTGTCCCTCCAGATTGCCAAGGTGGAGAAGCTGAAGCCCCTCGAGGTCGAGCTGAGGCGACTGGAGGACCTGTCAGAGTCCATCGTCAACGACTTTGCTTACATGAAGAAGAGGGAGGAGGAGATGAGGGACACCAATGGTGAGAACAACAACAACGCAATTAGTCATTTGCTGAAACGGCACATTACAAAATGAGCATAGGTGGTTCATAGTTGCTAACTCTCTCAGTGAAAAGTTAAAATCCAAAATTAAAGTTTCTTTTTGTTGGTTACTTGATCGTATGATCAACGCCACTAAATACTTGTCTTTTTTTTCTCTCCAGAGTCCACCAACACACGTGTGCTGTACTTCAGCATATTCTCCATGTGCTGTCTCATTGGGCTGGCTACATGGCAGGTCTTCTACTTGCGGCGCTTCTTCAAGGCAAAGAAGCTGATCGAGTAGAGCGGCTCCCCCCCCCATAGTTCCTTACCTCGTGGGGAAAGCTGCCTGCAAGTCAGCCAACACATCCCAACATCCACCCTCTTTGGACTAGCTTCAGCAAACAACAGCAAGTGGGGTTGAGGGGTTCAAATTCTAGTTTTCACAGCTGTAAGAGAAAGAGTACCAAGGTCGTCCTCTGAAAAAAAAAAAAAAAAAAAAAGATTCACCTGCTTATTTAGTGTTTTGAAACATGAAAAGCGCTGTAGGGAGAAATGCACTGTGAGACATGGGAGGCGTATGTCATTATATACGTCCATCTCCATGGTACTTCACGTTTCTGTCTGCACTGTTTTGAATGTTGCAGTTTACTTAATAAGAACTCCTCCTCCTTCAATCAGTTGAACAGTTTGGATGGATGTGCCATGAGCGAATGTCTTTTGCCCTTCTGTTGGTGTACACATTATTTGCCATGCCAAGCAAACTAGATCCTTGGTGCCCTTTTATCAAGTGAAGGCTATTTGAAAAGTGGTTTGTTTGTTCTTTTTGACAAGACAACTGGCAACCACTTAAACTCCTGTGTTATGTCACTTAATTTGCGTACATGTTTGGTAGCTAAATTTAACCGTGTCTTTAGTTTGTTTTCATATTGTAAATGCTACTTAGTTGCTTCTACAGGTATATTTTTGGGGTGGGTTGTGAGTTGTCAGAATAATATTCTTAGTTATAAATTAGGTCACTTCTATGAGCTCTTGCACGTTCTAGTTTTGTTTTTTGGAACACCTGAACTTTGGTTTGTCACCAATCAGACGTAGCCAGAAACCCCAAAAAACCTTGTTGCAACATTATACTGTATGTACATGGCTATGAGTAACCTGACTTCTGTAATACGATTCATATATACTTGTGCAAGTTTCTGTGGAGGTGTTCACGGGAAAATGTTAAGTAGGCTATCCAAACATTTTCTGACGTTTCCTTTCAGTCATACGACTTTTTCTCTGTACACACTGGTACATTTAACTCTCCTTTTGTAATTTTCAAAACACGACTTCCCCAATTACAGTACTCGCAGATCCATCCAGCGTGCTTCTTTTCCTTTTAGAAATACTTACGAGGCTTGGGTTACATGTGAATGTGGGTGGCTGCAAATATTTGGATTGTTTTTTGGCAGGGTTTAATTGAGGCATCTGTCATGGATACATTTTTAACAATGAACATGCGCATTGAGCGCACTCAATGATTTTTATGTTGACTGATAAATTTTGTAAATTTGTGTTGGGCTTTTATTCAATAAAATATTGGATGGATTTACATTAGTTATAGTGTGGTCTAATGTGTACATCCAAAATGTGATGCAGATAGATAAATTTATTGAAACCCCCGAAGGGAAATTCTGGTGTTAGCGCCGCAGTTACATGTATAACATCACAAAACAGGCATACAATTTATACAAAGTTTGAGGTAGATACGTTTTTAAAGTGATTACAGTATAAAAATTTAAAAAGTTGGAAAATTTTAGTTCTATCCATGTAAAAAAAAATATGATAAATTGACTACATGTGTAGCACCTTTCTAGTCTTTCGGCCACTCAAGGTACTTTTACACTACATATCTCATTCACCCATTCACACACACATTCATACACGGATGGTATTGGCTGCCATGCAAGGTGCCAACTGCTCATCAGCTTTAGGCGCTAACCATTCACACACCGATGGTGCAGCTTTCAGGAGCAATTTGGGGTTCAGTATTTTGCCCAAGGACACTTCGACATGCAGACTGGAGGAGCCGGGGATCGAACCGCCGATCATCTGGTTAGTGGACGACCTGCTCTACCTCCTGAGCCACAGTTAATATACAAAAGAAAATATACATGAACTCTGTACAGTAACAGTGCAAACAAAATGTGCATTGTGTATTCTTACTCAGAGAATGAGTCAGTGCAAGTTATGTGTTGATGTCCATATCCAAAGTATCAACTTCAAGTGTCACAGAATGAATCTCCTCATTATAAAGTGCAGGAATGACTTCCTGTAGCGGTTCTTTCTTCTGACTGAATTTGCTTTGCTAATGTATGGGGTCTGAAAGACATTTTTTGACTTGAATACTGTAATATCACAGTACTGAGTGCAGGACTCAACACTACTGGAGCTGTATAAGATTAAAGGTAAGGGACAACAAATATTCAAAATACTTACAATTTTCTAATATTTAAATTACTCAAAGCAGCAGGTGCTCTGCTGGTCACAATAGTGACCCATAAAAATATAATCAGGCTGTAAATTTACTTTTTACATTTTCATGATCTATTCCCCTCCTGGAGCTGTCAATTGACTCTATGTGAGTAGTACTTATTGCTGCACTAACATGTACACGTCACACTCTATCTTGATGGTTTCCCTTTTTTGTAAGTCGCTTTAGATAAATGACTAAATGACTAAATTAAATTAAATGAAAGATCAACTTTTGCCTGATTTGGTGTCACATGATCATATCTGTTTATGTACTTGGTGCACATTAAAGACCGGATGGGATCATTACATTCATTTGATATCCATTTCATATCCAGAGCAACTTCCAGTAAGTGCATTCAAACTCCACAGAAACAAGAGCGAGATGTCATCAAAAATTAAGCACATCCCTCACAAACAGGCAACTAAGAGCCTTTACAGTGCTGCAGTACATGAGCTCATTATGGCTCTCTTAACTCGTCAAAGCTCCCCAACAGAAAGTTTTCATACGTTCTTTTCAAATAAAATCCATAATCTGAACAATACAGAGACATGTTACCAATACTGTGTGTGCTTTCTCATTCATTTAAATTTAGATTTTCATCCGGGGTCAGCCCTCAGAGAATACTTGACACATTGCAATTATCACCCAGGCTGAAAATAAAATGCACTGTAAGTGACTATGAAGGAGACACTGTCTACTTATCTTCTCAGTGCACCATCTGAAATCTTTGGGTTTGACAGACCATGAAGTGATTTGATTGAAGAAAATCAGTTTGATCACCAATGAGACTCTCATGACCTTACCAGTTGCATCACAGCTGCACAAGACTGTTTCATCAATACTACTAAATCCTATGATGAACTTACCATCTGATCACAGACCACAGAGCCTATTATAACATATTACAGTAAGTGTTCCACCAGACCTCAAACCTCTGCTCAGACCATGCACAACCAACCAAACCTGAATTTTAACGATCACTTTCCAGAATGGATCAGGTCAGATGTTGTCCTGGGTTTAGAAAAGCAAGTAGATATGTATACTCCAAGGCTGCAAATTCATCCAGTAGATGACAAATTAAGTTTAATTACTACATATTATCATACAGGTGCAATTATTGCAGCGACAGGATTATGCATCCAAACTGCCCATGGGAGGGTTTGAAATGTCACCAAGAGGAACTTTTTGAAACAAGAAGAAAAACTTGTGAGATGGAAGAACAGTGGACTGTGGCCAATAAACAGTCTGCCAGACGGAGATTTCCATCTGTAGAAATCAGAGAAGAAGGATAATCCTGTTTTAAATTACTTTAAAGACAAGTTTGTGCTCAGTACAGTAAATTAGTAAATTATAAACATTAGTTCAGTTTGGCTTAAGAGCCTTGTTAACAGTCAGAGTTTTAACTGTTAAATGTTTTGTCGATTGTGTGTTTTGTTTCATATTGTTTACAGGTACTAAACCACAAAAATAAAATACAATTATATAGCAATGTGTTTTTATGATACTGTATATACTACATATTCACAATGAATTTCTATTATACCCATAGTCTATTAACCTATTAATTATTTTAAATATTTTTGTATTTCTGTAATCTGTAATATATTTGTATTTCATTCAACATAACAAACTAAAGAGTATATAAATCAAATTTGGTATTTATAATGTTGTCAATGTAAATATGTACTGTAAGACTCTTTATCATATAACATTTCAAAGAATACATAATAATAATAATAAATAAAACAACAATATAAAATAATAATATGTAAGAAGAATGTATGATTGAAGTATATTATTAAATATACATTAAAGTTAATTCAACTTTCAAAATTTCAATTGAATTCTTCAGGCGATTTCCGGGCAGCTAAGGACAGGGGGCAGATTCTGAACGGGATACAGAATCTGTCATAACACCGGTCCGTAGTTACGGTAGGCCTGGCCGTGTTACAGATTTTTGTAAAAATACCCGACAAATGAAAGTCACACCAACGCAATACTTTACGACGTTTTAACGACAGCTCATAAAAACTACAAAACTACAAATATCACCGTTACTTGTTGCTAACACACAAACTTGATGCAATACTCGGTCCACCAATCAAATGAGAGCGCAGTCACAGTCACCCGGATGTACTCCTGAAGTACTTCCCTGTCTAAACATCTTCATGGTAGAAACACTGAGTTAAATTTGTTACTCTGACAGCCAGCGGGTTTTATAGCAGCTATGCCGGGCCCTGACAAAGAAACAGACCTGACGGAGAGGATTGAAGCGTTTCTGTCCGACCTGAAGCGTGGAGGGAGCGGGACGGGACCGCTGCGGGGCTCTGCGGAGACAGCCCGAGAAACGACAGCCCTGCTCCGCAGGATCACAGCCCAGGCACGGTGGAACAGCGCCGGTGCGTCATGCTGAGCTTTATCTTAATTTACAGTTTAATTCAGGCATTAAAGCAGTTCAGATAGTTATTATGAAAGCTGGCATTGAAGATGAACAGTGTCAAACATGTTGGACGTGTCGCAGCAGCTGTCAGGCATAGCCATAGTTTAATAACAGTTTAATTTACAGACTCATTTAATTATAGTTTGTTTGTTTTTTATCTCTATTTACTTATAAATATTTCTATTTTAGATAGTTATCTATTTATATCTTTCCACAGGTTTAATTAAAATTCAGATTTATATAGGTCTAATTTAATGTATGTTTACTGTGTCTCATGCTGCTACTGGATGCCTGAATTTCCCTACTATACTTAATTAAAACTATTCATTAATTTTGGAGATAGAGTTGGTGTTTTCTTCTCTATATGAGACAGGGCATACAAATATGATAAGAAAAAATAGAGCTTTATTCATCCCAAAGGTAATTTTGTGCTCAATATAGTGTAACATTGTTAATAGTAGTAAAGTTATTTTACTGCAGTGTAGCGTACATAGTAAACTTAAAATATACATACAGAGGTGAATAGCTATAAGTGAAATTGTCCATGAGAATACAGGGTAACATGTTTCCCCTCCATCTGTAACCACTTGTCCTCACTAGATGGGGCTGGAGCCTATTCCAGCTGACATTGGGCGAGAGGACAAGTCGCCAGTTCATAAAATATTTCTTCATTGCTAATTAAAAGTAATAAGTAATCTGTAAGGTTGAAAATATTATGTAAAGTATGAATAGAAAAGAATAATTTCGATTTTGTTTTGCGGGTTGGAAATGTGATTAAAACTGTAAGAACAGTGGATTGAGTTTGTGTTTTAATTTGTTACTAGATTTAGCGTTTACAGATAAACGTTTGTTTTCCGTTTTCAGGCGATCTGATGGAAATAATCCGGAAAGAGGGGAGGAGAATGACTGCCGCCCAGCCGTCAGAGACTACAGTTGGTAACATGATCAGACGAGTACTGAAGATCATCAGAGAGGAATATGCCAGGTGAGGAGAGACCCTCAGGGACTAAACAGACTGACAGCTGTTGAAACTGCACTGCACTGTTATAGATTAAAGTCACTGAGTATACCACACTCATGGAGTGTGTATATTATGAATGTTGATTTGACTTTATTGCACATAGGAGGCACAAGTACAGGAAAATCCTGCAGACCAGAAGTCAGTCCATCTTGTATGAGCTTGTTTGCTCTGTTGTTTTCTGCAGATCTCGAGGTAGCAGTGAAGAGGCAGACCAGCAGGAATCTCTCCACAAGCTGCTGACCTCTGGAGGACTCAGCGAGGAGAACTTTAGACAGCATTTCGCCGCCCTCAAAGCAAACGTCATCGAAGCCATCAATGAGTTACTGACCGAGCTGGGTACGTTTCTTTTTCTTTTTAACAAGCAGGTGATTTAAATGTCTGTTTATTCTTATTTATTTTTTTTTTCATTTTTTATCCCTTTACCTGTTTTCCTTTTTTTCAGAGGGAACAACTGACAACATATCGATGCAGGCTCTGGAGCACATTCACTCAAATGAGGTCATCATGACTATTGGCCGCTCTCGCACCGTCGAGGCCTTCCTCAAAGACGCAGCACGCAAACGCAAGTTCCATGTCATCGTGGCAGAGTGCGCTCCCTTCTGCCAGGTAGCTCAAACACACTAAAGATACAAGAAATGATATGTTCTCGCAGGAAAGCAAAAAGATTCATCTTCTTTGTTCACCTCCCACCAGGGACATGAGATGGCAACCAATCTCTCTAAAGATAAAATAGAAACAACCGTGATCGCAGACGCTGCCATATTTGCAGTCATGTCTCGTGTTAACAAGGTATTTATAACCACAGACAACTTTGAAACAGTCATGTCAGAGCATGTGGGTCAACCTGAGTGGTGATCTCTCTTTCCTCAGGTCATCATTGGTACACAGACAGTTCTGGCTAACGGAGGGCTGAGGGCCGTCAACGGGACACACACTTTAGCTCTGGCAGCCAAGCACCACTCAACACCTCTGATTGTTTGTGCTCCTATGTTCAAGCTCTCGCCTCAGGTAAGAAGACGCTCTTGTCTGCAGATTTCTGTAATTTTTGCAGAAAACAAATGATAATGAAACTTTTTCGTGTGTCCTTAGTTCCCAAATGAAGAAGACACCTTCCATAAGTTTGTCTCTCCACATGAGGTTCTTCCTTTCACTGAAGGTAGCTACCTTTGAACATCAGCTTGTAAGCCTTTAAAATAAATGTTCCTCTTTTGGAGAATAAAGTTGAATATAATATTTACCATTTATATTACAGGTGAGATTCTCTCAAAGGTGAACGTGCACTGTCCAGTGTTTGACTATGTCCCACCTGAGCTCATCACCCTGTTCATCTCCAACATTGGAGGACATGCACCGTCATACATCTACCGACTGATGAGCGAGCTTTACCACCCAGAAGACCATGAACTTTAACCAGTGTAATTAAAGAAATAAATTAATTAAAATGATTTATGCAGTGTCATTTGTCACTCTTTTGATATGCTGTACCTTTGGGGGAGTTTTCCTGAAACTTTTGTAAACAAACAATTAGCTTTTTTATATTCATTTATATTCGTCCTGGTCGGGGAACACTGGACCAGCTATATACCCTTCATAGGGTGCTCGAGGGTGCATGGGAGTTCGCCCAACCAGTCCACATGTGTTTTGTGGATCTGGAGAAGGCATTCGACCGTGTCCCTCGTGGTTTCCTGTGGGGGGTGCTTCAGGAGTATGGGGTCCGGGGCTCTTTGCTAAGGGCTGTCCGGTCCCTGTATGAACGGAGCAGGAGTCTGGTTCGCATTGCCGGCAGTAAGTCAGACCAGTTCCCGGTGCGTGTTGGACTCCGGCAGGGCTGCCCTTTGTCACCGGTTCTGTTTATAATTTTTATGGACAGAATTTCTAGGCACAGCCAAGGGCCGGAGGGGGTTCTGTTTGGGAACCACAGGATCTCATCTCTGCTTTTTGCAGATGATGTTGTCCTGTTGGCTTCTTCAGGCCAGGACCTACAGCATGCTCTGGGGCGGTTTGCAGCCGAGTGTGAAGCGGCTGGGATGAGAATCAGCACCTCCAAGTCCGAGGCCATGGTTCTCGACCGGAAAAAGGTGGCTTGCCCTCTCCGGGTTGGTGGAGTTATCCTGCCTCAAGTGGAGGAGTTTAAGTATCTCGGGATCTTGTTCACGAGTGAGGGAAGGATGGAGCGTGAGATTGACAGGCGGATTGGTGCGGCTTCCGCAGTGATGCGGTCGCTGTACCGGTCCGTCGTGTTGAAGAGGGAGCTGAGCCGAAAGGCAAAGCTCTCGATTTACCGGTCAATCTACGTTCCGACTCTCACCTATGGTCATGAGCTTTGGGTAATGACCGAAAGAACAAGGTCGCGGATACAAGCGGCCGAAATGAGTTTCCTCCGCAGGGTGGCTGGGCGCTCCCTTAGAGATAGGGTGAGAAGCTCAGTCACTCGGGAGGAGCTCGGAGTAGAGCCACTGCTCCTTTACATCGAGAGGAGTCAGTTGAGGTGGCTCGGGCATCTGTTCTGGATGCCTCCTGGACGCCTCCCTAGGGAGGTGTTCCAGGCATGTCCCCCCGGGAGGAGGCCCCGGGGAAGACCCAGGACACGCTGGAGGGACTATGTCTCTCGGCTGGCCTGGGAACGCCTCGGTGTCCCTCCCGAGGAGCTGGCCGAGGTGTCTGGGGAGAGGGAAGTTTGGGCTTCCCTGCTTAGACTGCTGCCCCCGCGACCCGGCAACGGATAAGCGGGAGAAAATGGATGGATGGATGGATGGATATTCGTTTTTGTGTTCGATATAGCAGTTTTTCACAAATATTACATTTTGTTTTTATTTATTTTCCATACACATACAAACACAATCCAATATATTCACAAAAGAAAAGATAAAAAAAGAATAAACCCAGAGAAAAAAAAGGCAGGCTGCCAACATAAACATAAGGTATCCATCTCCTTTTTGTATAAGTATAACATGACAATTGATTTAGGTATTTCATAGCCCATACTCTTAACAACAGCCACGTGAACACCTCCCTAAAACTGTACAATTTGAGAGCAACAACCTCATGTATTTTGGTTGTTTATTTCCCATAGTGTTTCCAACATGGTTGTGGTTGTGTAGGTGTGATAAGAAATCTGATTAAGTTTTTCCAAATATTACAAGATTTCCAAAAACTGATAAAGCTGAATGGAAAAGTGTGTTTCTGACAACAGGAAGCTGTGAAGCTGTTTCGTGTTTGTAGTTTTAGTGTGTCTCCACCTGCAGGACGTCAGTGTTCAGTGCGGCTGATGTAGTTGCAGGTGTCCTCCAGGTGGAGGCGGTGTAGAAGCAGCAGAGTAGCCGCTTTGTGAGCGGTTTTCTCGGGGTAAGAAGATAAAGAAGCAGCGCTGAAGCTGCCGTATAATGTAAAGATATAACGTGTGAGTGTGTGTGTTGTGACAGTGGCTCCATGATGAGTATAAAAAGACTGAGTCCCGCTGTATTACTCAGGCTGCACTACAGCGTCTATTCACAGGCGCGATCCCACTACTGAGCGGCACGGGGGCTTTGGCCTGCTCCGTTTCCGACCTGGGCCGGTGCACCCCTCCTTAGGCGACCTGGTGGTCCCGGGCTCCCCCAGGAGCACCATATCGATACCGAACTTAGTGCGGACACCCGATCGGCATAGTCCACTGCAGCTCAGAGCTCCTGAGCTCAAACGGTCCGCCAGCCTCAGCCTCCCAGTAGCTTGGATTACAGGCGCGCGCCACCGCACCCGGCGAGGAAGACACGAGCTCATAGGACTTTTAACTTCGACTAACGTGACGTCACCATGAGGCTTCTAGTGGCGGGAAAATAAAACTGCAGCTGCAGCGATGAAGGCTGACGATGGATCAATCTTCACTGTTTAAACGTTATACTATCTGAATTTTGAGATATCTCTGTTTGTGCTGAAGCTCTACAGCTAATGTATACTTATTTAAAGGCCCAGTATAATATGCACAACTTTGTTTTCATCACTTGGAAATTAAAATAGATGTTTTTGTTACATTAGAATGAGCTCTTTATATCTACAGACGCCACATGTCCTGTTGAACCACCAACTTTCTACAGTAGTAGCCCAGAAAGGACAAACTAAACACTACAGCTGTAGAGATGTTTGTGTTTTTTACTGCTCCTGTAGTTTCTCCATCATGCTAGGAAGGAGAGAGTGAGGGGAGGCGGCTGCATTTAACAAGTACACACTGTTCCATTAACAACAAACACATCTTTATGTAATACTTATGTATTACTCTACATCATATTCTTCAGCTGTCAGTGATTATTTTGTCCAATAATATTTCTGTACAGTAATTTACCATGTCGTCTACACGGCCACGTTTTCAGTAACCTGGCTACCCACTGGAGGATTTTGGGACTGCTGTCTGACACCGATGCATCAGCATCTCCTACAGCCAGATACAAAAAATTGTTGATGGGAAGGGACAGCAGCATCAGGAGAGCCTCTACCAGGTGAATGGAAGAGACAACAACCTGTTGGAGCAGACTGTAACTGCAGACTTGAAGTCAGCACAGGTCAGTATATATTTTGTGAAAACAAGCCACACACAAACATTGTGAATACAAAACATTTTTATTTACAACATTTTGTTTATTGTTGACACAAGTTTTATTTTATTCAAGATTCTCTTGGGAAGTCCTTTTCTGCCTCAAACAGCAACTGGTATATTTTAAACTTAACATCTGGTTTATGCACCGGGTTAACATTAGCCAGCATGTCCTTGATTACTTCAACAAACCGAGAGTCCGCATTGTCCTGTTGCGTCAGTTTCTGTCTCTCTTCGTCCTGGTGCACCGCACAGAGGACACAGTCTGTGGTGCGAGGAGATGCTGAGGCTTTATGGCTGGGAACATGGTGCGGCACAGGGGAGAGCAGGCCTGAATGGATGGACTGGGCGGCAGCAGTGAGTAGAGTCAGGGGAGACGGCGAGTCCCTCACCGAGGGCGAAGGACTGCCACAGGATGTCATCTCTGCTGAGGCTGAGGGTGAGTATGATGATGGAGAAAGGGTGCCTGGCGCCGATGAAGACATGGGTGGATCATCTCCTGTGGAGTCTTGTGTGTCGAAGGTTCCTGGTGTCCTCTGGACTTTATTGTTGAGGTCTGCCCCGTCATCCTTAAATTAAAAAGGTACAGTATGTAAGATTTAGTGATATCTAGTAGTGAGACTGCAGATTCAACCGCTTACCCCTCCCATTCCAAGAGTGTAGGAGAAGCTACGGTGGCCTTCATGTGCCAAAAGAGGTCATCCTTACAACCACCTGTTGAGGTTTTTTAAGATACATATATTTAGAAATTTGTATTTAGTTAGATACTCGAAAACTATAGGTCATAGGTTGACCTTATCTAGCTGTTCTGCATGCTAATATAAGCTAAGAGTAGTGACATAAGGATAAGATAATCTATTGCTTCTTCATGTTTTTACTTTGATGCAAAGATTGCTGCTCCCTCAGCTTTTCCTGTGTTAATTAAAAACTGTTATTAAAAAACAAACAAACTATATTTGCTATATTACACTGTTTATACTGTTTATATCTTTTTATATTTGCCCTACTTTTTTATATCACTTTACACCGGTATATATTTTTATATTTCATATTTATTGCTTGTTTTTGCACCAGGGATATGAGGGGAAACGAAAGTTCAATTCTCTGTATGCCCTGTACTTACAGTAAGGCAGTGTTGACAACAAAGTTGACATGGCTAATTTTAAAGGTAATAAGGTGATTGTATATCACTGAAAACCTAGTTATGCATGTTATATTATATTTCTGCTAATAGATCACCTGCAAAGTTACATACTGAGCCTTTAAGAAAGATGCAATAAGACTGTGCCATGAAACATCTAATGATTACAAGCAAACAAAGCACACTGTGAGTTAGTTAAACAGGTAGGATATGTCAGAAATTAACCCCCGAAGAACAAAGGCAAAACAGCTTGAAATAATGGTGGATATTTGCAGTGCAAACACAATATTTGTGCCATAAGCAGCAGATATCATACATGTGAGGTCAGTAGGATACAGCCTCTTGTGTAGTTGACTGACTATGAATGAACACATGTGCTATACAAACACAAATAAACTACAACAGAGCGAGAGGAAATAAATGGCAACATTGTATTTGTGTACTGTACCTCCAAGTTGAAGTTATTGTCCGCCTCTCGATGTTTAACGAACCGGGACAGCCACTCCAGCTCCACCAGGATGGACGGGACCCCTTTGTTTACACCACCCTTCCCATGAGTCCTCTTCTTCGCTTTGACGAAGCGGTCCCTCGTGTTCTTCCACACCTTACGACAAAACGCCTCTTCTCTCTGCAGTGTGGTGGCTATCTCTCTCCACGACTTTAATGCTACCTGGCTGTCCCTGTGGGCTCGCAGTGAGGGGTCGTACAGGTGTTTGTACGCGCGTACCTGTTCGGCCAGTCTACACTCGAAAGGGTCCATGCTGAAATTTAAATTAAGTCCTTGTTGTCGGCGCAGTGGCACAGGCGGCGCGAGGAGGGCACGCGCGCCAAAAGTGACGCCATCGCGCTTCTTGAGTCGAGCGCGTAGGCTCGGCGAGTTGTCGTGCAACACGCCCACTGCGCGCGCTGGCTGGGCTAAGGTGGCGCCAAACACACCGGGAAGGAATGGACCTGCATGTGGTCATGGATAGTCTATGAAAGGTGCAGTATATAGGATTAAGTTAGAGACTGCAACCAACTGAACACTTCTTGAAGCACAGGTAGTAAACATAGACTATTTAAAGCCTGGACATAGTATTCGTGATGTCACCCATAAACTTCTGAAGAGGCCGCTGCCACCATCTTGGTAGTCCTACCTCTGTCACCTCCTGGGCGTGGTTGGATCTTATGGATCTAAGGTGGGATGAATGAGGCCTGGGTGCTCAAACAAGTCTCTGTAACAACACTCACCTGTCAATCAAAGCTGCCAAAATGTTAATTATGCATAACTTTAAGGCTTAGTATAATTTGAACAGGTGAGTTAAAAACAATTCAGACTGAGTACAGTTGGCAGACCAAAACAGTTTTTTGTACCAGACTTTTTTGGACATTGGCTCTGATGTTCTTCAAACGGCCACTTGAGTCAGTCTCCATAAGCCCCCGTATTAAAATGTCCAACTTCACAGCACAAATAAACATGTTTACAGCCTGGTACAAAAAACAGTTTTGTTCTCTATAGCTAATTTCCCTGTTCATGACAACTGTTCTGAGGGTGAATTTCTATTTAACTCACCCATTCAAAGCAACCAGGCGTCTCACGTCTGCCGATGATCCACGTCTTTGCCGATTTTTTGGATTAGCCTGGAGGTGGAAGAGTCGGGACAGCCAACATGGCGGCACAGATTTTGAGCTTCAAAACAGCTCTTCAGAAACCTGTGGGTGACGTCACGCATAATTGTCCATTCTTTATACTGTCAGTGATTTTAACATGGGAGCTTATGGAGACTGATTTGTTCTGTAGCCAGCCTTAAGTGGCTGTTTAAGGAACTGCAGTTTTTGGCACTTCCAAGTCGACTCCATTTCCCAGCTGCTTGAGAGTGAAATGTGAATGACTGGCCACGAAACTCGCGTAAAACCCAAGAGGCCTCTCTAGAGCCAGTGTTTAGTTTGTTCATTCTGGGATACAATAGAAACATGGTGGTCCAATATGGTGGACTGTGGAAGAGGACCCGGTGTCAATAGATAAAAAAGGCCTCAATCTAAGGTAAGAAGAATAATCATCTTATTTTAAGATGATTACACACTAATGAAAACACAGTTATGATTATTATATTTGATTTCATATTCATATTCTGTAAATAGAGACTCGTAAATGTTACATACTGGATCTCTTAGTGACCTGCAGTCATGAAGTATTTAAGTCTCTTACTTTCTACATTTACAGTAAGGAGATGATCCAAATTAAGGGCTTGTAGCCTACAGATCTTTGCAATTAAAAAAAGCTACACACTACATTTGAAAAAATAATTTTGTGGGGTTTTTTTTTTATGTGAATTGGTAATATATTAAAAATGTAATCAAAAGAAACACTCAAAGTGACACAGGCTGACACATAGATTAACCAAAAGAGCAACCCATGGAAAAATAAAACAGTCCGCTATTCTGGATTTTTCATATTTTATTTTATTAGGTTAACTGTACGTCTACATTTAGACTTTACTGTAAATTTTATGTACCAACACGAAAGGCTAAATGGATATTGTTTCAAGTGACATAATGGGAAAATATACTGAATCTGTAGCTATTTATTTATTGACCTAAAGATTATCTTTATGGTTAGAAATACTAGAACCATGAAATGAAATCTTCATGATGTCCTTTTCTTCTTAGAAGTCTCCTCCAGGCTCTTAAATCCCCTCAATTCCACAGTGTCCATAGACAGATAGATACAGTGTAATTGTAATATCTAACCACAAGGTGACTCCCCACCCTGCTTTATTTACAGGTATTAAACAACCCTCCCTTAACTTAAATCCTCTGGGAGTTTTGGTGTGTCAGCCAAGTGTAATGTTGCGTTGCGTGGTTGGATGTGAAGGCTTTGGAAGAGGGTCATTGGGGAGCATGAGAAGGGTTTTTGGCACCCTGCTATGGTCCAACAGAGAGAGTGCATTGTTCTCTGACCTAAATTTCTTGACCTGGAACTGCAAGAAAAAAAAAAGGTCAGAATGAATGGGACGCAGCAACATGTCTTCACTCTCCACTGCACCATACTCGCCGGTCAGACCATGACATCATCCAACTGTCAAACAACATTTTCTGACAATTAGCCCCACTGAAGGGAGAGAAGTGGGCAACATTATGTGACATATCTGGTCTCAGTTTAACACTAGAAAAATAATGATTCGTCTGCCCATTATACAAGAGATAAAACATCCAAGGAGAGTGGTATAATCTGACTCTGAATCCAGCACTTTATAACAATAACATTAATATAATATCAGATATTAAATTGACTGATTCATTACATTTATTAAAAAAATGTTCCCAGTCTCCTAGTTAAAGTTGCAACCTCCAAATACTGAGCAATCATTTTCAAATTGTTTTTTTTATTATTATTATTCAGTTTTCACAAATGAATATAAAAAAATAACTTATATACGTGTAATAAACAAACAAAACATAGACAAGGAGTCTGTACGGTTTCTGATAAATGATTAAGAAAAGGCCTCCAAACATCCAAAACATTCTGTATTTTCGAATTATGCTGTTCTAGTTAAAGCATAAAAGTCATCTTTTAAGAAACATTTTAAAACAAATGTGATGAACATTAATAGTATTTTTTTAAGCTGCAACATTGACTAACATCCATGCCTGTTGGTAATGTTGTAATAAAGTTTTAAAAAATAAAGTAGAGAATAACCATTTTATGTGTTTATAATAATATTCCTTCCTCTGAAAAGAAGTTCAGGCTCAGTACGTTTGGCCTGAATGAAAACAAGCGTGATGCTAAAGTGATAACAAGCTTTAGATTTATTTTAGTAGGTATATAGGTGTGAAATATTGCTTGGAGGATGGCTGGCATCACTGGTGTGTATGAGACTACTGAAAGCGCAGTGCTCTCATCTGTACAGTCTGCAGTTAGAAACTTGGCAAGAAAAAGCTAATTCTGTGTAATTTATGTAGATGAGTCAATGTAACAGTTTCCTCAGATTGCTCTTGTTGTCTCCTCAAAAAGAAAATTGTCTTATATTGAAACAGTTTCTGCACAGAAAACAAACAGGCTGGGCTTTTTGCCTTTGCCTGTCTGTCGCTATTCCTGCCCCTGAACACAAAATGAACCCTCGCTTCTATCTTTTCCTGCTGAGTCTCTGCTCTCGACCCCACCACACCTTACTCGCAAGAAGCACGCTTAGATGTGACAGAAAGACACATCGATGTCACTGTCTTTGGCCAGCAGGCTCATCAGCATCTCAAACACATCCAGTGGCATCATCACATTTCTGGGCGTTCCTTGTCGAGGTCCCTCTTGTCATTTTTCTGTGCTCATGAGCTCGTCTTGCTGCGTAGAAGAGTAGGAGGAGGGAGCAGATAAATCTCATTCTCTTTTTCATCACGCTGACTTCATTCTTCACAGCCCTTTTGATGAGACAGGGGAGCAAACCTGGGTGGAGTCTGGAGATTTACGGCTGACAGAAGTGTGCAGGCCATTAAAGCCCAGCTCCCTGCTAATGAACAGTCAGTGCAATCACACGGAGAGGAGTACAGTATGCATAGAGCTCATCGATTCAGTGTCACCCGTAGGGACACGTAAGCTGTAGTCTGACCCTATCAAATTAAAGGAAAACAAGATTCACCTTTATTTTCTAATCATGTTGGATTATATGTTGTTCTGTCTGCAGCATGTTGTTGTGTTAAAGTTTCACAGGTACTCAGTCAAAGCAGGATTAAACACTGCTGAGCAGCAAATAGAGAGTCTTCTGCAAAACAGCAACAAAATTCTCCCTGCTTGGTATGAATGAATGCATCGTACCACCTCCCCCCAACACACACATCATTATTCCTTTTGCCCCACCTTGGGTATTGACGTGCAGCCGGCAGCCCCAGCTGTTGTTGCCGGGTGATGCAGAGCCCCAAACTGTGCAGCGTGTTGTCATCAGAGCGGTGGCGTCTCGTGGGAGAGCAGAGATGAGCGCTGTAATTAGCGGGGAACGAGGCCGGCGGCAAGCCGAGTGTTCCTGCGGGGGCCCCCGTAGGCCTCAGGGGACTTTAAGGACGCGTGGCAAACCTGTGGGGCACTACCTGTGGCTTTTAGTGCAGAGTCAAAGCGTAACGCGTAGCAAGTGCTGATTTGTTGCACCTAAATGAATGAAAACAAGCATGTTACAAGAGTATAGAGAGCAGTGTGGCTCATTATCATCAATAATCATCAATCATTATTGTAACCAGTAAGAACGAATTCATAATTTACGTCAAGGCTTTGTTTTTCCATCAAATAAGAGGCATGAACATCTAAGAAATAGATTTATTCTCTTTATTATTAGTAGTAGTTTCAACTTGCAGCAATATATATGTCTAATTTTCAAACCTAATTTAGACTTTAGTCAAGTGTTTGCAATATTTTTCTTGTTTATGATGAATGTGTCGAATACTTTATGCATTTTAATTATATGTTTTTGACAGCAGTGGTATATATTGTGTTTTTTCTATGCTGCTAGCCATTAAGTAGTATAGAAAGTAGAAAGTATAGTGCTGAGCAGACTGCTGCTAAGAGGAGCTCCACTTCTCTGACGTCTTATAAATAACTTCCCACCACCTAACAGACACTGTCTCGATTTTTGGAGCTTAAAAAGTAACTTCTTCAGTTAGGTGTTGGCCAAACTACCATCATTCAGGAACAGACACTTTTGAATATGAAGTCAAGTTAACTTATATGGCTTATATTTGCCTTCCAGGATGAACATGCATGCAAGAGATGTCACAACAGGTTATAAAGAGCGACAATGGTGACATTACAATCTGGAGACAGAATGTCAATATTAGATAAGTGAAGTGCAAACATATGTGAAGAGGATGGATCAGAGAAGACATTTAGCAGTTGCCAGATGCAGCCAAACAGAACTTGGACCGCAAAACCTCAGAAAAGAAAGGACAGCAGTCCCACAAAGGAAGATGCAGTCATCTACTCATGACTCCATTGTAACATGACGTAACAGCAGGAATGACTTTAGGAGCAAGATGAGAGTAAAAGAGACACTAAACTGAAAGAATGCAACATTTAAACATGATCTTTACCTCCTCCTAAGATGAATTTATTCTTCTTCTAGCAGTTAAAGTTTAGCAGAGCTAAAAGTCAGATGAATCAATTAGTTGAATAACAGAAGATCAATTGGCAACAATTTTGATAACTGATTAACCGTTTTGCTGGTTCAGGCTCTTCTCTGTCTGTTAAATTAAACATCTTTGTGTTTTGGACTGAAAAACCCCCAAAATAAACGATGAACTGTGATGATGTTTGTCATTTTCAGACATTTTATGAATGGAACAACTAATTAATACATCAAATAACTGCGAGATTAATTGATATTGAAGTAACTGTCAGCTGCAGCCCTAAACCTGAGAGATCTTGACACCCTACATACATATTAACTTAATCCTTTGGTCACTTGTCTGAGGGGTATTTTTATTTTATTATTTTATCATCATACAAAAAACTAATTTTGACCATCACATAACGCTCACCAAATATCTTATTATTCTTACACTGTGAGCATGTACAATAATAAATTGTGTGTGTGCGTGTGTGACCTGTCTGTCCATGTCTGCGTGCGCTGGTGTGTGCAGGTGTATGACGGCTGCTTATGCTCCATCTGCGTCTGCTGCTGATGAGTAAAGCCATGAAATAGATCCAGCTGGAGATGTGCAGAGGAGACCGAGGCCTCCTGGGAAATCATCCACACCTCCACCAGCACCGTGTCAACTTCTTTAGCACCCCAGAGAGCTATCAATAAGTGGGTAATTGAATTTTAAGCACAAACAGTGCCGTCAAATGAGCGTCGACGGGTGTGTGTGATGGGGGGATGTTTAGCTGTGTGAACATGGTGAGGCTGTCATCCGGCCCTCTGGGGGTTTACACAGGAAGGATGAATGTTTAATCCATTAAATAACAATTACAGCCTGTAATGGTCCAGAGTGGCTGGTGCAGAGAGGGAGGGAGGGAGGGAGGGAGGGAGGCTGAACTGCTCACGTGTCTGAAAATGAGTTTGCTTCTTCGTGATACAAAGCATCCTTACAGCACAGTGTTTGAGTTCATCATGCAGACTGAATAAATGTGTAGACGTATGGTGATTTTAACAACCTTAAGGGAATTTACATATGTCTACAGTCGAAAACGTACACATGTTGGGTGTTTCCGAGGCTGATTCCAGTATATTTAGACTCACTATATCTAAATTGGACTACTTTTACGCCAACTAAATAAATAAACGCTTCAGCATTTCGTCACAAGAATAGTATTCTTGGTAGTGTGGAAAAGTACGAAAGCCCTCAGCGGTCATACATTCATACACATCATTAATTATTATCTCAGATTAACAAGAACAAAGTTTCGCTATCTTGAGATCTCAAGGAAATTATCCCATTCTCTCAGGATAACAACATTTGTCATTACGACACAAATAAATATATTTACATGCATAACTCGAGATCTCGGGAAAACAAATTTAAATTAACTCCTTATCACGAGAAAACGGAGGAAATAAAATGTATGAATGTATGACCACTTGGGGCTTCCGTAGAAAGGGCTTTGAAACTGCTTTTAAATAATTCGATTAGGTTAGATAACTTTGTTCATTTCCAGAGGGAAAATAGTCAGACAGGTAAATGACTACCAGAATAACCAGCAACATTTTGTCTCTTTGTTGGTAAACAAAATGGTTTTTATGTTATGGGTCTTTAATTTTCTCTGAATTTCTTGAGAAGTTTTCTGATAATTATGTAATCTAACAATTAAAGGACAGGTATTGATGATTGTTTGTGAGCAGTAGTTAATTTTCCTTGAGGAAATTAAGTTGAAAAATTTCCTGCCCAGTTTCAATAAAGCAAAATAGCTTTGTGAGCTCAGTAATTTATAAAATTCCCACATAAACATTTTGTTTTTACTTTAAATATTTTACTAATTGATTTGTCACTGCACTCTTCAGGCCAGCTATATGACATTCATGCTCTTGATACAAAGAAAGAGCCACGACGAGGTGCAGATTGCTTAATTAGTATCCCGCTTGACCTTTTTGCAACACGTGAACAGATTTGCCTCATTCATCCATATTCATCATCTCATCTGTGTTGTGTAAAATAACCTTAAAGCCACGACAAGCTCGTCTTTCACAGTGATGCATTTTCCCCGTGCAGCCATTTTAAAATGGAGGCCACATGTTTTGAGTGAAAATTAGATTTTAGTGTCTCAGTGATGAAGCGACCTCGAAAAATTAGTGTATGAAGTCTAAATGTATTGTGGAAGCTAAATTCAGTGTCCTCCAAACTCCTTTATAATCAAACAATGATGATGACCCGATTTAAATGAAAGGTGATGTCAATACTTTATTCAATCAGCTAATCACTTTTACAAGCAGCTCGTCAGAGTAGAAAACAGGCTCTTGTCTTGAGAGTCAGAAGTGAACAGATGTTTGGAGAGATTACATTTTCACGCTGACTGTAAATTAAGTATGTGGACTGCATGACAAAATCATTTTCTGGAGTCTGAGGCTGCAAGTGAAAGAAACAACAGAGGAAGGAAATCATACTAAACACAGGAAAATGAAATCAAATGGTATCAAAAATCTAAACTTCATGAGATACTTCAACTCAACCCAGAGAGAGAAAGATCTGTTTTCCAGTGGAGAACCATGAACCATGGCCTCAGACGTGGAGATGTTGACTCTCATCCCAGCCACTTCACACTTGGTTGCAAACACTTGGTGCTGAAGGTCACGGTCTGACGAAGCCAACAAACTCACGTCGTCTGCGAAAAGCAGAGATGCAATTCTGAGGGTCCCAAAACAGACACTCTCCTCACCCTGGCCGTGCCTCGAGTCCTATCCATGGCCAGTGACACAGAACACTGCAGAGTGGATGGTGAAACTCCCATGACCTCCCAAACAACCCAGCAAGAGAGAGTAGAGAGAGTAGACCCAGAACTCACTGGAGGGATATATTATTATGTTTCTCATCTGGCCTGGGAATACCTCAGGATCCCTCAGGGTTACCTGGAATACCCTGCATGGATGGATGGATGCATGCATGTTCCTAAGGTCACTTCTAATTGCAAAGTGTGACCTCTTAGCTTAAGTTTTTGATCATTCAGAAAAATATTCTAGAAAATTACACTTGATTTGAGGAAAAAGTTATCTGGAGACTAAACAGAAAAAGATTCACATGCTGTCAGCTTACAGTGACATGTTCACATACTTTTTAAAATCATCTGCCACTGACTTGGTGAAACGAATTCTTCTTAGTTAAAGACAAGCTGGTGTTAAATCCAGATCTGAAACAGGCATGAAACTAAGATATCTGGGATGTTAGGAGAGTAGAAACATTTAAAGAGCTAAGAGTTCATGTCAGAGTGTATTTTTATCAGTGTGCATGTAAATATGACAGCGATCTAAAAATAGGAAATAAGGTAAGTGGACTAATGTTTTGCCAGTTTACTTGTTATGCACATAAAAGCTATCATAGTGCTCAAATGCATAAAACAGCATAATATTTTTGCATTGCCTGATCAGTGTAGCATAAAGTGCCTCTGTCCTCTGGACACACACACACCTACACAGAGTTGTGTCAGTGTGATCGTTAAGTTGCACTCCTGATCCAAAACAAGTTTGCTAGCTGTGGTTTTCTCATGCTGCTCACACAATGGCCTGTATATGGGAGCTGCCTGGTGGCATTGCTTAATTAGGCGAAGAGTTGATTCATTTGCGCTAATTGACAGCTAATTAAAGGAGTGAGGGCACATTGAATTGACGTTCCTCTGAGAGGAGAGGCTTTGACTGCAGGGGATGTTAGAGCGAATTATGAAATACTGAGTTTTCTGGGTACCACCTGCCATTAGATGTGGCCTCAAACATATGGACCAGTCTCTGTGTGTGTGTGTGTGTGTGTTTAGTTAAACAGGCTCATCCTACAGTGATGAAATGCAGCCTGTAGAGGCCAGCTGCTTGTGATTCTTTATCTGTAAGAAAATGAATCTCACAGTAATAAATTAAATGTTGATTTTATCACAGCGGTAGCACTGTTGAGTTTATGTGTGTGTACAACAAACACACAGCTTTTAACATCTATTTAAACTTAAATAAACTTAAAACTTTCTGATGGACAGTGAAGTAAACTGCTGTAAACTGTAGCTGCTATTAGCTAATGTTAGCTCAGTTTGTTAGCTGGGCTGTCTGGACTTCTAGCTCAGAGCACCACGGGCGTGTTAGTGTTTGTACCACAGGTGTTTTGGACCAGTGGGAAAGGAAGGCAGGAAGCGGAGCCAGTGTCGTGCCAGAACTGGAGCTGGGCAACTGGGCAATGTAACCAGGCTTAGCAACCTCTATGGACATAATGACAGAGGCGAAGAGACCGAAGAGAAGAGAGTGACTGAACAAGAGGACGGCAGACAAGAGTAAATCTGGGACTGACTTTTAGTCGTTGTCGAGAGCTTGGTGAAATAAAAGGCTAAAAGGCCAAGCTGGGCTTCTTGTTGTTGCACTAGTAAGTAATATTATCTGACTGCCATGTGTTGTTGCGCTAGCTTTTTGTTGTTCACTCGCTAGTTTTTGATCATATGTAATACAATCACAACAAATGCACGTGTACAGCTTTCCATATTTACAACAGTGTAATTGCACTTTGAAACTGGAGGCATTAAATCGCAAAAATACCAATTTCTAGGCAATGTTTCTTTAATATAGTGTGTCACTAAACTCCACCATGGATTATAACTTTGTATTAAAAACAAAAATAATGGATTTCATATTTTAAGCGACAGAGCATGAGTCTTCAAACAATATCCACTTCACATTTGAAGGCTGCATTAATCAGTATTTTTATAACGACTGTGTAAGGTGAAAGAGGTCGCTAATACTGACAAACCCACAGTGTTTCAGTGTCTCATTGTTTTTGTGTTACAGTCTACAACTTCACTGTTTTGGTTCACTCTGACTGCTCTCATTAGCATCAGAACACTCTGATAAACTCACTGTACTGTACCTGGCCAGCACCACACAGTGAACGGACAAAGTTAGCGACTAGCTGGTGAACATGGTGAAGCATTTAGCAGCTATAATAAGCTGTATATAAGTGCCAGATATTTCTGGATTTTCGGAGATGGTAGAGAACAGAAACAGAACTAAAAGAAGAGTAAAAAAAAAAGAGTACAGCCTGTCACACTACTAGAAACACAACTCATGACAAATAAATGCTATTGTTGGTCGGTTGCACTGGATGTGTAGGCATGCTGTCCATTTCAATTTTATATGTCAGCGTTGTGTTTACAAATTAAGTCTTCGAGGAGTTTTCTGATAAACGTGATATTAACTACATCCAGTAAACCAGAAGATAATATAAAGTAATTCTTGATGCACATCATGGCTGTAGCAGCTCCTGCATCTGCTGTTTCAAATGTGTTGGCAGCTCCTCCGGGTTTGAGGACGCCGTCACAGGAGGTTAACACAAGTTGTCTGGAGTTTGAGGGCTGAACAGTGAAGGCCCTGAGTGAGTCAACTCAAATTTGTTCTCTGCAGGAGACCAAGAATAGGCAGTCTTCATGTCTGGTGCTGCCCATGTGAATCAAAAAAAGACAATTAGGGGCTTATTAGGGTCTTGGGGAGTCCGCTCGCCTGCTCGGCCCCAGCTCTGAGCCGCTGCCATAGCTCAAAACAGTCAGGGGCATTGTCTCACCTAATTACGCTGAAATCAGAGGCCCCTTTTTGTGTTGCTACTGCCATGCCTGTCCGATTCTCTTCTCCTGCCTAACTGCTAGCCCCTGTCCACTGTGGAAGTGTGCTAATTAGACAAGAAATGGGCCCAAGTAATTATGTCAATTCTCGTTAGGCGTAACCACAGTGAGATATATTATTTTGTCAAGAAAGTTTTGGAGTCGGTGGGCCTCTCTCCCACGTTTCCCAAAGCATTTTCCTCATTATGCCAATAACACATCTGCACATGGAACAGGGGAATGTGGCACACTCGGCAAGTCAGAGTCCCCGACAAACTTCAGAGCGTAAATAGATGCACTCATACAGAAATGGAGACTATAGAACGGCAATGGCATGAAGTTATTGCCCTAATTAATGCTTTGTGCACACAGAGCAAACAGTTGAATCACCAGTGGCACATTGTTAGGACTGTGAGAGCCTTTTGTTTCTTCACCTTAATAGGATGTTTTGATCAACGGCTGTTTGGTGACCCGGCTCTTCTTCTTAAATGCCGAGCTCTGGGAAATGGCAATTAGCTAGATTAAGAGAGCCATTTCTGGAGCCTCAAACAAAGACAAAGATGGATCAGACAGACAGAGCTGGTTCAGAAACTTATCACTAACCTGAACTTCAAATATTTTCTGATTAAAGCGCTAATTAAAATGAATTAATAATCATTTTAATTAGCATCATTTTTTAATATTTTCACATTATATATATTATTGTACGGTTGGATTACTTGTCTACATAAAGTCAGAGGTCCTGTGCATCATGGTGTTTAGCTTATGTTTTTTCCTTTATTTATCGTGTTTCTTTGCAGTTCAGCAGTGCAACTTGTTATTTTCACCTTGAAAAGTGATTATTTTGGTGTGTTATCACGTGGTCAGCTAGATCTTCAACATGCAGGGCTGGAAAATGGCATGAAAGTCAGCTAATGCTAGGTTGACTCTTCACTCTTGGTTACGTTTCCAAGGTTGGTGTTAAAAATCTGCACTGCCATCACAATGTAAGGTGTATGGGCTGAGTGGGAACTCGTGTGGGACCCATACCATCCTGTGCATGTGCATCCTGTATAACCAGGACAAAAACACAGAAGCTCAAAAACTTTTTTTGGTGAAGGTGCCAGTCGAGTAAACAGACGAACCTGGCTTTAGGGAGGGCCTTGTGCTTTTTTTTTAATGATTTTTTTTGTTTTTTTTTTGGTCCCTGTGCTTTCAGGTGAGGGGTATTCAGTTGGTTAAAATTTGCAACCTCACCCACTAGATGCCACTGAATCTTACAATAAATAAACTCAGACATATGTCTTACAGAACTTATGACACTTATTTCAAAATATCACACACGTGAGACAGTGCAAAAAATGTTAGTTACCTGTGACATAGCCTGACATTCGCTGATTGGCTGGACAAAGTTGTGATTCTGCTCCTTCATTGAAAGACCTGGGGCACCATTTTGAAAGCCCATGGAAGTGACCATATATGGTTATACCATGTTTTTTTAAGCTCCGCCCACAGAATGTTTGTTTTGATTTAAAATTGTAGCCCCGCCCACACCCCCTTTGATCTTCAAAGACACTTAAAAGTGTGACATCACAAGGTGTAGAGCCAATAACAGACACACACTGATCTGGTTTAGTGAACACGACTTACTTGCTTAGTTTTTCTGACTTGTTGGTGAAACTTTAGTTAATCTAATGGCTTCAAATATCATCCATCAATCCAGAAAGATGAGGAATTCTGTGTGCTCCCAAAGACAACAGAGTCTTTGTGTTGCCAGCACTCAGTCTATGTTACATGATAAAGTAGTCTCAAGAGCAGAACAGGCTGAGAGAGAGGCGCTCCTCCTTAAAACAGAGCGACTGTTCGCTGCAGAGAGAAGGCGCACAAATGCTGTGTTGGAGAGACTGGGGCTGCCCATCCAGCAGGAACCACTGCCTTCACCTCAACCCCCAGCTGGCCCCAGACAACGGCCTGAAACAAGGGTCCCAGAGAGGAAGATCCTTTCAGTTTCATGTGTAACTCCAGTACTCCCACCTATCACTCGAGTTACTACAAACCCTGCCCCACCCGCAAATAGAGGCACTCGTCTTGGGACATCCCTGCAGCAGGAACCCCTCCATCCTCAGCCCCCAGCTGGTCCCAGAACAAGGCCTCAATCAAGGGTCCCAGGCAGGAAGATAATTTTGGTTTCAGATGTAACTTCTCAACTGAAGTTACCTGTCACTGAAGTTATTACAAAACCTGCCTCACCTACAACTAGTGAGACTCATCATGAGACTTCCCTGCAGTTTGTACAACCTGTCACTATAGACAAGAATACAGATGATACAGCAGTGGAGGACCTGAAATGCCCCGAGGACATAGAGAGGGAGTGGTTGAGAATGTTGCGAGACCGAAAGAGGAGAGAAAGGGACAGAGAGGAGAGACAGAGGCGCGCTGAAGAAAACACGTGGGCCCAGTTGCCTGATGGACGATACACCCAAGCTCAAACCCGTCCCATTGCATACATCCCCCAAAATGACGTGCTCCCTCTGCCCAAACCGTACGGAGCCCTGACCCCCTTCCAACCTTCAGAGCTGGGAAACTTGAGACACTTCCGTAGACCAACACTCAGGCCCATTGTGATATAGAGCAGTACACTGAAGTGCTAAGGGGCTTCAGAGGCCCCTCCTGCCTGCGTGTGGACTTTTTCATGTCCTTACCGTGTCCGCGTGGGTTTTCTCCGGGTTGCTCCGGTTTCCTCCCACACTCCAAAAAACATTCATCTTAGCTTAATTAAATATTCTAAACTGATTGAATTGTTCATAAATAAATGAATAAGATAATGAAATCATCTTGACATTTTCAGATTTTTCCAAACATCACACAACATTAAGGACATATTTAACTTAAAGAAAAACTGATTTTCCCATCTCAAGCATCAAATCTCTTACGATATGTTATTATTTTATGGTATGTTATTATTTTATAATATGGGCACTTCAACTCCATAATTAGATCAACATTTTCCTATTAATCAGATATCCCTCACACCAAGCACTCCACTGTGTGTTGAGTTTTTGCATGTTCTTACCGTGTCCGCGTGGGTTTTCTCCGGGTGCCTCTGGTTTCCTCCCACACTCCAAAAACATAAAGTAATCATAATAATGAAATAATCTTGATATTTTCAGACTTTTCCAAACATCCCACAACAATCCCAATTTAGGATGTATTTAACTTTTAGAAAAACTGATTAAATCCCTTATGATATGTTATTATTTTATGATATGGGCAAATCAACCCCGTAATTAGATCAACATTTTCCTATCAATCAGATATCCCTCATACAAATTAAGTAATTAAAAATAAAATCTTACACTTTTGCTACTCTAAAACTGAAATGAGCTCTTTTTGCAGGGATTTCATAATTTCTTTTTTCTCAGATTTGTTTGTTGTTTTTTCAGTGACAGAGACAGAGACTTCGGATACACAGTACAAAACAAAACCACAAATTGGTCACTCAAAGAAGAACTCTATACATGTAGTAGACAATCAGTAAGGGTACCTATGCATAACTTTAAGACTTAATACAATTTGAATGGGTAAGTTAAAAAAAAATTCAGACTCAGTACAGTTATCCTGAACGGGGAAATTAGCTATAGACCTATAAAACTGTTTTTTGTACCAGGCTGTAAACATGTTTATTTCTGTTGTGAAGTTGGACATTTTAACATGGGGGCCTATGGAGACTGACTCGTTCTGTAGCCAGCTTCAAATGGCCACATAGAGAGGGAGTTGCCTGATGGACGGTACACCCAAGGTCAAACTCGTCCCGTTGCATACATCCCCAAAGATAACCGGCTCCCTCTGCCCAAACCGTACGGTGCCCTGACCCCCTTCAAACCTTATGAGCTGGACAACTTGAGACACTTCTGCAAACCAACACTCAAACCCATCGTGATATAGAGCACTCCACTGTGTGTGGAGTTTCTGCATGTTCTTACCGTGTCCGTGTGGGTTTTCTCCGGGTGCCTCTGGTTTCCTCCCACAATCCAAAAACATGCAGCTTAGCTTAATTAAAGACCCTGAACTGATCGAATTGATCATAAATAAAAAGAATAAAATAGTGGTAATAATGAAATAATCTTGATATTTTCAGACTTTTCCAAACATCCCACAACAATCCCAATTTAGGATGTATTTAACTTTTAGAAAAACTGATTAAATCCCTTATGATATGTTATTATTTTATGATATGGGCAAATCAACCCCGTAATTAGATCAACATTTTCCTATCAATCAGATATCCCTCACACCAATTCAGTAATTAAAATAAAATCTTACACTTTTGCCACTCTAAATCTGAAATGGGCACTTTTTGCAGTGATTGTTTTTCAGCACCAAAAGGTAACATTTGGAGTATCAATACAGTGTTAGATATAACAAGTAATTAAAAAAAAGAAAAGATAACCAACGTTGAATACACAGTACAAAACAATTTGTCACCCACTACTAAATAAAAGTCAAACATGAAGTTCACTTAAACAGAAAT
The DNA here is from genome assembly GCA_033000465.1 of Sciaenops ocellatus. Lineage (NCBI taxonomy): Eukaryota > Metazoa > Chordata > Actinopteri > Sciaenidae > Sciaenops > Sciaenops ocellatus. The sequence continues at coordinate 13,338,867 of CP136886.1, forward strand.
AGATAAAAACATTCCCTGAAAAGTGCATTTTACACAATGGCTGCAACAGAGCTTCAAACCACATATGTGATTTAATCCATTTGTGTGACTTCAACTAAAAGCTTCATATGAGATCATGACAATAATTGAGAAGACTAAAAGGAGACAGTGAACTTCTCTTAGGCCTTTCTTCAAACAGCTTCAGGATGCAGGTTAGAGGAAGTCATGTAATGTCATCATGTCATGATTTTTATTGTACACATTTCTGCATTTTAAATGTGGCATAAAATTGTGTTTTTGACCTTAAAATACAACACTTATACATGACTGTGGGGCAAACACTCCTGCTGTAACAATGATTAAAAAAAAAGAAATATTGCCAAATTGATGCTCAATAAGGTGTTACTGTTCAAAAAACATATTAATTTATCTTTAAAATATAAATATATTGTAACCCTAAAGTGTTTCTCACGTGTAATATTTGTATGAAGGCTAAAGAGACTAACCCTAACTGAAAAATGGATGTTTCCATAGAATAAACACCAGATCAGTGGATTTATTGAAGCATGCTACAGTTTCTTATAGACTGGTAATCATTCTCATAACTGCTCCTCAAACTGGTATCATTTATTTCAGCTGCTGGTATATGGGATGTGTCTGTTAGGCAAAAACAGTATAGCCAATACAGGCATAGCTAGACCGAAACTATTTTAATCTGTTTAAGAAAAGCTGATAAAATGAAACAATATTAGCTGAATTATTTAACGTTTCTGGAGTGTAAAAGTCTAAACAGGATAATGAATCTAGCAGTAACCAGAAATTAATGTATGTTTTCACAAACGAAGAAGGGATTAAACACCAACAAATAAAAACATTTACTGTCATTCCTTTTCTGTAAATATCTGAATTACAGTAATTAGTTTAATATTCATGCTCTTCTTTAATCTGTGGATCACTTGCTGAGTTCAGATTTGGTGTTTTTCTCTCACACACTGAGCTGTTTGGTAATAAAACAGAGTCCACAGTCGATGCTTACTGTGATGCAAAAATGTGTTTCTAGCTGCATCGTGCTCTGAGTGGAAGGATGTGATTCATGGATGTCACCCACGTGTGTGTGTGTGTGTCTGTGTGTGTGTGTGTGTGTGTGTGTGAGTGATGTAGAAACCTCATTAGCATAGCTATTGCTATGGCATTGATCTCTTTATTCACCTCTAATGAAATGTCTCTCTAATAGCTTCTCATGAGATGCTGAAGGTAATTTAAGTCACTTCACTCTCTGTACGTCTTCACAACATCTGGACCATTTGATTTTTTCATTATTATTTGACTTTTTTTTTAAGCACATCAAACAAATGACACTTTTTTACACTTGAACACTGACAAATAAAAGCTAAATAATTTACAGAAGCATCGTCTTTAACTAAATAACAGTTCATAGTGACAGGCTCGATTATCTTTGGTGTTATGAAACAACTTTCATACGTGATATTTTGGCCTATATCATCTCTTCCTGTGACACCACAGTGCATCTCTCGATCACATCTCAGATTACAAACCAGCAGCACTAAATCTGTTGTGGGTTTGACCGTCACTGACAGCCTGACGCACTGCTGCCAAACAATCCCGGCCGGTGCCACCTATTTATTTATTTATTCATCACCACATGTCCCATTGATGACACTCTTATCTGCGCTTGCATCGTGCGCGTCCACTCATCTCCATAAACTCTCCTCTGTGCGTAATTATCCGTCCAGATGCCCAAAAGTGTGCCACAAATTATCTCCGAGCGATCGAACCTGCGCAATAATTGAATAATAGCTGATTAGAGAGAGAGAGAGAGAGAGAGAGAGAGAGAGAGGATTGGGTTTGAGGTGAAAACTGAGGGAATATGAGAGTATTTTCACCTCATTTCACAAGCCAGTGGGTTTGAATTTGACTTGAGGTTTAAATGAGTGATTTCCCCAGACGTCCTAAAAACGTCTGCGCTCTTGAACTGTTCAGTCTTTTTGTGTTTGATATATAAAAACAACCCCAGGAGCTAAACAAATCTGTTGTTGCATTTGCTCCTCTTGTTTGTCTCATATTTAATTGCCACCCCCGGTGTGCCCTAAATACCCTGAACTGGGGGATATTGTATTGTTTCTCATGTGACCCGACCGATCAACAGATGAGCAGACTGCCACGTTTTAGTGCAAGAAAAAAAACCTAATTAGAATATGCAAATGACGGTGTGGGTTATAAAGGGACGTTGGAGTCTGCTAACGGATCAATCAGTTTGTTGTCCTCCTAATAAAGAAGCTGAATTGATTAATTAACTGATAGAGAAATTGGCTCATGTGAGTTTATTGGTGAAATAGTGAGGAAGTAGCTGTTATGGTTTGTTGGCAGATTTAGTGGAAAATATTACAATACAGAAACATGTGTCAGTAAGTAGATAATAGATTTTTAAAGGGCAGGAATTAAAAATTAAACCAAGACTCCTGATAAAATAAACATTTAATTGTTAGAATATGAAAACAGATTTGAAATAAAATATTAACCTACAAGTTAAATGTTTTATTTACTAAAATCTTTAGTCAGATTAAATATGATATTTTTGTTGTATTTAAGGTGTGTTTGGTTGCTCGTGACTAAATGTTTTTGAACGAGAACAAACTAAGCTGTAAATTAAGCAGATTTTCCTCGACTTGAGGGGTTTATCCGGATGATTGGATCTGACTCCGGATCAGAAGATCAGCGACAGAAACATGAAGAGTTACAGTGAAAGTCCTTCTTTCTCTGGTGAACTAATTAACCTTTAAAACTCTCTCACTTCCTCTCTCCTTTTGACCAAAGCACTCATCATCTCAGCAGGAAAACATCACATAAAGATCTTGGTGTTTCCAGTTTTTACGCGTAAAAACATAAATGTGAGTGAAGATGGAGGTTTTTCTGCACAAACTGTTGGAAGTGATGCTAAAACCTTTTATTATTTGTCACCTACAAAAAAAATCCATCCACATCTTCAGCAGCTTCTTGGCAAATAGTTACAAATATTCCAGTTATTTTGTCATATTTAATTGTCAGATGTTGTGCAGTGTGTTCGGATGAAGCTTCACGGAGCTGATGCAAACTTCAGTGTGGTGCCTGTTCCCTCTTGTGATTGGCTGCCGCCTGTTGCCTGTTGGATAAAAATCGCAGCAGAGAGGCGGGCAGGGAGATAAAGAAGGAGCATCGCAGAGCTCATTGCACCAGGGGACTCTGGCTTTTTTATTTTGGAGGGAGTAGAAAACAAAAAAGTGGAACCAAGTCGCCATGACAGGGAAGGAGGGAGTTGTGCTTTCAGACACTGAGAATAAACAGAAATCATCCTCACAAACCAGCGTGAACCACGGGGGGTCCCAGCAGCCACCTCCAGCCTGGAAGATGGCCCCTACGGTGCACCGCCGCACCGGCTTCGGGATCCAGGAGCTGCTCGGCCTCAACAAGGAGCCGCCGGCGGCACCGAGGCGACCGCTGGAGGCTCTGCCGCACAGGGCGCACGTCCTGGCCACCAGGACGGCCCTCGGACACGGGGGTCTCGGGGTCGGTATGGGTTTGCTGGGACCAGAGGGAATACACTCGTTTTACAGCCAGCCTGCCTTTCTGGAGGTGCTGTCAGAGGCGCAAAATGTGCACCTGCAGCCGCTGCACAGAGTGGCGCACATGGACGCACAGATGGACGCACAGCACTCCGCCAGCTCCGGTCAGTAGACCTGTTAACTCTGGTAACACACTGCGTGCTGAGCAGAGACATGAGAATATCTGTTTCAAATTATACACACATTTCTAGCTCGCTTATTTATTCAGTGGATCGACGAAATGTCGAGCACAAAACGACAAAAAAGTCTAAACGGTGCATGTGTGAAAGCCTTCGCGGCCCGTGGGCCAGTGATGATGATGGTAAATTCATTTAAAGTTACATTTATTTAGAATAAAATGAAGTTGGAATATTTTTTTTCTTTTTAAATGCAATTTTTATTAATTTTTCAAAAAGGAGAAAATATTGCAAATGTGTGCGGAGGCCCTGCAAAATCTGAAAACAACTTCATTTAGTCATTTTATGGATTAAATCGGACAAATAAACTTTAAATAAACATTATACATTTTTTTATGTTCTTGAAAAAAAACGCATTGCATTTTTTTACCATCTTTCCTGCAAATTATAATTTATGTTTTATTATTTTTCTTGTTGTTAAGCTATTATTATTAAGATTATTTATTATTTATTATTGTTATTATTTGTTGTTGTTTGTATTTTGAGGTTGTTCACTCGTGTTTTCTCACAGATTCCGATGATGTGAGTCTTTCCTCCGGTGATCAAAAGTTCTCAAAATCCTCCATGAGTCAGAGCAAGAAAAGAAAGAAAAGACGACACAGGTAAAACAAACAAACAAAAAAAAAAACAAAAAAAAAACATAATACATAAATGAAAAACAAGATTATCAAAAGATGATTTTGTTTGTTTCAGACTGACTCATGTTGGCTGGTATTATCAGTGTAAGCTGCTTTCATTTGGTGTCATCAGTGATAAAAACACAAAACAAAATTATTTTATTAGATTTAATTCCTTTAATAATCCTTGTTTGTCTGTGATGCTCATAGTAAGGAATTAAATTGAATCAGCCCAAAATAAAAATAGAAATATCCTGTATTAAATCACTGTGATTTCATTTGTGCTGTCTTTTTAATGCATCCTTTCTTCTCTTCTATTTTTCTTTAAGAATAATTAAGAATATCTTTGAGAGGAAAAATCACATTGCCTGTTTATATATTTGTCTGTATGCTTCTGACAAACAAGGAATGAAAATAATAATTGTCCTATTTCTTGCTTCATTGTTTGGTCTAATATTGTTTCAAAGAAGAAATAATTCTCATTTTATTCATCTTGATTTGATTTCAAATTCAGTGCTGAAACATTTTGATTAGTTTTTTTTCTGTTTAACGACATTTCCTTTACATCCCGATTTAAATACAAATGTAAAAATATGAAATTCATTTTTAATAAACGGGTATTTCTTCTCACACGTTCTCTTTTGTTGTGTCTGCAGAACCATTTTCACGTCGTATCAACTGGAGGAGCTGGAGAAAGCTTTTAATGAAGCTCACTATCCAGACGTGTACGCCCGAGAGATGCTCTCCATGAAGACGGAGCTGCCAGAGGACAGAATACAGGTGTGTGTGTGTGTGTGTGTTAGTGTGTGTGTGCAGGATGCAGAAATGTAGTGTGTGAATCTCATAAAACTGTATCTGAAAGTGTGTAGAAATTATACAGAAATATGGCATGTAAAAACCATAAAACTGTCTCTGAAATTTCAAATCCTGGAGATGTTTTAATCATCTTTGCTTTAAGGAATGAAACAGAACAAACAGAAGCCTTTTAAAGAAAAATAAAAAGTGTATTTAGGCAAATAATTTCCATCTTTAACACAAACACAAAGTCAGAATGACTTGCAATCATAGTGTATAACAGAAAGGAAGGCGATGATGATGAATTTTTCCAAGAACAAACAAAAGAAAAATTAACTATTCAGACATGAGTGAGCGGCTCCATCCTCATCCTCACGATGCCTCCTGCTTTCACATTAGCAGCCAATTCACCCTCTCAGTGTAATTAGTTAATTGAGGAGAACTTATCACCTCTTTCCCTGCGAGAGACAGGCCGCAGCCCTGAGATGAAATGATAACTACATAGAAATTAATTAGCGCAGGTCAGCGGCTGAGCGGAGGCCTCTGCCTGGCTGCTATGAGCATTTTAATTTCCCGTGATATTTGACCGCCTGTCTCCCATCGATCGGGCCTGGAAATTAACTTATTTTTCAATCAGCCTCTTCGCCCCCGGGGTCACCTCTCTCTCTCTTCAGACACTTCACACACAAGTGAAGACACACACACACACACACACACACACACACACACACAGTCATGCACACTCACACCGTTGCTGTCAGAAAGCATGATTGCTCATCTGAGGCCCATCTTTTTATGAGATGGAGGTTATCATCAGATCTACCTGAATAGCTTTCCAGGCTCGGCTTTGATCGTTTTTAATTCCAGGTCTGTGAGACACACACATGCGCACACACACACACATACACACACACACACATTCCACACCATTCCCTACAATCTCATCCCGCCTCCTCGGCCATTTTAGGATGCTCATTTTTTCTCTGTTTTCCTCATCCATATTCACAAGCTTGCTGAGGCTATTACAAGGTCTGGCTTGGTGGAAATCAATTTAGGCACTTGAGGAGCCAGAAGGAGAATAATGCGCACACACACACACACACACACACACACACACACAATGGGAAGAAGACAACATGTTCTATAAATGAAGCAATGAGGAAAAAACAGAAATATTAAACACTGAATTTAAGGAGTATTTTGAAGAGCACACTTATATTTAGAGTCTATTATGGTCCTAAAGGTATGTTCATGAGCAAAACTCCAAATCTGAGTCAAGACCCAAGAAAATGAGCTGTCTTCTTCACGAACAACCTTTTTCTTTAGGCCTCCAGCAGATGTCATTGTCCCACTGATATTTAACTCCACAAAATAAAAGACGGATTGTCACAGCAGTATAAAAAAAAAAAGGGAAGAGTTACAGAAGCTGTAATAAATTACAAAATTATAAAAGAAGGGAAAAGATGACATTATGAAACTCTACACTGAAATAAGAGGTCATCAAGCACCATCACCACCTTTAAGGCGAAAAATTGATGCATGTGAAGCAGTAACTGGTGACATTATTTTAAAATAGATTAAAAAGACATGTTTTAAGATACACGCAAAAACTCTGCTTTGAATAATTTGTGTTTTTTTTCCACAAAAAGTTAAATTACCTTGATAAAAATGGGATTAAAAAAAACACAAAATCTGCAAATATTCAAATACTGTTCATTTCACTACTACTAACTACTAAACACAAGATGCCTCCTACATCAATGTTGCATCCTGATGTAAACTTAAATCTTTAACTTAAAGAGAAATGTTCCCCCTTCTGCAGATTAACGTGAATTCAGTCTTCTAATGTCAAACTTTGCACAGTGAAGCTCAAACATCCAAGTGAAATAACGGCAGAGGAGGACTTTAAATCACGTTTTGTTACAGTCAGATAAATTACATGCAGTACTGTTCTGTAAAGTAATCTCAGATCTAATTGTTCTCTGACCTTCATGTTTCCAGGTGTGGTTTCAGAACCGCAGGGCCAAGTGGAGGAAGAGGGAGAAGTGTTGGGGTCGCAGCAGCGTGATGGCAGAGTACGGCCTGTACGGAGCCATGGTCCGTCACTCCATCCCACTGCCCGAGTCCATCCTCAAATCAGCCAAGGAGGGCGTCACAGACTCCTACGCTCCCTGGTTACTAGGTAAATTGTTACAGAAATATATTTGTTATTTGTCAAGTGGAAGAATTGTATTTTATTACTTTATAATGAGTGTAAATATTTGCAGTGTAAAAGGATTTATGATCTTTTATTGATCTTGAATGACCTGTAGCAGAAACGTCTGGCAAAGAGCTAAATAAGTCAGATATACAGCATAGCAGCTTCATCTGTCACGGAGCATTTTAAAAAGTGTTGAAAAGAAGTATCTTACACTGCCAGAAATATTTTTACAGATTCATTAAGGTCATTTTGTACAAGAGGCGGCCAGTGAAAGTCATCTATATTCCCTTTAATATCAATATTGAGGCTCAATCTGCAAAGTTACCTCTCTTCTTCTTTGGCACAGATACAGATAAAATGTTTTTATTTTGTGTTACTGTCTTTCCAAATTTTAGCTACTGCACTATAGATCCAAAGAAGCTCTTGCTGTCTGACATAAATGCAATTATTCTCTATTAGATTTTCTCACTGTGTTTGAAAATGGTGGCTTAAGATGTAGTCTTACAACAGGAAGCAGCAGCTAAGCCTGGCTCATGTCCGGAGCCAATAAAAGTGTCAGCGTGTCAATAAAAGGTAGCAGTCGATACAGTGATAATCCTACTTAATCAGGGCAGATTAGACCAAATGTCCTCTCTCGCCTCATGTCAATTGATTAGTTTAAATCAATTAGGAGACTCTAATTGAATAAGAAGTCCCATCCATTTATCTATTCCTTCATCTTCTCTTTCAATGTCAAACTCGTCAGAACATGCATCTCATACATGAGAGAAAAAAATTGTGTTCTTTTATTATAAATTCATCAATATATCTGCGATGAGGATACTTAAACGACAGCGCAGACCCCTTTCAAAAGTGCTCAGTCCTCCTCTGCAAACTCAAACTAAAATAAACGTCCCCTCCCCTTCAGGTATGCACAAGAAGTCGGTTGAAACCACACACACCTCTCCAGGACAACCCAGCAGCCTGACACCACCACCACCTCCACCACTAAAGGAGAAACCAGAGGACAAAGCGATGGAGGAAGACAATGAGAAACACATGAAAGACACTAACTCGCAGATTTCTAAAGAGGAGCTGAGGGAGAACAGTATTGCTGCACTGCGAGCGAAGGCACAGGAGCACAGCGCCAAGATGCTCGGGACAGTTTCTGACAGAGCAGACGGCCACGTAACGCAAAAACGGGAAGTGGAGGACAAGCCGACGGAGGGTGGAGAAGAGTAACTGAAAAAAGGACACAAGACAGACTGATGGTGAAATACCTGCAGGGTGGAGTTTGTAAACATTTCACAGAAGTCTTGTTTCATTGGTTGAGCTGAACTTTATACTGATCAAACCTGCAGAGCAAATATATATAATACATGATAAATCATTCTCTTCACATATGAGGTACTCAACCAATGAGATTATTTCTTCTCTTGCTGCTTTTAAAGGTCCAGTGTGTCAGATTTAGGGGACTCTATGGTAGAAATTGAATATAATATTCATAAATATGTTTTCATTAGTGTATAATCACATGAAAATCTGAATTGTTATGTTGCTGTTACCTTAGAATGACAGTTTTATATCTACGAACGCTGTTCCACAGAGTCCGCCATGTTGAACCCAGGCATCAACCTCTGTGGCTGTGAATGTGGAAGTGTCAAAAACTGCAGTTCCTCAAACGTCCACTTGAGGCTGGCTACAGAACGAGTCAGTCTCCATAAGCCCCCATGTTAAAATGTCCAACTTCACTGCAGAAATAAACATGTTTACAGCCTGGTACAAAAATCGGTTTTGGTCTAATTTCCCCGTTCATGACAACTGTACTGAGGGTGAATTTTTATAGAACTCACCTGTTCAAATTATATTAAAGCTTAAAGTTATACAGAATTAACAGCATGGCTGCTTTGATTGACATGTAGGTGCCCTTACAGATGGTCTGTTTGAGCCCCCAGGCAACATTTGGCCCGCCTCAGGTCAATCCACAGATTTTGAGCTTCAAAACCACTCCCGATGTCAAACTCGGGCTTCTGGTTTGGCACTAGGTGTCATTAAATCCCACACACTGGACCTTTAAATATTTGTACGGCTAACAAAACTGAAGGAGCCCAGAGCACAGAAATGTTCCTCTAACATTTACCACAGACGTTTTGATATGGAGCTGCATCAAAAATACATTTATTTTATTTAAAGTAGATTACAGTACTGTGACGTGGCAGCTACTTCATGCAACAGTGTGGATAAAAATGTTTTTTGGAAGAAAAGACTCTGTTCTGCAGGCTCCAGAGGTCAAAGTGATGACTGTAGCCTCTGATTCATTTCACAGGAAAGTCCACAGTTATGTATGAAATCTTTTACTTTAAGCTGTTCCAACATTTGTGCTGTAAATACTGAAAATACTTAACACTGTATACTATTATGTACAGTTATTATCTGTGTTTGTCTCTGTATAAATGTAACTGTAGCCTATAATTAAAAGTTACTGATATTTAAAGCCTCTCCTCCACTCTAAAGTGTGTTTTTCTTCTTGTTACTTGGATGTTTAAGTTTCACTGCGCAGAGTATATACTTATCCTGTGTCCAGAGGTTCAACTTTTAAAATTATTTGCATATTCATATATTCTGGAGGAGGAAAGAGGAACTGGGAGTAGTTGTTTAACAAAATGATTGTGTCTAGAGATGATCTTTGTGTTGCACAAATAGAAACTTTTCTAGATGTTGCAATCCAGCTGCACTCTGACAAAAAGTGTCGACACTTGGGTTTGTACCGCCCTATCACGTAACACTGCTCCAGCCCTTCCTCCTCGGAGTTTCCATATTTTTTCCTTTCGCTTTCTTCTGACTGAGCAAAATAACTTAAAAACTGCTCGTTATCTGAGAGATCTGCAAACATACGTCCGTGCAGCACAGAGTACTTTCTCTGTCAGGATGTGGCTGCCGTGCAGATGCGCTTCAAAGCGCGTCGTTACTTCCTTCAGTCGTCGGGTTTTCACTTCTTTTGTCCATGTTTCGGGTAGAAAGAGATGTAATGTAGCGGCCTTCATGCCGGAGGCTGCGGGGTTTGAAGGGGTGTCGGACCGCTCATCGCTGCAGGAGTTTTCCGTCTCCAACAGTGAGAGCTTCTGGGCCGCTGTGGCGCGTCAGAGACTGAGCTGGATCAGTCCTTTCCACACGGTGCAGGACTGTGATCTGAGCCGAGGCAAGATCAAGTGGTTTGAGGGAGGAAAGCTGAACGTATCCGGTAAGATGACCTTCACATTTAAACGGAATACGATCAGAAGTTTGATTTATGGGAATAGATTTGGTTGTTAGAATAAATTGAAGGCATCATCATGTAAACTGATCACTATCAAGTCCAAACAATGCCTTGAACGCACCATGCTGATGTGGTTCTGGTTTCTTGGGGCATGCAGTCAACTGCCTGGACCGCCATGTGCACACCTGTCCTGAGAAGGTGGCCCTGATCTGGGAGAGAGATGAACCGGGGTCAGAGGTCAAGGTCACCTACAGGTCAGCATGCAGGATTTTGTGTGTGTGTGTGTGTGTGTGTGTGTGTGTTCCTCCTTCTTTGGCCTCATATAGTTTAGTGTGGTTCATCTCTCCACAGGCAGTTACTGGAGATGACATGTCGCCTGGGCAACCTCTTAAAGCGGCGTGGCGTGAAGAGGGGGGACTGTGTCACCATCTACATGCCTCCTTGCCCTCTGGCTGTGGCGGCCATGTTGGCCTGCGGCCGTATCGGTGCGGCACACAATGTGGTGTTTGCAGGGTTCAGCGCCGATGCCCTCGCCGAGCGAATCAGAGACGGTGAGACTCACCTACAGACAGAGAAATGACAGCTTTAACAATGGGTCAAATCACCATCTGTGATGTGAAAGGTGTTGCTCGTAGTGAAGAACCCACAGAGAATTATCAGTTCCTCTCAGCTCTGCAGAGTATTTTAGTTTCTTTCAGCTCTTTGTCTTGATTTTACAGCCCACAACTTTACTGTCAGAGTTGTTTCCAGCAGCAGGCAGGCAGGCAGGCAGAAAAAGCTCTAAAACCCAGCACCGAAGAAAGAAAAAGTTAGCAACTAGATGGTGAACGTAGTGAAGCATTTAGCTGATAAAGAAACATTTCTAAGGAGAGGGTGGAGACCAAAAACAGAGCTAAAAGTAGCAAATATAAGACCACCAGATGGCCAAAAACATGACTTAAAACTTTAACCAACTTTATAAGGCATTGTTGTGTTGTCTGATTTCCCCAAGTAGCCAAAATACCAATAATAGTGCTTCAAGACTAAATGCATTTGAAATTGGTGGAAATGAACCAAAACAGTGAAGTTGTTGGCCACAAAATGAAAAGTCAGGAGGGGGCAGCTGTGGCTCAGGAGGTAGAGCAGTTCGATCCCCGACTCCTCCAGTCTGCACGTCCTTGATACTGATCCTCAAATTGCTCCTGAAGGCTGCTCTGTCGGTGTGTGGATGTATATAAATGGTTGTGTATGAATCACTTTGTAAGCTCCCAAAAACTAATGCCTCGCATGGCAGCCAGTGCCATCAGTGTATGAATGTGTGAATGAGATATGTAGTGTAAAAGCGCCTTGAGTGGTCGGAAAACTAGAAAGGACAGTCTATTTTTTTTTTTTTTTAAAGATTATTTTTTTGGCCTTTTCAAGCTTTATTGTGATAGAGACAGCTGAAGAGTGACAGGAAATGTGGGGAGAGAGAGATGGGGAATGCCACAGGCCGGACTCAAACCCTGGGCTCCCGCAGCAAAGACTGAGCCTTCGCACATGGGGCAGCTGCTCTACCAACTGAGCTAAACACCACCCCAGGACAGTCTATTTACCGTAGAGCTGAGGGAAAGTTGGTGATAATTGATGATTCTGTGGGTTTGTCACTAAAAGTGACCCTTTCACATTTTACGTAGTTAATTTTAAGCATAGTTAATGTACAGAAATATTGACCAGAGCAGCTTTAAGTAACAGAAATACCTGTTTTCCTTTAACAATATGCATTTCATGAAGGTCACTAAGAGGGAAAGAGGGAGATTTTTTAAATGTTTGTGCTCCTATGATCTACTTTTAAGGTCACATTTAGATATTTTTAGGTGCAATTATGATTATGAACCACTGTTCATTTTCAAGATTGATTGGTCTCACAAGACTTATTACTGTTCAGTCTAGTCTGATTCCCTGAATCAAAAGATTATGATTGATCACTTTTCACATTTTTTTTCATAAACTTTAGACTTTTTGTCTTTTGTGATATGATCCAAACACAGTAAATTGTATCTGTCACAACACACAGGGTGTGTTATACAACCATTTTATTACCTCCCTGTCCTTATTATTAGCCACATTATCAAACTATTTGTAAGTAAATGTTTCCTCTGACAGCTAGAACCCACCTCAGCGGTCTGATTTCATAAACATCACATTTTCAGCCCAGTCCAGCACAGTCATCACGGTGAACCAGGGCGTCAGAGGAGGTAAGGTCATCGAGCTGAAGAAGACAGTGGACACGGCCGTGCAGAGCTGCCCGACAGTACAGCAGGTGTTTGTTGCTATGAGAACAGAGAATCCGGTCGCTATGACAGCCAGGGATGTCACCATGGAGGAGGTGAGAGAGCAGAAAGAAAATCAGAGTTTGATTGAGATATTAAACAGCAGCTGCACCGTGTCACTTTTCCTTTGATAAACAAAGGTTTTAACCAAAAAATTAAAAAATTAACTAACCTATATTACTGTTGACTGACCGATTAATTTTTTTAATTAAAAGCTCTTTCTAGCAGTCGACAGTCGTGCAGGTCCATTAGTAGCTGTTCTGGAGCTTTCTATTGAAGAAAGAAGAAAGAAGAAAGATGACACGACAACTGGGCAAAGAAGAAGACCCTGTGATACAACAGAAAGCTCCAGAACAGCATCAAATCAGCTCTAATCTTAGTTCTTATATGTGTTTAAAATATTAGTTTCTTGCATCTGTAGATTATACTGTACGTGTTGCATGCTATCAATCTACTGTACATCATTAAACAAAAAACGCTTTCTCCTTAAAATTCACTGTATTGTGCAGGAGATGCTGAAGGAGGACGTGGTGTGTGAGCCAGCTGCTATGGACAGTGAGGACGTCTTGTTCCTGCTTTATACGTCAGGCAGCACGGGGAAGCCCAAAGGACTTGTCCACACTCAGGCCGGATACCTGCTGTACGCCGCCCTCACACACCGGGTAAACATCAAACACAACCTGTGGTGTCTCTTTAATTGTATTTTTTAATCTCACTTTATTCAATCGCCCCGTCAATCCTCCCTCTCATCACCAGTATGTCTTCAGCTACCACGATGGAGATGTGTTTGGATGTGTGGCAGATATTGGCTGGATAACAGGACACAGTTACAGTGTTTATGGGCCCCTGGCCAATGGGGGAACAACGGTCCTGTTTGAGAGCACTCCTATTTACCCTGATCCAGGTACAGACGTGAGATAATGTATGAATGTATCAGAGGGATCAACAAATTAATGATAAATACAGGATAACAGTAACATTTGTCGTAACCTTGAAGGGAAACTATTTTTCAACCTGGACCATGTCTTTGTGCCTAAATGACTAATGGAGCCAACAATTTTTTACTTATTTTGTGATTTTGGTGAGTTTAAAGCAAGCAGCAACCTCTGTTGCTGTGAAGTGAAGTCAATGTGGAAGTGTCAAAAACTGCAGTTCCTCAAACGGCCACTTGAGGCTGGCTACAGAATAAGTCAATCTCTATAAGCCTCTATGTTAAAATGTCAAACTTCACAGCAGAAATAAACATGTTTACAGCCTGGTACAAAAAACAGTTTTGGTATCTATAGCTTATTTCCCCGTTCATGACAGCTGTACTGAGGGTGAATTTCTATTTAACTCATGTTCAAATTATATTAAAGCTTAAAGTTATGCATAATTAACAGTGTGGCTGCTTTGACAGGTAGGTGCCGTTACAGATGGCTTGTTTGAGCACCCAGGCGTCATTCAGCCCACCTCAGGTCCACCAATAAACCACGTCTTTGCCGATTTTTAGATTAGCCCTGAGGCGGAAGAGGCAGGATTACCAACATGGCGGCGACCAGTGCTGCAGATTTTGAGCTTCAAAATGGCTCTTCAGAAACCTGTGGGTGACGTTACGCATACGCTGTCTATTCTGTCAGTGGTTTGAACTAACGTGTTAAAACACCAAAGTCACATGATAACACAAACAAACCGACCAAGAGCGGTGACCCAGCAGCCTGTTTTTTAAATCGAGTCTGGTGGCTTTGAACAAAGTGATATAACGGCTGTTATTTGGTTAAACAAAAAGGATTTTACTCTTAAACAAAAAGGTCTATTTCTGTAGGGTTTACATAACGTTGTCAGACACTAGTCACAGACGCAAAAACATGGGACAATAGATTGTAACATACTGATATTTCCCTTTAAGACATTTTTTTAGCTCTAATGCTATCATTATGAATATATTTTTGTTGTTATGTTAATATAAATTCTGATTTGCTGTGTAAAGTGTGTTAGCACGCATCTTTTAAGTTCTCTGTCAAGAGCTCTGCATGCTTCTGTCTCTTGTCTATGAATAACTGTTTACATTGAACTTGAACTTGGCTTGTCCACACTAAATTTAGGACTCCTGTGTACACAGCAGTTGGGACAGAGTCATCATATCAGTCACCATGTTATTGTCAAGGAGAAACTGTTCCCAACAACACTGGGAAGGGTTCAGTGTGATGTTAATCTTCAGGCTACAGCTGCAGTCTGATCTCCAGTTTCTGATTTTAGATTTTTTGGATCATATTCGTGCATCGTAGTGCGTCTCAAACACTAAACATGTTTTGTTCACAGGAAGGTACTGGGAGACGGTTCAGAGACTTAAGATAAACCAGTTTTATGGGGCTCCCACGGCGATCCGCCTGCTGCTCAAGTACGGAGACCAGTGGGTGAACAAATACGACCGGTCCAGCCTTAAAACTCTCGGCTCTGGTACGCCAAACATGATACTAATAAATACTATCATGATGAGCTCAGCATGAAAGGAAGTTTAATCTCTCCTTTTTGCAACAAGTAGCATAAGCGATCACACAATCCACAGTTTAA
This sequence comes from Sciaenops ocellatus, assembly GCA_033000465.1. Classification (NCBI taxonomy): domain Eukaryota; kingdom Metazoa; phylum Chordata; class Actinopteri; family Sciaenidae; genus Sciaenops; species Sciaenops ocellatus. The sequence goes on from CP136886.1 coordinate 13,354,333, forward strand.
CCACATAATCTGTCCTAAACTGTCCACTGTCAACATCCACATATAACAACAGCAGAGCTGCAACAATTAGTCGATTAATCGATCATTTGTAACTGTTGTAGCCAACAATTTTCATAATGGATTCATCGTTTTGTGTCATTTTTTAAGAATGTCCAAATTCACAGATTTCAGCTTCTAAATTGTGAATATTTCCTGATTTCTTTAGTCCTCTGTGACAGAAAACTGAATATCTGTGGGGTGAGGACAAAACAAAACATTTGATTATTGTTATAAAAAGTATAATAATAAAATGAATAAATATAGTGAGTATAATAAACTATAATAGTAATTATAGTACAATAATGATACATATATATAAAATATAATAGCAACTATTATAACTATTATATTCATTTTAACTTAATTAATTGGGTTAATTGGGCAATAATTGATACTAATAGCTACAAATATGATGCGGTGCATGTGCTCATGATTTTAATTTAAAAAGTGACTTAAATCAGGTGCAACAAGAGTTGGTCAACAGATGTAAGACAGGTGACACTGGTGGACAGTGTTTGTTACCAGTCAAATTCCTTTCCTCTAAGCACACATGTGTAACATACTTGAACCATATTGAAAGTCGAGCCTGGTTGGTACACATGCCTCAACAGGCACCTGTTCCCCTGAAACACGAAGCTTATGAATTAAAACACAGAGCTTAACATAAAGAATTTAATCCTCCTCCTGATTAACACACACATCGTCCTCACTTGGTTTCTTGTTTGTTTGCCTCCATCATCAACTTACAATTTACAATATATAAAAATATACAATATATGACTATCTAATATGATCTAAGCTGTCCTTGTCTGTGTGCAGTGGGTGAGCCCATCAACACTGAAGCGTGGGAGTGGTACCACCGAGTGGTTGGAGACGGACGCTGCCCTGTGGTGGACACCTGGTGGCAAACAGGTAACTAAATGCAACAAAATGAAACCAGAGACCATCTTACAATGGAGACGCCCGCCAACATGGCGATCAAGTGGCAACCTCCATGCCTCCATGTAAAGTTTTGTGAATGCATCTTGCTATCGCTTTGACAGTCTGAGTAATAATGAGTACTGAAAATCACCTCAGTGGAAGTTCTCTGTTACTGTAGGTGTCTCCAGGAGCCATAATGACACAAAAAAACATAAGCAGCCAGCTGTAGTCTGCAGCCATGCTAGTAACTCTGTGAGGCTGTAAGTACACCAGTGCTAAGAGCTGAAAGCAAATGTCAGCACCTAACATGTTCATAGTGAAAATGCTAATGTACTGATGTTATGCAGGTATAATGTTTATTATGTTTACCATCTTAGATTATCATGTTAGCATGCTAACATTTAGTTATCACTAAAAAGAAAGTGAAACTGAGGCTAGAGATTAGTTTTGTAGGTATTTAGTCATAGACCAAAGTATCAGACAAATAAAACTTAGACCTTGATATGTGTAAACAAAGTTTCATGGCAATCCATCCAAAAGTTGTGGAGACCTTTCACTAAAAAATAAAATGTCAAGTGAAAGGTCAGGGGATCCAGACCATAAATTCTGTATAAAATTTCATCTCCCTACAAAAGTTGTTGAAGTATTTCAGTCAGGACCAAAGAGGTGCACTGAATGAAAGAGAACAGACCAACATAGCAATCCTTAAAGCCACAATACTAACGTGGCTAAAAACAAAACCACCAAAATAGTTAACCATCTCGGCTAACCAACCAATTTGACTGGATTTTCATGTTTGCTTATAGAAATTGTAGGTTAATTTATTTTTCAGCTAATCTTTCAATGCCACTTACATATTGTAAAACAGGCTAAAAAGTCTTTTAGCTTTAGGGATGCTGTGTTTAATGTTTAACGCTTTCTTTCTTGTGCTGTGTTGTCACCAATTAACCAAATCAGATGTTTTGTGCTCCCACTGAACTTTGTTTAGTCTTTCATGCTGTGAGTCCTGTTAGCAGGATTAAAATCCCATCATAACTTCCAGCCAAGTTTATAAACTCTTCCTCGAACAGCCACATCTGCAGGCATTCAAACATCAGTGAGTCTTAAGGAGGGGAGCAGAGTCTGCTGGGTCTTTCTAACAATAACAGTGTTACATAACTTCGTAATCGTGGTCGTGTCTGCGTATACATACAACTTAATAGAAAACGTGAGTGTGTACATGTACATTACACACTCTTTCTCTCTCTTATACACACACAAAAACAGGGGAATGTTTTTATTCCCTCTGGACCAGATCAAACCAGATGTTTTCCTCTTCGAGTAGAACATCTGGCTTCAGGAAACTACAGGCATGAGCTAAATCACAGCTTTTACTTAATACTGAATAACAGTTACTGTAACACCAACATGTGTAGAGAGAAATGCAGATAGCAATAATTGACAGTTGAGTTTTGGACATGTTTCGACCACTGAATGCAAATGTTGCTGCCAAAAGAGCCACGTCACAAGATGGATCATGCTCATCTGCAGACAGTCTTTAAAGTTTGAAAACACTGACCTCCTCTGAAACCCACAAAAATGTAAATTTGTGCTTTAGTTTTTCTCCAGCACAGAGAAATATAAAATAGTTTGAGCTCTGTTCAATAATTATGCAAAATAGAAACTATATACTGTATACTTTAAATCAATTCAATTTTATTTATACAGCGCCAAATCATGACACTTTATCTATAGAGCAGGTTTAGACTGCACTTTTTTATAATATTATAAACAGAGACTCAACAGTTGCCACCATAAGCAAGCACTTGGCGATGGTGGCAAGGCAGAAACCTCGAGCAGAATCCAGCCCATTGGTGAGTGTTTATCTGCCGAGACCAGACTTTACTGACTACGTAGATTGTAATTGCACTGGGTGTGACACGGACAACAAAACTATCCTTCACCATTCACACTCTGATGTCACTGCAAAATAACTCCTATTCCTCTAAAGAAGTTTATGATGGGACATAATGACAGCATGTTTGAAATCAGCTGATGTTGCTAATAAAATCAAATTTGCAGGTGAACACAGGACTCGACTGACACGATGTGTTTCATCCTCAGTCTCTTCAAATTAGATTAAGTAATGACCAAATGGAGCAAAGCTGCATTAATTACCATACAAATGGCAAAAATCTATAATTAATTGACGACGATTACACAGATATGACCCAAATACCCTACTTCAGCAAAAAGGATTATATTATTATGTTATTTTCCTGGACCAGTGTTTCCAATTAGGACTAAGTGGCATTATTCATAAAATGCCATTTGGTTGATCTGAGAGCAAGTAGCCTGTTTAGACAGAAAATTAGATTTTGATCCGCTGTTGGCGTACAGCCTCCATGTTGGATCATACAGGAGGTGAGAGGATGCAGGAGGACAGGACGTGGAAAAGAACCTAACATCAAGAAAGAAACAAAAAACATCAATATATTGTGTACATGTTTAATTTCTTTATTTTTAAGGGTTCGTTTAAAAGGTCCAGTGTGTAACATTTAGCGGTATCTATTGGTGAGGTTGCAGATTGGAATCAACTGAATACTCCTCACCTCACCCTTCCTTTTCAAGCGAGAATGGCTGCCACTTCAGCATAAAATTGCGTAAGGCGGTGCAACATGTATGTATCTTTGCAGATATGAAGGGCTCATTCTAAAATAATCAAAATAATGATTTAGGTGATTAAAACATAATTATACATATTAAACTCACTCAGATGTGGGAGTGGTATCAATCTTGCTAAATATGAAGCTACAGGCAGCAGCTTAGTTTAGTTAGCTTAGCATAGTGACTGAAAACAGAGGGAAACAGTTAGCCTAGCTCCTATACACCCCATTTCCAGACTTCATGCTAAGCTAAGGTAGCTGCTAGCTGTGGCTCCATACTGAACGAACAGAGCTCAGTAAGAGTGAGCCAGATTCCTCAAATGTTGAACACTGTCACTCATTTTTAAAGAGGCTGAGCTGAAAGTGTTGATTATTTTTGGGGGCGGGGGTGGCAGTCCAGAAGTCTCACGGTTACAGTTGATTTAAACAGGATGCCGGTTGCTAATGCTATTGTGGGATCATCTGTTGTGTCCTACTTTATAACGTGTCCCCTCTGCTGTCTCCAGGCGGATTACCAGGCAAATCTAATTGCATTTAATTTACTTAGTATGGCTGTAATTCCACTATCTACATCTGTAGCAATGAGAAAGGCTTATGCTAGATTTACAAACTTTATATTCTGCTACTCTCTCCTCCTCTGTCACTTTCATTTGTCTGCTTCAGTACAAAATAATGATTTGCAGCATTCCTGATACTCCAGTTCTTTGTCTTTCTGGTGGGTGTTGCTCTGTTCTGTGTGCATGTAGAACTGTGTCATCCATCTTCAGTCTTTTACATCCACATCAGACATTTTTAATTCAACACTGGACTTTTATAAAACCTCACTGCTTTGTTTATGTTTAAATTATAAGTCTGATAATAATTTGTTTTTGTATTTGTATTGAAAAAAACCCCATAAAAAGACCAAAAGTGTGACCTGTTTTTATGGATTTATGTTTTCGGACAAACACATTATTGGTTTTTGGCTTTTTATAGGATTTGTTGACTTGTTTGATTGTCTGATTTGTTTTCTTGAGTAAGAGAAATAGAATTGCATCATCTTTATAATCTGCCTTGTTTTGCTGTGTGTTCTCAGAGACAGGTGGCATCTGCATCACCCCAAAGCCATCAGAACCGGACGCAGAGATTGTCCCAGGAATGGCTATGAGACCTTTCTTTGGCATTAAGCCCGTGCTCATGGACACTGAGGTGTGGTGGCTCATCCCCGCAAATGTTGGATGGCTGGGAAACGGCCCACGGGGAGGGTCAGATTAGGATTATAAAATAGTCACCAGCTGTGTCACTTTTGATACCCACCCTGCTCCCATCCGTCAGTCTCGCTCTGAGCGTGCCAGACTGTATTAAAAATCTGTCATACTACTTTGTGGCTGTTGCAGTTGCACAGATTGTGCAGACAGTTGGAGTGGTGATCTCTTGTCCTCCATCTCAACAAAAACATCCACACGTAACACGTAGAGTTTGGATATTCACAGGGTTTACTGTGACACAGAATAGTCTGTATGTTTTGTACCAGTCTTGTCATGCACTTCACATAGCTCTCCTTATCTGCACTCATGACACTGATTTATAACTCAGTTGTTATTTTGCTGTCCTCGTTTCTTCCATTAACATTTATCACTGTTGTTTAATTTTCTTCAGGGAAAAGTTCTCACCTCCAACGACACATCTGGAGCTCTGTGTATATCTCAGCCTTGGCCCGGTATGGCCCGAACCATTCATAACAACCACCAGAGATTCATTGAGACCTACTGTCAGTCTCATCCTGGTACGATGTGTTTAAGAACAAGCTGTTCCTCAACTCTCAACTGTCACTTTCTTATTTTTTGTAAGTAAGTTCATCTTTGTAACAATAGGTTACTTCTTCACTGGTGATGGTGCGTATCGCTCTAAGGAGGGATATTACCAGATCACTGGTCGCCTTGACGATGTCATCAACGTGAGCGGACACAGGATTGGGACAGCAGAGATAGAGGATGTGGTGGTATGTCTTTAAACATTGCTTGCTACATTAAAAAACATGGAATGTTAGCACGACTCTGATTGTGATTTCTCTAACAGAATCAGTGCCCTGCAGTGGCTGAGTCTGCTGTCATAGGATACTCACATGACATCAAAGGTCAAGGTGAGCGAGAAATCTTTTTTTTTTTTTAGTGTCAAAAAAATGTGTTTCCCACATTATGTAGTTCACTGACGGTTTTCTCTCTGTGTTGTCAGGTGTCTATTCCTTTGTAGTGCTAAAAAAAGGTGCTGATGTTAAAGAGGCGGACCTGTCCCGGGAGCTAAACAACATAGTGTCTCAAAAGATCGCCAAGTATGCCTGTCCAGACTACATCCAGGTACTTCTGTCTCACTGACTTTAAACTGCAAACAGACATTTAAGACTAACTCGTACTTAGACACTTGTGTTTTTTTTTTGGTCGTTCTCGCAGTTTGTCCAGCGTCTCCCAAAGACACGCTCGGGTAAAATAATGCGCCGTGTGCTGCGGAAAGTGGTGGAGGGAGACATGAACGGATTGGGTGACCTCAGCACGCTGGACGATCCTGCAGCGGTTCAAGAGATCATCCAAGGTCACCGCGAGCTCTGTGGTAAACAACGACAACCATGATGACGTGTTTTCAGACAACTAAAGACGGACATGAAACTGATACTTTCCATTACAGTTAACCACTTAGACCAAATATTGTTTTTTATTGTACATACGACACTTTTATGAAATCAGGTCAACAAGTATACATGAATAATTTACAGATATACTCTGTTCTTAACAGGAGTTACACAGGTCATTGAGGACATTGTGTTTTTATTACAAAACTGTAACCATTAATCCAAATGTAGTGATTGTAAACATAACACAATAAACAAATGTGATCTCACATAAAAGCACACAATATTTACAGTCTAAAGTGTCATTTTCTCCTGATTTATGGTCATGATAGGTGAATTTATGTGTTTAATATATTTATTAGAATAATTACAAAGCCATCCGAAACATTTATTTGGCAAACTCTTTGGGTCCTTCGCATTTTGGCTCTACCTCGTCTTTTTAGGAAAGATGTTGCACTCATACCCATTTTAATAACCTCATATTCAACTGAGCAGGCTGGTGAAAAATGTTATCCTCTTAAAATTTCTGTGGACATGAATACATACATACATGAATACAAACTGGATCCGTTTGTATGGAGGAACTGGGTTTTATAGTACCTTGCTGAAGAGCACTTGTGTGTTACTAACTGAGGAATTCAGGAGTGTTTTTCTCTTCTCGTCTCCCACGCCGATGCTTCCTGCACGTCCAGGGTTTCAAAGACACGTAGTTTCTTCTCTGAGACTGAGGCTCCCGCTGCCTCCTTTTAGCTTAGTTAACTCCCACCGGCCTTCTCCACACAGTTTCAACTGGACATCGTGGTACTGTGAGAGACAGAAAGACACAGTTAATATACTCGTCATAGATAACATAGATTCAGACAGATGTGCGGACAGAGAAAGAGGGCGTAGGTGTTACAATGGCCTCAGATGAAGCCAAGCCATCCTTTCAGTTTCAAGCTGGTTGATACATGTGTGTTGAGCATACCTTCTCCAGGCTTTTACGGTGTCCCAGACTGACCAAAGTCATGCCCAGCTGTTTGCAGGTTCTGTACAGCTGTGCTTCTGCCTCCTCCTCTAAAGCACTGGTGGCCTCGTCCAACACTGCGAGGACACAAGATGATACAAAACACTAGTTTAAACTCAGCTTGGGTCACCTCTAACACAAGATAACAACATGCAAATGTTTTACGTCTGAAATGCTAAATTTAGGTTTTAAATCAAAGACAGTGGGCGAGACAAACTCCCCTCAAACTGCTGTGTCAGAATCACAATCGATTCCTCAGATGCTTTGATGAATACATTAAAAGAAATCCAGAACAACTCACCTGCATATTTGGGCTGCAGGTAGAAGAGTCGAGCAAAGCAGAGACGCTGCATTTCACCTGGAGACAGAACATCATACCTGTAGAGAGAAACTAGCATCAATTTGTAGAAAATTTGAGGGATAATAAGAATAACACACAGTTTGAAGTGTTTTCTTCTTCTTGTATTCTCGTACCAGTTCCAGTCCACTCTTTCATCCAGCCCGCCTGTTCGCTTCAGGAGACTGGACTGGAAGACACACAGAAGATTGATTTTGAGATCAGTGGACGTTCAAATGTAGTATTATCTAATGAAGTATTAAAATAATAAAGTACTATACTCTAGAATAAAGTCACTCACCACTCCAGCTAGTTCCAGGAACTGTATAATCCTGTCATCGTCCACTGACCCTGAAAAAGGAGCTCACATTTCAGTCGATGCAAGAGGCAGCACAAAGAATGAAAACCAAGACCAAGAAGTTTAGATTTATATGAATATAAACGATGTACCTATATACATCCCTCTGATCTACAGCTTCAATGTATGTATGTATTATTATACTGACTTTCACTGTTAAATGTGGTACGTCAGTGTTCTAGCAGTCTAAATAACAAACAACATGTTAACTTGTTTTGTGCTTTTACTTTATATTCACTTGTATGTTGGTACCAGAATAACTAACAGAGATAAAATGAATGTAAAATCTGATACCTGATTGAGGGTAAATATCCTTCAGTGGGTAGATCACCTGTTGGAGAAGAGTTCCAGTTAATCCTCATTCAATCTCTTTGGCATATTTCAACACTTTGGTATCAAACGTGGCATCCATACAGATTCATTTATTATCTGACAAGTTTCAAGTTGTACAGAGAAACAACCCTTGAAGAAACACAACATAAGAGAGGAGACAGTGACCTGTTCACGCAGCGTGCCATCAGTCAGGTAAGGTTTCTGTGGCAGGAAGAGGGTCCCTCTGGGCCCGAAACATGTGGTCATCTGGACAAAACCTGAGGAGAGAGATGAGGTCATGAAGCTACTAATGTGTGCAGATATCACAAATCAAGCCTTTTTTTTGCAATCCTTTGACATGTTTTATAGTAAAAAGGATAAATGACAAAACAAAAACAGTGTTACCATCTCCCCTACAGTAGAACATGTACCAGAGCTGCTGCACAGTTTCAACAAAATTTGAATCCTCTCACCCCCCTTAAAAATATGCCTCCATACTTCAGAGATCACCTCTTGGTAAATTACAGTTTCTTGTCAATATGTCGACATATCTATGGATCTATATTCTCAAACATACAGATATGCACGTTATATTTTGAAATACAGCCACAGGTCATTATTGCAGTCCAGTCTTGTCAGGATCCACATCACGTTTTCTTTAATTGCTTTCCGTCATAAAATTGATTAAAAATAATCAAACAGTTACGCTGCTCTCTCACCGCTGTGTGCCTCCCAGAGTCGGTTGAGGACCCTCAGTAGTGACGTCTTGCCGGTTCCTGTGTTCCCCACCACCAGTAGATGTGTCCCTTGACTGATTTTCAGACTCAGATCTTCCACCAGCAGCTGGTCTGAGTAAGGAGATTTGTATGAAAGATGGTCCAGGATAAAGGCGGTGTCCACGGGGCCTGCATGGACATTGAAGTCACTGTGTGGAGAAAGAACATTTAGTGGCTGAAAAGCTTTGTTATGTGCACTTTATATTAATTTTTGTCATCTTCTTTGCTCTTTGTCTTTTTTAATGTAATCTAATTTAACTGTAGCCATGTGTGCGTTATCTCAGCATTCAGTACAAGTTTGCAGCAGAGAAACCTGTCAAAGTCGTAGCTTTCTCCTGATGCTGGGTCATAGTCACACTGTGTGCGTAGGATGTCATCCATCACCTCCCTCAGCTCTCCAATCCTGACCACAAAAGACACACACACCACACACCACACACACACCACACACCACACACACACCACACCACACACCACACACACACACCACACACCACACACACACACACACACACACACACACACACCACACACACCACACACCACACACCACACACACACACACAGATTTGTTGATGGAAAACTGGATGGCATGCACAAACGCTGCTGTCATCATCTGTCCTCCAGGAAGTGATTTTAAGTATGCAGGGTGATACCTGTGGGTGTATCCAGCCACATCTGACAGAGTGGTTGACAGGTCTATTAGCTGCGTGAAGCCATTTATCAAGTAGATGCAGACAAAGGCGTTCTGAATATGAACAAGGAGAAGGAGAGCAGAGAGTAAATAAGAGACAAGAGTGTTAAAAGCATAACAGAGAACAAAAAGGCAGAAACAACCAGGAACACTGGACCACAGCATGAACAACAGAAAAGAATAATTTAATACCAGAGCTACAGTAATATTTCACTGGTGTAGTACTAGTGAGATCTCTAACATGCATTTGAAGTCATGACTGTAGGACACTTTTGTCCTGAGAGAAAGCGTTTGCTGCCATCTAGTGGTTGGATTAGCAATACACATCTATTCTGTGACTGCAAACCTTTCATACCATCTGGCATCTCTCAAAATAAACTTCGGATTTGACATTTTTATTTGTAATTTAGCTTAAACGAGTTCATGTGTTTCTGTGCTGCAAAACCACTTTATTGACTAAAACTGGGACAAGAGCAACACTTCTACTGCCTGTATTAAAATAAAAAGATTCATTGTTTTTACCTCTGCAGATACATTTTTAAGAGGTTTTTATTTTTGTATGTGAATAAAGTTGTGAGAAGTAGGGAAAGGGGGCGAAAAAACATGCCTACCTTACTGATGAGTGCACTGAGCTCACCTGGAGTGAGACCGTCATAGACACCAGTGAAGATGGGAATGGCGATTATAATGTAGCTGAGGAAACCGCCAAGGTAGTCGAAGGTGTTCACCCCGACTGAGAGAGGAGAGGTTAGAAGTTAGGGGTTTAATCAAAGCACTCAATGAATGATGATGATTGGTCAGTGGGTGAGCGATGTTCAGGATGTTCTTACTATAAAGCCAGAGCTCTTTGTTTATTAGACTCTTCTGAGTTTGCAGCAGAGCCTGCAGTCTTCGATTGGTCCTCATGTGCTCCACTTTACCAGCTCTAACAAAAAAAAAAGAAAAGAAAAGTGATTTGGTCAGAGCAGTTTAGATAGTGACAGTTACTGTTTGTTTTTTTAAAAACAGGAAAGCACATCAAGTACAGTTTCCATGTAAGCTGCCTAATGTTTATGAAAAGGTGTTTCCATTTCAACAATCTTTTATTTTGGGGGCTTTCTGAAAAGTTTCTGATAGTTACAGCTGAAGATGGACAGGAAAGTAAGGAGAGAGAGAGAGACAGGGGGACAACATGCAGCAAAGAGTGGCAAGGCCCGAGCCTTTCTGCATGGGGCACATGCTCCAACACAGTGCCCCCGTTCTAACAGTCTCTGTGTTTACAGTAGACACAGTAAATAGCTGAGAATCCCTGGTTGACCCTGATATATAAATCATGTGTTTGTGCCTCACCTGTAAAAAGCTGCAGACTCTGCGTTGACACGGATCTGCATGTGCTTGAATCTGGAGATACAAAAACAAAAAAATGTTTTCACTTTTAAGCAACGCAATTTAAGATTTAACACAGTTTCCATCCAACTGTTCATTTTTTAACAGTTACATTAAAATTCCTCTTTTGTAGCTGACGCATATCCTGTGTTATTTCCCAAGAGGAAAAAGGCTCTTGGCCAAAGTCTACAGAAACTTCCTCTTAACAAAGGACTGACTTCCTTGAAGGTAAACATGGAAAAGATCAAATAAAGCTGTAAAAAAATATTCAAACACTCTGAGAAAAAAACATTATGTCAATCCTGTTCTGCTTGTCTGTCAGAACACTCTGTGTGTTCGACGCTTCATACACCGCGACTCACAAACTGAACTTACCTGAAGTCCCCCTCCAGTTTTTCTTGCTCAAACAGAGTCGAAACAATCGGCCCCATGAGGATTTTATTGGCAATGGTCCCAATCACAAAGTAGCCAAAGATACTCACAGGACCGATCCAGCCGGTGCTGCAAAAACACAAGGCAGTTCAGAGAGCTTTACAACATGACAAAGACACAGTGACAGTGAACACGTTTGAATCAAATTAAATACTCGAAGCGTACAAAATATAATACTCAGAAGATTACAGTGGAAAAACAGTCTCACATTTAACAAAAAGAGTTGCAGCAGACTTTTCAAGTTAAACAGATTAAATTGTCTTTTTCCTGTTTTTCTCTCTGTCAGACCTGCTGTCTGTCAAAAACACTGTTACTAACCACAGATAAAGAGTGCATAGGATGGATAAAAATTATATAAATATGTATTTATATATCTTTTCCAAGCACAAATGTTGGCACATACGGCTGTAACAATGTGATACTTTAACAGAGCACAATGTGTGTTTCTCAGATGATGCTTTATAGTCATATATAGAGTATAAATATAGGAAATATAGTATGAGTGTGTATGGTGCATCACACGTTGCCACAGTACTCTACATCCTCACCTGTAAAAGCAGTGGTAGGTGTAGTAAGTTAGTGTGAACGGCGACACAATCAAACGACTGGCCATGGTGCTCATCTGCTTACACAACCTCTCTGCGTCCTGACTGATTCTCTGGTCTCTGCAAGTTAGAAAACAACAAACCAATTAAATTATTCCCATTTATGCTGATGTTTAATAACAGCCGCATGATCTTCAGATGCTACGCAAAGTACAGATTTGTAAATGGAGATGAATTTAAATTGCATTTGTGTCTACAAAGAGGAAAACCATTAAAGCTTACGGGTTGTCTACGTCTTCTCTGAGTACATTGAGTGTATAATAGACTCGGCCCTGGAAGTAGGCTGTATGGAGGTTCTCGGTTAGCGTCTTCCTCCAGCTAACATACATCTGATTGCAGATGTACTGGTCAAGACTTTTCAGCTGCGAGAGAGAGAGAGAGAGAGAGAAAAAAACAGGGACAATAAACAACAATTATATGACGGAACAACAAGACTCAAACAGCTGTATGTGGAAGATGTGTTGCCCCAGAATAAACTCAGTATAGTGATAGGTGTTTGCAGTTTCTCAGGTTCAAAATCCAAGTATCAAGATTAAGTGTGCGTAGGCTGTAAAACGAACATGTCAGGCTGCCCTGACCTTGAAAAGTCGCTACTGTCAATGATAACGATGTAAAATAAAACATGATGTCAATAAAATATAGATAAAAATGTATTTTGTTTCAGTGCACATCTAAATGTGTCTCTGGACAGATAATGTACAGTGTTGGGAAAATAGCATTTGTCCCAGTTATGATACCAGTAATGTATTTTAATGACATAAATTTTGCTTTAATGGTAATAAGACTCTCACTGTGCCTCAATGATCAACTTTCAGTCCAGTAGTCTTTCTGGATATGGTGTAATATGCAGTGGAAAAATAAACTATGCTCATATTTTTAGAGATAAGGAAGGTAACCCTAACCCACAAACAGGAAAAGTCAAAAAAAGCACCTACAGCAAATCAAGAAGAAGATGATGTGATAATGAATAAACCTTTAGATCAATATTATATGTGGAGTTATTTAACCTGGAGTTTTGATTAAATATATGTGTCATGATTTGTGTCCTACACAAAGAGTATGTGTATTATTTAAGCTATATATTTGATTACTGTTTTAAAGTTACATAGAAAACTGTTTAGAGTGCAGAATTTACAAGTACTACTCTAAAAGTAAAAGTACTGATACATTTAAGAGTCCCCTAATAATAAGTCTGCAGACGAAGCAGAAGCAGAGCTGAGCAAGGAAACTGATAAGGGAGACATACCGCTGAGCTTGCACATGTGTGACGAGTAAAACTGTTAAAAGATTCAAATTCCTCCAGGGTGTTGGACTCTTTTGGTACTTTTAGTATTATTTGGCTGCTATTATTAGTAGGAACGTCAGCTTCTGCTGTCTTCCACAGCTCCTTCAACTTACTGTGGAGTTGAGCAAGATGAGCACCATAGCTGTGCCCACCAGACTCCTGAAGCCGGAGTGATCTTTGTCAGCCAGCACGTTGTAGAAGTGGCTGGGGAGGACACCCACTTGGTAAATGATCAGCTGCTCTGAGGGCAGGAAAAAAAAAAAAAAAGATGTGTTAGCGCATTGCTGGGAGACAGTTCAAACAGAGTCTCGTAAAAAGAGAAAGGTAGGGAAATTAGGCAACGCTGCGAGCTAAAGGTCAGCTAGGAAAAAAAATACATAGTGTATTATGCAGTGTGGTGTTATCTGAGGTGTAGTTTTACATTGCCACAGAAGGCAGGCAGTGAATGTGTCTCATGATGACAATGACAAGGTTACGTATCATTTACAGTCATTGATTTCCCCTTATGTCTATCGTACTTCTCCTCTTACAAAAACAGCTCCAGCAGTTACCTGTCAGGGTGACGGCGAGCAGTGTGCCAAACATCAGAGCACTTTGGCTGGTCCATGATGGGAACAGGACTTTTTGGATCCTGCAGAACCTCTGCACAAACTTCCAGTCTAATTGAGGTCTGAAGTTATGCCAAAAAAAAAAAAAAAAAAAAAAAGATTGCATTTGTAAATTGCAACATTTGAATCTCATCAACTGACATCCTGTGTCCACATGCATGAAAGGTGAGATTGTGTTAAGCATTAGGTTGGTTTGCATCAGTCACGTAGACCATTTCATCTCATAATGCATTTACAAAGGTTTTACTGTGTTCTTATGAATGATGAACATTAATTACAAAATAAAAGCTCACTGACGTTAGTTCAATTAGCAGAGGAATAACACAAAACCTTTCTGTTCAGGTGAGTTCAGCTTCAGTCTTACCTTTTTGTCCCTCTGCCACTCGACTTTTCCAAACGAGCCATCTGCACTTGGCAGCAGGGGACGAATATTTAACTTTAAATAAACTTTACATGTGTCTTTTGCCTTGATATGAGCGAATATGAAGCAGCAGGTGAAGCCAACTTTAAACTAACCGACGTCTCAAGCTGCCAAAGACAAACGGTTAACAGTTACAACGGTTAGTTTAGCTAGTTTAGAAGAATGACGAACAAACCTCTACAGAAATATTCAAAATAAATACGCTATTTATTAATTTATCGGCTAGATTGATGAGCTTAAATGCTGTCTAACCGTCCATTACACCGCTATCACAGCCCACCGCACACCGATGTCACACAGCGTTTTGGTTTTGGTCGGTAAAAAATAAAAGGCCGGATGTCCGGTATATTGTACTCTGATTTTTCAAAATAAAAGCTTAAATAGCTTTTGTTACTAGGGTTTCCGGTGGAATAAAAAGTTTTGTTCATAAAGTTAAAAGTAAACTCCTCTAGTGGTGAAAATAGTTTTTACATCATTTTTTCTTTTGCACTATTCACATTGTCTATCTCACTGTATAATACATCCTGCTGCTACATATAATTTTTCTTTTCTTTTTAGCTGCTACGTTTCTGTAAATAAGCCACAATTTTATTCTGTTTCTGTTTCTTTTTATATTTTATTCTATTTTATGTTTCATTTACTTTTTATTTATACTGTTATTACCTTGTCTTCTGTTTTTATTCTGAGCCTTGCAACGAAATTTTGCTCAACTGTACATTGTGAATGTAATGTGAGTGTACTATGTACATATAAAAAGATATATATATATATATCTTTTTATATGTACATAGTTTTTGTTCTTGTTCCTGTTTATGTTTATGTCTACGTTTACCTGTCAAGTCCTCTGTTTTGTTGTTTAACCGTACCTATGTCTATATATGTTTGATGTTTGATGTACTAAGAGAGCAAAGTGTAACCGGAGTCAAATTCCTCGTGTGTGCACACATACCTGGCAAATTAAAGTGATTCTGATTCTGATAATTGCTTAGTTAATTTAATAGTATTATTAAAACAGCTGTTTGCAAAATGGAATATACTGTATATACCCACTTTATTGTTATTTTTGAGGTGTTAGTGGGTGATGTTGTACAGGAGTGCATTATATTGAGAGGTGTTTTTAATATTATGGCCCTCCAATGTACGTAAATGGAGTGGTCAAAATATTAGAAACACCTAATTTAACACCACTGCAAACTACAACCTCAATAGTAAACATAATAGTGAAATTAATACCTCTCTGACAGTGTCAGCAAAAACTAAAATGTATAAGCTTTACATATTTTATTATTAGCTTTCTAAGAGTAGAATTTATGGCTGAGTTGTTGTATTTGATCATATTGGATTGTACAAGTGTACCTAATAAAGTGGCTGGTCAGTGTATATATTTGTTATAAATATATACAGGCTCTGGGCACCGGTGCAGGGCAGGAGGATATATAATTATATATATATATTAAGGAATTACAATATATAACAAGGAATTATAATATATATCTCAGTTAAGTCTGTTTCTGTATGCTGTAGTAACTTTTTCAATAGGAGCCACACCTGGACAACCACAGTGAAAAGCAAAAAGGAGGCCCATATAATAGAAGGGTATTGTGGTTACATGGGAGTTGGAATGCTTGGAGATACTTGAAAGGTTTGAAAGTAGAGCTTGAATAAAACCTTATTATTAAACAATTATGTCAGAAAAGAAAATGTTTCTATTATGGGAAAACAAGTTCTTACCAGTCACACTTGGCACCGCTGCTGAAATGTTGACAACAGCTTAAACCTTTCATTAAATGTATAATGGTAAAAGATTGCTTATTGATTGATTGATTGTGGGAGAGTCAGGCCTTGTGTTGACCTCTGTGAATTCGTTATATTTAAATGAAGACCTGTGATTAGACATGTGGATTAGAATCAGATAAAAGACCTAAAACCTTATCTAAGTTGTTCAAAGGTTAAGTATGAACACAATTTGCTATTTGGGTACAGAGTCAAACACATGACCCAGTTTGTCAAAGAAGGAACTGAGATTACATGCAGTACGGTACTCAAAAACAGAAAACACACTGGTCTTAAAATCTCACGATTGATTTGCTGTTTTATGATATTTCAATGCAAGAAATCTAAATTAAAAAATGTTTTTTTTTTCTTTTTTGGAATATTTTATTGTCCATGTTTCCATATTTTTCCAAAGTATACAGTCGTTGCATAACAGAAAGAAGATGAATGGATGGTAATAATAGACCTATAAATACTCCGTACTTATGATACAAGTATAAATGCTCAACCATTAATATTCTTACATGGATATTTGAATATTACAGCAGCAAATAAACAATTAAAACATAGCAACAAGTGCTAGAGACAGTGTTTTTAATACTGTAGATTAAGGGCAGCAGAAATGTCTCTTGAATATAATTCTTAGAAATCAAATATTTAAAATAAAGATTGATTTTTTTCCCTTAACAATTTAGCTCTAGTTAGTTAAGATGGCAAAATACTTTATCAAAAATATCTGTTATTTTTAATTTTATGCCTTCAAATGATTATTCAGAGAGTACTTAACTTACATTTGGATCAAAATTACAACACACAAAAATGTACAAAGGAGAGAAAATGTTGACTGTGGTAATGTAGAAAAACTGTAATGACACAACACACCTGCTCAAAGAGGAGAAAAAAAAACGCTCACGTTTAAATAGAACTTGTGTAACCAACGACACCTGTGCACTAAAATACTTTCAGTATTTTCACACATTACTGATTCATAGTTTGGCTTATTCTTCTCCAATAACATATTACTATATATTTGGAAATGTACAATCGATTCCTCACTAATTAATGCACGCGTCATTACAGTACGTCTGATAGATTCTGTATTTGCAAAGTTCCAGTTAACCACAGGTGGATATTAAAGGGTAAGACTGGTGTTACTGATGTTATTGTTATTGTCAACAAATCCCAAGGGGAAGACTCAAGCCATTTTGCCAAGCCAAGTCCATTTTGCTAACACTCGCTGGCTTCCTCCACACTCTGGGGCCTCTGGGCCTCAAGCCGATCAGTAAATCTTTAAAGATGGGTCACAAATATATTACAAAATATGGGCACTGTGTGTTTCAGCCATTTATACTGTACTACAGGAGTTGAGGAGCAGTGCCCACGCTCATCATAATGAAGGAACATGTCACTCAGTCCATCAATGCAGCTCGTTGATGTCTTTTTTTTAAATAGTTGACAATTGAGCTCTATGAGCAGAGGCAATATTCACTGACAATACAAAAACAATATAGAATATCACCATAATTATCCTTTAAATCAGTTTCTGCCATGCAGAAACGGGAGACTTAACTCAAGACAAGCAGCATGTTTCCAAGTGCCGTTTGCCTTCAACATGTAGGTGAGCATGTTAGCAGTAAATGACAGTTTGCACACAACACTCAGGCAAGGTTAAGGATCCTAAAGAGGAGAGGCACTACACAGACACAACTGAAACCAACAACACTGTAGACGATGTAACGGTACGGCAACTCTACTTTCATGTGCTGCCTCGCCTGTCTCACGTCATCTGAAGGCAGCCCGAACAGTCGACATAGGAAGGGAATAGTCACTGCTTTCATAATCATTCTCGTGACAAGGAGGACAGCGACTCCGATGAGGAAGCGCAGCAGGGAGAGAAACACCAAGCTAGTGCTGATTAATGGGAAAGTTAGAGGAAGTGAGGACAGCGGTGGATCCATCAGCAGTCCCAGCTGATAGTTCACATGGGTAGCCAGAGCGGCTCCTGCCCCGGTGCCCAGAGCCTGAGCTGTATCCCCGCGAGAGGTGCTCCAGGAATCCAGAGAGAAAGCCACAAGTCCCAGGCTCACATGTGACACGATAATCACAAGTGGAGCGTAGTGGCCCATCATGTAGTAGCTGTCGATCTTGTCCAGAATTGGATGGAAGAAGGCCAAAATAAGAAGGCTGTACAGGAAGCCAGTGATCACCTCCTGCAACACAGGGACATTAATTGTTGTAAACCAGGAGAGCACATTATGAAAGCCAATTTTATCAGTGTTAATAGTGTTTAATAATCTTGAATCGTAAGTTAAAATCAAAATGTATTCTGACATTTTTAAAGCTGCATCAACACCCTGAAAGTAATACAAACAAAGTCCAAGCTCTTTCATCATCACTTTTTTATCATCTTATCTACAAGCTTTGTTTATTGGATCTGCTGACCTATAATCTTCCATGAATCATAAATTTTAAGCTCCCGTGCAAGTTATAAACATGAGAAATGGGGCAAAATGTATGTTAAAATGTGCACAGGTGATTTCAAAGATGAATACTGTATGTAAACCTGTAAAAAAATGGTGCACACAATAATGATAATATAAAAATCAATGACACAGTTGAAGGATGCCGTGCTTTGGGTTCTGCTGTTTGTTGTAAGATTTTCGACCAAGATGAGATAGATCTCATTCATATTATTTATTTAATGTACTTACAAGAATAGAGTGCATCCCCATGTAGACTCTGCTCACACACACCAGGACACTCCAGCTGAGAGCCAAACCAAATCCAAAGAGGAAGGGGTACTAGGAGAGAGAGCATAAAGACATTGTATTAAAAAATGAACATACTGTAAATATTAGAAAAGTTTCAAAAAGATCATAATTTTATGAAACAAAAAAAGAGCCTATTCAGCTTCTTCAGCACTCATGGACCCATTTTGCAGAACTACATCCTGCTGACCATGACCAGAACGAGACGCGGCTGCTGCATGAAAACTAGAGTCTGTTTTGTGCTAAATGCTAATGTCAGCATGCTAATATGCTGACTACTACACATCTTATTTTTTCCAAGTTATCACGCTAGTAGCAAACACAAAGAGCAGCAGAAACAGATGTTAATGTCCTTAGTTTAGCTGGTATTAAGTCATAAACCACTGACGGTATAAAGAATGGACGGCGTATGCGTGACGTCACCCACAGGTTTCTCAAGAGCCATTTTGAAGCTCAAAATCTGTGGCTCTGGCTGCCGCCATGTTGGCACTCCTGCCTCTTCCGCCTCCTGCTTGATCTAAATCGGCAAAGACGTGGATAATCGGCGGACCTGAGGTGGTCCAAATGACACCTGGGTGCTCAAACAAGTCATATGTAACAGCACCCATCTGTCAATCAAATCGGCCACACTGTTAATTATGCAAAATTTTAAGTCTTAATATGATTTGAGCAGGGAAGTTAAACAGGAATTCAGTACCGTTGTCATGTCATTTTAATATGGGGGTTTATGGAGAACTGCAGTTTTTGGCACTTCTGCATTGGCTTGACTTCACAGAGACGGAGAATGCCGCTTGTAATAAACCGACGTATTTATAAGTTAATTACTTATTATCATTTTGACCTGATGATGGCACTAGATAAAAAGTTAGCGGATCAACAAGGTTATTACAGTTCATCTCGAGGTGGACGTGAATGTCTGTACCAAACGTGCCCTCGTTTATCCAGATATTTTAACAAAACCATCTTCATGGTGGTGCTGGAGTTATAATCATTGGATCACAACGTCATTAGGATTCATCTACTCTAATTTCATGTAAGCCAATCCCAGAGTTGTGGATATATTTGACTCTGGACCTAAAGAGGTTGAGCTAACAAGAATAGGTCTAACACTTTGAATCTTCCTCCTGTCCTTGACCCGGTTTATGAGCCAACTGCATCTTATCTTTTGTAACCTTTTTTAACCTTCTCTGAAATGTTTCACGTCCGTAACCTTCAAAATCTGTGAACTTGATGACACCAAAGACGTTTAAGCAGTTCAGACTGTACTCAGAAACAACTAAATAAAGTATTCAGGATTATTCTATTCAGGATTATTAGGACAGTGAAACATTTAAGGGCACAGTAATGTTTCAGCGATGCACAAGAAGTGCACAAGACGCAGAGTCAAGGTGATTTTGAGATAACTAAAGTATTTCAACATACAGGACGTACTTGTGCTCTAACAAAGGACAGGAATGCAGTTTAAATTTAGCGTTGAGCTTTAGAAGAAACTAAAATTTATCATATGCAGCCTGGTTAAGTGATGGACGGGGGCTGAGACGACTAAACTATGTATCATTTCTGAGTTTTTTTGTCATTTCTATATTAAATTTGCGTGCCCGTGTCTCATTCCAAACAACTAAAGATGAATAAATTTGGCATCCTCGTCTTTTCAGTAAGGAGATTCACTGCCGCCCTTCATTATTTATCTCTTTGCACAACCATGGTGGCGGGTAAATCCAAACTGTCACAGCCCTATCAGTGAAAAAGTTTCATTGCTTCGAGCGCTCTGACCTGGCTGATACTACAATACACTTTCTTAACTCCCTCATCCCCCTTTCTGCCATCTCAACCAGGACAAACAGTCACGGGAGTCACTCTCATCCCTGACTGTCTAAAACGTAACTGGACACTTTCTTTTTCTCCAAATCACATTCACTAGTGAACAACAGTGAGTCTCTGTTTATCTGAAAAACAGAGCTGCCTTTTCACTCCTCACCTGTGCTTCTCTGACACACCCTGTCCTGTTGTGTCTTGACAGTCTGTTTCAAAAGAGGAATGCTTGTTATCTTCATACGAGACCGGGCAACAAGCATTAATCGTGATTTAAAAGGCAGGAGGTGCTTTTTCATTCCTTTGGCCTCACCGGTGCTGAGAGGCCATGAGGGAAAACATTTTCATTTCTTAGTAAGGCAGGTGCCCCGTGTGTTCCTCAGAGCTCTGGTCTTTTTTTTAATTTAGATTTTACCTGAACAAACAAATACACTGAAAGACGTTGGATGTGGAAATTTGTTGCACAGTTCTCAACATTTTAAACTGTCGCTCTTGGTGCTCTTGAACGTCTGGGACTTTGGTACGTCTGGCCATCTTCCCTGTGGGTATCAAAACATGTTCATATCCTGTGGATCAAGGATAGATGACTGAATTCAACGTGAAGAAGAAGAACACTAGTGGAGCGCTGTGATATTTGTTGATTTAGATGCATCAGGCTAATCTGTAGCACATTTCCACACTGTGTACTGCCTTGAGAGTTGGATTAACACTGTAGGGGGGCCCTGGGGCTGAAAACGAGCTGCAGGCACTATTGAACCCTCGTTCCTCCCACTCTTAGTGCATCCATTGTGTATGTATCCTGCTGCGTTTATAACCTTTTAAGACCGGATGCAACATTTGTGTGTTTAAGTACTCATTTAGGCATGAGGGATACTCTCCTGGTGTGTAGCGTGTTCATGTAATTTAACACAAATATGAACATAATGCAGAAGGCAGCTGTGAGTTGAGGGTTTCCAGAGTGGCGCTTACATAAATAAAAACATTTTTAGGGAATAAAACATTAATCTTCAGGGGAAAGAAGTGCTGCTTCACACACGAGAGGCTGTGCATTTCACAAGTGTGATTATTGTTTAAACAATAGAGACAACCGGAGAGACCACCTCTGCTCAACAATTTCCTTACAGGAGGTAAATGCCGTAGTTTATATTGTGTTTCAGGGTTACCAAACAAACAAGAGCTGCAGTCCAAGATTATTTTTATGATTACCTGTTAATTATTACCCGTTAATGACTTTCTTGATTGATTGTTTAGTCCATAAAAATGTCTTAAGAAAGTGACGAAAGCCCACCACAGTTTCTCAAATCCTAAATTGACATATTTAGATTGTTTAGCAGGAGTTTAAACCCCAGAGAAAATTTGTTTTCTATCATGGCAGACCAAAAAAAAAAAAAAAAAAAAAAAAACAGGAACCAGTGCATTTCATGGACATTTTTACTATAAATTTAAAAAAATAAAATAGTTTGTATCAATCTACTGATCAATAACAACAAACTAACTTCCAAACAGTGAGGCTTTGGTGCCCCCACTGAGGCATTTGACCCATTTGCACTGTTGGCATGTCTATTTCTGCACACCTGTCTGCATCCCACCTACAGCCCATTTGTTTGCACCTGTATTTGACACTTTGTGTGCGCTCACCTGCCACCGTCCGTAGGTCAGCATGAACAGGCAGAAAGGTATGGCTGTCCCCGTCATGGCGTGCGTGGACGGCATGCTGTACTCGGAGTTGTAGAAGACCTCCACCTTCACCACAGGAGGGGACGCCGGTCGGGACCAGCGGATCATGTCCTTGGTGGACTGACCCACGAACAGGTTCCAGGCCCAGACGACGATGAGCCTGCGGCTGACCAGGGCGTCGATGTTCCAGAAGACGAAGGGGAAGAAGATGATGAAGAACATCTCGTTGCCCAGCTCGGTCCCAAACGTGAACAGGTAGAAGAGAAACTTGTTGTGGATCAGAAACTCTTGACCCA
This sequence comes from Sciaenops ocellatus, assembly GCA_033000465.1. Taxonomy (NCBI): domain Eukaryota; kingdom Metazoa; phylum Chordata; class Actinopteri; family Sciaenidae; genus Sciaenops; species Sciaenops ocellatus. The sequence continues at coordinate 13,377,068 of CP136886.1, forward strand.
CATCTCCGGTCAGGGAGTTCCTCCGGAGGGGTTTCGCCCTGGTGGTGTCTGGGTCGGATGTGCCACCAGGCACGGCGGCGTTATCACCTTGCATCCCGTTATTTATCCCGGTGGCATCCCCGGTTGCTCCATTGCCAACACTGGTCTCCGAGCTTTGTTGGACCCTCTTCCTCAGCCCGGTGCAGTCCTGCTCCGGCTGCCCGCTGTCCGGTTTGGTCGTCTTAACCGGAAACGTCCCTTTAACGCCGCAGAAATTTTGAAACCTCGCAACATGGCAGGGCTCCTGGAGGTAATTACACATCTGCACAAAAGTCTTTACAAAGTCGTTCGCCATGATTTCAGATAACTGCTGGTTTAAAACAGGAAACACTGCTCTGTGGGGAGCAGCTTAGAGAGGAGCGGAGCTCGGCGGCCGCTGCATTGAACCAAATGAAGAGTGACTTTAACGGACAGCTCGGCGCGGTTACACCTCACTACTCCCTGCATTCAAAACACAGACCTTGTACACCGGCGTGGAGGTATCGGACGACAGCATCCAAAGTCCGTCACAGTTAACCATTACTTCACGGTATATCCCGACACACCGACCACACGGTAACTGCGTCAGGTCCCGTTTTCTCTCTTCCTCATTGGACTTCAAATGAGTCGAGCAACGGCCAAAGATGTTCAACCACTGCCCCTAATGGAGGTGTAATGAATTACACATGTAGATAGGTAGACTAGTAGTGCAGGGGTCTTCAACCAGGGGTCCGTGAGCCCTAGGGAGTCCGCAGAGGGACTGTAGGGGGTCCGCCAATTTTCGTCATAATAATAAATGACAACTTTCACTAAAATAATATGTGAGAATTAAAAAATATATAACAAAAATGATATTGAGTAAACTGCAAGCAGTAGCTCAGTCCATACAGACTTGGCTTGGGAACCGGAGGGTGGTGGGTTCAAGTCCGGTATGGACCAAAGTATGGAAGGTGGACTGGTAGATGGAGAGGTGCCCTTGAGCAAGGCACCAAACCCCCCCCATAACTGCTCGCAGGGCACTGCTCTGGGTGGCTGCCCATCACTCCACCATCTCTCCCTCCACATTGCATGTCTATGAGCCCTTTGTGTGTGTGTGTGTGTGTGTGTGTGTGGTTGTATTTCAGGGTTAAATGCATGTATTTAAAAAAAAAAAAAAAAGAGTGAAAAAAGAATTTCCCCCTTGAGGGATTAATAAAGTATCTCTTCTTCTTCTTCTTCTTCTTCTTCTTCTTCTAATATGAAATAATAAGCTACTTCTGGCAAAAACTATTCACAAAATAAATTATTCCATTATGCATGAACTTTTTTTATCAATCATAAACACATATAGGCTAATAACCAAGTATATAAATAGGTTAATAAGGTGAAATAAAAGGTGAATAAGGTGAACATAAAAGTTATTATAGGCCAGGCTTAAAATGTGACACATTTTAAAAAATTAATTACATGTGGGGGTCCCTGTGGTGTTTGTCTCTCGACCAAGGGGTCCTTGGGCTGAAAAAGGTTGAAGACTCCTGTAGTAGTGGATATATTCAGGTATTTATCTTAAAGGTCCAGTGTGTGACCTCTATTTTCAGAATAAGGCATATATGTATATATAATATTCAGAACTATGTTTATGTAAAAATAAGTTGTTGTTTTTGATACTTAAAAATTAGCCTTTTATATTTACAGTGGGAGCGGGTCCTCTATCATGGAGGCAGCCATGTTGAAACACCATGTTTTTACAGTAGCCCAGAAGAGACAAACTAAATACTGACTCTAGACGGGGACTTTTAAATGTGGTTTCTCCTTTACGCTATAGGCGAGGGTGATGTGAGGGGATTGCAATTCAGCGATTACACCACTGGATGCAACTAAATTCTACACACTGGACCTTTAAAATAAAAATTAAAATACCACATTAAAAAAAAATAAAACTACTGCATTTCACTCAAGTACAGAAGTACTATGAGTTAATTTTTAATATCAAAAGAAAAAGTACTCATATTCAGAATGCTCAAGCTTGATATAGTTTTCTATTTGTAAAGATGTTAGCACAGGTTTAATTTCTCTGCGCATACTTAATTTCTTTGTTCAGGTTTAATTTAAATTCAGATTTATCTCATAGGTGAATTTTGTTTAATGTATATTTAATCTATCTATCTAAGCAGAAACCTGCATGGCTGACATTTATGCTAAGATGATCATGTTCATCTCAAGATGAACTGTAATAACCTTGTTGATCTGTTAACTTTTTATCTAGTGCCTTCATCAGGTCAAAATGATAATAAGTACTTAAATTAATAAATAGTTTATGACAAGCAGCAACCTCTGTGCCTGTGAAGTGAAGCCAATGTGGTGCAGTGAAGTGCCAAAGACTGCAGTCCCCCGAATGGCCACTTGAGGTTGGCTACAAAACAAGTTACTCTCCATAAGCCCCCATGTTAAAATGTCCAACTTCACAGCAGAAATAAACATGTTTACAGCCTGGTACAAAAAAACATTTTGGTCTCTATAGCTAATTTCCCCATTCATGACAACTGTACTGAAGGTTAATTTTTATATAACTCACCTGTTTAAATTATATTAAGGCTTAAAATAATGCAGAATTAACAACATGGCCACTTTGATTGACAGGTGGGTGCCCTTACAGATGGCTTGTTTGAGCACCCAGGCTTCTCAGGTCCGCCAACAAAACACGTCTTTGCCGAATTTTAGATTAGAACAATAATAATGATAATAATAGCATGTAGCATGAATGTTGTGGATTAAGACGTACATTATTTAGAAATAATAAAAAATAAATTCAATTACCAATATCTCAAAATTGTAAATGTTATTCTTATTAATTCACTTTAATTTACCTCTGTTCCCCGTGTATGCTTCCATACGTTGAAGTCATATCAATATAAAAAATATAAGAGAAATTTCAGGCCAGTCCATGTATACGTCTGAGAAATCAGAGACAATAACACTAGAACAACACCGGAAAATCAGTGGGGTTTCCTTCAAAATAAAAGTATCAAATTTTAGGTGTTCTTTATTTTTCTAAAGACTAATGATTATAGTGAATATATGTAATACTTCTACAAGATATATCTGAAAACTGAACTGATCTTCATTTAGTGAGTAAAGATCCACCCATGTTTTGTGACTCAGGCATATTTCATAGTGTGGACCAATGTGGCTAAATGTGCTGTGACAGTTTGGTGGTAATGATTACCATTTTCTTCATATTCCACATTAAATAGTCTTCATGTGGCCGTGTTGGAAGAAGTGTACTTAAGTACAAATTAGAAATATTTTATTTGAATATTTCATTTTTATGCATTTATACTTCTACTCCACTACATCTCAGAAGCAAATATTGTACTTTGTATTCCACTACAGTTGTCTGACTGCTTGCATTGCTGTAGATTAAACTAGTCAACAGAATATAAAGTAGTTAAAATAAGCTGAACCTTAAACATCTACAGCAGTGAAATGCAACACACACATGAATGCAGCAGTAATATTAATAAAAAAAAAACATCAGATATAATAGTAGTAATAGCAAAACACAGACAGAATGCAGGACTTTTACCAGTGGTGTTATTTATGGATCTGATCTTCCATCATAGTTAATATGTACTCAGAAAAAAAAAAAAAAAAAAAGTCATACGCTGCTATGATTTATTTTTAAAATCTCAGCCCGGAAGTACCTCTAAACTCTGGTTACCTTGACTCTTGTGGCTGCACGCTCCCGATCGGGCAGACAGCTGAGGGGGTTAGTTAACATCAGCACGACCACCGAGCAGCTCTGGGTCTCTGTCCGGAACCCTCATCATGCATGGGGGCAAGAGAGGACTGGTGGCTCCGCAGAACACTTTTCTGGAAAACATTGTCCGGCGCTCCAGCGGTGAGTTTGACTTTAAAAAGAGAGAAGATGAATTAATGGATGTTGATTTGACGTGTCAGTCAAGGTACCACACAAGTAAAACCTTAATGTTATTTATATATGTCATTTAATGAGAAGCAGCATCAACTAAACACTTTCTAACAATGCGATGCACACTGATGAATTATGAAACAGGTCTCATGTCTACATTAATAAGGATTAACAAAAGCTTAAACAGTATAATAGCCCATTTTAAGGATCTTCCTATAGACATGTTTTAGAAACCTTTTTGTATGTGCATGAGATGCTGATCGTCAGAATTTTACCTGAATCCTCAAAAAGTGCTCACGATGTGCTGCATGGTGCCTCTCCTGTGGTTATTCAGTGTGAATTTGTCTAAGTGACTTCAACATTTATATAAACACACACAGTGAGACAGTAAATCTGAGATCTTACAAATATTGCTAAATTTCTAAGAGAGAATTTAATTTTCTTATACTGGAAGTAAAATGTGATATTTTATCTCTTGCAGTGCCTTCTTTCCAGTAACTAGTGTGATGTTTGACAGTAACTTTTGTTAGTATTTGTTGTTTATATTTCAGAAAGTTAATACTGTCATTAAAAATTCATTTTTGGATTGACAGTCTGCATGGCAGACAGTAGCTTCCTCATGAGAGTGAGGCTGAGTGCATGCGATATTGAAGGTTTATAGATGAAAGTGAATGATGTCAGACAAACTGTAGTATAAAGAAAGATAACACAACATGATTTAAATGTCTGAAAAGTTATTTCTAACCTCTGGTGTATATTTTAGGCAATTTTGTGTGACATATCAGTCTTTTTTGTCTGAATTTCTCCGTTATCGAAACCCTGTGAAATCCAGCAGACTGCATGTATTAATTACAACATAAACTGATCTGGCACTCAGGCATTAAGTTCGAGATAAACATGCAGATGCTTTAAATTTGACCGCTTCAGTAGTGACTGTTTAGTGTCCTCAGTCTTTTCCCTCGAGACTGCAGCTCCCTCTAAACTGTTGTAACTTTGCAGCTCCTCATTAATATTTCATTCAGGGTGGAACATAAACATTTCATCAACAACTATTTCTGCCCAGTGATTACCAGTGTTTACTGCTGCTGCTTTAAATATTAACAATCTCTTTTCCCTAACATACATATATATATATATATAGTTAAAAATAATAATAATTAATAAATAAAATAATGGTAGGGGAGGGAGAAGTTGTTTTTATATAATCTAGAATATAACCACAGGTTTACGTATGTATATATGCTGAGGTTTTCTTTAATTCATTCATTTTAATTCATTTAATTTAATTCAGTCAACTATTTTCTTATTGGAATTGACAGGCAGTAAGATACCCTGGCTTTCGCGTCAAGACACACGAAGGTTGATCAACAGGTGCAGTGGTCTGCAGGTGTGCTGTTATTTTTGTTTTTGATCGCCTTATTTTTTGTTTTGTTGCAGAGACCAGTTTCCTGTTGGGAAATGCACAGATCGTTGAGTGGCCGGTCGTTTACAGCAATGATGGATTCTGCAAGCTGTCCGGATACCACAGAGCTGAAGTCATGCACAGGAGTAGCACGTGCAAGTAAGATGCTTTATGTAGTACAGCGACCTGAAAATACAGTGGAGGGTTTATATTTTATGACATATATGTTGGTTTAGTTCATGTGGTCTTATGTTGCAGGCGCTTTGCATCAGATCAGAGTGTGCAGATGCTTTTTTTTTTTTCTTTTTGCTCCAGCACCTCCAATAAGCTTTTATTTGTTGAGCAGAGATTTACTCATTATACCAGCTCATCTGACAGAGACTGAAAACTGTAAATGAGCCAGATTTCACCACAAAGGCCCATTTTTATCTTTGTCCCCTGATCTTTATGCTGGAAGTGGTCAAATCTGACAAATCCGACAACTTGATCTTGCTGATTTGAAGATATTTAGAAAAAGTAGAGTCTGCTTTGTGTCTTGTGTCTTGTCTGTCTTCCTCATGATCAGCTTTGCTGCCTCCTTTACAGTTTCATGTATGGTGACCTGACCGACAAGAAGACTATAGACAAAATCCAAAAGACCTTTGATAACTATGAGTCCCATTTCTATGAGGTGCTGCTCTATACAAAGAATAGTGAGTATCACTGTCTTTATTCATTTAACTATTAATTTTTCCTCCATTTTTCATTTGTTCTCTCACAACTTTCATTTTAATGTCTCCTACAGGAACACCAATATGGCTCTACATGCAGGTGGCCCCGATTAGAAATGAAAATGACAAAGTGGTGCTGTTTCTCTGCACCTTCAGGGACATCACACTTTTCAAACAACCGATTGAAGATGAAGCAACTAAAGGTAGTTCATATTCTCGTATGTAGACCAAGTGATTTTAGTGTAGTTGTTAGGGTGCAGCCTTTATCGAAGCTCAGCACACACGACCGGCTGTGACTTGACAAACGTTTGTCTCCTGCTATGTAACATACAGTCCAGGTGTTGTGTGTGTGGGTCAGTGAACAATGCTGGTCTCTGTGGGTTAAAGCAGTGCCATGTCTCAGGGGATTAAGTGTGCCACTAAGATTTTTACATACATCAAGCAGAAACAAAGATGCTCAGATCACATGGGGATGGTACGTGTATCAAAATACTGATCATACACACAGAGGGAATGAAAGAATAGAAGTCCTTTTTAATGCAAAATCTGCCAGTTGACACAATTTCAGTGACAGTCTGAACACCAAGTTCGGCTCAGCATCCAGTATGAATGCTATCACACATAAAAATGCAATTAAAAGTCCGGATTTATTGAAAAGTCTTCCACACTGGTGTATTAAAATTATATTTTGTATGTTCATTTGCTGTCTGTCTTTTTGTCTCTAAGTAGGATGGACCAAGTTTGCCAGACTGACACGAGCACTGACCAACAATCGTAACCTGGTGCAGCAGTTAGCACCGCTGAACAAGACTGAGGTCAGCCACAAGCCCTCCAGACTGGCTGAGGTGAGCAGGTTTAAATCAGGTTTTGATGGAGGTTACTGCTCTTTGATATGTGTGATTCTGTACTCATGGTGGTAAATGTTCCCTCTCAATGAAAGGCTCTCCAGCTGGGATCAGACATTCTCCCTCAGTACAAACAGGAGGCCCCTAAGACCCCTCCACACATCATCCTCCACTACTGCACCTTCAAGACCACCTGGGACTGGGTCATCCTCATCCTCACCTTCTACACCGCCATCATGGTGCCCTATAACGTCTCCTTTAAGACAAAGCAAAACAACGTGGTTTGGCTGGTGCTGGACAGCGTCGTAGACGTCATCTTCCTGGTCGACATTGTGCTCAACTTCCACACCACCTTCGTGGGTCCTGCTGGAGAGGTCATTTCAGACGCGAAGCTGATACGAATGAATTACATGAAGACGTGGTTTGTCATCGACTTGCTGTCCTGTCTGCCCTACGATATCATCAACGCATTTGAAAATGTGGACGATGTGAGTGACAGTTTAGGATCGATCTATTACTAAAATAGTCTAGACTTAGGTACTTGTGTATAAATAACAAAACATTTGATTTCCTGTCTCTGTGAAGGATGTCATCACATCCGCGTCTTCAACAGGTCATCTTCGTGACTCTTCACACTTCCACAGGAATACCACACGGACAGAAGACTCTGTACTCCCAGTAAGAATATTCCTTTAAACACACTATAATCAATATTTTTGTATATGAACAAATCAAAGTATAATATCACAAAACACAGAAAATAGGCAAAGAAAAAAGCTCCATTAATCCATCTTCAAAATATTTGGTGATTACTTTGTCGTATGTCTGACTCTCATCTCCCTCCTGCTTCTCTTTGTAGGGTCTCAGCAGTCTGTTCAGCTCACTAAAGGTGATCCGCCTGCTGCGGTTGGGCCGAGTTGCCCGGAAGTTGGACCACTACCTGGAGTACGGAGCGGCCGTCCTGGTTCTGCTGGTGTGCGTCTTTGGTCTGGTGGCTCACTGGCTGGCCTGCATCTGGTACAGCATAGGAGACTACGAGGTCATCGATGAGGCCACCAACACCATTAAGACAGACAGCTGGCTCTACCAGCTGGCCCTGAGTATTGGGACTCCTTACCGCTACAACGTCAGTGGTACAGGACAGTGGGAAGGCGGTCCAAACAAGGACACGCTGTACATTTCTTCTCTGTATTTCACCATGACGAGTCTCACCACCATCGGATTTGGCAACATCGCACCGGCCACAGACGGCGAGAAGATTTTCTCCGTGGCTATGATGATGGTGGGCTGTAAGTACTCAATCACTATCCAACATTAAGCACTGAGTTTACAGTTTATTCTCAACATTGTGTTGGATTCTTATCATTGCAAAATTATAATCTTTTCTAAATGACATATTTAAAAAAAACAAGTCTAATAGTTCTGATATTACATAACAAATCATGCCATTATATCACTACTGTTCTTGGTATGAGTGGTGGTTAATGGAGCAGTAAATGGAGAAGACATCATAAAGATTAGAAAGTCACACTGCCGTGTAATACAGACACACACAAGATCTTTCTATCACATTTGAACAGCTTCCAATTAACACAAGGCCTCAAATCTTTGCTGTATTCTTCCAAGCCTCTGACAAAAAGCACAAAAACTAAATTTATCAAGTCAAGTGAAGCTTTTCAAAAACAGCTTAAATCGAAGTGACTACTGTTTTCTCTCTTCAATGGACATACAGTACAACCTTGACGTTCCAAATAAATCTTAGAAGAGGACAAAAGAACAGCAGCTCTGCTGTGGTTTTACTGATGTACAGTACCTCGGTGACATACAAATTTCTACTGCACTTACTGTCAAAATGTCATGTTATTAATGAAGTAAGGTGAGGTAAGTATTCAGACAAGGAAAAAGTACTAATACTACACTGTAAAAATACTTCTTTACAAGTGAAAGTTATGCACTGAAAACATTACTCAAGTAAAAGTATCACCAGGAATATGTAGTTAAAATATTTAAAGTAATTCATGCTGAAAAAAGCGAGCTAGCTCCAACAAAGTGTAACTGCAGGTTATCTTGTTATAGTGACAACCAGTTTACGTCAGCAGCTGCCTTTTATAATGGCAGAACAACAGCTGTACAGCAAAAGCCACTTGTCGATTTTGCCAACACTCAACACAGCAAACAATACATACATCCTTTGATGATATTTTCATTTTATTCATGTGTTCATCCATTCCAAATATGCCCGTACAATCTGGATGTATTTACTTGCATGCTAAGTGATCCATGGCTCGGCTGGCTATCTGACAGCTGCATGTAACGAAACATCTGGTGTAGATGTTGTACAGGTTCAGGAGAATCTGCACAGATGTAAAATAAAATTCAAGCTCAGTATGACGAACACACTGCTGCAGGTTCTTATGGATAAGATTGCGGTGGTGGGCGAAGTATTTTTAGCCACAGTCCTGTAAAAATGTGACATTTTTACTGTTTCTATGCTTTTCTCTCTCTGCATATCACCAGTCTATGTGACAAGTCTGCTATACTCTACATCTGCACACAGTTTTTGCTGTGGCAGGAAGCCTAGCTGTCAGCACCTTCCTCCTTTTAGATTTACTTTACAGCTCCAGGATCATCTTGTAAAAACTGTTAATGATACCAGTTAGGAAGGATCAGTCTTTTAACCTGGATGTGAATTTACATTTACTTTAGACGTCATATGTGCATTATTCCTGATTAATAACATCAGGAATAATGCACATAAACTGACATCATTATGATACAAATGTGCCAGATTTTTGTTAGTTTGTAATTAATCAAAAAGAAACAGATAACATCCTTCATATTCAATCTTTTTTTAATGAATGAATGAAACAGTGTTCAGTCATTCACAGCCTCTCTTCCTTCATGTAATTCACATTTAGCTGCAGCCTCTTTGTTTGAACCACCGTGGAGAGTTTAGGTCTCGGCTTTGTCGATGATAAAAAGTGACATGTTCAGCGCCCATCACAGCCTGCTCTCTGAGGGTCTGTCTGCAGGTCGGTCATCACTACCCTCCATCAGGAAAGCATCGTATTTGTGTTAATTTATCATAGTGTGTTTAAATTCAAGGAATGATTGTTCATTTTTTATACTGATCTATTCAAAATAGTGAGGACACAACAGGTAAATGCAGTATTCTTTAAATTCTGTATATTGTTTGGTTTAGATTTCAAATCTAGTTGAGTTTTTGAATTTACAGCTTGTTATGTAGATACTTGTGTGGCATGAACTCACATGATGCAGCGTTAGAAAGCCTGGCGTGTTGTGTAACACTCCTGGCTCATAAAGAGTCTACACTCAGGGTCTTTCAATGCCAACTTCACATTAAAACTGCATTTAACTAAAGGGATTCAATCAAAACATTAAACTAATTTGATCTAAATCAAATGTTTCATTCATAAAAATGAATGTTTTCATCTTAAAAAATGATTTATGTGGAGTTATTATATCTAAAACATCAAGTCAACCTCATTTAAATGATTTTCTTTATAAAAATAGAAATCTATTTTTATGCAGACGTCTCTATTAGTTTCATCACACACTGCAGTTACAGTAATAGCTTCACCTTTAGTGTCACTGCTTCCACTGTCAGGCTCACACTTCCTCTGTCACGACTCGCCTTCGTGCTCTAACCTTTGGCCCACTCCTCTAAAACAGCATGTAAAGTGATGCAATGAAAACAGTGAGGGAAACCCAAACTGACAGCCACGCTTCAACGTTTGCACTTCCAAAAGTAAAACACCCAGTACTCTGGTGGTGTTTCGATCATGAAGATCACTCAGTCACACTGAAGTGTCGGGTTCAATTACGGCCGATAAATCTCCTGCTACAGATACAGTAATTATGTGAGAGGAGGAGGAGGAAGGAAGAGTTTGCCTGCAGGCTCGGAGTGTAGTAAAAGGACAATGAGCCATCACGTTAGATATGTATCCTAACCTCTGTGAACCACTGAAGACGACTCTTTCCTCTTGAGTGGGTAAAACCTCACGATAAGAGATACTGACTGACTCTTTGAGGTCACAGCAGCGCTGCAGCACTCCTACTGAGGAAATGTGCATTATGAATTACATTATAAACACTCAATCCACCGCTCATTGTATGTGTATGTGTGTGTTAACTGACTGTAAAGAGAACTATAATATCAACCACGCTGCGATTGTTGAGTACATTCATCATTTTTTACTTAATGTTTGTTGTATTTATTCAGCATCATGTCTCATGGTCACCAACGTACAATAACATCCTTTTCACACATTTCCAATGTTTTTTCCTTTTTATTGTAAACCCAGTCCTCTTAACTTTCCACCTTAAAATTCAACATATTTATCCATTAATAATGATGTAATTAAGTTATTTGTAATAGGATTTTAAAGGAAAATAATGATAGATAATGTTTTGTAATATATTATTATACTTATACCTTACTTTATATCTTATAGAACCTTAAGTATTCAGTACAGAAGGAAATGTATGGATAAATTAATGCTCTGTCATATGAAGATATTTTTATGAATCAACAGTCCCAAATTTGAGGTGAAATACCCAAATACTGTATAAAGAATGTTGCTAAACAATGTACTAGACTAAAATGTGAATAAATCAGCCCTGCAGTCAGTCTGTTTGTAAGGTACCTGACTTTTGCTCTTCATCTTTTGTTTTTAGCGCTGCTGTATGCAACCATCTTTGGAAATGTCACCACCATCTTCCAGCAGATGTACACCAACACAAACCGCTACCATGAGATGCTCAACAACGTGCGCGACTTCTTGAAGCTTTATCAGGTTCCCAAAGGTCTGAGCGAGAGGGTCATGGACTTCATCGTGTCTACATGGGCCATGTCTAAGGGCATTGACACAGATAAGGTATTATCAAGAATCCAAACATCTTTTACAACACCTTACCCTAACATATAATTTAATTAATTTTATTTTTATATACAGTAGTTATCGTAATGTACTGATTGGACAGAGGATTGTAGTGGCTCCACTTGTGTTTTAAGTCCAAGGTCAAACTGATACACAGCTCTGTCGCTGAGTGCCAAAAAAGGTATAAATGCTATCATTTCAAACAGGATCATAAAAAACATACAGGCGAGGTTAACACATGGGCGTGGAGGTTACAGCAGATCATCGAGTGCAGTCGTTGACACTCACTGAAGCTGGTTGGATCTTGTGAACCTTTAGGTCACTGCAGCTCTGAAAAGTAATGCCACATTATTCACAATCACATAAAGTGATATTTCTGCTGAGATACGACCAAAGTAACAGCAGATTGATAGTTTAATCACCAATAATTCATGAATACAAGACAGCCTGAGGATGGCAAGTGTGTGTTTTTATAATGCACTAGCCCAGAGGTTTTCAAAGTAAGCACCCCCAGGGGAGCTCCGGGCCTAGCCAATGTTTATTAAAGTCTTGTTGTTTTCATCCATTTGAGACTCACATCTTGAGTGTCTAGAACTGGATTGTTTATGCCACCTCCTGCTCATTGAATAAGCACATATTTTTACCTTTTTAAACTTATTTTCCCGTCAGTGAGTACCAGAAATTACTTCACTAGTTGCTTGGATTTTTGTCCTCAAACATCCGTCTGAACTATATGCATCTGATCTATCTGATGTCTCACCATTTCTCTCAGGTTCTTTCAATTTGTCCCAAAGACATGCGAGCAGACATCTGCGTCCACCTCAACAGGCAGGTGTTCAACGACCACCCAGCGTTTCGTCTGGCCAGCGACGGCTGTCTGCGCTCTCTCGCTGTGGAGTTTCAGACCACACACTGCGCACCTGGAGACCTCATCTTCCATATCGGAGAGAGCGTCGACACCCTCTGCTTTGTGGTCTCCGGTTCACTAGAAGTCATCCAGGACGATGAGGTCATCGCAATACTAGGTGATGCAACGTAATATTATGGAAAACCAGACCACGTTTTATCTGTGTTGCTAAAGATAACACTAGAACAAAGGTTGTCTCAGTGCAAAGATGCATTTGAAGACTTGCAGTATCTTCTTTACCCCTCCTCCACTTTTACTCCTTTGTCTTTTCTTTATTTCCACAAGTTTTGTTCATCATTATGTCACTGTGTTCCCCTGAACTCACATGAGATGTTTATATCAAATAATTCATCATTTTCTGGCTCCATTCAGGTAAAGGTGATGTGTTTGGAGACGTGTTCTGGAAAGAGACCACGCTAGCCCGGGCTTGTGCAAATGTCCGAGCTTTGACTTACTGCGATCTGCACGTCATCAGGAGGGAAGCTCTGATGAGGGTGTTGGACTTTTACACGGCATTCGCCAACACGTTCTCCCGCAACCTGATCCTCAGCTGCAATCTGCGAAAACGGGTAACAATGACTGTCTCAATGAAAAAATATATCCCTTAGTTATCAGTAAGAGTTTATAAAGTAGTTCAAATTAGCTCAACCTTAAACATCTACAGCAGTAAAATGCAACATGCACATTAATGTAGTAGTGATTAATAGTAATCCAAAAACATATTCTCACATTTTAGTTTAAGAAGTGGGCCCAAATCCAAACTTGAAGGAGAACAAAAATTAATTTTAATAATAACTTACTAAACGGGTTGGCAGCCTCAAAATAACAAGGCAGCTGAATAGTCCAACAATCCAAGTGTAAATCAGAAATCCAACAGAAGTCCATACAAACAAAAATCCAGAACAAGGAAGCACAGAGACAGAAAAATGGACTGACGAACTGATGCAGAACCAAGAAACAGAACTTGTAAAACAGACTCCGACAACCTTACAACTGAAACCAAGGAACACTAAATACTAAATACACAAGTGAAAACAAGATGACGAGACACAGGTGAAAACTAATCAGGCAAGAATGAATACATTTACTTTAATATTTTAAGTGCATCCTGCTGATAACACTTACATGCTTTTACATAAGTAATGTTTTAAATGCAGGACTATTATAAGTATTTTCTCAGTGTTGAATTCTTGTGAAGTCTCCAAACATAAATATACAGATATAGACCAGATATGTCAGGGTCTAAAGTGACATCCATTTCATGAATAATGCTGCCATAAAAACATGAATATTTCACTCAGTATAAACTTCATAAAGCTTCAATCAAGAGTTGGAACAAGCTGATACAGAACTCGATATATGATGATACTATCTGACGTGTGAAATCACATGATTTTAGCAACTTGGAAGCTACTTAAAGAGGAAAACAGTCCTAAAATTGCAAACCAACCTTCTTAAATGAGTAATGTGTGAAAAGGATTTAAACATTTCTGCACACACACTGTTTCCAAAGATAACATTTAGATTTCAGAAACAATCTAGCAACAGGAAAAGTACAAAATTATTTTATATCATTAATATTTGATAGAGCTTCTTCCAGGCTATACATATTAATCCCAGGCATTGAGATGTATTTCTTTCCAGTCTTGATAGTAAGTTGCTCATATATCTCTGTGATATCCTCCTATGGGATCAACATTACATCAATTCTTAATGAATATTCCCTTTAAAGACAGTCTGGTACATGTGGTTTGCAGTGCTCTTTGTTCAGGGCCGGCTTATATGAAATACTTAGGGGGGTACAGTAGACTTGAAACAAGAAGCTTGTGCAAAGGAATTCAACAGAATCACATTTACTTTATTTAATCTCTGATACCAGTGACCATAAGGGAGCCTTCAGGAAGACTAGGACTCAGCTCAAACACAGTCATACCAGAAAAGTGTGCTAACATGCAAGTCTGAGCTTTTATAATGATTTTATAATGTTTTAATTCACTATATTGTTTTAATTTCCTCTCTGACTTTTCCTATGTTCTATTATAAGAGGTCTTATGTAATCATACAAGTCAAACAGCTTCAGCGAAGTAGCTCTAAATCTAAACAGTTTCAAGGCAAATTGTGGCTACATGTTGAAAGATTTATAGCTTTGTACTTAAAATGTGTTGAATGAAAATAAAGCCATCTATTATTCATTTGAGCAGCTTTAAAACTGTTCGTGCCTGCATAGGTTTAAGATTTACGCTTTTGCCCTCCTCACTGTTGTGTACTCAGTTAACGCTGCACGTGCATGAATGTGCATCTGAACTGCATGTAAGCTGGAGGTTAAAACCAATACAATCAGTGATGAAAGCAGTTCTTCAAACGCATTTGCTTTATTCTTGATCAGGTGTGTGTTATACAGCAAAATGTTTGAACTTTTTGTTTCGGTGTTTTTAGTTTTGTGCTCGTAGGCACCTCAGCAAACTTCCAGTAATAGCGCCACTCTCATGCTGTGGTTTTGAATATAATAATCGAAGAACAGATGAATGATATGATGATGTAGTATTTTTACTACATCATCTGTCTGTCAGTGCGACTGTATTAGTGCTTTGTTTTGAGGTGTGTTATATGTCAAAATAATATTTTGAACTGTTCATGAGCACCAGAGCTCGTTGTACTATCACAGTTTCTTCACAAAGTGAGCTGCTGAGAACTTTTCCTTTCTTTGTCTTCTGAGGGAATCAGAAACTCTCAGGACTTCGATATCGCTCCATTATTGCTCCATTAACAGTTTCCCTTGTGCACTGCTGCTTTCAGCTCTTTAATATTTCAACATACACAGCAGGTTGATTTAAAGCTGCATTATGTGTGTACATTCTGCAGAGCTCTACTTTTGTAATTTAAATGTGACCTCATGCATGGATCTGTTCTCCTCTTCGTGCAGGTAATTTTCAGAAAGATTGCTGACGTGAAGAGGGAGCAGGAGCGCCAGAGGAACGAGGTGACTCTCACCATCCCTGAAGACCACCCGGTCCGCAAGCTGTTTCAGAGGTTCAGACAGCAGAGAGACTCTCAGTCTCACACTTACTTTGATCACAACTGTGTGCAGGTGGAGCCGCAGCACCACCATCACTCCGACTCAAACTCTTACACGCAGTGTCAGCCTGCATCTTCTCAGGAGCAGGAGTACAGCTCCACGGCGCAGAATAATGCACCCTGCACAGGAGGAGGGAGTGCAAGCAGCACTGCTGCACCTCTACAAGCGTTTGTCCACGCTGAGGAGTCAGAGCAAAGCTGCACACAAGAAGCTGGAGAGTCGATAGCAAGGCCTGAGAGTCAGCTTTCTCAGAGGGGCAGCAGCCCCGTACAGAGCAGTGGTGCAGGAGAGGAGGGAGCTGCAGGTGGAGTAACCAGCAGCAGAGGTGCTCGAGGCTGGGCGAAGTTTAGAGGCACAACTTCAGCGGCACCACCGCCTCCTGCCGTCAAGCAAGAGAAGCAGCCTCAGAAAGCAAGGGAGTGGCCCAAAGGATCCCAGTCCTCAGGACAGTTAGTAGCTCCCAGTAAGAACCAGGATTCAGAGGAGATGGGGGGCACGGAGGGTGGGAACAGTACTGGAGAGGCAGGCGAAGAAGAAAACAGTGCCCTGCACAAAACTGACTCCTGTGACAGTGGTATCACAAAGAGCGATCTACGCATCGACAGAGCCGGAGATTCAAGAAACTCCTTTGAAAGAAGCCCGATGGAAAAGAGCCCGATGGAGAAGAACCCATTTGAGCAAAGCCTCGGGGTCGACTCCCTCAAACACTCATTCGCTCAGCCGCCGTCTGAACAAGCGCTCCTTCAAGCGACCCTGCACGAGGCCAAGCTGGACCTGAAGGCGGACATTCAGATCCTGAGCGGACGCCTCTCAGTGCTCGAGTCTCAGGTGGGTGAGATCCTCAGGCTGCTGTCGATAAGAAGAAGACTCTCGCTGCCACCGACTTCTTCCCCGAAGGCCAGAGTGAAAAGTCAAGACTTAGCCAGTGCCCCCAAGCCCGTCACACCGGAAGTAGACGACGGGCCTTTTTGAATTTACTGATTTTTAAACCTTGAATCTCTTCAAAGAAGGATTTATAAAAGCACCAGTTTGCATGTTCTGCTGAACTCTGGTCTGCCAAAGACATTTCTAGCATTAAACACTTGACTGCATGCAGAAATCCCTTTCATTTTACTATAGCACTACAAAAACCCAGGGATTATTCTAAAGAGGCACTTTTATGGTCCTGTGAATGCTCCATCTGAGAATGCCATAGATGTCATAGTTAAGAAATTTGTTCATTTTTAGAAGCATTAGCAGAGCTACATATCGTATGCATGATACTCTGATGAAGGCTTGTCTTAGCCTGATAGGACAATCAGTAAACATTTTTAAATATATTCATGACACCTGACCAAAGGTTTAATTGAGAACCTTCACCTGCCATAACTTTCATAATTATTTAACTTGCTCAGCGGTTAGCACCGTCGCCTCACAGTGAGAAGGTTTGAACCTTGGCTGGGGCCTTTCTGTGTGGAGTTTGCATGTTCTCCTTGTCCGGGTACTCCGGCTTCCTACCACAGTGCAGAGACGTGACCTTAACAGGTTAATTGGTGACTCTAAATTGGCCGTAGGTGTGAGTGTGAGTGTGAATGGTTGTTTGTCTCTATGTACCCTGTGATGAGCTGGCGACTCGTCCAGGGTGTACCCTGCCTCTTGCCCAAAGTCAGCTGGGATAGGCTCCAGCCCCACCGTGACCCTGATGAGGATAAACAGTTACAGAAAATGGATTGATGTCTTAGAGAAAGCAGTGGTGACCTTTAGAGTTAATAACTGTCAGGTAATAACATGTGCCTTACAATAATAAAGCCTCATTCAGAATTATTCTGATGGGACGTGATCGTCTTTATGGTTTTTGAGCGTATGTTTTATAATAGAAATGTTAACCCTGCACTATGCATTCCTGTTATGAACAGTTTAGAAAGCTTCGTACTTGTGCATGTTAAATATGGATAGGAACGCAATATTGGCGATTTAATTATAGATTTCTGTTGTTAGTTATCATTATCTCAGTTTTCCTGTGAAAGATTTATTTTCCTCAAACAAGATGTGAATATTTCAACAGGTAGCAATGAACTTGCATATTGCATACTGCATATTCCTTCATGTAACTTTGCCTCTTGCTCAGGAATATTTGATTGAATTTCAGTATTTATTCAGTATTTTTTATCTTTGTCTATGTGTTATATTAAATAGTAATGCAAGTCATGTTTTTAGATCATATCAATCACTGGTGAATATCTGAATGACACTATGATGCTTTTGCGTTTGTTTTCTTCTGTTCTGGATGAAATGATGCACATGAACAAACAGCATGGCTACAGTTTTACGTCATGATGTTTTCTAACTCGAATCATTTGAATCATCTGAGTATGAACTGTAAAGATGGAAGCACGTGGTTGTTAGTTGAATCTGTTTTATTTGAAACATGTAAACTTGCGTTGATTGCAATCTTGCATGCATCCAGGGGAACCTGTCAACAGTGAGATGAATAATGAAACTGATGCCTGCTCACCATCTGTTGTGTGGTCTCTTCTGTTATGCAACACAACAGTTGGTCTTTGTGTGGATGAAAACATAGATAACTGCAGCAAGCAGACTGTTTATTTGTCATGCGTATGTTTTTGTTGGCCAGGTGAGTGAACATGAACAGTTGTCGGGAAGCTGCTAAAGTTACGTAAGGGCCATTGTAGTGGTTATTATATTGGAAAGTTGTTCCTCTGAAGTATAAATCAATCTGTCTATGCTCCAGATAGTGATTATTTGTATTCAGCAGTTCTTTTCATTTTATTTTGTCAGATGAAACATAACAGGTGAGACAAGACAGACCTTAATACATTGGGGGACAAGACTAGCATGACATTGGCATTGGATACATACAGCATCAGCTGCAAAAGGGAGGGACTAGAGAAAACTCTCAAAACCAAAGATAGGATTTATGTTGTGAGGTGTGTGTGTGTGTGTATTATTATTATTGAGATGTGATTCCTGTTTATTTCACCAAGCTCTCACCAACGACTAATATTCAGTCTCAGATTTACTCTTCCCCAAACTCTCTTCTTAACTTCCGTCAGCTACCTCTTTGGTCTTTGCCTCTAACATCATGTCCATAGAGACTGCTGAGCCTGATTATAATGCCGCTTTCCCAGCTCCTGTTCTGGCATGACATTTCCCCCACACCCCAGGTCTAAAAACCTCCTCGTCCCAGTGGTCCAAAAAGCCCATGGTACAAACACCAACACTCCCTTGGTACTATGAGCGCACAGTCCTTGCAGCCTGGCTAACAAACTGAGCATAACGTTAGCTAACAGCAGCTACAGTTGGCAGCAGTTTACTGTCCATCAGTAAATCACAGAGAGCTGAGGCGGAGCAGCCGGAGGACATCAGAGAGAAAACCAGAAAACATTTTCTCCATAAAATATGATCCATTTCACCAAAGGTGAAAAGTTATACAATGTTATAATAATAATCAGAAAGAGAATTGAGAACAAACAAAAGACTAAACTAAACTAAAGACTAAAGAAAGAGAGATTTTTATTTTATTTTTATGAAATAGTAACAGACAGGAAACATGGAGAGGGCAGGAAATCACATGCAAACAACATCTTTGTTTGTTTTCAGTTCTGATATGGAAAATAGTAGAACTTAATTACACTTCTTAAAGTTCAAAAGTCTGAAAATGGTGTGCACTGCACAAACTGGACTTAGCGTTAAACAGTAAAATACATTTCATGTTACGCAGCCCTCCAGGACAGCAGGAGGCGCTGATGTCTCATTTGGTGTCTTTGCAAACTGAAACACGCAGACAGACACAGGAGAGAGCTCTGAAGGCTGCAGAAAGTTTGAGTCCGGACAACTACAGAGAAACTCAGCTGACGGTAAAAACTCAATCCTCTCTAAAGTTAATGTTTTGAACGCTGCTGTTCTGCAGCATTTTTCTGCAGAGTTTGGTCACATACCATTTCTTTTATATATTCGCTCTGTTTCTCATGCACTTCTACAGAAACCCACAAAACTTTCAAAATAAATCTTTACTGTATGATAAATGCTTCAATAATAAGTCTGATGTGTCATAACTCACCATTTCATTGGTTGGATCACCACCTGGGCAACTTTCCCAGACCCCCAAAACTCTTATTTACTATGTGTTAACTGATTTGTGCTCATTTAATTGAACATTTGTTTGGGACTCTGCACCACTAGAGCAGTCCACTGTTTAGTGTTTATATATTGACTTCCCTAAATTAACATGCTTAAACAAATTTTAACACAGCAGATTTGGAGTCGATGAGATTTTTAGCTAATTTTGTTTAATTGAAAAAGGTTTTTGTCAAACAATAGTGCTCATATTTGGCAGTGAGGTATCATTAAATGATACCGTTTCGATATTGAAACCCATTTATTTATCAGATGCCAATATAATAATGATGTTTAAATTGAGCCAGCTCTTGTCTCAACCAAATAGAAAATTGGCACAGCAGTTTTGGTCTAGTTCCTAACAGATTGATAGACAGGCCGTTGCATTAGACTGCAGACTGGTGTATCTGATAAACTGGCGACTGAATGCACAGTCCTAAATCTGAAAACTAGAAGAGACAAACTTCTACAATAATAAGCCAAAATGATGTTTGAGTTAAACATGCTTTCTGATGAACTGTCTGTAGGAAAATAGTTCAAATATGTCTTGTCATTTGAATCAGCACTGAGATGGAGATGCAGCTTCCACCTCACGAGGGAGTCGAGCTCTCAGTGGTCGACATGCACACAGGTGGAGAGCCTTTACGGGTCATCCTCAGCGGCTACCCAGAGGTCAAAGGTGACAGCGTGCTGTCCAAACGGCGTTATGTTCGGGAACATCTGGACCACCTCAGGAGGGTGCTGATGTACGAGCCGCGGGGACACTACGACATGTACGGAGCCCTGATCGTGGACAGCGAGTTGCCCGAGGCCGACCTGGGTGTGCTGTTCATGCACAACGAGGGGTACAGCACCATGTGTGGACACGCCGTCATCGCACTAGGACGCTTCGCCATGGACTACAAACTGGTGAAAGAGCCACAGTCACCAGAGACCCAGGTGAACATACACTGTCCCTGCGGTCTGGTGAAGGCTTTTGTTGAGTACTCTGATGGTAAAACAGGAGGAGTGAGGTTTCTCAGCGTGCCAGCGTTTGCATTTGCCACAGGTAGGACACTCAAAACTGTTCTCAGGTGTTTTTTTATATCCTGCAGGTCTAACTACACGACTTTTCTGCAGATGTGACGGTGACAGTGGAAGGTTTTGGTGAGGTAACACTCGACATCAGCTACGGAGGAGCCTTCTACGCCTTTGTAAACGCCCAGAGGTTTGGCCTCGATGTGACCAAGTCCAGGACTCGAGATCTGGTGGACGCAGCCACAGCGGTGACCAACGCTGTCAAGTCTCAAGTAGGAAGTTCATATTGATAAGATAAGATGGAAAAAAATGATGAAGTCATGCTGGTGTCGAAGAGTCTGACAGCTGTTGGAATGAAGGACCTGTGGTAGAGCTCCTTCTTACATGGTGGGAGTAGCAGTCTGTTGCTGGAGGAGCTGTTTAAGGTCTCCACAGTCTCATGCAGGAGGTGAGAGGAGTTGTTCATGATGGATGTCAGCTTTGCTAACATCCTCCTCTCCCCCACTTCCTTCCATCAGTCCAGGACAGAGCTGGACCTCTTGACCAGTCTGTTGTAACCTGTGTTCAATCATTACACACAGAAAGACTAAAAAACATCAGAGCTAGTGTTGATGTATACATTTGGTTGACATGTAATGAAGCCAGAGGGAATCTTTTATATCCAGAATTAATTTGATTTGAAATATATTCTCACAAGGCAGGGTAGTGCCTGGCTTAAGTTAGCTAACCAAATAGAAGATGAGAAGACATGCTGCACACTTACATTTTTATTTGTTGTACCACACGTGTTGATTATGTTACTGTTAGACTTGACAGCAGAGGGCAGAGAGCAGAGCACCAAGATCACCGTGATTTACAGGAGGGCATCAAGGACAGACAGAGGGGCAACGACTGCCGTCTTGTCTTTGGATATTTCAGCCACAATAGTATTAGTGAAGTCTGACACTGGTGCTGGCGTTGCCCCTGACAGCTGGCAGAAAAGTATATGTAAAGAGATTGTCCATATATATTTGGCCACATTGTTTGTGTCAGTCACAGTCTATTCGACTGTCTTGACATTTCCTCTCCTAGGTGAAGTTACACCACCCGACCAGTGATGATCTGGCCTTCCTCTACGGCACCATCCTCACCGACGGCAAAGATAATTATTCCTCTGAAGCCACCGCTAATATCTGTGTGTTCGCAGAAGCTCAGGTATCTCACTGGTCCAGAGCAAAAAGTACAGACAAGCTGTCTGGTTTATTAGTATTCTTTTAACCTGGCCTTAACGTGTTCTCAGGTGGACCGAAGCCCCACTGGTTCTGGTGTCACGGCCCGAGTTGCTCTCCAGTATCACAAAGGTCTCATCCAGCTGAACCAGACCAGGACGTTTCAGAGCGGAAGCACTGGATCACAGTTCACAGGGAAAGCTGTCGAGGTACCTGAGTTTTCTTCCTCTGTGTCAGACGTTCTTAATACTGTTATTTTGTCACTGTCAACTAAAATATCAGATCATCATGATTTAAATTGATGGACTGTTGTTATTATTATTATTAGTTATTTAATTAGTGATGCTGTAAGGCTTGGGGAAGATCTGTTTGACATATTTTGAGTATATATTTATTTAAATTCATGGTGTTAGTGAATCAGGAAATATCCTTAAATTGTCAGGAGTTATATTGTAGTCTAGCACACAGATTTTCCCTATGGCATTTAAACTGGCGACCAGAAGGAGCATCGTGCAGTGTGGTTAATCGTTAGTTAACAAGTGTTGGAGTAGCACAGTTCAAAGTTGTTTCTTATCATCCTGGTTTTACAGAAATATTGTCCGTTAAATTACACATGAGCTGGACAGAAGTGAACTTCAGTGATGAAGCTGCAGCGGCAAAGATATTTTGTGTATTTAAAAAAAAAAAAAATTAGTAATGTTCAAATTAATATTCGCAGCAATGTTTGTGATTCTCTTTTGTGTTTCTGTTCAGGAGACCAAGTGTGGAGACTTCAAGGCTGTGGTGGTGGAAGTTGCTGGCAGAGCCTTTTATACCGGAGTTTCACGCTTCGTGCAGGAGCCGGATGACAAACTGACACGTGGTTTTCTGCTGAAGTGAGCCTCGATTGCAATGCAGGAAATATATCTAATCTCTCCATGAAAATGATTTGATCTATAATAAACTGTGTCAAAGTGATCGTACCAAAAATCTTTGTTGGTTTTCTTTGTAAGAGATAATTATAGCCTGATTTACCTGAGCAGTACGTTAAGAAATGTTTTAATTTCAGTCATCATTATCATTCAGAACTTACCTGGTTTAAAAATGAAACACATTTTAGCAACGACAAAAAAGCTTGATGCGCTGCAGAAAATGAATAACAAATATCTTCTCACTGCATTGTGACATGACTTCAAAGTTACAATAACTGAACTATTAACCAGTGAACAGAGTATGATTGTTTCTTTGTCCATTAACTTAGTTTTTATTGTGAATTTAAAGAAGAGCAGTTTAAAATTGATTTGCTGACAACATTCACATGAGAGTTGAGAAGTGGCTAAAGTGTGAACATTTGCAGATTAAAGGAGGAGGAGGGTTATTAAATATGAGACAGTCTGGAGAGTCCTTTGTGCAATAGCTGTTACTGACCACTAGATGGAGCGGTAAGCCTGGTTGCTGTCTTTGAGGTTAAAAACTGAACAAACAAGAAGATTCTTCCGTCTGATTATTCATATTACTGGTGGTAATAGATTACTATTTGACCCAAAGTAAATGAACTCATTCAAGTGCACGTGCCTGTTAACTAAATACAAAAACTCAAACTGTTTTCTCCCATTTATTATCATCAGGTCATTGTACAATGGAAGGCAATATTTAAATTATAAAAGTCAAATGGAGGAGTTTGACACTGGATGGATTCACACAGCTGAGGGGACAAATTAAAATCAAAGGTTTTACGTCCACGTGATGTTTTCTAGGAGAATAAAAACATCACGCGTGCGTCACACACAGTTTAAAATCAGTTTTCTTTTCTTCGCGGTGTGAATCCATCCAGCGCACAGGAAACATATTTCAATAAAAACTTAAAAGGAGGGCACTCCCTTCAGAGGGGGACGAGTGTATTGCATTGATTGGGTATGTCTTTAATGTCATTTAGCATAGTAATTATGAATTTATATGTGCATGTGTAACAAGCACGCAACCTTATATATAGATATATGTAATCTATGACACGAGTGTCCACACTTGTTGAGAAATTGCAGATTAGGCCCAGGCCTTTGAGAGTACCCACTCAACAATTAAAATCAACAGAGTTAAGGCCAGCTCTTAACAGGAAAAAAAAAAAAAAAGTTCAAATAAAACATACAGTGATCAGATATATAAATGCTGCACGTCAATAATGATGAATAGAAAAGAGACCTCTGCTTCTCAGCTGCGTCGCTTGCAGTCAAAACCACATCTGTCAACAAACATCGCAGCGTCTCAGTCCTGTGATGGTTCTGACTGCAAGAGAACGGCGACGTCAAGAGGAAGTTCAGATTCTGTCTTTCTGTGTGAGAGCAGCCCCTCGGTCCGTACAAAATGGCCCCTTGTGTTTTTTTTTTAAATGGAATCATCTTCCCGTTTGGATCGAGCGTCAAGCCCTGAAGGAGTCTGCTAGCTGCACATTTCACGTTGTGCATAGATTCTGACGTACAAAAACAGCACAGAACGGTCACCATCAAACAACCGTGAGCATCTCTTACACCTGGAAGGAAACATTCTGCTCCCGCACAACAACTTCTTAAAACATTCGACCAGACTGACCCTCCAGGATCTGATTTGGTCGTTAACAACAACTTTTGGCTTCTGCTCCGTTTACACATGAAAATCTCAGAGGATGAAAGCTCTAAAACATGTTGTGCTGTGTGTGTGGCTCTGCAGCGATGAAGCCGAGCTAGGTGGGAATGGAGGAGGGTGAAGAGGAATGTGCATGTCAGTTCGACCCAGAGGGGAGACTAATGATGAGGGGAGGTGGTGGGGAGGTTGTAAGGATGATGACCTCAACACCGCTTAGAAGTTTAGCTTTGTGACCGGTCGCTCTCTGCTCGAGTCCGTAGTTTGGCTGTTGATGCGTTTGCGGTTGCGTTTCATCTTGGACAGGTCCTTGTCGAAGACCTCGCCCGATCGCAGCGCTGACACCAAGTCATCGAACTCACCGCCGTCGTCTTCGCCGTTAGCCTTGGCTTTGCGGGCCTTTCGCTCCTTCTCCCTCTGCTCCTTCAGCTGGTGACAGAAATAACAAAATATTGCATTCAAAATGAATCCTCTCTAAATTTTGAGGTAAATATGAAGCTACGGCCAGCAGCCAGCTAGCTTAGCTTAGCATAAAGACTGGAAACAGGTGGAAACAACTAGCCTGGCTCGGTCCAAAAGCTATTTCTTGCCTGGGCTCACAAATTAACGTTTTTACGCACAAGATTTTGTGTGGGCAGAGCCAGGCTAGCCGTTTACCTGTGTTTCCAGTCTTTGTGCTATGCTAACCAGCTGCTTGCTGTAACTTTATATTGAAAGGACAGATATGAAAATGGTATTGAACTTCTCATCTAAGAGAAATCTAACATATAAACATATTTTCCAATATGGCAAACTATTTCTTTTATGCGCGACTATATGACTTTTGCTAAACAGAGGCCACTGTGGCCACGAGTCGATGTTACAAGATAGCAAATTGAATTTTCTTGTGTCAGTTCCTTTAGATATTAACATCCTGATAGGTTAAAAGTTTAAGATGCCAACCATGTATTCAAAATTTGAGGCCGCTTTAGGAATTTTGTTGCATTATTTCTATTTAATTACTATCTAACACAGACCAGCTGAGGCCGTAGCAGCAAAACCTGAGTGTACTGAAGATCATTTTATTGGTTATGAACTGGACTTTTGTGTTCAGACGGTTCTTTTTGGTTAATGCGGGAAACGATCGCACAAACCTGAGCTTCCATTTTGGCCCTGCGCTCCTCTTCCTCTTTACGTTTCCGCATGTTCTCGTTCTCCTGCTGCGCCTCAGCAAACGACTGCACGAACTGGTCAAAGATGCCAAAGAACTCATCTGGCTGCATCTTACTGGCATCCTCGCCGAAGTGCTTTACTGCCTTCAGGAACTGTGGGACCAAAGAGAAAGGGGGCACACAGGGAGGGGCACGCAGGATTAAATTTACAGCAGGACACAGTAGAACCATGTTTTACTCCGTCTTTGACTGTTTTACAGGAGACTCATTAGGTCTCAGCTCTTTGAAATAAGAGCAGGGTACCAGTAGTTGGGCTTTGAAGCCTGTGTTAACCCAAATCTGACCGGCTACTGATTATAGCCGAGGCCAGAGTCTGGAGCCAGAGCCCAAATTAAGGCAACGTGTTTGTGAAGTATTTTTCACAGTAAGTAAAGAAGGAGAACATCCAGATGTGAGATCACGCTGAGAACATATACCTTCTAAGATGTGTATGTTAACGGCAGCTCTGTCCGTGACACGCAAGCCTCCATCAGGTGGAGCAAAGATGCACTTCAATTTAAATGATTTGTTTTTAGGGATCAACTGAGGATGATTTCTGTGACAAAAGTGCCTAAAATCTAACTTTTCTTCTTTACATCTCGATATTCCATAACAATTTTATTATATTTGCACACAAACACACAGACACACACACACACACACACACACACACACACACACCAGATGCAAGGATTTGTTGAAAGGGTCACCATGTTCCTCTTTTTCCTCAATCACGAGTACAGAGGACCACTATAAACACTTTCAAATATTTAACTGTGGGACACCGTAAATGATTCACAGAAACTAATGGTTGCCATGTGACCAGCTGAGGGTCAGTGTAGCGTGCGCACACACACACACAGTGTGGGTCGAAAAACATGCTCGGGATACAAACTCTTCCTGTCTCGCACCAATAAATGTGGACAGACGCATAAATTATACTTCAGGGTGTCAAGTGCTGCTTCGAAAGGTGAGTAAGCTCAGGTTTCTAGTAGTAAAACGCTAATTTGCCTTAAAATGGCTGCAAAATTCGAGCTTGTTTCTTCTTTTGTCTCCTTTCTATCCTCTAATTTGTGCAACCCACGCTAAAATCTAACGGTAAGTTCAATAAAAGCATTTGAAAAATAATATATCAGGTTGGCAGGTACAATCACGGCCAACAAGGCACGCAATGTCCAACAGTGTAAATAATATGAAACCCACTGTTCCTGGTTTCTCTCTCGACCTGCACACATGACAACAAGCAGGCTGACCAATAAAGCGTCAGTGGTGCCGTGCCAGGAAGCTGAAACACTTCAGCTCCCACTGTTAGCTTTCGTACAAAAGGTGGCTGATGGGGTCAATAAGGCGTGTAGAAACAGCTGCGTGGAGAGGAAATGAGATGCAAGCTTTCAGCGTTTGTGTCTACGGAGTGACGGTGATGCTGTCCGGTCTGCTCAAACAGACCGTGACTTACCAGTTCTTTGGCCTCAGTGAGCGAGTCCTCCACATCGGAGAAGCTGAAGCTGGCCACGGTGATGAACTGACTCACCACCGACACGAACTTGTCGCCCACCTCCTGCGGTCGCTTCTTCTGGAATTCCAGCTCCTACGGGTGGAAATGATTCAGAAGATGGAAATGGAAAGAATGAAAGGAGAGCGATGTCAGATCTGCTCTAAACACAGTACAACAGCATGAGCAATACATAACGTGGATTATCTCATAGATGTTTGTGACTCACGCTCTCCACACTTTTCAAGCCGCTGCGCAGGTTGCTGATATCTTTTTCCAGCTCGGTCATGCTGCAAACAAAAAAAAAGAAGAAGAGTGATGGTTTAAAACACAAAACAAACAAGAGAAGCAGATGTAAGTCGAGCAGCAGGTCCACCTACTTGACTTTGGCTGCCTCTGAGATACTCTTCAGGTCCTCCTGGAACATCAGGACTTTGGGGTACTTCTTCTCCAGGATGGTGATCAGGTAGTGCAGGAGAGTGATGTTTCTGCAAACACAGAGACGTACAGATACAATGAGTGAACGTGTCTCTTATGGTGTAGGTTCAGACGAATAACCATATGGAGTTTCATCTCTATCACATTCCCTTTTCCAGATGTGACTTTTATAGATTTCATGCCGTATTTTCTGTTACTGTCGGCGGCTTTTGATGTTACAGTTGACAAATGTTCTTACTTGTCGATACTGGATTTGGTATCAGCGATCTTGTTGAGCGAAGACACCTTGAAGCCGTAAGCATTCCCCCTCTGACCCTTGTTCATGAAGTTTCCAAAGGCCAGGACCACCTCCAAGAGCTGCTTCAGGTTCCTGCTGTGTAAGATCTCCTTCGATGCCCTCGTCAGAGCTTAGACGAGAAAACATTGACACAGATTTATTTTTAGATTCCAGTATCTGACACGTCATTGTCTTGATCTGTATTAAAGGGTAAATAAAAACCACAAAATCGACTGTTGGGGATGACAAATGATGACAAATGATGAGACTTTTCCCACCTTCAACTTTGGGTTTCATCTCCGCTATCCTCTCCGCAAACTTCTTTTTGAAGTATAAAGACTGCAGCCTCTGCTGGTAATGGTTTATTCTGGACAGGGGATGGAAAATGCATGTCAGGAGGACAAAAATAGACAAAAATAATAAATTATAAACAGGGAAATCCACATATTTAGACAAAAGCCACAGTGCTTGAGCAAAATGAGGCAAAGCCGCCTGCGTGTTTACTTAAATGGCACATATAAAGTTTTAGTTGTGGTAGAAAGCTTATTTTTGGCAGCATTTTTGATATCAGCTTATAAACCACCGACTCTGCAGCTAATGAATGCCACAGTGACATCTGTCTTCCAGTCCAGTCTGTACTCAAATGACACAAACCTGCCAAACTACAGTAAATCACTGAAAACAAAAAACGGTTTTGTTTCCTTTGCTCCTCTCATTTCTTACTCCTTTTATTTTCTTGTTCTTACAAAACTGCAACACAACTACTCTTATTACATTACACTATTTATTTACCAACACAATTTAGAAATAATGATTCACACAGACAGCTATTGTTCCCTGCTCAGTAGAAAGCCATGTGTCATTTCATTTATCTGCCCTGACTAAGAGGAAACAATGGCTATTGTTTCTCAGCAGGTCTGATCTGCACAGCGCTGCACTGACCTTGAAGCTGTCAGGGCTGACGTTTGTACCTGTTGAATTTAAAATTAGAAAGCCGCGAGTACCTGCTCATCTCATAGAGGAAGCGGTCGGGTTTTGCCATTCGGTCGAGCTCATGTTTGTGCTCCTCCAAAAGATCCACATCGCTCTTCTCTGGAACAAACTTCAGCAGCTGATGGGGCCGGAAAACAACACTGTTTATCTCTGTTAACCTGCTACGACGTCTAACTGTCTCTTTAATGCAAAAACAAGACATTTTCTCCTCAACAAAATCTACTGCTATCAGATTTATAACACAGTGTACACTATGTCACCTAGCGCACATTTTTACAAGTGCTCCAAAAACATAATAAAGTGCTGAAGTGCGTACTGACATGCATTACTTCACTCCAGAGAATGGAAAACGTCCAGTCACTAAATGAAAGCACATTTGATTTTTCTGAGTGCTGCTGCTGCATCCATCAATGTTTCTCCTCTAACCTCTAACTTACAGTATTTTGAAAGCTCCATGTTCTGATTTGACTTTGTTTTTCTTTTGTCTCCATTTTACTTTGGATCAAACCATTTTGAATATATAATGATGTATCTGTCCCTACAGTATGATCGTTCCTTCTGATACTTTCCCTTTCTAAAGTCTCTCTGAAGAAAAAGTTACCTGTACACATGGGCCAAGAAATCTGAGATCTCCAGGAGAAAATTTATCTGGTTTCTCTACATGACTTAATAAAAAACTTACTGGAGAAAGCTGACTAATCTGATGCATGCAAACACGCCGCATGACTACGTACCTGCTCCAGCATGTCTTTTGGAAGGTCCTCCTGTTCGTCCATGGTTAGAATGGCTCTCTTGATCTCCTCATTTGAAAGCTTCAGCCTGCAGCACACAGACACAACATATATCATAACCTGCGATGTGTCTGTGAGGATTTTTTTTTTTTTAACAGATATTATGATGCTGTAATAATAAACATACCGCGAGAGGAGGATGTTGCAGTTTTGAGCTCGACGGCCATCAATGACTGACAGCTCTTTGACTTTTTTAGAGCTCAGCGTGTCGTCCTCTGCCTCTTTCTGTGAGCAGAGTGATGAAGAAGTCAGAGCGCGACAGGCTTTATTAACATGCATGAGTTCATTTTAGTTACAGTCACCCAACAGACACACAACAATGAAGATGACAGGTAACCTTACAATCCCAAACACGCAAAATACAGTACAGAGGCACACATTTATGAGTTCATGCAAACAAGACAGCTGACTCTGAAGAAAAAGACTGTATAATCTATTTGGAAACACATTAAGTAAGATAAGGGAGCTGAAAATACAATAAGACACAACGTGTAACACATAAAGTCTGAATGAATCCACGAGGAGCGACTGTATATCTACTGAACTGTAAGTGCACTCACCTGTTTGCTGTTATTGATCATAAAGAAGTCCTAAAATGCAGGCAAGAAGCAGGGAAGATGTAAGCACTCATTAGAATAAGTAAAGCAGTTACGTGATCGCAGCCCATAAAAACAAAATGAATTAAAGCTCGCTCGGCACTTAAATGATCCATCAGTAATGAAGTGAGCAGCAGTGAGATGACATGAGTCGATCAATACGTGCTTGCAGTTCACATGCTGTGCACATTAGAGATCTGTTGCGTGTGGACAGTTTCAGATTCGTCTGAATGAATCAGTGTGTGTGTGTGAAACAGAGACATTTTTACACTGTGTTATGTTTTGGACATGCTGATGGTCGAGTTTGAGCATGAGCAAACTGAACTTTGGAAAGACATGCTCATTCTCCACAATACAACTAATAAAGACACTAATGATTATGAATAACTAATAACTAAATTAATTGCAAACTGAAGCCACAAGAGGGGAAAAAAGACGATTATGAGCAGCTTGCTCGTGCATTTTCAATCACATATGGCAAAATGATAAAAAAAAAACAAAAAAAAACAGCATTCCAGTCAAATGTAAGAGGCGTTTAAGATCGTTCAAGCATGAAAGTTGTGCATCTAATAAACTAAAAAAAATCTATCTGCCAATTCCTGCCAATAGTTTTGTTTTTTGTTAAATTATCTGACCTCTCCCTTTCTCCAACTTTGCTTGAGAAATCAAAAGTTGCAAAACAGGAGAAATTCTTAGAAAATGCAAGCCAGCTGAGCCCTCAGTCACCCGTTCCACCCCAACACTCTCCACTCAACTGCCCCCTCGGCCCTCTGTGACGCTACACTGCGACATGGTGAGATGATGAACTGCATCGACCTCAGTACCTGCTGTCTCTGATAGGCTGAGAAGGTCTTTTCAATGTCGTCCAGATCCAGGATTTTGAACACCTTGGTCTCGTCCACATCCATCCACACAGTGCCCTCCAATTTATTCTAATCAGAGGAGAATGAGACATTTATATCTCATATTTTTAACACAAAGCATCAATATATTCAGTCTGGAATGTTCTCACCTCAGCCAACTTGGCCCAATTGAAGGATTTGAGCGGATTGGCTGGCTGGGGAATGTTCTTCCTCTTCAGGGATGGTCCTAGAGGTGCTCCTGGCGGAGGAGGGATACCTCC
Source organism: Sciaenops ocellatus (assembly GCA_033000465.1). Taxonomy (NCBI): domain Eukaryota; kingdom Metazoa; phylum Chordata; class Actinopteri; family Sciaenidae; genus Sciaenops; species Sciaenops ocellatus. The sequence goes on from CP136886.1 coordinate 13,408,673, forward strand.
GATGGGTGGGCGTCCAGGAGGAGGTGGCGGTCCACCTGGAGGAGGGGGTGGAGGAGGTGGGGGAGGCATCATGCCTCCTGGAGGAGGCGGCGGGGGAGGTGGACCCATACTTGCAAAAGCTGGCATGGGTGGAGGAGGCAAGGGACCACCAGGAGGACCGGGGGCGAGGGGAGGGCCTCCAGGAACAACAGCTGCCTGTCTCTGCAGGGAGAGAATAATAATAATATTTTGGTCTTTTCATGAGATCTGTTGACTAAATATAGAATCTCTCCAGCTTTATCCTTAAACCTTCTTAAAAAAGAATTCAGTATTTTAGGTTTCATAAAACAATGGTTCCCAACCTGAAAGAAAAAATCTGACTAACTTTTGTTTTGTTTCTTATAAAAATACAACATACTTTCCCCTTTTCAAGCTTCTCCTACAAGAGAAACTATCTGAAAAAGAGGTTTCACTGATGTTCACACGAAAGGCCGTGACCTGTGACGAGGGATCATATTTAAGGGGTCATAAATTAAAGAGGATGGGAACCACTCTCCTACAATAACATGTTTTTAATGCGTTACCTTTTCATGGTAGGTAGTGGCTTATTGTTCTTTCATACAACATATTTTAAGGAGTTAAAACCTTATTCTGTATTCAAAAATGTCCCTGCTTTTTTTCTATTTCATTGATGGGTTACTAGTAGTCTGGTGACATCATAATAATGATAAGAAAAAGAAGAAGAAGAGATAACTGTGACAAAGTGTTACTATTTTGGGCAAGCAACATCAACCCACAATGAGACGGACGTGTTTAATGGTTTCTGTTTGTGCATTTCAGCTTCGCGGCATCTTAACATCTGAAGGGTTGCTCAGCAGTCGGACGATTATACAATTTTTGTTCCCCCTTTTAGCCCAGTTTATGTAAAGGTAAACATACGATGCTGAGTTCGTGCAGTCGGGCGGTGAGTTCGGCCACTTGCTGTTTGACATTCTTGTGCTCGGTGCTCTCCTTCTCCAGCTTCTCTTTCATCTTGTTGAGCGTCTGCATCATGTCCTCTTTCTCCTGAGTCTTTGCATCACATTCACGCTCCTTCTTCTCAAACTTCTGCTGCAACTCGTGATGCTCTGTGATGGGAAGTCACAGTGATATTGAGTTGACTAAAAACACGTTTTAATTGGCAGCCACCTTTATCAAACTTATTCTGATTCATAGTCCTACAAACCTTTTCTCATTTTCTCTGCCTGCTCTTTCCACTGTTTGACCTCATTTTCATTGACCAGCCTGCAGAAAGGATGACACATAAAAATAACCACAGTGACTACATGAACAAGTCCAGTCATTGTTTTTCTTAACTTAAAAGGGAAGCTATATTTGAGCCAACACTTTTTATCACATGCTTTTGAACAGAAACACAAACACTGCTCTCCATTCTTCAATCAGCCGAGTAATCTGCTCCATGTACTCATTCATGTGTCAGAGGAAAGCGAGAGGACTCACATCCGGACAACGTTCTTCACGTTAAAATTCTCCAGTGGTGTGACGTCGGGGTCGTGACCTTTGTCATTCTGCAAGACCATCTGCTGGACGATACGATCCAACAGCAGCCAGTACTGCACAGTGTTACCGCTCCTCTTATCTGAGGAGAGAGGAAGAGAGAGTTTCCTATTAGCCTGCCAGCGTGAGGTTTATTATTTGTCATTTGCACTGATTAAAATTTGACTATGATGAAACAAAGAGATTATATTCCAAAATTAGACTGATAAGGCACTAAAATGACAGGTTTCAACAAGGTGACGCACAGATACATTGCTGCTGGAAGAGTATTTCATATCATATTCAGTGATATTATTTCAATTTCAAGTACCATCACAACTTTGCACTTTATAAACTCTTCTGTTTAACCGTAGCACTCGTATTTGCGGTTAAAGTGTTAATTAAACTCTTAATGCCTCGGGAAAGTAATCAGACTCTATAAAAAGCCTCTTAGGGAGGAAGGTGAGCAATAAAGAAAGAGTCTGCTGCAGCCCTTTGATGGCTCTTTGTTTTCAAGTCAAGCGACACGGGAAAAGCTGGCTAGCTGCAATCAGACTTGAAAACATTAGCCAACAACAGTCTTTGAGTAAGCAGAGTATTCAGTTTGACTGGGAATGCGCTTATCCAAGTTCTGGACTGACTTATCTGGACAAAGTCAACATCCTTATCTTTTTGGCCGCAAACCAGGAGGTACAGATGTACTGTGTATTTTGTGGGAGTAATACTACTGCTTTGTTTGGAGCCTCATTATATTTCAGGACATTTTGAAGTCACAGGTGTCTTTTAACCACAAGATTTTAAACTGTATTCACAGTATGTGTGACAGTATTTGTGCAGATCTGTTTTATAGTTTAACTCACGTGGCATGAGGAGACAGTGATGCAGGACAGACATAAAGTGCGGGTATGCGTCAGTGTGGTTCATCTTCTTGCGGATGAGATCAAAAACTTGGGTGGCACTTTTGGTGTCTATATGTACCTGGAGGAGAAGAAGTACAACAATGACCCCGTGAATATCTCCTGCAGAATATGTTACAGTCACAAAATAACGTGAGAATAACGTCAGGAAGTTATCTTCTTTCTTCTTACCGACTCAAAACGTTTTGACAAAGCCAGCTCATCCTCATTCCGCAGCATCTCAAAGTAGTCTAAATGCCTGGAGAGAGGAAAACGTGAGGAGAAGACTGGATCAGAGAGACAGCCTGCAAATGTGATGCTTGTGTACTTCAAGTAAAATACTTTATCTCTAGGATAGTACAATCTTTATTGTCTTTCAACCTGATGTGTTGTCATTCACATGTTTGGACGGATTTGTAAATTCAGATAAATGTTTTTTCAGACAAAAAATCTAAATCCTTAATTATTTGATTCATTCTTGTTGTTCAGCTTCTGATCAACAAACATTTTTTGGATTGGGACGCTACCTTTTGTCCTGTTTCATCTCACCTGTCTAATGTGGAGTTTTCATGAGAACGTAGCTTATCGATCACAGGTTGGATCCCCAACATGAGAAACTCATATCGTAGGTGGATGCGGAATTCCAAACTTGTCTATATTTATAAAACAAATAATAAATGAACATTAAAAAAAGGATTCAAACAATGTTTTAAAGAGTCTCTTCAGTGAGTGGCCGAGGGACATGATGACCTTCTCGTGTGAAAAGGAACATAAAAACTGTCTGATGTCTATGATTCACCTCTCCGGCGCCTTGACTCAGCACAGCGTTTATAAAGGACATGATGGCTGTTTTCAGGTTGACCTCATCTCTGTATCGCCCCGTACTCCGGTCCAGATCGTTTATAAGAGTCTGCAGGATGACAGGTCATTACAGGTGTTAAATATCTTCATGCTTTGTTGCTTTTAAATGACTTTATCTGTCTGCAAAAGGTTTAAAACCAAAGCTGTGCACTTGACTTGCTCCCACCCACCTGGAATCGCGTCCTCTCGCAGGCAAAGCGTTGGTAGTGCAGCATGGCTTCAAGGATTTTTTTGTGGCCGCCGGGCACCAGACACACAGCGCCCATGATCTCCAACACGGCCACCTTGGTCTTGATGTTCTCCGTGGCCAGGCTCTGAGCGATGATGTTGATGCTCTCTGAGTGCGAGAGGACGTGGGCGCGGCCCTGCGAGTTGTTCATCAGAGCTTTGATGCAGCCGATGAGAGACGTGTGGATCTGTGATTCTGTGGTCTCGTAGTCCATGCTCTTCAGGAAGTTTAGGATGCACGTGAGTCCGTCCAGGTCAATGAAGCGAGTCACAAACCTGAGAGGAGAGCAGGAACAAGAAATCATCCCAGTTTAGTGACAAGGAAGACTAGTTCTAATGTGAAATACATAAATATTAATATTATTCTGTTTCTTTATATATAAATATGAATAAATCTATATAAACCAACACTGCAGTGACCTTTAGGGCTGCTGAATTCTTAAAGGACTCATTTACATACTGTTCTGAGGGACTGAAACGAGTGACAGAAGAGGTGAGAGGAGGTTAAATGAAAAGAGATACGATGAAGGATGACATTAGATGTAAAGGACAGGGGGGAGATAGAAGAAGACAGACAGAATGAGATGTGTCCACCTCATTGGTTGTGTCCTCAGAGCCGTCTTCAAGCTCTCTATGGTTTTGTTCCTCTCTTCCTCGTCTTCTTTCTCCAGAGCGAGGAGTGTCTTTCTCTGTTCGGCAGAAGATTAAACGTCATAAAGATCGGAGTCTGAAGTCTGAATAACAATTTAAACGTGGAAAATGAACTCCCAGAAGACTTATATTTAGTTAAGAAGCAAAAAAAGCTGCATCTTGGTTTTATTATGAATCCATACGATCAGGTTAGTGGGTTAGATTGAAGATACAGTATAAATATTATATCATTTAAAGATGTTTCATTGTGTTCCTGTTAGAATAGTATAAAGAAAACCTTTAATATTTGAATGAAATAGTTATTATGTCAGGTTTTATCTGCACAGCCCATAATCACAAATTTATCTCAGAGAGCTTTTAGAATAAGGAACAAAAATCTCAGATAAGAAAAAGAAAAAGCTCAGAGAGAGCAACAGAGGGCAGCTCCTTCTTCCAGGACTATTTTGTAACCATTTTTATATCCTTAGCATAAATAAAGTTCATGTTCATTACTTACAGCTGCCATTGAATTGAGCTGATCAATGTAGTATTCTGGCCAACTAGTTGCACTTTTGTTTTCTTCTTGTTCCTGAAAAACAGAGAATAACAGAGAATTAATGATGCTGCTGTGAGTGATCCAGGTAGATAAAGATAAGTTAATAAGAAGAAGATGTGTTATGCTTATGAACATTAACTGGGAGTGACTGGAATCTAAAAAGGTTACATAAGAACGTGTTGTTGAAAGAAATATTTCAAGTTGTTATTTGCTTCATGACACATGTTTGAATACATCAAAGTGAAACTACAAACCAGATGGACTTCATTCCAACATTTTTCAGATCAATTAGACATGAAATATACAAACAAACATACGGACAACAGAAGGTCCGGGGCATAAAAAGCTAAAAAAAAAAAAATGGAGCAGCAACTCAAAGTAGGGCGACACAGATATCCAGCCCATTTTATCATCGAGCGCTTCACTGAGTTTGAGGAGGTGGTGAGAAGCTCAGAAAGAAAGCACAGCTGCTTGAGAAAATCTTCAGATTAGCAAATGAATGTAAAAACTGTGGATTAAGGACGTGGCCTGATTTATGCTGAGTTTAATCTCCTGACGGGCATGTTTGTGTGCGCTACAAGTGAAAAAAGCAAATAACTGCAAGACATTTCTTAGATGATTTAATTTTCTAACTCAAAAGGGGAGAAAATGACTTGACCATGAACTTGGCTTGCACATAAAAGGCCCCCCCGGCTTTCATTTTAACTCCCGCTCCATTAAGCACCAGCGAGCTGTGACCATCATAAACTAATTGGGCGTCAGTTAATAAAGCGGCCTGCGGAGACTTGGCTGCTCCGAAAGGAACTGCAGGGCTTTGGCTGGTCTGCAGGGATCGTGCAGCGACGGGTAGATCTGATCCTGCTGTTCCACTCAAGACCGGTGCCAGTTTGACCAGGCGGGTGCTGGAAGAAGTTCAGTCCATTAGCGGAGCAGGCGCAGGGGTGAGACCGCTTCCTCTTGCATCTTAAAGAGTTCAACTTTCAGCTTGGAAGTCAGCACTCTTCAAACGCTGACATGTCTCCAGTTTATTTAGGGTCGTGATGAGAGAGAAAAGTGGGGGGTTTATTTTTTCCACATTTGAGAAGATCAAAGACAGGATCTTAACTTAAAGTCAGGAAACAGGAATCAATCTCAGTTATTTTAGGGGTGAAAGGACAGTCGGCTTGAAAGAGAAGTTACAGCTCTGTCCTCTCTGAAATTAAAGTTGTTTTTTTCTTTTTCTTTTTTTAATGAAATCTGAAACTGCAAAATCTCTGCTAACAACCAGATCAGTAAATCTGCTTCTTGGCAGATGATGCAGCCTTGAGGAGAGCTGACAAGAAGGAGAAAGAAGACTGATTTTCTGCAGCATGATTTCATCAGCTCAGGTGCCTGGCCAAACCAAACAGTTCAGGCTTTGCTGCTTTGACTGACTTATCTCCTCCCAGCCCAGCCCGGCTTCTGAAGCCAAGAAATGGCTGTCGAAAAAAAAAAAAAAACACTCATCACTTGCGGGATTAGAGCGCCCTGATAATGACCCCACCTTCCTCCTTATCATCCCCTCCTGCTTCCACACACAAAAGCTGCACCTGTGGAAGCGAAGCTTTCCTGTTTGCCTTGGACTGACCGCTTCCTTTGCCTTTTTTCTCCACACACACTCATCCTCTCTGAGCTCAGATGATGACTTTCTATCTGTCTGAGTCTGAGCCAGAGCCTGCTGCCGACTCAGCAATATTGATGCCTCTCTGTCACCCCCCTCTCCTGCAGGTCGATAATGCTCCTCCACCTTCACACCAACACTGAATCAAACCTGAATGATCTCGAGAAGGCTGAGCATTTTGGGGTTCATTTTCATGAAGCCTTATGAGGCTACTTTAGGCCCCGGGATGCCTCCTAATCAGGCCAATAATTGGGACACGGCAGAAACGGGAGCATACACCGTGCTGTTTCCATTTCCACTACCTCCTCTCCATCACTCTCCTTGCTGCTGCTGGCTAGTGGACGCTGTGCGCAGCCAAAGTAAGTCACAAGTGCATCAACACTTATACAAGGTGAGTTTTCACCTGAAAAGGTACCATTCATCATTCGTTATGTGCAGGACTACATCTTGGTGCCGTGAGTGGTGTGAATCTTCTCATCTAACTGTGAGCAAGAATGTGAATAAGCACACTTCCCAAAATGTTAAACTAGTCCTTTGAAGTCTGCGAGAAAAAAGATTTTTTGTGGAGGGTCCAAAATATTTGTAGACATGAAATGTCAGACAAAAAAGCCAGTAAGAACAGAAGGACCAGATTTGGTATGAAAACCAAGATGAGGACACCAATGCCTGCCATTTTCATTCATTTAAACTCTCTGATCTCTTATATCTGATAAGCATAATAGCAACCAGTGCAATACTTTGTATGTATAATTGTTTTTACACTTCTGCCTTTCTGCAGCTGGCGTTTACTGGACAATGACATGCAAACTGTCCATTCATCAAGCGAAATCCCACCTCCAGATTGTAACTGGATGTAGGAAAAGCTGAATAAATCCACAAGCCCTGTCTGCATATTAGTCAGGACAGGATATCCTTCACACTCATACCTACGTCCTTGACAAACCTTGCTGTAAAAACGCGCGAGGGCACATTGAGAGGTAGCTGCAAAGCTCGACTTGAGTTGATCTAAACTAGGCCAGGCGTCTGTGATTTCCTGCATGCAGAGGAGGGATTGATATACAGGCAAAGGAAGAACAGCTGACAGTCCTTTTATCACCAGGGTAATGAGGTAATGAAACACGACACTGTCACCGAGTATGTTATGGCTACACGGGTGCTTTGATGGGACAGGTGTGCATTATTAAAAAAATCCTCTTTTTGAGGAAATGTGCAGAGTTTTTGTGTTTAAATCAAACACTGAGACAAAAACTTTGGAGACACAAGAAAAAAGACATGGCGTTTGAACTCTACAGTCTTGAATATATTTTAGTACTTCATAATTCCTGATGCTGCCATCTCTGTTAGCGGATTATCTAATGGAAAAGGCTGAATTTAGCCTTTGTCTTACTCACTCTACATATCCCTATTTTTATATCTACCTTGTGTAACATCCACTTAAGTGAGTAATCTGTGGTGCTGCTCTGATCTGACTTATTATGTAGTGATGGAGAGAGTGAGGCTGAGGGAATATGTTTAGATATTTCTCTGTCTATTATATGTTAAATAGGAGCATGCCTTCCATTACAGTACATTATAGACAGTTTATACTGTTCCATGATGACTGTTATTGGTTTTCAGAGACAGGTAAATGTACGAAAAATGTTTCTCTATGATCTAAAGCTAATCTCTTAAACAGCCAAAATGCTGTTTATACCAATATTAGCAGGTGTGGTAGGTCCAGTACAGAAGCCTCAATATTAACATTTTAAAGCACTTATAAAGAATTTAGACCAGAAAAAGAATTCAGAAATGACATAAATGGAAAGCTGCCATTCATAAAGGGTGCCTACTGCAGATCACACCCTGTGCATTAGGAAAAGTTTAGTTTAACTGGGGCGTCCTGGTGGCCTAGAAGCTTACGATGCTGACCGTGCAATCGTAAAGCCCCTTGCTGAGTCATTATGTAATCCCCAGGTCATTCTCGCTCTCACGTCATTTACTATCAGTGCTTTACCTTCAAGACAAATATGGACATCTGTTCACCACAGACACCAATGGATACTGATCGCTGCAAACGAAAGGCTCACTGTATGACACCCTGAATTATAAAGTGCGTGCTTTTTTCTCAGTTGTATGAATCTTTACAGGCATTACAGATCAAAAAAAAATAATCACCTGCATTCCACAGATACAGTATGCAGACAACGTGTTCGTGCGAGCAGAGAAATACAGTAACACAAAGGCTTTGTGGTCTGTGTTTCAGAAAAAAGCACAGCTTCAGGTATCAACAAATCAGTGAGGGAGGAGATTATACAAACTTGGCAGCTCGGATATTTGCAGAGATTATTCAGCAAAAGCAGCCAATCTGCGGCAAGCCTGCAGAGGCTGATGTTTAGTTAGTTAAGACGTAATGCACAGTGAGAGGCTTTTACCTTCTTTTTGCTGCAGTAGATCTGCCATTTCTTCTCTGCAGGCAGGGCGAACATGGCTTCCCTGTGTTTTTCTGTGAGGTCAAGCTCATCCTGCAAAATGGGGGAAAGATAGCAGAGAAATGTTGGTGAGGAGTGCTCAGAAGAAGAGGAAGAATTCAAACTATTATGTCTTCACAATGTTTTATTGACTGTAAGGAGAAGATTCTATGATTGAAGAAGGGGGAGAGCATCATTCTCAAAACATCTCAGCTCACAGACAAGCAATCAAACCATCACGCTGCAAATGCAGAAATATCCACATAAATCAACGCTGTTTTTCCCCCCAAACAAAAACATGTGCCAGGAGTAGTTGCACCAGAGCTCTGCTCTCAGCTCGAGATCAGTTTGTGCTAAATCTCTTCACGATCGGTGGGATATCAACGTAAATTCAATACAACTCTGAATCAAATCAGATGTCTTGCAGGCCTTAGACGTGTGAGTAATGGGGGAGAGAGAGATAAGGCGTGGCCTCTCTGCTCAACATGCGGTAACAAACATCTGGAGACAACATGCGTCACAATATATAACAGATATTTCACAGAGGCGCACAAAGGGTGCTGCTGGGAAATGTAAATACCAGAGAGAGTTTTAACGGTTCAAATGTCTAAATGCAATTAAAACATATCAGCGTCTCACATCAAAGCTTGGGGACGCAATTAATGGTAGATTTGTGATGGAAATGAACTGTTTAATGTTTTTATTCCCCGTTAAGTCGAATCCTAAAGCAATTATGTTTAAATGAGCTTCATGTGAAATAGGTGGTGAAAGTCATGAGAAGGCTTTTAAGCAATTTAGCTCACAGAGACAATACAGTAGGTGGTCTAAACACACGTTTATTTGTTCTTAGCCGCTATTTAAGCAACGAATGGAGATTAAGGAAATGGTTTACCCAACACAGAGACTGCTCAATGTTTTATGGCAAGTGCTCGTTACGGGAATTGTCTTCGGGGATGTTCTTTGCTAAAGCCATCAAGCTCTGTGAATCAATATGCGTAATGATCAAATGTCTAAAATGGTTGTGTGGACTATTGATTCATCTCATGAATTAAGGTCCATATACTGAATGAGAAGAACTGATTCAAATGGATATTTTACTGATTCTTTAGCCCGTACAGAGCAGCTACTTTTTCGTGCCGCGACAGATTTGTTGTTAAATCTCCTGTTTGACTGCGAGTGAGAGAAGTGAAGGGTGGGAAAAGAAGCTTCACCTTTATTTAAAGATTTTTTGGAAAACTCTTTAAATGAATCTCAAGTTCAAAGGTCGGGTCTAATCGAGCATCGTAACAGAGCAGATGGGCTCAACTTATTCCACAACGTGAGTCTTTTTTTCCGATTATACGCACACATGGTGGCTCGTACTGGGTGAAAAGAAAAGCACGTGGCTGTTTTCTTTTGGTAAACAGAGCAACTGAAAGCCTCCTTGTCGTCACACTCAACTTACTCAATTATGTCTTCATAAAGGGTGGGAGACAAAAACAAGCAATTAGCAGACGGAGGAGGCCGAGACATTAGGGTCCCTGAATGAGGTCTATTGATGTGCAAAAATGTCATGCTTAGATTACTGTGGAAAAACCATGGGAGACGAGTGGTGACGAAAATGGGGCAGGAGAGAGGGGAGAGCTCGACAAATTGGAAGTGACAATAAGACAGAGAGAGAATAGCAGCCTGGCCCAGTTACTCACAAGATAGTGTAAACTGGAAGGAGGTGACGGTTGGATTGTGAATGTCTCAACATGTAACGGACAGTGTAAACAATGAGGTAAGATTATATTTTAAAAACATCCTCACAGTTTAATAAAATGTTTAAATATCTGTTACGTTAGATGCTAAACAATCATCCCACAAACACAACTATTTGGATTCTCTTGGAAATTCAGAAAAAAAGACAATCAGTTCCAAGAATTTTAATAGTAATATTTATCTTCCATTATTCATCATTTGTAAGGCAGGATGGTTTTAAGTTGTTCCTGGAGTTCCTCGATTAAATGAACTAAACAAAGCGCTGTCTCTCCACACTACACTATGTACTACTGTATGTGCAATGTGAGAAAAAGAAAAACACCAATCCAAAGTTTTAGAAAGAAGTCAACATGGGGACGCTAATTAACTGATAACCACTTAAAAGTTGTCTTAATCATAGTTTCTCACACACTGACTGAGGTTTCCGAAGCCATTTTGAAACCCAAAATCTCGGCATGTTGGCACAGCCACACTGTTAATTCTGAATAACTTTAAGCCTAAATATAATTTGAACAGGTGAGTTCTATAAAAATTCAGACTCAGTACAGTTGTCATGAACGGAGAAATTAGCTATAGAGACCAAAACTGTTTTTTGTACCAGGCTGTAAACATGTTTATGTCTGCTGTGAAGTTGGACATTTTAACATGGGGGCTTATGGAGATTAACTTGTTCTGTAGCCAGCCTCAAGTGGCCGTTTGAGGAACTGCAGTTTTTGGCACTTCCACATTGGCTTCACTTCACAGCCACGGAGGTTGCCGCTTGGCAACAACACGAGTAAATAGAGTGTTTGTTGGGGACTATTTTCAGCTGCAGATGAATACACATTTGGTGCTCTGGTCAGTATTTACAGCAGCAACATGGTGTATGTGGGATTAACTGAAAATAAACTAGTGGCCATACTTATGGTAAGTCACCCAGTGCAACAGTGTGACTCATTTATGTGTTTTTAATAGTTTTTGGACAGAAATGGAGGTCTGAGGCACAGAGGAATAAATTATATCATGCTTCAGCTACACAGGCAAAACTTCTTCAGTTGGATCAATTCATTGTTTGTTTTGGTCTTTCTGGAGGGATCTGTTGACATGAAAAATTCAGAATATCAATAGACGTGTCCTTTAAATCAAAATTAAAAGACTTTTATTGGATCATGAATTAAATGCTTCTTTTGAAGTCTTACGATTACTCTGGTCTGAATTTCCTCAGCAGAAAAATGGAATAATGTCTTACCACCAACTCGGAGAACATGCCGTCCAGCTCATCATATCCTGGCATTGGCAGTGACGGCTCCATGGCCTGCAGGGCAAAGTCCTCTCGCAGCCTGTAGGTGATCTCCGGGTGATCGCTGCTGTTAAAACAGCAGAAGATGAAGGAGAGGCCACCACGGCCACCGCCGCCGCGTTTCCGAGGAGCCATGGCTGTCTGATGAGTACGGCTGTTCGGGTAGGGAGGGTGGGAGGCTCCTTCAGGGCCTCTTTACAGCCTCCTCCACCTCAGAGTTTGGCCTCCGTCAGAGAGTACTGTAGACACAGAGAAGGGACACAATGAGTTTTTCCGCACAAAGACAAAACTTGTCTCTCACAGGCAGAGGGACGTTCGTGCTTTTTAAAGTGGCATTCGCAAAAGAAGCAGAGTTTTCTCAGAAATAGATGAACAATAGAAGATAATAAGGTCCATAAACTCTAAGACAAACCAGTTTGAATGGTGCTAAATACAAAGATTAATACTCTCTGTTCTCTTAGATGAAATCTAAAGCCTCACGACAATAACACAACACAGCCATGTGAACTGTAGAACTGTTACTTATTAGCACCCGGACACAAAACCTCTGAATTTTGCTCACTTACAGCCTCACGCTCTGAACCTGGCAATGGTTAATGACATAGGGTAATAATTGTTGAAGGGAAAGTACAATGCACAGCATCAGCGAGGGCAAGCACTGAAAGATTCAATTATATCGTTTACACAATAGGTCCCTGTGAGAGTGTGATGTTTGAAACGGAGACCATAATTCGCCCAGGATTAGTGTATTCAGGCCTTTTCATCTCCCCTTCCTTCCTATTCAGCATCAGCTTTCCTCTAAAGACCTAACGGGCAATGATTAGAGGGGTGTGTTTACAATGACTACAGTGAGAGGTGAGTGAGGCTTTGGGTTGTTTTGAAGACTGGCTTGGTCACCGTGGGTAAAGAGTAAAACCAGATCTTCTGGTAAACCCTGAGACAAGTCATTATGGGGTGTATAAGTTGGCCGGCAGGTTGTTTGAATGACGGACGAGATTTGCAACGCTGGGAGTCTGCGTCAAACTCAAACATACACTAACTCAATCATCCTGATATTCATCTTCAACAGACTTTCCCTCCTTGGCTTAGGAGATATGATTACACATTTGGTTTGGTCTCTGGCAGCTGCAGTTTTATCAGTAATGTAGGAAATGTGTGCAATCCTGTTGGGCTATTGCCCCATCTGTCCTGTCTCTATGTGCCAGATAAAAATACATAGAGATCAGCTGTCGGAAATGAGCAGCATTGATGAGGAGGGTTGAACACATTACACAAAGTCTTGGCCTGCCAGGTGAAGATTCAGTGTGGTGTGGGTATTTCTGGCTTGGTCTATGGACGGCAATGCCGGGGTGTCAGTCATTCTAGCACTTTGATCCAGACTAAAACATCTCAACAACTTCATTAACTGTCATGAAATTTTATACAGACATTCATGGTCGCTAGAGGAGGAACCTTACTGATTCTGGTCATCTTCTGAGTTCATCTAGTGTCACCTCGAGTTTGATATTTGTAGTTTTGAGTGAAATGTCTCGACAACGATTGGATGGATTTCTATGAAATTTAGAAAACACATTCATGTTCCTCTAAGGATAACTTCAAATAACTTTGGTGAACCATTTATGTTGAATCTAGTGCCACCATGAGGTCAAACATTCAATTTGTCCAATACTAGTTATACTGTGTGTATAGTGCTAATTAGCGATTGTTAGCATGGTAATACACCGACTAAGATAGTGAACATTGTTTAAACATCAGCATGTTAGCTTTGTCACAGTGAGCATGTTGCCATGCCAGCTTTAAAATTTAGCTCACAGCACCGCTGTGCCAAAGTATAGTCTCAAACAGCCGCTAGCATGGCTGCATGTTGCAGGCCTTATTGTTTTATATTCAGTGGTTATTTTCTGTACGTGGAAGATTTGGTTCTCTAGTTGCAGCTATTAAAAACATCAAAAGTGACAGTTTACTCTGAAGGGCTGAAACAAAAGGTAAGTTTTTGAGACAAGACAGACCTCGAATCTCACTACCGAAAACATAAACAGGTTGATTAGTAACAAACTACGGCTGCAGTGTGTGCTCTCAGACCTGCTGGCTCGACTCCAAGCAGGAATAATGGAATAAAGTGCACAAGACCTTTCCGCTGTCTGGGCAAAATAAAGACGTGGTGTCCAGATATCCACGAGGACAGTTGTCAGCATGTCACAAAAACAGCTCTACAGTCTCCCTCCTTACTGTGCCGGGCAGTGTGAGGCCAAGTATCATAACCACAGAGGCTGCGCTGACCTGCAGGAATTTCTGGACGTCTTCTTGGTGGACATAACCGAGTTCACTTGACATTTCTTTCCAAGTGCTTTCCTATAAGTCAGACGCTTCGGCCAGACAGAATGCATCACAAGCAGTGTGATGCAGTCTAAATTTAACATGGTCAGGTCACATACTTTACTGTAATCGAAGATTGTGGTTCACTACGCTCAGTGAGCTGAGGCGACGGACGACAGCTAAAGTTATCTCTTCCAAAAGGGAAAGTGAGGACATTTCCTATGGCAACTTTGTCTAAGTACAGTCAATAAAAACTCACTTTTGTGGTCTACCTAAATAAAGTCTGATGCCACTGATGCCATTTTAGTCACTTTTCTTGGTTCATTTTTTATCCAAAGGCTGCACTTTTCTAATTTGAGACAGTCGTTGGAGTTGTCAGCAACTTTTTTCCAGCCACCAGAGAATCTTGAAATCTGTCATATTATTTTCACGTCACCCTAAAATGTTTTTTTAATCTTTGCTTTAAAAACAGTACGTCTGCTTGAATATGCTGATGCTAACAAAACAAAAGAAGGAAGCCAAAAAAGGACAAAGATACGATATCATTTAATAATTTAATATCTGATTTCAGAGTAAACTGTGTTGGATGGTGATTGATGAATGATGACCATTTAATCAGGCCCACTACAAATCACAGCTTGTGTCTCTTAGTGGCCAACAAACTAGTAATAACTGGGCAAAATGTCAAACAAAACTAACAATAGCCAAATTTGTCCCACTACTAGAATGACCACAGTTCTCTAAATAAAGACAGAAAATGTGTGGACTGTAAGTATACAAAGTGCAGTGAATGAAAAAGTTTAAAGTGTACTACACAGGCGAGGTACCTGAGGCCACACGTGGAATAAAGTACACAGCAGCTCACTCTTACTAACACACTGAATAGTGTATTTATTTTGACACATCCTCGACTTTTCCAAATAGACTACCAGAGACCTCGGCAGCAGCTGCTTGGCTTCACACTCACCATCTATTCTAGCATGAAAGGAAGAAGCAATTCAAAGCTTCTTTGACCATATTAGTCCACAAAACTGCCCATCTTTTCCATTAGCTAAAGCAAGCTGTAAACTTTGTATAAACTCATGAGCCAGAGTGGGACAGCGCTGGCTCCCGTCCAGCTACAGGAACCCGTGGATGTGCCCCACGGCTCGACCGTGTGGGGAGGGTACAAAGACCACAAGGGCCGAAGAGTGGGAGCGTTTTAAGGTTTGAACATGTAATTGTTAACCTGCAAGACCTGAGTGCTCCCACATCAGCCTCCGGAGGTTGTCTGTCAGACGGTCAAGGTTCCCAACATAACACAGGCCTGTTAGAACAAGAGGACATTCCTCTCATAGCCAGGTGAGCCTTATGACCCTGTACAACACCCGTACAACAACACCTTCCTCTGTCACCTGCTCTGAGTAGGAACACACATTCAAACCTTAAATCAATCAGTCAAACTGACCTGTAGCTGTCCAAGGAGTAAAAGTGAGCAGTATTAATAGTTTTTTCTAGGAATTATCCTTGAAGTAAGCATGTTTGAAATGTTAACACTCTGCTAGTTGACGATAACACCATGTAAGAGCTGTACTTTCCATATTATCAAGAAGAATGTTGTTTATACTGATGTAAATCAACTCTTGGACTGTACTAGAGAAACTTTTGTAGACTGCTGCTTACAGTATGAAGCAGATTCTTTTATACTCCTTCATTCATACACATCCAATAATTATACCCGCCCACCCATATTCACAAAAACACTTCTGTCTTTGTCCGTACGAGATTTCTATCCTTGGATTGCCTTGTTGTTTTCGTGACCATGTGGTTTGGCGGGTGACCTGGCGTGAGTCCAGACTGTAAAAAAGAATCCCAGTGTTTGTAAAGGGAGTGTGAGCCCGTGCATGGTGCCTCCCCAAGACCTCCCCATTAAACCTGCACAAGTGTCAGGTCGGCTGGAGAAAAGGCAGAAGCCGAGAGGAGCATCTTAAGCTAAACACAGAGACACAGAGAGAGACGCTCACGTTACTTTACATGTGCGAAGAGGAACGAAGAACCCAGAGCAAGACTTCAAAGATGACCTGACACTTTTCATCCAGCTGTCATCTCCGAGCTTTGGTTCCGTCTAGTTTACTCATCTCTGCAGTCTCATCTACTGTTTAAGCCCTCTTTACGATTTATATTATTTGTTAAGTGGGATCAGCACTAACGGTACAGGGCGTGGAGTGGAAATAAATTTCCTGGTGCTGCTGTCGCTCGTACAAAAGTCAAATTAACTGAGTAAAATTTGTGGTGTTAGTATCCAAAGACTTGATAATGACGTGATATGATAATAACAGTAAGTCGATGTATTGAATACTGAGAAACATGAAGGGAATTTGCATTCAAACTACTAAAAAAAATATATGAAGTCCATTAGAAAATATTTGCTGTCATTAATAGTCGTCTTTGTACATAATTTATAAAACTAATAGGTCATCTTTAAGCTGATGTTAATAAGTCAAAATGTGCCTCACTTGGAGCAGGAATTCAACCTTGGAGAGAGAACACAGTGGACAGTAGTGTATTGAAAACAGATGTGTGAAATACCTTCTTCTGCACCAGCTGGCATCTCTCAGCAGTTTCTGGAACTGAGATGTACTTTTAATTTTTTGATATCAACAGCTGCTACGGCTGCCTGAACGAACAGCTGCACTAACGATGGTCGGGAAGTAGCTCTACAGCTAAAAGCGACTGAGGAAACCTTTAGAGCAGTATAAGAGCAGTAACAATCAATACTAGACCCCCGTGTTAGACAGCAGGGTTGCTTCACCTTGAGTTGTTTTGAAAAGAGCTGCAGCGTGTCTCTCCTTGGCTCAGGAGCTATAATTAGCAATAATCTACCTTTTTGAAACGTCCTTGAGCGAGACACAGACTCCATCTCTCCCTCTCTGATCCAGGGACATTGTTCTGTCTGACCCTGACCTCTGATCTTTCTGTGGAGCGAGCAAATGAAAATGAAATCTGTCACGAAAAATTGAATCAATAAAGTGTCACGCTGCTATAATCATCATCTTTAGGTTATGTCATTCTTTTAACCTGAGAGAGCACACATGTATTCATGCTTTTAAATCATCCAGCTATACAAAAAACCCAAATAATGTCACGTAATGGAGAAGAAATAGGACACTGATGTTTACTGACTGCTGCAGCTGTGTTAAAGGCCTCTGGTACGCAGAAGTTTAATCTTCTTTTCTGATTTAGGGTTTGGGATGGATCAGATTTGCAATTTTATGATCAATGCAAAGCATCTCAACAGTGGTGCTGTTTAATACTGTTGCAATTCACTGCAGTACAGTGTGCCTCACACTGACAAATAAACTAAAAAACCATTGAGCATAAAACTACTTGTATTAAAACAAGCCACTGGAGACGCAGTGTGGGGATTGCAGTGTGCTTTTGGAAACCCCCACGACTGTTGTGTGCACCACACTTGGTCATTTATTTTGGATCAATTTGGACAGCTGCAAACAAAAGGCTCAGGAGTCACACAGTGCAGGCTAGCGGTAGTCCTTTCATCAAAACACACAGCCTGAGCTCGGAGCTGCCCAGTTGAAAATCAATGAGCAAACTCAGTATTTGGACACAGAGAGTTGCTTAACCTGTGAAACTCAAAACTGTTTTTGAGTTTCAACCACAAAATGCTCAACAGTAACAATCAAAAAGTAATAAAACAATCTCCATTTCTCAATACAGCCGCAGAACTTGTACTGCTAAGTTTTGTCCCAATACAGAAAAACTCAAACATTAGTAAGTAAACTGAACATATCTATCGATCAAGCCATTATTTCTATAAACTATTTGGCAGTTATTTTCATGTTGAACACTGTGTTTGACATCTCTGGTTTAGCCATGCTACAAATGGCACAGTGGTGCCCAGTTGTCTTGCACAGCTGGAGAGCATACATGTCGCTCGTTCTGCCAATTACTTAATGGCGCCCTAAGTACACAATGAGTAAACACGCAGACTTGGACACACATCAGAAAATAACTGGGCCACGACAGAAATACTGACTGGCAGGTTAAGAGGAGATTAAGATCAATCATTTCTCAGCAACGGCCGGTCAGACAGCAGAGAGACGTCAAAACTGTCCTCAAAGCAGCAGCAGCAGCAGAGTTACAGTAGCAGAGCTGTTCGGCTCCGATGCCTGTGTTCTCATGTGCATTTACGTTACAGGATTGTGTGTCAAGATATGACAAAGGCATTGCCTCTGGAGCATTAATGTCACATGGCTGAGGGAGTAGTGCTGAAGTGGCTCTCAGATTACAGGATTAACATACAGGAACAAAGAGAGAGTGCAGAGAAAGGAATAACAGCACAGAGACAGACAAAGGAAGCACTTCTTCCACCAACTGATACATTTTATATTACACAACTGCACGTTTAAAAAGTTCTGATCTTGTACGACTTTGAAGTAACAACAGTGACAAAGTTACTCTGAGCTGTGTCTGCATAAGCTTGAATGTAATGTGACTCTTTTGGTGTTGTAGTTTTTCCAGTTTGTTCCATGTCTGTGCCCCCATTAACATATATGTTCATTTGGAACAATAGAGTACTGCTGCTGTGTTTCTACTGCATCTTGCTAAATCAATATTATTCTTGGCAGTGCAATTAAACGTTACCAAACTTCTTTGTTAAGGCTGAAGATGAATTCATTTATCCAGAAAAAAGGTAAAACATCCTGGTTTAAGTTTCTCAAATTCCAGGATTTGCAGATTTTGTCTGTTTTTTTCCATTATAAACTGAATAAATTTGGGTTTTTTATATGTGTGGCACAAAACAATCATCGCCTTCTGGAACATGGTGATATTTCACTGTTTTCTCACCTTTTACAGACAAAACAATTAATCAAATAACTGGAAAAACAATTGCTAGCTGCAGCCCTCGTCTGTTTGCTGCTCATAAACATTACATTCTGGTGCTGAGCCCAATTTCCAAAGGCTATTATGACAAATGTTGCAACTGCTATGAAAAATGTTTTACACTATAATCGCTCTTCATTGTGTTCAAACAAGTACAGAGCGTCATCGTTTTTTATTTAAATGGCTGCTGGAAAAAGTTTAAATTCTGTCTGTGTGCGAGTTGGTATCACGACATAACATTTAATGCTACACTATATATCTAAATACTGTTCTGCACGCAGACACAGCAGTATCTGTTGTAACTGGAAGCAGGCAGCTCTGTTAGCCATGTCGCATAGATGTAATCTAATTGTTTTTCACATCCTTCCTCATTACACCGGCTCGTGGTCTTCACACGTTTCATCCAGAGACACTGTCGTCGTAGTCAGTCTGTGATGAATCAGATTAGTTTGTGACCAGACTCTGTATCTACAGCCACACCTGTTTTTCAACAGTCGAGGTTAATAACCTGGTCGAAAATTATCACCAAACAGGAACGGAAGATAAAGGCTGTGATGAGAGCGAGCTGACTAACTTGTTGTGTCTGTTCCTGATGCAGAGACGACTGCATTATTTCAAACAAAGCGCTGATAGAGAGATGTTTGTCAGTTAGATTGTTTTGTTGCCTGGGAAAAATCGAATCACTGAGTCTAATTTGTGGTGCCCTCTAACTTTTTTTACAAGTTTCTTTCTCCCTTACTGGCAGACCCACCATGTGTTTGCTTACATTTGAGCATGTTTTGCACAGAACTACAAACTATACCTCTGATCCATAAAGATACTTTGAACAGATCTGTATGGTCTCCAAATTTGTGTAGAGAATTCACGATCATATAACTGCCTATTTTCACAGATTGGATGGAGAGAAATAAAATCACTTTTATAAGATATGACTAACTTATCTAAAATACACCGAAATGTTCCACAGCAGTAATTCCAAGTAATTCAGTGGTATTCCCCTGTAATTCTTACATAAAAAAAATAATAGTGCAAAGCCAAAAAAAGTACACTTAGGATTGGGGAGTGTGCAGCTGAAATGTAGGGAGGACAGAGATTAAAAAGCAGGTTAAAGGCTGCTGCTCTTTCTGCAGGCAAGGTTGTCAAACTTGTTCTGCAGACAGACTCTCCAACCCCCCGCTCTTAACATGTTAGCATTCTTCCTCGGGTCAAAACTTCAAGTGGAGGTTAGACTCGGGGCAAGGAGGGAAACTACTCAAACATGCGACAATATCTTTGCCAGAGTTTTAGCTTAGTCATCTGGGTTCAGTCTGTTGGCTGTGTTCCAAAACATAAAAAAAAGAAGTTTAGTTTAAAAATAGCTCATAAAAAAAACGAGTAGCCCTCATCATGCTGCTTTAAACAAAAAAAATCAGGATTTAACACATAGCATACGGCAGATGTTGACATTGCAAACAACTCGCCAGTTTCACAACAGCTGCTTGACTTTAACGATCTGTATTTGTCATGCAGGTTCAAGTTTGGGTTACAAATTACAAGCCTGTTTTTTTTCCAGCTATATTGATTTGCAATTCTGATTTGTATCCTCTTTGTTGTGGATGTTTCTGCTTGTGCAGCTCCTAACATGTGTACTGTAATGTCTTGAATCTTATGACCCCCAAAGCATATTATTCAGTGAGCAGATGGTGAGGAAATGCTGTGCATTATCATTAAGAAGCAATAATTTATTATGAGAAGGGTCTTCACCGGATCAACTATTCCTGTTATATCTGTCACGAGAATGCTTGTAGTTAATGCAGATTCAACAAGAGCAGCAAAACAATCTGTTCCTGCCAGGAGTTGCGTGGAAAGAATGTCAAGTAAGTAATTTGAAAACTAGAAATTGCAATTTGATTTTTAAAAATGTATCGCTATATTTAGACAGCTGTAACTCCAAAACACCAGGTGTGATTGAGAGTGCCTCAAAACTAGCAAGCTGAGAAGTTCAAACAGCTAACGGAAATACAGTTAAAATCTTTAGCTATGTAACTGATTACTGATTACAATCTAGCCTACTGCTATTGACTATTTATATCTAAAAGGTGAACTACAGGTTGTCACAGCCCGATACCTCAACAGAGATGAGAAGCAAGATGGCTTACTGGTTAGCTACTTTCATCATCAAGTTTTAACGTCTTCTGGATGCAGGCTGATATGATATGGTGACTTGTGTGTTTATCACATCTAATGTACAGCTTACATGTGTGAGACAGTTTTCAGATAACTTAGCTGATGTTAGTAAAAGTGGGCCCACAGTTTTGTTAAGTTATGAATGCTACCTGAGCTAACACTGAGAATTTCACATTAAAAAAATAAAATAATACATCGTAACACATCGTTTTTTCCAAAGCTGAATGCTGATGATTGCTTACTTCGCATCTCCGCTGAGAGTTGCATATACGCAGTACCAATCTGGCAGGAGGTGAGGATCAGACAATTACACCATTATTAGCCAGAAGTACCTAAAACTAATGGAAAAACAGTTAAAATAGTTAGCTAAAGCTTCTGGATAAATGGCTACTTCAAGCGGTAGTATGAAAGCAAACCTAAATGAACTGACGTAAACACTGACAGTTCATTTGCATTAAAAAATAACATAATATTACACATTCATATAATAAATAACATCCACTTTAACACATCTGATGAATCATAATTATAAACAGGCTTATTGCCAAGTAGGTTTTCACATATATGGAATTTGTCTTGTTTTGGTGAAGAAGAAGAGCTGTCCAAACTCCATGACAAGAGGCCTCGATGAAGAGGTACTTTAGCTCATCTGATAGGACTGCAGGCGTACATACCAGACCACTGAAGTAGAAAATCAATAAGCCTTTGAATATCAGTCGAATCAGTACCATCATCACATTAGTGTTATCTATGTCCTGTCTACGCTTCTATCAAATTTGGCCATTATATAATCAGCATCATTGTAAATTTGCAGTGATGACTGGAAAATGAGAGAAACTGCTGTGTAACATGAAAGAACAGAAAAGAGTAAACCTTTGGTGAACGACTGTGAGCATTATAAAGCACCACGATCTCCGTCTGTGCGCCAGAGGGAACAGTCAACATTATTACATGCACCACAGCCGGGCACAGACAGACAGTCCAATATTAGGCACGCATTTATCTCTATAAGCAGTAAAACGGATAACCTCTCAGATCATCAATAATGGGGCGTTGTAATCTCTTCTAGGGTACCCTGAGCTGCAGCCTGTCCTTTAAAAAAAAAAAAATCCCTACCTCTTCCTCAGTTGCTATGGTAACCGGAGCGGTGGGTGACCGGTGCAAGCTGGGTGGGTGGGTGAGTGATTTAATGTAAGCCCCTTTCCACCGCCGCACATTACCCTCCTTTTTAATCTGCTGTGGATGTTTATAAGGGGAGAAAATAGGATTGTCTCTCTAATTCGGCGCACAAAAACAAATAACAAAACCATTAAGGATTACAGGGTAAAAATCGAGCTCGCCATCACTCACAGGCACCGTGAAATCCTGCAGAGTTACAAAGCCTAGCCGTCAGTCCTTTGTAATACATCCGTCTGTATAGTATTTACATGCGATGTGGAGTATACGTAGCCCCTCGAGAGATGCTGAGGAGTGGAATACGAGAAGGATGGGCAGCGACAGGAAATGAGCTGACCCCCCGCTCTCTGCTCAAGGTGACTTTCCTTTTCATTGACTTGATTATCTGCTCTCCGCCCCCACATCATGGAAAAAAGTATGCCATCCTCTCTCACTTGACACACTTGATAACGGGCTGCCTTTGCCAAAACCACACAGAGAAGCTGGTGGGAGGTAGCAGCCTGTAGCCTCTGTCTATGTGTGTGCACATATTTCTAACACCACCTCACCCTATCTTACAGACCAGCCTTGTCATTACGGGGCATTCCCCATGCACATAGGACAACTCTCTCACCACGAAATCAGCCTCAGGGCCCCCCGTCAGAGCACCCTGTCATCCTTCCCCTCCCCCCCCCCACGCCGGTTACTACAGCAACACTGTTTTCCGCACCGACACCTCCTAATTAGACAGACATGACACAATCACCTACGTCTTGGTGAGAGGAATTCGGCATGCATCCTGGGGAGTGATAAAGCAAACCAGCAGCCACGACTCCCCTTCATGGACACACACACGCACACAAACAAAGATAGCCTCAAACTATCTACTGGTCACATGTAGTCCACACACACACATCACACACATTCCTAACAGCAGATAGCCGGCTCCCTGCACTCCTTTTTCCTTGCACTCATTTGATTACAGGGTAGAATAGGCAGATTCATTGAGCTCCTCTTACCCTGTCCAGGAGTGAGCTCGCCTCTGTTGTGCGCTGAGCATTCCCTTTATATCCACAACTCACTGCAGTGTCCTGCTTTCTGCACTGTCGACAGAAAAAACGATGCTTGTACACAACGCGCAGCCGAGCATTTTGCGCAAGGTATGTAAATCCACGCAGGTTCAAAGTCGCCTTGGAGCGCCTCGAGTCACAGAGGCTGTCAAAATCAGCCCAGAGTATAATCCCAGTTAGGTGGAGGCCGGTTTTCTCTGATGGCATGGGGACACACAAGGGATAAACTCGCCATATAGCATGAGCTGCTGTTTCGAGAGAGCTTGCAAACAGTCAGCTGGCCGGCGAGGAACTTCTCCTCGGTGTATCCACTCCCCTCCCTAACCTCCTTCTCTCTGCCTTTCTCTGCAGAACGCTGTGGGGGCAGAGGGGACAGATGTTACTGGCTCCAGACCACACCCCTTTTCAACACTCCCAATCCTAATAGGATGCAGCCGAGCCGTGGCCGCCGCCCAGTTCACCCCCCCTTCTTTTACACTGGCTTTGGACAACTTGTTTAGGGTTTGTTTGGAGAGCTGCAGACAAAGCAGAGGTGTAAAACGTGTGTGGTGTAAATGCGGGTGTGAGGTGGGAGGCAGGGAAAGTGTGACACCATCAAAAAAACACCTTAAATTCTTCCTGATAATAATAAAAACACTTTTAGCCAATCAGCCTAAAAACTCTGCACGTTTTCCATCCAAACAGTCTGGCGATGATGATACAACTGACAAAATATCCAGAGGATTTTAATCTAAACAATTTCAGACACTCCCACATGATTTACAGCAATAGCATCACTCCTGCATCTCGGCTAATTACTGACTCAACATCCAGCATCCATAAACATTCCTTCATTGCGACATAGTGATGTTTTTTGGACTGAATGAACACCACGGTAATGAGAATGTGTTAGGAATTTGGTTTTCTGTGGAGGATGCTCTAAAAAGAAAATATTATTTCACTTTGAAGAAATGTACAAACCATCACAGTAATGTGGCTGTTTTAGTGCAAGAGTTGCAGTGATATAATGATGTAACTGTTGTGTTTCAGTCTGTCATTTTATGCGAGTTTTCAAAATAACTTGGCTGAACAAGAGAAGGCACAAAAAGTTATTGTCTTGACATAAAACCCCATTGTACAACTACTAACTGCTAAAACAACAACAGAGTCTCTATTCTTCATTTTTCATAAATGTCACGAAGCAAAAATAAAAATTATAATTTGATTTCGAAATCTGATTGTACTGTACAGGAACAGGAACTACTTTGACTGTTTAACTCTTCATGAGCATATTATCACAAGAGACATGGAAGTGTTGCTGTTAAAATACATCAATACTTGATCTCATGAGGGAGAATACAGCAAGACTCAGACTCAGTTTATTTCTGCTGTGAAGTTGGACATTTTAACATGGGGGCTTATGGAGACTGACTCATTCTGTAACCAGCCTCAAGTGGACTTTCGAGGAACTGCAGTTTTTGGCACTTCCGCATCGGCTTCATTTCACAACCACGATGGTTGCCACTTGGTGTAGACACAATAAAAGCAACAGCTGTACCATCAAATTGAATCCAAACCAACGGCCTTTCCATTCTAGCTTTACGACAGGGATTAGAAACTGACTGATATTGGCAGTCTGATTTTAATGGCCAATATTAGCCTATCACAGTTTTATAGGTATTGGCGTATACGTTGTCCAATACATGCCGATATAAACTTTTTGTTGTTCTGTTCTGTTCATCCATATCATATCAATAATCTGAGTTTATAGACTAAATCTAGAAAGCCACAACAGCTGTTTCAGTGAGTGACAAATATTTAATCAACATTTCAGTAAATACTGTATAAGTATCAGATCAGATTCTCTATCAGCAGATACCCAATATCAAAGGACTTGGATCAGGATCGGGGCACTGGGTGTTCAACACTGAAGTAATTCTCAAGGCTCTAAAGCATTCAAACCACTGCTGCTTTGTCTCTTGTTAATACAAGAGGTGAGAAAATCAGACATGTTCTCATAAAAGATCAGAAGTCATGTACCTGATTCAGGCCCTGCAGGTTTTCTACGCAGGTGTTGACAAAATAAGTGTCATCTAACAACCATTAACTTCCCGTTCTTCAGAAGTGAGTCATGGGTTACGGATGGGTATCACAGCAACTAGACGTCATAGAGCTTTTGTTGTATACTGTGTCATTCAACACAGCTTTGTCCAATCAGCATAACCAGGAAATGTGTCAGAAACACGGCAGGAGTATCACATGCCCTGTGACTGAGACTGTAACTGAGACTGTGGATTTACACTACTCGCCAAAAAACGTCAGGACTCGGACATTTCGCTGCCAAAAGGAAGTCACAAATCAAACGTAAAAGCAAAATTCAAACTTTTTCCTGAACAGCTGTGAGCGAGCACTCAGTAACGTTCAGTACTGAGCTGCCTCGCTTCATCCTTTAACCATAAAAAAACAACCTCCTTAATATGAGCGTGCTGTTTGGAGGTCAATAAGGTGTCTTTAGATAATTTCTGTGTTATTAAAACTTCAAACTGCCTCTCGCTGCCTTTTAGAGATGCCAACGTGTAAAGTTGCCTGCAGCTTTAAGATTTCTGGATCACCTCCAAGTCACATGTCATGCTATAACACAATCTTCTAAAGCAACTGAAACTTTCTGCCTAGATTTGAAACATCCATTTATCTCTACAGGGCTGGTGTTACAGACATCAGTGGCGAGCCGCGCCGGTGCAGTCATGAATGGATAACAGTGGAGGCCGTACAGTGCTGGGTAGCTGCCTCTGTAAAGAATGTCATGCAGCTGGAATAACAGACAGGTCGTGGTTCTCACGGTGGGCTTCTGTTCTGGTGGGACGGATCATCCGTGTCAATAAAAGCCAGGACTGATGTTTTGCTGACCTCAAGGGCAGCAGGTACATACAACAGGAAATGTATGGGACACTGTGGATGGTTTTTCAGGAACTCACAGTGATCAAATGTCTCTTTTTAGAGTTAGGAAGAGAGCTACACAAGCTAATGAAACAGAGATTCTACCATCCATGTTTCTGTCTGTTCTGGATGAGGAAGCTTTAACCATCATGTATGTCACGTAAGCACATTTACAGGAAGCGCAATCAAGCATTAGTGACATATAACAACCTCCCAGCTCTTGTTTGAGGTTATGAATTGTCCAAGAAAGTAGTGAAACCAAGTGAAATCAAGAAGTAGCTAAGCTGTTAAACATACTTGTACAAGTACAACTGCAAACAGAAACTAAATCCCCAAAAAAGTATTCATGTGAACCTTTTCTCTGCTTCCTGCACTCTTCTGTTAATTATTAAGCATGTATGGGGAGCAAAACTCAACTTTGCCTGTTGAAATCCAGACAGAAACGGGTAATCATATATTTTTCTCTTGCTTTGGTGTCATCCTTTATGATTTAGTGACCTGTTGACCTACAAAGCAGACCAACGATACAAACAACATATAAAAAGCACAACGCTAACAAAAGATGAGCAGAATCTAAATCACCTTAGAGCTCGCCGTTAACCCCAGTGATAGACGCAACTGCTCTCCAAACGGTGCTTTGGGGACACCATATTTGAGACAGGAATGAAGTCAAAAGTTGAAAGCTGCTGAAGCTTGGAAATCAGTTTGCAGTACATCAACCGTGATACAAGACAGCATGGAAATCTGATTGGCTGCAGATTGTAGATGGCCCTGAAAAGTTCAGCTGTCTACAAGCTTGTTGACCTAGTTTCTAGGAAATAACAGGACTTTGGTGAGATGTTAATCATGCTGCGTACAGTGTGAAATATTGAGTCAGTCCACAGCCACACACACACACATAAATACAGACATAAATAGTGGAAAAAACATGTATCCAAAGAGCCTTTGAGTGAAGCATCTGAGCATGCTGAGTTTGTGAAAATGAACAGAAAGGTCTGCTGCACATTAATGATAAGTATATTCTCAGCAGAATCATGACTGACAGCTCCTAAATAAAAAAACAGTTTCTCAGACTGCTGCGAAGGAATGTGTGAAGGGGGAACGTTATATTATGGCTCGTATCATGTGGTGGGAGGCAGGAGGGCTACACCGTACATATGTTTCATTCAGGGTGGGGCTATATCCATAAATTCCACTCATGCAGCCCTTCCCTGTTGTATGAGACCCTAACGATCACAAATTAAATGCCAGGATTAGAAAAGGTCTTGCTGGTCCCTACCCACCCTCTGGAAGGCTTGTAATTACCCCCTGGAATAGAAAAGCTCCAGGTCCATCCCAGAAGAGCCACGCGACTTTCTGCATCAACTAATTTCTAGAATGCAGCCAAGCAATTGCAAACATGAAAAGGAAGTCCGAGTAAGGATACAACAATTTACAGTTTAGACGTTAGGAATGAAAGGAGCAGTGTTTGTGAGAGAAAGCAGCATAAGAGTCAAGTGTGTTTAAAAGAGTGGATGTGACAAACTGTAGCCTGTGGTACGGAGATAATAGCATTAACCTAATGGTAGGAATTTCCGTCAATTTATATGTAATGGCTGGAGTACCCACATGATGTTTTCTCTTATCTCAAGCAGACATAGTAAGCCTGTATTCCCCGCAGTCTAAGAACACTAACATGATGAAGCATGTGAGTTTCCAAAGTTTAACAGTCGCATTGTGCTCCCTTCATATTTAAATGAAAATATCTGTTTGCAAACCAGTATCATAAGTTTGATTACTGAGAGTGTGACGTCAGTCTTAAAAAGGTCCAGTGTGTAGAATTTACTTGCATCTAGTGGTCTAATCAGTGCATTGCAATCCCCTCACATCACCCTCACCTTCCTAGTGTAAAAGAGAAACAACACTTTAGAGGCCCTGTCTAGAGTCACTATTTAGTTTAGTCTGTAGAAACACGGTGTTTCAATATGGCGGCCTCCATGAAAGGGGACCCGCTCCCACTGTAGATATAAAAGGATATTTTTTAAATAACAAAAATCAAAAGATTCTTATTTTCAGGTGATTATACATGCATGAAAACATAGTTATGAATATTATATTCCATGTTTGTCTTATTCTGAAAATAAAGGCCCCAAATCTTACACACTGCACCTTTAACAAACAAATTTTAAAGATCCAGTGTTTAACATTTAGGAGGATCTATTGGCAGAAATGGATCAAGTTGATCAAATTGACTCCTTTGTTCAAGAGAAAACTGGAAAATGATAGGTCTTCAAAGGTCTACAAAGATTTCTCGGAAGAAGTCGACGGCACTGCTGCAAAAATACTAGGAAGCGAATGGCTGCAGCTGCAGTGAACGTGCTTGTAACGGATCGACAGAATTTAAGGGTTAAAAGGCTGCGGCTTAACTTGTTGATCCCTCCAGATGTAGGTCAGACTCACTGCCCTGAGAAATCACTGGTTATGGTTTTCGAGAGGAGAGATAAGAAAAAGAGCTTTACAGCATAGGTGGCAGCATATAAACAAACAAACAAATCAAATAGAGTAACGTTAATCCAACATAATCCAATCAGTATCCAGTCTGCTGCGAGGGTGAAGACAGCTTCAAAGTATTCTATTTAGCTAATGTCACACATGGATACTCTGAGAATTAGTTCACCAGATTAAAGCCATGTGAAAAGGTCCGAGGTCTCTGCCTCATCTTTGACCGCTGACACGGATGTGAGACTGGCTTATTGCTAGCCTAACGCATGGCTGACATAGAGGCAAAGTCTAACGTGGAAGCAGTATAGTGCACGGCCATCTTGCGTGGCTGGATAGCTGAGTTACAAGCCTCTTATCTTAGAGTGTGTCATAATCTCAAACAACCCGAGACCAGATCGGCAGAGAAACTAAATATGAAAGCTAGGAATATCTGCTGGGAACCATAAACCTAGG
Organism: Sciaenops ocellatus; assembly: GCA_033000465.1. NCBI lineage: Eukaryota > Metazoa > Chordata > Actinopteri > Sciaenidae > Sciaenops > Sciaenops ocellatus. The sequence goes on from CP136886.1 coordinate 13,437,905, forward strand.
GACTGGAACACAAACAGCAAATGAAGGATGTTTGGGGACGTTAACAAGGACACCTGCTGTTTAACAAGATCGACCTGACAGCTTCTGCCCTGTGGTGTCGAAGCTATCAACAGCGTGAGGGACACAAAACAACTCTTTGTCCAGGGTGGTAGCACACATAATAACCCCAAAGTACAGTTTATTTCAAGGGCTAGAGTACTGAAAAATTAAAAAACTCGTAACACTAACAATTCATAACACTGGTAAAAGTAGAATGTGTTACATAACCATGAGAGAAGAAAGAAATATGGACGTGGACAATGGTCGCCACTAAGAGCTGTAATACAATCACTCCTGAGGAACATTTAGCTGTTGACGCAGCTGGTTTTGTCTGACTGCATGGCTGTTTTGACGGCTTTTCTAAAGTAATGTTATCGCACAGATATGTTATACTGTGGGAACCTGCTCGTCGTAGCTGCAGCTTAAAACCCTGTCCAAGGAAACCAGTACACCTTCTCTTCCTGGAGGGAAGAAGATGGCTACTGTGGCTGTCGTTCACATGAACAGAAAAAAAATCCTACCTGTCAATATAGTGTATCAGGAAAGAAACAAGATAGCAGTTTTAGCTTGTAACCAAGCTGCGTTTCATCAGCCACAATGTGCTTCGCAACAAAGCTACATTGAAACAAAGGTGTTTTTTTTTTAAACAATTACAAATACAACAAATTCAATAAGAATGTGCATGACTGACATTACCGGCTCCAGAGACGCCAACTCAGTTAACGCTAAATTGCATTACCGTGGTAAAAATACCAATGACATCTCAGCTTAGGAGGTATACAAACAACAGAGAGAGAAAACTGCTCAACCAAAGCCTGCATTTATTTTACATATATTATGCAAAGAATTATCTGGAATCAAAGCAATCTGCTTTGCAAACTCCATCCATAATCAGATCCAAAGAACTTAACACCTGAATCCATGTCTCGGTAATATTTTGACCCTTTGAATTGATAAAGTTGCATCAATTCATGAATGAAAGAAAGATAAAAGATATAGCCTAAACATATCTTTCTGCTCTTCTTGACAACTTGTCAGAACTTGAGCGTGCTTTCTGGAGGGCAGGGCAGCGTTTTAAGAGCAGGATAAAGCATGCTTTGCTCTGACACAGTCTGCTGCCGAATCTGATATCTGCCGGCTGTTTCAAGGCCTATGACACACACATGCTTTGGTTTGTCTGGTCGATAACATTCGGAGAATGAATCAAACAGGATGCAGGGCACATTCTGCAAATGCGCAAGCAATTTCTAAAATGGTCCACTTAGTAAATCCAATTAAAAGTATTAATATGAACCTTAAGGTTTCAAATTAGAAAGCTGTGATTTTAGAGATTTTGTCTGGCAGATACGTCAAAAGTCTGCATCCTCGGAAATTCCTGGAAACTGCCAGACTGACCTGATCTTTTGAGATGAATCTTTGTTAGCACGTCCTGATAAGATAAGACATAATGGAAACGTTCTGAACCCTAGTATTTAACAGTTTAAATGCTGTTATAAAGGTACAAGTAAGAAAGCTGTATTGGTGAGCGTGTTAAAGTTTGGCTTTGATATGCTGAGCACGCGTCATCTTTCAGTGATTGAGCTGTTATTATCATAACTACAAGTAGCAGCCTGAACTGATGACTACACAAAATTTGCTTTGAGACAAAATGCTGGCATCAAACCAACTGGAACGTCTTCTGTAAGAATATTTAATATATAAAAAGATAAGAGCTCTCACAAATCCACTAAAACTGCAAGTTCATACAAAATTCTTATTTCGAGCATCTCTGCTTTGGGAATTAACATTAATAATGTGACCTAGACAAAAGGGGAAAGAGGCGAGGAAGGATTGAAACATGAATCCCTCTTGGCCCATAAAACCCCTCCCATCCTCCCAAACCAGCATCTCGATTACGGGGACTCCCCCACACACGTACTCACCCAGGACAGAACCCACATGCTCCCTTTGTTTGAACCACAGCATGGCTATACTCTTTCCACATCTTGCGGCTGAGGCACACAAGTAATTAATTTCGCTGCTCATTGTCATGATAATCTGAGGTTTGCCTCAATTCTGTCAGTCTGGCAAGAGAACAGTCACTTTCTGACTTTTTTAACTATAACCGAATGCCACTCTCAGGCAGGAAAAAGCAAAGCAAGGCTATTAATTAAAAGACTACAGAGGCTGAAAAAAATTAAGTGATTAAAAGACTTCAGTTAGAAACAAAACCAAGCAAGGGAGTATAAATATAGTCTCTGTCATGTGATGTACTGTAACAGCCTGAGACAATTATGTCACTCCAAATAGAAAGGCACTCAACCAGGAAAGACGATTTCCGAAAATTGAAATGTTTGCTAAAGTGCAAGTATGGTGCAATTATAACTGAGTTGAGCTGGGAGCAATTGGACTTAATCTTTTTAGCTTTGAGTGAAAATCCTTCAGTTTACAGCTCAGTCTGGGCAAAAATACTGATTGTTCTGCCCAATGTTAACGTATATTTAGAGGAGACATCACTTATTCTTTCATAGAAAGTAAACTTTGGTGATTTCCTGCTTATATCACAGCTAAAAAACATGCAGATGAGAGCGACTGAGTGCTAACATTGTCACAACCTCAGATTTAAAAAGTACTATTTTAATAATTCTGTGGTTAGGTTACCAACTATCCATTACAAATATCATAATATTCTTTAAAAACGGTCTTGTCGCTCTATTTGTAAGACAAGTTGCTGCATGTTACACACTACAACTCCGATTATAAAGTCTTTACCTCTTTAAAAACAGCCTCATAAAAGAAACTGTCTTGTCAGGCATCAGAAGTAGCACAGCTTGTACTGTGCTCTCAATGGTACGACTCCAACAAGTTCAGATCGGCCCAAAATATAATTTCATAGGTCACCCAGTTCTAGTTATAGAACCATAAGACTGCAGATGAAGGCCTGTTTCTCTGGAGGGAGACTGCTGGAGTCTGTGCTGCAGCACCAGTGACTGGAAAGAAAAAGGCTCAACACATCTAACTACACTGGTTTTAGTGGATGGGGCAACTTTTGCAAGAACAGCGACAGTGACATTAGGCTCTTCAGATTTTAAAATCTTATTAAATACTATGTAAAATGACAGCAAATAAAAAGGAAACAGAGCATAGCATCTGCAGTGATCAGCTTTTTGTTACAGGCCCAGCTCAGATCATCTAGTAGCTGTGATGCATTTTTTTATTGCTAATAAAAGCTGAGGAAAGGGTGGATGACTTACTACGAAGAATCCATTACTCACCAAAAGGTCTGAAAGCTGTCGACCAAAAGCCCATTAATTAAAAATCTGCCACTGCTGAGTGGTTGAGCTGGAAACAGAGTGCACTGCCTTTTCACCTCCGGACAATCAGGAAGGTCAAGAGTCAGCGGAGGGGACAAACAGTGTGCAACCGTATCTAAACTTATCTGCCAGCGTAACTGTTTAGGATATACTTGAGTGTGTTTATAGAAAATCAAGTGCTATCACTTAGTTTACTTCAGAAAAATGGCCTAAACGTATCTAATCTTGTGGTCAAATTAGTTGGTAGATGACTGCCGAAAAAACAGCTACACTAAATATAAGGGCTTTTCTTTTAAGTAATAGCAACTCTGTTTCTCTCCCTCAAGGTTTATGCTTTATTTCATAAAAGGTATCTTCATTTTGTATGGCATTAGCAGAGGTGGTTGTGTTTAAAGCGAGCTGACACACCTCAGCCTCTTTACGGTGCTTCAAAACACTGCAGGAAACTCCTTCTCTGTTTTTGTTTCTTTCTCTCACCAAATGATGTTTGGCAGGTCTCCATCAAGCTCACGGTTTGAGGTTAGATGAGCCTTTGGTTTCTAATACTCTGAAATAAAAATACTAAGAAGCTGTGAGGTTCTCCAGCTCGGCAACAAAGCAACAATCCTCAAAATGTAAGGCTGGGTCTTGGGTGTGGTCAACAATGGCTGCATAAGCCCAGCTGTCCCTACAGCGAGGAAGACAAGTGCAAAGCCGGGCCAGACTGGGGGCAGGGTGTGGCACGGCAGGGGTGCCATGGTGACGGAGCAGGCCTCGACAGAGAAGGGATGCTAAATGAAGCCATTGTCTGGCCCTAGTGAAGCACACCGCGCAAAGAATGGCACATTCAAACAGCCATACAGGCCTATTGTTGTGGCGGGCCAGCAGAGTGCTGCAGGTCCACAGTTTATGCCACAGAACCCACTAGATATCAAACAGAGCGAGCATGATCTGAGAATATGAAGCTGTGACCAGCAGGAAAGTTTCCCCTCAAACAATCCAAGGACTTTTAGGTGACTTCACTGACGTAAACATCACAGGACTAGTTCGAAAATAGTTGCTCTAGCTCTAAAACAGACACGACATGCTAATATGGGCCTTTCTCAACCAGGGTGCCTTTAAAACAAACCTGACATTGCAGATGTAAGAAAAAAATCCTATAGCAGATCACTGGATACCTCATTCCAAATTTGTCAGGGTACAACGAATGACACTATGAATCACATGAATAACGTAGTGTTTGTTTTCATTACAGTGCGATGCGTGCAGAGTTATGACAGGATGACCTCATCCTTCACCTGCCAGCAAGGATGCGTGGTATTCTATTCACTTGAAAAAGCAACACAACTGACAAGACGATGAAGCGTGCAAAAGTGTAAGAGAAAGCACCATGTAACAGGCAAGATAGCAGCAAAGGCTACGAGGCCACAAGGTTGGGGAAAGCAAGCACGGCAGCTGTAAAGTTTGTTGTCTTACACATTTTGGACTAGGTTGACTGGAGATTTGGCATATTTTTAAAGGGTATCGTGAGAAATTCTGCAGAGGACAAAGTACTTTGTCATCTGGTCCATCCTCTTGTGTGCAAGGGAATAAAGATGCAGCATGAGTCAATATTTAAGCCGAGTCAAGTAATTATGGTATAATAACTGGATTTGCTTCTTTTACTGACAGTGCCAAATCACATGTGCCTATTTCAGTAAGTATACATCCACTAAACGCTTAACTAAAGTAATTATAGACATTAACGTAATACATGTGAAATAGTTAAACATCTTTCCGCACTAATATGGCCCAAAGAGAGCTGATGTAACAACTGGGACTAAATAAGGATGTACGTTTTCATTCTCATTGAGGAAAACAGTCATCACAGGGCTGCGGTTTAACACCTGCCTCAGTACATTAATGCCAGCATCCAGAGACCACGCTGACATATGGTGGTCTTAAGGGCTCAGCTGTGTTAAAGCCACTCCTAAATGACACCCACCATTGAAAAAATAATTAGTCTATACCTCCCCCCCCTGTTGTTGGTGCTGTCGTTTACTCTTTCGCTATGTAGTGCTTAATGGGAGCCAACCATGGAGGCTGCCCCCCTCCTCCTCCTCCTGCTGCTGCATTTCCAGTCCTGTGAAACGTAACACTCAGTTCATTAACCCAGCTCCCCATAGAGAGCTTCAGAAGGGTTTGTGTGTGCGCTGACTGACAGAAGAGCACCAGGTACAATACACCGCCACTGTTTGTGGACCGGCTGCTTTGATGTGAGCGCTTTATTCTGTGGAGCAATAACTGAACAGGAGACATTCGACTGTTTTCATCAGTTCATAGAGGTGATGAATATCATCTTACCACCTCATCTATCAGTAAATACATGCAATCACCAGCTGAAACAGCCGACGGTGGAAGACCTACACGAATAGTTGGGCTGTCAGAGTTCAGATTGGTCACCGATGAGCAGCTTAAAATCCCAACGGATACAGCTGATCGATGTGTGCTCTAATTCTCCACCGGTGTCAACTGAAACTGAGTCACAGGGCAGCAGTCAGTTTCACTGAGGACAGTATTTGTCAAATTCTGTTTCCGTCAGCAGCACAGAGAGTGTTCGTGTCTGCGGCAACAGGAGGATGACGAGAAACATCAACAAACCGACCAGTGCCAACAAAACAACACAGTATTTGCTGTTGCCGAAGGCTGTGCTCGTGCAGAGGAAGCAATGATATAAAGCTGACTGGCACGGCAACTAATATGCTGAACTAACAGACCTACAAGCTTGTCAAGGTACAGTTTTGGATCTGTCAGACAAGACGACATAATAAGGTCTTTAGGCTAACAGTTGTATAAAAACAGTGCCTAACACCTACCTAAGGTAGGCCAGTGTGGTTCACTAAAAACCTAACGCACAATAAATAAGTAAATAAAGCCCACTGATGCAAATTTGTGATCCATGATTGAATACAAATACATGCATGCACGTTTCCAACCAGGAAAACAGACTTTTGTCGGTCATGCTCTAATAGAAATGCTAAAATCACAAACTACCTGTGAAATCATGCAGTTACATCAAGACTAATCATCTGCAATGTTCACCTATTCAGAAAAACAAGACACGCGATTCGAATGTCAGGGCCTGTCCAGGCTGATCTGCAACCAGCCAACTCCCTGTCTGAGCATTAACACCGTGGACAAAATAACAGCATGGTACATCATGTAAGGCTTCTCCCGTGTTTACAGTGAAAACATGTCTGCAGATCACACCGCAGCAGTAAGTCCTCTCACAAGGCAGCGACCCATTACAAGCACGTACAGGCCCCTCAATGATTTAGAGCATTTTAATTCTCGGGAATGCAAGCCTTTTCTGATAAGCGCCTAACTGCATAAGCCTAAAATGATTATGCTGTGATAATCTCTGTGTTGTGCTCTCTGTCCGACCTGTAACTTTGTGGCTTTCACAAGTGAGTCATTGCACTTTTCAGCAAAGCGATACAAGTGAATATTAACTCAGAGCAGGTGAAGTATTTTAATGTATGTCTGGCTCCAGAGGCCGATCCTTTTATCGAGGGCGGAGTGGCTGGAGCAACTCAGTCGGGGATGAGGATGGGATGTTGCTGGCACATCTGACAACATGAGCCACCCTGAATATCAAGACAATTAAAACATTTTGTTTTAGGTTGTCAAATCAAAAAAAAATGCAAAGGCAAGATAAAGGTTAATCAAGCATTTGTGGAGATACGTGCCTGCAGATTACAGTCTCACTGATAAATCAGACAATATTAGCTTATTGCACTGATATCTGTATTAGTGTATGCTTTTTTTTTTTTTAGATATGTAGGAAGAAATTGCAGAAACAGTGTCTCCATTACACAGTTTATCAACTTGAGACCACTGACAAGTTTATTTCACAAATGGAGAATGTCCCCACATATCAAAGACGTCTCTTTTTGTTATGTCTATACCATAGTTAGCATTAGTAACATGTATACTGGGTCAGAACAAATAATTATTAAACAATGTCACCATTAAGACTCTTATGAGCTTTGTTCTTTGCCTGGTATCCCAACATGAACCCTAAAGAGCTGGAGATAGTGGTGGTTTGTTGTTGAATTCGTGGCTTGTACTGCACTTTTCTTATTGATAGATAGATAGATAGATAGATAGATAGATAGATAGATAGATAGATATGTGTTGTAAACTGTCTGTTTTGTATCTGTTTTAATTTACTTGTTTTTGTGTTTGTGCTGCTGCCTGTCTTGGCCAGGTTTTTAATCTCAATAGGACATTTTCTGGTTAAATTAAGGTTAATTAAATAATATAAATTAAGACCCGTCAGGGTCCACCAGTGTGGACAGTCGTTTGCCTCGGCGGCTAACGTGCGCGGAGGCCGTCGGTTGTGCGTGGACAGGTCACAGACAGACACGAGCATACAAAACAAAAACAATTTGCAAAAGAGATGCAAATGTCAGCCGACTCCTGTCTGCTGAGCAGGTTAAGGCGGTTGAAACTCACCGAGGAAGACGACAAAAAAGACGCTTGAACAGCTTCAACAAAGTCGCCACAGCTAACGTTAATGACGGCTGTTGTTGTGTTGACTGGCCACACCGGTACGGAGGTCACCACCGACAACGCGACACAAACGGCCCCGGTGTGTGTGTGTGTGTGTGTGGCTGTTCACGCGGGTATTGTTTCAGCCGTTATGGGGAGAGTTTTGTCCTGACGACAGTGTCCTTACCTGGTCACGACGAACATGTCTCTTGGTAACCGTGTCCACAAGTTCATCAGGTAAGCAGAAAAGTAACGCAGAAAGAGAAACATACACACACACACACAGAGTCCAGACTGCACGGAGATGATTCAGTAGACTGGTTGGTCCGGCCGTTCGTGATGTCATCGCTTTACTCGAGCGGTTAATGCGCATGTGCTATCCTTTGTTAGCCCGGTGCCTCATGGATGTTGTAGTAGACGATAAAAATCGATGCTCTTCACAGAAACATTAGAAATAGCAGACATATTTTAAGTGAATGTGACCAAAGCTGGCGTTATATGTTCTCCAGATGTATGATAAATGATCTCTGAGTGTTTTTTATTGTAGTATTCCCAAAAGGTTTTTTGTTCTAATCACCTGAAGTGGATATTTTATTATTATTATTAAAGGTTTGCACCATACAGGCGCATCTTCTTCTCTAGTCCACATTAGATTAGTCGTTTAGTCCATGAACAGTAAATTTGAAGGCAACTGTTTGACAAAGCAATAAACAATTTAATTCATTTTAAAAAGAATAAATAAATACAAATAATTAAGAAAAAATACAAGAATCTTACAAATGTGGAGTATCTGCTTTTATGTGTGTTATAAGATAGTAAACTAGACATGTTTGACTTAAGAAGTGTTGGTAGGACAAAACGGGCAGCCTGAGTATGTTAACATCGCTTTGGGATATTAAAATTGCATTTTTTAAAAGCAGTTTTCTTACATTTTATTGTCAGTAAATTAATCAATAATGAAAACTAGCTGGTCACAGCCTTGGTTCACACTCATCATGGGTGTGTCCCAACTTTACTACTGCTAAACCGTATATATTGTGTGAGTAAAGATTGTTTACTGTTATGGCAATTCATTCAGGGATGTCCATGATCCCTGAATCTTGGAATCTTTATTGCCATAATCATCTTTTTCCTATTACAGATTTACAGGACACGTGACTTGTCCAGAGGGCTACTGGTCAATAAATGCAACTGTGCCTGTAACCCAAGAGGTATGTCTCCATCTAGTGACAAAACATGTGTCAACACTGCAGTGTGACATGACTAATAGGTTTACATTCATCACGGAGACTAGTTTTCTGTACCAAAGGTATATCTAAGATAGTACAACAAAAATACACAAGAACTTAATCTTATTGGTTAAATAATAACTGTCATCTTCCTCTTGTGTATCAGACTTTATAACTTTTAAAGCTTATCACATTTTAGGAATGTGTGCAGACATTTTAACCTTAGTGCAAAATAAATAAACAAAGAAATGTAGTTAAAAAAGTGTGACTCTCCTCCTGTCCTCGTCAGTCAACAGCAGCAGGTAGATTTAGAGTGTCATAAGATAAGCCCCATGTAATATTACATAACGTGTTTTATTACTTTTAAGTACTTCTATGCTCTTAAACTTACTTTAATTGACAATTGTTGGAACAAAATTATGTCTTTTCATTTATTTATTATATAATAACAACTGTTCTTTTCCTGAACACCAACCAGGGGTTATATCTGTCAAGAAATTCATTTTTATTTCTTTATTTTTAACTGTGAAAAAACATCACTAAAATGATTCCTCTTACTAATCATGACCAGTAAAAAGTAACTGGCACCTACAGTACAGCTTACTAAATTTTCTGTGAGTCAGCACATAACCCATGATAACGGTTAGCTTTAAGCAAATTAGTATAAAACTGTATTTACCATGCAACTTGAACATAACCGATGGCTTTGTCCAACCTTTCTCAACAAGATGGACAACATGTTCAGTTGTGGTTTTGGCAGAGAAAGGACAGACAGGGAGAAAATACACTGTTCATGGTCCATAGTGCTGCAATCAGATGTCACTTCTCCTTACTTCTGGTCTCTGTTGCCATATTGTGCATATTGTTTGAATACAGTCATTTAAGTTCAGATGTTTTATGTCTTTGTGTGGTTATGTGATGTTTCAGGGGTTTTTTTTATGTGCGCTCACCAAACCATATTTGTCAGCTACATTAAAAAAAAGTAACAAAATATTGAGTCTACATTTTCTGTTAATAATGTTTATTATAAATATTTCTATCTATTATATCTGCTTGTAATCATATGGAGAATGAACAGGAGTCATTCCACAAAACCAGTATGGTTTGAGTGTATTTTATTGATTGGGTGACCAAAATCTGTTTTTAACAGTTCACATGAAAGGCTTCGGCAAAGATGGAGTTGGCCGAAGCTGCATGTTTTGTTTTGAGTGTGGGAGGAAACCGGAGTACCTGGAGAAAACCCACGCAGACACGGCAAGAACATGCAAACTCCACACCGAGAGGAGCAGCTGCTCCGTGCTTGTGTGCGGTGACAGTGCTGACCACTGCACCACCGTGCTGCCCTTTCTGCCCCTCTCTCCTCTTCTAAGGGTGGTGATGGCATATCCATAGAGCCTGTAAAGAGATGCACTTCTTAGCATGTCATTGGACAAAGCTCAAGACTAAATAATAAAAGTTTCATGCAAACTGTAGGTGTCACTGCGAGTTGTTGTTGTACAGTAAATGGAGTAAAAGGTGTTGTACTATGTATTAAGACATCTGTCCTTCGACCTGCTGAGAATATATGAGAATCTACAAGCGTTGTGAGTGAAACAAAAAGGTTTAAACAATATTAATCAAACCTCTCCAGTTTGTCTAAAGAATAACTGACCTGCTACACTGTGGTTCACCAACATCACAGGGAGATGGGACACTTGTCTCCTGGGTCATGGAGCTCCTGGAGGTTGAGGAGGAGGAGTAATGTCTGTCTGGAAGAGACACCTGTCACTCCTGAATGAGGCACATCCACGACTGAGGCACATCCATGGGGTCTTCTTAGCATGTCATCATATAAAGAGGACAAACCTCTCTGCCCTTTTTTTCCCCAGGTCTTTGGAATGTGGGAGGAAACCGGAGCTTAGAATAATACTGAACCAAGTTTGTTTCATTCTGTCCAAATGAATCTTTAAAATTCTTATACCAAATAACATTTTTTACCAAAGATTAAAAAAATCCCTTTGTCACAGCAGCCAAGTATACTTATATTAAACTGGACAATACTGAAAAGTAGTATCTGTAACTGGGATTATGTTCACCTAAATAATAATACTATTATTGGAATAGCACTTAGTGTATTGTATTTCAGTAGTAATAGTATTTCAGTATATTTTTGTGCCATCAAATGATGAACATGTTATTAAAAGCATTATCAGAAGTTGTAGTCAGACACTGGCAATTTCAAAATGTCATTATGGTGACATCAACTGGACTTCATACTTTGTTATTAATCTTTATTACCCTCCATCTACCAATAAATAATTTTGGTTTTCATTTCACAATGTAAAATTAAAAGATGTAAGTATTTCTTATTCCTTACTCCATCAACTCTAAAATTAGCCAAGTATGTCAAGCCTTCACCATCTTAGAAAGAAAATCAATTTCCAGAACAGTACTGAATGATTTGCATCAGAGAGGATTTAGACGTGAGTATACTCTGCACTACACCACTGAATATAATTATATAATATAATTTAGAAGAGTTGATGAAGATTTAAGTGTCAACAGCACCTGAATGTAGCGAATCAACTCACAGCTCACTTTGTGCAGTTCACCTCTGTGCCACCAGGGGTCACCAAATCATTACCCATGACAACATTTTAAATGACGTCATAGTCAGGCAGATTGTTTTGCTTTAATTCCTTCAGGTGTATGTATATGTTTCTCTCAGATTTATTCCTCCTGTCCAGAAGAGAGGAGGCAAATTTGTGTGATTTTGTAGAATTTTATAAATATTCAGCAGCCAAATCTCTTTCTGGGAACAGTGTCCCAGTTAGTCTTATCACACAACAAGGTCAACAGACATTTTTGTTCCGAGAGAGTGTTGCCAGTGAAAACTCTTCACTTGCATTTGAACTTTTTACATATACTTTTCAAATGATGCAAATAGCACAACAACAAGTGTTTAACCTAATCAACAAACTGACAAGATAAAGTTATTCAAGAGAAGCGTCTCTTTCAGTTTTGGTTGTTCGTTGCTTCAATAAATAAGTTTAAAAAATTAAAAATATAGTAGTATAGCAGAGTTATTGCTTCATTTTAGTTTCCTTGTTTATTAGATTTTCCAGTTCCAGCCGAAAACAGAAAAGCAAACACACTTTTTATGAGATGCAATTTTTATTTTACAATAAAGCTCTTCATACAACAGACGTGACAGATAAACCCTTGTTTCAAACAAGCTGCACATGGAGTGGCTTATGTATACTGTGATAGAAATCTGAATTAATAATAAAGAATAATAAAATCAAAAGCACAGTACAGCATCTCTCATGTTGTAATTAAAACCATTCTTGTCTTGTCTTTACAGAGATATTTTTCTCTGCTGTCCTGCAGCTGATATTTCATATGCAGCTGCTTTTCCCAACTCACTCAGTCCTGAAAAGAAGACTGTAAAGGAGTTGCCGTCCAATCGTGACAGCAGTGATTGTGGAAAAGCAGATAACACCTTACAGTCTCTTTTTTTAAATTAAACAAACCTCACCCTCAAATCTCTTGACTTATCTCTCTGACTCAGGAGTCGCTTCCAATGTCACCCCAAACATAAAAATGATACACCCAAATCTCTTTCCCAGACAAATCGCTACGACAGTTTTATCCCCTCTATATTTCAAAAGAGTTTTATCATAGTTAGATGCTTCATGTCCTTCACCAAATACCTGGAGAATCTTGAGTAACTTATCTTCTGACTTTGGAGTGACCCAAAGATCTTTCACAACACATGGCATTCTGATAGTTGCCACTTCATTAGGTAGTTTGCAGTGTTGTGTTAAACTGGACTGCATTATAGTGAAAGGTTTTCTATTATTATGCCCCCCTCATGTATGTACATGTCTGTATAAATATCCTAATATGAGAATACCATTTTCCAAATAAGTGACTGTTTGTCAGTGCTTATCTTTGGATTGAACCAAACACCTTCTTTAAGTAAGTGTAAAAATCTGCCAACCCTGCAAGTTTTCCTCCCTGTGCTCTGAAGGTGAAATATAATTGGATGAGCCGTCATATGTTTGGATGATTTAGTGGATGAGCGGTCTAGCAGAGGGAGAGGAGCCGATGCAGACTGCTCTATATTCTGCCATGGGGGAGGAAAGTCTCTCGGGGGGGCGATGCCCAGTGTGCCAGATGCCTCGGGCTAAAAGCACTGTATTAAAATAAACATTTAGAGAACCCTGAGGCAACGTTAACTGGCTGCTGCAGTCTCCACATATTCATACAAATGCCTATTTTTGTTTTTGGTGCATACAGGTGCAGCCTGCCATTCAAACATAACTATTTTCCTCTTAAATTCCTTCCTGGAATTAACTTTGATTTACATATTTTACTTTTGGGATTTGCTTGCCTCTCTTTATTAGTAATCAGGTTGGACATTATATATACTTGGTACCTGCAGCCTCTATGTGAGTGTTTCTCAAACTCTCAGAAAAAACAGGAGGCTGGTTTATTACTAATAGGAAGATTATTTATTGAATCCTTAATGAAACCGGTTCAAGAACAAAAACTAATTTGTAGAAAGTGCACTTCTATTTCTGATTTTTCCCGTTTGTAGCCACAATCGCAGAGTTTTTGAAACACTTATTTCACCTCTGAGCTTCACATCTGACCTCACGCTATTTTTCTGCAGTAGCCCAGAACAGACAAACCTCCCAAGCATGTAGGAATCTGCAACTTCACTGCTAGGTGCCACTAAATCCTACACACTGGACCTTTAAATTAATCTATTTCATTTTTGAGAAATATTTCACTACCACTAGTGGTACTCGTACCACAGTTTGAGAAACAGTGTCCTTTTAATTAAGGGGGCCGTGACATGAAAACATTTGTTGGTACCAGTTTTTCCGTAGCTCAGGTCTCAATATGTTACAGCAGCTTCTCAGTAAATCTGAATTCATTTCAGCATTCAGTCCTGCCTCATGAGAAGCTTCATTCTTACAGTATTTATAGACATTTTGTGCATTATTTGTGTGATTTTGCTGATACGACACGGAAATACATTCGTCATGCCAGAGCTTCTGTTTTTATTGTTGACATTTACAGAATTGAATGTGCGAGTACAGCGTTTATACAGAAAGCCCACTTGTCCATACAATAAACAGACAGAACACATCTCCTCACACTATGTACAGGTTAAGCCATGATGAAGCCTGGGCCACGAGCACTCTTGGCATAACACTCAGTCACTCAAGCTTCAGAACAGGATGATGAGACTTTAGATGGTTAGTAATGTGACAGATAACACGTGGATTAGTGTTACTGGAAGGGTGTATACCTGAAAGAGGGCAGCTGGAGGAAGAGAAGAGGGCAAATTCAGGATTGTCTGAAGCGAAATTGAACTCTGAATCTGAACATTTCAGACACAATAACCATCTTTTTTTTTTTATCATCAATTCATGCCCATGACTGACATTTTTAAATTATTTTGGACAGTCTCTCTTTTGTTTGGTTCGCTGCTCAAATGAAGGTGATGTTTGTTGAGAGTGAAGAAACATGATCACTAGTTTAGTGGTGGAACAGTGTCAGCAGCACCGTGTTGGTCCTGAGAAGTATTTCAAGTGGAGCCACAGTAAAATAACTGCAATGTTAAATGACATGTAACAAAAAAATAGGTTATTATAACTGAGTATTAACTTTGTCTTGTGGGGTAAACAAAGTTCATAAGATAGCCTGGGTGGTGATTTCAGTGTTTTTTTATGAGCTGCAGTGTTTGTGAGAACTCTTCATGTCATGTACAGATACTGCTTCCTGTCATGATGTCAAGTTTAATCACAGGTGCCAGTAAGAAAAACAATGGATTTTTGAAGTGAGATACAACTTATGGAGTAATTAAAAACAGTAGACATTATGTAAATTAATCAAGAATCAAGAAAAGAGCAAAACTAACACAATCACATCATCAAGAACTGAAATCTTTGTGTCTCTGTGGAGCAGATTCTCGCCTCACCACGCCACTGTGGATTTAAACACTATAAAACAACTTGTTCCCAACTCTTAACTCCTGCAAAACCTTTTACATGTGTGACACTCTACAGATGATCCTCAATTTAGCAACCTTTTTTTTTTTTTTTTGGTAAAGCAAAACACTGTTAATATCTTTTGCAGCATATGAGCTGCTCATTTCAGGGATAATCAGACTACCAAAAATACAAACTCTGATACTTCGATACATCTTGAAATCTCACAGATTATTGTCAGAAGCCTCACTTATAATTTATAGGTGATTAAAGTTTATTAAATGTTCTTGCCACACGTCCACAATCTTTCTGCACAGATGACATTGGCTCTTGAAATGATGACAATTTGTGGGCTGTTAATCTATATTAATCTTCGTTTTAATAAATTGGATTTATTCTGAGTGGCCTGTGTAGTTGAAATTATTTTCCGCTCTTAAATCCATTTTCTGCTCTGTGGCAATTTCTAAACTTCAAATCAACTCCTGAGAGCTGTTAATTATTCCTGATAGCAGCAAATCAATTGATCACTCCTCAACAATTCTGCGAGCTCTTATGGAGCAAGAGAATTAAACCTGTTAAATCTATATTCATCTTTGGTGGTTAGACTACAGCAAAACATGTCTTATAACTCAAATTACATTTCACTGACAAAAATCAGCAACTTCTCACCATTAGAGATCCGGTCACCATTTAGTGTCACGTAAACCAGTGCCACCATGTAAAGCATTAGGCAGATGGCTGAAGAAGTGTGAACACTGCAAGAAATACTGAGACAAGGGTTAGTGTTTTATTCTTCAAGTTGATGTTTGATACAGAGCTGACACTGAATCAGGGTAAAATCAAGTCGGGACAATGACACAGCAATAGGTTGAAGGGTGTGTGTGTGTGTGTGTGTGTGTGTGTGTGTGTGTGTGTGTGTGTGTGTGTGTGTGTGTGTGTGTGTGTGCGTGTGGTGGAGGAGGGGCTCAGGATGGAGTGGTTTAAGAGTGCTTGTGTGTCATTGTGTGTTTGTCTACGTGTGTGCAGATGTAAATGTGTGTGTGTCAGAGTTCGGTGCCCACTGCTTCAGGTTTTTGTGAGAAGCACAAGGCCGAGGGAGGAGAGGTTATGGCCACGGGGGAGAAGACAGAGCGCCAGGCTCATTTATTCTCTGCTCTTGGTTTTGTCACAAGTCCAGCTGTTAGCCAGAGGTCAGTGGAGTGAGACACTACGCCAGGGAGCGCTGACGAGGCTTGATCCTTGGATAGAGCTGCAAAGAAAACAAACAGAAAGACAAATGTTTACGAAAATGATGACTTGTTATTATGTGCTTTGTCACTGACATCATAGGTAAAGTTGTGTGTTATGTATTTCCTAAAAACTTTGTACTCTATGACTGGATGTGACAATAAACCAGATTCAACCAAAATTTGTATAATTAAATTTGTCAGCGTCAAAGAATAGCAACAACAATCCAGTTTATCTAAGCAGAAATTCAACCAGCCAATCAGCCCATGAGTAAGGTCAACAACGAGAAAGTTTTTTCCGTTCATTTGAAGTCGGGGTAGTCCATTTTGGCTGTGGCAGTCTGCACCACAGGGGTGTCCGCCAAAAAAGTGGCGACCTGTAGCAGAGAAGTTGAGCCAGATCCAGCTTTTGGAAAAACGCAGCTCGAGTCGGCCTGAAATGTCTCTGAAGCTGAGACTATCCAGGTGGATTCATGGACTAAACGCTGATAATCAAGCTGTGTGTGTGTGTTCTGGCTTTGTTTATTTCATGAACACAGCTTCTAAATCTGTGTCTGACAGTGTCAGACAATTAACCAACTATTAAGAACAGTTCATTCGATGATCCCCTTTAATCAGGATAAACAAAATCAAACGATAAAAGCTGATATGTGTCAAATAACACATTATATTTTTACCCCCAGCAGGTTGCGGGGCACGTAGCCCTCGTTGTCTTCGAGTCGCGCCCACCACCAATCTGTTTCACTGTCGTCCTGCCGTCGCAGAATAGTGATGGCGTCTCCTTCACTGAAGGCCAGCTCGTCCGGGTTCTGAGCTTTGTAATCCCACAGAGCGTACACCGTCCCCTTGTTCATTACGCCCAACTTCTCCTGAACACCTGCATGAGAAAATCAGAGACAAACAGTCAATATTACAAGTGTATTTAATCTAATCAATATAACTTTACACCTTGCAGTACCACGGCTATGAAGTTGTGCAAACCTCAGTGAAGTTTGAATGGTTGTGGGTTGTTACTCACCGTATAGAAACTGGGAGCACTGGATGTAACCCTCCTCCATTTCCTCGCATTTATCTGCAGCAGTCTCCACGTCACTGATGGTGCTGGCAAAGATGGCGGCCCCCGACTCAACCAACAACTTGCAGAGATGAACGCTGTTGCAGGAGGCGGCGCAGTGAAGCGGAGTCCTGTTCCAGCAAACAAACAAAACAAAACATGAAAACAAACTCGATAAATGAATGCAAGAGACAAAAATCACATCCGTGTCATCGTCTCACCATCCATCGCTGTCTGCAGCGTTGACGTTCACGCCGAAATCCAGCAGGAACTTGACTATGTGGTGATGCCCCGCACACACTGCATTGTGCAGGGGTGTGATGCCCTCGTCATTGGGAGTGCTCGGATTCTCCACCTGGAAAACAACACAGCAGAAGAAGGGTCCAGATGAAAAGATGAGTGCTTTATGCTACATGCAAATATAAATAAATGAAAATATACTCACGCTGTCATGACATACCTCGTAGATGATCCTCTGGACGAGGTCAAACTCTCCCTCCAACGAGGCGTCCAGCAGGAGAGCCAGAGGGTTGAACTTCACCCTGAAGCCGTGACCAGTGCGCTCAGAGTTTGGCTTCTTCAGGTTTGTGCGCTTCTCCTGTGGCGATAAAGAGAGGAAGCATGAGATTCCACCTTATTTATTGAAAACACTTTGTAAGTTTGTGTATACGAGACCCTCACCAGGGGCTGTGAGACCACTGTGCCGCTCTCTTCTGGGGTGGTGACCTCGGGCACGGGGCTGGGCAGCGACGCCTCAGAGCCTCCCACGTTGTTGTTGTTGTCGTCATCGTCGTCCTCTGCTCCCTCTGCTTCAGCGGGATCCCCCAGACCTTCTGGTGGCGAGGCTAGTGGCTCGTTGTCGTTGGCGTCAGTAGATGGAGGCTGAGCCTCAGAGTCCGGCTCCTCCGCCCCTGGTGGTGGCGGCAGTGCCGTCTCAGACGGGAGGTTGCCATTGTCTGTATCAGCCACAGAGTCGCCTCCCAGATATCCAGGAGGATTCGCTGGCTGATAAAACGGTGTCCCGTTACCGGCACCGTTGCCACCTCCTGATCCGCTGCCTCCCTCTATGCCTCCTGCTAAAGTGTTGAATCTCTGGTAGAGCAGTTTCTGGATGTTGGGTCCACTGGGGCCCTCTGGTTCTGTGATGGAGCTGCGTTTCTTGAGCGGTCTCGGAGCGTTGGCCAGCTTTTTACGGAGCACCTCGAGATCGGCGTCACTTTGGTAGCGCAGCGGGGAGTGTACCATGGGCGTTAGCTTAGTAGGGCTGAGTGGTCGTGGGATGTTCTCCACGCTGGGAGGAGGCGCCAAAGGCTCCGGGTGCTGGAAGAACTCGTGATCGTCAAATTCTCCGTCAAAAGTGTCCTCACCACTGTGCTGGCCTTGGAGCAACGGGAAGGCCCCTCCCGCCTGGACAAAAGGCAGGGGCGAGGGGGGTGTCGAGCTGGAGTGAAGAACAGGCTTCCCGTATACTGAAGACAGACAGACAGACAGTGTGGAATTATATTGGTGGGCACTGACATCATCATTATTTACATTATTAATACACCTGTCAATTATTGAAAGTCAGAAGTCTAAAGTCAAAGTTCAAATTGCCTATGACACACCTTCACCCTCCTTTAATAACTCATTACATTCACTGATCACTGCACCTGCTTTTGAAATCTTGCTCAATTAAAGTCGAATAAATAATTAAAACAAAACATATTGAATGTCCAGAAACTAGAGGTCAATTCAATTTGATGATATAATGTTGCTTTTAATGTTTAGCTTAGTCAAATGT
Source organism: Sciaenops ocellatus (assembly GCA_033000465.1). Classification (NCBI taxonomy): domain Eukaryota; kingdom Metazoa; phylum Chordata; class Actinopteri; family Sciaenidae; genus Sciaenops; species Sciaenops ocellatus. Next base: position 13,457,022 of record CP136886.1, read on the forward strand.
GTCTTTGAGTATCCAGAAAAGCTTGTAAATAAAATGTAATTATTATTATTGTTATTGTTATAAATCAGAGGAAATGTTCATATTCTCTCTTCAAACGCGGCTCTTACCTGCTTTGAGAGCAGGCTTGAGAGGCTGGCTCTTTGGCGCTGCCTGCTGGAGGTACATGTGATAAATGGAGCTGGAGTTCATGGTAGGCGGGCCCTTTCGAGGCGACTGAGGCCGTGATCCTCTGTCTGGGATGAAGGGGCGCACTGCCACAGCTGGCGGGGGATCCAGTCGCTCGCTCAGACCAGGGGGGAAAAGCGGTACGTTAGGCTGGAAGGTGGGGCTTGGCGGCACTGAGATTCTCTGCTGGATCTGCTGGGAGGACGAGCCTGTGGCGGGGGGGACGCGGGGCCAAGCAGGAGTTGGTGGATTCGGGAGTGGGCGAGGAGGAGGAGGCTGATCCTTGCGGCGCTCCAGGGAGCTGGCCGAGTTTGCGGAGGTGAGGTGAGAGCCATAGGGAGGCGGCTGTGGTTTGGATATGGCAGGGGAGGACACGGCCATTTTGGGTTCTAGCACCTGTGAATGAAATCAAACATTTCTTTCAGATGTGATATTACATCAGGAGGTTGATAGCTACTAAAACATCACACATGCATTTAACTGGGATCAGAAGAAAGGGGACTAACCTTTTCTGCACTTGGAGCGACGGGGGAGCCTGAGGGAGGGCTCTTGCCCTGGGTATCAGTCCCTGAGTCTCGTCTCTCAGGAGGCTTTAGAGATGTGCTGGTCTTGCCTACAGTAGGCCAACCAGTATCATTAGCTAGGGCACAAACAGGACACAGTAAGTGTGTTGCAAAAGAGAAAAATATCCAACGATTGTGATGGTATGACAAACATAAGTCTCTTTGACATCTCGGGGTAGTGACGAAGCATGTACACCAGGACCAGGTCTAAATGGTACCATTATCTTATTGATCTTAAATGTGTCACTTTGTGTGATTAACCGCATCAAGTGGATTATTTCAAGAACATGAGTATGTTTAATATTTTATACACATAGAACACGTATATCTGTACCATTTTGACCTGGGATTGGCATCAAATGGAGGTTTCAGGATTTTGATAAGCCTGTCCTATTAACCAGACACCATCAAGAAGCATTCAAACAGACTCCCTGTTGCCTTTTTGTTTGAAAAGTCGATCAAATCAGTTCTCTAAAAATCCAGCAAAAAGCTGTATTACTTATACTATCACAACTGCTGCAGGTCATGGAAGTAAAGTCAATGGTTCCATGTATCACATACTTAAAACACGGCTAATATAGATCCAAGTTGAAATTTCCAATAGACTGCTAGTGCAATATGCAGAAATCCTCTACTAGCTGACTGTTCAGGGAGGTGCGCTCTCAAAATTTCTCTGTTGAAGGTCCATGTGGCCAGAAACATCTGGGCACATCACCACAATTCATTATTTTTACACAATCGACTTAAAATTGATCAAGAACACGGCAGACTAAATGTTTCAGGGGGAGCTGTTGATCAATAGGACAAAAATCCTGATCACTTCACAGTAATGATGAATGAATGTGTCTGCATTAGTATTTTGTTACCTGTGTCTAGTCATGTAGTGTTTTAATTTAGTTAGCAAATAGTAACTAAACTGTGATTTAGTAGAAGATTCAGTAAGTGCTGCCACTCAGTGACTACTTATGTACATAATATATGTACAAGATAAACAAAAGGACAGGATGACATGAAAGGAGATGGAAGAAAGACACAACAAAACAGCGGCAGTATTTATGGTCTGATTCGACAGGAATTTGTTCATATGTCAAAGCTGCAGTGTGGCGACCGACTCCTGACAGACCTCAAAAAGTCTCAAAAGCCAATTATGATATTTTAAATTTCCTCTATGCTTCTTAATACATGTTGTAACTTTAAATAGTGAATAAACACACACAAAAGCAGCTTCCAATCTTTTCTTGTAACCCTCTTTAAATGTAGCATTGTCACAGATTAATACAGTAATAAGTTCTACCAGCACTAAATCTAAAAGGAAACTGAGTCTTCACAGATTATCGGGACTCTCACAGCTCGGGTGTTGTGAGAACATGGTGTGAAGGTTAAAGTTAGGCAGGCTGGGAATGTTATGAAATTAGAACAAAGCCCAAATATTTTGGACTGCTTTTTTTTCATGTGTGAATTAATAGAGGCACTCAACTCGATGAACCTTCTCAGAAGTGTACAAACACACAGGATCAGCAGCGCTCTGTCAGTGTCACTTTCTTCATACGAGGCGTGACGTCAACTACAATTAAAAGGGTGGAATATTTCCGCAGATGGCAGCAAAGTGTTTCAAGGTGGCGACGCCGCTGCTTTGACGTCATTAGCCAATCCACAGAGAAAATGAAATGTCAACAAGTTCTCTCTCCAGTTGAGAAAAAACTGGCTGAATGCTGCACTGGCAGGAGAGCTTAATGATGCCAAACAAGGACGCTTCCATCAGTCAGCGATTGTTAACCAGGCACAGATGCTCATCTCCTCAGTTTCCCCAGCTGTGCGCCTAAGCTTTCTTTTATCTAGTGGAGACATTTTGTGGAGCATAAAAACATTAGTGGGTGACGACAGTGTAGAGGGCTCAAGGCATGACTGGGCAGAATACAGTTTTAATTATCTTAAATTCCCGGCCAATTGAACTGATATTGAAAAAGTAAGGATGTTGTATGGAGGAAAATCTCCAGTACATGCTGAGGATCCTGTGCTACAGTCGAGAGAGAAGGTTCAGGAAGTGCCACCCCTTCTGCTTATGCAGCACTGTGCACTCACGGGACGTGCCGTCAGAGCCAGCGGAGGCTCCGGTGCCCGGGTGTGATTCTGGAAGGGACGGGGGTACCGGGTCCACAACGATGTCTAAATCAGACACCTTCCAAGGGCCGGGAGGCTTTCGCACACCGTCTGCCCCAGGAAGAGTTGCCCCCAAAACCCACCACACACCCAGCGAAACACAGGAGAGATTACAAAGACGGGACAGCACAGACACATGAGAGGAGAAGGAGGAGAGAAAAGGAAAGGGAATCACAGTGTACACAACAACAAGGAGAGAGGAAGGTTAGAGAAGAAGGAAAATCACAGAAATCAAGTCCAGGCAGAGAATTAATTGAGAAGTCAGGTAGGAAGGAAACAGAGTAACAGTTGGAAATCAGGAGGGAATTACAGTCACAAGCTTTTCATGCAATGATGTGTTAAATGTGTAGTGGTGTAAGACTTCTGCCACTGGGACTATTCAAGCTACTCTGTAACTGAATCATCGTCTCATCTCTTCTTTGTCTAACTGTCCATGTTCTTGCTCTTTTAATGAGGAAAGAAGACAATAAATTCACAGAAGATTGAAATTAAATCTGAGCCTAAAGATTGTGCATCACCTGATATCCACTACTACAGTCTTTGACTTCAATCAAAAACACATTGCAAATGTAATTTTAGCTGTTTCAACCAACCTGACTTGATGCGGCCATGGTTGGCTTGGTTATTAACACCCAGAGTCTGAGGTTTCAGTGGATCAGGTGGTATGTTGTAGCCCCCTTCCTGTCGGCCCGGTACCGGGACTTGTATGTACGGCCCAACAGCAGCGACGCGGCCCAGAGTACCAGAGGCTGGCTGGGGAGAGGGAGGCCCGTTGGCTCTGTTCAGCTATAAGAGGAGAAAGTCAGAGAAGTTTAAAATGTTAGTGTTAGTAATGTCATTTCTTTTGCTGTTTAACAAGGAGCTTTGCAGTCACCAGGACTTATTTTCTTGAGCAAATAGTTTCTCCACTGCAGATGGTTTACGGAGCCCCCAAGGGGACATGAGCAAAAACTTTAGTCCACAACTTTCTTCTAAGATTTAAAAATAATTTTGTCACTTTTATATTGAACATCTGCGTGTTTCTGGACTGACTTCTTACAGAGACAGGACACTTGTGCCAGAAGCATTTCAACAAAGAGTCTTAATGAGGAGGTGTGTTAAGCGGTCTCAGTCTTACAGGAAGGTTCTCTTTTTGACGTGCCTCAGCTTTTTTCTTGTAGAGGCGATCCCGCAGCTCGCTGATGCGCTTGTCCATGAGCGTGACTTCCATGTTGCGTTTGTTCAGAAGCTCCTTCTGTTGCTGCAGCTTGCTGTTTTGCTCCTGGTTCAACTTGTTCCTGATCTGTGGACAATAGATAATACCATCACGGTGGTCAAAAATAGCGGGGCCTACACAAGTATTCAGTGGATGTTGTACTTATTTGTGCAGTACCTGAAGCTCCTGGTAAAGTTTACGGAGCTCGAGGGCTGCAGCGCCGGTTACTTGGCCACCCAGGGCGGTCTGTATGCCATTGAGCTTTCCCCTCCGCAGGTCCTCCAGCTGCAGGCTGAGCTGCTCCACCCTCAGCACGGCAGACTGTAGCTCGGCCTGCTTCTCTTGAAACAGGCTGCTAACTTGCTCGATCTCTGCCGCTGAACACGAGAAATGAAAGAAGTCAGATCATCAGCTCATTCATAATCTACATGTAGGATGACTTACAAAAAAACATAAATGATCGTGTCCAAAGTGTACATACACAGGTTGCCATTGATGACCTTGCTGTAGTCCACCTGGCCTCTCATCGCCCGAATCTTCTTGAGCTTCGCCTCTTGGCTCTCAACGCGATCCTTCAGCCTCTGCAGCTTCTCGCTCTCTGAAACGGTTTGCTGCTGACGTCGCTCCTGCTGCTTCAGGTAACGCAAACGTTGCTCCTTCAGAGAGAGACAGAGTTTGATATTTTGTAGGTAAACAGGCAAACACAAGGTACAAAATGACATCAGACTGCATCCAACAGCGCAGATGTGCTACCATGCTTAATCTTTTCAATGCCTATATTTTTATTAATCAAAACACACGAATGGATATAAAACCAACAAGTCACCGCTGCCAGGCAGACATACCCTAACTGGGCTAAATCTTTCTACTGTATGCACTAAATAAAATACTGTGTTGTGTCAAGACTGTCTGAAGGCTGAAGAAAGGGTCAGATGACTTCATCTCTCTTCCCAACTGAGAACTGCTCCAGTTAAGGTCCTAAAATAGGAAATGACAGCCCAGGTTTCCAAATGACTGCAGGGCTTCAAGTGGGGCCTACTTTTCAGCCCGCCACAACAAAGGCAATAAATGCTTTTTTTCCCCAATTGGTTGGTCTACAGTGGGCTTCATCCTGCATGACTGATCAGCACACCACGAACACGATGATCAGACTTAGTTAGTGTGCTGAAAATCCACTGAGACTGACAAGGTAGACTGGTTGTGTGGTGGTTTGCCGCCAAACTATTACTCCTTCTGTTAGAAGACGAAATCTATTTTTTATAAGCACGGTACAGAAGTTATTAGTCAAAATCAAGCATTATTTAGATGTAGCATTGCCAGAGTAAACACTGCGTGAACTATAAATTCTGCCAGACCAGATAATACTAGCACAGTGACTCACACTGCCTCCCATCTCTTTTGTTACATAACTGTTTGTTTCCAGTCATGATGGGACTCTTTGGATCAAAGTAGTGAACTTAACTGGCCTACTGAGGCCTTAGACTGACTGGGCGAATCTGTCACAGACCAACATGATATCAGACTGAACTGCACCTTTCCACCCACCTATGTATGTCATATCAAACACAAGTTATGATTGGTCCAAATTCAATGTCTCTCTGGCAAGTTACCGCAAGAATTTTTAACCATGATTGCCTCATCTGACACAGTAACCCTCTCAAAAGGCAGAAATATTGTGTGGTCTGATCCCAGCATACGTTTATAACGTTTAGGTTTAACAAATGGTCAAATTAAGTGCAGAATTTCTACATTTTGAAGCAACAATTTAATCAGTAAAAGGCAGAAGATGTTGCAGCTTGTGGGGAGCTTCCTCTGTCCTCCTAGAGGATCTGTAAGCCTTTCTAATGTTCCCCAGCACTAACCTAGAACAGTTCATTCATAAATTACTGCAATTACTGCAGAATGAAGACAAGATGTTACCTTTGCGACGAGCATCTGCTGCTGAGCCTCGATTTGCTGCTGCTGCCGCGTGGCCATCTCCTGCAGCTCTGACAGCGTGAGCTCCACACGCTGATTCCCCACCTAAAACACACATACACATGAGACTTGGTCAACATGCTGAAATTAGAGCATGATTTTGACACCCACTGAGTGTTATAAGTGCCACTGACCTAGACACAGACTGATGAGACAGTAAGGGCTTATACTTGTTGGTGCTAGGCAGTTCTCTTCTTTTAAAACGCCACTGAAAGTTTTCATTCATTAGGAGAAAAAAATATTGAGATGTTCTGCAATATGCCCAAAGTGCTTTCAAACCAGTGACCAGTGACTCAACATTTATTTTTTTTGGCCTGTGGGAGCTGCTACAAGTACAATTATACACTTACAAGTATACACGACTCTTCCTCCAGCCAAAACAACATAATTTAGTATCTGAGTGAGCTAAAAGGTGAAAAGTTCAGCTCTTATCAGTAATACTGATTGTATTGTATGTATGTTAGCAATATTCAGGGAAATGTTTGATATAACAGCACTTTTAAGACAAAAAATATATCCGGCAAGATAAGTTACATAAGTTAAAAATGTTACATAAGAAAAAAACAAAACAAAACACACACACACACAAAAACAAAAAAAGACATTTGCAGAAATGATTTTAAAAAGATGTCTGACTTCAGCAGCCAGAGGGTCAAACAGCAGTGAGAGTCAGACTCCAAACATCATTGTGACGAGACTCAGTTAGTGAGGCTCTGAGGGCAATGTGAGATACATTTTTTGTTTAATTGCATCGCTGTATAGTTCGCATCACAATAATGAATTCCAATGTATTGATGGTGAAAAAAAACACTGCCCCCACTGATCTCCTTCATGGTTTTGATTATTTCATTATCGATTCATCTTTTCATGATTGTTTTGGTCTAATAAATGCCAGAAAACAATAACCACCAACATTATGACGTTAAAAATGAAATGATGTCATTAAATGGTTTATTGTTACCAAGCAGCAAACCTGCGTGGCTTTTCTGTTGATCTATCATTTCAAATGTAATTGTAGCAAGAAAAAATACTGACTTTCACAGAGCCATGGATGACACGGTCCTCCTCTGGAGCCAGAAATCAGCACCGTGTGTTCGAGAAACCACAGAATAAAAAGGACTCTCCCAGACTATCACTCTACAGACGTCTGAATGCCCTCAAAGCCGTCGCTGCAGTCAACACAGTGGCAGACTGCTCTTCAATGAAACAGCACAATGAGAGAGCGGTGAATACAGTCCTCCAAACTACCATCTGTACTGAAATGCTCAAAAGCTGAGAGACATTGCCTTTAGGACGTGTGCTCAAAGAGGGAGGAGATGATGCAGGAAATGTCACGGTGGGTTTTTCTTTTCCAATAACAGACATGTAGAAGGACTTTTATAATGTTTGGATAGAAAACACTGTTTAAACATGAGGAGGTTAGCAAGAGCCATAAAATGGTATATGATATGTTAAGTGTAGGTTTTACAGTTTGCTTGATATGATCTTAAACATGTGTGAGACAAAGCTGGAGACTTTAGATAGATAAGGTCCAGGTGAAATGAACTATAAATAAAATACAAAAGACAAAAATATTGTATGCGTCTACTTGATTAGAGGAGACAGACATGTTTGTGACTCATTTGTCTGAATAAACCATGATTCCTTTAAGGAGTAATTCGACTTTTATGGTGGAAACCAATAGTATGCATGTCATTCATCATTTAATCTCTGAAGACACTCAGCACAAACATTTGCAGATTTTCACAGGTGGCGTTTGTTAAAGAATTACATATAAGAATGTGCGGGACGAGGGGGGTGGGGAGATGGACTCAACCGAGGTTGAGCTGGGGAGAGCGAGGGAAGCCACTGGCACACATACAGCCACGCTCAAATGCACTCAGGCAACGCTGCATCAGTGGCAATTCACCCGAGGGAGAAACAGACACACACGCCCTCAGACAGTGATGAAGAGGGAGTTAGAGAAACACCCGACTGAGCAGACCAGGAAGGGAGCGAGAGCAGCCACAGCCTCGCTGATGAGGGATTAGTCCCACTGGGAGACTAAAAGATTAAAAGAACACAGTAATTCATGACTATTACTCATGAAATAATGTTCAGAGGAGCAAAAAATGTGAAAGAACTGACACTTATTTGATTAACTGAATGATCAGCAGAAAAATTTCAGCGAGCATTTTGAACATCAGAGAGACTGTGATCAGCGTTTTTCACTAATATCTGACAAAAAAGATGGATCAATTAATCAAGAAAATAAATTGCAGATCAACATCTGTTAAATTTTAGACTACAGCTAGAAGCTGCTTAGCTTAGTGTAGCAAAAACACTAGAAAAGGGGGGGACAGCTATCCTGGCTGTGTCCAAAAGGTAACAAAAGCCACTCACAGTGCGTCTAAAACTCATTAATTGACTAATTAAATATCTTGTTTATGTGTAAATACTCAAAAACAGAGTGATAAGTGTTACTGGGACGTTTCAGTACTGCCAATAAGCTGTCATCACCAAATGTGGGAGCTGAAATCGTGATATTAAAACAGAAATGTGTGCGATCACCGTGCCGTTCTCCTGAGGCACCTCTGCTTGTGATGGGCAGCGTCCCTCTCAGAGGATGATCAGCTCTGCTTGGTGGAAAGAAAGCCCCCGGGGGTTTGGGCAGCAGCCCGTGGAAAAAGCCAAAGCAATGATCCTCTTAGGGGTTGTTATATCATCCAGCAGGCTGACTGATTTAATTCTCTAAATCAGATATTAGGAAGAAACTCGGCCACAAATGAGCCTCGGCACTTGGGAGGTTAAGCGGAGCCGGCCGTGCAACTGATTTTTTTCTCCAATATGAAATAGCAGTTTTTACTTGCCGTGGTGCGGTTTTTATGGGTTAGTAGCATGATACTGGGAGATTCAATCAATAACCAATTTCTATATCCATAAAAACATATATTACCCCATGATACTCAACACAAACAGTCAAAAGTTCTGGATAATAAAACGAATGGCTCCTGGGTGCTCTTGTGCTACAATCTTTTTTTTTGAAAACAAAAACCACAACCTCTCCATCTCCCTGCTGCGCTGGATTCTTCGCTCCACCCTTGAGGTGTAATTAGTTACGATTCCTTGACCGCAACACTTTGCTATTGTGAAATCTGGGACAGACGGTCAGAGAGAGAGAGAGAGAAAGGATGCCACGCCAGAGGCTGCCATTATCGTGAGTCATTCACGTCTTCTAGCACGCACGCTTCCTAAAGCTAGAGCTCAACATGCACAATAATGGGTTCACCTGACAGGGAAAGGCCTGTGATGTTAGTCTCACACACCAGCTTAGTATCAGGATCCTGATGTAGCCACAGATATTCACCTCACAGAGAATAATGCTTACTTTGTTGCACAGTTAAAATAATAATTAAAAAAACACTGTATATATTGTGTTATGATACTTTTGTTACACACTTATAACTTCCATTAATCTAATCTTTATGTGAAAGAAGGCACCAAATTACAGTAACTTACTGCCAGTATATTTCTATTTAAATATAGTTTAAATGATGCTAATTAGGTCTCACCCCGTTCTCATTGTGCTTCTCTCCAGTGTTTCCACTTCTGCGACTCGTCTGATCCTGAGACTGCTGACTCCCTGCACAAAAGAAACAGTCACCGTCACAAACACAGGGAAGACGGAGACACACAAGTGTGCACGGACGGCCTCGTGCACGCTCGCACACAAGTGCAGATTCAGAGGCTACAACCGTCGTCAGGAATAGTTTGAAAATTCACTGATGTGATTGCACATGACAGATGGATTTAAGAACTGGGACAAGCACTGCTGACTAAAGCCACCTATCTCAAACTTTTGTTCTTTATAAGACAGGCTTGACAGAAAGATGAAAATAAATGATTTAAAACATCACAGGAAAAGACAGAAAACAGGACACTTCTGCTACACGTCTAAAGAAATCACCTTGATGGGACCTTTGCTGTAAAACTATACTTTCTTAGGCTGCATTCAGACAGAATCCGCCGCTGTGGCTTAAACGCAGTTTTTCCTATTCGTTTAAGTTGGGGTAGTGCGTTTTGGATGTGGCTGTGCGGGCCCCATGGGTGTCCGCCAAAGAACGCATCGACCGGCGACGGAGAAGTTGAGTCGGGTCCAATGTTTGGAAAACTGCAGCCTAATGTCACGCTGTGGCCGCCAGTCAAACCCTCTGCAGCCAACCTGAAATGTCTCTGAAACTGAGACTATCCAGGTGGATTCATGGTACTAAACTCTGATACTCCACCTGTTGTGTCCTGGTTTTGTTTATTTTATGTACCCAGCTTGGGGCTCGCAATTTACGCTGCAAAATAGAGACAGAAGAAGTTTAATTTGTCCAGTGGTTTGAGAGAGAGAGAGAGGGAGGGAGAGCTTTGGTTGGATAAAAAATTCCTGATTGTGTCACAGCGGTTACGTTCCCCTAACCCCCACACACTGCCGGACAACCCCGCGGCTATTCGTTGCAGCGCCTGATCCTGTCTGAACAGATTTATATCAAACATGAATCAGATCATGATCGCATCAAAATGAGATTGTTCCTCTGCCACATGTTAACTCTGTGTGGACTTCCTTTACTTGTCTACACATGTGTACCGACTTCAAGTATATTTAAAAAGGAATTAATGTGAGTCACTGATCTTGTGCAGAGCTGGGAGCGTTCAGCACCTGGCTTTTTACGTGGCGTTACTCCAAACACAAATCCAAAAGATTAATGTTAATGCAGAGTGTGTGAAAACGGAGCAGTGATTTATTCCTTTGACATGTCCCATCAAGCTTTCATTAAACAATTTTTCCTTTTAAAGCCTTTTAAACTCTCGATACAAAGGGATACCGCATAAAAACTGTGTTTACAGAGTGTATAGTGTTGGCTGGTTCAAAGAAAAAACAAACACCACACACTGTTTGATTTTAACCCGACTTAACAAAGTTAATACTGGGAAAGCAAACTTTAGCAGACTAAAGATACCAGGGTGAGAAGGAAGAGGAGGAGATACTGATTGACACCAGCGTTCATTGCTGAGCAGCCAGACAGAACAGGTGTCAGGAATTCCCTGACAACCCTCAACTCCGCCCTCCAACCTCCACCCTCCAGGCTCCTTCAGGTAGGGACCACATAAAGCAGAAAAACCTCCAGAAAGAGGAGAACGTGACAATACACACCTTGATCGCTGCTCTCAGTTGGTGAATCTTCATGCCGGAGGAAGAACTTGACTTCTTGTTTCCGAGGCCCCCATTTCTGCAGATGCTCATACATCATGTGTTCGAAGGGGATCGCTCGCTCTGCAGAGACAGAAAAGTTAAAGAAAATATAGAAAACAGAGTTAAATATGTAAAACGAATGGAAACAACTCAACCGATTCAGTAATCTACTACATATCCAACAAGATAAACGCAAAACTCTGTTGCCAGATTGATATTGACACCACTCTCAGTCCTGTCACTCGAGCTCTTTTCAGAGGTAGCAAAACACACTTCATTAATTAACTAATTAAATATCTTGTTTGTTTAATCTGTACAAATACTGTTGTGTAAAAACTACAACTTGAAACAAAACGTGGTTTTACAGGCGGCAGACAGTGACTATTTCTTGGCCAGACTACTCTTTTTCGTTTTTATATTTAACAGATATGTGTTACTGAATAACTGCATTCCCAAACTGTCGAACTATTACTACCTCTGACAACTGCGTTTATTGACAAACCAAATTAAATAAAAAATTTATGGAAATAAAATCATCGAGCAAACTTTTGATCTGAGGCACTCTATGCTGTCAACTGTTTACATCTTGGCAGCATTGAGACTTTCAGAATTAAATGAAGTGCTGATGTCTCTTTGAAAACTAAGGCTGCTGAGACTGATGGATGTGTGCTAAAACTTTGCTGCATTTCAAGAGGACGGCACTCTGTGTGCAAAAGCCGGGAGACAAAGAGAGAGAGACAAAGACAGAGAGGTTTTAGGAGGTTTCGGGGGCAGACAGCTGCATTGTCAGACACCAGCCGAACGCGATTGCATAACGTGGGTTAATAAAGCCCTTGGATGGGATGTTGTTTTCAACAGGGGAGTGGCCCCTCAGCGAAAAATGCTGATAACACCGGGTATGTCAGCACGACTGTGGTGATGGGAGCAAATCGCACGGACCGGGTGGAATCTGCTGTGACAGTGCAGTGGACTGAAGCAGCACGTAACCTTTTTCTGACCCACAAATTTGGACTTTAAGTTAATTATTTTTAGTCAGATAACAGCTGATGGGAATTGTTTGCTAACACATGTGGGTGTGAAACTTTTGCCTTATTTATAGCTTCTCCATGATTCTGTTTTCTTTCTTTAATAAAGTGTTTGTTTTGAAATTAACGAGGAACGCTAAAGGCTACTGCTTTCGAAAATGTAATTATTGTACACGTAAGTGAAGTGTCAAACTGTGATAATGGAGTTTCAGACACACACTTAGATGCAGCACAGTTTCAACGAGCTCTTACCGTTGCCTCGCCAGACCTCAGCCAGGTGGCAGCCGCTCTCGCCGGGCTCTTTGCAGAACTCGACGACATCCCGGCACGTCGTCTCTGGGGTGATGGGCACCTCAGTCACAGCCTGTTCCCCGTCACTGAGGTACACCGTCAATATCATCTGAAACAGGAATAAAAAGAGTCAGGAGGAGATTGACACAGGAGAGAAAGAGAGGATTTAAAAATGTTATTTCTTGAAAATGTGTTCTGTATGAAATATATTTGAGATATACTAAAAATAAGAAAATCTGTAATTGCCTGATGGTGTGGTTTAAGGACGAAGCTTAGCTCACTCGAGCGTTTTATGAAGCCCTGTGTGCTGACGCTACATTTTGCTGTCCACCAGCAGCAACTGTTAGTTTGAGCTGCTCGTGGACTCATGCCTGTGCCTGCCACATTTCTGTTTACTATGATTAGTGCCTGCCATAGTGTTAAATATATACCGTTTAGGCTGTGAGGTGAGACATAGCAATACAAGTCCTCACATGCTTTTGTCAGTACTTGCATAAAAGTAAAAGAGAAAAAAGCAGAGTTCTCAACGAATAACTTTCAGGACGCGTTGACCGTCTGAGGAAACTGCAGATCTGTTTTCAACATACTCTCAGTGTGAGCAACTAAATGACTAAATGTAATAGCCTGGAGGCAGAAGACAAGAAGATAGGATTAGGACCAAAATGAACTTAAATGAACCTAAATGCAGGATCTTCAAGCGATCACCAGACAGTGTGAGGTCAGTGCTGCGAGTGCTCCTTTGTACCTGCAGCTATCAGACTGTACAACACTATCATCCATACGTCTTCAGCCAACAAGCATGGTGACGAGGCAACGTGGCTGCAATGTGTATACAACCTTTGGACTAAGCCACATAGCACTGCATGCATACTTTGTGTCTTCAGCTTGGATACAAGGGCTGCAATGATTAGGCGATCAATCAATCAGCCATCTGACAACAGTCTGGAGTTTATAGTTGTTTGGCCAACGCCTAGTGTCATGCACGTGTCATATACTTACTGTATGTACTTTCTCTCCCTCAGCATATATCTATGAGCAAATTATCTACCACAGAGTGTTCTATGGGCATATTATCTGTGTTGAACGTAGAGCATTTATGGTACTATGAACAACCTCCTTGGACTTTTTCAGGCTTCACTGTTTCACTACACTGAAGCATATTGGATGTAACCAGGTTTTTCTTCGACACTAATCAGCAAACAGAGTCTTAAATCTCACAGCAACACACTCACACAGACCTGATGCATGTCAAATGTTAGCTTTAAGGAGGACAGAAAGAAAATATCCCCAAATCCAGCTGATAAAAACATATCCAAGAAGATTGAGTCATTGCAAAGTATTGACTCACTGTGCTAAATTCTTCTGTGGGGCATACAAAAAAATTTAACTTCTTTGCTTCCTTGATTTGATTAAGAATAAGCCGCATGGATTAGTATGAGCTCCTGTATATTCAGTATTACAGCACATCCACATGATGGCTTTTTCCTTCTGTGGTGGTGGCAGGCAGGTTTTTATTGTTTTCCGTGGCATAAAGCACTCTGGGGGGGCTGAGGTGTGTCTTCCTGTTTCATGTGACAGGCCTCACTTTCTGTGTCACTACAGAAAAACAGCATTGTGCGCGACTGTGACGGAGAATATCTCCAGAAGAGCTTGGAGGGATGTTCAAAATGAAGTGAAAGTGTTAGCTGTGTTTGAAAAGACAGCGGTTATCACGACATCTGCGCGAGCTCAGCTTGTTGTCTGTAAACAGAGTAGAAAAGGGAAATCTGGATTTCTTATATTTCACTAGTTTGTTCAACTTGTGCAACTTTTGTAAATGCTTCACTGGTTGAACATGCTGTAGGAGGTAGGCAGGATTGGAGGATTGTATTAAATTCAAAGTTAATGCAAAGACAACCAAGTAATCCAAACTTAAGATTAAACATTACTTACAACACTTTGTTTACATACGGCTCACAATGTCAAACCAGAGTCTACAATGTCAAACCGAATCAATGAAAACTAGAACAAAGAACAAAAACCTTTTACTATTTCTACATCAGAGCAACTATACCGTTTACTATTAAACATATCAGCTACCATTCAGGTATTTTACACATGCATAATTTAGTAGGTACTCAAATGCAAAGAGCAATAAAGTTGTATGTGTGGCCTCGGGGTGCATTTTTACTGCTGCAATAATTGTCAGCATAAGCCATTGTCATATTGTATCTAAGTTTAGTCACAGACAGACCTATAGATTATTACTCCAGGAGTTTTTCTGAGACAAAGTGACTCATCCTTCGTAATGATGTAGCCATGTGATTCATTGACATTTTCTGCAGCAGCCTAACTGAAACAATATGGTCACTTGTGACGTCACTCAGCAGATTATAAAGTCTAAAGGCTCATATTTTAAATAAAATAGTACTGGAGCTGTAAGACCATCTATATCTTTGATTTCATGTTGCTTCTGACAGCATTTTTCAGACCCAGTGTTCATACAGATGAGTAATGGATGTGCAAGAGCATTGAGAGAAAAAGGGAAAGTGAAAACAAAAGTGTTGTAAATAAGCTGTAGACTAGTTATCTTCACATTTTACTGATAGATAATTACTTTGCTAATCCCCGAGGCATATTGGAGTCCCACCAGCTGCATAATAGGTACAACATAATGCAGGAAGAAAAATAATGAACAAAAAACAGCCCGGTGAAGCCAGTAACGATGACAGTTTGATTACAGATAAGACTAATGCTGTTATTTGAATTTGTTCTGCTGGAAATATTCCTATTTACATTAATGTCTTACTACGGTGTTCAATAAAAGAAACATAATAAGTGAGAGAAATGTAATGAAATATTGCAGTAATACAAAATGCATCATAATCTGCACTCCAACAATCAAATCACAGACCTACATGCTGAATATCCTTCAGAGTAAACATTCAATTAATCCAGACACGCAATTAACCAATCAGACAGCAGAGCACCGGCGCAAACTTCGGCCTGTCACAAAACAACAATGCTGAACATGCTGAAATATACCTTCACATAAACATAAACTATCAAATGATGTGAATATACATTCAGAGAGTGATGATCCAGCTGACTGACCGCTGGAGAAATACCAACCGCCCTCACTAAGTTGCGTCTGCCCATGGTTCTTTTGACAGCCCTCCGTTTCCTCCTGATCTCCTTCTTTGCTGGTCGGTGATGCTCCTTAGCCCAAATGGGCTTCTCCTTGGAGAGGCTAACAAGGCCGCGTAACACTATAGTCACAAACCTCTTCATCATAACGCCGCTGCCGCTTTTGCAGGCATGAGACTTAAGAGTTATGCCATCCCGAGCAGACCTCTGAAACAGACAGCGGTGCGTGCATTGGGAAAGTGCTGCAGAGGAGACTTGGGAGGGAAAAAACACTTGCTGTATGTGTAATTCAGGGAGGGAGGGGGCGAAGAGAAAGAGCTAGAGAGAAACAAACAGTAAAAGAAGAGAGAGAGAGAGAGAGAGAGAGAGAGAGAGAGAGAGAGAGAGAGAGAGAGAGAGAGAGAGAGAGAGAGAGAGAGAGAGTGAGGGAGTCACAGGGTGGTGGGTGGAGGAGGGTGCAGACGAGTCCTTCTATTGGAAAATTGTCCCTGGGTTGTGCCAGCGGCTGTAACACCAAACGACTCTCTGCTAATGAGACTAGTTTGGCCACAACTGTGACTGGCAAGCGGGTCAGGGTACTATCATGTGGGGGCGAAAGGAATCTTCCTGATACTGTATGATGGCTGTACATGACTAGAAACATACAGCATCCCTCAGTGGGCATCATCTGGAGGATTTATCATTTAACTTCTGAGAGAGAAAGCTGGCCTGATCTCCAGCAGGATGATTCAAACAGTCATTTCTTCTCATAAATCCTGTCACTCATTTATTCACTGGGGTAACCACAAAGAAGAAGAAAGATCCAGCAGGACTTCTTCTTTAACTGAAAACTTGTTTTTTTAATGAAAAGACCTTCCATAAATGCCACGAATTCAGCTCCCAAATGAATCGACTCACACTGTGTCAAAAGAATATATAATTCTAACCACACACAAGCCATAATGTGTGGAACAGGTGTGATCAGTGTCTTTATCATCTGGTCAAACACACAAACAGCTTAATCATAGCCAAATCCAACACAGCTTTTGGGACTGGGACACGAGAAGGTTGCCTTTGAAATTCTTGAGTGATAGAAAAAAAAAAAAAAATCATGTAATGCTGACATTTCTGAAGAAAAAAAATATATATGCCAAACGTCTGCCCATCTGGCTATAATGGCACAGAACCATGTGGAGGACGGAAGATGAGGTAATGATGCGACAAATGATGTGAACAACCAGAGAAGGTGTCCGAAAACTGCAAAAACAATAATGCTGTTATGTATTTCACATGCGTAAGATGAGCAAGATGTGAAAATTCAAACGTCTTTCCTTTAGCTGGACACCGGTGCACACGAGATGTCTTGAAATTGCTCTGTTATGAAGATGGATAACCCAAATTATAACTACACTAGCGTTGGTATTACTGACTCATCTTGCAGAGCTTATGTGTCTCTCTTTTGATATTTCATATTTTTAAATGCATTTTCTTTCATTGTGAACAGACAGAAGAGAAAATACAACGCTGGACAGAGTCATGGGAACGCAGCAGGATTTAACCCGCTGTTTAAAGAAGGATGTGCCCTTTTGATTGAAAGCTGACTAATGCGCTTTAGAGGAAGGCATTAAGAAGGTCTAATTAATCATTTATACTTCTTCAATCAGTAAGAAAAAAGATATAACAGTCTTAAACAGGTGGGTGTTGTTAAATAAATCAATGACTGACTATTTTCGTCTGTTCTCGGTGAGTTTGGTGAAACGGTCTGACAGTGATACTCAAATTCATTAACCTCATGACATTTTATTTAAGGGTGCCATTTTAAATTAGCACACTTCCAAAAATGATAAAAATAAGATGCAATATTTACATTTTCTTTAAGTCACGCTCTGCCCAGCTCCAGTGTGTGAGATTAATGCCATTTGACAATCTACTCAGCTCAAAAGTTCCCCTTAACAACAGAGCATTAGTCGACGCAGCCACACAGACCTAGATCTGCCAAGGTCTCATTGGCTGCCGGAGTCACGCGAGACCCAAGTGCAGGGCTGCCTCTCTGCTTGACTGGCTCTTTGACTCTGATAGCCCGTTGGTGCCACAGGGTACAAACGTCCACGCAGGCTACCATCGCAGTCAATCCCGCCACGGCTGCAGCAAACACGGAGTTACCTCTCTGTTACTATGCGCTCCTGAAAGCTCTCTGAAGTTGTGCTGTAAAGCTGTTTTTGATGAGGACAAGCGAAGTGTTAGGGGATGCCATGTTCTCAAACAACGCACAATCGTGTGGAAAGAAAGCCAAGACTGAATCACCTCCATTTATGATGACACCTTACTGAACCTACTGTAAACTTATCCTGCATCTGAGTTCATATTCCCCTCCCTGAAGGCTAAAAGGGCTGCAATCAGTTCTCCCACAATCCATCGCTGCATTCTCAGCACTAAAGAGATAACAAAAGAGGTCCTAACAAAGCACGACTCCAATAGACATTCAGGTATTCTATACTTTGCAAAGCAGAGTGTCTTGAACAATAACACCAAACAACACACTGAAAATAGTTCTTCATTTAACATTTAACAACCAAAGCACACTGTACCGACTGATTTAAATATAGCAACCATTGTGTTTCAACATTATTGACTGTGTGAGGTTTGCCTGTCCTATTCTTATAGGAGTGTTCAATACTGTGTGAAACATGTACTGATAACTGATACCTCTACTTTAGTTTGCAGGCACAATTACTATGAAAAAAAAACATATATTTGCTAACATACGTCTTCAATCTTGTGAGGAAAACATTTTATTTCTTGTACAAAAATCAAACAGACTTCAGATACACCACAATCCCTATTCATCAAGTTCAGCACTGTTTACTCTCCCCCTTTTCTTAGTGTTTCAGTCAATGTAACCATCAACATGAAAAATGTAAGTGCTGCAGCCTTGAACTCAGGCAGCAAACAAACTGTACGACAGTAGAAGTTAAGCCACCTTTTACTTGCAGATTAGCTGAGTGGCAATGGCAAAGGCACCCGGACAGATATCTCGCTTGAATTTGCAACTTTGGTGTGCAGCAATAGTCAGACAGTCCATCCATCCATCATCTGTCGCCAGTTCATCACAGGGCACATAGAGACGAATAACCATTCACACTCCCATACGGCCAATTTAATCACCAATTAACCTATTAAGTGCATGTTTTTGGCACTGTGGGAGGAAGTCAGAGAGTCATACTCTTATATTGAGGATTGCATCACAATCACATGTGAATGAGAAACCCAAAATGCCACAGATGGCAGGATACCTGGATGATTCGCACCTTGCACACAGGTTTGATCTGTGCAGTCTAATCAGTAGTTATGAGGGCACTGATCTTTAAAGAATAAATGAGAGAGTCAATTACATGTTTATGCTAAGAGAGCATGGGGTTGCGTGCACTTACCGGCATCATATTGGCAGCTTTGGCAGGTCAGAACCAGGGGTGCATCGGCAAGTTGATGTACGGCTCACCCGCTTATCTTTAATGGCACCACCGTAGAGTCAACCGAGACCCACACCTCGCTAGTTATGGGCTCTGGTTACTCCAATGTGACAACCAACTGGGCCTCAGTCCTCTCTGTGAACCAAAGCAGAGGAATTATTTTAAGCGCTATATAAGTGAGCATTGCTGGTTTGGTTGCTGACACCCAGAATAACACGTATTAACAGCCGCAAGCGCTCGTTTAAATGGCCCAGGCGTGGCTCTCCGTGCAGCTGCTGCTGCTGCTACAAACAAGCCGATGATTAGCCAGTCAGTTAGCACGCAAAGCAACGCTGAAGCGAGTCAAAACAAATTGCATGCAATGACTTGATATCACTAAATCATAACACAGGAGCTGTACTCACCAATGTCAGAGACACTTCATTGTTTCAGGGAGTGAATCTTAGCTACGTTACTGTTAAAAGGCACGTAGCTAACCGAGCCAGCTGTCAGCCAGCCAGCCAGCTAACGTGAAATGTTAGCGGTGTTAGCTGGTTTCAGAGGCGGCGGCGGCTAAAGGACGGTACGCAAGGCTATCTCTCCGCTCTCGTCGGTCCTTTAGCTGGCATTGGCTGCACATCGGCACAAGCTGTCGATGGAGTGTGTTTCAGGCAAACGCAAACGAATAAACGTCCATTCAAATTGGCCAACTCGTTTTTTTACGAGCGCAGTGAATCATCGTTAGCAGGCTAGCGGTGCTAGTTGACGAAAAATACAAATAGCTGGGATCCAGTTGTTGACGGCGGGAGGGGCGGGGCCTCACGTCAACGTAGAATGTCAAGAATCTAACGTCATGAACCAGGACGGCAGTTTATCAACCGTTGGTGTGATTTTAGCTCTCTGTGACGGACATTATTCGTCCAAAAAACACACAGTAGACTTCTTATATTAACAACAATTTAGCATGCATTCCTCTATTGTTCGTAGCAACATTTTTTACAGCGTTTAAATGTCATAAAACGTCGCTGATACCTTGCATATGCTGTGGATCCATTATCGGACACCGAGCAAGTCGCAGCGGGACCCTGGTATTCAGTGGTTACTGTACGTGGTTGCTGTTTCTGTGCAGTTGTATTTCACTTGCCAAGTGGAGGGTGACAGAAAGGTTACGATGGGGGAATAACAGAGAGTGTAAGCAGAGTGACTGCTTCTCTGTAGGATAAAGTATGCGTTCGCACAGGCACATGCATCTGAAAATATGTCTGAATGATGTGGATGATATGACGCTGTGGAAGTTGGTTTACTCGACCATTAAAATGCAGAAAAACAAAACAAACATGAAGACTTCCATCCATGTTTTTTTAAGAGTCGTGTCCAGTACACATTTACTTCAAATTCATTCATTTTCTGCAGTCTAATCTATCTATCTATCAATCTATCTATCTATCTATCTATCTATCTATCTATCTATCTATCTATCTATCTATCAAATACAGCTCTCTTTAACGAATCCAAAAGGTAAAGGTAGTTTTAACTAGATAGGAAAACTGAGTTACACCCAAGGCTGGCCCCAGAAGTCTAGAGACTCCCAAAAGCTAATCAGGTATCATCTAGTTTTTACTATTTTAATTGAAAATAAATTAAAAATTTAGTTTGGGAGTATGCACCACCCAAGCACAATATCAACTGACATGATAAAGGCCTTTAAGTTGGTCCTAGGCTGCATATTCCTGTATTAATTTTCCTTTTGTCAACAATGCCTAGTGGGTCATTTAATAAATGATGTGTCAATTCAATATTTTTTTTACATTAATAGTTTTTCAGAAGTCTTATGACAAAGCTTATGATATAAATATTTCTTGCCTGCACCCATGAACTCCACAGATAGTGCAGGGAGTTTACCTCTGGGTAAAATACCTCAGTTTGCATGTGGTCAAATTTATTTTATTAGAGCAAGATAAACCTCTTCAGGTCTGATTTTCAAGGGGCTTTTAAGAAGCTCAGTTTTTATTATTTGATCTGCCTCGGGTTATACACACCTCTGCATATGATAAATGAAACACATTTTACCTGTAGAAAACACTGCATGCATAAATCCACCGGCTTACCTGGTAAAACATCAATTGCAGAGCTTGCAGGATGTTAACATGGCAACAAGTTGCGTTGCTGGTGTGGATTTACAGTAGATTAAAGTGAGGTAGAAAAACACTTGGTCTGAGAGATGATGTCTTAATGCTGTGTGACACCTTCTTCCACACTCTGACATGTGCTGTTGATGACGGACGTTATAGTTTCAGGCATCTTATTCATCATTTTAGCAAATTCATGATGACACAAGGCTTCGAATAGCTTTTTCTTTTTCAATCTCCTGCATCTCTCACCACCAACACACTGACAACAGAGTAATAAAATGCTTCTATATGGAAACTTTTCAGGGACTATACAGATGACTGTTTAGATCTGAACCCAAATGTGCATCAAGATGATCTCAGGCTGAAAATCTCAAAGAGGAACAAAGTCTGTGAAGCCATAATCCAAGTTTTCATTTGCAGCTTTTTATGTTTTAGATACAATTTTTAACATAATCAATGGCTGCAAAACAACTGTATATCCTTCTCAAACTACAGCGCACATACACTCAAGTCATTTGGCTGAGGTCTCAAGCAAGTCCCAAGATATTTTTTCTTGGTCAAGTCAAGTCACCCCTCCTGATATTTATAAAAAGAGAAGACATAAGTACCTGTCTGTTCAAAAAGTATGACCATGAATTGAGTTTTTATAATAATGATAATCAGTGGAGCTTGACTCATAGGTTGGTCACCCAATCCATCCATAATATCAATAATATCATCACTGACAACGGTCAACATTTATAATATTTTAGGTTTAAAATAAAAACATAAAACAAGCACAGGCAAGTCATTCAAGTCATCATGTCTTAAGTCAACTCACAAGTCTTTTTAAGACTATTTAAATTCCTAGTCCGAGTCGAGTGTCGAGTCTCAAATTATTTATATACTATATAATGGACTTAATTGATCACACACTGGGGAAATTCACTTGTTACAGCAGCCCATGAATTTATTTGCTTCTAAACCACAAAATGCAAACTAAAACACAGTTCTCAGTGATGACATTTGAAGATTTTACCAAAAGTCTTGTTTTTTTTATATTTATTGAAGACGTTCTGGTTTGATTGAGGACTTTACAGTATACACATTAAACTAAAATTGCACCCAACCAAACCTTAGACCTTCATTGAGAACAAAGAAAAGCTCCCCAACAGAAGCCTCAGTAAGGAATAAACTTGGGAGGGACCCCCACTTCAAGATGATCACCTAGTGAATGCCAAGCAGTGGTTAGTTTAGAGTTTACAATGAACACAATGCAGAGATACAAAGCTGTGTAATTAAAGTTATTGCAAAATTCTTGCATCCTCTCCACTTACATTCTTAATGTTGATATTAAAGTCTCACTGTCAGCTAACCACTGCCTGAAACACTCTCATCTTCCTTATCATCATCTCTCGTCCTCTTCCTGGATCCTCGAAGCAGAGGGTTGTCCTCTTTAATGTGGTGGTTGACTTCCATGTCAGCATCGTCGTCTACATCTCCATGATCACTGTCTGAGGAGCTGCAGTAGCTGTCACAGTCGCTGTATCCAAACTCTTCCATCTCTCTTTGCAGTCTCTTGCTGTTATTCTCCTCTTGTTCGTCATCATCTTCCTCCTTGGACCTCCTCCCCGACCCTCCAGGCAGGGGGTCCTCCTCCATATGCTGGTTGATGTGCACATTAACCTCAGCAGCTGGGGCAGCGGGAATTGCCATGTCCTTTTAGTCTGACAACTGGCTGCTACAGAGGTCTGAAGATGTCTCACAGCCTGTCTCCTACAACATGCATTCAGTCACCATTATCATTCATCAAAGTAAAATGGAAATATATGCAACAGCTTTTGTAAAGGCATGTCTCATTTTCTTCAAACATCGCAGTTTTGTTACCTCAAAAATAAGATATAAAACTGGAACTATAAACTAAATCAACAGAAGTCCCACTGAATTCAAATGAAGCTTTTAAAGTGAAATATAAGAAACCATTCAGTTTATTTCACTGCACTTTGAGGAAAACTTATTTTCTTGGTTCATTTTTCACAATTTCTTTAAAACTCAGTATTCCCTCATAAACAAACAGTCAGAAATATGCTTTCCATTTCAGTCATATAGCTTGAATAGTTTTAGCCATCATTTTTAAGACTTAACACTAACTACATTTAAAAATGACATGACATGTCCATGACAATGAATACAAATAAACTTAAATTAACAATAATATTGATTGTACAAAACAAATAAAAGTGTTCACTTACCTCTATGCCAGTGTTTCATGTGTCATATGTCACCACCAGCAAAGTTAGTGAGTATTGTAGATTATAAAGAATGACATTATGTTTCATCAGACCTGCAGACTTACCTCATTTGAATGTTGCTGGTCTGATGAAACTTCTGTGTTTCTGAACAATTGTCACAGTTGAGAAACTAACATGTGTTTGTTATATCACATTATGAAGAAGGTTTTTTCTTTATATTCTTTAAATGAGAAATAATAAAAAAAGAGTCATCATAAAACAAAAAACACTGAATGCTTACAGAGTTACACCAGTGACATCAAGTGTTCACAGAAAGAACTGACATTGTTATGAAAAGTGTGAACAGTAACATATTAGATATTCAGTCAGAGTTGATTGATTACATGATCAGTAAAACATAATTTTATTTAAACACAAAATATGAACTAAATATTATTGTATAATAATATTGTAAATATTACTTACAATGGAAGGGGTTACAACTGCCTTTTACTATACATAGAGGGATTATAGTGGCAGCATCTGATCAGACAGCTGAGTCCAAATCAAAATAATAATACAAGAACATCCTGTTGCTGCTTAGGCTTCTGTTTAGATCAAGTTGGAATGGTACGTCTTTTGTAAAGTTATTTTGGGATTTGGTTTTTATATTCAAAACTGAATATTTCGCTCTGAATTCATTCATTTATGGAAGATCCACATAAACGTTACATTTGACAGGACATGCTATGGGCTCTGTGCGGCTGAATGTTTATACCAAATTCTACACCATCTATCCAGTCGCTGTCAAACCATTTCACTCAAAACCACAAATATAAATCTCATGGTGGCAGCAGGTGAAAAGTCAAGTGATGACTAAAGGCTGATATTTTAAAATGATGGTGGGATGTTTGCCTCCATGTTTACAAGTAGATATGCATTCCACATAAAAGTGAAGCTCTTTCATAGATACTGATGGTTTTAGTAAAAGGTATTTTATTACAATATTTATATAATTAATACGTGAAAAAAATAACATAATATTTAGGTCATTATCTCTCTGATGTGGCTTGATGAAAAGGAAACAGCTAGCTGCCAGTTTCTCTAACCCACATCTCTTTGAGTAGTTTCCAATTGGAAATTCACAGATTTGACGGGACAAAAACCTGCCAACAATCCCTTCAGATATCTATGCACCCACTGGCACACACTGCCAATTAACATGATCTCAAAAGCACCCTCGTATCATTGTTTGCTGTATTCAGGCCCATTAGGACCTCCATTCTGTGTTTTTCCTCCAAACAGTGTTGTTCAGACATTTGTGTAGGTGCTGGCAGAGAAACAAAGACGTACATTAGGACCCATTGTCCCCTGTGACTATTAAAGTAAACAGAAATACTGAAGGGGTATCATACACAGCTGCAAACACTTGAGCCTGTGTTTGTGAAGTGGGAGAAAGGGCAGATCAACCCTTAAGACTTTGTCAGAGATGATCCCATTATAATATTAAAAGACAGTTTGTACTCTAGTGCATCAGATATAAAAGTATAAGCAGATGTATCAATCAATCCACTTCATATACACAAACAAACAAGTAAACATGGATGTGCACTGTTTTTCCTGAAAAATACTGACATAATATTTTAAAATAGTAAAATTAAATGATTAAGGCTTGTATTTAATTAAATAACATATATCCTAAAACCTTTAAATTATATCTCATTAACAGAGGTAGGTAGAACAATAAATAACAGTGTTAACATAAAGAAGACTGTTGCTCCTTCGGACTTCATTTGACTTTGCCGCGAGTCTTCAACTGAGAAAGTACTTTGTCTACCTGCAACAGAGCAGAACAAGGAACTTATGAAGTGTTCACAGTATTCTTGTTCAGTGTAGTGAAACATGGATGAGCAAATGTGGCTCATTTCTGATGGAATGGGTCAGTTACAATCATTTAATTAATGGAGTACAGCACTTACTATTAATGAACTGATTGATTGAAAAATATATTAAAAACTATTAAAACTAACTAACTACTGATTACCTAATTCTTCTCCTGTGACAGCTTTAAATTAGTGTCAGTAATAACATTAATGAATCATCAATCATTTGACAAGTCAATTTAAATCAATTAAAACGTTTAAAATTTATAATTTTAAGGCAGCAATGTTAGTATTTATACTTGTACATGGTGGACTCGGTGGAGGAGGCCCTGTGGCATCTATAGATATAAAAGGTTCATTCTAAGGTAACAAAAACATAAAGATTCTTATTTTGATTGATTATAGACTATTGAAAACATAGTTATGAATATCATATTCCATCACTTCCATACTATGTAAACAGAGCACCCTAAATCTGACACACTGGACCTATGCTGTTTTTTTCACATGAATAATAAATAGTCATATGCTGCTGAAATAAAATATCCAATAATTATGTTAAGACACTCTAGTCTCCATTAATAAATGAAGATATGACTCACTGTGATGAACCAGTGAGACTGCGGCCCGTAGCGAAGCTGCGACTTAAGCTTCATCGTACTGGCTGGAGCCAGAGCGTGGAGGTGGAGGTGAGGAACAGATGAGAATGGAGGCAGATGAAAGCCCATCCTACGCGACATTATTAAAAACAAAATGATTCAAAGAGGTCCAGTAGAGACATAAGTGTGACATAAGAGATGTGATTTTAGTAAACTGATTTACCTGACGTCGTCTAGGTCGCTGACTTTCTTCTTCTCCAGTACACTCTTTCCCATTTCTACCATCCGCTCCACTGTGAACACACGTCACATCAATACGAGTACACAGCAGTGTTTGATCTAAATCCAGATTCTTCGTTGAATTTCTTCTACCTGATCAATAAGTCTGATTCTGATTCTGATCTCTCTTTCATGAGACATTGTCTAAACTGGTTTTAGCTTCAAAATCAATTACATGCCTCCTTCCAGCTAAACTTTTTAAAGATCTCTGGTCATCTCTGGGACCTACAATGCTGAATATTATTAAAACTGGCACTGTCACCACCAGCTTTAAGACTGCCTGGCTGACATAAGAAACCAGACCTTGATCCAGGATCTCTGAATAATTATCAACCTGTCTGTGAGGGTATTAGAAAGTATTTACAGTAGCTGTTGAAGAGATCTAAGGATAGAGTGTGTTGTATGCTGAACAGATTGAGACAAACTGTGATTT
This sequence comes from Sciaenops ocellatus, assembly GCA_033000465.1. Taxonomy (NCBI): domain Eukaryota; kingdom Metazoa; phylum Chordata; class Actinopteri; family Sciaenidae; genus Sciaenops; species Sciaenops ocellatus. Next base: position 13,483,706 of record CP136886.1, read on the forward strand.
GTGATGCTGGGCTACAAAAATAAAACTGATTTGACTTGAGTTCAGGTTATTCCTGTTCCCCGGGGACAGTTTACTCAGTTCAGAGAGGGATATGTTTAGTCATGACGTTTTCAAAGGCATTATAACATCAAAAACAAGGACACATCCGGGCTTTGTAGACCAGAAATTAAAGATCACATGTGTGTAAAACACTTGTGGATAAATAAAATGACACTCCCAAACAATGTGACATTTTCCTGTAATCAATTACTGCTGACTCATTCTCTATTCTCTATTGAACTGATAAGAGTATTGGTCATGTGCAAACGAACTTTGAAACAGATCAAATCCCTGCTCCAACTTCTCACCTAGAGGTATGTCGCCCGCCTGCAGACTTTTGCAGTTGTCGATATGCGTCCTGGTGATAACAAGGTAATGATGTGTGGAGCCGGGCTTAATGTCACGAAAACAGAGCAGCTCATCATCCTGAACACACACACAGAGAGAGAGAGAGATTGAGAGAGCGAGAGAGAGGAAGAGTCAGAAATCCTTAACTTCTTCATCGTGAATGAATAGTCTGAACTTACGCTCAGGAGGATTTCTGTGTCAGTCTGGTTGTTCGCTATTTGACAGAAAGGACAGGCGCCGCTCTCGGAAGTGTCCGGAGTCTCCATAATGTTTCCTATCTGGAAAACTGTGATCTCACCACAGTGATGTTTAGTCTGGGCGTGTTTGTGTGTCAGCAGGAAGAACAGCCGCTCACAGAGCTCATCGAGCCTGTCCACTGCTGCGTTCAGGGACCATCGTAAATTCAATTCACAATACTACTACTACTACTACAACAACTACTACCATAACTATGTATGTATAGTGCTACAAATATACCACTACTACTATAATATAATAATAAAACTACAAATATACTACTACTACTACTACTACTACTACTACTACTACTATTACCATAACTATGTATGTATAATGCCACAAATATACTACTATTACTACTACTACTACTACTGCACAAAGTTGTAAGATTAATACAAAAGAACAAGCTGCAGTTGTATGCACAAATACACACAATTCTTCACAAAAGAATTTAATTTTAAGAAATATCTCAATAATAATACATGGAAACACTGAGGTGTTCAGCGTTCATTATTTTAACCACATAAATATAATTCACTGAACATGGGAAAATTGCATACTGTTACTTATACTGACATCCACACTGTTTAAATATGCATTCTGTGTGAAACCTGAAACTTTCTCTGTAGGTCTCTGTTGGTTTAAGCTGTCTCTTTTTCTCTGGATATCTGGATTTGGGTATTCTTATGACCAGTAAGTATGCAGAAATAAAACAAAATATGCAGCGAATAAAACTAGTAATAAAAGATCATCAACATCAGTAAGTGTTCTTCTGGTAAAATAATGATATCTGGTCTCAGTGCAGGCAGCAGAGTGACATGCTCTGGATACAGATGATCAGAAAATTTAGTAGAGCAAAAAGACTTCTGTAGGTGTAATTAAAATCTAAATTTTACATTTAATTTCTTTGTATATGTCTATGATTTCAATGTAAATGCACAGGATGCACATCTGGACTTTTTTAAAAGTCCATAACATGCTTTGGGTATTGTTGTGGAGAAATTGCTGAAGTCAAAGGTCAATGGTGAGGTCAGGAGGGAAGAAAGTGTTCAGGAGCCTCTGATGTCTTATGCTGTAATATTTATTGACACTTGGCCAAGGAGAATTAGAGACATTCTCAAAGTACATCAGAAGTGCCTGAGTCGGTCTCACATTCTGCCCAACTCATGCTGGTGGTCAGACTTTAAACCCCAAGATAACGCCACAAATACTATACGCCCAGAATTAGCCAAAGAGAATGTCTTTACCCATGGAGGTGTTATTGTCAACATATTCTAGTCTGGAGACACAGATGTCTGTTTACGCAGATTGGAACGTCAACAGCCAGCTATCTATTATGTCTATGAAGGCAACAATAGGTCTCTTCGACCCTGGCCACCACAGTGTTGAGATAGACTGGCACCTCCTGTTCCAAAGGGGGCCAAGGCCAAACAATTAATACTGCTGAGGACCTCAAGGCCCACACGTGACCTCGTGTAACCTAAGGATAGAAAATTCCATAACAGGTATGTATGTTTTATATGTTTTCCAATTGAAAGCTATTCTGTACTACTGGTATGTGTGTTTAAAGTCAGGAAACTCTTAGAGAAAGACTGTTCTTTTTAATGTGAATTCAAATGGACAACATAATCCTCAAAACTATGTTCTAAATGTGCAAACAGACAGAAATAAATACCCAGGAATTGGGGGAAATATCTGTCCATACTATGGTAATGAGCTTACATATACAGTACATGTTATTACATTATGTTAACAGCAAATAACGTGCAGGCTACAGTGAATGATGAAGCAGATCAAAAGTCAGTTTGTTGTCATTGCTGTAGTAAACACCACAATCTGAGTGTTGCTTTAAAAAACATCTTCTCCACTTGGCTCAAAGACTCCTCTGAGCTGTGCGGTAATCCAAAAATCCAGTTTGGGAGCTGCTGGCTCACAGAGACAATACACAGCTGTCTAAAAATTTGACTGGCGGAGCTATATTGTTTAGATACTTGAGTAGACGTTTATCCTGCAAAGAGAAAAACATGGATTTAGATCAAATAATTTCATCAAATGTATTGTTTGCATGCATCTGATGATTTTATTCACGGTAACTCAAGAAAGCAACAAAAAAAGATAAAATAATAAGTGCAAATTTCACAACTATCACATGAATAACACCACAATGACTGTAATATTCTTTAATAAAGAAAGAGGGAATTTCTCATCCTCAGCACTCACCGTTAAAAAACGGTCCGACTGTGGGATGAACTTATACTCCATGCACTGTGAGATTTGGCTGCTCGGGGCGAGCACATGGAGGTGGAGGTGATCGACTGAAGTGTAGGGAGGTTGGTGGAACCCCAGCCTGTGGACGAAAACACATCAGTGCTGTGATCAGGACACTGACAAGCAGGTCGAAGTACACGTTTAGAAAAGTAATGAAACACTTCAGCAAATAACAACCTTTGCTGATTGATTGAAGTGAGTGTGTGTCTCACTCCATTTCAAGCTACAGCCAGACAGTTTAGATTAGTTTTGAGCTTAAAGGTGCATCATACATTTCAAACAATTATTAACTTTTTTTCATTACTTTAAGCAAAAGTTTTGGTAGATACACTGATTCACTTTCTGATATTGACTTTGAGTAGAGAAGCAAACTATGACTGAAAAATGTACCTCACTTGACTTGATACTACCCTCATGTCTGTAAGGTAACTGTGAAGCTACAGCAAGCAGTTGCTTAGCTTAGCTTAGCATAAAGACTGTAAACAGGGGGAAACAGCTACCCTGGCTGTGCCCAACAGTGACAAAATCTGCTTCCCAGCACCTCTAAAGCTCACTAATTAACACGTGTGTTTAACCTGTAGGCTACAAAAATCTACGAAAAGGCTTGTGGCTTTGCTGGACTATTTCCTGGTCTCGGATCAGTTGCCTGGCAACCAGTGGTGATTCCAAGTTATTGTACCATGGCCTAGTTTGTATGAAATAGACAAATGAGACATGAAGCACCTTTGGGCAAAGCCAAACTAGATGCTCCCCACCCCATGTCTTCTTTTTATGCTGAGCTAACTAGCTGCTGACTGTAGCTTCATATCCAATGTACAGACGTAAGAGTGGTATTGTTCTTCTCATCTAACGCTCCGCCAGAAAACAAATAATCAAAATTCTCAAATCATCATCTACCTTATATCCTTCATGTCAGTGACCCCTTGTTCACGTAGTACAGCTTTTCCCATCTCAACCATCCGCTGAACTGTTGGAGACACGACAAAGTTATTTCTGTAAATACAGGCAGCATGAGGTGACTAAATATAAGTTAATATCATTCCACTGAACTGAAGTGAAGTCAAAACAGAAGTGCTGAGTGGCCTGTTATCATTAGTTCAGTGATCATAAAGACAGGAATAGCAGTGGTATTGTGGAAGTATTCAGTAGTTCTAGTACTTTCACAGGTAGTATCACTTCAGTAGAAATAGTGGTTCAGTGGTACTTGCAGTACTTAAACTAACAGTAGTTTGTGTAACTGACCGAGGCCGATATGTCCCCTGCGCAGAGAGTGGCAGCTTTCTATGTGCTGTATGGGTATCACCAGGTAATGGTGAGGAGCAGCAGGGTAAATGTCTCTAAAACACACCAGCTCCTTGTCCTGTTGGGAGGGGATGAAATACACACAATGTTACAGTAATCTACAGGACAGTGAATGCAGCATCTATCTATCTATCTTTTTTTTTTTTGTTTTACACATTCATTTGATTTATTTGTACTGTAGAGACTTCCTGTAAAGGCAGACCACACCAAACCAAACTATTGTTTAATTAATTAGTAAGTGTTTTAGCGACAATTTAAATCATCGCATCATCACAGTGCACTGCATCTGTCCCACATTACCTGAACGTATCACAGTGAAGCGAAATGAAATGAAACTTGAATGTTGTTTATTTGATGAAAAGTCAAACAAAAAACAACAAAAACTGAGCTGAAATATCCAGGTAACATTACAGTTTAACAGGTGTCTGTTGCTGTCTCTGTGGTGGTGTCGTGAAGTGAGCTGGTTTAAAAGCGTCTTACCTTTTTAATAATTTTTGTTTCTTCGTCTTGGTCGTTGGCTATCAAACAGAAAATACAAGTCTGATCTACTGCTTCACCTGAGTGTGAGCTGTCCCTCTCCATATTTACGAGCTCTTCTTCGACAGGTTGCTTCTTCCTCCTCCAACTCGTTTTAAAGAGTCTGCTGCCGGGAAACATACCCAACAAAGATCGTCTGTGGGACAGTTAAGCATGACATGGTTTTCCCCTGAATCCTGGAAATCCCCACGCCAAACACTGTAAGCAGAGACATGAAGATTAATGATCTTCTTAAATAGAAGTAAACAATATGTTATGGACATTAGAGAAATAATAAATAATAGAAATAGATGTAACATATTTTAATCAACCTTTAATAAGTGGAGATCAGGCTTGTTTGTGATCGTCACTGTCACACCAAGAAGTCAGGAAAAAAGTACCTGTAGGGAAATTTTGCACTTGTTTGTCTGTATTTTTTTTTTTTTTTTTACAGTGTCAGAGAGACAATTCACCTTTATTTGATACACAGTTGCCTCTTGTTCATTCATTATCTATCTTTCCACCTTAGTGAATTTCCCTCTCAGCCTCTGTCTGCTGAGAATAAAACATTTCACACCTGTTGGAAACCAGAAAAACTAGTATCCCCCCCGTGTTCTTTGTCAGAAAGACAGTTCAACATAAGACAGAGCTCATAATTATAAAACACTAAGGGTCAGTTCACGTTCAACTGGACGTACATTCATACATTTTACTTTCTGTTTTCTTGTGATAATGAGTTAATCTCATTTATTTTCTCAAGACACTGAGTTATTTATGTCATTATCTTGAAATAACAAATGTTGTTATCCTGAGATAATGGAGTCATTTTCTTAAGATCTCAAGATAACTTCCTGAGATGACAACTCAATTAATTTGAGAGAAAACTGAGGAAATAAAATGTATGAATGTATGACTGCTTAGGGCTTCCGTACAAATCATAATCATTAACATTTAAATAAAATAAAAAAAATCAACAATCAACATTATTTTCCTTTTTACAACTAGCAGTTCTTGCAGTGCAGATAATATAAATCATACAACCTTAAAAATCCTCTGTGGATGTGTGTTTAAAAATGAATCTACATGCCAAGATAACTCTTTTTAAATTTTGACAGGATAATTGAATCGTATCGCACATCATTTTCTACCAAATCTACATAAATGACACTCTATACACAGATTTAGATACACGTATGTCTTATGAATGTATGGCTAGGATAACATAGAATCAGCCAAAATCCATTACCAGCACTGATACAAATTTTGAACTTCATAGCTGTTTTTTCCCCTGTAGTTTAATTACTAAATCAGACTGATTTCAAAAGCACAAAAACAGAATTAAACTTAACTTAAAAAAGGAGAAACATTGTGTGCTTTTCTTTAGAAGTCTGATTTATTTGTGCAGTAAATGTGTGTGATAACTCTGCTCACCTTCAGTGCAGCTGACCAGCTTTATTCTTTTTATTTCTTTCAAAGTAATTTAGATTTGAAAGGGAGTTATTTTAAATCTACCGAGTGCTTCATCTTCTTCTTAACATGATTATAGTTATTAGTCTTTGTATAATCATACAGGTACAATCATAGTGAAATTATTCCTTCATTGCTGTGCAGCATGAGCTTTATTGGGATTAGCAGCCTTCCTCTCATCTCTTCAGTCCTACAATGACTGGCTGCTGGTAATGGTCGATACAAATCTGGTATCTTAAAATAAACTGGACATTAAATCCTAATGAAGAGCCAAAATCAATGTGGAAATCAAAACTGGGCATAAACAACACAATCCATTGTCATATACTGTATGTATATATTTAACATTTATTTAGGTTTACATGTGGCTGCCATAACAACACAATAAATAGATCCTTAGTGATATTACAGACCACAGCAGTTTTGGATTCACAAGAAATAATTACTCTGGGAGCATTCACAGTTACAACACGGAACAGCTAAAGACAACAAAGCTCATTTTCACATGAAGCTATAACTGGCATTAGTGGATAGTATGGCAGGTATCATAACAGTGGTGTCAGATATTTGTGGTGCTGCATGTTCATGCACTACAAGCCTGTGTCACATACACAGGATATAATTTATTTTCCTTGTTAGTAGATTTGAATTTTTAGTTAGTGGCATACCAGAGTGCAAAAACAGAAAATCCCTTTTTCCACCCATTTACAGTGAAACAGAAGCTGACCTGTGGTCGGACAGGAGGCTTCCCACCTGTAGTGGTGATTTAACAACATTCAGTAACAATTTTCCGCTGAAGAAATGCTTAACTACGTGGAGCCACGACACAGCGTTAACCGTCAATTTATCCTGTAGTGCAAAGTGAGATCATGTTAAACTTTTTCTGGCTGTGTGTCTCTCTGAACAACCACAAATGAAAATAAAAAAGATTGAAAATGAGTCGACGTGCGATGTGAATTCAATACTGACATGTCATTTCTAGTGCTTGTTGGGTCCAATCAGGAAAGAGAAATATTTAACACAACATTTCTATAAAAGTACAATTAAAAAAAACATCAACTGAGCATTATTGATAAAAACGAGATGTAAAAATAAAATGTAAAAATAAAAAAATCTAAAATATTTTTATAAAATATGAGGAGCTCACAACAAATATGAAATTAAAATAAAACATATTTGGTCATTGAAAACGTTTCCTGGTTTTACTGCTTGTTTTGGATTGTACAGGGACATGAAAACATCATATGTTATGAGGAAATGCGATGAAACATTCTCACTCAGCTCATCTAAAACTCAAAATAAGAGAACAATATGGACCTCGGGGGAAGTGCAACACTTCCATTGTAAACAATTAGAGATATTCCTCGCAGTGAACGTTAATTTCCCTGGCAATTTCCTTCACGTTTGAAATGCATTGCATCATTAAAAAAAGAAAGATAATTCCAAACCTCTTCAGTTCATAATCCTCTACATTGTATAACATACAAATTATATCAACCATAATTTCTGCACAAATTAACCTACAGCATTATGGGACACTTTCTGTCATACACACTTAAAATCAGCTCTTTTTAGGATTAACCTCAACAGTAACATCAGCATCCTTCCTCGTCCTCGCTCTCTCCTCATAAGCTTATGGTGGTATGGCAGTCTGCATGCTGGGAAAGCTGGAGGCGTTGCCGGATGTCAAAGACAGCCAATGAACTGAGAGCAACCACATTTTCTCACACACTTCCAAGGAAGGATGACTCCTACCTGCATGTCATACCCACCTAAAAAACCCGTTCTGTTGTTAGTAACAACTGCACAGGCTGCTTTCTGCCTCATCTCACAGAACATTTAGTGTAGGGTAGTTAGATTTGCCTCCAAGTGGTGCGTAATAGACTTGGGGGGAGGGGGCTGTTTGAAGGTTTGGAGCAGAAAGTGAATGTCAAAGTAACTGGAGCAAAGCGAGGCTACTCGAAGGTCCAGACCTCCAGACTGTGGATACTGAAGTCCTGCTGGGAGGACAGCGGCTGGTTGTTGAAGGTCGCGCATTTGGTGGTGGTGCCTCGGTACAACTCGGCGTCCAGCCACAGACCCAGCTGACCACTGCAGAGGAGGGGGGGGGGGGGGGGGGGGGGGGAGAAAGCAGGTGGATGTTATTTTGATTTGCAGTCCAAAGGTTTGGATTGCTGGACATTGTGCTTTGTCACAAAAAAAAAAAAAAAAAAAAACTACTTACCCTCCGCCTCCCATCTGCAGAGAATCAGTATTGCCCTTCACAAAGTAAGAATTCTCCCCCGTCCAGCGGTACACCTGAAAACAGATGTCTGATATTGTTATTTGAGGAATAAAGCTAAATAAACAAAATTCTTCAACTAACTGAGCAGGACGAACCTTGATCTCAGGACAGAAGCTGTAGAGGAATGTCTCTCCTGTGCCGTAGCAGTGTTCACTCACTCTGAAGGGATGAGTCGAGAACGCCCCGAATATCTGTGAGCAGATACAATGTTAACTTAGAACAAATGATCATAAACTGCTGGTTTAAACCTCCACGTGAGTGTTTTTATTTATTATTCTGTTTGTCACTGTTTTTGCTATGGCCAAAGTCTGACTCCAAACACTCCAAACCTTAAAAGCCTATGTGTTGCTCTGGGGACGAGTGACTTAATTAGTCACGTAGGAACTGAGGACGTGTGTAGATAATGTTGCCATGACAGCATTCAGAAAAATAATTACTGAATTAGAGGACAGACATGTTGAACATACTGGAGAGTTCGTGCTGTTTTAAAAAGGAGAAACGACTCAATTTAAACAAAGAAACACTCATTAATTTCATCAGATGTTATGTTTTGAAGGCAACTTCTATTACATCTAACTGTTACCCTTTAACATGCAGTATATTTATTCATGAAAATCTAAATCAGGAAAAAAATATGTTCAACGACATCAGCAGCAGTATTGTTGGAGGAGCATAACATAGTAATAATAACACAGCAGGCAAATGTAGGTTTAGTGCACATGACCTAGACTAGTCAGGCAACTATTAAATAGTGTATTTAAATATCATTAAACACAACAAAGTTCATTTTCTGCAGGAATTAAATGTCATTCTTGGCAAGTGTTTGTGTGATAGTGAAATAAATAACAAATACTTACCTCTTTGGATTTGTTACACCTGTAATACATAATGGTAATGTGTATCAAGCCCAGTCAGTTACATACAGTACCGACCTGGCTATCCATGTCTTTGACGACCAGCAGCACGGGGCTGTCCACGTCTGCTAGGTTCCTGTACAGAGTCTTCAGGCTGGTCCCATGTTTCACAGTGCTGTAGGCCAGTCTCCAGGGGTAACCCTGCACACGGGCTGGCAGGCGACAGGCGAGCTGGAGAGGAAAACACATCATTAGATTATTATGAGGCTTTTTAAATTTCATCATCATTTTCTTCTCTGTAAGTGGGTAATTTGGTTAGCAGCCAGCTGCAAGTACCTTCTCAATGTGCGTGTCCTGTAATAGATCACTGGTATCACTGAGCATGGGCAGTGCATCCACAGACAGGTCTCCGTCACAGCTGCCGAAACTCTGCCTACGCTTAGCCTCGTCGATGGTGATGATCTTTGGGAAAAACAAGCATATGTGTCAAGACTGTCAAAATGTCAGCAAACACACAGTCATAGTGTTTAATCATGTGTTCCATCAGAGTGAAGCGAGTGGGCTACCTGCTTCATTACTGAGCTCACCTCCCAGCTGCAGGATGCAGGGTCACTGAAGAAGTTGTCTATCATGTCCAGCTCATCTTTCTCCACCACAACGAAGCCCTGCTCTCGAGCCTCCTTCCCGTACACATCCGGAGACCACTGGACGAAAAATGCATACAGATGGTCCACCCTGAAACACACACACACACCACACGATATATTGGATTGGTTAAAAGCCCAATGCTAGTTTACACACACACACTCATTATAGTTTAATGGCGCTGTATGAGTATTTATTAATGCAAGAGCTGGCCATCATCTCACCTTTCTTGTGGCACAGCAAACCAGTACTCGGGCTGTTTCCCCCGGCCGCCAAATGAGTGGGCGGGACTAGAGGTCATCCCAGAGGCAAAGGACTTCCTCATTGGCTTTCCCACTTTGAAGCACAGGAACATAGGTGGGTTTTTACTCTTCTCCTCTGATGAGAAAAGCATGTCTATAAAAACAAAAACAGAGAAAGAGAGTTTGGTTAATATCCAGTCACAATCACAATGAAAAATCTACCCAATGGTTTAATATCTAGTCTACCTTCTATTGGTGCCTGCATCCTCTCCAGCAGCCATGACTTCACTTCAGCTTCATAGCTTTTCTTCCGTCTCTCCTCCTCACTGAGTTCAGCTCCACCTGCCGGTCTGTCTGGGCTTTGTCTCGTCGGACTAGAGATGCCATGAACCTCTGAAGCCTCCAGGAGACTCAACTTCCTGTTCTGGTCCACTGACGTCTTATCATGCGCACTGTTTAGCAGCTCTTCGGTCCCTTTAGATTTCATATCTTTGGTTTCAGTTTCCTCTTGGATTGTGGGTTTATCACTCTGTTTTTCAGTCTCTGAAGAGGATTGTATCGACTCTCCATCCTCGATGGAGCTGTTCTGAGCTACGCCCTCGTCCTCTTCATCATCCAGCTTCCCTTTTGTTTGACACAGAATCGACTTATTCTGGAAGTCTCCCCGATCTGGGCAGCTTGGTCCTAGTTCCTGTTGGTCCCCGGTGACAACGCTGGACGTTTTGGAGGTCGTCCCCTCCGGCTCTTCGGTGCTCCCGTTGACAGTAGGCTCCAACTCTGTGAATCCTTCGTCTGACGGAGACTTCTCTGTCTGCTCGCCCTCTGTGCTCCCCAAGAAGACAAAAGTGTGCGCAATTTAGTGACATCTAGCGATGTTGTTGCTGATTGCAACTCTCTGCCTCATCTTCTTCCCAGCGCAAAGGAGACACGAAATATGTGAAACACAAAAGACCCTATCTACAGCCGGTGTTTCATTTCTTGTACTACGGTAGACACAAGCCTCATTCTAAGGTAACAAAACATAACAATTATTATTTTCAGGTGATTACACACTAATGAAAACATAGTTATGACTATTATGTTCCATTTCTTCCGTATTCTGTAAAGAGAGCCCCCTAAATCTGACACACTGGACTTTTAAGGTCAGCATGTCGACACTGGATGATGCATGATTTTACCAGTTTCTGAGAGGGTCGATTCAATGTCGTCCAAGACGATCGGTCGCTTCGGATCGAGGGCTTCATAGCGGCTGAAGGGGTTTAGATCTCGCTCTGACGGCAGTTGCTCCCACTCGCCGGGCCTGTACACAGGACACAAATCCTGGGGTAGGTCTCTGTGGAGTCACGGGGCATCACACATACCGCACCGCAAACGAGGATGAAAATGAAGAGGGGAGGGGGGACAAAAGGAAAAAAAAAAGAAAAAAAAAGAAAAAGAAAAGGTCCAACAGAAATTATAAATGAGAATGACACAAAACAAATGAATACAAAATAACATGTGTGATGCAAAACAGCAAAAATAATCAAAATGGAAAGAACAAATCAAAATATTTAAATGAAAAGCTATGAAACTATAACCGGGAGGGTTTTGTCTGAATATGATCCAGTGAACACAAAGGCACTTCATAAAAAAGGGATGTGGTTAAGAATTTTGGATGGTCGGAAAATTAAATGGATTTTATTCATGAAATGAACAAGAAAAATAGAAACTGGAAGGAGGAACAAGAAAAGAGGAATCAGAGCTGAGGAGTGAAGAAGAACGGTTATAAAAGAGGGAAATGAGGAAATCGAGGAGGACGCAGGAGGATTTCTTACGACGGGAGAGCATCTTTGAGCTTCATGCGTGACACGTCGTCGTACAGCGCCACGGAGACGACCTCCTCCATGGGGCAGATCAGGCCATACTCCTCGCAGCCGTGCTCGATCACCAGGGGGTCTGACTTGTGGGGGTCAAACATGATGTTGTTGGGTGTCACGATCAGCACGCCCCCCACCACTCCCTGCAACATGAACATAACACAGCAGTGCAGTGATGACAAGGTGGCGATGACACCTAAAACAACCCGATGGTACCTCCTAAATGCAATATGAATTTGGTCGATGTACTGGTGTTTAGCTATTACCCGACATTCTCGTATTTTCTAGGCTCCTTACCATGCCGTCAGTGAAATATTTGCAGCTCATCTTGATGAATTTAACCGTTGCCGGGCTCTCATCCTCTGAGTTCGGGGAGAGCTCACGCCGGAGGGCCTTTGCTGACATGCAGTTTGAAATGCCATCCTGCAGGAAGTTCAAGAGCACACATCAGAGACCTGAATGTTCTGCTGGTATTAAGTATAGCTTGTTTTAAAGTAGAGTATAATCACCATGTGGTTTCAGTTCTCATCGGCCTTTGATTTTAGGCCACCAGAGCCAGACGTTTCATACAAACTTTTTAAAGTAATGCCATGTCTGAAAGCAACTTTTTCACTTGACTGCCAAACACTGGTAGATTAGATTACCTCCTCTGACTTATGCATGTAAAAACTGCTCACTCGTAGCATGTTTTAAATATCTAATCCAACATGGAAGATAGCAGAATTTAAATTACAGGAGAATAATGAAACATTTTGCAGCATCAGAGCCATCATTTCACTTGAACGTAACTGCCTCACGGGTAATTTTGGTGTAACCCCTAAGATATTTGATGGAGGACAAATTTTACCAGCACCTAATGTCTTTAACAGACCCTGAAGTAAAATTTAATTGATAATTGCCCTAATAAAAGTTTGTTTGTAGCATTTTATTGCATAGTTTGATTCAATTTTAACAAATTTGTCCCTAAACGTCTACTGTCTTGCAACATATTGAATCCTTTCATACTCACATGTGACGCGTTTTCTGATAAGCCATTTGTGAAGGAGGGATCGGAGGAACCCGGAGCCTTTAGGTCAGCTTCTGACTGGCTCACGTCGGGAACAAACAGCTTCTGTAATAACAACGATGGGCAGCCAATGCTGAGCCGGTCAGAGGAATAATGAGGGCAGTGGTTTCTGTGTTACGGAGAAGGTTCTCACCTGACCGGGGTAGACACTACGAGAGAAGAGCTTGTTTAGCTGGACCAGTTTGTTTGGGGTGATGTTGAAGTTGAGTGCGATGCTGTTGAGGGAGTCATTAGGTCCCACCTGTAACAAGAGATGAAATAAGTGAAAATACGACACAATGCAAACTGCAACTTTTCTGCTAATAAATCAGTGTGTTGTTTAAACGTGCTATCAATATTTATACTCACAATGAACTCCACTGTCCCCGGTGGCTTCCTTTTCTCCCTCTTTGATAGATTTTTACTTTTACAGCCATCGTCTACAAGAGAAACAGAAAATGAATGAAAGATTTTTCAAATTGAGGACGATGCAAACAAACAAAAAAAGCAGAATTATTCTTCCCATCTCATACTGTCTAGGCTGCTAACAGATGTATTTCTAATAACCCAGTGATACAACGTTTCTAAGAGACAAACACAATACAAAGTACAAAGAAAAACCCCAGCAGAGATGACCTTATCATGCGGTTAATGGCTTTTTGAGACAGTATCAGTGCCTGTTTGTCCTCTGTCATTATCCAGCCTTAAAACACTGTCCCCACACATGCTGAAGCAGTTATCATAAAACACACACAAACAATTTGACCCTTGTAGTAGACAAGGTCCACAGTCAGCACTTTCTTCTTGCCAAGAACACAGAAGCTATTAGAGTACCACTCCCTGACTGCATAATTACACTGCTGCCTCCTCCATGGAAACTGAGGGCATGACTAAGCATTAGGCAACCAGACTCCAGCTGCGTCTGCTCTTTACTGTACCGAGCATCAAAGACAAGACCGCTGTCACTTTAGTGAACACTGTCACTTATTCACTGAATTTATACCGGGCTGCGACTGGCAACATGCCACAAAGCGCTGCAGATCGACTTTCAGCTGAAAGCGCAGAGAGTTATGTTTCTGGTTGTGTATTACACTGCAGAACATCATATTTGATTTGATGGGCTAATGCTGCGGTCTTATTGAAACACAAGCTGGAGAGTTTACACAGCTGGCTGACCTGATGCACACGACAAGAGGCAATTATTACTGTCAATATGAAGGAGTGGGCGATGATTAATGCAAATCATGATAGCATGATGCATTATGCTAATAAAGCAGCTCAGACTGGAGACAAAAGGCAGAAAAACAACCTGAGAACAATGATTAAAAACTGCCCTCAGAGTTGTAGGTTAGATTAAGTTTATTGACAATTAGCTCACACTGACAAAGAATTTATGTTTGTCATTCTCAGTGTACACAATGAGTTCAATAGCTGATATCAAATCACTTGTCTATTCATTTTATGTACGTTTTAAGCAGAAATTAGGGTCATCGTAGTATTTCTATTGTGATTTGAGACTCGCACCAACTCTTTGTGAATACAGCGACTTCAATGTCATCAACAGTGAAACAGTACAGGATAAAGGTTATGCAACTTCCTGTTTAAAACTGCTGAGGTCTCTTTCCCAACACAGAGGACCCTTGTGCTGCAGATCAGTCAGATGGTAATAATTTCAAATAACAGAGCGTTGGAATACTAACACCGCTATGTTGAGATATGACTTGTTTAAAAATGGGAAAACACATTTTGCTGAGACAACAAAAGCCTGAATTCTTCTGCAGTAGTATTTCTTATTAGGTACTAAACCCGCTTTGAATAAAGCGATGACTAGAATAGTTCTATTATCCAGTGACTGTCACAGCAGCGTCGCAGAGCTACTGTAGATGGGAAACACCATGCCATTAGTTTGACACCCAAATAATCAGGTTACTAACACATGCTAACAAATAGGACTACTACTAGAAGTACCCCAAGAAGAGTGGTCCCGGTTCTCCAAGTGTCCATGTAGTAGCACAGCCACTAAATAGCTGCATTTTTAAGAGGTGTAAGGATACAGTAGAGACCTACAGAGCCATTAAAAAACGCCTACAGTGTATGTACGGCAAAATGTCAGTGGATACGTATAAATCAACATTTTCAAGACTGCTTTAAATAACAGAAGAAAGATCTGCCGATGCAGTTTCTGATGCAGGTCTTACCTGAGCCTGCAGGTGGCTTTGCTGTTATTCTCTGTAGGTCTGTCTTCTTGTTGGATTCGCTGTCATTCGGGACTTCTGGACAGGAGATGATCGCCGGATTCTGCTCGTTCGCATTCTTCTCCGATTGGTTCTGCTTGAGCTGCCTCCGCCTCTTCAGCCTGAGGAGATGCCAGAGCAGACCGACATATTCACATCGACTCATTGAGTGAGATGGAGAAAGAACAGTTGATGTTATAACTTATACAACGACAATTCGTTCAGGCTGGGATCAACACACACTACGTGCAAGGAATAAAGCTGAACTGACTTAAGCACACAGGCTAGACTACATAAAACATAAAGCATGCAGCAACAATCAACCATCAGTGGTAAAAAAACAAAAACATCACGAGCTCCATTAGTTAGATGAGAAACTCATCATCAGCTGAGTCATCATGAATATTTAACAGTTTGGCACGCTGTTAGATGAAAGAATTATTCACCCTATTAGACCTGCTGTTTGTTTGGTAGTCTACATCTCTCCCTCAAGACAGTGTCATTTACCCTGTCTCACTGGGACCTGCCAGGATTCAGCCAACAGATTAACTTGTTGACTAAAATGTGGTGCTGGATTGTGTTAAAAACAGAAGAGAACTCTAAAAACAACCTGGGCCTCCGAGGTTTTTTAAAATCCAGTTGAGAAAGCTAAGAACAATCCCCCACGGAGGAGTGGTCTCTTATGATCCACACCAAGATGACTACCACAAACTCAAAGCTGGAGAGACTTTGTGAGGTTTTTCATAACCCCAAAAATCAAATCAAAACAAACTGGACATCAGAATCAATGCTGGAGACAATGTGGCAGACCATACTCATATTTTTTTAGTCCTGCCCCGTCTTACGGCCCCTCTGGGTCAAAGTGCAAGCTACAGCCAAAAAGATTCAAGGAGTCGATATTTACTTGTCTCTCTTTCTACATATCAAAGGAAGTGGATAACAGGGACAAATATTAATTAAACATTCTCATGGCGGCAAGCAAAAGGGCAATAACTAGATGTTATAAATAGCATATTCAGTATGGAATGCATTATGTTTAGTTCATGACTACAGAGGGAAAAGGGAAAAGAACACTGGGCTGAATGGGACACGTATGCTAAAAGAAGAATCTGAAGAACTGAAATTGTAGTGAACACAAGAATGCTAAAAACAGCACCAGTATGGAAACTTCATGGGAGTTAGTGAATCCTCCTCAGCCCCCACATCAACTCTCTCTTGATAAGATTTTCCACTTGTTGACTGTTTCTGCAGCCTCTGAACCTTTTGTTGCTCTCAGGAACACTTAAAATATAAAACATAACATATAGTTGACCAGAGATATAATCAGTGCCTGGGCGCTTATCAGTCTGAGTATGTGTCTGACCCCCTGCACATCAAGTGGAGCTCAGATGAGAAGCACTGAAATGATCGTCTAGCTCCTCATCTCATTTAAAACCATCCAACTGTGTAATCCTCTGACTTGTGCTAACAGCACTGCTTCAAGTGGCAATCGTGCTCAAACTTATTGTATTTCTCTCTTTGCTGCGTCAGCTGTTCCTCTCAGACTGTTCAATCGCTGATAGGTAAGAGAATGATGTAATACCATCTCCAGACCCTGTCGGAGGTCGTTAAGGGAGGGGACACACACTGCAGTGCAGGGTTAGTGGTGCACTTATGCAAGCTCTATGAGCCCCACTGAAACGTTAAGTGTGGCTGTGACCAAGATAAGACCGAATTGATTTATTGTAAGCTTTGTGTGTGTCCACACAATGGAAAGAATAAAATAAAAAAAACTAAAACACAAGCGTTTTAAGTGTTCCAAGTGCCTTAATGGAAAAAGTTAGAGTGGGTCGATAAGGCTGCAGACAGACAGAGTTCAGGCCTCTCCCACAGCCTCGGGTCACTCTCCCACTTCAACTGATGCGGCGCACATCTGGTGCTGAACTCAAGAATCTGCAGTCCACACATTCTCAACAGCACCGTCTGTTTCACTCGGGGCCATTTTGAGTATTTTAATCACTCTCCAGTCTTCATCTTACCATTTCTCCCTCCATCTTGTCTCGTCTCTAACCTTCAGTTTGTAACTTGTGTATACATAATAACAGAAAGTAAATACTGTAAGGCGCAGCTTTATTGTGCTAACAACAGATCCTGCTTACGGAAAACATGTAAGCCATTACTGGACCCACCGATTTCAGTGTGATCTTTATGCGACAATACATATATAAATGTATATAAATGTAAACATGCATTTTTGACACAGTTGAGTACAATTTTAAATTAACTTGTTTTCATGTTTTATATGGTTGTGATATCATTTTATTAGTGGATCTAATGTTTATGTTGTAAATTTAAGTGCAATAATTATTAACTATATGTATTTTATTTGAATATGTAGCCAAGGCAACAAAAAAATGGGGCTTCCAGTAAATAGTGAACTTGGACACTTCATGACAGTCATATTGTTGTTTTTAGGATATTTCTGTTTCACTTTGACTTTATGTTTGCAGTTGTTTTGCTGAAGAATACATTTCTTCCTGATTTTCAGTTTCTAGCAGACATAAGTGGGTTTCCTTCAGGATATTTCTCTATTGCAGAATTATTTTCATCTCCAACTATCTTGAGGCATCCCCAAAACATGACACTACAACCTCCAGGCTTCATGATGGAAACTGTGTGTTTCCACTGATTTACACCAGCCACAAATCATAATTTTGAACCTTTTCCCACTTCGATAAACATATCAAATCTTCTGGCGAATAAAAAACAGCCAGGATGTCGTGTGAGTTTTCTCAACAGGCATTAAGCGGTGACTGATGAAATCACCAAGGCAACAAAAGCAGTGCAGTTGCAGTGTCCCTTAATCTCAGCCATGGTGCCCTGGAGCTCCTTCAGAGTTGCCATGAGCCTTTTGGTGGTTCGTGTACAGCCTATAATCTTTACCTGTTTATGCCTGATCTTATTGTACTTACTGTATATTCATAATCTTGATGCAGACTTGTTTGGAATATTTTTTCTTCTTCGACAAGGATGAAACTGACAAACTAGCAGCTCAACCTGACAGATATTCAATCTAAAAGCACCTTCATTTGATCTAAATTTAATTTTCACTTCGACATTAGAGAGTATGGTTGTAAAATAATAAAACATGTAAAACAAGTCTATGACGGGTTAATACTTGTTATTGGTACATGTGTATACTCCACAGTGGCCTTTGCTCTATTTGTCAGGAAGCGAGGCAGCATATGGTGCACCTAGCAGGGGAGCTTCATGTTATAGCAGTAGCTGTGTTGGAAGATAAGGCAGATTTTCCTTCCTGGCATGCTCGATCTCTGAGCACAATATGGCCGTTGGTCTTTACAGTAGCAGAGGCCTACAGGATGTATTCATCATGCACCTTTCCACTGTTGTTTTGCTGCTCACTCCCACAGGTTTGCACACTCCCTTTGCAGGAAAACACCATCATCTAACTCAGCACAAAGCCTGCATCCCATTATGATTTAATGTACTCCCTGCCTGAGAATTAGGGAGTGACTGAAACGCGATGCCATTTCAAAATAATTCCTCTTCTATAATGTAACATTTCCAGCATAAGCCAATCAAATCATGACAACAGGAGACAAATCGCAGTGTGTACAAGGCTGCCAGCGTAGCCTGAAAGTAACCTGAGACATCATAAGAAAGGACAAAGCCCATTAGGCTTCACTGCATTACCTCACAACATTTACCACACTCAACAATTCTGATATTGACAGCACGCTCACCATGTGAGCACTGTCTATCCATGAATCAGCTTATTTATCTGGTTTTTGGTACATTCGACTGCTCCACTTTAGAGAAGAATGTTTACCTTTTAGGCATAAAAGAAGTCAAACAAGTTATGTTTATGTTTGTCACAATATGATTTTCTGTTTATGGAAAAAAGGCCAGGCAGGGATGGGATAAACAAAGCAGAACAACACCCATATTCAGGCCTTTTAGACACTTTTAAGCCACATTACACAGTCATTTATCCACTACCATTATTCACTCCACTCTCCAGAATAAACTCCTCATATGACACATCTAATCTGCGCAGACGTCAGAAAGAAAAACCTGATCTTTGTCCATGATCTGCCGATTGCTTGTCAGTCAATGCACCGTAGCTGTGACAAGCCTCTTTCCACAAACTTCCAACTATCGTGTTTCACAATGCTGCCAAAACCTAATTTTTAAGTTCAACCCCAGTGGGTCAATTCTTCCAAGAGCTGTGACGCACGGCTGTGACATAGCACTGCTGGTCCGTGATTCAAAATGGGGGGGAATAATAAAATAATTAGCTAATGCACCTTGACAGCACAATGTCAAGGTGCAAATGAATGAAGCACAACGGAAAAACCACAGTGTCACGTCTAGCAAGCGATACACTGAGCAGAGACAAAATTTCATTTTGGACTTTACACTCCATGATGTGATTCATTGACCGAGTGACGTAAATATCACAACAGCGCCAACAGATCTACAGTACCAGTTTATTGTTATATTGCTTTCTGCATTGTAGAATAACAATAAATACATCAAAACTATGAAATAACACATATGGAATTATATCGTAACCAAAAAAAGTGTAAATAAAGCAAACGCTGGCATTCTCTCAGCTTCAAGAGGGAGTCAACTGAAATGGTTTTCTTAACACATTAACACATGCGCCTTGTCAAAAGTTAATTAATTAAGTAATGTGTTTGAGACCATTACAGTTGTGTTGTTGAGATGTAGTGTTTGCATACAGTAAATAGTCCTATTTGACTACTGTATTCATCTACAGTATATTATGGCAAGAACCCCTGAACTAAAGAGAAAAACCACAGTCCATCATTACTATAAGACATGAAGGTCAGTCAATCCAGAAAATGTCAAGATGTCTGAATGTGCCATCAAGTGCAGTCGCAAAAACTATCAAACACTTTGATAAAATTGGCTCTCATGAAGACCGCCCCAGGAAAGGAAGACCAAGAGCTACTTCTGCTGCAGTGGATAAGTTCATTACAGTTACCAGCACCCACATAAATACCTCACAGACTTCCAGTAGCTGCAGATTTTTGGTTTCAACCACCATGTCTTTGATAAAAAGAGAAGGTGAACGCATGTATCTACATGTGTGGTTCCCACCATGAAGCATGAAGGAGGAGGTGCGATAGTGTGGGGGTGCTTTGCTGGTGACATTGTTGGCGATTTATTCAAAATTCAAGGCACACTTAACCAACATGGCTACCACTGCATTGTGCAGCAATCACATGCTATCTAGTTTGTGTGAAGTGGGACTATAATGTGTTTTTCAGCACGGCCCCATGACCCAAAACACACCTCCAGGCTATGTAAGGCTATGTAAGGGTTATTGGACCAGGAGAGTGACGGAGTGCTGCATCAGACGACCCGGCTTCCACAATCACCTGATCTAGACCCAACAGAGATGATTTAAATAGATACATGAGAGAAAGATGAATACTTTATTGATCCTGAGGGAAACATAAGCATCCAGTAGCAGCAGGGGACTCAATAAACATACATTAAAATCAGACCTATAAAGATAAATTTGAATTTAAATTAAACCTGTGCAAAGACACAAATAGAAAACTAGATAAAAAGTCAAATATAGAAATATATTTAAATAGAAGATAGAGATAAAAACGATATGCAATTAAATTAGACTGTAGAAAATGAATGAAAATCACAGCACTGTCTGGAGTTGGACTGCAGAGCGAAAGAAAAGCAGCAAACAAGTGCTCAGCATTTATGGGAACTCCCTCAAGACTGCCGGAAAACCATTGCAGGTGACTAACTAATGAAGCTGATGTGTCCTTTAAAATCTGACTTAACTACAAAAAAGAAAGAAAATCGCCATGAACGCAAAACAATATCTAGACATTAGCTAATGACAGATTCAATGCAGCACCTTAAGATGAAAACAATGTGTCACAGGCACAAAAACACATAAAGGGAGAGGTAAATATTAGAGCTTATCACAAGTTCTGCTGCATTTAAAATACCTGAATTGAATGTGAATTAAACAAACACAAGAGTGCCTTACCTTGCAAAATATCCCGGCTTCCTGTCTCTCTTTTCCATCAGGCCAGGATCCTAAATCTACATGCAGTCGAACTCGGCCATACAAACATCCACCCTGTGTTACACCCACACCCCACTCAGTGTGTCCAATCCAGCAGACACAACTTTTTTTTTTTTTTAATAGAAGATCACCTCTCACACTGTGCTCTCACACTTTCTTTCTTGTCCTGCGGAGGAAACAATAAGCAAAAGAGGGGAGGAAGGATTAGCAAGGCTTCACTGGGTGCCTCCTCACTCAACAACACTCACTAGAAAGCAAAAGCCCAATAACTGATGGTGAAGCCTCATCAGCCTAAGTGGAGGGCGATGAAAGCATCCTATAATAAGCATGTCAGGCCACTCAGCTGACAAAGGCTGACCAACAGGATGGAAAATGCACCCCTCTTCTACGTAATGCTGCCACAGTGGATGTGTGTTTTATTATGTGATCATGCTTCTGTCTATTATTACTTTGGGAATACAGTTTATGTAAACATTCAGATCATTGTGGCTACACTAACAGCTAGCAGGATTAAGCGAAAACGAAACAATGCATGACAAGCACACCTTAAACAACAGGAAATCAGGCAGCTGAGGTTCATGCACGTCTAGCCTTGGAGTATTATATAACACAGTAAATGCATTATCGCAGATTAAAGGCTAAATTTGAAGCAACCTTACCCCACCTAGCTACATTTTTCTGTGTGTTGCAGCTTGCTTTGGGATTTGCTCCATGAACCGCAGCATTGAGCAGCCTCTTCTTCTTTAAGGTGCAGCACAAACAAAAACACACGTATCGAGTCGTGCTAATGTCAAAACCGCCTGCTCTGAGCAAACACGGGCACGGTGAACAAGGTCCAGTCTTTCAGCTGACTTAACAGCTGATGCTAACGGCGCTAGCTAGCCCACTTTGTTTACAGGACAATAGCAACCTGGTGGAGATGTGTAAGGATACTCTGCTCCGCCACCGCTAGCCCCGTTCAGTTTAAATAAGGTGTCCCCGTCCGTGCGGTCAGGCCCGCGGCTGCCTACGCCAAACTTTCACGCCCAAACACGAATCTAGCTAACAGTTAAATGTGACTCAAAACAGGTAGCTGAAATTGCCCACATACCTTGCGTGCATCCTCGACCCGCTAATGTAAAATCAAAATGAAGCCTTCCGTTCCCGACGTGACGCCCTCTGCTGTCACATGCGGGGTAAAGACACAAACCAGCTCACCGCCAGCTTACTGTTAGGTAGCTAATCTCCAGGATAGCTTAAGTTAGTTAAGGTTAGCCAGGTTTAAGATTTGAGCGCTGGTCGATATTGTATTAAAAGGTAGGTTGTAGTTTAAAGAATAAACAATACAACTACAAACAGATGACAGACACGTTTCACCATAGTGAAATGGGTATTAGCACCATGCACTTACATCGCTTCCCTGGTGGTCTAGTGGTTAGGATTCGGCGCTCTCACCGCCGCGGCCCGGGTTCGATTCCCGGTCAGGGAACTACTTTTTCTCCCCTTGTAAGACTCTGTCATAACAAACCTGACTCAACAACAGATTGGTTAAATATTGAGATGCTACAGCTTGACCCTCTTGGTCATATTTCTCACCTGTATGCAATATCTCAATCTTCAAATAAACAACAAAAAAATTGTATGTACCTCGTTTAGAAATTGAAGTCTGTAGCATTTAGTAGCGGCAAGTAAACATACAATAAACATACATTTAAACGAACTTAAAACACAGTAAACATACGTTAAACATACGTTTAAATTAATGTATAAGATAAATATGTATTTAAATTAAACTTGTGCAAAGAAATTGAATATCTAAATATAAGATCTTTACAAACAGAAAACTATATAAAAAGTAAAAATAGAAATAATGATAGATAGAAATAAGAAATAGAACTACAAATAGAGATTAAAAAATGTGATACTACTACTACTACTACTAATAATAATAATAATAATTGTGTCTTTAAAATTCCACTTTTGTGTTTTTGTATTGCCTCTGCTAACTGTTTGAGTTTAAATTAAGTACCACAGATTGTAACAGTGCAAGGGTTTTCAATTTTTTGGTTTTCTCAGCAATCTGTACTATTAACAGATTCATTTTAAAAATGATTTTAGGTTCTGCTGCCATATATATACGCCTGGAGAAAGCACTTTGTGGCATTTAAATGTCCTCAAAGCAATCATGTGACCTCTTGGATTGGTCCTGACCCCCATGTTTGGACTCAAAGTGTGAAACAGACAGTACACTTGACTTGACTTTGTCACCTCCTGAGCTACTTACCTACTATACCGCTAGGTGGCGACATTTCACAAGAAATAATGCCAGAGAAGAAGTCTGCAAAAAAACTGATGTGGGCCTGTTGTGTTTGGTATATAGCACAGTCCATACATGAAAAATATTGCACATTAAAACAGTAAAGAAACCTTTAACTTACATGATTTTATTTCTATTTGTACACTTGTTTATTTGTATATAAGTTAAAGAAAAGAATAACATTTGTTGGTGAGGTAGTAACACTTTGGTAGAATTTATTTGCACGTAAGTCCAAAACTCACTACAGATTTTGTAACATTAAATGTAAGTCTGATGTAAATATAATTCAGTAACAGTTCTTTATCACTCCTTCCATTAAAGCTCAGCTGAAACGAACCTGTTTGAGATAGAGAGCTATGAGACACAGATAATGTGTGTTTGTGGAACTTGGGTCCCAGAGGTTGGTGTCTGAGGTGGGGAAAGACAGAGACCCCCGGGCTGCAGGCCCTCTGATTGGACAAGGCAGGAGTTAACCAGTTCCTGGCTGGCTATGTATCTTGGCAGTTATTTTGACAGGCGCTATCATTGTGAGAGAGGAGATAAGTTGTCTTAGGGATCGCCATGGCGCCGGTGTGTCCCTCCTCCGTCCTGTTCAGACTCTCATCAACCCCCCTCTCTCTCCACCCCCCCTCTCCTCCTCTCCCTACCCTGCTTGGAGCAAAGGATTGTGGGGGACTGATTGGGTTTGTGTTGGCAGGGACACCGGGGCTCTGGGTATCATCGTCCCCCCCTTCAAAACCATCAGAAGCTTCATGTGACTAAATAATGCGACAGCCACCTGATGGTCGCTCTCCGCCTTATTTTAAATGTTCTCTCTTCCTCTTTGCATCATTTTTTTTTTTCATTCCTAATATTTTATCTCAAGTTTTGAAATGCACGTTATCTTTAATTTTCTGCTCTTCCTTCCTCAGGAGCTTTGAAAACGCACAAGACAGAAAAGGAAATCGCGTTGAGTTAGTCAGAGTATAGGACAGTTTCACATAATTTTAAGTACTAAAAAAAGGCCAAGGATGAGCTCTAGTAAACCGACTCTTTCCTGAGTAATGTTTTCAAGATGTGGCTCTCAGACAGGACTATAATAATAGTCTAAGTCCATCAAATCTGTAGTGCCCCTGGTCTCCCTGTCATATAAGATCTGTGCATTATACAAGTAGTCTAATTTCAGGCCTCTGATATTAGAGTTTTTACTGTACTGTCCCGTCAGGGCCTACAAACAGCTTGGTACCATTACAGTGTCTGTTTTTTTTGTGTTAATGTTACCACTACAAAGAGGTATTCAAATACAAACACACACATGTTGCAGATAATGAGCAGAAAAGAAACAAAAGAAAAGATGAAGCACATGCACGTTCTTGTATGTGCCAGCTAATAGTACCACATATTTAAAAATAATCCATATGGTCATCACTTGCTTTTCATTATCACATTTCGTCTGTGTCCGGTGTTGGAATCTGGGATTTAAAGAGTCAGAGTGGCAACAGCAGCGACCAAATTTGTTTCTCGTTTTACTCCAAGTGTGCCTTGTTTTGCTAAGTCAGTGCAAATCACGATATTATCTTGCTTGTATCTTTTTAAACTGTCACAAAGCTCTGACCCAGCACAGGCCTTGGAGAGATTTAAAATCATTTTCCTCAGACGTCATACACTTGTAGCTTAGACTACAAATGCTGATAACTTCAAGTACACTGTGGCAGCAAGAAGCTGCAAAACCTAAACACTGAAAAAGGATATGTCACACAAATGATAACTGATAGGAAATACGGGCGTCGTAATTCATTATAATGAACCAAACCTGCGAAAACACACACACACACACACACACACACACACACACACACAGTGCTATATATTTTATCTGTATGTTCATGGGAAGATGTAAGAATGCTGAGAAACTGTTATAAACCAATTAGGACAAAAAATGTTTTGTTATTATTGAAACTAATGTCAGCAACTGTTCAGGATTGAGAGTCCCACTTACAAACCTCAACATCCAATAACTGTGACAGAGTTATGAACTTTTCATTTGAGTTTGACACAAAGAAGAAAGTACATTTTCTTTCCACTGAAACTAAAATTGATCTTTCCATTGTCTACAAATTCACAAGCAAGCCTTGAAATAATTCACTTATTTTCTCATCTTTATGCTTGTTTCACCTTTTCTTGTTTCAATTCATTTATTACAAATTTAAAACACAAACTTTTAATTGTGTAAATGTAGAGATTAGTTGTTTAAGTGAATTAACTGACAAAGCTAACGTTAGCTTGCTAATATATGATCCGCTTAGGCTGAAGAGCTGATGAGACATGGTTGATGCATCTGATATGAAACTTGATTAAAATCGTTGTTTAATAATGGCAATTTTAAATGACATTTCACAGAAATAACACAATATACATCAAATTATGAAACATTATGCCAATATAGCTTGATTGAATTAACAAAAGCTTCTACCAAAATTTTCCTTGACACCAATTTACACATTACTAGTCTTTACTACCAAAGATTTTCCCTATATTTCAAAGGAATTATTTGATATTTCTGGATATACTTGTATTCACTTTCTTGTGGAGATGAGAATGAGAACAATACGGCTCTCAAGTATGTAAATACGGTAAATATGACGCAGCAGCAGCAGCCAGTTGGCAGTTAGCTAGCTAAACCTAAGAGTAATATAAAAACTTAAACCACACTTTCTCTTTATTGATTAATTAAATGATAAATAACAATTAGTGAGCTTTTTTTTTCACCATTTGACAGTCAGGCTAGCTGTTCCCCCCTGTTGCCAGTCTTTGTGCTAAGCTAAGCTAACTGGCTACTGATCATAGCTTTATATTTACCAGACAGACACAGATATATTCATCTATCAATGTGCACAGAATATCTGTGTGAAAGAATCAAATGGAAAAAATCAAGTTTACAGAAGAGATAATCGCTGTTATTAAAGTTTCGAGGTCATGCAGTGACTGACAATGTTGTTTAACTCAGGATTTTTAAAATGAAAGCTTTATTTTTAGTCAGTTTCTCCTCTCTCACCACTCCTATAGCTGGATATGTTGTATGTAATGTTGTTTAATATGGTTTGTTCTGTATAATATAATGTTTTTTTACATGATGCATCACAAGCTGTAATAGTTTAGATGTGATGGAGACACGTTTACCACTCCCTTGGTGGTCTAGGAGAGTCCAGAATGACTGAAAGACCACCTTCTAGATTACCATGAGGTTAATGACCCCCTACACACACACCCACACACCCACACACACACACACACACACACACTCTGCATACACACTGGCCACTTGCACTAGTTGGTTAACAAAGACAGAGAGGGGAATGAAAGTGATGGAGACGTGGCTCGAAACATACTCTGTACTGTATACCATCCAGCGCCACTACACCCACTGTCAATCTGCCAAGTCAGCTGAAGCACTGCAGCCATGACCTTTGACCCAGGAACTGAACGGCAGGGGAAAGGTTATCAATGTCGGCTTTTTCGTTCTTAAAGTTAAATGTCCAGACGGCGCAGGAGCCACACCTCGGCGAAGGAGCAGACGATGTAGGAAACCTGAAGTAGAGATGGACATAAGCAGTATGTCACCCTCTCAAACAGAGACACACTCTCATCAGTGTTTTTTGATCACATGACCATGGTAGGGGAGCAAACAGTGCATGGTTGTTTACCCTGCTTATCAGTGGTGTTGTAACAAGTAGAGGAACACACAGGCTGACCTCAGAGCACACACATGCAAGAAACCTCACCCTGTGCAAATGCACACCAAAAAAAAGATCTAAAAATCTAATGTTATGGACCGATATGTTCATTTCCCACATAATTTCCTGGCTTTTAATAACCTGACTTGACATACCTCAGGTCATGCTAACAGAGGGCTATATCCTAACACTTAGGGAAACCATGATGATGGGTACAGATCATGAACTATTAGCTAACGTTACTAATAAATCTCCCTCAGCAACTCCTTAACTCTCCTCTGATCTCATCTGCCATAAAAAGAGGCTTGTCCTGTACAGTAACCATCACTTTTCAGAACAAATAGCGCAGCCTCGGCTCAACTCATAGGTAAAGCTATGAACCCAAGCAAACACTGGCTAATAAATAACAGCTATAAATACCCATATGAATCATGACTGCGCCTGTGCATTTATGATTGTGCGATAAGTCAACTTTTCATGTACTCTAAAGGTAGTATTCCTCCTTTGAGAGGCAAAAGATATAAGGGCCATGTTAAAGGTAACTCGAGTGTGTGCTTACTGTGTCTGAGTGTCTACATGTGTAGGCCTTTTGATGTGTGTGTTCTCGTGTATGTATGTGTGTCTGTGTGTGTGCGCTCATGCATACACTCCCACTCTCACACTCAGACTCTGGTTAGTCCAAGCCAGCGCCACATCAGTCCATCATCACAGATATGGCTTGTGGTTAGATAGCAGGTCTGGCGGCGCACAAGACATTTTGTCCACTCTGTCATGTTTACTTATAATGATAAGCTTTGATGGATTCCCCACAAGCTATAGACGCCACGGTGCACACACACACACACACACACACACACACACACACACACACTTGCTTGTGGACACACATGCACAGTACCAGAAAAGCATAAAACAAGTAAAAGCTGATAAATATGATTGATAAATGCTAATTAAAAACACATTCTAATATTTATCTTTAACAGATAACTTCAGAGGGCTAAACGTGAAATTTAGATGTTTTGCACTCATCTAGGGAAGAAAAATATCTTTTGATTTAGCGCTGTGGAGACTGGTCTACGTTTTGTGGGCACTTGAGAAGGCCAACAAGCTGTCAAGTGAAGGGAGTAGATGTGGTCAGAAACGGATTCCTTGCATGATTTTTTTTAAAAAAAAATCTAAGAGATCAGGTCCACGAGAAACATTTCACAAATTCCTTTCACCATCAGCTGAATTTGGTATGACCTAACTAATGTTAATTAAAGATATAAACGCCCCCCACTGAATACTATGAATTCCCCATTGGGTTTAATGTAAATCAAAAGCCGTCTTTGTTAGGCACTCTGTGATATGTTGGTCGGCCTGTACAGTGTTGGTTTACTTTATCCTGGCATGTGGCCAGACCACAGTCCGGCTCACTACAACTGTTCTGGACCAATTAAAAAGACTAATGAGGCCCGTGCTTATCATGTCACCCAGGAGGCCAGAGAGGGGGGCACCGAGGCAGGCAGTGTGGCAGAGAGCGCAGGAGACGATACAGTGTTGGTTGGAAGACAATCGCATGATTCATTATTGAAAAGATTCAAACACACGTTACCCAATAAGCACTCACAAACAGCATACAGTAGCTATTTACATAAAAAACTATTGTATAAAGGACAGAGACGTAGAGGCTATAAAGTGACTTGCTATTTATTTAGCTGCTTCTCTTTTAGATGAAAAGTTAACCTGAGAGCCTGAATGTACCCATCTTTAAGCTTTAATATCATCTCAATGGATAATAGGAGGAAAGTCTCTTATAATGCAGTGGTTGGTTCAGATGTTTCTACAGCAAATTAACATATTCCTATCGGCTGAGGCTGCTGCCACTGACCTAACATACACAAGTTGCTCATCGGACAGCAGCTGCATGAGTTTCCAGACATTGAGCAATATTATACGCACACCCAGGTGGTGTTTAGCACAGACGTGTCTGTCTTGATGCCGTCTGATGAAGGCTGTTGCATGAGGTTGATTCATGCACTGAAATGTGCAATGCAAGTGTGGTCAGTGATTTGACTGTACAGTCACTGTTTTTGCCTTTTAAGGCCCAAAATGATCTATTGAGAATAGTTTTGAGAACAGTTCAGTTTTATTTTTGGTTCCAGTTGCATCAGGTGTTTGGACCTCAGTATATTTGCTTACAAGTCGAGTCTATATTTGTATAAATTTCTGATTTGTTTTCCTAAAGTTGGTTCTCAAACATTTTGGTGCCATGTTGTACATTTTCCATTAAGGAACTGCATCTTCAGTCACTTGTGCGTTGACTTCAACATCCTGCCAAAAGCGTTTGCTGCCTGATACAATCAAACAAAATGTAATAAAAATGTCCTGCATGTATGTATTTAGGGCACTTCTTGACAATACTGCCATATAACAAATAATTTATTCATAGAGTGTTCACAGTGTAAGCTGTAAACCGCTGCCAAGTTGCTTTTTATTCTTTTTAAAACATTCTTAGAGTGCACCTTAAGTTCACCTTTCTCCTGCTTACACTCACCTCTACTCCCAATTCTATAGTTATTTACGCCCAAGGACACCACCGGTGAAATTTAGGAAGTGTATGTCTGACAGAGGGAGTGAGACAAAATGACAGTGAGAGGTGGAGAAGACGAAATAAGCAACCCAGAAAACAACGGTCTCTTTCTTTTGCAGATTCTTATTTTACATCTCACCCCCTCCCTCTCGCTCTGTCAAGGCCACTCTTTTCTTCCTCCTCCTTGCTCGGCCGAGAAGAGGTCAGAGTAAGAAAGAAAGTGCAAAAGACGCACACACACACTGCAAGCGTTACAAATCTTCTCTGCCTTATCGAGGACAACACACTGATAAGTGTGTCTCCACTCCCCATCCGACAGATCCATCTCCGAAAACATCTGAGACACTCGGAGGAAGATGTGGAAATATATTTGTGTGTAACTGGCAGATTGATGGTTTAATTCACTCCCATTGCCGTGCATGAGTCAAACCAGAGCTAGAATACAGTTGAACTTGGTGGTTTTATGCTGTATACTGATGTAGAGGGATGATAATTAACAAGGTTTAGATGACCTGTTTGTGAGCGTGGCTGTTTGCACATTTTGGGAGTACTGCACCTGCAACTAATGATGTGAAACTTTCCAACTGCATCTGCTGCAGCCCTCCACATTTCACTCACTCCCCTCAGATCAAACTTGCACCTGTTGACCCTTACCAACACACACACACACACACACACACGCACACGCACACACACACATACACACACACTCACCTTTTGCAGATTTCTTTTGGCATGACAATAGCCATTGCACCAGTCAGGGCTAAGTGGCTCCTTAACCTAGTCTCTGGCAATTAATTCCCTGATTTTTCCTCCAGTGAATTCATGTATCATGGACTAATACCAAGCCTGACATCACAATCAACTGCATGGTCTTTTATGGAGATACATGGGCTGATGAGTGTCACATGACCTTGGCTTTATCTCCAACCTAAATGACAATTTCGCTCTACACATTACATCTGTCATACAGTTTTATCAGGCGAGGGGGTGCCTGGGGAATTGATTTTTTTAGGAGTGAGGTTGAAAACATGTAATTTAACGTGTATATATATATATTTTTTGTCTTTGTTATGCAAGAATATCGATGTAGGGGAGGTATTGTCACCAGCCATTTTTGGCTCCTTTCTTCCTCTTAATTTTTACTGTCTTTTAATATATATATGAACATTTATATGTGTGCAAATAAACTAAACTAAGCTAAACTGATTTATGGTGCCTAAAGTGAATCCCTGAACTTGTGCACTTCTTATTAAGTGGAAATATTGTGATAAAAATTATGGGTGATAACGAGTTACAGTGAAATTGCTACCTTGGGACATGTTTGGTGCAAACAGGCATGCAGTGGATGAGGGGAGATGTTCAGAAGTTTTGATAAGAAACAGCTCATTAACTACATCATTTGTATCTGCGGTTGAAATTCTCGTGTTTATTTTAGCCTAAAAAAGAGTTTGTTATAGAAAGATGTGAACATTTACACTTTTATATGCTTTTGTTTCCCTTTTTTACAGACCTGCATGGTGTGTTGTAGATCCATACACTCATGGATCAGGGCTGTAGTCAGGATTTTAGAAATACTCAGGTCATGAGTCACCCAATACATCTTCTATTTATTTAATGAACTGTTAATTTAACTGTTGCTTTAATAAATTAACCACATATCCTCACCTCTGCATGTGTTTTCGTGGTGGACGTGCGGGGCCACTGGGTCGAGGTGGGCTGGGTCCGTGGTTCCCACAGCCTGTGTGGAGGCAGCCTCTGCTGCGCTATCTGCCTCCGTCTCCGGCCCCCCAGCACCAGCGGGCCCCCTGACGTCAGCCCTGTCCTGATAACGGGGTCCGCGGCAAGCAGCAGAAAAGGGGTGGGAGGGAGGAGGAGGAAGGGGAGCTGGAGATGGAGGGATGAGGTGGAGGGAGGGAATGGGGTTACACTAACAGAGCCAGTGGTGGATAAGACCCTCAGACAGATAAGACAGAACAGAGTGTGGAGCCTCTTTTGTTTTCCACTGCTCCCTCCTGTCTGGTGGCATCTCCCTTCTCCTCCTCTCTGACATGCCCCTCTTTTTCTGTCCACTTTCAATTCCTTTTTTCAAACGTAACCAATTTGTTAAACTGTTCTCCTCCACCACCCCTCCTCTCTTTGTCCAAACAGAAATATTCCTGCTGTTATCGGCCTATGTGCGCTATGACCGTCCCTGGATTGAGGAACCTTTTCTCCTCTGGCTTCCTCATTGTGTTTTTGTTTTCTCTTTACAGTGTTTTCACAGAGGGAGGAGTCTGTCTTTGACTGACAGCAGAAGAAAGTTTTTGACAGTGATGCAAAATTCGACCACCTCTTCTTCTCTCATTCTTCCACCATCACACTCTTTTTAGCCACCCTCTCTGCATGAACTCTGCATGAACCCTTTAAAGACACCAGAATCCATTGTTTTGATGACGTCACCTCACCTTTACCTAACCTGAATCTTACCCCTAACTTGCCCCTCCACGTACAAACAAATAGCTTTCCCTCCGACCTGCCACATCAGTGCAACTCAGCCCTCTCATGTATCAGCATTATTAAGCACCGTTGTTGCGGTTGTGTGTGTTCCCTGTTTGCTCTTCAGGCCTTTGCTAGCCTTGCGGACTTTGGACACTGCTTATCACAGGGAGAGGTCCTGGGATCCCTGAGTCTTCACTGCTAAAAATACACTTGCCATAGCTCACATACACACACACGCAAAGACGTACAAACAATGTGGGTATTACAGGGCACCCAAGGATGTATTAATAGAACTGGACCCAAAGATGGCGTCTATTCAATCCAATGCGAATTACTCACCTGGTGCCAACAAGTTTCTAACTTTCAGGTTTAGTTTCGTCACATTTTTAAGTTTTTGGGGAAAGTTTTGAAAGTATAAAACCTCCATAGATCAAAAATTCATAACAGAAAAAGTCATAATTTGAGGTGTCCTGTCAACAGTTTTACAGACGTCTCTATAAGGGCAGTCTTTTTCAATACCACCAGTCGCCACTGGGCAAAATTGTTACCAATGATGAGCATCGGTGCCGTATCAAGGTCGTATGCATCTCACAGAGTGACTCACAGAACTTCTTTAGGGGTTTCTCTCAATTTTATAACTAGAGTTTGAAGCAAGCAACACCCAGAAGTGGAATTTCAAATATTAGCATACAAGCGTCAAAAGAAAGATTCAAACATTTGCGTGAGTGAGTTGGTTAAGTAGCTTTACAAACAGCTGAGACCATCAGAACAAAAGAGGTTTTGATAATTGAATTCTTATCATCGGTAATTGAGTGTTGTGTGATGTGTTTGCGCTGCTCTTCAAACAGTGTGAACCAAGAGCCCAGTTCAGCACTTGAGCCCGTCACATGTGAGAACCTGCAACTGAGGAGTTAATAATTTATTTAAAAACCCCAAAAAAATACTCCTGGTTAATGATGTGTGTTAGTCAGAAAGAGAGAGATGATCCGTGCTGCTGAAGCCCAGGTGTCTCCTCAGTGTGACTCCCTGCCTGACCTTACCTGGTCAAACACACTTAATCCACATGCACAACATACAGATACCTTAGAATAACACACAGATCCACACAGACATGAGCGTGATCCCACAAGAAAATCTAACCTCTTTATAGAGTCATTTTGACAATAAACTGAATCCATGATAAAAAAAAAAAATTATAATTTAACTAATTGACTCACACAAACTTAAGCAAAATATTATTACTAAAGTTTGAACTCCTAAATGTGGAACAAAACTTAAATTAGAGTTTATTTTGTAGGATATTTATGATATGAAACAAGTAGAATAAATTGAGCAGTAGTCACATGGTGGTAGTCAGAGAGAGATCAACCTCCGTGGCTGTGAAGTGAAGCCAATGCAGAAGTGCCAAAAACTGCAGTTCCTCAAATGGCCACTCGATACTGGCTACAGAACATTTCAATCTCCATAAGCCCCTTTGTTAAAATGTCAAACTTCACAGCAGAGATAAACATGTGTACAGCCTGTTCAAATTATATTAAGACTTAAAGTTATGCAGAATTAACAGCATGGCTGCTTTGATTGACAGGTGGGTGCCGTTACAGATGGCTTGTTGGAGCACCCAGGCTTCATTCAGCCTGCCTCAGGTCCACCGATGATCCACCTTGATCCATGATGTTTTTTTTTTAATGTCAGAAGAGGCAGTACAGCCAACTTGGCGGCGGCTGGAGTCGCAGATTTTGAGCTTCACACGTCACACATATGCCGTCCATTCTTTATACTGTCAATGAGAGAAATCTATTTTGTGGCGAGAGTTGAGGGTAGCTGTTTACAGACAGCAGCCAAACGAATAATTATGTGCAGTAATTAATAAAAACAACAATAGAAATAAAGAAGGTTAACGTCATTTGTCACCAAAACCATTTTAAGACGTAGACAGAAGGCAGAAAACACAGGACAGTCCAACTCTATGCTGTCGTCAAATTTGAAAGTCTGACTCAGTTAAGTCAATAATTCAGAATAGTCAATTGAGGTTCATCAAATAAGCATCAAAAGATAGAAAAATTGAATGAATAAACAACACAAAAGAGACAGAAATCTGAGAGTCGTCAGTTGTAATCAGAGGTCTCTATGAGCCTATGTGACAAACAGTGAGTTAACATTGATTAGCACTGTTTCAACGTCATCATTATCACATGACGGGATCCATGATGATCAGTCTGATCAGATAAAACACGACAAACAGGTGAGGTCAGCAGGATCAGATGCAGACAAGATGAAACTTTCTGCTTACTTTGCAAAACAGCATGCCAATGAAGAATATCAATGAGTGTGTGTGTGTGTGTGTGTGTGTGTGTGTGTGTGTGTGTGTGTGTGTGTTCTTGGGATTCTGCTTCCTGGGTTTTCCTGCTCCAACATTTGAAGTCTTCTTCCTGGAGCCAGGAGTCTACTAGCCTTAGTGTATGTGTGTGTGTGTGTGTGTGTGTGTGTGTGTGTGTGTGTGTTTGTGTTTGTGTGTGTAAGGAAGAAGGGCCAAAGTAAGTCACCGACCCCAAATGATTGAGTCTCTGCCCCAGCCAAGACGGGGACAGTTTTCCTGGTGCCTGGTTCGGACACACAACTACACACACACACACACACAAGCACACACACACACACACACACACACACACACTTTGCATACACCAACATCTCTATCTAGTCCCTCACCCAACACCTCCTCATTCATACACAGTGAGAACACACACAGTTGCACATACATGGTTATAAACACACACACACACACACACACACACACACACACACACACACACACACACACACACACACACACACACAGTTTTCATGGGCTCTGGCCTCTGTCACTGTCAGTGATACAGCCTGGCATGTGCAAACACACAAATCAAAACACACTCTCTACTGTACAATAACATGAAAAGAGGATGAACTCTGCTTGATTTTTTGGTATTTTTCTAAACTTTTCACCCGATTATGTGATCAGATCAGCCGTGCAAAACCAACAGAAACGCCTCCATGTGTCGATGTTATATATTAATCCTTATTAAAGTCCAGTCCCTTCCTTACATGGTGGCTCACACACTGAACTTCTATACATTAACTGGAACCATAAAAGCATAAATCATCTCTGACTTTGGTGCCACCTTATGCCCTCGCAGGCAAACAGGGGCCCACGCCTTGATATTATTAGCCACCAATTGGTGGTTCTGTTATCAGCCTGCAGTTACACATTGATGACAGTTCCCCATTTCCACTGAGGCAATATTACTCTATTTGACTTCTACAAGAGAGGGTGGAGGGGCGGTGAATCAATACTACTGAATAAGGTTATAGGTTATTGCATAAGGTTCATAGATAGATAGATTCTTAGAGCTTCTTCTTTGTTATCTATTTCACACACTCAATAATTCATTCATTCAAATGCCACATGTGCACTAGCCACAACTTAAAAAAGAAAACCTTCAGGTCTTTATACATGTGGCTGTTTTAGGCCACAGTTGAACTCCAAAGGCTCCAGATGGAGCCGATAGATGGAGTTTGATATACTGCCTCATGTGATATCACAAGACAAGTTTAAAAAGTTTAAAAAAAAAATCTGTTTGGAGTTAGAAAGAAGCGAGCTCTGCAGCACCCTCCTCTTCTCTGCTGGAGCTGCTCGAGGCTACATTAGCCACACAACACAAGTGAACAACTGAAGTGTTGCTGGTGATGTTGCATTGTGGGTAACGTAGGCACCAGGTTTTGACAAGGAAGAAGAAATGTGCGGAATTAAAAAAAAGACTATATCTCCGGTTCTGCTGCATCGATTTTGATCCTTCTTTTACAAACTGTTCACGGTGAGTCAGTCATGTGACCTGATTAGAGCTGTATACTCTGAGCTACTTCATCAACATGTTTTTCTGCACCTGTTTCAGTGGGTCTTTTATAATCTTTTATTTTAATTTAACAGTTTGTAAGGGACTGTGTCAAATATAAAACATAATTATGCCATTTAATGCATTTTATAAAATGGTCCAGCATGGGTTAGACCTTTTTCACTGCAGCCATTTTGACATGAAATAGTAGGGTCAACGCAGGTGTTTCCAATGATACTAATTAAGGTCCAGTTCCATTTATTGCAGCAGAGCATTTCCAGTTAGCCAAGATGCACCACAGCAGCACCCTGACTCTGTTTGACCTGAATGGAACAGGACCTTAATTAGTATCATTGGTAACACTTGTGTTGACCCTACTATTTCATGTCAAAATGGCTGCTGTGAAAAAGGTCTATTTATTCTGTCTCCGTCACCTCCGACGTCAACAGAAGATGCATTTCCTGAAGTAAACATACCAAATTTTTCATTTGATTTGATTGTTTGAGTTTTTTTTTTTTTTTTGTCTTTAATTAAAAATATTTTAATAGCGAGAAAACCACTGGTGTACTTAATTATATTATTCATGGCTGCAGTCCATTTAGGTGTGCACTGAAGTGGAATGGAGCCATAATTCATGTGGTTTTCTTGCTATGACAAGTCAGAGTATATCTGCCTTGAGTAATGTGTATTTATCTGCAGAGAAAATTATGACAGATTACAGTAAAAGTCTGTGAACACTTTATTTTTCTGAGATTTAAACTGAATTAAACTGATCAATCTTAAAACTTTTAATGACCAGGCCTGTTTTAGTCACCATCTAAAGCCTTCAATCAGATAATGTGCAACATAGTGAATGGATTATAACCTTTCATACACACACACACACACACACACGCACACACACACACTGGGCGATAATATTGGCAGTCTCTGCAGAGTCACATAATTCAATGAACCGTCTGTGGGAAGTGGCAGCACAATGAAATGGCCTCGTGTGTTTACGTTCACGGGTGTTGATGACAGGTATAAATCTGTCCTCGCGAGGACAACAACCGCCGGAGACTTCCGACTGAAGGCGCGTCAAGCATCCAGCACGATACATCAAATTTGTCATGAGCGAAAGAAAAAGACTGCAGGCCTGAATGTCGCCTATAAGACACGAAAACACCAGGTCAGCACATGTGATAGACAATTAATGACCCTGCAGGTCACAGCTAATATATTTACAGAGCGAGTTATCTGCTTCTTTTACTCATTTAATTATGTATTCATTTGTTTCTACAGGCCTCCT
Organism: Sciaenops ocellatus; assembly: GCA_033000465.1. NCBI lineage: Eukaryota > Metazoa > Chordata > Actinopteri > Sciaenidae > Sciaenops > Sciaenops ocellatus. The sequence continues at coordinate 13,521,353 of CP136886.1, forward strand.
ATCGGGCAATAGATTACACTGAGAGGAGTTGGACTAGTGTACGGTGTCGTTAACTCAAAAATATTTTGATCACAACAATCAAAATCTCGTTAATTTTTATCCACCATGCTGCAAAACAAATAGCACTGAGACTATTTATAATGCAGCTACAACGCCATAGCTATGACAAATGTTTAAAGGAGACGTTTGTATAAATTTAAATACTACAGAATACCACAGACACATGAGTGACTTAATAATCCAACAAAAACTGAGGTCGTTTCTTTGAGCAGCTTTTGAAACTTTTTCTTGATTAATGATTAAGTGATAAAGAGAGTTGGTGTTTAGAGAATGAAGCCTCAGATTTCCACGAAAGAAACTCAAAGGGTCTCAACAGGAACTTATAATAAAAGTAGCTTTCATTTTTAATGTCAAAAATGATTTTATTTAGAGATTACAGCTAATTTGAAGCTTGTTTATGTCAGAAACAGAAACTGTTCTGATGCTCTGTTAACACACGACCAACAAATCTGCTGAAAACGATCTTTTGCGTTCATTTAATTCACATTTATGGGTTAAAGTTATTACTAAAATCCATAAACAGGAAAAAAAAAAAAACAACAACAACACAACAAATGCGTTTAATAGAACTTAACAGCAAGTACGTAATGATTAAAAATATATAAAGATGATTTTTTAAAATTATCTAAGTGGCGTTAGAGAAAGTCAGGGAACTTCAGGGGTCTAGAATAAACTAAAAACAAAATATAATGTCTTTTTTTTTTTTATTTTAGCTTCATTATAAATGGGTTGGATAGAGAGAGAGAGAGAGAGAGAGAGAGAGAGAGAGAGATGATAACAGCTGGATCTTGATCACTCGGTATAGTCTCTCACTCCTCCTCCTCTCTCTCGTGTCTCCTCTATCTATCAGATTATTCTTAATTTTCTGAAGCACTTCATTTGCTTACCAGCAGATCTGATTTCAATAAGGACCAGAGAGCTTTACGGATTGTATAAAATCACATATTTTCTGCTTTAATACTCAGCAATCCTGTGCGTAACTACATCCATATTATCACTATCTCTTCTATCAACACGGATGTCCAGCTCCAAGGAGAGGATATGTATCAGGGCATAATGACAACCAACCACGGACCCCCTTCCTATGAGGCCGGATTTCTCCACAACGCCTCGGCGGGCACCTCTCCAGTTTATGTGCCCACCACCCGGGTCGTCACCCCCATGATCCCGGCGCTTCCTTACCTCCAGACGCCCGGTGCGTCACAGCAGAGCAGCCCCGTGTCGAGCCACTCTGCGTGGGCTCAGCCGGGAGCCGACTCGGTGCCCTCGTACAACCACTCCCCGGTGTCTCCGCGCTTCGCCTTCTCCACCAGCCCGCCTCTGTCCTCCGGTGTGGCCACAGCTCGGGAGACGGCGGCTTCGTACAACAGCCCGCTAAACATCTCTGCCAACGGAAGGGAACACTACGGCGCCCGGAGCCTCAGCGGGTCGTATCACAGCCACTACCCAGCCTATATGAGCCCGAACGTGGGTGGAACGTGGCCGGCGTCTCCTTTTGAGAGCCCGGTCCTCCACGGCCTCCAAACCGGCGCTCCTCCGGGCACAACACGGCACCCAAACATAGGTGAGTTTCAGGAAGATAAAATATTAATTTAACCATTTTGTGTCATGAAAATATTTTCAATAATTTGACTTTTTGATTTCTGTCAACCAGACAGAAATGTTAAAACACAGTGAGAAAAATAAAAAAAATGTCTGTTTTATTTATTTGTTTTATCAGATATTAACGGAGGGTAAACACAGACACATATGAAGGTGAAAGGTTGCAAGGCCTGATTCACAACAGGATCATGTTAAATATATTTATTAATGCATAAAAATTTTGATTCAAGTCCGAGCTGCACGACTAGACTTAAAAAAAAAAACAGTTTCGTCTCAATATAAAGCAGAAATAATCTCATCAAGATTAACACTGTTAACTGACAGAAGTCACTGATTAGAAAAGGCCTAAAATATGATTTGAAAATAACAAATAAATCAAATATTATAATGACACAATACAACAAGATTAAATGTGTGATATAAAACGAATGAATCAGATGTCCTGGAAAGATGTGATAGGCCTTTTTCTTTTAGATCTGACATCTGAGTTTCTGGTGAACGAAAATTAACGTCCAATTAAAATGAAGCAGGACGTACGTCGTTATTACATTTGGTAAAACGACACATCAACCAAAATCATGAACACATTTTAGAAAGTGAGAGCAGCCACATGAGATCAATTCACCACAGACACAATGAGGATTAAAGGATGACTGTCAGCTTTGGGGGGGAAAAATGAAGTCTGTTTATTTCTTTAAGTAACACGGTTTCTAATTCATCAATGTATTTTCATGACAGATATTATGATATCATGGACACATTTTTTCTAACAATATGTAAATTATGTTTTTATTCCTGAAACATCCGGTAGTTTAATCTGATTCTGATCATGTTTACAGTTAGTTGAGAGTCTTGAGACTGTTGCTGCATTATATTTGTGCAATTAACAGGTATATTATTAACTATGCAATTACTTTCCATATGTCTTAAAGAGACATTTTAAACAACATGAAGCATGAAATTAATTACTATGAAGATGAAAAAGACAAGAGTTCTGTGTTATTTTAGGAGTTTTTTAAAAACATAATTAAAATAAACCAATCTGAGTTTTAATTAAAGTGACATTTAATACTCAGATTGGCTGTTTTTAATACCCACAGTCCAACACACAACTACCAATAACACATAATAAACTTGTTTTGTATGTTTTCATGCATCAAAGACACATTATTAGAGTGATATAAATTAATATTTAACTGGACCTGAATTGATAACACACTTTATAGAGATTTTAGTTTATGAGTGTGTTTGACTGTGGCCTCATGATGAGGTCAGATTTAATGTGAAGTGTGTTCGGTTAATCTGATCCTGATCCAGCAGCACAGGACTCAACTGAAGAGTCTTTTTATTATTATTATTATTAGCGAGGAAGCTTTTTCTATTAAACAGAATGTGTCATTTTAACCTGAACAGTCGTCTTCAGCTTCATGTTTAAGGGGAGATTTTGGCCTGTGGCTGCGTGTTGCACTCTGGACCGTATCACAACACACTGATTTTGCTTAGCTTGTCAGTCTTGACAGACGTGCACCTACATTTCTAATCAGCGTTGAGTTTATTTGACTTGTGTTTCTTCAATTTCCTACATTTACTGCACCGCTGGTAGCTGCAGGGTGATGAACATCTAAAGCTTTTTATTTTCATTCATATTCATTATTATATCATTTGCAATCTAATCTGATGGACCGCAACATTATTAGACATGTCACCTATTATTAGCAGCAAATTAACAGTTGATTGACATGCTGATGACGGCACTTAAAATAGTTTGTGTGGTGATAATTTAAAAGGCTAAATGTTAAAGATCAGCTGTACACACACACACACACACACACACACACACACACACACCGTCATCTGATTACAATCACACTTAACTCACAGTATAAAGCCTGAGCACTCATTGCTAACGGGCTTCACCTCATTGTTTTACAATCACATTAAATTAAATCAAATCTCAGTGTTTGATTAAGCGGCCACTCAGTGAAACTCTCTATTGTTCTGTTGATGACCGAGGAGAAAGGGAAACTCCCTGCTTCAGCTGTAAAAAGTCAATGAAAGAAGAAATAAATAACAAATGAGCTATTTCCATAACAAAAAATATCAATGATAATTAGAACGCAGAGAAACTTCTTTTTTCTTTCAAACATCTGTGATTATTTAAGAAAAGTTTGTCTTCTCCAGAGAAACATCACAGTTACTTTGATCTAATAAATGTCTCATGAATATATTTGTCAAAACTATTTTAGCTAAAAAGAAGTTTTTCTTCAGATATTTAGTTTATGTGTTTTGCCTTGATAAAATCATCTGATCTTACTTAAAAAAAAATGAATTTATGTAAATGGGGAAAACCATTCCTCCAACTACAAGATCACCTATTTATGTTATATGTTTTGGATAAATAAGGATAAACTATTTAAGACATTATACCACTCTGATAGGATGATTCCTGAAAGTTAATTGTGTCTCCCTCACACAGAAGGAGCCTCTAAATATCTTGAATTTAAACTAAAAAGCCAGCTAATTTACTTTAAAAGTTTAACTGTTTAAAACAGTTTATTCTCTCTTTTTGCAATGCGTCATGTTGGCAATTATGATAGTTTGCTCTGCATTTGGGTGAGCAGCAACAATGTGACATTTAAAATCAGTGAGTGTAAAAATACACTTAAATATTACGAGCACAAAAAACAATATGTAAGTACAAGTGATATTACCACGCTGTAAAAATACTCTACTAGATCCTATCCACAGATCGATATTACTGACAGGTTAATGTGAGATGTAGCAACATTTTACTTTCGGTTGAGCTACTTTAAACTTCATATACTGTTTAGTTAGTAGTAGTTTAGTTTAGTCCAAGTGTTTAGTTTAGTAGTTTAAATAATGTTCACAACAATGCATCATGTCTTATCATGTCATCTTGTGTTTTTCCATGAAAAGTAAAGTAACGACAGCTGTCTGATAAATGTAGTGGAGTAAAAAGTGCAATATTTCTCTGTGAAATGTAAAGTAAAAAACACAAAACTGAAATAATCAAGTATTCTCAAGTACAAGTCCTTTAAATTTGTATTTAAGTACAGTACTAATACAGGTAAATGTTACTTACCATCAATTATTACACATGTTGTACAACGTCAAGGTTGTTAATTATTTCATATAGCAACTGTTAGCTAACTGTATATACATCAAATTTGTTATATTCTAATCACGTTTCACATTTAATATCCAAAGTCACCACAACCATCAGAGTTAAAGGGGCAATCTTTCCTCTTGAAGTGCAACATCTAAAAAAAAAAGCAAATATTAACGTAAAGCGAAAGTAAAACAGAGTAAATGAACTTTGTCTCTATTAAGTGCTTCCATTGTAATCTATATATATGTCATTTTTATTTACTCTGTCACCTTTGTCCTCTAATAGCATTGGTGTGGGTGTCAGATAGACAGGGACACCGCAGTATTTCTCTTGTGTATTGTCCTGTGCTGTTGCGTTGTGTTGGCTACATTTGCTGCCTGGCTCAAGGTTAGCTTGCCCTGCTGTCTTTGTTTTGATATCAGCCTTGGAGGAGGCCTGTGTATGTATCAGTGCCATTCCACTCACACAGTGGAGGGTAACAGTTAAAAGCTCAGTATGAGCTTTAAATGGTTAATAAGTTGGTGTTTTGCAATTTCCTCAGGCTATTCTCAGCACAGCCTCTCATGTCTGATTAATTTTGCAAGTGTGCTGTTGGTATTTGTGCTAAATGAAGAAAAAAAGCCAAGCTGTCACTTCCACCCCACAGATTGATGTCTCCCTCTCCTGAACGGCTAAGTGGTTCTTGGGAGATGCTCTGTTATGTGCCAGATGAGAGAGTGAAGGCTGCATTCATCAGATGTCAGGCTATCTGAGAGAGTGATGTGATAGATGTCTCTATTTGAATATGATGGAGCTCTACTCCGTCTCTATTTCCAGCCGACTCTTTATCTCATGGGTGAGCGGTGAGATAAGGAGGGATTCCAGGCTGCTGTTGTGTGGGCCTTCAGCCTGCACCTCCTGCCGGCGTAGAAATGCCACTGCAGTTGATTAAAACGCTGTCAGGGTCTGACAGTGCAGGAAACAGTTTATTAAAAAAAGGTGGAAAGTTTTTGTGCACAGATGGAAGTTGCTCATCACAGAAATGAGCTCAGTTTGAACCTGTAATAAGAACTGGACATGTGCAAAGTAATATGTGGATTATAACATGTGGATGTCCTTGTCGGCTTTGCCAAAACACGATTAGTAAAACATCAACTTTCCTGAAAAACAGCCATGACTTCAAGTTGACCAGATGCTTTTTTTCTTTTATTTGTTGTAGTTTTGAAGGAATCTTTCCAAGCCCGAGTGTTAAAGAATTTGTTTTTGGTGATGGAAGATGTATAAAGATGTATAAATGTAAAAGTATGAAATTATTAGCATAGAAACATATTAAACTGTGTCATAACCAATGATTGTCTTGTATTTATCAGTATGTTTCTATGTGTTATCTTACACAGATGGTCTTCTATGTGTTGTGCTGTTTGTGGTTGTTCTTTGTCTACGTGCACAGGGACAACAGATTAGCAAATTAGCTGTAAGATAACTCTGGTGCAATTACATCTAATTAAGTGCTGATTTAAAAACAAACAAACAAACAAACAAACAAACAAACAAACAAACAATAAAATTAGGTACCAAAAGTTAAATTCATACATTAATTTTTTCCATCACTTTAATGTTGACGATGCTAAATGTGGAGCTAATTTTAATGACTTGATATGCCAATATTTTTTAGATTTTTTTTTAATCTAATAATCAGACTCTGTAAAGTCTAACTACATGTATCAAATACATTTAAATGTATGTAAAACGTTCAATATTTCTCTCTGAAATGTAGTGGAGTAGAAGTATTAAGTAGCATTAAATGGAAATACTCCAGTACAGTACAAGTACCTCAAAACTGTTCTTAACTTCAGTACTTGAGTGAATGTACTTAGTTACTTTGATCCATGAACTGAAAAAGAAGCTAATAAAGTTGAATTAAATACAGTTTTACATGACAAAATTAGATTATTGTAAGAAAAATTTCAGGGTTGTTTGTTTGTTATATTTCTTCCTTCATCAGACCTGTTCGATGACTTTGCTGAGGGGAGAGAGTGTGTGAACTGTGGCGCCATGTCAACCCCCCTCTGGAGGCGGGATGGTACCGGCCACTACCTGTGTAACGCCTGCGGACTGTACCACAAGATGAATGGCATCAACAGACCTCTTATCAAACCTCAAAGACGGCTGGTGGGTGACACTTGTTACTGCACCTCCTTTGTTTCACACAGTGAAATAAAACAGTGTGTTACATGGATGATAAATTCAATTACAGTGGAGATATTTTTTGGCTTTTTCTTAATAAAAAAAATCCTTCTCTCATTTTTTTTAGTCTGCCTCGAGAAGGGTTGGCCTGTCCTGCACCAACTGTCACACCACCACCACCACCCTGTGGCGACGAAACGCAGAGGGAGAGCCGGTCTGCAATGCCTGTGGCCTTTACATGAAACTCCATGGGGTGAGAAAGACACAGAGGGAAGAGGGGATAAATCTCTGACACTGCTGGAATAGAGTATAACCAATGAGCCTGAGATCATACTTTGCAAACAAAAATACATACAAAGCATCTTAACTTTAGACATTAAGAAAGTAAATACACATTTAAGCACTATATTAGTGATGAAGTGCATACTATCCAATGATAATATGATTCTGGCCTAAACTTAGAGGTGACTGTTTGACGTAATGGACGACTTCTCTCATCTCTCTATTTTTATACTTAAGTCTGCCTGTATGGTAGGAAATTAGTCATTAAGGTGATAAAAACTTTGATTGTTCACAGAGTTTTTAGTGGAAAAAGTTCAAATATCCGTACAGTTTTTGGTTATATCCTTTTTCCTTTACGTTCCTTTCCAGCCTCCACAGATGCTCCACATATCTTACTTAAGTCTGCTGTTACTAAAGATTATTCCTTTGTCTTGCTGTCTTGACAGGTACCACGACCGCTGGCTATGAAGAAAGAAGGGATCCAGACCCGCAAACGCAAACCCAAGAACCTCAACAAGCCCCAAACTGGTGAGCTTCAAAACCCCATGTGCTTACGTTTGTGTATATATATAGATATAGATATTAGACAACACCCCCAATCGTCATTCTTTTATCTTTGAAAAACAAAATGGGAGTTGGGAAAATTTGTATTTGGTCTGATAAATAAGATAAAACAGTTCAAGTCGGAGCAGTAACTTCAAGGCACATGCACACGTGTATACTGTCTTTAAATGCGTAATGACCTCAGTTTTCGTGCTCCACAGGGACCCCCGGCAGCGAGGGGACTCCAGTCACACCAAGCAGCACTCCCCGTGCCTCCACCACCACAGAGGAGCCTCGCCAGATAAAGACGGAGCCGGACAATCACAGCTTATACACACACCACAGCGCACACGCACAGGTTGGACACCTTTTTAGTCGAATTTCAGAGAATATTTACATCCAAAAGTCTTTGCCAAAAGAGACAGAGGCTCTCACTGCTCATTATATTCAGCTTGAACATGCTAATAAACTATTAAATTGTATCAACTATACAAGGACAAGTCCTTACGTATGATCTCAATGAGTAGGGAAAGGTAGTATTCCCGTACTGGCTTTCTCACTGTTTCCTTCTGCATCCTTCTAGATTTCAGCCCTGCCGGCCTACATGGCAGCAGCACAAGGTGGGGCCATTCCCCTTAAGATGTCACCTGGAGGCCACGGTGGGTCTTCTGGCTCCAAAGCTGAACCCTGGAACAACTTAATCCTGGCCTAGAAGACCTCCAACCTGACATCTCAAACCAACCAATCTATACTGATTAAACTCTCCTGAGAGACAAAGGTCTCTGGACAGCGGACTGCCGCTCTGGATGCAGATGTTCCCACAGCCTTCACACAGTAGAGTGCCTCCAGTACAACGGTCTTGGACAAATATGTGGGAGCCATAACAGAAATGGGGATCTTAAACAGATGTGCACAGATACTGTGTTCAATCACAGCAACCGAGGACTGAATGGAGTTTAGACGAGAGCAGCACTGTGATTAGAAACACAACAACTCTCACAACAAGTGAAAAAAAGGGGAACTTTTAGTGTCACTCTCACCGTTTCTACCAGTACGGGGGCATTAAATACTGTAAGACAAACCTGTAACACATTACAGATATGGTCAGACTTTTTCTCCCTGAGTTATTTTTTTATTTCAGTATATTTGTCTTCATTTTCATATTATTATGGATAAATGGTCATAAAATGATGGACTCACAAAACATGTAAAGAATCACAACATCACTTAAGCTTAAAGGGATAGTTTGTTCTTTGTCAAAGTGGGGTTGTATGAGGTATGTCTGCGTCTGCGGCATAATTGGGCTTAGGCGTAGAAATACTTAAGGTCTATGGTTGAGACAATGTAGTGCCAAGAGAAAGTTGATGATCTACAGCCAGCAGCCAGTTAGCTTAGCTTAGCACAAAGACTGGAAAGAGCGGGAAACAGCTAGCCTGGCTCTGTCAGGTAACAAATTCTGCCTACTAACTCTTCTAAAGTTCTTTAATTTCTACAATTTTGTTTTTTAGGTGGCTAAAATAAATTTTTCTGTTGACGCTGTCAACAGCGGTGCTCTGATGGCTTCTCCGAACTTTGAGCTGTTTACTGTAGGTAACACACTGAATATGCAATATGCAACTCCACTTTAAAACACCCAGCTGTCCCTTTAAAGTCAAAAGTAGCACCATGGAGGAGTTGTAGCAGGCGTAGTTAAAGGGTCAGTGCATGTAAATAAGAAAAACAACAACTATATACTTGTAGACATGCCACCAAAATGCAACAGAGGTGAATGAAATTTTGTTTGTGTTGCTAAAAGTCTTGAAAACTGGGGTGTCGGTTGGCTTGGTTGGTAGAGCGTCTGCCCCATGTGCGAAGGCTCAGCAGCGGCCCGGGGTTCGGGTCTGGCCTGCGGCCCCTTGCTGCGTGTGGTTCCCCGTCTCTCTCTCCCTGCAAATTCTGTCGCTCTTCAGCCAAAAAAATATCTTAAAAAAAAAAAGTCTTGAAAATTATATATTGAAAAAGTCAAAAGTCTCTTTACAGAACAAACTTCAAGAAGGGTTAAATGAGAGGCAACTGGAGTTGGTTGTAGACCCGTGAAGGCGTTTGACCTCTCACCCAGATTTAACCCTTCTCGAAGAAAGATGAGTTGGACGACTTTACAGATCAAACCATGTGCTGGTTACACAATAATAATCTGCTGACCCCAGTGTAGACAGTTTCCAGTATTTTGTATGTTCAGTAGATGTTTCAAACTATTCAAAGGAGGTGAGGTCTGTGGATTATGCAGATTATGTGAGAAGCACACTCAAACATCCAGTCATCTTTGTTGTAGTAGGGTGGCTCATTCTCAGCAGTAATGTGACTTATTTGTGACACCAATGAGTGTAATTTGACAGAGACAAAGACAAGCTAACCAAGAGCATTTCTTATAAACTTAAGAGAGAACTGCTCAAGACATCCATCACTCCTCAACACCAGTGATATGACCTTCGTGATCTCTTTCTCAGTGCAATAGAAACATCTCCCTGGTGGTCTGTTGTTTCTGGATCTGTTGCCTGAACTTTGTACTTTTGTTCTTTTGATTTAAAGTGTAAAAAAAAAAAAAAATACATGTCAGTATTGACACCTCTATGAAAGAAATACATGATAAACTACCTATGCAGCAAGTAAGTTGCACATGACGAATGAAGATGGAAGCAATGGCACATAGCTCCCTCTGCTGACACAAGTGCAGATGCGCACCCACAAGAAATCTTTTCCAAAGCTAGTATTTATTGTTAAAAGGCACAAACCAAACCACAGAACGATCATCTATTAGCTGAAGGTTGTTTGATAAACTTTATGAAGGAGTGTTGTATCAATTTGTCAGCAGTACTTGATGCTTGTGACAAGCACGGGGGCAATATGTGTAAATGTGAGATATCGCCACATGTAATTACTGAAATAACAAATATATGAGCATATATGTGAAATCTCCACTCCAGTATAATTGTAATACACCATTTGTGATATATTGTAAGTAAAGACACAGTGAGAGACATTTCTCAGTGTGCACTAACACTACCTGATGTCCTTTCCTCTGTGTGCAACTGTAGCTCTACTGAGGAAACTAATAAAGACAAAGCATTTTGACATAATGCAAATGGTATGTAAAGGTTTGCTGTTTTTCATTCCACTTCAAATGCATACCAAACATTTGTGAAATATTTAGTCCTTCTGATCGCCTTGGAAAAGAGAGTATTTATCGGACAACTTGTGGAGCTTTCGAATCTTCTTCTGAAAACCGTATCCTTCCAATTTGTAGGTACTGTTTTGTGAACTTTACAGCATCTTTGATAAAAAGCTGGACGGTACACTGATTGAAGTCTTCAGTCAGCTTCTCCCTGATGAACTCGGCATATTTGTCCTGTACCATCTCCTTCCAGCACTGTTGAAATGTGAGTCTTATTTGATCCTGGATGGCGTCAGACACTTGAGAACTAAAAGTGTAATCGGCTGCAAACGCCCTTCCTTTTTCTAAACACTCCTCAAAACTTCCACTTTTTTCTGAAAGCAGACCTTGACTAGCTTCAATCATGGTGTTCACCACCTGGGGGAAGATTGTTGTCTCGTCCTCTAATAAAACACTACGCATACTTTTAAAGTAACTCTTCCAGTCTTGGCCCTGCATGAGGTTCATCGACGGGAAACTCACAGATCTCAGGAGGTGTTTAACAGAAGAAAACAGATTTTCACATAAAGGATTGCTCCTTTCAGCTGCTTTAACGTAGCTCTCATGATCCTCTGTCTGAGCTATACAGTCAACTTGGCTATAGTTAATATTCCTGAACAGATTTTCTTTAGTTCCTTTGAAGCCCCAGCATTTCACATAACCTATATGAGTTCTTACTCCATGCACACTCCACCACTCCTGAGCTTTCCGAACCAGGTTCAGCATGCATGGGGCAGTGTTTCTAGCAAGACACGGGCTGTTCATGGTGAAAACATACACCTTCCAGTCTTCTGAGACAACATCGGACTCCAGAAGTTCCTGGGTTTGTTTGATAATGATGTCCTCACTGTGTTCTCCGTTGATGTAATTGGGGTAGTAAGGTCCATACATGACAATCTCCTCCTGTTTCTCAATAACAGCCCATGAATGCTGCTTATCTTCTGCACCACATTCCTCAGTTATATCACGGTGAAACTCCAGAAATTTCCTGTTGATCGAGTCATTGAGGAAGATGTCATCGTTTGCTTGTCTGAACTTGAGATGCTCCAATACTTTCTGCACGGAGGTTTGCGTGTCAGCCCAGCACGATAACTGCTCAAATAAGCTGTTAGTGTCAGTCGGCGATTTTTTGTCTCCATTCACACAGGATTCAGGCATGAAGGGATGAACACAGTTTGTCCTGTAACATAAAGATTTATCTTATAATAAGACATAAAGAATTGGGTGAATAACACAAAAACACTGTGTCTCATGTAAATATACACAAAAATTAAATACAAATGAACCTGTGATAAGAATTCTGTCACCAAATTCTGATTGCATTCACTTCTTAAAGTAATTTATTGGCAATATGCTTCTTTGCTTGAAGAGAGTTAGACAGAAAGATCAATACCACTCACTGCTTAGTTTGTCCACTAAATATTAATCTACGGCCAGCAGCCTATTAGCTTATCTTAGCTTAGCGTAAAAACAGGGGGAAACAGCCTGTTTGGCTCTATCCAGACCTTACCAAAATCCACCTAATAGCACCTCAAAAGTTCAATAATTAACATGTTATACTTTGTTTGTTTAATCTGTACAAATATTGAAACAAAAAAAACAACAACACGTTTTGGCTTTCACTCCAGGAAGTGACTGGAAGAAAAAGAAAACCAAAGAAGTAAAAAAATGCTAAGTAGAAATGATTGAACTTCAGAGGAACTAATAAGCGGATTTGTTACCTCTGGACAGAGCCAGGCTAGCTGCTTCCCACTCTTTCCAGTCTTTGTGCTAAGCTAAGCTAACTGACTGCTGGCTGTAGATCACTTTTAATGGACGGGCACGAAAATCATCGTATGAAATAAAATAAAAGATCTATAATAAACTGTGAATATGTATCTTTTCACTGAATAAACCATAATGAATATATTTTACACCATACAAATAAATACTTTTTCATTTGTGTAAATAAGATTTCTTCACATTTCTTTAAATAGTTTCAATAGTTTTCCGTTTCATGTCTTAATTAAACATTTACAGATCATTATAGCTCAATATTTCATTAATAGCCAAACGTGTTGAGAACTTGACACATAATTGATTAAAGTTATTTAATTTGTTAATATGTATATATTTTAAACGAGGTTATGGCATACAAACATATCACACATAATTCCATATGTGTCATTTCATAGTTGTGATGTTTTCAGTGTTAATCTTCAATCTAGAAAGTAACAAAATTAAACAAAAAACATTGAATGAAAAAAGGTGTGTCTAAACTTTGGACTGGTACTGTTTATCATATAAAGCATATAATGTGAAATATTGTAACACTGTTACCGTAACATTGTCGCAGCATGAGTAACACAAACAGGAACTGAAAATATGATACCTGAAATACCCTCTGACCTAAAACAACCCAAGTGCTTAAATAAACCTGCGACTTTCCTGTTGCAACACATTGTTCAAGACGTCAGTTTGACAGCCTAAAAAAAACATCTACTGTTATTCTAAGTCAGTAAATCAATACTTACTTCAGTCTGTCTCTGTCCGACCTGTCAGTCTGATATCTGTCCAGCAGAGTTTTCAGGCTCACCAAACATTTCTTTGCGTATAGTGGAGGCTCCTTTTCATGTCCATGAAACAGAGGGCGCTTACGGCTCAACCTGAATAAAAACAGGCTGATTAACATGTAGGGTCAGAGGATAGTGTATGTACAGTTGCTGTTAAAAATGACCCAAATTCTGTAGGCTTCATGAGACATCTGTGGACAACATTTTGAACATTTTTGCTGAAAGTATAAAAAGGATTTAAGAGCCTGTCTAAGAGCCTTCAGCTCTCAGTATGGAAACAAAGCCAGACATGTTTTAAGATGCAAGGAAACGTTCCTTTGCATCTCCTTTTTTTTTTCCTTCCCTTTTTTCGAAGAAAGAAATTGGTTTACTCACATGGGAAGCTCCATCCAGACTCTTCAGCTCTGGTAATTCAGAAAACCTTCAATCAGAATTTCTCTTGTATGGTCAGTCATGTAGTATAGCTCAGCTCATTACAAAAAAGACTGCTCTGACAAACTAAGCGACACCAGAGCGTGACGTGTTTAACCAGGCAGCTTGTTGAGAGTTTGTGACTGTCAACACTGAGCTCCTCCTCATGGGAATGCTTGTGGCCATGTAGATATTACCTGACATGCACACTGATGAGGTATAGTATTGCCTCTAGCAGCCAAGCTGCACAGTGTGTGTGTGTGTGTGTGTGTGTGTGTCAATAACTGCCTCAGTGTCCTTTTTTTCCGGTTTGACGGGTTGCTAGAAGTATGCAGAAAAGTCAACCTTTCTTCTAAATTGCAGGATGTCACAGTTTTACCTTACAAAGTGAAAAGAGTAGAAGACAAAGGAAATGTGTGAGATGCTTGTGATTCATAAAGTTGGATTAGGTTCACAGTTGGGTACCCTTGGGCAAAAATCTATTTACATAGCTAAGAAAAGTCCTTCTATGATCCCAGATGACACATTTTGTGGTTGTATATGCTCCTATCCATTAATGTGTTAGTCTGTAGGAGAATTTTACATTTTAAAATATGCTTTATTTTCATAAAGACAATTCACCTGGGGTTTGTTTGTTATTATTTTAACACATGACTCTGTTGTCGCTCTGATGAATGATGTATGAGTGCAATAATCAAACAGTTTGGGTACCACAGCTTTTCCACAGTTTCCTTTTTTATTTGTCCAACACTTCCCTTAAAACAAAACACACACAGCATATATTATGATAAAGTGAAATAAGATGACATCTGGTGATATATTAAAACCATTTCGAGCTCATCAAAACAACAACTATGGAGGTCTGGTGCTTTTGGCTCTTTGTCAGCAACATAATCATCATCACTGAGGATTTGTGTGTTTGTACAATTCGTTAGCAACAACGCAACAAACTGGAACAACATCAGTCTTTTAAGAAACGTTGTAGCTGATTGAGGTAAACGAGTACAGACAGTGTCACATTTAAACAAAGGCATGTGAACATATGCGAAAAGACTGTTGTTATAAACAGAACAGGTTAGACAGGATCTAGTTTTTACTGTGTCGAATAGCAGCGGTGGAAGAAGTATTCGGATCTTTTACTCAAGCAGAGTATTAAAAAAAAAGTCAGATTATGCATTGATTGCTTGGAGACACCTTCACAATGCTTGTTGTGTCAATCCAGTAGTAGGATTATTAAAAATGAATAACAAATTAAAACAAAAATAATTAAAAGGACAAGTGACCGGACAATTGAGTGAAGCAGAGCCACTCTTTTATCCGGAGCAGGCTGATTAGTTGATGGGATGCAGGTGTGGTGGTGATTAGCCAGGTGAGCAGGAAACAGAGGCCACGCCCAGCAGCACACACAAACCGGCAGAGACAGACGAGACACACAACACAAAGAGAAAACACAAGGGAACAAAGAGGCACTGTTGTAAAATGGGGATGGAACAATGTCAGGAAATGCTGGCAGGAATTTGTGCTGAAAATAGGCTCTTTCCAAAATAAACATGGAGGAAAAACTTTGTACCCTTTACAAAGCTCAAACTGTTCAGGTGCTGCTCAAAAACAGTTCACTCTCTCCAATTCCACTCGCATATAAAGCATGAGAGCCTGCATTTACAGTGTAAACTGGCCTATGAGTACAATTATTTGTACATCATCCAGTATTTATCTTAATATATATCCAATCAAATCCATAGAACCTGCCTACTTATGCTCCACGTTAAAGGACGATTGTTGAAGCGTGCTTCTTCTTTAAGCATCAGCACAAGATGGCTTCCACAAAGGACGCTGGCTGGGAATGAGAATGGGTTGGTATGTGCGTCCAAACCCACCAGCACAGAAAAAGCTGATGGCAACAATGTCCTCTGTGCAGGTCAGACCGGGGGGCTCCTCATCCTCTTCTTGGCTGGTGAGTGACGAGGGTGGTGGAGGGTGCCTGGAAGTAGTAAAGTGGTTCAGTGGTGCCCTGTAATGATTGGTTGGTAGACGTCCACACAGATGAGTCTTTCCCTCTGAAACAGAAAGAAATAATGAATCATTTGTTGGTTTTGGCCTTTTATAATTGAATGATAATTACATGAATAATTATAAACAAAGGAATAATATTTAAGAAGGTTCCTTTAATTAATATAATGCACATGTATAAAATGAACTTTAGCGGACCACCACTTTAAGTCAGTACTGCTACCTTTGTCTTCGTGTGGGGAGCTACGGTGACCACCGCTCTCCAGCTGCTCCTGTGGTCATCCATCCTTCTCATCTGGTCCATATCTTCTCTGTTGTCATGGAAATCCTGGATGTTAAGTCTGAGTCTTCCACATCACTTGTGGGGAGGTTGACACAGTGTGTACAATCTTGACGGCTGGGAAAAAACAGTTCCCCCTGGTGGTGTGTGTGAGCTCCAACATCTACAGCTCCACCTGTCTGTCACAACAGCCATCTACAGGCCTAAACATGAAAGTACACTAGAGTGAGTGAGAATAAATGTTGTTTTTAATGATTGTCTGTTGCAGCCATCAATGCCTTAGTAAAAAAAAAGTGCAGGAGACTTTTGTCTGGTATAACCATCCAGTCTCTCCACATTGCATGTCTATGAGCCCTTGTATGTGTGTGTGGTTGTACTTATTTTCTTCTTCTTCTTCTTCTTCTTCTTCTTCTTCTTCTTTCACAACACAACCATTTTGCAACCAGCTCCCTCTTTTATGTCATTTCTATTGTCATTGATGCTCTCTCTGTTCTTTACTCTGTGCTTTGAGCTGTCTTAGCTGGTGGACACTTAAATTTCAGATGGCTAAACTTCATTGTCCATTTTACCTTGACTCTTGGTGACACCTAAAAACCCTACGGTGACACCTTTCACTCCAGCTACTCGCCCAAAATCTGCACTTACACTTAAGATTTGCGTGAAATTCTCACTATTCAATCTTGTGCTACAGTGACATGCTAAATAAGAAGCACATCTTTGCACAGGCCCAGGAATCCTGCAGTGACTGCTGCCCCTAAATGGCACAGGCATACTAACCCAGTGTGTGCTGTTGCATGCATTTGCAAAAAAAAAAATATATACAGCATGAAAACAAGGAAACTAACTTTGTCATTCACCAGAAACAGTGACAACCGAGCAAGCAGTAACCACATGGGTACAGGTTAGGCAAAGTAGTTTCTAATATAAAAGGTCTATTGAACACTGAATGATGGACCTTTAAATAGACTTTGTTTGAATAACTTACTGTCGGTTTACCCCTGCAATGAATCACGCAGCATTTTCAGTGTTACAGAGTTGTGCATCTCCACGCTTATTGGATTTGTTGGTGAGCTCAGTGGATCCTTATTAACTCCAAAACCATCAACATAATGGTTTTTAGCTAATGTGTAAGTAGGGTCTCTGACCTCCCTGTTATATTTAACTGTTATATTTCTCCCGGCTTGGACAGTTAGAAGCTTTGAGACCATTTGAATATTTTCAGCCAGCTCTTAATCATTTAGTTTACTTCAGGTTTGATGGTTAATACACACTGTCTCACTCTTCTTCTAACTTGAAGTTTTTTGTGGATGTCTGTGTGTGCGTGTGTGTGAAACTGCAAGTATAAAACAGGAAGTTAAAGACGACCACGAGTTAAAACGAGTTGGTCATGTGAGGCTGAGTTACCCAATTCAACCAATTAATTAAATACTACAACCATGATTCCAAAAAAGTTGTGACCCTGTGTAAAATAAAATAAAATCATAATGCACCTATCCATCATATCTAAAACCACTTATCACTTGCAAGGTCATGAGGGGGCTGAAGCTCTTTTTACATAGGTTTCATAGTTGTAAAACTTATCAAGCCGAGAAAAGCTTGATCTCTGGAAACTCTTGGAGTTCATAACCAGGAAGTAAACCTGTAACCTTTTTGTTGTATGCACCAGTTTGTTTGTTTTTTAACTTTGTTGAGAAATACAGTTCATTCAATACAATAATCATTTGCCGTGTTACATGGAGGAAATCAGCTCTCTTAAGGGCGCAATAGCCAGTTCTAAACCATGCATTAAGGCCACACTCTGGGGCACTCTGGCTTATCTTAGTATTATAGTTTTTGAAATACTTATCTATAGTGTGCATATGTTCTTGTACTTCTGGTCATGTTACACCTAAATTTCCACATGTGGGAACAAGAAATTATAATAAAATGTGTGATATTGCTAATTGCAATTCATTATATGACAAAGATGTATGAATAAATAACAATAATAAGCTTTATTTGTGTAGCTTTTTAAAAACAAAATTGCTTCACAGTCAGACAGAAAAAAAAACATACCAGAACACAACCACAACATACTAAAACATACCAGAACACAACCAAAACATACTCAACCAGAACGCAACCATGACATACTAAAATAAAATTGGACAACACAAAGAAACGTTTTTTATTTGTAATAATGGACCATCTTAAAAAAGATGAATTAATTAAGCCATACTTTTCGACATAATATGTGATACACACTGAGTCAGACCGTGATGTGTGATCACAGTCCAACAGGTATCAGTACAGTATGTAATGTATGTGTGTGTACAGTATGTATTATGTAATTTAATTGAACAGGTATGGTTTCCCTTTTGGATAAACATCTGACCAATCATATGCCGCGCTCCACTCACGGGCGGGGCATCACACCAGACACTCTGCTCTCTCATTGGCGGCTGCCCGCTAAGCCCATGACACTCCAGCCAATCAGAGGCGTCAGTCGATCTGACGACGCATGTCACTGTTGTGTGCTGCTGCTGCTGCTGCTGCTGCCGGTACCGCATCACAGTGAGGCTGATCAGATTGATGGGGAACATCTCTCCTGATTCACCTGAGTAACAGCTGAACACCTGAAGCAGCATGGACATCGTGAAGTCACTGGGGCACCCGGAGGAGATACTCAACCTGTTTAAATTTAAAATGGGGGGCTGCAGTGCCGTCATGCCCAAGTTGGATTATGTGAGTAAACTCGCTTCCTGAAAATATACAGAATAAACATGATGCACATGGAGGCTGGACGCATGTAAAGATTTGTACATAATGTTCCCTTTTTTCAGTGCATCAACACGTAGGCCTGTTAACAAGTAGGTCTGCACATGCTTAGTGTACACATTGTAAAGGATTGACCTATGTGCTGGTTAGTTTTGCTACCAATGGAAACAGCGTCAGCCAGTTGGACTAATAAGATCTGTGCTCTCTCTCTGGTGTTGGCTCCGACACACACAGGCAGATATATATGACCATTGACTCGGGATTTACGTTACATAATGAGCTTGGACGGTTCAGCAGCAGGAAGAGATGCTGTGCGCATGTTTGACGGCTTATCCCGCTGTTTTAACACCAATGTGACCCTGAGACAGACAGAGAAGTAAAGAGAGAGGACCCGCACAGACTGCACTGCAACATGGTCTATGTCAGGCCTTTGTTTTGGTTGGAATCTTTATTAAAGCGTCCCAGACAACCAGTCATATTGTGTGTCATGATGTGTTTGTGATTCTTACATGTGAATTGAATCATTTTAATTCACCTATATTACAATAGGAAGTATAAATGAGTGACTGTAGGTGACCACAGTGCCAAAGCAGGAAGCTGTGCAGAGGTGTTAGACTTTTTTTTATGTGGTTAGAAATATGAGCTACTGGCCTAGTTACAGATCTCTGACCACCAAGATAGAGATAAATAGGTCCAGTGTGTCAGATTTAGGGGACAGAATATGGCAGAAATGGAATATCATTCACAACTATGTTTTTAGTAGTGTATCATAACATTAAAATAAATGTTGTTATGTTTTTGTTACCTTAGAATGAGCCTTTTATATCTACAGACAGGTCCTCTTCCACGGAGTCTGCCATGTTTCTACAGTAGCCCAGAATGCACAAACCAAACACTGGCTTCACATAGGGCCTTTCAGGTTTTTTACATGTTTTGCAGCCACCATAGTTTCTTCTTCACCTTCTTCAGGAATGAGAAGGTGAAACAATGGGGTTGCAATCCACAACTAGATTCCACTAAATCCTACACACTGGACCTTTAAGTAAAAAGAAAATTCATTTTGACTGTCAGACTAAAGATTTAGGAGTATCTATTAGCAGGAACTGAATAAATTATTCCTTAGTATGTTTTCATTCGTGTAAAATCACCTGAAAATAAGAATAGTTGTGTTTTGTTGTCTCAAAATGAGCCCTTTATGGCAACAGTGAGAGTGGGTCCTCTTCCATGGAATCCGCCATGTTGAACCGCCATTTTTCTACAGCAGCCCAGAACAGACAAACCAAACACTGATCTAGATATGACCTTTTGCTTTTTATGTGCATTTTGCAGCCAGAGTTTTTCCTACATGCTTGGAAGAGGAGGGTGAGTGGTTGCAGTCTGTAACTTCACTGCTATGTGGCACTAACTACTACACACTGGACCTTTAATATTTAGCCAAAGCATCACTGTTCACCCTCTAGTTTCACAGATTTTATTGTGACACCTGTATCTACACATACTGTACAACCTGCTGCTCGTCCCACAGTCTCTCAGTGCACTAACATGCTGTAGCCATGTTAAAATAATCCTGTTTATTCTCATCCAGCTTTAAAAGCAGTTTTAGGATTGATTTGTTAATCCAGGCTGGGGTTATCTTTAGTGACACTGTGCTCTTATTTTGAAATAAAGGCAAAAATGATTTCTATATAACCCACGTGTTCTCCTGGTTCACATATCTTGGTCATGATGCAGCAAAATGTCAACAGCAGGTCAACAGGACTTGTTGCTCAGTTCCTGATTCACTTTCAGCAGCTTTAAAGAACAACAACAAAAAAAATCTGGATAGCTCAATTATGCATGCACAAGAAGGGCTACGCATTTTTGTAATGATTTGTTGTTCTATATTACACCATACATAGATTTGCATGCATGCAATCGCACACACGAGTCCCATGATCATGAAATGAAGATCCTATACTTATTTTAATGCACATTTATACGCGTGTGCAGCCATATCCATTCAAAACACTGCATTAATGCCTCTTCATATGCCAGTGTACGTCACAATGTGTGCATTGCATCTTGTGGCATTAGCATTGGCTGCAGCTGACACACTTCCTCCACATTAGGAGGATTACAGCTGTTGTTTTGGGTGGAGGTGGGAGGAGCGGTGTGTAGTCATAGGAGTAGATTTACAAACGGTGTGCACAGACCCTGCTCACATACGCAAGGAGGTCAGACTGCTTTGAGATCAGTGGAGCGCTTGTTTTAGCTCTCCTGCACGCCCCAAAAGTTTCTCAACTCGTTCGACCTCTCAGCTCGCTTGTCCTCTACATGGACTGCGTGTTTTGGTCTCCTCCACCAGCCGTGCCGTCGACATGGACCGGGCCGTGTTATAGCTGCAGGGTCGGTCGTGTTGTCAGGATATTCGTATGGCCGGAGCTTGCTGCAAGTGTCCAGTCTCTCTGAACGTGTTCAAGCGCTCTCTCTCCGTGGCACCGCGGGGCTGCGGGTCCGCACCTCGGTCCCTCCTTCTGGGCTGGAGGCTGGGGGAGCGGGGCCTTCAGGAGGCCGCCCGACCCTCCAGCGCCCTCAGACCCGCAGGCTTTTACCGACACACTGCCTTTCTCTGTCTGTCCTGCCAGGAGTCCATGAGTGAGAGTCTGCGGACCTGCTACCTGTACCTGAACCAAACCAGCCGGAGTTTTGCAGCTGTGATTCAAGCGCTGGACGGAGAGTTAAGGTGGGTGAAAGCTCCAGGTGGGGAGGGGTGTGTCTGCGGGTATGTTTTCCTTACTGAAGGGCAGAAATCAGGGGCGTTGGCTGGAGTACTTCCCCTTTTTTCACAAGTACTCTTCTGTCCGAAATGTGCAAAACAAAGGAAGAAACTACTGCCAGCAGTTTAGACGTCTCTGCATTGCATCTACTCTTTGGCGTTGCATTTGTCTTATTACTCCTGAAAACAGCCCAAAAGTATGTGTCCTGTGGACTCCTGACAGCAGCTCCTTTGCACGCCTTCAGAAATAAATGCTTCTGTCAGCATGCAGAATAAACATTTTGCACAAAGACATCAACAGCTAATCAATTCCACCACAGGCAGCAGCCTCAATAAACCAAAATGCACAGCAGCTCAAGCCTTTAAGGGACTCAATGTACTAAACTAAAATACTCATGGAGTAAATACTCATGGAGTATTTTAGTTTGCTTAATACTGGAGAAAAGAGTTGATACAGTGCATATCTGTGAGGATATATTTAGACACAGTAAGACTAAACGCATTGTACAGTGAAACATGCTACTTAGGGTAATTTTGATCATGAAATAGTGCTTAATGCAAATCACAGTTTCCTATAGCCCGAGGTGATCTCTTCAAACAGCTTCTTTTGTCCAACCAACAGTTAAAAGTTCCCCCAAATTCAATTTACAGTGATATGAAAGAGAATAAAGAAGCAAATAATCACGTTGAAAAAGCTGTAATTAACCAAAAATGATCAATAATTTATCAAAATTGTAGCTGTCACTCATAATAATAATAATAATAATAATAATAATAATAATAATAGTGATAGGGCGGCACAGTGTAGAAAGAAATTCTTGTGATGCAGCCATGCAGAAGGAGATTTAACGTGTCTGTAAGTAAATGTAACATTAAACCACCAAATGACTCAAAGAGTTCAGATTCTCCTCATAACCTGTGATGACCTGCAGCAGGAATGCAAAAGGAAAAAGCTAATATTACAAACAGGGAAGTCGGCTGCTACTGGGGGTCTGATTTGCGATCAGGTCGAAAGTCAAGTCAGCGTAGAGACACATTTTTAGTGTGTGTGCGTGCATGTCCCCGGTCAAAGGGAATTCTCTACATACAGACTAACCTGATCTGTGAAGACCCGTTTGACACTTCTGCTATTTTTGTCGTCTTGGGAATCAGTGACGAGGCAGCTTTTCAGTCAGTCTCATGTCCTGCCTTTTGTCTTTGTGATCCAGACATGCAGTTTGCATTTTCTACCTGGTGCTGCGAGCACTGGACACAGTGGAGGATGACATGAGCATCCCTCTGGACAAGAAGGTCCCCATGTTGAACGATTTCCACACCTACCTGTACCAGGACGAGTGGTGCTTCACTGAGAGCCGAGAGAAAGACAGACAGGTCCTACAGGATTTCCCCACGGTCAGTAGCACAGGGTTATACATGGTTGTACATAGAAAGGCAGTGTGTAGGTATATTAAGCTCTCCAGGTTTAATCTACTGATGTAGTCCTGTTAAAATGGCAGAATTTAGTTTCTATGATGGTATGTCATAGACAAGTTTAAAATGACATCTTTGTCACTCAGATTAAGGGTTGTTATAAATCATTAACTATAATCTTAATGTGTTCCAATCCAGATATCAGTGGAATTCAGAAACCTCGCTCAGGAGTACAGAGATGTCATCTCAGACATCTGCCATCGTATGGGAGTGGGAATGGCTGAATTTCTGGAAAAGAAAGTGGGATCCATGAAGGAGTGGGACCTGGTAAGGGATAGTTCTTTGTGTTACTATTATATTAGGACAACAGTGGAAATATTGGACATATTAGGAGTATAACAAGTTTAAACAGAAATAACAAATAAATGATGTACATTTGTAAAAGTACAAACAGACATATATATATAAGGCTGCTAAGAGGCTAAGTAGGATCTTTACTGTGACGCGTTCAAAGCAAAAATTCCACAGTCACGTCAGATGCGTTTTATAGTTTTTATTAAACAAAAGAATAACAGAAAAAAACGTAACTTAACATAACATAATGAAACAGTCAACAGAAAATATCCTAGCCCTGCTCACCGTCTTTGTCTGAATCCCGCCACCAAGTGAACCTTTAAATTATCGTGCCAATTACCAGATGTGATAGTAATCCAAACGTGTGCAATCTCAACAAATAAATAACACAAGTCAAATACACATTTTGGCTCTTACGATAGCATTAGATATATGATTATGATATATATATGATTATATATTAATGCAGATACTATTGTTTTGTTTTAAGTGTCTTTGGATTTGACAGAAACATGTTATTATTGACGTGTATCTTTGTTTATGACAGTTTTTATTTTACGCAAGTTTTTGTGAGCAAGCTAACCTTTGACTCATTGGCACGGATTGTCAGTTTTGTGACAGATTCACTTCACTGCAGCTTTGTTCTACCTTAATAATGTATTTTCACTCATCCTGGAAGCTTAATTTTTATGAAGTCTTACCACTCTACACAAAACTTCCTGTAAAACAAATTTAAAATGTGTTTTATCCTCTGTGCAGTATTGCCACTACGTAGCGGGGCTGGTCGGTATCGGCCTGTCTCAGCTGTTCTCTGCGTCCAAGCTGGAGGACCCCGAGGTGGGGAGGGACACCGAGCTAGCCAACTCCATGGGCCTGTTCCTCCAGAAGACTAACATCATCCGAGACTATCTAGAGGACACGCAAGTGGGGCGTGCTTTTTGGCCACAAGAGGTAAGATGGTGGTGTGAGCTTGTTTGTTTTAGCTCTGTGTCTGACCTGAGACACACACACACACACACACACACACACACACACACACACACACACACAGTGTGATAGTTAAAGAAAATGCTCCTGGGTACTTTTTAATGTTTAACCCACTCAAACTTCAATATTTACACACATTTTATCAGCAAAATATATAGATATAGTGCGCTCAGAGTTTAGACATCACAGATTGTGTCTCAGCGAAAAGATCATTTTTAAAAAAAGTTTTTGTCGTCATAGTCATTGTTTACTACCATATGTGATAGTATTTTCTGTCCCGGTGCAGGCTTGGAGTCAGTTTGCGGGCCGTCTGGAGGACTTGGCCCAGCCCGAGAAGCTTGAGTCGGCTCTCTCCTGTCTCAACCTGCTGGTCACTGATGCTCTGCGGCACGTCCCGGATGTTATTGCTTACCTGTCCCGCCTGCGCAATCAGAGCGTCTTCAATTTCTGCGCCATTCCACAGGTACAAACTGATACATTACTTACTGCCATCCAAAAATGTAGTGATTGGTTTGATTTGCACAGTTTAATATACAGCTAGCGATAACTTGACTCCATGTTAATCCTCTCTTGACCAGGTGATGGCAATAGCTACACTATCAACATGCTACAACAACCCCATGGTGTTCCAGGGAGTAGTGAAGATCAGAAAAGGACAGGCTGTCACACTCATGATGGAAGCCACCAACATGAGAGCCGTGCAGACCATCATCGCCCAGTACAGCGAAGAGGTAGGTGTGCTTATGTGTTTGCTCTCTTACTTTCCATCGTATTGTCGCACTTTAACACAAACAATCTCCCTCTCTGCAGATCTTACAGAAGGTCTCCCTCACTGACCCGTCACGGGACAAAACCCTGCACATCCTGACTGTAATCCAAGAGAAGTCTGCCCTGTCGCAGTCCAGCCTCCCCTCCAGAACCCACCACCTGTCGCCCATGTACCTGTCTGCTGCTATGCTGCTCGCCGCCCTCAGCTGGCAGTACCTCAGCACCACTGCAGCACAGGCACAAGGCACTGGCGACATGCAGGGACAGTGAGCCCATTTACCTTCACCTTTCCTGGTGCGCACAGACTCAGAAAGCTCCTTTGCCCGCTCTGGAGGTCTGGTTCTCCTCTGACTGGAGGAATCTGAAGCACTACTTCCCACTTTGCCCTCTTTATTCTGGCCGTTACAGGACCATGGATATATTTAGACGATGGAGGGGTTCTGACAACAGCTGGTCTTATTAGGTTGTTTGATAATGATTTAAAGTAGCCCATCATGCATCTGGGTAAATTATTTCCACACAGTGTTGTGTGGTTATATTCACCAGCATAAATGGCACATCGATGGCACCACAATTCAGGGCGTTTTTGTTGATTGTGTGGGTTGTTGTTAGATTTGTTTTAAAGATTTTGACCCCTTTTGAATTGAGTAGAACTTTTCAGCATATTTAAATATTTCAAGACATAAATCAACAGTTGAGTTTTCTCCGTTAAGTGTGCTGGAATCATGAAATGCACAGTACATGACACTGGCCATTGTAGGATTTTGTAGGGTCACCAAATTTCATCCAGATTTGTTTAATTTTGTCTCAAATTGTGGTTATTATTTTTGTTAGCTAGCTTAATATTCCATTTGTTGTGTTTCTACTGGAGAAACACTCAAATGAACTGTTACACCAGTATACTTTCCAGTAGATACACTGTATGTCAGCATCAACTCATAGTGGAGTTAATTTTCAACACTTTTATGTTTCAACTCTGTGTCCTTTGAAATAGAAAAACAGTGCAATCATGTGGTACCTTTGACATGGACTCTAAATGAATAAGAATGAATAAACAAATGTAATTTCTGATACATTTGATATCTGACAGAAATGCATATTGAGACTGCTAGCTAAAGTGTCCTTAACGCAGCTTTGGTGAGTAGAAAGAGTAGCACAGAGTAACTTTGTACAGAACCAAAGGAGAGCTACAAACATTGCTATGTAATGTGAAATTTTGATTTGTATATATTTGAACAAATAAAGAAGTGAAATAATCTGAAGAGTCTGCAGCCTGTTTGGTCTTTTCCTTTACAGCCTGTTCAAGGTTCCTATATTGTACTGCACTTTGTGTTTTGTTAGTTAGTATATGTGTGTACATGGGGATATCTTAGTAATTAAGCAAAATAATGAAAAGGGAAGATTTTAATGAAGTTACATTGCATATTTTTAAGTTGCATATTTTATCTTTATTGCCAGGTCATAATTTTAAGCTCAACCTTTGGAAAGACGTTTTGTTGGTCACATGAGATGAGTACTGACGATGCATTAATTACACAGACATGTGATCGCATAACTTTAAACAGGACTGTAAGAAGTGAGATTATTGTTCAGTCAGAGGGAAGAATTGCTCAGAAGAAAGATCCATCAAAACAACTGCAGCACAGGTAAAAGTTCTTTTATTGTTTCATTATGACTTTATATGTTTAAAGATACTTTCTAGATACTTTCTTTAATGTTGTGTATGCTTGTATTGGTGCAGGATATTATTACCAACAAATAAACTTAGAATAAATGAATTAATTATAGTTTAGTCACTATTTTCTATATCTGTTTTTAACTAAGCAGCTGCCACAAATAGGATATCTGATTTCAAAAGTCAACATTTGAAGGTGTTGCACTTCATGTATGTATCTGACAAGTACAGAGATAGCTGCAAGAAAAATAAAAATAAATACATCACCTGCAACTTTCTAACATTATGTAGTTGGTTTGTACTCATGGAGGTGCATCTCTGTCCAATATCAAATTTTATTTTATTTTCTAATTACAACTGTATTTTTAATGGCACTGTACTTATTTTACAACTATATTTTGTTTATTTAGATGTCAGTCATTATAAATTTCAAATGTAAGGTAAAATTATTTCAACATTTGGAGAGGAAACAACAAGATGCTGCAGACAACATGCTGCAGCGTGATTACAGTAAAGATATTCAGAGATAAATGATACTTTCATAACACAGTAACCTCTCTTTTGAGTAATAATGGCTATATTGCAGTCAAAGAGATTGTGTTGAAGTCATCTGTTTTGCAGGATGCCTCCACTAGCCCTTCTTTGCGTCCTTGTGACAGCCTCTGTCACGTGGGCTCGGCCTCACGTCCCTCTGGTCTCATCAGAGATGATCAACCTTATTAACAAGGCCAACACAACCTGGACGGTGAGGCCATCTTCATCATAGGATTTATAGTTTTATTTCCAGCATTTCTGTTCCTGTAATAACTTATTTCAACTCCACATCTTTTGTTACAGGCCGGGCAGAACTTCCATAACATTGATATCAGCTATGTGAAGGGACTGTGTGGGACTATACTGAATGGACCCAAGCTGCCAGAGGTGTAAGTTTAAACAGTTTTAAACTATATAATATTGTACTTTCTACTTTTTACATAAAAAACATACAAAGAATGATTACAAATGTGAAGATTTGCTGCTTTCCCTTTTAATTAAACAAAAATAATTCAAACTTATTTTTAATCATTTTGAGGTTTGAGCTGTTTGTTGGACAAAATGAGCACTGTGTCACTTTGGGCAATTAATCAATTAATCAAGGAAACAATCAGCAGATTATTCCATAATGAAAACAAAATCATTATAAGTCCAATACAAAGTAGTTCAAATGAAATGGAACCTCAGCGAACAACAGTAATAATAATCTAATGATATAATACAGTTGGGGATATAAGTATTCAACACGTCAGCATTTCTTTCATTAAACATATTTCCAATGGAGCTATTCACATGAAATTTAGACCAGATGTTGGTATTAACTCAATAAAACTACACAGATAAAGAAATCATAACATTGCAAACCATAAAAAAGTTATGTGCAATAAAGTGAGGTGTAAATTATACTGATTATACATACCTTTATATAAATTAAGAAACATTTTCAGTACAGAATTTTGTAAGGTATTTTTACAGTGTGGTAGTAAGATCTGAATACTTCCTCCACCAGTCTACAATAGACACCATATATGAGGGCGTGTAGGCATGTTTTTATGTGTGTGTGTGGCAGGTGACAGTCAGCAGGTTCATCTTATCTGCAGTGCTCAGTGACTGTCCTCTCTTGTTCAGGGTTCACGATACTGAAGGCATAAAGCTTCCAGACAGCTTCGACCCACGCAAGCAGTGGCCCAACTGTGCCACAATCCAACAGATCAGAGACCAGGGCTCCTGTGGGTCCTGCTGGGTAAGATAGACCAACAAAGGGGCAAAGCAAAGTAGAGGGAGAGTCAGCACTCTTTCCTTGATTAGTGAAAGCTGTAACGGTTGTTAAAGGTGCTCAGTTGAGTGAGGTCAATTTTATTCTCAAACCAGTGCTCCCTTTTTTAATTTCCCGCAGGCCTTTGGTGCAGTTGAGGCAATATCCGACAGGTTGTGTATCCACAGTGGTGGTAAGGTCTCTCTGCAGATCTCTGCTGAAGATCTGCTGTCCTGCTGTGATGAATGTGGAATGGGGTAAGTATCTATGCAACAAAATAAATGTACTGCAGGTCTTTTAAGAGGACGTTGAACAACACCTGTGTGTTTTTATTTTTGTTTTTTCCTGTGGATGCAGCTGTTTTGGTGGGTTTCCCTCTACTGCTTGGGAGTTCTGGGCAAAGAAAGGGCTTGTGACAGGAGGCCTGTATGGCTCCAAAGTCGGTAAGTGTGAGCTAAAAATGGGTTTATATGACTAGTAGTATTGAAAGTCTGAACTGAAACTGACGGTGTATTTGACAGGCTGCCAACCCTACAGTATCGCTCCATGTGAGCATCATGTGAATGGAACTCGTCCTCCCTGTCAGGGTGAACAGGACACTCCTAAGTGTAAGCAGACGTGCATTGATGGATACTCGCCATCCTATCCGAAGGACAAACACTTTGGTACAGTACAGACCTCTAAAATGATCTATTTCCCTCCTTCTTTTTTGTCATGCCTCGTCTTGTCTCTACCTTTGATATTATTGTGTTCTGTGTCTCCCTCTGCAGGTAAAACCACATACAGCGTCCCATCCAAACAGGAGCAGATCATGACCGAGCTGTACAAGAACGGACCTGTGGAGGCAGCATTCTCTGTATATGCAGATTTTCTGCTGTACAAGACGGGTGAGGCTGGTTTGACTCAGATGCCACGATAAATACAACTCTGAAACTGTTTATTAAGCCAGTTAAATGCGTTGCCTTATGGTGCATTTTAAATAACTTGCTACTCTACTGTAGGTGTGTACCAGCATGTGACAGGGGATATGCTGGGCGGTCATGCCATCAAGATCCTCGGCTGGGGAGAGGAGAATGGGACGCCCTACTGGCTGGCTGCAAACTCCTGGAACAGTGACTGGGGAGATAAAGGTATGGGGCCGGAGAGCGTCACGTTTCTTGGTCACAAGTGCAGAACAGACTAATGTCAATAATACAGTAAAGTTTTAGCTTTAAATCATGTTTTTTTATGTCTTCTCATTTCAGGTTACTTCAAGATCAAGCGTGGAAATGATGAGTGTGGTATTGAGTCAGAGGTGGTCGCAGGAATCCCTCTCAACTAGATAAAATGAATCCTGGCTGCAAGCGGCCGTCAAATCAAGTCAGTCAAGTCAATCAAGAAAGATTAAAATAAAGATTTAAGATTCTGATTTCATTTAACCAACAGGGAATTAATTGCACAACATGGCGAAACAAGAACTTTTGTGCTTTCATTGTTATTGTTCTAAATAAATCATTTTGTTGATTCTCAGGTTTACCTTTTCCCAATATTTTTACAGCTTCACAAGGAAAATTAAAGATACGCCATAAGAGCAAGTTGAGAGTTATTTAAGACTGTATGTAAAACTTCACTTCATGTTATATTGGGTAGTTCTTGTTTGATGGTCTGTGTGTGTGTAAAGAACATTTACCAAGTTATACTAATTAATACTTTATACAGTTTTACACTACATTTTGGGGCAAATATTGTACTTTTTACTTCAATGCTTTATTTATCAGCTTGAGTTACTAGTTACTTTGCATATTTAAATTATTATTACAAAATATTAATCAACTAATAAATGATGATATATTATTATAGAGTGAGTGACCCAGAACTATATACAGTTATTGAAAAATAAGCCCCACATTTACATTCATCTACTTTTAGTCATTAGCAAAAGGTCTGAACACTTCTTCCACCACTAGCTTCAACATGTCAGATATGGCCAGAGGCAGCACTTACATTCTGATATAGGAAAGAGGCCTCACTCTGCTCCAAGCAAGAAAATATTGTGCTTTTATGAGCAAAACTGTAGAAGTCCATGAATCCATCTGGACTGCCATAAACACTAAAGAAGAAGAGTGAATAATAAATAGTAAATGGTAAATAATGCTATGCAAATGTAGAGCTGGAAAACCCTGTTAAGGGGCTCAAAAACACATATTTCACATATGGTACTCCAAATGACCAGAAACCAACCAGTATTCTTAAACTGGAATACTACCCACACACACACACACACACACACACACACACACACACACACACACACACACACGCGCGCTGTGTAGGTTAGTTTTCCCAGACCAATATAATCCATAAGCTCCGTTATCCACACCCTTAATGATGGTACATCCATACTCATTCAACACAGTTTAATAGCCCTCCTGGCTTGTAGAAGTCCAAAGTCCAAAAGGTTAGTCTGTTTCAATGTCTGTTTAAAGTCCTTGGGATATATTCCAACCACACAGAGTTTGGCATTGAAGGGGACTTTGGTAGTGTCTCATGTCTGACAAACATTTTATGACAGTGTTCCAGAGGTTTTGGATCTTTATATAATCCATAGACAGTGAAATAGAGTACTATTCTCATTCAGTTTTATTAGTTTTATTAATGCCTACCACACTCTGCACAACATTAGGCAGAGGAGTGCGTTCAGTGGTAGACTTCTGTCTCAATCCTGCTCCACAAACTCAGACTCAGGAACTCTTCATCCCCCTGGACATAAGACTGTACAACACCTCTCAGTTATGGCATGGAGGACACAACGAACAATAGACAAATGGACAATGTTATGCTCTGTTGCACTAATTCCTGGACTTTCTGTTATTGTCATTCTTGAGCCCATTTGCACTCCTCTGCTAAATGTTGTGACTGCCATTCATTGTCTACAGCCTAATTTAATTGTACATATATATATATATATTTTTTAATCTTCTCTTAAATTTATATTTTTTACTTTTTTTTTTATATAGTTTTCTATTTGTAAAGATCTTAGCTTGTTTAATTTCTTAGCACAGGTTTAATTTCTTAGAACGGGTTTAATTTAAATTCAGGTTTATCTTATAGGTTAATTTTAAAGGTCCAGTGTGTAGAATTTAGTTGCATTTAGTGGTCCAATCACTGCATTGTAATCTCATCACATCACCCTCACCTTCCTAATGTAAAGGAGAAACAACACTTTAAGGACCCTGTTTAGAGTCAGTATTTAATTTGTCTGTTCTGGACTACTGTATAAATAAGGTGTTTCAACATGGCAGCCTCCATGAAAGGGGACCCTCTCCCACTGTAGATATAAAAGGATATTTTTTAAGTAACAAACATAAAAAGATTCTTATTTTCAGGTGATTATACATGCATCAAAACATAGTTATGAATATTATATTCCATGTTTGCCTTATTCTGAAAATAGAGGCCCCAAATCTTACACACTGGACCTTTAAATGTATATTTTTAACTTTTTTTTTATATAGTTTTCTATTTGTAAAGATTTTAACTTGTTTAATTTCTTAGCACAGGTTTAATTTCTTAGAACGGGTTTAATTTAAATTCAGATTTATCTTATAGGTTAATTTTAATGCATGTTTACTGTGTCTCTTGCTGCTATTAATCAAATTACTCAAAGTAACTGCCACTAGTGACGTGTCAGTCGCGAACGAGAAGAGCTGGCTCTTTTAAGTGAACAATGAAAGCCGTTTTTTTTTTTTTTTGTTGTTGTTTTGTTTTTTTTGTAATTGTGAAAACACAAAGGCAGAATGCAAAATTTGCAAAGTCGAGACACAAAAGACAAAAATGAGCTCGACGAGCGGTACAAACAACACAAGATGGCGGTAATGCGCCTAACGGCCAGCAGTACATAGACAAGAGCGCGAGGAAGAACGACGCATGCGCGCCACGCTCCTCGGTGTCTGACAGCGAGGAAGCCGCCTCCGGTCGGTGAAACTAAAAACGTCGCCGATAGAGACCCTGCGGGCGGGATACCGGGTTTTAGCACCACAGGTCTGAGCAAATGGGACGCGTCGACGTGTTGCAGTAGAGGAGTGGCTGTTAAACATCTTTAACAGTAACGGGTGGCGATGAAGGCAGGTTGTCGGACGAAACTACATCTATTTGTCAGTTGTCTGTCCCGTTGTGTCGGTTAACGAGTCATTTGCTGTACACTACCATCCGTTACGAGGCTACCTCTCTCTCTCTGCTGTAGTGTAGATATATATCACCACCATGTTTTTATCACATGTGGAGATATGGACAGGATATTGGGAGTGTGTTTCCAGACCTTACACGTTGTTCATCTGCTCCCTCGGGGCCGCTTTGTGCTATCTGTGGGGCCGGAAGTGTCAGGTCAGTCACGGCGGTCACGGCCGGCGGTAATCATGGCTGCATCGTGTCGACGTCTCGTTGTGTGTTTTATGTTATTTTTGTCTTTTTTTTAAAAATATTTTTCTACAGTTTTATATTATTTATCCATGTTCTGTTTATTTAAAATTTTATTTTATTCTACATTTTGTTTTATTATGTGTTGCTTTTTGTCTTATTCAGTTATTTGTCTGCTTTATTTTATTGTTTTTTTTTCAGTATTTCACATTTTTCCTTGAACACAAACCTGCTTTATTTTACACACCAGCAAAATCCTGCTATGAAGTTTAAAATATTTAATAATATTAAATAACACTTTATTTGGATGGTCCACCTACAGATAGTTTATAGAGTATTTGTAACATTTAAACTGTTTGGCTTTGTCTGTAGATGTTTAATAACAAATGATCTAAATCTAATGTGACAATTCATACCCTAACCAAGATGTTTTCTGTCCATAATCTTTGAGTAATATCAGAATCTCTATTAATAAACTTGAAATTTGAATGTAGGCGGACTATGCAAATAAAATGTTATATAACTTAATGCTACTGTACTTTGTTCTACAAAACTGAGGACACTTTAATACAGATATCATTATGCAACATTATGTTTAGGCCTGCAGCTAATGGTTATGTGCAGGTAACACTTTGTTATAATCCCTATTGAGTATTCATGAGCAGCATATGGGCAGTTCATAGATGGTTTCTAACACACACGTCGATATGAGGAGAGTTAATATTATTTGTATTTGTTAACAAATATAGCTATCATATTAAGCATCCATTTCTTTATTTTTATTTATCCGTTATCCATTTATCCAGAAAGTTGCCTTTGAGATACACTATCTAATCTGCCAGGGAGTGCTGGTTCCAGCTCTGTTTGTTTAGTTAGGACAATGAGAAACATTTTCTCTGTTGATTTAGTGTTACAGCTCCTGGAGTAATATGTTGGTAAACTAGATATATACTGTGGTCGATAACTGCTGTGTACAGCTGTAACTGTCAGCAGCGTGGCCAAATGTTACTTAGGAGGCAGTTTGTCCTCGTGATTAATTTGACATGCAGTTAACAGACCAGTCATGATCTGCTTTAATGGAAACTCTCTCGTGGCGTCCTTCGCCACCGCTTCAGGCGACGGAAATAACTATTAACAGGCTAATATTATCAGGCATTGGTATGTAAGCAACAAACTGTATAGTGTTACATTTGAAAAATGAATTTGGTGTGGTGTTAGGAGGGGCAAGATGGAGACACTTTCACTTTTACTTTCATTTTGACTTTCAGTCAAATAGAAATAGAAAATTACTAGAAACAGCCTGAGCCTAAGAGAGCAGACGATGGTTGTATGTGTGTGTGTAACGAAAAAAATACATGACAACATACAACAAAAATACTTAAAACTTGGGACTTAAAACTTGTAACTTAAACTTGTATTCTTATTATTTATACCATACATAATCATAATTATAGCCATATAGCATCAAACATGAGTTTAACAGTACAGTTTGAGGAAGAACACATTTTACACCTGTGGGTCTCACTACGCTGAAAACCACATCACTACATAAACAAATGTTTGAATTAGAATACACAAAAAAGAAACAACAAAACAATATGTACAATTATATAAAATATATACAGCCATACAATCTGCTGATTTTCATTTACTTTTTCATTTTACTGTTTTTTTTTTTTTTTTTTTTTTTTTGCATTTTTGTGATTCATTTTTAAATAACTTTTTGTCTGACTAGCAGTCCAAAAAACGCGAAGATAATAATGATATAAAAGTGATAAAAACATAAAATCTTTACACCTGAGAAGCTGGAAATGCACTGTGACTTCATAAATGACCTGAGAGTTATTAAAATTATTGATGGGATTAAGTTTCTGTCAGTTAGTATGTATTAACCACATACCACATGAAAATACACAAAACATAAACAATCATGGGATTGTTAAATACCATAACAAAACACACGGTATGAAAGTGTGCAGTCATTGTTAATATATTCCTATATTATGCAGTTTGTGTTTTTTCAAGTCGTGGTTGTTTTGTAGAACACTGTACTGCTACATGCACACACACCCTGCGTTTGAAGCTTCATACCTCTAATACTGCTTCCTCACCTGTCTTGTTTTTCAGGCATTCTTGCCTGTCAGTCAGTGTCACAGGCCCCAGTGGTTTCACATCATGTCATTTTGTCTCCTTCCAGCCACCGACCATAATTTCTAGCAAGACTTTTGGTACATTCCTCCAAAAGCACTGCCCTGTGGTGACAGAGGTCTTCAGTCCTACTCCATGGTGCTGGGGAGGTCGATTTCAAACGCTTGTCTTTGCCTTCTTGAAGTCCAAACCTCCCGTCAATTATCGCAAGTATGACAAATCTCCAGCATGAGTGCATTTGTTCTGTTGTTCTGTTGCTTTTCCTGGCTGACACAGGCATCTTCTTATCTTACGACAGTATCTGTATGTTTCTTCTGAAGACGTCTACAGGATCGTCCGAAATTTTTGTGTTGTTAATGTTCTAGTAATCCTCTCTTCATCCCTCAGTGAGCTGATCCGTACGGTTGATGGTGGTCAGCTCTCTCTGGACTGGGTGGACAATCATGACAGCATGACCTACCCAGAATCCTCTACCCGCCCAACGGTACTGATCCTTCCAGGCCTGACAGGGAACAGCAAGCAGTCCTATGTGCGCCATTCCATTCACCAGGCCAGCCGTCGGGGCTACAGGTCAGTATGTGTTTCCCCTTTAATGGTACAGTGATAACCCCCGCTAGGTCAAACATTTATTTTTTGGCATGCCAAAAGTTGGCTCAGTGAATGATGATCACAGGAAGTCACTAACAAAGGATAAGACCACAAGCCAACAGCCACCAAGTTCCTCCAACCAAGTCAAACTCACAGTTTGAAGTGAACTAGTTCATTCTAATCTGTGTGAACTGAACTTTGAGCAAGCTCTTGTGAAGTGGGAACTTGCACAACACTGGTCTGAACTGTGAACATGATTTCTCCACCATGAGCAGGGTACCAGTTTCCTTAAATTTAAGAATTTAAATATACACAAATCTTTGCTAAGGGAAAAAATATCTCTGGAACGGACTACAAAGAATTCTTGGCGAGGTTCTTCATGAAGATTTCAATAAATGGGGCTTCTGTAACAAAGTCTCCATATTGTGATGTCATGGTGAAATGTTTCTCCAAGCCAAGGAGGATAAAGTGCAGCGATGAATCATGCACACTGTATTCATGATGTGCTAATGTTTTGCAAAGGTCATAGAGGCGGTTACACAGCTTATTTTTATCCAATCCTCTCCTTGTGATCACTTTGGAAATATTGCTAAGGAACAAGCACAAAAGGGTTTCAAGGACCTTGAATGCCTTACCCCTTTACTTTATTTTAACCTATGCCTGCTTTAATGTGTTTATAAGTACACTTTGTACTTCTGCTGATGGAAATTTTGTACTTTTTGTTGTTGTAAGTCACCATGTGAGCAAAAATTTTAATGCAGTTTTTGTGGTATATACCATCAGACCTGAAAGAAATTGTAGGGAAACACTGTCCCCTGTCTTAAATGATTCAATTCTCTTTGTGCTGCTGTACTTGTTAGATGTGTGGTTTTCAACAACAGAGGGGTCGCAGGGGAAGAGCTGTTGGTAAGTACATTGATTACATTGTATTACATTTATTTAGCTGAAACTTTTTATCCAAAGAAACTTAGAATAAGTGTTTTCAACTGTGTAGATACAACCCCAAAAATAGCAAGACTCATTCAAGTACATCAGCTTCATCAAATAACCCAGTACATTTTGTTCATGTCACATTTAATTCTGAAATTTCTTTTTCACCTCTGTTATTATTTCAGCAGACTGTGTTTGTGAAGTAGCTTCTAATGTTAGAGTGTACACATATATATCCTTGTCTGTCAATCTGCAGGGAGCTCTATTTTCAGCAGTCTTGGGTGATTACAGCAATGCCTCATCATGAGCTAAAGCTGTCCTGGCTGTAAAAAGCATGAAAAACAAATCAGCCATCTTCGCATATTTTGGGATCTTATTTGATTTGATCAACGTTGGACCTTTCTGATTAAAGCTCACTGAGAGCACTTACAGTATGAGGTTAGAAATAATATACAGTGATATCTGTTTCATCACACTGTACAAATAAATGAAAATTGGGAAAACAATGCCACTTTGGGATGTCTGCTACAGCTGCTGTTTCCCAAAAATATAAAAATCAGTTAAAGATAAAACTGGATTTACTGTATTTTATTGTCAACAAATCCTGTGAAAAAAGACCATGCTGCTGTAAATGCTCATTAAGCACCAGGTGTTTATCAATCTGTTGCCATTCCCCCAAAAATAGAGACTAAATAAAGACTATTTACTCAAGTTTGAATAAGGCTTGTTAACTTTTAAAGATTTACATCTTCAGTAGGAGCAAATGGGCCTTTAGACAGGAGGGGTGGATTTGAGAGACCAACCCCTATTCCACCTATTCTTGTTATAAGAATAAAATTAATTAATAGAATAACAGCAGCTGTATATCAATTCAAACACAAAATCTGGCACTTGAACGCTGCATGTAATGCTCCTCTCCTGTCCCTCTGCTCGCTCCAGACCCCTGTCACCTACTGCGCAGCCAGTACCACAGATCTTGAGCATGTGGTGAGCTATGTCAAAGGACTTTACCCACATGCCCCTGTGCTTGGTGCTGGTGTATCTTTTGGAGGGTGAGTTGGTGCACGGTGTAATAGTCTCCAACAGCTTGCATTTCTCATGCTTTTTTTTTTTTTTTTAATGGTAAAATTTATCCTGGCATTGTTTCTGTTCTCTGCCTTCCCTGTAGTTGCTACCTTTTTGTCAAATTCCTCTTGTCCTTGTTTTTTGCTTCTCTTGTTTCGCCCTGTGCAGCATGTTATTGTTGAACTACCTGGCCCGTAAGCGCACAGAGTCGGGGCTGGTGGCGGGTATCACCATCTCTGTCCCCTGGGACACGATGAAGTCTGCTGCCTCGATGGAAGAACCACTCAACTGGCTGCTCTTCAACAAATTCCTCACACGAGGCCTGTGTGGCGCTGTCGCCAGGTCGGATAAGTTGCAATTTAATTTATTCCGGATTATAGTTTAACAATTTGTGGTTGTTGACTCAGTTAAAAAAAATCTGTTTCTCACAGGCACAGGAAAGTTCTGGAAAAAGTGGTGGATGTTGACTATGTCTTGAAGGTAAGGCCCATTCCTTACATTTACTTTTCTGTCATAGTTTCCCATCATCTGTTTTTTTTTTAATGTGTAATTGCTTTTTCTCTCCATATTTTTCGTCCTTCTCTCGTAGTCACGGACAATCCGTGAGTTTGATGAACGCTTTACCTCTTTGCTGTTTGGTTATAAAACTTGTACGGACTATTACAACGATGCCAGTCCAGACAAAAGACTCCCCAGTACAACGGTGCCCATCTTGTGTCTTAACGCTGCTGATGACCCCTTCTCTCCCCAGTATGGTGAGTAGACAACAGGAGAAAAGATTTTGATGTAACCATTTATTAGTACAATTTCATGATTGGATGCATGTTTCCTGCAGAATATTATTTTTATTATTTATTAGTTTAAAATGCTGCTGATCATCAGAGAATCCCTACGCTACACAGGTGGTTTCTTTTGTGTAACTTGTTGGGGTTTTTTGAAACTTACCTCCTTCCTCATTTGTCAGTGTAGAAATTTCATTCAAACATCAAACTTATAGAAATGTTCAAATCATTTTCACAGATTTTCACTTTCA
Organism: Sciaenops ocellatus; assembly: GCA_033000465.1. Lineage (NCBI taxonomy): Eukaryota > Metazoa > Chordata > Actinopteri > Sciaenidae > Sciaenops > Sciaenops ocellatus. The sequence goes on from CP136886.1 coordinate 13,560,233, forward strand.
GCTAGAAACTTCATCAAGACTTTCAAATGTTCTTCATCTTTCATGCATTTTGGATATAATTCAACTTTCAAATCACATTAATATTCAACATTCTTTGAAGCATAGTTGATGTGGAGAATTTTATTCATCAGTGGTCAGTTCAGGCAGTGGGGAGAACGTGCACAGGAGTCCGAAATGTTTATTAAAGCTTGATGAAAGAGAATATAGAATTTATTAATACACTTGTCACACAATGCCGCCTCAATACTGAAGAAGCTGTCCTCTTTGGTTCTTACATATATGCCCTCAGGAAAGTGACACAACTACCCTGTGTAATACATCTACACTATAAGGTTTATTGGAGTACAAACAAGGAATCTTTTATCTGACTCTGTGCAGGTTTCTACTTTATGTATCTGTCTGTGAGCGAGACATCTCCATCCTCTGACCTCGGTTACCATAGTAATGATCAGAATGGTGCCTCCTTTCTTGAACACAAACATACAGCTGCTCTGTATCTCAAGGAGAGAAGGCAGTGTCTCTCAAGATTTAACACTGTCTCCCCTCAGTAACCTCAAGACAGATGCTTGACCCTCTGTAACCTCCTTACTAGTTACGTTGAAAGTAAATTAGAAAGCACTTCAAACCCACTCATCTTCCACCTCTTGCCACTCATTTTTTCACTCACAAAGAAACTCCATTCAAACTTTAAAACATCCATGACACTCGGGACCTTCTTACATTAATTCAACTTTTTCATATCATTCATACGTTTTACACAATCCCAGATTTAAGATTCATGCAGATTAATTTTAAGCCCGTCTCAAATGTTTACTTACAAAATTAGTGTGTTTGGTGTGGATTGTTCAGAGCTGGAGACAGAGGACACATGTAATGTGTTTGTTATGAGCACTTAAACTGATGAGTGACCCAAAATGACTAAAATAAGCAATGTGACCACACAGTATTATTTTAAGAAATATGCACAGAACAAAATGAGTGGTAGGGACGAAGGATAGAATGTGAACCAACCAGAAATACTTAACATTCAAGGCAACTTGAGACATCACTGTCTTGTTTGCACTTTTAAGAAACCGTGTTCCTTGCAGTATCTAGACAGAGTCTGACAGACAGATAAACATGCGAACAAGTCCACTTTAATATGTGGATTATGAGATTGTATCACAGTGGGTTTGAAATCTGATCTGAGGGTAAGTTAATGAGCCAGGTGTGACTGGATGCAAATGTCACGTTGAAAAGTCAGTCTTAGGGTTTTAGTTTAAATTGTGTATTACTAATCTTTTGTATATAAATATTTAAAGAGTAACTTAACAATACATTCACTTTATTACATGTTTTTATAGTTATTGTTATTAGAAATTCTGCACTCTAGGATACTCCACTATTATAGACTCCCATTGTTTACAAGCACAAGTCAATATCATCTTCACCCCCACCCTGGATATATAAATACAGCAGTCAGCTGTCAGTAGTGTAGACAGTATGGAATATGGAAAGACTTAAGAGGATGGAGCACATAGAGCAGCAACAGTAGAAGTACTATTCACCTTTCACACAGTCATATCCTGTACTCTGTCACTCTCCATCTCTGCTGCAGCTGTAGAAGCCTAGCTAAGCTAATGTTTAACTAGTAGCAGAAATTGCTCAGAACATACATCTTGGCTGGCTGTGAAGGTGGAAGCTTCGTAACAAAGACGCTTCAGGTTGCTTGAGTGAAACACGAGCCGTTGTCAGTCGGTATAGGCGTCAAGACAAACTACAGTTCTATGAATAATGGGTGACCGGCAGATGTTATATCGACACATTAAAATGTATGAAAACAAGGCAGGTCCAAGATGAAAAGTGGTGTTAAGTTGCTCTTTGATGTTTTTCTTTAACGTTGTGGTTAATGTTTCAGTACAAACAATGTTTTTGATGATTTTCCAATGTATTTCACACATAGCCTTCCCAGTGTCCATCGTCCAGGACCTGCCCAACGTTGCTCTCGTGATGACAGCCAATGGTGGACACATGGCCTTCCTGCAGGGTTTGTATCCCCGCGGTGAGGGCTTCATGGACCGTCTGGTCGGTCAGTATGTCCAAGCCGTCTTTGAACACCAGAGGGACATCAACAAAGCTTGTGGCGTCAAGGAGGACTAGACAAGCTGATCGTCTTCTGCGAATAACATGAAGTCCATGGCATCACAGCAACAATTTAAAAAAATTAATTGGTTAGCTTTGCATGTCATTATCTCACCACAGACATGTTGGGTTTGCACCGAGAATGACCAACAGTATTGTACAATCACATAACCTTGCTGCAACTGAGCTAATCTACCTCTGAGGTACGCTTCAGGTTCTTGTTCTGAGTAATCAAAAAAAAGGTTGAGAAGTGTAAAATGTAAATGACTTTTTTTCTCCCACACGCCGTCCCAACTTCACATAGAGCACTGTAGTGTGTGTTGAAAACAAAGTGCACAAATTCGTCCCCATTGGAAAACAAGTGCTTAGATTTTAGGTACTGTTTGAAATTGTTATCTAAGTAGAAATGATTGAATATAAAAATTAGAACAGTAATATTACTCTATTGATATTGTTTTCTCCCTTATTCTGGTTTGGTTTTGCAAGATTTGTTTTCTTTGAAGTATGTTATATTGCTTAAAGGACTGTATATCAAAGTCAAACTTTCCAGGCCCAGTTCCCTCAAATTCAAGGACCCAAGACGGCTTAGTTTGAGACACAGATCAAGCGTAATTACTGTTAGAACACTGAGAACTAGCAACAATGACACAGTGAAACAATGATGCAACTGCAGGAGACACACATGCAGGCAGAAGAATGTAACCTATTTACTAATATTAAGCAAAAAAAAAAAAAATCGGCCATGAAGAAAAGACTTTGTTAGATAGCTTTATCATCTGACTTTCTGATTTCAAAACAAAAAAATCTGTTAAATTAAAAAGTATTGTAGCTTGTGTATGCTTTTGCAGTATGCTTGTTTGCAATGTAAATTATGCATTTGAGGTAAATAAGCTGACACTGTCTAAAAACCAGAAGATCACAATGTTACTTGAGGTATTTGTACCTGCTGTAAATAATTCAATAGCGAGTGGTTCTGATGTTATGTGGGTTGTATAATCTGCCTTTTGTTTGTCATTTGAAACATATTGTTTGGGGAATGGGAAGGGATGGATAAAATGTCCATCATGTCTCTTTTTTGACCACTTTCAGTCCACATAATTATTTAGTGTGTAGTTTGATAGCAGAACATTTGTCTTGCAGTTAATTACTTTTGACAATGAGTAAATGCCAGTTGAGGGTTTGCTGAAGGTTTTTATTATGTGTAACACCAATAGTGCACTGATGACATGCATTCACCATTTTATTCTGCCAGTGCCAAGGTATTATTAGTCCATGATTTGTGTCATGTGTTTGACTTGACTCCGAGTGGATGTTTTTCAACTGTGATTCAAGAACTTGAACGTATTAGAGCAGAAAATGTTGCTGATTGTCGTCACATTCAATTTATTTGCACGTCAGCTCTTTTTCTACTTTCTGTCTCCAACTTGCCTTTAATTGCTGTTTATTTTTTAACGGACACATTTCTTTTCATGTTCACTTCTGTATGAGGTGTAACGCACAACTTTGGACAGTATGAGCTATCTGTTTGGTTTTTGCTTGTTGAATTACGCTTTCATTAAAGACTGACAAGAATACAAAGTTTTGTTTCAGTTGGTGATTTTACATCATGAATGAGATACTCTGTTACTGTTAGTAGCAACAAACACATCAATCAGACTGTCTTTTTATTAATATATACACAGAACAACCACTTCATTAGGTACAATCAAATTTGATCCAATAAAACTCCTACCACACGCCATAAATACTACTTTTATGAAGCTTATAATGTTTCAGTTTTTGTTGACACTGTCAGAGTTATTAAACTATTATGTTCACTTCTGAGGTTGTAGTTTGCAGTAGTGTATTATATTGAGAGGTGTTTCTAATATTTTGGCCACCCTATTTACATACATGAGAGTTTATTTATGGCAGAGTTGTTGTATTGGTTCACATTGGACTGTACAAATGCACCTAATAAAGTGGCCGGTGGTTGCTTTAACCATACTGGTTCTAATGGAAAAATCATAAAAGTCATAACACGCACTGCCTGTCAGTTCTTTTCAGATCCGCAGCTGAAGTCTGAGCCGTTTTATCTCTGCGCAGCGGGGTCATTAATGTCGTTGATTAACCAGAGTATCAATAATTAACTGTGAACAATAAAGGCCCACGCCCTCTGTCACAATGGTAACCCTTCAGCCTCATTTAGATTCATTCAGTGACGCTGCAGCCTGGGAAACATTCAGTGGCATGTGGAAAAATAGAAACCTAATGAAGTAGACACTTTCTAACTCCGGCAGATGTAATCTACGATTTGTCCTTGTTGCCCTCAGCTTTGATAACTTCCCTCGACTCGAGCTGTCAGTTATACGAGTGTGACTCGCAAAAAGCACTCAGCATGATCATATTATAAAGAGACTGCCTTTAAAAAACTGGATCTTTTTCAAAAATATCAAGGTGGAAGAAATAATATCTAAAATTAATCTTTGCTTTACTTGTTTTCATATCACTTCCCCTTCCTGTCATCTTTTGCACTGACTTTGTCATTGTTTGCTTATGCCGCCACATAAATTTTCTCTGGTGTCTGTCTTCTACGGTCAGCAGGAAATAATAAATCACTGTGAAATGTCATAGAAATCATAAAACAGTATTGCAGTTATGTTTAAAAGGTAAAAAAAACCCAGCACTACGTGCACGTTAATTTTAAGCAATGACATACCACCAAAAAAAATCAGTGTATTTTAGCAGCCCAGCATGATTTTTACACCCCAACTTCAGCTTTCTCTCCAGTCCATCCTCCCCCTCCTCTTTCCTCCTGCCTGTATTCCTCTACCTGGTGTGATGGGAGGGGCCTTAGGTTATCGTTAATGATTCAACACCAGAGCTGCTGAGATTGACAGATAGAGAAAGAGGAGGAAAGATTGAGAGTGAGAGATAGCCGGAGAGAGGTAAAAATAGTAAAAGCTGTGGAGCAGACATGGCAATGTAAGCTGAGAAGGTGGGCAGCGGTAGAAGAAAAAGAAGAAGAAGAGGAAGTAATGCCAGAGAGGTTGCAGACTGCATGTTTGTATCTGCTCAGGTGTGTCCAGTCTGTAGACAGTCTGGAGGTCAAGCAGAAATTGAACACACAGCGAATACTTCTCTACAACTGAAGGGTGGATTTTGTGAGCAGCTCACAGTGATTATTTGGCTCCTATGATCCATGCGGCCTTTATAAGCTGGACAGATATTCATCGTCTCTCCTGATCCACACACACAGCCTGCAGGTGAGTGTCTACATATTATATATCATTGTGTGTACGGATCCTAAAGGCAAGTGTGTGCTCTAGATGCATATTTCATCATGTGGCTCAAGATTCTTCGCTTTACAGGCTTCCCACTTTTAGATGTTACAGTTATTGTCATTGCAATTCCATTAAGTAAAAAGTTGATGATCATGTGCCAGAAAACCTGAATATCTAGTGAAAAACTGCATCTTTAACTCACCACCAGGCTAGACACATGTTCTGTCCAGGTTTCTATTACAGAGCATCTTATGAGAATTCAGCTGTAGTTACACTTGGTCATGAATTAGTAATGAGCCTGTATGGAGTGTACAGTTTGCTGCCTGTATCAGTATAATGGTAATCAGTCCAGCATCATGTTCCTGCAGACAGATATGCCCCTTTTTCTTCAGTTGTCTCTGCTAATTTTACATTTTCCTGTCGCCTCCCTGGAAGAATCACTGCTTATGTGAATGTTGTTGGCTGATGATTATTAAAAAATATGCATCAAACTTAATGGACTTTAAGAGTTATGGCTTTCTAACGTTATCTCTGTCTATTGTAGACATTTACATCACAAATCACTCTTCCTGGCCTGAAACCACAGAGTTAAGCTAACAATGGCTTTCTCTCATTAAATGTTAACCAGCAGTCACTGAAGTTCCTAGAAAGCTTACAAATTGTGTTTGTGCACAGCTCTGTTGTGTGTGTGTGTGTCTGTGACAGGTTAATAAGAAACCCCGAGGCAAATTTGACCTCCTTGTATCATGCAACATGCAGTGACATAGTTTTTTTCCCACTATTATGTTTGCTGTAAAATGTCTTCCTGCAACACAGGCCTCTTAACTCTTGAGCACTGCAGCTGCATTGAGTTGTGTACTAGACTGGTTAGCACATTTTTGCCACCTTTGATACTGAATCAGTCATGTGCGTACAGGATCCATTTTATATTCCCTCCGTCTGTTTGTTGCTCATTGACTTTATGATTCACTTTAACATCACGTCTAACCTCAGAGGTGTCCAATGTTCAGGGTGAGGCCGCGGTTACTGGGGTCACGTGATGAGCACAGTGATCATTGGCAAACAGCTTGTCCACCTCAGGCTTTACTCGAGCATGTGTGTGTGTGTGTTTAAGATGTTGGTCGAGTAACCAGCAGCCTTGTGTTTGTAATGATTGTAATGTTTGGCCTGTCAATGGAGGCATAAACTTCTTTCCATTAACAGCAACATGAAAATGGCAGAGAAACTTTGTTATCAGGGCCTTTGTAAACAGATCTCTTCTTTGGATCTGGTGTGTGGTCAACTTATCTCACCCAGCAGTGCTAATGAACCTGTAGCAATTCATTTGTTGTAATTAATTTGTTAGCATGTAAACACATATTTGTTGCTAGACTAGCTCCACTCTCCACCTGAAACACTAATTTATACAGCAGCGGTTGTTAATGTCACACATTATAGAACAAGGAGAGAGAATAAAGCCTGAAATAGGGGTGCTAATAATGAAGTGTTTTGTACTATTATGATGATGTTTCGTGCCATCATCAGCCAGGGGTACAGTTGTAGATCTTTAGCAAAAGCTGGTGGGGTGTGACAGTATTGGGAAAGCACCCTGATGACTGTCCATCATTAGTCTGCATTATTCAGCAGGTTTCTTGCTGTGTGCAGGCAGTGGTGTAGACTTCAGTGCCTTGTGAAAAAGGCACCAGAGCATAGTTACATGCAGTTGAAATGTGATATCTGGGGCTTTGTGTGTGTAAGTATCACCATGTTTAGTACTGTATTGTATGCTCAAATGCATCATTTAAAGTTGTAGCTGCAGTTTATCTGTTTGCCACCCCCCCCCCCCCCTCTAGTTATGGAGAAGCAAGTAGAGGAGCTGAAGCAGCAGCTGGAAAAGCAATGTCTGATCAACCAGGAGCTGCAGAGGCAAAACAAAGACCTGGGTGAGTGCAACCACCATAAATATATCATATTAAAGAGCATCTTGAATTCAAACCATGGCCAACATCACAGCTAGGTGATATCACAATGTACTACAGTGCGATGTCACATCTCTGTTGCACAAATAAAGCATAAAGCACATAATTTCACGACTAATTAGCAGGACAGTTAAATCTGAGGTGTGTTCTGACCAAAAATGAAGTGACATTTGCATAAAGCAGGGTAAGTGTGACCTTTTCAGTCAAACTGAAACATGTTGAACTTGCCCAGAAACATCTTTGCACCGGCATTTTGTGTGCAGTTTTTCTAAAATCCTTGCTTTCCTCTGTCTGATCACAGTTGGTACTGCTACAGTTCCTCTTTAATGCGTGTTTTTCTGTAATTACTACATTAGCATCATGACAAATGAAAAAAATCAGCAGCAATTTAATGACAGCAAGAAGAAAAGTAATGCACACTTTAAACATAAATTGTACGGATCGAAATATCAATATCAGTATTAACCTTAGAAATCCAGTATTGGTTCAATATAAGTAAAATTTTTCATCCAAGTGTGTCATGAAGAAGGAATATGAATCATGTACTGTTTCCTGTGATGTTTTGTACATTAAATATGTTTCTCTGCTTTTATCCTCATAGAAAAACGACTGCAGGAGAAAGAAAAGTTTTTGCAGGATCTCCAGAGCCAATATCATGATCTGGGTAAGAGTTCAACATGGGCACCAGGGGCAGAGACTAACACACACACACGATCGAGGTGACCTTTGATTCAACATGAAACATGGCATCCATTTACATTAGTTAATCCTCCATTTGTGTTCCTCTGTTTGTCTGTTTCAGAGTTTCCCTCCCAGAGCGGTAATGAGATTGAACCGGAGGTCAGGAAGAGCCGTGCGGCTGTCATTGCCCCTGAACCAATCCAGGAGACCCTGGAGATTACACGCACCAGGGTCAAGAAAACTTCCAGGTTGGTAATCGGTAGTGCTGATGAGAGAATATCCCATTTAAGTCAGACTGCACTGGGTTTTTGCTTTGCCCATTGTGGCAAATCCAATCTAATTGTCTCTTGCACCTTAATAATGTATGATGGCTTTACATGTTGTGTGAGAGCTGCTGAAGATTTCAGTGACCTGAGATCAAGATGACCTTTTTCACTTCCCATCATCAGTGAGACAAATCTGATCGTCAAAGCCATCCAAAGGAACGACTTCCTGAGCCGCCTCGACGATGAGCAAACAGCCATGATGGTGGATCTTTTATCGGTGTTTAGCTTCAAACTGGGGGAGGACGTCATTAAAGAGGGCTCTGAAGGAGACAGCATGTACATAGTGGCATGTATGTATGTGTGTCTGGCTGTTTATTTCAAATAATCTTTTAAATTATGTTCTAAGGCTCTGTTTTGAAATGAAAACCCCTTATTGATAAACAAACATCAACATAATGTATAATATGTAGAAAATATATTGAAAACTCTGCACATTTTCTGTCTCAATCAATGTTCTTCTCCTTCCACGTGTTAGCTGGTGAGCTCGTTGTCACCCAGGCAGGCCGGGACCTGCGCACCCTAACCACAGGTGATGTGTTTGGGGAGCTGGCCATCCTGTACAACTGCAAACGGACAGCAACAGTTAAAGGTCAGCACCTGTAATGACACAAATAATAATAATTATACTGATAATGATAATAATGGTATTGCTTTAATTTGTAAGATAGGTTTAAATAGCATGTGTGATAATGCGTCTTAGATCATCAAAACATCAAAACATCAAACATGCGCTGACTGGTTGCCCAGCTCCGGTTCTGGCACAACACCAGCTCCACTCACCCTTCAGCATTCACCCGTGCCTTGGCTTGAAAACCTCCTCTTTCTGGGGGTCTAAAACGCCTGTGGTACAAACACGAACACCCCCTGGAGCTCACGGACTGGACTGCCCGTCTAACAAACTGACCTAACATTAGCTAACAGCAGCAGTCTAATCAAATGTCCATCAGGAAATTTTCAATAACCGAGAGTTGAGAGTCACCAAAAATGTATAAAAATGGACCATCACTAATAGTTCCTCTAACCTTTATTGAAAAAATCAGGTCCCTGTAGGGGTCATGTATGGGTGAGCCTTGAGTGTGTCATTAGTGTATTTGTGAGGTTTCAGTTTTCTTCAGTTGGTGTCCATAATAGTCTTTTATAATATTTTCTACTGGTAAAGTTGCTCAGCAACACTCCACTTATCACCTCCATTTACATTGCAGCAAAGACCCCAGTGCGTCTGTGGAGCATGGAGCGACAGACCTACAGGACGATCATTACCAACAAGTCCAAGAAGAAACGGGAGCAGCTCATGGGCTTCCTGAAGACGTGAGTTTTAAAGACTCTGCAGCTAGTAGGGATTTAAGATCCTGTTTGCCCAAGTTAAAGGATGAGATCTATTATTGAATAACAACTATTTCTGACCCTGTTGGTATATTTTTTCATGCTGCCACAGGTCTCGCACTCTGAAGGACCTGAATGATGTTCAGCTGTCCAAAATTATTGACTCAATGGAGGAGGTGTGTACTCTGATGTCTAATGTTTGATACATTTTTTGTCAGTATATGGATATATAACCTTTATTGTCATTTTTATCTTGTCATCCTCAGGTGAAGTACCAAGACAAAGATGTTATAGTCCGAGAAGGAGCAGAAGCAAACACATTCTACATCATCCTCAAAGGAGAGGTAATATGGGGTCGTATTATATGCATAAACTCATATTTAAATGGCCTGTACACTGTATATTATAAGGTACATGCAAGCTTTCCGGCTGTCCTCCCTCTCATGTGCGTTTCTCCCTCAGGTCTTGGTGTCTAAGAATGTGAATGGACATCAGAAGCAGATTCGTAGGATGGGAAAAGGGGAGCATTTCGGGGAACAGGCGCTCATACGGTAACCATAGCAACACACCATGCCTGAGGACATTTGTTAGAGTCTTGTGCAACATTCACCAGTCCGTGCACCTCCCGTAACTGCTGTCATTTTTGACATTTGGCTTGCACAAGCTGCCAATTAATTTGAAAATGTCAACACTGATTTACCTTTACTTAAAAAAAATTAAAGTCGGTCCACAAAAGTTAGACGAATCCTGAAAAAAAAAAAAACCTGAGAAGAAAATCTTGCAAATTTTGAACTGTTTAAATCTTAAGTAGTACTTCATAAAAAAAACAAGAACTCAGTATGTAATCTAATTTACTTTATTTGGAGGGTTTTCAGATGCATATTTGTGCAGTGTCAGTGAGATCAGTGTCTGTCCCCACATATATTAATGTGCTGGAGAAACCTGTACATCAACAAAACATCTTCCATTATCTGCTCTTGTTTATTCACTTCGATGATGACAGTCATAAATTTCAGGTCCTAATACAGAGTTGTCTTAAAATGTCTGACTTTTCCCTCACTGAGGTGTTTATATCCAGTAATGATATACAGTTTTCCTGGGTTGACATGAGCATTGTTTTTCCTCTTGCAGTGAAGTCTTGAGAACTGCCACCTGCACTGCTGACGGCCCTGTCACCTGCTTCTCCATTGACAAAGAGTGAGTCTGACATGATGTTAAAATTCTGAATGTAAATGAAGGTGATATTCCTGTTCAGTCAGGATCTGCAGTGCAGGCTTCCTGGTGAGAAACATCCTAGAAACATCCTAAAGTGTATTTGTTCTTTGTCGCCTTGTTTACACTGTTTGTTTGTTTGATGCACAGTTTGACTAATCTTACCTTCCTGTTCTTTAGGGTGTTTGAAGAGACGATTCCCATAGAGCACCTGGAGCTGTTTGATGAGTATGTACTGTAGAACATTGTTTATTTAATAACTATGAATCATTTCCTCCTGTGTGATCTGTAAATGAAAGTGACCATCTTGATTAGTTTCCTGCTCAAATACCTTGACTGCCATTTGTTTTTTTTTTAATCCCAGCTCCAAAGTGCTGCAGGAGGCACAAGCTCCAGAGAAGTCCAGGTGAGTGGCTATGGGGGGTAATTAGATGGTGGCAGAAAGATATAACACAGTCATATGAATCACACAAATGAGTTCCTTGAAACATTAATTAAAAGTTCTCTGTCTCTGTCAGTCCCAGCTCCACGCTGAGGTTTAAGGATCTGGTTCCTGTGTTGTATCAGGAAGGTCGCTATCAAGGAGATCATGTCACGCTCGGAGTCGGAGGGTTTGGCCGCGTTGAGCTGGTGAGTATATTTTTAAAAGCAGTAGTCCTCTTATCTAAAACAATGTTGGGGTTGATGTCTTTTCTTTGAGATAGGCGAAAATCTTTTAAAATACATTTGTTCCTGGCTAAAAGACATTACACTTAAGTGCAGCAGGGAAAATGCAAGAGGTAGGAAGGTAGTAGGTCCTGTATGTCATATTTAATTTCATAGTAAAGAAAGTCCCTTCCTTTTGTCATACATATTTTTTTGTATCGTCCCCTTTACAGTTGAAAAAACCTTTCCTTAAATGTCCCAAGATAATATCCATCCATTTTCCATAACCACTTATCCTTATCAGGGTCACGGGGTCAAGACAGCAAAATCTATAGCAAAAAAGGAAAATTGAGCGACAAAAAAAAAAAAAGACTTATTATGAATAAAGAACTGCAAAATAAAATAAAAATAAAGTAAAAATAAAGCACTGATACAGAGCCAGAAAAGCTCTCCTCTCCATATCTCCACCTTTATGGCTTTTTAAAAGTATCACAAGAAAAATGAAATAAAAAAATCAGGGATAAGAAAAAGTAAAATATTTCTGTTCATCTAAATTTTTTGACTACCTTCACTAAAAATTAAAAAATACATAACGTTCCTCCATTTCAGACAATAAGAAATCCAGGGTATAAAGTCAGTTGCAGTTAAAACTACCAGTACTAGTCTACAGTATGCACATTTAGGAAACTATTAGCCTAACTACTAGCCTGACGACCTTTAAATATATTAATATCATATTCAGCTAACTTCAGCTTCTAGGAACTGTGGCTGTTGTATTTATATATATCGTACATTCAGCGCTGACAGTTTCATTCATTGTTTTGTTGTCATTTTAAGATGACCACTGTGAATCATGGGGCATATTACGCCGTGAAGCGAGTCAGCAAGAAACACATTGTTGCTAAGAGACAGGAGGAGCACATGCTGTTTGAGAAGAAGATCCTTAAATCCATCCAGTGCGACTTCATCGTCAGGTATCACAGACATCCCAGACAAACTCACTCGTTTAATTATAACACATAAATGCATGTTGTGTCAGTTGGTCTTTAATGCTGCTTTTGTATTCTCTTTCTGTAGACTTCATGCTGCTTTTAAAGACACACGATACATATACATGGTCATGGAGTTCTGTGCTGGAGGAGAGATCTGGACCAAACTCAAAGAAGTGTGAGAAAACAAGGACTCCTATCTCATTTCTTCACTTAGATCATTAGTTTTTGTTTAACCAGAATATTGGGGTGCACTTGACGGCAATAAAATAAGCTCCAGTTCTTTTGGTGCCCGGATAAATGAAAATATCAGCAGAAGAAAGTGTTGGAAGTTAATAAATTAGTTTGAAAGCAAATTAAAGTGAGCAGAGGAGTTAGATGTTTTAGAGTGGTATTTAATTCTTTATGTCTCTTTGATTTTCAGAGGGCGTTTTGACGAGCCCGTCGCTGTGTTCTGCACTGCCTGTGTGGTGGAGGCCTACGCCTACCTTCACAAGAAGAACATCATGTACAGAGACCTGAAGCCTGAGAACCTGATGTTGGACGTGAAGGGCTACGTCAAACTGGTGAGTACTTACTCGATTTCTATACTTTATATACTATATATGTGAAATGTGTGTGTGCATGCATGTTTTCATGTGTAGAGGGCAGCACAAAGCTACTGGTATGCAAATGTTTGTGTCTCTCTGTGCAGGTGGACTTTGGTTTTGCCAAGGTGATGGTGCGCGGTGAGAAAACCTACTCATTTGTCGGCACTCCTGAGTACATGGCCCCAGAGATCATCAAGAACCAGGGGCATGATTTTGCAGTTGACTTTTGGTCCCTTGGTGTCCTGATCTTTGAGCTATTGGTGGGAAGGTAACAAATACACCTGCCTTCATTCTGCTGTCTCATACGGTTCATATCAGACAAGCTTATATTGATAATCATTAAGTTTAAGAGAGTTACGCAAATGTGGTGAAGTGAGAATGAACTGTGAATGAGTCAAGTCTTTATTTTAACCAGTAGATGGCAGCATGGAAGTATGTCTGCGGTTACAGATTCAAGTTACCCATCAGCAGCTGATTTCTGAGCTATTTTTATGTCAGATGGTTGAAAGATTAAAGTAATAGCATTCTTCTCTCTTTTCTTGTCAGTCCTCCCTTTTCCAGTTCAGAGCCTCAGAAGATTTATGCCAAGATTTTGGACGGTGTGCTCAAGTATCCTCCTTACTTGAGTGAGGCAGCCAAGTCCATTATCAGCAAACTGTGCAGGTGAAATGATCGTCATCACGATTAAAATTTCATATTGTGATATTGCTGTCGTATGAATTCAAAATGAACTCTGCGTGTGTTGCCTGCATAACTTTCTCGTGAAATAGAATTGGGTCATGCAATATGCATGCAAAGATTAAACGGAGGTTTGAGCGTTTCATACAGTTATTCACAGTGTAGAGCACAAATTATGGAACATATTTGCAAATCAATAGACTGTATAATAATGTGCACTTTTATTTTTCATAGTTTTTGAATGCAAAAAGTTGAAAAGTTGTATAGTAAAAAATGTCCTCCTCTTGTGACGTGTCATGTCTTTGTTTCCAGACCTCGACCAGGTCAGAGGTTAGGAAACACCAAAAATGGAATCAAAGATGTCCGACATCACAGGTAACTATGGAAACATGTCATAAATGTGAGTGCTGAATAGTAAAATATATGTAATACCACATAATCCTAAGGTGGAAAAGCACAGGAAGTATTCCATGTTCTTAATCAAAGCATGAAGGTTTGTTTTTGATCTTACCTTCTTGTCTCTACCTCTGCTGCTGACTGACTTTTTCAACTCAGGATGAATTATTTTAGTTATATCTCACTCTCAGTATGTTTGACCTGTACTCTGCCTCATCTTTTCCCTTCAGGTGGTTCAGCAGTATGAACTGGCACAAGCTACGCGTGGGTCAGCTCGACGCCCCCACAGTCCGACTCATACGCAAGGCAAGTCAAAAATCTGCTACCTGAGTTTGTTAACTATGATGTGAAACAGTTTTTGTTTGGAAGACAGAACCAAAGAACACGGCCGGTTCAATTTTTTCCTGAAAAGTCTTCAGTATTTCTCTATAACATTTAAAAATGCATGACAAAATGTGCATCAATTAAACTTGAATTATAAAAACATGAATTTAACACTTTAAAATGTCACCTAATGTGCTCTGTCAGAACTGTGTGAGTGTTGTTTACAGAAATATTGAATATCAAATGAGCCAAACTGTTCAAACACAGACACAGAAAGTGTGTGTTTACAATTACTCACAGTAAGAAGGTATACAGGATTTCAGGACCTTCCTCTATCTACATAGAGGACAGACTATTGTTAATGTCATGGTTTGACAGGACTGTGTTTATCCACAATTTTCAATGAACTATTAAATCAACTGTTATATTTTCCTCCTTCAGGGCCCCTGCTACATCAACTTTGATCGTTTCCCTGTTGATCAAACGAAGGCAGACGAGGAGTTCTCTGGTTGGGACCGTGACTTCTAATATTAAAGTATCAAAGAGTCACCCACATCACCCAGATATGGATCTGAATCAGAATAAAATCACTTTAAAATGAAACCTGGTCACATAGCCCATTTCATATTAATCTGATTATGACATTAAGAGTCAAACTTCAGGGAGCCATCCCTTCCAAATTATTTATCAAAGATTCTCTGTTGCTATAGAGAGACAACATCTAAGTGGCAAAGGGCCAAAACTATGAGGAGGTGTTAAGACGAGATGTTAGGACGTTCTGTTTCCAAATACAGTGCAGGGAGATTTGGTGCATGATGAAGAAGTGTTGATAGCATCATGCACATAACACTCTTCACTGATTCGAATAAAATACCAGTCTGAGTGCTTGCTATCTGAGAAAAAAGGCTCGAGTCATTCTGGCCGGCTCATAACAAACCTGACAATTAAAGGTACAGTGTGTAGAATTTAGTTGCATTTAGTGGTCCAATCACTGCATTGTAATCTCCTCACATCACCCTCACCTTCCTAATGTAAAGGAGAAACAACACTTTAAGGACTCTGTTTAGAGTCAGTATTTAGTTTGTCTGTTCTGGACTACTATATAAATAAGGTGTTTCAACATGGCGGCCTCCATGAAAGGTGATTATACATGCATCAAAACATAGTTATGAATATTATATTCCATGTTTCCCTTTTTCTGAAAATAGAGGCCCCAAGTCTTACACACTGTACCTTTAAACCGATACTGATGTCAATATGGTCTGATCTGTATTTTCTCCAATGTTTCGTGTTATTTTGGATCTATGTTAGTTTTAGAGATAAAACATGCTTACCTGCTTGAAGTAAAGCTGTTAAATGCTTTGATATTGTTAAAGTTGTTATTTTTTATAATGAACTGTCACTTTTTCCTTTTTGTTTTTTGGATAATCTGCCCCATTTTTGTGTGCAGATTATTTTCACGCATCTTGATTGTAATTTAAAAAAGATCATAAAACATCCTGATGAAAAATTTCTACATGAGTTGAGTTTAGTAAATAAAAGTGCTCTTACTGTATGTGCTTGAGTTAGCCGTGTTTGTTTTCTATACTTATCCTACATTTTATTACAGTCAAATCCCAAATGTGCAACATTAGGAATATTTGGAGTTTAGATTTGAGATAATGAACAATACACTAAGGGGAAATATTGTGTTTCTAAAGATGTTATCAGATAAGAAGATGGACTGCAGCATTTACATGTTTAAGCTGATCAACTCCACATTGGTTGCAGAGGAATGTTTGGCTCTGGAGGACTACAGCTGTCTGTCATGGCAGCAGGTTTTAAACCGGAAAGGAAGGAATCACTTTGTTCCTTCCTGTTAATACTTGTCTACTGAGACTATTTTTCCACATCAGAAAAAAAACCTCACATGAAAGCAATCATATCTTCCAAAAGGGGAAAGATACACACCCAGATGTTTCCCTCCTGCAGAAAACACCTTGAAGTCTCGAATTTAATGCACTGACAGCTATGACAGCAGTGGCCCAGAGGATGCACTGTATAGTACAAAACGATCTCTCAAAGAAAAGAGGTTTCCTGCTGTCCTGCACGTAGAATCAAAATGTGTTTGGGGACAACCTTGTTTTACCTGCAGGCAGTGCACATGACGTGAAAGAAACAGAGTAAACAGGATTAAAGCTTGTGTAATTATATCTTTTTCATGTTGTCAACAAATCCCATGAAAAAAAACAATGTTTGCCAACCGGCCTGTTCACTCCTACTGAAGATCTTAATCTTTAAAAATGGGTCACAATTGTATGATTCATCAAAAAAAAAAAAAAAAAAGCAATTTCCTAAAACATCTGTAGCTTTTAAAGTAAGTAAATAATGTGTGACAAGACAAATACACGAACAGTGAACATGCTGCAAATACAGAAATTAGGTAAAATCAAAAGCACACGAACCTCGAAAACAGATGCATGAGAAAAAAATGCTGCATATCCAAACAACACAAACCTTCATTCTCTCTCAAATTGAAAATTAAGCCATTCCACTTAAGCCTCCCTCTAGAGGCCTGGAGAACCTCTGTTATCAATCCATCCAACTTATCCTCACTGGGGTCATGATGGGGCTGGAGCCTATCCCAGCTGACTCAGGGCAAGAGGCAGTGTACACAAGTTGCCAGCTCATCACAGGGCACATAGAGACAAACAACCATTCACGCCTATGGGCAATTTAGAGTCACCAATTAACCACACAGAAAGGCCCCAGCTGAGGTTTTAACCAGGAACCTTCTTGCTGTGGCAACACAGTGCTAACCACTGCAGCCCAATCTATGTTGCCTTCGAGTGGATTGATCCAGTAGGTTGCACTAATTCTCCAATCAGGTGCCATTATACATCACAACAAGACGATGAAATTAAAAGTGTGCCAGTTAAACCTAAAATAGTGGGAAAAATGTAGAATTATGATAGAAATGTGGCATTTTTACTTGTTTGTTTGTATTAACTTGAGGAAGGTTACAGTCTCCTCGTTGCTCATCAATACTTTTGTCTTTTTAGTGGAGTGGATGCTTCAGGTACATCAGGATTAATTCAGTCTGTTTCCATTGCATTTTGTTACATTTACACTTTGCTGTCCAAATTGAAAATGTTCATAAAAATAGGTGGATGGTAACACACCACTCGTGTCTTCCCCCTTTAACCTAAACACCTGCCTTCGGTGTTGCATTACATATTTCACATATTGCATCATGGAGTGTTGTATCTCATGCATCATATTAGCTTCCATCACTCAAAGTTAATGCCTATTCTCAGATATAATCAGTAAACAACCTCCTGGTAATCGAACCAACCTCCCGACTGGATTAAAACAAACATTTTCACAGTCGACAGTATGACAGTGTCTGCTCCACACTTCTTTCTGTGAATATCTCTGTGGGAAATTTCTTCTGAGCCCAGTGTGAGAGGACTGACTCGTGCAGCCTGAGGTTTAGGTCAGACCACCAGGGAGAGCTGATGATTTGTGTCACAGCAGGGCTTTGTTCTGTTCCTTCACTTTATTCGTTTTGTTGTTAGACGATCATCTCTCCGGTTCAGTGTTCTCTGCTGAGCAGTCTTGAGCTAATCAGACTCAGTGTTTACACCTGTGTTGATTAATTATTGGTTTACTTAAGCGCTGCTGTTTGCTCTCTGCTTCGCTTGGCCTCTAATGTTTGAGAGGTCTGAGAGGGGAGCTGTTTCTGTGTCGTGTTGTCCTGATAAATGATTAGCTAACCTGCCCAGCGATTTTTTTTTCACAACCACAGTTTGTGCCCTTTCACCCTCTGTGTCTTAACGACACTACACCCTCATGTTTCCCACAAGCTCTGCATCACGCTGATTGTTTATCTCCCCCATATTGGTTGGCATTTTCCAACCTGAGACTTGCAGGGGAGCTGCTATACCACATGGGCACGTTTGTTATATAAGCTTTTCTATTGCACACATGCATGCTAATGTATCAGCACACTGCGTCTGATATGTAATAAGCCTTTATGTGTGTCTGACGTGCAGCATACATATGTGCTTATATAACCACTTCAATCAACAATCTGACTCTGCATTAACATTCTGTAGGACACAAGGATTACAAAATATATTTTTAATATAAAATATTAAATATATATTTGTCAGTCTGTTGGAGCAGTGAGGAACCAACATGTTTGATAACTACGTGACAAACAGAACAGCCCTTGTAAAGGGAGATGTAGGAGCCATTTGTTTAGATCACACGTGTTTTGTGGATCACCTTAACTTGACCAGTAATTGGCACAGGGGGTGTGCTTGTTTCACCTTATTTTTACCTGTGCACTTGGTGGCAGGAGTTTTGGACAAAGAGGGTGAAATAGGTTCCAATATTTTCTGCTGACCGTCTCATTACTAACTGTCGTGTATCATAAGTCATCATCATCAGTTTCGTCTAGGTAAGTTTCGTCACGTTATATCAATTTAAGCTTGTTGTTATTCGTTAATAAACACCATTAAACTTACTTGACATGACTGTCCATTTAGCTTTGGATTTGAACGCGTCACAGTACGAGCCCACAGGAGACTACAAATCATCTGCACATTTTAGCATCTCTCTGCTAGTACCTATTAAAACTTGACCCCTTCTGGTAATATCCTAAATGCTTCCACCAAACTGGCTTCATAAAAGTATAACGCGTTACCTGCCCACCCCAAGCAATATTTATACATAACATTCACATACTATCTCAAAAATGTCAACACAGAATAGTAGTATTCATCTAGAGCTGTGTTTCTGGCCACTTGGTGAATGTAATGCTATCTTTACGTCATATTATTTAGACTGTAATTACATCAGAAACCACTTGAAACAAACTATAGAAGCATCAACAAACCGATAGCAAACCGATTGCAAAGCTTTCATTACTGGTTGTACCATCAAATTAAACATTATAACAAACTGCTCTAAATACACAACACAAGTACTCAGTTCTTCCCATTCTGCCGTGAACGCAGCACGAGCCTGCATGCAGTGAATAGGCAGCTAATGATGCGATGCCATTGCTGACTTCCCTCCTGTGTTTTACTGTGACAGGACACTCGTTCCTGTTTACAGAGTTAGGACTCTCATCTCGTCTCAATTCATGTGTGAGATTTCCTTTGGGATTTCCTTCTCTCTGTTTTACTCATCACAGGCCTCTCTCGTGGGTGTTTGAACTGATGCGGCTGGAAGAATTGGCATTTATTATTTGTTTAACTTTTCCCCCCACCTGTTGCAGTGTGCCTAAAATAGTGTGACTTTTGGATCCTGCTAAACTATTTGATTCACATAGTTAGAATAGCCTTTTTCCACCGGCTTCTCCTCTGGTGTTGATGGCGAAACAGAAAGGGATATACGATATTATATCTGCTATTGCTGCCTATAATTTACAGCGCTGCTTGTAGCTGCTTGTGTATGCACAGTATAATTGTACCTGCAGCATGAATATTTTGTATGCAGGGCTTTAACCCTCAACATGCTTTGATTTCCTGCCTTTAATCATTGTGTAACAAGAGTTATGAAACATTTTTTTCCAGTCTTGAATTAATTGCAGTCTTGAATGAGTCTACAGTTTTGGCAACAATGCTGCTTCCTGCTTGTGTGTCTTTTTGAATCAATGGGTCATTAAAGCTCTTCAGACACTGGTGATAATAAGTAAGTTGCTCTTCAGTGTTTTCTGAATCATTCTGTGTGCTGATTGACCTTCTTCTTTATTACGTATCAGGCCATTATTTCTGACGAAAGCCCGGCTCGTTCACACTGATGAGACAGGCGATGACTGCAATTCTCTAGATGTTATTTTTGTATGGTTGAACTTCACCCTCACCTCTCTGATTGCATGGAAGTGTGCTTAAAAAATACAGCAAACCCTGAACAAACAGTGCTCTGATTTAGCTGAATCTTACTCATTTAAACCTTTGGGTTTGTGCTGTTGTATGTATAATACTGTTTCCCATGAGGCCCAACTGTTATTTCAAATTTCCCAGCAGGTCAAAGCTTCTTGCACACCAATCAAAGTTACAGGAGCTTGGCCATGCACAAATTCAATGTGTGTGTAGATAGATCTAAAGCTGCTTCCTCATTTGGCCTCAGTGATTGGTTTCTCTTGTGCATGAATGCCCTTGAATCCCTCTGGAACAGCTGCACTTATAGGCGCTTAAAATGTCTCATTTCTATTCCTCAGTACAAACAATGCAGTTATTCATACAGTGACTGATGAGGTATAAACACATATGTCTGATTTCTATGTCTGAGATACAAATATAGCTTACTTTAAAAGGAAAAGTTAAATGTTTTTGCCCTTGAAACATCTCTTGTGTCATCTGTCTCATCTGTATCAGGCTGGGATGGATGTGTCACTGGAAATAAAGACTGAGGAGTAACTATGTTTTCATTAGTGTATAATATCCTGAAAATAAGAGCAGTGGTTTGACATTTTGTGAAATATGCTTTGATTAGTAGATAGGTGTACCACTCCTGTATGTGTATTAAGTGCAGAGCTGAAGCCAAGAAGCAGTCAGCTTAGCGTAACATAAAGATTGGAAGCAGGAGGAAACAGCTTGCCAAAATTTAAATACGTATATAAAAGCATCTCTATAGCCGTAGTGAACATATTCTATCTCGTTTATTGAAATATGTTTCTGGGCAGTGAAATCGTGGCAGGTCACAGTGATATACAGGAGCCTTCTCATTGCTGTGAGGTTGCCAGGAGACTACTCCAGGAGAGACTTCAAATTTATCATTCAACGAAATCATTCAGAAGATACTGTACCATTAAAGGTACCAATTTCTATCAGTTTTCTGCCCTGGTTTATCTAGTCCAGACTAAAGGGAAGCTGGAGATGTTCCAGAGTTTCCATATCTATGGGATGTCTGCATTGGAAAAAGATATGGCTGTAACTCAGTAGCAGGAATTATGTAGACCAATGGCAGAAATTGAGTCCTAGAAAGATTAAATCTGCAGATCCACTCAGGTGCAAATAGTACACCTTTCAGTCAAAGGACATCCATTCAACCTGTAGAGATGGAACAAGGCAAAATGGGTTTTAAAAAAAGATTTGAACAGTGACAACTGTTCTGACTCACCGCCCTGCACATCACACACCTTGACGGTGCTGAACAGTACAGATGGAGCTAAAAGAAGTCTAAATTTGTCCGACTTCAAGAGAATATAAAACACCTTAAGTATTTTTTTTTTTTATTTGAGTCTGAATTAATTGAAATGAAAATGTCCAATACTCACTCTTTGTAGCTCTGCTGTGGTCTCTACCAGCTCCTGATGGAAATATCTGACTCTTTAGCTGCTAAATGCTCCACTATGTTCACCAGTTAGTTGCTAACTTTGTCAGTCTTCTGTTTGATCCTATGCAAGTAGCAACTGGCATTTTAGTTTACAGCTGCTGTACTAAAAACAGGAGTACAGTAGAGTCGCGTAACGGTACCCCTTTTTAAGATATTGTCTGAAATAACCCAGTAGACAGTAGTATCCAAACTTCTCCAGTCAAATGGTACCTGCATTCAATACTTTTTGACCCAGAGCTAGAAAAAAAATAAATTTTTTATGGTTTTGCTTGCAGCCCATCAACACAAGTATTCTTCTATCGAATGTGGTGTGTGATTGGCCCATTACAGCAGCTATATCTAGCAGGAAGAAAGTCTGTGGTGGTAAAATTGAGTGCAGTGTATTTGACAGAGTTGGTGGTTTAGCGTGCTGAGATATTTGACAGTATGGTTACACCACCTGACTAGGCATGGAGTGGACTTCAGGGTGGACAGCTGCAGTGTGTTCACAAGGCCAATGGTTGCTTCGACACCGGGTATCGAACAAAGTACTCCAACTCTATTTTTTTAAATGAGGCCCAGCCCTGTGTTTCATGAATTGACATCAAATTAGATTAATTGAAATGGTCCCGAGCCACCCTAATTGATCCTTACAAACTTTTTCCTTTTTTAGGACAAAATTAAGGCAAGAAGTTCTCTCTATCTATCTCACAAGCACTTTTGTAAATTGCTTATATAAGAAGAAATGGGACAAGCCATTCTTCAAATTTCAAAAACACAACTTGAGAAAGAAAGTTCCCAAAAAATTTCAAGGGCACAGAAAACATCCTGACATCTATGCTGTGCTGTCAAGACACAAATGTGTCTAATAAAAGACAAATCTGTCCAGACCGGAGTTTTGCGAAGGCAAATTTGCCGCCTTGGGCAAAGACTTCCTATCGTACAGCCTCTGAGAGATGCTTCAGCCTCTTATTAAACATCTAAAAGTTTCTGAGTTGAAATCATTGCAATCCTCTGAAATACTCTGCACTTCAAATGTCAAAGAACTGAGAATGCCCTGACAAGAGAGTGTGAAATGATTATTGGTGGTTCTTTTCTAAAATCACACATCAAAATGATGAAATAAAAATAGTGCATATCAGCTACAGGCTAAAAATAACCAAGGGGTGTTAAAAGCCATATTGTTGGGTTGCTCTCATTACCATTTATCAAGGACACCATCTCTAACTAAATATATATTCATACTCCACAGGGAGCATCGAAGCAGTAAAGGTCAGGATGTCATTCATCCTCTCAGTGTGAGAGGATATCCTATCTGCAACAGCCTGGACACGACAGGAAAATGCTGTTAGATTCATGGAAAGGTCAAAGTTTAAATCATTCCCCTCTGGATTAAAGACGGGTCTTTGTTGTCGGGATGACTTTTAGACTTTGGTTTTATGATTATCTGATGGAAAAGGTCAATTATAATAAGAGGTTGTCACCTTGTTGAGAACAGTTTTTTCTTTTTTGGAACCGTACAGTGCTGAATACTTTGTGAAATTGTTGTTTGGATTATAGCAGTTTGTATACCGTAAAAAAAAATCACCACCTAAAGCTAAGTCAAAGGGTTTAGAGGCACAGCACGTCTGTGTCTCAGCTGGTTGTGTGGAAATCTAACGGTAACGAGAAGACTCGGGAAGTCACTGCTCCTTTTCCTCACAGGCTTTAAAAGATCGATATCAGTGAGCATTGATTGAATCTCAAAGAACCTCACATGTTCTGCCTTTTCTTGTATCTACAGTGACATAGATCCTATTCAACTGAAGTTGTCGATACAGTAGCTGAGTGCCACAGTGTTTCACAATGGAGGCAACTGAACTGTAATTCATTCAATAATGTGTTTTGTGGTCACAGAAGCTCAGCGCAGAACTCGTTAATAGACGTAAAGAAACTAAATCTAAAAATAAAGAGAGACAAAGGATAAGACATCACAAGGCCAATTATATGCTGAATAATACTGTAGGATTCGACAGCCTGCAAAGGACCTGTCACACAAAGTCATTCCACACACACAACCCACCCACACGCAATTCAGCTCGCTCTTGATGTGTGAGGTAACCGCCACTCTCACCATGTACCTCTCCAGCCGGAGACGGTAGCTGTTGGTGGCTGAGTCACTTCTTTCCTCTGATGTCACTGCAGACAGAATCACTAATGAACCAACCAATCTCCAGCCAGGCTGGCTTTGCAGTCACATGTCTGCAGGATAGAAAACACATCCCCTTTATATCTTAAGCAGCCGTTTGAGTGCTTTGAGTGACTAATACGGTTATAGATGGCAGAGTACTGCTGCATGTTCAGACTGTTCACAACAAAACTTTTAAGGGTTTCACTGAATTCTACCCAAGGCATACATCTGTGCATTTAACAAATGAAATGAGTCTGTAGATTAAAGGTCCGGTGTGTAGGATTTAGTGGCACCTAGTGTTGAAGTTGCAGATTACTACCAAATGAATACTCTCCCACACAAAAGACCTCTTGGGCTACTGTAGAAAAATGGCGGTTCAACATGGCGGACTCTGTGGAAGTGGACCCACTCTCACTGTAGATATAAAGGGCTCATTTTAAGACAATGAAAACACAACGATTCTTATTTTAAGGCGATTATACGCTAATGAAAACACACTAATAAATATTATATTCCACTGCTGCCAGTAAATACTTACACACTGGACCTTTACAACTGTGCAAACAAAGAGCTCAAGTCAGTGAATCATACTGGCTCCCACATGAAGGACACAGAGTCATTTCCTCACGGTGTAATGCCGCATCTGGGGGATGTGCTTATGGTCCATCTGATTGGTGACGGGGCAGAGGCTGGAAGGTGACATGAATGTCACTCTCTATCTTTAGAGCCGTTAAGTAACCTGTCAGTTCACATTAAGGAAAACCGTGACAGACTGATCAGAGTTCTGTCTTTATGTTGTAGCTTGCATGTCGTGTTTCTGTATTTTGTTTGTAGATAATGTACTGTTCGTCCTTTTGTACGGGTACAAAGAGAAATCCTGTTATGATGAGGTCTTTTGTGTCCTCTTTTCCCAGTGTTTTCTGCTGTTTTCCTCTCTCCTTGTGTGATTGTATGTCTGTGTCCTATCATCCACTCAACCTGCACATCCATCCAGCTTATTCAGTCTTCATTGTAGTAACTACACTACGGTTGACTCTTTTTATGAAGCCTGCTTTGAAACTCTAACTTTGATGTCTAACTTTGATCCCCTTATGCTTCAGGAACTTTTTTTTAGCTATGCCCTATTCTTCATCACCTTCACTCAGACTCCATCCTGCTCTTTTTACATTTTCGTGTTGTGCTGAACCTCACTGCTGGTATTTAACTGAAGCTTTAGCTTAGTTTCAGGAGCATGCCCACACCTCAACTCTGCAAATTCCGACATTCCTATAAATACCCGCCTAACCCTCCACTTTGTTTCTCATATTCTGCATCCCTCCCGTCCAACCATTTCTTTCTTCTATTTCTTCCTCTTTGCTCTTGCTATGGCGGATTCCCCAACAAAGCTTCCCCACAACACAGCAACAAACCAAAGAAGAGTTCATGCTTCTCTCACAACCTTCTAGTTTTGTTAATAAATCATTTAAATGTGTCTTGTTGATGGTTGGTCCTTGCTCATGATGTTTTACTGATTCTGGTCTTTGTGTTTGCATCTTGGGTCCACGACTGTTCAACCTAACAAGTCCTCAAAGCAAAACATATGCGATTAAGATACACAAATGAAGTGAAGGTGTCTATGCAGCGACTCACAAGTGGCAGCCTTCTCGATCCACGCTGTGCTTGTGACCCATGAAGAACAGTTTGTAACGCATGACTCAGATCAGTTTGTGACAGCGCATGTCATTGTCCTTGTGATTACACACCATTGTGCCCTTTTTTATTATTAAGTTGTACAGTACGGCTGCTGGTTGTTTATCTGCCACAAGTACTGTCTAATGAAAAATATGGGTCTTATGTGGAAACTCACCACTCAACTCAAATGACTACAAACCACAGTGTAGGAATTCAATATGCTAGTACGAAACAAAACATTACTCCTAACAACACCCTACACAAGAATTATTCTTTAGCGATGAATGCTTTTAAAGGATTAATCCCAACAATCGTTTCTACTAAAATGTATTGCACATGGAGGTTATTCTAATATGCCACAGACCTAAACTATTAATACACAAATGTACCATGTTGTTGCAGTGGGATACGTGCTCCTTCTTTATCATGAACATGGGCACTATAGTCAATCCCTGATACACCGTCCTGCTGCCAGAGAGCACCAAATGTCTATCACTCCACTGCTGAAAATAGTCCTCAAAAAATACACAGTTTACTTCTGATTGAGTTCTTACTCAACTACTTTGATAAAAAAAATACAGTGCCCATGTGTTTGGAGGATTACTTAGCCTTTTTAAAAACTAAAACTGTGAAACAGAATAACACACTGGCTTTTGGGTCTTTTCATGTGATCTGTTGACAATAAGAAAAATATAATAGAATACACAATACTCATCCTTTAATTTAATAAAAAAAAAAAAAAAAATCAAGTGCTGAAAGAAAACAGTGATCTTCAGTGTTTTTTTGCATATAAAATATTTTATTCTAAACCTTGTGAAAAGTTTGTAATGAGTTGAGGTGAAACACCCACATTAACATATTAACATACTGGAAACACGTGGTTGCCATACTGTTATCAAACTCAAAGCCTGTGATTATAGACACATCTGTTCTATAAACACTGGAAATAACATTTAAAGTAGCATGCAACACTTGTTGAAATCATTTTTTTTTAAATATGCATGTACATGACCCCCCTCCCCCAAATGTATACTGGCATTTGTTTTTACAGATGGGCTTATTGGGAATTTAAAAGTTACAGAATAAACAGTTAAATCTGTTTGTATTAACATAATAGATCTCATGTGAAAAGATTTTCATGCATATATTTTAGGAAGTAGACCAAATCCAAACCAAAGTTGTGGTTTATGAAAAATGGATCTTGATGTCACTGATGCACTTTTATTTTTACAGTTTTCTGAAACCACATGATAACACTGTTATCTACTAATATGATAATTATGTGTTGTTTCTTTTTTAAATAAATGAGGGAAAGCTGTTTTAAAAAGCCTTTAGTTATACCAACTGAGCTAATTAAACTTCTTTGCCTACATAAATCACAATGTTGAATCATGTGCTTACATTCATAATGAGGCATTTCTCTGCCGTCATGAATGGATAGATACATTCAGCATGCTTGAACTGGGATTTAGATGCAGCCACAGACTTAATTAAAAACTGTCACCCTGGGAAAAGAAAACAATGTCATGTGAAAATGCTTGTGTGGTTGGAAATGAAATTAACTTTCTCAAAAAACCTAATGCACACATGCATTCACAGGTTCTCACACACACGTTTCCTCACATGTGGCCTTACATGGCTTGACATATTACATAATGCTTTTTCGACTGCACTCCTTGACCTTCTTCAGCACTGACAGCCTGTGTCACGCTGGCTGTCAATCACACGGCTGACTGAGAAAAAGCAATAGGACGACTCTTGGGGGCTTCACTTTGAGCAACTGCACTAAGGCTTGGATTGCTTTCCCTCCAGCAACGTAACATTAATGTACTTACAGCCTTTCTTTCAGTGTATTGCAAGTCAGCACATCATACAGTAAGTGTTTTGATGCTATTGATTGCTTTATAGAAACACACGAAGAAGAACATAATGGTATTTTCAGAAACACAACCATGTTTGAAAGAGTCTCCTGTCCTTATTTTTATCTTATCTTCTTCACAATCTCTTTGTGACTCCTGTATGACTTGATTACACATGACAGCTCATGACCTAACAGTCAGTCAGGCTCTGCACAAACCAGGAGATTCAGAGCAGAAAAAGAGCACAAACCTGTAACCTACTAATGCTGTCCCACATGGAGTTGCACCAGCTATTTGTAAACCCACTGGCACGTTTGTGTCTAAAGTCCTTCCAAATTTCTTAGTAAATGTTAGCTAGTTTCACTCTTCAGTTAGGCCATTAAATCCATAGATGGTATAAACAATGGACGTCATATCCATGATGTCACCTGAAGATTTCTGAAGAGCGTGTTGGCTCCGGTCATTGCCATCTTGGCAGTACTGCCTCTGCCACCTCCCAGCTAATCTGACAATGAGCAAAGATGTGGATCGTCGGTGGACCTGAGGCGGGCTGAATGTCACCATTGCTCAAACAAGCCTCCTGTAACGCTACCCACCTGTCAGTCATAGAGACCATGCTCTTAATTCTGCATAACTATAAAAACAAAAGTTCTATAAAAATTCTCAGTACAGTTGTCATGAACGGGGGAAATTAGCTATAGAGACCAAAACTGTTTTTTGTACCAGGCTGTAAACATGTTTATTTCTGCTCTGAAGTTGGATGTTTTAACATGGGGGCTTATGGAGACTGACTCGTTCTGTAGTCAGCCTCAAGTGGGCATTTGAGGAACTGCAGTTTTTGGCACTTCCATATTGGTGTTACTTCACAGCCACGGAGGTTGCCGCTTTTTAAAAACTTAAGGAATTACTTAGAATTACAAATCAAAACTTAGTTTTAGAAGCCAGTGTTTAGTTTGTCTGTTCTTGTAGAAACAAGGCAGTTTAACATGGCAGACTGGAAGAGGACCTACAACAACTGTAGAGGTATTTCAGGTGTTTATATGCTAATGAAAACACAGTCATCCCCATTGTCTTCCATTTCTGCCATATTCTCTAAATAGAGCCTACATCTGACACACTGGACTGTTTTAATTTAATTTAATGTATAAATCTCCTAATCACCTAAGTTATAAATAGGCAAAACGTACAAAGAGCTGGTGCAAAACAGTTTCCTGCCATTTAGTTAAGGAATAAAATTACACAGGATGTTAAGTTGCCCTGAAAACACACTCTTTTCCAACTGATAACCCATAAATTATAGACATTTGGTATAGCAGACAAGTAGGCTTGTTTTGCCACATATGGCATACTGTCTTGTTCGTCACACTGTATTGTTTTTAATGCTACAAACTGTAAATAGCACTATCAAATGTATTGAGAAGATTACAGCATATCTTGCTGGATAAAAGCGCTGAATAACACCATACAATTAGACGCACAATCCAAACCATTCAACTGAGACACACCAGAACCTAAAATACCCTCACATATCAAAAGCAATCAGTTCATATCTTTGCAGAAATATGCATGAATTTTAAAATGTGAAATCAAAATGTATCCTGTATTAAGGATCAAAGTGAGATATCAACACTGCCACTATGACATGGCCTATTTCCATAATTTTTGATCAACACCAAATCAGCCACCAAGAGGCATTTATTTAAATCAGTGCTTCTATTTCAACTCACAGGCCTCTAAAATATTGATAGTTTAGTTGTGATATACAGCAAAAGGAGGTTACTGGTGGTGTACATTCAGTATTGGCAAGACCAGCTGCGGAAATAGTCCCTTCAACTTTATATCTGACGGTAGTAATGAAAGCTGCAACATCATGAAAAGCAGTCAGGTAAAGATATTGTATACTTCACAGCCTCAGAGCTTTCATTGCTGCGGTACCATACATGCCCAGAATTTGTTTTCCCATATGGGAAAAAAAAAGACAGTGTTGACGGACCAAGCGCTATGTTTCAGGTTCATGAAAAAAACATAACAGTGGATTCAATTTCTGGAAACCTGCAGGAAATAACAGAAAGTACTCCTGATCCTTTGATCAGAGTGGAGACATCTCTGATTCCTCTGTCAGAAAAACAGCAGCATCACTTTGGTATAGGGGAGAATAGGGTTTGATGAGTGAGCCTGGCACTGTGTGGTTAATGTAACTATCTCAGCACTTTAAGGCTGTTAGTTAATGGCTAATTCACACGTATGTGACATTTTCCCTGTTGCCATGCATTATGTATTCTTCTTAAAATGAGTTAAATATGTCTTTCCATTTGCCTTCTTCATACTGTTTCCCCCCACCAGATGCCTCCTATATCTATCTATCTATATATATATATGTCTTTATTACAACTGTGCTCATATATAACAAGTATGAGTGGACAGACAAAGCATTGCTGAGCCTCTCATGCATCCCCATCCTCACATGAGCAGTGTGGTTTTCAGTAAGGCACAAGTGGATTATTCCTTAGGGTGAGAAGCTGAATGTCAGTCATGGAGGAACAAAAATGTCAACATTCGTCTCTTTAGCGAGGGCAGACTGACCGGCGAATGAAAGGCAAATCAGTTCATACTGGAAGAAGTGTAAACAAAAAGAAAAAAACACATTCCTTTGTGTTAGCACAGGACTGCTGCCTCGCCAGGAGCCAGTGATCATTGTTTTATTACGGAGTGTTTTTATCAGTGAGGATCCTCTTTATCTGATGCAGATTTCAGGGCCTCTGGAAATCAAACACGAGATGAGCACAGATACATCTATTGCTTTCTAAGTTTAATGAATGTATTTCTTTATGTGAGTATATAAGAAGAAGATGTTCAGTGTGTTGCTACCCCAACATGGGCTTTCACTTCCGTCCTGATCATGAGAGAAGTTTGTAAAACTCATGCCTCTGATCTACAATCATAAGTTCCAGTCTGGAGCGGTCTGCTCCTGATTTGGCTCAGTCGCTAGCACAGCTGTCGATCATGTTGGCACTGATATAATGAAAAGAAGTCAGACTCCTTCGTAGAATGAATGAAAACTGTGAGTAAACACATCATAAGTTTTTGTGAGTGTTAAATACGAATGTGAATGTATGAAGCCTGACGATTGATCTGTGTTTAAGTCACTCTCAAGGTTTTCAATCAATGATTGGAGCACAATCCACTTAATGAATGCGCATAGGTACCTTATCACCGATGCTCAGTCAATAAGCACAAATGTGTGTGTGTGTGTGTGTGTGTGTGTGTGTGTATGTGTGTTTGTAAGCTCTGTCCGCTGCCATACGTGTTTCACTCAGCTCCCAAAATCTCATTTTCATGCTGCTCCTCATTTTATGTTTTCGATAATGGCAATCTCCCGCCGGTCAGCGTAGTCTGGGCTGAGACCGTTCAGGTAGAGGCTGCCATTTTTTGCCAAGGGCCCCGTGACGGGACTCAGGGAGAGAGTCAGGTTGGGGTAAGTGTCTCTGTCCTCGTACAGGTTGGCCGACAGTGTCCTCTTTCCAGGGGTCATTTCCTGGTTGATGGACGGGTTAATACCTAGCTCAGAGGACAGCTTGCGTTTAATGGATGCAGCACGCTGGAACTTGTCATAGATGTCAACGCTGAGCCGCCTGCGGGTCTCTTTGAATTCTGCTGACACGTTTGCTGTCCACTCGGCTGCATGAGCCCGAAACTCTCCAACCTGCAGAGAGAGACCGAAGATTGATGCCTGAAGCTGATATGATAACATTTATTATAATAGCCACACATTTGCACATGGATGTAGAGTGGTTTTAATTCAGAAAATGTTTATTTAATGTTGTCTGGGTAGCATTGGTAAAGAAGCATACAGGAAGTAGATTTTTAAGAGGCGATTATAAACAAATGTCTGCCTGGAAATCAAGAAGTCAAAATGTGTGTTATAGAAAACTGTAAATGTAATGTAAAGCATAAAATATGCAATGCAGGATCTAAAATACCGTTCACACCAACACATTTAAGTGAGGCCATGAAACATTTTCATGTCTATGTAGAATAAAGGAACTGGAAATGGAATGCCAGTATTTCTTTTTTTTTGTCCGTTTTTATAATGGTTAATTTATGACTTATAAATCATGCACAAAAGCCTCGTGTCTATTTTTGAATGTATTCATTGGCGTCTAACAGAATAGGTTAATGGAGCTGACCACCTAAATGTGAACAGCTCACTCATAATATATGGAGTTAACGCTTGTGAACATAAATGCCACGTCCATTAATCTGTTCAGACTCCTGTTTCACAGCTCTGGCCTTAAGCGTTCTTTCTGTTTCTTTCTGTTTTGGAACAGATGTGATGAGGTTGCTAGTTATTGGTTATTATCTGAGTTCATTTGGAATTATTCTTTAACACAATTATTTGACATTTTGGGAAATACGGTTATTTGCTTTCTTGCTAAGAGGTTCAGATGAGAAGTTTAATACCACTTTCATATCTGTGTGTTAAAACTGAAGCTAGACTAACCACAAGATTGACAGGTGGGTGCTGTTACAGGTAGCTTGTTTGAGCAACCACACGTCATTCAGCCCACCTCAGGTCCACTGGTTCACAACAGTGGCGTTACGGATATAATATCCATATTTATAATGTCTATGCATAAAACAAGCGGATTAGGGAGCTTCAGAGGTGGCACATTTTTCTCACCTTTAGGCACAGCACGATTTTTTTGCTAAGCTTAACTGGCTGGCTGTAGCCATATATTTATCAGACAAATATGAAAGTGGTATACATTTTCTGATCTAACTCTGAGCAAGAAATGAGCTTATTTTTCCAAAATTCTAATTTATAACTTTTTGTTTGAGTTAACTACCATACAATCTCATTATGTAGGAACTATGCTGTCATAAAAACCCATGTCTGTTGCGTGGGAACAGGATAATGGGAATAAAAGCAGACACTTTTGAATTAGAAGAGATTTTAGAAGTAGGCTGTGGTGTTCATTCATTGTTATACTCAGTTATACAAGAGATGTGCAGATATGACAAGCTGTAGACATGTTCACACCTTCCCCACGCATCACTTCATTGCTGAGGTTTATTCTAAACTTGTCTGCAGGAGCCTGAAACTATAAAAAAGAAATGTTCTGTGTGTGTGAGCAGTGTGTGACCAAATGACCCAGGTGTCTCGTGACTATATACTGTATCGGTTTTGTTTATGGTCCCTGAGAGGCAACGGAAGGGAGCAGAACGACGAACACATCATTTATCTCACTTTCATAATCCATTAGAGCTCTTTCTACTGGCTGTTTAGATATTCATTAGGCTCTGAGGTGTGCTTGTTTAAAGTGGACCTCTGTTCAAATGAAGTGGACTTAAGTTAAAATTTATGGGGTGTCTCTGTATGTGTGTGCACATTAGACACACACTACAGCACAAAGACTTGAGTACGTGCTTTTGCTTCCCTTTTCTCTGCCTCATCTTCCTCACTCACCCACCAACCTCCCACTGCAGCTCTCTCTCTCAGTAATGTTTTTCCCTGTAGACCTCACAGCCACCATAGCTACACTCCTAATTACACTGTGCAAGGACTCCCGTTGTGGACTGCCATATAGCCCATATATAAAATAAAGAAATAAGATGCGTATGTCCCTGAATGTGAGTGTGTGTACATGGATTTGTGGTTCTCTCCATCCTTTTTTTTTAACATGTAAATAATGAAACTGCCAGAACAGCAAGGTTTCTTATTACTCAGCAGCAGCAGCACAACAAATATTTAATCCACCTTTTGATCTCCACAGGGCGCAGTCAGGTTGGGGATGGAGATTCATCACTTCAGATTTATGGCTTGAAGAGTAAACTCGAAAACGCTGTGAGGTATTACTCTGTCACTATCAGGGGAGACGGATGTGACACCTGTGAACTTATTGCAAATGTCCCTCCACCCACTATATTGTATTACTTAGTTAGTCTGAAGAGGAGTGGAGGGTTCAACATGAAGCAGCAGCTGCAGCATGAAGTAGTTTAATTCAGTTAGAGTTGCACTAGTATTAGTGATGTTTTCTCTGAATATGAAGCAAAAATGTGTTACACCTGCTGCTAAAGTTGACACTTTTCAAACAGGTTTTAAACATGAACGATCATGTTTCATAAACGATCTGGGAAATAGAGTGATGTCAGACAAACATACAAAACTTGTGAATCCGTGTATGACTGTTATTCACAATAAAGTTTGAGGGCCATGCAAATTATGTTTGCCGGTTTCCCAACAATGAAATGCCCTCTGAAATAAGGAAGAAACTCTTAGAAAACCAGTAGTGTTGGCAGGTCTGGGCTGTAGTGCTACTTTAAAGAACTCAGTATGCTAAAACAAAGTGCTTGTCAGATCATCTAAGAGCTTCTGAAACCACCTTTTTGAAACTGATACAGATAATCCATTTTACAGTGATTGGAAGGAAAACAAAGGCAGGATTGGAACTTGTCTCTCAAGCTCTTTTTTCCAATCTCCATCATGGAAAGTGGGTGCCAATTTGTATGATTCATCGCATCAAGACTGCAGAGAGTCAGGCAAATCAGGCAAAGGAAGCAGAATTCATGGAGACGAGGCTGGAATACAAATGTAAAATGGCCCTGAGGCCTCAGACCCACAGAACCAAGGCTCACTTTGCTTTTCCTGATTTGATTAATTGTACATTTGTTTGGGAACTTTCACTCCTAACATAAAACATCTATATGAGCTATATTACAAAAGATGGGGTCAGGGGACCAAACAGCAAAGTTTTGCCCTCAATAACAGGCTACTACAGAGGCAGAGTAGGGCAAGTCATACCTTTGCCCTCCTAGGGGAAGAAATTTGCTATCTATAGGCCTATGTGAAATAGCCATACAGTGCCTGATAAATGTGTTTCCAAAATAATACTGCACATTTGAGAGTGGTCTTTTATTGTGACCAGCCAAAGGCACACCTGTGTCATGGCCATGCTGTTTAATCAGTATCTTGATATGCCACACCTGTCAGGTGGATGGATCGTCTCGGAGAAGTCTTTGATATTTTACTTCAACTCATGAAAAATGGAAACAGAAAGAATACTGAGTTTCTGTTTTTGTTAAGTCAAAGTTTTATTTTATGTTTAGCATTACTGCAGCTTGGTTCATCAATATGTGAGACTGCGAGTCCCTTTAAGGTCTTCAGCCTCTTATTCTCGAACAGTGACACATTTTGTGACTCAGGGTGCTGGTTGTGATCGATGGACTGAAATATATTTGGTCTTGGGGAAAAAATTTGATCAATAAGAAAATAAATTAAAATTGTAAAAATCGGCTCCAGCAACTGATTATAAAGATAGCAACCGATCTTTGTCTTACAACATCCTGTTACACCCTCTTGTGAAAAACCTTTCACCAAGGTGAAATTTAATTTTCCCTCCATTACCAGAGAATGCTTATGTCACACTAGAGGTGACGCAAGTGGGAGATAATAAGACCTCCTACCTGCGTCACCTCTACTGTGACACAACCTACAGCACACCAGCACATACTGTACCTCCTCTTTAGTTTTCTTGGAGATGACCCGGAACCAGTCCCCAATCATACTGAGCACAGCTGCAAAGTACGCCAGGCCCACCAGGATCCAGAACAACACCACCGGCTTGTAGTAGTCCAGATACTCTGGAGTCTCCGAACCACCTACAGACCCGCCTGCACAACCAAAGACACAACAAGTTGGTTACACAAATCTGTTTTTGTGATCTGAATATCCTGAGCTATGTGTGTTACCCAACTGAATCATTCTGAGTGGAAGGACAAGCAGGGATCATTTTACTGGCCTGATGTGCAGTCAGTTGAGTAAAATGGGTCTTAAACTTTCAGACTTGTAACATTTAATGAGCCTTTGGTCTCTCCATTTTCGAGGGGAGTCATCCTTTCTGCTGTAGTGTTACCTTTAATTGCCCCTCAGTCATGAGTAGGACCATTTTGTAAGAATGTATGAAATATGAAGGGGGAGAGAAATTTAGAGTAAAAAGTAAAAAGAATAAAATTGCACAATGTCACATATAAAATAAAATATTTAGGATCTTTCCCTGTAAATCCATTTGTGTGCTCTAAAAAGGATTAATGGATATTGTTCATGGAGCAGCACTATAAAATCTTGACTTGCATGTGACAATGTAAAAATATGCATATACTGCAAGTAAGAAAACATAACTTTTGTTTGTTTACGGGACAACTCCACATGGTTCTTTCATTTTTTTTCTTTTTTTGGTGCACAATTTATTAACATTTCATTAACAACTCAAGCAAATCTGTTTTTCTTTTGGCTTTTTAAAAATCTATTAACAGAGGATGCCTCTGTGCAGTTTTGGAGTTTGACACACAGAAGTGTAACTTTAAGGGGAATGAGTCAAAAGTGTAGCATAAAAAAAATTGACTCACTATACGTGTGGGTCAAGTCAAGATGTCTGACTGAATTTGAAGCTACACTGGATGCATGGACTCACTCTGCTTTACATTAATTATACAACTCCTACTTTCAGTGCATTTATATGCTCCCACTATGAGCTGTATCTTTGGATGAGCCTTCCATAAATCAACTGAGCACAGCCTGCTCACTGTGCAGTTAGACAACCACCCATTACAGAAGCAGTTTAACTAACCACAGCCCAGGCTGATTAGTTTACTCTAACTACAGACGTTGGCACAGGTGGCATAATCTAATCTATAATGATTAAGCACGCTCGGGGAAGTCTGTCTTATTGTCTGTCAAGCAGATCAAACCAAGCTAATACACACACGCAGACAAACTCTCTCTCACATACACACGTGTATATTCTACATTATGTACAAAGTGTGCAATTATTTATTTAGATATTACATAATCTCTCTTATTTGACTAAAATGTATGAATGAAAATGCTCCACATTAAATCACGTCGTCATTTCAACATGTTACAGGATCAGTTATTAAATTAACAGGTTGACATATTGGGAAGAGCGCTTGTTCACTTTCTTGTCAAGAGTTCGATGAAAAGATCGACACCACTCTCATTTCTGTACGGTAAATATGAATCAGTAGCTGGTTAGCTTAGCTTAGCATAAAGACAACAGCTAGCCTGGCTCTGCCAAAGATGGCCTGGCTCCAACTGTAAAAAAACTGTAAAATAAAAAATTTGGGTTTCTGCTTGTTGCCTGGCAACAGCTCCCAGCCAAGAAAGAAAAAGTAAAATGGCACTTCTGATACCGTGCGAGTTATACAAACAAAATATATTGTGTTAATTTGTGAACCATGAAGGTTTACCCCTTGTTTCTAGTCTTTATGCTAAGCTAAGCTATCTACCGTACAGACGTGAAAACCGCTCATCTAATTCTCAGCAAGAAAGCATGTCATGACATGTTCGCTGACATGGGATGGCACATAGATAAATATGAATCCGGAAATAAGAATGATTAGAGTTTATGTCTGTAATTTATAGTATTCATTATATTATTAATTGCCTGAGATCATTATGACTGTTTAATGTCAGTTTTAATGTGCTAATATGACTTACTGAGTAAAGCATTCATTCGTTTAAGAGATGGGAGCCCTAAACATGTTGCAGGGATTTAGATGAATTGTCAGAATACATGTATCATAATGTGAAGCACACAGTGTATCGCTGCTGTGCACATCTGTTGAGTCAGACTGGCTGAGCTATAACTCAACTATAAATACACCGATTCTAAATGGGGCATAAAAATCAAAGATGGGCTATAAATCAGAACGAAAATCAAGTGACCTTTTTCACCAGCGACAAAGTCTCCGAAGCCAATCGTAGTGAGGGTGATGACGACAAAGTAGATGGACTCGAGCGTGCTCCAGCCCTCTATGTGCTTAAAGATGACGGCCGGCAGGGCCACGAAGATGAGGCACCCGAACAGGATGAAGAGCAGCGTGGAGAAGACGCGGATTTTCGTCTGGCTGACTTTCCACTTCTGTAGGGAGGAAAAAGAAAAGATAATATCCACATACAGAAAATAAACAAAACCAGTGGGAATGAGAGGAGAAGGAGAGAAATGAAACACTCAGAGCAGGGGAGCTGTGGAGTGCAGAGGTTATGAATGCAAACAGTGGTGATTAGTGGTGTGATATAGTTTAATTAGCCAACATGGACACTTTTCAGTGTCCTCCACACGTACAAGACCTTTCCTCAGATGATTGTGAAGGAAATTAACAAAACTGCTTATTTCCATGTCACTGATTTCCCACAGGCTTTTATTTTCTTATGCTCACTTCACAATATGATGAGTCACTTCCTCCGGGCTCCTTCTAGGAATACATTCGCCGTTTTCTAACATCTCAAACGTCAAGCTGTCAAGCTCATGTGACATAACTTTCGCCGTCAGATGGCACGCCCACCCGAGCTGTGGAGAGGTGGCAAATGACTTGATGTGCCTCACATGTGCTGTAATAGGGGTGACTTATCAAATATTTCACATGCAGTCATAGTGGCACATAACACAGTGGATTTATTACAGTTACAGCCTGTGCTATCAGCTGTAAATACTATTTAAATTTCATGTGAGCCCCACAGTCCTTGTTCTGCATCACAGTTGCAGTAGTATATTCTGTATGCTGCTATTTCTCTGCTGCCTTTTCCACTTGATGTGACTGCTTTCAGCTGGTTCCCTGTGTATCGTGCCCTTTTTCCCTTCCAGTTATGTAAGCCCAAGCACAGCCCCCTCGGAGGGGTAGCGTAAAGTGCAGGCAGACATCGGTTCAGTCTGTGATGTCTAACGTCCTTGCTGCACTAGAACAAAGTACAGTACAGTAATGTGCAGTTTAAAGAGACCTACGGTGAACTAAATTATGGACTAGTCAAGCTGAGGTGGTTTCTCAGCCAGCATCTTCACTGCACAGCACCTTGTTCAGCAGCTGCTACAGTACATTTATTTCCATTGTTGGAGCCAGCTGACAACCTCTCTCCTCCTCCCCCGGGAGGGAAGCCACAGAGCCAGCAATAAATCAAAATCATAATCAACCTGATGCTGCCAAGCATAGGTTTCTTTTTTCTTTTTTTTTTTTTGTTAAAAAAATTACATTGTTGGTGCTTTTTTACTGAAAATGGATGCTCTTACTGAAATCAGAGACTTACGTTTTCAGACATTTTTCATCCCTACATCCACAACGACATGTGCAAATTACAAACATGCAGCATGCAGATACAAAAGAACATCCTATAAAAATGCTCTGGAGCAGAGCTCAGGTCTGAATGTCTCATTTATAGATTGCAGTCTCTCTGTTTCATAGAATTACATTGATATAATATTTATTTACAACTGCAAATAGGGAAACAAAATGTCACCCAGATTATGTTTTTTTTATGAACATAATTAACATATCTGGTGGTTCACACAATGTTGATACTGAGTCGGCGGCATCGCTAAAATGTTCACTGACAGTGTTTGTTTTCCTGAAATATTAGCTCTGACTATAGTTTGTCAGTCACTGTAGAAACTGAACTGAAACATGGCACCCTCCCCTTGAACTACTGTCAAAAGAAATCCTGTCTCTCTCTAAAAGCACCTACAGTATGTGTATCCAAAATTATGCTACTGTGACACCCGTCAGCACTCTGAACTGTTTTAAATCACTGATGGTCCCCTATGGAAAAAGGATTTCACTCTCCAGTCCTGTCCTGCCAGTGGGCCATGATGTTAGCTGCATACTGTACATGGCTTCAATCACAGTCGGCCAGATTGACTGGGAATGTGGATGTTAACAGCTACTCACCACCTAATTAACTCTTCACACTGATATAAAGAAAAATGTGTGTGTGTGCTAGCATCTGTGCTGTTTTTCTCCACCATACAGCACACTGACTTCTGCTGACTCATACATTATTGTAACTTTTGCTCACTTCAGCGCAAAAACTTGAAAAATATTATAATACAGATACATTCACACACTGGAACTTTTCCCATCATACATTTCTCATATAACCTTTTAAAATAAAAATGGAACTTTTCCTTGCTTGTAGATAGGATCTTATATTTGATCTTTAGTCAACAAACTATTATTTATTAGTTAGTTTGGTTATAATTGTTTCCATTGTTGCATCTTTGTCTGCTTTTATTTTTGTGAACAGCTTTGTGTTACATCCATCTGCATGATTGAGTTACTTTTCATTATTATTTTTACAGTAAAAATAAAAGAAGAGAAACACAGACAACCGATATCAGTTTTTACTTTGAGAAGATAAAATAAACTCTGCTGCATTTAATCATTTCAGAATGAAAACCTGTCTCTGCTATCAGATCCTCATCAGCAGGTATTTGATTGCTTTGGTTTTTCAGCGTGAGTCTTTGAGCTTCCAGGAGAAACTTAATGCCTAACCATCAACCAGACTGTCGTGCAGAAGCCTGTCTGTGACGTATGTTTTGTGTACGTGCTTGTACAAAGACAGAAGTCAATGTGTAAGTTGCTAAGTGGTAAATAAGCCTACCTTTTATTTGGAGTGATGTATTGATCTGTGTGTGCTGCTAGCTTATAAAGAAAATAAATAAGATGACAACAGTGCAGTGAGTTTACCACAAAGGATAAAAACAACCACCCAAACTTCTCTTTTTCTTTGCTGAATTTTGAAATATTGCTCTAATATTTATTGATTTGGGCTTTCAATACTGAAGCAAACTTTCCA
This sequence comes from Sciaenops ocellatus, assembly GCA_033000465.1. NCBI lineage: Eukaryota > Metazoa > Chordata > Actinopteri > Sciaenidae > Sciaenops > Sciaenops ocellatus. Next base: position 13,600,393 of record CP136886.1, read on the forward strand.
GGCAACCCAAAAACTGCATCCAGTTATTCCACACAGGTCTGATGGAAAAAATAATTTTGCTCTTGTTTAGTGTTCGGGGTGTTTATGTTGCATCTTTAACTTTGGATAGCACAGTTTATAGCAGCTCTGGTAATATAATTTTACAGCCACCTTTGCATCAGCTGGATAATTAAGTCGTCAAATGTGACTGTGTCGTCGACATAAAAATGGATCATTGCACACAAGTAAACATACAGGTTGAAGTGCAAATAATCAAACTCATATAAAGAAAAGGAGCTCACCACAATCATTTTCTCTACTTTTGCGATGCCCTTCCCAAAAATGGTCCCCAACTGGTCCCCGACTCCAGCCAATAAGAATCCAAATAAGGGAATTCCCAGCAGAGCATAAATGATACAGAAGATCCGCCCACCTTCTGTGTGAGGAGAGATGTTCCCAAATCCTGCCAGAGAGGAGACACAGACAATAGATTAATTCAAAATGTCAGAATGAATTAGCTTCAACATACATAACATATGGTAGCTGTTGTTACTGTATGTTGCTGCCATATGTTATGAAGAGGATGTTGTAAATTCCTGGTACAAGGTACAGGATGTTCTGCTGTAAAGTGAGTGGGACTATTTTATGGGAGTAAATATGTATGCCTTCCTATAAAAGACAGATATGCTGTGTTTTGATAGACAGTAAGTGCTTGTTTTGCACTTTAGCAAGCTTTATTTTATCTTTTCAGTCTGTATTTTTCCCTTTGAGGGGTTTCTCTTCTGTGTTTTTTTGTTGTATTGTATTCTTAGTATTGTTGAGTGCTTGTAGAGTGTGCTGTTGAAACCATGTTGGCAAGCATGTATTTTATAACTCAGACACAGAGAGAATTTACACAAAAGAGACCCTGTGAATGATCTGTTTCTCTACAGTTGCCAGTAAGTGGGCTTATGTGTGGCTATCACTTCATTTTTTTCTGAAGGAATGTGTTTTGATTGTTCATTTATATTGCATACAAGTTGTATAACTATGTTCAGGAACAAAGACCATGCCTTGAATGCATTCCATTTCTGGACCTAAAGTACTTCAGCACAAATTATCCGTTCACTCCCTCTTTGACTTTTCACATCCCAACCCCCCAAACCTTCTTTTACTTTCTTTTTCTCTATCTCTCTCCCATTTCCATTCTTTCTCATTCATTCAAATACAGTAACCACTGTGGCTTTAATCCACAGAGCGACGCCGAGACAGCTCCCCTGCTCAGTCTCAACTGCCTCCTGCTGACACCAGTCCACCTCTGAACTCCTCCCTCCATGACCATGATTTCTCCTCTCATCCTTTAACCAAGATCCATAGACTCTCATAGCACCATCCCTCATCCCTTCTACAGTACATCATCTTGGTTCACCGTTATCCACAATATGCAATAAACCTGTCTAAATCTATCTGTAATACTAGGGCACATATTATGATCACTTCTGCTCTTTTTTAAAATACTTTCCCTGCGAGGGAACAGAAAGCGTTTACGCAAGAAAGACCCTGTGAATGCTGTGTTTATCTACAAGTACAGGGAATCTGTGCAAGTGTCTTGCAATTAAGCGCTGAAAGACAGTCCTGGCTCCTTGTCCACTATAGTAGCACACGCTATGAATGTTACCGCTACTTGTGTATTTGTGTTATCTCATTAGTGCACATCATATTTTCACTGAAGCTGGTATAAGAAGTTTAAACCTAACTGAGTAGACAAGAAAACTTTGCACAAAGCTTGACCGTGTTATATCATCGCTGTAGACAGACGCAGCAGAAATACTTGTGATGTAAAAGCTCTCAGTTTATAATTGACAGCCAGTATCCTCAAGCAACTCTGATACGAGTGAAAAATGTAAGACATACAGTATGCTGTATATAGGTCTTTTGTATGCACACACACAGACACACACACACACACACACACACACACACACACACACACAAATGTGAGGCTATCACTGGTTCACTGCCTTTCATCTTCTCTCCAAATCCATCATCATGTGCAGCAAGAAAAACAGATGTGGCTTAGAAGTCCATATCCTGTTAAACAAAAACCCACAGAGACCTCAGCCTTACATAGACCTGTCTCCACACATCCAACAACACACGACTTCCATTATTTAACGTTTCATAAGGAGACCGCATAATGAACTACATCCACTTTTCTATATTAATGGAGTCATCTGTCTCAGGATAGGAGCTGCAGGGTGCCTTCTAATGACTTTGCAGTCTCACGTTGGAGTAGAGTGACATTAAATGTGAGAAAAATTGTCAATCAAGTCTAATTTCATGATTAGTTCAATGGGAAACAGGATGCCAGATTAGATTTTCACACCTCTGGGTGCCTCTGCTGTTGAACAAATGAGAAACAACAGCAGCTCTTTTTCAAATTCAACACAATTTCCCTGCGGGGATTAATAAAGTATTTTTATTCTATTCTATTCTATTCTATTCTATTCTATTTGATTTGATGCACTCACCTCACCAAGTTTTGCTTAGCAAGCTCAGAGCTAGCGTCACACAATGGAATAAAACTGTGATATTTAGAGACAACTGACTTTGAATTCATTAGGATAAAAAATAAGGTTAAAAACATTTTTAAACAGTTTCAGCACTTGAAAGTTGTTAAAAATGTAAAAATGTATTTGACTGAAAAGGTTAAATTAGTTTCACACCACAATGTTGCCTGCATTAATAACACATTAACCTCTTTTTTTTTTTTTTTACTGAAGATGTGAAATGAGCAACCCCATTTAACAGTACGGGCTACAAATCTCTGCATTCATGACACTAGAGCCAAGGTTATGTAATGATGACATGTAGTAACATGTCACGGTCTGTACTGTCTCCTGGACAATAAAAGCTTAATGTCTTCCTTCTAAACTCATTAAATGATGCACGGAGAGAAGATGGCTGTGCCATCCTTTAACTGAGTGACTTTATTAGCTTCAAACTGTGTTGATTTTGTTGTTCAGATCATTTTATTACAAAAAAGACACTGCAATCAGTTTCTGTCCTGGTGGGTTTCAGGTGGTATTACCATTATCTCATTATTTTCAACAACAATTAAGTGCGCTTCGTTAATTAGACGTTAGTTAAGATGTTGTCCTGGATAGATTTCACATTCAGATTCAAGAGTAAAGAATAAAGAGAAGGATGTTTTATTTCAGAGATAAAATATAACGATGAGTGGGCTGAAAAATGCTTTGCCTCAACACTGCACATCCAATTAAAGATCTCGGCGTAAACAGATCAGTCTGTGTATACATTCATGCTCTAACTGAATCGAGGGAGGCCATAACAAAATAAGAATGAGGGCAAAGTGTAATGTCTGACAGGGATGCTTGTTTACTTGACTTTATTGTATCTCTTAATAGTGTGTCACAACAAAGAATTTACAGTTTCAAAATAGCTTCTGAATTCTTTGCACAGGAGCAACGGCCACAGAACATTTTGCACCAATCATGCAAAATTATAACGATTGCCAGCAGACAGCACAGTAATTATGTGTTGTTTACACTAATAAGCACCACAGTTAACATACACAAAACAACACCTGTGAGGTTTTTGCAGCAGTATCAGTGCATGCTTTATGTATTATATCAACTTCCGTGCACCTTCGCCCTGCAACCTTTTCTAGATGTTTTCAAAAACAAAACAAATCTATACATACTCAAAATAAAATAAAAGCCACAGAGCTCCGCTTTGTCTTTTCATGAGAGCACATCACAAGGCAAGGCAAGGCAAGGCATTTTTATTTATATAGCGCAATTCATACCAAGAGGCAACTCAATGTGCTTTACATAAAGACAAAGCATTTTAAAAGAACAGCATAAAAAACAAACAATTTTTAAAAAATTTAAAACACACAGTTAAAAGCAAGAACAAAGAAGAAAGTACAAGAATAAGAAAAAAATAAAGATGTATATATATATATATATATATATATATATATATATATATTAAAACAATTAAGAGGACTTACAGTGCAAATCCAAGATTACGATTTTTAAAAAATTATTTAAAAAAGCTCAGCCATAAGCACATGAAAAGAGAAATGTTTTTAACCTGGATTTAAAAGTGCTTACAGTTGGGGCTGATTTGAGTTCTGCTGGTAGTTTGTTCCAGTTGTGTGCAGCATAACAGCTAAATGCTGCTTCACCGTGTCTGGTTTAAGGCAAGGCAAACATCAGTAAATCTGACTTTTGTAAAGACTGAGCTCGACTGAATCACTGCGGCAACTGAGTGAAAAACAGAAAGTCAACATACTTAGTCTGAGGTAAGCAAAAGGAAAAGCCACATTAAAGCTTTTAGTCTCTGCCTACACTCAATTACCCTTAATATGACACAAAAGCACACATATTTTTCAACCAGAGGGCAAAATCAACAATCAATTACTGTAGGCTGTACTATCTTCTGACCAGGGGTGCTCTGACAACATCCTGGAAAGGTGAAGTAGAGCTCAACAGCCCACCAAACAGACTAGCTAATATGTTAAGGTTTACTTGGAAGAGTGTGCGCACGCATGTGTGTGTGTGTGTACTGTTGCTGTAGCCAATAGGTTTTTGCAGTTTTGGTGAGCCTGGTGCAGTGCAGCAAAATCTGGAAAAGCAGCTAGAGGCGAAGAAAAGCAATGTCCTGCCAAAATATTGATGAAGACTGCAGTCTACCTGCACATATTCATCATTAATCTGAAAAACTCACTAATGTACCAACCATGGAGTGAAAAAAAATGTATTTCAACTCAAAGTATAATTACATTTTCTGATTGGAGAATGTATCCTGTCAGGATGCTACAAATGTAAAATGGAGCCCAACAGGCCACTGAACAGAAGCACAGATCTGTTAAGGTCCACTTGGAAGAGCCAGATGAGCTGTCAGACTGTGTGCATGTGTGTGTGTGTGTGCGTGTGTATGTGCGTGTGTGTGTGAGCTGCTCCATTTTCCTGATTAGTGAGCTCTTACAGCTGGAGGTGACAGAGAGAGTCTCAGGCTGTATGAATGTGCGACATGATGACAGCTCCTTGATTACAGTAGCTAAGAGCAAATGAGCTCAAGCCCTTAAAAATCATATTAATTTAATGTGGTGTCTGATCCTTTTAAAGCTGCTACATCTCTGAAACGCAATAAACCCACTGTAAAATTAAGTGTATATGCACTAAGAGTCAAGACATTTAAAACATTCACCCTTATTACTGACACTCATTTAGTTTCTGGTATATTTCTGCAGAGTGCGTAGGATCTAGTGGTGCTGCCGATTGCAACCCTGCTTGTTTCACTTTCTTAGCATGAAGGAGAAACTATGGCGGCCACAAAATGTGCAAAATATGCAAAAGCCCCAGTCTAGAGCCAGTGTTAAGGTTGTCTGTTACTGTAGAAGTGTGGCGGTTCAACATGGCGGACACCGTGGAAGAAGATCCTCTGTATCGGTAGATATAAAAATCTCATTCTAAGGTTACAAAAATATCAAGATTCACATTTTCAAGTTATTCTACACTAATCAAAACATAGTTATGAATATTATGTTCTATATTCTGTAAACAGAGCCTCCTAAATCTGACACACTGGACCTTTTTAGTGTCTGTTGTGAAATAATAGGAGATTGCAGAGAGAAGTACTAATCTTGGCAATGTAAGGCAAGTTTATTTGTATAGCACACACAAACAAGGCATTCAAAGTGCTTTGGATAAAATATAAAAGGCACCAAGACAAAATGTAAAAGCCCTATTCAGCAACGTTTAATCTTTAATCCTTTAATCCTTTCCTGAGTCAGTATACCTTTTGGGTTTGAGTTGGATCCTGGTATACCTGGTTGGTTTGGGAGCAAATGCAAAGGCAAATGCAAAGTTGGGGCGCAAGTCAGTGTGTCCAACTAACTAAAAGCAATCTTGATGCAATGAAACACAGTCTGGGAGAGGAGCTGATGCAAGTTTTGCGCTTGAGAAGTGTAATTTTTCTACTCAAGTGTAATTTCATGCCAAAATGGTCATCAGATTTGCATTGTGCCTCAGTTGGCTTACTGCACGAAAGGGGAAAATATAAATGTGCTGTCTCTGCACTTTGTATGCATTCAAAAAGCATTGCATGCTACTAGTGTGAAATACTGCCAGAAGCTTCTACAAGGACAAAAGAATGAGGACTGAGAGTGAGAAACCACTTACCGATAGTGGTGATAACAGTCCCAGCAAAGAAAAACGAGGAACTAATGTCCCAGAGGCTCGTCTGATTGGATGAATTTCCTGAAGGGTTCACACCTGCTCGGACTGCTGAAACCACTTGCTGGAGCGGAAAGTGAAAAAACAAAACAGGAAAAAAAAAAAGGTTAGCACATAATGCATTGTTTCCCAGGGGAGACTGTGGCATGTGGTGGGCTGAGAAATTAGCGGTGTGCAACAACCAAGATAAACATCCAACCAAAACTAATTAAGAGAAATAATGAGGACATCTGTCACCTTCATAAAATGCACAAGAAAAGGTTTGAATTTTAAATACCTGCACTCTTTATTAAAGATCAAAGTCATAGTTATCTATATCACTGTGGGCTGAAAAGAAATAACTTGTGCATACAGCATTAATTCACAAATTATTAATTTAAGCATGGCTGCTTCAGCCACACCCACTACTTAGACAACAGGCACAGTTGTAATGTACAGTGTAGGCAACATGCCTCAATTCACACAGTTCTCTCCAATGTTTAAATCGATAGTCTAGATCGAACACTTTAACACGTTATAATGTGTGAAGGCACTCTGCTAACAACATGCCAGCAAAATGCATGCCGTGTAACCAAAGCCACTGTACAGGTGTGGTGTCACTGTAATTTTCTGTTTGGTGTTGGTTAGTTTACTCCATGGAAGTGTGAAGTAGGGATGCTGAGCAGCACCCACTAAAATCAGACACAATAAAACCCATCAACTTAAACTTAGAATGACTTTCTCCTTTTTTACCTGGATTTACTGTATATGCATTGTGTGCTAGTATTTGTGCTACAGGGTTGACTGTTTTTAATTTTTTCTATAATAACTTCATTTCTAATCCCGATTAAGGCATGTCAGGTTGGATCTATCACACGTGAGCACATTGAGGTGTTTTAGGGAGTTTACCAGTGACCAAAAACGTCAGGGCACATGGTCAGAAAGAGAAAGGGAAAGAAATAGAGTTCAACTCAGCCAGCTTCTCAGCTACAACCAGAGTACATAAGGCAAGTGCAATTACTGTCATCTACAGTGACACAAATAGGCCATTAGTACAACAGGATGTGTGATTTAGTTATAGATCTAAGTAATAAATTATACCCAGTATTAGAGCTTGTGCTTATATTTAGAGGTGTAAAAGTGCAGTACTCTCCTGACCCCGATTCCCCATTCACAGCTGTTACTCTGTCCCTGGTTTATTCACACATCAAATCTTATTATATGTAATCGTCTGATTCTGATCTTATTAAAGCGTATTACATGTAGAAACAGAAAATACAACATTAGAGTTTAACAAGCCAGCCTGTGGTTTGGAGGTATAACTGACAATCAACATCTTGTTAGCCCTTACACTACCCATTACTAGACAAAGTTGTGGCTAAGTTGGGCTAAATGAGGTACTTTACCCAAAATACTGGTGTACTAATATGATTTCATGTCATCATTGTCATTTACAACTGCTTTGTCAAGAGCATCAGGAGACGTGTGTGTGTTGCGTGAGTGTTGTTTTGGTAGTAACTTCTTGTTGAAGAAGCACAGGTTATTATAACATGTAAGCATTTTGTTGATCCTTTAAATTGTTATTAAAAAAACACAAAAGAATGTAATTTTAAGCTGTACCAAAAGGATGATTGTGGCTGTGATGTGATACCAGCTGGGTCAGTCCTGTGAAAATTAGTTTTTCCCAGGTGACTTTAAGTGTGACACGAGTGTCGGCTGAGTGTGAGAAACCCGGCTGTACAGGAAACAGAACAGCAACATGTTTTCCCACTCAGGGCTGTGCTCTCATGACAGGAGGCGAGAGGGGGATGAAGCCACCAGCTGGAGGAAAAGCACACCGCTGCATCTCACACCCACAATCACCTAAACATAGATGTGAGTAGCAGTTAAGCTCAGACACTCAAAGACGTGCATCAACAGTATAAATATAGTCATGAGCTTTTCCTAAACCTAACCAAACTAGGAATGTTACTTGTTTCTCAGTAGATTTTGTTTTGAATGTCTAATTAGACATTGCATATTTATTATTGCTAACTTGACCGCACTAGACGAGAGGATACCGTGACCGTGTCACGTTTTGCCTCGCCTAGTCAAGGTGGATGGGGTGCCAGCAAACACATTTTATTTATTCAATCCACACTCTGCTGCCTGAAGGCTGGATATGCAGTTTGTGAACTGCTTTCATGCAAACGTGCCGGGTTATTACACAAATTTAAACGTTATATACTCCAAATACTGTCGAGACAACACAACACTCCACACTGTAGATAAAAAGAGTGATACTATATGAGGGGCCTTGCTCTTTTGTGAAGACTGCAGCTATATTAAAATTTTTTGCATGCATTTTCAAATCAAATCAAATCAAATCAAATCAAATCAAATCAAATCAAACTTTATTTGTGTAGCCCAAATTCACAAGACACATTTTGCCTCAGAGGGCTTTACAATCTGTACAGGGAGTGTCACCCTCTGTCCTTAGACCCTCGGTTCGAGTTAGGAAAAACTTGCCTTGCTTATGAAGGTGATGATGTTTCTTGGCACGCTTTTGTTTGAAAGTCTAACTGGACATTGCATATTTATTTAGGTTAAGTTGACCACACTAGAGGATACTGTGTCAGTATCACATTTTGCCTTGCTTAGGTGTGAAAAGTCTGCATGTATACATACAGTACGCTTTGGTATGAGCCCCTACTGTCTGAGCTATAGCCACCCCAAAAAGTCAATGAGGGGGTCTGGGTGTCACCCCCCATGATATTTTGAGTGTTAGTCACTTTATTTTCTGCATTCTGGTGCATTTTCTTTTTTTTTTTGGCTTTTTTTTTTAAGCTGTATTTTTGATAGAGACAGCTGAAGAGACAGGATTCGAACCCTGGGGCGGATGCTCTACCAACAGAGCTAACCGACACCCCTTCTGGTGCATTTTTATGCACTAATTTGTGCTTTTTATGCTACTCTCAACATGAATGTAAAAGAAACAATAAGAGTAAAGCACAGTTGCATCAGTTATATTAAAGATTAAAACCTCAGATCGTGCATAGGCAAAATGTTTAGTCTGTCAAAATAAATTATTTGATATTTTGGAAGAAGGAAGAACCAACTGACAAGCTTGAATGACCTGGTAGACCACAGAGACCATTGTGGTGGATGACTGAACAATACGTTTACTGGCGAAAATACACTTTTAATGTCAAAGTGATCAGAATAACTTTCCTGGATGCAGGCATTGAAATGAAATCAACCTGATCCAGAATGAGGGAAATGTTACTTCAGGTTAGTCGGTCAACAATGGATGACAGAAAATGACAAACTGTTTCTTGTACTCATTCAACTGACAGGACTGATGCACTGGTTCCACTCCTTCTGCCATTCAGATCTGCATTTGGACGGCCTCTTTGTCGCCATAAGAACTGCAACAATGAGGTTGAAGGACATTCATTCTTTTCCCACAGATTCTGATTTGATACTTCTCTCATGTCTCATTTGGTTTTATTATTTCTCATGTCTTTCTGAGCATGCGAAAAAGTAGTGTATTATTAGAGTAGGGTGTGCAGGAAAATTCATACCTATCTTGCTATAATGGAATGTGTGACACACTCACAGCGACTATGGGGTGCAAGGCTGAGTAAATGGTCCACTCCTCTGAATGCTGGATTAATCTGATCTCAGCAGGTCTTTTCAAACTGGCTCTGTCAGTTCGCTGCAGTAAGACAAAGGGTTTCTTGGCCCAAGTAGATTCTCAAGATGAAGAATCATTACTGAGACAAATGAAAGGCAAAAACTCTGAAACCTCAAGAGACGAAGCAGGAACTGCTGCACTGGTACAAATTCTAATAAATAGCAGAAGAAGACTTTGCTGGACTAAAGCTTTTATTCCCCTATGTATCAGTGTTTTTGTCATTCAGAGCAATAAAAAAGATCTAATTCTCGTGTAGTGCACTTGAATAAATGTACTACTGCGAGAGTAGCTCTTTTTGATGATCTCCATTATTTGTATTTAATATCAATAAACCTTCAGGAACAGAGTAGTAACGCTACAATAATGATGTTCAGCGCTGCTTACAGTCCTCCTGAACTACCACTGTCAGCTTTTTCTGAGTCCGCACATGCACGCACACACAGTTTTGGGTCATCGCAGTGTCAGGGTGTTGTCTGATGTGATTCATCATCCTCAGTGAAACTGAGGGAGCTTTCATTAACCCGTGACTGCCAAGTGTGATAAGGAGGTAAAAGATCAAGTGTGTAAAAGCTGAACTGGATGAATAATGCATTGTAAAGTCAGCACTCATGAAACAACACACAAGAAAACCTGACACAGTGGGTCAAGGAGGTGAAGAGGTAGGGCTGATGGCACTGAATGATGTTGTGCTGTAGCTTACAGGGAACGGTGTGCTGCTTATCTACACAAGCCGACAAGCACAGAGGCACAAACAACAGCTTAAAGGGTTAATTCGCTCAAAAAAACATGTACTTTATCAACTCCTCAGCCCAGTATCATTGTGCCAGTGCAGGAGACACAATATAATATATGTTGCGTAGCGACATGGTAAGTAAGGGTGTGCAATTTACATTAAATCACAGGACTGACACTGACCTTTATCTTTTTTTATTAACAATAACCATGATATTTCCCTAACCTTAGCCATACCTCAGTTGACATGCACAGACACTGTAGAAATTGATAATGTGATAGTGATAAAGTGGATATATCCTCCACCCCAAGACACCAATGTACATGAAAGCTATTTTTGATGTCACTGACCATAGTTTTCATATGGGCTATTTCCAATGAAAGTGACAAAGAAAGCCACAATTTTCAGCATGGATGAATATCACCTGAGGGAAATGTAAAAAAATATTTTTGTATTTACAACAGATCAAAGCACTATGTGTGGCCTGAAGCAGGAAGTATGACTCTGTGGAGACACATGTAAAAGCCTTTTATGAACTTTGTGTATCTGGGTGGCAGAGGTTTAGAGAGGAGCCGACTTACACACCTCTTAAATCTTAATAACGCGTATTTGAGTTTGGGTATACAGTTCAACATAGCACTGCTACCAAAATAAACTTCTCTTCATCTCCAGATCCTTTCATGGATGGTTTATTTACACTGTCACTGGGGCGAAAGTGATTTCCATTTCCTGTTTTCTTTACATTGTACTTTGTTTCACTGCTTCCTCATGGACACATACAATACACCCATGCATGTCGTGTATGTGCATGTTCACATGTTTGTTCATGTGCAGCCCGGAGAAGCCTAAACGCAGCTCACTGTGAGGAACTGAGAATATAATCATCTGAATCTGCAGTCAGCTCTATCTTACATTTTAGTGTCTTTTAGCTCGTCTTTGTTTTACAGCACGTAACTATACTGCTACTGTTACTCTCACCAACCTCATCAACCTTTTCAGCCACAGCAAAACATCTTATGATGATCACATTGTACAGAAATCTACCAAGCACTAATTAGCAGACAGACACAAAATTAGCGACCAGCTAATGGCACACTAAAAATCCAACTTGACAGTACAGGCACTAGCTTCAGTGTAAAGATTTTACCCAGAATGAGACAACCAAAAGGTGAAGCTGATCCGGTTACACACATGCAGATGAAACAAATGTATTCACAGACCAAATAATCATATCACAATCACAATCACAAAGGTGAACACATCAATAGTTGAGTGTTTTATCTGGGCTATTCTACCCTTAATCATTTCCAAACACAACAAAGGAGAAGGTTCAAAGATAAAATTCTGAAAACCCACATTCACCGTGCCTCTAAAAACATCATTTAGCAAATCACACAATCAGACAGGCTTGGTTCAGTCAGCCCCTTTGTTTCCCGGCCAAAGCGGGCCATATTAATTCCCTGTTTTGGCACTCAGTTATATGCATGGTAGCTATGGCCATGGGAAATGATAAGACAGGATAATGTGAAGACCATACTGACTGTCTCCAAGCCAAACAGCCAGGAGAGGTTGAATCGTCAGAGGTTTTCTGACAACACTCACTTTTTTAATTACTCCCTTTGAGAGCACATCTCTCCACAATCCTCTCCTGACTGGCTTTTGATCAGTGGGAGCCTTCAGAGGTGTGTGTGTGTGTGTGTGTGTGTGTGTGTGTGTATGTGTGTGTATACATAATTAAGTAAAAGTGAGTGGGGGACACCTGTATTGAAGCTGTTTATCAATAAATCATCAGAAGAGAAATAGTTGCTTGAGGAGGAGGCTGAACTCACGGCGTTGTCTGATGGATGATGCACAGAGCTGTTTGGTCAGACTGCTGTCTGGTAAAATCGTAAAGACAGCAAGACTTTTGTTAGGCACAATTAGCCGGATGGCATTCGGAAAACATTTAAGTGCTCTTAAATGTCTCCTACAGGCAAACTGCCCAGTTTTCACAAGCTTAAAATCTTGAGTCAGTAATTAATTCTGTTCATTTTGCAGTAAGTTTGCGAGAGCCTAGACTAAGACGTTTTTTTTAAAACTGTAATGAGCACAGACTGATTCAGTGAAAAGGTCAGTGACAGAAGGAATCAGGCCTAACAGAGGGCAGTTTTTCCAAACTTTTGGGTGTACTGAGACATAAGCCTTAGAAGGAATAGGTCATACAGTACGGGAGATGATGTTTGTTGCCAAATTTACTTGTCTGGCAGCCTCTTATTTTGTACTTTTCTTATTTTTCTTCTTAGCCTCCTCCCTCAATGTGCCTATTTGGTCTTTTTGCCTCTGTCATAACGTCCATAGAGGTTGCTAAGCCCAGTTACATTGCCTGCTTGCCCAGCTCCTGTTCTGGCATGACACCAGCTCCACTCCCCATCAGCATTCACCCACACCCCAGGGCTAAAATGCCCGTGGTACAAACACTAACACTCCCCCAGTGCTCTGACCTCACAGTCCGTGTAGCCCAGCTAACAAACTGAGCTAACGTTAGCTAACAGCAGCTATAGTTCCCTGCAACTGACTTTACTGTCCATCAATAAACTCTGTAAATGACAGAGAGTTAAGGCAGAGCAGACATTTTTCTCCATAGAATATGATCCGGTTTCATCAAATTAAGTGAAATAGTTGGCAATGTGTGTCTTTCTCATGGGTGATCGTACCCGAAGTTACATAGGGCACAAAAGTGGGAATGACAGAGACTCCATTCACCTGATTATACGTCACAGCAACAATCGGCTATTTTATGGTAGAAAAGTTACACCGTGTTGCTTAAATATCATTGCTAATGCATTTAGATTTTAGTTTCATCTCGCCATGCTAGCAGCTCTGTGAGACTTCATCACAGCAGTGAACTGAGTGCTAACATGTTAGCATGCTAACGTTTACTAATTAGCACTTCACACATAGTTCAACTGGACTACAGTAGTATATGTTTAGATATTTACTTGGTTAAGTACAAAATATAACAGACCATACAATGTACAATTCTATAAGATTTCACAGGAATCCATCCAATATGCTGCTCGTATGAGCATTACACTTTCTTGATTGAATAATCATTTGCTGCTACTGTTAGCTGCTTATATTATTTCTTCTGCCTCCAACCTGAATGATTTATACCAAAACAAATGTTTTCACCACTGACAAAAGCAACAGTGACAACTACAGTGACTGTGTTATGCCAGCTATGGGCTGCTAAGGGTCAGGAAAAATGAGAAATGGGGATGATAACAAAAATGAGAGAGAATGATTTATTTAAACCATTTGCTTGTGAGATGTAAACAGATGATCCACTGTGGTGACGCCTAGAGGGAGCAGCTAAGAGATGAGAGGGAAGATTGTTGCTTTTGATTATCAGAAACAAGAAAGCAGCTTTGTTGTTAATGTAAAAGTAAAAAGGGGGCTCAGGAGCACACTCCCCTCCTATATTCAGGGCCGGTTCCTCATTAAGTCAATTCCTGATAAGAGATCAGCATTCTGATCTAATGACAGAAAGCATCATCATCTCTAAACATTACCTCAGCATCTCAAAGCCAAATAATTGCTTTTTCTCACCCGCTCGTCTTAATAAAAAACACTCAGAAGAATAGCACTGAACATGATTTGATAATAAATGCTTGTCAGTTTAGTTCAGTTTTAATACGGTGAGGGTCTATACTGTAAATGTCACTGAATGCCAAAACAGAGGACAGCAATCCCCGTGGTAACCTGGCAAAAGAGGTTTGAATTCGACATTAGCACAAAAATCAAATTCATGAATATTTAACCATAAACCTGGCCAACAGCTAAATATTGCATTTATATACTTGCTTGCTTGTTCTATCAAACCCAGAAGATGAAAACATTGATAGATAACTGAAAAAAAACAACAACCTGATACTTATTCCACTCCTCAGGAAATCAAATTAAACCACAGATATTTGTTCTCTATAGTTAATATGCATGAACTATATTTGAACTGTTCTCAAGTATGCGAAGCAGAGAGAAAAACTAATTCACACAGTATCTCGTTATACCCAGAAAGTTTTCTCATAATTACCAGAAGGTATCACTGAATGTTGCATTTTTCATCATGAGACTACAATGGATGCTGATGCTTTGCCACAAGGAATAACTGCAACATCTTAAATGTTAATTTGATTGCTTTACTGGAGAGAGAACAGAATCTCATGAACAGACTCACTTACTAATAAAAAAAAATAAAAAAACATATTATGCTATATTGGCAAGTAACAGCAATTTTACTGAATGGAAGAAGGTGTTTAATGGACACAGTCGCTCTATTAATGTCATGGGTTTATTCAAATACTCACACTGACAACGGTAAATGTAATCTTAAACGTGACATTTTCTTGTTATTATGAGAAAAGGTGTTACAAACAAGATCTTTTCACCATATTACTATCATGCAAAATCGTTGTTTGTATTGAGTAACTATAAAGATAACTATATGATAATAACTGTTTCATTAAAGGGGCAAAATTAGCAGCAGCAGACAAATCAGTGTCCCCTGAGATTTCAAGACCTTTCAGTCCTAGCACATTAGAGAAGTAATCATCATCCACAAGCTAGCCAGCTAGATTCCCCAAGAGGAAATGCTTTTCATCAACTCTGGTTGATGGTTAGATCCAGTAATCCATACAGGAAGAGTCATGAAGTCAGTGGGTGTCCTTTATTAGAACACTCCTCACTCAATACTGATATTTATAGTGCATTTTTATGTGACATTTTTGTAATTGAAAAATGAATCAATTACTTATTTCATGAGCTGACGACTTGTCCAGGACTGTTATTAATCCTTTAATATTATTTGTCTGTACTGAGTCCAATATTACGATATTCATTCATCTTTTTTTTTCTTCAGTACAACAGCACAGTTCATTTTTTGGCTATAGGAAACCACACAAAGTAAAGCAATTTAGATATGTTTGACATCTGAGTAGCATCGCTTTAAGGGAATACAACCTACAACCTGTCATACGATGTGTTTTATTATGTGACGATGCTTTGGTTAAAGGTTTGGTTAAAATAGTGACTTAAAATGACTTTGTTAAAGGTCCAGTGTGTAAGATTTGGGGCCTCTATTTTCAGAATAAGGCAAACATGGAATATAATATTCATAACTATGTTTTGATGCATGTATAATCACCTGAAAATAAGAATCTTTTTATGTTTGTTACTTAAAAAATATCCTTTTATATCTACAGTGGGAGAGGGTCCCCTTTCATGGAGGCTGCCATCTTGAAACACCTTATTTATACAGTAGTCCAGAACAGACAAACTAAATACTGACTCTAAACAGGGTCCTTAAAGTGTTGTTTCTCCTTTACACTAGGAAGGTGAGGGTGATGTGAGGAGATTACAATGCAGTGATTGGACCACTAAACGCAACTAAATTCTACACACTGTACCTTTAAAGGTCCAGTGAGTTTCATTTGGTGGCATCTAGTGGTCAGGCTGCAGATTTGCCTACCAAGCAGGTAGGAGAAACTACAGCAGCCAAAATGTGGAAAAACACAACCGGCCCTATTTGGTTTGTTGGTGGTTGGTGTTTGATTTGTCCATTCTGGGTTACTGTAGAAACTCCATGTAAGAGGACCCGATTTTCAGGTAATTATACACTAATGAAAACATACCTATGAATATTATATTCCATTTCGGCCAATAGATCCTCCTAAATGTTACACACTGGACCTTTAAGGTATCATCAACACACCTTAAATACTAAACACGTAACCGGGTTAGAGAATTATAGCAGTCTTGCTTAAAAACATGAAGAATAAATGTGTATAAACATAAATAAATGTGTAAAAACAAACTAGTTTTTCAGGAGCTCTAATGGCTGGAAAAATATCCCCGGGATAAAGCTCTGGCAGTACTCAGTCGTTGTGTCCTGTATTGTTCTCTCTGTGTGTAGAATACAGTATTCATTGAAAATCTGTCCACACAGTGTGAAACACTGAAATGCATTTTATCATCACCAGGTCCTGCAGAAAGATCTGAATTATTAATATAATGTTGACGCTTTCACATACCTTGACCAAATCCTCCAGCTCAGAAGAGTTTACGCAGGCGTGCATGGCCAAGAAGTCCAGTTTTTCTGCAAGAATGGCCAGCTTTTGAGAACTCTCATGAGGCTGCTCCAGCGCTCTGAACACCGTCGCCCCAATAATGAGGTACAGCACCACCAAGAAGAAGATGGCCGACACAGTTTTCCACCTCATGACCGTGGTCCGGGTGTCACACTCATCATCGTCATCATCTGGGGTGTTCAGCACCACTGGTTTGGCCGAGAACGACAGACGAGGTTTGGAGTTGTGGGCGGCAGACTTCGGGTCAAGAAGGTCAGGTGCGGCCACTGCGAGGATGGAAGTGATTAATGTGGATCAATTCGTCCTGTCATTACAAGAGGCTCTCCCTGTAAACAACGTTAGTCTTAGTCTTATTGTGTCATCACTCTGTTTTCAACCAAATCAGTATTGTCTTGCCAAGAATCGTTAGCACTACAATCCTATTTGACCTATTAACTGTCAGAAAAAAGTGAAAAATAACCACAAACGTGAAGGTGAAGTCTCCAAATGTCTCATTTTGGCCAACCAACAGTCCAAAACTTCAAAATATTCAGTGTGCAGTAATATAAATCAAAGAAAAGCTGCAATTCCTCACATTTAAGAAGCCAAGAATGTTTCACATGTCTGCTTAAGAATAAAATGTTGATTATTTTTCTGTCACTGGACTAACTGATGAACCCACTAAGTGTTTTAGTGTGTGAGGCAATAACCATCTGAAGAAAGTTGGGCGATCTTCACTTTAAACTTGAGTATTAATGGCAATTACAACATTTTCACTCCTGTCAGTAAGCCCTGGATATTAAATGTTCCAGTACAGATCCACCTCTGCACAATTATTCTTTATAATAGCCTTTATTATTTCCAACCCTTTAAAATACAAATGAATGGCAGGTTTTCAGTACTTCAGAGATACATCTGACACATGAGAACTTAAAGTGTCAAATATTGTAAAGCCAGTTTCTTTTGTGGTCTCTAATTATTTCATCTCTTCCAATAAGAAACCAGCAGAACAACGCCACTCCATGATGATCCACAGCAGGTAGGGCAGCTCTCATTCAGTGCACTGTCTGCAGCACACTTCCTACCACCTGTCGTTCAACATCAACATTTACACTTACATCTGGACTTAGCGTCCTCTTCTGATCTAAAAGATCAGTGATTTCTACCTGATTGCAGAGTAATGCAAATAAATACATGTCATAGATAATCACAACCTGATATAAAACACATAAACATGATTATAATATATAATATATAATATATAGAATGATGCGCAACAGGCTTATACATTTGTCTCCCTACAGGAATTATAAGTGTGGTGGGCTTTTGTTGCTTTTGGGTCCCACAATACAATTAAATACACCGGCTGAATGGGAGCTCATTAAAAATTAAACATTCTTCCGTTTTCCAAACAGCTTGCTACAGTAGATGCAATTACATAATCACCCCGTGAGGTCCTCAAATACAGTATTTTACAGTAAACAACCACTGGTGAGAATCACTTACTCAGTCAGCTGACACCATGTGAATATAAACCCTTAGGAATTTAAATTATATTTTAGTGTTAGACAACTGCATTTTCTCAGTGAAAATGAAGCCTCACGTGCAGAGAGAAATCTTATATTCATAATAAAAGCTACAAATATGTTCATTTATAACGCTGTGATATAAAAAAATGTCACAATTTCACTAGAAACTCACTATCAAACTACAGATACCTCAGTATTACCATATGGAAACTGTTCTCTAGCTTCATCATCACTCTCTGATCATCCACAGTTAATACTGTTAATACAAGTCATGCAGAAAATGTATAATTTTTCATCTTTGCAGTGTGAAATAGTTGTTAACGCACTTACTTCTCTACCATCTCGTCTCTCTTTGTTTCCTCATCGAAGGATCCAAGAAAGCGCAAAAATAATGCTTTCCTGTCAGTGTCGCTTTCTGCCTCCGTTGCTCCCAACAAGGGACGTGGCCGCTCTCCACATGGTTTAAGCGAGCTGCGCTCCCCTCCACTTCACAATCTTCGGAGAAAATACATCCAGGACATCGCGTTCTCACCAGAACAAGACGCACCGGCACGGAGCGTAAAGGGAACAAAACGCATCGCTGAAATCCACACGGGTGTTTGGTGACATTGCGCCTAGTGTGAGGTGCTTTTATGGAAGGACGCAGAGGTTTGGGTGAAGCGGGTCAGGGGAGATACTTCACCAGTGTGACTCGCTGGGTGCGCTGCGCTTCACTGGACACTATGCGCTCCTGCTGTAAAGAGAGAGAGAGAGAGAGAGAGAGAGAGAGAGACAGAGGGGAGCTGTTTGCTGTCCATCACTTCAAAGGTGATGCGAAATGCAAGCTGCAAAATTTCAATGGATGAACATAATATTTAGGGGCAGATGAGATGTGGATTATGCAAAAAAGGGCTATAACTCAATATTCAGATGTCTCAGATTTGTGCAGGGGTTTCATATATATATATATATATATATATATATATATATATATATATATATATATATATATATATATATATTTCAAGACCAGCCCTTGTCTTTATGTTGTGCATTGTTCAAGAAGCTGTATGCCCAATTTAAGCTTAACAACAAATCTAAATTTGCTATCTATATGTCATTATTTACTCAAGAGATCACGTTTTATTGACCCTCTGTAACTGCCTGGAGGTTGCTTACAGCTACCTTTGTGCTTTACTTGTTCAGTGTCTTTCTCAGGAGATGCAGAGAGCATTGTCTTTGCTGGACCAATGATTTAATTTGGTGACATCCCCATGAGAAGCCCACATCATACATCCATACACCTTATCAGTAAGTAGAAGCAGACTTCAGGTTGCAGTGGCTGCATGCCCTGAAGGGCAGGTGTCAGTGCACAAATTAAATTCATCTGAATTAGTGAGACGAGTCTGCATGGTTTATGTCCCAGATTATCATCCACCTTGGCGTGCAGGTGTGATCACTACATGTGAATACATTAAAGCGAGGCTGACAGGGATTTTCAGTAATTTGATTGTCAGTTGCAGTTCAGCTCTTTTTGCTCTCCTCGTGAGGGTGTGTGTGTCTGTCACAGAAAGGATGTGGGTCCACAATATTGATTTGCATGAACTACTACAGCTAATTGAATTGCACAGAGACTTGCACAGCTGCGCTGTTTGTGTTTGGTGCTGACATACACACATGCACACACAGAAAGAGAGATTGGATCTGTGTGTCAATGAAGCTACAAAACCTTTATCTAAGAGCAAAATGAGAAATAACGGTAAGAATAAGTCACAATGCACTTTTACTGACTTTGCTGAGTAGAGTGTCTCTCCTGCAACAGAAAATAGAGGAAAAATATATATTCTGCAGTATGACAGTAACAAAACCATAAAATGATTTCACACATACAGCGTGCTCCACCTCTTAAAAGGCTTTCAGTGGTTTGTGCACAGATTATAACAATTGCTCATTTCATCATGAATCTTCTGTCACAACTGTTTGCCTGCTTTCATATATTTCCGCTCCTTCTTTTACTTTTCTGTCCATCTCGTCCTCGCTTCTACTTTGAAGCACTCACATGCTCATTATAGCAGATTAATTTCATACGAAGTCTTAATCTCACACATGGGTAAGCCATGTTTTTCATTTTTGATCATCCTCGGCTGGCACTGACAGTGAAGGTGTAACCAGAGTTTTCAGATGCTGCCGTCTGTTTTGATGGTTTCAGCTCGTTAGTTAACGTGTTTCCCCCATCGTTCAAGAGGTGCATAACTTATTCCCACTAAGGTTTGGGTCATTTCGGGTTGGCATGTGATGCAATAGTTACGTAAGAATGCTAAATTATTTCTGTGGTCACTTTCAAGTCTTTGTTTAACTTGTTTCTGAATTCTCTTTGTTCTTTTTATAGACATACATACATACAAAAAAATATACAGTCCTGATCTTTTTTATCTCTGATTCCCTTGGCAGCTTCTCTTTCACATCCACTCATGTCACTGCACGCTCCAGAAGTCAAGTAGATGTGATTAATTTGCCCAATATTAACTTACATTTCATCCATTTCACCTAATACTGGCTTGAGTGCTGGATTTGCTTATGTTGCTATGGTTACGGCTCTGCTATAATTGTAGCAATGGATGCTGTAGCTACATATAATTTTGTCATTTGCATCCTGCAAAGCTGTTGATGTTTCCTTATTTTATTTCAATATATCATGTCATAGTGGATTCTCTGGCAGAAGCATCTGATAAACAGGATAACCCCACTAGTGTTACAGTTAATTCACCCTGTTAAAGGTTATTTAACATTACTAACCAGCTAGCTGTGTATCTCCCTTTTACAGGGCAGCGTATCATTGGTGCGGTTAGCCACAGTGCCAACAGCCAGATGGAGAGCTGGAGAAAAATGTAAATGTCTCTGAGCAGCAGATAAAAATACAAAACCAGAAACAGGCTTTGAGTTTGTACTCATCATTTAATGCTGTAGTCAATAAGTGTGCCACTGTTAATCCACTGAGGTCAGAGGTCAGCTGAGCTACAGAAGAGAAGGATTCATTAGTGTTCAAGGTGAATACACACATTTAATATGACTGAAATTTACTTAAAAGGCTTCCAAACCATTAATGCAGTCATTTTCTGCCAGCAGAACTTCACAGCCCACACTGTGGGAGTCTTTCTGACTTTGTCGACGTGGCTTTAGGGCTGTTGGGTTGTATTTTTTTAATCTGTTTTTTGTCATTTTAAGCATCAAAGTGTCTTTTTTCAACTACCTGAACCCAGTGGATAAAGATGAAAATTCATCAAACTAAATATAATTCCTTTTTATTTTGCCACGACTTCATGAGCTGTCTTTTTACAGCATTTTCTGAATCTCTTCTCATTATTTCCAAGCTTTGATGGAATTTGCAGTCAGACAACACAATTATGTTTTTATCAAGGTCAGAAAAGAAAAAAAATTAATAATTTTTAAGCCTCTTCTTTTATTCAAGAAGCTATTACAGCCCAAGTCATGTACAGTACATAACAAGACAGGAGGCTTATCTCGAAATTGCCTGCCAACTAAAGTTTGTTTGCTATCTGTTATTACACTGTGTGGTTACACACAGCGGAATGGAGTGAAGTGTAATGTGCAAACATATTTATAAGTTAAATGGCCTGAATTTCCATTGACTTTGAAAGCCGTCTTATGTATACATGTAATGAAGTTACTCAACATGCCTGCTCTGGAGACACTGATGTGTCTTTAGCTTTATGTGAAGACTCAGGAGGAGAGTTAGCATATTTTACAGCTTAATGAATGCATTTGTCTCTTTGTCATCTTATTAATAGTCTCCTGATGAGGTACGGCATAAACTCCTTCTTCTCTCGCTCTATTTTGTTGACTGTTTCTCCCTCAAACAGGACAGCACCTGTAGCAGGAACATATGGCTTTTGTTACATGACAGTAATCTCACTGCTGCATTAATGGACCCCATTACCATAGTAATCTCTCCTAATGTCACAGAAAAAAATGCCAGACACTGGTGTAAGCCATTTTACACTTCACCTGTGACCTGTTTGATAAAAGGTGCTTACAAAGCAGTTTCTGACATTAATTAGAATTTAAAAATCATTGTGATTTTACCCTGTGAGTATTTTATTACTATACGATTTTAAAGGAGCACCCAGTACTGATCTGAAAATGACAAATACTATATTTATGAACAGATGGTTGGAGCTCCACTCCAGTCCCCTACTTCTTTCTACAGTAAAGCCAGAGCCATACAAAAACACTGCAACATTCCTGTCAAACTTTGACAACAATTGTTGGACAAAAGTGAGCAAAATCAGCAAACAAAAACGCTGAATGTTTAATAAAGTCATAAATCTTTAAACATATACATATATTTCATACTCTTCCTTGCAAGCTTGCATTGTAAAGATGGCTCAGAAATGAATTACATCTCCACACTAAATCCTGCTGAATCTACCTGAATTGTTTCTATCGAGGTTGCAGTTTCCTCAGCCTGCAGAGAATTTTCAGCACTATTTTCAGCAGCAGGGGCCTTTGCTGAATACAAGATGATTGCTTTTAGATTGATCTATCATCTGTAATCAAACCACACAGGTATTGCCTTTTCAAATAGCATACAAAGCAGATGAAATATGTGATGCAAGTTGTGACACTCATGGTATAATCTCATTAAAAGTGAAGCGAGTCTCCTCTGAATGAATGTTGGAAGGTTTGCAATGGAGACAGACAAACCTATTGATGGTAAGGATAGTGAGTGAGGCCATAAACATAAGAAAGACTTTCCAAAACATCTTAGAATAATCAAATACGAGGTCAATCGCATGAATCCACAAGGCTGTTAACTGCAACTGCCATACCGCTCAGGGCCTCGAGACAATAACTCACAGTTTCATAAACAGTTAGCGCTCATGCGGAAACTGTAACTGATGTTGGTCTCGAGGTTCTCCCTCATTAAGCTGCGGTTTACTACAGTGTTGTATGGTAGACGTCAGGTCAGGTTGCTGGTTCTTGATAGATCACAGAGCTCAAAAAGAATAATTCTGGTTTCACAGTAGACGAGAGTCTTTCATCTTCTCCTTTGTCAACGGAGCCCTACGGAAATCAATCATCAGGAACAACTGAGCAAAAGCGATGGAGCGATGTGCATGCACATGTAAAACACCTGTAAATGCACACACAAGGCATGCCAGTTAAATTGGTACAGAATATAAATTCAGTCTTCTGCCTGTGAGACTTTGAAGTATAAAATCTGGAGAGTCTTCAAGCAGTTTGTGCTGCAACAATAATTCTTCGACAGTCTTGAGTTGGTATTCATCAGGCAGTCGAGGGAACCTTTTACACACGACAAGCCTATCAAAGAATAATAATTAGTTCAAGTGGTCGAGGTCAACAGTATTTCCTTCAGTTCCCTCAGTTATTAAAAATAGCTGATTTTACCTATACCTTCCTAACAAACGCGTGTACAGAACAGAGTATGAGGTCAGAGTTCAAATGGAGCTTGAACCCAATGAAATCTGTCCTAGAGATACAGTAGGTTTGATTGGGTTTATGTTTCTGTTACACAATACTCAATTAGTTGAGTTCATAAAGTCATTAAAATAATTAAAATGTAATGTATAGTTAAGTTAAAAAGGTAATGTGCATAGAAAATGTGTCACCATAAACTGGTGTTTGGTTAAAAATTTAGAGCTTGTAATTGGTCACATGACCAGAGTTTAGTTGAGAGTGTAACTGTGGCATTTTGGGTAAAAGAACCAACATGGATGCAGAGGAAAAGCCTACATCCCCAAAATGGTAGGTGACTTTCATTTAACGTGTTTCAAGCCTGTTTATCGATGAGCGCTAGCTTGGGTCTTTAAATGACTGAGCAATGCATGTCTGGACAACCTGGTGTTTAATGACGAGAGAGAGAGATGAGAGAGATAAAAAAAAAAAAAAAAAACATCAAAAGACAATATTTCATTACACTAAAGTTTTACACTTTAAATGAGTATGACGGACAAAAAAAAACAAACCCTCTCATCCCTGGCTTTCTGCTTGAAGAGAACATTTTATGGGTCGGCCTCAACATTTTTTTTACACTTTCCTTTTCTCCTGGTCACTTCAACTGTAT
Organism: Sciaenops ocellatus; assembly: GCA_033000465.1. NCBI lineage: Eukaryota > Metazoa > Chordata > Actinopteri > Sciaenidae > Sciaenops > Sciaenops ocellatus. The sequence goes on from CP136886.1 coordinate 13,624,723, forward strand.
AAAAATTCAATAAAGTCTCTTTCAAATAAACTCCCACACACAGGACTCTTGCATAACTGGTGAAAATAGTTTGAAGAGGTCAAAACTGCAGCAACGCTTGCAGTATCAAGAACAACTTTATTGTGGAAGCGTTGCATCATCAGAAGACACATTACAGCCAATCATATACATAAACTGTACATATATCTCTAGGCTTTTGGGCGTTTAAACATAGATTAGTTTGGTTTATGCTCATGTGGTTTCAGACCGATCTTAATCTGGTAGAGAAGCAAGAGCTGTGCCTCATAATGGATCTGGATGACTTTCATCATAAACAGGAGAGATGTGTCTATGGGGAATAACTTGTACTGGTCTTTTCCCATAATGTGTTTACACAATATGAAAAAACTCAAGTGTTATACATGGAAAGAAAAAAAGATAAAATAAGAACCTACAATAAGAAACACTATAAAAATACATAAAATAAAAACTGCTGGTTATCAGTGATACTTATGATGGTGGTGAAGAGGCAAAACTAAAGATGGAGAATGATCTTTTCACATCAACAATGATAATACTTGTTATTATGTATCATGTTTGTCAAGGATACGGTATGTCTCTTGAGGAAACACCTGCACATCACAGTCGCTCCATCAGTGGGTTCAGACATGTTGTGGGCCTTAAAGGGAGCCTATGAAAACTGCACGGATGTCGAAGCTAATTCTGTAATCACATTTCTGTTCAGAGGCTTTCTTGGTGGCCTTCACATTTTTTCTCCACTCCTTTTGTTACATCGGTCTTTGATGTAGAGAAAAGCACATTTTCTGCCCCCCCTTATTCTTCACCACCCGCTGAGATGGCAGTGTCACCTATCCCATAACGCTCTATCACACAGGTAAGCCTCAGCAGCGGGGGGTTAATTGAGATTAATATGAGTGCTTACAGGGGTCGTGCTGAATGAGCTGACACACTTTACTGTGCAAGCTGGTGATAACCGCTGTGGTGTGAACCCATGCAGAATGACGTAATATATGAGAGTGTAATTCAATACAGTAAAAGATGATTCTAAAGCTATAATACTGATATCATTCTGAGCTCAAGAGTAACACGTCATAAAGTCACAGTTCATCTGCTGAAAATGATGAGTGTTTATCACACAGGGAAACCGCATAAGGGGCATTAACTACAGATTTTAACTGTTATGTGCAGCTTCTCTGTATATCATCCTCATTCCTGAAAGGTTGCTTAAAATGACTTTAGATTATGATTTCTTGCTGTCGTATGACATGTAACTACAGCTGTGCTCCATGTGACAATACCTTCAGGCCACGAAGTGCAATAAACACGACAAGTGTGGTTTATTTTCTTGTTCGTCAAATGGAAATGTGGCACCTGACACATGCTTCCTTCTCTCCAGAGAATAATAAAAGTTAGTTTATTGTCTTGTTCAAGAGTACCAGTACATCTGCAGACACAAGATTTAAAACTGAAACTGACTAAATTGTTTTGAAATTGAAAAAAGTTTGTATGAAACGAAAGGACAAAAAAATCAATCAAAACTGAAAAACTTTTTTTCACGTTTCAAGATCAATACCACAAAACTAGCTGAGATTCCTTTTAACTGCTGACATACCACAATTCCTGACTGTTGAGCTTGCCATGTCAATACAAGAAAATATATGACAATATACTAACCATGTGCAGCATATTACCAGGCATTATCATATATACACTGCCCATATTTACATATAAAAGGCAAATCTAAGGTAATAAAAACATAACATGATTTTTTTTTTAAGGTTTTTATGTTTATATCACTGAAAACAGTAATATTTGCAAATTATATTTAATTTCTGACAATAGATCACCCTATAACTTACCAGTGAACCTTTAAGAGTAAACAAAGTCTAAGTGCAAACAAAAAGCAGCATGCACGTCTCTGAGCAGCATCCATGCTCTTGTTTTACATGCAGGTGGAGAAGCACGTTTCAGGCTCTGGTAGAATAAATTAATTCCTGGTTTTGGTCTCTTCAGGGGAACATTTAAAAAGAAATGAAACAATGAGATTTAATGAGGAGCAGGCAGCGGGTATTAGGCTGAATCTCTGTCTGTGATCTCTGTGTATATTCGGTAACATATGTCACATATAAAGTCACAGAATTTACGAATAGCAGCTCCCCAATAATTCTAACCATATTTTTTAATTTGCTGCTCTAGTCATGATATTAAAAGACAGTTTAGCCTCTTCCCTTTTCACCAATGACTCTGCTCTTTCCAGACTTTTCTTCCTTCTGCAGGTTCCAAGATTATTATGGGCTCAGTGCCACATCCTGTCACGCAGAAAATGAAGAACTTTTCCTGGAGGGTTTTTTGTATAACAGAGAGGTTTGCAGCATATGCGTTGGAGCACACACACACACACACACACACACACACACACACACACACACACACACAGACACACACAAACACAGCAGTGGCCACAAACAACATATGAGGTGAGCTCCTCAAGTAATATCACTCTGTGTGGGGAAACTGTGGGACCTCGTCATGAAAACTGACAGGATGAAATCTTTCTCTAATGGTTTGAATTTAGCTTCTGACAGTAGATTGATTCAATAATTAAGAAGGTGCCTTAGAAACAGGAAAGCGATGGGTTTAATAATTGTTTGATTTCCTCCAGATTCTGCAGTAGCTCCCCCACCGTGTGTCATTTTTCTGGGGAACTACACACACACACACACACACACACACACACATTTCCACATGGGAATCCTCACTTTGTTTTTAGTGCATACCCGCCAAAGCACTTCCTCTGTCTTCACAAGCGAGTGACACAGAGCGGTCAGAGACAATGATAGACTAATCAATACACGTCTGAGAGCTGAACTGGGGAAATCCATACAAGTGAATAAAAAGCTGCCATCACGTCCTTCCCTGCAGATGCGACCACTAAACGACAACAACAACATCATCGAACCACAAAAAGACGTTTTGATTTTCAACATAGATAATGTTGCCGAGACAAAAAGCAAAAGTTAATCGTTGAAAAGAATGCTCTTGTTGTCAGACTCTTGCCCCGAGACATTATTATGTGGTGGGCTTTGATAAGAAAACACCCACAGAAGTCTTCCCTCTCCTACTATCACATTGACTTTGTGGTTACCCATTTCCTCTTGCAGCCTTCAACCCACAGCAGCCGAAACAGCTCATTATCTGTTGAGTAACACACACATCTTGGTGGCATATACTTGGAAAGTGGCTTTTGTATGTGTGTGTGTGTGCAGATAATACAAGCCTGTAATTAATGACACCGTCTCTGCATCTTAGAAAACGATTATAAATGAGAGTTGCATAATATTTTGTTGGTAAAACTAATGAAAACCCATCCTGAATTTGTTCAGCGACATATTTGTTGCTGCTCTTCAAACACTCATTGTGCTACACATCAGTTAGATGAATAGCATGTGTGTTCCCTGCCATGTACGTCACAGCAGATAAAGCTTACTCTGTCGCGCACATACACAATGGATAGAGAAAGGGAAATGGCTCGGCTTGATATTGTCTCATTTTGTTGTATACTTTCTATCTTGCCAGACAGCAGGTGCCATCTGTGTGGAAATTATACTGATAGGGAATGGATGTATGTTCATCTACGGCCTTCTGTTTACCTGCAGCAGTCAGCACACTCAATTAGTCAACAATTATCTCATCTTTGACATGGTTGCTACAGTGACACTGTCTGTCCTGCTGCCAGTTACTGCCAGATGCTCATAACAAAAAAAAAAAAAAAATGAAAGTGTGAGTGTCATTATATTGTATATTTTTTATTTTCCACAAATCTCCTGCAAAGATTAGATCCATCCAATTGTGCAGCCACAGCCTGACATAGCCAGACCTCCAATGATGCCCAAACACTAACCAAAATACACACATGTATCTTTATCACAATGAACAATGGCACTGTGTGTTTATTAATCCCACATACACTGTCCTGCTGCTGTGAATACTTCCTTGCGCTCTAAATCTGCTGCTGGAAATAGTCCCAAACGAACATACTTTTTTTCCCATTTGCTTAAACTGTAGTTAAAATTTTAAAATAATATATTAATATCCCCGTCTTTATTTTTCTCCTCAAAGCTCATCAGTCTTTTCAAGTGGATCCTTTTCTGTTTTTTCTACGCCCTGGAAATTAATTGCCAGTCTGTTTTGCTCCTGTGGGTCCATGTGTCTTCCTCTTTGCTAATCTTTCTTGTGCCATTGAACCTTAAATTGTAGACAGTGCTATTGGAGGAATCGTATTCAAGTGATTGAACGGACCTAAGAAAAGGTTCTGGTGGTTTGACACTCACGCTCAGTCAGAGTGTGAGAGGCTAGAAAACAAACAAACAAACAAAAAAGATCTACTGCTAAACATACTTGAAGAGGGCTACAATGGTTGGCCTGTTTATCTGTAGGTGTAGTGTAGAGTATAATCATGTTGCTGTGACTTTGCATTTGGCAACATCACAATGTGCAAAACCATGATGCTGCATTTGGCAGAAAAATCTGAGCTGTTGTTATTTTGGCAATGTTAATTGTAGGCAGTATATTTTTTTCTGGATGCACAAATAGAAGGTGAAAAATCACAGCTAATGTGTAAAGCTGAAGCATCACAACAAATCCTTTCCCCCTCATTTTATGGGTTACGTAACTTTTTTTTTTTTTCATGCATTTTAAAATGTGATGCTGATTTAAAGAGCATGTGAAGGGGAGGGTAAATGTTTGAACCATGACTGACTGATCTGTATTTGCTCCTTGACGCTTGTGGCACATGCAAAAAGAAAGTAATTACTGCAGCTTGTGTCACTGGGCAACTGGACTGTAAACCCCCAACTCGCTTTTATATAACACACACACACACACAGACACACACACAGCTGTAATGGTTACTTATTATGAATGAACTCTCCACAATGCATCTGGTAAGCAGTTTTCAAAAGCTATTTCCTCCTCGTTGACTCATGGTATCAACCTACCCAAGAAGAGAGAGGAAAGAATATTGGCCTGAAGCCTTAAAATGAGCTCACACTGTTAAATGATGAAGACACAAAAGCTTTTCACATGTTGGTAATGTGCTCAGAGAGAAGCGGTGCACAAAATAGATTCAATATTGGGTTAATAAAAACGTGTATTAATTCTTTTAAGTTATGATGGCCAGTTCAAGGCATCAATGTGCTGAGATCCGAAGTGAAGCAAAAACTCTGTGCTGAGCAGAATAACATCTTCCTCCCGAAGCTACAGTTTCTCCCTGCGTGCTGCAGTTCAAAGAGTAAAACTATGTATTTTTCCGACTGTCTGTAGCGAGGAAGGACAGTTCGCTCCCACTATCTCTTCACCCTCCTGTGAAACATAAGTGCTGCGGGCTGTTCATTCTTTTCAAGTGTAGCTAGTTACTAGAGTAGCTAGTAACCAGATGGCCACTGCGACTGATATTTCAGGGTCAGATTAAAGTGTTTTTTTTCTTCATGCCTCAAGTGTTGCAAGATGAGTTGGACTTGGATCTTGTTTACAGCTCTGCGACTAATGTAACTGTCTCGCCAATTGCCTAAGTCAATTTCCAGGGAAGAATATGGTTTCGGATCGTAATTGCAAATGTTTCTCCCCCGGTCACTGCAGGTATCTCATTAGCTGAGCTGGGGCATAATGTGAGATTGAACAACAAGGTACAATATTATTAAGGAACTACAGACTGTTAAGTTAGACTGTTATTTGAATTCATGTATACACTTGCTGTTACCTCCAAGCGGCCATTTAATTTCCAATCCATTCTGTTTATATGGGTTTGTCATTTTTTTCAAATTTATTTTTAAATATACAACATAGTTGGATCTTTTTGGAGCTTTTTGATTTTTTCATGTTTTGTTTTGCAGAGGCTTCACAGCGCTGAAGGTAAAAGCTGTGACATTACTTATTCCAAAGAGAAGATGCACAGCTGCCAAGCTGCTGCTCTGTTTTCCTCTCTAGTCACTTTAAGGCTAACACTGGTGATGTTCTATTATTATTATTATTATTATTATTATCTTACTGTATATACAAGTATTGACTATGTAATCAAAGTATGATACATTATTCCTCTGTGTCAGTCACACATACTTTGACCTGCTGCCTTGAATACTCACCAGAGCAGTGGTTCCAAGCCTTTTTTCTACACAATAACTACTGGAGGTTTAAGTCCTAACCATAACCATAACCATAACCATAACCCTACACTTAACCCTAACCCTAACCACTTAGGCTCTATGCCTAACCCTGACCGCTGAGTATCTGGCTTAATCTGGACCCTAACACCTCTTCCACATATCTGCCTTTGGACCTTGGATATTCCTCATTCTAACTCCTTCCCAGAAGGGTCACCTAAACCTAAACACTTAGGCTCCATGCCTAACCCTAACCGCCTAGTCTTTGGCTGACCACAGAGCCTCACATCTCGTCTATATACCTGCTTATGTACGTTGGATATCCTCAAACATAACACCTTCCCAGATGGTTATCCTGACCTGAACTACTCTGGATTCTTGCCTAAACCAGACCACTGCATTGTGATAATAAACCAACCCTAACCCTCTCACTTTTTTTTTCAGCTGTCTGGTTCATTTAACTTTGTTGTTGGCTGTTTAGCAGAGAGTGAAGGCTTTGTGAATATAGCTTGTGTTCAGGTCTTCACTTTACTCTATGAGTTTCTTTTTTAGGTTTAGAGCTAGATAATAATCTACACAAGGAAGGCTTATCAACCCCCAATGAAGCTTGAATACTGTAGAGAGGGTCAGGACCCCTAGCTTGGGAAACCAGTGCACTAGAACACCAAATGTGTATTATTCCACTGATAAAATAGTCCTCCACAAATACACTGTGCACTCTTATTTCAGCAAAGTTTGCTAACAGTGGTTAGCTATATTACGAAATTGACTACATTTATAAAAATATATAGTCTTTAGCATCTTCCTCAGGATTTATGGGCCACGAATATACTGGGAAATTAAGGGAGTGAAAGAAAAATCACAAACCTCTACCATTCCAGCACTGTAATTTTCCAGCCATTGATGTACCACCAAGAACAGAAGTGCTTTGGTGGCAGTATGCTGGTGTGCAGCAGCCTAAAATGAGACAGATTTGTTAAAGGAATATGTTAGTGAAATAAGAAGATGGAGTTGGATGTAAAATGTAAAATGTGTACTGTATCTCATCACTTTACAAAGAGGCTCTAGGACTTTGGGGTTACAACATATATTATAGTACATGCACACACATTATATGAAAAAAAACATGCTGCAGCTGTACTAAAACATTGCAACATCTCACCTTGTGTGTTACGTGATGTTCTCCCTACTACATCCACTACAGTGTAGAAGAGAGAAAGCCTTTCAGACACTGATATTAAGAATCTTCTAAAATAGGCTATACCTCTTTAAAATCAGATTGAAAGCGCTTATAATTCATTTATCTGCTGACAAACACAACATCTGAATGCAGAGAGATGAGAGACTTGCCTTCGATGGAGCCTCCTGTATCTGTTACCATGAATGACCCCTGAATTTTGGGAAATTAAATTAGCCTTCTCGTCTGGCTGAAATATAATCCTTGATTTAATTCAAGATGCAATTTTTATTATCTGTGTCTCATGCCTGTAAGCAATGACACAGGTCTTGGCTTTCAGAGGAGGAGGGAGACTCACAGTCTCATGAAATGGAGAAAGTGAAATGAGCACAAACTCTTAAACTGACTGACAACATAAATTATGTGAATCCTTGTCCCGTCACTGACCTCTGATCTCTCCCAATCTGACTGCAGGCTAGACATCCAATAATGCTGCTGCTGTGGAAGTTTAGTATTTTGCTGATTTTCCTCATGTTTTTTTGATATAACAATGTGACATAAAAGTGGCCATGTCTGAGCATGTTCATCACTTTTTAGTGTCCCTTGGAAACAGTTTCTATCATCTATGCTACTAGCAATGTGATTGTAGTTCCTCTATTTGCCATGCTTTATCTAAATGCTGCACATGTTTGCATGTGTTTCATGTATTTGCATGCTTGCATGTGTGTTTTCTGAAGCTGCAGTGCATTCACCTCTCAGGGCCACCTCATGTTATGGTTGATATATAATTGTCATAGGCAAATAATTTGTGTGTATAGGAGACTTATTTCATCCCCCAATAATTTCATATACTTAATTAACTCAAATGTCATCAACCCTCCCCCTCTCCAAGAAGAAATGAGTATGGTTCAACAAAAATTATATTTTTGCATAGTTGCGCATCAGAATGAAAAAAATGTTTCTTTCATCAGCCATTTCACTTATATTGCTAATGTTTTGAAACATTTATTTGTAGCCATGCAAAGAAGTTTAGCCATGCACTGTAGATGTCTAATGTCAGGTATCGTTATTCTAACTGTCGTTATGCTGCTAACATCAAGCTAGCATCTAGCTAATGTTACCAGGCAAACCACAGACAGTATAAAACATGGACGTAGTACCCGTGATGTCACCCACAGGTTTGTGAAGCTAAGAGGGTGGTGGCTCTGTCTGCTGCCATCCTGGCAGTCGTTCTTCTGCCACCTCCCTGCTAATCTAAAAACAGGCAAAGACGTGGATCATCAGCAGACCTGAGGAGGACTGAATTAAGCCTGAGCGCTCAAACAAGTCACCTGTAATGGCACCCACCTGTCAATCGATGCGGCCACTTTGTTAATTATGCATCACTTTGAGCCTTATTATAATTTGAAGGGGTTTTTACCAGGCTGTAAACATGTTTATTTCTGCTGTGAAGTTGGTGATTTTAACATGGGGACTTATGGAGACTGACTCGTTCTTTAGCCAGCCTCAGGTGGACGTTCAAGGAACTGCAGTTTTTATGCACGTCCACATTGGCTTCAATTCACAGCCATTTGAGGCAAACCAGCTCCTTTTATGACCTCAGTACTTCGTACAGTATTCCCTGATTAAGTGCACCGTACAGGTCTTTGTTCTTTTTGTACCAGTTATCCAGCACCAGATTGTATTTTCAAATATATTTTTGTAATCTTACAGATGTTCACTGTTTGCATGGGCTGAACATTTTCAGTCCAATTAAAATCACTTCAGTCTGCTCTCTTTTCTCTCCTCTACTGGACATACTAGCCTATGGCATGTCTAGACAGTGACTGTAGAAATCTCTGGAAATATTTTTGAACTCAGTGCAGACAGTAAAACATCTGTTAGACCTAGACAACAGGTAAAAACAATGTTTTGGGTTTCAACTAAGGTTTGTGTAGGGAAGACTTTGGGACTATTTGTATGCACAGCACAATGCATCTAGCAACCCTGTAATTTAGATGTGGCCACACTGATTTAGACTGTGTCTAGGGCAAAATATCAAGTAAGTCTTAATATAAACCAAAGCTGCCCTCATGAGAAACCTGTAGGCTAACCTAAATCTAAATTTTTTAATGTTTCCTGTGACTGTGTAAATGATAAATGCGGCTAACACGCTCCCTCCTCACACTTGTCAGGTTATGTTTATTTGAGGCTCTGCAGGACTACATAGAAACTAAAGAGGCAGTGTATTACAGTATCTGATTAAGAATACACCGCTCCTGCTCGTGAACGATAAAATTGTTGTGGCTTTCCCAGTAGTCATCTCCTTCCATTCTGAAATGAATATTATGCTCTTGAATGCGCTGGTCTGTGCAATAAACACAAATTGAGCCATTAGCTGCCACTTCATGGAGTGATCTAACCTCTCCCTCTTCCACTTACCATACACTTATCAGGTCTGTCACTGCGTCTCTTTTTCCGGATGTTTAAATCAGCATATATTGTGAAATCACTTTGCAAGGGTTAATTTTTGATTTGTGTGTGCAAGTGAACAATGCATTAACTTTGAGTTTTGAGTAAATTGGCACCTCATTATTATTTGCCATTATAAAGTGGCTTATTTGGTCAGATGCTATAAAGACTATTTATTACCTATAGTACATCTGATTTAGTCAGATCTCATTCATGATGTGTGAAATATTACTGACAGTCATTTGATTTAAATTCATAATATTTCAATAATAATGCAGCTTATTCTCTGTATATTGCATTTGCAAACCACACAGAAATGTGTTTGCATATAATGAATGATTTAAAAACTGTAACCTGAACCAACAGATGGCTGAAAAATTAAAGGAAACATTGATGAGCGTTCAACATAATGAATGAAGATGCTTCTACACGGGGCTCAATAGGTCACTGAATGTTTTAATTAGTATGAAAATGAGGTGAATGCTGTGCACCAGATTTCAATCCAGTTGAAGGGAATGATCTAATCAAAGAATGACCAGAGACTTGTACTAAAACACTTAAAGTCTGTGTAAAGTAAGAATAAATATGTGTTCTGAGTTTGTCAGACCAAAGAAGAAAGTGTAACCCCAGCCCGAACCACCCAGCCAAGTTTGAATGGTTAAAAATATCGACAAGTTTATGAAGTCTGGTGTCAAAATTGCGTAAATATGAGCAGTATTCTCAGCTCCAGGACTGTGGGAGCGTGTCCACTGAATGTCCTGGACTGAAAACTGATGAAAAACTGTTTTAACTTCTAACTCCACATTTCAGTAATTTATCGTTCGAAGTCTTTTCACATGCTTTCAGCAACTATTTTTATATTTATATAAATATTTAATGTATTTTGAAAGAAATAAAAGAAAAGAAAAGAAAAATTGCCTTCACACAAACTTTAATGTTAACAAACTACCTGAGTAAAACCTTAAAGACACTTTATCAGCATAAAACATAACAGTGAAAGTAACTGATTACTGGTTACATTTCACTCATCACATATGTCCATAGTTCACCTTGTATACTTCTATTTGTAATAATAATACCACTTTTCTCAAGATCAACAAGATCTCTAAGCACGGCACACATTTTTCGGGAGCTCAACCAGAAGACAGCATGTTCAACTTGATGAATAAAATCTGAAAGAATAACAGCCGTTGCGTATTGAGCAGATGATACCTAACTTCATATGAGCTCTGACTTTATATATGTGGGAACAATTAAGAATAATTTGGACTTAATGTCTTTTACAAAGACAGATTTAACATCTAACTTTAGATCCACAAATTCAAGAGAACTTGTTGCTCTCAATGAATGTCATCCTCTAGTTATGAGACATGGAATTCCCAAGAAGTCTACTGTATGTGTTAAAGCTTTCGAAGAAATTCTGTATGATCCAGGCTGAGCATTCATTTAATCATTTGTGTGTGTGACCACTACCGGAAAAAATGTAAGACAATATCCGTTAGCCACACTTGTGCCATGGCTCTAGAGATGACCATTTCTTCTGTCTTTCTTCACTTTGGGCCAGACCAAAATATACCTTACTCACCTGAATATTGGATAGATTACCATGATATTTGATACACGGTATTGATGACGCCCAGAAGATAAATCCTGATGACTTTGGTGATCTGCTAAATTTTCTATCAACTATTGAATGGAGTACCATTAAATTTGACACAAACATTCATGCTGAACAGTCATAACTCAAGTAATCTCTGAGGGGCAGCACGGTGGTGCAGTGGTTAGCTTTGTCGCCTCACAGCAAAGAAGGTTCCTGGTTTGAGCCTTTCTGTGTGAAGTTTGCATGTTCTCCCCACGTCTGCATGGGCACTCTGGCTTCCTCCCACAGTCAGGTTTATAGGTTAATAACTCTAAAATTGCCCGTAGGTGTGAATGTGAGTGTGAATGGTTGTCTGTTTCTATGTGCCCTGTGATGAACTGGTGACTTGTCCAGGATGTACCCTGCTTCTCGCTCAATGCCAGCTGGGATAGGCTCCAGCCGCACCGTGACCCTGATATGCGGTTACAGATGATGGATGCATAGATTGATAATCCCTCTGACTTTTCATCTACTGCCATCATCAGGTCAAAGGTTGTGCTACTAAAACACCTAGCTGCATTTTGTGTTTCGTGCTAATTAACAAATGTTAGCCAAACTAAGATGATCCTCATGATACCTGCTCAGAATTTTAACATTGTCATTGTGAGCATGTTTCCATGATGACATTAGCATTGAGTTCAAAGCATATTTGTGAGTAGATACAGCCTCACAAAGCTGCTAGCATGGCTGTAGACTTTTCACTCTTGTTTTTCTGTTAATCCAGAAAGCACACACAGTATAGTGCACACCTGTGTATCATACGAATAACCTGTGTGATTTGTATTCGTGAAGTAGTCCTGAAGTCTCTCAAATATTCTTCCTTTCCTTCATTTTTAAAACACTTTTTTATAATTAAGAATATCTGGTTATTTGCTGTACCCGTAGTGAGGAGGAACTCATTTTTTCATTGCATTTTATATCAGCGGATAAAATGTATGCTGAGTCATTTATAGGATTCCCAGCTTCTAAGCAGCAATTAGTCCCTCGTTGCTAGGAAGGGGGATACCCGGTAAAACTCTTTTAATAGACCGCATAGTTAGAAGCAGCAGAAAGCTCTAATTACAGCTGCTGCACAATGGCCAAATACATGTGTGTGTATGCACACACACAAACACACATTTCTCTTGTCATTATCATTATGCAAATGCAAATGAAAAGAAGGCTTGCAACAGTGATTAGCACACTAAGTGGGCAGAGCGAGCTATAAGTTAAAAGGCCTGAGTGGGAGGATGGAGTTATGGTTTGTTGTACAGTCTGAAGGATTATATGGAAATACATCACTCACTGTCAGTCATGAAAGCAGCAGCACAACCCGGTTTCCATGCATCATCTGTGGTCTGATCCATTCTTGGTCTCTCTCTCTCTCTCTATTTTCTATCTCTCCCTTTGTTTGTTTTTTTTAACCTCCATCCGAGGAGGAAGGGGTCTCTTTTCCTCTCCACAAATGGCCGTGCATTGTTGCCATGGTTATCAGGTCACATCAGGCAAAATGTAATTTGTAGCTGGGCGAACTCACAGCATTTGTTTCTCACTTTATATCTTAGTCAGTTTCAAATTATGAAACACTTCCTTGTTATTTGCTCACATTTGACTTATTGTCTGGGTCACATAGCTTCATATTTACAATGAGTCACTCTCTGGTGTGGATTATATATGAGCAGAACTATCTCATCATATGATGTTGCTTACAGTCCACATACAGATCACATTGAAATATCTTTTTGGACGTGCTGCATCAGTAATACATAGGTTCAGTTATATAAGCTGTATACTTCTCTACATGCCAGGTCGCACAAGTTACACAACTCATAAATAATACTGAAACGATAATATGTGTTTTTTATGAAAGTTTTATGGCATTCACTGTATGAAAACAGGGTAATGCTGCTTACCTCAGCAAGTAAAGTCAGTCTCTTGTTATGCTCGTAAACATTATATGTTCATAATTTCTTATGTTGTGCAGACTGCTTACAGTCAAGCAGGATTAAGTATTTGGAAGGAATTGGAGGAAGTCTCCAGGGAGTGTTAATTGCTGTCAGATTTTCTGTTGTCTCTCTGATGTGTTCAGAGAAATTTCAGGTCGATTTAGCCAGTGAGCCTGAAACTTAAATACACTACTGCAACCAGCTACCTCCTCACAAATAGACTATATCTAATTAAAGTTTTTCATGGAGAGTTACTGTGAGCAGTTAGCAGCAACAAGACAAAACAAATCAATCATCAATCATCTGATTGCGTTTGTAACTCTACCCACAGCTCCCACTGCAGCTCCATAATGTATTTAGGAGATCTCTGGTTTTATACTATTTACCACAAGCTGTTAGCTAGTTTTGGTGCACCGGGAAGAGGAGGTTTTCTGGTCCTGGGTGTGGGCGAATGCAGACGGGGAGCAGAGCCGGTGTCATGACAGAACCGGAGCTGGGCAGGCGGTCAATGTAACCATGCGTAGCAGACACAATGTCAGAGATGAAAAGAAAGAAGGTGACCTTCACGGAGGAAGCTAAGAAGAAAAAGGGAAAGAGTAACTAACCAAGAAGACACTAGACAAGAGTAAATCTGTGACTGACTTTTAGTCGTTGGCGAGATCTTGGTGAAATAAAAGGCTGAAAGACAGACGCCGAGCTGGGCTTCTTGCTGTTGGACTAGTAAGTAATATTAACTGGCTGCTGTGTCTTGTGTTGTTGACCTTGTTTGATGTTTGCCTGTTAGCAAAGTTTCTGACTCGCTAGTTTTTGATCATAAGTAATATAATCATAACAAATACACGTGTACTGCTGTCCATATTTATGACAGTGGTATTGCACTCTCAAACTGGGGCTGCCAAATTGCAAAAATAACAAGTTCTACGCAACGTTGCTTTAAAGTAGTCATTGTGCAGTAAAATGGTCCCTATTACTGTTTTACAGATGATGTTTTGGGATTATTATTACTGCTGCATTAATGTGTATGTTGCATTTTACAGCTGCAGATGAGAGATTCAGCTTATTATAGCTACTTAATACATTGTTGGATAGTTTAATCTACAGCAGTACATCATATTTAACAGTATCATCATAGGTTTGCACTATTTTAGAATTCACAGCGTTATTTTAGGGAAAATGTGTGAGAAATGATAATGGATAGATCAGTTTTTTTTTCTCAAATTATTCCTTTTTAACTCTAAAATTTGACTGACTGTGTTTAGAGAAATCTGATGATCCTTTATGTGTCCTTTAAAGCCCACTTCATAAACCCCCAAATGCACACTGGTCAATCTGAATCTCTTTCAGGTCATGAAATCTGCCATCTGGAAGATACAATCTTTTCACCTGCCTACAATGTCATGCTAATTAACCGGATGTTGAATGCGATGCTTAGAGCCTGCAGAGAATCCATTGCTGCTAATACAGCTGCTCTAATTCAGCGTGGAAAACACTGAAGTATGATTTAACGCTTTCAGTGTACAATTAAGTGTGTAATTAAACTTTTCCATTCACAATACATACAATGGTTTGACACTTCGTGCCTAAAACTGGCGTAAAACAGTGTGAGTCAGGAACAAAACAAAACATGGAGAAAACACGCCAAGTGTGGTTAACTGATTTAACCCGAGTAACCAAATTGATAAAACTGTGATAAAACTCAGTGAGGTCTCTGTGACGAGAGAGAGGTCTGTGCAGGAAGCAGTGAAGAACAGAGCACACGGGTGACAAATACATGTTTCATGATCCACAAACAAAAACAAGGTTTTAAAGTGGGTGTGGCCATTTGTGAATAATTGGTGATCAAAAATGTATTTTCCATATTTCCCAAACATACACCAACAAAGTTGAGTAATATTCTACATATATTGTATATATTTCCATTAACCTATTGACATTTTCTTCTCTGTGCATAGAAATGTTTTTTTCTTTTAAGTACGATCTAAGTACAAATCACCTTTTACCTCACACAATTATAAATCTAATGAATTAGTTTTGATTTGTGCATTGAAACATTCATCAGTCACCAATATTGAGACAGATCTCTCTCTATATAGATGACATGCTGAAGCTCAGAGATGAGCTGGTAAAAGGCTACATAATTATTTTTATTTCTTTATTTAATACTGTGAAATATAATACAAGTTCGTATCAGAATAAATGCACAAATGCTTTCAGGTTAAAGTCGCGCAATGAGCAGAGGATTACATCAGAGTAGTATTGTAGCTGTCTGTGAACACTGATGTCTCCTGTCCCTCCATGGTCTTTTTCTTGCGTCTCCTTCCCCCACAGCAGTGAATCTGTGTGCGTTAGAGGCGGCTTTATCCTTTCTCAACTATGGGCAGGCATTGAAAGAGACAGTATGGATAATGCAATTGATCGAAAACAACACAGCCTCTCTTCATGCCATCGGCAGAGAGAGAGGAAAGACATAAAGAGACTCCACATTCATAAAACAGTCAGTCAGTCAGCTCTTCATTCTGCTGGTGTAGCCACATACTGTGAATAAAGATGTCTGATACAAAATATATGTTACTGTGTGCAGGTTGGAACATTTTGGGGATTAATAACAAAAATATGAATGCCAAATAAAATATTTCAGTTCAGTTCAGTTCAGCTCCAGTGCGTGACATTTTACAACAACAGGTCACTAATTTGTTGTGACACACCGATTTGACCACTGCTGTTAAAACCTTGAAAACCTTGGTCTTCCTGTGGCTACATAACCTTTACAATTATCAAATCAATTTTATCTGTAAGCTGAGTTCTTATGTCCCCTAGCTAGCCAGAGGGTATGTGGACACAGGGACATGAAGTGGGGACAAAAACAACAGGCGTCTTATTTAATCAGACATCATCTAATTTTAGATCAGAGTTAGAAAATAGCAGGAGTTAAAAATAACCTTTTTCTAAGAAGCAGAGAACAGGTCGAGGTTGTTCAGAACTCATTTGTGCTTTATGTTTAATGCCAGTGCTTTGTCCATCTGCTGTTTAGTCTACCCCTTTCAGACTTAAAATATCTCAGCAACTAATGGGTTGCAGTGAAACAGACATTCGTGGTCCCCAGAGGATGAATCCTACTGACTTTCTTGATTTTTTTCTCTTGTGCCACCACATTTGTGGTTTTGAGTCAAATATCTCAAAAAATATTCACTGGATTTCCTTGTAATTTGGTGCACAAATTCACATTTCCATCGGGATGAATTGTAATCAAGCAAGTTAGCATACTTTAGCATGCAAAAACCCAAGTGGTTGACACGGTAAACATTATACTTTCTACACATCAGCATGTTAGCATTTTCACTGAGAGCATGTTAGCTTGTTAACACCCAAGTACAGCCTCACAGAGCTACTAGCTAGCACGACTGCAGACTCTTCTGTGAGCTACTCTCTGTCTCGGTGTTAAAAGATCTTTTTTCTCCTGCTGCTTTTGATTTGCACCTCTTCCACAGGACTCCCAAGATAGAACAAAACAACTGACAATAACAACTATGGCAGATTTGATTTGATTTGATGAACTGAACAATATACTGTGTATGTCAGCTGCAAATTGACTTTCTTTGTTTTTAATGCTTTGATGCATGTACGAACAAAAGGCTGCAAGGCTGCACGTAACAATATGATGATGAACATCTGGAATGCGAGTGAAAAAACAGCTGGAGGTCTGTTATCTGCTGTCTCATCAAAAATCAAACTTATTCAGTGAACACATCAGGATAAAACATTTTCTTAGTGAAAAAAACAATTCTATGTTCTGGAGCTTTCATTAAAAATTTGAATTGAAATTGAATTGCCACTGACTTTTCTGGTCTGAATGATTTTCCATTGTCATCCACCTCATAGACTTGATTGAAAATAAAATATTGAAAGAAACTATTTTCTATTTTTCAAGCGTTATAGGGAAGACTCGAACCGCTGTAATATAATAATGCTGTATAAAACAGTAATTGTCTGAAAAGAAATTCTTTGAACAGAAATAGTCAATTTTGTCCCTCTATTTATTTTTGTGAGCATTAAATTGCCACTTGGACGATCTGTACCCATTATTTTTGGGTGTATTATTCTTCTGTCAGAGTGATTTTAAAAGTGCTTTTCAAAATAAAAATAAAAGAATATTGATTTTTTTTTTTTTTATGCTTAAGATAATTCAATTAACCTTGAGGTCCTGTCTCTTACTCCGTGGACTGTCTTCTCCTTTTGAATGTCTTTGAATGCATCTTCTCTTAAAAACAGGTTCTATCCATCCTTAATTCATTCATGGATGCGTTATGTTTATACTGAATTTCACCCAGTGCCTTCTATCATCACTCTGTGGGTTTAAAAGAAGCTTTATTCTATACTGTTTGGGTCAGTGTATCTCCACATGCAGAGTTAAAATGACTGTGTCAACATGAAGCTAGTTTTGCTTGTTTACTAAATTTGTCAAACCTGCATTTTCTCACCTACATGGTCCCACTGGTGTGCAGCACACAACACACACACACACACACACACACACACACACACACACACACACACACACACACACACACTCACACGCACGCACACACACTCCCTCTGGTGTGTCAGTGTTCAGGATGAGCTGTACTGCATGTGTGAAATGTTGTTTCTGTCCTGTGAAGTGAAGGTCGGGCAGTTTGTGTCCTCTGGAGACAAAAACAGCACAACTAGAGGAGAGGAGGGGAAGGAGGGAGGGAGCAGGAAAGAGCTCTGCTGCATTTATGATGCGTCTGTACGCTTCATGTAAAAGATAACAATTCAGCTTTAACCCCAAGAAGTCTGGCTGACTTGCGGAATGATGATTTTTGCAATGAAATGTGCTCTTTAAAGGTAGTTTTTAATATTAAAAGTCAAAGTAGCTATAGATGGTTTGTGTTTAAAGCTGCTCTGATGATAGTTTCATATTAACAATGGATCAAATGACTTAAAGGATCACTCATGGCGAAAAACCCACAAAGAATTATCACCCAACTTCAGCTGTTCAGCTCATTGTTTCGGCTTTATTATTTTGATTCACTCTCACTGCTCTCATTAATGTCATTTCCAGAAGCAGCAGACTGATCTCATCCACAAGATGTTGGAAATATTTTGATCTTGATAGTCTGGCAACATATTCTAACTAAATGAGTTTAATACATAGTGCATTCTGTCTTAATAAATTAAAAAAGAAACATGAGCGAACATACTCCTCTACGCTGCAGTGTGGAAGAGTAGGTTAAGTCTCCCTTCAGGCAATGGAGGCAATGAGACAGAGGCAGCGGTGTGCTTGATGAATCTGCCAAAGCACCAGTGACATGGTAAATGAGGGGCGGTGATGTTTCTGTAGTGGACTGTAATTAGTGCTCGCTGCAGGAGAAGGTGAAGCCCTCGGGATTTCTTGCAAATCATTTCGAGAGGCACTGGGGGAGAATAATATATCACTGAAAAGGATACCATGGATGCATTGTTGCCTTTATTATATGTAAAGACCTTTCAACTGTTCACCAAACAAAAGTTAGCATCACAGATGGACGACATTTGATCCATGTGACCCCTTCAGTGTCAGAAGATGATAATGGAGCTATTATCATCAAAGACAGACAAGACGTGTGTGTTAAGCTGAGCCACCTCTTCTAGCTGTTTCTGCCTTTTACTTACTTTAGATTAGGTCTAACATGTCCCTGTGGTGCTATGTTATAAGGCTGACATGAAACCAAGGGCAGTACAGTGATGAATAGAACAGATTAAGTCTAGTGTCTCCTCAAATTTATTACAGCTGAAAAGCTCTAAGCTAGACCTTGAAATCTGAGGCTGTTTGTGCGTGTGTGTGTGTACAGTATGAGGAAGTTTTAAAGAGAAATCTGATGGATAGGGCTGCATCATGTTGCTGCCTGGTGTAATGCTCCAGATGCATATCTGTCCAGAGGAGGTGCAGACAGGCGATGCATACTGATTGATATTGACTGATTGATACAAATACTCAATTGATACAAACACGACAGGACAGCACAGGTTAGGTGTGCAGGTCGCAGTCACAGAAACAATGAATTAATTTGTAAATACTCATCTTAAGCAGACATAAAGCATTTTCTAATTCTGGCACTTATCAGAGGCTAAAAGTGAATCTGTCTCCTGAAGTGTCCTACATGTTCAGTACTTCTGAGTCACACTCGCATCCAATTGACTAAAGCGCCTCCTCTCTGTGTTGCTAAAGAGGAGCTTGTCATGCTGTTTTCTTTGAAGAAAATGTCATCCTCTCAACCACAGCTCCGAATGCAGACTTCATTATCCACAGACGTCAGTGTAAAGTGAAGCAGCAGTTTATTTCCAGAATGAAAGTGCCCGGAAGAAGCATGATTCATTTATTGTTTAGAGAAAGAAAGAAAAGTTCATTCTTATTCTGCTGAGAAGTTTATGGGTCGATACTGGCCTATCAGGAGTCCCCTCAGGTTTTATTGACCATTTATTGTTTTAGGCGTCAGGTAATTTTACGGGTCTGTACTTTCCTAAATTTGCTTGGATGTGTCCTGGAAAGAACTCGAACTTCCAGTGAATCAATTCCATTTAGCTTCTAGTGTAACTAGAGTCTTTTAGTCAGTGTGCAGCACAACTGAACGTGCAAAAATGTGAAATTTATTGACAGACAGTTAAAGGATGTAAATTAATGGATTTTCAAAAATCATCAAAAATATGTGCTTATAGATTTATGACAAATTAAAGGGCCACCACGAACTGCAAGAACAGCTCTAATTGTCCTTGACAGAGTTTCTTCAAGTCTCTTGAACACCAGAGGAGGCATAAAACAGAATTTTTCCAAACAGACACTCCTAAAATCTCCCATAGTTGTTTAATAGAATTGCTACTTGGTGAGGCCATAGCATAATTATAGATTACATCATTTTCATGCTAATGAAACTGCTCAGTGACCGCCCATGCTCCATGGATGTATGGAAGCATTCGTTATGTTTTCCTCTCTCATTTACTACGTTTGTTTATTTTTCTTTTACTCATTTCATTCAGAAAATTCAGAGCAAGCTGAAGTGTCCGATCAAAGGAGTACATACACACACATATATGTATTTATATATACGTATGCCATATATTAAGTCTCAGCCAGCAACAACCTCATTCCATATCACTGTAGAACAACAGCTAACAGTTTTTGCAGCCTGTGTGATGGACATTTGCGTCTTGGTTACACATGATTGGTCGGGCAGTTAGCCTTTCAACAAAAGGTCCTGTATTTTTAGTCAGAAGAGAGCTGGATAAATGAATTCAAACTCTATTTGTTGATTGTAAAGTCTATTTATTGTGCTTTGCACACACGCCATGCTTTCAACACAAGAAAGTGAAATACCTCCCACCCTCTCCCTCTCTCTTTCTTAAACCATCGCTACCTGTCCTGCATCTTGACAAACTGTCACATCACTCATCCTCAGCTTTTAGCTCGATGTCAGCACGCTGGGAAAAGCCACTTAACATCATAACAAATGTTACACTGCCTTTTTTGTGTGATGAATAATTCAGCAAGATGAATCATTTTAAATGCAACGAATCGAAAGTAAACAGAGTTTAATTATGTTGTCACTGACTTGAAATCATTTCAAAAGGTTTTATCAGAGCTGGCAAAAAAGCTAAAAAAAAAAATTAATTTATCTTTACAACAGCAGGGTTACATTTTGAGTAAAAAGGGCCAGACTGACTGAATTATTTCTGTTTACTTATACCCGTTAAATCGCGAATAGAATAACGTAAACATCCTCTTACAAATGTGAAGTTGAATTCATTCAGGTTTTTCACAACAAGCTTTCTTACTTGTAGCTCACAATTTTGGACCCTGTACATCTGATAGATCACTCCCTCCATCCATGGCTCCTACTCACATAAGGGCCCTGTATATACTCAGCCCCCTTTGTTCCTCCAGTGCTATGCCTGTCATGGTTTTGTGCTTCTTGTTTAGCGTTTCCTGTTTTATTGTGTAATTCTCCCCTCGCCATGTGTCTGTAACTTTACTTCCTGCCCTTGTTGTGTTTCCAACCAATTTTGATTGTTCCAATCTGATTAGCTTTCACCTGTGTCATCATGCATTCCCTTATGTATTTAGACCATGTGTTCCCTGGTTTCACTGGTTTCACTGGACAGGTCGTCTGTGTTTTGTTCCCCCAGTCCTGCGTTGTTTTGTCGCAGTGCTCCATGTTCCTGCTCCTCATACTCTTTCTCAGTTCTGGATTTTTGTTAGTTTGGGCTTCTCTTCTTTAGACTTTTCTTAGATTGATGGATGTAGTTTGTTTTTGCCTTCTCAAAAGCCTTTTTGTTATTTTCCGTTTATCTGCCTCTTCAGTAATTTATTAGTTTCCTTTTGTTTACTCAGCCTTGACATCTAATATAACCTGATACATCTTCCTGTGCTCCTATGACACAAGATTTTATCATTTAATAGATAATCACGATAAAGAATTTATAGAAACTGACTCGAGAATTTATTCTCTATCTCTACTTAATGACTTAATTTTCTGTAATGTTGCCTAAAGGTTTTTTTTTTTTTTTTTGCTTTCTGATTACACTTCAAACACCATCAGCAGTTATTGATGCCTGATTACATTTCTGCAGGACATTTCTGTTATGTCTGAATCCGTTGCTGCAGAGAAATGTCAAATGTAACAGCAGTTTATCAAACACAGTGTCCATGAAATACTGTGTAGAAAAAATATGTGTATTCACCACTGAATATCAGTGAGTGTATTGACGAAATGCCTTGTGATGAATGACTGCAATATTTGATCATTATTTCTTGTTCTGACACAAAAATGCACAGTTAGCACCATAATTTGTAGTTTTCTTATCGTACTGAACTAAAAATTCAGTATTTAAGGATATACATTTCCTTTCTTCTTCCCTTACATCAGCGTTTATAATACATAAACACTTTACATGCACTATATGTCTAAAGAGGCTTCGCTCACACCAGGTTAGCACACTTTCCTGCATTAATTCTGCTCTATTTGTTACTGCAGGCCTCACGCTCACTTCTGGATTGAATGTCTTCTGTTAGACCTCAGCAGAAAAATATTTCCCTTCTTGCTTTGTTATTCTGTTGAGTTATTTCTTGTTTGTATTATTTCTCTGGGGCACTTAGTGGGAAGCTCATTATCACGACAGTCAAGGCCAGCAGGTAATTAAGTTGTTACACGGTGCCACCGTGTGGCCTTAACCACACGGTTTCTCTCACATGCATTCAGCAGACACCGGAGGTACAACAGCAAAAACATGTTTATGAGGTTCATTTTACATTCCTGAGAATTCATTTGTGTAATTCATTTTGTATGCATTAAATTCACAATGTACTGGCTAAGCAAAGCACTCGTCTGTCTCCTTTGTGATATGAAGAATACTTTGAAAATAGCATGTGAATGGCTGCTCTGAAGTTTTTCTCTGCAGGGCGTCTTTAAGGACAAAGTCCAGTCTGAGAGAGTTGTCTCAGGCACTTTTGCAAATTGATGTAGTACGGTCACAGTACAGACAGCTAGTTTAGGGAATGTTTTTGAATGTTATTGAATAACCGGCCCACTATAGTTCCATAAAAACAAATAAATGGGCCTTTCAATATCATTTACTTTTTTCGTACAACAAGGAGACCATGCATGCTGAGCCACAGTGGAGGGTATAAAGATGTAAAGAGCAGCTTGGCTACTGTAATAGGATCAGCACCCCTCACACTCCCACTCACATCAGCCTTCATTACCACGAGCTTTGAGCAGGATTATTGTGCCTGTAGGTGATGCTTAGTCATGTTTATGTATGTTGGTGTTTTGCTGATGCATATAATACGTGCATTCGATTCTCCAGCAGCACTCTTGTCCTGATTTTCTCTGTTTACATTGAATGAAGCTGACTCTGTTTGAGCTGTGCTGTCTTTATTTCTGTGATATGCCAGGAACAAAAACTGTTTATTCCACTAAATATTCAATAAAATCCAAAAAGCTTTGAAATATATTTCAGTACATATCACCACAGCAGAATATGATTTAATAGTGTTATTATGAAAGAAATATATATCGTTAGTGGGTGAGAAACAAATCTTTGCAGCATTTTCTGTTCTTGTCTTGCTTTTAGCAATAATTTTATTATCTGCCTTGTCTGCCTTCCTCCATCCCTCAGTCGTTGTGAATCCTCTTAGAGGTGGATTATAGGACTAAGATGTCTACACTGAGAGGGAGAGGGAGAGGGAGAGGGAGGGAGTGACGGAGAGAGAGGGTGGGGGGGTGACAGAAGATGAGCATGAGGCACACAGAGTGAGAGAGAAAGCGATAAAGGGAGAGAAGAAGAGAAGGAGAGGAAGAAAATGGAGAAATCCCCTTGGCCTGAAATGGGCCGGGAATGGGGTAGAAGGTGGTCTGTAACTGGGGTGAGTAATCCACCATTTACTACTACAAGTATGCAGTAAACATTTTTGTAACTAAAAAAATGTATTCACTGCATTTTGTCATGTTGTCTGTGCATGTGTGTATGTTGATGAGTGACACTTAAAAAGTCAGAAAAACTCTGAATTAAGCTCAGTTTGAGTCAAAATGTCAGTTTGGCTTTAAGAGGAGGTGACGTGTGCAAGCTTGTGTGTGTTTATTGAGTTACCTGAGGACAAACTACAGTAATGAGGGGATCACCCTCCTCCTAATTAATCTCACTTTCCTAAGTTTATGTCCTATTAGATGTACTGAGACAAAGATGTGCGTAAGAGATAGAAAGAACATGGCTTTGCTTGACAAAATGTGCCTTAATGACTTTATGAATTAGACAATAGGAGCATAATACACTAATCTGTTTTTCTTGTTATAGGAAGAGCCAGCAGAGCTTCACATGGTGAAGCACACACTCCCGTGTCCCACCCCCGCTCTCACTAACAAAACAGGAACAGACTAACCGGGTGGCAGCGATGTCTCTCCTATCCTTAACCAACCCCCCCGGCTGGAGCGTGTGCTCTACTCTCTGTATCCTCATTGTGTTGCTTCCAGAGGCCAAAGCAGACAATCTGAACACTACCAATCAGCGCAACGGCGGGGGATCCCAGTGTGGAGAGTACACTAACCAGGTAATCACTGTACACATCAAACATACACTCCAAGGTGAAGTTCTCTGAACACGCAGCTGCAGAAAGACTTATTGCTGCCTTTTGTTTCTTCATTTTAGCATTTCAACTCTGCAGGGATACAAATAATAATTTCTAGCTACATAAGTAAAATAAATAATTTAACATGTAAGACAGTAGTGGTGGAAGAAGTACAAATACACCTATAAAAAAATATACTCCATTACAAATAAAGGTCCACTAAGAAGTATTGTCAGCAAAATAAAACGTATAAAAAATAAAAACTCCCCTGTAGTTGATATATCAACTGATCTATCAAGTAGCATTTTACAATGTAGTTGGTCAAGTTGCATCCAGTATATCTACTATAGTTAGATAGTTTAGTCTAGTTGTTCCCAGCCTAACTCTTCTCCAAAGGGTCACAAGAAATCTGAGGAAAAAATTATTGGTGTTGGAAAAAAAAAAACCTTGTGCAAAACAATATTTATATGTACAATTACAGTTATGTAATACTTTCATATTTGCACTGCTTCATAAACCTCTATAGCATTCCATCACTGTATTTTCAAAATTGATCATATGTTTTATGTAAAATATTATATATGATATCTAAAAATGAACTAATAACTAAAAGCTGTCAAATTGTTGTAGTGGAATAAAAAATATTTTCTTCTAAGATGTAATTGGCTAGAAATATAAAGTAGCATACATAGAAATGGAAATACAAAAAAAAAAAAAATAAAACTGGATAAGGATAGTACTTGAGTAGCCGGACATTTCCAGACTAATTCACAAATGCCAGAACAAATGAAACATGAGCTCAGCAGATTTGTCTGGTTTCTGGACAAGAACTTGTGTAAATGTAAAAATAAATACCACACGAAACGCCAATGATTATAACACTCAAGTGTGCAGAGACACGAGAGGCTCAGAGTGTGTGGTTCAGCTGTGTAGTTTACAAAATGTCAAGAATGACGACAAAATACCGTCAACTCAAATTCAGGATGATATCTTTGACTGCTGTAGCCAAAAACCAGAGACATTTATGTTATTATTGTAAAGGATGTCATGATATCAATCAAGAATAATGAACTTTCTGGAATATCAATTTGCAAACTGTTTATGGATAAAATAGCAATACATGTTTTTGGCCAATTCAGTTAATAAAATTCCAGAAACATCAAAGTATTTATTTATTTATTTATATATGTCATATCACCCGACCCCTGATTGTAAATTGAGGTAAACAAGATGCTAAAAATTGTAAGGAGCAATAATGTCAATTTTACTTGAACGGCCATGAGAGCAGCTTTGTGAGGCTTCTTAGCAACAGTGAGCTAAATGTTATTGACAATACCACCATGCTCCTGCTAAACACATATAGGAGGAACAAACATGGCAATCTGTACAATTTTACTCAAAACCACAAATGGTGGCACTACAGGAAAAGTCAGAGTAAGACCAAAGTCAGTAGGACTCGTCCTGGGAAACATGAATGTCTGCACAAAATTGAATTGCCAGCCCTGGAGGCATTGGAATGATTAATTAGTACCTGCGATATTCATTAATTAAGTGATTACATCAGCACTAATTCAGGTGCAGAATAAAGGATTTGACCTGTAAAGTGCTCTCTGTATATCTGGTGTAAAATGATGAGTTTGTAAGGACATGACACTGAAGAAAAATCACCTCTGGTGCTGGTAGATCCCAATTAGCTGCAGCTAAACTTTAAATCTGACAGATTCAATAGAATTCATTGATTTGCCAGAGGAAAAAAAACAGTCAGAGCTGAGCTATAGGATTGTATTGCAGTTACATTATTTAATCCCACTTATGGTCACGGATGAAAAGATTTAATTAGACTAACAGATATGCCGACAGGTCTGGAAGTTAGGAGTTCAAGAGGTTTTATAAACTCTCCTCCATCTAACAGATGATGGAGAACGGGATGTGTCGGCTGGTGGCCACGCTGCCTCAGCTGGACGAGCAGAGATGCCCGGATATGTTTCGCTGCACAGACGAAGTTTCCTACTGGCTGCACGAGAACGAGGACAGGAAACAGCAGATTGTAACTCTGAAGGAGACCATCTCTGAGCTGCAGGAGGAGCTGAGGAACCACCGGCACCGCATCAAAGTCCTGGAGCTGCAGGTGAGATTTCCACATGGACTTAGCAGGCCTGGGTCAACTATCAACAACAATCCTTTCAACTGCTTTGGGTGCCTGCTTTAGTCTAGCTGGAGCTCACTGGATGTTGTGGCAATGTGACTGTAGCTTTTTACAGATTATATATGTAAGAGTTTTACTTTTTTTTTTTTTTTTTTTGCTCATTTGGAAAGTAAACTTTTCTGTTCTCCTGTGTCTGTTCAATTGAAATTGAACTTTTCAGAGCCAGACTTGAAAATATGTACTTCTTTTTTGTATCGCCTCTGCTCAGCACCAGAGACATTTGGACTAGCCCTAAATATTTAATCAAAAAAATATTGGACGTTGTTTGATTTAATATGTACTTTCAGTATTCATTTTTTAAAAAAAGAGTCAATTTTCCTAAAATTGTTCTCTGTTTACTTCACGATCAGAGTTTGCAGTCTGGTGGAACACTCACTCTTGTGCTGTGTTTTTGCACTAAACACAAGACAATGGTTGTTAACAGTTCTGCTCTGTAATGTGGTGTCTGTTCATCAAAGCTGGCTTCCTCTCAACGTGTCCTTGACCTAGGTCACTAACAGGATTAGACTCCTACTCTTCCACGTGTTGCTTCATGCGTCTCAAGCAGTGAGCCTATACAAACCAACTCTCAGCTGGGCCGGTCAGCGGCCAAAGGTTGGATGATGGAAAGAGTTCATGTGTTGTGTGTGTTGTAGATGAGTACAGGGCAGAGGGAGATGGCTCCAGGGTTTGTGGTAATGGGAGTTAGTGTTATCCTCCATGTACAGGCTCAGAATAGACCACATACTGAAGAGTCTTTAAGTTTAAGAAGAGAGGGTTCATCCTTTTTGTCCTGAGAGCACTGGATGAGTTTTAATGTGTGCATAAAGGCTGACGAAAACAAATCAGTAGTCAATTTCAGGCCTTGTTGTTGTAGTTTAAGGTGACAGAAAGAAATCTACAGGTCTTTTAGTCACAAGTGGGTCTCACCACATCCATGAGGTTCTTTAACAATATTTTCATATTTGGCTGTACATCAGATGTTTGTGAGTAAAATAACCATACTACAGTGTAAAAATAGCCAGTAAAACCAGTAAAAGTCCTGCATTTAAAATTGTACATTTACTTAAATTAAGGTATAAAAGCATTAGCATGAAATTTAACATAAGAATGATGCATTAATGTGTTAGTGACTTAATTTTAAATACTTTATATACTGCTGAGTAGGTTAACCTCTGATAGTATATTATAACTTATTAGTTGAACTAAAGCTATCAAAAAAATGGAAAATGTAAATAAATGACTAAAAAGTAGAATATTTGCGTCGACTGGATGTTTACAGTAGCACAAAATGGAAATATTCGAGCAGAGTACCTCAAAATTGTACTTGAGTACAATGGTTGAATAAATGAAATGTAATATTTGGTTACATTTAACCTCTTTATATAAGGACGTAACAAAATGTGAAAAGCTGTCAGATGCTGCCATTACTGCACTGCTGAATGCAGCTAAATGAAATGCTTTTTTTTTTTTTTTTTGTCCTTTAAAAACTAAAATATGAGATCATTTTACTCACAAACAAACATAAACGGCGATGTTATCTGCTGCATCTGCTATATCTGCTTATCTGTACAGTATGCTAAATACTGTTTTTGTGTGGTTGTGTATGTACATGTATGGTGTCAGAGTGAAGAGAGGAACCACTTGAACATCTCCTTGGAGCAGCGGTTTCATGAGTTGGAGGTTCACTATGCTGAAGCCACCACCCTGCTGCACCTACAGGGCACTCTGATCCTAGACCTCCAGGTACACCCATCATAAGTAGTACTATTTCACCTTCAGTGTTTTTAAGCATGTTCTTAAAATATTTCTGAAGCAACAAAAACATCCAATCCTTTGTGCACTTGGTGTTTTTTCAAAGTTTCACTGTATTTCTGTTTAGAACCAACTCCATAATCTGACACTCTTGATGGATAAAGTAAAAAGAAGCCCCGGATGCTTTATCAACATCGTCCGTCCCAACCCACTCATGAGTGCTCAAGAAGCTCTGCATCCAGGTACACACTCACAAAATAAACAGTACATGGTATGATCTACCAGCAGGGGGCGCCAAACCATCATTGTTGATTTACTCCAACTTAATTCTGTCTCACATTTCCTTCCTTCAGATATTCAGCATGTGAGGAACTGTCCCATAGACTGTGCTTCCATCTACTACAATGGAGCGAGGAGATCAGGTCTCTACACAGTGGTGCCATCACTGGCCAGCATGCCTGTGGAGGTTTACTGTGATATGGACACAGATGGTGAGTCTGTAGTATTTCAATCCACGTGTTGGCAAACACACTCTGCTTTGGTGTCATCAGGCTCCAGTTCCTCATTTGGCCAGATGGGAACTAGCAGATAATCCATATAAAGAAAAGAGGGTCACACTCATTCAATAAGTTTACTTAAAATAGGAGAATATAGGGATATCCAGCACTTGATAGAGGCCTGATGAATATGGATAAATGAATCTAGGATAATACACCAGATGATCTGAGTGTAGTGGCAACCCTACAGACAAAACACGTATGATAACCCATTAGACATGGCATATGCTTTCCCTTCCAGTGCGATGCCTTCTTTTTGCTTCAGGTGGTGGCTGGACTGTGATCCAGCGGCGTGTTGACGGCTCAGTGAGCTTTGACCGCAGCTGGAGGGACTACAAAGACGGTTTCGGTGACCTGCACTCAGAGTTCTGGTTGGGCAACGAACACATACACGACCTGAGCACCCAGGGAGACTACAGCCTCCGCATCCACTTGGAGGACTGGAGCAACAAGCACAAACATGCCCTCTACCAGAGTTTCAGGTTTCTGTCATGCACAAGTGCATAAACAGCTGATAAACACATGCACGCACTCGTACGTCAGTGCAAAACATGCACAACCAGCTTATCTTTTGCATAATTCCGTACTGTTCTGTACTGCTCTGTATGTGTGCAGTGTGGAAGATGAGGAGCATCAGTATCGTCTCCATGTGTCTGGCTTCAGTGGGACAGTGCAGGACTCTTTCAGCTGGTACCACGACAAGCAGGGCTTCAGCACGCCTGACAGTGGCAACATCTGTGCAGAGATCTCCCACGGCGGTTGGTGGTACAACCAGTGCTTCTACGCCAACCTTAATGGAGTCTACTACAGGGTAAGTGTACACATATAGCCCTTCAACTCATACTTTTAAAGTCATGTGAGTGTTTACTACTTCCTAATCCTGCAGGGAGGCCATTACACCCCAAAAGGCCAGGGGCCACTGGGTCCTGATGGGATTGTTTGGTACACCTGGAGAGACTCTGACTATTACTCCCTACGCAAAGTCAGCATGATGATCCGGCCACGCAGCTTCCGATCCCGTTTGTCACCCTAAATCACTTTCACCATGATAACGCAGCAACAATTGTGGCAAGGGGATCACGTGAGCATCTCACTGGGACACCGTGGTTGTGATGATTTCCAGTGATCTTTTTATTAACGGAGCTCATCCAGGAGGACGTGGATGACGAACCAACAGAGTAAGCTGGGAAATCTCTTCAGTGCATTGGACTCATTTGCTGCTGCACATTCTTGAAAAGACAAACTTTATACTGTAGAATCATGGACATTTTTCATTCAGTCACAGGAAGTGAGTACTTCCTTATTTTCTACGTCTGTTTTGTACCTTTTAGTTTGATACTATAACAACTATTAGGAACTCAGCCCAAAAAGAAAAAAGTACATTGGTATGATGTGTTGACAGAGGAGCGAAAGGGCTCACAGCCACGTGCAACTTTCAGGCAACGAGTACTGAATGTTTCAGCTTGTGGTGTGTGCTTATTGCATATATATGATTACTTTATTATCCAGTTTTATTCATTTTGAATTTGAACCAACTATGAATTTAATCCATTGTGTAAACCTTTATTGAAATAACAAGTTTTAATATTATTACTCAAACAAGTCAGGAGATAATAACCCTTTTAAATGCTAATGTCTCACAGTCTAGGGTCAGGCAGAGAAGATGTGCTATTTGAGGACTGTGTATACATACATACTGTATGGATTGTACAATAAACATTATATATATATATATATATAAAATGTGGCACAATGGATACTATTTCTGTACTGGATAAGGCAAAAGGCCTGCAGAGTTGTGCAGGAGCATTTAGTTTAAAACTTCTGACTGACAGATGGAAATAAGAGATAACTTATCAGACAGATGCACACTATGGTTCATCTGTGGCATCCACTAAGTGTCACTTACAGTCAAATAACTTCACACATGAATTTCCACAGACCTTTAGCTTATTGGCATGTTTGTGTCAATATAGCAGCCAAGTGTTGAGTCTATAGGCCAAAGGTTACAGAAAAACTGTGGCAGGTTTGTAATAAACTCTTTAAATTCTTATAAAAGTTTTACAAGATGTGAATAGACTTAGTATGAGTTTATTTTTATTGCAACAGATTTTTTTTAAAGCAAAAATGACTGCTACTAGCACCAGTGAAGCCCTAAACACACTGGAACATCCATATACACAAAAATAACATGAGAATGAACGTACTGTCTCATGTATAAGATCTCCTCGCCTGGCTACTTTATGTGGCCTAAACATCCAGCTGCACCTGATCGGGGCCAGAGCTGAATGTGGGGTAAAAAGAGCTCTTTCACCTCCTCCACAAACACACTCTTTGACCCTTCGCACAGGCTGCCGACTCATTCTCATTCCTATCCATCTCTACGCAAGAATCTGCTAAAACGAATAAGGGCTTTACTGTGAGCAAGTCAGAGAGTGCGTAGTGTGTTGTACACCATGCAGAGAACAAGACAAGGTTTGTTTCTAACACACACACACACACACACACACACACACACACACACACACACACACACACACAAGAAACAAATATAGTCCCAATGAGTACAAATCATTGTTTAATAAATCAAACAGAATTTCTGCTCCTCTTTGTTACACTATATTGCAAATACTTCTATACATAAAATAGTATTTCAATGACAAGAAGCACCTGATAGGTCAGATAGAATATATATATTTATATATTTATATGCATATTTTTCATGTATCAAGTGATAGGAAAACAAAGAGTGAACAAGATTAGAAACTGATTGAAAATTGGGCGGTGAAAAGCAAAAGCAAAACTGCAAACATGACTAAATCCATGGCTCCATCCCAAACTCTTCTTATAGTACAGATTCTTACATTTAATATTGCTCTTACAACTTCATATAAAAACACCATCATCTGGTCAAAAAAAAAAAAGAAAGGACAGAGATTCTTCAGGAGTACTGGGAGAGAGAAATCATGTTTGGCACCGCCCGCAGGGAGGTATTAATTCACCAACTCTTAAAATAACGAACCCCAACTTGAGTGTCACATTTTGTCTTCTCTCCTCAAATGTAAACTGCAGTGTCATGGTACGCAGGCTGGGGGGGCAACTAAAGCAACCATTTCTATTTTCCTCAAAGGCACAAGGCATGTGAGCAAGACAGGAAGAAGGTGGAGCTTCCTGTTGGCTTTTGAGGAAGTGAAGGATGAAAGGGGGGGGACTAGGGACTGCCAGCAGTGGACATACACAGGACGCACATTCTGCATTTGCCAACTCGTCCAAGACTTGGATTCATAAAGGAATGCTCCACTTAAGATGTTAGGAATCTCTCAAATGTTATCGGTACTAATGCTATAATTAAAACAGGCCTAATGTTGGCTGAGAAAAAGACAGTAAAGCTCTGATTTGTTGCCAATGCTGCATTCAGAAATCAACCCCCCTGCTGTCCCCTATTGACAGAGGGGAGGATGGCTTTGGTTTTTGTTGTCAGTACATCACTGTACAGTTTTGCAACATGTGTGACTCCTTTTCTTTAGCATTTTTTACATGGAAAAATGAATGAAAACCTGCAGTGTATTGCTTTAAAATAAGGTAGACAAAAAGTGAGCACATGTATGTTTGCCAACTCGACTCATGCAATGTAGCAATTCACAGCCACAAACTGTGACTTTGTAATATTTACTTCCTGTGTCACAAGCTACGGACCTTGAACAGAGTAAAGGGTGTGTGTAAATAGTGTGTCTTGTTATTCAAATCATTGCAGGCCCTAAAAAAAATGCACAGAGGTCAAAGCCTTTACAGCTGCTGCACATTAACTGTTCATGGATTTCTGAGAGCAGTGGATGAAAGTAACACCATGAACTGGGACTGTTGGCATTAGCAGTAAAGGAGGAGATGAGGTAAGAGTGAGAGAAAGAGAGAAGTGAAATTTAAATTAAAGGGAGGGAAAAGAATGCAGCGTAAGCAAGAATATTTTGGATGTTGAGCTGGTTTAACTCTTCGTCTTGTAGTGCGAGACCGAAGGCCGTTGCTTTCACATAGTAGTGAACTGACCGTGTGCTTGTCTCAGTTTCTCAGCAATCTGTACAAGAAAAAACTTGCATGAATATAAAAGCAGAGGGTGGTCATGTGATGATTTAGTGTCTTTAGTATCCAACCGCTATGCAGCTCCCCAGGTAATAGGGCAACAAAAAGAACAGACTCCAATTTACTGTGAGAGATGGTCGATAAAAATGCCTTTACCGTCTCGTAAAACTTGACTTGCTCCTCCAAGTACAACTGCATGACCCTGTTGTAGTCATAGATACGGTTGCTATGGAAGTGGTTCATCTCAGCTGCGCGAGAGAAAAGCAGGGAAACCACTTAAATCAGATATCATGTTACATGATAGACTCCACCACTTCCATGTTTCTGAATGGGGGTGTTACCTTGTAATGTGTAAGACATGGTGCTGACTCGTTTAGCCATGGTGACTTTGTCCTGAGGGGTAATTTTACTGGCGGCCACCAGCTTGTCGGCCTCCTTCACCTTGTCTATGGCTGCCTGCAACAACAGAACAATTAATGAGATGAGTCTTCGGTTACACTGTATGAAAACAAAGTACCATTTGACTTGTCAGCCTCATCATTTAAAAAGAAGCTAAATGAAATCTGATAACCTAACCACACATTCACTATATTTTGTCTCTTCTGGTGTCAATTGCACCAGCTATTTATAAATCTCTTACTAAGTTCTTAGCAACTAAAGTAGAGATTTGCTAAATTAAATTGCACCATTAAAATTTTAGAAATGTTTAGCATAGCTTTAATGTGTAAACTGGCTGCAAACCTAACTGTCATTGGCTTTTTGTTTGATTAACAAACACATATATGAGTGTTAGAGTTGGTAGTGTTAAAGCAGTTTAGGGTGAAGGGGGAAATGTCAGCTTACACTAACCTAACAGCAGGGTGGTAGTCAAGACCAAGACTGTACATTCAGTACAGTCTACTTAAGTAGCAAACATGTAGCTAATAATTGCTAAATCTCTTTAGGTGAGGTGTGGTCCCAGCCTTCTCAGTAAATGTACTGCAGGATTTACATGGTGTGATTTCCTTTAGACGCTGTTTTGCAGATGAACTCTTTGTGGTTCAGGAAGTCAGATTTTATTACAGTAGGTTTGGCTGACATCTCCTCTCAGACAGACACAATCACTTTCTAGGAGTCTGCGTGAAGGAGGGCAGCGGCCGCTGACAGCTGTTAACAGTAACAAACATTTATAGAAATGGGCTAAATGATTAGCTGCATTTGAAGCAGGACGTTTTACCTCCAATCACAGTAATGATATTAACAAATATATCAGACAATGCACAGGCACATTTAGTGGTTGAGTGTTTCCCACAGGATATCATGAGACTGTGGTGGGCCATAGGCCCCTAACATCCTCTCCGTGGGCTCTAGAAGAGGATGTTAAAGAAAAAGTTAAATGCATCAATCTGGTGCACTTTTAGAAACAAAATTGAGAGGATAAATCTGTGAAGCACTTTGTGCTCTTGTGAAAAATGTTATCATAAACACACTGGTTGTAAAGGTATAAATGGATATAGATAGATAGATAGATAGATAGATAGATAGATAGATAGATAGAGAGAGAGATAGAGAGATAGATAGAGAGAGAGAGAGAGAGAGAGAGAGAGAGAGAGAGAGAGAGAGAGAGAGATAGACACACACACACATACTACGGCTCGGCTGAATACTCGATATCAATATTAAAAAGGGGCTCTAAACAGGATTATTGGGCCTTATTTTAGTGTTTACTCACAAACTACTTTAATAATAACCTTGCTTTTTAAAAAGGAAAAAAAAAATTCACAGTCCCAAAACTCAACTAGTTAAATGAGCTGCTTTATAAAATACCAAGTTTGATTTTTTGAAAGAACATCGTGTCTGTGGACTTGGTAACGCGGTCAAACCTCGACCTGAACTCTCTTTAGTTTTCTGTGTCACACAGGTGTTTGCTCTGTACCTACACTGACACTCTCTGACTGTAGAACAACTTTTTAAACAGTTTCCTAGCAGCTTTGTTTTACTCTCTTCAGTGGTGCACCAACGCCTCGGTGAAAGTGAAACACCTGAAATGTATTTTCAGTTAATTATGAAACTGTTTTGGGACAAATTAGACACTGATAGGTGAATAATAGGAAACACTGGCGATATCCCCACAGTTGTGGTCTTCACAGGTCTTGAAATAAATCTTGAGTCTTCTTTGTCTAAGGCCGAGAAGAACAAGTAAAACTGCAGTCGATTCTGAGACGAGAAAAAAAGTGGTCTTGATACCGAGACGCATCTCGAGTACTACAACACTGCCTAACAGGAGATAAGATTCTGTGATATATAGTACATTATGTTATTGTTATGACGTGTCATTGAAAATCTTTTTTTTCACACTGTTGTTAAGATTAATAAGATTAATAGATTAATAAAAGCATTTTATTGAAGTGTCTGGTCATACATGTATGTCGACCATGTCCAGTAACTGCTTTTACTAAAGGGGGTCTAAAGGGGTCACATATTAGCAAGCTAATTCTAGTTTTACAAACTGAGTTAGCTTGCTCCTTACGAGACATCCCATTAAATTAGTTTTCGAATGAAGGAATGAGGAAACCATTTCCTGATGTACCTTATGGACTCCGATGGTGTCTGGGAAGCATCCAAGAAGACCCTTATATTCATTGTTGGTCTCCATGAGGAAGTGAAGGTCCTTCTTAGGCTGTAAAGGGAGCAACCACAGAGACAAAAATGATAAATTTAACCTCAAACTGGAACAACGTTAAATCCAAAACAGGAAACACAGATCTCAGAACAAGTGATAAGAAAGAATACGAGGAAACATTACATCACAGAGGTAACTCTTCAAAGTTTAAATTTAACACAGCAGCCTAACTCAAACACAAAAAAGGAGATTCAAGTTGATGATAGGATAGACGTGGTTTCACCTGAGCATCCAGCAGA
The DNA here is from genome assembly GCA_033000465.1 of Sciaenops ocellatus. Taxonomy (NCBI): domain Eukaryota; kingdom Metazoa; phylum Chordata; class Actinopteri; family Sciaenidae; genus Sciaenops; species Sciaenops ocellatus. Next base: position 13,660,667 of record CP136886.1, read on the forward strand.
GTGAGACACTTAACAGAGTTACTGTAGCACTACAAACAAGTACAGTTATAGAAGAGGCGCTAATATTTAGCAGATATATCCACCAATCCTGCAGCACATCTGGCTACGTGCATTTAAAATTCAACACATTTTATTCTCCTTTTATCCATGAATCTATCAAGGGGAAAACACAAATTAATGCAACAGATACACTGCATTGTTTTATACTCATAACAAATGAATCAATGTGCAGACAATGGCTTTCATCACCACCATCACAGGCATCGCTTAATGCTGCCATCAATTCTACAGGAGCACTGACAAAAAGTGTCTAGAGCAGCACAAGCTTACCAGACGAATCCTCCCTCTGGAAGCTGCTGGGACATCAAAAAAGGCCCAAGTTTGATTTCATTACACACCACACTGTTCAGGCTACACAGCCCGGTCAGAATATGAATAGTAGGTCAAAACAAGATTCAGGAAACACGAGAGATAAGCTTTGCTGTGGCCTCTTCCCTTACAGATAATTCATAAGCAGGATGGTGGGTTAAAGGGGTCATTAAAATGCCACAACTAGGACGTAAACACTGACTGCGACCAGGAAATGTTCAAATGTTGGGAGATACTGTGATTACTGAGAGAGTGTGGACGCTAAAAGACCTTTGAGAAAACAAAGGCCTTATAGTTCTGCCCTGTTCGTAAAGGAAAACAAGTGTCTGCCAGGACCTTTCGCGTTTTAAAGCAGTGACATTAGTGTGTTACAACAGGTTGTAGTAGTATCTACCTGCTCTGCCACCATCTGAGCTATCTCCTCATATGTCTTGCCGGCTGCGGTCATGGCATCAGTCAGAGTTGCCTCGCCTAATGTAGAAAAGAGGTTAAAATATGTCACTGTCATGTTTATTAGCAGTGTGACAATTTGTTTCGAAACAGATTTCCACATAATGATTGACTGCACAGTAAATAGCATCTACTACCACTATAATGACTACATGTGATGATTACAGCAGTCTTTCAAAATAACATTTGACCTTGGTATCCACTGCTGGTGAAGACAGACGAGAGGTTCTGGAAGGCTTTGCCGATTCTCTGGTACTCTTTTGGTAAAGCTGTGGAGGGAAAGAGACGAACGCAGGGAGACTGTGTGAATGAATTTTTCTGGAGTTGACAAAACACTCATCATAATGAACATGTCTTTGATATAAACAGTAATTACAGCACAAAGTGAAGGTGTGGCCTGTGTGTGGTAAAACATTTATTTAGCTTCAGTGTGGTGTGTACGTACGGCCTGTACATCTCTTCCAGTGCTCGTGACCCACTGTGAGGATTTCCTTTACCCCGTCATCCATGGCTTTGGTAAACCTGCTGAACTGCTCACATTTCTGTTCCCTGTCATACAATAAACCACGAGCAGGTGAACACACAGTCAGCCAGACGATTAATGAGTCAGGTTTTTCTATTTGCAGTGGTTTACAATAACATTTGATTAAACTCACACTTCCACAGGATCCAGGTCTGGAGCTTCAGGCTCTATTGTGGAGAAGATCATCACTCCCACCGTCTCGTCCTTCTCTGCTTTTCTCTTCCCCATCTTCCAGTCCTGCATCAATGAATTTCTCATTTTAATTAAGCAATAATAAAAAACACACAGCCTAAATTTTGGTAATTACAAAATCAGCTTTACTAAATACAGCCGTTAAATGAAAAATAAGATCTACTTTTCATAAAATGGGTGATTTTTATAATAGAAGCAGGACCCTTCAGTACTTCAACACAATCTTAAAAGCACAGATCATTCAAAAGCTCAAGGCAGAAGAAGTGGAGGAGGAATATCACACCTTCTCATCCTTGTAGGTGAGGAAAATTTGGAATACTTCACTGCCGGAAATAACCGGGTGCCTGCACATCCTGGTCATCCAGCCCTGCAATCGCTCCATCCGCATCTTAATGAACTCCTCCTCAAACCGGCCTGGAACAGATTTTCATATCGTCATCAACAATGTTTAATCTTTTTTTGTGTCTTACATCTGTCGGGCCACAAGGTCGGGCGCTTACCTGTCACCTGCTTGTCTGGTAAAGAGGGGATAGGGATGGCTGACCCGAATTTATCTAGCAGCCTCTCGTACAGCCAATCAAAGTGCTTGTATCTGTGATTGACTGGTCTGTTTGTGGTCTGCAAACCAATGGACATAACATAGAGTTATTAAATACTGTAAGTTATATAAACTACTACAAACATATCATTATCTTACACATGCAGAATATAATGATGTGATCCTACCTACAGTTAGAAAAATAACAGGATTAAATATGGTGTACTTGTAGTTATTTGGTGACGGCCAGTGTCTAAACTCCAGTTTGATTCAATCCCAAATCAAAAATATGAATGGCTTGAGAACACTACTGGATTATGCTGCTGGATACTTACACTGGGTGTGATTTGGTACTCGATGTAGCTCTTGAGGCCGTACATCTTTGAGCCTTTCTTGGGATCAGCCACCACGCAGTCTAGCTGAGCCTCTGGGTAAGCCCACACCGGACCAACTTCTCCCAACTGAGCACAAAACATAGAGTTAAAAATCCTGCTACTCTGCATTTAATGGATACAAACATACTGTAGGTTCACAGTGGCAAAAAGAGGAAACCAGGTATAATATACATATACATAGACCATCTGTATTAATCTGCCTAATGAGTAAGAAACTGTATCTACCTGTAAATGCGCTTATAACTCATTGTGAGCCTCTTGTGTTATGATACAGCATATTGTATTTAGCTCAGCTAAGTAGTTTAAATAACTGCGCCATGACGACTGATATATCAATAAACCTGATGGCAGACTATAAATAACTTGTATGGGTATTTTGAAATAACCTACGTAGATTGGTAGCTTGTCTTTTCCCTTCGGCAACTGCTTGCATAGGAGGTAGAGCTCAGGACCAGACTTGGAGAATCCAGGAAACCTGCTCAAAGAGACAGAGAGAAGTTTTAAAATTGATGGTCCTGATTAATCTCACATTTATGTTTGTGGCCATTTTTATGCCTGAGCATTTTTAGCTCTCTTTTAGCTGCCAAGTTATCATAATCTCGAAAGGATCATGAACTTTAGTAGCGCTATGGAGCTGTTTTTTTGTTTTTAATGTTACGCACATTATTGCTAATGGTTTCACACCATTCACTCTGATCTGCATGCCGTGGTAACAGACCAAGATATGCAGCAATGCGTCAACATGTGCAGAGAAGAAGAAGATTGCCAGAAAGTTAACATAGATGTAAACAATGCAGGTTTCAAACTAAGAAAGAAAAAAAACAGCTTTACAAATGTAAGGAAGGAAATTTATTCAACATATTTGTTAGACCTCGAGGAAACACACAATGTGTTTTTGTGAGTACCACACGGCATATGTATTAATAGGCAATTCTATAATGTACTGCTTTTTAACAGGAAGTGAATGTTCCAGTTGACTGAAGCAGAAAAAAAAAGTATATAAAAACTATATACACTATATGTTGTTGTGATTATAAACTATTAGCTTTAAAATATGGCTTGGTCCAAACAAAGACAATGTTATAGCACATGAAATTCTGGGAAGGACATTGATGGAGGTCGTAAAGACTCTAAAAGGCTGAGCACATTTCAGCTGTTGCACTAGACAGCTCAGATCAGCTTAACCTATTTGTGTTATTTTCTTTTCAGACAGTGATGTGCTGTTTTGTACCCAATGCTCGACAAAGATTGTAGAAACACGACTGTTCGGCTGCTTCATTTTTCTTTTTAACTCAGAATTCAAAGTCTTCAGTCTTACTTGTTGAGGGAGATTTTCATTGAAGTTGCATGAGCTCCTCCTCTTTGCATCGCTCCACCGTCTCCAGATTCTGACTCGGCGTAACCTCCAGTGGACTTCATGTCATCCCAGTCATCATCCCACTCGTCATCCTCTGCTCCTGAGGGCAGACACATGCACACGTTTGTGTTTTAAAACACAGGCACAGAAAGTACATGTTGTGTTCTTCAACAACCTACTGTGCAACGTGTAAACATACACAAAGCTGTTTAACTGATACAGACTTCTGTTCCATTATATCAATTAAAACCAGCAATTTGATCAATTCTCTTTATTAAACCAATTATTAATTGTTTCCATTATCCATCGTTGTTTAAATATCTTTGAATATGTTATGGCAAAATAATTATTTCATAAATTAGAGTTTTCACAAGTAGAAAACTGCTAAGCTATCTGTGGTTACAAACATTAGATAAGGAAGAGATGCAAACAGATGCAGTTTCTCTAGCTTGAGGGGATGTAGCACTCAATTTTAAAAGGTACCAGAAGCATTGCATTTCTATAATTTAATGGCATGCATTGCTAACAAACGTGTGCATATACAACGCATTGCCACCTTTGAAACAAATGAGCTGCAAATATTGCTTGCTGTGATGTTTGGTTAAAGGTTTTCAAGGAAAGTGCAAATACAGATAAAACAAATAGAAACTGGTTCTACATGAGAACTAAAAAAAAAACAACATAATTTGCATAGTATGATTTTTTTCAACAGCCATGCAGAGCTGACACTGGTGTTAGGCAGATTTCTGAATTTGGTCTTAAGCAATCAGAGAAAAATATTTCCACACATACACACCACAGGCAGGTTAGGAAATCATAATTGCATTGTTGTATTTTGTCTGCCCTACAAAGTCAAACACAATCACAACATATTTGGTCAAAACTGAGTGAAGAGAATCTGATTTTCTGACATTGGTTTTACAGTCTACATTATTATTATACAGTATAAATGATTATTATGGTATAGGAACATATCATTTAAGAGAAAACAGCATGTTAAGTTTGCAAAACTACAAAACAAATGTTAAAGCTAGCCAGTGAAATGGACATAGTTAACATCTGCTAAAGCTAAATTTATCTGTTTCCTGTTACTGATTCATTTTGTCAAGAAATCTAACCACGACGGATAAATAAACAGAAAAAAATAACAACAGCTAAACTAACAGACCTGCTAAAAGACAACAAGTCCAGCTTAGTGGAGGTGTAACCACCATCTGAGTCCCTGAAGGTTTAAAGGTTTTTCCTGTATCTTTAAATTTGTCTAAAAGGTAGACTGAGTATAATATGCCAAAAAGCCTAAATTAAATTTAAATGCATCTTTAACATTTGGCTAACCAACCTCAAAACCACATTTTCACAGCTTTTTTTTTCTAAATGTCTTTTGCAGAGCAGACATGCTGTGAGACAGAACTCAAACTCATTATGAAACTCTTCATTAAACACTAAGAACGACAACGAAAGTCTCATAGATGTCAGTGTTTTCACGTTTCACAAGTGCATTTTACATGTATCATGTCACACCCTGAGTGTAAATATAGTGTTAGTGACAAGATTCAAACTGAATGCCTCACACACATGCTTTTAGAAATGTAAATCATTTCCTTAAACTATTTGTTGGAAACTCTCTTCATGAGTACTTATTACCAGTCCACACACAAAAACTAGAGAAAAGCTTCCACCATGCGATGCACAGGATACCTGTGTAATCAATAAGGTATGGATACGGGTAGATGTCTTTGGGATGAGAGAAAGAAAGGAAAAGTCTGTTAATTCCTCTCCGTGCTATTTATTCTCCCAGTTCTCTTTCTACAAAAACAACTGGAGAATTTAAAAAACAGGTCAAGTAATTTGTCCTTCTGAGTCATGCATGACGCGAACTTTTCCACAGAATCATGACTTGACTGTCCTGTCCACATGCTGGAGCATCTGTGTGGAGGGACTGGCCAGAGACGGACGACTGAGCAGAACAACATCTGCAAGTTAAAGTCACTCCAAAGCCGTAAAGAACATGGTGAAATAGTGTTTTTCAAATAATAAACACTGGATCAAACTAACTATTCTTTCTTATGTTGCTCTATGAGACCATCCACATCTGGTACTCTGTGGAGGTTGATTTTAAGTACTATTTGCCAAGACTACTTGAGCTATATTTCACTCATGAAAATATGTGTTTTATAATCTTCCTGGTGAACATAAAATATTTCTTCAAGATTAAAAAAGGGGAAAGAAACATTAAGCACATTTTAAAATCCAATACTTAAATCATCTTTCAATCAAACTTTTATGACCAAGACACATTGTAGTTCAAGATAATCTTATTATTCTAAAAACATCCAGGACATTTTCCATTTTTCACCCACACCCTTCCCTTTTACCACGTGTCTGGAAAACTGGACTGTGGTCAAAAGCTCAAACATTTATACAGAGTGTGTACTAAACACTGAAAGTTGTGGGATGCAGCAACCTCCATCACAAGAAGAAACCAACAAGAAACCAAAACAAGCATCCCAACAGACAGCTGCGTCTAACATCAGACCAGGATGCTGTAGATGTACAACACGATTCACAAACCACATAATCTAACTGTGTTGCAGTGTCGTGTTACAGGAGCTTAATACATTTGATTATTTGATGAATTAAGTTCTCAGACCTCCATTAAGGCTCAGCAATAAGTCTCTGCTTTCCAGAACAACCCCAACCACTGCAGCCATATATTCTTCACGTCCTCACAGTTACAGTTTTAACAGCAAACAATCTGTAAACAGTTAGCTCAATTGTTTAGCAAGATAATGACACCAGGAGCAAAGAATAGTGTCTGATATTCCCGTACCTGCAACCACATTAAGGCATCTCTGTAATTTAGCGGCAAATTTTCTGGATTATTACGTTAATTATGGATTATTATCAGAAATCTGAGATTCAAATAAACTTAAATTATCCTGTTAAACATTATACAGCAAATAAATAACTTGGAAGCAGAGGTGTTCTGGAATAACACACATGCAGTGTAGTCATTATTTCCTCATTTAAATCATGATAAGGCTTAGAATAGCAGTAGCCTTTAGTGTAAGAACAACCACAAGAAATAATAATTTAAAAATAGCATAAGGTCATATGCAGTGATTTTATTGTACTGACACACATGATGTTTCTAAAATCCACCATGGTTTCTAACTGAAAAGCTTTTTCTTACCTGGGCCCTGGTAAGCCTGAGGGTGGCCCTGGGACATGGAGCTCCAGGGGTCAGCAGCACTCTTCCCAGTCTGGGTGCCCTCTGGATTGGACGCCCAGTTGTTGCTGGAGCCCCCTGAGGGGTCCGTGTTCCACACCGACCAGGGATCATTACCATTACTAGCCTGGAAGAGCCACACAAAGAAAATGAGAAGCACAGAAATGACAGATCAAGTATGGGGAGAGAGACAGAAGGGAGTCTGTTTAATGAGAAGCTGACAGGAGTCTTAAAACAACATGCTTTTACAAACACATGATGCAGACTTGGCCTCTAACAGGGACTGTGTTAAGACAAATCAACTTTGCCTGTGAGAGTGTACTTTGTAAATACTGCTTAAGATATGCAGTCACCACAAATATCAAAAAATAAAATACAAACACTGCATATTAGAAAATAAGACACATGCTTGCAATGATGAATGTGCACACACACATTCTCAAGACCATACACATATTTTATTTACTGTCCTTACAAACTGAAAATGCAACTACTTGCCATGCTTGCAGGGCAGACAAACTGCGTAGGCAACAATGAAAACCTGTGGGCGTAGTCATGCAATAGAGTGTGTGGGCCTAATCTAACTAGTGCCGGGTCACTTAAAAGACCACATAATGCACATAAACATACAGAAAAGTAATAATAAAAGAGTGTAAATTAATCGGTGCTTTCACAAAAACATTCACAAAAAACGAACACAGCAGTGCATAAAGGAACAGCATTTTTTCTGAACCTTCACTGTACACGTAGACAACATTTTATACAACAGTCAAAACAGCATTAGAATTATTTGAATATTATTTTAGATTTTTAAGATTTTGATCATCATCTGGAGTAAAAGTTTGTGCTCTGGTCTGATGATTTTTCAGTGTGATTAATCAGTTATATGCTGAGAACATCATTGACTCTCATCTTTAAGTTTTTAAACTTCCACCGTGGTGCTGATTCATAAAATCGAAATAAAGGGTGTGGGAGTCGATTGGTAACGTGTTGGTGTGTGTGTGTGTGCGCTGTTGTGCGAGGTGAATGGAGAGGGTGAGATCATGCTGTCTGCAGGCAGTAAGAGTAGGAGGGGGAATTCGCCAAAGCAGACCAATCAGAGAGAAATGGGGGGGCTTTGGGCAGAGAATGGGTGAAGGTGGAGGGCTTGGTTGTTTCATGCCACTGGCCTCATCCACCGCCACCCCCAAGTGGCAGTTACCTCATCAGGGGAAGAAAGGTATGGGGAAACTGGGGTGTCGGGGGTGTCCGGCTGGGGACTTAAGCCCCCAGCATCCACCTTGAGGGGAAAAGAAGGTGACATCATCACAAAGCGCCGGCAGTGAAGGTTAACACTCAGCAGGGGATGGGTTAAAGTGATGCTGGATACAGATGTGTTTGTGTGTCTGTGTGTGTGGGAGAGAGTGTGTCTGGGAGCTGGTGAAAGGAGAGACAAAGAGAAAACATAACGGATGATGGCTGACACATTTCCTGCCTTGACTCAACCACTTACTGAGCCCAAATTTCTACTGATCCAGCAGTACGCTCATGTTCGCGGAACTTCCTGTCTGACAAAGAGGTTCACTGCACTTATTTCCTCTTGGTTCTGTTTTACTCGAGCTAAAACTTGCCTCTGTTACAAACAAAATGACGACCGTGATTATCTGCCACAGCAGCTGCTCTCACTTCTGCATCTGTGGGATTCGCACACGCTGCATGAACGTCAGAAAAACTCAGTCATCGCTCACTTCTGCTTTCAGTTTTTTGGTCAACATCACTGTTTCATGCGTGCTTTTAAGTGGGAGACTGGGAACCTGACAGGTGCACTGTGAATGGCACTATTGTAGGTATTTACTTTTACTTCCCCAGCACAGGTCTGGGTGGCTGAATCTAAAAGAAGTCTGTATATTTATTTAAAAGTCAGAAAGTAGCCCAAAAAACAGACATTTGCTATGATACCTTCACTTTCATTGCATGGGTCCATTACCTGGTTTTGTGCAGGTGCTGATGGGGGTGCATAGGCATCAAAGATGGACAGGTCTGGAGCTGGAACATGTGCTACATTTGGAGTAGGTGCTGTGGTTCCTGCTGCTGGGAACGCTGGAAACTGCTGACTGAGCTGCAAATGAAAACATAAAAAGGACAGAGGCAGAAAACAGTGTGTTTAATGACTTTTAAAGGTGCGTTCTTCTGCAGTAATGTGATCGTGTCTCCTTGGTATTCCCTGGCTTTGCAAACTGGGTTTTTAACTTTCTCTGTTTATCATAATTAAACAGATAAATATGAAACATGAAGATACTAATAACTCTTCTGGCTATTCTCATAGTTCATCTTGTTTTTCTCAACATCTTGTTTTTGTAGATCTTATTTTTACCAGATGAACCAGATTACCAGCGCTGAAATAGAAAGTAGTTGCATGAGAAACAGGCTGTGCCCTGGAGTTTTTGTTTTGTTTTGTTTTTTACTAAATATTACATAAGCGACTAGTTCAATTGTCATCAGTGGGATTTTATGATTTGGGAACAAAATCACAACAGTCTAGGGGCAGCTGGGGAGGTAACTTAAGGTCACACAAACACACATACCCACATGAGCTTGTTTGCTAAGTAAAGCAGACGGAGAATATCAACCTCTCTCTTGTACACACAGACACTACAGTGTCAGATGTTGTTTGGAGTGAGGCTAAACTGTTAAACAGCCTTTACTTTTAATCAACTGTGCCTCTTTCTGAATGTCTTCGGGGTGAATCATATCCTCATGATGAAGTCAGAGTTGCTGGATCAAACTGGACACACACACACACACACACACACACACACACACACACACACACACACACACACACACACACACACACACACACACACACACACAAAATACCCTAATCAGCAAAACCCTGAAGAAGGCACATCCTGTGATTTTAAAGTCGAGCAGGGGACAGCACCACAATGTGCACTCATTGCAGAAACATACCCTTGCCTATGTCAAATCTAGCTGATAGAGGTACAGATACAGATGGTACATATAGTGCATGTTGACCTCAAAGCATGGTAGCAGTAGAAGTGACTGTCTTACCTCGATGTAGTCTTCTGGCACCAGTCCAACATCTCCTCTGGAGTTCTGTGCTTCAATCCAGCCGCCTCCAATATTCTGAGTTAGACCCAAAACAACATGTTAACATAAATAACCAGGACTGCAGAGAATATGTCACACAAAATGCACCTAGTGAAGAAAAAAAAAAAACATCAAAAAGAAATCTAATAATGAGTTTAAATACATTGCATTAACCCGATTAAACCCTTATTTACATAATCAGATTTCTCCTCTTGTTTCTACAGTATTTACAACTTTGATCCTGTGACTCTGCTGCCACAGTCATACTAACTAAAACACTATGCAAGTGTACTGTATACTGTTAGTATTTGACATGCACGTGTGCAGAAACTCTGGGGGAAATCAGGTTTCTCCGGAAAAATATAGCTGTGTTACTGTAACTGTGTTTCTCTTGATTTGCTATTGCAATTAAGGCAATCCGTTTTTTCCCGTTCACATGTTGTTTAGGAATTCAAGTTACAGACAATAACCAGGTCACCTAAGTATCTGTAAACACACTGAAAGCTCCCAGGACAAATTCCTCCACAGTCAGTTTATTTAGTGAGGAAAAAAAAAAGATTGTGTTGTCCTTATACAGTGGGACCTGGTTGGCGTAGGACAGATTTTGATTAGAAAACTATGCAGGTCAGCACACAGTGAGTGACCTTTGAACTGTTGGTGTCTGGCTGTAATGACATCATGTTTGCTCTCTCCTTTTACTCCCTTTTGTCCTTCCTTCCTCTCTATATTTATAGTCAACCTGAGATCATCGTGAGTTTTGCAGAAGAGAATCACAGATTTAAAGTTTCTGGAAATGTGTGAAATCATCAACAATCAATGAACTGCTGCGGATGGTGGAGCAGATAAAGGTACTTTAGCCACCTAAAAACAATCAATACCAGTTGTATGCTATATTTACAATATTTATATCACTTAACTTTGCCGTGAGTGCAGACTCCTTTTACAAAAACACTAACTGAGAACTTTTAACAACCAAACCAGAGTTGTGATTGTTGGAGCAGAGGAAAGACTAACCAAGACAGTTTTGGTGAGTTTCATTTTGTATTGTCACATTTAAATAAAGTGTGTTGAATTGAGAATATTTAATATCTTGAAAGTTTAAGTTTATTTGTTAGGATTCCAGTGGTTTTAAAGTTTAACAAAGAGCCTATTACAGTTAACTAATAATACGATTTTAGGCAACAACAAAAAAAAATACTACCACTGAATTGAGTTGTGAATTGTTATTAAAGAAGATAGATTTGTTATATTAGATTTACATATTAGATTTAATCTATTTTTTCTTAAATATTCTTATCAGACAATACAAAGCACCACCAACAAAACCACAGGCATTAAATTCATGTAAAGAAGCTGAAAAACAAGCTAGCGGAACAAACTAAATGCAAATAAAAACGCAGCAGTACGTGGTGGGATCGTGAACCCAGTGTCCGCTGAGGGTAGAGGGCAGATCAGGATAGAATGAAGGTAGAGGAGTGCTGGTATAGATTTACCTGATTGGTTATAGTGACTGTTTCGCCTTCTTTCACCGTCAGCTCGTTGTTTCCAGGCTCAGCAATGAAGTCATACAAAACTTGTGCCTGAACACAAAACAAACAAACAAACAAACAAAAAACAGACTCACTGCATGTTTCACGGATACTTTTATGAAGACAGCATGCAAACATAACACACATATTTATGTTCATGTGCATACAGTCATAATAACACACCCATTTGCCCTCAGTATTTGAACTCTTGTGGAGTAAAATTAAGACACAGCAAAACAGGATAAACTAGTTCTTCTGGGTTTATTATGCTGATTCTTAACTAAACAACAGTATCAACCAAAAACAAGGCCAGAACCATCACGTTACCTGGTTCAGTTTGATACAGGAGCCTGTAGGTATTCTGACCCACATCTACTAACCTGCCTATCCCCCTAGGCACATACACAAACACACAAACACACACCGTATAAAGTATTTTAAGTAAGACTTCACAGTTCACTTTATATATTTTAATAAATTTGACTACCCAAATTCACTTGGATTGCCACTTCTTCCAAAACCATAAAGTTCTGTGTTATCAAAACAGTATCTGATTCACAGAGCTTGACTATCATACTCATTTGTTCATTAACCAATGAGGTGGAATGCATTTGCACTTCCCTGAACAGAGATATATTTTAAAGCTGGCATTACCACCTCCCATGAGGCAAGGAAGCTGGGCAATGTTTTTAAACAGGAACTGGCCTGTGCCACAGCCTCAACTCTGCTGGCTGGTTATTATTTTTATGTAGAGAAAGCAGTTTGTTTCTGTTTATGACGAGGATATGGACCACATGAGTTTTGGTGACAAGATGACATTTGCACCTATGTTAAATTTAAAGTCCCTCAATCAAAAAAGGTGTTCTACTTTTCCTCATTTCACAGTCTGCCACTTACAAAGTTGTTTTCACATTCTTATGCAGGAGAGGGAAAGATTCTCTGTGCTCACCTTCAATCTGATTTTAACTCATGTACCATAAAGCACGATTTTGTGACATTTCAACTAGTTTACAAGTAAATTTCAATATGCAACTTTAAAAACCATGACGTGGAAACTTAAAAACCTCCAGTACACACACACTGTGAAAACAGGTTTCGGTAGAGAAGGAAACCTCTTGTGTGAAGTGGTAAAGCTTCTGACACAAACAATATTTGCATATTCATACATTCTCTATTTTCCAACAACAGAAGAAGTAGAGGTAATTTTATGAAGGTAATTAATTTATGTGTGGAAAAACCCTGTCAGACAATGACTGGTATTACAAACAGAGTATTTTTACATGCTGTAAACATGACTGGGGGAGGATGTTTAACTTCAATTTGTAGGAACAGAAACTGCCACCAAAATTAGCCTTTATTATAATAGTAATCATCATAGGCTGTTAATACTAGTAGCAACTCAAATGGTTGTACTAATAATACTGGAACTAACTGTATTAATGATGATTAAATAAGCCCTCTCACTCGCGCACAAACTGTGCTGAAGGAACAAAAAGCCATACAAACGCCATACACTTCATTTCCCAGAATTCCTCGGAGGTAGAAATGACCCGCACTGGAAAGGTAGTAAAATGTCACAAGACACTTTCTTAATGAGACACATTTTCCATGTACAGCACAAACATATGTGTCACATTTAGCGCATACAAATATGTTGTAAGGGCCCATTAAAGTCGTCTAAAGCGGAGTATTTTAATGTTTTTCACTCTTCATGTGTCGCTAATCGAGCGAAGAAAGCGAGAAACTGTCTGGGCTCCTTCAAGTCCACACAACACGAAATTATTGTTAAAACAACTGTTGTCAGGCGAAACAGCTGGAGGTAATACACACATGTTGACGTTAAAACAGCCCAGAAAAGTTTTCTGACTTACCTTTACCGCCATTGTCGAAGCATTGATCAATCATTACAAAAATAGGCCCTGCGGTTTTCAGGATTTCCAATCCTCAGCTGGACATTTCCCCCCGCTGCTTTTCAACTAAAACGCGAAGAAACTGCGATACTTCCTCCGCGGTGTAACGACACACTTTAACACATTACTTAAAAAAGAAACAGTTTGTCACTTAAAAGCTCAAAAAACTCCTGAAAACAACACACGGTTTTGAAGAGGCTAGTTTCAGTGCGACTGTAAGTTTGAACCGCGTAGGGAGCCTGACAGCAGCACGGAGGGAGTGACCTGCACCGCGGAGAGAAACCGGAAAGGTAGTGTCGGTCCGACATGGCCCTCCAAGACTCATAGTCCAAATAAAATGACATGAAATCAAACATCTGCTCACTTAAAGTTACATGAAAGCAACAAATAAAACTTCAATAATATGAATAAAACTTGCGCGCACAAAAAAACTCAATATTAATCATAAACCATTAAAAATATACATATATAAAACAGTTCATAATTATAATTGTGTGTATTCGAATGAGTCAAATGTTTAACAGCATAAATAACAGCAGACAATTTCCTTTAAAAATGTTTTTTGTTTTACTTTATTGTCATCTATTTTTTTTTTATTATTGGTTAATAAGGTGTTTTTCTGAAATAAAACCTAAGATCAGGGGTGCTGACTTCACCAGGTTTAGTTAGTTTTATGCTCAGGCCAAACAATGGTCAATGTTATTCTGCTCTCATGGCGTAACTGTAGTGTGTTTACTGACAATGCTATTAACAGCTGGCTCAACGGCTGAAGGGAGTGACCCTGAGCTCATTTGTTATGCTGAAGTCGGCCTCTGCTGGGCTCAGTGTGCTATTACATTACAAGCAAGGTCCATGATGAATATCTCTGTAGATATATGAACATATCTGCTGTTGCTGCTTTAGACAACAACAGCACTAATAATGATGCCTGTCCAACTCACATCTTTAACTACAAAACTAGAAAAAGCTACACTTTGTGGTATAAAACTTTATGCATTAGCATACACATGTACATTATAGGGTAGTGTAAGTTTAGTTTTAGTTTGACTGGTGAAAGACACAAACAACATTATTATGTCATGAGTTGACACAGACAACACTGCAATATTATGAATCACCGAACATTGAAAGTGTGTGAGCACCATTGTTTTTTGACATAGCAATGTGTGATTATTGTGATCTTTTTATAAAATGTTTGAGTTAATCCTGATGTGGTTTAAAGTGTGTGTGAAATGTATTAATCAAGTTTAATTGAAGTTTTGATACACATGAAGTTTTTTTTAAAAAAAACACAGCAAAGCCCAGCAAGATTTAATGGTGTCAGGCCAAAAGATGGAAAAAGTAAAGGGCTGTTACGCTTGTGCTTGGCAGGACACTGAACCCACAATGCAGACCAAAAACAGGAGTTGACTTTGAAGGCTTTTATTGCAAAGACAAAACACGAACAAACAAACATCTACAACAAAGAATCTTCAAAGATGGTTTCTTCAGCGCCAGTACAGGAATAGTTACCACATAAGGCACAACAATGAACTGGCGGAATCTGGGAGGGTGAATCGGAGTTGCAGGAGCTTGATGAGATGCAGGTGTGAGAGCAGAGCAGGTGAGGATCAATGAGAGAGTGGTCGAAGAAATAGGTCAGCCACGGCCAGCCTGCACAGACAGGGGAGACAGACAAAAACAGACAGAACATGAAGGGCAGGGAAACACCAGGAAAACACAGGGCAATAGACAAACCTCGCACATCCTAACAAGGGCAAGCCTGCCAGTACATTTTTGTGAATAAGAGCGGGAACTGGGTGGTAACCTGAGCAGGGACATCTGCAACTTGTGTGTGTATAAAAGATGATGTTTTGAGGGTAAAATTCAGTCTATCCATGGGAGATTCGGTCTTTGTTTGTGGCCTGTAGTCTTTTTAATATTATTTACAGAGACTCAACAATTGTCACCATGAACAAGCAAACTTTCTTTTAACAGACAGAAACTTTGAGCAGAACCCAACTCAATGGTGAGAGAGAGAGAGAGAGAGAGAGAGAGAAAGAGAGAGAGAGAGAGAGAGAGAGAGAGAGAGAGAGAAAGAGAGAGAGAGAGAGAGAGAGTGTAATGATAACTATAACTATAAACTTTAATGGATATAAAATTTGTAGTGGACTAGTGGATGTCGAGCGGGACCACAACATCTAGGCTAGCCATGATCCATGAGAACATACGAGATGAGAAAGCAGAAAAACTCTGGGGGAGAAGCATTAATGGGACTTGCACTTTAGGCTGAAACTCTTAAAGCAGTTGAAGTGTCAGTTAAAGCACCGAAGGGGCTCAAAGTGTAAGACACAAAAAATACCATTGAAATAAAATGCTGAAAACAGGGGGCGTAGGACCTACGCCTAACTGGGTGGCCTAACTGATATAAAGACAGACCAGACCTCCTACTACATATGTTGTACAAAACTGTGTTGCATATATTAAATTGCGCCTACGTGCAGGATGGTCTATAGTGCTAGCTCACATGATTGCACAAAGGTTCATGGGTAGCTTATCATGAACCTGAATGAAACCTTAGCTTGATGCTCTAACCATTCCTTTCTTCCACATCCACAATAAGAAATCCAGACCATTTAATACAAATGAAAAGTACAAAATGTTCTTTTCCACTTAACTCCATTGTTAATAAGAAAAAGAAAAGGAGAGAGAAAGGTCATAAAACTGTGTTATTCCACTCTCTCTGCTTGCTTCAATGCCTCCCGACAACGCCCTGAAACTCTTAGGTTATCAAAAGGAAAAAAAACAAGTGCTTAGTTACTAGGAAGAAACAATCATCGTCACCTATTCCAAAATATTACACATTTTACATGACACAATCAACTTATTGCACCACTGTAAATACAAACTTTAAATGCCACTTCTAATCACCCTGTAAATATTCCTTTAACTTCCATTGTTCATTGGTTGTTTCACGTACTTTTCTAACAGTATGACGTGGCGGTTCAGTAGAAAGCGGAAACTCAGGACACTCTTTGCATTTCCTTTTTTATAAAACTTTAAAAATAACAATTTAATTTAGTTTTCTTCACAGAAATTATTGAATGTACAGGCCTTCACTGCATACATATATTTTATATGATTTTATACGTTTTCTTATACCCCTTAACCTTAGTGGCCTTGAATGAAGCCGTGTAAATATTTTAACATGTCATTTGATATGTGGGGAGTAACAGTTGTCAGTAGTGTCAGTTGAAAAGTATATTATAGATATACAGTCAACAGTTTATTAGAGAATATGAGTGTGCAGCACTGAAGGCGATGCTGTATTACAAAACCTCAACAGTCTGAATACAACACTTAAAGAATGACCACCCTGTTCTCACTCCTCTCAGATTGTTTTGGCTGGAATTAAGTGTTTGATATTTGAGAAGGAGACAAAGAGAAACAAAGAGGGGATAAGAGGTATTCTTTCATTTTGGCCAGAGTCTATATATTGACAACTTTTTACACTCTTGTATACCTTTCATTGCTTCTCACAACTCGTCACGTCCTCATGTATCAAACACCTGAGGCCAGCTGTACTCTACCTTGTCCATTAATGGGAAAGAGCCGGTGGAACAGGTTGATATCAGTGAGGGAGTATAGCTGAAAGAGGATACAGATTACTGTAAGTAAAGTCTGCAAACCACCTGACCTAGAGAGAGGGTATGAATGTGTGATTATATCAAGAATTATAGGAACTCTGAAGGTCTTTCACTCTTCTGACATCAAAGACAGCAAACTTGCAGAGAATAAGCTTTTGACTTTCAAAGTATAGAGACATTTTGCACAAAAATCTGAATATGGTTGAGGCCAGAACTAAAGTGATGTACAGCATTTGTTTCGCAACAAGGCCAAGATGACTGAGCACTTTCTGCCTCTATCACAGGAGTTCATCTAGCAGTGCAGGTGTGTCGCAGGAGGGTGGGAGGGTATTTGGCAGCTCAACAGACGGCAAGCTCAGTTTGAAGACCTTCATCTTCACAGAGACATCATGCACTCTCTGCTTCCCTTCCTCTACCTGTTCTTGGTTGGGACAAAAGGGGCAGTGGGATCAGACCCCACACTACCCCTCATGGAGTACCTGGACCAGGATCATTTGGTCTGCCTGAAGTGGGGCTTTGATAACCAGCAAGGGAACATTACTTTCAAACTGGTAGTCAACACAACAGGCTGGGTAGGCTTTGGCTTCAGTCCGAACGGAGGCATGAAGGGGTCAGATATCATCATAGGGGGAGTTGGACCCAGTGGAAGCTACTTCAAAGTAAGTACATGTGTAGCAGTTTGTTTTATATTTCCTCCATACTTGTATAACTTTAAATATTACAGGAAAAATGTCAACAACAATGCAATAGACCAATATCAGGCTTTCTGCTGTCTGAAACTTTCATCTTTTTGTGTATTAGGATTATCATGCCACAGGGAACTCCAGGCCTTTGGTAGACGAGCAGCAGAGCTACACTCTCCTCTCTCTGACTGAAAAAGACGGTCAGACCATCATGACATTTCAGAGGTCCATCCAGTCGTGTGATAACCAAGACTTCCATATCACTGTGAGACTTTCAGATATTATCCCCCAACTTCTTACAGTAGATTCTGCATGTGTGGTATTAGATGCAAAGCAATCCTGCTTATGTAAAATATGACTTTATTTAAGAAATAAGTGAAAAGTAAAAGAGCAGGGAGTTACCAATGATACAAAATGTACTTGAGACTTCAATGTTTTATCTATGGAAACCAAAAATGGACATGCTGTTATGTCAGGATCATGAATTAGTTCTTTCATTATTTAATGAAAACCAACCCAATCAACCGATTGTCATGAGAAAACAAAAGGTTATTTCTTATTATGTTAATCAGATCAGGAGTGCCATGCCAGTATATTTAGTATATGTATAAAATTGATGTAGCATTGGTTCAACATAAGGCAATAGAGATGCCATGTGCCAGTTAATATTAATTTTCATACTGACCAAAATGAGTCAGCAGCTAGGAAAAAGTGAAAATGTTTTTGATTGATTGATTCTGTCATTATTGTGTAGCTAGTAACTTTACTCTATTTGTGTTCATGCTGCATGATACATTATCGTACTCGATGGAGAGTTATGCGATTTACTCCAAAGAAAAACCTTCTTGTATTCTGACATATTAGTTAAATGATTCCATAGTGCTATCATTTCAAGAAAATAATCTGGACATTGCAGGGATCTTTGAGCTGTTTTCACAACACAACATAACATAACATAACATAACATAACATAACATAACATAACATAACATAACATAACATAACATGCCTATAGACCAACATCATGGAGTTTTAACCTGAAACACAAGCTTGTCACTTTATCCCGTTGTGGCTCATTATGAGATTTGTTTTCAGATACGAAGACAATGGCGACAACAAAGAGAGACTGATGGGATTTTATTTTTGACAATAAAATTTGTGTCCGCGCACAGTAAACTGAAGTAAAAACATTGAAGTCTCTCTGTACACCTCACATCACCCGAACGTTTAACACACTTGAACTCTCGATATCTCTATCATATTTATTAACTAAATATTTGTTGCCATTTCTTTCATAGGCTCAACCCATTAAACTCATCTATGCATACGGGTTAACGGATGAGATCACCTACCATCAGGCCCGTAGAGGCACCAAGGAAGTCAACCTGCTGAACTATGTACCCAGGACGACTTCACCCAACCTCGACTCAGGGCAATATATCAGTGCCATAGTGAATAATGTAAGAATATACAGTTTTGAAATTTGATGACTTAACTTCTTAGGTAGAAGATCTAACAGGAGAGCTGGAAAACAGTACAGTTTTTATCTTTTCAATACACAGTTTGGATGAATAGATGGAAAACAATTAAAAAAAGAAATTCTGATACCCGTAGTCATTTAAACACGAAATGTATTTTATTTAACTTTATCTCTGTTGTTTTTTGTTTGTTTTTTACAGATTACTGTCCCTTCCAGGCATACCTACTACCACTGCAAGGTCATGAAGTTTCCAACCTTAAAAACAAAGCACCATATATACATGGTAATCATCTTTTCTTCATATTATACTGTCAGGTTTTGAATTGAATTGGCCTGGTAAAATGAGTTATAACAGAAATCATTGATACTCTATAGGTAGGTGTCATTTCATTATTCAATTTCTAACTATAGAAACGTAGAAATAAAATAATACAAAACTAATAATTGAGCATAAACAACGACTCTAATGATTTTCATATTTATTTTCTGCCTTTATTCATTGTTCTTTAAACCTTCTGTACCAAACCTCTTCTTGTTTTACCTCAGATTGAACCGGTGATTGAGAACCATGACCTTGTTCATCACATGCTGCTGTACCACTGCCCATCCTATGTGACAGTAACATACGACAAGCCATGCTACCAGGGCGACATAGGGGATTATTGCTTTGGGGTGTTGGCTGCGTGGGGAGTAGGAGGAGGGGTGAGGGAGACTCAAATGTTCTATTCGATTGATTTTGTTGTCTATCCACGTGCAAGTTGATCAGTAACAGTTTATCCCTGAACCCTCAGATACTTGAGCTTCCAGTAGATGCAGGTATTCCTATCGGAGGTGGGGACAGTGATAGCTTCTATAGGCTGGAAATCCACTACAATAATCCAGCCAACGATACAGGTAAATATTGTAGATCTTATCAGGAATTTGACACAGTATGACTATAGCACTAGTATTTCACTTCTATAACATTGGGGGATTCACAAAAGAAAGACTAAAAAAGAAAGGTCAAAGCAGGAGAGGCTGAGATATCCTTACTTTTTGTCTATAGTATGGGTCAGGTTTCTGAGTCCTACATTTCCCATGTTGTAATCAATAGCATCTCATGATTAAACCCTCCCTGTCTACAGCAGTACATTGTTTAGCTGCCGTGCAGGTACTCCTGAGGGAGAGATGTCAGGACAATAACACATAATACTAACTCAGTGTTACACACTGTTTACAAGACATATAGTACTGGAGTATTTGCCTTGTTTTCTTTATTCTTCTACAACTTTTTAAACGTCTGTTTCACGCTATATAGGTAGGACAGACAGCTCAGGACTGAGACTGCACTATACATCTCAACTCCGGCAGCATGATGTGGGCATCCTGTCCACGGGTTTGCTGTCATTTTACTCTCTTCAGTACAAAATCCCTCCAAAAGTCCCTCAGTTCCACAGCTACAGCATCTGTAATACTACTTTGTTTTCTCAGGTCTGTAGTAGTTCATTATGGCTTTCAAAATACAGCAGTTTTTATTGTTTATGACTGTGTTCCTGATCCTGTCTTTACTTTCCACCCCTAGTTGGTGAATCCTTTGCCTGACCTGCAAGTGTTCTCTGTGCTGTTGCACACTCACTTGGCTGGGAGGAAAGTCAGAGTTGGCCACTACAGGTAAGAAAGACAGATGTCAGTCAATATCTAAGACAGGCAGACCCCAGGTGGTGAGGGTGGGCAGACACCCCTCATCCTTAAAATCAAAACACCCCAAGCCTCTGTTTTGAGTCCACTGCTCTACTACATGTACACACAAGTGCGTGTAATACTTCTTACTCCAACCCCAGCGTCAAGTTTGCTGACATCACTGAAAACAATAAAAGGGCCTAGCTGAAGGAAGCGTAGAACCTGACCCACTGCTGTCAAGACAACAACCTTTTTGGGAAGAAGCAGGGGAGGAACTACGCCCCCCTTTATATCAACAGGTCCATGGTGGAGAGAGTGGACAGTTTCAGGTACCTTGTATTCCACATCACCGAGGGCCAGACCTAGGCACTGCATACTGACTGTGAGAAAGGCAAGAGACTGTTTCACCTCAAACACTTGAGGGTATTCTGGTTATCCCCCCAAATACTGAGAAATTTCTACTCCTGGGGCAGGGAGTTTGACTGCCGGGTATGGAAACAGCACCAAGCAAGACCCTGCATAGATGAGTTCATACTGATTATACTATACATTGTACTATTGTCTTCTTGTAAATATTTCTCTTATTTCATACTTCTCTCTCTCTCTCTGTAGAAATGGAAAGCAGATAGACTTCTTGAGCATAGATGAAAACTACAACTTTGAGCTACAGCAGTTCAACACTTTAGGAAGCATCAAGACCATCAAGCAGGTAATTCCCCATTGCCTCCACTCTCATATGTTATGCCCAAAACTATTTAATATTAACCATGCTGTATGCCACGTTACAGGGTGATGAGATTGCAGTGGAATGCACCTACAGTACTGCCAATCGCATGGGAGCCACTATGGTGGGTGAATATTGTATGACTTGATGTTTTTACACATGCAGAAACACAAATCATAGAACTTTTGATGAAACAAATAAGCAGTTCAAGTTAGTTCAGTTATCATTTCGTGCAATCCAGTGAAAATAGTATGTCATAAACTCTAATGTTCCTTCCTGGTCAAGATAATAATACAGTATCATTTTAAGATTCAGTTCCTTAAGTCAAGTCAACTTTATTTATAAAGCACATTTCATTTCAAGTAGGTATTATTATTTAATGGGAATAAATGGAGTTGGTGGATAACTACACACAAAATGTATGCTTTCGGTCTAGAAATGGACCATAATGACTGAAGGCATAAACTTCTACAGGATTTATTATAGTGAAGGCACTATAGTGAGATCTAAGGGATCTGTCTGGTGTGTATTCAGTGAGAGTCAATAAAAGCAACATAAAGCTACGACATCATACACTCTGTTTTAAATCCATCCGCATGTATAAATAGAGAATCTCATGTCTTTAATGCCTGTCATGTTTCACATTTTCCTCCTTCAGATGGGGTTAGCAACTACTGATGAAATGTGCCTGGCATATCTGATCTACTACCCTGCAATCAACATCACCACATGCTTTAGCCACCCAAATACAACGCACCCAATGATGAACACAAGCTCTGAGTAAGACCTGATGCAGTCCTTCACAGAGTACTTCTGCTAAGACTGAATCTAGCACCAGTGCTGGTTTACATAGTGCATATTTTCATACAGATGCATTTTGAGGTGCTCTTTTGTAGTAGCTCTATAATTTCTTACAGGATGTTTAAGGAGAACGCCACTGCAGACCAGGAAGAAATTGCTGCGTATGAGAATTTGTTAAAGACCATACCACAAATTCAAACAATCGGCGATTACAATGTAAGTAACACCCTAAATTGTTTGATTGTGTCTTTTCCTTTCTACCTCTGATTTATTAAATAAATGCATAAATTGATGAGAAATTTTAGCTTTTAAAATACAGTGGAGCATTTGTCTGTTACTGCTCCTCAAACAGTTATTCCACCTTTCATTTCCAGCTTTAGACATTTTGTGTTTCAGGTATTAAACTTAAACAAATAATTTAGATCAAAATTTAAAGATGCAATTTTTATTATTATCTCAAATGCACTGCTGTGTCTTGTGTTCTTTTCCTGTATGTATTATCTTGACTATTTCTAAATCATTTTAACAATATACACTGTTTATTTTTTATTTATTATACTTCTGCTAAAGTTAGCAGTTTTAGCTACATCTTTACTTTTGTGCTGCCCTGTATGTGTCCGCTGAGTTCAGTTTTGTGTCTCGTATACAGTATAGAAAGTTTTATCTAATGATCATAGACAAGTCAAAGTTTTTATCCTTCCTATACAGTATTTGGCATTCAAGTAACTGACAACAAAGCAAGCTTTCCAGTGTTTGATACTTGTTTTCTGCAGTATCATAAAAATAGGTATTTCTACATTGTCAATTTATATTATATATAACATATTACATAATATTATATGTCAATTTTTCTCTTTCACAGGGCAAAGCCTTGATAAATGGAAATGGCAAAATCAGGGACATGATGAAGACACCGACTGTCACTTGTCCAGATAGCAACGCAGCAAGCAGACTCAGCGCTTGGATTGTGATCCCAGCTGGAGTTATACTTTTGATACGCTGGATTGCAGTTATGTAGCGTGGCTATATGAACACATCCAAACCAGTGCAAGGGACACACTGTTGATCTCTATTGTATCAAATGGGTGTATTCAGCTTCACAGAACAGGGTCTATATCATTTTCTCTGTTTTTGCTTTCTCTGTTCATGTGTTTTCTCATTGCTATTACTTATTAATCAGAAATCATGTGTTATTTAGCTCTCATGTTGATTATCATATTGAGATTTACATTGCTCTCTTACTTGAAACTATTTCATAAAATGCTTGGCCATGTGTGCCTAGAGACAGATCTGTCACATTTACATTTAAGGTAGATACATTTCAGTGTATAGGATCAAATTTATACTTATATACTAATAATAAAATACTTTAACATACAGAATAAGATACACAAAATTACATACACATGATGATAATAGAGAATTTTATACATATCACAATTCAATTTATTAATACGTAGCACTAACATGTATGCACTTATTTCTGTGTATTGTGTTCATTACTTGCACTGTAAGTCTAATAGCTGATTTTATATATATATATATGTTTTGTAAAAGAGTTAATCATTTGATGATCAGTCACTTAATAAAATATATATCCCAAATAATATATGAAACTGGTATTAATTAATGGATAGTGGTAGTTTGGCGGGTTTTCCTCAGGGGGGAGCTCTAACTTATTTGCCTGCCTGTCACTGTGCTGTCAGGGAATGAATGTGTACGGCTAGCCGGCTGGTAGCTTTGGCAATGTTGTCACTATCAGAATGATATCGCAGCGGGACAGAGGGGAACTTGCTCGGTTTTATACTGTCACAGACCCAAAAAAGCACAAAAAAGGTTACACTGTGTACAAAGTCACCGCGAGGGTAAGTAAAGGGAGGACGGGCACTGTGACAGAAAGGCTGATGCTATGTGTTGTTAGCTACAGCTAGCTGTGTAGCTAAACAAGCTAATATGATGCAAACACAAATAACGCAAACGTAACTGTGTTTTTTTTGTTAGCTGGCAATGATAACAACGTTTGTGAACATCACGGATGTAGCTAACAGGCTCTTTGAGACTTGCGTATGTGTTACAATGTGCTTTTTGTAACCCCCAGTGGATTGCCTGGTTGCTAACGTACATTAGCACTATTAGCCAGACTAGATAGCATAGTTAGCGTTAGATGTAGCGTCACGATGGACGAACAGTTAATGGATACTGTGAAGCATATATGAGCAGAATAAAACCTGTTCGGGCTCTGACTTTATACTAGATAGTCGGTTCATACTGTCATCATATTTTGAGGCGAGTTTCCCAGAGAAATGTCTTGAATTGAAACGTTAACGTACAAATACAAACATCAAATCCTGGTTAAATTTCACAAACTGCATGTCAGTGGGTTAGGCTGTCACCCAGAGTAAGATACAGTATTTTATCCTGAAAATATTTCAAGTCAGTGGAAAAGAACTTGCAGTTTTGCACAATCTGGCTTTAATTTGTAAGCATGTTCCCATTGCTAATATATAGCAACTCACAGATCAAGTGTTGGTACAGAGAAGTAAGTCCATTGTTGATGACACCACACACATCTTCATCCACTCTTCTGTCAGACCTCCAGTCACCAGTACGTGCAGTTATTTTTACAGACAGTACCAGTTTAATAAGTTAGTAAAAGACAGACTTTCTTCGTCTCCGCCTGCCTGCCATCCTGCTTGTTATGAATGTTGGTGATGTCTCGTTCTTACACTCAAGACTTCCGTCATTCGCTATATAATGCACTCATTGTCGCGCTCAGAGCTGTGTCCCTGCTCATACTTGTGCCAGCCTCTCAGGAAACCAGCTCTGACATCTTATACGTTAATGGGAGTCACTCACATGGAAGCTCTAAAGCCTTGACTTCTCTTCTCCGTCTTCCACACAGATTATCTCAAGGAAGAACCCAGAGGATGTCCAAGAGGTAAGACAGGTTTGATGGAATATTTTGAAAGGACTTTTCCCTGCGGGGCTGGAAGATAAGGACTGCCACCGTGTAAATAGTGTAAGCTATTTGAGATGTGTGTAGCTCTACATTACTTAGCCACTGTCTTTAGACTTGAGATTTTCTGTCCAGAAAATCCATTCATTCATTGAAAAAGTTAAGAATTAGGCCTACATCTTCACTCAAAACAACTATTTTGATTTTTATGCTTTACAGAATATTAAACTATTCCTTTTTTTAAAACATAACATATCTATGAACATGCAGTGAAGACACCCACGCATGCTCTCTTATATTTGTCACACTCTGAGGAATGCAGTCCAGCCTAGAACCAGCGCTAATGCAGCAAGCATGATGTCAATTACTGCATCTGCGTCTGAGACACAATGAAGGCGTTTTGCCTGGAAACACATACCTTCATTACTGAGCAGTGCTCCTGTTTGGGGAGTGGTGCTCGGTCCAGTTTTTCTCACAGCAGCAGGGTGGATGAGATTTTAGCAAACTGGATTTACATCTCAACTTTCAGCCATTAAGGTTTTATTCCACTGAGTAAGGAACTATTTTATCCAAGTTTGTGTGTGAATGTTGTGAGTTGTGTTTTAAGAGTTGTTGCACGAGATGGTGTTGAGAGGAGGAATTTAACTTGTACGAGTTAGATTGTTTCATGTGTTAGCGTAGGAGCAATAGCTGGCAGTTACAATTTTTGTTGTCTTTAATGAGAAACAATGAACATTTAAATTATTCATATATTTTAAAATAAAAAAAGAGATTATTTTACAGACAAATAGGAGGCAGAGTTTCTTCTTCAAGCACTGTTTTGTAAACAGATTTGATAGGATCTATTTGGTGAAGCTTCACACATCTTTAAACACAAAATTATCGATTCCTCACCTTCCTCCCTATCTTCACTCATCTCTCCTCTCTCTCTTTCTGTAGATAACAGTGTGGAAGAGATACAGTGATTTCCGGAAGCTTCATCAAAACCTATGGCAGCTGCACAAGAATGTCTGTGGCCAGTCGGAGCTGTTTCCTCCCTTTGCCAGGGCCAAAGTCTTTGGTAAGAAACTAACCACCTCAATACTTCTGTGTCAGACATTTGTCCTGATAAAGGTAGAGAGACCAAATGCTTACTTGTTTATTTGTCTTGTCTGTTTTTTTAATGCTTGCAGACGTATTAATTATATAAGACTTATGCATGTAGAGCTGCCTTCTACTATTTATTTTTAATTTTATTAAATTTTGGTACCTTGGTTGTCCTCTCTTAAGTGACCAAAAAAAAACCTGATAAACTGACCGACTTTGCTGTAGTACAAGACAATAAATCCTGAACTACAGGAGAAGTAGGAATGACTCTGCCCCCTTGAGGCAGCTCACTGTTATTACTCAGTCACTAAGCACTACTCTTACTTGATCGCTTGTCTCGAGGCAATCTCATCCTGTGTGTGTGCTTATCTTTCTACCCATGTATGCATGTGCAGGTCGTTTTGATGACTCAGTAATTGAGGAAAGGAGACAGTGCTCTGAGGATCTGCTACAGTTCTCTGCTAATATCCCTGCTCTCTATAGTAGTCAGCACATCCAAGATTTCTTCAAGGTATTCAAGCACACATGCACACACACACACGTAAACATAGTTCAAGAAAGAGAGACGATAGACTGCAACGTTTTTAATTCTTTTCAAGGGAGGTGAGGTGCACGACGGCTCAGAGCTCATCGGACCAGCTGAGCCCTTTTCTGACTTCCTGGCAGACAGTTTATCAGACTGCAGCTCTGATGGTAATGTTCCACACAACGACTCTTTCCTTTAATTTACAGTGTCTGTTCATTCATACCTGCTCAGAAATGTGTGCACATGTTTTTCAGTTCAAAGAGACATCAGTGGTGCAGATGATTTGACTATCACATCTGAGTATGGAGGTAAAGTTTGTAACATTAGACTTATTATGAAGTGTGTATGTATTTATCTGTCTCTGTTGACCCCAGCATTGTTTTCCTCCCCAGGCCCGTCCAGTGACAGCGACCTGACCTCCCTTGCTGTGGATACAGACTCTTTAGCTGGGCTCGATGATGGCATGGCCTCAGGCCGCACCTCCCCAAACCAGCCACAGGGGGGAGCCACCAACATTAGCAGCAGCTGTAGCCCTCGCTTGTCTTCCCTGCACGAACGCCGCACCCCGTCACCTGCCCCAGTCCCTGCATCCTCAGCCCCTAACCCAGAGGTCAGCTGGCCAGTCCGAGCGCCACTCTTCTCTGGCAGCCTGAAGAAAGCCAGTGGTGGCAACGCTAAGGACGTGAAGTCAGACTACTTAGACAGAGCCAGTGAACTCATCTGTTTGGCTGTACAGAAAGAGAAAGAGGAGGACTTCCAGGCAGCTTTCTCCTGCTACCGCAGTGGAGTGGACCTGCTGCTGCAAGGAGTACAAGGTTAGCTTAGGAGACTTAAGTTTTCTGTTACGTCAGTGGTCACCACTTTAGTGCTATAAAAACCCAGAGTAGTAGTAGCATGAGCAGAGAGAGAGTAGAGAGCAGCATGTTTTTAAAAGCAGTAGTTATCAACAAACCCTGCCAGTAAAAATACTGTATCCTAAACATAGGTGTAACTCAGTAGCATCTTTGCATTTGACCCTCCCTGTCTGGTGAACGCAGATTCAGACAAGGTGAATCTCTCCAGTGGTACTCACCATGACTACTAGTAAACTCATTTAAAACCTTCCATGGCCCACAGGTACTGTAGGTCATCAGACTTTGAGAACAGTCCCCTAGAACAGGGGCTGTCAGACTTTTTGGTTGTAAAAGAGTGGTCTCACAGTCTGGAATGGGTGGGTGTCGAAGTCTACAGTCTGTCCTGGACGTTGGTGGTCAGGACGATCAGTACAGTTTTCACTGCTGATAGACAGAGGGTGAATACTCAACTTTGATGCTCAGCAAAAAATATGAGAGGACACTGAACTGAATGTGTATTTATGTTCACCATCATTCCTAATCATCTGGCCTTCATTGCTCGCACTGGAGGGCGGGGGTGGAGGAATCGCTGATGGATGATCAGTTCTTGTCAGATAACATCTTTGTGGCCCGGTCGTTAAGAATCACTGCCATTGACCCTGACCTTGCACCTTACCATGAAAAGGCCAAGCCTTTTACTTTGCGATTTATTAGCTTGTCTCTGTAATAACGTGCTGTTTTGTCAGTAAATAAAATGCTAGTACAGAAACTTTTAGCGCTATAAAAACTGCTTCGTAAGAAAAAAAAACGTATCTCTCTGACCCCTTTTTAGGTGAGCCCAGTCCTACGCGACGAGAGGCAGTGAAGAAGAAGACTGCAGAGTATCTGATGCGTGCAGAACAGATATCCAGTCAGCATCTGAGAAGCAACATGGGTCAGGGGTCAACACAGACCGTGGTGAGTGGGAGGGAAATGTCACGCTGTCTGTGTTAGATTATGCAGATCTGATTTATATGCATGCATCTACCAGAGTCCTTCAAACTACTTGAGTTTATCAGAGTGCTTTTGGGTTCATCACAGATGAAAACATCACAGCAAGTCTCTGCTGGAAAATGTTAAACCTATCCTTTCATAACACACACATCAACAGTCCAAAATAAGCAATATTTTAATAGTAACAATTTATCAAAGGACAACTGCAAACAATGTGAAAGGGGTCGCTTTCTAGTGAGCAGCTCCCCTCAGCGTTACAGTATTTTAGAGTCAGTTTCAGCTCATTGTTTCGCTGTCTGGTAGCAACTTTACTGTTTTACTTCACTGTCATAGCGTCATTTTCGGGTGCAACAGGCAGCTCTTAACACCTACTGTGCACTATCAGCACCACACTGCAACTGATGAATATTGTGGAGCATTTAGCAGCTAAAGAGACAGTTATCTCCCACAGGAAGTGGTACAGACCAAATACTGAGCTAAATACTATAGTATATACTGGAGTATAATGTAAGAAGTTTGTCATATGAACTGATATGACAGTTTTACATCTTCTGCTGTCGTTCGCAGCCCCAAAGTCACCAAAAAAATGAGTTATTGCAGTTTTAAAGAAACAAACACATACGCATGCCTTCCTTTGCCTTGAGATGATCACAGATAGTTTATCTTTTCATATTTGACACTGACTGCTGCTCTGTTTCACACATGACTTGAATCAGATGTTGCAAGAGGTGACAGTACCTGATTAATGTGACCATATTTTAATGATTTTTTTTTTGTTGTTGTTGTTCAAGGCTTTGGGGGCGCAGTGCTGCCCATCCACCAGCAGAGGAGGCCAGCAGAGTCCATCTGAGGAGCTGAGAGCTTACAGGGTGCTGGGGGTCATAGATAAGGTCAGTTTACTATTGACAGTTTTTGCAGCTTGCAGTCGCATTGTGAGAGTTTACTTGCTGTTTGCTGTTTCGTTTTCAATTACAATCAATAATTTTTCTTTTTCTACAAAGTGACTGAGTGAAAGACATGAATCAGTGTTAAAAACAAACATTTCACTTTATTTGATTTGTTGTCACAACGTTCTTGTTGAGAATGGAAGAGGAGAATCAAACGAAATATTTACACTTAAGTCCGACAGTAACTCATTTATTCAATAATTGCATCAGATAGATGCGGATGGTTTTCATCTTCAAATTTCCCCTCCTCGTGTCCTTTCCTTCTTCGACCACCTCTTTTATCGGAGGCAATAAAACGTAATAGATTTACTGGATGGTATGGTAAGGGCTGAGTGTGTGTATGTTTAGCGTCAGTTATGACTACCACAAGGTCAGTTTAGGTTGCTGGTCCTCTCAACCAGCTGCCGCCGAAGCAACTTCACCACTCAGCCATGAAATGACTTGGCAAGCAGCTCAGAGAGCGGCACACAACATTGAATCAATGATGCTCGTCCTCCACACACACAAAACCCTAAGGAAAATGTTGACACAATACCAACATGTGTGACTCCACAGAGGTGCACGCAAAATCTACAATATGTCAGAAACTAATCAGACACACACATACAAAGAAAAAAAACAACAGCGGAAACTACGCTGTCTGCAAATGGACCGGCTTTCCTCTCCTCTTTCGCTGCCTCCTCCTCCTCCTTCCTCCTTTCACTTTTAATGGGGACAGAGGGGACAGATGGAGAGAGCTCCTCACCCTACTGCCCCCCCCCCCCCCCCCCCCCTCTGCCCCTCTTCTCCACCTCCCCCTTCCCTGATGTTTGTGTCTTAATTATATTAGCGCCCTGGCTAGCACTGCCACTCTGTTTACTCACAGCTCCATTCATATCCATTTAGCCTGCACCTGTTTGGTCCCCGCCAGGGTCACATGGAGAGAATGCAACCACAAAACATACGCACACACACTGCACTACGCTCAAACACAGACCGGCTCACGCACATATGCTCAAGCTCTCCCCTGGGACGGTGAGGGAGCAGAAGAGCAATGGAGATGTCAAAGAGAAGGAGGGAGGAAATAAAGATATCAGGGAGAGACGGACGGAGAAAGTAAAAGAAAGTGAAACGAGAGTAGGAGCTAGGAGATGAGGAATGATGTCAGTGCTAGCAGTGCTAGCAGTTACTGTGTCCGCTATGAAGCATTCAAGGTTCTGTAGTGACATTTTTTAAAAAGAAACAAGTGCCTCAAAATATAAAGATTTGGCAGTACAATAAAGAAATTTGTGCATCTAATATATGAACATAAGTGTGAATGACAAGCCGCCTGGCCCCCCATTTTGTGTATATTAAGACCGCAACTAAAGACGATTTCCTTTAGATTATTTTCAGTATGATTAATCTGTTGTCTGTCTGTTTTTTTTGTTGTGAAGTCTATGAAATTATGAATTTTTAAAGTAATTTTTTTCAGATTGATTGTTTTGATCAAGCTACAGTCCAATATCTAAAAGATAATTATTAATAATTTTAAACAGAAAAGGTGATATTAGAGAACATAAAACAAAACATTTTTGATTTATAAATTAATGATGAGATTATCAAAAATTGATGTAATTTAATTTTCTGTCATTCAACTATTTTAGACTAATCTATTAGATTAATTTAACGAATCATTTCAGGCTGAATGTATTTTATAAAAACTAGTATTGCTTTTTCCTTTTTATTATAGATTGCTTTTACTCATTGTTATGTGTCTGGGACTCGGTTTGGTCAGCACAGCAGGATACAACACGTTAATGCCAATTTTTCTAGTATAATTTAGGGACCAACATTTATCTTGCAGTGACCCTCATGTGTGCCCTGACCCAGTCGTTGAAAAACACTGCTCCCGAGGACTTAACCACTACATCATCTTAGACTGTGTATGTCTGTTCATACCTGGCAATTAATGGCACTCTTCCATCACAGGTTCTTTTGGTCATGGACAAGAGAACACAAGAGACGTTCATCCTGAAAGTAAGTGTAATATGTGTGTGTGCATGTGTGCGTGTGCGTGCACCCCACATCCTCATCCTGACTGTAAGTGTAAGTGTGAAGTGTGCCAGAAGCCCCTGTGTGTGACCGGTGTAATTGATTCTAATGGGCCTGTCCCTGTCAGCTCCTCTGCTCTCAGGTGTGAGACGTGTGCCAGATGCCAACGCACAGCACAGGCACAGATGACTAGACACACACACACACGTGTGCGCACACACACACATACCTACACACACTCGCGACCAATGTGAACTTTGCGTGTAGCGCTGATAGATTTGTGTGGCTCTGTTAAAGTCACGCGCTGTATGTGGCTTGATGAATCCAGTGACTTTGGGTTGCCATGGGGCATAGCTGGCACCTCTTTAATGGGAGGTTTCTCCTTTGCCACACTCCTTTCCTCATTTTTTTTCACTTATACTACACACAAACTAAAACACTCCCCTCCCTTTTCCTGCTCCCTTGCCCTCCTTATTTGGGTTAATTTTTCTTTTCTCCTCTTGTCCTCAAATGCAGATTGTTTTCATCTTTCTTCCTCCATCTTTGATAACTCACCTCCTCCTCCTCTCCCTCCTTGTTGCAGGGTCTGAGGAAAAGCAGTGACTGTGGACGCACTAAGAGGACAATCATGCCTCACTCTGTGCCCCACATGGTGCAGCTGAGGAAGTTCATCGTCTCTGAAGACGCTGTTTTCCTTTTGCTGCACTATGCTGAAGGTAAGACACAGACATCTCATCACTTTCATCTCCCATCTTTTGTCTTCTTTGGCTCCAACCGTCTCCTTTGCCTGATCCCTCTTCCTCTCTTCTCTGCCCTTGCTCCAGACAGATGTTTGATAGAGATGGGTGTGTGTCACAGGTCATTATTCTGAATACCAGGTGGCGCCATGCTTCATTAGCTATGCCAACACCTGGGCCTCCTTACATTCCACTAACTCTAGGATGTGTGTGTAGCTCGTGTGTGTGGGTGAGTGCGCCCAATGAAATGCAGCCATATTTCTTAATGCCCTGTAACCTATTCAATCTGGAGCACTCTATTACCACCCTGCGCTAATATTAGTGGACAGTATTGGATATTGTATGGGGGTGTTCAACACGATCTAATAAAACAAATCAAATGCCAGTAAAGGCATAGTTTCACTACAGTTACACCTCAGCTCTGTGATTCAGAAAATCCACGGTTGCTCCTTAATGCTTCTATAGTATGCTGTTAGCAGCTGATGGGTTGAATGAGGATAGACAGGCAGACAGAGGGAGGCAGTGACCTGAGTGACATTGGACAAAACAACATGTGGATGGTTTTACTTTCTAAGCCATCGAGCTGCCCCACTATCATTATCATCACTGTGAACTCCCTATCCATACTCATCACACACAACAGATGCTGGCTTCCAATTGCTCACACTACAGCTGTGTGTGTATCTATATGTCTGCCTGTGTGTGTGTGTGTGTGTGTGTGTGTGTGTGTATAAGACAGAGAGACGTCAAAATGTTAATATAAGAATGGTAACCTAAAACACCCACCACCAACAACCCCATTTAGCCAAATTGGCTGCCTTGGATACACACTCCTAAGTGGAAACTAATAACCTTTTTTCCGAACAGTCCCTGTACCTTAAGGACCCCCAGGAACCAAAGTTAGGAACTAAAAGTCTGTTTTGCGTTGCCGTAGCTTCTGAAGAACTGTGAATATTTGGTAAATTAGGCAGATAGCAGAGAGCAAATGTTTGTTTTTGATGGACAGAAAAGTGAGATGGCTGCCTGTCATTTTGTACAGTGCTGAGTGGGCAGGTAGGCATGGACCCCCCGAACTGTTAAGGGGCTCCAAAGGTTGCCTTTGTGGTGATTACTGGTAATATACATGACTGAAGCCCAAGTAGAAACTAAAAAATGAGGGCCTGAAGGAGAGTCTTTCCAGCTGTGGAACGTAACTGCACTAAAGTGAAGTCTGCTGTATAAATGTGTTACTACAAACCATGCCTATCCCTGTGTTGATACTACTGGCACCAGGTGCTCACTTACTGTGTGAATGAATGGTGTACACAAATTGCAGCAGGAGGAGATTTGTGCTTTACCAGTCAGCAACTTTCATTGCTGCAGGAACTTTTTGGAACACAGGAACTATGGCATAGGTACTAAATTTAGACCAAGGTTCCCCCCGTTGAAACACAGGTGTAGTTGCTGATTTCCTAAAAACATTCCTGGAAAAGTTCCTGCTGTGGAAATGTGCTGTAATTATCCAGGAATTGCACAGCTTTCTCTCTAATTCCTCATTCGTCTTCTTAAGACCTCTGCTTACTGCTATATTAGATACATCCTCCTTGTGTCTTTGTCTTTAATGCCCTGTTTTCTTCATCTCTAGGTGGGAAGCTGTGGTCTCACATTGGAAAGTACCTTCGTAATTCCAGCCCAGAGGAGAGCTTTGACATCCCTTTCATCCAGAAGAGCCACACGACGGCAGTACACACTCCACAACATGCCGTGCCACAGCTGGATGTAGATTCAGTGAGTTCTGGTTCTGGGCCGCTTGCCGGTTCTGATTCTGTCTCAGGGCTGCAGAAGGAAGGGGAGAGCCCCGCGTCTCTAAAGAAAAGTCTTCTCCTCCCTAAGCTTATCAAACAAATTGGGGCCCAGTCTGACTCTGGAGCCACCTCTGAGGAAGAGTGCACCAACAGTTATTTGACACTTTGCAATGAGTATGAACAAGACAAAGTAGAACCGGATGCACTAGAGGAGGAGGAAGAGAAGAGTGAACAGGAAATGTTGTCATTGGAAGTGCCCATAGCGACGACCAACACTTCTTCACGTAGCCGCTCGCTGCTTAGCAACGACAGCCTCTCTTCACCTATCAGCTCTCAGGAACTTGGTTTTTTCACAGAGTCATCCGACAAAAGTGGCAATACCTTGGACAACGAGCAATACCAAGGCGAGGGACAGGACCACAGTGAAGTCTTCAGTCCTTTGCCCTCCCCTGCTGTGCCTCTGTCTTTGGATCAGTCCAAGCACACGCCAATGGAGTTTTTCCGTATTGACAGCAAAGACAGTGCAAGCGAGGTGACCTGCCTCGACGTAGGAGAGCAGCGCCCCGCTCACAAGCAGTTCCCCGTCTTTTCTACATGTGACCTGGACTCAGATGTCGCTGAGGATTTTCCAGAGCTGGCTCAGGAGGTCAAGGGCCACAGCTCAGAGCTTTGGGAGTTTGACTGTAGCGATAAAGGCTCCAACGAGTCAGTGCCAGTCATCTCATTTAAAGATGCAGTAGTTGAGGATGAGGGTCACCCACCAGACCTTTTGGTTAACCTGCCTGTAATGGGTGGAACTGTAGACTCTTTACAGGAGGAATTAGAGACTTCAGGCGTGTGTCTGGGTCTCGAGGCCACAGCCTCTCCTCAGAAGTTCATCCAGCCTGATGTTTTACAGCTTCATAGCCAACCTGAGGAAGGAGAGGAGCAGCCACTGGAGCAGGAGCTGTCATCTTTATGTACAGCCTCCGCAACTTGTGACACCAGTGTTGCGTCTTCCTCACCATTCAACTCACTGTGGGAGGACTGCAGCTTGGCATTTGGGCAAGAGGCCTCTGACAAAATGGTGGTTCACCCTGCATGCCAAAATAATGACCTTCCCCTTGACCTTCCAGTTACTGACTCGCTTAATGAGAAACTAGAGGCCGGTACAAGAGTAAATACAGACTTGTTTCCAGAGCCCAGTGACAGCAGCACAGGCTCTATCCCTGCCACAAACGGGACTGAGGCCTGTGCAGTGGTTAAGACTTTATTAGGTCTTGATGGTGAATCATCAGGAGTTATTAGTAATACAGGTGGCAGCGAATTTGATAAAGAAGTATCGCGGCTGTTTGCAGAGCTGGATGAGCTGTCGTTGGCTGCATCCCAAGCTCGCATCCCAGAGGAGTTTGTGCGTTGCTGGGCCGTAGAGATGGTGGCAGCTCTGGATTCTCTGCACCAAGAGGGCATCATCTGTCGAGACCTGAACCCCAACAACATCCTGCTCGACCACCAAGGTTAGACCACAAAAATTACCGCTGCCTTTTTCATGACACAGTACTGTAGACAAGAATTCCAGTGAGAATGTTTTATGAAGCTTTAAGCTTTTCTGTAAGATCCCACAATCTTGTCATCTGTCTCGTAGCTCTCCCAAAGCTTAAAGTTTGTGCTGCAT
Organism: Sciaenops ocellatus; assembly: GCA_033000465.1. NCBI lineage: Eukaryota > Metazoa > Chordata > Actinopteri > Sciaenidae > Sciaenops > Sciaenops ocellatus. The sequence continues at coordinate 13,696,754 of CP136886.1, forward strand.
TGTTACACATACAGATAGAAGTTCACGTCTTAAACTGTATCTCAGTGTCGGTGTACAGAAAGTTTAGAAAAAGAGGCAAGATACAGCTGAATGGATTGAGAGAATGCAAACATCTGCTTGCTGTTGCACCCTAATATATCATTCCTGTCACTTCATGGTCGAGATAACAAGCCATCTAGATTACTTTTACAACAGTGTCTCGACAACAATGATAACTGACCAAAGATCTTTCACAAGAAATCTATATTTTACACGGAGTTGAGGAGCTGAAATTCATCAAGAACATGAACCAAACTTCCAAGAAACACGAATGCACTAAACAGATGCAGCAGCAGGAGCAATAATTTACAGACTATTCTGTGGTCTACCACAGGTATTTCAGACAAATAGTTCAATAAATACCTAATGAAAATCCTATAGACTCTTGGTTACATCTGCTCATGTTTCTTTTACAGCAAGTATAAAATCACATTCCCTGTGTGCTGTTGCACTTTGTGGATGTCATACTGTTTTACTTGTAGGAAGTCAACATCTCTGCTTAGTCTTTTTTAGAGTAGAAAGTATTTTGACTGTCTCCGTCAGTCAACTGTGATTTAATCTATTTACCAAAATGAAGGCTCCTCCAGAGGGGAAAGTGTTGTTTTACCAGGAGGTCACAGATTCCCCCTCAACTTCTTCTTTTGTCGTCCTACAATCATCTCTCTCCACCTCGTTATCAACAAGCGTCTAATTAGCTGAGTGGCTGTTTTCGTCTCCCTGGTGGTAATTATTGTTCTAAAGGGCCCATCAACGGCGTAGTGTGGTGCATCAGTCTGGCTAGCCCAGGCTAATGGCCACGGCTACCTAATGACACCATTAGTTCTAATGATAGCGTTAACGGGTACCCGCTAAACAGGAGTAATCGCAGGGGCTGTGTGCTTGAAAACCTCGCGTAGGGATGTAGAGAGGCAGAAAGGAACGGATGAAGGAAGTGCTCTAAAGGTGAGTAAACAGTTTGAAAAGTAGGGAGTCGGAGTGACACTTGACTATGCGGGGCTGACAGGAGGCACAACACAAGATGAATGTTTCACACTTTGACTTTAAGATGAACACTTTCTGTCTCTTCCTGTCTCCTTAGGTCATGTTCAGCTTACCTACTTTTGTAGCTGGAGTGACCTGGAGGAGTCCTGTGACAAAGAGGCCATTGTCAATATGTACTGTGCACCAGGTGAGACTTGCATATACTACATGCTACATACACTTTATTTCTCTGATTCTTATTAAGTGCTCAATCTATACTTTATTCATTAGCAACCTCATTTTGTGTCTGTTGTGTTAGTTATGAGGTTTATGTGAGGTTAATTCTATGCAGGCATTCGGGGCCATAAGTAGGCCACTTTCCCATGGTCACAAAACCCTCATTCATAGCCTAGCATGAATAATCCAAGTGTACACAAATCACTCTCGACAGAAGAAACAGATGAACACTCATTCTTCTTGACCCTCTGAGACAGACAGAAATCCATATGCAATGGTGCTTTTTCCTTGCTGTGGTTCTTGTTTTTTTTTGTGGTTAAAGGAACCACATCTTAAGGATACATACAGTTATCATTGTGGCAGTGTTAATCAAAATTTTATTAACACTCTGAGTGGTTAATATCTTGAGGTAAATTAGAAATATGTGGGTTTTTTTTTTACTCTTGCAGTCACTGTTTGGTGAAGCTTGGATCTCGTTGTAGTCCTCTCATTTTCCTGTAGAGTGTGCTGTTGTGCAACAGTGAGCCAGTAGTGCGGTAACCCCATGTGTTGCCCCCAGCAGGCTTGTGGCAGCTCTGGCATGCTGTTTACAAGCTGCCTAAAACAAACTGCTGCTAGACTACAGCACCATGTCCCTACTTAGCACTTCTGTGTGTATATGTGTGTGTGTGTCGGTGTTTGTGTGTGTATGTGTGCACGTGTACGCATGCATCTGAAATCTATAGGCGGACACGTTTTCCTATATGTTTCCGCATAGATTATGCATGATGTGCTTAATTATATATTTCTTAAATATGCAGGATGGATAACTGTTAGCTGAAAACACTGGAGGCACTCTGAGACGTACACAATGACCCTCACACCCATTCACTCTCCCACGCACTTATATTATCACTCATATTCATCCTCTCTCTCGAGCCAGGAAGGTCACTTCAGATTTAAATCCTCCTTGTGACTAGAACATACAGTATGCCACCGTTGTAATAAATCTGAAAGCAACAAATGCTCTATCTAATATCCAAAGTGTGCATTTTTATTCCCTTAGCAACAGCTTGTTTAAAAGCCTACTAATGGAAATAGAAGCACATAGAGGTATATAGTGACCAGCAGTAGATGACCTAAAGACACAGGAGTAAAGCTCAGCTCAAGGAGCTTTAGGCATAATGTAGCTTTAAAATCTAAATGCTAATCCGAGACATGTTTGCCACTTAAGTCATTGTGTAATTAATGCAATAATTTTCTTGTTAATATAAGCAGTGTGATATTTTCACACTTGTTCAAGAGTGTGTATGGCTGGTTTGAAAGATAACGTGTAATATGCTCAGTTACCTTGCCTATTCAAAAACTAATTTGGTATTCAAATTTAAATAAAGTTAGTGCTGTGCAGTTAGTTATGTCAGCTCTGTGGAGCCAGTTCTGCATCAGGCAGGTACACTAAAGGTTTAGAGCTTCAAACGATTATTTTCCCCATAAAATAATGTATTGATTTCTTTTTTTTAAACTGCTATCCTCAAATGTCATTTTGTCTGAGCAGTAGTCAAAAAACTGGAACGTCGTCACTTGAAATTGAAACATTATATAGACCTCAGAAGTACAGCTTTTGCTTTCTTTACCTGACAAATGATGTAAACGATTAATTGACTTTGAAAATTGAACACATCAGCACTCCAGCACTGTCAAATGTCCAGACAGTCTGGCTTAAAGACAATTTCAAGTTCAATGTTGGACACAGTGGCCGTGGATGATGAGAGGAGCAATGAAGCTTTATGCATTAGTTGCACATCATCTGTAGTAGCTCCTGACACAATAAAAATCAGCAGAGTGCTGCTCTTTCAATCTCATTTCGGTGGCGTTTACATTAAGCAAACACAAATAAAGAAAAATCTTTTACGACAAAAGATAGCCGAGTAAAAAAAAAAAAAAAAAAAAAAAAGGTGTTAAATGTTGGAGGTAAAAGCCAGGAGCTGGACTGACCTCAGCCCAGGTGTGAAAGGTCTTGTTAGTTAAATGACTGTTGATCCCATGTGGTTCAGTGTGTAATACATATCAATTGCCAGCAGGCGGTGTGTTATTCTGTTGTTGAGCGATAGCGCCTCTTCCACATCCAATGACTGTCCGACTCGACTTTCTTATGTGTCTCTTATGTCCACCTTTCTTTTTTTTTTGTTATTGTTGTAAACATTATGAAGTAATGGCTATCGTTTATTCTGCATCCTTGTATTTAACTGCAAACCCTGCATTTGATACATTTATGTATCTGTAGATGTATGTGCTTATGGACACACACACACACACACACACACACACACACACACTAAGGCAGAGGTTAGTGAGTGTGTGTCTCTCCTGCCCTTGTTATGTATTGCTGTTTATCCAGACAGGGTCAGCTCTAGCAATGGCTTCATTCCTGATGACAGATTTATGACTGTTTGCCAGAAAGCTAGCAGGGGGCCTGCTGTGACCGTATGTGTGTGCGTGCTTGTATGTGTGTGTGTGTGTGTGAGAAGGAGGGAAACATGTTTTTAGAACACACACATTCACACCCAAATAATACGGGAGTGGACTTGGAAAATACTGTGGCGGGGTATTAATGTATTTATTTTGCACTTCTGCTTGTTTACCTTCTCACCATTTCATCATTATTCATAAACATCTGATGTTTTGTTCTCTATGAAGGAAAAAAAAAAACAAGCTGTTACTGTAACACAACCTAATTTGAGCAGAAATAGGAATTGTTCATTGTTCTGTTGAGAGGGAAGCAAGGCCAAAACCGATTGTCTTCAATGTCTAAGAAAAGGGAAATTCAATATTCTTCCCCTCTAAGGTAACAAGTCAGTTACTGAGGTCTCATCATCATACTCACTGTTTGCTTTCACTGTTTTGTTTTTCTTCTACCTGCTCCGCCGCAGTATGATCTAATGGAAGATAAAGTTTAGTTCCTCTTTTTGACAAAGAGCTGTCATCTGATTGTTTTGAAAGCTTTTCAAATAAGAAATTGCACCCTGAAGTACTTCTGCTTTATTATTTGAATATTTGTTTTATCTTTCCTCGTAGTGAAGATGAATCATAGGTTTGTTTTTGACGATATAACTTATTTGGTTTTATCAACAATTGGCACCATTTCAACAGAACCTCCCAAACTCATAAGACACACACACACACACACACACACACACACACCCACACACACACGCACACAGTCTTGGAACATCACACACCGATCCCTCCTTACTTCCTACCTGCGTACACTATACTTCCTCTTTCAACAATGACTGTCGGTTAAGTTTTTAGGGAAGTGAGTCTAAGAGGAGAAGAGAGAAAGTTCCTTATGGCCCCCAGGAGAGAGGAGATGGAGTGTGATTAAGATGCAAAGCAGGAGGGAACTGCATTGTTGAGGGGAAAGGGAAGAAGAAGAGGCCACGAGGTGATTACACTGTATTGTGTCTGAGCTTCTCAGTATCCTTTTGTTTTCTTAGAATTTCATTTTTAAAGTTCTTAGTGTGCCGTTCTAGAAAGAAGGTGAGTGTAGAGTGTGGTCAAATGTTCAAATGTACACATCACACAGTGTAAACGTGGTGTTTGAGTGACCCATGGCCCGTGGATGCAGTTAATTCTGCCTTCCCATCCTCTTTCTCTCTATCTCCCTTTCTCCCTGCCTCGCTCTGACAGAGCGGTAAGTGTAGCCAGCTCCACTGTACTCTCCCTGCAGCTCCTTAGACATTAATCCATTGTGATGACATCGACCTTGCTCTGAGACGTGTGCGCGTGTGTGTGTGTCCAGTATTTCCCTTCCAGCTCATAACTACGCAGGTATCACTAGTCCGTTCAATGACGATCTTCTCTCCTTGGCTGTCAAAACAGTAGTCCTGGGGTGCCCTGAAGAGTGGTTGCTCAGTTGGCGGTGTGTGTGTGTGTATGTGTGTTCGTGGTTGTATGTATGTGTGTATATGAAACGTGTAACTCGTATCATAGCCCTCTCTAACCTTAGCTGCAAGAGAGCCACACAGGCCCCTGGAGTACCCGGCAGCCTCCAGGAGACGAGGGGTCTTTGTCTCTTATGCTCCCTCAGCTGAGGAGCTTGGTCTCTGGGCACACACAGCCGTGACCCTGGGTCCCAGCCCTCTGGAGAGAGCAGAGCAGAGGGAAGCTAGCAGCACAAGAGGCCATCTGGTACCCAGTGGAGCCAGCACACACACACACATACACTCCTCTCTCACACATACACTTTTGACTTTAGCAAACAAGCATCACTCTTGGTTGTGTGTCTTACTTAACACATACTGTGGAGTCCCAACATCAGACTGGTTGTAGGTCAGAATCTTGCAGAATGTCGAGTTAGTTTGAAAGTGGACAGGCTTCTCGTTAAATGTTCACCTTGAGACGTTTTTTTACAGTCTTTACATGTGTGACGTTTGTGTGCATTTAAGTTGACTTCATTTAAGACTCACAAGAGCAAAGACGGAGGATTTTAGAAACAGGAGAGGTGCTAAATATTGTCGAGAGCCTTTAATTAGTTTTGGTCTTAAAGACAAAAATCTTACTGATGGATTGGATTGTCATCATGGTTGGTGTTAAGACAGAAACTATTTGTTGATTTTATAATCCATTAATCCTTCTTTCAATAGTTTTAAATTATTTTTTGTGTATTTCAGTTAAAAGATTTGCTTTAAAGATTGTTTTATATCGTAAACTTAAACAGTTTGCGACGTTAATGGGACAAATCAAGACATTTGATTATACATGAAATGACTTTGGGCTTTACTAAATTGTGACTCTACTAATTTGCTACCAAATTCTGCACAATTAATCGATTATTTAAGAAAATAATGAGCAGATTAATCGATAATGAACATAATCTTTGTTGTGCTGTTGATTATTTTCAGGAGAAACAAAAAATAGTGTGCGGTTAAAGAACACTGAATAAAAATGTCAGTATATCATAATACTATTTGTTCTCAGTCGGTCCTGCTTTACATTTCTTGGTGTGTCTGTGTGTGTGTGTGCTGTGTGAGTGTGTGTTTGTGTTCGAGGTCAGGTCATGCAGATGGTGTGAAGTTGCAGCAGACGGTTTCCTCAATTTAACTGCTTTTTTATTATGCAAATCGCCCTTTTATGAGACACACTTGTTTGTGTGTGCCTGTGTGTGACTGTGTCCATGTTTTTGTGCTCATTTTGAATTGATTGTGTCAATTCAATGAAACATTAAGTAATCCAAGATGTCAGTCTGAAACTGTGTTTAATGTTGAGGGCTTAAAAGCGAGATACCTTAAATGTTATTGTGTAAGGGGTTTTACACATTTAGCTTCTAAGCTTAAGATCAGTGAATGATTTTAATTATACACATTTAATTATTTTCTTATTTTACATCTATCACTAGTTGATCATTCTTCCCTGTCATTTTCCCAACATGTAAGTCATTTTTCTGCTTCTCAATTTATTTATTTATTAAGTGTCTTCTCTTTTTTATGCTCTTGTTTCAGAGGTGGGAGGTATCAGTGAGGAGACGGCAGCATGCGATTGGTGGAGTTTGGGTGCCATCCTGTTTGAGCTCCTGACAGGCATGGTGAGTCAAAAAGTACAAAAAAAATGTTATCTTTGTTGCTAAGGTGTTGTGGGATGTCTGTAGGTGTCTTGGCTTTCAACTCTCTCACACTCTTTATGGTCGTGCCAGATTGTGTGTGATTCTGCGCGCGTGTCTGTATGTGTTTGAGTAGGTGGCGTTTGTTGTTTGTTTTGTGCATATGTGTGTGTGTGTGTGAGAGGTGCGTCTTGGCTGCCGTCTCTTACTCTGGTTCTCGGGGAGTGCCAGGGGTGTCGGTGTGACTTTCTCCCCCAGCCTGAGCTCCATCTGCTGGGCCAGGGGGTCAGCTCTCCCCGGGCCTCTTTGCTGGCTCCTGGAGCAGCGCTGGGCTTTGAGCACGCCGATCCGAGGTCGGCGTGGAAGGTGAAGACCGGGGCAGCTCTCAAGGTGCTGGAACTCGGCTGGTCCAGGATCAGGGCTGTCTGAGGGACAGACTTTTAAGACAGGCTTGGGAGGAAGGGAAGAACCTTTTTGTTTGGAAGACAACACTCAGCTGCTATACATATATACATAACTTGCTGCGCTCTTGAAGGACAGATACACTCACACAGTAGCATGTATATGACACCCAGTGCAGGTGCACAACGTACCTTCAATTTGAATAAATTCTAACTGATCGCCAGTGGGCATATTTTCATATCAGCTATCACTGATTCCCATCAGTGACCCAAACATGAGTCTGGGTGTTAGGTTAGTGCTATTATGTTTAACAATGCACACCCACTTACCTGGGAAAAAAAAGTCAGTCACACAGATGTCTCCTTTGATGATTATGTCTGGGTACAGTCCTGGCAAGGATACACACACACAGGCGCACATAGTGCCTCTTGATCCTTGCAGGATAAGATCTTGCCTGGAGCAGTCTTGACTGCAGCTAGGAACCAAGCCAGAACTCCTGCAGCATGTGTCAGGACAGAGAGAGAGAGAGAGGGAGAGGCAACTGACTTAACTGATGGAAAAAAACACACAGGGTCTCCCAACGCAAACACTTTCTTTTGCTGCAAATGTTCTGTCCTAGCATTTCCAATTTGTAGGTGTAGATGCACTGAAAGATGTGCTGTGGTAACAGTGATTACGGCCATTATTGTCAATTATTTTAACAATAGGGCTACGTTCTGTGGTTAGAAAAGCACTTGCAGGTCTTGCGCTCCCTTTCTGTCACTTCTGAGATTATTTTAATTTTTTTATTTTTCTGTGAGTGCAACAATTTCCCTGTAATTGACAGTTTGACCTGGCCTAAAAACAAATAAAAATGCTTTATATTTAATGCTTCTTAACTGTTGGCCCCTTCCAGTATTTGCTTGGCATTGCTCGGTATAAACGATGTATAATGTATAAACATGTCATTCTTTCTGTGACACACAAAGCTGTTCCAAGAAAGAGCAACAGTAGTTGAGTCACTACCTTGTTGTAGTTGGTGTGATCATTGTTGTTTCAGGTGCTCTGGCTCTTTGGTCTCCTCCTATTTGTCCTGTCCTGGTGCTCTCACATTGACCTAGGCTCTGCGGGTGTCAGTATATCTGTCCCTTCAGCTCTCAGATTTTCTTTTGTTTTCAGTGATGGTTATCTATTCTTTCCACCCCTCCTTCCCTCTGTACAGTCTCTGCTGCGGTGCCATCCAGCAGGAATTGGTCGCCACACCGCTCTCAACATCCCAGAGTCTGTTTCAGAGGAGGCCAGATCTCTGCTGGAACAGGTGAGAATGTAGAGCGCTGCTGGTGCTTTGTGTGTTGAAAGTCATTTCATGAACAGAATTTTATTCATTTTCCACACCTCCATGTATTCATGTTCATGTTTCTTCATGTCACTTTAGTAAAGAATAACAAAAGTGATTATTAATTCAGAAGAATGCTTTTTAAATGGAAATCTGGTGAGTGAGGGAATCTTGCCTGGTACATGATAATGCTAAAGGTCCAGTGTTTAGGATTTAGCTGCATCTGGCGGTGTAGTTGCTGATTGCAACCACGTCACCTCACCCTCTCCTTCCTAGCATGAAGGAGAAACTACGCTGGCTGCACAACTTGTGAAAAATGCGAAAGACCCTCTCTCAAGGCAGTGTTTAAATTCGTCCACTCTGTGCTAGAGAATTGTGGCATCTGTAGATATAAAAGGCTCATTCTAAGGTAACAAAAACATAATTATTCTCATTTTCAGATGATTATACACTAATGAAAACATAATTATGGATGTTATATTCCATTTCTGCAATATTCTTTAAATAGTGTCCTCTAAATCTTACACACTGGACCTTTTTAAGTAATAAATTAATGTTACTACTCTCTCTCACACTCATTGATAAACACAATAATAATTTAACCTAGACAGAGCTTATAAAAATCTGCCTATATTTAAAGTACCTGTTTTTTGGCAGGTTCTATAACAGCATTAGAGGTTTGTTTGAAATAGATAATGAGTTGGCATCACCCGCTACAGTGGCTCAACAGACGGAGAACTGTACCTTCACTGACAGAACATGCAAGTAAAGAACATCCCAGTACTGAAAACACTATCAGTGAGATGAGTGAGATGCAGCAGAGACATTACAGCAGACCTCGCCTCCAAAGATATTATGAAAATAAAACCAGACCTCACTTTAACTACTTTAAATGATTAGGAAAGTATGTATGTATTTTTCTGACGGATTATAACAGAGCTTGCTCCATGCTAATATCTTAAAGCTAATTGCAAATCCTCAGCGCTGGTAATCTTTAAATGTATATTAATATGGTTAGGATGGATTTGTCTTTGCTTAGTGTGGCACAAATCTGGCGTTAATTCAGCATAGTTGTGCTGTGAAAGAGTGGACATGCAGACATTATGGTATCACTTATTACTACGTAAAAAAAAAAAGGTATTTTGACTATGTGACGATTGTATTTCAGTGACCCAGCTTGTTAGTCACTCAGTTTAATCTCTGCGCTCGTTCATGTTATATCGTACCTGATAATGTATGGCCATACTTAAGCTCACTGGCTATGTAATTTATTTTTTTCCTCTTTAGGTTTGTAATTTCATCTGGTTGCTTGTTGAATTAAAAATGTGTCTTGGTCTCTTGTCTCGTGCAGTTGCTCCAGTACAACCCGATGGAGAGACTGGGGGCGGGTGTGGGAGGCGTGGATGATATCAAATCCCACCCTTTCTTTGCCAGAGTGGACTGGCCCAAATAGATGCTGTGCATTGTGGGACTGCGGAAACTGGAGTTGCATGCTGGGAAACTGGCTGTTCTGAATGAACTCTTTTCAGAGTGGACACACAAATAGATACACAGTAAATACAAATAATGCACATCTACCATTTTGCATATAGCCATTCAGTCCCCATGCATTTCTTTTGGATGGAACTTGCCACGAAGCAGTATTACCTTTCTTGTAAATTGCTCATTTAATTTTGTCATATAGGGTTCACAGTATAACCTTTTTGGTGCAGGGAACACTTAACAACAATGTGTGGTGCAATAATTTATACAGCTGTGCTGGTACTGAATGATGATCCACTACCATATTATTGCTTTTACACTCCCCACACAGTAGCTCTAAGCCAAAATGACATGACTGAGAGTGACAGGTGACATTTTTCACTGCATTCATTAAGTACTGTATGTTTCCCATTCAAACTGACACAGACTTAAGTCACCTTTTTTAAAGACCCATGTGCAATACACTCAGTTTGTTGCCACCTATTAACACTTCTATCATTCCTCACAGAGCCCGTTGAGATTAGCTGTGAGTGAGACAGGTTGAGCTTTTTATTTGACGCAGGGCTCGTGTTGCTCTGATCTAGAAACAGATATGATATCTCATTTCCTACCACGCTGTCAGTTGTTTTGTTTTTTTGCCAACCCCCTTTACTGCCAACTAGCCCACGTACAGTAACAGAGATGGACACTATGCAAGGTGAATGAACAAAATATTTTGTAGTTGGAGGTTTTGTTGTTCAGCAAAGATTTTAGTTATATTAAGATTGAATTATTAAATAGATAAGAGCTGGAAAAAAGGGCCAGTTGAACAGAGAGTGTAATCGTCCTGTGTGTTTCATTCAAGAAAGAAATAATAGAGCAGGATGAACCACACATTTGAAACCAGCCCTTTTACAGATTGTTGTTGTTTTTATGAGGAAACTGCACTGACAACACTGCATGTGAGAATATGATTTATGTAATATATTTAGTACAATGAAAAATCTATCGAACAATAAATAATGTGTCTTGTAAATATAACTTTTAAAGGATGTTGTGCTGAGTGAGAGGTACACCCAGGTCGCAAAGCATTAACTTTATTGTTACGTCCAAATTGTCAATCACTTACTGCCTCATCAATCAAATCAGTTTTATTTGATTGTGTTTGTTTTGCTAACTTGCCACACCGATCTTAATGCTGGTTTTATAATATGAATACTGACTGAATCATGTGGTTACATTACATGCCATATATCACTTCTTGTATAATCGGATGAGACATTTGAGAATTATTGGAGCATATATCAGACGCATCTTAGTACATTTCTCTAACAATACACAGATAATCACTGTTGTACTCCACTGCACTGCAGATTAATACATGTTAACTGACAGTTACTGTAAATTACCAGGTCCATACTCCACATATTAACCCTTTCTATCAGACATAATCATCATCGCGGTGAGAGCAGCTTGTTTTTCTGTTTTTTATTGAATACTCACTCTTGTCTGTGCTGTATGTCTGTCCTGGTTCTCAGTGCACTCTGGATAACAATAAACATACCTGGATCAGTACATGGATTGATGTCTCTTTTATAGATTCGCTCTGATTACGTGTAAGGAGCTGCAAATGTGTGTTTTGTTCTGAGGCTACAGACCCTCTTATCGGCAGGACTGATGATACTCCTAGAAAGCCACTGTCACTCCCGCTGAGTGTCACAGTGACAGTAATATGAGCCAGCACACAGGCATGCAAACACACATAGCATGATAAATCCCAAGCACTCATTCATACACATGGGCCCTTCAGCGGCGCAGTTATGGTATTACCAGTCTTGATCATTCGAAAATGAGTTTAAGAAATGTGACAAAAGCAGTTTTTCTGCTCTGTTTCTGCTTGTGTAGCTGCTCAGGGTGTCACTTCAACTTTTTGACAAAATGAAAACTACATCTACAGTTGAGTTTTCCATTAACCAGCATATGGCAACAGGATTTAATGAGATGTTTTCTCCACAATCAACATTTGTTGACTTCCCTATATTTTTCAATTGCAGCTGAAGCTAGCAACCAGTTAGCATAGCAAAAAAAAATGACTGTAAAAATAAAAGTCAATTGAGACTCCCAGATGTTTTACTGCACCTGGTACATAAATGGGTTTCAAGTTACAGTGAGCTTTACAGGTGCTGGTAGGCACAGACAGAAATCCAAAAATGGGCAAAGACGCTGAGTGTGGGTGGAGCTGAGGCGGGCTGAGTGAAGTCTGGGTGCTCAAACTAGCCACCTGTAACATCAGCCATCTGTCAACCAAAGAGGCCACGGTGTTAATAATGCATAACTTTAAGCTTTAATATAATTTGAACAGGTGAGTTTCATTAAAAAATCACTTCCAGTACAGTTGTCATGAACAGAGAAACTGGCTATAGAGACCAAAACCAGGCTGTAAACATGTTTATTTCTGCTGTGAAGTTGGACATTTTAATATGGGGGCTTATGGAGATTGACTGTTTTTGTAGCCACTCAAAGAACTGCATGTTGCCGCTTGGTAAGAGAGTGGTACCAATCTTCTAGTCTAACACTCAGCAAGAAAGCAATAAAGTGTATTTCTTAAGAAAAAGTGACGCTTTCAGCTGAAGATGTGAGTAGAATTTAAAGATGACGATGATGGTTGTTGTAGAGGGACTTTTTAAACATTTAGAAATCAATCGTATTCACTTTGTGGATCAAAATGATCACATAGCATTTTTTTCCTTCCTCATAATCTCTTTTAAATGATATGTTTCTGTCACCTGAAATGACACAGGTCGGGGAGTTGTTAGCAGTGTCGGGATGTATTCCCTTCTGTCAGCCTCACCGCCACAGGGTCAAGAGTCTGGGCTGATTAGTGCTCGTCATAAGACCTGTCTCTCATTACACGTACACTCAGGGCGAGAGGTTCACTTCAGCTCAGAGAAGAAACCTGTCAATCTTACTCAGTGTAGATGTGAGACGTCCCTTCAATGTGTACACGATAGCCACAGAATCCCTGCAAGCGTATTCTATGCTGCTGTACATGAAGTTCTTGTACTAATGGTTCAGATTTGTCTGGTAAGTATATTCACTCTATTTTACATTACTTTATACATAATTCAGAAAGAACTGTATTTTTACTCCATTACATTCATCAGCTGTAGTTACTATTTACTTCACAGATTAAAACTCATGAAATAAATAAGATTAAACTAGGAACCTTTTCGACTTGTGACCCTTAAAAAACAAAAGCAGTTGGCGTGTCTTGTGACTTTTCAAATGTCGAGGTGTTAGCAGATCCACAAAATACACATTTACCCTCAGACTTCTCAGACGGTTAAATAATTGTTGCATAAAGAGCTAAAATTATCCAATATCTCACAAAAATAAAAAAAGTTGCCAGTTCTAACCAAGCAGCAAACTCCAGTGCTGGGAAATAAAGCCAATGCGGAAGTGCTAAAAACTATAATTCCGTGAGCGTCCGCTTAAGACAGGCTGCAGAAGTGAGTCAACTTCCATAAGTATTAAAATGCCTGACTTCACAGCACAAATAAACATGTTTACAGCCTGGAACAAAAAAACATCAGGCATACGGCGTCCATTCTTTCTACTGTCAGAGGTTCTAACCTAAAATTCAACAGACAGATTTGCCTATCAATAATCTCACTCTCTTCTATAAAGTGAATAAGCATATGTCCCAAAAGGTTGAAATATTCCTTTAAAACTAGCCCCATCTCAACCAGCTCTACCAGTAAAATGCTACATTGATGCATCTCATATTGTAATGTATAATTATATATCACTCACCTGTGTACTCAAACAAGAACGAGTACTTCTGATACTTTTTTCTAAGTAATTCTGTACTTTTAGTTAAGTAGTATTTAAATGAAGGACTTTAACTTGTAATAAGAAATATTTCATTATTGCACTTTTACTGAATTAAATGAGGAGTAATTCTTCCAACACTGTCTATTTGGCTCCGCACACACAAAGAACCAAGGTGCATGTGTTTCATAGATATAAAGTGTGTGTGTATACACAAAGCCACAGGGAAGGATCCGTCTGGTCAGAGGCAAGATTAAGAGGACACTCCAAGGACTCCCATGATGCAATACAGGCCTCTCGTTCTGAGGCCTGGAACCGTCACCCGGGCCTCCAGGCTGAATTGACCCACTGAACCTCTTCTGCAACTTCCTGGACCTCCCTCTCTCTTTCTCTGTAGTCTTTTCCCACCTCTCTCTCTCTTCAAACGTGCCTCCCCTCAGCCCTCGCACCCATCGCTTTCACACACAGGCACCAGTGAGCGGGCAGCAGCCAAATGGCCTGCCCTCTGCTTCATATTGCTGTTGGTCAGGTTTTGTTTTTGTCTTTGACGGTTTGACTTTCGTTCACAAAGCCCAGGAGGACTCCTATAGCCCAGGGACGGACACACACACACACACACACTCTCTCTTGCACACACTCACACTTGCGCCAAGCTGAAGAGTTCTGCTCTGAGACCCCGGGCATCTTCTCCAGCTTCTGTCAGAGCCATGATGTCATTACGAGGAGACACAATGCCTCTTCATTATCCCCCCCCCCCCCCCATACACACAAACACACACACATCCTTACCACTGCACACACACACAAGCTACACAGTCAACAGCATTGGAAGCAGCACATGGTAAGGTACAGGTGAACAGCACTGAATAAATGTGTAAAACAGTTTCATTGTCTTCAGATTAGTTCAGATATTATAAGACAATGTGTCTCTGCACTTTCCTTAAATGATGTTTAAAGAATAACAAAATATTCTGTCCATCCTCTCCCCATTGGATCTACTTTTTATTGTGGAGACTGTGGTTTTGTAGTGTAACAAGCAGTAAGAGCTGGTGTCCAGTGTCATCCTTAGGGAAGGGATCATGACCAAACAATATCAATAAACAGAAGAAGAGCAGAGCCATAAAAAAAACCCCACTGGTGTTCAGTTTTAGAAAAGCATCACTCACCGGCCACAGAAGAAATGTATCTTTCCAAAACACTTCACATCAAATCTGCTGACATTTGTGTGTAAGGTAAGAGGAGGATAAACCAAATTATGCAAATATAGATCATAATATTCCTACTAAGTACTTACAATTTTAAAAAATCATTAAATGTTATACAAAAAGTCAAAAATGTAATATGCTGTATATCTTAGCAAAACTCGCCACTCCAGATAAAAATAAAGGTCTAATTAAATCTCCTCTTGGTCTGATTTTAATTAACTGCTGTAATACTACTTGTCACTGCCCTCGTGCCTTGGGCTGTCTCGCGCCTTAATCTGATCAGATAGTACAAAGCAGCTCTCTTACCTCTGCTCCTCCACTAGCCTGAACAAAATGAAGCTCTGTTGTAGCGATGAAAGACATTTCACGTACAGTCGCAGAATCAGTTTCAGTGAATCTCAGTGTCTGTAAACACAACCCCACAATTAAGCATAAATTGGCCTGAAGGGTTTAGTGATCTTACAAACAGGTCATTGACCTGCAGTGTGCTGGTGCACCTTCATCAGCCATATGGTTTCATACTGTGATGCTCTGCTTTCCTGCCGCAAGACAATACAACAGAGTCACTGACAGGTCAGTGGAAACATAGGCAAATGAGGTTACGCCGTAAAAATGTTCTGGTTAACACAGTATATGACCTTTGACCTTTAAACCGGAGCAACGTCTTGATCTTTATTGATGATTTAACTGACTGACACGCCTGCTGACACACTTCACCTTCATCTGGAAAAACAATTACACCTGCAAACCTAACGATTGAAAGTTGGGGAAAAACCTGAAAAAAAGACAAATCAAATCAAATTCAATTGACTGGAAATTAAGATTAAAATTTTAATTGTTTTATTTTTGGGAGCACTGCCATTTCCATGATGTTTTCATGGATGAATAACCCTTGAAGCTCGATTTTTTTGAGTATGGACAGGACACTACAAAAAAAGCTTAAAAAGTGAAGCGTAGAAATTGATACTTTCAGTGTAATTCCACTGTTATAAATTTAAACTGAATTTGTTATGATACTTATGATCAAAAACTAGCGAGTCAACAACTTTGCTAACAGCCAAACGCCAAGCAAGTGCAACAACCCTGGGCATCAGTCAGCTATTATTATATAACAGCTATAGGCGTTACCTTCATGTTCTGTTGATTTGTGTTGCAGAGATATTTACTGATATTAGCGTGCTAAATTATTATTGTGCACGTACTTTCTTGCAATACCACTTGTGTTTTGAGACGTGATAGTGAGTCACTACGTCTAGTCCAACATGAGGACGAAGACGTAGTGAAGCGGGCAAAGAGAGATGCTGCTAGCCGACTAGAAGCTACTGAGGCCGGGGTTACCCTCAACAGCCCGGGGAGGTATAGAAGTGACACCCGAGAGCAGACCTTGAGCTTCTAGAGGAATTAATACTTGGTGTGACACCAGATTCTGCTCTGATCTGGAGTCATTTACTGGCAGGAGGAGAGCTCAGATTTTTTAACTTTTGGAATTAAAAAGTGGATTTATCGTCACTCTCGCTTGTCAACATGCTGAAGTGGAGGTGCACCACTGATGTTACTCTAGCTGTAGTCTGAGCTCTATGATACTACTGCGTTGACAGAAAAGAACCAACAATTTGGTACTCAAAATATGTGTCTGTTACTACCATTTATTAATTGAATTTTACTATGAGCTAAAATGGCATCGCCCCGATTGATCCAAACTCTATTCAGAAAACAAGTTGTTCATTTTGTAGTTATTTTGGCATCATTTTAATCTGTTTATTGCAGTCATAACTACTCATGTGAGTAAACGCAGGTTTCCCGTGGTCATACTGTAAGCGCTTGGCATTACTGTTGTGAGGGTTTGAAAAATTCTCTATACATTTTTTGCTGCCCTCTTATTTTTTTATACTTTAAATGTGTGGTTTATTTGAATGATAGCACAACTGTATGCTAACCCTGAGAGATGTCTCAACTCCCCTTCAAGTCAAATTACCCAAGGTGTCTTGCTGTGGAAAGTGCCCTCCGTATATCTGGATTTGAAGTACCAGTTATTTCTCTCGCTCTGAGCGTTGGTCTACCTCACCTTCCCTGCCATATTTCATTTAAGGGGTCTCTTTATATAACTCACATGCATGCGCGTGAGTCACGATACGAGAGGCTCAGATGGTAAAGGAGTCCCAACCGGTGCCCAAAAGACGTGTCACTAGTAATACCTCCCCCCCAGACCTGAGGTGTCTCCTTTCGTTGTGCTGTGGGCCTCTGTGATCTGTGTGGAAGGGCGGCACGCCAGGGCCCAGGCATGCCGTTAGCAGCTCACTAACATAGCATTAGCTCCACGGTCATCTCAGTGGGCCTGTGCTGTCTCAACTGTTTCCTCACGCTCGGCTACACACACCTTCTGTGGCTCCACACCGCTTGTTAGCCGGCGACCCCCCCCCCCTGTCATAAGACCACCCTCCCCTTCTCCCCTTCTCCCCTTCTCCCTGACCGTGTCTACTCCTAGGCCTTTATTCTCCCTCCCTCTTTTTTTCTCTCTTCCTCCCCTCTCACTCACTCCATCCACTCTGTCGAGGGTTTAAGAGGCCTCAGCAGGGACTCCACATGCAAACATACACATGCAAAATTATCTCATGGCTGTAGCTCAGGGGCAAAGGCGTTTGACTCTCCTGCTAAGTAAAGAGAGATAAAGAAAAATAGCAGAGAGAGTGCCATCAGATCACTTTCTGCTCTCCTTGTGCTTGAGGTTGTGAGGTTGCTGCGGGCGACCTGGAGGGGAATGCGATGCTTGTTAAGGAGACGTTCCTGGGAATGCAGCTTGAATGGCGCGCTGGGAGCGAGAATCTACTACTAATCTGTCTGTTCCTCCGAGGCGCAAGACTTCCTGGCGATGAGACACATTTTGTTACCACACACACACACAGCCCAAGTTACAGCTCCAGCCAGACGACATCTCACTCACCCTCGGGGGAGAGAGCAAAGGAGGAGGTTCAGAGGGACGAGGGACGAGGGAGGGGGAGGCTGGGGAAAAGGGGAAGGAGATTAGGGAGGTGGATGACATCTCACACATCCTGACAGGGGGGCATTAGACGGAAACGAGGGGAGGATGGAGGGGTGTCAGGGAGGTGCAGAGGAGAAGGGAAGGGGCAGATGACATTATGGAAAGAGGGAAGCAGGTGGGAGGGTATCTTTGATGTGGCAGGGGAGGTGATGAGTGAGAAAGACGGGGAGAGTAGGGGCCGCAAAATTCACGATATGGTGATCATGGTGTCTACGGTAGCGAGGAGAGAGAGCATCAACGTCTGAGGGTGAGGTGTGAAGGGGGTAAAGGGTGGGGTTAGTGGGGCGTAGCGCAGTGTTCTTGAGGGAGTGCGGAGGATCCTTGGAGTCCTGGCACCTTATGGCATGGCCTGCAGTCAAACAGATGCTGCAGGCCTTGCCAGCCTTGAGCAGGGCACAGATGAGACCATTTAGAAGCAAAGGAGGGACGTGCCTCGTCTTACCGAGCAGTGCAGGAGTGTGTGTGTGTGTGTGTGCGTGTGTGTGCGTGCGTGCGCGCGCGGACCTGTCTCTCAAAGAAAAGAGAGCATGAGTTGTTTGTTGAAGTTATGCTAATGCACATCACTTGTCTTCAGCTGATTGTACGTTCAGCAGGTTTAGACCACGACGCCCTGCTGTAGCCAGCTGCAGTGTTCCTCGTAGGTTCTGGTTTAGCAGGTACACATTTAACAAACTGTGTGTTTATTGTGTTAAAACTGGCCCACATTTGGGTTAATGGGCCCACATTCATCTTACTCATCTGATGCGTATCTTCTATTCTGGGAGGATGAGGCAACAGGAAGAAAACAGCAGAGAGGAAAAAACGGTGCCAAGAACCTCTTTTAATGACTAAAAGGGGCGATCCACTGAGTTTTACAAACTTTTTTTTACAAAACAACAAAGAGTTGTCGGGGATTAGCCTGATTAAGAAATAAGATTTCTGTTTTCTGTCTGTAGTGAGTGACATAACAGCACCGCTGATGTCTTTTTTTAGTCGACACCAAGGCTACAGTAGCTGTTATGAGCAGCAAAAGCCTGTGCTACAAAGTGAGGTGTAGTTTAAGTGTTTACCAAGCAGTGATTTAACAAAAATATCTGTATTTATGGGAATTAATATGAAAAAGCTTGAATCACGCTAAAAAAATCAGAGTATGTCGACCTCCGTGGTGTCGATTTGGACCATTCCTCTGTCTGTAGGTCTGTCCTCGTGTGAGATACTACATCTGTGGAGAATTCTTTCAACAAAATAATATTTTTATCTATACATGTCACAAAGAAAAGGAGAAATTACTGTATGATCGTTGGTTTTAGCAACAGCATTACATCTAACTCTTTCCATTCCTGTCTCTCTTCACAAATCACACCTGCATGTTTAAAGATGGTAGACAGGTTAGAGAGAGAGCGAGAGAGACAAAAAAATCTGCTGTATCTTTACTTGAGAATCTACGCCTCTGTTTTGGAAAACTACTGACTCTAGTGGGTGGAAGCATGAAGTAAGTGGAAGAAGAGCAGCGGTAACTCTCTCCTCGCTGTCTATTCTCTCTCCTCCATCTCTATTTTTTCAAGTGTAAGTGATAATATCCTCCCTTTTTTTCTACCTCTTACCAGCTTGAGTGATTTGCTAAGGCGGTGTGTTCATGCGTGTGTACGTGCACATGCGTGTGTGTGTACGTGCGTCTCACATTAGCCTTTTTCCATTAAAGCAATTTCGCCGCCCATTGTATTCCTGAAGAGGACCTGGGAAGTCACTAATGGTGCCTTGCGTCCACACTTGCGCGCTCGCACACACACTCCCCGCCGCACATGCACACAGCAGAACATCTCTCAGCGCGTGCTATCATCACCTGTCGCCTGATTGCTGTAAAACACACACATTAGCATAGAATGAGACACATTATCACTCCTGATTATGGGACGCTAAGAGGTTTCACAGAAAAAAAAAAGACCTCGCACCTTTTCTCCACAATGCCTGCTGCTAGTGAGATAAATGCATGTTGTCCAACATCTCTGACGCTACCGAAACAGCCTGAAGACTCTGCTGATGGATTTAATGGCCTCTTGTTGTCCATGTTCATAACTGCTCAGATTTGTCATGTCAATACTAATTTTTTAAATTCAGACGGCGCCGTGATCCGGCTGCCACCATCAAAACATGTACTTTGTATGTTTCTGGCTGTTTTGAAAGAAGAGCGAAAAGCGCCTGGCTGCTGGTGATTTCAAAAGGTTATTATTTATTTTAGTGGGAACAAATCGAAGTAGGAACACCACAAGCACACACACACACAAACACACACCACATCCGCCATGACAGAGGTGACAGTGCATGATTAGCAGGTGGCCCTCTCTTCCCTGTCTTGATGAGTACAGGAAGTGTCAGCCGTGTACAGCGGAGGCAGAGGACACTTGTTTGAGTCAAAGGTCGTCCCTCTCTTCTTTTAGCACTGTTTTCTTAAGTCTGAGGTCCCTGATGGGGTCCAACCACTATTGAAAGGCCCCGCTCATTTCAGGGGTGGAGGAGGAACAGGAGGAAGGAGGGAAGACGCTCTTATTGATGAGTTTTTACTATTTTCTTTTGGCCTTTCTGTTTTGTTTTTTTCACAAGCATCCTGGAAACAGAGGAAGGGCCATGTCTGGATCCCTATATAGACTGGCCGGGTCACAAGGTGATGGGTGGAAGAGACTTTAGTCTAACATGGGAATTCCCCTGCGCTTAGGGTTAGTTCATGGTGTGTTGTGAAAGCTGCAGACTTTAAGGGCAGACAAGAGATTCTCTGGAGAAATTCCACTCTCTGGCATGAAATTAGAAGATATTTTACAAAAAATGAGAGAGAGAGAGAGAGAGCTGAGAGAACGAAGATTTTGAAGTAATGGAATAGTTCATCATTTTAGGAAATATGTATTTCTTAAGTTTCTTGGGATGAGAGGAGCCACTCTGCCACTATCTGTCTGTTAAATATAAGGCTACAACAGCAGTAGGTTAGTTTAGCTTAGCATAAAGGCTGGTAATTTAAAAACAGCTAGCCTGGCTTTGTCTAAAGGTTAAATTTTTTTTACCTACAAGCACCTTTAAAGCTCAATAATTAACAAGTTTAATCCATTTGTTTAATCTGTACAAAGACAGAAGTGTAAAAATGGTCTGAAGTGTTTTTATGTGCAAAATAGCCTAGCTTTTCCCATGCTAACAGCTAGTCTAACTTCCTGCTGACTTCATCTTCAAGCTTCATATTCGACCTTCTCATATAACTCTTGGCAAGAAAGAAAAAAAAATCAATGTATTCCTTTCAAGACGCAGAATTAGCACCATCCACCAGCCAAACGCTGGCAAAATATGCAAATGATTGGTACATTTGTTTCACTCACCAGCCAAAAAACACCCAAAAGTTTGAACATTCACTATCAATTCTGCACCCTGATTCCTTGAAGGTTGACAAAAGCCTTATGTTCGCTGCACAGTATCCATGTTTTGGAGTGAGAACAGGAGGCTTTTGAGTTAAAACTGAATAATTTCTGAATTATTTCATTTAATGTTGATAATCTGAAAAGAAACCGACAGAGAACATTAGAGCTTTTAAAAAGCAACAGAGGAAGTGAAAGAGTGTGAGTTCAGATCTTGGCACTTAGTAGCTTCGTTTGCCCACCTGTCACCCCTCACACACACGTAGAGATAACACACACACACACACACACATAGAGGTCTGTGATAATGACATAATTGTCCCGGAGCACACAGCCATGCAAATAGGGAAGATGGCTTGTGTTGCCATCCGTAGGTCTCTGCCATCTATTTCCATTATTCTAATGCACTGCTACTGATGACCTGCTCTCACACAATTAACAGTCAGCGAGTGAGAGAGGCTGAAGCAGAGAGAGAGAGAGAGAGAGAGAGAGAGAGAGAGAGAGAGAGAGGGAATGTGTGGTATTTGAGAAAAGCATTTTTCTGCCCTCATCTTTCTATCCTGATCTCCTGGCCTGTTTTTTTTTCCTAAATGGCGTACCAGCTGTAACATATGGTAACTTTTCCTCTTTCGTTTTTTGTTTGACTTTTGTCTCATCTCTTCATCCATCCCTGGAGGCAGAGTTGGACCTAGTTGAGCTTAGAAAAAAAAAAAAGAATTAAAGGTGGAAATATTCCATATTACTTTTCTGTTTTTTTCACCCTTCCTTTTCTGCGCCTCTTCTCTCCCCCTTGTTTCTGTGTGTGTGTGTGTGTGTGTGTGTGTGATCTTGGGAGAATGGGCTGTTGATTCTGGTCTGTTCCTTGGCTCCCCGTCTCATGGTCTTGGCCCAGGTCTGATCTCCGCGATTGGATCGGGGGGCTTTTGTGGTGGCTGATGGGACAGAATTAAGCCAAGTGGCACACACTGAGCACGCTCCATGGCGGGCAGATGGACGGAAAGTGAAAGAGCTGTGATTTCTCATTGTGTCCCGCCGTCTTTTGGGGTGTGTGTGATACCCCCAGAGCACATCCTCCATCCAAGAGCTCTATTCTTCAATCAGTGGCCACCGCTTCCTGGGTCCAGAGACACGCCTCTCCAAGATTTCATCTCTGTATCAGACCACAACTGGGTTGTAAGCAGCTTAGAGAAGAATAATGCAGGGCAAAGTATTGCAGCTCAGTCTTTGTTTAAGGCTCTGTCAAAAGTGTGCAATACACTGTCTTTTCACACATTGTTTCAAGACCGTAATTAAATGTTTCACCCACAAAACTTTATTTTGATTGGACACGTTTGCAGCTGTGCTTATCGTTAAACACTTTTTTTTTTGTTTGGAAAATGATGCACATCAAATAATTTTAAAATATGGTGTTGTTATTTAAATTAAGTCTCTGGATCAGTGCACTTGCAGTTGTGTCCAGCTGTTGACAATGAGCTCGTATGCTCAAGAGATTTGGGAAGTAAACAGATGCCCGAAATGTCTGTTTAAACATATTCTAAAACCGATTAAAAAGATATGTAGGGGTTAACTGACTGAGGCGGTAAAAGTTCCCACAGATCATGTTTAACCTCTTACCTTTGGAGCCACCCCCTGTGCTGAACCCCTAAAGCTTAGCCTCAATGGGATTTACAGCACCAGTGTGTGTAATAGTTATCTGACCCACTGCTTTTCTGTGCATACACATGTGAGTGTGTTTGGGTGAATGTGACGATTACAGCAGATTACTTACACCCATCTAAAAACAGGAATTAGTTCCCAATAAGAACTGCTTACAGGGCCTAAAAACGTCAAAGATAATCATTAGGCCCAGGGGAACATCGCTCATTGCATCATACAAACACCCACTCTCATCATTACATGTTAAAAACGTGAAAACGCTTCACTCCACCCCTCCCGAAACTAACAAACTGAGCCGGCGGCGGCGGTGCTTAACTGCTCCTCTGATCTGGACATTAGCGAGGGGGCTTTGGAGTTTTATTTTGAAGGGGGAGAATCATGTGAAAGGGCCCAGAAAAAGCCTGAAGTTCAAGCCAGGAAGGGTGGACAAAATGCTTTCCATCCATCCCATCCTCTGCGTCGGACTGATTCAGGCAGAACCTTTTGTCTCCTGTTCTGAGAGCTGAGGAGGGAGGGAAAGAAAAAGAGACCATAGGAGATAACAGTGGTAACACTGGCGTCCCCAGTAAGGGTTGAGTGATCTACTTAAAAGGGCCATGGCAGGCCTGGCCAGCAGAAGCCAGATAGATGCCTGAGCAGGCTGGCCGAGGACCAGACACCCCTTTAAATCTGCTACTATGGCTAATCTCTAATCTGGAGATTTACTATATCTGTTCCCCTCTCCCTCTGTTTCTCTTTTTCTCTCTGTTTCTACTTCTCCACATCTATAAATGGAGCAATCTGTGAGTATTTCAAAAATGCATTTATCCCCCAAAATGTGTTATTAAAGACTGTCTAATTCCCTGCACATCTCTCAGCTTCTCCAGCCCCACCCCCTCTAACCAAGCCACAACAACACACACACGAAACACACACTCAACATTTTTTTTGCAGATGGTCACATAATGCACAATCAGCCAAACAAGACGGCTGATTTTAGGGTGGAATGTTGGACTCCCTCTCCCTTTGGAGGGCATCCTTGGTGGACATTGCTAGCTTGAAGCCATTAGATGTTAGCTGTATGCGGTGAGCCAGCACCAGTCACAACCAATCCTGAATCTTCCCTTAACTGGACCGAGCTCCAGTCCAAAAGCTCGAGCGAGGAAGAGCTTGCCTGCCTGAAACAATGTGGTCGAATTGCAGAAAGACATGCTGGGTGCCATGCATATATCAGGTGATTACCTCACATATCTTGCAGCAAATAAAAATCACTTCTTTGCAAAGGCCTTTGTGAATCTTTTGGTCTTTTGATGGACTGTGCTTGGATTTATGATTTCCTCTGCTGCCAACAAACGCACCTTTCCCCCTCAAGCACTCAACACATGGCAGTCTTGAAACTTGCATGATGAAGACATGATGTGTCATAATAATTAGGAGGTGGACAAAGGATCTGCTGTTTAACATGGAAATTTATGCAGTCCCCTGTGTTTTCTACAAATCAAAATTCTGGCATTTTCCTTTTTTATTTGTCTTCCAAGTCCAGATTCGTTCAGTTCATTGTCATCGGGCCTCCATGTAAGATAGGTGAATGTTCACTGACACTAATGTGGCACAGGTCAAGAGAGGAAGGGTCCCACCTAATGTGCATCTTCTTCCCTGCTCTCCTCTTCGCCGCCGCCAAAAAACAATGCTTCCCTCCGCCCTCGTTCCCGCTTCCCCATACTTAGGCCCTCGCAGCAATTATGCCCAATCACAGGGCCTCAATAGGAAGCAACCAGGGCTTGTTTGTGCCTCTGCGGTCATTAAGAGGGGGGCGAAGAAAGGAATTAATGACTTAATTGAGGAGGAGAGAAAAGGGGGAAATCACACAGACTCTGGGAGCGGAGGGGAGAGTATGAATGGGGCGCCTGGAACGCTCCTGGAGCAGGGGATTGTGGGATTGCTGAAGTGTGTCAAGATTTTGGTCGTCCTCCAGAGCAGATGGCGGCTTGTCGTTCGCATACCATCTATTCTCCTCTTTGTCAACCCAGAACGGCTTCTTTTGTTCCTCCCCATTGCTTTGCTGCAAAAGTTCATGGGTGGAGAGAAGAAAAAAGAAAAAAAACAACACAACAAAACTGAAACATTGGTCCAGTTTGCTCCAGATTAACAGTCTCAGTGTCGCTCTCTCTCTCTCTCTCTTTCTCTTTCTCTTTCCTAAAGTTTTGACCAAATCAGAAAGGATGCTGTGTCTAAAGTGTTGGTGTGCCAGCCTTGGCACATTGCTATTCATTCCTCTCTAATGTGGCAGGGTCCCCTCACTGCCAAGCCTCCGCTCCTGCTCCACAGACTCCTGATTACTGTGGATAAACACGCAGGAGGAGATCCCCCTCCTCTCCTCCATTCACACCAACTGAGACTTGAGAGATACGCTACCTCCAGGAAATTCTGGCTCGGTTCGCTCAATTTCTCTTCCCATCCAAGATTTCAAACCGATAAAGTAATCAGGAGGAAACTGAAAAACAGCTTGCTGACTATTCAGCACTCACCACACCTCTGAAATTTTACTCTTTGATTGTTGCATAAAAAATGTGAAACGTGGACGGATGTAGCACTGTTAAGCCCCAGGGTCTACAGAGCTGATGATAGAAGGCTGAGATGCTTTTAACAGTTTCCCTTTTTCTTTTTTATTTCATGTGTTCTGATTCCTGGAAGCATTCCTTCTGTAAACAGCAACTGAAAAAACAACTGAGGCTTATTTGGAAAATGGCTAGCACCTTTGCAGGGCTGAATAATTAATGTATGCTAATGATAACAATGTATTAGTTATTCAAATGTGATCCTTTTAGACAACAGCACTGTTTACCCCCTATTACTCCCTCTGATCGTCCACTCAAAAGGGTAGAGCATAAAGAGAAGAAAGCAAAGGAAAAGAGTAGAGATGAGTGTATGTGACACTAGCAGACACCAGCCAACACAACAAAGAAACACAGTGAGATTAGCATGACAGAGAATACTAGCGCTTCACACATTAATACACAACATGAACTATAGCCATAACCCTCAGGGGCCCGATGCAATATTCATTGCCTCTACCTCCTCCTTCAATCTTTCTCTTTTCACATCTCTCTGTCATTTCTTTTTTTTACATTTTCTCCCCTCTCTCCAGCCTTTTCTGTTCTTTGCTCGTCTCTTCTCCTTCTCTTTCCCACCCCTCTGCTCTTTCTCAGTAGACGTCTGAAGGGCCCTTCAGTCCAGAGGAGATGGGGACTGGTCTTACCCGGGGCAGGGGCCACCATGTGGATGGAGGGGAGGAGAGGAGAGGGCTCTCTGTCTGGAGGATGGAAGGATGGTTATGTGTCTGAATGCTGGGAGAGAAGGGCCTCCCATTGATACATTAAGGACCAGGTTGGCCGTACTTGAGAACTATGGTTCTCTATCGCAGGAGGTGAGACTCGAGAGCCAGGTCACACATTAGCATGTGTTTTGTTTGCGGCTCGGCTGTTCCAGAGTCCGTTACTCAGTTGTATCACTAACAACCAGGGGGTGGAAGAGGAGGGTAAACTCACCGTCTTGTTTGCTGAGCAGTATTTACACAGCGTGTTAGGCTTATGTAAAGTATGTAAATCTTTCTAACACACATTTATACAACGCAGACAGGGGATTGGTTCAAATGTTGTTACCTATAAATATACTGTATGGTGTCAAACTTCTGCCTTAGACCACCACAGTGTGGGTCACTGTAATCGTGGCATGAAAACTTGATACAGGCACATCTCTAATGTCAGTGAGATGAAACAGAGTTGGATTACATGCCGCATCATTTCCTGTGAACATCTCGTATTTAGGTTGACAATGTGGATGCAGCACAAGAATGGCGGACCCTGCCACCACCAATAAAAACTGCTACATAAAGAAGAAATTATAGAATATGAATACATTGAATGGCCATTGCAAACAAAATGAAGACCATGACCATGCATCGTTAGATTAGATTAGATTACATTACATTGGGTATACTTTATTATCCCAGTGGGGAAATTTGGCTTACTGTGCTACACACAGCAGCAATCAACTTACTTACAGTACATGCCAACACAATTGTGCACACAATGGCACACCAAAGACACAATAATAAATACACACAACAGAAGTATCAAAAATGGGGTTTGATTTCATAGACAAAACATAGAGACAACAGAGATTAACAGATCTTTTGGATGTCTTATATGGAGCCACTTGTGCTTGGTGATGCAGTTCCAGAGAAAAAAGACATAACATGGACAATTAATAGACAACAGACAGCATGATTTCAGACTAATGAGGAGTTATTCCATGCGTACAAATCAGCATAAGGTGTGTATATGTAAAGTAGGCCCCTGATTTATCACAGCTTGGGTCTATTTTCTGTAGTTTTAGGCATCATTTGTGTTGGTTATAATATTCTAACCAAAGTAAGTGAGTAGCTGAGATCAGGAAAGCAACATGGCTACAACACATTAGTCTGGTCGTTTCTTGCCCTGTTTGACTTCCCATATTAGTTAACTTGAGTTGTACAATTGTATTATTACTGACAGGAATGATGGCAATAACTACTATTGGTAAGAAGAACAACCTTTTAGCTGTACTTCTCTGCTACTTAGTCTGGTCAAACTTTTAAAATTAACCTCAACATTCGGATCCAGATTATGTGCAATCAAAATTCAAATACTTGAAAAAATCTGCATGAACGAGACATGCCTGGGTGGCTAAGGTTGTGTTGAGCAGTCACAATATCTTTTCAAGGGTCTTTAAAACATATTTTCATGCCAGCTCCCGTCTGTGCGCTGCTTTCATATGTGTGTCGGCGGAGCTAAGACCGCCTGAAGCAAGCTCCTCAAGGTGATTCAGTCTGGGAATGTCTTTGAACCTCCCCGAAGCTACTCCTGCCTGCACAAAAGATCAATGCGTCTGCGAATATGCAAGCACAGTTGAGTCCCCCCCCACCTCCCCTCTTCTTTCTCCTCATCAAAGATGGACTTGAATTAGGTGCAATTAAGGTATTTCCACAGCCACCATAAAACAAAAACCACATGATACGAGAGCCGTGGCTTCACCATCACCGACAATCGCCCACTAACTTCACACATTGTCACTCAGCATCCACAAGGTCAAAGATGTGAAGCTGACCTGTTTTTTAAAAAAACGTTCATGCCAATCACGACAACAGTAAAATCTCACTAAAGGCTGTGAAACAAAGTTGTTTAAACACTGAAAGCTATAGACCCCCTCCTCCGTTTCCCCTTCTGATAATGATATCAGTAATAGAGTCTTTTGTTTGATAATGAGAGCTGCTATTTCTGATAGGGAATAATAATACATGGCTATTACAGTTTCATCTGTTGGGATTGAATGAATAACAATGCTTTGTGCAATATTCAGCGTCACACTAAAACACACACATTCTGTATGTCTGTAATTGAGGGGTTGATACTGAAGTGGCCGGCCACCTCGATCAGGCAACATGGAGAGGAAAGCAAAGGTCCTTGGAGTTATTGTTACAGGTGTAACAATGAAGTCGATTTGGAGTGTTAATCATACGCTTTCGTCTAGCAATAAAGTCCTGGCTGTGTTCACCCTTTGATGAGACTGTTTTGATGCTAATTGTACAGTGGAATAATAATTAAGTTAATGACATGGAGCTCTTTGCGTGTGATTTAAGAGAACATGTTTTTGGTTCTGAGGAAGACTGGCAGTCGTAATGAGTGACTCAGGGCTCGCTGTTTACAAAAGTTGGAGAGGTCGAGATCACAATGTATTGTGGTAATTATAGAGTAAATCCTTAAATGGGGACATTAAAGGCAATCTCAAAGTTTTAGCACACACAGTATAAGTAAGACAGTAAAATCCCTCTAAAATTGTAGTTTTCCATCAAAGCATTCCAGCGTGACCACTTGTCATTTTTACGCTGCAACCTGTGAGAGTGAAAAATCGAAAAGACGAAAAAACTCTGCAAAAAACTGTCAACTTTCTGCTGCTCCTGCCGCCTGCCAACTTCAATGACTCCAGCTGCAACTGCCAAAACACTGATTCACAATCTGACAAAACTGGATGATGACAAAAAGCACATTCTTAACTCAAAACACTGTGCCGATGCTTGAGATAGAATTTCTCTCCTTTGTGGGATGGATGATAATAGGTGAAAACAAAGAAGCGGGGTGTAAAATGCTTCAGCTGAGCGTGATTACAGCTGTGGCCATCATTAGGCAGCCTCTTTAATGTAATTGATGGAGTGGATTCTCATAGCAGACCTCAATAGACTGGGCAGGGTCTCCTCGTTTATTTGGACTCATCTGCATTTGGTCTGTGTGTATGTGTGTGTGTGTGTGTGTGCGTGCATGTGTTTATGTGTTTATGTGTATATGTGCACATGCAGCCATGAGTTAGAGCCAGAGTGTGCAATAATTACGACTTCACACTCTTCAGACACTTAGAGAAAAGAGCAAAACAAAGCGCAGTAATCAGTGTGTGTGTGTATGTGTGTGTGTGTGTGTGTGTGTGTGATTTGGTACATACTAAGTGCAATTGTGCAAATGTGATCTCAGTGTCTATGTGTGTTTGCGCACACTTGCATGTGTGAATGTGTGTGCAGCTACTGTGTATACAGTCCCATAAGTGTGTGTGTGTGTGTGTGTGCGTATGTATGTGTGTGTGTGTGTGTGTGTGTGTGTGTGAGAGAGAGAGAGAGGGACTGTTTGCATTTGCTCAAGGATCCTGACCCTTCAGAAATGACACGTTTTCTCTATCTACCCCATCCTTTCCCCACACATTAGGTGCTTACAAAAGACAGAGCACTAATGCATCATCTAATTGGCCTAGGCTCCTGCCTCTGCCTCTCCCTCCATCACTCTATTAGCTCAGTAATTACCCATATGCCTCAGCGAGGCGGGCGTCCAGATAATGGCCGCCTCAAGGGCCCTTGAGCGCGGCAGAGAGGGGCCGCAGTCTGTCGCCGCGGGAACACAGCAAGCTCTCCAAACTATCCCAGCACCGCACTGGGAAAAACACAATGGGGAAGGAGTTTGGCAACTTCGTCCTCCACCCCACCACCAACACCATCTCCCAAAAAAAAAAAAAAAAGAAAAAAAGTTATGAGTTGAGGGAGTGGAGATGCAAATCGGGGCTGTTAAAATTGGATGTTGTCTGTTTAGTTAATGTGCAACTGTGTGTGTGAACGAAGCCTAGACATACTTTTGCATTTCTTAAAGGGAGAGGTCGGGATTTTTTCACACCTGTCTTACTCAAACTTTGAGGATCTTAAAGATCTCTTGTTTGACGATCAGGTTGAAAACTCACATACCATTTGTGCAGTGACTGGTCATTATTGATGCTCTCCATTCTATCCAATGCAATTTCTTTGAAGCACAACTACACTGTAAAATACAAATACAAATAAAAAGGGCAAGTATTGTTCCAAAAATCAGAAACTATGACCAAGGTTCAGGAGTTTAAGTTGGTCGAATACTGATCTGGTAGTCATGTGTAGGTTCTTTAACATTTTGACGACAAACCTACCTGCAGCTACCAGAATGAATCCCCCCAGCACAGCAAGAAGCAAGAAAATACAGTCCAACTTTTGC
This sequence comes from Sciaenops ocellatus, assembly GCA_033000465.1. Classification (NCBI taxonomy): domain Eukaryota; kingdom Metazoa; phylum Chordata; class Actinopteri; family Sciaenidae; genus Sciaenops; species Sciaenops ocellatus. The sequence continues at coordinate 13,727,429 of CP136886.1, forward strand.
CCTGAAAAACATTTGGAAGATATAATTTGACTCAGACTGCTGAAGACTTGCTTGCCTGAACACTACGGCATGTCAGTTATTAATGCTACAATGGACTCTGGAACAGTCAGGCCGTAAACGAAACACATGTTAATGTGTGACCTGTATGAGTGTCGTATCAAAACGTAAATCTAATGTCTTCCTCTCTCTATCCTTCACTCCTTTCCTTCCTATCTAAACCTTTCAGTTTTACACCCTTTAAAAATGAGGATCATTATTCTCCAATCTTCAATCTTCATCCTCTTAATTGAAATCACATAATCTGTGACAGAATAGGACAGGCCGCCCTCATCCCATCCCCAAATGACACTTCCAAAAGGAGTACAACAAAGAGCTTCTTAAATAATTCCCTCGCTCTCTGCATCATATAATATGGATTACAGAGCGCTCTCCCTCTTTCTCTCTCCACCTCCCACTCTTGCTCCCTCAATCTGGGATATGGTCTCATCCCTCCATCCTACCCAAGGCAGATTTTGTGACACTCAAGCTGACCAGGCAGCATTATCTGTTTTTAAAATCAGATAAATATATAAATAAAACATCCAGCAGTAATGCTAATATATGCCCTAAGAGGGTCTAAGGCTTCAGATCTGTGGACTTAATCTGGGTTTTGGGTAGGTATCTTCCCTTGGCTGTTCAGAGATTTGCGAGATCACTGTCAGTCCTGGGCCGGCTGAATTATCTTTGCGTATTGTGTTAATCTGTTGGCATGCAGATTGTGGTGGACTAAGGTTCAAGTGGGAAGGATTAGGGGAGATCTGAGCAAAGCTGATGCAGGCAGCCTTCTCAAAAACGCTCCATGATTTCGGGCCCTCTGTGGATTTTTTTTTTTTTTTTTTTTTTGCACACTGACCAAAAGGGACCACTGAAGCACGGTCTCTCTTTCTCTGTCATACACACTCACACACAAAGATACACGCAAATCGCCTTCATTCCACCCTCTCCATTCCAGATAATTCCCCTCTTAAAATCTCCCCTCAGACCAACCACTGCGAGTGCAGGACCCAAAATGCAAAAACCAGTGGCCATGCCCACTCCACAAATCCCAAAACCTTTTAGAGCTACTTGACAGAGAGAAATCCATCTGGAGAGGATATCCACCGTCCATTACTTAGAGACTAATGTCTAGTTTTAACTCAGCTGTATTTATTTACATCGTAGCATCTAAATAAAGCAGATTTATGCCCCAAACTCACCCCAGTAATACCTTATTAAGATGCTTCTAACACAGAGCCTGAACATGGACAAGGTTTGTAACTTTGTTAATTGTTCGTTGTCAGTTCAATAACCCAGCACTTTGTGTCGGACTCTCCATGATTATCTCTGGAGAGTGATAAAATCACTTCAGGTAAATGAGTGATTGGACTGGAGGACCGCTGAAGTACAACTTAGCAGTCCTTTAGCAGCTTCTGTTTGCTAAATGGAGCCATGGAGTTGGAAGTATGAAGAGGCTGGAGGGGTCAGAGGGGTCCATATGGACCAGCAATTCTGCGACTCTCGGAGGGACGAGCAACCAATCACATCAATCATTCTCTACAAATCCTCGACCTGGAGATCCAGCAGGAGAGCCGGGATTTCATTTCCACCAATCACTTGGCTTCGATGAAAGCTAATTGAACAATTCTTATCTCTCAAATCGTTTTATTTGGTTTAAGTTCCCGGTGATAGAAATAACAGTGTTGGAGGCGCACTTGTCTTTATGGAAATATAAAGAAAAAAAAAATCTGTCAGTGGAGATCATTGATGCAGTCATCGAGGACAAATGATGGCTTATGAAGACATGGGGGATAAAAATGAAAAAAAACGGGCAAGTTGCTTCAGCTCTTGCACCAAATGACATGAATAAAACTGGGGGGAAAAAATGAGTGATCACATATTCATGTATAATATAGCAGAAATCTGGGGAAACTGTGCTGCTGCATGAGACTAATGAGTCCACTAACCAAGACACTGAAACAGAGAGATCAGGGTCACATCTACGTAGTTTAATCAACCAAATGTCTTCGTTTGGGTTGCGTCTCACAGTCCTGCTTTATTAAAGGCAGAATCTTCTGGGTCTTTCTGCCTGCGTTGATAAGGTTAATAGGCCTCTAATATGGTAATTGTCTGGTCAGGGAGGAAGGAGACCCAAACATTTTAATTAAGGAGCGAGTGGATTTTTTTCCCCTCTTTCCTCACTACTCCGGCCCTTAAATTATCTTCCAGTTATCAAGACTTCCAGAGCAGTTGTTTTGTCATCGCTCCAATTAAAGCAGGCGGACCGTCGTAGAAAGTCGCCAGCTAATTTTTTTTTTTTTTTTATGCGTTTGTGATCCATGAGCGAGCAACAAGGACACTAATAAAATCTGATTAGCAGAGGCCACAGGACTCCTTGATTGATTCTTGTCCGATATTGTTTTCCACAAATGTAATTAGGTTCAACTCTGGGTACTAATGTAGCTCCTCTTGTTCATCAGTTTGTTCACTTCATACTCTTAACTCAGTGTTCAACAATTACCACCAATTATTATTGCCCTTCTTTTTCCGAGGGAATATAATTTTCTAAACAAAATTATCAAGCAGAACAGAGGGTAGATGTGAAACAAATACTTGTAAGTCTGGCGGAGAAGTTACAAAGAAAGACAAAAGCTTGATTAGCATTAATGTCAAACAATTAAAGCAGGAGTATTCATAAAGGGAAGGATCTTATTAGCTGGAGAAAAATAGAATGAGACGGACCATTTCTCGGCTGCTTAAGCCTCAGGATTACTCAACCTTTGGTGGCAGAGAGGAACAATGTGGCTTTTAAAAACCCATTTTGGAGAGAAGCGTCTGCTTGACAATTATATGCCTCTAAGCTGTTTAATAGGTGGTTGGGAAGAGGTCTTTAAGATCCTCATTCAGGACTAGTGATCTGGGCCGCGGTGTTTGAGGCATCTCAGAGTGTGTGTGTGTGTGTGTGTGTGTGTGTGGTGTGTATGGGGGGTATGAGAAGGGTTTTAGGAAGAGGCTGACATAAGACAGAGAGAAAGGACAGAGGGAGAGAGAGAGAGTTTTAAGCCTGCTAAGCAGATCAGTGTCTTTGTGTGCGGTCAACAGAGGCACTTGAAACTTTCCGTGAGGCTCAACTGTCTGGAGCTAATTCTTCCTTTTTTCATTGCTTTTGTACAAAGATGAGGAAAAGACCGAAGAAGGGCTTTTATGAAATACTTACAAATCTTTTTTTGTGGCTCTACACTTGTTGCAAAAATGTTACGTATCTAGGGAAAGTGAGGGATCAAGTAAATCTGAGATAAAAAAACACAAACTGATGACTAATGTTCTTCATGAGACTTTTAAAGTGAGGAGAAATCTATGTTAACAGATAAAATGTTAACTGCTTCTGACCCCTTTTGACTCCTTAAAGCAGCCTGTTTGTGTTTACAGATTGATTTAAAAAAAAAAACAAAAAAAAAAACAGTCAATAATCTGTTTTCCCAAACGATTTTTAATCACCCTTTCAAATATTTGTGCCATCGCTTGTGTGGAGTCGCGTCCTTTAGGATTTGAGATGGCCACAAACAACAGAAGAAAAAAAAAAAAAAAAAAAAAAGGCACCGCCAGAAAAAAGATCAACAAACAGGCGAAGCATAGAGACAGAACAGTTTGAGGATGAACGCTGCTAATCCTGACTTCGGCTAATGCTAATGCAAATGCATGTTTATCAAATATGTAATCGACATTAGTTAGAAAAACAAGGATCTGCCAGCACTCTGCTCTTTGTTCCGTGATTGTGGAAGAGGGAGATTAAGATGGGCTTTAGTGATGCTCAGATGGATGGAAGGAGAGAGGGATGGAGGTACGGCTGGATGCTCTTTTGCTCACTGTCAAGAAAAGAAGTGAAGCTTTGCAGTTGAATCTGTTTCTGTTTTTAATTTGAGCTGAGTGGAAATGCATCCAGCCAGTGTTGGCAAGTTTTAGTTTTAGTCTTTTGACAAAAAATGTATATTAGGCCAAGTCTTAGTCACATTTTCAAGATTTTATTTTTGTTTATTTTAGTCCAGTTACAGTTAAATCCATTTTAGTATCCAGTCTTCCTTTTGCATTTCGAGGCTACAGCTGTGCTTATTTGCTTTTTGGCATATAGAGTGAGTTGATTTCACTCTCATGTCTCAGTCCACCTACCAGCACCTGTAAAACTCACAACTGAACACATTATATCTTGTTTGTTTAAGCCGTACAAAAAGTGGAACGTAAAAACAACAATTCACAGTTTTACAGGGTTTTGTGCAGGAATATTTCTTAATATATTCTCATGTTTGGACAGAGCTGGGCTAGCTGGTTCCACCTGTTTTCAGTGTTTATGCTAAGCTAAACTAAGCAGCTGCTGGCTGCAGCCTTATATTTATCATACTACGGCATTAATCTCAATCAGTCCCAAAAATGCCGAACTATTCTTTTACAAGTTTACAAGTTTTCTATCCCAATGTCCACAGGATTAGCAGAGAAGGTATCGTTTACTTGTACCGTGCCACACAGTACCCACGTCAATTCGTTATTCGTCTGCAACAGATATTTTCCATCACTGTTTTCATTGATAAAATGAACACTCCATCCAGTTTGTGTGATGTAATTATTTATATATATACTATACTGTATTTATTTTTATTAGAGTGAGCATTTAACTGAAATGGTTTGCCACTGTGTGCATATAAAACACATTGTACATTACACGTCACACGTTGCCCTGTGTTACGAGCGAAGCGGTTGGGGAGTGTTGTCAGTATTGTTGCGGGGCAGTTTTTGTGGTTAAATGTTTACAGGATGACACAGGGGCACTACTCTTGCCAGTTTGTTCCTCCCCTGGGCACACGGAGAAACAGAGGTAACCTATTTTCTTTGGCAAGGTTGAGCAGTCACACGGAGACTGTGTTTGTGTTGTTTGATTGCATTGCTCCTTTAGGCTCTCCTACCTTGCTGTCTCCATCTCTCCCTTTTCCACTTTAATATCTCCTCTTTCTTTTTTTCCCCCTCTTGGCTGACCCTTTCTCCACTTCTATCTCTTCTTCTCCTCTTTCTTTCTCGTCTCCATGTTTCCTTATTCCCTCTTGGCCTCCTCACTCCCTCCATCCTTCTTCCCCTCCGTCCACTGTCACACAGGGATAAAGGAGAGGTCTTGCTGTGCTGTGTGTTTGCCTGCTTGGTTGCAGGGTTTGTTGTTAGTAAATGAGGTCATTAGAAGACACTCTGACCTAACCAAAGGCATTTGTTCTGCATGCTGTATTTTTTTACCCTCTTTTTCTCAGTATAAATATACACCTTTGATGGAACGGCCAGATGCTGGGATCATTAACATGTCATTATATCACCCAACAAATTAGGGTGAAAAATTCCTTTCCATATTCCCTTCACCTCTCTAAACATTAGATACAGTGAAGTCTGTGACACTATATATAAATATATACACACACACTATCTGTTCTTTTTCCTGCTCACACGTTTGGTCACTTTCAGATGTTATCGTCTCCTTATCTCCATCCTCCCCTGACCTCCTCCCCTCCCCTTCATGTTTTGGTACATCTTGCAGCAGGGTGACACCTCCAGGTGAGCCTCAGGCCGTTTGGGTCTTCTTTTTGTGGCGTGTAGCCAGATCCCTGATGACACCTGTGAGCCTTGGCAGAGCTCCTGGTTTACAGTAGCTGTTAGCAGGCTTTTATGTCAAACAAAACACCAACACAATGTGTTCTCTCACACTGTACCTCAACAATTCCCCACCCCCAAATGACTCCAGCCCACTTTCTCCTGCACTCAAAGTGGTTGCAGCTCTTTCTGCAATCATATGCTACTGTAAACACTGCCAGTGAATCAGTCTTTTTCTCACCATGTCAACGGGTTTTAATTAGCAGTGAATGTCAAGGATGTCTGCTGGGTCCACCTCATTTCTCTCAGAGCCAAACCCATTTCTTGTGTTGTGTAACATTGTCCCCTATTGTCCAAGCACACTCATAAACATACTTCATACGCAGCATCTCTGAAGTGTATTCCATTGTTCCTCAAGTGGGGAGACGAGTGTTGCTGCTCTCCAAATGGACATTGGCGCATCTCCTGAAACAATACGGTTCCCCCACACCACATCACTCACATGCGTTTAAAAACGCCAGACCTTGACCACTTACGCCTGGAAAGAAAATTACCTGAGCACAAAGCGGGAGCTCTTGTCTACACCCTAAAACACATCATAGCACTCTTGTCATTGCAAGTGGAGGGTCTATTATAAACAATTATTTTAGCCCTTCACGGACAGTTTGGTCTTTGTGATGCATTGTGTTTTTGAGCGAAGAAGTATAGGCAGTAATCAATGGAGGAGCCGTACGGTCAAGGTAAGGCTGCCGGGTGATCTAAACACATGCATATGTGGGAGGGAGTGAGGGGTGCTGTGGGTAAGACATTGACGTATGCAAGACAAACATTATGTTATGTTTGATGTAGGTTGAGGATGCACGTGCATGGTACTCATCTCTTTCCATCTATATAATTGGAAAAAGCACCTAAAAATCAATAATATCTCAGATTAAAGTTTTGCAATGAAGAAAACACATTACACACAACATACAGAAGAAAGTATGTTTTGTACTCATGTTTGTCTGTTTATCTACATACGATAAGAGAAGATTTGTTTATAATTAACTAAATCTTTTATGGTTAATTCAGTGACAATAAACATCTAAAATGGATTATTTGGTCACAAAAAGGTAAAAGGGAAGAGAGATCAGGTGTTTACTGTCACTTTTAATAATGTAAATATTATAAACCAGCATATATCTCATCTGCATGAAGTCTAATTTCACTTTAGAAGAAGTTGTTGCATTTTTAATCTCAATTTTAAATGTTATCCATGTCAATCCGTCCAGATATCACTTAAACATATACAGTAATCACATAATATAACATGATCAAAAATGAGTATGGGGAAGGATTCATAAAGAGCGTGATAGAAATATGGAAAGAGAAAGAAGGACAGAGATAAGAGACAAAAAGCGAGAAAGAGAGGTGTGAGACGTGTGGGTGGACACTGGGCATGGTGGCAATAGGCACAGGGGCTTAATGAGAGGTGAGCCAGAGGAGAAACAGAGCAAGGACAGACAGAGAGAAGGTGGCAGGGAGAGGGAGAGGTGAGAAGGAGGGAGTGAGTGATAGATGGTGCAGCAGGAGAGGGGGAATAGAGGAAGAGAGGGAGGACGGGACTTTGGAAAACAGAAGCAGTAAACAAAAAGCCAAGAATAGAGTCCAGGTGTGAAAAGTGAAGGAACAGGTGAGGGAGACAGGGATAGAGAGGACGGGATAAAACGGGAGGAAACTGAAGGAAGAGCGAGGCGGGGTGAGCAGGAGTCGTCCTCCAAGTTAAAACTGTGCATCAGACTGAAGGAAAGAGGCAAACCAAAGACATACACAGAAAATTTGATTTTATTTTTCAGTTTTTAATATAGTATAGTATAAATAAAACTATTTATGTGACACATTTTTACAGTTTTACAAAATACAAATTAGGCTAATCTGAAAAAACAATATGCCTAACAAGTCTTTAGATTTATGTAGAATTTAGGTGTATTTTTTTTTTTTTAATTCAGATTTAAAAATTAAATCATAGAGCTATCAGAGTATTGGATATGATTTAGGGGGTGTAACAGTTATAAAAATTCTGGACTGAAACCTTGATTTAAATCTTTTTGTTTGTTTGTTTGTTTGTCTGGTTATTTTTTTGGGGGGGGGCAACGTTAATAAACTTCATGGAACATAAATCAATAAATAAACTTTGCAGAGATGTCTATATAACTGGGTAAATCAAAATAAATAAATTTTAAAAAATGTCTAAAAACACAAATCTCAGTAATGGTACATCGACTCTGACCTGTTGATAATTCCTGAACTTTTGCTCTTTTACAGAGCTGCACAACAAACTGAGGAACACGCACATGTGAAGAAGGTACATTGTAGCAGAGCTCAAATACTGTGATGTTATTCTTTAGACTGAGTCTGGCCACATATACACAGAGATAAAAACCCCTGTATCATTAGTTATTACTTTGAACGCTGCGGGGCGGGCTCTCCTTCTAGTCTGTTTTGTCTCATCACACTAATCAACACATTCAGGTGATACCGTTGTGTGTTTCCACAGATAAACCTTTCCATTCAACTGGTGTGATCTAGGTAAGAATTGGAGTTTCTGTTCCATGTGTGCGAGTACATGTGTGTATAAAAACACAGCTGATACGATGACACTGGAGGACAGAACCGAAGCTCCTTTGTTAGTTTCTCTCCTACTGCAATTCTGACCCTCGACCTCTTAAAAAAATAAGGCTGAAGGCCCGGTCACATCACAGCAAAATTCATGTAAAAGTTGAAATATTTGGAAGATTGGTGACATAGTGATTACTCACAGGGCCATTTGGTTAAACTACTGTAGCTGGCAAGCTATCCACTAACATGCTAGCCAGCCAAGAACATACTGGTCACAATAGCTCCTCATCTTCTGTCTGTTTCCTCTAAACTGTGCCATTTACTCCCACTGTTATTTTGTTCTTGGGATTGTACATCACTTCATTAAATAAAAAGTTTACTTTTGGTCAGTCGCAAACTTGTTAGTTTGATCAGGATAATAAGTTCACACAGTTTGTTTGACAGATATATATGTATCATTCGTACATATTCATCATTTGTATAAGCGTATACTCTGACGGAGGAGATTAAATAAAAGTGAGTAATACTACACAGTTAATATGTGCCACAGTAGTTTCTGCCATGTTGGACAGTCTCTGTAATCTGAGGTGAGCACTGTCCAGAATGAATATTGGTCAATGTCAGATGTTTAAGCGTCAAAATTTAGCTTTAACTTTAGCTAAATTTTTTTTTATGATTTAAGTTGCGGCGATTTCATTGGAATAAATAGATTTTGCTGGTTGAAAAGCAGTCTGGATGACATAATATCTAAAATGTTCAGTCTTAATAAAGACCATTTAAGACAACATGAACAGAAAACACCGGGGCGTCACTGAACAAAGAAGCCCACTCCTCAAGCACAAAGGAAAATGGGAAAAGGACAAACAGAAACTTGGCTCTGTCCCAACTTGTGAAGGAGTTTGGGACAGCACCACGTTTCCCCCTCCTCCATACCCCCTCCACCATCCCCCTATAAAGGTGATGTATGACCAGGGGATGGATGTGCCCTTGTCAGAGCCCTGTGTCTGAAAATACTGATGGATGGAGGGATGGGGAGGAGAAGGCGAAGGAGGAGAAGGAATGCAGGTGATGGGGAGATGACAATGATGAAGCGTGGGTGCGCCACACCGCCACATCTCAGACAGCTGTTTGGCGACGGGGGCTAACACTCTAAGTACGTGTATGTGTGTGTGTGTGTGTGTGTGTGTGTGTGTGTGTGTTTGTGGAGGGTGTAGGGGACACATATGTGGAGGAGGATGCAGCGTGCTTCTGCAAGATAGGTGAAACAACACTTTCATGTGTATTTATAGAAGAGTGAACATGAAATCAAAAGAGAAACTTTGTACACAAGTCTCTGTGTTTTGTTAGTAGCTTGTTGGCTTGGTGCAAGAGAGAGGCAGCTTCACCTCCCTGTATCTCATGTCCTTTAAGGCCTGGCTGTAGCCTCCGGGCAAGCCTCGGGCTCCAAGGCCTCCCTCTGTGTGGCAGGATACCAGATCGGACTCAGACATACACAGCTGTGGCCCAGGGGCCTTCACTCCTCCCGAGAATGACACTCAAACTCCCCAGAGCCATATTTAAGAGCAACAGTAAGTGTTTATGTGTGTGTGAATCAACTATATCTGCGCGTTGTGTGTGTGTGTGTGTGTGCCTGACTTTTAGCCCGCAGCCAGCAGGTATTCAAGGGCCCTTTCAAATTAGAAACGGGAGGAGGGTGAGATCAGCCGATTCCCCTCGGAGCCCGGTAGGTTTCCGAGCAAGGACTCTGGGAATATCAGGAATATACTGCATGTCACAGTGAAACACAGCAGAACATCACAGCAGCGGTCATAAATCACACAGCTTGTCCTGCTCATCATCCGCCGGCCACAGGTTACACTGTCAAGTTTTACTTGACTGCAAATCAGGAATAGGATAGAATAAAGAGACCACCACGAAACTGGAACAATTAGGTTTAAAGAAACACTGCATAGATTTTTTTTTTTTTGCAATTTAGCGCCCCCAGTTTCAGAGTCTAATACCACTGTACTAAATATCGACAGCTGTATTTATTTTGATTATATTAGCTGATATTACTTCAACAGCAAGAAGCCCAGCTCGGCGTCTGTCTTTCAGCCTTTTAAGTCAGTCCCAGATTTACTTTTTTCTGGCGGCTAAGCCAGGGTACGTTGCTGCTCACCCAGCTCCTGTTCTGGCATGACATTAGCCAGCAACAGCTATAGTTCACAACATTTTACTGTCCATCAGGAAACTCACTAAAATCTGTTATTTTATAGTAGAAAAGTTACACAATGTTGCTTGAAGTAACAAATATCTGCTTTGTTCAACTGTGTCCATGAGCAAGGCCCTGAATCCATGTTAGTTTCAGAGATGCTGATCTGTAAGTGACCTCTTTAGTTTGGTTAGCCAGCAAGTGTCCCAAAGTAGATTTCAAATGTCTTCTTCTATTGTGTTTAGTTTCCGCTGAACTTTGTGAGAAAGTGCAAAATTATTTTGTTTAAGTTTTAGTATATTAAGTTTATTTTAAAGATTTAGGAGATATAATTCACAGTCAGAAAGTTACAGTTTTTCTCTGACCCATTACTTCTTAGTGAACAAGTTGTTGCCTCCTACAGTATCAGTGTCCGTCCTTAGGTAAAAAATGGTCTACATGAGCAGCAAAGAGCATAATACTGATAAACATGCAACAAAAACAGCATGTCAAAGGTCTTAACTCAAGACCAACTTACAGTCTTTTTCTGGAGCTTTCAACCACTCTTTCTCAGTGTATGTAGTTTGCTCAGTTGTCATGGAGACAGTTCATCTTCACATGATCTAAGCATGGAACAGTCACAAGATAAAAAGTTTTTTTGGATAAGAATGACAACCTTACACTCAACTTATTGAAGATTTTAGTTCGATAAAATCTGAGAAATTAAATAAAAATAATTTACACATAAGTGCATTTTTAACCAAGGAAACAGTATTATTTACAGTACTAGTGTGTTCTGATGTTTGATTACAACATTCCTACAAGCAGAAAGTAGAAAGAGAAAGAACACTCAGACTAAAAGAGTTGAGTTAAACAACAGTGGAAAGATGGTGTGATGCAGGCAGGATGTGAAAAAGGGGGGAAATGGGGCAAGTTTAATCGAGGTCTAGAAGAGCGGGAGATGTAGTGAGGGTTATGTTGAGAAGAGGAGGGGTGAGGGAGAGGTCTGGCTTGGGACAGTGAACTGGAAGTGTGTATGTGTGCAACAACGTGTGTGTACAAAATGCACTTGTGACACAGAGCAGTATTGACAAGCCGGGCTGATGCCCCTGAGAAAACCTTCAGAATTCAATCTCATTGATTCCCACAGAGGAGTGGAGGACGCTGCCTCTGGTCCATACCCTGAGTCATTACACACACACGCACACACGCACACACGCACGCACACACACACACACACGCACACACACGCACATACAGTATACCTACACTTTTTAACTCTTTTTTTTCCAGAAGATTCCCTGAATCACTCTGAGAGTGTTTCCATACTGAGCACTAATGTGACTCATTTGTACTCCCACACTTAAGACTTCATTACATTGTTAATGCCTTTCTCTTTGTGCAACTATGTCTGATAGAGTGAATCCATCCATCACATGCATGTGTGTGCATCATGTGTGTGTGTGAGAGAGAGAAATGAGGAGGAGGAAGAGATTGTGGTGGGTGTTGAAGGGATGAGGGGGTGGATGGGTGGCACAGAGTCCATGTGTTGTATGACCTTGGTCACTGCTGAGGGGACCTAGTTTCTTGCCAAGCCAATCAATAAGCTAAACAGGCGGAGGATGGCTATTTGGAGCATGGGAAGCCAAACTCAAATACTGATAGGTTATCTGCCTGTCCCAGCACCACTTCTGTGCAAATATTGGACCAGCACATTTTTCACGGTGACTTGCATTTGGAAAAAAAAGAAAGGGAGTCAGAGAGGAGTGAGGGGGGTGGTGTTGAGAACAGACACGGTTGAGTGGATATGTTGCAGAGGGCAAATTCTCCCTCCTCCCTCCATGTCTCTCTCAGACCCCCTCTTCTTACCCCCTAAACCTTCAACCAACAAGTGCATCTCTCTCTCCTCTCCACTCACTGTTTGGGCAACTGTACAAAGCAGTGTGGCCCGCTGTACTCATCATATACTACCTCCAGTAAATTCTTATACACACTCATGTTACTTATTTTATTTACAAATAAACTTTCTAATAATTCTCTGGCTATAAATGGGTTATAATATTGTAAGTAAATATATTATTGATGATTATTGTATGAGCAGTTAATAAGAATAACTTTTGGGTTGTGAGAAACCTCAAATTGGTTTATTCTACCCCAACACACTTGATTATAAATGCTGAAAAGTCATCAATATGAAATGTTTTTAAACTAAATCTGCACTTGAAAATGTTAATTAGATGTTAATTACTGGTCCAAATTCTCCACTTATTTGGTTAGTAGTCAAGGGTCTGTCCAGCTTGATAATGATTTCATTTGTTTTTAAAATGCTGAAAAAACATAAGCGACGATTCAGAGATCTGGAAGCAGGATAAGTTCTGCAACTTCCAACTTGCCAAAAAGACAAAATGCTCAGCCAAAGAGATTTTTTTTACAAAATGGCTGCCTAGAAATATATTGAGTGACATATAATTGACATTTAAAGCATAAGTAAACAATTTATTAACAATTAATAACACTGTATTTTCTAATTTATAAACCCTTTAAAAAGACACAAAAGACAGTTCATTTATTGAGTGTTTAAGGTGTAATGAGGGAGCTGGGTGTTTCTGTGTGTGACTGAAGCTTTGTTTTTAATAAAGAAAGCAGCCATGATCACAATTAAAAACATCTAGTGTGCTTTGTTCATGTAAAGTAATTGTAGGAATAATTATAATAAAACCAAATTATGAATTTTGAAATAAGCTGAATAAAATTGATAAGTGAGTGAACAGCAAGTTTGCTTGAGTGTGAGTGAGACAGAGACAATGGTGTATCTCTAAGTGATCTGTAGATGATGGCAGCTGGATCTGATCAATAATGAATGAGTGACACATGCCAACCACTGTATCCCAACCACTCTGGAGAGACACCAGACAGTCCAATGTGTGTGTGTGTGTGTGTGTGTGTGTGTGTGTGTGTGTGTAAGTACAAATATAACAGTGAGACCCCTTCGAGACGATTAAAGCTCAGAGAAACAGAGAACAAGTAACAGAGAGATAGATAAATTGACAGAGGGAAGGAGGGTGAGCTGAAGGGGGATGAGTGCGGTGCTTTTCCCATCAGGTGTACAAGTCAAAGCCAGCTTGCGTTGGTACAGCGGAGACTGGAACAATGACTTCAAGAGCAGCGCACAGCAAAACCACATTAATTATTAGAGAGGAGCGATCAAAGCACAACTGTGACATGAAATAAATGAATTAAAGCTGGAAAAAAAATATCGCCATCTGGACGAAGGGTTTCACATCCCAGAAACAACTCACTGCTCAGATGCCTGCCTTTGTTTTTTCCCCTTTTTTCTGTTTGTGCTGTTTGTCATTTGAATATTTCTACAATATGTAGGCTGAACTAGATTCAACAATTACTCATTTTTATTTGTCTCATTGTTTGAAATTGTTTACTGCCTGTTGATTTCATGGATAAAAAAACATTTTATATAATTTAGTTAGATGAGAAAATTGATATAAATTTCTTGTGCATTAAGTATGGAGCTGGAATCTGGGCGTGATTAGCCTAGCTTAGCATAAAGACTGGAAGCTGGGGGAAACAGTTAGCATGGTTTTGTCCAAAGTTGAAGAACACAGTGAGTCAGTTAAAACAATTAGAAAGTTAAAACAATCCTGACTCCCGTTCTGCAGTTACGCTTGCTTTCTTTTACAGAATTACTTAAGAGGATCTCATGTCTATGCATTACTTACAGAGCTAAAGCCCACTAGGGTAGCTTAACATAAGGACTAGAAACAGGAGGAATCATCTATCATGGCTAACTCCAAAATAAAGCCCTGAAAACCCTGTAAAGCTCACATATCTTAACAAATATTGTGTTTCTTTAATACGTACACAAACCCTAATGTAAAAATCACAATATGCTATTTTAGGTTGTGTACTAATTATTTTTGGTGAACAACAGCCGAGTGCAGTGACTTCACAGTCTTGTTGTCACCGTGAGGCAGTAGTTACACTACGTAACTCCCCCTAGAATCACATCTGACAAACAACTTGCTAGGTCTTTATGCTAAGCTAGGCTCCAGCTCTGTACTTAAAGGTGTGTAGGGTTACTTTGAAACAATGAGGTTACAGATTTCAACCAACTGAATACCCCTCATTCACCCTCACCTTCTAACCATGTAGGAAAAATTACCCTGATTACTAAACTCATGAAAAATATGAAAGTCCTATTTAGAGCCAGTGTTTAGTTTGTCCATTCTGGGCTACTGTAGAAAGATGGCGGTTCAACGTGGCGGACCCCGTGGAAGAGGACCAACTCCCTCTGTAGATATAAAGGCTCATTCTAAGATCATGAAAACATTTTTTTCTTATTTTCAGGTGATTATACACTAATGAAAACATAGTTATGAATATTATATTTCATTGCTGCCATTAACATACGTCTCATCTGACTCTCAGAAAGAAAACAAATAAGTCCAAAATGTTTAAATCACTTAATGTTGTCATTAAGACCTTGAATTGCTGGTGGAGACGACAGTTCAGTGGAGGCATGTGATTACAGATTGTGTGTTTGGTAACAGTGATGGCCCCTTTTTCTGTCTGTTTGCAGCTCTGGCTGCCTGAACTGGTGTGATGTTGTCTTCCTGTTTCAGTTCCTCCACTTGGGCCTGGCTGCCGTCCCTCATCTCTCTTTCCAACTATCTCACTCTCTCCCTATCTCGCTTTCTCTCTCTCTCTCTCCCTCTCTCTCTCTCTCTCTCTCTCTCTCTCTCTCTTTCACTGACACTGGGCACTGCTCCCCTCCCTGACCATCTGGGCCTCTCCTCCACGAAACTGTGTGTATGTGTGTGTGTGTGTGTGTGTGTGTGTGTGTGTGTGTGTGTGTGTGTGTTGGTGAAAGTGTTTGTGCATACGTGCACATACAGACAGGCGTGTGTGAGTGAGAGTTTGAGTTTCTCCTCAAGAGGGCATATATGTGTATGTTTGTGTGTTTGTGTGTGTGTGTGTGTGTGTGTGTGTGTGTCAGTAGAAGGGTCTTCCTTCGCCAGGTGGACAGCTGCTACTTAGTAGCCTTACAGCCCAGCCAGCAAAGTCAGGGAGAGTGAGCTGGCGGACTTAACCCTTTATATTCCAAAACAATGTTGAGTATGGGTAATACACTAGTGTGTGTGTAGCATTATTATTATGCATGCTGATGTGTCTTGTCAGTATTACTTTACTCACCAATACTTCATGCCTGTGTACCTATGTGTGCTCAGTTTATAAGCGTGTAAACACACAAATGTTTTATGTACTCACTGACTTGTGTATGCTGTAATTTTGCCTTTTGTGGAAGCTTGAAACTAAATTTTCATTAGATTTTCATTTATTGTATTGTTTGTTATTTTGTTTTACATTAAACTTCTTTATCTCCGTTTTTCTTGTAATTATTTCTTTAGAAGTCATGTTTAAATGAGAAAATAAGACTGATCTGGACAGTATTTGATCAACTTGCTGTTGTCAAACAACAACACACAACACACCACACAGCACAAATTATGGTGTTACAGCATAAACACCTCATAAAGTATTCAAACCTTAATATAAAGTAACTCAGAACTGAAAGTAACTAATGGTATTGTTAGGTATGCCATATTCATAACGTCTGCTGCTGCTGCTGCTGCTGCTGCTGTGTGATGTACATATACACTCACCATCACTGGCCCTGTGTGTGTGTGTGTGTGTTTATACAATCTACATCTGTGTGTTTGTGAGCCTGGCAGTCAGATTTAATACTCTTATCCGTCCCGGCGGTCCTGTCTTTGTCTGGTCCTTAAATGGAGGTTTAGTCTCTGCAGCACAGGCCTGGCTGGATGAGCTTAATCAAACCATTAGAGGACTGAGCCCCGAGAAGCATCTCACCACCTCCTACTGAGATCTGTTTTAAGACATGGTGGCAGTGGCAAACACTCAAACCTCAGGATTAGATCAGCTCTCAACGACTTAACGGTGTCTCTCTCGCTTTCTCTCTCTCTCCGCTCTCTGTCAGGCTTTATCTGTCTGTCAGGCTAAAAGCACTTTCTTCAGAGGCCTTTTAAAAAAGTCTCAAGGTAAATGCAAGCAGAGTGTCGATAGCAACAACAAGCACACTTAATTTAAAACATGCACACAAACTTTATAACCACTTAGTAGAAAATCTGTTTTGTTCTCTACCAGGAAATTAGATTTGAGTCTTGCTACGTTGCAGGAGGTTGGACGTGCAGGTGTTTCATGCAAACCTTCATGAACTTTTGCTAAGTAATGACCTCTGTGTATCCCAAAAAACTTCTCCCATGTCCTTGAATATACAAAATTCCCATTCTCCAAAGATTTGCGGCAATCACACAGTGAGCCCCCCTCAGAGCAGTCCTCCACCCTGCTTTTCCACGGGCTCTGTCCTTAATTGATTTCACATGCGACAACTGTGGATTGTCTTTCCGAAATGTTCCTCTATGGTCAGTGTGTGAATGACGAGCAGTGACAATGCTGGTTTTGTCCCTGGCCTCTTTTCTTGGCCGCTTGCGTTTCAGTGTTCTTGCTTTGATAAGCAGTATCGGAACGCATTCTTCCTTGCCCCCAGAGGACGATGGGTATTAGTGTTTTCTGAAGAGTCTGGAGTCCACTTCCTCCACAGCCTCAGTCCAAGGGAGACAAGCGTATCAAACTACTTCCCTCTCAGTCCAGCTGATGTGGCATGTTAAAAGATTAGAAACAGTGGCTTAATTTGAAGGGAGAGCTTTGGAAAAATCAAGAAGAGGCCATCATCCCCTGTGTTTAGTTTGTAGGAAGTGGATAGAGATATCCTCCATTGTAAATCTTTCACTGTGACATTTGTTTGGGAAAAAAAAGGGAGAGGGAGAAAGAAAGAAATAGGACATATTCTAAAGCCTTTCAGTGTTGTAGGAATTAAACAAACGCAAAAAAGGGATAAAATCGGCTTAGACTGTTGAGACAAGTACATCTAAGAGAATGCACAAAAGGAGGGGTGTAAACGGCGGATTCTTCCCAGCTAAAAACTTATCAAGCACCGGCTTTGTGCTCAATCCATTTAAGTGAGTCCCTAACACGCCCCTATTGTATGCCTTTAATGGTCGAAAAGTGACTTGTGCAGGGCTATCGCCTCTTCATGGGGATTACAGCTAAGTGCTTAAGTTGTAGTGAAACCCGGATTTACTGATGGCAAAGAGAAAAGGGCGAGGGAGGGAGGGCAGAAAAAGGACCCTTACCAAGGATTTGTGTCAGGATCGCACTGTTCCCCTCGTCTGTCTGTGGCACAGTCGAGAGAGGACAACTGGTGTTCACATGCGAGCCAGCGAGCAGACACACACAAGTAACAATACTTTTGCACAACATCCTTTTACTGTGCGTGTCTGTGTTTTCCTTGTGATCCCTTTCCGTCTGTCCATGTCCCTCCCTCTCTCTCCCTCTCTCTCTCTCTCTCTCTCTCTCTCTCGCCCCCCTCTCTTCCTCTCTTGCTCCCTCTCACTCTCATCCCCTGTTTTAATTAATTTCTAGCTGTGCTGCCGTATGAGACTTGGCCATGGAAGTGTCTGCTCCTGCAATTTCAGCCCTCATCTCCTGCGGCTGCCAGAAAATGACTCAATGCTCCTTCCGTTTCAAGGAGGTAAACAAGGCCAGCGGAAAAAAAAAAAAGTCACAGAGAAAACTGTACACAGTAATTAGGCTTAATGATTCAGAAAAGTGCTCAGTGTGAGTGATCTGAGTGATTTTTAGTTGACTGAATTCAACTTGTGAGACTACAGTTCCAATCAGCTATTGCCAGAGTTCAGAAACAGATCTCTCGTTTTGTTTTTTGGACACTGAACTTAATTAGTAATGCATTTCCATTTCAAAGTTGAGAGAAGGCCAGAGTACTTTCACAAGTGTTGTCTGACTATGCCCAAAGGCAAAAGTGTTTATAGTTTTTCTGAAAGGTCAGACTCAAAGCAGGGGTGAAAGCCTGCCGTCATAGAGAGAGGCAAGAATCTTTTAAATATGGGAATAACAAATATTTTAAGATAGTCCGTCCTTGAAGGCACACATAAAAGTGAGAGGAGCAGTTGTGTGATGAATAGAAAAGACAGCTTGAGAAGGAAGAGGCCAGTGTCAGTAGCATTAGAAGTATCAGTATCAGAAGTTGCTGTCGAATGGTTGAACAGCTTCAGAAACCCTCTGCCGCTACACCTTTCCGAGAATGTGTTCGACAACTTCTGCAACTTTGACAATCTGACCTTCATGCTCATTTCACACAGCAATTGCCCAGTGAGGAAGTGTGAAAGCTGAAGTTGAACTTCTCCCTCAAGTTCACTTTTTTATTTCTTCACACAACTATGTCATTTTCAGTGACATGTGCATGTGCATCTGCAAAATGGGCATTAGTATACTCATAGTTAAACAATATTGCATCTTGCCTCTTTCTATAAGAACAAGTTTATCACCCACTTTTGAATGTGGCTATGCATAACAACTATAAACACTTTTGCCTTCAGGACAAAGTCTTTTATAGCATAACGCACACCTTCACACACCTGCCTGATTGTGTGAAGGGGCATACTAGGCTTTGGAAAATACTAAAATTGTCACTTTATTTGAAGCATACTGACTCCTTCAGAGATAGATTTGTAAAAGAGTGATTACAATTGGTGCGTCAAAGGCTGAATTTTAGTTGCAAGCAGTTCCAAAAACTCTTGATCTTAAACCTGCCATGATGAAATGAAATCTGTGTCTTTTAAAATTTATAGTTTCAAAGCACTTGAGATTTAGGAATTTTTGTTAGACTTTCCAAAGCTCCCTCCAGAACCACAGATTATGCAGCTGTTTTGACAGGCTGTGTATTCTCCCTGTAACTGGTGCATTTACTTTGACATGTACAATCAGTCCTATATAACTGGGTTTAAACAGGGAGCACAGTGTGTGTTATGTGCATTTTCAACGCAGGATGTGGATGCTTGTCATCTACCTGTGCCAATGGCAAAGCCGTGAAAGCGCTGTCACTTTCAGACACGAGTGATACGATACGTTTGTTTCAAAAGGAAGAGATCATGATGACAACGACGATAGATGAGTGTGCAAGTGTCAGGGAGAGAACGCTTCTCCTTGAGCACTGTGTGTTTGCGTGTCTGTTCCCTGAGCTAACAAACTGTATGAAGGTAAACTCGGGAGCACCTGCCCCTATTGTCATGCTCTCACCCACCCACACTCACACACCTTTCCCTTGAGCACACAACACCCAATACTGAGTAAAGATGAAGAAAGGGCCAAGCCCTGCATGAGGCAAAGGCCTCCCATTCAAATAAAGACGGTAAACCCTCTGTCTTTTCTTTCACTAAGCCTTGATATGTTCCTCAAAGCTACTGAGGTCCATTGTGTGTCTGTACCTTTGTTGTCTTGTGTTTAAGCAGGCTGATGATTATAATGATGATGATGATGATGACAGTGATAGCAGTGGCTTAAGGAGAAGCAGCTGCCGAGGGGTTGAGAGAGGCACGGACAATCGACCTGTTTACTCAAGAAAAGGTACACGTCGGATGTTCAAAGTGACGGCTGCTGAATGGCGACTGACTTGCGTGTGTATGTGCAGCAGGAGTGCCTTCAGGTCCATCTCGCACAGTCTGCAATTATTGCTTCAGGTTCCTGCTTGATTTCACTTCACTTTTCTCTGTTAGTTATTTAATTTAGGTCTTTATGTCATCCCAATAATACTCTGTGAAATGAAAGTCAGCAAGTAAACAGGACTAAGTGGATTAAATAAATCAATACATATATATAACTCAAAGGAATAGTTTAGTTTCTGGGGAAAAGAACTATTAGTGATTCGACATGGACGTCTTTGTTATGTCTTTGCATGCAAATCAAAGATATGTTTACAAGTGAGATTAGAAGTTTAGCTCAGTCAGAGTTTGCAATTCTTCTTAAAGAAGTAATCATTTAGCAGAGTGGAACAAGCTGTGAACATTAACATATTTTCAACTTATAACGTCATTGTGTTGAATATCTAATATCACAAACAGTTTCAGCAGACTCGGAGCAACTTCAGCATTCATTTCTGAACACTCTCCTTTTTAGGTCTGTTTTGATTTTCTGATGAAAATGTCTGACCCTTTAGCTGCTAAATGCTCCACTGTGTTCACCAGCTAGTTGGTAGTGTACAGGCACAGGTAGTGTGCAATGAGTTCATCAGAGCTTTTTCACAGTAAACTGCTGGGGCCAGAAACTAATGAGTTAAAGTACTGTAAAACCAAAACAATGAACTGAAAGACCCAAAAAGCTCCTAAAAGCCGAGGAGTTCGCTGCAGTGTCACGTGATAATACTCTTCTCCTGCTGACAAGCAACACCTTTCACATTACATCTAGTCATTAAATATCTTGTTAATATATCAACAATTAATATATCCTTTTCTTAATTATCAATAGAAATATTGATAATTGCAGCTTTAACAAAATGTTTGTATAAAGTCAAATTACTTATATACAGTTGGATTCCTTTTTTAACAGTGAAATAAGTGACTTTCTAAATCTAAATGTAAATTACAACCTGTGGTTACTTGTTTGGTTGTTGACTTCACAACACTTGTCAGAGTGACAGATGTAAGTCAAAATAAAGACTAAAAGCTGTTTGTGAAACTTATAGGCACATATAAGCATTGTAGTTTGTAATATTCTCACTATAGATGTTGATGTCACACTGGCTAACAAAAACACAAATTACATAACACAGAAAAATGGCATTTAAGTGGCTGAATAAAAAAGTTCAAAAGAAGTGTATATATCTTCTTTTATCTCAATGACAACTAGTAGAAGTAGTAGTCTAGAGAGCTGCAGAGATGTATGGCATCCATGAGTTTGTACTAGTGTGAGTCCTCAAAACGACCTCTTTAAATGTGTAAGATGCTGGAGTTTATTTACAGAGTGAATGGAATGTGAAAAGAACAACGATTTAAGCCTGTTTCATTATTTTGAGGCTTGTTTTTAGCAAAGGCTTAGCATGTAATCTTATGCTGCGTAAGACGCTCGTCAAACTGGTGTGTCTTCTACATTTGTGGTGGCATGACCTGCCCTTCCATCTCCCAGCCTGTTTCCAGGATTTACTGTCCCCTCGCTGTGGCGACAGTGATATTTTCGCCCTACTTAAGCTCCAGATGCTGAGAGGCTCCTTGTACTGGCACTGCTGCAAGAGGGCCAAAGAGGTTAATGCACCCAGGGAGGGAGAAGCAACCAGCTGTTGGCCTTCTAATGTTTAAAACCTCCTCCCCTCCATCCATCCCTGCTCCCCTCCATCTATCCTATTCTTTCTCCCTCCCTCCACCCCTCAAAGGAAGAAAGCCGAGGCAATAAAAAGCGTTCAAATGGTGAAACATCTGCTAGGACATTTCACTGCGGCCAAGAGCGTCTTAAGTCCTCTAGAGCAACAATATGAGGACATTTTCTGGGCAGGGGCAACGGGGACTTATAAAGAGATAAGAGGAGATAATGGCTGGATGGAGGACTTGGAGGCTGCAAATGCACAATCAGGAGGTCCGCACGGAGATGGGGGTATGAGGGGAGGGACAGGAGGGAGAGAAGGAGGGAGGAGGGTCTAGGAGGCCAGAGGAAAGTGGTTTGGTAAACAATGCCTCCGCATTAGCATGATAATCTGAAACATGCCTTTATTTAGATAAAGATGTAGGTTATACTGGGGGAGGAGTACGTGTTGTGTTTCTGCGTGCAGGAGTAGCTCTATGTGTGTGTGTGTGCGTGTGTTTCAGTCATGAGAAATGTATGACGATGTACAAAGAAGCTCTTCAGTCACAACATAGCAAGTCTGCACGCTAAGCAGATTATTCTAGACTAGTCTCTCTCCATCACTCACTGTTTCCCCATTCAACATTTATGAAACAACGACTGGCTTGACATGCCCTCTGTGTGGTCAAAAACTGGATTATGGCAAGACTAGGTAACTTATAAATGAAAAGTTTAATTCATGAGCAATAAAACTCTTAATTACACTCTTAGTCAAAGGAGTTTTGTCACTACCGCTTCACTTCATCTGGTATTGGCTTACGGCGGCTAATTTTAGCAAAGACTTAGATATTATCGAGTAAAACTAGTCTATCACCTCCACCAGGAGACATGTTTCCTGTTTCCAGCTTGAGGTCCCATTCACTGTGAGTGTGTGAGTGTGTGTGTGTCGTTCAAGTTTACTATTAATGAGGTCTTTAAAGCAACTGACTCAAAAGGAAAATGAAGAAAATTCAATGTGCTATTATCTTGTAATTACCACTTGTGGCCACAGCGGCGTCTGTTCAGAAGAAGTTATACAGTCTTGCTTTGATAATTATAAATTAAGAACCCACTGATTGATTACAGCTGTCACAGTGCGTAATGCGATGTGATGAATGCACTTAAAAGTGAGATTATAAAACACAAAAATGCCAAAAATCTATTAGCCACAAAAGTTCCTGTGATTGGAGACAATTTTGATTTTTGTTTATTCACATTTTTCAAGTCTTGCTGCTAGCACTAGTAGTACAGGAGTAATTTTCATTTTCTCTAATATCCCGTTGTTTGCTGGCTAACGTGCAGACATTTGCTCTTCTCCAACTTTCTACCTGTTCTCCTACGCCTCCCCACTCTAATTTTACTCATTACTATAAGTTTTACTTTTGTAATATTCTAGACACTGCCACTTTAGATCTGGTAGAGTTTGGAGGTCATGCATACAGTGAGTCAAGTGCGACCCGTTGTCTGTCTATTTTCCTTCACTGAGGTTATAATTGCAGTGCTACTTACATCTTCTGTGAGAGGATAATATTGCAGCTACTGAGGACAGCAGCATGCTTCTCTCTTTGTAATGGCAGCATTAGTGAATATAATTGCTCTTGTGAACTGTGGTCAAAAATAGATTTAATCTGTCGAGTCTGGAGAGAACACGAAGGCATCTTTGGACAAAGTTTCCACCGGTTCATGAGAACAGTGGCAAATAAACCAGCAACTGTGACATGGGACTGCATGGCTTTTCACCAGAAGCTGGTCCAGTAACATCTATACTGAAAGACGCAGTTTAGCCATCATAATGTCAGATGTTAAGATTTAACATGTCTTTTGTTCCAGTTCATTCAATTAAAATCAAATTAAAAGATAAACTTGATATCTTGGAAAATGAAAAAGAAAGTAATGAAGTGGTTCATAATAATAAGACGACACATACATGCATGCACTGCTGTTGCATGTCCTCATCACATGCTCTTGTCATGTACTCTGAAAGTGAGAAGTAGCAACAGCTGGATCCACCGCTGCGTCTGGACAGCAAGACGGACCTGGAAGTGTGTGTGCTTATGATAATGATATCTCGATCCCAGTGCCATCTACTTACGTGCCAACATAGTGTGTGTGTTTGTGTGTGTGTGTGTGTGTGTGTGTGTGTGTGTGTGTGTGTGCGCGCAGATGCAGTCTAATTTAATGCATTTGAATGGTACATGAATGAGTAAGTGGTGTGAAATATATGTGTGTGTGTGTGTGTGTGTGTGTGTCAGTCCAGGCGCCACTCACCCTGATAAAAGCCCTTTGACACTCAGCTGTTTAACAGCTCAAACTGTCTTTGGTCAGTGGATTAAACACACACACACACACACACAGCTCCAATGACCTCCATGACACCTCCAACACACCCCTCCCCAATTTAACAAGGAATAACTTGTGAGTATGTGCGTGTGTTTATGTGTGTTTGCGTGCGTGCAAACTGAAGCATTTACACACATTTCCAGTGGCCTGCTGAGGGCGTCCTACACCATACGACCCCTCTCCTCTGCATTTTAACACTGTGGTGACAGGTGCTGGTCCAAGAGACAATAGAGCTCCTCCAGAGCTGGCAGCCAGCACACCATAAAGAGAGAGAGAGAAAGAAGAGGTGTTTGTAATTGTGAGTGCATGAGAGAGAAGCAAAAGAGAGACTTTCCAAATCTATTCTTTCTCCCAAGTTTTGCCTAAATTCAAAGGTGAGACTAAGTGGTTTGAAAAAAGCAAGAAGTTTAAGATTTTGTAGAAAACAGAAATGGAGACAGAGTGAGTGAACTCGAGTGCTGCTCAGAGAAGAAGGGGTAAATAAAAAAGACAGCACGCTCACAGCTCTTTCAGCCGAAGGACTACAAAACTTGTCGAAAGTTTTTGGCGTGTCTTTGATTCCACCAGTTTGCAATGTGACTCCTCACGAGCACAAAGACGAGATGTCAGAGCGCTTCTGTTTTTGCACACAATACAAACGCTTGTTGCCAAACTGAATTCTATGGCCCCGGCTCAACATGTTTGGTGGTTTCTGGCAGTGTATTTTTAGAAAGTGTAATGTATGTGTCCTGGATGAGATCATATACAAATAAAACGTTCCCTTTGGCCTCTGGCTTGTTTCTGAATAAAGTTCACCACACACATATCGATTTAAAGCCCCCCCTAAAAAATTCTTAGAAAGCATTGCCCACTGGTGCACTATGTGTGTGTGTGTGTGTGTGTGTGTGTGTGTGTGTGTGTGTGCCAGATTTGAATCCCTCAGAGAGCCATTTAACCTGCTCCAAGGCCAGTTTTTTCATTACTGGTATTACTTAATTAACTCGTAAAGCCAACATTTCTTAGAAAGTGTGACTAGATTTTGCCTTTAAGGCCTCAGTGTGCTTCAAACAAAGTGCCCATATTTAATTTTTTTCATTCTTCGCGCAACTACTTTCATCACTTATCATGTGGACAACTTATTAAATGCGCCGCCTTCAAGTCTGAACAGCTAAAAACACGTCAACGTTAATGCTTGGTACAAAGTAATTTGTTTCAATCATGCCCAGGCTAAATGTGGGGTCAGTCATTCTGAAAGATAATTGATTATTTAGTCTCATTTACAGGCCGTCAAATACCGACCTGGGAGCATGGACACTACTTTGTTTGTTTCCCATTAACAATAACTAAATAATAAGTGTCGATGTGGTATTTGACATCCTGGGAATAAGACTTTCTCAAGAATGAGCCCACCTTTAATGGTATTTTTTCAGGTATCAGGTAAACCTGAATATAAAGTAATAAATTAAGTTTTTTTCCCCCCCTTGTTCATCTGTTAAGAACTATACAGCAGCCTGACTTTAGAAGGTCAGCAAGGAAGTTTACTAAGAGGTAAAGCATTGATGCTGACTTAATATTTTTAATATTTTTAGGGTCATCTAAGATTGCTCCCTCAACTATATTTTTAGTGATTATCATTTTTCTTTCTTTCAGGGCTACAGCTTCCAAGAATATTTATTTAATCTATAATTGCTGAATCATTTTCTAATTATAATTAGTACCATGGAGCTCTGGGACTAATTATAATATCTGAGGACAAATAGGGATTTCAGTCAACAAATATAAATACCCATTTATTATTAATTTATTGTTGGACATAATTTGTTTTTTTTTAAAACAAATTTCAGATTTTTGTAAGTTCAGCTGACCAGAAGACTCTTTATGTCTTTCTTTCTTTAGAAGTTAAAAGAATTAACTCATTAGAAGTGAATCAAATGAACACTGTCTCTATCATTATTTCCAAAAAACATATCAGAAATTATGACGAAATTCCAAAATGTCTAATCTGTTCTTCAGCATCAACATCAAACATAACTATTTAATGGTGCTCACGTAAGAAGAACTGTGGCTGCCCTGCGGTTCAGATTCTTGTGCATACTTTTTCACTATCTAGTCATCTTGCATGTGTGTGTGGCATACATGTATTTTGGATCATTTTGCGTGAATGCAGAAAGTTAATTTGTGTGTGTGTATGCGCGCGTGTGTGTGTGTGTGTGTGGTTGGGGAGGGTACCAACGTGTGCGTACTTGGCATGTCACTGGGGCCAGGTGCAGGGTTGGGTTGTAATCACGAGTATGGGTTCTACTCAGGATAAACAGGGTCTCTTTCTCATCTCTCCAGGGGCCACCATTTCCTGGTAGTCTTTGTAATGGGAGGAACACGACGTCACAACAGCAGAGAAGATCAAACAGTGGTCGTTCGCTGAGTCAGGGTTAAGAAAAAACACCAGTTGACTCGAAAACATGCGTGACTGATGGAGGTACATCAACAGAACTGGGTACACATCAAAAGGTAGTCGATCACGCAAAGAAGGTGTCATAAGTGTCCGTGTAAAGATGAATAATTTCTTCTTTATTGTTTTATCTGTATAACATTTCCTTTGAATTTTTATTCCCATCATGTTTCTGTGCTTGTTTCTTTTGCAACTATACGACTGAAAAACTGCAAGATAGGATCTGATTCGGTGCGTCTGACCTCATTTTCAATCCGTCATCTAACCTCAGAGCACAAAAGTCTTTATTTTTCTCTCTCCAGAATTCCCCCTTCAGCCTGTGATAACCTGTCATCCATCCCCACCCCCTCCCTCTGCCTTGTGGGGCAGGAAGTGGAGCAGCTCAGACGTACTGTACGGTCCCTCGCGTCTGGGCCGGAACCAGGATGTGTTGCTAGGCGCAGGGATGATTGTGTCAGCACTTGCTGGCCGCTTCGTTTCCTTACAGGTGATCTCCTGAATGGACAATGACAGATATACGTTTCCTGCTATTTTTCACTTCTGCAGGAGGGGATCAGAAAAACACGGGACTCTGTGACCACGGGGGCCACCTCCGCAAGCAAGTAAGCAGGTTCCCAAAGTTAGCAAAGCTTCAGACCGGGTGAGACAAAGACACATTCAGCCACGAGACCTTGCGACGACCCTGTGACCCTGTGGGTGTAGGGTTCAGTGAGTGGTGGCTACAAATCTGGGAGATGAGGGGGGGGTTGGATGATGAGGAAATATTGAGGAAGCCACTCTTGATTTCTGACGCGTTTGATGAACTTTGATGGGTAGAAGGTCGAGGAGGATGAGAGGGTGACGGTGTGGCAGGAGGGGGGACTGGGAGGGGGAAGCGGGCAATGGCGTGTGGCAGGATAGCTGAGGTCGTTCTTTTGATTTATGATTTTTCAACTTTTTCTAACTGTGGAGACTGCGGAGTGTATGCACGGCACGGGAGGGGAAGGGGGAGAGGGGGGGATGGGAAGTGAAGGAGGGATGCGGCGGGCTGTTGAAGTGGAGGGGTGGTCACGCTCTTTTGATTTATGACTGGGGTGATTAATGCCCAAGGATATTACCCCTTGGAAAAAGTGTTGGCCCCTTGACTGAAGTTGTGTTTTGCTACATGTCTGACAGGCAAGAGCGATTTGGCCTCCTTTTGTTTTGTGACGACAATGTGAAGAGGGGTCATCTCTTGTTCAGGTCAGGAAATATCTTTCTGATCGATTTATAATGAGCATAAACCAGAAAGAGTTGACTGATCGAGATGACATTGTATTAAAGAAATATGTCAGTTTCAATGTTACCATCATCAGTGGTAAAAACTTTTGTTTTAGTGAGATCAACAGTAAATTTACCGTCAAAAGGAAATTACGTAACACCTTAACCTGTCTAAAAATGCACCCTACAATGATATGTTGTGCATCACTGAAAGTCTGTTCCTTAAGATTAGCACAAGTCATTGAAATTACATTAAATGCACAACACACGGCTAAATATAAACCGTTTTCTATATATAATCAGTTTCCTCTCATTCACACTGCCACAGAGCTCTGGGGCTAGACAGTCAGTCGACAGTCTGGAAACACACAATACAACAGATCTTAGGATTTCTTGTCCTATTATGATAATCACGAAACATATGTGTGTGTCTGTCTGTGTAGTGGCAGAGCTTAAGTACAGTTTTTATAAACTCCTCTGTTCAAGTTCACCCCTGTAATTGTTCTCCGGATTGAGACATTCATAACTCTGTGCAATCATTCATGAACTTGTTTTATGTGGATGTTTTTGTGTACATGCCCCCTGCAGACACAGGACGAGGTGACGGGAAACACTAAGTTCAACCGTGGTCTGGGACCTCTGCTCGGCCATCTCGTTTTTAGAAGACATAAATCACACGGTTCCTCTCTTCTTCAAAGGCCTTTGTTTTACGGCCTCAGCACAGAGGTTATCAGCAGGGCAGCGGCAATAGTGTGTATAATAGACCTACTTACACTGCCTGATAAGATGCACTGAGAGTCTGTGACTCTGACTCTAGGCTGTCAATAAAAGCAGGGAATCGGTGTGTTTTTTCAGGCTTTGAATTATATCACATCAATGTGACAGCGGCACCACTTTTCGACGCAGACTTGTCTGCCAATATAAACCGTGGAAGAATTGTTTGGGTTCCTGTCTGTGGGTTTCTACGACTGACCCTGTCTGGGTGATTAAATGGCTCTGTGCTGCAGGTTTCAGCGCCATCATCCCCGACTAGATCAGAAGGTTATACACACAGCCGCGTACAGTAGATATTGATGTCGTCAATAAAAGTGTCTTGGAGTTATGTCAGCCGACTAGACGCTCCAAGGTTAAGCGGTGTTAAGCACACCTTCTCCTTCTCGTTAGACACTGTTTGTCTCAGTGTCAATCGCACCACATATGTCAGCCTCTTTTATGTTTGCTTGTTCACTCGCAATGACAACTTTTCTTGCTCCCAACGCTGCGTGCCCTCCTCCCTGCTACAACATACACATCTAATCGTAGGTCACCCTCACGGTCCTGCGTGTGTTGAACCAAGGAGTGCCGTTGGGGAGGAGGGGTTGGGTTGGGGGCATCAGCTATTGCTAATCACTAACACTATGGTTAACGGTAACGCTGTGGAAGCAGTAGCCTTGCAGCCGTGTGATCTCCAGCTAACCTTGCCCACGGGCCTCTTTTGTCTGCACGCCGCACACGGCTGGCTCCATCCTCTCTCTGTTATTGAGCGGGTTAGTTGGGGAGGGGGGGCTTAATCAATGGCGAATCGCTGGCACTGTTCTCAGGACAGTGACCGAAGCCCAGTCTGTTGGCCCCCTTTGCCTCCCTTCCACCAAACTCCCCCCTTTCTCAACCAGTCCTCCACCCCTCAGTCATCACCACCACCACCCCCCCAACTCCAACCCCTCCTGTCTGATTGACACTTGAAAGGTGGCCGAGGACGGGGCCGGAGGCGATGTTCCACGCTCTGGAACCCTCCGTGCAGGGGAACAGCTGGTGACATCTGCAGAGAGGCCCACAAAAGGCAGTTGAAAGCGTGCAATCGCGCCCCCTCCTTCTCTTCTTCCCTTGTCTCCCTCACTCTCTCCTTCTCTGTCTCCCCCTCTCACCCTCTGTCTCTCTAACCCTGTTCGTTCTTTCTCTTTCATTCTCTCTGCTCCTGTCTCCCCCCCTCTCTCTCTCTCTCTCTCTCTCTCTCTCTGCCTCAGATGTCCCCTCTATCTCCGAAGAGCTGGCCCTTTTGTCTAAAGCAGTGATACAGGCACCCGAGCGCCTTTGAAAAGCATGCTTTAAACTTGAAGAGCTTACGCTGGAGCATGTGTGTCTGAGCAAAAAGAAAGAGAGGGGACAGAGGAATAAAAAAAAAGTGTGAGGGGGGGACAGAAAGTGAACACCTGTGTGTTGTACAACAGAAAAACAGAAACACTTCTTTCTTTTAAATAAACTCCCTCCAGTCATTTCATTTATTTATGTCTGCTTCTTCACTGAGAATTCACCCAGTGTCTCTGCGTTTGATCTTCTTACATGGAAAACTATCGGCTGTATTGATATCCACGTGCACACGCCCAGTTAAAAGCTGCCTTTTAAGAGGCCCCATTGTCCCTGTTCAATGGCATTACCCCGGCTCAGCTCACAGTGAGTGCTTGGGAAGCGGAAGGGGGTATCGACTCCCGTTAAAAGAATCCAAACGCGTTCACTGACGAGACACACATCGCCCACAGGAATGTCAAACTTCCGACCCATTCCCCGCTCCCTCCCTCTCCATCTTTCTCTCTCATCACTCCACTTCTCTGTCCTAGTCAAAGGCTAACGCCGTGCTATCTGTCCTCTGGTGAGTGTTTTTCTCTTAAATCGAGGTAATCATTTTTTTAATCCACGAATATACTTTTTGTCAGATTGAATTGCAGCACAGAGAGGCAGTCACATGTCGGTGTATCATAAACAAAACTAATACACACCTTAAAGTTTCACCTGGCCACACCCAACACTTCCGGCCTCCTTCTCTGCCTCCTCTCCTCCTCTAAGAATGTAAAGGAGAGGTCAAAAGGTCGGCGTGCTCCAGGTATCAATATTTCAGAGCTGTGTGAATCCCTCCTTTCAGGGAGCCGGCCTCGCTGACTGAAGGTATCTTCAGGACCCAGGGGCCGGCTGACGGATGAGCACAAAGCACCCGTCAAGCTCCGAGCAGCGCCGCAGCTCACACGGTCCGCGTTATGTGTGTGTGTGTTTGTGTGCTTGCGAGCGTGTGTTGTGTGTGTGTAAGCGGAAGGCTCGGGCAGCTCCCCTGCGGTCTCCTTTGTTGGGCTAACCTGCTGTTTGAATGGAGCGGGAGCTGTGAGTGACAGAGGAAAGTGTAGCTGGCGGTAAAGTGAGATATTGACCTCTCAATCGCCATGGAGGGTGAGCGGGGGGAGTAAAGCGGTCAACACTTGTGTGTGAATGTACAGCATGCGTCTGTGAAGGCGTGCAGAGACTTTAAATAAGTCGGTCGAGGAAAGAAACTATGAAGTGTAGATTTATTATAGATGCTTGTATGTGTGTGTGTGTGTGTGCATGAAACTTGTCGCTGAGTGTTTGAAAAGTGAACTTTTCCTGTCAGGTGAAGTGACGGTGCACCAAGGTAGCTGGCCTAGCTGCTCAGTAACATGAAACAAGATTCCCCCCAATGATAATATTCAGTTTCAGCTCTGCCAGCGCGTCCTGTCTGCCCCTGTCCAGAGCCCCTCCAAGACAAAGGGGGAAGGAGCCCAGCGGGGGAACAGTAGCTTCTTGTTATTATGACATGTGGTAACATGAACTCCTTGGAAGACTTCTCCTGTCATCCCGGCCTGAGGTCCTCTTTATTCCACAGGCAGGGGATGTGGAGGTCACGACCTCCTGGACAGATTATGTTGGAACATGCCGCGCTGTGTTGAAACTGACTTGAATAAGTTTATTGGCTAAGCCGGTGACGGCCCTTTGTGCGGACTC
Organism: Sciaenops ocellatus; assembly: GCA_033000465.1. Lineage (NCBI taxonomy): Eukaryota > Metazoa > Chordata > Actinopteri > Sciaenidae > Sciaenops > Sciaenops ocellatus. Next base: position 13,758,868 of record CP136886.1, read on the forward strand.
CCTTGGGAGGCTGAATACAGATTAGTCCATGGATTGACTATTCATAACAGATTGTACTCAGTTTTATCTCGCACCACACTTCTCACTGTCTTTACTTTAGCTGGAGGAATTCCTGCTATAAAATCAGAGGATGACATGACTCGAAATCGCATTTGTTGAATGTTTTCTTTCATTCTGGTCTTTGTTTTTTCAGAGCATGCGACGTGAAAGAGGCTTGATTCACCACAGTTACTAGCTGGATCATCAGTTTAAAGTGACACTATTCAAAATGTATGAATACATTCAGTGTCTCTAACTCATAATTAATTTTCACTGACATCAAAGTGTCATTATAGTAATTCTCTGCTATGCCAAACACATAGTTTCCTGTAGCAGCTACAGCATCTTAGCTATAAACTGCAACACCTCCTGCAATTTACAGCTGATGGCACCTGTTGGAAACTGTCGTCCTCTAGCAGTGCTCATTGCAGCATCACTGCAGCCACCTTTCCTTCGCACATAAACATGTTCAAAGAAATATAAAAGTTGTCTTGAACCGATAAAAAAACTGAATTTGATGGTTTTTTACAGATAATTAGGTGATATAAGGTGATAAAACAAGCATTTGTTTCGATGAGTATAAGACATAATGACGTTTGATTGCCTACCTCTGAGGTTCTGGAAAACCTGCCATAAAACACGTGATACTTTTTCCTCCTACAGGTCATTCTACGAGACAAAAAGCGCCAGTGACACTTGGCCTCTGACAGAACCCCGCTATTTCTAAAGTCTTGTTTGTTGCACTATTAATATTCTCTCTCTGCAGTCCGTGGCGGGGTTCAAAGGCGCACGCCACGGTGTAGGAGATGACAAGTCTGCTGTGGCACTGAGCGAGCCAAAAGAGTGACAGCAACGTGGCCACTCTCTCTTGTTAACGAAATAAATAAATGTGCTCTGAAAAGCCAATAAGCGGCAGGCGGGAAGCGGAGCCAAGGATCGCAGCGTCAAAAACAACCGCTCCAGCCATTAATCTCTCTAACTCTCTTAGCCCCCCTTCTCACTTTCTCTCTCTCTCTCTCCTCTGAGAGAATTACTGCCATAGATGTATAATTCACGGTGGTTTGGCTTTAGAAGGCAGCGGTTCTGTTGGAAAACACGGTGACAGCCAAGTTAGCGCACCCTCTCATTCAACTCAGCCACCTGTTCACAGGGGAGGGGGCAGAGAGAGACGCTTGATTTATATTTCATCTTTCCTCCCAGTCTAATGACTTTGTTGCACAGTCGGGGGCTGGAAATCGTCTCATGTATTAAAGATGACAACTTAAAGGAATCCTAAAACCCTGACATGATTGAGCACTTAGGCAGACACTTTCAGTTGTAGTTTAGATTGCTTGTGTCAAGTTTAACTTGTCAGCTTCCTATTCCCAAGATCAACTCATCATTTCAAGTCCAATCAGTGTCATCAAGTTTAAAAGAATGGCAAAACTTTATGTCTATTAAACTCTGCTGAACATTTTGGCAGCCCTCCCAGTCTCTCTCCTAGTACATTCAAAAAATTATTACTTCTTCCTCAATCAACACATTTTTACGATGAGTCGTTTGTTTGTGGATGTACCTGTGTCAGTGTGGCTGTACACGTGCATGCCCATGTCAGTGCCATTTATTAGCATGGCGTGATTGTTGGAGGTGAGGAGGAATAACAAGTTAGAGCTTTGGCAGCCACACGCTCTCGCCCATCTGCGCGGCCCCTGCATCAGTCTCAGGGTTTCCTCGCCGATGATGAGGGCTGTCAGGGGCTTTTTAACCTCCTAACTGCTGCTCCCCACCGGCCCTAATCACACATTAATGACATCAGGAGGACCCCGGGGCTGGCCGCGTTGCTGCCTGCGCAGACAGAGTACTGATGAAGAGGGCAATTACCGACCAGCAAATAGCATAACCTCCACTGATCTGTACAGGGGTTATGGGCTATTAGCGCGCAGGTTACGCTCAAAAGATACAGCAGAGGCTTAAGGAAGGATCTGGTGCTGAGAGTAATTGGGGATGTGCAAGTGTGTGTGTGTGTGTGTGTACGTGTGTGTGTGTGTGTGTTGGAGAGAAGCATTAAGAGGAAGGTTTATTATTCTCACTGAAAAGCAGTTTTTGAGTCGTGTCCATCCTTTTTTTTTTTTTTTTGCATTTCTTCCTGGATCTGTGACCAAAGTCTCACCTTTAACAAACAAGTGTGTGATTACTGATTACTATGCACAAGGAGTCTAACTGTGAAGTACCTCTGAGTGTGAAAACTATTCATATCTCATCAAAATGATTTCCGCCAGCTACACACACACACACACACACTCACGCTGCGCTCTCAGTCCTGTCCGTTTCCTTGCTCAGAGATGAGTGAGAGTGTTTGTATGAAATATTAACAGGCCATTTGCTCCTCTGCTCCTCTGTTTGAGAGCTGGATGTTGGCCCTGTGTCTCTGGTCCCTCTTTGAGGCCATCTGTTGGGTACAGGCACCAGGGAGGTTTCCGGGAGGGGTCCCTGTCACCCAGGCAGGGCAGCCCAGAAAGCAGCACCGCCCTGGGGATCGATACACTCGACCTGCTGGGTGACGGAGCATCAAAGCGCTCCAACCTGCCAGATCACTGTACATGCTACAAGGGCCACTGATATGTAAACGCTGCTGCTTACCATCAGCCCCTTGGGGAGCCGCCGCAGTCTTTGTGCCACTTCTGAAGGGGGGCTGATTTCAGTGCAGTTTATGTGCTATTTATGTTAACCTTTGTAGAATGACGTTTTGGTCACAGAGCCCTTGACAAAATGCCCAGGATCCCTTTGGAGAGCTTTTCTTTAAAGACGGCTTCCCTTGTTTGAAAACCACTTAGCAGATTATTTTTATTCTCTTCCAGTTTTTATTTATTTAAAGTTTAAATTAAGAGCTTTAAGATGCCTCTGAAAACTGACAAGTCAATCATCCGCAGTGTGGAGACACGTAACACCAGCAGCTTTTCTCTAACAAATGGCATTAAACTAAAAACTAATCACAAAGGCGTGTTTATTACAGCCACAGTGTTTTCTTCCCATACAGTAATTGTAGCATTTCATAGAGACACTTGCCTCTCACGGCATCAATCAAATACGCTTTGGACAAGTATATACAATCTGTGTGTGTGTGTGCATGTGTGTGTTTGTTGACATTTGATGTCCTTGTTTCGGGTAATGGATTTGTCCCTGGCAGAGAGAGGGGCTGGGCCAGAGGCAGTCTTATGAGGCCCCTGGGTTAAGGAGGCTGCATTAGCCCACTGCTAACTGATTACTGATCAGACAGCTGGTGCACACACACACACACACACACACACACACACACACACAACCACACATGCCTGCGTGCATACATATGTGCAAACACACACATACATACATGCATGTGCACATGCACTCACAATTGCGCTATTATCGTAATTAAATGCTGCTGAAATTAAAACGCACTAATGTAAATGTCAGAAACAAACAATGAAAAGGAATTTTATGAGGCTTTAAGAAGCTCCTGTGTTATTTCTTTACATAATAATGCTGGTAAAATAGATTTGTGTCTATGTAGAAATCATTTACTTATTCTAACTGGCATTAAATGCATTGCACGACTCAAAGCCGTGACAAAGAGCAAAGATTAGATTTGTAATATAAAGAGATGGGTTAGCATTAGCATAGGGGTATCATCATTACACTCATCTGCATTCCAGACCAACACTAGCCTTCTCTCAGGCAGACGAGTCACACACACAAACACACACACCACAACACCGGAACTTGTTTTAACAATGTAGCATACACACATACATCTACACACTCTCTCTCTCTCTCTTTCTCTCTCTCTCTCTGTGTCAGCCATACACACCACGTCTTGGCCCTTCTCTGGTTGGCCGGCATGTGCCAGGACACCGGTGCCATGAGTGTCCATGTGTGACGCTGGCAGCACCTGGGGCCTCACAATAAAAATACAGCCATCATCAGAGGTCTTATTCACAGACCAACACACCGTTACTGCTCAAACACAAGGAGCGCTCGCTGTGATCCTCTGAATTTAAACAGCATCTGATCTGATATCACAGATATCAAATCACACTTGAAGAAATATAGAATCTAAAATCTTAAACATAGTTTACCACTCTGTTATAGACTCACACAGTCGGTGTTGTGGCTCCAGGGCAAAGGATTTGAAAAACTCTTTATCCATAAAGACAGCATCCTATTACTGCGCACTGTGAACTACATTAAAGAGGCTGGATAGCCGAAGCACTAAAGCCACAAATGGCTCATGGAAGTGTGACACAACGGAGAAGAATAGATGTGATAGTGTGTTAATGGACGATTTTAGTGTCAGTTTACACCCCGTGGGAGCAGCTATACTCTATAGTGTATTCTCACAATAAGGCTCAAAGGCACTCTCTCACCACACACACACACAAATATTTGGATGCTAAAAAACTGGGATGCAATTTTTAAAATTTGGATTGGATTTAATTTCTAAAGAGATTTAGGTTTGTGAGTGTCGAGGTTTACTCAGCACAGAGGGAGGGACAAATACTAACACTGTGTGTCTGCATATATATATATATATATATATATATATATATATATATATATATATATATGTGTGTGTGTGTGTGTGTGTATGAAAGAGAGAGACCGTATGTAGTGGTTAAATAAGGCAGATTGAGGTGTTAACATCATTATTGCACATTTCCTCCCATGAAATAAAGCATTGTTTCCTCTGTTGCCATCACGATGGGAATACCATAATCCCAGATTAAGAAGGATGGGTTAGCGGACACACAGCCACACACACACACACACACACACACACACAATGAGCCTTTTGTGTTTGTGTGTTTGCGTGTGTGTGTATAAATGTGTAAAGCGTTATTGTTTACTGTACAGCTTAAACACCTGCAGGAGGGGGAGAAACGTTCTCATGCATGCAGTTTTGCAATGTGCAGCTCTCTATTCAGCTCCAACGGTGCCCTCAAACGTGGACACATGGCCGCAAAACAGTAACAGAAGTGTCATATGGCATTTTAATAAAATGATTTGTGACACAAGAGAGCTGAAAGTTGTCACATTTGACTGTCTTGACTTGAATATTCTTAAAGGTCCAGTGTGTAGAATTTAGTTGCATTTAGTGGTCCAATCACTGCATTGTAATCTCCTCACATTACCCTCACCTTCCTAATGTAAAGGAGAAACAACACTTTAAGGACCCTGTTTAGAGTCAGTATTTAGTTTGTCTGTTCTGGACTACTGTATAAATAAGGTGTTTCAAGATGGCGGCCTCCATGAAAGGGGACCCTCTCCCACTGTAGATATAAAAGGATATTTTTTAAGTAACAAAAATAAAAAGATTCTTATTTTCAGGTGATTATACATGCATCAAAACATAGTTATGAATATTATATTCCATGTTTGCCTTATTCTGAAAATATAGGCCCCAAATCTTACACACTGGACCTTTAACACAGCCTACTTATACACTCATAACTGTCCAAAGACTGATCAGATCCAGTATTATTCAGCGTTATCCTGCATGTCCGTTCCATATGATGGAGATTTTACTTGACCCGGCCCGTACGGGGTTTCCCAGGCCGTGTGCAGGGGCTAAGGCCCTCTCTGAAACTCTCATAGTTCTTAGTCAGTCATGCAAGAGAATCTGTGGGTCACAGAGCGGGCTGGAAAAAAAGCAGCTCGTAAGTTGCTCACTGTGACAGATGTCCTCTGGAAGATTTCTCCATCTCGTCCCCCCCTCCCTCCCATCCTCGCCACCTCCGTCGCCCATCCCTCCCACCCGACCTCTCTCAGTGATTCTAAGCTGGGAGAGAGCAGCGAGAGGTGATCCCGGCCTGCTTAACCTACTTCCCAAGACCTTGCTCTTAAAATGGCTGTGAGTGTGTATCTGTGTGTGTGTGTGTGTGTTTATTTATCAGGATAAACTCTCAATACTTGTCTGAATGTCTGTATTTGTGCCTGCAAATGTCACTTCTGCACTTTGACATCATGAGATCTAAAACTCTGACAAACTCTGACTCAGTGTGTACGCAGAGATGTTTGTGACAGAAAGGACTTGTTGTGCGCTTTACTCACTGATCTCAGTTAATGTTGTGTTTTATGTTTTTGATGTCAGTTTTTAATTGCTCTTTAACCTATATTGTTTTAGTACACACAAGATTTTCGGTGGATCACAAGATTGGTTGATCATTCAATTATTAATTTAATCTGCAGTTGATTAAAGTAATTTATCAATCAAAAATGTGTGTCATTCCCTGGCTCCAGCTGCTCAGTTGTCAGGATCTGCTGTTTCTCCTTGTCCTTACAAGAAACTGATTATGTTTGCGTTTTGGACAGTTATTTGGACAAGTAAGACGTCACCTTTGGCATTAGTGATCACATTTCTTAGGTGGTTTCATGGTTCATTTTCTGACATTTTATATGACGATTAAATGAGAGAATAATCAGTTTGTCTGGTATTGAAATCAATTGTTAGATGCAGCCCTAATGGCATTTGTCAATTCATATTAAAATGATGCAAAAACTATTACCAATTCTTTTTGTCCAAATCACACAAAAAACTTTAAAGTTTTCTCTTTTCCTCTGTCTGCAACTTTAAAGGGATGCAAAGCAAAAAAAAAAAAAAAGTGCTCTCTGCTATTTGAAGAGCATTTAAAACATTTCTTCTATGTTACATACACATTTTTAGTTATATGTGACATAAAGAACTATGGAAGTATTTCATTACTTCAAACAGGACACAAAAAAGTTTTAAATATTCCAGCAAATTAACAAAAAATCAATAATACCTGTTACAAACATTTCTTACAACTGTATTTGGGTGTGTATGGAGTTCAAATGTAAAAAAGAACAGAATAATGACATCAGGTATCATTTAAGAACAATTAATGCAATGAAATCCTGTCAGCAGTAACACAGGTTGTAAAATAAATGTCTGATTTGTGCTATGTAGAACCATTTTTAATAAAGAGCTTAGATCTGCAAAGCTAAAGTCGTCCCGTCTCCACTCAGACACAGTGTCCCGGTCACAGAGGTTGGGATTAGGGACCTTGCAGTAACTAACTCTTCCATGTCATTTGCAGTGAGACAAAGATCAATCAGTCAGATGAAGGGAGGGAGTCTTTAGATAAAGAGAAATTAAACAGAGGGAGGGAGCAGCAAAGGGAGGAGGGAGTCTCTTAAATAAAGAGAAATTAAACAGATGAAGGGGATGGTGTCTTTAAATACCGCTCAACCACTGTACGGCCTCCCTCATCCTTTAATGTAATGAGAAGAGGCGGAATAAAAGGCTTGGCCCTAGGATGAAAAGGTGATGGCATTTTTTATTCTTCTTTTTTTTTCCTGAGCGGTGAAAGCCTTATCCTAATGTAGATTAGATGTTAAATCTGACAGAAGGGTGAAGCTTTGGTTAGAGTGTGTTCACCTCATTTCACTTGGCCTGGCTGAGGGTAGCGAGAGATTTTATGATGCTCTGATGAAGACAAAAAGCAAAAAGAAAGAAGGAACTGTGTGTGAGTAATACGACTCCAAACTCTTTTTCTTAGTTCTGCTTGTGTTTCCAAAAAGTGCCAAACTGGAGTTTTAATATGTGACGAAGTGGTTATCAGCGTAAACATCATACTGTAGATGTAACACACACTCTGCCACACACACTTTGAAGTGTATCATGATATCTGTTCGTCTCCCCTGCACTGAATTTGAGGATAAATATCATTTGTTGGTCAAGCAGGTCATTAGTGAGTGACAGAGAAGAAAAAATCTGTGTGTCGATGTGTCTGTCTGTGTGTGTGTGTGTGTGTGCGCATTTTCTCTGTAATAATAATCCCTATGAAATCCAGATTTCTCAATCCGGTAGCTCAAGCTGACACTTTAAATAAAATCATTCTAATCCCACATGGTAAGAGAAATGAAAATGAGGAGATTACCATGGAGGGAGAAGGGGGGTGGCGCCCTTCTCTCACACTCTCTCGCAACCCCTGTTGCTTCCACCATTGAGACAGTCCTCTTTCCCATCATGCTCGAGGTGAGAGAGTGATATATCTTTTGAGCTTGAGGAGCTTTTACCCCTTTTTTGTGTGGCAAATATTTATATGTGTGTGTGTGTGTGTGTGTTCTACCAGGGGAATACAATAACACTGTGGCAAGAGTCAACCCCCCTAAAATAAACACACACACACTCATGGTTCATTCACTCGTACATATAAAGTCATTAATGGGTCGAGTTTGAATGTTTTAGCATTTTGCATTCACACTAAACCCACAATTTTCTTCTCTATCACTCCATAATGAAAAAAAGACATATCTGTTGCAACATATAAAAATCTTAGTAGTCAGATAAAGCATGTTTTGAATGAACTAAACACAATGGACAGCGCAGGTACACTGCGATTAGAGACGTGTCAAAAGGTAATCCATCTAATTCAGTGCAAAAACAACAGAAACAGACAGCAGGAACCTTTTTGCTTTGTAAATATATGCTGCAATTTACAAGAAAAACAATAGGAAATGTAGGAAACAGCTATGATTAGATGAATTACTGTAATGGATGGAGAAACATAGGACTGTAAAATATGTTCTGTTCAAATACCTCAAAAACTAAAAACATGCTGGTGATTGAGATTTTGTAGCCTTTTAAAAACACAAAAAAAATATTCAGACAGTCTCAAGCAAGCTGAACTTCAGGCTTCAGGCCTCGTCACATATACAGTATAAATAAATGTGACAAACTTCAAGAACCAACAATGTCCATGAATAATTCAAGTTTACTACAATATAGGTTGTGTTTTTGCCAGTTTTAACATCATTTCTATTGGTTGTAAAAGCATTATGAGCTCCACATTAATTGCTGTGATCTGGGAGCAGCATTGCTAAAAATAAGTCAGGAACATATGCAGTGCAATGATTGGACAAGTGTAAATGAACCCCCAGGTTAGCTTAACTTATTTGCAAGAGGAAATTAAGCAGGACAGTAAAACTACACCCCAAACTGTCTTTTTTAAACATCAATCACAGTTTAAATATCTAGTTCAGTTAGTGCAGCTGTGTGTGCACATACTGTAATGTAGTTTCTCTGTTCAGTGAAGGTTATTTATTGTGATTTTGGTGGTGCTCACTTTTATTTTTATCTTTAAAGTTGCCATAATTAGTATCCTGATATTAACAATGTGTATGGTCAGTCGTAGTGACAAAGCCACTGATAACTATCATTTGACTCAGCAGTTCCCCTCTACGTTTTAGCTTCTTTCAGTTCATTGTTTTGGTTTTACAGAAAACATTTATACAATGTTAGTTCCAGGCACAGGCTACCCAGCACCAAATGACAAAGACACAAAGTTAACGACTAGCTGGTGGACACAGTGGAGCACTTACCTGCTCAAAAGACAAATATTACCCTCAGGAATGGGTGGAGGCCAAAAACAGAGCTAAAACAGAGGACTTGACAGTTTGTCAGTTAAACACAAACACAACGACAAATGAATACTCATGTTGCTCCGTGTCTGATGGATGTGTTAATAAGCCCTTTCTGTTTACCAAAATCAAATCAATGTAATGTAGGTTTAAATAAAGTGATTTATGATAATAAACTTAAACTGTTGGCTTGTTTACATCCTGTATGATTGTGTTTCTTGCCCCATTAGCACTGATGTTATCAAAACTATGAAAATAATAAATCATTTAAGTGTCTTTAACTACATATTATGAGCCACAGACTCTGAAACATTCTGTAATTAAACATTAAATCAGGTCTTCCTCTGGATTGCCACTTCTGCTGTTGATGTTTGACAAATACAAGTTGGCATATTACCCATTACCCATAAAAAGCAGCAGAAGGTCCTCGGTTTGGTTAGTGAACACTTCACAGTCACTGTTTTTTCTGCTTAATCCAGCTCTTGTCCTCATCCTTCCTGTTTCCTCCTCTCTTTATCTCTCCATCTCTACCTCTCTCTGTTGACCTTCCTCCTCTCTCTTTCTCTCTCTCTCGCTCCGTCACCTCACCTCCATCTCAGCTTTTCGTTTAGACATTTCCCTCCGATGCCATATTTCTCTCCCTGCTTTTTTTGTTAACCCTCTCTCCCACACACACTTTATCTTCACATGATTCATTTGACCTGTCTCTATCACTCTGACTGTCCTCACAATCTCTCCCTCCATCCACCCCCTCTATATCCATCTCTTAAGCACATCCTTTTTTCTCCTTCTCTCCTCCATCTCCACCGCCATCCATTCCTTTTAAAGGATAATCTTCAGCTAAGTGGACAGCACTTCGCTCTCTCTCGTTCTCTCTTAAGTGACCATCCGATAATCTCAGGATTCTCTGTTGAAGCCGCACACAGAGGGAGGGTGGACGGATCAGAAAGCCCAGAATGGAACTCCTAAACTGGGTCAAGAAAAGGCCAGTGCTTGGGTCCTCTGGGGCTGATGGGACCAGAGTGGGATGGAGAAAAGGCTGATGCCAAGCAAAGTTGGAGAGAGATCATGAGAGCAGATGGACATCATCTCTCTATCCTTTTATCTATCTATTTTCTTCTCTCTCTTCAAGGCAGCGGGGCCTCAACTTTGAGATGGGAAGACAAAAATAATAAAAAATTAAGAAGTGATCTGTTTGTTTAGCGTTCAGATAAAAGGACATCACTTGGCTGATTTGGGCATTTGTTGTTGTTTTTGTGTGTGTGGACGCACAAAAGAGGCTGAAAAGAGGGAGGGAAGATGCATTCACGTCAGTGGGGTCAGTTAAAGGACGTGACACTGGATGCACACACACGTGACACACACACATGCAGAGTTTGTGCTGATTGTACAAGATTCATCGCACCTCCTTACTGGAGAGAAAAGAAGCCCTTAGTCAGGTTACACACACACATACACACACATGTACTTGTTTTTTCTTTTCTTCCGCTGTCCTCTCTACGGGTCAGTGGGTGAATAAAGCCGCTGTCACTTTCCTTTGGGAGGCGTCAGTGACAGGCAGGCTGACCACGATAAACTTCCGCACAGGAAGAGGAGATTCCTGCAAGGAAAGGGCCAGGAGGATCAGGAACGGCCCCGGGCATCACTTGTCCTCTGGCTTAGCTAAAGACACTGAAAACAGCAGTGTGTGTGTGTGTGTGTGTGTGTGTGTGTGTGTGTGTGTGTGAGTGAGAGAAAGAGAGAGAGAGAAGTTAGGGATGGGGGTCAGTAATACAACCATCATTGTGCCACAGAATAACTTAATTGCAGAAATGTGGCCTCTTGTAGATGAAGTGAAACAAACATTTTGAAGTTGTATTGTAACATTAATACTAATGGGGGGGCTTATAATACATGTCACAATAATACTAAAAGTAAAAGCAGGTTTACAGTAATTTTGCCTAGTTTCTAGTTTCCCTTTGACTTTATACAATAACTAGTTTATTTCATGGTTAGAAGCTGAAATCTGTGACAGCAGCCAGTGACTCTTTCTGCTCACAATGAAACAACTTCTTCAACCGTCTTTCTTTTATTCATGGTCCTGTTCTCTTCTGAATGGTAGTTTACTATTCAGAATTAGTGATAATGAACCAAATTTACAGAGGGAGGCACAAACATGGTAATAAGAGTCTGCTGCCACACTGTGTGTTTGAACTTTGTGCTTTGAGCACAATGTTAACGTGCTGGCGTTTAGCAGTGTAAAATTTACCATGTTCACCATCTTACATTGTGTTTGAATTTGAATACTTCCGTTTGTACGCTTCTATGCCGTACACTGTGTACACTATGTACTTCCTGGTGCAGTGTACTAATTTTACCAGGGGAGTGTTACTGCTCAATTTGAATATGGCTGTTGTGCACTAGCCAAAATGACGATCTCAACATTTTACTGCCTCTTCTTCTATCCAGATTTCAACCAGGCAGAGCATTAATGTTCTTACATTTACCACAACCGCTTCAGCTCCTGCAGCTTCCTCGGTTGCCATTTTCCGCTACGTAGCCAACCACTGAGGGCAAGAAGTGTCCAATGTTCCACACTCAACATTTTGACTATGACATATTGGTTGCGTGCACCATCCGGGTACTCACAGTACACTGCATTTTGCCATAATTGACAGTGTGAACACACTTATGTACTCAAAATTGCAAGTGTAAGTATGGAAGTATATGAACTGAGACACAGCATTAGTTTAGTGTGTTAGCATGCTAACATTTAGTTATTTGAACTAAGGATGAATAAAAATGTTGACCCGATGATGGCACTAAATGAATGATTAGGGGATCAGTTAGGACACTTCATCTGGAAAGGGATACAAATATGTATACAAAATTTCATGACCGTACCATCAAATGGTGGCGATATTTTAGGAAAAAACACAAACGTCAACCTTGTGGTGGCACTAAATGAAATATCAGGGGTTCACCAAAAGACTCATACTCTGGGGACAAGTAATATTTGTGGATTAGAAGCTGAATAGTTGTTGAGATATTTTAGTCTGAACTCAAATGGTGGACAGAACGCCGTAAAGTCAACTCACTCTGAAGGGTGAGGTGGTCATGAATGACCTGAGAGTAGAGAAGGTTGTCACTTTTAAATTCCTTGGCACCGCCATATGCCACACTCTGAAGTGGGAGGTCAACTCCAGCCACATAATTAGCAAGGCCCACCAAAGGCTTCACTTTCTGCGCCGGCTTAAAAAATTGTCTGTGTCTGGGGAGGCGATGTTGCACTTTTACAAAGCTACTGTGGAGAGTGTCCTCGCCTTCTCAGTCACAGTGTGGTTTGGCAACACGGCCGCCCTTGAGAGGGGACAGTTAAAAAGAGTTGTATTCACAGCATCTAAGATCACTGGCTGTGACCTTCACTCTGTCTCCTCCACATGTGCCATACGTATCAGACGCAAGACGCAGAAGGTGATCGCCGAGCCCTCTCACCCCACCGCTCACTCTTCAAACCCCTTCACTTCAGGAAGGAGATTGCAAAGTTTGAAGTGAAGGACGTATCGCCTCAGACACAGAAACATATCCTGATACTAGAACTCGGGAAGCGGGTAGATAACAGCACAAGGCAACAATCACAGGACTTTACCTAATTTTATCTCACCATTGATGTTTGAACATATAAATGTGTAAACTATTTTTGCGCTTGTTATTACCCCGTGTGTGTTTTGTTTTTGTTTAGTCTATTTTTAAAAGCTGCAAATTCCTATCAACTGTGATGACATGGCAATTAAGTATTACATTAAAAAGGCAGGGTTTTATTTCACCAAATTATTTCTATTTTGAATTGTTTACAGAGGAACTGTGAGGCTATGTGCTTTCAAATATTAATATAATTTGACATGGTTGAGTGAGGATTTGATAGATTCTATCATTAGCTGAATAATTCAGTGTGATATGTGGAATATCTGAACTATCCATGACCAAAGGAGGAAAACTGACACAAATATATATTTTAATTTCCTCAAATAGTGACTTTACTTTTAGAAAACTATGGTTGGATTACTTCAACAGAGAAGTTACAACACTTTTCAAGTCACTGCAGATAACCTTGAACCAAATAACACATATACTAAAATCTTCAGGTAAACTAAGAAGGACAGGGAAAAACCCTTTTGTATTTTCATTTTATAAGAATTGTCCTCTACACTGGCTGGAGTCCACTTCCTGTTTCCCACAGGTACTTTCCCTGCTGTGTAAAACACAAGCCACACCTCGAGCAACAGTCCATCTCAGAAGATTTACAGGACGGAGGAGGAGGGGACATTATTCTTAGAGCAGTTATTCAACAGAACAAAAGAGACGGAGTCCTATTATGGGACTCTGCTCTGTCCTAACACTGGATCTCTACCGGCACAGGTGCCACTGTGGCTCATTTATAGCCAGGTTAGCCCATGGTTAAGGCATGGAGCTGTGGTGTGGCGTGCACACACATACACACACACACAAACACACACACACAGAGAGAGAGAGAGAGACTGCATGCAATCGAGTGAAAGAAGCTATGGGTGTATAAAGAGGAGATTACTCCACTGTCTCTTCTAAGAACTGCTCAGTGAGTCTGTGTATTTGTTGGCTAAAGCCTGCATTTGTGTGTGTGTGTGTGTGCGTGTGTGAGAGAGAGAGAGAGAGAGAGCCAGAGAGAGAGAGACAGTTTCTGTGCATGGGAGGATATTTGAGTGTTTTGCAGCTGTACCTCATTGTACTGACCAGTATGTATAAGGAAATACTTCACTTAGACTGTATGTTCTGGTAATGAATGCAATACATGATTACTCATGCATGTGTGTGTGTGCGATTGTGTGTGTGCGAGCGTAACAGTGGGATCTTTTATCTCTACAACAATGATGCCGCAAATAGGCACATGCCCCGCTATTCTTGTACTCTCAAGGCTCCTCTGGCGTTCTGGTGGATGTATCCAGGCATACAAGGGGTTAGGTTAGATTTGGATCTATGTGTGTGTGTGTCTGTGTGTGTGTGCATGTGTGTGAGTACATGTAAGTGCATGCAAATACATATCCGTGTGTGCTCGTTCCTGCATGTGTTTTGTAGGTGACTAAAGGAGAAGTTTTGTTCCAGAATTCATCTAAAACGCGCGTCTCCTTTCTCAAACAAAACAGCTTTTTAAATTAAAACACACTGTTGCATATCAGTGAATTTACTGGCAATTCTGAAGCTTTTTACTTAGAAATTAAATTTGAGAGGCGGTGATCATTTGTGTGATTGCATGCCAAGTAACACGCAGTAGAGGTTTTCTTTTCCAAAGTGGGTTTTGTCTGGTTTTGTCTGTTATAAGACCTTCAAGTGGAATGCCAAGAACCAAAGGCTGGGCTGGACTGTTTGCTTAGCTTCTCCCTCTGCAGCAGTAAAAATCAAGGGAAATAATCAGCAGATAACCCAACACTCCACGCATTCTTTATTCTTTGTTCACTTTTATGTCTCTGTTGGGTGGTGAAGGGGTTTAATGCTCTATTATGAGCCTGTACACTTGGCTTCTCTGGGCCGGCAGTAAAATCTCCTCTCCTTTTCTTTCCAGAAACATTATACTTCCTCCAGAGGGGGTCATGACGGAAAGGTGCACCTTCTCAGCCAAATTCGGCACACCCTGAGGTAAATGGAGCGTGGGGAGCTGATTGGCCCAGAGCACCTGAACCAAGCCGGCACACGACAGGATGAGGGTGTCGGCATCCTCCTGTTAAACGCTTGCTTCCTGCTGTTTTGCTGTTCTCTTTCTGCTTTTTCTTTCTCTCATCCCGCTCTTCATGCAGGAAGTCATTGGAATGGAAAAGAGAATTAAATGAAGATGGGGAGGGGGGTTGTGTGTTGTTCCAAACAAGCAGAGCCCTTCCCAAAACGTCCACTGCAACAGCTAAAATTCCAAAAGATAGATAAGTTAGTCTGAAGAGGAGGAGGAACAATGGCAGGGATGGGGTGAGAGATGAGATGGAGGAAGGGTGGAGGAGGAGGGGAGATGTGGGCATGGGGGGGGGTCTTCTCTAGGGTCGTGCTCGGAGGGCGTCGGGCAGCACGAGAGGCAGGATGTTATGGTTTATTCAGCCCAGGAGTGGGGGCGACGTGGACAAGGTGTGCCTTGCCCTCAGCTACAGCCTCAACGTGATTTATAGCAGCGCTGGCAGACGCCTCCGTCCACGGGGAAGTCTTTGAAAATGCCGGGAGTAATTTGCATGAATGTAGGACTGTGCATATACACAGTATGTACTTGAGTGTGTACTTGTGTGTAGCTTTTTTATGTCTGTGTGTGTGTGTGTGTGTGTGCATTCACTTTTGTACACGAGCACTTTATAGGCGGCTGGTTTTTAACCTGTGGTTGGAGTATGTTCATGCATGGTCCAACAAAGGCTAGATGGTCAAGCTACTCTGATTAATTACAAGTGACACACATACATTACAAGCTATATAAAAATGCCTGTAATATGTACTCTGTAAACAAAACAGAAAATAAAAACCACAAATGAAATACATAGCGGTGGAAAAATGATTCAGATCCTCAGGTAAATGTAGCAATACCTGTAGAATAACCTATTATGAAAAGGCCCTGCATTTTTTAAAAACACAAAAGGTATTAAAACTAAAATGTACTTAGTAAAGTTAGTAAACTACAGTCTAAGTCATTTTAAGGTGGTTGAACTGAAAGTTTCCTTGCTGTCCTAAAAATGTGAATTATCTAAATCGTTTTGAAAATGTAAAACCAAGCGAGTTAAGTTATCTAAACTTGAGGAAACAAGTTAAACACACTTCAGATATTAAGTTGAATCAGCAGCATTAATGTTAGTTTGAAGAGTCAGTTCTTCATTCGCCACAAAGAACTTACTTACTGTGTTGGAGACACTTTTTTAACCAGGTGGTACAAATTCAACATGCAAGGCTAAATACTAAATATGATGCTAGCTTTCATCATGGTTAGAACTGGCCTCATTATTATATATATTACAAACTTACATGAAAGTTTCCATCTCTGCTTTCTTTAAACTACAAAATAGGGTGTCTCTGGGGAGTTTAATTGTCAATGTGTGATAGTCTGCTAATATTCTGGTCATGTTTCCCTATTAATTTAATTTAATGAGTTGAGTGAACTTTCAACAGTACATTCATTCAACTCTTCATTTCAAGACTTCAAGTCAGAATATTTATAAATTCTTATGTTGTCTAAAAAGGAAATTGTCATGTTGAGTTCACTTAAAATTGTTAAATGATGTTAAACTAACGAGGGCAGATAAGTTGTTTATTGCACAATGAGTGGAGTAAAATACTTATATTTAATATTTCCTTATAAAATGTAGTGGAGTGAATATATAAAGTTGTATAAAATCACATCGATTCACATTGATTCACTTCATTGATTCATTCAACAAGTACTCTGAAAATTTTCCTCAAACTATGTTTGTCTGTGTCTCTGTGTGTTTACAGGCCAATTATAACAGCGTTAACCTCCTCCTGACCTCCTCTAGAGGCTGCTGAATCTCCTCTGGTGTGAAAGGTCAGTGAGAGGTCAAGAGAGGTCACCAGCGAAAGGACCCTCTTGGTGTGTGGGGGAGCCTGCTGGGTGCCAGGCCTAAAACATCCCCACTGAGGGTCAAAGGTTACACAGATACATAAACCAGACAAAAGGGTGCCAACAGGTACAAGATGTGTGAATGTCCAGTGGTGTAACAGGAGAGTAGACTGTTGCAGAGAGCTAAACTTATAACTGGAGACTAATGTGTGTGGTGAGAGAGGCACTTTAAAGCTACTTAAGCCTTGTACATGTCACTTCATACCCTATAGACGCCTCTCTTTATAGTATTTGGGGGAAGTGCAGAAAGGCTGAAGCACAGGTAACTGATCACTAATTACTCTTAATTGCCTCCGTGAGCTAGATAAAGCTTTGTGTGTGTGTGTGTGTGTGTGGCTGTTAAACAACCATATAGTCGTAGAAGCTATTAAAAACTCATTAACCTGCGTTTTATTTGAAGCCCCTGCCCCCGTCCATCATACACCCTAATGCATTTTCCGTGAGGGTTTTTTTCCCTTCAGATTTAATTTAGCTCCTCTTTGATTTTACGGCTCGCCTCTGTTATTGTAGGATATCTTCTCCTTTCCTTGTAATTTTATTTTATGGCATGGAGTGAGTCGAGTACAATACGCCCCCCGGGGAGGACCACTTACCTCCACGCCAACAAATATAATTACCGCTGATCAGAGGAGCGAAAACAGACCGCCGCTTATCTGCCACAGCCTCAGTTATTTATTTATTTTTTTTAACACTGAAGCCACACTGGAGGATGATGGCTGTGGAAATCTAAAAAGGAAAAGACCTGCACCGTGCATATGGCAGAAAACTTGCAGCCAAACTCCATTGGTAAATGTGGACATTTACGATTATTTGCTTATTTATTAATAATCAATAAGTCACACATAAAGACTTAAGATATTAAATTAATCGCCCAAACCTATTCTTAAATTCGGCTGTCATTAATCACTAAAAATAACGTTTATTTTAATTTAATTATAACTTTCCCAACTGTTAACCAGTCCCCTGAAGCGTCTGTCAAAATAACCCACATCGAGGGGCGGTAGCGAGCAGTGTGCGCAAAATCTAAAAGTTGATCCACATGTCAGATTGATCCAATCAAATTAACTTGGATGTATGCCGGATGTAGACTACCGATGGAGCACATGTCATGTTTAACAAAATTTGCAGCCCAAGAAGGGGCAGCGTTAAAGTCGTCACATAATTGAGCGGAGTTTGGCGTGGATGGTTTAACCTTAGCCTTGACGCGCCCTCCACTCCAAAGCACCCGGAGGACCGGAGCTGTGACCGCGGCCTCGCCGTGTGTAAAATAGGCTAAGTTACCGCCAGAAGTAAACAGCTAAAGTCCTTTCGTGTTTACCAAGTAAAGTCCTCTGCTCCATGTTGACAGGTGAGAGTTCATAGGAGCAAAGTTGGTCCCCTCCCAATGGAGCTGCCAGCTTCACTGTGTAACCCCCAAGAAATGGTGTGTATGAGTGTGTGTGTGTGTGTGTGTGTGTGTGTGTGTGTCAGACAGAGGGAGAGATAAACAGGGAGAGTTGCTGAAGGGGCTCTTTGACTTTGAGCGCATAAGCCCTTATTTCATGGTGCCATTGTTTGTTTTAAGGACGTCAGGCTTAATACAGTTCCAGGCGATTTCCCAGCATGTCTGTCCGCCCAAGCACCTCCAAGGCGCTCTGTCTATGTGTGTGTGTGTGCCCTTCATTCCCGTTTACTTTAGCCTAACCCCCTTTCATAGGCAGTGATTTTTAAAATTTGTATACTTTCAAGGTTGTTCGTAAGACACGTGGAATTAACTCAGACTTTGCAGAGCTCACTGTGTTATTTCCTGCTAAAGAAACATCGAATGTGTAGCTCATTTCAAGGATTTTACACATGGCTAAGACTAATTATGATGTTTAGTACATATATATTTGTGGTTTTAATGAGTTTGACTGCAGCCATATCTCCATCAGCCTCACTGAGCAGCATTCTTTTAATTGCCTATTATATCCAACGCAGGCCGGACATGGAGCCTTATTTAAATGTTGGAGCAAACAGGTTTTTTATCACATGTTGAAAACAGAGTTTGTTAAAATCTAGAGACGTGTCGCAATGTTGCATTTCAACACTCAGACTGTGAGCCAATGAGAGTGTGTGAGGACACATAAAGATGATCCAGGGAGAGTGTTTGTGCGTAAATCCTTATATTTAAGAGTATAAAACTCCTTATGTAGGCTATGTATGGCATAAAAGCCTTCAATTTCGCAATATTGTTATTGATTATTTGTCATTAGGTTATCCAATATGCGTGCTCTCATTTTTCTTCTGCAGCAATGGCCAATACCCATTCAGGCAAATAAAACAGATTTGAACGAGTGTGTGTTTGTAATATGAAGTATCTCTCTCTCTCTCTCTCTCTCTCTCTCTCTCTCTCTCTCTCTGTCACACACACACACACACACGCCTCCATAATCACCACTACTTGTAGCCTAGAAAGAGGGATGTGGGTCATCGGGGGCCACACTGTGCCAGCTATCACAGCCTCTGTAGCATCCAAGAAGTAATATCCCTAATAACAATATGTATGTAAATGTCTGCCGTTTCATACGTGTTGCGTTCAGGTCACGCAGGCTCCCTTTTTTCTCCTCTAAATAGGTTTTTGCCTTGACAACAGAAACAAGTGCGATGCATATTTTCCTCCAGCATCCTCATCTTTGATGGTGAAAGCTGAATACATTAAGTGCTGGACATGAGGCCCAAAGAGGACTGTAGAGGCTCTGAGAGTCAGAACGCCTACTCGGACAAATCCTGTATCCTCCTCTCCTCTCCTCTCCTCCTCCTGTCCTGTCTCCTAAACCTTTTTATTCAGGGACCCGGAGACCTCTCCGGAACAAAACAGCTTTTAGCGCTACCATCTCTCTCTCTGCTTGTGTTTTCGCAAATAGCTCTCTCTCTCTCTCTCTCTCTCTCTCTCTCTCTCTCTCTCTCTCTCTCTCTCTCTCTCTCTCTCTCTCTCTCTCTCTCTCTCTTATTTCTCTAAAAACTGTCTGTGAAAAGAAATGGAGCTGCTGTAGGAGCTCATCAAGTCATTATCTGATTAATGCCATTTTATAACCGCTGCTGCCCAAGAGATTGCTTCTTCTCCTGGATAATATTCATTCTTTCAATAATAATTCATGTAAGTTAAAATCAGGAAACCTCAGTTTAGTTATGTTTTAGTTACATTTCCTGCTCACATTTAGCTAAAACAAAGAACCCATAAAAATACAAATAATAACAACAATAATAATAGTAATAATAATAATAATCATAGAAAGACAGTTGACCTGTCGTTGATCCAAATGAGAAAAGAAAATAGGCCACTGGCTCGTCTCCACTCCGACATACCATCACCGCGTGCCCGCACTTATTATCACTTAATTGCGGTCAGAATGTGATTTTTAAAAAGTACCTTTATGACACCTCTGGGAGAAATATTGTTTTCACTGCCTCCCTCATTTTGCTTTCGGGCCCAACTCTAATAAATATGTCAATAAATTCAGCCATCAGTGCGCAATACCAGAGCGCACTATCAGTCTTGGGCATCGAGGTGTGTCGCACTCGACCCAAAAGAGGGGGGAAAGTGAGTTTGAAATAAATACACGGGGTTGATCCACCTGGAATGGGCCGCGATAAGAGCAGCCAGTGTTAACCGACACGTTTCCTCTACACCTCATCCGAGTCTTCCTTTTCCAAACACGCGTTTCTTTAATGTCCCGGCCTGTTTTTCCAGCCTGTACGCGCACCGACGGCACCCAGGGGAGCCGAGGCCAAATCAGCCACAGGCCAGTGAGGGGAGCAAGGGGGCCGGGACACCTGCTTTGGAAAAGACACTCCAGACACTAAACTTTGCTGACTTCGTTGCAATTCGTTCGTCCTAAAAAACACTTGCTTGCGACATGGAAAAGAGACTCGCCTTTTCCTTTTTGGCACCTGACAGAGGAGCATATGGAAAATAAGATTTATCGTTAAGTACTTTAGGATCCTGTTTGTGCAGAGGATAAAAAAAGAAGATTCAAATGAATCCAAAGCACACAAAAAAAGCTGGAGGAAAAGGGCAAAAGCACGCTGATCTGATAACTTTTTCTTTACAGGCTTCAACAAATTGACGCGAACTTGATTTCGAAACAATATAAATAATAATAACGACGGTAATAATATTAATAATAACATATATTTGATACTTTCGTTATTAAATAAATGTGTAGGCAATTTGTTTAATACGAGTCTGATGATTTCTCTATTTGAAGAAACGCAGCCTGAGCCAAATGAATGTGACCTGTTTTATTCAGAAACATCGTTAAATTATTCTCTCGTGTAAAGATGAATTTCAGTGGCACAAATTTAACAGTTACGTCCTAAATAATACTAAACAATTTGTGTACACACACACACACACACACACACCTGTTGGAAAGGTCTAAAATATTGCAGAAGCGCAAAAAACTGCAGTGTAATTATGAGTGTCCAATTTGTAGTAATAACGCAGGAGGATGAGGGCGAGCAGCCGTCATCATTTCATAAATCACAAGCGTCAAACGGGTTTTTCTGTGCAAAGGATCAGATGTCAGTGTCCGCAGGGTTCAGCCTTACAGGTGTGGAAGTTTCAAAGTGAGGTGGAAAAAAATCTAATAATTCATTTGCGAAACATAAACGTGGATTTTTGTTTTCATTCACCATCAGTTTTTACTTTATATATAATCATTTCTGATGACGGTGCAATCTTTACGCACGGGGATATTTTAGTGGATCTGAGTGACAGACGGTTTCATGATGATATTCGGCTCTGCAGCATTTTTCCACAAAGAGACGTTTAGCTCTCCTCAGATATTGGCTTTCCCTGGATAATCTGAATTCCAAAGCAAAGCTTCGAGCCTCTGTGCTGCTTTGCTTGTTCATAAATCAGACTTTGCCTGCAACCAATGGGAAAACTGTGCACGTTAAATATCTCTACATGCAACTTTGAACCTCCAATACCCAAGTGACCCACTACTGTTATTCCCTTTGAGAGGTCTAAATGTGCACCAGTTGTATTTGCAGTAAAAGAAAAAAATATATACATACTTATATTTTAAATATACACCTTATTAAGATACATCAAAAGATTAAATTGCAAAGGTGGTGATCATTAAAAAGGAGTGTTCTTTTAATGTCAATGCGTTAATAAACTGTCAGACATTATCGAAACATGTATTATTAACACAAGCGTTAAAAAAGTGGTTTGATTTGTAAAATAGATGTTTAATATCTTTTTTTTTTTTTTTACTGCCAGGAGGAAGACTGAAAGGTGTCTGAAAACATTTGCATTAAAACGGTACAAAGCTGCCTGCTTTAACAATTAATTTCATGTTGCATTCATCTTAAAAACATGCTTTTATTTTCAAATATAATGAATAAATCCACAACCAGGCGATGGTTGACAAACAAATCTACTTATTTCATGTGTTTCCTTTACTGTTATTATCGCGAAATTGTTCTGATTCTTTCAAAAAGTAATGACATTTTATTCAAAATCAGCTCTGACGCGTTACCAGTTTATAGAAACTTTCACATTAAGACTTAAATATGACAATAAATAACATAATAGTGTGTAGACTATGTGTTTTATTGCGGCTCAGGTAGTGTAATGTCAAAGTGCGTAACGATTCTTACTCGCGCAGTCGGTGATTTGGGAAGAAAGAGATTAGTAACAGTGGTATTTCCTTTTTTTCCTCTCTCTCTCTCTTTAGTTGCATGCTCAAGTCCCATTCTCTGGTCAAGTTCAGTGCGTTGTTCTCCGGACCGGACGGACGCTTCTTATTGGTAGGTTGCGACAGTTACATCACGCCGCTCATGACGCGCACGTCTTCCTGTTTCCTTCAGCCGCGTCTTAAAGTGAATCTTAGTGGCGGAGGAGCGCTCCAGCATCCAGTCCTCTGCATCCAGTGCGCCTCGGAGACGCACACACACTCAGTCTCTCTCTCTCTCTCTCTCTTTCTCTTGCACTCTCTCTATGTCTCTCACTCTTTTAGTCACAGCAGAGGATAGAGGGAGAGACCGACGCGCAAGAGCTCTTTTCATCTTCTATATTTTTCCTATTTTGTTCCTTTAACTCGCGTCGCTGACTTTATTCCAGCTCTCCCTTCTCTGAGAAATTTGTTATATTCCAGCATCCAGCAATCCGCCGTGCTCTGCGTTATATTCTCTCTTTTTTTTGGTGCCGTAGGAGTTCAGGTTGTCCCCCTCTTCATCTAAAGGGTAAGTAACCTTGTCCTCGGATACCTCCCTCTCTTGTTCTGCCTCGCCTGCGCACGGTGGGCGGAAAAAATAAACAAATCAAACATCATTAACGTTGGGGAAATTTATTCTGGTGATCAACAGCTAATCATATCTATAGGACATTATTTGTTCTGTTTCGTTCCCCTCATCTTGATATGTGCTAAGAGTTGCGTGAGCAGCCCGTATATTATGCGAGGATGATTTGCGGACGGTAGCCCAGCCTTCCTCATCAAAGCGGAGATCAAGTTGATTTGCAACTTTGTGAAGTAAGTTTGAGAGCTTGTGTTTTTTCTGTTTTTTTAAGAACTGGAAACATTATGTAAAACATGAGCTGATTTTAGACAGAAACTGAGATTTACATGGATTTCATCTCTCCGGTAGAAAACCGAGAATTTGCTGTTACTTCATGTTGTCTTTGTCCTGTGGGCTAAATCTTATTTTAAAATCTCACGTGTGCCTTTTTATTGACAGTGAATTTTGGTGTCTATATTCTGTGTGACATTTGAGAGAAAACGCTGTCGGTGTGTTGTTGGTGTCCGCAACTGTGGCTCTCATAGGTTTTGGTATCTTAGTCTGTTCACTGACATGTCCAAAGAAATCATCCAAGTCTCACTTATTGCGTAAATATTGCTGTAAATGGACTTCAAGTTTAACTCTTAAAAGTTACAGAAACTGTATCATATTTTCATTTTGGCAAAGTTTCAAACCTCATTTTTGTTTCTTATCAGCTTTAAAGGTTGATCTGATTAAAATAAACAGAATGTTTTCAGAGAAGAAACAGCTCAACGATGGGGTGAAGATCTATAAAAAGTTAGAGCATGAACATGTACAGCTCGTTGTTCATGGCTTGAAATTATTGAAAGCTTTTTAATGAGAGAGAGACAGACAGAGAGAGCGAGAGTGCGCATGGGCAATGGAAGACAGGTGCGCCGTCGGAAAAGACAGGTGCTGCTGACTATTTCAAGCTCATTGTTAAGATCCTGGGGCGATCAAGTAAAGTTTTTTTTTCTCTTTGAGATGTATCACCTCTTGTCTGAACTGCTGGATATGGCTGTCAAGACTTGTGCCAAAGCCATTTATCAAAGTGTTGTATTTTAGATTGCTGGTGTTACTTCAACAGGACGGTTTTTAAGAGGAAACATTTACCTCTTGTTAGAGCCTTGTGAGTTTATAAAATGTCAATTTTCAGAGTGAAAATCCTGCCAGTGAATTTCATTGTGTGGTGCATCACACAACACAATGTCTAACAAAGCCAACAGCAAAGTTGTGTGTGTGTGTGTGTGTGTGTGTGCGCGCTTGTGTGTCTGTGTGTGAGTGAATGTATCTGAAAGGCGATAAGAAAAAAGTATCTCCTCTTTTAAAAATCTGTTTTCACACACAGCAATAATGTTGCGATGATACAATGTCTTCTGGTTAAAGCAAGCAAATAATCAGATGAAGAAAATGTTTTTAAATCTCACTGGAGTTCAGTTTTCCCTGTTGTTTGCCACCACTCACACTGAAAGTCTTTAAATGAGACGTCTCTAATGGTGTTTGTCTTAGAATGTTAAAGAAAAATTAGATCTGAATCTGTCGTTTGACCTTTTTGTACACAACATTAAAAATTGTTATCGCTACTTTGCAGATCTATCTTAAAGTCTACTTAATTCAGTGTAACATTTGAAACAATTTGCAACCTGTAAAATTCAAGAAAAAGAAAGAATATTTGACCTATTTTTTTTTTATTTTTTACTGAGCCAATGTGTGTGTGTGTGTGTGTGTTATTAAGAGATGGTGTTTTCATAGTCTGTAAAAAGAAAAATGTAAATTGTTACAATTATGCTGTTCAGAAAACATTAACAAATTTATATATTCACAAACCTCAGACACATTTTCATTTTTTAAAGAGAGGAATACAGATTACGCCTAAATTATCTGTGATAATGTCACTTCATTTGAAAGATTGGATGCATCTGATATGGCTCTAACTAAGAAACTGCCACCGGTGCTTACATAGCATTATTGATGCAGGCCTGTACTGACAAAACGTTTTGCTTTCAGAGGGGCATTAGGGTTTTTGTAAGAGCGCTTAAAGTTGCTCCTTGCCAGAGTTGACCCTTGTGACCTGTTCATTTGAGCAGAATTAACTGCCCTTGCCAGATGAAAAGACAAACAAAAAACACAGAAGTGAGCTCACGCTGGCACCAAAATCAATAGGCCTATTTTGTGTTGCTTTTATGTGTCACTCTCCCTATTGCTTAAGATATGATGGCCATATTGATTAATGTGGATACAAGACTTGCATTTTCTAATTATGCAATGTGTGAACATGATTTGAAATGAGGATATTCAAACGATAGCTCGCTTTATTAAACAGGATTTATCAAAGTGTATTTAAAAACGTAAAATGTGTACACACTTTTTTTTTTACTTATTTATTTTTATTTTATTTTGTGAATTAATCACTCCTATGTTGGCTCACGGCACACAAAAATGGAAATGAGGACAAGTACTTAAGTAATTATCATAATTTTATGCAGCTTTGTGTTCCGTGGGAACTGGTTCAGTGTCGCGCGGCGTGTAACAGGGGACAGGATAAAATGTAGGACTTTGCCCTGGAATGTCGAGCCAAGGCCTAATTCTGACCCCATCTTGCCTGTTCTCTTTGCCCCTCTGTCACTGATCCTTACTGCCTAAATCTAACCTTGGATGTTCCTGTCCTTGTAGAAACATATTAGAAAGGATTGTTTACTTCATTTTATAATATCGGCTAAGAAGTGCAAGTTGATAGATTTTGATTGTTTCTGTGTATCTAAAGCTCTGCAGCTTTTTTGTTCAGTTTAGATTTAGTTATAAATCTGAAATGCTCTACGACATCTCCTGCTTGAGTGAGTGAGTGAGTGAGTTAAATTCTGAAAATATTTTTCACTTTGTTGAATCAAACATCTGTGAATTTTTGCCCTCAGGTACGCAAAGGCTTTGATCCTAGAGGACTGGGTTTGTGGGATATGGCCCAATAGCAGCAGCCCGTGATGCCGGACCATGACAGCGACTCCCTCCTGAACAGACAGACCAAGCGAAGACGTGTGGACATTGGTGTTAAGAGGACCGTGGGCAGCACAGCCTCCTCCACAGCAGCAGCCACAACAGCAACCACTGATAACATTGCCCGCGCCAAAGCAGCCATTTTCAGTGCCATGAACTCTCTGAGCTCCCACTCTCACCACGGATCAGACACCGACTCCATGGAGTGCTCTGTAGTGCAGCCACATGGTGGGCCTGGCGTTGTATCAGCCAGCGATAGTGAGTCCAAGTCCAATGTACTCCGAAAGCTACTGAAGAGGGCCAACTCGTACGAGGACACCATGATGCCCTTCCCTGGCACCACCATTATCTCCCAGCTTCTCAAGAATAACATGGCTAAAAATGGAGGAGGACCTGAGAGAGGAGAAAGAGGGGACAGGGGTGATAGAGGGGATGCTGGCTTCCCCGGATCAGGGCTTTCAAATGCAAGTTCAGATGCTCCCCAGGAAGATGCCTGCAGTAACTCCTCCCAGGACAGCACCCCTCAAGAATGCTTGTCACCCTTTGGTCGTCCTCCTGGTCTCGCCACCTTTGACATTGAACGTCTCAATGATGAACACCTGCGTGCCAAGCGAGCCCGCGTAGAGAACATTATACGTGGTATGAGCCACTCACCCAGTGTGGTGGTACCTGCTGCTTCCCGTCATGAGCGTGACCATGAGATGGATGGAGAAAGGGAGATGGAGCTAGACTGCCCACCCCCTCAGTCTCAGCAGCAGGCCCCCAGCAGCCCACGGGGAGGTGAGGTGTGCAGCAGTAGCAGCCGAGAGAACAAGCGTAAGCAGCGTCTGCCTCAGCAGCAACAGCAGAGCTTCACCCAGCTGGTGTGCCAGAGGAAGGAACAGAAGCAGGAGGAGCGACGGCAACTGAAGCTGCAACTGGAGGACATGCAGAAACAGCTACGCCAGCTGCAGGAGAAGTTCTTTCAGATCTATGACTCAACCGACGACTCAGAACACAACGACCTCCATAATGACCTCCATAACGACATAGGAAACATGTCTGAGGACAGCCCAACCAGGTCTGACACCGGTGCTGATGACCGGGGTGGAGATGACATGCGCTCTGACAATGAGATGTCTGACCTGGACCCGGGCCATTTCCTGGACAGGGCGCGGGCATTGCTTCAGGAGCAGGCCCTGCTGGCGGACGGAGAGAAGCCAAGAAGAGAGGGGCTCGGCCGGAGCAAAGCACAGGGAGGTCCAGGCTCCTCCATGCATGCTGAAGGTAAACAGCTGGCAGAAACACTGAAGCAGGAACTCAATTCAGCCATGACCCAGGTAGTGGACACAGTGGTTAAGGTGTTTGCCAAGCCTCCACGCCCTACACCCCAGCAGGCTTTCCCCCCACTTTCCATACCTCCTGAAAGATTTCCAACTGTTGTCAATGGAGACAACCCCAACTTCCACACCACCAACCAGAGGCTGCAGTGCTTCGGAGATGTCATCATTCCCAATCCACTAGACTCCTTTGCCAGCATGCCCGGGATGCCAGGCACCACCAATGACCAAACCGAGGCGCTGCCCTTAGTTGTGAGGAAGACACCCAGTGAGCACCACCACCAGTCCTCAGCTGTGGGTGCACATGGCGGGCACCACCACCCCGCCCTTCACCCCTCTTCACTCTCTGCCTCCATGGGCTTCAGCCCTCCATCCTTTAGACACCCCTTTCCACTGCCTCTCATGGGCTACCCTTTCCAGAGTCCTCTTGGTGCACCCACAGGTGGCTACCCGGGAAAAGACCGTTCCTCACCAGACTCCATGGACCTGTCTCGGGAGACCACCAGCCTGAGGACCAAGATGGCATCAGGTCACCACCTTGGGCACCATCGCTCATGTTCACCAGCGCACCCTGGTAGCACAGCCGAGGGACTCTCCCTGTCCCTCATCAAGTCTGAGTGCGGTGATCTCCAGGACATGGCTGACATCTCACCCTACTCAGGCAGTAATGTATCCTTTGAGAAAATCTAGGTGGTGTGTGTGTGAGAAAGAGAGAGAGAGAGTGTGTTTTGAGGGGGTTGAAAGGCAACAATAAGTGAAGGTGTTTGACAGTGACCCTGATGTTTAAACTATGTGGTCCAGTTCAGTCCAGCTCATGCCTGGTTAAGCTAGGAAAAATCTGATTTCAGGTGGTAATTCCCTATAGACAGGTGTGAAACATTGCATCTGAACCACAAAGAGTTAAAAAATCAAATCTTTTTTAGCCTGTTTGAAACTAGCCTAAGAATCTGAGAAATTGTTGATGAATCACTTTTCCTCCCACTGCTGTTCTCTTCTCCATTGTACTGCATTGTTGTATTTATTTTTATACTCATACCTCTTCCTTCTCACAGTACCGTACAGCCTTTTCTTCCATCTTCAATCCTAAGTGCTTTAAAAGCTTTCTTGTCACATATCACTTACTCACAAAGATTAGGACCCCATGACATTTACTGCCCCAATTCCTTTTATAAAAAATGGCCTGAAAGAACAAGAAGGTAGATAGCGTCCTGAAACTTGGCACACAATGGTGTTATATAGCCTCCCTTATAGTTTAACCCCAGTGTGCCCCAATCATGCCATACGGATAAAGAGGCTATCCCCTATGGGAGGCTCAAATTGAATCCCCTGGAGATTCAGGACTAATAGCTTAACCAGATACATTCAGTCCCTTCTCTGTTTCCCCTATACCTCCTTAGTCCCTAAGTATTCAACACCCCTTAACCCTTATGAAAGTTTGATTCGTGTCACACTGGTTGTCCCTTGAAAGCTTTGTCCTCGAGTCATTAACATTCATTACATGCGTAAGAAATTAATACGACAGCTTTTTACCTGTTGGGGCTTTATTAGTGAAGTCAATATGTATATTTAACACTTTGGATGCCTTGTTTTTGCTCGTGTGAGTGCTGAGCTTTTTTTGCAAGTTTGTGTGTCTTTTTAGTGTGTGTGTGCATGTCACAAAAGGTTCGCCTGAGGACTCGGTAAAGATGTATATTTATGATTGCTTGTGTTTTCTCTTGTGTTCCTCTTATCATCCATCGCTGTTGTAAAAAGCCCACAATCATTGTCGTTTCTTTTCTCTTTTTTTCATTTCATAAAGATCTGTCAACAGCCCGGGGGGCCCTTCGGCTGTTGCTTGGCAGCCAAATACTTCTTTTTTTGTTTTCCCTCCCTGCAAACCCCCCTCCTCCCTGTCTTTTCTTTGAAGCGGACGTTAACAGGTGTTTGCAGCGAGCTGTTTATCTTTCATTACCTCGCCTTGTCTTGTCTTCTGACCCAAGGGTGAACGCTTTCCAGAGATCCATAATCCTTTGCTTCTACGGACTCCCGATGGAGGGATGAAAAGAGAAAAGGGAGAGAGAAACATACAGAGACTGAGAGAAAGTAGAAAACAATCAAACAATAACCACATATGCCAGATGCTGTGGCTTTCATTGTAGCATTTATAAATTCAGGGCATTAACAGATGTACTCCCCTAAATGGAAAGAAAAGGTAGAACAACACATGTGTTGTTTAATTTTTGATTCCCTGAGTTTATTCCACAGGTTTAGGAACAAAGTTTGGCATTTAGTTTTGTACATTTTTTATGATAATTTCTATGACATTTCTGAATCAGTTTATTTGTACTGGTTTCGTAGATGTAGATTTTTTTATATATTTCTGTAGCTTTCTTTTTTTTTTTTACAGAGCCTCAGAAGCCAGAGACAGCTTGTCAGACATTTTGCGAGGTGTGTTCAAGTTCACCAGCTCTCGGCAGCGTTATAGAGCAGATGGCTACTATCAATTTCCTCATTTGTTCTCAGTCCGACTCCAAATATTCTTGTCCTTACACCTGGAATTAGGAAGTGGAGCAGCTATTTTCCTCTCATGACTTTGGGCTTTGGGGAAGTGTTGTGAGAATGATGATGTCTTGTCAGATGTGGCAGGCGAACAGTGGGCCAGCTGGTATGAGTGCACCATCATGACAAAATAATAGCCTCGCACGCCACCCCTAAGTCCAATCACAATTACATTTGCAAGCTGTGAGTGAATTGGAGATGAAAATGCCTCATCAGGAGATATGACGCTTCTTAATTGTCGTCTGAAGGGAGGTGATATTGTGTTTATGGCTGGAGAGGTAAAAACTCGACGTCTTTGTTTTAAAATAATTTTTAATTTCAGTGATAAGGGGAAAGTGATGCTAATCCTAATTGAAAAAGCAAAAACAAATTAATCCAAGTGTAAGTGCACAGCTTTCACAGCAAATAAATCCCACCTTGCCTTGCTGGAAAAAGGGCTCTCTTTTTCTCCGTCTCTCCCCTCTCCCTCTCTCTCCGTCTGAGGATCCATTGTATCCTCTCCACTTGGAGCAGATGGTGTGGTGTGGAGAGTGAAGTGCTGCTCTTTTGGCCAGGCCTGACAGAGTAACACCAGTCTGCCAGGGTTTCCCCCACAAGACCCTCGCTGCGTATACAACTAACTCTCCCTCTCTCCCTCTCTCACTGAATCAGACAAAGTAGACAGGGTCTTTAAGGAGCCAACCCAGTGTGGTTCAGCATTTGCTGGCTTTGCTGTGTAACCCTGAGGCCAAGGGCAATCCAATCTAGCAGCTGATGCCTTCTTCCCACTCTATAGTTACAGCTACATCTGGACACTTGACTGATTTTAACGATCACTGCCACCCCTGTAGATCATAAATAACGTCAAGCAATGTATTTTGTCCACTGAAGTGTAAACAGTCTTCATGGAAACTTAGGGCTGTATCTTCTGTGTAAATTAAAGCCCTGTCTTGCTTCTGCTTGATGAAAACCCAGACTGAGGTTTAAACATGCAGCCCGCCCCCCGTCCCCGTTCCCTTTTCAATGTCTTATCCTCCAGATTGATATTATCAGATGCATTATACGGCCGTTAATTCACCATGGAAATGGCTTGGGCCGTTTGGTGGCGCAGATGTGTTTCAGTCCCCCCATCACTGGCTGTGTCCAAAGCCTCAGAGCCCCTCTTCTCCTTCTCCTCCTCCTCCTTCTTCTTTTGCTCCTCCAAGGGTTTGGCAGCGGCAGTGAGGCTGGGGGGTAGGGGTGGAGCAGAGGGAGGAGGAGGGGGATGTAATTGAAGGTTGGAACCATACTATCCCTCAAGGTGCCCCCACCAGCCCATCTCCATCCTCTCTGCTGTTCAATCCAGGCGATCCATTAGGAAGACAAGGCCTCTGACATGTATTTGAATATGGCCTGAGAGTGCAAGAAGGTTTTTTTTGTGTCGCTCAGGCCAGTGTTTGGGACTATCTCCTAGACCTTGTTTTGTCACTGATATGAAGCCAGCATCAGACAGTCATATTCAGGCTTGGCATGTGTTGTCGCCAAGCCATTAGGCCTTCTTGCCCGTCACTGGCGTTAACTGCTGTCTTTGTCTGTGATATGCAAATGTCTCCTTTTTTCTTCTTCCTTTTTTTTTGAGTGGAGGTTAGGATGGGGTGTAGGCAAAGGCGTTTGCTTACTTTGACTGTGAAATGAGCCTCCTTATGTAAAAGCATCGGCTGTAGTGCTGGCCAGCGCTTTATTTACCGTGACGCTCTCACACCTGATACGGACGATGCTAATTGCAAGCAAATGGTTTCGCCTTGGTGCACTGTCTTCAGCCCCCTCCCATGCCATGCACTCACGCCTGGAAGGATATTTGGTTATCCATCATCCAAACGATGATTTCTTGCCAACCTTATTGCCAATTATTAGCACACACATATTGTATTTGTGATAATATCAGAAGCTACATTTGCTTGATCTACCATAAGTTGTTTCCCTCTAAACAGTTGTTAATGTCCTTAACGGCAGACATTTTCAGATCCAAGAGGGTCTCTCTCCCAATCATCTGAAGAAAGCCAAGCTCATGTTTTTCTACACCCGCTACCCGAGCTCGAATATGCTCAAGATGTTCTTCTCTGATGTCAAGGTAAGTCCAAACATGCTCTTCCACTTCAGTCCTTCTTTAAGTTTACAACCTTTGCCAGATTGTCCTTTTTAACTTCAGCTAATCTCAAACTCATGTGTTGTACCTTTTGAGAAGATAGATGACACTCTGGCTTTTGTCGCACTTCTTACTTGTATATTTGCCAGTGCACCTGTTTTAAAAGTGGAAGTTGGATTCATCATTTGTGATGTGCAAGGTTCAGTTGTTGAATACACTGTATGCCTGTCTGTCTTGAAATGAGGTCCTTTCCCTCGCTAAGTTATGGTTTTATGCAAAAGATGAAAGAAGAGGAAGTTGAATGGGTTTACATGAGGGAGCTGGAGAGCCTATGAGTATTCTAAAGATAAAGAGCGGGATGAGTAATGGAGGGGTGGAGAGGGCAGAGAAGAGGATGGAGCCTAGAGACGGAGGAGTGGTTATCTGAGCAGGTGTAGGGAGGATGGTTTGATAGAGGGAGGGGAGAAGAGAAAGAGTCGGTTTAGGGAACATGGCAAGGATGAACGTTAGCTCCACTGGGAATTTAATGAAGAAAATTTGGAAAACAAAGCACAATATGTAAGCTGCAGGAAAAAAAACAACAAAAAAACACAAACAGTAACACAATGGCCGTTGTAGGGTGCGCGACCGAGTTTCTTCGTGTTGTTGTTGTTTTGTGCATGTGCCCCTCTCGGACCATACGGAGGGGTAAACACTGTGACATATCCAGGCCATCTTATTCAAATCAGGAGATAAAGGTCCCTTTTTTCCCAGCTGCCCTCTCTTGGATGCTGTTGCCACCAATCATGACTTGTGGGTCACATGAATTTGCTTTCAGCACTTTATTGGTCAGGTTAAAAAAGGAGGGTACATGTTGGTAACGCGGGTAGGCGCCTGTAAATGTTAATTTGTTACAAAACTCTTCAATATTAAAACATCCCACTGGTTTGACGTCGATGTTATTTGCGGTTGAACAGTTGTAGCAAAAATTAACATGTAAGTTTTGAATAATTTGTTTCTCTGACTAATCATTGCCGAAGAGGTGGCCTCCTCATGAATGGCCTCATCAGATACTTAAACAAGGTCAAGATAGTTAAGGGGATTATGAGTCACATTAGTTTGTTTTTGTTTTCAGTAGAAGACAATGGACTCAAGCTGTAGATCGTAGACGTGTATGGGAATGAGACTGAGTATCTAATTAGATTCAGCCAGTGCTGCCTCTTAACGAGTGGGTGTCCTCAGACATAAGTCTTGAAGGCTAATCACTTATCAGGTCTTGACTGTCAAGGACCTAATGAACGTGGGAAGTGGGTTGCCCTAAAAACTGAGTGACGCTGTAGCTGCTGTTCCACTTGATTAAACTCCTTTTAAGATGGTTGACTTTTTTTTGACTTTTGGTGTTTTTGAAATGTTTTGACAGATTCGTCATATCATTGTTGCCGAAGCCAATAGTATCATCCTGCTAGCTTTAAGACGTCTCATTATTAATGCATATATTGTTTTGATGGTGAACAGTTATGACAGATTAATTAACAGATTAAATAAAGATATTCAGTCAATTAAGAAAGTCCTTGCCTTTGTAAAGAGATACAGTGTGTGAATGTGTGTGTATATTAATTATTGGATGTTTGGACCTTTATGAATTATACATGTACATTTTCCTTTCATTTTCAAGCAAAAACAACTTGACACACACACCTTGCCTCCTTTGTCTGCCTTTCTGTGGCTCTTTTAGCGACAAGCCTCAGTATTTGGGCCAGTCATGTGCTGTGGAGTAGCCGAGGTCAGGAGGGTTTTCCC
Source organism: Sciaenops ocellatus (assembly GCA_033000465.1). NCBI lineage: Eukaryota > Metazoa > Chordata > Actinopteri > Sciaenidae > Sciaenops > Sciaenops ocellatus. The sequence goes on from CP136886.1 coordinate 13,792,919, forward strand.
TTTTCTATATGTCATTCCTTCTCTTTTCTTTTTTTTCGCTGATGGTGTGGCATGGTATGTGTGCCTCGGCGGGGCCGGGGAGAAAGAAAAGCCAGCCGCTGGATTTGAGTCACCGCAGTAACAAAAGCCTGCTTTCCAGGGCCGCTTTTTGTGTGCAGTCAGCCAATAGGCAGCCGGAGATTATCTCCCACAATTCACCCGTGCGAAAACAGGAAACGTTGGAAAGCCCTGATGACTGTGAAGGGGCTTACGAGAGAGAGAGAGAGAGAGAGAGAGAGAGAGAGAGAGAGAGAGAGATGCAGAGAGGGAGAAAGAGAAAGAGAGAGAGAGGGAGGCCCGTACAGGCTTCTGTGTCTTTCTGCTCTCCTCTCCGGTTGTTCTGGATGTAGCTTAGCACTGTGAGGTCATCTGTGTGCTTTCTGCTTCATTGTTGACCACTATATCAGAGAAAGTGTTGGCGAGAGACACACTTTGGCTTTTCATCCAAATGCTTTTCAGATAAATGTTTTCACCCTAAACCAAAAGACACAACTGTAAAACCAATTTCACTCTATGTTAATAAATTAGCTGATGTGTGTGTGTGTGTGTGCAGACGTTTGGGACAGACGGTCAAAGTGTCTGAATACTTTTGGCAGGCGACTAATATAGTTTAGACCAAGCATACTTGAGTGTTTTCCTATTCTGGACTTAAGTATGCGCCTGTGCATGAGCAGAATGTGTGTGTGTGTGTGTGTGTGCTACTTTCTATCTTGTGCTGTTAGCACTAAGCGCTGACCTTTCACAGGCTCTTGAGTGTGAGTGTGAGAAACACGCTCTCGCTGTCTCTCTCTCATCTGCCTCTCAGCCAGGCGCACACACACACACACACACACACACACACACACACACACACACACACACACACTCATATGCTTAAACGCAGTGCGCCGACAAAAACACACACACACACACACACATATGCACACATTTTCCTCGCTGCATCTCATGTCTATGCTGGCTGACCCCTGACAGCTCTGATTAAGGAGCTGCAGTGATGTGCTCCTTTGAACCAATTCCCCCCTTTTTACGCTGAACACACTCGTCCTTAGCTGCTATCAGGGGTCCTCTGTCCCCCACCAGCAACTTAATGAACCAAGACTGCTGGAAGCTGCGGGGGCACTTGCCAAAATCGAGTCCCTGAGTGTGCTGGGAGACGTTGATGCGGATATAATGTTGTTTAGTGCATTTACCAGCATGTACAGTAAATATTGTATGTTTTGTGTGCTCCATGCTGTGATTGAGCCACAGTTCAGTTCAGTTACACAGCCTCTAATACATCTTCTCCTGAGCTGTCAGTATAATAAAGTAATCCTTGTCCAAAGTGACAAATCTATCCGTCACTCGGCTGCAGTGACACCAAAGGTCTCCTGCATGAGCGATGGTAACTCTTTCACTGACTTTAATCTCAGTATGTAGCGCTCGATCTCGCATGCACCTCAGTTGCATGCGTGCACACGTGCTTGCATAAATCGACAACCAATTCACTAATGTCTCAGATTCACAGCCACTAAGACTTGTTCTGATCTTAGACATGAGGAAAGGTTTCAGGCAACTTGAATGAAACTGTGTTTTTGTGCTCTGTCACACTCCAACTGTCTGCTACATTGTGTGTATTTAAGAATAGCCCCGTGCAGCCGATGTATTTGTAAGTGTCAGTAGTTTGTTTGTTTGACACTCCGATGTCACGACCCCAGCTTGCTGACTGCTCACGTTCCGACCCTCTGCCCCCCCCACACCACCAGCGAAACACCATTGTCCGACGGCACTGACCTGCACCCGTCCTCCCATCCCCCCCTCCCTCCCTCATTTCCCCATTTATGCTCACCCTGCACTTTACGACAGCCACCATGCTACCCCTGCTCTCCCCCCCTACATACACCATCCCAAACCCCTGCCAAAGAATGTCAAGCGGACTTATTCTTTTCCACCCTGCCATTATGTCATCTGCTGATCATTCCAGAAAGGCATGTCGCTCTCCTTTAACCCCTCCACCATAACACCTTGGTCCAACTTTTTTGCGGTTTCTGATTTGGCAACTTTTTTTTTTTTTGCACCGTTCTTTCCGTTCCACTGCCTCGCCCTCCCGTCTTCACGTGCTTGCGTGTGTTTGACTGCCATCCCAGATCGCGAAGAGTGTGTGTGCATGTTTGTGCGTGTCTGTGTGTTGTCGAACAATAGCCAGAGCCTAATCTCCATGTCAAAACCGCTCTGCCTCCCCAGCGAGCAGTCCGCTCAGCGTTTAGTAGCGTTTTGTCCCCCCATTCTTCCAGCACCACAAAAAGAGCAGAGGGGAGGGAGGACTGAAGGCCTCTGTGTGTGTGTGTCTGTGTGTGTGTGTGTGTGTGGATGAAGGGTGTGGGTGATGGTTAAGGGTTTTCAAGCATTTCACAGGCTAGAATTTTGAATTTGCAAGATGTCACTGAGCAAAGAAAGTATTATTTGTATGTTTTTAAGGGTCAAAGCTTTCAGTGTGGCATTTTAGTATGAGAGGATGAGGCAGTTATCCTGAGGCCCTGTGGTTCTTATCTAGTGGTTTGGATGTTTAGACAGTGTGTTTTCACTGCTGAGACCAGGCGGAAAAAGAGCCGGGACCAGCCGAGGCTCTTAATAGGTTTACCTCGTCCTATTGAATCCAGCCGAGCGGCACAGATCAGATAGCCGCAGCCTTCTCCGCAGCGCTTATCATCTCTGTCTTTCTTTTTGCTCTTTTTCTTCTCCTTTCTTTCTGCCTGGGAGGTGGCGGAGAGGGGAGGAGAATCAGGGTGTAATTGGTGAACGGGGTTAAGTACATGTTTGAGCCCCCTGCGGGCCAGGGCGCTTCAGATGATGACTTAATCGTTTTTCTGGTCAATTATGTGTTTGCGGTCTGAGGTCCCCCCCCCCCCTCCCCAACATCCCACCCCACCTCTCTCTCTCTCCACTTTCAGGGTTATGATAGGGGGGAGGTCTGCTCCCAGTGGGGAAGATGAACTGCACACACACACCCTCACTCTCTCTCACCCCCCCACACACACACACACACTCCCCTCCACTTCCACCCCCTTTGCTAGCTGTCTTACTTAATGTCTCTATTATCTTCCCTCACTCCACGACCTGTGTTCTTTCTTGCTCATGTCTTTAGTTTATGTTATCACCTCACGTCTCGACTCCCTGATGTGAAACAACTGTCATTCTTACACCACTCGCTCATAATTAAATCTAATGGCTTCATAAGGTTTAGACATGACAGTTTTCCCTCTACACTGCTTGCATGAAGAATATTTACAGATCCTGTTGATTTCCACTCAAAGTATCTTTGGATTTTAAGAGATGTTTGACTTTTCTTTTACACAATACTGGCACCATAAACCGTGCTAACTCCTCTTCCTCTCTCGTTCCAGTTTAATCGCTGCATAACCTCCCAGCTGATCAAGTGGTTCAGCAACTTCAGGGAGTTCTACTACATCCAGATGGAGAAGTTCGCCCGCCAGTCCATCAACGACGGAGTCACTGGAACCGAGGAGTTGAGCGTCAGCCGCGACTGCGAGCTCTTCCGAGCCCTCAACATGCACTACAACAAGGCCAATGACTTCGAGGTAAACGCGCAAACACTTGCAGCAATTTAATGCAGACCAAACCGTAAAAAAGCTGTATGTTCTCAGCGGAGAGGAGGAGCGGAGAGCAAATGAGGACCATATCAAAAAACGTTGAATTTCACCTGATACCTCGTGATGCAGACGGGTAGTGTGACACCGTCTCACTGTGTCCTCTCTGACACCGCCTTGCTGTGACTGTTCTCAATGCTGAGTTCAAGTCTCTTATACATCCTGCCGCACTCGGCACACTGCACTATAATGTGTGTCGTCGCTGACTGGTGAAAAACCATCTCTAGAATATAGTCTGATTTTGTGACGATGCATTTTCTCAGAAATACCAAAGGAGAATTTTTCTCAATTTAATCCGTCAGTTTATCGGAAAAATTCTAAATTGACAATTCACTGGGCGCCAATAATATGAGAAGAATATTTTGTGCATTAGAGGCTTCGGTCATGTAGAGATGTGAGGAACTCTCATCCAATGAGGAAGAAACCTCATTGTTAATTTCCCCTCAGCGGTTCTCAGTGTGGGTGTGTGTGTGCGTGTGTTTTTGAGAAACCACATTTTACTTCCCTGTCCTCATTTACCTATCATTTGCGGTGAGATGTTTGTGTGTCTTCCAGTGTATCGTAATCATAAATTCTCGGCAGGCAACTTCACCTTTAATATGTTTCATTTTTCACACTTCCTCCTTTTGCCACCGTGTGTGTGTGTGTGTGTGTGTGTGTGTGTGTGTGTGTGTGTAAACCGTGTGTGTGTGTGAAACGTTTCAGGATCACCAGTGCTCTCTCAATGTCAGCTGACAATAGACCTTTAAAAGGCTTGTGTTAAGAAGGACCTGGAGTGATCTGGGCTGTGTGTGTATTTGTTAGAGAGAGTCTATGTGTGTGTTCGTGTATGTGTGTGAGTGTTTTGTTGTTGCTGCATTTCCCAGTGTCCTGTTCACCTCGAAGGGTACAGCCGTCCCTTGGACCGGCCTGGCATGCTGGCAAAGCACTTCTCCAGTGTGTGTGTGTGTGTGTGTGTGTGTGTGTGTGTGTGTGTCACTTTGAGGGGGGAAAAAATCTCACTGTTATCAAGGTTAAGCGTCCTACTGTTTTAGTGAGAGGAAGGGGAGAGAAAGAGGGGGAGAGGGGGAAGAGGGAGATGGATAGATAGGGGATAGAGGGTGAGAGCTCGGAGACAAAGGAGAGAGCGATGAAGGGAGGGAAGGAGAAAGGGAATCGAGGGGAATGGAAAGGGGAGAAAGAAGGGTAGAAGGAGAGAGGGTGGAAAGAGAGATGACGTGCAGGCGAGAAGTGCCCTTGCGAGCAGTGGGAGTTTTGCAGCGCTCACATTTAAAGTGCTTCACTCTCTTTCTCTCTGTTTACGTCTATCTCTCTCTGTCCGTTATTTGTCCACTGGGGCTCCTCTGTGTGCACCCAAACACACACACACACACACACTCAAACACACTCTCACTCACACACACTTCCCCACATCCATCTTCAGCCCTCTTAAGGGAGGCTTTGAAAGTCTCTGGCAGGCAGAAGCACTTGTATATATGAGGTCTCAATAAGTCCGTAAGTGCAAAGCACAAAGAAAAATGACACGATTCCTCCTGTTCAGCTGCTCATGACGGCTGCAGGAATTATTTGTTTAGCAGTTGGGGTGTAAGTTTAAATCAAGTGGATGAAGTGACCTTAAACAGGTGCAGCAAAGTTAAAATTTTTACACCATCAACATGCAAAAGCGAATCACAGTAAAGGATAATAACGCTATTTATTTTTTTGTGCTAATCATTTAGGTTTCATTTTTCCTGATCCTGGAATCAGGGCTTATTTTCCTACAGAAGCTTGTTTCTGTTTTCATATCAAATTATGCTCTGCTTATGATAAATCACCTGACACCCACAACAGGAAATGGAAGTCCCTGACGGGAAATAATATCCTAAAAAACACACAGCTTCATAAAACTTGATTATCATATATATATATATATATATATGCCCTTGTTTTGGGACATGTGTTATTTGTCAGAGATGAAGCTAGAGATCCCTTTGCTTGGTTAAACATTCTTAAACGCACACATATTTCTTCAGTGTATGTGCAAGTTTCCACATCAGACTTGTGCAAGTTTCATTATGGCTTCCAGACTAGCTGTGACAAATCGAAGCTTGTATGTACACACCTAAAAATTTAAGGTGCACAGAAGAGAAAGCTTCTCCCTTCAACCGTTTAGTGTCAGACTCTGCACAAGCTCAGACAAGTGACGAAACACTAGGCAAAACACGTTTTTGAGTAGAGGGGGACTTTCATTCAACTTTGTGCCTTAAAAATAAGTCAGCTGGGCCAAATATAAACTGTCTGGCACAACTCAAAAGTATATATCTTTGAACAATACTTAACTAAACAGATCCAAATGATTATGGAGGTTTGCGTGACTCGTATAGCTACTCACTCACTACACAACCTCTAGGAAGAGGATGTGCAAATCCCATAAAAATAAAAATAAAAAACTTTGCACGCAACGACCATGTCGGACATCTTTTTTTTTTTTTTTGCCATGACAAACCCCTTCTCTCAGAGTCATATCTCAGACAAAACTATCATTCTTCTCCTGGCACCAGGAAGCTACTGTTGAAACAGGCTTAAGGGGAACAGCCTATTTGCATACATAAATGTGAAAATTTGCAAGAAGACAGACAGAGAGGAAAAGAGTGAGAGAGGCCAGGTGAATAAGTCTTCTGTTGGCCGAGGAGCTGCAGTAGTGGAGGAGGGAGGGAGAGTGTTTTGCATATTAAGGTTTTTTTTGCTGGGCAGGTGTCTGAGAGATACAGGAGCTGATTAGAGTTCAGCACAAGGAAAATTTGCCCAGCCATGCAAATTCTAACCCCCCTGACAAACCAACCGCCTTGGTGAGCACGAAGACTCTGTGTGTAAGTGTTTGTGTGTGGTTTTTTAGTGTGCGTGTGTGTGTGTGTGGGGGTGTTATTTGTGTGTATGGCCGTGTGTGTTTATGTGTGCGGGTGCGTGGGTTGTGTGTTTTTGCGCTGTTTGATGTTTGTGTGGGAATGGTGTGTTTGCGTGTATTATGCATGTGCACGGACACATTTGTTATGTTTTTCCGTCTTATATGTGCATGCGTGTGAGTGTGTGTGTTTGTGTGTGTGTGTGTGTATTAGTGTGAGTGTGTGTGAGTCATAGAGGTAACGTGGAGATGGAAATGTACTGGATGTGTATCAGGATGCCCCCAAGGCCCTTTTCTGTGGATCTCTCCCCTTTCTCCACCACCTCCTCCACCTCCTCCTCTTCCTCCCCTACCTGCCTGCACCACCACTTGAAACAGGAGCCTACGCAGATTCAGCAAGCACACACACACACACACACACACACACACACACACTGAGTTTTCCCTTTGCCAGATTCTGCATCATCAAAGTTCCATCCACCTTGGTGGCGTCTTTGGAATGAATATGTCCTCTGTTTCAGTGATCACACACACTCACACACACTCACATACACACATGCACACACACACACACGTCTGTGGCCTTTCTTGTTTGATGCTAATCTGCTCTGTCACTGTGCTGGCCTAATACGCTCCCCATCTCCCTCCCAGCTCCTCTTTTGTCGCGATTGTTTCCCCTTTTCCTTTCATATCCCTCCTCCCTCGCTCCCTCTCGTCGTTTCTCTCTTCCTTCTGTTGCCTCTCTCCTTTCATTCTTTCATCCTCCTCTTTTGCATGTCTTCCGTTATCCCCCCCCCCCCCCCCCCAACCACCACCACCACCACCCCTCCTCTCCCTCGCTTTTTCCCCCCATTAGGAAGTTTTAATGGCATAATTGTCACATTCCTTCTGGCACAATGAACACCAGCGGTAATTAAAGAGCTTGCCGTTAATTACCTAGACCCCGGCTCTACTTTCCTCTTTTCTCAGCTCCCCCCCACCCCTCTCTTCTGATCCCCTCTCTTCTTCTCTTTCTTCTCCGCTTCTCATTCACTCTGTCCATCGCCATCAAAGTCTCCCGAAAACACACCCAGCCTCCCAAAGCCTTGACTTTGAGCGAGCAAGCGCTTTCATGTGAGGACTCAAGTGAAAATTCTCACTTAGTGTCCTTTTCTTTTTACTCCGCAGCCCCCTCTGTCTGTCTTTGAACCCCCAATGACAACACACATCATCTTTCATAAGACAGGAATGTGTGTGACCTGGCAATGGGTTAGAGACAGAGAGAGAGGAAGAGGAAGAGAGAGAAAGGTGGGGTCTGATAAAGAGGCAGTTTTATGATGGCTCTGGGAAACTCTCAGATTTCCATAAGACAGACTAGGCCAAGTTTCCTCTGTCAGTGACCGCTCCTCCCACAAAGGACACACTCACGCTCATACACTCATGCATACACACACCTCGGCATTTAAAAGAGGAAGTCCCTATGATCTCCATGTGAGAGGGAGATACCAGCGAACACAGTGAGAAACCTTCGTCTGCGCACACACACACATACATGCAGGTATTGTGTGTCCTCCCTTATCAGCTGCTCTTTCTCCTATTAGAAAGATGTCTCACTCCTTTTGTCCCTCTTCCTCTTTTGTCTGTCCATCCGTCTGTCATCCCTCTATTTGAATTCACAGAGGCAAACTTATCCACTGTGTTTTGACCAAAAAGCGGCCAAATAGTGAAAGAAACTTTGACTTTTTCGCTTCCCGGCTCTCTCCATCCCTCTGCCTTTCCCTCTATTATCCTCCCTCTTTTTTTTATTTTTTTTTTTATCCCCAGCTTTTCCTCCCGCTGTCCCTCGGTCTCCCTCCTTCCCACTCTCTCGGTGTCTCTCCAACTCTCCATCCATTACCAGAGCCACAGAGAGCTGAGAGCAGATGCTGTCTGTCCAACCGCCGTGCCCCATAGCATTGTGTGCTTCACCTCTCCTTCCCCCCTCACTCCCTCGTTCCTCCTCTTCACGTCCCTCTCGGGGCTCCATTTGTTCTCCACCCAGAGAGGCTAATGTCTGTTTTCTCCTCCTCCTCCACCTCCTCCTCCTCCTTTTTCCCCTCCCTGTCTTGCACTCCTTCATTCCTGTTCTTTTTTTGGGTTTTTCTCACCACACAGGGACATGGTAGGTGTTTGTGTGTATGTGTGGGGTGTGTCTTTGACCGGGGTTCGACCTTAGGGAATTCGAGGTGAAGAGGTCACGGCTGTTGCACTGGATGCACAGGCAAAGACACAGATACAAACATGTATAAACATACATAAGTACCTAAAAACACACACTCATGCAGAGACACACACAGGTGTGGTGTTTCCAGTAAACGGCTCTAGGGTTGTCTTTGGAGAGCGATTGAAGACAAAAAGAGGTAGAAGATAGAAGAGAGATGAAAAGCTGGCGGTATAGATTTAGGTTCAGAGCTGCCAAAAATACAACCGATACAATGTGCCAGTGGGTTTATGTCAACTACACACACATATACACACACACACTTCTCCTTACCAGCTTTCTCCCCCTCATATCTACAGTATCTACTGTCATTCCCCTAATCTCTAACGCTCCCATTGAGAAAAGGTTGCACCAAACTCCCCGACATGTGCATTCATCATGCCGGCACATTACAGCTGTACAGCATCATATACAGCAACAAATAATGAGTAGAGTATTTAACCGTCCTTGTATACCCAAATGTAATCCCGTGTGTGTGTTTGTGTGTATGTTTGCACTCCTTTCCCACCAGAGCAAGCTAGTTTCTGTTTTCTACAGAGACGGTACAATTAAGGCGGTAATGATGACCTGAGAAGAGGGTGCGTCTGATGTTGTGCGCTCATATTTATCATTTTCTACATGAACTGAATCACAGATGTGACAGACGAAGAGTTCAACGACAGATTCAGATTCTCATTCAAACACTGAGAAACTGTGAGAAGTCATGACTTTGTCAGTTTGGGGATATCCACGTGTGAGATTTCTCAATACGGTGGAGGTGAATGTCATTTCGTCTACGGTGCTCACAGCGTTACAAAATTCAACAGCGACATCTTTCCAGTAGAGTGTTTTCATTCAAACTACTTCCTAAGAACTAAATAATCTCTAAAAATTAGGCATTTAAAACCAAGACGATGACAATTAGTAAGGAAAATGTGTGTTTGAGGGGTGAACCAACCCTTTAAAGAGCGACCGGTAACAACACTGGTGAGTTCACTGTACTCAGCTGATCTCTGGCAAACGTATCTCTTAAAAACAAAGTAAGTTATTACCACTGTGATGTGAGAATCGTTTACGACTTGTCTTGGCTTCTTAGTTCTCTTAGTGAGAAGAGTAGTGAGAAAAGAAAAGAATAGAGAGCAGGATCATCTGCTTCTCAGTGAATAGCCGGGGGCTATTGAGGGCCCCCGTTTGACGTGGCCTGACAGGTCTTTTCTTCATTGCATGGTGTGTGTGTGTGTGTGTGTGAGTGTGTGTGTTCATATGTGTGCATGTGTACGTGAGAATAAGCCACTTTATTCCGTGCACTGATTAAATGACCAGAGCTGTGTGTAGAGCCTGGGGCACCAGGGGTGGCAAGGAATCACTTAAACATAAAGAACTACATGATCCCCAGTCTCCTTTTCTCACCTGCTCACACACACACATATCCTCTCAGTGTGCTCATCCAACACTTGACTCTCCCTCCTCCCTGCTTTTCCACCGGTCCCCCTCCTCCTCCTCCTCCTCCTCCCTTCTTCTCCCCTCTCCTCCCTCCTTCTGTCCCTGGTCACCTTGTGAGGGGCAGCCTGCTCTGTGGCACAGCTGCTGATTATGTCATTATTTCTGGACCATTTTGGTCTCCCTCCCTGTGTGTGTGTGTGTAAGAGAGAGAGAGACTAATGAAGCGTGGCAAAGGGACTCATGCCAAAATGACCAGGGCGTGCATCAGAGCTGCAGATGTGTCAAAGCAACCCCCCCACCAACCCTCCATCCACACACACACACACACACACTACTCATTTCCCCTGCCGATGCCAAGCTCTCCCTCCTTCAATCCAATCTGCAGTTTATTATTTTTCTTTCTTCTCCTGCCATCTTGTTCTCTCACTTGCCCTTCCTTCCTTTCTCCTTCCATCCATCCATCCATCTTCCATCCTCCCTCCTTCACTGCAGCTCCTTGCCCTCCATCCTTTATTGTTTGCCCGCCCACACCCACACCCTCCTTCCTCCTACCCTTCTATTCTTCCTCTCCCTCCCTCCCTCTGTTTCTCCTCCTCTCCAGATGTCCTGTTCCTATCTTCCAGACTCCCTTGCTCCTTTCTTTCCCTTCTGCCTCCTGGTCTCTCAGTCTCTCTGAGCCGGGTTGACTTCCTGACCTCCGGAGGCCCCGTTACAGCGCTCCATGACCCCCCTTCGTTTAGATCGCTTTCTTTCAGCCTGTGTCCGCCACAAAAGCTCAGACGATGAATTTTTAAGTCTCTAAACAAGGGCTTGAACAGTGATTTCTGGCCTCCCCTGCTGTTTTCAATTCTTCTGAGTACAGATTATTTTTCTGTCTGTGGTCTGTGTCTGTTGTTTGGCTTGATCTAAAGCTAGCACCCTCGCCACAACCCCCAATTTCTATAAAGCGAGGGAAAAAGATGGAACGGTAAGAGGGCAGGAAAGACGTGTCACAGAGGCCCTGATATGATATGAATTCTCAGCCTGTGTGTGTGTGTGTGTGTGTGTGTGTGTAGAGGTGGGGGTTTGAGGCAAGTAAAGATTGGAGGGAGGAGCGAGGAAGATGTGATAGGAGAGAGACTTCATCAGTGTCTTTGACCCTGTCCTGTCCTTGACTCCCTAGCGGAGGTGCACCTTGAGAAGAGCCCATGTGACGCTAGTGCTTATGCTCACATACGTACAACAAACCAGACAGCAACACACACACACACACACACACACACACACACACACACACACACACACACACACACACACACACGTATACACAACAACCCCTCAAGGCTCCATGTTCTCAAGGCTATCAGTGGAGAGAGGGTGGCTGGTGTTTGCTCAGCTTTGAGGCCTGTTTCCCGTCCCAGTAGTCGTGTAAGCAGGGAGAAAAATGAACTCTTCATGAGTAAGAGATTTGAAGATTTGAGGGGGAATGTATGGAAAGTGGTAGGTTTAGGAACATTACGAAAATTAAGCACTTGGGAAAGAAATGACTTCTTCTAACCCTTTCCTTGCTAGTTGTTTGGACTCTTCAGCCATGGCACAGTCTTATCAGCGGGAGAGGGGGTTGGGGACAAGCGTAGTGAGGGGTAGGAAGAAAGGGGACATGGGTTGTGTTTGTCCAGAGTGACAGTGTGGGCCAAGGGCTTATCAAGGCCTTTGTAGATTATTGATCACAGCAGATATGTGAGGCACAGGGGTCTGTGTGCGAGTATGTGTGTTCGAGGTTTGGAAAACTCTGGCTTGACTCACTGAAATGTCACAGGCCTGCTCAACTTCAGTTTCAACTCTTGTTTTTAAACGTGTGTTTCCCTGTCAGCAGAATATTCTTAAGATACGGTCACTGTATCACTACACATCAGTGCCAGATTAGCCCATATATGGCAGTCAGCGCATACGTTTCCTGCCCCCCCCCCCCCCCCCCCCCCCCCCCACACACACACACACACACACACACACACACACACACACACACACACACACACACACACATACACACACTCAAACAAACAAATACAATGACGGAAAAGCATGGGAAGTGTTGGTATTCCCAGGCTGATCTGGGGTTAGGAATTAACCTGGCTGGCAACGGGGGCTCCTGTTGTGTCCCTGCATTTCATCCTTCAAGGCTACAGGCTCACTAGCACACACACGCTCACTTACACACGCACACACACACAGACACACACACAGCCTTATCTTCCAGGGTCTTGTCTTGTTTGGCCAACGCTGTGCAAATAGAAGGTGCAATACATCTCCTGACAGTTCCCAAAAGCAAGGGGGAGAAACACATTGGCCGAACAAACAGCCAACCCTGAGTCACCGAGAGAGAAGAGATTTCTCAGGCTTTGCCGAAAACACACACACACACATGCACATGTACACAGTGTGTGTAACAGTAGCCTTTATTTGAGGGCTTGGGCCTCTGGCTACCTTTTTAAACGTTTGTCTAAGCAGTCTTAAGACAGGGGCCGCTGCTGGAGTGAATAGCTCCCAGCAAGCCGTCCACAGGCTCCTATTGTCCTCCGTCATATTTTATTATCTCATCAAAAAGCAGGAAATCCGATTCCCTCTCTCTGAAAAAGAGCTTATCCTTCTGTCTCAAAGCAACCTGTCACGAGAGAGGGAGATGGAGAGAATGGGGGAGAGAGTTGTGGGGGAGAGAGGAGGGGGGAGCCGGTGAATAAGAGTGATTAACTGCCTCATCGCTGCCTCTTGTCAGAGAAGTCCCTCTTTATTTCTTTATTCCTTCCTTCCTCTTTGATTGGCATTTACCCAACACACAGCACAATGCAAAGGTTAGGGAAACGTGTGCGTATTAGAGGCCAGCTTTTTCTCCTTTTGCTGATTCTTTTCTCCCTTTCCCCCCTCTCTGTCTTCCTCCTTTCATATTGTGTTACACAGGGGTAGAGCAACAATAATATCCCTTTTCATGAAAGCTTTTGTTTTTTTTGTTTTTTTGGACCCCCGGCCACACACACACACACTTCCATCCTCTCCATCTTTCTCTCGCACCTCCTCTCTGAACAAAATCTTTTATTCTGCAGAAGGCCATATGATTTTATCAGCAGAAAGTGTGTGAAGAGGTCAACCTCAGTCGAGCGGGCTAGTCGTCTTTCATTCAGACTCATCCACACTTGATTTGAAAATGCTTGTTTGAACGGTGTTTCCTGTGTGAGCACACAGATGAAATCTCTGTAATGATGGGGAAGTCCAAAATAAACACAAATGCAGATTAATGACAACAGCTGTGCCATTTGATTATCTATACGGACATTTAAAATAAATGATCACAGATAAAGTTGGAGATGACAGAAAGTCTTCTTAAATTTACTGCCACGCAGCAGCTGACCATGACTGAGCGGGCTTATTAGTCATAATTTCCCAACAGCTCTGTTTGCCAAAAGCTGTTTTCAGGTGAGAAAAACTCCAGTGTAGTGTGGACCAAAGGCCAAAGTTGCGGTTTTTAAATTTAGCCGGCAAAGCGTGGACTTTCTGTCACCTTGTTTCCCTTTTCCAGGCGTCGTTCCACAAACACACGCACACGACCGTTCATCCATTTCTCTCTATACTATTTTTTTCCTGCTACTCTCCCTCCCTTCCTCCCTTCCTCCCTCTCTTTGTACATCTGTCCTTTAATTTTGGGCTCTGCTGAGAAGTTGTTAAAAAGCCCTATGAAATATGTATGAAGGATTGTGAGCCACGCGATTGGCCCCATTTACCGGACAGCCGAGCGAATGAACGGCCACACTGGATAATCCCCCACAATGCCTCTGGAACAAAGGCCCAACAGCTGACCCTAGAGAGAGAGAGAGAGAGAGAGAGAGATGAAGAGAGGAGGGGGAGTGAGTGAGTGGGACAAGGGAGGGGTTGCAAACAGTTAAGGCTCACTGCTGGTCAGGAGGCAGCTTGCTCACATACACAACTCACACGTACTCGCAAAACAAAGGCTTGTGGGACAGGAATAACTCCCTCTGTTCTGTTCTGTCGCTCCGTTCTCCCTCTCCTTAGACTCTTCTCAGCCCCTCCTTCTCCTGCCATCTCTCTCCCTCCCTCCCATTCTCACTCTCTCGCTCTCTCAGTCAAGAGGATCTGAAATACCAATACCCTTTTCTCCTTGACATTGCTTTCTCCTTGCAGTCAGCATTTTGCTGTCCTTTTATAGTCAAAACGTCAGGAGAAATTCCATGCAGGAATATTCTTAGTAATGCGGCACTCCCTGCGTCTAACGGGCTAGGGCGCTGCGCTGCACCGGCCCGTTAGCGAGGTCTTTTGGGAAAAGGGTGCGCATGCCCACTCACACACCCTTACAACGCATACACACAAAGTTGCCCTCGCATCGGGGTCATTGTGCCAGTATTTCAGAGACGACAGCAGTCCAAACAATGAATTATATCCACTTCTATCGCACCAGAGGGGAATTCAATATTTGGGGAATTGGGTTAGCTTGTGTGTGTTTCTTTCTCTCTTTGCCAAACACACACACGCACACACAGAGCTTACAAGCTCCTTATTCACGACTCACCTTTTCACTCGAGCACTGGACAGAGATATGCACACACACCAGACACACAGGCATCTTAGCCTCCATTCATCACCCCGAGGGGGGTGGGTGGTTGTCCCGTGTGTGCAAGTGTGTATATGTGTGTGTGAAGAGGCATGTCTGTGTGTGTGTGTGTGTACATGTCTGTCTATGTGTGTGTGTGTTCCAGTGGCCACTAACCTTGCTGTGTCCTGACACTCCTGATGAGTATCTGCAGGACACTGTAGGAGAGGAGCGGAGCGGAGTGCGCACTGTCAGGCATTTGGGCAAGCTGCTGTACGTGTGTGTGTGTGTGTGTGACAGTGTGTATTTGTGTGTATGCAAGCATCAAGGGAGGCGGGCAGGGAGACAGTCAGCATTATCCAAGCAGGTGACCCCTGAAGGCTGCGTCGCCCTGGAGCTTTGAGTCGAGGAAAGAGACTCAGCCAAATACACCAGGGTAGCTAGTCTACGTGTGTGTGTGTGTGTGTGTAGCGAGCATTATGTAGAGCTCTGTAACAGTACAGGATGTGTCATCTCCTTGGCACAAGGAGGTGTGTTCACTGGTGTGTGTGCTCACGCCTGTATGAGTGTGTGTGTGACAGAGTGTTGGCTTGGGGGAAGGTGTCACAGATCTTTGCCAGACTAATCATCTCCATGGTGTCGGTGAGCGCTGCTGTCAGGGACACTAAAGAGGCGGCGTGTCTCCCCGTTCCCAAAGCATTTAGTACTTCCTCTTTCGCCAGCACCTCTCTGCTGCTCTTCACTCAGCTCCGCTTTCTTGTTTGGTCACAGATTTACAGTGGGACTCATAAAGATGTCACGCTCACCGTGTTGTGGGGAGGGAAGTGGGAGATGTGAGGAACCTGAGAATTCACAAGAAGTGACATTTCTCAGGCTGACACCTCAACTGGCTTTTAAGGAAGTAGATACTCAAGAGATTTATGGTTTTACATCCACTGTGAAAATATGAACATATTATACAGGGGAGAAGATGGCAGTGTTGAGCATAATGCAAGCAAACACTGCTGCAAAGTGAGCGAGGTGTGAAGGGGAAGGAGTTCTTTTGGGGATTCAGGGTTCCAGATGGAGCATTTTGAAGGTATATAGTAAGAAGTATCTAAAAAAATAAGAAGTTAATTAAGACACCCAAGGAGCGTTTCTGAAAAATATCCAATCCCTGTGCTTAAAATTATGATGTTTGTATCAATAACAGCGAGTGGAAGATTGAGTTTTTTCTGTTTTTATTAATAATTGTAACAGAGAAAATTATCAGAACCATTCTAAGAAAAATAATCGTTAATGAAATTGAAATTGCGAAATTGGACTCGAAACAAGCGAACGTGTGATCATGACTGCAGCACTAAGAGTTAGTGCTGTGCTCTCCCTCAAATCTTTCCTCTGCAGTTTACTTCCATCGATGAGTAACCGCTTCTCTCCCTTCTGTGTCTGCAAAGGTTCCTGATCGCTTCCTGGAGGTGGCTGAGATCACACTGAGGGAGTTTTTCAATGCCATCGTGGCTGGCAAAGACGTGGACCCGTCCTGGAAGAAGGCCATCTACAAGGTCATCTGCAAACTGGACAGCGAGGTCCCCGAGGTCTTCAAGTCCCCCAACTGTCTCCAAGAGCTTCTACACGAGTAAATTTCTCCTCCTCCTCCTCCTCCTCCTCCTCGCTCGACGCTTTGCGCTTTTTATTTTTTATTTTCTCTGATTTCATAGAATTTCAAAATGATATTCTCTTTTGTTTTCTTTCCTTTCCCCCAACTTTACTTTTGATTTCCTGTTTTTTTTTTTTTTTGTTTTTAATTTTTGAATGTATGAAAGTTATGAAGTAGCATTCCCAATCTGAAGCCTCTGTGGCAGTTCCTAAATGACCTAGCTATTGTGTTGTTGTTCTTATATGATAATTATCATGATGGTTATTATTTGTTTTGTTTTTCTATGATTCTGAACTGAAGAGACTCTAATCTTACTGGGTGTTTTTTGGACCGTGTGAACCCTCATCCGTTTTTGGCCTGTTTTACGATCAACATTAACTAAGTCCTCAGTGTGTGGAAGGAGTTCCCATTTTACACAACTAAGAACGTAGGCCGGGTTCCCTAAAGACTTTATTCACGACACCCAGGGGTGTCCCTCCAATCCAGTGGGTGTCCAAATGAACTGTCCCCACGAGACGGGTGTCCAATAGACTGTGCTACTGAAGATGTCCCCTACAGGACACTCACACATACACACACACACACACATGTACACACATGTACACACACAAACAAACAAGGCCTAGTGAGGTTAATGACTGGAGTAAGACTGGACTCGTTGTACTGGTCTATACTAGTCTGTGGGACTTGGACTGGTTTCAAATAGCTACTGAGCTCTACCATGTTTTGAAGTGTGTTTTCCCTGCAAGTTGGGCATTGTGTTTATTGGCTGTACATTATTATTTTGATTATTATTATTATTGTTGTTGTTTATGATTATTATTATTTGTCATCACTGCTTGCTAAAGATTGGCACTCGAGATTTGTTTGTCCCTTGATGCCGATGCAGAAAAAAAAATAAATTATTGCTATTAATATTATTCCACAAGAGTTTAGATTCTGAAATATTTTACCCCCACTCCCATCCCTCTCCTTACTCTTGTTTTTGTTTGTCCATCTCTTAAGTGGACTTTGGTTTTGTTTATTTCGTTTCGGGGGGTCTTCGGGGTTGGGGGGTTTTAATGGAGGGCCATCAGAGTGGGGCTTCTCTATATTGTCTGTAGTGACTAGTCTATTCTCCACAGGACCAGTCTGGCAATGATGCTGGAAAAGGGGTTTAGGCTGCAGAAACACATGAAGTAAACGGTGCATACGTATAGAAATATGCAGAAGAAGTGTGGCCTTTTGGTGCGTGACTTGCTGTTTTTAAACGGCTAAATTTCCATAGCCACTCCAGCTTTGATAACTGCTCCCACTAAACGAGCCATTTGTTCAGCTATCAAATAAATCTTATTCATCTAATTATCTCTTCACGATTGGTAAATATACGCAATAATAACTGCATAGTTTTATGTCTTTTTATAGCAGTGTTCACTGAATAGCTCATGTGTGAGATGAAGTTGGCCTGTTTATAAGGCAGGCTTTTATTGTGATTAGCCTATACAAGGTGTAAATTACATTATGAAGTTATTTCAATAGCAGTTGATACTTGAATATATCAGAATACTGTGGCAATCTAAAGTACAGTGTCGCTGAAACAATAGATAATTGAATACATATGAATAGAAGCATCACAGAGAGGAAGATAATTCAAGGAGGGCAAAGAGAGAGGTGAATATAAGCTGAAACACAAGCGTTCATTAATTCTGCTTCAAGTGGAACTTCCCCCACAAACAACACATATACAAGCACACACACACACACACACACACACACACACACACACACACACACAGCTCCTTCCCTCCATGTTCACCTGCCTTTGAGTGATCTAGCTCCTCTCTCACTGCAACAATACGAGGTCAGAGGTGAGCACTCACCCCAGGGGTAGACGGAGAAGCTCTCATCACTACAAAGAGCGGGGACAAAGGCACAGAGCGAAGAGCGACACGCACCTGAAACCCTCTACTCTGTCCCTCCGTCCCAAACTGGCAGCTTTTAAAGACCCAAAGTGAGATTCTGTTGAAGCCACTGTGCCCGGTTTGTTAAATGCCATTCCTTTCACTTTTACCTGAGATACCAATCCCAGATTTTCCACTTGAGTTGTACATGTATATCTAGCGGTTTATTAATTTTATCCGCCCTCTCAGGCTTTTAAGAATTTTAAGAAGCGGTTAGTGTTAACTACCCTTTTTTGATGAGGTAAGTTTGAAGCAATGAGAGGACTTGAATGCTTTCTCGAGTGCGTGCGAGCTAGCTGTTGATCTCACCTTGGCGACATGAGCTTATAGTGTGTCTGTGTGTGTGTGTGTGTGTGTGTGTGTCACAAAAGATCAAAAGGGGCAGGTTGCTTAACCTGCTGACTTGTCTAAGCGAGACAAAGCACCTGACAAAAGGAGGCAGAGAAAGACGGAGAGCTACTCCCTTCATTATGTTCCCCCCCCCTCCACCCTCCACCCTCCTCCCCGGACAGTGTTCTTCTTAAGATCCGGAGCCCTGAGAGAGCGAGTCGCACATATTTCTCACTGAAGGATGGGCTAGGCCCTGCATGTCTCAGAGTCTCAAAGCACCAGCTAAGGGCTCTAAAGCGCCACAAACAAAGGAGAAAGGAAAGGACACTTTTATCTGATGCACAGATTATTATCGCTCTCCACCCTCCCCCTTCCTGCAACCCCACCCTAAAGTTAAAGAGTTCCTGCGCCTAAAAAGATTAATTCAGGATAATGAAGACTTATGTACAAAAAAAAAAAAAAAGGATTAGCAAGACCTTAATACAGCGTTGAGAATATTTTTCTCAAGTTTTCCTATTCTGGGGTCATTTGATTGTAAGGATAACATTATTGAAATACATACAGTATATAGCCTTTTTTTAAGAGTTGTAAAGGATAAATCTATGGGAAAAAATATATACAGTAGTGGAAGATCTTTGGAAGGCACTGTTAGGAAATGTTTCATAAAAGAAAGCTTGAGGGTATTTTTAGTGACGGCTTTGTTTAAATCTGTATTCTGAATAAGTGAGTTGTTGGTAGATTAGGAGCAATAGTTGTAGGTTTTTTGCAGGTTTTGTGACCACTTTTTTCCTTTTTGGTTTCTTTACCTTTTTGTATTGTGCTGAATGGCTGTCTTCTTGAGATCAGAAAAATAAACTTGGAATATGTTTTCAGAGTAATGAAATATTGTTGTTGCTACTGTAAATACGGTCAGGATGAAACAAAGAATAGCTGTACAGTTTTTTCTATAATCACAGAGTGCTAGAGAGGGGTGAGAGTGGTTAAAAAAAGAAGGATGAAAAAAAAAAAGAGGGATGACCCGCTCCCTCCAACTGGACTCGTTACCACTCTTCCAAAAAAAAAAAAAAAAAAAAACATAGAGGAGAGATGTTGGTTGTTTTTTGTTTTTTTTTTCCCTGCCATGCCTTTAACGGGGGTCTGTTTCCCGTCGGCAGTGCCCTTGAAGTTGCACCAGCATCCGTTTCTTTAATTTTTGCTGACAGAACGATGCGTTAGGCTAGCGGTCGGGTAAAGATGATGTCACAGAGCGGCCCGTTGGCAGTCTGTGGACCCGGTCTCGTCCCAAAAAAACAAGGGCAGACTCCCGCCGACGTAGCTCTAGATATGACCCGGGAGAGAGAGAGACAGGAACTCATTGTCATCAGAGGAGTAGTGTCATGGAGGGGGCACATGTTGTACAGTAACAGTTTAAAAAGAGACTGCAGACAGTTAAAAAAAAAGTGATTTATACCCTTTTTTTACCGGGTTCAAACAGTTGGAAAAAGTTTGGACTCTGTGGAGTTTCTGTAGGCTTTGCATTGTGTGTGTGTGTGTGTGCGTGTGTGAATGTATATGAGTGTGTGTCTGTGTGAGAGAAAAGACCGATTATGAGAACCTGTGAACCAGTGAGTGACACAATTCTCAACACTGTGGCCCCTCCCCCACCCCTGGGAGTACCATCCTGACATGTAAATGATTCTCATTAAGCGTTGGCAACGTGTGTTTGGTGTGTGTGTGTGTGTGTGTGTGTTGCGATAATTTCCTCTGATCTGTTTTCTGACCTGTTTGAAAGGGGTTTTTGTTTCTCGATGCTTTCGGTAGTAATTCTTTTTTTTTTTAAATATTATTACATTGCTCCTCTTTTTTTTGTAAATATCAATGATGTGGACTTACAGTGATAAATACTGCCTTTGTGTAACTTAGCAATATGTTATGTAAATAGTGTTTTGTTGATGCTTTTTGTATGACATTATTATTCGATTCTAGTGCAGTAATTCCAACTGGAACAGCCATGTTTCAAATACAGTCTGAATAGTTACACACAGGTTGTAAAATAAAACTCGTGACATGGCTGCTTTTTTTTCTGTTATTGGTGTCTATTTGTCTTGCAGATTTTGTGTAATTTATTGGTTTAATTTATCCTAATTTATTTGATGTTATTTTCTTTTGTTTTTCAAACAGGGAAGGCTGTACTGCATTTCATTGAGTAGAACCCACTTAAAAGATTTTAATCCTTATCTATCCAAAAATCGAATTTTAAAAATTAGTATTCTAGCGTGATCATTCAATTGAGAGAAATGATAAAAATGGAGACCTTGGCAGCTAAATGGAACTGGACAGTTTAAAAATAAAAATAAAGGTTGTTATGTTTTGTTGTTCCAGGACAGGGCCAAGGATGGGCTAGAAAGCTGAAACTAGTTGGAAGCAGTTTTGTATTTTCTCTTGAGATTATTTCCCCTGTATTGCTTTGGCCCAGCCCAAAAACAACCAGTAGTCAAATTGCCTTTCGTGCCTTCACCCTCTATGAACTGAATGTATGTGCAGTATATATGCAAGCTTGTGCAAAATGAATAAAAAATGGAAATAAAAATGAAAAAGAGAGTAGAAAATGTCTGTTGTTTTATTTATATCACCTCTGTGTGTGTGTGTGTGTGTGTGTGTGTGTGTGTGTGTGATGGGTGGGAGAAAGTGATTTAAGTTATAAAAAGATATGTATTATCTCAGTATCTCCCATCTGAACTATTTTATTTACAAGTACACTACATAATCACTGACTACAATGTATGTATTTACTGTATAGTCCTGTGTGAATGGATCAGCGCCGCTCTGCCCTCTGAGTGATTCAATGCACTAATGAGGGCTTTGGCAGCGAAGCACCAACCTCTCAGCCTTTCTCCACAGACGACTGCAGATGCCGCCTCATCGGGCTAAATGCAACAATCGCCATACCCTGGGACACAAACGCACACACGCACACTCTTCCAACGATCCCCACCCACTTACAACAGAAAGCTAAAAAAATTAATAAACTAAAAAGTTTATTATTAAAAGTTAATAAATGCTTAGATGAAAGTTTAAGAAAACACCGCTTGGATTTTGGGTTGGTTCTCACTAGATCTGCAATTAACGATTATTTTCATTAATGATTAATCTGCTTGATTAATTTCTCGATTAACAGTTTTGTCTGTCTCTCAAAAAATGCCTGTTATAATGTCCCACAACCTCAGTAGATGTATTTAGATTGCTTGTTTTATTCAATGAAGCGCTCAAAATCCAAAGTTATTCTGTTTACATCAGATTTCTGACAAATTGAGGAGCTGGAACCAGAAAATGTTTTGCATTTTCACTTCCGATTACAATAATAGTGGCTGATTAATTATCCATCTATCAACTAACAAAAGCAGCTGTAGTTTAAAGCTATAAATTGTGAATGTCTTTGTGTGTGAAGTCGCGTAGTAACATTTTTATAAAGACACATTCACACATATTTTACATTTTTTCTGATGAGTTTGAGTCTTTTGAGAAAAATACTATTTTAAAAGGCTTGGTGTGTTCTCTCTCTGTTTTCTTATCGTGACCTCTGTTGTACTTTCCACCACGCCTGCCCATTGCTCTGTTCCTTTTCTTCCTTTTGTTCTTGCCTGACTGCTTTTCACTCTTTTTGCTTTGATGCTCATTTTTGGAGTTGCTTCTTTTGTGTCTTTCTTGCTTGCTTGCTTTTATTCTTCTCTCTCTCATTCTCTCTCTCTCTTTCCCGTGTTCCTTTTCCCTCTCGTCCTCCGCCTGCCTCCCTCCGCTTGCCTTAACCGGAGGCTACAGCTCCTTAGGTTGGGCTGAGACAGCATCTTTGTACAACACCGACCGTCTGCTCTGTAATCAAATACCATCTGTCGCTACATCTGAAGACTCACTCTCTCGCTTCCTCCATTACACACACACACACACACACACACACACACACACACGCGCGTGCGCACGCATGTAGGCACACACATGCACATACACACACACCACATCTGTGCCTCCCACTCTTGAACAATGTGTGCGCTTTTTATGTACAATGACCCGTGTACTTACAATCATTCCACCTGATTCATTCTTGGCCTGCAGAGAGGAAGTCACTGGAGTCACTTTCACCACTTCCTGTTTTTTCCACCTCACCCGCTGGGAGTTCAAAGGTCATTGTCTTCAGGTATATCCATGTTTGTTCTGTGGCTCTGTGTGTCAGCAAGACCTTGGCTGCTGTATCAGACAGGAGATAGTGGATTTAGTTCCTCAGTCTTAGATCAACGGCCCACTATCTCAAAGGCTGCCAGCCTTTCCCAATGTTTGTCCAATGTTTGTCCCTGCTCCGGCACAGAAAACGTTGACACGGTCCCCAAGGTCCCTCTCCAAGTCCCCCCCTCCCTTCGTGGTCGCCTGTTATCACACGCTCAGGTTCAAGAACATTTTCCATTAAGAGTTAAGAGAGAGAATGGGTTTTTTTTTTCTTTTTTTTTTGCTGTAATTGTTTCTTGAAGCTTTCACATTACATTTAGTGCAAAGTGTGTTTTATGACTTGGCAGAAGTGGAGGATTTATAGCACGCCAACCCAACAACAAACAGAACATTCTTTGGTAAATATCACCACACACAGGCACTGATGTAACTCCCCATGCTGTGACGAAGAAACACAAGGACCTCATTTCGATTTCTTCTCTGTGCGATCCTCCTACCAGCGACCAAAATGAGCTGTCCACCGTTTGAACCGTTTTGACACCTACACCTGCAAAATGACTGTGGGCTTGAAACTAAAACAGCAGAATACTATTGAAGTTTTTCTCCATCAGAAGACTTGTTTTGTTTTTGTTCAGAGGATGGCAATCTGTATGTATGTGTGCGTCTGCTTTTTATTTGCTCAACAGTGCATTTATTCCATCATTCCACATAGAATTAAACATTTCACACAAAAATGACTCCAGTTTCAATCAAAAACCATGAAAACAGATTTCCACATTGCACAGATTGATGGATTCATCCTGCATGTGTTCGTAATTAAACACTGGATTTCATCTATTGTGGATGGAGCAACACACTGGTCTTATGCTCCAGAGCCACTGGCACGGTGTGGGATTAACTCTGGGTTGCCCACATTTGGCATCAGTGATGGGGACACCTAGTGGTCAGTATGTGCAGCTCACACACACTCTGTGTGTCTGCTTCTTATCATCCTTATGCATTCTTTGCCATCTTTGTGTTTGTCCAGTTCTTCATTATCTTTTGATTAATTTGTTGTTTCTTTTCCTAACCCCCCCCCCCCCCCCTCTCCTCTACATCACTTGCATGTGTGTGTGCATTTGTTTTGTGAAATTGGAAGATTCCAGTTGGACAGATCATTGTGCCCCCTTTTTCTCCCTCTCTCTCTGGAAGGCTCCAACGCAACTGGAGCCTCGGAGGCTCAAGAGAGGAGCCTGGGAAAGGAGGAACAAAGGGCCGTCCGTCTGCAGCCATCACCACTCTGCACCCCCGCCACCCACCCACCCCCGCCGTTCTTCCCTCCCTTGGTCCCCTCGCCTCTCTTCCCTCTCCCCACTGGCCATCGCCCCAAATTAAGACTTCAGACAAGAAAATGGGCTCACTAAAAAAGGGAGAGAAAGCGAGAGAGAGAGAGAAGGAAGTCCATAACAAGCCAAGAGGAGCAGAGCGACAAAGCCTCTGTTGTTGGATGGCAGGGCCCCTCTGTCGCTCTGCGAGGAACTGTCACTGTGTCAACTTGGACCCCTTGTTGCGAGTAACACAAACACAAACCATAATGAACACACACACACACAACACAAAACCTACACACACAGGCAGACACATGCTGCAGAGGACATTGCTCACACACACGTTCAAAAAAAAAAAAAAAAAAAAAAAAAAGACTGCACGCAGCGTGTCTGTGTAAACGCACGTACACAAGCACATCATGCCAAGAACATACGGATACTCCAAAATTAGTATGGACAGTATAGGTGAGAGGACGGCAGCAGTGAATCCCCACAGAACAACTTCATGTTGACTGCCAAGAAAGGTGAAGAGGGTGGGCAAAGTGAGGAGGGAGGAACTTCCCTTAAAACTGAATGAAAGTGAAGGTTTGTGAATGTGTGCACATGTGAGAACTTGTGTTAAAGGTAGACAATGGCAGGATAAATCATATAAATGATATCAGGACACCCATTGATACAAGGGCTTTAAAGTGCACTAGGGACCCCAGGGGCAAACACCTGTTATAGGGTCTTATGAAGTGCACGCACGCACACACACACACACACACACACACACTCACACTCACACACACACACACAAAACACAGTAGCAAAGGCCTGTGCATGGTAAATTTCTCAAAGAAAGATCAAAGCCTACAACCAAAAAAAAAGAAAAACGCTCACGTCAAGAGAGGAAGTAGTCACAGCGTGTGTGTGTGTGTGTGTGTGTGAGTGTGTATGTGTGTGTGCACATAACAGTGCATTGGGGGCAGAGATAGAGACTGAACTGGTTTGGCTTCTTCCAGTCTAAACTGGGTCTAGTGGGTCCAAGACAGATGGCACTCAGGGCAAAGCCGGTCTGGGCTCTGTGTCTCTCTCATACACACACACAAACACACATCTCTTTTAATAGCCATTATTGGCATCCTTTGCCTCTTCCAGATCCCTGAATCAGAAATCACAGAGGCCCATTATATTTCCTATTGACCCATTTGGCAAGATGGTGGGAGCATCGAGTGCTGGATTAAATCGAAAGCAGTTTATAATCCAGTAATTCTAATGTTTTAATTACTTAGATGAACAGGAGGTGTTTGAGCAAAGGCTAATCGCTGAGACATAAGGGAAAGAGAGAGAGAGAGAGGAGGGAAGAGATTTGTCTTTCTCCTTTGAAACACACACACACACACACACGTAGGCTTACTCGTGGAATATTAGCGGCGTATTAAAGTTTATCACCTGTTATCAACGCAGATTAAAAGATTCACAGACATATTAAGGTGAGGCCCTCAGAGTGAAGGTGCGAAAGGATTACCGAGTTTAGATATCCCTGTGTATTGGTATGTAGTTTACATTCGTGCCAGACATGTTTTGATCCCATGTTCTGATTTTTGAAAAATCTGTATTTCCAGTCTATCACAAGTAGTTTTTTTTTGGAGACCTGCTGTATCTTGAGTGACATTCATGGCTGTAACTGATCCCACAATTGTCTTTGATAGCCACCCCTCCCGTCAATCAGGCTGTAGGACAAAGGCTGCTAAACCGAGGATGATGACCTCATGCCTGGGGTCTGCTCCATACCGAAGGGGTCTTAACACCGTTCAACTTGCCTTTTGTGTCTGGAGCCGTTTTTCAGACGCCGTTGAGTACTGAGAATCGCCTCGCGCTGTCTCTCGAGGCTCGGGATTCACGCGCATACACAAACACATGCGTCGTTGAGCCAGGAGTGAGCCTTAAGACAAGGGGTGACAACCGGGACAGCTGCAGGGGCTGGAAGCCAGTCTTAGCCCCCACCACCACCACCACCACCACCTCCCGTACCGCCTCCAGCCAGCCAAACAAGCCATTGTTTCTGGCCAGGGCCTTTGGTATTTCATTTGTCATGAAATGGATACGGACACGGGACGACCATGAGGCTCTTTCTCCAAAAAAGAAGCTGCTACTGCTGCTGCTGTGGCTGCTGAGCCCAGATTGTTAACTCCTCTCATCCTTAACCTTCTCATGGAGCTTGCCCCAAGCACCCTGCTCTCAACTATTAATAAACCTGCTTTTTCCAAGGTAGAGATGTAGGGAGGGGGTCCAATGGGTATTGTTCTCTGAAGGGGTGTAAGAAAAAAAAAAGAGAAAGAGAAAGAGAGTGTGGGAGGGAGGGAGGTTAGCTTACGTGCCAATCTGTTTTTGTCATCCTTTATGATCTTCATTTTCTCAAGTTTCTCAGTGGACATTAGGCAGGTTAGGCCTGTGAGCCCGGGAGGTCATCAACAT
Source organism: Sciaenops ocellatus (assembly GCA_033000465.1). Taxonomy (NCBI): domain Eukaryota; kingdom Metazoa; phylum Chordata; class Actinopteri; family Sciaenidae; genus Sciaenops; species Sciaenops ocellatus. The sequence goes on from CP136886.1 coordinate 13,819,593, forward strand.
CCCGCTCAGCGGTTGTCAATCCTGCTGGGAATGAGTTCGGTTTTGTGGGCATTACGAGAGAGGGGCTATATCAGCCTCCCAATAATTGCCCAACCTTTACACGTTCTCAGAGCTACTTGACGCTAAGCTGCTTGCGCATGCCATGTCTTAGAGCAACTTTCAACACATAGTTAACGGCGTAAAGGAGGAACTGACAACATACAGCTGAGCATCTCGTGGCATTTATGAAAATAGCAAAGACGCCAAGAAGTCCATCATCCTTGTGGCTCCATCATCTTTAAGTCCTCAAGACCAAAAGAGTTCACGGGCATAAAAACAATACCCCTCTATCTCCATCAAGGGCATTCCTTGGCACAACAATAGGACCATCTCCTCCCCCGTATTTTCCTTTCCTCCCCTCCCTCCTCATTCTCCAGCCCCTCCATCAAAGAGCATTCCAGCTCCAGAGCCCCCTAAGCCCTTCACTCTGGGCCTGTCCATGTGACACAGCACGCAGACAGTCATCTTTAAGAATTGATTCACTCTGGTATCCAAAGCCTATGGAGCCTGGCTGCCAAGATACCCAGCATAGGCGCCACTCATGGGGTCCAGGTACACAACAGCTGCTCCCTAACAATAAAGGCAAAAAATGGGAGGCACTCAGGGGGAAGATGCAGCCCTAACCTCCCTCTCAAGCCTGAACTGGTCACCTTGAGCCAGTTGTTGCCTGCCCGGCTGCCTTCAGAGACGACAAAGGATTGGGTCCAACTTTGGGATGAGGGTGGTGGAAGGGGGTGGCCATTGAAATAAAATCACAATAAAAATGGAGAGGCAGAGAGAGAGGCGTGTGACAAAAGGGGACAGGAGAAATATTTTTCCCTTCCTTGGAAGAAGCGAGCAGTCACGCCTGTGCTACCAAGATGGTACCGAGCGACACATGGAAGACCATAAATAAGACAATGGCATGTTGTTTTCTTCTGAGGCACATTGTGTAGTCGCCTGGAGGTCAAGTGAAGGAGATGCAAGCCCATCCCAGAAACCTCACACACACACACAGCACACATGCACACGGGGAAGTAACACTCGGGTATGTCGTGATACTACAGATAGAGATCACAAATCATACAGAAGGAGACAGGGGAGATATTACCTCACCTGAAGTGTTTCCATAAACTCCAGTGTACCAAAGCCTTGGGAAGTGGTATCACTATTCAAGCAGGTCCTGACCCACACACACAGTGATTTATGATGATACAATCTAGCACATCATCCATCATAAATAAGGGAGATTAAATGAATAGACTGTAAAGGCTGTGTATATAGTAATTCCACCCTCCGAAATTATATATACTACTGCGCCGCTGTGTGGTCTAAAAACTAAGACAGACCCCAGGATGGAACAAGGTGAAACGCAAAGGCAAGAGACAGAAAAGAAAAAGAGGAAGCAAAAGAGAGACAGAGAGAGGAAGATGAGGACAGAGAGGAACTTGGCATCATTAGTCTTCCTGTTAAAACGAAAAGGCAGAAGAGGGAAAGCGAGTGCGATGGAGAGACAGGGGGAATTTACCAAAGCAGCTCAGGAGGGCCCTCATTACGATATTAAACAAGATTTAATAAGTGAGAGTGATTTGATGAGGTGATTATCCTGGCCCATTAATCAAGCAGGCTTCTGGCCTCGCTGTAATATGGCCCATCTTTCCCCCTATACCAAAGCCTCTTTAGACGCTGAGCTCCTTACTGTACTAACGCCGCTTCAGAAACAACACCAGGCCAAAAAATAAAAAATAAAAAATGGCATATTACGTCTCATCTCTCAAGCCTGCGGGTATTTTCGATGCTCACTCATCCCTCCACCTCCCTGTCCGCTCTTCTGGTGCATCTGGTAAATTGAACTCCTTAACATCTGGGTCAGAAAGTAAAGTCTTATCAGAGGGAGCTAAGAGTGATAACTGGCATTGATAACGCGAAAGCATCTGTTGGCTTTAAGGCTTTTGGTTTGAGAACAGAAGGAAGTTGTACGGATTTCACTGGATTGTTGGGTTTTGTGGAGAGGTGGGGGAAGCGTGTGTGTGTGTGTGTGTTTGTGTGTGTGTGGGTAAATGTGTGTGGATGGGCTGAATCATAGAATGCTTCTTAGGAAAATGATGTACAAGTTGTATCAGGACATGAGAGAGCAAGCACATTCGGATGTTCATGCTCAACCAGGTCAAAACAGAGTAATAAGCCTGGCAGACCATGCAAAACCAGATCCTCTAGGGCTGCAGCTAGGTTTATTAATTAATCGTTTAGACTATGAAATGTGAAAAATTGCCTATTACAAATTCCCAGAACCCAAAATGCATCTTAAAATTGCATTTTTTATTTTTTTTTTTGGTCACTCCAGCAGTCTAAATCCCATAAGACGGTCAATTTATAAAAACATAAAACAAGAAAAGCTGGTACCAGCATGTTTGACATGTGTGCACAGTAAGTAGCTTAAACAATTAATCCATTATCAAAATAGTTGCCGATTAATTTTCTGTCAAATGACTAATTGATTAATTTACTGATTGTTTCAGCTTCAACACCATCATTTCTACGTATTGTACAGTAGGATGTGTAATGTGATGTACAGCAGTGACTGCCAGAGAAGAGTGGCCCAAACACATTTCAGACTTTATAGGAACTGCTTGTTAAAGTGGTTTGAAGTTATTTCAGCATGTTCGACAAAATTAATGTTAATGTGTAATGTTTTGTTTAGGCGATGAGGTTTGATTTTCTGTCAGTTGAGCTTTTTGAAGCAACATTATAGAAGGTTTGGTATTTTCTGTGATTTGGCTTCCCCCGATTACAATTTTCTTACCCTCCGCTGTTGTAAATATGGACAGCTGTAAATGTGCATTTGTTAAGCAACTTTGCTAACAGACAAACATCAGTCAAGTGCAACAACACAAGATATAGCAGACAACTAATATGACTTATTAGTCCAACAGCAAGAAGCCCAGCTCGGCGTCTGTCTTTCAGTCTTTCAGTTCTCACTAACGACTAAAAGTCAGTCCCAGATTTACTCGTCAGACGTCTTCTTGTTCAGTCACTTTATCCTTTTCTCTTTTTAGCGTCCTTCATCAACATCCTCTTCAGCCTCTTCACCTCTGCCATTATGTGTGGTGCTACCGCCCGTTATACAGCTCCAGTTATGAGTGGAAATGAGAGAGGCACCATTCACCTGATTACAGGTAGGTAAAAAAATTATAAAGCTGTTATTTTAAGGTAGAAATGTTACATAATTTTGCTTTAAGCCATTGTTGTGGATATACTGTAAGTTCTTATGACCGTTCTAAGATCCGATGTGAATTTTTACTTGATGCTGGAAAAAAGTGCCTTCCAGTGCCACAAGCTATAGGAGATGACGCATAAACAAAGAAAACGGCTTAAACAGATGAGATGAGGTTTGTTTTGTTTTGTAGGTGTACAACTTCCTCCTTAAGCAAAATAAGGTTTTATAAATGTGCCGTCTGACTCATGCATTTAAAATGTCTTTATATCATTGTTTATTTCTGATAGTTCACCTTCTCCTTCACGCTGCCATGTCTGTCTAATACTGACCACCTGCCTTGGGGTTAGGGATCATACAATTTACAAGTTATAACTTGGCCACAGCACATTTAAAAGAGTCAATCTTCAACCTTTATAGTCTGGAATGCAGCATTTTACTATTTAATCTCAAGAAACAGCTGTGTAGGAAGAAAAATGTATCACTTTCTGTGCACTAAAGGAGAGATCAAACTAACACCAGCTGAAACGTTAAGTTGGTTTATCGATCGTCAGATAACGAATTGGCAATTTGATTTGATCGTTTCACTCAAAAATCCGAAACCTTTTCTGTTTTGACTCTCAATTGTGATGTGAATTTTCCACTATTTCCTGACTTTAATCAGAAAATAATCGGTTAATTGAGAAAATAATCAGCCGATTACCCAGTATTGTAAAAACTCATAGGTTGCCACCCTATACCAGACTCAAGCACTCACAAACTGACTGCAGGTTGAATCACAAAAGTCCTATTTTGGTGAAAGAAAGAAACATAATAGACTTCGACACATGTGACAATACTAGGTTATTGCTGTGAAAGTCAAGGCACAGGTAAATCCTCATGAGAGCACTACAATAAGACATCCTGGATCTAAAGCAATGTCTTTTTCTTCTCACAGTAGAGTAAATCATACCTCCAGGGCACCCATGTGCCTACAAAACTTTAACCTTTAGTGGGTACACTGACTGAACAAGTCCAGTCTGGCACAGCCCAGATCCACATATTTTTCATAAGATATATAATTTACCTCATGAAATGATATGATAGAGCGATTGTGTCAAAGACAGGGTTAAATATAGCCTCAAGAGTGGGAGAGAATATGTACAAAGACAGCCAACCCCCCCAAAAACATTTTAAAAGCTCAAGTGGAAGAAGATTACCTCAAAGCAAGCATGCCATGAAGCTTTTTCTGGAAACCGCCTGAGAGTATTAATACAATAAGCACCGAAAATATAATACAAGAATGTTTTTATCAACATAATCCGGAGAGATGAGGACAAACCAACCTGGAAAATAATCCCAAGGAGACGGTCTCCTGGTTATCTGTCATCTGGGACACTCATATACAGTGTCTCTCTGTGTGTCTCGTCCTCCTCGCTTCAAATAATCGACAGATAATCTTCAAGAGGATGTTGTCTCATCTTTACTGTAACGTCCCACCAGCATAAAGGGTCTAGAGGTCAACCGCAGGGTTACGATATCAGGGGAGAGGTCAGGTTGTTAATATCTTATCTTTGACATGATACTCCATTATTATTTGGACAAGGGAATGGTTTTTTGTTGGCGAAGATCCGGTATTTGATTTCAACTGAATTTAACTCAATCAGTGCTTGTCTTTGCATTTTAAGAATAAACCAAAGCATTAAAGTCAGCTTTAAATACTTTAGTTTATTTTTGGGCAACTTATAACTGCACTGACACTGCATTTATTGTCTTTTATATTTGTCTATTTGTATTTTATTTCATTTTATTGCATTTAAATTCTTTTAGTTTTCTCGTTATTATGCTTTTAAATGTTGTTCTTTGGTCCATGTAAAACAATGGATTGCCTCTGTATATGAAGGGTACACACTAACTTGCCTTACCTTTATAATTAAACAGTTAGATAATAACAATAAAGTAAATAAAGTAGCACTACTGTCATTGAGGGACACCTCAAGGGAAGAAAGTAGGGGTTTACTTGAAGGACAGAAACAGAATTTGGTAGCTGACACTCTGACGGCTGTAAGACAATGTCGCCTTGGTGAGTAACTTTCTCTCTCTCCCCCCTCTCTCTCTCACTCTCTATCTATCTCTCTCTCTTTCCCTTCGTGTATCTAAGCAGCATAATTTGAGTAAATGACAGGGGAACATCTGCTGTGCATAAGAGAGAGGCCAACACTTTAACATGCAGATGTCTCTCTCCATCTGCATTAATTCAATAATTACCGCAATGGAGGGAGGGAAAAAATCTTTTTTTTATAGCTTAAGACAATGTTATCTGTGCCAGTTGGTATGGGGAGGGCAAACGGGAGGAGGAGGAGGGGGGTGTGAATGAGAGTGTGTATGTATGTGTGTATGTGTGTGTGTGTGTGGGTATGTGTGCATACTGCTGGAGGTTTGTGAGAGGAGGGGTAGATTATTACACCATTTAGCCAGAGCAAGCTGTCACATTGCGGAGAATCTCACTAATTCCATTGTGCCCTTGGTGAGTCACTGGCAGACTCCAAGTGACCGGTGATGCCTCAACGCCACCGCTTGGTCGCCGGACGCCCAACCTGCTTCACTCAGAGTGTAACTGTGTGTGTCCTATATTGTATCTGTGTGTGTGTGTGTGTGTCAGACGAGTAACTTGTGTATTTTAATATCTTTGAGCATGTGAGTGTGTGCTTGAATGATATTTCAACTAGACAAACAACCTGCTTCACTCTCGTGTGAGTATATGTGTGTGTGTGTGTGGTCGAGTGTGAGAGAGATTACGGTACAATGCATGGGCCGAGGTCTCTGAATTCCCAATTTAAGGGAATTTGAGGCACAGCATAACTCCAGAGAATGACAGGTCAAGGCTTTGACATACTATTAAATCAGTCTTTGTGACATTTAAAATGTCGGGCAATCATATTTTGGCTGACACCATCAATTACGCTAAAAATATTGGGCCAAGGAGAGCATTAACATGTAATGGTTTCCATTCAAACAGAGCTAATTATTTTATTGAAAGGTGGGCTCCAATTTCTCATTTTCATCAAAAGCATTTATAAAGCAATCAGACAAATCTGATTATAATGCCCTTGTTCAATAAATGGAAGATTAAATGTGAATAATTATTTTAATGATAGCAAGAGGTTACTTTTTTTGCACATTAAAGACACTCACAGCGTTATAACCTGGAGTTTTGTTTAAATCATTTACCTAGACGTGAAAAAACAGAAAGATAAATCCTAAATGTGCCACAACAGTAGCAGGTTGTACAGTAGATTAATATTCGTTCCTGGAAAAAGAACACCAATGCACCGACAACCTGTGAAGGCACATGACCTCTCGAATAAAAAGGTCACACTGTCAATAAGTGGCTTACGGACACACACACAAACAATTAAAGGATGTATCACTGTACATATACAATTACACACATAAATAAACATACAACCTGACATAATACCGATGAGCAGGCACACTCTTGCTGGTACAGTCACACTGACACGCACCCACGCCTGTGCACACACACACACACACACACACACACACACACAAACACATGCACACACATCTGACTCCTCCATGCCTGCTAAACATAGGGACAAAGGAAAATATCTGTATACTTAGCAGGCCAACTTCCTTTGATTGCAGCAGTGCTGCTGTAGGAAACAATGCACAGGCACTATTAATACACCAAGGAGAAAGAGAATTCCTCTTAGAGGAAAGCTCAAAGGAGCCACCGGCCAGGCTATTTACAGACTGACTGACTGATTGGATGACTGACTGCACTATACTTACTGTAGTCTCTGCATCTTGTCTTACTCGACTCCTTTTTTCTGCAAGGACTCCGACATGCTGACACATACAGTACATTGTGCATTAGAGCGGCAGTGGTACATATTCTTGCATAATACCTTCTTTTATCCATTTTGCTGACTGTTCTGGTTATGAAAGTTGCAGTGTACAGATATCAAATTGAAGCAAGTGCATGAGGAATGTAACAGATCTCTTCCACTGCCGTATTGCATCCACACGCCTGTGACATTTGACTGGTGGTAAATAGCGGCCCGGCCACACTTATGATCGCCTCTCCTTTCTAAAGGTGCCCAGTTAAAGAGCATCAAATCCCCACTCGCTAAACCCACACAAGCCCAACCTTCATTAGCATAGCTAACAAACTCCCTGAAAGAGCAACAGTGAAGGGAGAGAACAATGGCAGTCTATTAAGGGGGGAGATGAGGGGGTGAGAAGAGGAGACGAGGGGGGAAGCTATTGTTCTGGTCTTATTTAGCCCTTGGTGTCACCCTGCAACTGTTGTCACTTCTAAGTTTAGCCGGACGGCTGAAGAGGACAGTGAAGAGAAGAAGGAGGAGGGAAGGCAGGCGGAGGAGGATGAGGAGGAGGAGGAGGAGGAGGAGGAGAAAAAGATGGAGGACAGTGGGCGGGTGGTCAGGGAGAGATGGTGTGACGAAAATGGAATGATGAAGGCTGGAGGATAAAACTGATGCAAATGGAAGATGGAAAGAATGCAGAGTGAGGTCATTTCAGTAAGTGCAAGTCAAACTCAAGTCTTTGAGTTTTAGATTTAAACGTCAGCGTAACATTCTTAACAATAACACTGATGTTTCTAGTCATTCACTGCAGATGAGTTGTATTCTTTTACAAACAATTAAGGATATAAACTGCAATTATGACTGTGAGTCTGTTTGACTAATAAGGTATGTTAATAATGTCTCAACCTTCTTGAACACCTGAAAACACGGACCTGATGAAGAAGTCTATGAAGATGAGTTTTTTTTAGGGCTGAAACTAACAATTATTTTCATTATTAATTAAAATAAAAAATGACAATTATAATTCTTCACAGCCCGATAGTGTCGTCTTCAGATATCTTGCTTTGTCTGACAAAAACCCAAACATATTCACTTCACCATCATGTATGACCACGATAAGTGTCACATCCTCATCTGAAAGCTCATTTTTGCTTGAAAAATCCCTGAAATGTATGTAAATTTCGCATTATTCTGTTTAATTCAAGGTCTTACAAGTCCCCAGATTCAAAGTTTACAACTGATTGGACAGATCTCTTGAAAGATGCTCTGAGACTGACTCAAGTCCACCTAAAAGGTGTCAGACCAGCAGGTGTATAGTATGTTAAATACTGTACACAAACACAAACACAACTAACAAAAATTGTTGCCATGTCTTTTTCAAAAGAGTTAAATCACTATTAATGAGTTGAAGTCAACTAAACTTCATAAAGATGAATTGCAAGTTCTGTAAAGTTGTTTTAGTTGTTGCTCAAGTGCTGGAACCAGATGTATCCTGATGAGTCCAGGACGAAACTTTGACTTTTCTCCTGTCATACTCTCAAGCTTTTTAGAAGAAAAAAAGTGTAGCACAAAGACACACAAATGGAGATTTTATTTTTCTGTATGTGTGTTTCTGGAGGAAACAAAAACAGCAGTGTCATGTTTGAAAGACAATCATAAGAGCCAAAAGAAGAAATGAGGGAAGACCCAAGGAGAAAGAAAGAGGGAGACAGAGAAGGGAAGAGGGAGACAGATTAGTCCAGCTGTCTGCTCATAAAGCAGCCGAGGGGTAAGGCGCTAAGCCCTCCAGTGAAAGCAGAGCTTAGGTGGGTGACACAGGGCAGTGGACCCCACTCAGCCCACAGTGGCCTACAGCGTAGGGCCTGAGCCAAAGTAAAGACACATGGATAAACAGTGGGAGATGAGGCTCCGCGCCTGCAAAGCCCACGGGGCTAAGACGGACGAGCAGGCAAGCAGGCAGGCAGGCGTCACATCCACCCCCCCTCCACCTCCAGCCAGGAGTAGAGACAGGGGGGGGGGTTAAGGCTTAAGGCTTGCTCCCTAACTGGTTGACAAGGGACAAGGCAGGATGCTAGACATTGTCTCAGTCAGTGAGTTCATCAGGAGGAATGTGGATTTATGGTATATTGCCCAGGCTCGGCTCAAGAGAATAAAGGAACGATTACATTGGGTCTTGGCATGTACTCCCCCCCCCCTTAAGCACAACCCAGAATTATCAATTACTCTGTCCCCACTCTCGCCACTGGACTCAAACACGCAGCACCGTCCATCTCCCAAGCTGTGCCCTGCTGATGACCCCTAGTTAGCACAGCAGCCTGGGAATGACATGTGATGACAAGGTCATGAGTATGAAGTTAGGAAGCCTCCGTTCACCACCGCAGCAAGACAGTAAGTAGCAAAGGCCTTTAACTGCACTGGATTTCCGCGACCTCGCGGTAGAGAGGCATTAGCAGCTGCCGTTTTACGAGGTCCCCAATGTGACAACGTACTGCATATATCCATCAACAATACGGCCATAAGTTATACATACAGTGTGTTCTAAGGGTGTAAAAACAGCAGGAGTGCTTATGTAGTGTGATCCTTGAAGAGGCTACAGGGTGAAGAGAGCTCTGACAAGACGCAGATAAATTATGAGATAGTAAACCTGTAATGCTGGTGCACACAGTGATGTGTGGACTCAGAGCAGTTGAAAGCTAATCAAATCTGTTTACAACACAGAGTTCAGCAACAGGTAAAAAGTCAGCAAGCGCAAGCAAAGGGGACAAAGTGGCAGGAATGAAGGTGAAACACTAAGACTGGGTAGTTCATAAGACAATCTGGCAAATGACTGAGGGACAGAGGGCTGATGAGGGAATGGAGAACAGTTGTGCTGGTGAGTGAGAGGATCAGGTGACTAGGAATGATGATAATACGCTGAGGGCAACTACAGGGCAGGTGGGGAATGACAGGTATCTCAAATGACAGGTTTAAGGGATAGCTTGGATATTTTCAAGTGGGGTTGTATGAGGTACTTATGCACAGTCAGTGTATTACAAACAGTAGACAGCGGTCAGCACGCCCACAGTTTGGGGAAGCAGGCAGGGATCTCAGCACAGAAGCAGAGCGATGCACTCGTCAGCAGAAAAAAGTATTTTAGTCACATGTACAAAGGTCCGGCTCAGAAAAATAAATATCACTTTAAGTGTACGCTATATCAGGAATATTTCACCAGTTTACCTTTACCAGTCAGAGCGCTTTTTTCTTTGGCACTCACTTTAGAACTTCTGTATTCCTACATTACAGAAGGAGAAAGTTTGTTATGGCATGATGGACGATCTTAATAAATTTTCTGATATATGGCAGCCATTTCTTGCTAAATATGACACTGATTCTGACCAGCAATGAAATCCATCAAGTGCCATCCACCACTCGTTGTTTCACTGATTGTGATTGTGGTTGTACTGTGCTAGTGATGCAGCGTTGTACTTAATTATTCTCTTTAAATTTACCCTGTTTGGATTAGAAATCCCTTTAATGACTGAAAAACTACTACAGTAAACCATTACATGTTTCTACTGATTTTTAATAATAAACCAGTCTTCCCACCTTGATCTGTACAAAGAGCAGAAGCACACCACTCTACTGTCATAGGTTTAATGACCCAGTCTGTACAGTATGGTGCCCCCTATTGAAGTACTATGGTTCTGGGTCTGACAGCCACATCTGCTTTTGTTTTCAGCATTATGTACTAAATATAAGACATTTTCTTTGATCTTTGGACTGAAAATCTAATAATTTATTTGATTGATTGATCTGATTCACTTTTGTCTTGGTCACCTGCAGCCTTTCCCACCATGCTAAGGGAACAAGACAAGGAAACACCACTACATTAACTTTACACACATGAAACTGAATTTGCAAAAAAGATTTTCACAGTTCAGTTATGAAGAAAACAGAGAAACCTTCATGCATAAGGGGCATACACAATACACATATTCAAACCTAAAATGTGTCCCTATCTCTGCATTTAGCCTGAACAGAGTCCCCTGTTATGGAACCAACAACTTATATTTACATTACCTGTTAATCTGCTGATTTTTTTTCTAGAATAATCAATTCATCGCTTGGTCTATGAAATGTCAGAAAAATCATCACAATTATTTACAGCCCAAGGTGGCATCTTCTTCTTGAAGTTTACAAACAAATATAACAAATAAAAGCATTTTTCACAACTGAGCTGAGTGTTTTTTGCATTTTTTCTTGAAAATTTTAAAGTCATGAGTAATGGATTATTAAAAAAAAAATCTGAGTTTGTAAGACAAAAAAAAGTCCAGGTCAGGCCGACTGTATCTATTTAATACCTCTGTCCTGTTTCTTTTCTGTCCTGTCTCTTATTCTGTTCATTTTCCCCTAACAGGGTTTCCTTGAGAACTAAATCTACTTAGGATTTATTGTTTCTTATTATTTCTCATCATTGGAAATTATAATCCTTTCACCTAATCCCCCTCTCCCTCCCTCTATTTCAGATCATATTCATCAAGATCATCCCCTCTGACAAAGCAAGAAATCAGCACAGTCTAAAGGTCTAAAGAGAACGTGTAGTGAAACAGGGGGTTTCTTCCTGATCAAATCAGGTTCCTCTAATGTAATCAAGACGAGACGCCAAAGACGACGACATAATCTCCCACGGACATGCCTCACTTGCTTGTGCATTATTAAAAAATGAGGAGAAACAAATCTTTAGATTGAAAGACTGGAAAAATGGAATTATAATAAATCGGGGGAAACTGGGGCAAGGTTGGATAAATCCTTCAGATACAGATGAGGGACAAATCTTCACAGCGGTTTGTGCTTGTATTTGTTTATGTGTGTGTGTGTGTGTGTGTGAGAGAGAGAGAGAGAGTGAGAGAGCAAGTGCGTGTTCGTGTAATGTGTTTGAATGGTTGCTTATGAAATATTTCAATTTACTCAAGATCACGTCCCTGACCTGAGCTGTTCCTGTCTACCTCTGTGTACAAAATCAGGCCACTAGAACTCACTCAGTGTTGCTGGATTATCTGTCTGTATCTAAGGTGGCTGGTGAACTGTAATGATCTGCACTTGCAATTAACACCCACATGATGGCACAATATGACAAAAGTGGACACCAGCTGGGAACTTGAAGGCACTTTGTATTAATCTGGCCTGGCTTGTTTTCCATGATGATTTAAGTATAAAATGCATGATGCAATCAAGGCCAGTTGTTACAGTTTAATATTCAACTTTATGAATGTATTTATTGAACTTATCTACGAACACACAGCTGCCTCAACACGAAGGTGAAATTGTACAATACAGCAGGCAAGAAATTCTTGGCCTTCACCACCAGGTGGCCTTATTGAACTGCAGTAAAAAAAAAAAGAAAAAAAAGTACCATCACTATGGAGATGAACTGTACTCTATTCATGCTATGCCATGTACGTTTATGGTTTTTTGTTGGTTGGTTTTTGACACAAGCTGTGCATCAAAAATATCCATGGATTATATTGAATTTTTATAGCCTCAAAAATCATCATCAATGTGACGTGCCACTGTGATTTGTCGGGTATTTAATCCATTACATTAACCAAAGATTTTCCAGACACTATCACAATCATGATATATATCAATATCATGATATAAAGTTACATTTCCTGTGATATAGCACATCTATAGCCTATCATGTCCATACAGCAGCGGTTCTGAACTATTTAAATTTCTTTGAGAGTGGCCATTTGAATTAACTCTGAAAAGAAGTGGTGTACTTCAAAAGGCAAAGAGATATGATTAAGTAGCACCATGTGGTATTAAAAACAGAGAAAAAAAAAAAACACAGCTGACCCAGGATCAGACTTAGCAGAGGTGCTGGAGCTATCAAACTAAATAAAAAAAGCACCCTCAAAGTCAAATCTGTGCAAAAATCTTTTCATTTTGTTTGATAAACTGACCAAAGTCAGATTTGTAGTATTCTTCAAGTGTGCTCATCATAAATATACAACAATGTGAATCATTTATTATCTTAACATAAACAAGATATACAAGAGTACAAAGCTAACTAGAAACAGACACAGAAGACAACAGAAACATTCACAGATTTAAAAGCTTGTGTTCACATCCAAAGGTATCAAAGCATAACAACCATATGACTTGCACACTCTTCTTATTGGCATACAAATAACCTCCAGGCCTACAGTATAATGAGTCATTACACAGCACAGATAAAGAAACTCTCACAAGCAACTGTCACATCTCCACAGGCTCATTCACACAGCATCAACAGGTGACTGAACAAACAATGCTAAATTGGGGAAATTACTCAAAGCCCCTGCAGCTGTCTATTTAAATAGCATCACTGTCATAAGAAATAAGATATATAACAACTAACTTTACACAAAAAAGTAGTTAAATACACAAACACACACAGTCAGAGAGACCAACTGAAGCACTGAAGGAGGCAGAGAGGAAGACAGACAGATATAGCAGTAGGTGGAAAGCAGGTGTATTTATCTGACTCACATTATTTGAAGCTCTTCCTTTCAGTGGGCGACGTGGTGGTGAATAACCATGCCATATAATCCCGCTGCACCTGTTGCTGTGGTTGTCTCTCCATCACTGCTAGCTGGCTAAGAAGTAGCTGATGTCGTTAGCAACAGCAACACTGTAAACTAGTTTTCAGTTGTTTGCTGTGAAACCAGAGTATGACTGGCCTAACACGGTTCACCGGAGAGTTTATTTTCCTCTACATGTTCACTATCTCGCACTGGCAACTGTCTGATAATACTTTTTGTTTGTTAACTTTCTGACCACATGAAGTTGCTTACTTTCACCAGCCGCTAGAGGCGCTGTTTCGCCCATTTCAGGAAACTCAACCTATATTTGAGAAGACAACAAATAAGAATTGCTACTCACGTAACAAAAGTAAAACAATTTAAAAAAAAAATAATTAAAATCTGAGACGATTTAAAAATAATGTTTGTTTGAATTACAGTGATAACGCTAGGTATTTTGCATAGTTAGAGAGTCGCCACTGCACTTTTGAGACTTCATGGTCTTGTTGCCATGGAAACACTAGCCACCTTTAGAGCCTCCAACCAACTGCCACAACAGATGTTATTTTACAGTTATAAAATCACTCTGAATGATTTAAATCAGTTATTAAAGTTCGTCCGACACAAGAAAAAAGCTTTATAATGTTTACTTTATTTGTGTATGGGCTCCCACCGTGTTTTGGCTGCCATTGTGAACTATTATTGGGGAGGGTGAAGGGTGACGCCCCAGAAGTTAGAGCCGGGGTGCCACATCCCACTTCTCTTCTCTCCCGTGTCCTCGTCAGTCATTTTGGGAGAAGGAGGCACGATGACGGGCAGCATCAAGGGACTTGAGAGGTTTGACAGTCCGGGAAAAGGGCGAGGTCTCCGCGTTACCAAACCCTTTAAAGTTGGAGAGCTGCTGTTTTCCTGCCCGGCTTACTCTTATGTACTGTCAGTGAAGGAGAGAGGCTTCTACTGTGAGTCCTGCTTTACCAGGTAAGTGACTGGCTATGTGATACATGATACACTTAATAAATAATCTCCTTTGAGCGTGTATGCCTGTATTATAATCTCTGTGATGATGCCTGACATGATGTGGCTGTATATCCTGCAACACCTCATTTCATATGATTTATTTCTTATTGGATCTGGATAAGATCCAATATAAAATCTATATACAATATAAGAAATAAGATGCTAATCTATTTACCTAATCAGCTCATTACTGATCAGTCTAGTCTAGTCTACTTAAGACATATTGACCACCACACACCATTTATTTGTCATATAAATGCCACTCCATAAAATCTATTTTGGTTATGTGGCTCATCTTTCTGAATGGTGATTCCTGCATATCCTGTTCCACATATCTACATACCATCTTTGGCCCACATATGAATGCTGAGCAATATATTCTCAATGTTAAGGAAGTACTTTCGAAGCATGGCTTTGCAAGCTACCAATTACTTCACACTGGAAGAAGTGCCCACTTGTCCACAGGTCATACATAATACTCCACTATCCATGGGAAAGTGCAATTAACGTCAGCTTTGATTTACAATGTCCATCAGTTCAGACCTTTCAGGAGCCAGAGAGTCCAGGTGGGGGTCTTGCAACAAGCAGGATTAGTCAGTTAGCCAGGTAACTTCTTTTATGCAACAGCTTCTCTGAACTGTTAATGAATACCAATAATCATTCGACACCTTATAATATCACACTGTGGGGAAAAAAACCCTGTTGTTTTTACAGTAAAAATGGCAGTTGTGGTTGCCAGAATTCTACTGTAATAAATACGGTATAACCTTTTCTAATATTACGGTAAAAGGATATTAGTATTGTTGATTTCACGTTTAAGGTTGGTGTTTTATTCCATATTTTAAAGGTCTGTAGATTTTACGGTGGAAAAACTGCCAAACTACGTCAGTAAAAGACCAAGACCGTAAAATATGCCATTAAATATTACAGTGTTTTAATGTATAATTAAAAGCCTGCAATATGAAATACTATTTTATTCTGTTTAATTCCCTGAAAATGGCTTATAAAAAGGAAAATTTGAATTTCAGTTGTGTGTTTACGGTCTTTTACTGTCATGGTTTGGTAGTTTTCAGCATAAAATCTAGAGACAGTTTTTTACAGTGCAGGTGAAATTTTAAAATAGAATTTCTTTCTTATATTCTTTATACTTTTATGCCAATAACATGGCAAACAAGTAGTATACTCAAATCTCTATATCAGTGTAGCTGAACTACCACCAAGCTACTGCATAATGTAGTTCAATTACATGTAGTTCACTAAATTGTGTCATGATAACATCATACAGTGTCTTTCAACGGTCTAGTTGTGATTAATGCCAGGGCAATGTCTGGTCATCTACTGCGCAGAAACATACCATTTTATCATAATTAAATCACTGAGTAAGGTAATCATAAATACAAGCACATATTGTTCTTTTGACACAGCAACATCAATAGTTTAATCATAAATCACGTTTTCCAACATGCATTCTTTACCATCCAGGCAGTCAATCAGCTCGTGGCTGTGTGTGCTTGACTTGACGTGTTCTAATAAAATGTAGGCGTTGCTGTAATAAATATAACGATCAGTTACAATCTGATCTAAATGTGTAATCGTTTTCTTTGTCCTGTAGTCTACAAGTTGGTTTGGATGCAACTCTTTCAATGTATTGAGAGTACTGTGATATAAAACATCCACACTCATGCAGTAGTTTATATATTTGTTATACTAATGATTGAAAAATTAGTTATTATCCGTATTAACTCCCAATGGTGTGAAGTTAGTGTTTTTATTTTGGAAAGGTTCATTATGGGTGTCAGTCTAATTATGTGCACAGTCAGGTAAAAAAAGTAGATGTTAGATGATGTTCTTCCCCCAATCCAAACTCTAGTTGTGACCTCCTTTTTATCCTGAAGCAATCCATAATAACCTACCTTAAATGTAATCTTAGTCTCACATAAATAGACCTTGGCCTCGTTAATCTCAGACATCGCTCCATTTTGCCAAGTGTAGAGGGAGCTGGGAGCCTAGAAGACTTTTACAGACAAGACAGACATCATTTGATCATAGAGGATGTTTGCAGACTCTGTATGACTTTAAAAGTCAGTCATCATGGTAAAACTGAGGGTTACACCTGTACTTTACATCAGGCTGTGTGCTCCCAGCTTCAGCCTGTCATGTTCGCCTTGAACTAACTGTCTCGTTGTACATGGCATCACTACCAATTGTAAGTGTCTTCAAAAAATGTGGTTGGACCTATGGACTACTTTACTGTTTCAGTGTTGTAGAGAGACAGCTGGTCCGTCATAAGGTCAGCTCTATTAATACCACAGAATGTTTTAAAGCCCTTCATTGCTATCAGTTACGACAGCCCACTAGCAACTGCTGCTTCTTCACACACTGATGCAGCAGGATGTTTAAATGTCCACACACACACATACACACTGATACAGCTAGATACTCACATACAACTCCACTAGACATATAATAAGATAACCCACTATCCTCTGAGCTCTGATGTCTGTTTGTTTGTGTGTCTGGGAAAGTACATCATACACAGATGTGTGAGGCTCTTTCAGTAACTATGCTGTTTGTTAAAAGCTAATAGACCCTGATTTTTTTGTCATTTATAGGAAAGAAGGCTTGGCAAAATGTGGGAAGTGCAAGAAAGCCTTCTACTGCAACGTGAAATGCCAGGTAGGAAACAGTTTGGGGACACAGTTACTCTGTAATGATTCCCTTATAAGTAGTTGATGTATAGTGATGTGGTGTGAGATAATGGGCCCTCTGTTGTAACTTACAGCTCCAAACTATTACTGTGTATTACCCATTGAACACAAGCAGAGTCACCTGAGGAGTGATCATATTCCATTATTCCATATTACAGATGGATGTTTCTCACATTTTTGTCTCTCAACAACTATTGGATGGATTAACATCAAGTGATCTAGACTTTAATGGTCCTTAGTGGGTAAATCTGAATGATTCAGGTGATCCCTGACTTTTCATCTCGCGCCACCAACAGGTTAAATTTCATATTCGTAACAGGTGATGGTACACCGCGACAACAATTTCTGTCACTCTCATGCTAACATGCCTTTTAAAGCACAGCTAAACCTAAGCACAGGTGGGGCTGACATGGTACAGCTTAGACCGTTGAATGTTGAGCGAAGTCTGGGTCGGAGATGACGCAAAATAGTCCCTGTAGAGAGGATGAACCCTTGTATTTTATATATGATAGTATGTCCTGTCCTCATTTATCATCACAAGAATGTTTTTCATCCATCCTGTATTAAGTTTTCTGGTGTGTCAAGGGCATAACCTGGCCATCAGTGTGGAAATAATCTATTTTCTTATATTGTTTAATTCCATAGTGTCACTTTAAATGCATTTTAATGGGAGTTATTTTCATTAAATCTGGGTTGAATGACTGCAGCATAGTGGATGGGAGTTTCTACTGTTTCTGCAGTTGAATGGCACTCAGCTGATCCCATTGGCTGATGTTTGTTAGTGTAGTTCAGGATGTATATGACACGTATGTTATGTACCTGCATATGTCTGTATAACATGGCATATGTACATGACGAGATATATAAAGCAATGTGTGTGATAAACCTGCTCTGACTTTATTATAATAATAATCAGAGAGGGATACAGAGTTAATGAATAGGTCAATTTCCATACGGAGGGGTAAATGTGTAACACTGCATTAACACAGTGTGAAGTCACATTCCACCATGCTGCGTAATGCTTCAGCTGATAGTGTAACTCAGGGTCCATATATGCTAACTGTTAGGCCTTTTGTTGTGGTGGGACCTAAATAGATGAATCGAATTTAAACAACAGGGTTGCTCTTTTGCAAGCACCTATAATATTTGTGTGTGTGTGTGTGTGTGTGTGTGTGTGTGTGTGTGTGTGTGTGTGTGTGTGTGTGTATGTGTGTGTGTGTGTGTGTGTGTAGAAAGCAGACTGGGCCATGCACAAGCTGGAGTGCTCTGCAATGACTGCATTTGGAGAGAACTGGTGCCCATCAGAGATGTCCCGCCTGGTGGCCCGGATCCTCGCCAAGAAGGTTGGACAGTTAATAAAAGACACAGTGTCCTTTTTGGAGTGCACATACTGCAGTTCACTGAGGTCATTTTTGTTCATTATGCTTGTTTTCCACAGAAAACACAGAAAGAAAGATGTGTTTCAGAGAAGATCTTGCTCATAGGAGACATGCAATCGCGTGAGTATTCGCTCATTTAACACATTGCTCTTTAGAGATAACCCTTATAATTCCTGGACAATGTCTGTTCATATATAGACTCAGAGTCTGTACTTCAGTCCTAAGTGTCTAGAGATATCCCTCTTAAAAAAGCACAACTCATTCAGATTAGACGGAGAGAAACACACCTATATATATCCTATAGATGTTGGCCATATGGCCATTAGACAACTTAACAAGTGTAACAACTTGAATGGGAAGCAGGAGCACTTTAGACTAACATATCAAGTGCTGGCTACATGAGTGTCACTATAAGTTAAATGGTATCAGATTGTGTTAATTGTGTTGTTGTTTAAGATAATTCATAGTTAAGTTTCAATTCAAAATCAGTTGGAAAAATACTCTCTTGATGATAGAAATCATTATTGGACAGAAACAAGTGTACCTACACATACTGACAGTCTTGCCCCAAAAACACTGTAGAACACAACTTTTCTTTTTTAGTTTTTTAGGCCACAGAAAGCATTTTGAATGGTCACTATGATTTATGTGCATAATAAACATGAGAAATGTGAAAGTCTTTGGTCCTCGTCATAACATTATCATGTTTAGAAGAGTTGGTGAAGCTGTATTTAGTACAGGAGACCCCCCTGATAGAGTCTAGACACTGATGGTGAATGAAGAGAATGCTGACGATCTGAGTATGATGGAGAGTGGACTTCTCATGAGTGTAACCTGAACACTGGATATGATGAACTGGAGGTGAATGGGGTGAAGAAGGGTTGCCAAGATTTTGCTCTGCAATAACAGCTTAGTGGAGTTCCCTTTGCTGCAACATGATTGGCTGATGGAAATTGTGGCAAAATTTGGTTGGTTTAACTGAAAGAGTAAATGATTAATAAGAAGTAGGTACATAAGTATCTTATGTGTCTCCGTGTCTGGAGTTCAGCTTTCCCTTGTAAGAGTCAGAGTGCCTGATGTTGGCGTCTGTCTAGAGGGTCAGGGACAAGACGAACACACGCACACACACACACACACTCAAACACAGGCTGGCAGATTGTGCTTTATGGATGACGTGGTGACATGTGTGTGTCTGCCTTGACATAGTGAGAGTGATGAATGAAGCATAGCTGTTTATCCCTATACATTTACAGCTGTTAAGGATTAGCAGACTGGACCTGATGAAAACATCTCTAAACCATCAAAGGCACTGAACTTGATCTAATCTGTGTATCTACTGATACAGGATGTTGCTCACAACACTTCAGGTTCACAGCATCATTGCATTTCAGTGTCTGTACATGCAATGTAAAGAGTTTGAGGTTGCGAAGACAGATTAAAGACAAACTGTGAGCTTTGGTAGGTTGCTTAGCAGAACTATAGCTGCTTAGCCACCAGACATTACAAGTCACGACTGGTCAGTTGCTTGTACAGATAAGATTTCCTCCAAACTAGTGTTTCATTTGGGCAAAGACTGTATACCCACATTAGGAAGGTATGTTCGACTCTGCCGCTGTCTCGCTTCCTTTTTTAGTCCCCCCTAGTGTCCCCCTAGTTTTATATTAAACAATATCATAAATCATAGCTTAAAATAAACACGAGACACACAAGAGTTTGCATGCTGCCCTGGCTAAAAACAGGTTATAAAATACACACTTTATCAATCAAATAAATTTTTCCTTCTTCCTATAACAGACGTGGAGGATGTAGATAATGAGAAAAGGGAGATGACTGAGGTCGATGTGGCCGGACTGCATCGTTTTTACTCCAAACATTTGGATATACCCGACCATAAAGACCTGCTCACACTGTTCTCCCAGGTACACACACACACACACAGACACACACAAAATGACTATGTATAGATTATTGCTGTCTTTATCAAGTAAGAATATATATATATATATATATATATATATATATATATATATATATAATAACAATTTGCTTGTCCGTGGTTTCACCATTAACCATCAGAGTTAGAGAAAAATTATCTGTAATTTGATTTAAAAACAGACAAAAGATCAGTAATATATATATTTATGTTTTTATGTTATATATATTTATATGTTTAATGTTTTCTTTCTCTCCCCTTTGTCTTTTATTCAACAGGTGGCCTGTAATGGTTTCACTATAGAGGATGATGAACTGTCTCACATTGGTACTGCAGTCTACCCAGAGTAAGAAGGAAAACTCACATGCATACCTACGATCTCATTTTCATTCTGTACACATGTAAAGGTACAGTATATAACGCAGTACATTCCCCCCTCCTTACACAGCTTCTTTTGTAACAAACAAAGACATAACTAACTGCATGGGCATGCCATGCTGAATGCTACAATTAGCAGTATTTGTTTACGTTTTAAAGGTTAGTATTCAGAGCAGCATGTAACAGATACCCAAAGAGGCCAGACTTTTTCCTAGCAAGACAACTTTCCTTCTCCAGTTGGTCATTCGGTAGTAAAATCCTCTCCCTGCTGTGGCTGAGGCTGTTAAGTTGGCTGATTGTGTGAAGGTGAATTTGCCCTCTCAGCTCTTTTTCTAGCTATTTCCAGCCTGCCACCTAGGTAATAGCAAGGTCGCTAACATATTTCAGGGACACTCAAGACCTCTCTCTATGTGCTGTTGTAGGATAGTGCTGATACCTCTTAAAATAAAGTGGTTATGTCATTGCTATGAGCAATAATAAGGTGGCTCTTTTGTTCCTGCTTCACCCGTACCAAGAAAGTAGAGAATTTTATTTAGTCTTATCTGTTTTCTTTCCCTTTCTGTCTATCTCTCCACAGTGTGGCACTGATAAACCACAGCTGTCTTCCCAGTGTTATAGTCACATACGACGGGACGTCGGCAGACATTCGTGCAGTGAAGGACATGAAGCCTGGAGATGAAGTGAGGAAATGCGACAGCTGCCATTAAAGGGGGTTGGGGTCTTGTTCAGTTTTCCTTTTTTTCGAAGTGTGTGTGTGTGTGTGTGTGTGTGTGTGTGTGTGTGTGTGTGTGTGTGTGTGTGTGTGTGTGTGTGTGTGTGTGTGTGCGTGTGTGTGTGAGGTGAGAAGGCAACCGTGTTTATTACGAGAGGGCAGAGTGTGTGAAGCATTTGTCCATCTGTGAGTTCACTTTGATGGATCAATCTGCCTTGAAACCAAAGGAAGAGTTACATGTAAAGTAGTAAAGACCTGTAAATTAAATAACATGCTACTTCCTTTTCACCCTACATATAGGAATCGATTAACTTTAAATTGTTTTTAAGCCAAGAATTGTTTTATCCTTACAAAATATAAAGTAAAAGTCACTGCAAGGTATCTTGAAAATGGAATAACCTTTGAATTATCGTGAGATTAAAAAGATGGAGTGTGAAGGCTTTGGCATGAGAAAAGCAGACCAGGTCACAGTTTACTTGTCAGTGTGTCAAGGCAGCGCTGTTGAAGAAGAGTGTCTGTGGTTGCAGCAGCTGATTAAAGAGGCTGGTAGGGTTATTTTTAGAATGACCTGACCTGCAGTTTAGGAGCTCTCTGGCAAACGAATTGAGACATTCACAGAAGATGAAAAAGAATGGAGAGTGCACATTTTTAGGATTCTCATGTGCTGCATGTTATTTCCACCTCTAGGTGCTAATCAGCTACATAGACCTCCTCTATCCAACAGACGACCGCAACAACAGGCTGAGAGAGTCCTATTACTTCACCTGTGAGTGCCAGGAATGTAAAAGCAGGTCCAAGGTAAGACACCATAAGAAGAGCTGAGTAAAAAAAGACTAAATTAATGAAGTGAAAAACACTGTATATCACACAAGTCATACTTAAACAGTATGAAACATGGACGTAGTATCCGTGACATCACCCATCGGTTTCTGAAGAGCTGCTCAGAGTGTGGTGGCTCTGATATTCACCATCTTGGCTTTCCTGCATCCGCCTCTCCACTAATCCAAAAAATGGGCAAAGACATGGATTATGGGTGGAGCTGAGGTGGGCTTAATGAAGCCTGGTTGCTCAAACAAGCCACCTGTGATGGCACCCACCTGTCAATCAAAGTGCCCACACTCTTAATTATGGATGACTTTAAGGCTTAATATAATTTTTAACAGGCGTGTTAAAAAAAAGTAGTAGTTATAGAGACCAAAACTGTTTTTGTACCAGGCTGTAAACAGGTTTTTTTTCCACCAGCCTCATGTGGCCGTTCGAGGAAATGCAGTTTTTGGCATTTGTCTTTGGCTTTACTTCAAAGCAGCAAACGTTGCTGCTTGGTCATTCTACTGTCATTGTAATTCATATATAAAGTGAGAAACTGCACTTTATGTTTGATTGGCTATCATGCTTGTGTGTCCTGTCTCCACCTTTCAGGATAAGGCAAAGTTGAAAGTGCGTAAGCAGAGTGACCCCTTCGAGCCAGAGGTCATCAACAACATGATGCGCTACGCCAGGAAAACCATCAGAGAGTTCCGGGCCCATAAAAATGTAAAAAATATCCTTTAATGTTAATAAATAACATTCTCTCCTGTGTTGCACAATGCAAAGTTGTGATTTGTGATTCTGGAAGAACAGAGCTAACTTACTCATTTCAGACAAAGTACCTTCCCAGACGCTCTAAAAACATCTGATTATATGATCAGAGATCTTTTGACATTCCAGTCACTTGTAGTGATGCAGCCTTGACTCTGTGGCACCCCCTAGTGAGTTGCTGGAGATGTGTGAACAGAGCCTGGAGCATATGGGAGCTGTCTTTGATGACTCCAACGTCTACATGCTCCACATGATGTACCAGGCCATGGGGATTTGTCTCTACATGGAGGACCCAGAGGGAGCTATCAGTTATGGCGAGAAGATTATCAAACCTTACAGGTACCAAGACACGGTGAAACCTCAAAAACACACATCTTCCTATACTCTTGAGGAAGATCAGAAACTATAGATCGTAGCAGCTCAGTAGGTTTTTCATGTGCTTGTATTGTTTTTATTAGTTTCTAAAAGGGGTCATTCTTTCATTTAAGTCAATCTATGATTAAAAATTCTTGGGGTATGAATTACAGAGTATGGATGGTAGGGTATTCAGAGTGTCCTGTTCACTGTGACCACATGTAACTAAGTAACAGCTGCTTATGGATGACTGCATTATGGGAATTGTATGTTGCAGTGTTTTTGAAGGTTAGTTCATACTAGGAACTGAAAAGTCAGAGTTTCTCTTCTTTTGTTGATTTTTCTTCTTTTTAATCTCTGGAGTTCATTAAAGTGTAATAATAAATCACTGGAGTAGAATTAAGACATTTTGCTATTCAGATTATGGAAGTACTGATTTAACTGAACGTATGTGTAACCAGTATGTGTGATCTCTTTCCATTGCAGCAAGCTGTATCCACCCTACTCTTTGAATGTGTCCTCCATGTACCTGAAGTTGGGCAGGCTGTACATGGGGCTAGAGAAGTACTCAGCGGGCATCAGCACTCTCAAGAAGGTAACATGACCTGCTGAGCTTTTACATCAGGCTCTCATACTGCATATAACACAGCAGCTACAGTGCACTTTTAACCAAGTGAACAACAGCAATCTCTTACAGTACTTTACTTAGAGGTATATTAAGATGCTTACATTTAACAAAAAAGTCTCTATTGTCTAATCACAAGCAGCCATTCAATAACTTTAACGGAAACTGTCTAATCAAGGAATACGTAATGAATACAAGTTTGACATACACATTTCAGCTCAGAAGGTCAATAAACCCAGACCTAGAAATCATGCACATACTTCCATGCTGGAAAACGTTGTAACATTATATTTGTTTTCACAGGCAATGGCCATAATGGAGGTGGCTCATGGGAAGAATCACTTGTACTTGACAGAGTTGCGCAAAGAGATGGTACGAAAATAAAGAGAAAGGAAAGAAATGACATAAATTGGATGATCCCTGAGGACTGCATACACTCCTTTGATTAGGAGCTTTACAGAACTGAAGGCACTTTTTAGTCTTTTTAGTACTACAAAGATAGAGAGCATACATGTTTTTATGGAAAATAAAATCTTTTTGGAGATTTAACTTTTTACATCAGTGTTGTGTATGCAATAACCTGTTAGTATGTTGAATGCAGGATACTTTTGAACAACACGTGTATTCAGTTATGTGAAAATCTGACATCGTAAAAGCTGCTTTTTTCTCATGCCGACCATAATGTGTTTGAGAATGATTTCATATTTGTTTTGGCTTGTGACTGACATCAGCTGAACATCCATCAGAGTCAAGTTGTTTACATATGTGTGTAGGAGGTCAGTGCAACAAAATGCCCGTCAGCCAATCAGGAAAGCCGCCTCACCACAAAGGGCCTATTAAAACTGCAAAATGTGTCTGAGTCACGATGGAGGGAGGACTGTGTTTGCTTTAACATCTTGCATGAGTGTTCTGCTGTAATTATGTGAGAGACACTCTCCAACACATGTACAGTGTTACCAAGCTAAATGAAAATTCAAAATAAACAGATTTGTGGCCACAGTCTTAAAGAAAATAAGGCTTTATTGCATAATAAGCAAGTACGACAGCTTCATACATGTCTGGGGAGAGAAAAACAAAAGACTTGATGCACTGAAAACGCATATACAAAACATATGTACACATACTTTGAAAGGTATTTGGGAGTTTTGCCAAAAAAATAAAATGAAGGGGAAAAATTAAATATAAACAAAGAGTGGAATGCCGTGTGAGAAAATACTGTCACAAAGAGAACAGAAGTGCAACAAAACACTTATATGTCAAGAGAGCATAAAGCTTATACTTACTTGAGAATATATACATTGAAATATAAAAACGCATGCATAGTTTATTATGTTGCGGTATTTTTAGGGTACCAAGTCAAACAAAAAAAAAAAAGAAAACTATATAAAACATTTGTAAAAATCTTTTCTCGCATGCCCATTATGTACAAAGTTACTTTGGACATGGCTGGCTTTGCATTACGATTCAGAAAAATAAAAAAGTATATTTAATGTAACATGTAAAATGAAATTCTTCAGAATGTAATTTTCCAGGAGCATATTAATCTATTGGGTTTGGACCAGATTATTAGAAATGACTGCCTGTTTTTTTTTTTTGGCGAAGTCAGTTGTGTCACTATTACCCTTCAAAAATAAACCAAGACATCAGCATTATCCTACTGCCAAATCCTTACCTGAGAGTTAGGTAAATGATATGAAATGTTAAAGTTGTTCTTATAACAAAACACAAACTATTAAATACTGACACAGATTTAATCTTTGGAGGAAAGAAAACAGGGAATTTAGTTTATCACACCCATCCTTCAACAAGGACAGGCGGCTTCTCCTTGTGTCACGCTTCAATAAGGCACAATGATACAGTATATACAGTATTTGCTGTATAAGGACACTGCGTGATATTCATTAATTATCTCAAATTAATTGGACAAACACCTTTTAGACTTTTGAAATGCTTTTAGGTAAGAACTGTGACGAGACAAATGTAATTTGTGTCTCCTTGAGTCCCATTTTCCCAAAATGGGAGCCATTCTTTTTGACAATGACAAGGAAGGCTTTTTGAAACTTACAGTAAAAAATTAAGACAAGTTCAAAAGTTGAAAAAAAAATGGCAAAGGTGACCACAATCTTGATAGAAATAAATAAAAACATTTGTTAAAATGTTGAAGTAAATATCTGCTGTATTAATCAATACTCTGTTAAAAATAAAGGAACATTTTAGAACAGTGATTTTAAAGAATACTTTTGTTTGGCAAACTCTTTCAGAGTACAGAAAATAATAATAATACTGCTGCCACCTACTGTTCATGCAGCATAGTGCCATTTCTAGTAACGGCTAAATAATGAATGAGAAATGTAGCAGGCAGGCGATCTATCCAAACTCAAGATTTTGATTTCTCAAAGTATTTTCTTAAGAAATCTCAAGAACACATGGGGACAGACAAACACATTCACACCTGCAGGCAAAATAAGCTGCTTATTCACCTGACCAGCATGAAGAAAATGCATTCTCCACACATGGACCAGGAGTAAAACCCAGGGGGGGAAAAAGAACAACATGATTAGTAGAAATGGTCAATTTCTATACAGGCCCACACGACTCCTTTCCTCCCTTGAGGTGAGTTTGTATGAAAATCCACTAGAATTTCCATAAACTGCCACTTAGAAAACTCAACATGAATTTCTGAATCTGCTTCCAACCAGCTATCAGTTATAATGTA
This sequence comes from Sciaenops ocellatus, assembly GCA_033000465.1. Classification (NCBI taxonomy): domain Eukaryota; kingdom Metazoa; phylum Chordata; class Actinopteri; family Sciaenidae; genus Sciaenops; species Sciaenops ocellatus. Next base: position 13,846,600 of record CP136886.1, read on the forward strand.
TCTGCTGTACAGTCCTCGTGCTAACTTGAAGTACCATTATCCGGTGCCAACGTCATGTAAGGTCAAAAGTCAGGATCCCGGGCTCAGATGAGGCGGGAGTTCTTGAGGAACTGGATGAGGACCTGGTAGACAAACTTGTACTGGGAAATGGTCTGCACCATCAGCATCCTCTGCTGCCTCAGCCCTGACAACATGGCGGGAACCTCCACTGGCTTGAAGGGCAGAAGAGACAAAAAAGAAAGTAAATAAAGTTACATTAAAAGTCCATTACGGTGCCTCCTCTCCCACCACGTGTATTTGCATTTTCTCACTGCAGAGGATTCCCTGCATGAAATAATAAAGGGGCGATACCTGTATTTACGTGGCCTGCATAATTCGATGAGAAAGTGTATGTGACGTTTTGCAAATGCAGTTTGTTCTTTTAAAGCCACACAGTCTGTTTTACTAAATAAAAGACCTGTATAAATGTTTTTCATTCAAACAATTAAGCTGAGTATCAATTAATGTTTGTATTTGTGATGCATGTATTCTGTCAAAAACAACTGTGATCCTAAAGATGACAAAAACTTTATTACACTCCATGTCACAGTCAGACTCCCTGACCACTGTTCACACACCTCATTGTGCTCCAGGCAGCTGATCATGAGCTCAGTGAGGATGACCACTCCGGTGCGACCCACGCCGGCACTACAGTGCACCACCACAGGCGGGTTGAGGCTCTTTGAGGTGTCCAGCATGGAGTTAGTGTGTCTCCTCACAGACTGGATCTCCTCTAGGTAGGCTGCAGGAAAGAAGGAGTAAAACGATGTGGGCTTAATATAACATCTTTTCAGAGTGTGTGGCTTCTTTAAAGGAATCGTAATCACATTTATTTGCTTTCTTACCAACAGTTAGATAAGAATTTCACTACCTCTCATATATATTTCCGATAAATATTAAGCTAGAGCCAGGAAGTTGTTAGCTTAGCTTAAAAACTGGAAGCAGGGGAAACAGCTGGCCTTACATTTTTATCTTATATTTTGGTTTCTGTATGGATTAAAAAACATGTTAACTGCTGATGCTGGTAACATTTTTTTAACCGCTGGAAAGTCAGGCTGGCATAGCACCCCTGCTCCAAGTCTTTAAGCTAAGCTAAGCTAAGCTAAACTAAGCTAACCACTTCCTGGCTCTAGCTTTATGTTTAGCGTACAGACATGGGTGGGATATCGGGAACTAAAGGGACTAACTCTGCAAGAAGGTGAAATGTTGAACTATTCCTTTAATTAGACACAAAATAATTAAATCACACTGATCGTTTCATCACTTCCTGTTATGTCGTGAAATTCACACAAACTGATTATGACGACACACTCACAGAGGAATCCCTGGACATATTCGGGACAGCCCTGCTCAGGCCAGTCAGTGTACTGCAGGTGCCAGACCGTCCTCTCCTGGCCAGACAGCAGGTGTTTGACCTTTAACCCCGTGGTGGCGTAGCAGCCGGAGTCGGTGCGGAATTTGGTGGTCACCTTGAACTTGCCGTGAGTGGCTGAGTTGTGTTTGGAGCCCAGTTTGGGCCAGTAGCGGTGACTCTTGGACCTGCCGCCCTCCTGATTTAGAAGATGAGGATGGATTGGTGATTGGAGGAGGGGGGGAAAAAAGAGAAGAAGGGGATGAGGGAAAATAAGACGTACACCATGAGCTCCTACACACACGCACACTCTCACTGTCGTCCTATTTCTCACACACACACACACAGACGCCAGCTGTCGGGCATTGAAAAATATCCACATCTGCGTGCGCCATGTGTGTGCATATGTGTGTGAGTGTACCTCCTCGGCTGTAACCATGGCGATGACGTTGACCCCCTGCTCCCAGACCATCTGCCAGAAGTCGGCACAGGTGTTGGCTAGCGGGCCCTGGGTGGCAATGTAGTGCCACTCCTCCCCTCTGATCATCACCTGGGAAAACACACACACACATAAAGAATCAATTAGTGCACATGGAGATTACAAACAAGAATCAGCCTATATGTGGGTAAATAAACAAGTTAGCAACAACTACAATCTAATGAAATAAAGACTCACATGTAAGCCAGAAATGAATGAATATATACTAAAGAAATATATTAAATGTGAACATCTAATTTACACACATTCACAGTCATCTTATCCACCACCGGAGGGCAGTATAAACAACATTTACATCCACAGTTTGAGTCCTTTTTCTCATTTATAAAACTATCAAGCCCTCTTCTTTAGTTTTCTTCTGCTTTCCCTCATTAATAATCATAAGGCATCACACAGCACTGAAAAACTTCCCATCTTCAACCCACTCCAGACTTCAGAGTGCCATTACATAATGCGCAGCTAATTCCTCAGGCCACCTTGTGACTGTAAACACTGTATTAAGAGATGGATGGGGGAACAAACAAGGCCTTTTGTTCTGCGGCAGCTACCTTAAATGACAGGGGAAGTAAGAGGGTTACACCGTGATAGGCAGCGACTCAGATCGCACACTCGCGCGCCAGCCTGCAATTAAGCATACACACGAAATGCAAACTCATGCATACACACAGAGGCTTGTGCGCGCACACTAAGCGTGAATAGAGGGGCTAGTGAGAGCAGCTCAGGTTGACTTAAGAGGGTTTGGAGTTTGGAGCACATTCTTTGGGAATTCCACAAGCTCTGTGAGCTTTAAGGCCCAAACAGCCTTCAACAGCTGCCTTTCATCCTTTCCTCCACTGCTTTAGGAATGACCACAACAAAGACTAGCACAGAGCTGAATGTATCAAGTTTACGCTCTTTGTTTTAAATTATGTTGTATGATGTGGGTGTTGCAAAGGATTTTGAGACTGCAACTGTGATTAAGAGCCATACACATAAACTTAAATCTTATAAAGCACTTCATGAAATATTCTGTTACTAAATTTGACTGCTTTACCAGTCAGTATCATTCTTCCCCTCTATATTAGTTCACACTCAATAAACTGACAGATGATCTGTCTGTCTGACACAGTAACATCCACTGCGTTTCCATCTGACATGGCAGACGAAAACATCAGATCTGTGTGGAGTGAAGAGGAAACTAATGTTCCACATGAAACATAATTGCCGTATTTCCATCATGTTTTCTACACAGTTTTTTCAGTGTTTGAGTTTTGAGTGGTGCTTTTTTTAATTACATAATTTCATTCGGCTCTCTTCTTCTGCAGTTGTTTAATGGCAACCAATTATTTATCTCAGTGGTGGGTAAAAATGCACATTCATTCTCATTTTCTTTTCATATGTTGTCACAGTACTGTCATATCTTATTATATCATATGTTGTCACAGTACTGTCACTGTCCAATAAAAATAGCTCCAATTTTGGTGATTTATACATTTTCAGAAACACTGAACCATCAAGCGTTCCTTATAGATGTAGTCCACTGAAGCTAAATAAAGCATTTAAAACAGATTTCCTGGATTATGCTGATTTAAATCTAAAACAGGAAAATAGCTTTGATTAGGCCAATGTGCTCTGTGGAAACATGTAGGACAGCCTTGCTATTGATAGTTTACCAGCTGAGGTGGACATAAATAGGAGTCGAGGTTTGTCATTAGCACCGTTTAGACATTAAAAAGTGCATATCTATGTCAGTGGTGGGTAAAAATGCACATTTTTATTTTTTATCTGCATATCTACTTTCTCTTACAATCCAGTTTAAAATATTAAACTGTTCACTGATGATTGTGTAAACATAGATTCTCATTTCTGGTGCTAAATGTGTCTCATTCCTTTTACACTTTCACTCTCGACCACCTCGAGTGTACCTTGATATGTGAGGCATTGATGTAGCCCGTGTTGTTCTCCTTGTTTGGTACAAGCTCGACCCGATTCTCTTCGTACGGAACAACGTCACGGAAACGGTTGCGCTCTGTGTTTTCGGGCAGAGTTGCTGTGGTGAGAACACAATCTGCCCTCTTCTTGGGAACCTGTTCATACTCAGTGAAGACCCGCTCCTCTTCAAGCTTCAACTCCAAGGTCTTACACTGAAAAGACAGGGAGAGAAAGAAAGTGAGAGAGAGGGGAGGGGGGGAGGTGTTAGTCATTCAATTCCAAGCAGCACATCATTCAGTGGTTTCTCTTTCAGTCCCCAAAAGGCTTTTAATCGTTTACATTCCACCATACCTAAGAGACTATTCAGTGCAGGAGAATCCAGAAATCTCATTATAATATACGTCCACATTTCTAAACGCTCGTCATCACTCACAGCTGAATACGGACTTCAATATCAAAGAACTCAAAGTATGCATAATGCATCAACACAGCTGTAGAAGAGCAGAGTATGCAGTGGTGGTATTTATCCTTGTGGGGGTTCATGTTTATTAGGCAAGTCATGTTTGAGAGGGCAGCGTCTCTGTCTCTGGTCCTCTCTCTTTCTATCACTCTTTCTGTGTGGCTCGCTTGCTTGCTCTCGGGTCACATTCTTAACATACCAACAGGCCTAGAGGCGATAAGCACCATCATGCCACGCGTTCCACAGCCCACTTAGGGCTTGCCCCCGTTAGCTTAGCAACAGTCGGGGACAAAGGCTGGGTTTCACACCTCTACACTCAAAAAAGGAGCCAACAGACGGTATTTGTGTCATGAAAAGCATTAAATAGTGTGATTATCACAGACTGTCAGTTGACGAACCTGCAAGTTAGACATTATAATCACCCTTTCATAGTAAAATGTACTTGTTTTTTTATTTCTCTTGAATAAATAGTCTTAGTATAATTGTGATATTTTCTGCTTTGAAATTGTTCACGTACAAGCAATTATAAATGAAAAGGAAACTCTAAAAAGCTTTTTTAGTATCTGTACCACAAAATTCATGCAAGAATTTAATCAAATAATCGATAATTTTTACATCATAATGCATCTAAGAAGATTTGAACAGAGTAAGCAGCAACAAACTCTAACCCTACATCTGCTAGATCTTTCAGAAATACTCCCTGATATCCAGTTAAAGGCATAAATTCGTAAAAACTCCACCCATATATCAGGAGAGAACATCTTACCCGTTCATCGGTGGCAGCCTTGGCACCATCTTCCGCGGGACTCTCTGGGACTGGCATCCGGGCCACGTAGAGCCCATTGAGGGCGGCCATCATCAGCGGCCTCTTCATGGAGTCCACGGACATCTTCTGTCTTTCCAGCGTCTTCAAGAGAGAGGAAAATCCCGGTGTCATGGTTACAGGTACCGGCAGCATCGCAAAACTGACTGACCCGCACTGGCCTCAAAACAGTGAGCGTGCACGTGTGCAGAAGTGTGTGGAAGTGGGCGGGGAGAATCTGACGTGCGTGTGCATGTGTGTCCTGTTTGCAGGGCAAAACCCGGCCGTACCAATCCCCTTGTATTCGGTCCAAAGGTGTGAACTAACAAGCCCCGTATGCAAAGCCGATTAAGAGTAGACTTGCAGCTTCTTATCCATCTCACTTGTTTTGATGCTTTCATCCTCGTTTTGTCCTTCCTCACATATTTTTCATTCTTTTAGTCCTTTGTTTATTCCCACCTACCTCTTTGGCCTCCTTTTCCTTACAGAACACACGCTCGCTGTGTCACTCTGTCTTTTTTTTTTCCTCTCTAGCACGCTAGCCAAACTCTGACCCACATTGCACGGTCCCTCCTTCCTCCATGGATTACCTCTCCTAATCGCTGATGCTATTAAACCTCCAGGACAGCTCCACCCTTCACCCTTCCTCCTCCTTCATCCCCCAGCGGGACAGTCAAAACAACAGCTTGAGGGTCACTAGGGGTCCCTTCTATGTATGAGATAAACCAGATGGTTTAAATAACGGATACCAGCTTTGGTGTTTGAGATGAAAGGACATATCGCTAAAATAGTTTGAATTTTCGTTGCCGGCCACACCGAGTAACACTTAAACAGAGGTTTATCGCAAGTGAGGCGATTATATGATTTAACTTACACCTGGATTCTGGTGTTGTGTCAATTGTTTGTGCCTTAACAACAGAGCCGACCTACACAGAAAACACCCTAACCCCAAGAATAATCTGAGGGATTTATAAAGGTTTTAGCTGCCTGGGGGGACTCAGAGCCTAGTGCTACCCTCTCAGGTGCTGAACCCCGGATTACTGCTAATCAGGAGCTATGAAACTAGCTAGCAAACAACAGACTGAAATATTTAAAACAGTACCAGTATGGTGGGGTGTGTTTTGTCCAGTACTAGATAACGTGTTGTCTTTCTGTTGAATCACTTTTATATGTCCCGATTTGACATCTTATTTAAAGCTTGGGCACGTAACACTTCATGATCATGACATGATCAAGCCTGTTATTGATACTTTGTTTGTGTTGATTAATACAACTAATTAATGCTTATATACTGTAATATTTTCATATAAAAGAGCTGCAACTAACAGTTATTTTCCTGAATTTTATCAATTAACCTGTTGATTATTTTTACTCAATTAAGTTAAATGACTTTTAACTAAATATGATCAATTATTAAGTCTATAAAAATGAGCTGACATCTTCAAATTCAGTCAGAAATACTAAGACATTTACAAAAGTACATAATCTAAATCATGTACTACAGAGAGAAGCAGCAAATCTTCATATCTAAAAAGCACCTATGTTTGCCAGTTTGATAAAGAACTGTCAACATTGCCGCTGATTGACTAATCAATTAATCAATTTAATCATCTAATCAAACATTTATCAGGTTTATGAAGGCACTGAATGACTGTACGGATGTCTTACCCTCTGAGCGATCTCCCTCTCCACGATGCTGTCTTCTAAGGAGAACATCTCCGACACCGGCCTCTCTTTGACCGGCTCCTTCCTCACCCTCTCCTTCACGCTGGTTAGGTCCGGTTCTGAAATGGACGGACCTAAAACCGCTCCATTCACCCCACTCTGGTCCCCTCGGGTCAGTGTCCCACCACCACCACCACCACCACCTGCACCACTGCCACCACTTCCACTACCACCACCTCCAGGCCCATTAGGGCTCTGCCCAGTTTTGAGTGCTCGGCCCTGGGCTTGGTTTGAGTCCATTGGTCCCTGGTTGCTCTGTGGTCCTTGATTATGGTTGTGGTGGTGTGTGTGGTTGTGATTGTGGGTGTGGGTGCGAATTTGAGCATTGCTAGGAGGTCTTGGAGGACCAGGGTACTCTGGAGGGGGTTTGTTGGGTAGCTTGGCCAGAGCAGCCTGGAGCTGGGCGCTGATGCTTATGTCCTCGTTGAGACCTGGGATCTGAACATCAAGCTCAGGCCTCTCCTCTTCCTCTTCCTCCTCTTCTTCACTCTCACTACTGTGTATGAGCATCGTAGCATTGGAGAGAGTCTTTTGATGCTGGTAGGCCACTGGGCCAGTTTGTGCCACAGACGCCTCGGGAGCTTTCTGGGCAGGTATCTGCTTGGGCAACTCCTGCGACTGCTGAGGTGGAGGAGGAGGCTGCGGCTGGGGTTGTGGCTGAGGAGTTTGGGGCTGGGGCTGAGGAATGGACTGAGGCTGAGGGGGCATCACGTGTTCTCTGAGTGTATTCCTCCGATGAAGGGGAGCATTCATGCCCTTCATCACCATGCCCTCCATGCCTCCTCCTCCACCTCCTCTCATGCTGCTGATCACCTCCATGCTGTGTCTCTTGCCAAGGGTGGAGCGGTGCTTAGCAGCTGCTATTAATGGTTCACTAACCTCCTGCAGGGACTGATGCACCACAGCCGAGCTGTCCGGTTGGAAGGTCTTGACCGACAGCTGCACCATGCGGGTGACCAACTCTGGACTGCTGCCCCCGATGCAGCGGTGACGGTGGCTGGCTAAGTCCGGGGTGCTGGTTGCCGGGCGGAAGGAGCTGGAAGGGTAAGGTGGAGGAGGTCGCGACATGTGGTTTCTCAGCATGTTCGCTGTAGCTGCATAGCTTCCCGCATTGTTCCCCTGTTGTTTAGTATTTGCCAGCTCAGGTGTGCTGACAGTGTGAGAAATAGAGCTTCCCACACCTCCAACCCCGCCACTGCCTCCGCCTCCATTAACGCAGGGTGAATGACAAGGGCCCTGGTTGCTGGCTGGTCCTCCCTGATGAGGTCCATGTGACACAGGCTTACTGTAGCTGATCTGCAAGGTGAACATTCACAGAAAAACAGTGTGAGATGTAGAAAATAGCAAAAAATTTAAATTCAAACATAAAGCATCCACCTCTACCTGTGGTGTGTACTGTCCCGGGCTGGGCCCCAGGCCATGATAAGGGCCCCTCTCCCTCATCTCTGGCTGGCTGTACACCAAGGCCTCAGGCTGTCGATAAGCACACGCATTACTGATGTTCAGACTGCGCAGCGATTGGCTGTGGAGGTCATGGTGAGCGGGGAGCATGCGCCGCTTCTGCCTCATGACAGCATCATACTCAGGCGTGGGCCGGTAGGACGGAGCGATGATGGCGCTGTGGCGGTGGCTGGGGATGTAGTCAGGGCGCATGAGCTCACTGCCAGGGATGCTGAGGTTGGAGGACATGGGTGAAGGCGGGACGAAAGTCTGGGAATGATTGAGGGAGCTCAGGCTGGGGCTGCTGTACATGCTCCCATTGGGCACAGTACCATTACGGAAAGGAAAGTCCACCGGGCAGCGGTCCAGACTGGTCTCTGACTTGTAGTAGGGGTCGTCATGGAAGATACTGTCTGAAGATCGAAAGAGGAAAAGGTTATCATTATACACCTCTAAACTAAAAATCAATAGGAAAGTACATAAATTAAATAAATAAATTCTATGATATAGACAGAAAAGCAACAAAAGGTGCTGCACTGAAGGTGGTTCTGATGTTTTATGTTTTGAAGCAGTTGATGATCAATACTTCGACTTACTTTGGAATAATTTTGTTTTACAGACACATTCCTCTCTTTATTCCTGTTTATACACAACAGGTTAATTGTGGTTTAATTTTTTATTTTTTTATTTTTAATTTTTGAATTTCTGTGATGTGTTTGGAAGAGATTGATCAATAAAGTTTTGAGAAGATACACTTTATCTATCAAGAATAAATCACATTGTCACAATCATTTAATGAGAAGAGGTAAAAATATTTTATTACAACTTTATGATCAACAGTGTATTATTTAGAAAAGGAACTATATTTGATGGTGCACCTTGCCCGTAATATAAGTGATTGTTAAGATTGGCGGAGTGATATGAAGTTAAACTTTGGTGTGATGTATCATATTGTTGTTCAGTGGTGAGCTGAGCCGTTCTTTCTCATAACCCAGAGCCTGAAACTAACGCTAAGAGTCACCAGCATTACAATTGTACAGGTCTGGTTGCACTGCAGTACCAACCACCATGGAAAAAATCCTAAAAAATGTCCTCCCAGTAGTAGTTGTAGTAGTAGTAGTAGTAGTAGTAGTAGTAGTAGTACCAACTTGGAACAGCATACATTTGGAATATTTTCTTCCCACCATAATGAAGGAGACAGCGGTATGCATGTTATTCCTCTTTATTCAACAAACAGAGCGTTCTCTCGTGTGAAACTATCTCAAGCCCACGAGCAGGCAGACATACTTAATCTCCATCCACACAAACGGAGTGTGCTGCCTGAGGTCACACTACAGAATGATCTCACACCCACGCATAGTAGCACACCCAAAATGTTTTTCCACTCGCTCCGTTTTACTGTCGTGGCGAGGCAAGTGAAGCTCTTTTGGATTATAAGGCGGACCGAGTGTGTGAACAAGTCAATGAAAGAGTGAAGCACACAAATGAGGTCACCGCACGGCACCCCAAACGTTGGGCTCTAATTGGCTGGGAGATTGTTAAAATACAAAACGGGCTGTGAGTCACACGCCTGATGGGAAAGACACAATTAGCTCCATTCAAATGCTTCAGTTATTATCAGGGTGGCTAAAATCTTAAATCACGCTGTGGTCAAAGCAGTGAGGCTGGAAGGGTTGAAATTTACTCTGAATGTGTTTGTGTGTATTTTTACCTTGAGAGCTCTGTGTGTCCTGGTAATGCTCTCCATACTGGGAATGCATTGACTGGAAGTTACAGGACTGAGGCCGCGGCTGAATGAAGAAACACAATTAAGAAGACGCATTTAATTGTTATAATCCATGAAGTTATGCACTTTATCATGATCTGCACATAATTAAACAACATTAAAATGTCAGACTGCAATCCTTCGTAATTAACAATGATTAATTTTCTTTGCATTTCAAAGTAAAACCATTACTTCACTTTCTTTCTGTCTTACATATCAATTCAATTTTGTATAATAATATCCATATAAAGGTGAAAAAGGATAATAGTAATAATTAATAATAGTAATAAGCTGTATAAATAATAATGGTTTTATATAAGTAAATTAGCATGTAAGCAAGTGAAACGTAATATTAATGAAAATAAGTTATAATAATTATGGTACAAAAGGTGAGTGTGATCAACTCAGATCTACTTTATGGCCTGGAGCTGTCAAACACCAATGCCTGCAGTTCCCCATACAGACATCTGAGCACTCCAGTGAACTGACTGAACAGCTATTGTGCCACATTTAGCCGAGCCATTGTCTGGCCAGCAGGGAGGGAGACGCACAAATCACTGCCTTCATTGTCGCACCGGAAATCAGACCAAGCAACACCCTTGCAAACTTTCCAACAACACCCACCACACCACCAACGCATGTTAAAACCAAGGCTCCATGGCACAATTAAGAACTGGCCTGAGTGGGAGAGCAGGGTCAAATCTCTAACCACGGCCGTTTCTGTCTTCCCTACCGAATTCTCCCTCTGTCTCCTGGCTTCTTCTTCTTTTTAAGAGGCAATAATACACAACAACGTGTAAAAACCACTGAGCAATATTATACTGAACAAAAGCAAGCAAATGCTTCTCATGGTACCAGAGATGGGCGGTGGTTCCAGGTGGGTCTCCTCCTGATCGGTGCAGGTGAGTGAGTGGGCCTAAAGAGAAAGAAGAGCATTAGGTGACAGCACAGGAGATGATTCATAAGCCGGCTGGGCGATGATTCACAATGTAAAAGTACCATGAACTCTGTATCACCATTTCAAGATCAACGTTACACAATTTGTTTTGGTGTTTCAGTTTTTTTTACATAACCTTCAAAAAGGTGGGCGAGCTCTATTTGGAAACTTAAATGACAGATAAAACTGGTGTTTTAACGGCCTTCAGCTGGCCTCCAGACTCACTCTGCACAGATCTTGTTCTGTTTGTAGAATTTGTGTCTGGCCGTGAAAAGACGAGCGATGTACTTTGCCATTTCCATATCCTCCTGTAGATACAAACACAGAGAGAAAAACATTGATACTTCAAATTAACACGGTTGTATTTATAGAAAAATCCAGAAGGAATTTGCCCCTTTGTTTGTCTTTGTGCAGAGATATGTGGGAATGTGTTTGTGCAGGTTTTTGTTTAACTTCCCACTTGAAACCTTGTATAAAGCATGTGTGTGTGCGTTTGTGTGTGTGTGTGTGTGTGTGTGTGTGTGTGTGTGCTGAGACCACCTGCAGACACAACACTCACCATGTGAAAAATGATGGTGTCGTCTCTGCTCGTTATCTCCACTGTGATGGCTGACTTGTTGTGTGCTATGGTGCCAATGTCCTTCCACCTGTCACACGGAAACACACATACACAAACGAATGCAAGGGGTTATTTTTCCCACACAAAAATTCACAATATTTTCTCGCATTTGTATTATTCTCACTACCTCATGACCACAGATCATACATGCTACACAAATAGATAAAGATTCGAGGGGGGAGTCTTACTTGTGGAGCATGATAGATCTGCCATTTCTGTGTTTGACAAACACCCCAATGAAGGACACACCAATGAAAATATCGTTGGTGTAGTTGTCCTGCAAAAGAAGAATTAATATTATATGTAAAATCTTCTCATAATATCATAAATAGATGTGTGTATGTGTGTGTGTATAATTCATCTACCTTAGCAGGAAAGCTCTCCTGGCCAAAGCCGTCCAGTTTCTCCACCTCCTTGATGTACAGCAGCTCTGCTTCAGCAGTCAGCATTCGACTGATGGTACAGACAGAGTATTGGGTATTAGGCACTGTCTCTTTTTCACACATGCACACATGTGTAAACAGTGTAAAACAAAGCTGACAGTACCAGTGACTCTTGTGCTCCTCAGCGACTTTCTGGGTCCAGTCCTCCAGCACCTCCTCTCCATTAGGCCAGTTCTGAGAGAAAAAAGGAGGAGGAGGAGAATGTGATGGAGGATTAATGACAGAGAGATGGCAAACACTTACTCTTTCTCCGACACGCTGTCAAACAGTATTACAGCTGTCCCGGAGTCAGTGTTGGAGTTAAATAGTGTTTTGTTAATGTGATACAGATCGTATCCACTTGATCTTTATCTCGCTCAGATTCTTGCTTGTTCTTTTTCTGTTTTCTGTCTGTCAATCAGGTATGCAGAGGGAGGAGGTACACAGGTAACACAAGAATGTGCACCTTCAGGCAACACACAGAGACACACACACACACACATATTTGAACAGTGAAGGTTTGAGGACTTACCACCGGGAAGAGCACGTACTCCCTGAGGAAGTCCTGAGACATGAAATGAGTGAAGTCTCCAAAGTCAGCTAGAAAACACAGACATTTATAACCTTAAAAAACAATGCGAGGCCTTTTTCATGCTTATGAATTTAACATTTACAATGACATTACATATGATGTAGTGTTTTCTGACATTCACAGTCCAGATGGGATGAACAGACAATGCATTTGTTAGTTTAAAAAATATTTTGTTGGCCTTGATCTGAAAAGGTTTAGTTACAATTAGGCAAAACCAGATTCATTGCTAAGGACATGTGCGTGCCAAAGATGCTCACGCAATAAGATAACATGTCTGGATAACTACAGTCTTTCCATTTAACACATTTTACCATAAAATTATAAAATGTGCCTGTATTCCAATAAAAAACATGTTTGCCTTGTTCCACAAACATATTTTGATATCAAATCTGTTGTTGAACTGTTGAGTAAACTTTTTTTTATGTAGCTAAAGACAACATGCAGTATATTTCTGCTAATAATCTTCAAAGTAACCAGAAGATATTTCATAGCTTCATTAGCTAACAAGTAGCTAACTAATTAGTTACTGCCTGATTCCTCGTTCCTTGTAACTACACAGGAATTTGTGCACCTTATTGTTAAATGTTACATAAATAAATGTCTACAGCACACCTGCACACCATCTCCACGTTCAGGCCTCCTGATAGGGCCTCTGAGAGCATACTTAGTGCTGTTCTGCTGTCTGTCGGACAAAAGGAAGTGTAGCGCAGGATCCTCGTCTCCCGACAGATAAGGGTCTTCCTGATGCTACTAAGGCTAACCTTGGAACTAGCGATAAGCTAACTGTCTGTTTACATTCCCCCCTGAGACAGAGACAGCACCCAGTAACAAGACCGAGGAGATGGAGTGAGGTTGTGTGTGTGTGTGTGTGTGTGTGTGTGTGTTAAGACTGATACCATAGGAACTCAAGTGGACTGGGCTCTCCCAGTGGTATGCAGCCATATTAGGTAGTGAAGTCAAGATGACCTGAGAAAGTGTGAGTTTGTGCTCACTCTCTCTCTCTCTTGTGCTTGCCTGTATCCCTCTGGTCGATTATTCACATGGGATGTTTGTTCATGCATGTGTGCGTGTTTGTGTGCGTGTCTTACCTTGTACTGCTAGGCCAGCTAGTCTGATGCCCTGCTCTACTGTGCAGTGGAGACGTCCGTCCAACACCTCCTTCTTCACCTGCAGGTAATACTGATACCTGGAAAGGACAAAACAAGGAAGGGATGGAGAAAGAAAACATTATTCTTTGTTAAGAGTGGCACTGGTGTTGGAAACTAAGAAATTAATATATTTAGCCACACTAGAAGCTAGCAGGCTCTAGGGATGGAAATATTTGTCCATAAGTTGGTTGGTCCAGACTGAAATATCTCAACAATTATTGGATGTAATTTTGTGCAGACATTGGTGGTGTCCAGAGTATGGAGGTTATTTTTTCCTCTAGCACCACCTTGAAGTTGACATTTTTGTTCCTTAGTGAATAGCCTCAACTATTTGGAGGCATTGCTGTGCTGTTTGGTGCAGACATCCATGTCCCCCTCTGGATTAATTGTAGGTCAGGTCAAAATTGCACACCACAGCCTTTCTGCCAGCTAAACTGTGCAAAAAGAATTTGACTAAGTGGGTGGTAGCATATTAGTTTTCAGAAATTTCACCAGAATTTCGTTGGTGGTTAATGTTATTTTTCCAGCTAGCCACACTGTCTCTGAACACCACTTCGAGTTGGAAAACATGAAGGGATTCGGTTCGACACGTTTCTCCAAAGAAAGTAAGAAGAGCCGTGCTCACGGTGTTGCACTTTAGCAACCGAAAGGATTGCAAACATCCACTGAGACACCACAGAGAGACGTATTCTTCTGCTTCTGGTTTGTGCAACAGAAAGTATGCGTCAAGACAGTATTGGCAACAGCATTAGCTGGTTAAAACAATGCCAGAGAAGGCTGTTGCAGAATCCAAGTGAGGAATGAGTGAATCACCTCTATTTCAAATACCAAGTGACTCATTTCTGACTTTAGAGGAATGCCAAATGTATACCAGTAGGTCTGTAAATCTTCAGCTCAACATGGAGCTGACGGTAATAAGTTTAATCTGAAGTAACACAAGCTGGACAAAAGAGGAGAATTATGATTGCTGTGTGAATGTGAGGCAAACTTGTGACTACACTGTGGTTTTAGGCAGTTGTGGTTTTGCCAAATGTAAGCTGATATGATGACACTGCTTCACATAACGTGGTAAAATCCCGACCCCCCCCCCCCCCCCAAAAAAAAACAACAAAAAACAAGAGAAGCCGAAATACACTGAGCTCCTTAAGTTTCCTGAGCTCCTTTTGTCCACTTTTAGCTGTGGTCCAACTGGATGTTTGTCTTTTGAAGAATGGAGTGGCCACACAGGAGGAAAAAGAGGGAGAGAAACTGTCAGGGTGACCGGGCTCGGCTGCATAAAAACTTGCAATGCCGTTTCCTGTTTGTTGCCATGGTGACCTGCGAGAGCAGAGAGGAGTCTTTCCAATGTGGGCTGCTGTGAGACACCTTTTTCTGATGTGCACACACACACACACACACAGGAAAGGGCCCTCAATGGAAGCATACATTTGACAGTCTATGCCAGAGTAGACAAACTTCTATGTGGAAACCGCTGAGCGATACATGCTTAGTCACTCAGTTGATTCTTTAATTGCTTTCGTTCCCGCCTTGATCTGTGCTCTGAATTCACCCTCACAGTTTCAGCTCCTTTACCTCCACACATCTTTCATATTCTTCACATTCTCTCCCCCCACTTCTTCTTCTTCTTCTTCTTCTTCTTGTCGTCCTTTTCTTTTTTGAGCTCCACTCAGCATACTCCCGGGCCTATAATCTGACCCCGCCCTCCTCCCTCACCCTGTCATTACACCCGTTGGCTAAGCTGCCATTCCGTTCCCGTGGCAACCCTCTAATTAGCCAACCCCAACCGCCGTGGCTGCATCGGAGGAGGAGGTGGAGCTTGATGCGGTCCGGAGGGGAGGAGCCTCGCGGGACACAAAACCCTTCAAATGATTGTGGACTTTGTTTTTACAAACTCTCCATGTTTTCCCAGCGCTCTACGTATGGGGTCTCTGGGAAACGTTGAGGTTGACAGTGGTTGGTTCTCATTCTGAGGTTCAATGGTAACATGATGGTGTTTATACATATGCGAGGCCAGCGGTGGAGAGGCGGACGGTAAACTGTTGAAATAACTATGAACAAGTGAAAGCGTGACAGTGAGAGGCAGTGAAGGGAAGTCTCAGAGCGAGCCACACAACATCTCATCACAGAACAGTGGTTCAAAACCTTTTTGATCCTTAAAACAAACCTTTGTCTGCTCGTGAACGCTGTGCACAAGCTGCATATGTCTGCAGGTTGTGACCAGTTCAACCAAAAGGTGATTATTATATCTCAGTTTGTTTTATTTGAACAGCTTTCAGGCCTGAAGAGGTAAAATTATCCATTACTTCACAAGAAAAACCCGCCAAAATTAAACAAAAGTCTAAAACCCAATGAACACAATTCTTTGTATCAGACTAGGACTGGTCAATATGACCTAAAATCTATATGAAGAGATATTATCACAGTTCCTAACAAACTCGAAGTTAGTGTGAAGAGTGAAGTGTTGAAGAGCACTCCCTTTGTCATAAATAAGGTGTGTCAATACAGTTTAAATACTTGAGATAGTTGCCTTGCTAAGATATTTGTATAAGTCTCAAAATCTTGAACATGTATCTTAACTAAAACATTTAACAACACTTGATTCTGTTACCATTTATCTGGTTTATTGGCAAGATAAATGATCAAATTTACTATTTAATAAAACTATAAATGACATGACTTTGAATGAATTATATATACAGGGTTGTTCGTTGACTTTATTGGTTGAGCTTCTGGTTAGATGCCATTATTTGCTGTAGCACCTGTCAGTTCACAGACTGCAAAATGAGTAAGTTCTTCAGATCATTAGGAGATTCATAGTGTTGGTAAAATTTGGTTTATTGTCCGGTCCTAATAATACGTTCGGTTTAAGTTCAGCCATGTGTAAAGCCGTGTGATCTTTGAGTAGAGAGTGAGGCTTAAAACAACACTGTCAGACTTCTGGAAAATGTTTGTGTTTGAAATCATCCTCACATATAAATTCAACATGCTGCACACTGAACGACACGACGACGAACAGATCCAACATTTGAAGAGAAACCACTCAGTATCAACAGGACAATCCTGTCCTCAAATATGTTGATACTTTGCAGATGATGATCACAAGTTCTGCTTGTAAAGTTACAGCTTTACGGCAGGGGTGTATTGTCTTGTTTAAATTTTAGTTATTTAATACACAATTACATATCTCTTCAGAAACAGTGTCCCCTTTACTCTGTATGATCTACAGAACACAATGTCAACAGTTTTTATGGGACTATTTCATCCACAGGAAGCAGTTACACTGAAAACTGTCACATTGAGGTCTGTAGAGTATCCAGAGCAATGCTGTTTCTGGAAAGACAGATTTCCATAAGCCATTTTTCAGTGCAGCGAGCACCACAAATGAAGTTCCATTTGCCTTAACAAAATATTATGAAGTAAAAATACACAATGTGAAAACACTCATAATACATGTTTACAAATTTACAGTGCATTCGTGTTGTTACTCGTATGTCCACAAAGACATCATTATGGCGGCACACACCTGGCACATATGTCAGAATGACATCACTGCACTGTAATAACAGGTGAACATACATACTTAGACGTGAGGTAGAGCTTTCCTCACTAAGAGTTACTTGTGACTTCCACCACGGCGGAGTGCTCTGCTGGCACTCCAGGCAGCCACACAGGCACAAAGAGCCCTTTATATGCCCACGCATGTTCAAGCCTCGCTCAAGACATGCTGCCAGATGTCCAAGTGGCCTGGACAACAAGCCCGCGAGCATATGTGCATGCATGCATGAATGTGTGTGCATGTGTGTGTGCGTACATATGCCTCCTCTACCCCCTCCACCACTGCAGTGGTATGACCCTGACCACCCCCTCAACCCTGGATGGGTCCAGACAGCTTGTATGGGAGGTCACTTCACTTTGAAATGTGTTGAATCAGCAAGGGGGCACAACAGAGTACAGCTGTGTGTGCGTGTGCGTGTGTGTGTGTGTGTGTGTGTTAGCGATAACTAGCCGAACAAAGCTAGGATTTCAAGGCTGTTGGTGCTGTTAGCCTTGGGGGCTGTTGGGGGCCAGCTGGCCTCGCTCCGGTCAACAGCTCTCTGTTTAGGTTCCACACTTTCTCTCTCTGCTCCACACTTCATATCAGTGAGGAGACAGACGGCTTTAACCACACACACCTTCTGCAAGATGTGTGTTTTCCAGGAAGAAGAAAAAAAAAAAAGAGGTGGCACAAGATATCTAGTTACAAGTGAGTAATATATAGGAGGTAGTTTGGGATTAGTGCAAGAAGCTGTCTCTTCACAAATAAAACAAGGTATTCGCCAATAAGAAAACACTCTAAAACGCTTGGTTATGACCAGTAATGTGAGTAAGGCATTACTTTGATTTATCTGTTTATGTGGGCATCCTAAAAGGACCATTCTAATTAACAATCCTCCGGCGTTCGACTTCAAACCAAATCTTTTTGCTACTGTGGTTTCTCCTTGTGGCCATCTTGGTGTGAATGCTGCTCTGTGGCATTGTAGTTTTGTTTTTTTATTAGCTTCGACAACCGTGGAGCATGTAAAAGCATGTTTTTTGCCAAAATTGGCGAGGATCGCCACTTCAAACGCGGAGAGTTTGTTTGTATTTTAGAGAGTGTTTGGAGATGACGAAACAAGGAAAGAGTCTCGACTTTGGCATGCAAAGTGTTACAAAACACGGTTTAAAAAAAGTTTTTACAATTACATAATCTGACTATAAACGGCATCTTACAGCAAGAACTGAAACTATGAGCATAATTGCAACAGGGAATGTTTACACGGGCTCCACCTTTCTTGCATTGCTGCTTTAATTGCTTCATAATTTAATTATTAGTGTGAATATGCACACACACACACACACACACGCACACGCATACTTTAGCCTCCTGCGCTGGGTAATTTTCACAGCTGCATGGAAGGAGGAAGAGAGAGGGAAGGAGAAACAGATGAATGGATGGACGGGAAGAGAGGGAGATCAAGCATCAGGTTACACATCAGTCAAACGCTGAACTTCAAAGACCTGACCACATTATAAAACTCACATTACTTTGTCAGTAAATCTCATTTGCTCAGACGAGACAGAGTCAACACTCTGTGTCTTTCTGGTCCCTTAAAAACATTGTAATCTTTTCTTCTTCTCTCGCAGGCTAAATGCTGCTTAAATGAACAGAGAATTTCAGAACAATGACCTACATCTCAAATTTAAGTGCATATATTTTAAGGTCACAAAGTTGGATGCAATATTCTAAAATTTAAAAGCAGCTTTCCTCCAAAGAGTTCAACAGTAAATCAGAGCACCAATGTCCCAAAAACCAAATCCACTCACTCCTACTCTGTTTTTACACACAAGCACAAACTATGTGTGTCTATGTGGACACATAAATATGTATATGTTCCAGCAAAAGCACACGCAGGCTTGCGAGCTAAAACCACATAAATAACAAGGTATAAACCCAAAGCCGAAGGCTCGCCGCCAAACTTTTACTTTCTCTGTCCCCACTTGTCTTCCTCTTTGCCTCTGTCATTCTTTTAAATCCTGCCCTTCCCCCTCCATCATCAAACCAGGTGTGGAGAAAAAAAAACACACACACAACAAAGACTTTTTTCTTCTCACTGGATCGACCCAAATCAAGTGCAAGTCAATAAATTATCGACATTTTTAAAAAGAGGGCTGTAACTGTTCATTCTCACACTGATTGATGGAGACCTCAAAGGAAAGTACAGACAGTTATAAGAACAAAACATGCGTTTAAACATTTGGTAAACCCTTGATTAAGTCTTGGTAATAAAAAAAATGTGTTTTGAAGTTGGAAAAAAAAAAGTTGTGAAGATTGTTTTCAACTCGACATGAAGAAAAAAAGAAAAATGGGACGGGGCTTTTAGAAAAGCTCGCCTGGAGGAGCGCGTATGTTCTTACAATGTGCTGTATTGTGACTAACTCTTCTGACAGGGCTGCAGCTGGCTTCTGAGAGGATTCTTGGGGGAGTGTGCGAGAGGTGTGCGAGGTGAGAGTGTGTGTGAGCATGTGTGTGTGTGTGTGTGTGTGTGTGTGTGTGTGTGTGTGTGTGTGTTTTGTAAACCAGACATCCCCCACCCCCCCTTTTACCCCCAGCACTTCTGCTGGGAGGAATGTGTGGTCCGCCTCCTACGCTGGATGGCTTTGCCAACATTCCTGGCTGAACAGAAAAGGAGAAAGAGGGGGGAGAAAGAAAAAAAAAGGAGGACGAAGGGACCGAGAGAAAGAGATTAAAAATGTAGGACTAGAGTGATGTGGAGATCTGCTCTTGATAAAAAAGGAGTAGGGGTGACACTATGTACAGGGATTGTCAGAGAAAGAGAGGAGGCTTGAGAAAAAGAGGCGGCCATTGTTCCCTAAATTGCCCCTCAGGCCCCATCATAACCCCTTCAACCCCATAACCCCCATACATACATACACACATGCACTATAAAAGCCTGCAGGGGTTTCCTGGAATACCATCCCTTCACCAGAGCAGCTCCTGCATCACACACACACACACACACATCGAATGTATCAGGCCGATCAGTGATACATGATGATTTCATTATTTTAGATGTCTAATCCTGCCTCACCAAAAATTCCCAGGAAATTCAGCATCGTAAACGGTTCACACACACACACACACACCTTAAAATCAACTCGAGCATCATAACGTCAAGCTGTGACCTGCAATCGACCTTTCCCACATCCAGCGAAGCAGAAGCCGCAAATTCACCAGCTCAGTGCGAGGCAGACCTGCCGTGTGTGTGTGTGTGTGTGTGTGTGTGTGTGTGTGTGTGTGAGAGAGAGACATAGAGAGACAGAGAGAGAGAGAGAGAGAGAGAGAGAGAGAGAGAGAAGGAATCTGAGATGTCAGACTGTCCACTACACAGTGACCCCTGAATGCCCTTTTCACAGCTAGCTGAAGGTGCTCATTCACACACTCTCTCTCACACACGTACATGTACACACACACACACACACACACAGACACACACACTGTGCTATTAGGAGAAAATGGCGGCTGTTTATGATGATACACAGGATTGAGTGACTGCACGAATATTTCGGCTTTCAAGTCCATCGCTGGTAGTTTTCTGGGGGAAATTTTTGTCATTTTATTTTGCTTATTTAAAGAACAAGTGAGACCAGCAGCACTTGACTGTTCTTCACTGAGCTGTCGAGCACAAAGAGGCCAGCAGCAGCAGAGAGGCAGCAGGGAAAAAACAGTGTGTCTATAAATTAAGTTTATTTCAACCAAACCAGAGTAGATGATTGTTGAGACACTGGAAAGACTAACCAAGACAGTTTTTGTGAGTTTAGTTTGTTTCAGCTGAGTTTGAATGAAGTGTGTTTTACAATGAGTTAACAAGGCGATAAAGCTAATGTTAGTTTGGTGAAAGAAAAAACTTGAATTCAGAAGGTGCACAGTGATATTTACAGTTGGGACATATTGGCTTTGGCTACATGGAAACATGTGAAAGGTGCATTTAAACTATTCAACATACTTCAAACTGTCAGATTAGACGTTACATTTGGAGACTCACTGTATCTGGCTTCTTTGTAGACAGACTAATGTTACAAGTTTATCGAGAAGCACACATGACGGTGACTATTTTTGATGTACAGTCAGTCACATGGAAGAAGATGGTGCACTGTGGCTTCACATGTGTGGTGTTTGGTGATTCTTTACCTGGTGGCTTCTTGCTCCAGTCGGGAAACACTGGGCACGTAGAACATGACTCCGAAGAAGAGAAGTGGCTCATTGCCAAACTTGTCCAGCTGCTTCTTGAGGGGTTTCTCCAGTTCCACCCAGCGATGGGCCGGGGCCTGGGTCTTCCCTTGGAACCACAGCCCAAAGTAATGGGTCTGGAACCGGGGAGAGAGACAGTGAAAGGGTCAGTGTGGAGCATGAGGTCAATGGATGGAGATGAAGGGAAAGGAAGCAGGACAAAATAAAGGAAAGAAAAGAGTGGAGGAAGTAAAAGATGAGTTGTGCAAGCTGGATGAAGAGAGAGAGAAAGAGGGGGAGGAAATGATTCTGACAGCCTGGAGGGAGACAGAGGAAATGGTGCTAAATGGAAGAGACAAAATATTGGGAAGGGAAATAGGGGTTTGTTGGGATTGGTTTAGGAGGGAGATTCTAAATTAGTTGAGAAATGCTTTCGGGACAACTGAGGAGAGCAGAGAGAAGATTAATACGCAGATGAAATACAACAAGCACATATTTCTCCTTCAAATCTGATCAAACGTTTGACGTCAGCAGCGTAACTCTATTAAACATACATAATAAACTAGACCCACTGCCAGTTAAGATTGTCCTGGGAGAAAAGAAATAGGCAATGATCCTATCTGGTTAAATCAAAATGAAAACTAAGTCTCTTGCCCATTATTTTATCTGGAGATTCATATGCTATTTGAAAATGAAACACAATCCAGCTGTGCAAACAGAAAAAGCAGCATTCAGAAATAACGACAAAGGGGTCTTTTTTCAAGTGATGTGATCAACTCATTAAAGCAGGCGAACTTTCATCTAAAACATGTGCTCCAGACAAGAGTGAGTGGTTAAGCAGATGAGCTCGGTCGTGCAGCAGACCAGTTTAGACTGCAAAACTCGGCCATTATCTCCACTTTGAATATTTCTTTGGGATGGCTTCTTGACATCTGATGTTTCTTATATACATGACACATGTAATAAATCCCTATAAAAGATCTGGGGCAGGTTTCAACATGCTGCAATTTGCAGATCATTTCCTGTCAGGTTTGGCTAATCAAAACAAACACGGCCCGTAAGGCAACATGGAGGAGAGTGTCATTTGTGAAACATGATGCTGCTAGTATTTGCGATCTGTCTGTAAGCAGCTCTGACAAATGGCTTTAACGAAGCGGGCTCCTGACCTGCATCAGTCTAAATAAAGATCTCTCCAAGTTTCTTACAGTCTTGACCCCCGTTTGAGTAATGCAATTCAGAAAAACACACTGATGTTTCATTGGTTTCGTGCGTGTGTCATTCATATCACAACAGGTAAGCACACCTGTTTCCTCTGCGTGGTTCGGATCTACTGTAATGAAAGTCGTAAAGCTGCAGCTGCAAACTCTCCTTCCTCACATGCAAACGCACTCTCAAGGCCTCAGGTACAGCAATAAAGATGAAAACAGCACATCCAGACGGACACGCACATACACACAGAGTCCTGTGATAGCGTGCATGCACGGGGGCAGACTGTGGCTGAAGCTCAGGCGTCACACCACCTTATTTATAACATCGCTGACACCTGGCAAATACCACAACACTATGTGAGTACGCACAAGTACACCACCCCCCTCTCTCTCTCACTTTGTCAGCAGCTCCAGCGGGCGCACACACACAGTCCAACACACGTATTCATCAAACTCAATCAGTTGTCAGCCAAACAGACACATTCTTTCTCTGATCTGTGAACAGACCGCCCTGTCACACACAAAACAACTCCACATTACAAACAATGCTGGTCACAAGGGAAGAGGGTGAATTCAGCTCCCTAGTGAGAGTCTGGATGAAGGGAAATGTAACAAACATTGGGGAGCCGAAGAAGAAGAAGTAGAGGAGGGACAACGCAGAGAGAAAGCGTGGACAGGAGGGGTGAAGTGGGACAGAGGGGGGGGAGGGATGAGCTGTATCTCTTTCTTCTGCCGTGAAAAGAGGACAGAGGTAGCCACGCTTCGTTAGAGACAGACAAGGACCCTGCAGGAGAGAGACAGCAGAGGGCAGGGAGACACGCACAGGGTGTGTGGGGAGAGACGCGTGGCGATCACACACACACACGCAGACACACACGCACACACACACAATCTGATGATACATTCATAAATGTGTGAGTGTGAGTCTGTGTTTCAGTTGTTCTTTCTGTGTATGCTTGATATGTGTGACACTATTTGCTCGAGTAGATGAAAGAATGACGATGAATTATCAATTATCAGAGAGCATTAGTGTTGCACACCAAAAGGATAACTATATGGCAATATTGGTATTAACTATGTGATCCGTTTGTGATCAATATGGTTTTCTGGTTTTTTCAGAACAATGTGTCAAAATATTGTGATATAAATGTACATATAAAGTGATTTCCATATTTCCAACCTATACTAATGCTAATATTTAGGTGTGAAAACTGATGAGAGCTAATTTTATTTCGATATCCAATACCTATACGATTATATGACTATGATTGTATGCCCTCAGAATGACACATTCACTGTTTCGCCCAGAATTTGATTCCTGGTAACCTCTGAAAAAGCATTTAGACATTAAAACTTTTCATTAAAACTTTGATGTATGCATCTGCAACATTAAAAGTTTAAAGTTTTCTTGCTGTATGTTTAAATCAGGAAAAGAACATTTAAATAAAGCTACAAAACATGAGAGAAAAAATCCACATGATTGTTTTTGGTGAGATTGAGGTCAAACCTCCAAAAAGCCAAATCTCAGCTGACATGAGTCGAGCACGAGCATGTACTCGAGTCACAAAATAAAGACTTCTATTCACCTCTCGTAGCTCCAGCCTTTGGGCCACCGCCTCCAGACATTCCTGTCCCGTACTCTCCACCGACAGAGTGCATTCAATCGCATTGCTGTCCAGCAGACGAATCCGTGTCACAAAGTAGTTCTTGCTCAGGACGTTGTAGCGTCGCGTACGCCGCAGCTTCAGCCGGAAGGGCATGGCTGGCTGGAGGTCACGAGTGAGTCGAAAGGTCAAAAGTCAGTTGGGAGCAAGCAAGCGGAGAGAGGAGAGGTGGGCGGGCTCTATGACCTGGCCGCTGCCCTCCTCACTCTCGCACGACGCCAGCCACACCACCGGGTGGAAAGATGCACCCTGGCAAGGCGCTGGCCCATTCCCAAAGATGTCTGGAGAGGAGGAGGAGGACGATGAGGAGGAGAAGGATGAACGGGTGCTGTAGGGAGACATGAAAAAGAAGAGGATTTGTCAATAACAAGAAACTCTTGAGAAATATTTACAGAGAGGATTTGTGGATTCTTTTCAAACTTTTGAGGCCACAGGAATGCAAAAACTACATGGCACTCCAAACAGTAAACATTCGTCCTATCAAACACTCCCACGCCATATTTCCCCGTATTATCAGCCTGCCAGAAACAAAAAACAGATGAGTCAAGCAGAATCACCAGCGATAACAGCAGCAGCAGTGGTGCTACGATGTTAGCAGAGGCAGGAATCGCACGGTAGCAGCAGCTTTATCCTATAGTTATGGCAGCTGCGCTCTCTCCAGCCCCATGAGGCCCAGTGTCGGGCAAAGCTGGGAGACAGAGGCATAGATGTAAGGCTACGGCTGAATGGACATCAAACAGCCGAGCACAGACATCCATCTGAAGCCGGCAGCTGGCTTTGAGGAACTAATGGAGCTTCTAAGTCTCATATCTGGCTGTGTGGGAGGCCTTTCCTCTCCTTTTTATCTCCCCTCTCCCTCGTTCTCTCTCCCTCTCTCTCTGCCCGGCTGCTGCACAGTGCCAGACATTGTAGCGTACAGTGTAGTAGTGTGTTAAGATCACACACATGCGGTGGTGGCACATGTGCTTCCACAGACTAACTTTTTTATCAGCTACGGCCACAAAACAGAAAACATGAATCCATGTTGTCAATAAGAAACTCATAAAACTGCATTATTGTGAAGAAGACAAGCAAACACACACACACACACACACACACACACACACACTGTGGTTTCAAGGTTGAGACGGGTCTTTGGGGAACAAATCTTTGAGTTAGTCATCATTCTTAGCTTTCATGTCTGTGACGAGAAAAGAGCTTTGAAGTAGCGCACAGCACACACAAACACAAGTGTATTTACTTAAATATATATACATACTGTATATGTATATATATACAGTATGTATATGCCTCCCAGTGTATGCAACAGTGGGAGGCAAAGCTACAAAAACGCAGCTTTAACTTGGGCGATGTAGTCACCAAGTGATTTCTTTAATAGGATAATGCCGGTGTTGTCAACAGGAATTAATTCAAATAGCTAAAAGCGGTGTCATTTCAAGGGTGGTGGCCACTTTGTAGCCTTGTTAGACTGGAACCAGACCACAAAACCAAAAAAAAAAAAAAAAAAAAACGCTCCACACCTTCTGAGCAGGGGAAGTAACAACCTCTCCTCCAGACAAAACACTGACAAAACTGGCATTTCAAACACTTTGTGCATGAAAACGGAGAGACAAGACAGATGAATTAATTAAAATTTAAAGATTGGATGTAAAAACACACAAACAGAGGAATTAAAAGACCAAAATACAGCATGTGATCAGGAGAGGAGAGGAGGAGGAAGAGCAGAGAGGGAGAGGGAGAGGGAGGAGGAGGAGTAAAAAGATGGAGTGGATGTGTTGCTTCTTGTCCCTGGCTCTGGCAATGTGCTGTTGATAGTCAGCTTGGACCCCGGCCCAGATTCCTCTTTACCCTGACTGGAAAAACAGAGCACACCTGACACAAGTATGCACCACAAGGAAGGAAAGTGTGTGTGTGTGTGTGCGTGCGAATGTGTGTGTGTGTGTGAGACAAGGCTGAGTGAGCAGGAGAGAAAGGGGGGAGGGACTCTTGAATGAGAGAGGCAGAGAAGCTACAAACTGCTGACTTATAGCCGTGTTGTTCAGTACGAATTGAATCACCCTCGCTTCACGCTCGTCTTTTGTAACAGCCGTGCCTCTCTGGGAGCCGTAACACATTCCTTACCCCTGAATCCATCTGAGGCAGCTCACTATAGTTTGGCATCATCTCTTTTTAATTGCCAACATGCACCGAGCGAGTGAATAATTGGGCTACAATGGGTGAGTAAATCAGCTTTGCTTTGGGATATGTGGCCACTGTGACCCGAGCTGTCACCCAACATGAACTGCAGCCCCTCTGGACCCCCCCCGACTCGAGCTTAGGGGAAGTGACATCACAGATTGATGGTAAAACGTCCCCGAAATATTCCCGAGCACACAAGGCCATGCAAGATCACTGTCAACAAGTATACAGACGCAGATAAACACACAAAGACACAAATAAAGACACATACTTTCACTGTGTAGTGTACAAACATAGACATGCATGAACAGGGAACACCACAAACACACACAAACACACACAAACACACGCATAGGATCACACACACACACCAGGTTCTTCAGAGGTTAGCCAAAGGACCAGACAGCAGTTAGTGCAACTCTAAACTAGTAATCAGTGGCATGGTTGGGAGTGTGTGGTTGAGTAAAGCCAGACAGACAGACAGACAATAGCTTGGGACCGAACCCACTCCTCGACACAAAAAAACGCTGCTTCAACGCCGCTACAGCGCTGCAGCAACATTCTCTCCCGACCGTCGTGTTTATTTCCAGCGTGCAAAAACAGCGTATACGTTTATGAATTTGCACATTGTAATTTTGTGGCGTGGAGAAAACGAGAGGGAAAACTGAGGGAAGAGGGTTGTTTTTCTTTTTCAGGGTAGCAAGCTTTGGCTAAATATATATGAAACCATTCCCATCTTTTGTTGTGTTTTTTCTTTATCCCCTTAGACTGGTGTGGTGAGGGGCAAAAAGGTGAAAAAAATATTTCTTTTTTTTTCTTCTGTGTGTGTTTAAAACCACATCACCACAAGTATATCCTTTCTTAAGCTCTGTTTGCAGATGCATTTTTTATGAATCAATCAAGATAAAAAGAAAAATCTTCAGTGTGCAAGGAGCAAGTTAGAAAATATGAGATTTGCACCTTTTTAACTGAAAACTACATTAACAAAGTTCTTTGTGTGCTCCCGTATGCAGTCACACAGGCAAACAGCGCCATGTGCTCTTTCAGCCTGGCGTCAGATTAAATTTTTGTGCTTGTGCGTCACAAAAAGTCAACAAGACAAATTTTAACAAAGATGGCTGACTGATTATACCCAACACGTCGTAAAGTGTGTAGTTGGTGATCTGAAATGCCACAAAGAGAAGTCAATCATCAGAGAAATGGAGTAGTGTGCCGAGCTTTGAAGCCAGTTTGGCCAAAACGTGTAATGATGACTCGTGATGCACAGCGGCCCAAAAATACTTTTCCCCATGGACTTACATTGTGAAAGAAGCAGCTATAAAATGGGAGATAAAGAGATTTTTTAAACGTTACAACCCCTGCAAACTGTTATCCATTCAGTCTGATAACATTTGGAAAATCTAGAAGAGCTGCACAATTAAATTATTTTGTCCTTGTTTATGTTGGTGGAGGGTTAAACTGGAAGTTAGCCGGGGGGGATGACGTGCAGCAAAGGGCAGTGGATTTTCATAGGAAAGAACTGAGCCTCCAACGCTGTATCCAGTTCTCCTTTATACATCCAAAAAGCTGACTGACCCTTACCCCAAACAGCGGTTGTCCAATCATATCTTAACTGGTGAGGCCTGCATTTCTGCACATGCTGTTGTGCATCGTTTTGTTTTGAGACCAATATAGCAAAACCAAACATACAAGAGCAAAAGTCTGTTTCAGCTTACTACTAACCCAGCTTTATATAATAAGTCTTGTTGCACACATTTTTCCTATAGGGCCAGCTAGCTCTACACTGCAATATAAGATCAATGCTATGTCTTTATTCCCAGGTCTTCTTTTTGCCTGGAACATTTAGCTTTAACCTCAGTCCCTTAGTATTAGATCATGTAGGCCTATGTATCTGTCAAGTGCATATAAAGACTCTTTTTCAGGGCTCTGGTTTTAAAATGAGTCAGCTGGAAACATTAAAAGTCAGCCACTGGGAGCTAACGTTAGCGTCAGAATCCACCTTCACCAGTTAACATTTCAGACAGCGACGGTCACTGGCTGGAAAAGAGAAGTCTGCGTTTGTGTGAATGGTAACTCTTCCCCTCGTTATTATTATGAACTGTAATATGTGCGGGAACTGACACACAGGTGTAACAACAGGAACTAATGTGGGCAGGGTTTACTGGTAACAGTCAGATGATGATATGTGTGAACAGCTGACAAAAGGAAGACATAAAATCTGTTTAAAAAAAAAACACAATGCTGACGCAGGATTCCCCCTCGGGGTGTAATGTTTTGTTACCAGTCATTTCTCAGGTGTTGATTCAGCACACGGAGGCCACCTGAGAATTATGACCAAAACAAAACAAGCTGTGACAAACACCACAGCCTGCCTGGTAGCATTACACAACCAAGCCACAGCCAGGCCTTTGCTCATCTGCAGGCCAAAAGCACCACAGGAAGTCATAACATACAATTACATTGTTTCATTTTGCTTTAATAATTTACATTATTAACACAAAGACAGGTTGTAAAAATAACTATCCTCAAGCATCTGCTGGTCTGGGTGCAGTGTGTGATCCGTCTCCCTCTGTCTCACCGCAGACCCGTCTGTCACTTTGCTCCATTCACATCCACACAATAGCATGAACAAAACAGCACTTTGTCGCCTACTGCTAAGACCATTAGACGCAGGCCGCCAAGAGCCAAGGACGCAAGTGTAGCGTGTGTAACTCAATCAATCTGATCTCTGTTGCTTGTCTCTGTCTGAAATACCAACACCACCCACCTCCCCTCTCCACCCCTCCTGTTACACATGAGCGCTGTAGCAAAACAAACGGGTTAAGTGCTTCACAGCTCGTAACTGCTCTTCCTCCAGCGTACTCGTTTTACAGTTTGGTCTATGAGCCTCAATCAGGCCTGGATGATGCAGAGGTGGAGGACAAATCTATTTACAGGTGATGCCCTAAGGATGAGAATAATATCCCCATATAGTGTTTTGCTTTGTCTGGATACTCCTGCTTCTTTTATAATTGGAATAATCTCGACTACCATGATGAATCGACTAATCTTGGGCTGCACGATTAGTTGGAATGATAAATTCTGCTTCACAATTTTCATTTTCACTGATGATGATGGTTTTGTTTTTACATCTGGAGAACAAGATTTGTGAATCAGGACATTTCTGCAGCACAACAGCTCTTTATAGTATTATAATGCTGCTCAGTCACATATTTTACCTTTATCAAAAAACTGCAGCTACTGCAATTTGTATTTTGTTTGCAGTTTTGAAAATTGTTCACCCCTAGCTGCAACAAATTATTATATTTAGTACTGTTTAACTGTTTAAAATGTCAGAAAATAGTAAAAAAAAAAAAAAAAAAAAAAAAATCTCTAAGGCCAAGAAGAAATCATAGAAAGCTAAGAAAACAAGCAACTGCTGACATCTGAAAGGCTGGAACCAGTACATTTTCTGGCAATTTTCAATATTTATTTTCTAGATCAGTCATTTTAGTCTATAACATGTTTAAAGTGCAAAGTACATTTAAGAAACAGGAACCACAGAATGTGGTGACTTGAACATAAATCCACTATCAAAATTCTTGTTGTTTAATCAATTCACTGACTAATCGTGTCAAATCAGAGAGCCGGAAGTCAGCAGAGCGGGCTGTCTAACAACTTGCTGTATTGTCCTATCTGGTAACTAAGCCATCTGTTCCTCCAAGCATGAGTAACACATAAGAATTTGTAAAATAGTATTACTCCAGCGTCTGCTCCAAAACAGCCAGATTCGGTCTGATGTTTCTCAAAATCTTCTTAGGACTCTGATCCTCTTTTGCCCCGCTGGCTCACCGTGGAGCTAAGACAAGCTCAGTAGTGAGATGTTTTGGGGAAACACACATTCCTGGACGCATACAGCCAGTAAGTTTATCTGAGTAACAGCAGCTACTGGGCGGCTGACCCCGGATCAGACTTCATCCTCCTGGCAGTTAAACTGTGTTGTGTTTTGCTCTATGAAAAACAAAAGCAGATACAGTGAAGGAGCATGCACACTACGCAGCAATTGTTCTCCCAGCATGCCTGAGGGACAGCAGGGACACACCACCAGGGCCCTCTTTGTTATCTGACACTTTGGCCATGTGTGTTTCTGTCTGACCAAGAGGATTGTGTGTGTGTGTGTGTGTGTGTGTGTGTGTGTGTGTGCGTGTACTTTCATACGTAAAAAACAACGCCGAACAACTGCTGTTACGTTTTCTCACCTTAAAAGGAATTTAAATAAAATACATTCAACAATTTATACTGCATGCTTGCACACACACACACACACACACACACACACACACACATGCACAAACATACTGTCTGTCACACACAAACATTAGCAGCTGCAAACAGATGGTGGAGCCAGGCGGCCAGACAGTGTGTTTCTAACAAGCGCATCTGCTTTTTCACTTTCCAGCTCTCTCTTTTTTTTTTCCTCTCGCTCTCGAGCTCCATCTCTGAGACAAAGACACACACACACACACACACACACACACGCACACATTCTTTCTACTACATGAGAGCACAGCGACGGTGACAAACATACAGAGCACAGAGCGTTCGCACAGAGGTGACATCCAGACAGTGATGGAGTCTCGTCTGTAGCTTTGCACGATCACACACACACTCTCTTTCCTTCCCTCTCACTCTATCACACACTTCTGCATAGATGAAAGGGTGGAAATCCTAAAGGTGCAATCAAAAACTTCAGAAATTTTTAAAAATGTATGTATAAGTGAGAGCAGATCCTCACATCTTACATTTTCTTGAATACAAGTTCAGTTCTGGGAAAATGTGATGTTAATTTAGCAGCTGAGTTTGAGAGCATTTCATCAGGCAGTGCGACACCAGGTCCAATTTGAAAATTGCATTCACTGAGGATCCCTCTGAAAAGGCCGACGATATCTTCCATTTACAGACGTTAAAATGGCCTGAAATCCAGATTCAAGTGTTTGTGCATGTGTACCATCCTGTGCGATAAGAGGCACCCGACCATATTTTTAGTGTCTGAGTTCGAGTTCGTGCATCCAAATATTTCGAAGCGGCACCTACTTTCAACTTCTACAACTTTGTAGTTTCTGAGTTATGATTGTAGACAGGAGGAGTAGACATGATAATGAGCGAGGACGACAGTCACCACAGAAAAATCACTACAAATCTCAAAAAAAAAAACTAAAAATAAGCTGCTTTTGAACACAAAACACATTTGTATTTCAGACTGAAGACTATGAATTTTGGAGGATTAGCAAAAGAACAAACTCCACTCCACTAAATCATGTGATTTTCCAGCACCACATTATTGATAGTGAATCACTGACGGCACATGTACACCTAAAGACAAAAAATAGAAGAAATGTGCAGCACTGTGCCACAGTGGACAGTAATAGATCGGGAATGTCCAGTGTTTTGCGCTGGCATAGCCATCTAAACACTGTCACTAGAACACGAAGAGGGGGGAGGATCAAAGAGAGATGCAGCTTAACACTGGCCAGAGACTGGTTTTCCAAACCAACAATGACGTAGCTCTGCAGACTCATCCTGTGGCAGTGAAATCTGGGGGTTGAGTTCGGAGATCTGACTGAGAAAGTAAAGATAAGTGAGGATACAGAGAACAGGACATAAAAAGAGACAAAGGAGATGTGGCCCCACTCTCCGGCTCTTATCATGTTGGTACAGTTGGTCAGGAGGCGAGGGAAGGAGTGAGTAAACACGGACAGTGAGGCTGATAGCAGGCGACCCTCCACCTCAACAACAGAAACATGGGACCATCAGCCACCATGTCTGTTCCAGGCAAACCACGGTGCTGTTCACATTTTCCATGTCCACCCCCCTCCTCCTCCTCCTCCTCCTCCTCCTGGGAACCACATCACACTCACACACAAATACAACTGCACACACACACACACACACATGCTCAATCACCAGAAAGCCACCACTTTGTTTTTTCTCACAGCTGAACCCGAAGGCACTAACACTAACAGGGACCTCAGCAGCACTGAGTTTACAGGCCTATGAAAGCAGCAACACTTTGGGGTTTGCTACTGCTCGCATCCGGCTGTATCTAACAGCTCAGAGGAAAGGAAAATTCACACGTGAGATCAAATGGAAAACATTTCCGCTTGATGCTCAGTTAGAAGTGGGCTAAATTACATGCACACTTCCTCACAAATTACCCTAAAAACTATGTAGAAAAGTCAAACTTTGTAAACTGTTGGGGATGATCATGCAGAGAGGGGCTATGACCTGCCGGGGTGGTGGGGGGCGGGGCCAGCAGTAGTGATTGACAGCTTCACCCGTAGCACCTGGAAGGTGCCTAAGGTGGAGTGTGGGAGAGTTGGGCAGGTCGGAGCACGCTCTCTGCTCTGTTGTTGTCTGCCAGAGAGCGCAGCACTTACACAACATACAGATCCTCAAAAGCATCTCTGCAAGTCTGAATACACTCACCACACACAAACACACACACACACACACACACACACACACACACATACATACGAGTTACTGCTCACAGTCACATACATAAACATAATATTATAATAATAGCACAATATTATAAATTATAACATTTCATGTTATGTCTTTTTATGAACTGCTTTCCTAAAGTCTTATTTTGTTTCATTTACATGAATAGCTATTTGTTTTACCGTCATGTGACTAAAGCTAACATCATAATAATTCATAATTCATCATAATTAAATTTTGGGGTCCAATTAAGCAGCAACCTCCATGGCTGTGAAGTGAAATCAATGTGGACGTGCCAAAAACTGCAGTTCCTCAAACGCCCACTTGAGGCTGGCTACAGAACAAGTTAATTTCCCCCGAGTCTCCACGTTAAAATGTCCAACTTCACAGCAGAAATAAACATGTTTACAGCCTGGTACAAAAAACAGTTTTGGTCTCTATAGCTAATTTCCCCGTTCATGACAACTGTACCGAGGGTGAATCTTTGTAGAACTCACCTGTTCAAATTATATTAAGGCTTAAAGTTATTCAGAATTAACAACGTGGCCACTTTGATTGACAGGTAGGTGTCGTTACAGATGGCTTGTTTGAGCAACCAGGCGTTGTTCGGTCCGCCTCAGGTCCACTGATGATCCACTTGATTGATCAGTTAGTCTATAAAATGTCCAAAAATAGAGACGTCATGATTTCCTACAACCAAAGATGAGATCTTTAAGTTGCTTGTTTTGTCTGACCAACAGTCAAAAAACAAAACATATTTCATGTTTGATGATAAGAGAAGAAAATACTCATATTTGGGCACTTTTGTTTGATAAATGACTCAAATATTGATCTATTATTGGTCAAAAAAAGTAAGCTAATCACATCTCTTATCCTGCCAAACCACATGTTAACAGAGAGATTTTAGGATATAAAGTATGAGAAATAAATCATTAATTCAGAAAGCCTCATTCTCCATCACAGCGTCTTCACACGTTCATTCAGTTTTTGAGAAAGAGAAAGAGGTCACAACCTCTTCCACTGTTTTCATTTTGGCCACTTCTGCGGAATAACAAGCGAACCACAAGATGAGTCTGAAGGAATGTATCTGTACATTTCTTTGCCTTTACAACAACAACAATATCTTTCTCTCTCGCTATGCTACAGCATGAGCGCTTGACCAAAATTACAGGTATGTTCGCCCCACATAGCAATCAAATGGCCTTTAGACTCAAATGACCACTGGCTACACAAACAATGGCCACTTTTCCTTTTTACATGCAGGCTCACATTATGCAGTAAACACCTATTATGATCGTAGCACGCTGACCTTAAACAAAACATGCCTTTGGGATTTAACATTTCAGCAGCACCTTGAAACTTTTGTTTTCAAATATGAGGAAGGATGCAGAGAAAGGGCATACAAAAAGAGCCTTTATGGAAGTAATCATGAACACATATATTAGATATTAAATACAGATATTGTGTTTCTAAACAAACTTGATCATAAAGTGATGAGATGCATGGATGGAGGCTACTACTCTGACTTTTGGTCCTTTAAATTCTCCACCAGTGTTTTAAAAGTGCTGTGTACTCCCAAGCCACTTGCTCTGGCACCATATAATTTACACAGCATGCCTTTGAGCTTATAAAGACAGCCAGATGTGTGTGTGTGTGTGTGTGTGTGTGTGTGTGTGTGTGTGTGTGTGCGGCCTACGCCTCCTGCAGCTATGCTATATTTGCCTTTACAGAACTCTCCCCTTTTTACAGTAACGTTGGTAATCCAAAGTGCGTGTCCAAACACATCATTTAACACACTCTCACACAAACATGTATGCACAGTGACACGGTGTTCGACAACAAAGTGATAATGTCATCATCGCCGGGGTTAAAGAAGGGACGTGCACACACACAAAAACACACACAAACACAACACATAGCATGTCATCCAAGCTCATTTAACCCATGTCTGCTGGATGACTCCATGAAATGTCCACTAAAGTCAACAAGCGTCTGTTAATGCAGGTTGTTCTCAGTGTAAAAAATGTCTTTTCTTGGTATAATAACAGAGTAGGATCTGGATGATCCAGGTGGTGTAAACTCCTGTCTGCCATGTGCCATTTTGCCTCCCAGAAAGATGTCCAAAGTGAAGGAGGAGGTCCTGCAGATGGCTCCATAAAGTCATTTCAGCTAAATGTATTAATATAAATTCAATATAACCTCATTAAGTGTGGAGAATGTGCTCTGATTAGAGGTGTTTGCAGTTATCTCCAGCTCCTTATATAATCACTCTCAGAAGTAGTCCACATCTTATCAGGTGTAGTAGAGTCTCTGTCTGTGTTTTAATGTATGTTTATGTGGTGGTTGTGTTGGATGGAGGGGGAGGTGGTGGTGAACATATTTGGGATCCCCTGTCTGCCCTACGTGGCCAAGCCATTTGGCCTACATTTGCACACTGCTGCCTGGGAGTTTAAAAGTGTTTTCCTCTGCTTTAAGAGCGTCTAGACGTTTTGGAAACAATAAAAAGCAAAAGCAAAAACTCTCCTTGTGATGATTTCTTTCTTTTTTTTTTTTTTTTTGTAAGGACAACTCACCCTTGATCCTGCGCTACATGCCGTTTTTTTCTGCTCCCCACCGGAGAAACTCTTCTTTACTCGACGGCGTTGAACCTCACAGCAAATCGATAATCCTCATGGAGTTTTATTTATATGTATATATATATATATATATATTTCTGTAAATGAATTTAAGCTCCCATGTGGACAAACAAAAGCTTCAAGAGAGAGTCTTCTATCATATGAGCGCAACTTTGAGGACAAAACGTCGCAAAAAGCAGCCGCAAAACTCCAACAAAAAAAAAAATCCTGGAGCTGCTTAAACTCCCAGTTTTTTTTAGTTTTTCACGCAGAACAAAAAACATAAAAACAGTCACAAAAAGTTCTCAAACTTGGCCGTGATTAACAACGACGTGGTCTTCTCCTCCTCTTTCTCGCAGGGACTCTTGGTATGTTTATAGTAGTGGTCCCTCTAGTCCAATGGAGCCGTTCAGGACAGGGGGAGAGAGGAGCACATGATGCATTCACAAGCTGCGCAAAATATTGGAATCACGAGTTTTATGTTGAACTTCCCCCAACAAGGAGGTGTAAAGCGATGGTTCAGGGCCGTCAAAAAAGGCTCGAAAGATGAATTTATGGGGTCATGACATTGTTGAAAGGGTAGTTAGGAGGGGGAAACATATTTAGTCGGCATTAAAATGTGTGAGCTAATTTTCAAGTCCACAAATTAATTAAATAAAACAAGGAGAAGTTAGCTGTCAGTTCATATTTTGGATTTTCACTCTTTTCTACACAGTTTCTGTGCAAATTACCCAAACAATAAAGATATAAAGACCTAATGTGTTAATGATTAAGATTTACAGGCGCTGATGAGCAGATATTGTTTCCTAAAGAGTCACACCAGTTGTTAGATTAGACTAAAGGGTTAAGCTACGCTAACTGGTTGCTGGCTGTCAGTTAATGTTTAGTTTACAGACATAAATTAAAGTTGTATCAATGAATTCATCTAACTCTTGGCAATAAACATGTTCACTAAAATGTCTAATTATTAATTTAATACATATTTTTTACTGTTACACAATTACACATAAACAAAGCATAGCTCCATGCTACATTTTTTTTTTTAATAAACTAATATAAACTTGATAATTAAATCATTTAATAGTGGGAGTGTGCTACATGCAACAGAGCTCAGATATCGTAGCCGTGGCGGGGACCGCGAAGGCATCAGATGCCTCTGGAGCGCCGTCCCCTGCTCTGACATCAGACCGGAGGAATCTGAAGAATGCCGGGCTCCTGGGAGAAGTCCTCCTCGTTTAATGGTTTTTCAGGGGCCACAGAGGTGACTAAACGTCGAACAAAGGAGGTCCCCTCGCATGTTTATGTCCCCCCTTTTTGCCTTTTGGCCGGGGATGAGTTAGAGCCCCGGTGGGGCAATTTATTTGCATAAGCTACATTTTTACAACATGTAGGCTTTAGGCTATGTATAGGCAAATTTGGACATGATTTCACACAGTTTAGAGCATATTTTGATATATGAGCTTATATAGGAGCTTGTCCCAAACAAAACAATTTTCATTTAATGTATTTGTAATTAATACAACAGAAATGTGTTATGGTTATTTAAAGCAGATTGTTAAAACATAAGAAGGTTAGTTTTTGGTGGTTTGTATGATTAAGGAAATGTCTATTTAATTTTTTTTTAAATAGCATAAATAAAATAGCTGGTAGTAGTAGTCAGTAGCCAGTCAGTAAGTTAAATCTAGTTCAAACCTGACATACAATGCCATTTTGTGATTTGCATTGTCAGATTTTCTATACATATTATCTCACTACATGATATTTGTATCATCATGTGTAAGTATAATGTCAAATGTCAACATCAGATATGACCTCCGTGTCATTGTGTCTTAGTTTCTATAGAAGCATCATTGCTTATGATTAATATACATGGTTGTATTTACTTATAATCATTTGTTCTGCTACGTTTCCATCTTTATGGTCCACCCCGCTGCCATAAACCACCTGAAACAAGTCAAACTTTATCTCATTTAACATGCTGCCTTTGCTGCTTACTCACCCCACTTGCGCATGCTGTTATGAGCCCTAGTGAGTAGAGTCCATAGTGATCTCATTATACCTTTTCAAAGCAAACTCTATAAATACCACAGAAAATGATTAATATCTGTATCCTATAAGAACATTTAATGACACCACAGGAGAGTAAGAGAGGAAGTAAGTTCCAGAGGAGGTAAGACCCAAAGCCCTACAAGTTTATTAAACACGTATTAAAGTGATCTCTAAACTTCAATAAGAGAAAAAATAAACGGTTATATATAACTCTAATTATACTGGATTATTAAGGTCCACTAAAGATAACACATACTTAACAACTAACCAAGTTGCTGTATGTTTATGTGCGTGTTTGTTCCATTTTATTGTGGGGTTTGTGTTAGAATTAGTGTAAAGGGTCGACTATTCAATGAAAAAGAATAACAACTGAACTCTCAGCAGAATAAAAAGATGCCCCTGCCTTATTTGTGACCGAATTGCAGCCTCTTGTGGTTAAAATGCAACTTACATCAGCAGCAATAATTACAATAAAGTGGCATTTAAACACGTTTACAAAGTCCCTAAAGAATAAAAAGAGTAAAACCACTATTTACCAGTAAGTGTAAAACAAAAGAAATCATCTCTGACAGCCACACTTAAATTGAATTATTATTACAATAGAAATACACATTACATTGATTTGGCAATACCTTCACCAGTTTGCAGCCACCACAGATGGCAGTATTTGTCACATTACCTTATAATCTCCCATATGAAGAAAGAAAAGGAAAGAAATTCTTGCAAAAATTTAATGCAATAATAATAATAATTCATCACTGGGATGGTTAGCAAGCCTCTTCAGTATTTTGTGTGGAGTTTGCATGTTCTCCTCATGTCTGCGTGGGTTCTCTCCGGGTACTCCAGCTTCCTCCCACAGTCCACAGACATGCAGTTAATAGGTGACTCTATCATGTGAGCATGGTTAGTTTTTTGTCTCCGTGTCTTAGTCCTGTGATGATCTGGTGATCTGTCCAGGGTGTATCCTGATTCTTGCCCAATGTCAGCTGGGATAGGCCCCAGCTCCCAGTGACCCTGATAAGGACAAGCGATTACAGAAAATGGATGGATGGATGGATGAACAAGGGCAGTCCCTCTTTTTAAAGGAAACTTCCACCTTAAATGTCATAATACAGTGACAGAAATAGCAACTTGCTGTGGCATTTCTAGTCCCATCCTCTGCTTAGTGGTGTATTTGTCTTTACAAATAAAAAAGATAACATGACAGCCTTCTAAAAAAATTTCAGCTCAAGTCATAGGCGTAGGTTTTGTCTGTTTTCTTTTACTTTGTGATCTGCATCAATATCAGGGCACATATGACTGTAAACGAACATTAGCTTGTGAGTACAAGACTTTTCTAATGGGAGAATTATTGAGCTACGATAAAGATAAATGGACACAACAAAAACGCTACGTACTTGCCCTGCCATTATCAATATATAAACAGATGATACATAAGTGTGGGAGTGTTTTAAGATACTGCAGTCTCCAAGAATAACAATGTGTTTTCTATTTTAGGACTGTGCTTCCTGAGACATCCTGTGGGAGATGCTGTGGGAGTGTAAAACACTGGCACTGTTGTTCTGAGACCTTCAGTCCTTTTACACCCAGTGTGAATTATGTTCCTCTTCACATTAAGGTGGGTTTCAGACACCCAATAGGGCACAAATGGCGCTCCTTTACTGCATTTCTAGTGGGCAAGAAGGAGAAACTTGCTACATAGAGGCAATAGTTATAATATAATTTGTCCTATAAAGCATAATTAAAATGTTTGGATGATTAGATCGCTGGCAGTAGCAGCAACAGCAAAAGATGTGTTTGTGGCATATACTGGAAGTGCTCTAGAGGGCTGAAGATAGCTATAGCTCATCATTATTGCCAAAGTTATTGTGCCCTTTATTATTTGTGTGTCAGTTATTACACACTGTGGAAGTCTCTGTAAGTTTTCTGGGATTTTTTTTTTCCTGATAAACTTTTCTGAGTAATTTAACTCAGTTTGCACCGGTGGCCTACATTGGAAATAAAAACTGGATAAATTAGGCTTCTCTGCTTTGTATAACGAACGTGAAACATCCCTGTAAAAGATGAAGAGCTGTAAAAATACGACTGACATGACTGAGAGTAAGACAAAGGAATGCAAACTACATAAAACTTTCCAAGAAACCTTTCAAAAAGCAGCCAATCAGTCACTACAGGTTACATTGCGAGTACATACTGTTTTACGACAAGAGATTATATCTAAAAAACTGTAAATCACAGTATGATAAAAAAGACGGTTATGCTCGGAAAAAAGCTCTAAAAAAATATGGCATTTCCCATTACCAGCTAATACAGCAATGGATACAGCTCATTATATTAACTGCATTTATCTTTTCCATAAATTCAAGTAAGACGTGGAACATTGTGTAAAAACATGTTGGTCTAGTTGGGGAGGCTGCTGTCAGTGTGGAAGCCAAAGGAACAGGGAGTGTCTGGACGCCTGTGTCCTTAAGTATTTATTAACATCCGCAGTATAAAATCTTTTGTCATCTGACATTGGTTTAAATGCAGCACCCTGTTCTCTTAGTTTGTTTATTAAAAGGATCTATAAAAAATAGAAATGGCTTCACATGAAACTTTGTGGTACAGCTGGTCTTGGATTGCAAACTATGACAACATAAACCACCAAGAATCTGGGTGGTTTCTGATTTCAAAAAACATCAAATGTCACAGAAGCAGTAGAGAGACCATTTTATTCGTCAAGGTAATACAGAAAGCTGTGCGGAGCAGTTATATGTTCATCGTAATTTCAGGTATGATTAATGTTTAGTTGACCAAACTCCACATGATTCAGCTTGACCTCCCTGAGCTGAACTCAATGCACTTGATTCGTCAATAGACCTACGTTTAAATGGGCAGTCTCCAGCATCACTAATAGCTCTAGTGTTACTAGGTTTTCACTCAAATACTTTCAGCAGGTGATTTCACTTATTAACACCTCCTCTCTCTCCTCGCTGTTTAAGTGTTCTGTTTGAATGAAAATATAATGACGCTTCTTTTAAAGGCATTAATCAGCTTCAGACCTCCAGGGACCAGGAAGGTTCACTCTGTGACCATTGTTTGAACGTAAATGATTAAATGCAAATTAGTTTGGAATTTGCACAGAACAACTAAGATGTTTCTCAAAATCTAATTTTAAAACATCTGCAGCAGAGTATAAGATGTAGAGAAACACTACTAGTAATCTAGAAAACATTGTCTAACACATGATGGAACATTAAAAAATAAAACTTATGACCACAAGGCTCTCACATGTCACGCTATTGCATAAGAACAAAATGCTATGAAGAAGAACAACATTTCTCAGAAAAAAATCATAAAACATGTTGAAAGAACTGTCAAAACATGAGTAAGAAT
The DNA here is from genome assembly GCA_033000465.1 of Sciaenops ocellatus. Taxonomy (NCBI): domain Eukaryota; kingdom Metazoa; phylum Chordata; class Actinopteri; family Sciaenidae; genus Sciaenops; species Sciaenops ocellatus. The sequence continues at coordinate 13,887,629 of CP136886.1, forward strand.
AAAATGTACATATGAGTAAAATTCTTGATTTCATGAGGTAAATTTAAAAAAAGGTAAAGAGTGTAAGGATTTTATCGTCTTCTTCCTGTCACACTAAAAATGTGTGATGTTTTTACCACACTAAAAAAAAACAACATTTGAATTTATGGAAAGTTTTCTGTTTGTTTGTTTTTTATTGTATACAAAACTCTAGATATTATCTGTAAACTGTTATTTTAAGTATTTTGCTATTAATGACAAACAACTTTCGACACAATCGGTGTGTGAATGATTGTGTCCTTCTTTGTAACTTTAATCTGAAAATCTGTAATATAACAGAACTATTGGTATTGTCAGAGCAGCAACCTCCGTGGCTATGCAATGAAGCCAACACAGACGTGTCAAAACCTGTAGTTCCTCAAACGGCCACTTGAGGCTGGCTACAGAGCATGTCAATCTCCGTAAGCCCCCATATTAAAATGGCCAGCTTCACAGCAGAAATAAACATGTTTACTGCCTGGTTCAAAAAACAGTTGTAACACAACTGTACTGAGGGTGAATTCACCTGTTCAAATTATATTAAGACTTGAAGTTATGTATAATTAACAGCGTAAATGCTTTGATTGACAGGTAGGTCAGGCCCTTACAGGTGGCTTGTTTGAGCTCCCAGGCATCATTCAGCCTGCCTCAGGTCCATCAACAATCCATGTCTTTGCCCATTTTTTAGATTATGTTTTATACAGTCTATGATATTGTCACTTTATTGAAGGTGTTTCATGTGGTGTAAAAAAAAGTTCATCCTGGGACACGAAGACGTGTGGGTTAAGCTTTGTCAAACCTGCGTTGGGTTCTGATCTTCTGATCTTTACAGTCTGTTACTAGCTAAGGCCATGGACGCAGAAAACACTCGAAAACTTAAAAAAAAAAAAAAAACTCTTAACAAATTTCTCCCTCTTTGTTTTGTTCTTTCGTCCACACTAAGCTGGTGTTTCCGGCCCACAAGCACTCACCTTTCCTAAAATCTTCTTTCAAGGTGACCACTTTAAAACGCCTGCACATACCATAGAGTATTTGGATAAAATGGACCTTTTAAAACGATTTGACATTTTGCAGCATGTCAACATGACTTCACACTTCCTTTTGCTTGAATCTTTTCTTTTAACCTCAACTTTTTCCTGCTTTTACGCAAGGGAGGAATTAAGACGTCACACATTTGCCAAATGGGATATTTCTCCTTACTCGGGCGATATTTAGAAGTGACGTCAGCCTATTCATGACGCACAGTTGCATAACCTGACTGAGCTTGTAATGGATTGCTCTGGATAATGAGAAAAGCTGCAAATACTTCACATAAAGTCTATAATTGGTTTATAAAAGGTTACAGGTACAGTAAGTCTATCCATTTCAAGTTTTTGTGGCCTATTATAAGACTAGCAGCCTGTATAGTCAGTGTAATTTCTGACTCTGCAGCTTTGGGGGGAAATAATTGGACTCTTTTCCTCTCTGGCACTGAGCTAAGATGCACTTGGAAATGAAGAGAAGACATCACAAATAGAAGGCGCCTGGCTGGCTAATGACTAAACAGTAAAAAGGTGGCATGGTATTTTTGTGATTTGTTTATTATAATAATCAAAACACAAAGTTGAACGCCTGACACATAAATACATTTTCTCGTTCAGTTCCCACGTTCAGTTTAACAAAACAATCATGTAACAGTGACAGTGATGGTCATTTTACAGAGACGACATGCTTAGAAATTCTTAGAAACTCCGATTGTGTTTGACAAACTCTAAAAATGTCTCAACTTATGAACTCCAAAGAGCTATTTAAAGATTTCTCTTGGAAAGTCAGGAATAATCCATCAGGGAGCTGTTGGGACAGTAAACACTACGGCACTTAAAGGAACCAAAGACGAGGCAGGATGACCCAATCCCAGTGTCCACCACCATAAGCAACCATAAATGTATTCTTGCTCAGTCGTTCTCTCATTTTCTCTTCTTAGCTTCCTCTGTCAATGTCCTCTTCGGTCGCTTCGCGTCTGCCATTATGTCCATAGAGGCTGCTGGGCCCAGTTACATTGCTGGTTTATCCAGTTCTGGTTCTGGCAGAACATTGGCTCTCCTCCCCAGACCTAAAAACCTCTTTTTCCTGATGGACCAAAACGCTTGTGATACAAACACTTAAACTCCCCCGGTGCTCTGAGCTCACAGTTCGGCTAACATACTGAGACACATTAGCTAACAGCAGCTACAGTTCACAGCAGTTTACTTTACTGTCCATCAGGAAACTCTGTAAATCACAGAGAGTTGATGTGCAGCAGTTGGAGGACATCAAAGGGGAAAACCAGAAAACTTTTTCTCCAGCAGCCGCAGTAGTTTTTGTTTACATGACCAAATGCTGAGCTGGTTTTCATCTCAGAAGCCATTCAGTGAAGGTACATGTGCTATTCTCAGTTGTTTGTGGCAGGCTGGTACTGTGAGGGGTCTTTGTAACAAGCACTGGTCATATGAATGTCAAATGGTCAAGGGATGAGGGTGGGGTGGGGTTTCTAGACAAATGTCCATGGGGAATTCGGTTGGTGTGACACCCGGGGCTAGACGATATACTCGTGTGAAAGTCCAACACTCCCTCTGGATGTAATGGTCAAACGGCCAGCCAATACATCCTGATATGATTGGATCCTTGTGTTTTGTTCACCTCCTCATTGTTTAGGGTCCCACAGAACCCAATGCAGTGTGTGCACATCAGTATGGAAAAGCATGGAAGCATGGAAAAGTGGTAACTCTTCCCTTTGCCATAAACTGAGCTTGCACATCTGTTGAAGGTGACAAAATATAAAATTTTGTCAATCACGGACAAAGAAATTGACATTATATTATCTTACATATGATGTTATTTGTGTTTAAAGTCAAACAGACCCTCAAAATGTATCCAAACTTGTTTTCCATTGGAAACTTCAGTGCTACAAAGAAAGCTCTGTCAACACCAATCACAGTGAAAATCCTATATGTCACAGAGATAATACACCATTACGTTGTCATGTATCACATATCATGTGTTAAATGTTTTTTGAGCTATTAAAGAGGATCCAGAGTCCACAAGTATTTGCTATACAAAACAAAAAAACAAAACAAACTAGTCCAGCAGTGCTGGATATACTGCCGTTACCTTCCACTATCCATAACCAGTTTATAGTGATGACTTTAATGGCTGCCCTTAGGAGTCTCTGAAGAAGATATGAATGACTTCTGGTTTCAGTTCCTTCAGGGAAAAACGATAAAGCAATGGTTCTCGTGGGATTTCTATTTTGAAAATAGAATTGAGAGCTATACAATCCCAGCATTGCTTTGATTTGTTACGTGACCAGAAAGTATGGACAAAGTTTGAATCCATTTCTCTGCAGTTCCTCCAGCAGTTGCTTGAAGATGATGACCCAATATTGCGTGTGGTGCTCTAAAATATCTCCAGCTATTAGAGGAAGTTACCAAATGCAGGATTTCTTGGAATAATTCTGCTTCCCACTTTCTTTTAATGTAAAACAAGTCCTGGGAGTCCATTAGTTTGAATATCTGTACCCAACAAAGTATTGATGATTTTATCAGTTTTCTTGAACTCGTAAATCGTGCATGAGAAAACATTTCATGCACCTGAACCCTGCATATTAAGACAAATGCTGTCTCCATGTTTGTCTTTGCTGCAGAAAACAAGCCACACGTCTTCCACATCTGCAAAAGTGAGATTTGAAAAGCAGTCTTTTGCCTTCATGCTCATGCTCTGCAGATTGGTGAGATGATAATACTTGTGTACATGGCAGTTGGTTAAATGGCAGAGTCATTATTAAGCAGTGATTCACACCCTGCACAGCCTTGTCTGGGGGTTGTATTATTATTATTATTATGTGGTGGACGTAAGCAACAACAACAGGGAGGTGAATTACACTCCTAAGTGCTGTTGGAAGCATCATCTCCATTCGTTTTTAATCTTTATTTATCCATTGAAGAGGTGGCTTAGCAAGCATGCTCTTTTTATTTTAGCACTCGTATCCAGTAATGACTCAAATCCACAAGCAGGAGCCAACAAGAACAAACACCACCTGCAGAGGAAGGCCACGTCAAGGTTAAATAAGTTAAATCCATAGAGCCTTTGGCACTTGTTGCTAAAAGAGAAGAGAGAATTACTCCCACTTCTGTCTGTCCACACTCAGGTCATAAATCTTATTTCTCATTATTATAACCAGCTTTAATCTAGTAACATCATGCAATACAATTTACTAAGTACTAGTATTGTTCTCCTGCTGATAATGATGCTCATTTGTGGTGTAACAAAAGCCTAAATGTTCCCTGACGTGGGGAAAACCTGAAAATCTAGATATAACTGCAAGATGCAGCGAGTAAAAATGTCTGTATCAAAGTAATACTTAAAGACGTGATAAAAATGTGGCATTAAAATGATATATATGCAGTTTATCTGTGCAGATACACTGGTACTTGCAGTCACTCTTCAGTGATGTTCCTGGAATCATTGGGTGTTTTGGGTCTTTCAGCGTCACACAACTTCCTCTAGGCTACTGAGCCAATGCTGAGCCAATAGAAAACAGTTGTGCGTGATTGCAATTGCTGTCTCTCTGAGCTGTTCTTGGTTGTCAACCTGTCTTTTGCTGATCAGTTGAGATGGGAGATTTTAAAATATTTTGAGATGTGGCCTTTCTGATTTGTGTTAGGAGCATTGGGGAAGGAGGCATTATTTAGTTCAACACAGTTGTGAACCTGGAAATATCTAAACAGATGAGATTTTGGAAGGTTAAATCACCAAAACGGAGGAAGACATTGTCAACACAAAGGTCCTGTTCTTTCATAACGTCTCTTGATGTTATAGTGCTTGTCGTTTCATCAGAATTATTTAACGTGTTGCTGCAAATGTTGATTATTCTTTTCATCTTTGGCCCCCGCCCTTTTGTCCTTATTAATTTAACAATAGATTTTGTCTATTACCTAATAGATTAGGTCAAACTGCAGTGCGCTGAAGCTTTAGATGAAAGAGTTAAGTAACATAAAAAATATTCAACCTCAGTGTGTCCTCTTTGCAGTTAAAGTTATACGTAACGGATGATAAGTTGTGAACAATGTGTTTCTTCATAACTTCTCCCAACCTAATAACTCTTCAAGATTTGCTGTGTCTACTGCTCGACTGTTTCTTGTCGCAGACCTGCACCATAAAATAAACACTTTTATAATCAAAGGAATGCGAGTTATCTGCCTTACTTCATGACTTTTAGACACATCGTGAAATGAAGGAGTAATTTAAAGCCTGGTGTTCATTTTCTTACTTAACCCTTACTGTCATTTTAAGATGAGCACATTGTAGACACAGTGGGTTACAATTCAGTGTAGCAAAATGGTTTTTAATCTGTTATGGTTACATATTGTTGCATAAAGTATATCTGCACATATCCATGCACAAATGTATATTTATTGTATATATTTTACGTAGTGTTTAGGGCTGCTATGGCTGAGAGGACAAACCTTCTTTTAATTTAATTAGGATAAGATAATAATGTACTATGTTTTAGTTACACAATTATTTTTGCAATATTTATTTATACATTTTTATCCTAAAATAGCTTACTGGTTTGCAGGAAACAATGTTTGCCATTTAAACATTTTATTAGCAAATTGAATTACATGATGAATTCAAGTCTTAGTCATTATTTAGTCTTTGTGAAAGCAAGTTTAGTAAACATACATATTTATTTGAAGGCCACTGAACTATCTGAAAAATGGCTAGTTTTCAAAACATGTCTGTTACAAAAGACACATGATCCTCCATCAAACTCCGTCCTGTTTTTCTGTTTTGTTTGACCTTGTATATTATTCTGACAATCTATACAGCTGTAGCAAACAAAAAGCTGAATGTGTATGGTACTGTCATTCAAGAGATGAAAGGGAAGTGAAGTGTGTGTTTGTGTGTCATGACGTCCAACCAGTGAGTCAGGTCTTCCTAATGAAGTTTCCACACAGGGATACATGCACACCTTGTAAACCAAAACCGCAGAGAAACGATCCAATCAGTCAAATTGATTAGCACACTTCTCTCCGGCTCACCAGCCTTTTTTAAAGGATGTTCCTCTCAGTGATTAGGACTGACCTTTGAAGGATTTAACCGGGATTGACAGGAGTCCACTAATGAACCACAATTGCTTTTATCTGTATATAATAATATAAATACACACTCAAGAATTTTGCCTGAGAGTGCAGAAACAACACAATAATGATTCCTTAGGGATATTTGAAGGCTTGTAAGACTGCATCCCAACCAGAAGAAGAAGCAGGGGGAGGAGGGACGTAGCAAATTACCAACTAGTTCACTAGCTTCACCTGTTGTCTGGTGACGTGAGCTGCACCATTGATTAAACTCTGTGTGGGTGGCCTTTACACCAACCATACACACAAACACACAAATACACACCCCTCCCCATCCAAAGAGGACTAGGAGACCCCTTACCTCAATCACACCCTGAGGCCTTGAGACTCGGAGCACCATACCTCATGCGTCTATAAAAAGAGCTTTCCTCCTCTAAGGAAGCAACGGCAGACCCTCTCCTACCGAGCATTTCATCACAGAGCAGAGAGAAAGCAGAAGAGGAGGAGAGGGATCACAGTTAAAAGTCGCCACTGTGGAAAATCTGTGGACAAACGGAGGGAGAAAAACAAGAAGGGAGGAAAAGAAAGCGTTTGGAAAAGGTAAAACATTTGGCCTGAACTTGTTTTTTGGATTCTTTTTTGTTAAAAATTTCTGAAAATTGTTGTTAGATTCTTGTTTTGCTGAATGAATAATTGCATTAATTAACCACACTCACTGACTGCTTGATTCAGGACATTTTCTTACACGTATAGCTATTTTTGCTCTGTAAGTGGATTTATCTGGATACATCTGGATTTATATTTTTTACATTTCATAGCTACACCCCAGCTTTTTGAAGATGATGCATGGTTTGTCTTCGGCGACATTTGAATTGTTTTTATTTAACATATACCTCTCCAAACACTAATCTAGATGACGCCATAGATGACTCTAAATATCATTAACACATATGGTTTCAATCTATTTTGATTGCGGCTTCTTTTATCAGAGTTATGTCTGTGGAGAGCAGAGCTCAGCTGAGTGAGTCATACTGTAGGAAGAGTGTAGATGAGTCTCCGCCAGAGTTACAAAGACGATGGCCCACCAAGGAGTCACTCCTTAGAATAATAGAGAAGGGAGGGCAAAACAACAAGATGCAATTTCCCAACAAAGGAAAGAGAGGAAAACTCATCTCCTGTTAGACGTTTAATGCACCAAACAAAAAATTTTAAGCATAGAAGAGGGGCAGGGGTGCAGAAGGAGATTTAAAATGTTAATATCTGCAAAATTAGGAATCAGATGACCAAAATTTAACTGAGAAAATGAATCGTTCACTGCCAACTCTTAAAGTTTAGCTTCATTTTTTTTCTCTGCCGTAAAACTAAACTAAATAAGCGGTTTGACATGAGAAGAGAGAGAGCAGGAGGAGAAGAAGAGATAATAAATAACAAAGAGATGAAAGAAGGCGTTTGCCTGGTGGAGATGCGTCATAAGGGAACCAATTCATTGCTGTCATGTATCGAAAGAACTAGTTAGTACATCTTCCTCCTCTCTAAAGGTTGATTGAGGAGTGGGTCTTATATGAATGCAGCCTCCTACAGGTTTCCTACATGTTTCCTTACATGTATCCATGTGTGTGCATTGAACACTTGTCCTTGAACTGGCACAAATGCAACATTTACTGCCCACTTATCTCACAAAGTGACTTTAAACGAGTTCACCTCGCTGACCTTTAGATTCTTGGCTGCAGATCTCTCTATTAACGTCGAACACAAAACGCAGCGTAGCTGAGAAAATTCAAAGCCTATTCACTGAAGCAATGAGTTACTAAATTACTTCCTTCATCATTATTGTGTGCCCTTGGACAGCTATTGTTTTTTGTTTGTTTCTTTTTTTTTTTTGTTCCAGCAGAGTTACGACATTAAAGTGTGAGACATTTGAAAAATGTATGTCAACACAGTTTAGGGGCTGTATGTGGATGAAAATGATTGCAGTGTGGTAAAGGGGCAGACACTTATGTCTCAATTAATATTTGCTTTGGACACTTCCTTTGAAAATTGCAACATCCATCACCCTAATATCTCAACCAAAAATGTAAATACTATGCAGAAAAGCTGTAAATTAGTAGCATCAAAAATCTTCTTCTTAACTTTATTTAGAGAAAGATGAAAGATGTTTGCTCAATCCTTAGTAGCTATTAAGATTCACGTCTACTGTTTCTCAAGGCCACAAGTTAATGATGAAGTATAAAATAAATATGATTGTTGACCTCTTCATATGGCATTATTCTAATCTATTCTATGTTTATGTAACTACTTAATCTTTTAACAATAAAGACAAAGATAGAGATCATATTAAATGTGGATTTGGATCAAGAAAAATATAAAGATCCGGACATGCTTTCCATTTAGCAAAATGATAAAATATACAGTCCTCCCTCTTTTTCTTACCCACAACCGCCATAATATTTTCACACAGCCCCTTGTGTTTTAAAATATATAAACTGTAATCGAGCCTCTTTTTTTGTTTTTTTTTTTCTTTTTCCATGTTTTGATGTTTTGTTTTATTTTAGTATAGTAACAGTATATAGAGACAGGAAAGGCTGGTGAGAGAGACATGCAGCAAAGGTATGCACATAACTCTTACAGACGAGGCACCAGTTTCACATTTCTTTGCACTTTCATCATCAATACTTTCAAATCAGATTAATGTGCCACTGATAAACAAGACCATTTGTTACAATAAGGGTGACGTCGACAGGATAGGCATTTTAGGTCACAGTTATTAATCAGCACACAGCTACAAATCCAGCAAGTATCTCAGATAGTGTTGAAACACGTCATGTTATGTAAGGAGGGGAGGAAAGTATGATGCAAGTGCAATGATAAAGAGACACCTGCTGTTTTGCTTTACAAACCTGAACCTGTTTGAGACCGTTATGTTATTTGAGAACTTCTTCTCAGCTCATAGCTTCACTTGTGTTTCTGTCCACAGGTTGAAGATGGTGTGTCTATGTTGGCTCTTAGTGGTGGTGATGGCATATGCGTGCGTCCCCGGGTTTGGGTCGGTGTGCTGGGACAGCTCCATCTGCAGCGACCTGAGCAACAAGGGAAGGATACTGGTAGGTCAAGCTGTCTTTCTTCTCTCATCACTACCCAAGGCACCTTTTTTACTATAACATATTTCTCACAGGGTGAAGTGGTTAAAAAAAGGACACAGGAAACAATAAAAATACACAAAAACAAAAGTCAAATTGTTAGCTTCAAAGTTTATTCTTGACTTTGGAACCAGCAGCTGTTACAAGGTCCTCAAGGTCCATTTAGTTTAGGAGCTTTCAATCATATTACACAGTCTTCTTCAGATTTTTTTTCTCTAGATAATAATCTTTTGACGGGTCCAACAAGCTCAGAAAAAGTTGGGAAGATCTTGTGATATGACCTGTATGAATGTTATTGTTAGTCGGAGCAGTATTTTAAAACCAGAAGTCTGAATCTGGAGTGATTATGATTCAGCTTTCTTTGTCTGTGTTAAGATTTGAACAGCAACCTTCTGCAAGCTTTTTATAAAACACTGCTGACCTTGTTATTATCTTCATGTCGATGTAATTACATCTGAATCCATGACAACGCCAAGATTTGCGTTTTGGGTTTGAGTGTTAAGCACCAGTGAATCAGGATAAGTAACGTCAATCTTTTATTTCAGTTTTCATCTTTAAGTTATAGTTAGACATTTTCACACACTGATTTCCCTGTGCACATATTCAGGGACATTCAAACACAGTTGGTGATTCAGATATGTACAGTTGAGTGTCATCTGCATAATAATGATTAAAACTCATTTGTGTATCATCATCATCTGCTCTTCTTGCTGCACATGGCTCACAGATGACATTGCGTTTTAAAATGTTTGCTGGTATCTCTGATTCCTTTCACACAGGATTGTATACGCTTCTGCATGTCTGTGATCCAGACTGAAATACCAGACCTCAGTGCATTGGCCCTGGAGGTTAACGATGACGATGACCTCTTGCTCGGTATCCTTCTGGCCACCATGGTTCCTGAAAACAAGATATCAGAGTCAGATCTGAAATCCCGCAGCGACCAGCGACGCTCCTATTCAATGGAGCATTTCCGCTGGGGCAAACCTTCTGGCCGTAAACGCCGGCCTGTAAAGGTTTTTGCCTCTTCTCTGGAGGGAGGGGGATCTCCTGAGAGCATTTTCCCCCCTCAGGCTCGCAGGCAGCTGAGTAGTAATGAGGATGAAACAAAGGGGGACCTGAATGGAGAAAGTCATCATAATCAGCTGAAGGCGAGGGTCAGCTCTAGATCACATGTCCAGTTGAACCCACAGGAGAGGAAAGATGGGACCTATCGGATGAGTCACTTCAGATGGGGGAGCCCACCTGTCTCTAAACGTAATGGCAGCTTTATGAAGACGTGGGAGGAGAAACCTCAGAAGCAGCTGGCCACCCTCTTCAGGAACATTATAGTCAAGGATGTGCAGAGGATAATGGGATGAATGAAGGGTGAAGAAGAGGGGGAGGCCCGGGTAGCTGAAAGAGTCAAATAGCCATTGCATGTTAGTACCCAAAGGTCTTAATTTTAAATTCCAGAAACTTGTTACTATCATTAGCATGTTGTTTAATGTCTTTTCTGGGCCAAAGGTTTGTCTTATTAAAACCTAAATAAGAAAAAAGGCAGTTTTATGTTGAATAAAAACAGTGATGCATCCACAGACTGCCTTGACCTCCTTGGTCTGACTTTAAAGCTTTCTTAAGAGTATTTTGTTTTTTCTTGCGAGAAACGTTGTTATTGATCCAACTATTTTGTAAAAGGAAATAGAGAATGTCATTCCAGGGCAAGATGTGATGTGAAGGAAAGTATTTAAAAATCTATTCAGTTTATTTACAGAGTGGTATCTTTTTGTAAACTAATATAATATTAAAGATCATTACGTTTGTGGCAAACAATAATGGTAGTTGACTGATTTCATTTGATAAGCACGGACTTACTGAACTACAAGGATTATCATCAAGGAGGAAGGACATGGGATGCAGCTGAAAACACTGGAAAGAAAGAATATTACTGCTGACAGATCATCAAGCTTGATGATTTATGGTTTATAAAGGGCTAAAAAATGTATATAAACACCAAATCATACAAACGCTAACAGTTATATTCAATTCTAAGCCAAGTGAAACATTTGTCAGCTATAAAATGGACCTGGATTTGAGTTACTAAATCAACATATAAGCCTATTGTGAAGAAGAAAAATATGCATACACCTTAAAGGAGTGGTGGTCAAAACTTAATCTTACATAGAAATGTCATTAGTTTTGAAGGTATTTCTTTAGAATTACCGTTATGTTCTTGGTCTGTTGATGGATCTAGATGAAAAGGTCAGAGGATCAACGTTTTTGCAATTCATCCTCTGGTGAACATGATGTGTGCAGCACAAATGTCATGACTATATATCCAGTAGTTTCTGGTACATTTTTATCTGGATCAAAGCTGATAGACAAGCCTGACCTAACTCTAACCCCTGAGACAGGCCTCATGAAACCTGGGTGCTCAAACAATCCATCTGTAATGGCACATTCCTGTCAAAGTGGCATGCCAGACATATATAGAAAATGTAAATACCACACAGCTTATGATAGAGTTTCCAGAGCTAATGAGTTAACCTGTCTTTTGTTTCCAGATATTTTCTTTTGAAGGATCTAACAGCAGGACACACTGCAACTGATTAACCAAGATTAACAATCGCACAGATTGTTGTTGTGTATCTCATGCAGAGCACATCGGAAAACAACATTCTTCTTCATCACCGTCATCAACAGCAAATAAAAATCAGAAACAGATCAGACCCTTTGTGGTTACAGACAAATTTATTGTACAACACAGCAACAATACTAGCATGCAAAATCAGGTATGACACTCATAAGGCATTTTCTCCATGTAAAAGCTGCCTTTGTCACTAGGTAATCCAGTTTTTAAAGTGCAAAGTTCACAGAATGTATAGATTTGACCTACAGCACTACGTTGTAAACAGATCTATTAACCAGACATGTAATGACAAAAGTAATTGTATTGGATTACCGCCTGTTAATATTACATTTTACACTATGCAATGACAACAAGCACACTGGTAGATTTACAGGTCTTCACTGCAAAGTTGCAAGATGCTGAAAAGACAATTTTACAAGGTGTCACTGGAAGGTTTAGACAGCTGCACATTGCTCTTTAAAAGCTTGCTCTTCACTAACGTGGAGGACTAGACGAAAACTGTAAACTGTGTTTGAAGAGTTTGGTCTTGGGTAATGACGATAAAGACACACATCTGCATGAATGTTCATATAGACGCATGAACAAATTAATCACTCACACACACACACACACATCTGCACTAACATAAAGCCCAGACAATCTGAGACACCGGCATGTGCGGACATGAATATACATACAGAGGACTGTAACACATGACAATCAGGGATAAACTGGACTTTGTTGTTAAACAAAATGGCTGCAACATGTTTCACGCCCGATGCAGTTAAGTCACAGAAGCGCAGGAGCGGGAGGGACGGCCAACATCACAAAACTGACCCATCACAGCACCACCACAACAACAGAAGGTACAATTTAAAAACACACAAAAGGATGTGCTACCAACGGTTGGGGCCGTGTTAGCTAGGCTAGTGCCAAATTATTGCCATCATACTTCGTTTTCATACCTGTGTGTGTGCGTATGTGCACACATGCACAAAAAAATGGCTTTTAGACTAGTTTAAATCTCACTGAATGAGACGGATGCACAGCTCGCGAGCGCGCAGACTCGCTTTCAGAAAGATTCCGGGTGTGATGATAATACAGGTCGTTACTGTGGCGCGAAAACCGGTCTCAAAGTCAGAAACATTCTATCAAATGGGCTTTTTAATACTTCAGCAGGACACATTTACATCTCACTAGTGTGATCTACTGGCCTCGAGACGATGCAGATTTCTACTGTGGGTTGTTCAGACCCTTGTCGTTTTTGATTTCACGTGTTGCTTGTTACTTATTCGACTGCAAGATTTTAACAAAAGTATCTAAATACTAACCAAGTAGCTCCTTCCTTTATCTACAGACACGATCAGTGCAGTGGCAGTCTAAAATTAGAATATACAGTATATACACACACACAAAAACATCCCTACTCTGTACATCATCTTAAAGACTTATATATTTCTCTGTATATACACATTTATATGGAAAGGAGAAAAATAAAAGATCCTTAATTATCTTCTAGTGTTTGATCTGGCAAACATCACGCTGAACACGTCTACAAGTTTAGTGTGGACGACGTGACTGTGGTGCGGTGTGTGTTTTAAACTTGAGTCACCTGTTAAGGCACACTCACTTTGGGAGCATAGCACACAGATCGACAGCCATCTTTCATTTAAACCACGGCTGAAAACAAAATAATAATTAAGAAAACTAGGTACAGGAAATAAATTACTGTTATGAAAAGAAAAAAAAGCACTTTTGGCTAACACTAAAAAGGCAAAACAAAAAACAGTAAAGCATTAAACACTGAAGACAAGACATTCAAGAGCAACACGAGAGATTGTAAGGAATATATCTATTCATATTTCAATCAGACAGACACAAAAATGTACTGACAAGTTCATTTAAATAGATCTAATACACCCATCCAGGCCATAAAATCATTAAAACAATTAAAACATAAAATGACAAACAAGCAATATTGATCAATCGAATCCTGTGATCAGGGGTAGTATGGCACCCTGTAAGGGACAAACGGGTCAAAAGACTCGCAGTGCTATCAGAAACGTCCAGTTACAGAACATGCATCGAGTCAACTCATTTCAAAGCCAATGAAATAACTTTCAGCCTGCCCGTCGCTAACTTCTTCCTCACAGTTCTTGGCAATTTCTAAATTGAAAATCCAACCGGTGGAGTTTCTACAGACTAAGGGGAACGAGTGAATTAAAAGTTTGTTTTACTGATGCGCTTATTGACATTAGCCAGCTTGTTTTGGCTGCGATCACAGGGCAAAAGAATTGTTTCAGACAGCTTATCAACAAGTAGCTTGTTCTTTAGTCGGTGTCAAACAACGGTCTCTTCCTCCGCTGTGGTTGTTTGATTCTATGGTCGAGATGTTGTTACAGTTTTACAGTGACGATCGGTTGCCCCCTTCCCACCCTGAAAAAAAACATAAAAATCCTCTTCCTGTACTCAGATGTTAAATAGTTCTGTGACTTTCTGGTCTAGTACACACAAAGGTCAGGAAACTTCATCTCGTAGATGGGGACAGATCGACTCTGGGTTTGGCCGTAACCTGATGAAATGGTTCCAGATGGGCTGGGTGGAGGCCTGATGGGAAGAGGAGAGAGTCAGCAATCATCATCATCAGTCACCTAGTCAGTGTCGTTGGCATCAACATTACTCATTTTTCAAATACTGTCACTGGAAATATCTCCAAACACCCGCTCTTACCTGATTGTAATCTCGAAGATCTGATTGAGTTTGCTCTGCAGTAGTGTGGCCTGGAAGGGACAAAAAACATCATATAGGACAAAGCTGAAACAAAAAAGAAATCTGAAGAAGAACATTGTAAAAGAAGGTGTTTGTGTCGTACCCTGGCACCGCAGTGGGCAGCTATCTCCTCGAACGGGGCCTTCTGAAACTTCTCCACCACTTGTCTCCTCCGCTCCCTCTCCTGCTCCTCCATACCCACACTGTCCACTAGAGGGCGAGACAAGCAATGTTTAAATCTCAATAATGCATCATACAGTTATTAATGTATAGTAGTGGAGTATATAACAGTAAACGGATAAATGAGTGCACATACCGATGGCATTTTTCAGTGTTTCAAATGTGATCTCCTCTGCGGGTGTTCTCTGCGTAACAGAGCAAGAAAAAGCAGCATGATGCAGTGAAACACTCGATGCTGAAATGCTTTTCACAAGTGCTAAACGTCCTTTTCAGGGGGAATATTCAAGTTTAAGACCATGAAACTGTCTTTACCTCCTCTTTCTCTGGACTGTTTCGGGACTCAACCTCCACCTGCAGTGAAATGGTCTCCCCAATGCTCTTTCTCTTTGACAGACGGTCCTCGTCTGGAAAAGAGAGCGCAAACTCTTAGCAAATGTGTCAAACAAAAAAAACAAAAAAATGGAGTAAACCCAAATAGAAAGAGAGAGAGAGAGATTCTGACGGTCTAATAAATTAATATAAAAGTGCACTGAGACCCAAAGAGGTTGCCAAAGTTAGAGATGAACAAGCTCTCAGAGCTGCCTTGATAAAGTTTCCTCCAGCTGAACACTAAATCCCCGCTCGCTCCAGGGGGAGAAATTCAGCTCTGCAGGAATCAATAAAGCAGCCCAACAAAGTTGTAGCGCTCTGGCAAGTCAATAAACATGATCATTATTTATCATTATTCACTTGGATAAAAAGGAGCACATTACTCAATGTCAGAAATCCTCCTCCACTTTCCCACACTTGACTTTTGAACTCACACCAGAAATGTATCGTTTGAGCTCCTTACCAGTATACTGAGGGACGTAAGGCGTAGCCAGTCTCTCTGTGTTATAACCACTCCCTCCTAGCACTTCAGTGATCTTTGACTGGAGGAACAAAACACCCCCATCTACCTTCTCCAGCGAAGAAGGCAGCCTGAGAAGAAAATATAGTAAAAAGGAGAGATTTACTGCCATTATTGCATATTTAGATGTCAAATTTTAATGTCAGTATGATTTGGGAGAACTTAATGTGGCTGTTACATACTTGGGATTATCAATGAAGACATCCTCAGGCAAAAGGTAGGGGTTTTCTTTCTGTCGCACCTCTATTACCTAAAACGGCAGAAGGAAAAAGGCAGTCATGTCTTTGTACTCAGACACACACACACACATATATATGTATATATATATATATAGACAAAGAAGCCCAGGCCCAGACCTCATGTATGTGTTGGCAGAAGGCTGGGACGGTGGTGAGCTGGCAGATGAGGTTGAGGTAGGCAGCGGCGAGTGCATGAACAGCACAGCGGTTAAAAACAGGCAGAGCCTCATCAGTTGACAGAGCCAGGTCCTGCACAGGAAACACAGAGACATCAGCACTGATCCCTGGACTGTAAAACACCCTGTCTGAAGAACGTCTAAAATAAAATGCACTCAGGCACTATAGGTTTTATAAATCTCTGTGTGCCCACATCTTAATCTTGTCTTGTTATATTGGTATTTATATGTTAGTTATCCGTTATTATCTCACTTTTTTGCTATCAGCTAACCGTGTCTGACAGTTAATGCATCCACTATTATTTTCAAACTAAATAAATAAACAAGTAAATATCATATATTACGTGCATCAGTACCTGCAAGGCGAGTGCCAGACGAATGAGGTCCACCACCACCTCTTCGTTGGCCAGCTCCACGCTGAGAAGACCCAACAGAGCGAAGAGGGTCTCGTAGTGCTGCCGACCGCTACTCTGCTCCTTACAGCCCAAGTAGATGTGTCGATACAGCTGCTGGCCATGCTGTGAGCAGGACGCACAAGGAGGATGAATGATGAGTCAGAGAGGTTACTCATCAGGAGCGTAAATATTCATATGTTCAAAATTTAGAAACCTTTTTCATGAATAAGTTGTCCTGTCTGGAGCACTTGTCCACTTTGAGCTTGAGCACAGAGATGTCTGAGATGATGCTGCGTAGAAAGACGATACAGCGATTAACACAGACTGTCATTGAAGTACAGCTGCAAGTAAAGCGCCACAATATACACGCAAGCATGCACACACACACACACCTTATGTTGGAGAACTTGGGTGTGTTGTCGTGCCTGTCGATGAGACTGAGAAGGATTTGGAGCACCAGCAGCCGGATCTCTGGATCCTCTGTTAGAGAGAAGGACAGCAGCGGCTCCAGGAAAGAGCTAGGCAATGCCGTCAGCATGTTGGTGGTCTGGAAACCTGCCGTCACCTGAGAGATGGATGATCACAAGCCGGTTATGGTTTATAATGTTCCAAAACACATAATCAGACAGCTCACAAAGGTACGTGTGAAACTGTGTCTGGTTTGCAACAATTCTTGATGTTTAACTGTGTTTACATGAATTAAAATACTTCAGATGTACACAAATGATATGTGAAGCGACGGGGATATTATTCTGGTTTGGACTGTTCTAAACTGGAAATGGATAGATGCTTTCATGAGCAAATATTTGGGGTCACCGGGATATTTAGCCTCACTGCGCAAACATTCCTTAGATCAATGGAAGATAAATGTAAAGCCATGCAGAGAGATGAAAACAATTCTTAGACCATTAGAGTACTGCCAAAACACACATGGACTGCAGAAAATTATTTTCGCAGACGTACGCCAAAATAAAGTTTGATGCATTACAGCTGTGTCACCCTGACTGATAGAACTTCATTTTCTTCTTGTCTACAGTTACAGCACCGTGATATGATAAACTGGTAACATTGTTATTTTAACTTTCTTAGAAGGATAAAATACAAACACAGCGAGGCACTGACGGACGATGTCTCTCTTGTCTCTGATGTGTTAGTCATCTCAGACTGACACACGCACCTATTCGCTCCATGTGTTTAAAATTAAAGGTGGTGATCATCACGGTCTGTGTTTGCACCTCCTGCTTCTAACCCACATTTCTAAAACACTATGAATTAATAATGATAATGCAAGGTTTAAAAACATACCTGAACCAAGGACTTCAGTAGCATAACCTGGATCATCCTGGTACCCTCAGGCCTGGAGATGAAAGCAAATTCAAGATTAAAACCCTTTAAATCAGAAGTACATAAGCACATGCAGCATTCAGTTTTGTGTGCATGTATGTGTTCTGTTTGTGGGATTTAACTTACCCCGAGCCCGTGGAGGACAGAGCTGGGTGAACCCCAGGGACAGGGATCTTGCCCATGATGAAGAGCATGACCTCTGACCTCTGGTATGTTGGTAGAGTGTTGGCAAATGAACCTGAAAGAGAGAGAGGACAGAAAGATGAGCATCAGAGGAGGATTTGGAACGAAGTGGGGGAAAAGCAATGAATACTAGTCTGAACAAAACTCACACTTGTACACACACAGGTAAGATAAACATAAGAGCCACAGACTCACCGATGGTCCTGATGACAGCTTCCTGCAGCTGCCTCTCCTCGTGAGCTTTGATGATCTTGGTGCCGATGTTGGTGCTGCCCTCATAGGAGCCGGTCAACTCGTAGTCGACGCTCAGACGGAGCTGCCGCAGGAGGGTGTTGAACACCTCCAACACTGTGGGACCTGCACACACAAACAGTGAACATTCAAAAGACTAGTTCACCCTAAAATATAAATTTATCTGCCATTTTTATGAATGCAATCCCGCTTACAACATCTCAGTATATGTGTGTCAGAGGTTATGTTTTTTTTTGACAGACTGGGTCATAAAGACTAATTTTATTTTTTTTTAATGACAACTCCATCACAATAACATAACAATATCCTGCATATTATAGATTATACATGCCGACTGTGCAGTCACTTCTCAACACCACGTGAAGCAGATGAATGATTTTTACCTCCTTGCTTCTGCCTCCCTGTAACATTAGCTGCAGCTGGCTGATAAACGTCATCTGTATTGCTTACTTGTCCTTCATCCTCCACCGCATCAATTCTTCCTTTTTCACCCCGTTTATCAACCATATCACAATTATTGGTCCTTTTAAAGAAGCTTCGGACACGCAGCTGCTGTGACATTTTGCAATAGCTAGGCCAGGTAGCGATTTCGCCTAACACTCTGATGGCTAAAACCAGCTAGAAAACGAGGTCATGCATGTGAGATCAAAAACAAGGCTAGAAAATATAAACACTCAACACCAACTTGACAGTACATGTGGTTACTTTTGTCATTGTGTTCATTTGTCAGAATAACATACAGCCTTCAGATTTTTTTTCCATTACTGTTAAAGAAATTCAGTCATTGGCGGATGATAGTTAGTTTGATCGACCCCTGGTGTGTTATGTGTGTGATGTGTAGTGTGTCAGACATCTTACCTACAGAGCCACTGGCCGCAATTGCGGCTGCCTCCAGCAAAACTTCCACTATCCCAGCTCGCACTGTGGCTGAATTCTTGCTGTTAGCGTCCAAGTGACCGAGAAGCTGCTGGATTACCAAGTGAGAGTGCTGGGACTGAGAAAGGAGGAGAGAAAGAGGTATTGAACAGATGAAACCAGATTGAAATGTAAGAAGAAAGAGAGAGGAACAGAAGTGATAGAAAACTGGTAAATTACAGTGACTCATTCAACCAGGTAAGAAACTAAAAGCTCTGCAGATAAATCACGTCACAGACTTGCACATTTCATTCAAAATGAATCACGGCTATAGAGGAGAAGGGCTGACACCTGAAAGGAGTCTTCAAACAAAGATATTTTCCGTCTGCAAATCACAAACTGTGAATACTGGAGCATGTTTCTACTTTGTGCCTCTAAATCACATAACCACCTACAAAGATAAAAACATGGTACTGTGTAAATCACACAAAATTTTTCATTTGGAGCTGGATTTGAGGTCAACGGGGTGATGGAGAGTAATAAAAAAAAGGGGGTGAGGACGAGGTCCTTGTGGATATGTAGGCACTGTATCACTCACCTGGATGGAGTACATAATGATTTTGAAGCAACGCACTGCAAAGGTCTTGCCCTCCCATAGAGAGTGGTTATCTAAGTGCCTGAGGGAACACAGTCAGGAGGAGAGGGATGGTGAGGATACAGGAGATGTAATTATACAGTGCCAGTAGTGACAGAGAGCAGCAAGGGATAGAGAGCAAATTTATAGTTCCCCAAATCCCTGAGAGCGAGCCTCGATATGAATTTTTTACATTTAAGACTGATGTACATGTCTTACCAGAAATGTAGTGCGATGTTAACAGTCCACAACCAATAATTTAAAGATTCAGAGACACGTAAGCATTTACAGTAACTTGTTGTTGAATGTAGTCAGGATGTTGTAAGATGCAAACATTACAATAAAACAATAACAATCAGGATCACAACATCCATTAAACCTGATGGAGATCATCACTGCTAAACTGGAGCAAAACACTTACACACTTACAGAGGTGGGGATGGAGTGATATAAATCTGTAAAGCATGAATCAGGCAGAAACGTAAAGTGAAAATGGATGGATTAAGATAGTGCCAAAGATTTTTTTGGAAATTATTTGTGGGGGGACCTGCTTGTAATTTTGCTGCCATTTCATGTTGTTATTTATATCAACCTAAAAATTTGACTGCATAACTGCAAGCACATGATACATAAAATACTGGCTGACATATTTTATCTACAGTATTCCTCAGCGTATCTCTCATTTAGCTTTAACTTTTCAACTTCTTGATTACAAACACTGGCTGAGATGCAAGGAATGAAGCCAATAGTAGTCAAAGAATAAGTGGATATACAACAAACAAAAAATTAAAAATCAACTCATTACGAAAAGGTACGGGCGTTAATGTCACATGCAGGGAAAGGGAACAGCTGAGGCATGCAAAAAACAACAGACATCCGATTCAAATGAAAGAGAGACGAAGGACGTGTGAGACGGACAGAGAGATGCGCCAATAAAAAGAAAACACTAATCGCAGAGGACAGGCTCAGAGACATCCACAGTTAAATGCAAACATCATTAAAGATGAGCTTAAAAGCAGCACACAAAAAAAAAAAAATCAAGGAATCTGCAACGTCTTGTCAGAAAAACACTGCAACTGTAATAAAAATACAACCTTGTAAGGCAGACATCAATATAAACGCAGTAATATACAATTTAAATGCCTCATCTGCAAAACGTGCACTCACATTTAGTCATAAAGAACTATGTAACCTTGCATTGACCTTGTCGCGCCCCCTTGGACCAATCGGCGCACAGATAAAATGCTGCGACGTAGTACTGAGATGCATCCTCCCTTCAGGTTAAGTCAATATGTGAACAACAAATCACACAAAAAGAGAATCGAGCTTGTTCATAGAAGAGTTTTCATGGCTGCCTCACTTACATGAGCACGGGCGTGACGGCATTCTTGATGTTGCCATAGGCGGCTCGTCCCAGGAGCTCCCTGAAGCAGCGCTCCGTCAGCTCCACCGGGCTTTCCTTCTCCTTCTCCGACGCCTGCAGCGGAGAGGGGGAGCGGCTGGTACAGAGCGATGCAGGTGAGAAAGCAGAAAAAGGAAAGAGAAGAGAGGGAGGAGAGGAGAGGAGGCGAGGGGACGGAGGGAGGGGAAGGCGAGGAGAGGGAGGGGAAAAGAGAGAGAGAGAGAGAGAGAGAGGATGGAAAGAGTTTGAAATCAATTTGATTCAATAACACGAACATTTCCACAAAGGTTACATTTTTACACAAACACACTCTCAGGACTGCTGTGTCACTGCAGCCTTAACTCCTGAGGCGACATTCCCCTCTGCAGCCTGTCTGCAGTGAAAATGAGACAGCTGTGTTGGCCGTTGTGTGCCCACATTTGCGTATCACACATCGGTCCATCACCATGGGGGATATGTCCACGTCTTAGTTTGTATATGTGTGCAAAAGTGTGTGCGGACACTCACATCAGGTCTTTGTTCTCATGCATAGTTAAACTCTCCACCATAACTCTATCTTAGTCATGACTAGCCTCGGGTGGTCCACCAACGATGACATTATTTATTAACAGCCTAACTCTTTCATCTTGCCCGCTGCTGCTGCAACTTCCTGCCTCTCAGTGACTTCTCTAACTTTACTCAAATCTAAAAAAGAAAAACCAAGAAAATATAGGATTAATACATTGGTTTAACCTTAATGAAGCCATTTTCTTTAATGCTGGTGAGTTTGTAGCTCCAGTTGTTGAAAGGTTTACTATTTGTTCAGCCACTCTCACCGACTCCTGTCCAAAAGAAAATACACCAACAGGAGACTTCGTTCGGAGGTCACCGTAAGAGCCCGCCTAAGGATTTGGAAACATTTGGCATGACGAGAAATCGGCATCATCTAAAGCTTACTTGGCTGCTGCGATCTGGCCTTGTATCTGCTTTCATCCAACACTTCACAGAGGGCTCTTTTTGAGTGTTTAACGGGGCATGAGGATCATTTCTGTCAAAACTTTCTGCTGAGGCAACACTTGAAGGAAAATTGCTCAGGGAACATAAAGCCATTGCAGGCACACAACACTGAAACCAATCCATCACACTGATAGTTGTTTCTTGAGGTATAACACACAAAGCAGAGGCCAGAAGACGATTTTAGCACCTCCAGAAATAAACTTTCTACAGAAATTAGACTCAACTGTCAGAAGGCTTTGCTGTGCCTGAAGTTGATCTTTAAATGAACTTGTGCATGTGCATGGGGATTAATGTAGAGAAAAACGCACCATCTGTGAGTTTAATTAGACTCTGTACTGAGTGCTGTGGATTTTACGCCTGGTAATGACTGGATAAACTCAATGTGGGGAGGAATGGAGGATGCACAGCAGGGGCAAGGCCCGGAACACACAGACAGAGCGAAGGGAGGGGCTGAGAGGGAAATGTGTCTCTCTTTGTTGGAGAGTGTCTGTCTGTCTGATTCTGTCAATCCATCCCTCTCTTTCAATACCTTCCTCATTTACATCACTCTATTTTCTATTATCTACCCTCCACCCAATCTTCCTTCTTCTTCTCTCTGCCCTCCCTCTTTGCTCCCCTAACCTTCTGATGTCGGCATTGACGTCAAAGTCAATTTCAGTATGTGGAATACTGCCAAGAGAGTCTCTCTCTCGCTCTCCTCCCATTGCACTATTTCTGTTCATGCTCTCCCCACTTTCTCCTTCAACCCCCCCTACAACATTTCTTGCTGTATTTGTCCTTGGATGCTGCAGGTTTTGCAAACAGATGCCCATAAGTGGAGCAGAGCTGTCAGTGGGTTCACTCAGTGATGACAATGATGATGAATGACGTGGCTGACTGGATTGCCAGGACAATTATGGCCTAACGTAAGACAAAACGGCACCAGTCGGCTACAACACAGTGGCTCTGGACTGTGTGGCCGGGGCATGGCGGGTCAACACTGACGCGCTTTGGGTCGTGAACTTTCTCACCCACACGTTGACACAGCCTGACTTGTTGCGTGTGAGGATGACATGGTAACACCAGTGACATATTGCCTTAAACTGCAGTCAGGGTGCAGCTTTGTAAGTCACGTGATCTTCCAGAAAAGTACAACACAAAATGAAATGCCAGTATATGTAAAGGCTAAAGTAATACCTAATATATAAAAACAGGTAATGAAAAGTATTTCAGTAAGTAAAATAAATAAATAAAACTAATGGAAGTGATCTCAAAACCCACTGTTTTTTTTTATTATTATTACAAGAAAAAAAAAACTTCCATTAAACATTTTCAACAGGTCTGATGAACAGGAACATACAGAACTCTTTGTATGTTGACATTTTCCTTGTAAGCGCTCACCTCTCTGTACGCTCTCCACTCTGCAGGTTGAAAAGCAGAGAGGGGACAATCTTGTCCATGTGCTGAGGGTCCCAGATGTTGGCCTGCAGCTCATCATTCACAGTCTTCCTCACCACACCCTGCAGGCCTTTGATTCCTGCCATGCGGATCCTGCAGGTAACAAGTCAGAGACATCAGAAATCATCCAACTTGTAATTGAATCTATAATTAGAGGATTATATTTAGGAAATCATATTTTTGTCTAGTTTATCCTTTAATTCTGCAAAGCTATATTTAACTGTTCAAAGATGTCTATTTTCAGCAAATGACATCAAAACTTTCACTTTGTTTAAAAGGAGATGGAAACAAAATGTCTAGGGGCAGCGGTAGTCCAAAAAAAGACTCCCTTAAGCGGTCTAAAAACAGCAGTTAGTGAATTATTCTGCCTCAAGTGCAATCAAGCATCTGTCCACTCACTTGGTGCGGATGTCTGGGTCCTCGTAGCTTGAGTGGCACATTTCACTGAAGCGTGACACGAAGAAGTCATAACTGCGGTGGTACGATGGTGTATCCTCTTCTATGTTGGCAAACTTCACAAACTAAAAAGAGAAGAAGAGGCGGGCAGTGAGAAAAGACGAATTAAGACACATTTTTATGTGAAACTCAATCTACGACTCTTGAGGTCTACAGTAATAAGTCTGCTTCTCTCCAAGTTTATTAAGAGTTTATTTCAATCTGACTAAACACTCTTTAATGAAATAACTGTAAATCCCCATGGTGAATATCTTCTAAATTAAAGTCAACCCGCAGCGCCATAGCATCTCATTAGGAATGAAAAGCACGAGGCAGAGGGGGGCTCTCCCACTGGGCCACAAAATGTCACTATTTAAACGGGCTGACATTTAGCTTCACAACGCTCTCCAATTAATAAATTATGGACTGGATTTCTTTAATTAAGACAGAGAGGATACCTACCTGAAGCAAGAATTATACAATGAATGTTCAGTAGAGCAGATGGTAATTAAAGTACATCAATTCCCCGTTCAAAAATACAGGCTGGATTAGTGCAGCAATCCAAAATGCACGGATAAAAAGAGGAAAGTTTATGCAGAAAATGATTAGCTAAAAAGAAGGCCCTTGTGTATCTATTTCCTGTGTACAAAATGAGTGTTTGGAGCAGTTTGAAATTTGAAATTAAAGTACCCTCGAGTAAATTAAATGAATTGAACATAACTGCTCTTGTGAAGCTGCTGCAGTAAATTGCTGCTGCAGCAGCTGATATCTTAAAGCTGTCCAGTATTTCTGCCAGTAATACTGGGCAGTTTAATCGTATCAATGTATCAACTCTGTGTCTGCCGACACAAACTCTCTATCTGATTGAATGCTTTAGAAATAATAGGGTCTAAAACCACATGCGATGGAGAGCTGAGATCATAAACGGTTTTGCTGCAACCAAAGGCCACACCAAGAGAAACTAAGCCTTGCCCGTCTATCACAGAGCCGTCCGTTCAAGTAACGGCAACAGAGACACTAACTCAAGTACTGATGTGTTGAAGAGTTAGCTTGTGTTGCTGTGAAACAGAGTGTTAGAAAACCCGCCAGGCTCGAGTCCTGCGGAGATGGACTCTCTAATCTGCTCCTTTCACCTCTCTTAATGATATACGTCTATCTCCACAATGTTCAACCACAAAACTTTGACTGAGCCCTACCATTCATCGTGGTGAATTGGACTGTGAAGTACAATTAATAATACTTTATGGCCTTGCATTTATCCTGAATACAAACCCGTGAGTGTGTACAAGCTAGACTGAGAGAATGAAGATTATGAAGAGAGGCCGGCGTCTCTAGTCAATCTGTGTAGATGGCTGCAGAGCTTTGCCAGTGTGGTCTGCAGATAATCTGATTTCCTTTGCTGACCTGGACGACAGCACTGATAGCTGCTCCCCACATCAGAGGACACTCACTGAGCTCTGATCTTCCTCAAGTACTAACACCATATTCCTCTCAAGGTTAGCGTCTTTTACCTTGTGCCATCACATCAGGAAAGTAAATGTGCCCTGTTAACTTCCGATTAGAGAATTTGATGCAGAAAAGTGTAGAAACTAAGGCACAACGGTTCAAGGAGGTGGGTATTTATCTAAATTTATACCAGTAAAACAAGCAGTCTTCGTTTTTTTTTATGTTTCTTGTGACCAAAAAATGTATGGCTAGGCAAAGTTTATTTGCTTATTAAATTGTATTTTACGCACAAACTTGTCTGTTAGTCTGTTATCCTTCAGAAAACTACCTTAAAAACCTTACGGACAAGTTAAACAAAGTTGGATAGTGCATTTACTGCCGCCCTGAATGCAGTGCCTAACTTTCAACCCTAAATGTATCATTTAATTTGCTTATTCTAATAACACTACTTCCACAATGCAGTCCTAGTGGAAAATGCCAATTATCATAAAGGAGGAACAAAGCCATCAGATTTTATATGTCCTGTGCAGGGTTTTATTTGTTTAGTTGTTTCATAGCTGCAAAACTATAAAACTGATGAACTTTTTGAACCTTTATCGGCTGCGGCAAGGACTGACCCGCTATACATGGGGAACCCACTCTACCTACTGAGCTACACAGCGTCCCTGGACTCTAAACTTTACACTAGTTATAAAATCCTGAAAACTCACAGAGTTGGTCCCTAGGATCTGCAGGCTGGGCTTGTCCGACTCCAGCAGCTTGCGCACCATCTTGAGGAAACTCTCCACGAAGAGGTTGATGCTCTGACAGTGGCAGGCCATCAGTAGCTGGTCCAGCGCTTCCATTGCTATGCACACATACCTGAAGAGGAGGGGATGAAGACACAGAAATATCTGGCTGACACCTACTTATATTCGAAATGTCTAACAGCACACAGTGGCAGAAATGAAAACGCGATAAGCTCTGCCAGACAAACTCTAGAGACTCGCACGTTGAACAGATTTCAGCTGGACCGAGTGTAAATGTAATCTGTGCAGGCTGTTTGCATTGGCGAGAATCGTTGTCACAGTGCATCCTAGTCATGAGTCATAAAAGACAACAGTCTGTGGCAAATGAAGTACAGAGTGTACAGAAACATCACTGTCGATAACCCTACACCAGCCACATTGTTACCCATCTAACGTGGCAACAGATTCTTCCCAGGATTAGTTTTAAATGTTTTAATGTGAGGCAGAGAATAACTTATACAGTATATGTCAGGGCAGAGACAGCTGAAATGTTTTTTAGCGACTGTTTTGAATGACAGTTGACTGGTGATGCTCACCCGTATCGGTGTCGAGCCACATCCCTCGACAATCTCTCAGACAGGTAGGCTCCGATGCGGTCGAGCTTCTCTGGAGCTGACAGGGCGTAGAATGTCAGCTTCTCCATGTTGGCCTTCACCAGTCCATCCTAGGGGCATGACAGAGGGGGGGGGGTTAGTTGAAGAAAGTTTTCAAGTTTTATTCATATCGTTTACCTAAAGGACCGAACCCAAATTGTAAGTGTATAACTGGATCACCAAGTTTCACCTCCTACTTTCCCCCTTGACCCACTTTGCTGCTCTTCAGCCTGGTCAGTGGGAGGAGGGAGCTAAAAACATCTGTAGTCCATTGAGATCCTGTTTACATTCAGAGATGCAGTCAGAAAAAGAACAGAAAGTCCAGTAAACCCTGTTTTTTTCCTCTAATATGGTATGATTTGATATAATAAGACTGTAATGTGATGGAGGCATGAAGACTGGTAGAATTTGTTTTTCAAATACCCAGTACATACCCATCTAAGGCAAAGTTACTCTAAAAATATCAACTTTGGTAGACAGCCAGAGAAAGAAACCCAGCTACATTTTCATGTTAGATAAGCTAATATGGAGGTCAAATGAAACACACAAGTGTAATTAAGAACATAAACAATGGCTGCCTTATTCAATTTGAGATTTCCCAGCTCCTTGGCCTTGCTGTTGTGCATGCCAGCTCATTAGCTCATTGGCTTCATGGCACACCTAAATGAAATGGGGGAGCCTCATTGATGCTTTTCCCTGCAAAGACAAATCAAAATGTCTGCTGTAGAAAAAAAAGGGCCTGTTCCTCTTATCAGAGAGTTATTTTGGAGATCAGCACATAGCTCTGCTTCTGTCTGCTTCTCTAAAACATCCTGTGGCTGGGATCCATTATCGATCACACAGCCTCAATATTGCAGTTGGCAATAAAACAACACCCTCCGGCTGAAAAGCTGGCTTTTGTTCATTGGAGTCAATCATTTCGTAGTTCGCTAGACTCACGGCGCAGGTTTCTGTGGAGTGTTCACGGAGTAAATCAAGGAACGTCTTGTAGTCTCACCCCCCTGCTGATAAATTCCAATTCAAACTAGTAATGTACACACTATTTTGCGTGTGACACATGCAGAGAATACAACTTATACTTAACCATCATACCACTAATTGTCTTGGGGAAACACTGAAATACAGTAATTCAGATTCAGATTCAGACAGCTTCATTATTCCCGAGCTGCTGGGATACAGTTAGTTACAGTCACAATCAGCTTGGAGCCAAACTTAGAAGCCATTTTCGAGAGCACAATGAGCAGGTGCTGGTGCACACACACACACAAAACAGAAATGAGGTCTGTGTGTACTAGTATGCTGAGCGTATTGCAGTTTTGGCCACAGATCTGACAGGTAAAAGTGGGTTGCTGCACTAGCACAGAGAGTAGCACTTGTGAAAGGTTTTTATCTGCAACAAATTAATTCTCTTTATGAGTCATCTGTAACAGATCTCACTTAATCTGAGAAAACATTAGATGGGATCTGTGATTTCATACCAACAGCTTTGAAGAAGACAGTTAGGTATGGAGGCGGTGCAGAGTTTCACTCTTTCATAACTCTGAGACATTATCACAACACGGCGTTTCTCTTTACCTGCCCATGGAAAGCTTCCAGCTAAATCTGGTACAGCACGTTATTTCTCACAATTTCATCTCACATTTTTGGAATATGTATTCTGTATTCTGCACTAAACTTAACTTAATATGCTAAAATAATCTTAACTAACTTGTTTAGTGCCTGACCAATAACAGGCCTAATGCATTAAAATTTCTATGCACAACTGTACAAAAGAGAGGGGAATAGAACCGAATACCTGTTTGGGTTAGAAAAGACATTACTAAAGAAACAGAAACTGTCACTTGAGCTTCTCACCTCTGGGTCTTCTGGGAAGATGTTGTCCACCAGTCTCTTGTACCGAGGCCTGAGCGCCCCGCAACAACCACAAACCCCTGAAGAAGACAAGAGATGAAAAGGAGAAACAAACAAACAAAGAGAGAGAGAAAGATGGTCAATTAGACTTGTTCAGTATGACTGACAGAAATGCAATAAAAGCCAGGACAAAGTAAAATTACAAGTGAACATGTCTTCTTTTCTCATCCTTTCTCTGCCATAGTGCTATTTGTCTGTTCTGTGTAAATGAAAGAACACGGTGATGTCTTCAAACAGCCACTTGTTTAGAGACACTACAAACCACAGGTAGGTATAGTGAAGGCAGCAACTAATTATGACTATGACAACATATTGCATCACTGTGAAGAAAATGGTGGAAAATAAATAAAACAAATAGTAATGTGTATCTGTAACAACTGTCAAAGTGACAGTCAATAGCTAACGAGCAAGAAGTCAGTATTATTGTTAGGGTCTTATTAAAGTGGCACACTTCAATGTAAACATACACATGGTTTCATTTTACTATAAGAACAGCAGTCTAGCCTGCTGTGACAGGTTACAAAAAAATGACTGGCTGAAGTGTAGAGAGGCAGGGTATTTCCTAAGTAGCTGTTGAATATGAAAAGACGACCATGACAAGACAGAACTGGCAGAGCTCCAATCAATAGCTTAATTAAGTACCAGATAGCAAGCATTCACAAAACTGCACAGTCAAATGCCCTGAAGAACACCAAAGCTGCCAAATGTTGAAGTTAAATCACCAGTGTCAGTACTGGAGCAATGCCATCATTCAAACGTCTGTCCAAGATTTAAAAATATGAAGATATCACCTTTCATCTTTATGGAACTTCTGGTAAACAGAGGCTTTGCTATGTGACATTTAACATTTGAGAAAGGCCAGATATGGAAAGAATGTGGTCACAAGACAATTACAGTCACAACAATGCTGCACTGATGATAATACGATGTCAAGATAGCCTTGAAGAGAAAGGTGAACAGTGATTTCTATTGACTTTGGATTGAGGAGAAAGCAGGCTAAGCAGCAGAGACAGCTGGATTCTGATTGGCTGAGGGAATTCAGCAGTGGTGAGTCATGACAGGACCCTGGGAGAAAGAAGAAATCTGGGAAAAACCTCCAAAACACCCAAAATAAACCATTTAACCCTTCATACAGCTCTGCATAACAATCATTATCTTCCTGCTCACACCAAACAAGGATATATGAGTTTAAAGAGACACAAAAGCTAATGAAGAAAAGTAGGTCATTATGGTGTCAGCGATGCAGTAAAGTTTAATGAAGGATTTAATAGCCTGACACTTTAATACGCATCAGACAAAAGCGAAACAATCTGCAAAGAAACATCTTTTTCCTTCCTTCCTCCTGACGTCACTTTCTTTCCTTCAATTCCCCCAAAGGAAACATGTTTCATTATTCATTATTTTAGTTTGCCGTTACACTGACTGAAGCCCTTTTCAGCTGATGTGGCACTAAAACACCATTCTGAGAGCTCACTGACCACATTAACAAGATTACCTGCTGCCCAACCTGCACCCCCTACCTCACAGTGTACTGTATCCAACATACAGTAGACTCTCCCCTGACTCGCGGCCAAGACGACACATTTCATCTTTTTAATCCACCACCAGAAGCGTACAGGAACCAAACAACACAGCCCAGCGACAAGCCGGGTAAACGCTACTCCTCCTCCTAAACCAGCGGTTAACTAGTGCAACACATCCCCAGTCAAGTGGGCACATTTCACATAGATGATGGAGGGAATCAGCTGCCACGTGCCTGACTCACAAATGCAAATAAATGCTGAGCTGAGCTGAGCTGAGCTGGCTAACACCACTGCACAAGACACACAACAATCGATTTTCCTGTGAAATACAGTTGAATTTCCAGTTACATACAATCAGAACAAACTGAGAAAAATGAAACAAATTTAAGCACAGAGACTGAGGAACAATCACAAACAATATTTCCAGACCTCACACCAAACATTTTTTTGCAACAATTACCTCCAATGTCAGAAAATAGTGAAAAATGACAACTTAGAGCTCAGTGTGTCTTCAAATTGCTTGTTGTTGTTATGGACCAACAGTCCAACAATTACAAATATTCAATTGACTATCAATTACCAATAAAATCCTCAACTGCAGCAATTCGTTGATAATCAGAACAGTTGCTGATTTTCTGTCGACTGACTAATAGTTCCAGCTCTATATACGAGGCAGCTGTGGCTCAGGAGGTAGCGTGGGGCGTCCACCAATGAGATGATCAGCGGTTCGATCCCCGGCTCCTGCAGTCTGCATGTCGAAGTGTCCTTGAATAAGATTCTGAACCCCAAATTGTTTGCCATCGGTGTGTGAATGTGTATGAATGGTAAGCTCTCAAAAAACTGTATGAATGGGTGAATGAGATATGTAGTGTAAAAAGTGCTAAAAGACTAGAAAGGTGCTATACATATACAGTCCATTTACCTATATTATACTCTGAATGTTATTTTAAGTCTGTCCATCCACAGATAGTTTGTGTGAATGTGACTAAGTCCACTGAGAGATGAGGTGATGAATTAAATGAGTAACTGCATACTTAACAAGTTTAATATTTTGGTTCATTCCCAAATTTTGTGTATGTGTAATAAGGAATACAATGACAACAATGTGAGTGTTGTAAAAAGAACATATTTTATGTCATAAATAATTATTTCAAACAGAGGACAATGTGTCCTTAAAACAGTATTGGTTAGCCCTTTAAGAAATGCATCTTTCACACCAAAGCAATGAGGCTCCAAATGCAATAAATTTGGTAAATTAGCCTCCTGAGCCACAGAAATCCCAATAATATTCCCTCTTCTGGGTCGCGTTTCTACATTCACAAGCCTTCTGGTATGTTATCAATGACCTGTACCTGGGACAAGGGCAGTCAGCACATGCGGGGTGTCCTTGAAAAGCCTTTAAATAGAGTAAAAAGGCATCTTTAGTTACTTAACCGCTTAAAAGCCCCTCTGTTTTGAGGCCTCTGTGTGCTCTCTAAAAGTTCTGCTTAAGTTCGCAGCAGGAGCTCGGGCTTATCTATGAGAGCTGTGTGTCTATTCATAGTGCTGCCCCTCTGTCCTCCATCACTTCAAACACTAATGAGGCCTCTGGACCCCCCCCCCGTCCCTTCCTCCTGCACCCAGCTGACTTCCCTCTACCACCTTCTCTCATCCCTGCTGTACTGGCCCGGGGCCTGAGTTTAGGAGTCGCCTATGAATTAATGAAAATGCAGCAGGTCCCTAGTGTAGGGAGGAAAGGGTGGAGGACAAAGAGTGACAGCAAAAGAGAGACAGAGATGGAAGTGTGATGGAGGAGGTGGACTGCGATGCACTGAATGAGTCACAGATTAGTGCTACTTATTGCCTCTTCTCTGTCCAGTAAATCTGTCCTGTCCCGTCTGCCAGCAGAGGCAGGATTTTTTTTTTTTGGGAGGAGTAAGAAAAAGGACAGGAAAAGCCTCAGCAGCACTCTGCCAAAAATCCACATTAATTCTTTACAACTCAGCGGGTGTAGCAATTTACATATAACTCCATATTCCTGTGGTGTGCTGCAAGCATCTGCATTTTCCAACACGTTTATAAGCAAGTTTTATTCACAGGTAATGCTGTATGTTTTCATTTTTTAGTGTGACCTTAAAGATATAATTTTTAGGCCAGCTCGTAGACCATTCACACACAGTGTTAAAAGAAATTTTGACAAAACATCTGAACAGCTTTTTAAACAAAAGCTAATTAATTAAAGTAGAAAAGTAGCTTCTGTATTCTGTTCTGTTGATGAAAAGCGGTAGCTTTTAATTGTCCTGTAACACACACAGGTCACTCGAACAATAAATGCAACAGGACTGCAATTAGCTGATTCATTAAAGGTGCAGTGTGTAAGATTTGGGGCCTTTATTTTCAGAATAAGGCAGACATAGAATAATATATTCATAACTATGTTTTCATGCATGTATAATCACTTGAAAATAAGAATATTTTCTTATTTTTGCTACTTTAAAATGAATGTTTTATATCTACAGCGGAAAAAGAAAATAGTGACAGATGCTGCAAGTTTTTCAAATTGTTTGTTATATTCAAACAATAATCCAAAACCCGAAGACATGCATTCATTTTCACTGATACAGAAAGGAGAAAAGAGCAAATTACTGCCTGATAAATGACTTAATCCATTATTTAAACTGTTGAGATTAATTTCTAATTGATGAATATGTTTCAGCTCTAAAATGCAGCTAGCATAATTTAAACATTAACATATTGAACATTAACTTATCCCGCTTCCAATGTGCTCATGACTTCAAAATGTGCTGTAACACCACTCCGAGACAATAATGCATAGTTGTGTTGAGTTTATTTAAGACAAATAAAGAGAGCTGTCTGGTGTTTCTGGTGTTGGTAATGATTGGTTAGTCTGGAAAAGAGCACTGAGGTGGGTGGACAAGTCTTTGGATGACAGCGGTGCAAAGCACACATAGGGGGTCTCACGACATCCACCCACTCTGCATGGCAAGCTGACAACACATTTAGGGGCTGGACACCAAGCTCCTCCACAGCTCCATACACAGTCGCACATAAACCCACACACAAACAAGCTCACACAGACACACACACACACACAGGAGGATGAAACAGAGGAACAATGAATTACTGGTTGCTGGTAGACAGAACAAAACAATGAAGAGAAGGCGGACATCTCTGCAGCCTGGTGCGCCGGAGTTGGGAAACTTGAGCCTGTTTCCTTACTTGTTTTACTGACTGGATGCTAAGCTACACATAAATACACGAATACACACACATGTAAGGGGTCTCCACCCCGCAAATCACCACAGCATGGAACCAGCCAATCACAATGTTATTTTTATCGCTGTAACAATGGGCTGGTACATTAACAGATTACACTCTCCATTTCCCCCAGGATGTCAGCTTAATGTTTCCACTTTAGGGTGAGAGAGAGAGAGAGAGAGGGGAGAACTAACTGCCTGCTGAAGTGGGGAAAATAGAGCCAAACAAAAAAATACACAGCACTAAAAAACATGCTTGCGCATGATATTATTTAAAAAATCCTCCACAAACTTACACAAACATGATCAAGTGTCACTACGAGCAGTGCTCTCTGGACAATAGCAACACCACAAACCCAAAAGGAAGAAGGTGCAAAAGGAATTTAATAGACAGACTCATTACAAAAACATGCACGCACAAACACAAGGTAGTGTGTGACAAGTAGCCCAGCGCATCTTGCAGTGTTAGATCTGCACCTGCTGTCCCAAAGCTGCTCTGTTGTACCCAATGTCACGTGGCTGACAAGAGAGGGTAAATATAGTCCTGATGCCCTACAAGGAGAATATCAAACACACTTTGGATCTGTGTGTGTGTGTGTATATATTTGTGCAGTTGCGAGACAAAAACTGTCAATACACATTTAGACCTCACCTTCACCTGGGGTCATGCAAAGCACTGGTTTTACAGGCCACACTCACAAACACATAGACACATAAGCAAACTGTGTACACTCTGTAGCCACCTACATACAGTACATATACCTGTGCAAAACGATGATAATAAAGCATGCTGCCCTTCAGGGGTGTTATTACATACGAGGGAGGGGACAAGAGACAGACCAAGTCCTGCTATTTTTACATCAGCAAACAAAAGAAGGACAAAACATCCTTAAACAGTGGACTCACACAGTGTCAGATGCAAGCAAACAGCCAAATCCACAAACACACAGAGAGAGAAGACCATGAGAGGCGAGGAAAGTGCAAGCAAATAATGAATAATGAGCGAGGCTGTTTCAACAGCCAACCAATGTGCACATAAGCTGTCGCTCAAGGAGCTGAAGAGAGGTGGTGAGTACCATAGAGAAGAGGCTGACTGAAGGCGTGACAAAGAGTAAGGAATGTGAATTTTTGTCACTAAGGTATGCAGAGAGTGACAGCTATTCAAAACCAATGCATATATAACCATAACATGTATCTACCCCCTCCTCCTCTCTCCTTCGTCTCTCTGTCACGATGAGCCCTACCTATTGAGAACGTATCTTGAGGCTATTGACACACAACACACACACTTTACAGAGGAACATGTACAGAATTTTTCTCTTTTTTTCCCCCTCTAGCCATCAAACCATGTGAGATAAGTCAGACTCAAAGCACACATTCGATCCAGCGTGGGTGGCAGCGAACACGGCTAGTATAATGCGACCAACATACTGATGAACAGACCCAGCTGCCTTCAAATCCTTGTGACATAAGGCCAATCCGACACGCTATGAATCACAGTCAAACAGGCACTGGAGCTGGGCTACGAGGGACTCAATCCCACAGCACCATTTCCATACAGTAGCTGCACAGTGGAGCCTAATTTAGCTTGATCTTCTAGTGTTGATAATTCATTAGCATACAAACCAAATGTCGTTTTCCATCACTAGTCTGCAAACTTGTAGCAAAGCTGACTAAATTTTTTTTTAAATTAGTGCTAATCAACATGTCCCAGTCCCACCAGAGCTATAGTAAACGATAACACCGGTGCATTTAATCATGATATGAAGATTTTACAGAACAGTATCTCAAATATTCACTTTTAACAGCACATATACTTGTTTAACCGGTTTAAAGGTTGTGTGAATTTATCATGTGCTACCTAAAACATTGAAAAGAACAGGACAAGCAACAAGAAACATCAGTTAAAAAAGCTAAGCTTCATAAAGAGTCTACCAGTTAGCTGAAGATGTTACAGGAGCCAAGACACGTCAAACATAACAGAAGGAAACGCCGTGAGCTCAAAGTTAAAAGATTAAATAAGTATACATTACCAAAAATAAACATCCTCAAAGCAGTATCTCCATGTAAGTTAATACTGCAGTTTAACAGAGCGGCGTAATAGTCCCAGTTCCCATAATGCGCTTTTAGGAGACATTACACTCAGCTGCAGTCTAAGACACGAAAGCTAACAGGAAACGTGTTTGTAGAATGTAGGAAAACTGGCTGAACACTGGATGCTTCACATAATTCACATGTTTACACAGCCAACAACACACTCGCACAAACACACAACGGAGGAGTGATTGTTATTCTTACCGTACATCGATCGTGATGTTGGAGTCTCTCACTACAGACGCTTATGTTTCCTTAATGCAGCCTCGGTCGCTCATACAGACACACTGACGTGCCAAGAGGCACACAAACACACACACACACACACACTCACTCACACACTGTGGGATAAATGCCTGCACGTGTGCTTGGAGCTAAAAGTGCGCAATGTGATTGGTGCAGAGCCTGGCTCGATGCGATGAATTACACACACTCTTCCCTGTCGTGCGGACACGCACGCACACACACGCACACAGGCGTACACACACATGCGCGCACAAAAGGG
This sequence comes from Sciaenops ocellatus, assembly GCA_033000465.1. Classification (NCBI taxonomy): domain Eukaryota; kingdom Metazoa; phylum Chordata; class Actinopteri; family Sciaenidae; genus Sciaenops; species Sciaenops ocellatus. The sequence continues at coordinate 13,923,796 of CP136886.1, forward strand.
GGCTGAGAGGCAACGTCACGGAGAAGCGTGCCGTGATGACCTTGGATTTTCCCATTTGTCTTCTGCAACAGCGCTCCTTCTCAAAGGGGGGCAGTGCAGATTTCACATGCAGGCGCACATACAAAACACACACACCTCACTTATCGTCATTTCTCTCGGTCTGAGAGAAATAAAACAGAGAAATGGAGAGTGAGAGAGAAAAAGAGGGAAATATACACCACAAGGATAGAAAGAGAGAAGACCTCCCACCCACGCAATCTCCTTTTCTCCCTCTCTCCACCCCCTGCCAGCATCACTGTTTCCTTCCTCTCGGTCATTAATCTTCCCGTGCCTCCTGCTTTACTTACTTTCAGTTTTTCCTTCTATGCTTATGTAACTTTCTACCACATTTCCTTCTTTTTTCTACCCTAATACCAAAATCTTTCTGCTCTTTCTTTATTTTGTCAGGGCTGGAAATAAACTTTTTGCCCTAATATCCACTTCCAGGTGGATAAATATACCAGCCATTTATCGTATCAGTCAGTTTTTAAAGCTATTAATTGCAGAAAATGTGTGATTATATAACAATGTTTATTGGGATCTAAATATAATATCATAAATATTCAAGATGTCAATGTTTACTCACGCTTCCAGGTTTAATTATCCAACCCATAGCGCATAAATAAAACAATCCCTTTCAGATGTGCCTTACCTGCACATGAATGCACCACATGAGCACATGACCACGCAGCATTAACTGTGACAAACATAAAGCCACGCATGATTTTTTTCAGAATCAGCTCTAATGTACAGGTTTGTAGTGAAAGTATAAACCTGATCCTGATGTCTTTGTAAAAGCATGAACGAGTGCTTGAAATCAAATGTATGCCCGATTTTTACTTTGGCTCACATTTTTTCCTTATTCCAAACATCACTTTATATACACACACACACACACACACACACAATAATATATTGTAATATCAGCATTTAAAAATGGGTTTTGAAAACATCTAAAGCACCAGCAGCTTATACAGCATGAGAACACAAAGATCCATTATACTGTACTGTAAGGTTTTGCAAATACCAAAAATGCTCAGCTGTCACTGATTGAAGAAGAGCGTGGGCCACATCAAGGCCACTTCAATGAATTCAAGGTGGTGAATTGTTCTCCATCAGGCAACTAATACAAAACAAGACTCAAACATGGCCGTTCATCTTTGTGCTCATCCTTACAAGGGTTGCAAAAGGGCGGTAAATTTCCAGAAACTTTCCATGGGAAGTTAAGCTGGGGAATTTTAGAACTATTCAAACGGGGAACTTTCTATTGGAATTATGGAAATTTATGGGAATTAAGCTAGCATCATGATAAGATAGCCTCATAAATGGTCAATGAAATTGTGTTAGCTTAAAACTCCTTCAGGAGAAATTCATTTCTACTCTTACTGTGAGTTTCTTTTTGTTGGATAACAGGTGTCTTTGTGTGATATCACTTCGCATGAATAATCTTCAAAGTCACTTACAATCGAGCTTTGTTTTCCTCATCCTCAGATGCCAGAAATGCTGATTGCTGGCAAGATAAGCAACATTCCTCGTGGAGCTACTGTATATGTCTCTCTTTCTGATGCGAGAACAAACATGGAGAGCATTTACTCATGTAAGAGTTTATGAATTAGTCAACATGAAAAAGTCAGAAAGTAATAAAATAAAGGCCCACTCTGAAAAAAAAAAGAAATTTCCCTTTAATCAACCCTGTTCAACTGCACCCTGTGCCAAGTACCAATCACAGCCAATGCTGCGTTTGATGTCGGCTGACTCAAGTGCTCAAGTACCCTCTACAAACTACGAAGCTGAATCAATTTTACAGGACAGGAGGGAGCTCAGAGCAAGTTAAACCCCCAAACAGTAATTTCCACTTGTGAAATGACATATTTTTATCTGGCAACATGGAATCATATGGCAACTTTTCAATGAAATAACTCTCTGTCCATGCCACTTAGAAACAGATAAGGAGCCAGAGAGAGAACAGAGGAGACGGTGTTGTCACTCACCCTTGCCAACGCGATGGTCCAGAAGGGTACGACAGTCCAGTGCCAGCCTCTGAGAGGCCGGGACATCAGGCGCAGGCAAGGGCATGGCAGGCAAACAAACAGCTCACAAACACGCACACACTCAAACACACATTACTCCTTTCATAGACACAGAAAACCTCTGACCAAAGCCAAAAACATGCATGTAACACTACGAGCAAACCTCTAATTATCTGGTTAGAATTTTTTTAAAACTAATAAGAAAAGTAAGTCTACCAATACTCACAAAAAAATCATCTACCTTCAATTTTACAAGTCTTTAGCGGATAAGTTACTCACATGCATCTGCAACGGCTCAGTGTGGCACAAACACGAGACACACGCATTTGCAGACATACACTTTTTCTCAGTCAAGCCTGAACAGAAAAGCCAACTCCAACTTCTGTGCAAAGTTTCACAGTCGAACAAACTCGCAAATTCACAGAGAGCCCGCTGAACACCAACTCACACGTCCCCCGTCTCGAGGCTTCTCAGTAATTTATGTTAGTACATAGACAGATTGGCCGTATTAACGAAGAGATTAGCGATTAGTCCTTCAAAAGCAGCTCTGCTCTCTGTGTCTGTGTGCGCCTCTCTCATTAATAAACATCTCACTGACACAATGGACCTCACTATCCACCCAAAGTCTCTCTCTCTGGGCGAAAGAGAGGAGGGTGGAGAGAGGCAGGGAGAGAGGGGCACTGTGGGATAGCCATTCAGTCAGTGGGCTTGAGGTTCAAGGAATGTGGCCATCAGCAGATGCCAACACGGGCAAAATGTGTGGTGAGTGATTTCTTTGCAAATTCGGGAACAGACACACACACACACATACCGGGAGCACTGATGGAAAGTTACCCTCACAAAACATTTCCACAATCGGCAGTGAGTTATTGTGGACTTGGATTAGGCAGCTCATGTTGCCTATCTAGTTTCATCAGCTTTTTTCTGCAGTGTCCTACACTGAACTTTTTGTGGGGGAATGTACTCATATCTTCAGCAGGAGAACAGGTGTATTATAGTTTGGTGTTGCCAACCTGTCATGTCGGAAGCTTGTCACAAGGCGGCGTTGCTCTTCCAGGTTCAAAAGAGGCAGGGAGAGGGGTGGGACTTCAGCCCCCGAACTGAGTCTCCGTCGGCGCTTCGAAAAATCAGGAAACCCGCTGGATTGTCTTTGGCCTGTGGAAGTTAGTATGCTCAAATTAGTCCGAGGCGCTAATAAATATTGTCGATATTTGTTTGAACCCGTCAAAACACGGGAAGTAACAGGTGTTAACGTGTACCTGAGCAGTGACAAGAAAATGTTGTAACGGACAGAAATCTTGTCAGTTAATTAATTTAATGCTAATATTAGCAATGCTAGCTGTCACACTTCCCCATATGACTGTATCTTCTCGTGATGAACTGTCGTGTTTAGACACTTTCCCCTTAATGTCGCTCAGGTTTTGACATAAACTTATCAAATCTAACAAGTCTAACTCACATTTTTAAAGGATAACCTCCGTCTGTGCTAGCAGTTAGCTACAAGTATGCTAACTTGCTTCACGAGAAGCCCATGTCTGGCTGCGCTTTATCCGGACAACATCAGTGTAAACACCCACTACTCACCATGAAGTGAACAAAATTAAAATCCTCCACATGTGTGGCATACACACAGTTAACGCCAACCACCTTCACATAAGTTTAACTATGCCAGGACACCATACACTTAGACAGACCAGCGTTACTGGTCCTCTATCTACCAGCTGTTACCGGCTAAGCTGTTAATAATATGTGACAGCCCACCGCTGGACGATAGCTTTAATGTTTCAACACATGCAGTGAGTCAAGTCGACCAGTACAGGTCTGTCCCTATGTTATGTTTACTGGGTAAATACTGGAAAGATACACAGCTTATCATACAGATACTTGGGCACATGTTTGACTATATACATGCTATGATATTAAAGCATTATGAGTGTATTGTGATGTACCAAAAATGCATAATACAATGTTTAGTGTCACTTCACTTTGTCACAATTATAGCTGATCTCAATAAAATAAGCAAAACCATGACTGTAAAAGTCAAAATCAGCATTAATAGTAATATATTGATGTGACTGTGCTTTAAATTTTCTGGAGAAAATGAGAGTTAATGTTCAGTTGTCATACTTTACTTTTAGATTAATCAAAGCACCACATGTTGCCACACTGTGTGTGAGGATGTTTTTGTGTCACTCAACATCTTTTCTCTCTAATCAGTGAATGTAACCTCTTTTTCCCCTTTCATTCATATAAATACCATGAATCTGTGCAGAGCTGTACCAAAGCTACCCAACCAGATCCTGGATTGCCTCCCACATCTCTAATTTATCAAGCCCTGCAAGAATAAATGAAAATGCTCGATGAGTGGTACAAAAAGGCAGTTCTGATAATCAGATCTTATGAAAGGGCCGAATAAAGCACATCCATGAGAACATGCCTAAGAATACTATAGAGCCAAGTTCGATCGTCGCTTGTCCAAAAGTGCCAATAGGGTTACATCGTTGCTGTCATACAGGGCTTTTGAGCTCACACAGCAATATTTCTTCAAGTTTGCCTTTGATTCTGTCAGAACTGACAGATCATGATGATCTAAAATAAGTATCCTGCAGGCTGTACAGGCTGTATATGGGACACCCTGCTTTTGCATCAAGTCTATTTTCTACCAGTTGGTGACAGCAGTGAGTCAGGAGGATCAGTCTGCAGTCTCTGGGATTATTCTCATGCCTAAAGATAGTTTCATTGCAACAAAACTAGTATTTTTTAGATATAAAAGTAAGTATTTTTCAGAACAATATATGATTGGTGTACATGACATGTCACATTATCTGACACATTTTTTGAAGTCTAAATTCGGTTGCTTCTCAGTGGACCACTTAGCATGCTAAGGCCTTTAATTCCCAGGGTCTCTTTAACACCATTAAGCCATCAGATCAGGATTTTTGTACTCCTATGCATCATGCTTCTGGTATGTGTTTATCTGTTCAGCCCCCGTTAGATGGTTGTTGGTGTGAGACTTTATTTTATTATTTTTTGTAGGATTATTTAATAGGGGAATTATTCCTTGAATGGACAGTTAGCTAACAGGCGAACAGCAAATGTGCGAAGAAAGACTTGTTTCTGACTTGCAACAGAGGTCCCCAACTGGAACCAGAAGTTACGTGGCATGCGCAGTAACCATTCGCTTATCAAGGTGCTCCCTGGGACCCTTTTTAAATGGGATACTACTAACTTAGTTATGTTGAAGTAACATTTCCTTTTAGGAAATACCAGAATGTCAATAGGAAAGTTCCCCTCTGTTTTAGTTAAATGTACAGTGTGTACAATGTATGATTTAGGGAGATTTATTGGCTTAATAAGGCAGAAATTAAATAAGTAAGTACAAATAAGAACTGTGTTTTCGTTACCTCAGAAAGAGCTCTTTTATATTTACAGACGCTGCGGGTCCTTTTCAATGGAGTCTTCATTGTTTAACCACTATGTTTTTACAGTACCCCAGAATGGACAAACTAGACACTGATGCCAGATTGGTTCTTTTGCATTTTTCATGAATTTCATGGCCACTGTAGGTTCTCCCACATGCTTGGATGGGGATGGTGAAGCAAGTGGTATTCATGTAGTTGCAATCTGCAACTTCCCCAACAGATGCTACTAAATCCTACACACTGGACCTTTAACTGACCTGTACACGTCTTCACCTTCAAGAGCTTTGTGTAAAAGGGGAAGCATGTATCTATTTATTTAATAATCTTTTATTCTTTTTTTTCATCTCTTAATCTTAATTTTTATTTATTGTCTTTTTTATCATTTCTTTTATCATCTTTACGTTTTATGTTTTTACTTTTCTGGATCTTAACCTCTGTGGCCATCTGGGTCTGCTGCTCTGTAAAGCACTTTGTAAACTCTGTTTTTTAAAGGTGCTATATGAATAAAGGTATTATTATTATTATTATTATTATTATTATTATTATTATTAACCGTTCAACTGTAGTCTTGCGACACATGCTTACACAGCACGTTTGCAATGCCCACAAACAGACACAAATAGACCTCTTCGCTCGGCATAAGTGAAGTATTTAGGAGGCACGTAGGCCACAAGGTCAGTTCTGTTGCTGGTTTGGCTTGAGTGCTTACGTGAATCAGCTGATTAGTGTGCAGCCAAAATGGTTAGCCTTAATACTAATTAGCTCGAAGGGTTTTTCCCAGATCAGACTAATTCATCCTAACTCCTCTCTCAGGTGAACACAACTTCACCGGCACTCCAAATAGAGTCACTAAATAAAGTTACAGGCTGAATGTTTACAGTTAACATTCGTTTCTGGTAATAGTGACCTCTCTTTAAATATGAAGGTGGTTTATTGCATCCTCACCAAGTGTCAGAGAGTTATGCTGTGATGGCAGTTATATTAGAACTAATTGCCTTAGACCTGGCAGCTATTTTTAGACGTACAGTAATCAGCAAGAAAGGTCTGAGCTACATGGTGGGGCAGATGGGAACTCATTAGATCAGCCTTAGGGGCCTTATTCGTTGCCTGGACACAATTAGCAAAGAAAGTCTCAAAAACTTTAACCAGCTTACAACCATGAGGGACCACAAGCCTGAAGACATAGACAGCCCATGGAATGCTTATCAATACTGAGGTCTATTTGACTGTTTCACAGCACACAAATGTTTACGATTAACAGGTAAATTCATCACAGTAACAGGTGAATCTGAACAGCTTAATGATGAATAGTGAAGATAACATTAAGATGCACCAACAACAAAGCATTTTATCAGCATTATATAGCAAGAACAACCTGTTTCCACAATCTGTAATGAGATGGAAACCAAAAAAAAATCTAATCAGTCATCTAAGTGAGTTGTTGGGGGTCAATTTTTATCATATTTTTTAGAAGTTGAACAACTAGGAATTAAAAGAGTTTTGATTGATTATGGGTTTTTTTTTATCTACAATCATAAAAATTAAAAAACTGCTGAGTGGATTCCTTAAAACAAAATCCCTTGTGCTCTTATGTGCATCTATTATGGGGTTCCTTGACATTAAAAAACTTGGGAACCCCCTAATCTACAGTGTCCAACATCACCAACTTTTCTTCTGAAGTTTTGATAAGTTACATTTTGTTGGAGTTAGTGTGTATGCATTACATAAAGTCTAGTTTATGAGCCTCAAGAGACACATTAGGATATGTCTGACAATCCTGACAGAAGTCTGTTACAGTAACATTTTCACAAAGTACATGTAACACTTGAGGGCCTAGGCAGTAATAGTTGTTTGGCTTTGTTTGAGGACAGCAGGTGCCAGCCTATCTCAACTTTGTAGCAACCGGAGCTGACATTTCATTGACGTGAACAGACTAGAATGTGCTGACGGTAACACAAACATGGGTCAATACATTCTCATACATAGTATTTGCTGTGTTATCTGTAGGGGTTTAAAGTCGGACCACCAGCATGAGTTTGGCAGAATGTGAGACCAACTGAGGCACCTCTGATGTACTTTGATAGTGTCTCTAATTCTCCTTGGCCAAGCTTCAATAAGTGCTACAGCATAAGACATCAGAGGCTCCTGAACACTTTCTTCCCTCCTGACCATTGACCCCCTCGCCATAGACCACTGATTTCAGCGATTTCTCCACAACATTTTGAAGCCCATTGAGAAGCAGCTACAGATTGCAATGAAGTTGTATCATGACGTATTATAATCGAAATCCCTTAATTCCTTTAACTTGTACTAACTAGTAGTCTTCATTACATAAACATGTCATTAGTGTTTTTTCAAAGATATTTTTTTTTGCTTTTTTTCAAGCTTTATTTTTGATAGAGACAGCTGAGGAGTGACAGGGATGTTGAGAGAGATATGGGGAATGACATGCAGCAAAGGGCCGCAGGTCAGATTTGAACCCTGGGCCACTGCAGCAAGGCTTCGTACATGGGGCGATTGCTCTACCAACTGAGCTCAACCATTAGTGTTTTTTAATAATATCCCAAAGCCCACACAGTAACATGCTGTTGTATGAGACACAAAAATACATTTATTTTTCAAAAAGGCCTCAAATTGTTGGTCAGATGGATGTGTAATAGTCAGTTACACCTTCTTAAAACACACACATTTAAATGCTTAGTAAGGCAGCTTCGTTAGCATCCATTTGCTGTTGAATCACCTCAGGGTGCTGTTACCAGGTGGGAGATGATTCATCCTCCTTGTTTTCACAGTCTGCCTGGTTTTGTAGTTTTTTAGGTAATGTTTTAAACTGTTTGACCTTGTGTCTCTAATTTCACATTTGCATATTGACATAAACAAGAGTACTAAGGCAATATAGAGGCAGAAACTCTGCTTCCAGTTTCTATGATGATATCAGAATTAGAAGCAGAGTAAAAGAGGAAGAGAGCGTATGAAAGAGCCTTTTAATTTAAGTGTCCGCCCTGCTTTTAAATGATTTGCTTGACTTGGCCAAAGGCTGAGAGCATTGCATTTATCTTGACGTTGCTTTGGTGGCAATGATCTTAGCTTTGCAGGCCAGTGAGAGTGGCTGCTGACTAAGTAATCCTCTTTGCACTCCTCACTCCCGCAGCTCTGCTTTTGCCAGTTGTTGACTTTATTTCAAAACAGTCCAGGTGGTGACCTACAACCCTGCCACAGACCAGACTCCACACATCTTGGCTTGTCCATTTTATCCCCCTCCCTTCATCCGTTTGGGACACTTCATCACACTGAGGACTATTTTTGAATTTAATTTTCCCTTTCATGGATTGTGCCTTAATTTTTTAGATCTGCATACGATTTCTGTGCGATGGGAAAAGTGGATTATGATGTGCTGGGAGGATATATATGGCAAATGCTGGACATCAGGAGTGGATACACAATATGTAAAACAATACAGGTGAGTTTGGGAACTGTGCACAAATTTGTCAGACCAATAGCCTTCATCAGGATAAATGATGAAGGCCACAAGACTAAATGCAAAATTAATATTTGTAATGTGTTGCTGAAGTTTTCAGGCGTTTTCCTTTTCTATGCACCATCTCTCCCTACTCTGCTTATACACAACTCTTGTTTTCCCAGAATATGCGCTGACTTTATCATAAATTTCAAATGGTGCATGCATTAAAATGTAATAAATATGTTTGTATTGTATTTTACATTGTGCGTAGCATAGCAGCAATAACAAGTGACACTCCCACAGCAGAGAAACTTTAATGCTTGCTGTGTGATCAACAAAATGATCAAATAAAATGTACTCATTCACTCACAAGGTGAATATTTTCAGCTGCCATAAAGACATAATGCTTTACTTAAAAATGTGAATCTTCTAATATAAAGTGTTTTATCATGTCTAGTCTGTGCAGTGTGGATACATGGTGAGAATCACACTGGTAACGGTGGACAGTGTGTGGGTGGAAGTGCAGCAGCTAGAGCCAGAAGGACCTGGAGGAGTTTAACTCTGGGCATTAACCAGCTCAGGTCTAAATCTGGCCACCGGATAATTTGTTGGAAAGCTGCCTTTCTTCTGGCACACACTGTGTCAACACGTGGAGCCTACCGGGTGGCTCTTTCCAACATGCTGAATTTGTGCAGCAGAACCAGTTCTGTTTCACATAATTTCAAAGTGGGTTTAAACATTCAAGATGCTTTATTATGATTCATTTCAGAAGGTGTAAACACATTTATCTGAGCACTGTGCACATTAGTACACTACAATAGATAGCAATAGCATAGAGAGACATCACTTTTCCAGTAAAATTATACATTTTATAATTTCTATAATATGATGGGTTAAAACATTTTTTTTAAATGATTAACTTGGCCTACATGTGGGGTGATCCATGCAGAACAATTATTATTTAATTACTACACTGTTGCCCATAAAGTTGGAATAAAATATTTTTACCTCTTCTCATGAAATTGATCAATCTTTTCCAAACATATCACAGTGAAAATTAAACCATAATTAAATTATTTTTTATATTTAGCTCTGTTTGTTGCATGTTCCATAGCTTTGTTTTTTTCTTTGTTTTTTTCTTTGAGGATCAATTTCAGTAGATTTTTCAATATTGTCCTAACTCATAGGTAGTATAATATTATTGCACTTCCATAAAGTTGGGGAACTCACAGGAGACAGAGTAAGAAAAAAGATCAAAATCAAAGCAGCAGTGGTCGAGATATCTTGAGTTTTCTTCCTTCAAACATCCTTCAAACCCCACACGTCCAGTTTGTAAGGCTTTCTGTTATAAATTTGTATTCTCCAAACCCAAGCTAAGTCATGACTAGTTAACTGAACTCTATGTATAAAATACGTGTAGTGCTCCTTTAAGAATAAATGTTCATTATGTTGGTAGTGTAAGAAACAAACATCTCTGTCTCATCACTAACCAACATCTTTTTTCCTTATTCTACCCAAACAATGTCTCCAGGCTACACCCTCCTCTTGATCTGAGACCATCAGATGAGGTCAGCTAAGGTCATCACCATGGTGACCTTTGCTGAGACAACACAGGTCTCCCATATGGAGCTGCGTGAGCCGCCCTGCATGACCGCGTCCCTTTCCCCAGGGCTGCGGCGAAAAAAGATGCTGTGGCAGAATGCTGTAAAACACATCATTACCCAGCAGGAGCTCAGCGCCCAGGTGACTGACTCATCAGCAGATTTGCATCATTCAGATAGAAGTTATTGTTTTGTACATGTTCCTCTACAGGTTTATGAGGACACTGTGTACTGGCATAAACATGGCCTCATTTTACACAAACCAAACTAAACTGAAGCTCGTTAACAGCATGAACATAATTTACTGGGCCAATGCAGGGTCCAGACCACCCATGCAGCGATGAAAAAATCAATTAATTTAAGTGAACAATTACTTTAAAGGGCCAGTTCACCTAAATAACTTTGTCTCTTATCTATTTGCCCAGTGTTTTGAAACATCCTGTCACTTGAAAACAATTTAGATGAATAATCATTACATTTTTGGCGCTGAAGGTTTGTAAAAATTTGAGATATATTTTGACACAATAGTCGCAGCAGCCATTTTGACATTAAGTAGTAGGGTAAACACAGCTGTTACCCATGATGCTAATTAAAGGTCCAGTGTGTAAGATTTTCAGAATAGGGCATAAATGAAATATAATACTCATAACTATGTTTTCATGCACGTATAATCACCTGAGATAATAATATTTTTGTTTTTGTCACTTAAAAATGAGCCTTTTATATCTAGATTGGGAATAGGTCCTCTGCCATGGAGGCCGCCATGTTGAAACACCATGTTTCTACAGTAGCCCAGAAGAGACAAACTAAATACTGACTCGGCTAGACAGGGCCTTTCAAATGTTGTTTCTCCTTTACACTAGGAAGGCGAGGGTAATGTGAGGAGATTGCAATGCAGTGATTACACCACTGGATGCAACTAAATTGTACACACTGGACCTTTAAGGTCCCGTTCCATTCAGGTCAAACAGAGTCAGGGTGCTGCTGTGGTGCATGTTGGCTCACTGGAAAGTGAGAAGACTGATAAAAATATCACTGTATTAAGCAACAAAAATACAACTGTATACAGAGAGTCATCAGTTTGTGGATCAGTGTCAGTTCAATGATGATTATTAGGAACTATAGACCATGTAAATATAAAGACACATTAGTAATTTATTAGTTTGTTTTCCACCATTAAGTAAATTCTGGACCATCACAACCAACTGATCACTTGTTAAAGGGATGGTAGTTCACTTCAAAAGTGCCCGATGTTTCAGTCAACCCAATTGATTTTCTGTTGTGTTTGACAGGTGGGTGTTGAGCCAGCACGTAAAATCTTTGTGACGGATACCTACATGGAGGAAATCAACAAACAAATACGCGACAAGGGCTTACGCGGAGTCCACAAACGCCGCTCCTCGACGTTCAGAGTGCACCCTTCTCAGTCCCGTGGATCCACCTGCACACAGGCCAGTGTCAGGGGTTCTTTTAATGACTACGCCAGCGATGCCGACTTCTTTGTGCACTGGGGCCACACAATTCGTGGGGTCTACATACCTACCCTGAGGCACACCTTCAAGTCTCGTGACCTGGAGAAACTCTACCAGCAACACTACTCCCACCAAAGACGCAACTCACTTGCCATCACCAATGTAATCGATGCAGTGGCCAAGCTACATGTATTGGTTCTGTACCTGGCACTGGCCCCTGAGGCAGTCACAGACACTCTGCGTTGCTGCCTGACGGCCATTTTCATGGTGTTGGCTGTAGCACTGTGCACCTTGGTGTTAACCTGCAAAAACTCTATGTCCCCACGGTGGCTTCACTGCGCTGGCTTAGCTAGCTGGCTGTCGCAGACCACACAGGTGTTGGGAGGACTGGTGTATGGGCTGGAAAAAGACCCATCGTGGTATATTTTATTCACATTGTTTGCCACATACACACTGCTGCCATTACCGTTGCTGTGGGCCATCTGCGCTGGCTCCATCACCTCAGTACTGCACCTTCTGGTGGAGATAGCACGCCACTACAATGATGCCATGCTTTTGAGAAAGGTGAGTAAATCAGCAGATTAAACTGTTTTTTTGAAGAAACATTGTCCCCCAAAAAATATTACCTTGTGTAATGTCTGAATTTTTTTAAGTTTATCATCATCAAAGCAAAAGTGACATTCTTGATGACTTACTTTACTGTCAAAGTATACTATACTATGAAATTCCTTCTGAGCTGTCGTTTCTGGGTTGTCATCATGCCCAGTTTTATGTTCCAGATCCAGACAAACTAGAGGTACCTGCACTGCTGAACACTTAAGAAAACACAGACTGATAATGTAATGTCTGTTTATACATTTCACGATTCTGAAATATTTTAAAAGTATAAAAATGATCTAAACACAGTCATATTTCACAGCAAAACCTTTATTTATACGGCATTTTAAGAGAATTTATACAGAATGAAGTATTTTATATTAGATAATGTTATTTGTACAGTAAAATACTGTAATATTTCATGGCAAAACCTTTATTTTATACAGCATTCATATCATATGTTCATGTCAATTATATGGCAAAACAGTTTGATGAAAAACTTATGAATAAACTTGTGATATGAAATAAAAACGACAACCTTAAAAATTAACAGTATCAATATCCTTTTACTGTAATATTAGAAAAAGTTATACTGTATTTATTACGGTAAAATTCTAGTAACCACAGCTGCCAGTTTTTATAATGTAAAAACAACATTTCAACTTTTTTTTTATTGTGGGACACACCAGCATATTGTGCTGAACAATTCACGTTCTGCCCAAGTAAGCCTATATATAACAACTTTTTATATTCACAATTATTACTCGCAACTACAGCCCCAGATATTGTCTACAAGCCTTTCCCTCTGACATCTGTCATGTTAATTAAAAGAAAAATATTTCTTATTTCTTATCCTCTTCTTGGTCCTCATGCATTCAGTTTTTCTGGTTAAAATGTATTGTATGAATGTAAAATCTCTCTCGGATGCAGGTGTTTGCCAAAGCCCTACTGTACCTGGGTATGAACACAGCTGGTTTGTTCATCCACTACCTGACAGATCATGCCCAGAGACAGGTTTTCCTGGAGACACGGCGCTGCATTGAGGGTCGCCTCAAACTAGAGCAAGAGAACCAAAGACAGGTGACAGGGACATACTGTATTATGAACACTGCTGACTGATATCACTTTACTCCAAACCTTCTCCATTTCCCGTGTATGAACAAGCTTTATGTTGGTTATACCATTATATACCAGTGTCAAACAGAGTTTATTATTTTGCCACACAGGAGCGTTTGGTGCTGTCAATCCTGCCTCGCTTTGTTTCTTTAGAGATGATCGCTGACATGAGTTCTTTGGAAGATGAACTCAGTCCTCATGAGTTTCACAAGATCTATATTCACCAGTACAAAGACGTCAGGTGCACACACACACTCATACACACACATAATTTTAGTTATTCTCAAGGTTTATTTAAGAGGGTTTTAGGAAAAAGCTTCTCATGCTTGGCTGTTATTTTATCGCTGATAATTTTACAGGTCTTGGTGTCTTGCTGTATATCTTCTTTTACAACTCCCTCTCTCCTCTTTGCAGCATCCTTTTTGCAGACATCAAGGGCTTCACTCTGTTGTCCATGAACCTGTCAGCACAGGATCTGGTCCGAACCCTCAACGAACTCTTTGGACGCTTTGACCGACTGGCAGAAGTGAGAATTTGTTTTTGTTTTTTATAGATAACATACAGCATATTTAACACAATTTTTATTCCATCAACAGTTTATCTAATCTTCTCCCTGGTGTCTCATCTCTTCCTCATCACAGGAGCACCACTGCCTACGGATAAAGATACTGGGCGATTGTTACTACTGTGTGTCAGGTGTCCCTGAGCCACAGCGTGCCCATGCCCGTCATTGTGTTGAGATGGGCCTGGCTATGATCAACGCCATACGGTCAGTCCTAACTCGCTGGAGTTCTTGAATGGTTATATCATGCCATCTCCTGTAAAAAATAAAAGTACAACTCTCTGTCATTTTACTTTAGGTATGTGCGGAAGGAGCTGAACTTTGACATGGACATGAGGATCGGGATCCACTCAGGCTCTGTCCTGTGTGGGGTGTTGGGCCTGCAGAAATGGCAGTTTGATGTCTGGTCCTGGGATGTGGGTATTGCCAACATGTTGGAGGCTGGGGGCATTCCAGGGTGAGTGGTCTCTGCTCAGCCCAGGTTCCCATATTTTATATAATGCCACCTAGATCCTACTGTTATCCCTTATTTTTGCCGTCTCGATGTAGTAATAAAATTAAATGAAATTAAAATTCGTCACAGAGTTGCAGGCCCTCCATCAGACAAAAAAATTCCTGTAAATTTTGTAATGTAGTCAAAATTTTAGGGTGCGTTTGTCATTTTGTCCTAGATTTCAACAGAGATCCAAATCATAGAAACACTGCAACACAGCAAAGTGCATAAAAATCAAACTTTAGCTTTCTACGTTAGACAGTACTTGACAGGCTTCAGGCAAATTATTAACTTTTCTTTTTTGAGATTTCTTCTCATCAGTCATTTCCCCTGCTTCTGTTCTGTCTCATCCAGGCGCATCCACATCTCGAGGGCGACTCTGGACTGTCTACAGGGAACCTACAAAACAGAAGATGGTCACGGCCGTGACAGGAACGAGTTTCTGCTCAAACACAATATCGACACTTTCCTCATCTGCCCTCAGGAGGGAGATAATATAGTTGAGCATATCGAGCCTCCCAAAGTCCTGAAAACGAATCGAACCTGGAACCCAGAGACGCCCTTTGGGAACGTCATTAACATGAACAGTGTATGTGCAGGGATATTATTGTTAGGCCTAAGTAGTAAAATGTTTCAATCCTAAATCCTACAGCACAAGACATGTTTGAGGATCTTTAACCTGGTTCTTCTCACACCATCATGTTCCTCTCTTGCAGATCCTGGCCTCTTTTACAAATGGCTCAGTGCCTAACATTTGGTACTCCACCTCCAGAGAGATTAACAAACGCATCAAACATGCTATTGAGGTTCGAAGCAGCGAGCGTATGCACAGGGAGCACATCACTCCGCTGACCCTGGTGTTCAAAGACACACACATCGAGGACAAGGTAAGCTGGTGTGGATGATGGTTCAAACAGTGTTTGGTAGGAGGAAATGAGTTAATGAGCACACATCTTCATCATCTTTTATCTGTTTTGGTCGGTCCAGTTCTCACAGATGAGAGATGAAATGTTCAACTCCAACCTGGTCTGCTCCTTCATCATGCTCCTCTTCCTCATGGCTGTCCAGATACTCATTCCCGCACCCAGGTAGGACACCAACAAAGCTAGCTAGTAAAGTTAGCATGTGTTAATTTTAACTTCACTCTGTAGTTTTTAATTAATATGTCCAAATCAATTATATTTTCACATTAATATTACCTGGACAATGCATACCAATAACAACAGGGTAAAATAAACTCATTGTTGTCTTCTTTGGTCCAGGTTGTCCAGGTTAGTATGCATTGTCCAGGTGGTATACATATACACTGGATGATTTGTCATGTTTTCTGTAGTGTAATAGATAAGTTTTGGATTACAGCTAATAAATTACATCTGTATTCGAATATACTAAAATCAAATTTTGCTTTTTCTAATTGAGCACCCTCACTAAAGGTTTACTGCTCTCTTAGTCTCATTTTAAAGCCACAGTGTGTAGTGATTGTTTTATTTTGTTTTTGTTTTTTTTACTTTGCTGCCATCTGGTGGTAGAATTGATAATTAAACTTTTGAATCTTAACCCACATCTCCTTTATTTCACACGTTTTTCAGCGTGTATGTCACACACTCCCCCTCACTGCTTTACTCACTTCCTTCCTCTCCCTCTTATCCTCCTCGGTTGTTCTTCCTCTGCAGGCTTCTCCCAGCCGTCCTGCAGTTCTCAGTCTTCCTGCTCGCCTACATGCTGTTGCTGCTGTTGGCCCTGGCTGAAGAGTTCAAGTCGACTCCTGCAGCGCTTCAGCACTTCTGCTGCTGGATCCATGAAAACAACAGTGCACGCAACCTCCTCACCCTCACCGCCATCATCATCAACTTTGGTTTGGTCTCTACTGACATGGTGGGAGTCTGAACAACACAGGGCCAGAGATATATAAAGTTTCTTTTCCCTGACACAACTTTTTTTTTCCTGCTGCTGTACTATTTGTGCCCCCTCTTTAGAGGTGGATCATTTGGCCTTGCAAAATACATAAATGTTAGTAAAGTGGAAAGCACAGTCAGTCACTCTTATCATATCTCCTCCTGCTAATTGCATGATGCTCCATTAAATGTACTTGGCATAAACAAGAGAGTCGCACCACCCTGCGTGACAAGCGTGCATCAGATGACAAGCAAACTACACTTTGAGGCGCTGACTAGAACTTGAATCCAAATTTAACCAAAATATGCAAAACAGCTTGTGTAATTATGATACTCCTTTCAGTGATTTGTATATTTGTGTCCAGGTATGGTGCATTCTCACAGACACAGGAGAGGCTGATGTAATGGACAAAATCAACACAGCTTCGCGTCCACTCACTGTCTGCACTTACCCCGAGGTGAGGACAGCTGCAGTTTAAACATACATGCTAACAATGTCTGTCATCTCAAACATTTGGTCTCATAAAATTCATTTTGAATTTCCACTTTGAGAAAGTGAATTCATAAAAATAAATTCCTCCTTAGCCTCTTCTTCGCTCCTTCTGTCTCCTCAGGTGTTTGTATTGAGCGGTGTGATCGCCATGGTGACTTGTGCCGTCTTCCTGCGTCTAAACTCTCTGCTGAAGTTGGCGGTGTTGCTGCTGGCGGTGGCTGTCTACTCCTACCTCATCCACCTGGCCTTCCTCACGCTCACACGCCACGATATGATGCACAGGTCACACAGTAACTGTTTTTACTTGCGTGTACACCTGTACAGATGGTTGATTCACTGTTTTATTACTACTGTACTACTGTAAAGTCTCATTTTTAAATCTTTGTATTGCATCTCTCTTCATGAATTCATTTCTACAGGTCTCACTACGTCAGGAGAAAAGGAATTTCCATCCTTCTCATGGTCATGTTTATTGTTGCTGTCTTCTACAATGGACGGCAGGTAATGTCACTAAGATGTTTTAAACATGCTGCTGTTTAATTTAGTTTGTAATGTTTTAATTGCAGTTTGGATATTTTTTTTTCTAACCTGCGTTATTAAGACCAAACCTCTTGACTGCTGACCTGGGTAGATGGGTCTGATCATTTTGTCCATCCTTTTACTTTCCAGTGGGAGGCCACGGCCAGGTTGGACTTCCTGTGGCGTCTGCAGGCCCAGCAGGAAGTGGAGGACATGAGGGAGTTGCGGGAACACAACGAGTGTCTATTGCACAACATCCTACCTGTGCACGTGGCACGACATTTTCTGGACCGGAGCAAGAACGATGAGGTGCAGAGATCATGACCTCACCTCTGACTCTGAATGCTTTGTCTCAAACGATTTGTATTATTGTATTGATTATAAATATATAAGTGAACTTTTTATTTACTGGGAGCCTTCACACATTTCTACAGTTTATTGTAATTTATTGAACTTTGGGAACAACAGTCCCTGCATGACTAAATGTCTGAATGTCTGAATACTGAATAAATCAGTCAAAAAAAGAGGAATATCCATAAAAGGTTAAAGTGTATGATACGACATTTTCACTTCAGGAGCTTTACTCCCAGTCCTACGATGAGGTCGGTGTCATGTTTGCCTCCATCGCTGGCTTCAATGAGTACTTTGAGGAGAAAGAGATCAAACATGAAGGAGTGGACTGCCTCCGACTTCTGAATGAAATCATTGCTGGCTTTGATGAGGTGAGACTGAACATTTCTGGGTATCATAAAGAAAAAAAAACATTCATTATAAGTCATCTTTCAAACACATGTATACATTTTAATCCAGGGCACACTGGATGGGTTGCTATCTTGCAGAGAGATTGTTTGACAGACAATGTATAACCTCTTTATCTCTAAATGTTTCTTCTACCAAGCTGTTGGAGGAGTCCTACTTCCACTATGTAGAGAAGATTAAGACGATTGGGAGCTGCTACATGGCCGCCTCTGGCTTAGCTCCAGAGGGACAGGTGAGAGATCCTCTTGTACAAATTCCACTATACATTTGCCCATCCATCATTCACCCTTGTTTCTCTCAGTGTTTCTAACCATCCATCTATCTGTTTCTCTCTATCAGGTGTCTATGAATGAATGGAATCACCTGAGTGAGCTGGTATTGTTTGCACTGGCAATGCAAGAGACCTTGAAAGAGATTAACAGGCAAACTGCCAAAAACTTTCAGCTGCGTGTGGGTAAGTGGCTGACCTTCACACACACACACACACACACACACACACACACCCCAAACCCTCTCTGCAAGGATGCCTGGCGTCTACTTACTACTACTTAATACTGATTAATTCACTCTCTTAAGTGACCTCCTGGTTATGTTGGACTAAAACAGGCATCGCCCATGGGCCGGTGGTAGCAGGGGTGATCGGTGCCACCAAGCCGCAGTATGACATCTGGGGGTCGACAGTGAACCTGGCCAGCCGCATGGACAGCACAGGTGTGAGCGGACGCATCCAGATACCTGAGGCCACACGCAAGGTCCTGGCAGAGTGGGGGTTTGTCTTGGAGCTACGTGGAGAAATCTTTGTCAAGGGGGTGAGTGGACGAAGGATGGAGACTGGTTTTGTTTGGGTAGGGTGGAGCAAATGTTACCAGTCATATTTCTTGTTCCTTGACATAGCATTGAAATGCCCAAAACATAATATCATTCACTATTTTTGAAAATACAATACTTTCACTGCATCCATTTTTTAACCTTATACACTACTTGACTTCACACTCACTTACTTGCAGCGGTCAAAGAAGTACTCTGAGCTTTTACTAAAGTAAAATTAGCAATACCACAGTGTACAAACACTCTTTTACAAGTAAAGGCCTGCTTTCAGAATTTTACTTCAGTAAAAGAACAATATAAACATCAAAATATACTTAAAATATATTTATTATTAAGAATGGCCTGTTTCATAATAATATATATAATATAATTACTGATGCATTTATGTTTACATCCCTTTAATGTTGCAGCAGGTATAGTCAGAGCTAATGTCTATTACTTTATATACTGCTGGGCAGCCTAACCTATAAAATACATCATTATTTATTATTAATCAGGATCTGCAAAGTAAACTAAAGAGTAAAAGGTACAATATTTGCCCCCATATGCAGTAGAGTAGAATATAAAGTAACACATTTGTAGAAATGTCCCTTTATACAGGAGACATTTTGACAAAGCACAAGTGTAAATAATAATAATAATAATAAAACGTAATTTAATTTTGGTGCTTCAGGTTGAGGGTCATGCTGGCTCACACTGTCTTGACTTACTGGGACATTGTTAATGTTATTAGTAACACCTGTGCTTCTCCATCTATGACAAAGAATTTCTACTAGACATATTTAAAGTTTTATATGTCATTAGAAATTCTGTGTAACTAATGACATTAATGATCCTCTGCCCAGTAAGGCATCCCAATGATCCAGCATGGACAACACCAGGTCCTGAAACTGAATCCAAATCAGTCATTATTAATGTTATTAGTTTCACCTATGATTTTTCTTTCTTTGTCAAAATACATGCCATGAAACTGAGAACTGAGAACCTGAGAAAAAGTCTAATCAGTCCGAATAGCTGGAGACATCTGTGTCTGCACAAAGAAGCAGAAGAGGACAATAAAACAAGGAGGACATCTACTGGTGAAGACAAACAACAGACAGAGAGTTACTGCATTATCTCTCTATAATAAAAACCTTGAAGGTCACTGAGAAATGATGTCAACGCTTTGTGACCTCTGCTGTCTCCGTAGGTGAGCGAGCGTCAGGGGAAAGTACGCACCTATTTCATCAGCACCATACGCACCAAGAGGGACAACGCAGGAACAGATGGCCAGTTCGGGGGGCGGAGAGGAGGACGCATGACACTAGCAGGAGTGGTGTTTGGTCTCGTCCAGGCCAGAAACAAGGAAAAGATGAGAGAGACCAACGGGGGGTACAGTCTGACTCCCTGCACCCCTTAATGCTGTTAAGGTCAGATGACTGCAGGTAGAGGAGCACAAACAGCAGCCATATTACTTCTGCTGGTTTTGTGCTTCATACACTGCCATAACTCAATTAGCTGCACAAAAAGAGAAGAGGCTGTAACAGGTAGTTATCTAATTATTAAGTATTATAGGATGTACTGTGCTTAATTGGCGCAGATGGGAACTCATTTATGTGTAGATTTCACATAGAATGATGTGTTACAAATCTCCTAACTGCCCTACTGTCCTCTTTTAGTCTGCATCTTGAGAGCACTGCTTTCTGTTTCTTTAATTGCCATATCTAATCACTGTTTTGAGTTCATTTTGAACAAAACTAACAAAAGCCAACATGTCTCTTTTTTTCTGGCTGGGATAATTCTCCAGCAAGTCCTCAGACCTCTAAGCCAAAACTGCAAAACAGCAGAATACCTCAAAACAACCAGCTCAACCTCTCATAGACTACCAATGGCCTATACAATACGTACTGGTGTGTTTTTTTTACTGCTTTATCTTGCATCATTCTTACAGTTTGTCATTGCATTTTGTATTTGTAAGTTGATGCATTGTTACTGCTAAGCTTCTAGCTTTTTTATATTATCTGTTTTAGCAGGCCTTCTGTCACAGTATGTATCAACATAATCCAGCAAACAGAAGTCTTTTTTTTA
Source organism: Sciaenops ocellatus (assembly GCA_033000465.1). Taxonomy (NCBI): domain Eukaryota; kingdom Metazoa; phylum Chordata; class Actinopteri; family Sciaenidae; genus Sciaenops; species Sciaenops ocellatus. The sequence continues at coordinate 13,945,149 of CP136886.1, forward strand.
TTTATGAATCAATTGCTGCTTGGTTTCGTATTGTACTTTATTTTTCTGTAAATACTTTGAATCTGTGTGTAGCTCTCGTTTGAAGTGTCTGCTGTCAGTGTTGCTCTGAATATCTGAAGCTGAAAAATCAAATTCATAACCAGGTCAGCTTCGCTTCAATACTCTATTACTCTCGCTTCTGTTACTTAACTGCAGTTATATTTGCAGTGTAGCAGAGAAACTCAACAAAGGGGTCAGTGTTTTATGTCAAAACCACCTCCCATGTCACTCCTCTTCTTGTATACTGAAACCAAAGGACACAGAAGGTTGTTTTCATGTAATAATAAAGATACTTTATATTGTAGGCCTGATACATGTTGTTACTGTATATAAAAAAAAATAATAACTTGTCACTGCAAACAAATATATGTTTTTTTATATTTAAACTGAAGGACTTCTTCAGGACGTTATTCAGTTATTGAGTATATCAAACTTTTTCAGAAGTAAATAAACTAAATAAAAAAATGTATAAATTTTAATTCATGGTCAAAATGTAAGAAAATAACTGAAAGTTTTCATCCATGTTTGTTTTATAGCTCAAGTATTTGTATCTATAAAACAAAGTAAGGTTTTCTAAAAAAATTGGCATTCTGGAAATAAAATGTGCAACAACAAAATGGTGACACTGTTATTTATTGTTTATTCGATATATAGATTTTTCATACTTTTTGCTAAAATATTTAACAGTCTACATTTTCTGCTAATAAAACCAGTAATGACGACAATTCTAATGGTGTTATTTTAACTGTGTGCATGATTCAATCTGATGCATTCAAGCTCCTGTGTTTCCATCAATCAACATTTACACCATTATTATCACATAATTTATCTTTTCTTTCAGCAGGACAAGTCTGTGTTTAACATTTGTGTGTCTGTTAGTTTTGTAAATTGATTGGTTGAGACCTCTGCACCAAGAGACAAGCGCTCGAAGACACATAACAGACAACAGCTTGATCTTCAGTTGACAGTTTAATATCAGCGCAACCAAGAAGCAGGATGATTTTTACTGCACCACTGACAAGTTTTTAAAGAACCTGAAAAAACATTTCTGCTCCAGATCAGCTGAAGCCTGCACGGCCCTCTTCACATGCTGGATGAAGCAACAAAGGCACAATCAAGCTTGCATATGTTAGAGGTTGTTCGCTAACTTTACCAATCACTACCAGAATCAGAATCAGACTTATTGCCGAGAAGGTTTTCACATACAAATAATTTGTCTTGGTGTTATTGGTGCATGACAGTGAAGATAACATTAAGTAAAAAATATAAAGATTAAAAAAATATTAAACAGTATAAATACATGTACAGTATGTTTTAGGTCAGGCAATGTGCGAAAGTTCACAGTGTGCAGAATATTTTAAATATGCAAGATATTTATCAAAATGAGGAAGTTCAAAAAATGTTGCATTAAAGGTGTGTGTTCATGTAGTGTGTAGGGAAACTGAAACAACTTGAGTTACTGAGTATTTAGATTTCTCTCATAGATTCATTCATCTCTCTGTTGTCTGGAATATAAATGATCTCGTTCTTTATAAACAAAGATCATTTCAGTGTGGCCTCTCTGTGCGCGCGGCTTGATTTCTCTGAACTCGATTATTTCTGCCTGAGAGTCGCGCGGGTATTCCAGGGGCGCCTCCTCGATCGTCTATTGTGTAACATGCATCACTCTGTAGTTGGAAACGCTGGATTAAATGTATGAATATATGACCGCTTAAGGCTTCCATAGATTACCCCCAAACATTTACACTTAATAATGACTTTAATAGAGCTTCTGAAATCAGAGTTTCAAGCTAAATTATTACAGCACTGTATCCACAAGGCGAAGACATGGACCTGCCTTTTGTATAAGATATTCAGGTCTCCAGATGTGGATTGGTACTCTAGGATAAGATAAGATAGGATAAGATAAGATAAGATAAGATAGGGGTGTCGTTTGGCTCGGTTGGTGGAACGTCCGCCCCATGTGCAAAGGCTCGGTCCTTGCTGCGGCGGCCCAGGGTTCGGGTCCGATCTGTGGCTCTTTCCCGTGTGTCGTTCCCCATCTCTCTCTCTCCCCGCATTCCTGACGCTCTTCAAGCTGTCTCTGTCAAATAAAGCTCAAAAAGGAATATATTGAAAAAGTCATGAAGTCATGCTGGTGTTAAAGAGCCTGACAGCTGTTGGAATGAAGGACCTGTGGTTGAGCTCCTTCTTACATGGTGGGAGTAGCAGTCTGTAGCTGAAGGAGCTGTTTAAGGCCTCCACAGTCTCATGCAGAAGGTGAAAGGAGTTCATGATGGATGTCAGCTAACATCCTCTTCTCCCCCACTTCCTCTGTGCACCTTGGGGGCAGTCCACCACAGAGCTGTTAATTGGTCCCTCTAAATTGCCCCATAGGTGTGAATGTGAGTGTGAATGGTTGTTTGTCTCTATGTGCCCTGCGATAGGCTGCTGACTTGTCCAGGGTGTACCTCACCTCTCGGCCAAAGCCAGCTGGGATAGGCTCCAGCCTCATCGTGACCCTGATGAGGATAAGCGGTCACAGATGATGGATGGATGGAGTTCTATAGTACAGTTGTCATGAACGGGGAAATTAGCTATAGAGACCAAAACTGTTTTTTGTACCAGGCTGTAAACATGTTTATGTCTGCTGTGAAGTTGGACATTTTAACATGGGGGCTTATGGAGACTGACTTGTTCTGCAGCCAGCCTCAAGTGGACGTTTGAAGAACTGCAGTTTTTGGCTTCACGTCACAGACACGGAGGTCGCCGCTTGCTGTGGGCTCATTAAAGGTCCAGTGTGTAAGATTTGGGGCCTATATTTTCAGAATAAGGCAAACATGGAATATAATATTCATAACTATGTTTTTCATGCATGTATAATCACCTGAAATTACTTTTGTTACTTAAAAATGACCCTTTTATATCTACATAGGGAGAGGGTCCCCTTTCATGGAGGCCGCCATCTTGAAACACCTTATTTATACAGTAGTCCAGAACAGACAAACTAAATACTGACTCTAAACAGGGTCCTTAAAGTGTTGTTTCTCCTTTACATTAGGAAGGTGAGGGTGATGTGAGGAGATTACAATGCAGTGATTGGACCACTAAATGCAACTACATTCTACACACTGTACCTTTAAAGTCTACCTAATCTTATCTCAGAGTACCTTCGCTTTGTATATATGGAGCTGTCCATAATATAATTTGAGACTCTGATATCAGAAAAGTCATTATTAAGTGTAAATGTTTAGTAAAAGTCTCCACAGAGGTGTTGTGTTGGTGTTTTTGGGTAACAGAGTGAGACCTCCTGTCTCTCTCTCTCTCGTGCCGCCTCTCTGTGGTGCCGCGCAGGCACGCGGGCTTCGCCTCTCTTGCGTTGATTGTTGTGGCTCCTCTTCATCCGGAGAAAGTTAGCCCCGCAGTCAAACCATCATATTCGGCAGTAATAGCGACCGAGCATGGCAGAGTCTCAGGAGGACAAGCTCTACAAGGCGGAATATGCCAAAAGTGGCCGAGCTTCGTGCAAGAAATGCAAAGAAAACATCGCCAAAGACTCGCTGAGGATGGCCATCATGGTGCAGGTAATGTGGCGACGTCTGCAGAAGAAACCTGCTGCTAGGAAGCTCACTACCACAGTGTTAGCTTTTATACATTATCAGCTTAATCCTGCGAATATGGCGACTATTAATGAGCTCATTTGAGATTAGAAATGTGTAGTTTGTGGTGTGGTTTCAGTTGTGTCAGCTTAGGCCCTCGCTAGCATTTAAATGGCTGACATTGTCCATTGAGTGTTGTTCACAAAGAGCCCATGAGCTTCTCAGGAATGCGTCCAGATATCCACGAAACTCACATTTTCTTTAATGCATCTGCTTAAAGGCTGCAAACAACGTGTGAGTGAGCATCCACAGCACAAACTAAAAATCAGAGCAGCATCATTGCACACAGTGTAAAGATAGCCTGCAGCCACACTGAGAATTAATTAACTTAAGAGGTTAAAGTCAGCCTCCTTACTCATGGCCTGTGGAGCAGCTCCAGACCTTTAAGTCACTCTGAAGGCCACTCAATCTGAATTAATGTGTTTAAATCACCAGGAGCACATGTTTATGACATTTTAATGAATGCACACGTTCAACAAACCGTTTTAAAATAAGAGCATCTGTGTGTGGACACTAAAAACAGCGTTGCTATGGACCTCACATGTATTGTATTCTCTACAAATAAGATATGCCGCGTGAATATCGAGAAGAGGTCATTAGAAATTACATTAAGGGCATTATACTGTAATGCTGGGAAGGGGGAAGCACGTAGAGGTTCAGCTTTGTCCCCCTAGACTTCGCACAGGAAGTGGGGGAGAGGAGGATGTCAGCAAAGCTGACATGCATCATGAACTCCTCTCACCTCCTGCGGAGGCCTCAAACAGCTCCTCCAGCAACAGACTGCTGCTCCCACCATGTAAGAAGGAGCTCTACCACAGGTCCTTCATTCCAACAGCTGTCAGACTCCACCATGACTCCGTGACTTTTTCTATATGTTACTTATTTCTGAGTAATTTCTGATCATCCTTTTGTATATGAGCTGCCGTGACAAGTGAAGTTCCCCGCTGTGGGATCTTTAAAGTCTTTCTTATCTAATCTATGCCGGTATTTTAACTGAGAGTGAGTAACCAAACAGAACGAGTAAGGAAACTGCTTTTAGCTGTTACCCTCCAAGACTGTCGAAGGTCCTGTTATCATGCCCAGCTATAACGGATATGTAAGCTCTACTGACATTTTTTAAGACCTACTTTTGGAGGCACACTTTCAGTTGATGTAGCACATCTTTATCTCTTGTTTCTGTCATTTAGCTCTGCCTTTCTAATATTTTTGAATCTTATTTTTGTGACTTGTTTTAAGACAAATTTGATAATTTTGTTTATAATCTAAACATAACCCTTGCATCATCATGATAACGAGCAGCAGCATAAAGTGGACTTCAGTCTCGACCTCTTCATGGAAACCATTAACCTGCCCGTTTCTATGGTGACTTGTGGCGTACCTGAATGTAACTGTACACACAAAGATATTATTAGCTAAGGTTTATGAGATAATACATTTGTAATTTAGAACCATGAGTAAAGAGTATTCGTATGGTCAGTTAATTGATCTGTCTTGTGTTAGGACACGACCACAGGTCTGTTCCACAGCAGGACCATCTCACATTCACCGCTGTAAACGTACACTGAATCTCCCCTGTTTGTTCTTTGTCCGACAGTCACCCATGTTTGATGGGAAGGTCCCCCACTGGCACCACTTCTCTTGCTTCTGGCAGCGGGCAGCAGCTCAGTCCACAGCTGACATCGGCGGATATTCTGACCTCCGCTGGGAAGACCAGGAGAAGGTCAAAAAGGCCATCGAAAGTGGGGGAGCAGCAGGAGGTCAGTACTCGACATTTAACATTTGATTAATGGCTTATTAAAACATTTTATTGGCACACACACAACATGTACATGACTGTACAATCCCAGTGGGCCTTCATGGACATGATGGAGCAAATAAATGACTAGTTTAATGTCATCTCAGACCTCAGGATCCTTGAGCAGCTTTTACTTTTATCAGTAAATAAACAAACACAAAGTTTATAGAATTTTCTACTTCTAATAAAAACTGTTTGTCCTCAGAAATCCTGCGTTTATACATACAGTGGTGGAAAAAAGTTTTCGGACACCCCATGCATTTGTGAAATATTGCATTAAGAATCACTTTTAGGTCTTCAAGTGTAATTTCTTTTAGTTCAGTCACAGCCAAAATACTAAACAAATCCTAAAAAAGCCATAAAAACTTAAAATTGATTAGTTCCATAAAAAATACATAAGACATTTTGAGTATTGGGTTATTGGGTAACCAGTGATCCTCTAATGAAGGTCGTGCTTTTTATTAAAAGACACAATATATTTTGCCGTGCTTCATGCCTATATAAAGCCAGCACATTTGAAAGTTCTTCAGAGACAAAAATGGCTAAAACAAGGAACCTAACGCAGGAAACACGCCTGAAGATACAGATTCTCAGCCAGGAAGGGTACAGCTGCTGCCAGATTGCCAGAAAGTGCAGATGCAGTCCTTCAGCAGTTTGATACACTCTGCAGAAATACAGGCAAACCAACAGCTTGGAAGACAAACCAAGATCTGGGCGTCCAAGGGTTTCTTCAGCAGGAAATGACCGCTTCCTTATCCGCATGTGCAGGGAAAACCGCCGAATGACATTACAGGAGCTTCAGCAGCAGTGGTCAAACCAAACTGGTGTGCAGTGTTCCACCCGCACTGTACGTGGCCGACTTTTAGAACATGGCTTAAGATCCTACAAGGCTGTTAAGAAGCCCCTCATCAATGAGAGACAGAGGTTAGCCCGGCGTCGTTGGGCCCAAGCACACAAGAACTGGACAGCCAGGAACTGGAAGAAGATTCTGTGGTCAGATGAGTCCCGTTTCCAGCTTTATCTTCCTCCTGCTAATGTGAGGGTACGCAGAAGGCCAGGTGAAGCATTATCCCCAGCATGTACAGTACCTACTGTAAAGCATGGTGGAGGCAGTATCATCGTTTGGGGATGCATGAGTGCTGCAGGTGTTTGTCATCTCACTGTCTGTGAAGGTACACTGAACTCTACCAAGTATTGTGCCATTCTTGAATCCCACACGCTCCCTTCTGCATGTGCTCTGTTCTGAGGTCAAAATTAGAAGTTTCAGTAAGATAATGCCCCTTGCCACACATCCAGGGCCAGTAGAACTTGGCTGCAGGAGCACAGTATCCAGGTCTTAGACTGGCCAGCTCAATCCCCTGATATGAGCCCCATTGAAAATCTGTGGTGGATTATCAAAAGGTCTGTTTCAAAACGTAAACCAAAGAATTTAGAAGAATTAAAAGCAGTAATTCAAGAAGAATGGGACAAGATTACCCCTCAACAGTGTGGAAGGCTCGTGGAGAACATGCCAGTGAGGATTAGAGCTCTGCTGCGTGCTAATGGCAGGACAACTAAATATTGATTTGATGATGTGATGGTTTATTTATTTTTTGTTCAGTTTTGAACACATTCTCTGTTATTTGTTGACTTTAATACTGACAATGTTGAGAACTGACGTATTGAAACTGTCAAGAATTTAGTTTTGTTAGTTTTTCTAGTAAACAATAAACAAAAAAATATAATTTGTATTTGTTTGTGTATGTCTAATGCAACCACACCTTTTGAAACACAAAAAAATATTTTTCCACAAATATTTCATGATAATATTTGAGATTGTGTAAAATTTTAAGGGTGTCCGAAAACTTTTTTCCACCACTGTATATTGTTTTTTTATGATGTGGCTACTCTTGGTTGACTTGAAAATGAAAAATGTATGACTTCCTTCTTGTAGGAAAAGGAGACCAGAAGAGTGGAGCTAAAGGAGAGAAGACACTGAATGACTTTGCAGTTGAATATGCCAAGTCAAACCGCAGCACATGCAAAGGCTGTGAGCAGAAAATCGAAAAGGTTAGCAGCCGCTTTTATTTAACTTTTTGAAGTAACAAACTAATATAAATGCTATGTATTCAGTGTGACATATATTCTGAGTCTGTGATCCTCTCGCGTCTCCTTCAGGATCAGATCCGTGTATCCAAGAAAACTGTAGACCCAGAGAAGCCCCAGTTGGGCCTGATCGACCGCTGGTACCACACGGCGTGTTTCGTGCAGCGTAGGGAGGAACTGGTCTTCAAGCCTGAATACAGCGCCGCTCAGCTGAAGGGTTTCAACGCACTACGAGCAGAAGACAAGGAGGAACTTAAGAAGAGGCTCCCTGCTGTCAAAACTGAAGGGTGAGACAAAGAAACAAGATAATTTTCTTTTATATGTGTTAACATTTGGTCAGGTTCGGTCTGCTCCCTCTCTGTCATCACCACTGGCTACATTTGAAGCCTCTCTCTCTCCCACCGTCCTGCAGCACAAGAAAATAGCCTTGAATGTGTCCCTGAAAGCTGTCATTGTGTATGCATAAAGGAAGGGGTTGACGGCAGAGTTCGCATGTGACAGGATGATGGCAGCGAGCAGCAGCTCAAACGGCACGGGGCAGTGCGGGCACAGCAACAGGAAGCAGTTGATTATGTGGAGCGGGATCCAGCAGATCGTGAAGAGGAAAAGAACGAGGAAAAGCGTCGTGGCGGTCTTCATCTCTCGTCGCATGCTTGCCGCAGCTCTCTGTTGTCCCTCTGTCCCTCTGCCACTTTGCTCAGACGTGATGCGCCTCACCTGCTGCTTGACCGTCACAAATATTTGGGCGTAGATGAGAAACATGATCACCAAGGGGGTCAGCACACAAGCGAAGAAGTTAAAATAGACCATATAGGTCATGTCCACCACCAAGACAAAGAAGCAGTAACCTGAATCAGGTGGTGTCTTGTGCCAGCCCATGAGAGGCACAAGCCCGATGAGAAAGGCCAGCAGCCACGTGGTCAGGATCACCAACACGGCGTTGCGGGGCGTCATCAGGACCTGATAGCGAAAGGGCATGAAAATGGCTAAATAGCGCTCCACAGCCACTGCCAGCAGGCTGAAGATGGAGCTCTGGGTGAACATGATTAAAACACTAAGCATGAGCAGACACAGGTAGAGATTGTGACGCGGCAAACCGATATCAGTCAGGATGGCGCAGGGAATGGCGATGGCGCCTACACAGATGTCGGCGACCGCTAGCGAGACCAGGAAGTAGTTGGTGACGGTGCGCAACTTGCGGTTGAGCCCCACTGCAGCACAGACGAGTAAATTGCCGACGGTGGAGAGAAAGGCGATGACGAGCTCGGCCGCCATGTACCCCACATTAGGGGAAATCACCAAGTCGGCAGGCGGAGGCGAGGGAGAAGATAGTGAGGAGGAAAGAGCGGAGGAGTTCAGGAAAGGGGAAGACGGACGGGATGAGATTCTAGTTTGGAAAGAGTAGAGGGTCAACGACGCAGTGCTGTTCTCCATGGTTGTCCTAAAGAGAGAAATAAAAGTTAGAAGTGGAGTTGAACAACTCCATTGGGCAATGAAATGCAAGAAAGCGGCAAAATGTCTCACCAATCTACAGCAGTAAGTGTTAGTACTCAAGAAACTAACGAGTCCATCATTACTCTGCCAGCAGCCGCCCTGATACTGGACACCAGTCCACACATTAACGATCACTTCTGTTTGAACAAATCTGAAGTGCGATCTTTTATAGAATTCCCTTCTTCCCTCTTGATGTCATTTGTTGTCTAATGAGGGATGTTTGTCTTGTTTTTTGCACTCAGATGTAGACGGAGCTGGTCATTATCTGATGTGTGTGTGCCCTCAAGGGGAGGCTGATAAATGTTTCTTGTCAGGGCAGGGTGGATGATATCAGCACTGACACGTGGGATTGTGGAGACATGTACCTGCTTGTGTGCGTGTCCATTAACTGATGGGGCTCTAATGAATTTGTCTAATGAATGAAGGTGTCAGACTCGAGACTTGTTTGTTCCAGATCTTGTTCTGTATCCCTTTTGGCCTCATTTAGGAAGTTAATTTGGATGTTTTTATGTTTGTTTGTCCACGCTGAAATACAAAGACAACAAAAGTTTGGGTGTAAACTATTTTTTCTCTCTGTTCTTACAGGAAGCGTAAAGCTGATGAGGTGGATGGAGCATCAAAGAAACAGAAGAAGGCGGCAGACGATGAGAACAAAAAGCTGGAGGAGCAATTAAAGGTACCTCATTTTTCCTTTTATTTCTTGTTTTGGAGTAAACATCCGGTTATATTTGGCTTTTAATACGTTTGTTTTGTGATGTACCTGCAGAATCAGAGCCAGCTGATTTGGGGAATCAAGGACAAGCTGAAGAAGTATTGTTCAACCAACGATATGAAGGAGCTGCTGATTGCAAATGGCCAAGAGGTTCCCTCGGGAGAATCAAATGTAAGACAACCTTGTCTCACCTCTCCTTCCCACTGTGCTCAAAATTAATTATCAATAAAAAAAAAAAGTGGATGTGGATACACAGGTCATACAGGTATAATTTCCCATATCATAAAATTTCATTATCAAACCTTTTATTACTTGTATGAACAGCTGTAGCCTCTCTAATACCTGATGTTTTTAAAGTCACTGTTCCATGACACAGCATGTACGTGTTGTTTAATTTGCAGGTGGTGGACTCCCTGGCCGACGGCATGGCTTTTGGTGCCCTCGAGGCCTGCAAGGAGTGCAAGGGCCAGCTGGTGTTCAAGGGTGATGCTTATTACTGCACAGGGGACATCTCAGCCTGGACGAAGTGTGTGTTCAAAACCGCGACGCCCGTACGCAAAGACTGGCTCATCCCCAAGGTAGGTCACCTCATTTCAGGGCTCCTTTTTTTGGTTCTTTATATAGTATACATTTCCACACTAAATCTGTAGCCTGTGAGCTTTATTCATGTCATTGTAATGAAATGTTACGTATAGCGGAACACGGTGGATACAAAGATCAGGAAAATGCCACATATTATTTACAACTTGGAATATTACGGCTTTATCATTTTAGGAATTCCATGAAGTTCCCTTCCTGAAAAAATTCAAGTTCAAGCGACAGGACAGAGTTTACCCGAAGGAGGCTCCCACCCAAACGCCCACCGCAGCCAAAGCAGAACCCTTGGCCAGCGCATCAAGTGCCCCAATGGAGCGACTACCAGAGGGAGCACCTGCAGGTTGGTGTAGAAACCTGAAATAAATAACAAATACTTCCATACAATGGCATTGTTTTAATGTTATACTTATATCTGTGTCCATAGACAAACCACTTACTGGTATGAAACTGTTGGCTGTGGGCAAGCTCAGCAAGAACAAGGATGATCTGAAGGCTGCTGTTGAGGAGCTGGGTGGAAAGATTACCAGCACAGCCAATAAGGCTTCTGTCTGCCTCAGCACCAAGAGTAAGTAACCAATCAAACAATATGTCGGCCTGTCAGTTCCTGTTTTTAAAGTGGGGGAATATAATGAATGATAATAATGTATATATAATGTCTTCTTTATAACAATTTCACAGAGGAAGTGGAGAAGATGAGTAAGAAAATGGAGGAGGTGAGGGACGCTGGTGTGCGCGTGGTCTCCGAGGATTTCCTCACGGATATCAAGTCGTCGGGCAAAGCCCTGCAGGAGCTGGTCTCCCTGCATGCCATCTCACCCTGGGGGGCAGAGGTCAAAGTCGAGTCTCAGGCTCCAGCCGTGGCCTCCAAGTCTGGAGCGATGGCTGCCAAGAGCACAGGCAGGGTGAAGGAGGAGGAAGGTAAATCAATTATGTAAATGTTAAGTCGTGTATTCGAGGAGTGATTCATTTAGACTTGATCTGTTATGCTCTTAGTTGTATGTTTAAGCATCTACACTTTTACAGGTGGTAGCAAAACCAAGAAGATGAAACTCACAGTGAAAGGAGGAGCCGCTGTGGATCCAGATTCAGGTAGTCATGAGTACCCTACATTGATTTTTGCTGTTGTGTCTGTGCCTTTTTTTATTTAGCCTTGACTGATTATGATTTTCTTAGGTCTGGAGAACAGCGCTCATGTCCTGGAGCAGAGTGGGAAGATGTACAGCGCAACGCTGGGCCTTGTGGACATTGTCAGGGGAACGAACTCCTACTATAAACTGCAGCTGCTGGAGGATGATGTACAGAAACGGTCAGTTAATAAGGCATTAGATAGTCGTGCCGTGCAGTGACACCGTGTTTGTTTTCTTAAATAATAATAATTGGTATCTCCCCCGCTGCCAATATTTCATGCATGTGCAGGTACTGGGTGTTCAGGTCATGGGGCAGAGTGGGTACCACCATCGGAGGCAACAAGCTGGACAAGTTTCACGACAAGAACTCCGCCATGGACAACTTCCTGGGTGTCTACAAAGAGAAGACAGGCAACAACTGGGGCGCCTCCAACTTCACCAAATATCCTAATAAGTTCTATCCCCTGGAGATTGACTATGGACAGGTACACACAACACACACACACACACACACCAAATTTAAAGGGAGATCCTACAGTGTGTTTTATGTATCTGACTGCATCTTCTCTGTGTTTCTTGACAGGATGAGGAAGCAGTGAAGAGGCTGACAGCGACCGCCGGCACCAAGTCGAAGCTTGCCAAACCCGTCCAGGAGCTGATCAAGGCGATCTTTGATGTAGAGAGCATGAAGAAGGCCATGGTGGAGTTTGAGGTATGACTTTTTGATTTGTGGCTGTGAACGTGAAAGAGAAACCACATTAGACAGATCTAGTTTGTTACAGCCTGCATCATATGACATCTTCTGGCAATGTGTGGAGTTTTTGTTGAAGTTGTTTTTATCGTTTGATCCCCTTCTCGTCTTCAGATCGACCTCCAGAAGATGCCCCTCGGAAAGCTGAGCAAGAGGCAGATCCAGAGTGCCTACGCTCTCCTCACTGAAGTACAGCAGGTCAGTAACCAACAACTCCCCCTGGAGGGTTGTCTCATGATGCAAATGCTGATCTTTCTATTGCAATTCTTCTTCGTAAGACTCTGTGGTGAATTTCAGTCCATTTTAACCTTTTTCTCTTCTCTTTAATTCAGTTAGACTCTTTAATTTATGACATTACTATAAGTAGTGTTTCTGTGCCAGTGGTTGGACCACAATCTAGAGCAAATGAAATCTTTTTATTAATAACTTTGACTATATTGGTCTTTTTTTTTCTCATAGGCTGTGTCAGACTGTCTGCCTGAGTCGCAGGTACTGGATCTGTCCAATCGCTTCTACACCCTGATCCCTCACGACTTTGGTATGAAGAAACCTCCCCTGCTCAACAACCTGGACTACATCCAGGTAAGGACACAAATAATGCTGTATTTGACTGTACAGTCTTGTTTTATAAATGGATCTCATAACATCCTCTTACATTGTTGTTCAGGCTAAAGTTCAGATGCTGGACAACCTGTTGGATATTGAAGTGGCATACAGCCTGCTGAGAGGAGGAGCCCAGGACAATGAGAACGATCCCATCGACATCAACTATGAGAAACTCAAAACTAAGATTGAGGTGAGGAGACCTGGACAGCCTAAGATGATGTGTTTTATCTCGCTGTGCTCTAAATTAATGTTCAGTATGCTCATATGAAGAGAATATACACGTATGTAATATATCTGTTATTTCACAGGTTGTTGACAAAACTACAGAAGAGGCTCAGGTCATTCTGCAATATGTTAAGAACACCCACGCTGCTACACACAACACGTACACACTGGAAGTGCAAGAAGTAAGTCATTTTTGGGAAAAGTAATTTTAACATAACATATGATGTTACAAATGCTCAGTTTATATGAATCCTCGTTTATAATTTCTGATTCTATCACAAACTTTGTCAGTTCTCATATTTTACCAACATGAATTTCCAACTCACTGTGTTTCCCGACCTTTTCCATCTTTTAGATCTTCAAAATTGTTCGAGAGGGAGAGCGCCAACGATACCGTCCATTTGAGGAGTTGCACAATCGCCAGCTACTGTGGCACGGCTCTCGCACCACCAACTACGCTGGTATCTTGTCTCAGGGTCTTCGCATTGCCCCTCCAGAGGCTCCAGTGGTGAGTTTCTGTTTGTGGGGAACCTTCATTTGTTCGTATGCAGCAATGTAATACCTACGCTTTCCTAAATAGATTATATATGCAGTAGATTGACCTTTTGCTTCATTTTCTGTAGACTGGTTACATGTTTGGCAAAGGTGTGTACTTTGCCGACATGGTGTCCAAGAGTGCAAACTACTGTCACACCTCCCAGTCAGACCCTGTAGGTCTCCTCCTGCTGGCCGAGGTTGCCCTCGGCAACATGTGAGTGACCATCTGAGTACTTAAAAAAAAAAAAAAAAAGCCTTAATATCAACCTTTTCTTGTGCATAAACATGTGATGGTAATGTTGCTTTTTTTAATACAGGCATGAACTGAAGAAGGCCTCCCACATTACAAAATTACCCAAGGGCAAGCACAGCGTTAAAGGTGAGAAATCTTTATATTTTTATTTGTGTTATGAAAACTAAAAATGGATTACAATGTATTATTTTTGTTCCTATAATGTGTAAAGAAGTGATTATTAATTGCAATTATTTTGTAATTCCTCATTTCAGTACCCAAGTTCCACTATTTGTTTCCCCTATTAATGAGTAAATGTTATAATCTTGAAACCACTTTTACTGACAAGGTATATTTAATACACTGCAGAATTCACACACATACCATCCATTTGCTTAATAATGTCTTATTAAGCTGATTTATAACTTGTGTTGTTGAATACTCCATCATTGTAGGTCATTGTAGACTTTCTGTAACTCGTGTCTTGTAAATAATATATTAAAGTTTGATTTGTCTTCTGCTTCAATCGTTCATTAACTTTTCTTTTTTCTTATAGGTGTGGGTAGAACCGCTCCTGATCCAAGTGCTGCTGTCACTTTGGACGGAGTGCAAGTGCCTCTGGGAAAAGGAGCCCACACTAACATTGATGACACAAGTCTACTGTACAACGAGTATCCTTTAACACTGACCATCTGGTTTGAGAATTTGATAATCTTTTTGCCAAATGACCCCACATTTTTCCTGCTTTGCTATATCTTTTTTTTTTTTTTTTTTGTGAAAGACAAAATCAGTCCATATTCTTCTTGATACTGAATAAACAACATGACATTTAGCCTGAGTTTAGACCAAAAAACATCTTGTAGGCTGTTTACATGTGAGCATGTGAGTACCTCCTGAGTCACTCTGATGCACCATCAGTATTAATACCAGGATAAAATTAGCTGTTCTTACACAAGAGACAGATAAATTATTGACTCAATGACTTAGACTACTGGTAGCCACTGACTGTTGAGTTTAAGACAGGACATGAAAGTAAAACCAGGAATTGAAACCTCTCCGTTTGGTGGTGTACTAGTCCTAGATTTACACTACAGGGCTGTCACACCATGATCACTTACCTGGTATCATCTATTTTTATTGACCTCTCGTGTGAATTCTCCTTTTTATTTCACTGTGTTGATATCTGTATAGTCTGTTTTCCTTAACCGTTGCTCCTCCAGGTACATCGTCTACGATGTAGCGCAGATAAACATGAAGTATCTCCTCAAGATCAAGTTTAACTACCAGACGTCCCTGTGGTGAGAGGGCCTGTTTCCGAATCCTCTTGAGTGAAAACAAAGACCACTGTTGCCTCTAAACGCCCAGGCTTCATTCCCTGCAACAGAAGATGTTTGGCAAAGGAGCAACGCTATACCACACTTTACAGCGGTCATTGGAAATCTCTAGTCACTTTATTGCTTTTACATCAGGTTTACTAGCTGGCAGCCTTCCTCAGTAATCCTTTAGGTACTTCAATACCTACTTCAGAGAAGACTGACACAGTTCAGTACAGTGGCTGAAGCATGGTGCATATAACACAGAAAGCTTTTGGTTTAGAAAGGAACATCAGGAAATGTAGTTTTCTGTCTCACGCAGTCATTTGATTTCAGAAGCATCTTCGTTCTTTAATAAATCTGTAGTAAATAAGGCATAGTACTGCAAACTTAGGAGTTTTGAGTTGTGAGCAACCAATCTGCAAACATACACAAAGCAATGTTCATATTTTACTAGGGTTCCCAAGTAAAATAGCCAGTAAGATAAAACATTTTGTAGACTGTCTGGTTCAAAGACACTGTACAAGGTTTGACATGTGTATATATATATGTGTTTTGTTGTTCGTCCCTCAAGCTGTCTTCCTTGCCGAAAATGGAAAAAAATAAACATTGTTATTAGTGTTTGCGAGAAGCATTCTGTAAAAGAAACGACTGCCATTGGATGTGGTTCACTTTTTTTCTTTCTTTTTTTAGTGTTTTCTTTCGCTTACCTCAAACAAAATAAAACATGACTTCTCAAAATTTCATGCCAGTGTTTTATTTTCATGTAGTGTGTTAGATTTTAATTTTGAGTTGATTTCAGTGTGGAAATAATGTAAATATAAGTTTTTAAAGTTCCAAAATAGACGAAAGGCCCTATCTAGAGCCTAGAGTGTTTAGTTTGTCTATTCTGGGCTACTGTAGAAACATGGTGGTTGAACATGGCGGACTCTGCGGAAGAGGACCACAGATAAAAGAAGGCTAATTTTAAAGTAACAAAAAGGTTATTATTTTCAGGTGATCATACACTAACAAAAACATAGTTATGTAGATTATATTCCATGTTTGCCATATTTTGAAAATAGAGCCTTACACACTGGACCTTTAATCAACTTCAACCTGGACCTCAAATTCAACTTCTCTGCACGTTCAATGTTGAAAATGTTTAATTTCTTAGCACAGGTTCAGATTCTCAGCACATACTTAATTTCTTTGCACTGGATTAATTTCATAGGTTAATTTTAATGTTTTTTTTGTTTTTTTTACTGTGTCTCATGCTGCTACTGGATGCTTGAATTTCCCACGGGATCAATTATCTATCTATCTGTCTATCTATCTATCTATCTATTGATTATTATTTTCAGGTGATGATACACTAAGAAAAATATAGTTATGTAGATTATGTTCCATGTTTAGTATGGCATATTTTGAAAATAGAGCCTTACACACTGGACCTTTAATCAACTTCAACCTGGACCTCAAATTCAACTTCTCTGCACGTTTAATGTTGAAAATGTTTCATTTCCTGGCACAGGTTCAGATTCTCAGCACATACTTAATTTCTTTGCACTGGATTAATTTCATAGGTTAATTTTAATGTATTTTTTTTTACTGTGTCTCATGCTGCTACTGGATGCTTGAATTTCCCACGGGATCAATTATCTGTTTATCTATCTATCTATCTATCTATCTATCTATCTATCTATCGATTATTATTCTCAGGTGATGATACACTAAGAAAAATATAGTTATGTAGATTATATTCCATGTTTAGTCTGGCATATTTTGAAAATAAGTCTTACACACTGGACCTTTAATCAACTTCAACCTGGACCTCAGATTCAAGCACGGGTTCAGATTCTCAGCACATAATTACTTTCTTTGCACAGGATTTAAGTTAACTTTAATGTATTGTATGTATGTATTTAATGTATATATCTATCTATAGTTTATTATTGACAACAATGAATGAAATGTAAGTGACAGTAAGTGTTGTATGAAACAATGGAGGGAGCTTCAGTGGCTACTCTGACTTCCAGTTTTACTATGAAACGTTTTTCCCGTAACATTTTGTGTGATAACTTGCATATATATACTGAGTGGGCGTAATTGTGTGTGTGCATGTGTAACACAGAGTGATTGATGGTAAATTATACGATTTTTTTATTTCTCAAATCGCCCTCCAGACAGCGTCCCGACCCAGAATGCATTTTGACAAGGTCTTTGAAAAAGCGGCGCGGCTAATTCAAGATGGCGGAGATGGACCAGCTGTTAGACGAGAGTGAGTAACAACACAAATTCAAGGAGTTTTCCACTGTAAACACGTAGCGGTCCCGTTACTGGTTAAATACACATTTGGTGATAAACCGCTATCGTTGTTCACGTGGTGGATATCGTAAGTTTTGAGCGGAGTTCATGAAGTCGTTTTTCAGACGCAAACAGACACCGGTTAAGTCAGCTAACGCTTGTTAGCACGGAGGCTAACCGTGGCTAATGTTGGGGAGTTGAGCAAGTTACTTTAGCTCAACTGGGTAAACAAATAACGTTAGCCTAGCTACGAGCTAACGTCTGCTAGCCTTTAGGTCGTAAGCAGCAATAACAAAAGGACTACTGTAATCTATCTACTGCCCAAAGTACACACCCTTAGCTACGAGCTATCTATCTGCTTTGCCGGGTGTAGTTTATTAGTCTTCCGTGACACCTTCCTTATATTTAACGTTCGTTAGCGGCTGGTTGACGTTACATAGTAACGCGTTGTGTATCATTCTGACAAGCTGCTTGATGGGAAGTTATTCAGCGATTAACAGCTTAAATAGTCATTTCAGTCGATGTGAGCGTGGTTAATGTGACTAAATATTATCTCCCGGTTGTAACCTGGTGTAACGTTAGCTCGTTTAGCTCAGATATGATCTGTCCACAGCTGATGTTGTACCCGTGCTTGACAGTTCAAACTGGGGGGTTAAGGCCTAACTGACTGCGCTAGCTGTGTCTAACTTCAGTTAACCTGCACGGCTGCTGTCATTGTTTAAAGGACAGCCTCGCAGACCACCGTCATTTGCAGACGCTTTAAACCCAAAGAGCATGGCCTAATTATATTTTAAAGACATGTTTTCTTAAGCATTTAAATCATTTTATAGTTGGTCAACTGTGTGTTTTTTTTTGTAATGACACAAATGTGTTGCTGTATATTGATTTTGTGTCCTCTTCCTCAGGCTCTTCAGCAGAGGCACTTGTCAGTCTAAAAGGTATGTGGCCAGTATTTTTAGCTGTCATCTTTCTGTGCATTTGTTCTTGGCACAGTGTGTGTGAGTACATTGGGAACTACTACTGGAAACTGGAGTCACATTCCTGGCCAATGGAGATTATTCTGATTGAGCATGTAGCTGACACATGCAGCACAAGTTTCCTGATTTAAAGTGTTCAAAAATCTGGAGTCTGTATGACATAGTGACAACCTACACGCTGCTTTACATTTGTAGCTGATGCAGTCTGGCACACAGTGAAAGTAATTATCCTATATATTGCTCCCACTGCAGTTTTGTTCCCATTTTGGCAAGGACAAAAGTCTCATGTTAAGACCTTTTTGTTTTATTATCTATTCCAACCTCACTTGTAAGAGGAAAATTAATTTAAATCTTAGAATAGCTTCCAGTCTGACATTTGATAAGTAGGTTTCTCATTGTAGTATTTTGAATAAATTTATTTTTCCTTGTTTCACAGAGGGGAGTCTGTCCAACACTCTGAATGAGAAGAACAGCTTCCCAAGAGCCCACAACACCAGGGGACGACATTCCTCCCTCACGATGGACACGGTAAGCGACGTGGTGTTAGTTTTAAAATTTGTGAAGAGGAAGCAGTAAAGGAGCTTCTGTTATACACAATATTATGAATGCTAATCTTAGACACATTTCATGACGCCATGAGGTACAACACAAACAAAAACCTCAAACAAATGACCATGCAGTGGAATCAATAGAATTGTGTAAATTAAAATTGAAGGAGAACATCAGGGTTAATGTATTTAATAGCATTTTATTGTGCTTGTCTTTTCTTCTACCGATCCTCATGTCTAATCAGGGAATCAGGGCATTTAATCTTTAATCTAAAATTATGTTTGAGCCGTGACCCTCGTACATACTGTACATGATTCGACAACTTTTGGCTTGAGGACAGAAACCTTCACTGGTTTGAAGGCAAGTAAAGAACTAACTTGGTATTCTCTACTATAGGAGTAATGATCTGTATTTCCTGTTTAATATTTATCTTTAAATTCCAGCAAAGACATAGTAGGAGAAGTCTGAATTTATATATTTTATATCTGACTACCTAATACAGGTACATTCTTCATGATCAGTAATAATTGAGTGACATTCTGTTACTCAGTAATTAGTCTAAGTGTTGATGTTGATTATATGATCAGTGCCCCTTGATGATCTTATCAGCAACAGTTAAGTGATTATTGTGCAACTGTCTTATCCAGCTGAGTAGTTTAATCTTTATTAAATGATAATACACCAGTGTGATGAGGAAATGTAGATTTGGAAGTTTAAAGCATTCCTGATGTGTTTTTTTTTTTTTATTCCATTTTGTGCTGAAACAAAGTATTAGGCAGTGATTTTGGATGTCACTTTAGGAGGTAGTGTAGAAAATACTGCAACCCGGTCAGTGCAGAGCAACATGAGGCAGTTTGCTTCAGGTGGATAGTTTCATCTCACCAGAAAATTGTCTGTCACAATGGCATGTTGTACCCACTGTGGGGCAGGGTACCAGCCAAAAGCAGCCAACTGCTAGTAAAATATGCAAGTGGCTGGTAGACTTGCTTCACTCAACAGCTGAAAAACAATGGTAATCTATTGAGAAACTGATAAAGTTGAACATTTACTAGCCATTTGGACAGTGGATGGTATGCTTGAAACGTATTGCCTGAATCTGGTGCGTATCTGCAGGGTTCCATTTATTAAACTACAACTAAAGTGGTTATGTTCAGTATGTATGTGTACTGTACGTGAAATCCCTGTTGCATTATCGGCACTATTCATAAACTTCTGTCCACATTTGTCCTTGCAGCCCACGCGGAGCTCAAAGAGGAGTCGTTTATTTCGGGAGGAGGATGAGCAGCCCCAGCCGCGCATCCCTTCCAGATCTCCTCGGAGGAGCCAAAGGGTCACTACCACGCCACAGGTGAAGAATACTTACCATGATTCATAGTGAACAGAGGGATCATTTGGCCGTTCCTAGTTTCTGATTTCTGAGGATGATGTAGAAAGTGTGGAGAGAAAATGTTTTGTGCACACTGTAACTTAACTTCATGGATCTTGTTCCAGAAATCGTCTTGAGATTACGCTTGCTCAGTGAACACTGTGAGGCTTACATGCCCTGTTTGTTGCTTGTTGTGGAAATGGAGGCATCCTGTAGCTTCCTGTGCTCTGATTTCTTTTTTTATGTTAAGTCTTCCTGTGATGCTTGTGTTAAGCTTTTAATGTGAAGCAACAGCACAAAAGGTTTGTTTGTATTTGCAGTAGTATTTTTTTAACAGCACAGAGTTTATCAGAGTTGTTACATAAAAAAAACAGACTGCGGAGTTAAACTCAGCTCCATATGGCTGCCTTTATTTTGTTAAATAGGAGTTACAGAGAGGTAAACAAATAAAATGGTGCTTCCTCACAAGTCGCCTGCTTCACCACACATATTGCACCACTCAAATTTTAATGATGATTTCATATGAATGATTTGTGGGAAGTCTGTTTTGTTCAGGTAAATGTACTCAAAGTGTTCTATTTATTATTTTTCAGGATTCGTTTACATGTATGTGGAATGTTGATATAAAGTTTTTCTTTACAGAAATTTTCTAACGTGGTCACACCGGACAAGAAGGCATCCCAGAAAATAGGACTAAGATTAAGAAACCTCCTTAAGCTACCCAAAGCTCACAAATGGTGCATCTATGAATGGTTCTATTCAAATATTGACAGGTAAAGTCTCACTTTCACCTCAGGAGAAGAACAGCAATAAATATTTGTTATCAGTTCAGAGATGAAAAGCTTTAGGAACAATTAAGCTTTTTGATCTTCATAATTACAGTTCACATGGTTTCAAAGTTTCGTCTTTCTTCTTTTTTTTTCCAGGCCTCTCTTTGAGGGTGATAATGAATTCTGCCTGTGTCTCAAGGAGTCTTTCCCCAATCTGAAAACAAGAAAGTTGACAAGGGTTGAGTGGGGAACAATCAGAAGACTCATGGGGAAACCTCGGCGGTACGCTGCAGATTAGATATCAGATATTTTATAGTGTGAAATAATTTCCGCTCTGTATTTTTTTTATAATGCATTTTCCTCAAACAAAGACTAAAAAGATGCACTATGCTTTGTTTTCTCATCCAGGTGTTCGTCAGCATTCTTTGCTGAGGAGCGGACAGCACTGAGACAGAAGAGGCAGAAGATGCGCCTGCTGCAGCAAAGAAAGCTGTCTGATGTGTCGAACTGCAAAGACCTTCCAGATGAAATCCCCCTGCCACTCATCATAGGAACCAAAGTCACTGGTGAGATGATGAAAAGTCGCAGCATTCACAGCAGCCAGGCAGCCCTGCTTATTATCATTGCAGTCAAATGACCTGCAAAGCAACCCAGGTTACACTTTTGCCTGATGTCTTATCAAAAGTGCACGAGTCAAACAAATATTTTTATGACCTGATGATAAGAGAACTGTTAAGAGTGAAAGGTCTGGGGCGTTTATTAGCTCAGTTGGTAGGACATCCGCCCCATATACGAAAGCTCAGCAGCGGCCCAGGGTTCAAATCCGACCTGCGGCCCTTTGCTGCATGTCATTCCCTATCTCTCTCTCCCCACATTCCTGTCACTCTTCAGCTGTCTCTATCAAAAATAAAGCTTGAAAAGGGCCAAAAAAAAATCTTAAAGAAAAAAAAAAGTGAAAAGCCTAAACCATAAATTGACAACACTGACTACATCGTTATGGGGAAATTAGCTCATGTGGAAATTCAACAGCAACTAAGAATGTCATGCTCATACCTGTTCGATATTACTCAATATAAATTCTGATTTGTTTTCCTTTTGTTCCACAGCTCGACTCCGAGGCGTCCATGATGGGTTGTTCACAGGGCAGATCGATGCAGTGGACACCAGTGCTGCCACCTATCGTGTCACCTTTGACCGTAGTGGCCTGGGAACACACACTGTGCCTGACTATGAAGTCCTGGTAAGATTCGCCTGCTGCATTGTTAAAATAACAGCTCCACGGTTAGGCATGTAACAAGTCTAGTTTTTTTTACCACTTGTACTTAAATACAAATTCTAATGAAGCATCATTAAGAATTGTAAAAACAAGAAATTGCCAAAATACAAAGATGTAAAAAAGTTGCGCTGAAAGGATTTGATGATGCATCCTTTGATGATTGTTTTCCAGAGCAATGAGCCCAATGAGACCATGCCCATTTCAGCGTTTGCCCAGAAGCATCGTACAACACGCTACATGCAGAACCTCATGACTCCGCCTCGAGGGTCTTACCCGTCCGCTACCACTCCTGTCCTCATGGTAAACTACATCTAATGACAGATGTACATGTGCTGTGTCATCACACACACAGTTGTTATGGTGATATTTGACACTGCTTTAAATCTGCTTTGGCTGTCAGTGTTGTCTACTGCAACGGCTACTTGGAGACACAATAATTCTGAGATGAGTTTTATTAAACATAATTTAGTACAAATAGGCGATAATGTAAGTGTTTGCATGTAAAAGTATATTTAGATGTGCTTCTCAGTGCTGTCAGTGGACCTCACTTTACCATACACAGACGTTTCAGGCAGTGTTGCATAGGGGAAAAAAGACTTGTCGTAGTGTTCTACTACTGTAAATCTAAAAAATATTGTGTTATCTGCTATTCACTTTTTGTTATGAATTAGGTTGAGCTTTATTCTTAAGAAAATAAATAAAAATTAAATTCAAAGCACACAAATACTAAAACAGTGGCTATCATAAATATTTTTAATAATTGTAAACCTCTTCCTCTAAATTGCTAATCAAGATAAATTACTTAACTGTCAATTCTTGTGATAACAGGACAATGACCCTCTTATCAACCAATCACCATGGAGGAACAAACTGCCCGGTGCTGAGGGAGATACTCTGGGAGGATTTCCTGTCAAATTCCTTGTGCAAGTGGTAAACACTTTCTGTCAAATACTAAAATCTGACATCCTAAAATTTTGTAACACTTTGTTCTAATTAATTCTTTGACTTTTATGTTTCTAGACAAGGCTGTCCAAGATCCTCATGATCAAGAAAGAGCACATCAAGCACTTGAAAGAAATGAACACAGAGGCAGAGAAAATGGTACGATCATCAGAATTTAGGAATAAAAGTTGTTTTAAAACCTGTTAAATGTTTCTGAGATGCAGCCTAACTAAACGTGATTGTGTTTCTGTGTTCAGAAGTCGTACTCGATGCCCATTGACTTAGACTTCCAGAAGCGATATGCTACCACAGTGCTTGAGCTTGAACAGCTCAATAAAGATCTCAACAAGGTGCTTCACGAGGTTCAGCAGTTCTGCTGTGAGGTAAGTCAGTAGATAAACTTCAGCCCATCAATAACTATTTCCTCTGAAGCCAACTACAGGAAAGTATAGTTACCTGTGATGTATCATGCCCTGTTCTGATATTTATAGCTTCTCACTTCCTCATCAGTCTTGACCAATGTAAGAAAAATGAACAACAGATCCATGTTTAATCACCTGTTTGTCTGTCCAGCTTGCTCCAGATCAGGGCATGGTTCCAGCTGACCATCCCACAGAGCTGCGGCGACGCTGTGAAGAAGAGGCCCAGCAGATGGTGCAGCTGAGCAGCTCAACAAAGGACGGACAGCAGAGTGTGACCAACCCCGGCCTCACACACCTCATCTCCCGCCTCACAGCTCTGCTGCTACAGATCAAGGTAGAGGAGGATGTATAACTGCGCTCAAACCTGTTCACAGATTTTCTAATGTACACTACAGTTCAAAAGTTTGGAGTTTGCCTGCTACAAAAGCTTTATTCTGTACATAAAAATGGCTGAGAGGACTCCTCTATACTCCATATGGTCTTTCATGCTTTCAGGTTTGTAGGTTGTACAAAAAAATGTTATTTTGTTTGAAGTAATGTTGTACATGGAGAACAAAAAGCTGTACGTTCAACCAGGTTCAACCAGACTGACAACTGAAAGTGCTGAAAAGAAACAAAATCCCTCTGGGCCACAGTTAAACAAGAATATATGGAATCACCAGTTATGGGTAAAAAAAAAAAAAAAAAAAAAAAAAAAAAAAAGGAACCCGGGTTGTCGTTTAGCTCAGTTGGTAGAGCATCCACCCCATGTACAAAGGCTCAGTCCTTGCCGCGGCGGCCCAGGCTTCGAATCCGACCTGTGGCTCTTTCCCGCATGTCATTCCCCTTCTCTCTCTCCTCACATTTCCTGTCACTCTTCAAGCTGTCTCTGACAAATAAAGCTCAAAAAGGCCAAAAAAATATCTTAAAAAAAAAAAAAATAATTAAAAAATGGAAGCCTAGCATCAAAACCTGTGCAGATTTAAATAGGACAGGTTCCTGTTTCAAGTGCAAAAAAAAAAAGTGCTGCTTTAGCAAAGCTATTCTTAAAACTTCAAAATAGAAATAGAGGGTTAGTCTGGGGTTAGCACTATTAAAATTTGATCAGTGAATATCAAATCACAGTTTAAACCTGTTCAATGCTAATCGCTGGATAGACTGCAGAGGACCCAAAGAAAAGAAACAGTTCCCAAAACACTTTGTTGTGGTTCAGTATTCTCCCCTGACATGCAGCACTGTAGGGACAACGATTGAATTATAAGTGTTTTAAGTCTCTGTTTAAAAAGCCAGTATTGAAGGAAAGAAGAAAGACTTCATTATAACTGGTTACTCGCCTGTCAAAACAGGTGGTAGTGTCTGTTAGGAGGACAATGGGTGTTACACATTTTTTGTCAGTGAGTTCTTGTTGGGGCATTTTATGGTAGTTTAGAGAAAAGAGAGATCGGCACAAATTTGGCAGCAACATCAGTGTTTAAATAATGAAGTCTGTTGTGAAGCTTTTTTTAATGTTTGTATGTAGACTGCACAATGTTTAGATGATATGGATAATATGTTCATGACTCTGATTTCTTCCAGTGTCTGGCAGATGGCGGAGACCTGAATTCATTTGAGTTTAAATCTCTAACAGACTCCCTTAATGACATCAAGGCATCAATTGATCCCTCCAACCTCAGGTAAACAGACCCTGTAGTGTTCTAACTACACTTCATATGATGGCATACATGAGTAATTGGCATTCTTTATTGTTGTTGTAATTCATAAAGTAATAAGTCAGTGTCACTACCAATCACCATTCAGTCAGCCTCACAGTACTGAACATTTCTTAAACATCGTCTTCTCTGTATTTCCAGTTGCTTCCAGAATAATGTGGAGATCCACGTGGCACACATCCAGAGTGGCCTTAGTCAGCTGGGCAACCTGCATGCATTTGCTGCCAACAACACCAATGCAGTCTGAGTACCTGCGTCACGCACAGCACACACAGGTGCAGACACACAGAGAGGTGTGGGCCCTTTTAATATTGTCTTTTGAGATGGTGCTTTCACCTGAACTGTTAAAAGACTGTAAACAGAAAAAGCTCCCGTGGACGTCGTGGACCACCACCATGCAATCTGATTTGGATGTCCCGGTGAAACGACTCAGAGCCCAGACTCCTGAAACCTTGTGCTGTGTGACGGGAGGGAGGATGTCAAGTATTTTACCCATTTTATTGTATGAAAATGTTGGTGCACCCAATTGAACACAAACCTGAAAGAGTCTTAAAAACTATTTCCACAAATCCACATCTCTAAACTCGATGGTAATTTATTGGTTTCATGTGCCAAACATTGATTCTTACAGTTTTTATAGTCCATATTTATTTATTTTTGAGTAGGTGTGTATGGTTATGAAACAATATTTTGCTATCTCTGAAGTTTCCCCCTGTGTGTGTTGTGTTCTGTTGCTCCACTGATGGTAAGCACAGGGAGGCTAAAGAATGTTTTATAAAATTGTTTATTGTAGATAATTGTACAATATCTCTGATTATTAGGACTATCGTTAACATTTCTGCTGTGTATTCAGAAATGGCTTTTATAATTTTGTGTGCACTGAAAAGAGATTTTGGTATTTTTATAAAGGAGATTTCTGCAGTTTTGATGCCTTTTACTCCCTAAGATGATCTTAGCATTTCCATATTTGGCATGGCTGTTGCTGCAACCCCCCACACTAAGCCTGCATCACTGATGTAACCCTTAAAAATTCAAGTCAACAGTTTTTTCCTAGAGAATCTCCTTTTTCAGTTTTGTAAAGTTGTATATGAGAGTGCCTCAGAGCAGTTGTATATAAATGTTTCCGTCTTTTTATATTAAACATAATATTGCAAAGCAGCACCTGGTCTTCTAGTTTTTAGTCTTTATTAACAGATGAAACTCATTTTAACAGTTTTATTACTATTTTACAATAAATACAAATTTTCCTTTCACAAACAAACTCTTATGATACATGTAGCTTTCTTTATATCAGCTCTTGTGACACATCACATAAACCCACCAAAGCCAGCCATGGCCTCGGTTTCCCAGTCGGAGTCTGAGTCGGTAAAGTCCTGTGCCTCAGTGGCGTGGATCGGGGAGAAGTGACTGAACCTGTCCCCTGTGGCCATCACACGTGGATACTGCACTTGGCATCCATTATCCTTTGGTGATGACCTGCTGAAGTTATTCTGGGTCGGGATGGGAGGAATCACGACTTTCATCTCTGGTCCGATGGTCTTGTTGGGTGGGAAGTTGTCATATTCCACCAGAACCTTTGGACCCTGGTTGTCATTCATGTTGGCGTCTATCTTGGGGTGATGCTCGTTCTCTTTGGGATACAGATGGACGTTGCAGCACGGAACGTTAACGCTCAGCTCGGGCCGTTGCATCTGCTCGGGCTTCAATCCGCTTCCGTCCTTGTTGTCGTAGATGCAGGAGATGGACGTGTGTTCGTAGCTGCTGGGTTTGGTGGGTATACTGGTTCTGTGAGCGTCCTCTGTGTTTTGGTGCATTGTGGGTCTGAAACTGTCCTCAATGGCAAAACCTCCTATCCTGTGCGCCTCAGCTCCATGGCTGCTGTCATAAACTGAAAGAGAAAAAAGAAATGCATCTATAAGTTTTTAAAGTGGAGAAAGTAGTAGTTTCCAAACAACTTATACAAACTTAGATTACTTTAAATCAAGCGTCCTTGGCAGCAAATAGCCATATTCGTGTAACTGATTTGACTTAGGACTACAGATTATTTTGTGGGAAAACTGAGCAGCCCCACTAGATGCTTGAGTGAAGAACTGAACCTAAAACAAACAAACAAAAAAATCTGACTGAAGAATCTGTAATAATTACCTTTCTCTGGGCCCATCCTGCTCTGAAGTTGGCTGAAGGGACCAGCAGCTGCTGACGGTTTGGCGACCTTCATGGACACGGATGAGCCAACTTGGCGACGAGACTTGGCCCTCCTGTTCTGAAACCACACCTGAGATTTGTACGGAAACAAACAAACGTCAGCACAGTTGTAACCACATAGAAAAACACTGACCCACTTTGATATTGAATATCTGAGCTGGGATTTAAACTTTCAGATATATTACCTGAATTCTGGACTCGGGTAGCCCGGTCAGAGCTTCCAGTCTCTCCCGTAGGTAGATGTCAGGATATTTGGTGTCTGAGTAAACCTTCTCCAGCACCTCAATTTGCTGCTGGGTGAAGTTGGTCCTCTTCCTCCTGTGGGTCAGTATTGCGACGCATTTATCCGCTCTCGGTACAGAGCTTGCAGAGTTGAAGTAGTTTGTAACATCTGTTGCTCCATAATCTGCAAAGAAAACGCACACAAAGTTTAGTTAATAACGTTGGAGAAGCAGAAGTCATAGAAAAGTGCCACTGGACTTGTGCGTAAATTACGCACGGCGCTGCCAGCCACTGACCTGAGTTCACCATGCTGTTCATCTGCAGAGCTCCTTCGTGATACATCTGGAAATGATTCAGATCCCCGACGCGCATATTCCCATGAACAGAAGACATGATCCTCAACGGCTTTACTTCCAGCGACTGACCGAGTTTGAGACCTGTGCGCTCGCTTGGGGTTAAATCCCCCCGCGATCAAAGGTGGTGCTGCCTGTATGTGTGAATGGGGCGACCATCAGTGTCGACTGGCACTGCAGCGGACGTGCAGCAACTTCAGACGTCTGCAGACCGGTGGAGGTGTGAAGGTATCACACCTGGGACGGTGGAGCGGCCGCAGGTCGCTTTAAAAGGTTTTTAATGGAATCTGCATGCTCAATACACATCGGCAGTGAAAACATTTATCCGCTTTGGAATGGATGAAGCAATAATGGACCTGTAGCCTTCAAAGAGAGGCAGTCGGAAACTGCCATTTCCTCCACGGGTTAGAGCCTCACAAGAGCTGCAGTTTGTTTTAAGACAACAGAAATACAACTTTTCTACTGTATCTAATAAAATTTCATATTATTTTGAGTTATTTAACAATAAATATACATAAATAAATAAACATATTTCAACTGATTGTAGCTGCCTTTCTGCAGGGGTGTACACTCTGTGGCCAGTTTACTATATGCATTAGGTATTTACATACACAAATATGTAATACTGAGTATATTTTATTAGTATAGCAGGAAGTGGATAAATCAATCAATCAATAAATGTGTTCTAATAATTTGAAAAATATGATAATTCAAATGTATTTGTATTTATTCTGACTGTGGCTGTGCAGGGTTGTATTTCTTTCTTTGGTGATGGCTTGTTTGTTTATTAGATCCCCATTAACTACTCTATTATAACAGTAGCTACTCTTCCTGGGTTCTCCATAAATATATATAATGGTATATTTCCTTCAGGTTTAAATGTCAAATAATATAATAACAATGATAGTATAGTTGTGTTTTATAAAAGTCTTTAGATGTCTGCTCCTCAGTGCTGATGTATGTAGGATATATACCTCCTGCCCCTTGTCAGTGACAACAAAGTTAATCTGAATACACAAATCTCAGTTCAAAAGTATTCAGCAGTGGGCACTTGTAATGAGTAGGTCACCTTAGATAGAGGAGGATCAAGTCAAAAGGTCAGGTAGCACCACAGACGGGCTAATTTGTTCACCCATATTTGGGCATGCAAGATTTACATGTATCTTTAATAACAGTCCAAGTTGATTTTATTATGTCAGGGTGAGTTTTTGTACATACTTTGGCAATTATAGGCTCAATTTTATAAATCATATTTAATGACTTTGGGTGTGGGGTGATGTGGTTATTGCAATATAAAGTAATAATGTGCCTGATTTATGGGATACAGCTGTAACCGGGTTTAAGTCATCAGGGAGTGGATTGCATGTTTTTCTTTTTCTTTTTTTGGGGGGTAAATGAATGTAAGTTTGCATCATGCTCCTGAAAGAGCTCTGTAGATGGACCTAAAAAACACCAAAAAGTTTTTGTCTTGTTATTTTGTTGTTGATCTCTGTGGGAAAATGACTTGACAGCCATTGTGTCATTTCACATCCAACAACACTTCTTGATCTCTGTACTTTGGCACATACAGCATCGTTCAGATAGGATGTGCTCGTCGGTAAAGACATTCACAGTTCACAGGTTGCTTTGTCTGAGGGCTCTAATTGGGTATTGCCTGTGTGCACAGATCAGATTGCTATGCTAAAATCAGGCTGTTGAAGTTCCTGATCTTTTGTATTGGACAATGACTCTGTAGATCATGAGATGAACAGTAAACGCATCGTACATTTATCTGTGACCACAAAGCTCCTCAATGTGCCCAAATAAAATATTAATTCAACATTAAAAGTGCAGGAAAACTGTGCACTTTTACTTTTAGTGTTTGTATTTTTTAGCTTGGCAGCCCATAAAATAAAGTTCATATTTTAATCAGATTAAAATAGTGCAGTTTTAAGTTAATTAATGCTGATATGTTGTTGTAAACAGACTGTACTTTCAAACATCAAACAGTAAAAACACTTTAAAAACAAAAACAACCTCATGGCACTTGGGGGATTGGGGATTTCTACTGGCCATTTCCAGTTGGCAGCTGACACTGTAGACACAAACAAAAGCATTCACACCTTTAAAGTCTGACTACCGTTTAACCCACAGTTTGACCTGACCACTATACATTTAACATGCAGACAGACAGGTAAATTATCCTCACAAGTTTGCAGCTATATGTTAAAATGTCAGCTGTCTTATGGGTCTTTGTTGTGAGTTCAGTCTTTGTGTATTTGAGGAGGTATAGTACATTTATAGTGCCCTAATAGAAATGTGTGTTCAGTGTAAAAGTGCTTTGATATTATCATAAGTAGTAGTTGAATGTGGTGACTCTTGTCTTCTAAGCACAGATTTGTGAATGTTACCTCAATGAAGTGCATTCATATTAGAGCCTGATTGATAAATCACCCAGGCTGATAATTGATATTAGTTTATTGCAAATAAATTGTTATTGTTGTAACAAGAAATGTCAGTACAGAAATGCCAAAGATATGTTTGATGTCATTTAGAAACAGGGTCCCTGTTACACTGTTTGTCCATCGCAAGGCCTCATGTTTTGTGTTCATAAAAATGACTCTCCAATATAATGTTTTCATAGAGGCTAAAATGTAGCCAAGATATGTTTTAGAACAAAAATATATTTTCCCATGAATCTGTGCTCCTACATGCAATTGCAATGCAGAAATCTAATGTTCAAAAGCTAATTAGTCATTGTCTTAATTATTTACATTAATTACTTACATTATACAACACATCTTAAGAACAAATTGAACTTCTGAATTGTTTTTATTAGGCTATATTATTTATTTATGATGTTTTATGGAGTTTATAGTTTGTCTAATGACAGGACAAATTTCCCCTCATGCACAATAAAGCTTAACCTGATTTAAAAGACAGATGTTATGTCACATATGGCTTGAGTGAATTCAATTGAGTGAGTGCTCATGTTTTGGTCGCCATTTTTAAATAGTTATTGGCTGTTTATCTGCTTTTTTTCTAAACAACATTGTATTATAGAAATACACAGATTCAATGCATGTACAGACAAAGGCGAATGTCAACCCTTTTGACATGACATACTGTGTATGTGGATGACTATTGCCAGGGGTCTTATAACCATACTAGAGTCATTCCACAAAACAGGTTTTTGACATTTTCAGATAAAAAAAAAACCACTAAAAAAAGGACGGATAAATGTTAATGTGTTCATTTTTACTCATTTTATTAATCATATCCCAAGTACACTTCCAACAAAGGCCACAGGAGACAAAATAGGTGGTGTCAACTGAAAAAACAAGATAATTTCTGATTTAAAGATACATTTTATGTAATAGTTTTTACACATTATTAAAGGAGACGTTTCAATTGATATAAACGTTTTTAAACAAATTGATTTTACCCAGTAGTTAAAATATGTTCAACAAGGTCCGAGGGAGTCAAATCGTGCCAGTTTCGTGGAAGGACTCACTTAAATGTTAGTTTTTATTGCTTTTTAACATTATTTTAGCATATTTTGCATAATGACCATTATAAAAATGAAAATATAGGCGTTTTAGTCTGTGAATATTTTGTTTTTCAAGTAAAATAAACAAGTGAATTACAATAATATCCTTGTAACTATTATGTTGATGTCAAAATACAACAAAATATGGAAATAATCTGGTTTTATGACAGTGCCAGGCTAATTTCTGTAAACAATTATCGCAGCGGTTAAAGCGTCGTCATTATTTACATTGAAAAAAAAAAAAAATCAACCGGAACTTCCGCCTAGTCTAAGCGGAAGTAGGTACGTGGCCGCTTCAGCTGACAGTCTACATGATGGCGACAGAGGTTCAGAGCGGCGACCTCGACAGTGCTACCTCCAGCCGGCTCGAAGTTTCCATCGATGGCCTCACCCTCAGTCCCGACCCGAAGGGTGAGCAGAGCCAGGTCGAAGAGCCGGACCCCAACCCCGCGGAACCCGGGACAGATACGCCGGGTGCCGCTGGAGGCGAAGATGGAGAGACTGGCAAATCGGCGATAGAGAGGAAATGGGGCTTTCCTCTGCAGGAGCTGTACGGAATGGGCCTTAAATTCTTCAAAGGTATTCTAACGTTCGTTTTAACCAACCCGGCTTTAACGGACACAAACGGCTAACGTTCGAAGCGACCGTTAAACTGTGACGCCAACCGCTCGCTGCCCGACGTTAGCTGACCGTTTGCTAACGGTTAGCCGTTAGCTGTCACCACCGGGGGTGCTGCTGCTGTCAGCCGCAACGTTACATTAGCTCACACAGCTAACGAGTAGCCAACACCGCTAACAAAGCTATTAGCCAGCTATTAAAAGGTAAAACAAGCGCAGCACCTCCGAGTAGTCCATTAGTGTCTGTGTGTGGCCTCCCTTCTGTGCACCTGTCTTTGTGTTTGAGCGTGTCGTGAGTCTTTAAGACTCTGTCCACTAACATCAGAGTTGTATTGTTAGGCGATGTCCATCCTATCTGAATGGTGGCTTGTGATGAGTTGTTTGGGAGCTTTAAACACGCCCTGCCCTGCCACTGCTGCGGCTGAAGGGAAGCCTGCATGTCGGCTGCTTTAACACGGGTCCTTGGTCAGCTAAATTAGACGCTCCTGATATAAAAGTGGTCCTGCAGCTCAAAGTGTTTAAAACCAGCTCACACTGCTGCCTGAAGCCACGCTTTCAGCGCTTTTTAGGGGTTGCATGACCACTCGCCTGTTTTACAACTGCCTCCATGTATCCACACCACTCCCTGCTGCAACTGCTCCAACAGGAAATCCAAGAAAAAGCTCATGTGGATTGATTACTTGTATCCATGTTGTACATGCATGCAAACTGGAGGCTGTTTTATCTTGACAGTGTGTATAAGACACCACTGATGTCAGTGTTAACACTTGGTACAGTATATCTAATGCTCAGAAGATAGCTTGAGAAATATGTTTTTGCACTGCATAACCAGCTTGAGTTTCAAATCAAAGCCTCATCAACCGTCAAAACAGTGTATCTAAAGTGTGTCGTCTTAGCCTGTCAGCATTTGAAGAAATGTATGAAATAGATAAATCCACACAATGCTGTATATCCTGTTTCGCTTGTAGCACAGTGTAGTCCATTGTTGCTTTGCAAACATCCTGACCGTAGGCATACGTACTGGGTTTATTAGGGAAAAGGACTTATGATGACTATGCAAACAGGTTTGGGCCTGGTTGGCACTCTGTGCGATAGTAATCTGTGCTTTGTATTTCTAGTCAGGTAGGGATGGGTCAAATTGTGTAACTTGCATTCACAAGTCTGGTTCTTGCCACACATTGGGCTGAATACATTTTAGTTTATTAAAGTGCCACGAGGTTGTTTTTAAATTACAGCGTCCATTTTTTTTTTTGTTTGAACGGCTACAAAAGTAGTTCAAGAATATGATACCCTGTTTGCTACTATAGTTTCTACTACCATGTTGTACAAAGACACAAAGGTGCATTGTAGTATTCACCCGCACGTGCTCCCACTTTGCTGCTCTCAGATAAAGATGGCAAGGCCTTCCACCCGACCTATGAGGAGAAGCTTCGGCTGGTGGCTCTGCACAAACAGGTGTTGTTGGGCCCTTATAATCCAGATGCTTCACCGGAGGTCGGCTTCTTTGATGTCCTGGGCAATGACCGCAGGTATGCACGCATGTCACCATGTAACCATTCAGTGTAGTGTTAAGATTTAACACTATTTCACACTTAGAGCTTAGTCTGTTTCATTGCAATACACGTAGTATTTCAAATTAAAGTTGCACTAATTGCACAAAGTTTGTGTTTACGATTTTAAAATATGGTTATGACTGTAAAAATGTTGTTTTAAAATAGTTGTTTCCAATGCTACATATTTAAAATTTTCTTTGAGTTGTTGTTGTTGTCATCTAAAAAGAAGTAAAAACATACTTTTGATGGCTGAGAGCCGTTTGCTCAGCTGCCTATTTTATCCATCTTCACCTCCGTTCTCGCTGTGCTTGCAGAAAAGAGTGGGCCTCCTTGGGTAACATGGAGAGGGAGGAGGCCATGGTGGAGTTTGTCAAGCTGCTGAACAAGTGCTGTAACCTCTTTGCTCCCTACGTCACCTCACACAAGATCGAAAGGGAGGAGCAGGAGAGGAAAAGGTAAGGCTTCATTTCCCCTGAGAGAGATCCCTCTCTGCCACCATATCTAAATACAGACTCCACTTCAGTTTGTCCTATATGCAGCCAGCAAAACTGTGAAGCCGCAGGGGAAATATTGGACATTTATTGACTGCTGGTGTATGACATTTTTTAAATGATTTTAACCATTGGTGTCATTTATAATATCCTCTATCCCAGGAAAGAAGAAGAGGAGCGCCAGCGTCAGGAGGAGGAGGAGAGGGAGCGACAAAGGCAGGAGGAAGAGAGACGGAGGCTTGAGGAGGAGGAGAGGCTGAGGAGAGAGGAAGAGGAAAGGAGACAGGCAGAGGAGGAGAGGCTACGGGTTGAGCAGCAGAAGTATGTGTGTCTGCATCACTGTGTGTGTGTTTGGCTTGCAGTATATTGATTTGACTTCAGCATGACTTCTATATGATCACCACACTCACCTGACATTGATATCTATAGTGGTATTGTCTTTGCAGCTCTGGTGCAGGACAATCAGGGACTTAGAGCTTGCCTGAAACCTGCTCCACAGTCCCTATACTCACCACAACTCTTATCTCTATGTAAAACACTAAAATTTTCCACTGTCCACCATTGTCTTTTCTCTGTTTCCTGTATTTCCTTCCTCACCAAATCTTCTCCTGTGTTCTGTTTTTTTCCCCAGACAACAGATAATGGCGGCATTGAATGCGCAGACAGCAGTGCAGTTTCAACAGTACGCTGCTCAGCAATACCCCAACAGCCCAGAGCAACAGTTGGGCCTCATCCGACAGCTCCAGGAGCAGCACTACCAGCAGTACATGCAGCAGCTCTACCAAGTCCAGCTGGCTCAGCAACAGGTAGTATGTAACACAGACAGAGAGACAGACTTTGATTGATAGATTTCTATTTTTAGGATTTGCTGGTAATTGGAAAAGCTTAGGTATAAGGTCTTTGTCTTTCAAAGATCCAAAGTAAATTGGAAAATAATCCAAGCCGAAATTCCTGTACATCTTCAAACTGAAAAAATAAATCAGAGCAGGTTATTAATGAAACAGTTTGGCAACATTTTATAATAAATATAATAAGCTTTATTTATATAGCACCTTTTAAAACACAGTTACAAAGTGCTTTACAATAAAACAAACCACAATAATAACAATAACAATAAGCAATAAATCAATAATAATTGGAATAAAATGTGACCGTACATAAAAAGGTCAGCTAAAGTACGTTTTTAAAAGTTGACACAGTCTGCAGCCCTGATCTCTAACTGCAAAGTCTCTGTGTCACCTTTGTGGACATATTTTATAGTTTACATATAAAAAGCTTTTCACAGTTTTTAACAGTACTCTGGTTTGGTGACACTTTGCTGGTGTGAGACAAATGAAAAGAAAATGTAGAACATCTATGATATAACCTGTCTAAAATCTTTAACTGAAGCTACTCATGCATGATGAGGTATTACAATAAAGCCTTTGGTATGAGGAAAAGGACTTAAGCTGCAATGAAATTTCAGAGACTTCAGAACTTGTTAAGCTCCTCCAATAATCATGGTGCATTGTGATGAGCACACTTGTAATGGTGCAGCCTTACCTGCACATAAATGCAATTCATATGAAAGTAGGAGTCTGTGCTCTTTCCAGCAGCATTGTAGAAACCTAAAATTCTTTGTCTATGTACCGTGTTTGGTTTTCAGTGTATTGACTCAGTGTTGCCTTCCTTTCGTCTCAGGCGGCCTTACAGAAGCAGCAGCAGCAGGCTGACTTGATGGTGCAGGGCACCATGGAAACTAACAGCTTCAACAGTGGTGAGCCCATCCCCGCCTCAGCAGCGGGGCCGTTGTGTGCAGCTTCACTGCCTGCTGGAAAAGAAGCCCCAACAGTCAACGGAGGCCAGTCAGACTCGTACTCGGAGAGCTTGGACCGGGAGCCAGAGCCAGAGCCGGCAGAAGAGGTCTCAGAGAATGGGCCGTTATTAGGTTGGTGGGCTGCAGATGTGTTTGTCTCATTTAAAAAAACAAAAACTACCAGTGTTGACCTCATGCAGATAGAATCTAGATTTTCCTAATTGTGCAGTGAATAGCTTCAGGACAGATCAGGGGAGAAGATCTCTGTCAAACGAACAAAGCTTTATACTCAAATGGAAACCTGATGCTTATCTGCTGTGTCCTTGTTGATGTGACCTGGAGGGCGGAGAGGAGAAGAGCTGAAACAGGTGATACATGATAGTCTGCTGGTTTCACCCAACCACACGTACTGCGTACAGAAAAGTAGGCGCTCACACCAGAAGTGAATGAGGCCAAAACATACATCCTGAACCAAATTAATCCAGTGTGGCATGCCGCTCACTCGAAATTATGTTGTGAGGAAAGATGGAGGAAACCTCGGTATCTAAAAAACAACATTGCCATTGGCCATGTGCACATGCTCTCCCTCTCTTTTTTCCTCTTGACGTAGAGAGCCTGTTAGTTGATAGTTTTACTTTCAGTCTGTGCATGCTGACATGAAATCACTTGTTATTAAATAATAATGTAATATTTCTTTCCTACTAGGAAATCTGCACGAGCAGATTGTATTGTATGTTTTTACAACAGATAGTCCTAAGTTCTTTGTCCCCTGATCCTCACAGCAGACTCCCCACCAGTCATAGCTGCTCCCTCCATGTGGACACGGCCACAGATCAAGGACTTCAAGGAGAAAATCCGGCAGGACGCAGACAGCGTGATCACGGTGGGGCGTGGCGAGGTAGTGACAGTGCGTGTGCCCACCCACGAGGAGGGATCTTACCTGTTTTGGGAGTTTGCCACAGACTATTATGACATCGGCTTCGGGGTGTTCTTCGAGTGGACGGATGCTGCATCTGCTTCAGTCAGCGTGCATGTGTCAGAGTCCAGCGACGAGGACGAGGATGAAGAAGGTGAGGTGTCGGTGGGTGGGAAGTCTGTGTGAATAAGTGTGCAGTGTTTCTGACACAAATATTTTCAGGTTTGGCTGTGATGCTGGGGGTGGTGTTTTTTTTTTTTTTTTTAATGTTCTTCTGGTAAAAATATGTGCTTAAAAAGCCAGTTTTACTAACCGTAAAGGTGTATGTATGTAGACTGAAGAAGAGATATAAGATATGCAAGGAAATTAATATTCCAAGAATTAAAAATGTAACTTTGTAGCTGTTAGTTTCACTGTTGGATATAAAATACGGCAGATGCATTGTGATTCCACTTTTGATCTTTGCCATTTGCTATGGATATCATTCTACAAACTTTAAAGACAGTGAAGTCATGGTGGTTATTTAATCTTTCATGTTGTTTTGCATTTAAATTTCTGTTTTCTTTTGTATAGTTTTCTTCTATTTTTATCTCAAGTTCGGAACTTGCCTACACCGCAGTTAAACATCTTATAGTTCTCCTCTGGGCAGAGGGAAGCCCTGCCACCAGAACAGTGGTGTGAAAGGAAGGAAATATGGAAAGAAATTAAATCTCACAATATTTTGATAAGACATATGGCAATATTGGTAATATTAGATTGGTTTCGTTAGTTAACTTAACTGTACAAACTACTCTTTGGAAGTTCTTATAAACTACTTCTGAATGTCTGCAAGAGTAGCAGTTTTATATTTGTATTTAGTATAAGAACATCATGTTTTGTACAGATTATGTCACATTGTGTCAAAACAGTATTTATTTTGTAGTTTTCCTGTTAGTAGGAGCCTCTGATACCTAAAGAGGTTTACAATGGTGTAGCATTGTAACTGAGGACCCTGCCTAGGACTATTATATTATTTTATTGCTGTTATTACTCCGGCTTCCTCCCACAGTGCAAAGACACGCACTTAATAAGTTAATTGGTGACTGTAGGTATGAATGTGAGTGTGATAGGCTCCGCGACGCTGATAAGGATAAGTGGTTACAGAAAATGGATGAATAGTTCCGTATAGTAGGAGCTCAAGGACATTTCACTACAATGGTTCTTTCATGATTTTGAATTAAATATTAGATAGAATTTATAATTTTTATATAGAATTTTTAAGGAAAGAAAAACTGTATTGATCACAGAAACAGAAATTTCTTTTTTTTTTTTTTTTTTGTTCAAATTTAATTTATTGTGATTTTTCTAAAATATTTCTTCAGTGCTCAAAACCTCTCGTCCAATATAACTCCATGGTATTAAGGTTAATTGTAGTGTTGCATAATATACCTTTCTCACAGCAGCCATTTTGACATGAAATAGTAGGATAAACACAGGTGTTACCAATGATACTAATTAAGGTTCCATTCCATTCAGGTCAAACAGAGTCAGGGTGCTGCTGTGGTGCATGTTGCTCACTGGAAAGTCTCTGCTGCACTAAACGGAACTGAACCTTAATTAGTATCATCGGAAACACCTGTGTTGACCCTACTATTTCATGTCAAAATGGCTGCTGTGAAAAGAGTCTATTATGGTGAAGATGAGACCGCTTATTTCAACTTGATGCATTGTTCTTGTGTCAACAGGCGATCCTCCCAATGAGGAGGAGAAGGCGAAGAAGGAGGCAGGGAAGCCCCAGGTGGATGAGATTGTGCCGGTGTACCGGCGGGACTGTCACGAGGAGGTGTACGCCGGCAGCCACCAGTACCCCGGGCGCGGAGTCTACCTGCTCAAGTTTGACAACTCCTATTCACTCTGGCGCTCCAAGAGTGTTTACTACAGAGTCTACTACACCAGATAAGCCTGAATACAGACACAGGGGGAGCCAAGGAGTGTGTATGTTCATATGTATGTGCGCGCGCGTGTGTGTGTAGATGCAGATTTGCGCGATGACAGCCTGTATGTATGTGTGTGTGTACGTGTGAGGAAGAAAGTGTATCCAGATTTATTCCGGATAAAACCACCAGGGGGAGACAAAGACACATCTGGAGCCCAAGTTTGGAGATTGGACTAATATGTATGTACTTTATGTGTGTGCGTGTCCCGAGATACACCCATGCTAGAGCCTGTCATCGAGCCCTTGGAAGACCATCTGTCCTTGCTGCGCTCACATAGACCGACTTTGCTCTCATATTGTATTTTACCACTCTTCACCCTGGGGTCCTCTTTTGTCACCACCCTAGCCCGACACTGTCCAGCGTGGCCTTGTGGCTGCTTCTGCCCCGACTGGCGCTTTCACGAGCGGAAACCCCCGGCGAGTCCAGTGCTCACCAACTGTTTCCTGTTTGGTGGTAACGGTGGTTGTTTATCCCACAAGAACACAAAAATCAAATGTACTTCATAACACTATGTTCTCTTTGCCGAATCTCACACACACACACATTAAAAACACCAGTGCACACAAACTTAATCATCCTTTTTTTGTTGTTAAACAGTAGTCCATTACTTGCTTCCCAAGCTAACATGCATATATGAAGAGTCTACAGGCAACATTTTTATGAAGGACGGACAAGAAGTCATTCCATGGTTTAAGGTGAACTCCAAATGAAGTGTTAAAGGAGTGAGTATAAAATAATACGCACATGGAAAGAATGTGGCATCTCAGTGTGATACAGAATAAAAAGTTCAAGAACAAACAAATATTGGCTCTCCCTCTGTCCCGCAGATATTTGTTTTTATCTGTGACACTGTTTCAGTTTGTTCCACCTTCAGGCTGTTGCCTCTTTACAGCAGCGCCCCTGTTTTTTAAGGTTAGACCACATGACTTATTGCATTAAATCACCTGTCCTCTTCCTGCGCTCATCTATCCTTTATGAAAGAACCAAGAAAAGGGGAGCTAGTATTAAGACTGACGAATATTGCGTGTAAATTACGTGTGAGGGGTTTCTCTGTGTGTTTGGAGACGCTGTACTCAGTTCTGACACACACAAGTGCAACTAACGATACAAATTGTATGTTTTTGGAGGTCATGACGCACTGTTACATCTCTGCAGCTCTCAGAAATCAAAAATCCATTACACAAAACACAGTGTTGATGTTCTGTTGTTTTTTTTTTTCTCTTCCTGGTATGAATTAGCTCAAATTGTCATCTCAAAGTAAGGTATCGTGAATAAACTGAGATTATGTGTGGTCGCTTACTAACTCAGTTGTGACAGAAGTGTACTCAACTTTTTTTCTTCTTGTTAATTTGTTGCCATAATTTAGATTCCTTGTTTAGTTTCACATTGCCTTAGGCACGCTTTGTGTACCAACCACATCGCATGCATTATGAGCAATGTGTTGTTCAGTAGGTGTCAGAGATGTTTATTTGGTTTCACAAGCTGTATTTGTACATTTCTATGTGTGTATGCAACCAAACTTTAAAGACGCGGAGGCGGAATAACTTAAGTTGAGTAATCCTCTGATGTCCCTGCTGAGTGTCACTTCATATTATTTAATTAGAGGCCACTCCTGCCTTCTATCATTCAGTGAATTGTGTAACAATACGTCACTACTTGGCTTAACCGAGCCGTAAAGTTTAAGAAAGTTCCTGTATGTTCTGAAGTTTGATGTTTGTTTCTTTTTTTCTTATTGCTCACCAAATGGTTTGAGCTGACTTGTTCAAGCCTTGTATGTAAATAATTCTATAAATGAGTTTATGTATGGGTTTTTAGATGTGGAAGAAGGCTATGGTTTTGAGAATCAATGCACTGTAAAATATGGTGAATGAGATATATGTATACGTTTTACCCTGAATGAAAGTCCAAAACTCGTAGGAAAGCATAAAAATGTAAGGCTCTATCGACATGACAGACAGAAAAGCTCATCTTTTTGTATTGTTTTGACTTGTTTGGATCTCTTATGAGTTGCAAGATCTTTTTGGGCATATATTTAATCTTGATTAAACTTATGTTCATCTGTAGAATTGGATAGTTTGTCTACTTTTGTATTCCCAGTATTTTAATTTTATGTGATTAAAACTTTGATTCATTCATGGCCTTAAAAACCGACACAAAAACATCACTAATGTTGCTCCCACTAGACACACAAAAAAAACACAGATGTAATCAATAACATTAATTAAAGCTGACATTTAAATGGTACTGAGCCATTGTTAGTTTCATTAGATCCACCTGCTATTAACAAGTCAAAATGTGGAGTGGAAACCGTCCAGCCTAGTTTTAACCTTCATCTGTCACTATGGACATTTTTGTCATTTTGGGGCAAATTTTCCTCTTTATCTGGCCACCATTTTGGCTGTGTCAGTGCATATGGCACATTGGAACAGTCTCTTGACACATTTTGTAATTAAAATTTTATTTATTTTAATAGATCAGTGCAACACTGTGAAAAAAAAATGCTGCTGCTCAAAACTACCAGACACTTGCTCGATGTTATTTACAAATCAGCTGCTCTTTCAGATTCAGAACATAAATTTTAAACAGAAAGAGGAGACAATGTTGGGGATATGAATACACCAAAGATTACCTTGAAATAACAGAACAGTATTGGCTAGTTCCTTTTTTCTCACCGGTGGTCAATGTGTCATCCTCACGCTGTTTTCCTGTCAACACATTTTGTGCTAAGGGAAGGACAAATGAGGATGTTACTCATCTCTAGCAGGACAATCTTGTGTTTTCCATGACTCATGCGGGATGTCACTTTAATCAGAATAAGTGACAGCTGCGTTGATCTTTTAAACTATAATGTTGAGTAACTGTTAAACTTTAATTTGAAGATTTCCAGTCAGTTGAGTTATGTGAAAATACAGACCTGGATTTAATGTCACATTAGAGACACACTTAAAAGTTGCTGTGTTCACTTAAAGACACCAGGGGGCACATTAAATACCACAGAGACACATTTTGACAACTGGACATTGTTAGGTAGACTTTGAAAGGAATCCTCTGAACTAAAGCAGGGTGAGTGGTATGCTATCAATGATGAGGGATTGCCCTTTGGAATTTAAAGAGCAGCAGCAGTGGGAATGCCAGGCGGTGGACTGGACAAACATGCCTTGTTGTACACACAAAGAGGAGATAAATCAAGAGACATGTGTTCAGAGAATGTGTTGTCCATGAGTTATTTTAAAAAGACATGAGAAAAACGACTGACACCACCCGCAAAATACATACTTTGTTTAGGTGCTAAGCAAGCAACCGCTTACATTATAAAGAATAGACAGCGCATGCGTAACGAAGGGGCGCCAACGAACAGTTGTAAGCGGTACATGCTAACGTTAGCTTACTAAAATATCAATAAACATAAATTTCACAAGTAGTTCAAGAGTTACCAGATAATAACAATAATTCCCACACCCATAAGATTTTTTGCAGTTAGTTTTAACGTGTTAACTTAATCTAACGAGCTAAATAACCGAAATATGAAAGCTTCGTTAAATAATTGAAGGTAGCTGAACTGTAGCTAACGCTGGGTTAGCTACTTTGCATCATTACACAAACAGGTAATTTTTTAAATTTCTCCATTTGATTAAGGTGAATTATTTATTAAAAATAACCGTAAAAATGGCTACCTAAATTGTAGACATTAGTATAATTTGTTTTAGGGGTTAATTCATGTCTTGACAGAACTGAAGACACTTTTCAAGGTGTTTGGTTTAGTTAG
This sequence comes from Sciaenops ocellatus, assembly GCA_033000465.1. Lineage (NCBI taxonomy): Eukaryota > Metazoa > Chordata > Actinopteri > Sciaenidae > Sciaenops > Sciaenops ocellatus. The sequence continues at coordinate 13,987,999 of CP136886.1, forward strand.
GTTTGTGTGAAGTTATCAGGCTTTTTTAATGTGGAAAAAACTATTAAATATATTAACATTAAGTCCATTGACCTGCCTGAACCTGTTAACTTTAACTGTTCTCAGCTTGGTGAGGTACTTATTAAAGAATTTGAGATAATTATATCTTTAAAAGTGATTTAAAGAAATTGAAGGTTAGGTATTAGCCTCTCTCTCATTACCCCTAATTGTAGGGAGTGCTATAAAATAACGAGAAAAAATGAATGCATATACCAAGAAGCAGTGGTTCATAACATGTAATAAAATATTAATTTTAGCTTCACATTGTTATTTCTTCTAACTTCTCAGCTTTTTAGTCGGCTGGTTCTGTTTGGAAGAGAAGTCCGGTCCGTGTTTTCCATCAGACCGCTGTACTGACTTCGATGGGAGGCAGGTAAACTCTCCTCTTAATGTGGCTCCGGTTCCAGTTGCTACAGGTGGTTGTAGTATTTTCCGGGTTTTTATTTGTACTTTTTTTCTCCATACTTTTCCTTGTGTGTTTTTTTCCCCCCCTCTGCTCTGCAGCCTGCTCTCTGTCTGGTTGAATTTGAATAGACTTTGGGAGGCAACGTCTCTCAGTGTACAGCAGCACAAAGTCCCCATGCTTTGAAAAACAAAAAAATATGGCGGGATTGATTGTTCAGGATTGTTGTGCCTCGCATATAACAGCAGCTACAGAGAGGCAGTGCGTGTTGGATTAGTTTTAAAGCTTTGAGTTTGTTTTTTTGCGTGAACAGTTTTGGAGTTATTGGTATGAAATAAATATGCCCTTTCATCAGAGGACCATCGAGCCGCGGCGTGTGACTAGGTTATCGCCGAGGGATGGCTGGATACCGGTGGAAGAAAACGGGAGACGCAAGCTGCGTAAACCCGTGTTGTTCTCGTCTTTGGATGAAGTTGGCTGTCACACACTAACTAACATAATACACCAACTTTCCGACCTTTCTCGACATGCCAGCGACATCTTCCTGGGCATCGAGATGGAGGCAGGGATGGTGTTCAGGAGATCCTGCAGGATTCACTGTCGGCTGCAGAGTCTGCAGGTTGAAATCTGCAAGTTGGATCCCAAGAAAATCAAAATCCGTAAGTTTGAAGTGCTGCTGCCTTGTTGGTGATGTGCAGTGTGTTAGTCTGAAGTATGAGAGTCTAAATTTCTGTCCCCATGGCAATATTCAGAGTAACTATAAACTTCTGCAACCCACAGATGTGAAATATATACATCATAAATACCACAAATTAGTATGATTTATCACCACAGATGTATTTTGATTAAATCCAGATCAAAACATGAAGTTTAATTTGAGACGTCTGACCTTGCATTAATCTAATAATAATTTGCACTTTTGGACTTTTGCTCCTCTGTCACAACAACACAGTCATAATTGGTGTGGAGAGGTGATGGTCAGGTCCAAGGTGGCTGTCACATTTTGTCCATAGAAAGAACAAGTGACCGGAGTGACCCGTGTCTCCTGGACACATGGCTTTGTTGGCTTTGTTTATCCTGATTGGGACTTTTGTTAATAGGGCAGTTGAGTCTTGTCAGAAATGATGGATCTCTCTCAACGCACTCACCATCTGTGTTTAGGTCTTCATAGGACACCGAGATCACAGGAGAGGCCTTTCAACCTTTTACTTCTTGCTGTTTTATGCATGTAAACAAAGTTGGTCAACTCAAAGATGCTCGAAAAGTCAATTTGCTGCATCCTGCGCTACCTTTAGCTGTTTTGTGATTTGTTTTTAACACTACCCCCTGTAGGCTCACGCATTGTGGTTACATATTAACTCAGACTTTGACTCATACTGTGGTGACTTTGCCAGCTCAAAAGATTGATAGATATGCCTGTCATTTCGTCTGCTCTGACAGATTTTGAGCGAGTATATATGTGCTACTTTAAACCCCTGCTTTCTATTTAATAGGTTGTTATGGGGGGTACTGTGTATCAACATGGTAGTTAAGGGATAACGTTTCCCATTGATTCCCTGTATGGCTCCTTTACAACATGTTTCTGAGGCAAATTAGATAAACAAAACAGAATTCATAAAACGAGTCCAACTTCAGCGGAACAATGGCGAAGGAGGAGGATTTAAATTCTGAGTCATTAGCTTTTGTTTCCTTTTTCCTGTCCTTCTTCTTATCTATTCACCATGCGTTTGGTCTCTGACTCACTGTCTCTCTCAAACACAGACACAGATTCAAAACCTGCCTCTGAAGAAATGATAGGCAGCGTAGACGGTTCCCAGACACAAGCGAATGTGATGTATGATGAGCAATGTACAAAAGTACACCTATACACAGCCCATCAAGCTGTGTTTAACTCGCTACATGACAACTACCAGACCTTTAACTAGTCCCCCGTGTTATCGCGTGGCATGACTCGACTGCTCCTGCTGAAGTTTTAAATGCCGTCTTAGGTGGGGCTGGGAGTTCCTTAAGGTTAGTTTCATTCAGGACATACACTCCGTCATTCAGAGGAGGTGTGAGAGAGCAGGCTGGAATGCGGTGCGTTACTTAGCCATCTGTAGCTGCCAGCTCTCACATAGCCCCAAGGCCAGCACTGCATGTACAGAAGCATTGAATTCAGATTCACGACTCTGACTCTTTCCACACAAACAAACACCTGTCTTATTATTCCAGGAAGAGAGGGATGGATTTGAATATGACATCATACAGAACAGCTGGTGGAGTTGTTTTGAATGAAAAATGTATGTGTAGAGATCATTTATTGACCTCTTACTAAACACACCTCAATGCTTCTTTTCTTTTTAACCTCACATTTGTTGCGATCAGGTATTACACACTTATAGCATCTTTATAGTTTGCATGTAAGCACTTAACTGTGACCTCTCGCTCTGCTGTCTTCAGCTACCGTACCAGGATTCCTACTCTAACCTCAGGTCAGAGATGGATCATATTACCGGAGAGGGGCATAAAGAGAGGCCCTTATATGAAGGGGGACTGACACCGAGGGAAGGATGTAGTGACTGTGTGTGTGTGCGCGCGCGCAGCATCTCGTCTCACTGTTTGTCGGATTATACAGTCAAATCATCAAGGGGCAGTTTGAACAGGGACACGATAGACAAATGGGATCTTCCTCCCCTGTGCCGATTTCCTTTGTCTCATGCCACTGTTAATCCGTTTGTGTTGAAGTGTACAGGTCAGCAGGTCGGAGGTCATAGGTTTCCCCTCAGAGGGGAACACCTGACACTCGAGAGTCAAAAGTTTAAACAAAGTCTAGTTTGGCTGACTTCTGCTGTAGTTTAACAACGGTCATCTCAGCTAATCGATCGCTGCTGCCTCACTCTGATCTAGACAGCTGAGAAGACAATTAAATTCAGAAAGTAACAACACTGTGTACAGTCCCAAGGTGCATGCATGGGTACGTCATGCTGTGTGTAAATACGACAAGAGGATTGTAGGAGATGATGAACATTTGCAGCCGAGATGAGAAAGTTTATGGTTAAAATTTCCAAATGCTTGTAGAAATGTTATCAAATATTGTAACTCATGCTTCAGTTTAGTAACTTTCTGGATGACTCTGGCATTATCTCCACAGCAGTGAAAGGGATTTAGGATCCTGAATAATTTATAATCATTGCATGTCAGACTGTGCCAGGTGGGTCTGATAAAGTCTTGGCTTCAATCTATGCTAGACAGAACAATATCAATTTTTAGACATGTCAGAGTGTTTAATTGTAGAGCTCCAACGTGAATAGAAGAGAAACATCAGTTTGCGTCATCCATTGTCCATTGTGAGCACTCGTATGTTTTGAAAATAAGAAAACACTAAACAGACTTTGGCTATAGTGTTGATCCTTCTATGCATTGAAAAACCTCAAAATATGAGCTGGAGGAGGAGAGACGGACTCGGCTGTATATGTTTTTAGCAGTAGCATTACACTAGTTTGCCGGTGTATTATGCATAATTTCATGTCACATTCTTGGTTGATTGGTTGTTTTTACACATGGTTTCTAGCGAGTGGTTCCCTTTTGAAGCAGACTGTTTTACGATACAATCAAAGACTACCGCTTTTGATTGACGACCAAAGATTTCGCCACATTTCACTCCCTTTTTTTCTGATACATCCCAAAATTGCACATTGTAAAGTGTCTGTAATGGATGACTTTTCAGCCTCACCCACTGACATGTCCCAACTTTGATTTTTAAGTGAAGTGTGTTAAACACCAAGTCTCCTCTGCCATATATAGCACTGGGGTGAATAGGGAGTATGCTATTTTAATGATGAAAGTAGGTCGATCTAGTGAAGGTTAATTGGAGTTAGAAGAGACTTAGGGCCTCCCTGTCAGATATCTTGATGCCCACTAGGTACCCGCTGCTGTGAGGCTCTGAAATAGACACACACACACATATTAAGCAAGAAAAGACAATCTGAATTGGACACACGTTTCCAGATGACCTGTTAACGTCCACGCTCAATCTTCCTCTCCTCGACACACATGCAAACTGCCTGTGCATTCTTCCCCACATCCCTCAGTTATTTATAGACGTATGTCTTTGCCCGTCTTTCATCTGTAGCATGCTATCATATTTAGTGTGTGTTGCTATGTTCAAGTGCTTCTCAAGGACCTGTGTGTGTGTTTGTGTGTGTGTATGCATAGGCACATACACACTTGGCTTGTCTGTGGATGGACATTTTGGCTCAGGCTGACACCACACTGGCAATGACCATGAGTGTTTGTGCATAAACAGTGCTGCCCGGTAATGACGATAACGATCCAAGTTGTGCCCCTTATCACACCACAAAGAATAACACACCACAGTCACGCCTGGATAAACTAATTGCTGTTTATCGTTTTTCACCATCTTCACACACACACACACACACACACACACACACACAGTTTATCCCACCTCAATTCACCCTAGTCACTATTCACTCAGGCCTGCCATGGTCCCCCTCCATTCATTGACAGAGAGCAGTCATTACGCAGCCAGAATCCACAAGTCAGTTCCCACAGGGTTTGTTCCAGTGGAAGGAGCCTGGCCTGGTTCTAGAGGTCGACCCGGTCCCATGAGGAACAAAAGAGATGGGTCAGGAGGGACGGAGAGAGAGGAAAAATGGGAAGAAAGAGTGGGAAAGTGCTGTAGCATTTCAAGAAGTGGAGGGTTATTGCTATTGAACTGCATCTGACTTGAACTTGTGTGTGTATACATGCAGCCGCCCTCTCTCACGCCTCTGTGCAGACAGCCCAGGATGTGTCGCAGCCCTGGCTGGGGCATAGAGGAGTGCTAGGGAGTAACAATGCAACGGTGAAAGAGATGACTGATGAATGCAAGTGTTGTACTTAAATCCCTCTTGTGTATTTGTCTTTGTGTATGTACACACACACACACACACACACATACATGCCCTACCCTGAAATACTTGTTGATCATCACGTGTAATGTCCCATCTCCAGCTGCCTCTACTCATCGCCGTCTTGCAGTTCCTCTGCTTAATAAAACTAAATCTGTCAGAGACCGATTTGCTCTTGATGGTATGAGACAGTGAAGTTAATAAGAAAATGGCTAAATTTAGGATGTGTGTGTGTGTGTGTGTGTGTGTGCAGGGGCTGAGTGGTTTGAGCAGTAGTGTTAAGCCTGTGTAGACTGCTAGGAAGTCTGTGAATACCAGATCACTCTATGGTATATGTAAGTTTATTTTATCCATTACTCCATGCTCATCTGATTTTCACATTGCACGGTTAGTTCACGCCTCTATTTTACGGTTTGTTCTGTACGTATTAAGAGGTCTTAGTGATTTTCTGAGCTAAAGACAAGTCATGGGATGCCTTTTAATATAAAAAATAAAAACATCATGGTGTATTATCTGATCTGGACATCCACTTTCTAAACTATTTGACCACTACAAATATCCTTTAACCAGTGTTGTCTTTTTCTCAGACTCTATGGCTTGCCATACACAGCAGAAACTCCCCGTCAAGATTTAATCATGGCTGTCCACAACCACACACACGCCTATGTTCACACACTCAGAGGAGCCAGATGCAGAACTTGCAGGCTGGCAGTTGTGGGTGCTTCGGGGTAATCCAGGGTTTAACCAGCCAGCGGGGAGATGAGCAAGATTTAATTCCCACTGTGGTGACCTCCGCTTGGAGGAGCGGGACACCCCTCCATGTCCTATATGGTTATTTGTAGATGGATGCACAGAAACACATTTTTTTGTGTGTGAAATGATGACACACTTTCCGTAGTATTAATTTCACTCCTTCAACACACACATATCAGCTATCCTTCTTGCTCTTCTCCACCAGCAAAACCCCTTTTTGTATTATTATACATTTAAAATCAGAGTATCCTCGAATCATTTAGCAATTATCTACCTTTCAGTGTGGTAAAACTGTAGAAATGTTAAATATATAATGTACAGTGTCTGCACCTTTGTTTGTATTTGCTTATGGATTTCACATTGGCTGAATTACAACAGATTTATTGCGTTCCTGTACATTTTGAAGAGTTTAAAGTTGAGGCAGTGGTCCAGATTTCACACTGTTGTTTTGGAGAAACAATATCACCAATAACCAGATGTTCAGGTCTAATTGTGTTTCCTCTGGAGAGCCAAACAAGAACTAAACCGACAGCAAAGCTTAGGTGAAATCTGTCGAGAGCAGATGAGCTTGTGTCAGGGTTTGTTCCCTTACTTTTGACTAGGCAAATTAAAAATAACCAAATATGCCTTTAGAGAGACTTTATATTCGTATACAACATCTGAGAAAACACTTCCACGCTTGCATTGCGTGTATGTGACGGTTTACGTGAGCCTGTGCACAGATGTGACATGATGTTTCAGCATATTCCATTGTCAGTCACTCTCCCTTTTTGCCTCAGCTTTCCCTCCCTCCTTCCTCTGTTTTAAAGTCTCTTCCTCTCTCCCCTCTCTCGTACTCCCTGTCCTATATTCCTCTCCCTTTCTCTCTTCCTGTTGTTTCATATGGCTTCCAGACCTTTCCTCTCTCATCTCTGGCCATCCTCTGCACTTTGATGTCAGCCCTCACACTGCCATGCTGACCACAACAAAGACAAGGCCTCTACTCGCCCTTCAACTATCTCTCGCGCTTTGTCTCTCTTATGATACATGTTTTTTAAAATATCTTTTTAACCATTTCTTACCACATTTGTTCTCTTTTTCCATCAATGTATTTTTTTTAATCTTGTTCTCTCTCTTTAAATGTGTAACAATAGAAAAATGTCTGTCATAAATCATACTTTACGGCAACGCTTTCCGTCATTTCGACGATGCCTTGTGCTGCACAGCACAGACTCTAACCAGCAAAAAAAAACACCTGAAAAGAGGGGCTGCTTCTGTTGCATGGACGTGGTTTGAGTATGAAAAGTCTGACGTGGACCAGAAAACTTTATTTTGCAAATTGTGCCACATTCCAGTCCCCAACAACAGACTCAGACACCACTAACCTCTTTTACCACCATACCTTGTGACAAAGAATCATGAAGATAGAAGGAGATAATGGCTGCTGTTGCAACTTAAATCTGCAACCACAAGTATCAAATATAATAAGAAATGTAATTTTCCATGCGGTCATTTTATATAAACTATTCAAGATAAGATATACTTTATTGTCCATGGAAATTTGGCTTGGGTAGTAGTGCTACACACAGCTGCATCCAACTTAAGTACAATACGTAGCCAACAAAGCAGTACAGGGCTTCATCAAACACATGTATAATAAATTCAACACAGATATGTCTGTTTTTTTTCTTTGCTTGACTATCAGTATGTATCAATGCCTGGATATGAAGTTACCTGTATCAGTACGTGAGATTTTGGTCACATTGCACAGCCCTGATCCAACTTAAAACTAATTTTTTTGAACTTGTAAACCTCCATTTTCATATTTTGCCCTTTTCCTCTTCTTCTTATCTTATTGTACGTTCAGGCTTTTCATGATAGTTATCCATTGAACCTACAACACAATGGCAGCTACTGTATGGTTGCCATTGATATACCCCTTTCACACAAAACAGCATCTTGGGAAAACCCCATGTTTACAGTTGGTATAAATGGATCCAGTGCAGGGTGTCAGTGGTACAACATGGGTGGTTATATAACCACAGTGTAACTGTACTATAGCAAGCCCATTGGAGCATTTCATAAGTTTTCAAAGGATGACATAATAAACAAAAGAAATCCTGTGAAGCTACGCAATAACCACTTTTGACTGGCACTGGAATATAGCATTGAAGACATCCTGTCTACTATTACAGTGTAGCAATGATGTGTATGGCAGGTGGACAGACAGGCACACATACATATAATGACATAGTGCAGCAGGTGGGAGCTCATCTAACAGGAACATAAAGGTTATTGTTATCCTGCGTCTGCACTTTACTCAAGGCCTGAAAACACACTGTACATACACACACACATACAGTCCGACTCTCTGACTGCCTGTGGAAAAATAAACAGGGATTTTCTGACACATCTGTCACTTGTGCCACTTAACCAAAGCACACATGGAAACACAAAGACACGCACACATACACGCAATCAACGTGAGCGGTACGTCCTGTAGCCATCCTCATGATTCATGTTAGAAGCTGTAGAAGCAAATCATACTGGACATATCGATATAGACCTGCAGAGTACAGACCACAGCCAGCCAGGACTTCCTCCAAACCTGAAGGCTCAATGCATCAAGCACTTAAACTAAATATTTGCATTTAGAAATTAGTTGTGGGAATATGAGACATTGGGGTGGAGCTGCGGCTATATTTGTATTGGAAGATAATTCATTAGAAACAGCTGTTCGTTGGCTCTTTTCAGGCATATTTTTAGTCTTGTCAACATTAGACAACTTGAATTTCGTCAGCTGGATAAACAAGCTTAGATCCAGTGTGTGTGCCAAGGTTTTGTCTTTAGGGACAGAATTTGTTTATCTTATCATTCACATTGTGCAACTTATGTCTGACCTGTAATGTGATGGAAAAGTTCCAGATCTGAGTCAGTTGGACATGTGTATCAACTATCAGCGATGTTGGTGTGGATGGTGGTGGTGTGAGGCAGGGCATTGTGTTACTGTTGTACGAGATTTGTGTTTATTATTGCCCCAGCACGTCTTTTAGAACAGAGTGGTCGCTATGAGAGTTGGAGATTATCACCAGCACAATACAAGTGCTCTTTAAATTTCATTGTGGTTTGTGAGATCCTTTTAACTTTGCCAGTTAATATCTAATAATCCAGTAATCTGTGTTGTACGGTAGTATTGAGGGTCATCATCATCATAAAACTGTAAAATTCTTTAATAAATCATCTTGTTTCTGTTTCATAAAGCTTTATTTCCTGTCATGGTCACCTCCCTGCTCTTTGTGACTGAACGGCAACACAATCTGTTGCCCTCAATTCCTGCCAACGGCCAAAAGGTCCATTGTCAACATGTTGACCTAGGTTATTATATATACCATGTATACATACCCCACGCCCTACTGCATAACGGTGTTATGTATGCATAACTCATACAATACACATGCATGCTGACAATATATGGCTTTAGTTGTTTGAGTTTTGCCAAAATATTGTAAACGTGAACACATTTCTGTGACACCTTATACTGTATGTATTTATTAATGAGCTGTTATTGTTGTGATATTTGGAGTCCTGGTGCTCATAATCAGACATATTTCTTGATGTTTTGGAGGCTGTGCTTGTTGCTGCTTGAGTTGGCACATCTTCAGTGCTTTGGCCTCTAAAATAATATAACAGGGAAATTTTCCTGGCAAAAGGTAGTTGCATAAAACCTAACTATCTCAGTCCTTCTGACTAGTTTTTATTAGCGTTGTTATTGTCTTTATTTCAACAAACAACTCAATCATCAGACTTTCAATTTAGCCACGATGAGATTAAAAATAAGTGTGTTAGGAGTGTTAATGATGTAATAATATTAGAGTACATTAGCATATATTAATTTTTTTAGGGTGAATTCTCTCAGTTTCTTCTCATTCTGGCTGTGTTTGTTTTGGATGTCTCAGCCTGCACCTGTACACTCTGACACAGTTTGAAGAAATGTAGCACGTATTTCTGAGTGCAGACGAGACACGCACACACCCATACAGGGAGTTTTAGATGATTTATTGACTTTACTAATTTGTTTATTAATTACTCAAAACAAATAGGCCATAAGGCAATACTTTTGTCTCTCCCTCTCTGGCCTCAAGCAGATTCTTGGCTCATTGTCTATCGTACTCAGTCTTCCCAGAACGCTGCATGATGTGTGTGTCTGAGAGAGTGTCTGTCACTGTGAAGTATGACATGCTCTGCTCAGGAATCCCCATTGACTACTGAGTCGTCCTCTGTAGCTGCCCGAGCTGTCTGCCGCATCCACAGGGACCTCATTGTGTGTATTTTTGTGCATATGTGTACGTACATGTGTGCACTTCAACTTTCTTGTCCCTCTTAAAGCTTTCATCCATCAGGATTTCCCCTGATACACAAACTACTATTACTCAAGTGCTACTTGCATCTCCTGTTTTTGTGTGTGTGGGCTGTAGTGTTGTGTGATGACCACACGTGTTTGGACCAAAATCAGTTAATCATATTGGTGAGAAAAACAACAATAAAATGTGTATCTATCCTCCTCACTTTCCTTTCTTTTATTGACCAGTTTCCAGGTCTCATTTCTCTCATATCTTCACCTCTTTTTTTTATACAGTGTCCTTCATCTAATTCAGTTTTCAGTGTTTTCAGTTTCAGTTTTCATGCTGCATAATGTCAGTTTTCTTCTGCAACCCTATGACTCACTGACGAGTTTAAAAAATACACTTCTGTGCGGATGAGTGCAGAAAGCAGTGCAAACACATCCACACCACTTGTTGCGTAATTTACATCTCCTCTGCACCACACTGAACACATATACAGCAACCCAACACACACACACACACACACACACACACACACACACACACACACACACACACACACACACAGAGTACTGCTGAGTGCTTTTATGGTCGTGATGCACTCTATTAAACATGAAAGATGCTGGAAAGAAAAAAAAAAAACAGGTTCAAGGACTGGTTGCAGCACACACATCTACACTCAAGCAGAACATTAACATGGTTAAACACACACCGGTCAGGGGCCTTGACGTGGTGCTGTGGGATCATAATTCTGCTTTTGAATGTATGTCATGAGCATATACGTCAAAACTCATTAGAAAATACCACATATTCATCTTACAGTGAAAATGATGACCTGTTGGGCATATAACTGAATTTAAATTTTAGCTTTGCATAACTCTTAATAGCATTGGTTATCTCCATCAATTTAAACCTGCCAAATCTGCTTTGGATAAAGAAATAAACTGGCAGTTGACTTCATTTCAAATAAAAGCATAGTTATAGATGAAAATGAAGACAGTACACGTGCGGTAAGATACATTTGTTACCAACACAAATAATCACAATATACGGCAAATTAAGGAAACCCACTATCAACCCACTATACAATATGTCACAATATGTTTATAATATAGGTATATCTGTGCCAAGCTTGTCATCCAAGATACAATATCTGTGTGAATATCTGAAGAGGAAAACAAGCCTCGAACTGTTCAAAAATAAGTGATTTAAAGTTATAAAACTAACTTAGATACAGCTTTAGTATGTTTAAACACACACAGCAGCATACAGATGTGCTGCCATCCGAATATAAAGGTGATAAACTCAACAACTCATGTGAAAGTGACACTGAAAGAAGAAGAAGAAAAACTGAAGAAGAAGAGACTCAGCATTTAAAATGTTGCAACACTGGTGTGTTAGTATCACATTGCAAAAGGGTGTATCTCCAGTAACGGAACAATTTATTAGTTCCGCCCTTATTTGTGTGGATTGATTATTGATGAGACTCACACAGGATGACCACAGACAGAGCAACAACTTGATTTTGGCTTTGATTAGTGTTTATAGATTTATTAATAATGGCTTTTTTCGCAGGCAACATGTCTGCTTCAGGCCTAAAAGAACAATAATGGATAGAAAAACAAATTTCTTGTCCCCAGTGTTGATTTTCATCAAAGAGTTGAGATTGCCGAGAGCTGCTTCCTGTCTCTCATTCCTCGCTGCTTGCCACAGTATGCCATTTTATTTCACTCTCCACAACCATTTGGCGACCCCCTGAAATAATCTTGTGACCCCTTCGGAGGTCCCGACCTATAGGTTGAGAACCAAGGACTAATGTAAAGTAAATGCTCAGCTAAAAGTTTATACACATACACACTCTGTAATCCTGCACATCTGTATGTCAGTGTCCTCCTAAACATCCAGCTGTTTTGTGTGGTTGTGTGTGTGTGCACAAGAGCGAGGGTGTGTGTGTGTGTTGAAAAGAACAAGAGCACATTTAGAGAGGCCCTCCCATGCCACACAGTGAGAGAGGATTTTCGATTCAGTGATGGGGATTATGAGGAATATGATTTCATTCGGCTACAGAATGGTTAATCTCCTTTAAGCCCTGCTGGAGTCTGCACGCCCATTCCTGTTACTGCCCAGTAAGGGAGGCAAGAGGAGAGCGCATGATGGGAAACAACCTGTGTGTGTGTGTTTGTCTTGCCTGTTGGGATAAGTAAGATGGGTGCGGAGACATGTAATTATGGATAGATCTAATTGCTTTCTCCTTGCCTGTTAAGTGAATGTTGACATTTGAACTTGTTTTATGAAGTCAAAGTGAATCATTTTAATCTAGTGAGGTGCCGTGAGTGAACGCTGCTCATGTATTATGGCCACAGTGCCATTTAGCTGCTGCTGTTGTTGTTGGCCTGACTTTTCTTCTGTCCCAGACGTTGAGGTTTGTGCTGGTCTGCAGATTTTTTAGATTATAAATATAAATCTGCCTTTTTCCTGCCCAAAAACTTTCCCCAAAAGACAAATGCAACTCTCCTCAGAAAAGTGCCTTGCTCAAGGTATTTCAGCAGCCGGTGTTTAGAGAGTCAAAATGTCAGGATACGAACGATCAAACCACCACGAACCTGCATGTCTGCTGCCAGCTTGTGTCCGTGTGTATTGACTCAGCTGTGTTTTTGACCTTCTCGTTCTGTATTTGTGTGTGTGTGGGAGGGAACTGAGAGTGCGTGTGTGCTTGAGTGAGTGAAGCAGGCTATAACCATTATGGCTGTTTGATTAGGTGTTCCCTACCCCCGGGTGCTTTTTCATAAAAGGTATCAGATGCTCGGTGATGTCTGTTCAACAAAGCTTTCAGTGTGTGGGCACTACTCACCCATGTATTCGTTTTCCAATATTCACATTCCTGTTACTGTTTTGGAATAGATAGTTCAATCACTGCATAGATCTGTATACTTAGATGGGCATGGTACACCATCACATCAGCTTTTAGTCTGCTGATACAGAATCAGTTTAAAAGTATTGACACTTCTGTCATTGTCAAATCTCATAATGGCAAAAGATGAGGTCAAATATGGTTAAACTGAGCTGTAAAACACAATAACAATAATAACTAAAGCCGCAACTAATTATTAGTTTTATTATTGATTAATCTGCTGATTATTTTCTTGATTTATCACCTGTAATAATTAATGATAATTATAAATTAGGCTAAAAAAACAACTGATCAGTTAATGTATAATCATTTCAGCTTTCAAATTAACATAATATTTGTCACATTGGTAATCAATGTGATCCATACAGTTTAAGAAAATGAATATGGATTAATAGACTCCACATAAACATAAGATGTTGTATGTTAAATATTCAGGCTTTTCATGTCAGAATGTGCCAGCATGTAGACCGTTAAATGTCTGTCAAAAAAACCTTGAAAAGGATGTGAGAACATCGGCTACAGCTGTAGGATATGTTGGATAACAGTCTTGTGCAGTGATGCTGCCGTATCAGGTAACTATTATTGTGCACCTGTCAGTGGTGTCATCTGGGCTGAAGTCATTGTAGGGCAGTTTCGCTCGTGTTGGATCCACAGCTGTTTTCTGAAGGGTCGGGTTTCTACCTCAGAGCGATAGCAGAGCATTTTGTCTGTGTTCAGGGTTTGTGTGTTTCAAGTTGCATTGTTTCCACTGTAATTGTGTGGAGTCGTGGTGCTCAGGGTGTAATTTTAGTCCAACTCCTCTGCTTGTTTTGCTTCACTTTACACAAGTTACGGTGCTTCTTTCCCATCAGATAAGTAATGATTTTTGTTTCTTGTGTGTATACAGGTATGTGCAGACTTAAACTGGATTTATTTGGGTGTATATTGTCTGTACTTCTGGATATCAGACAAGTCAGATGACTCTTCCCACCTGTCTCCCTCCTATATGCACCAAATCACCCTTAACTCTCTCTCTCTCTCTCTCTCTCTCTCTCTCTCTCTCTCTCTCTCTCTCTCTCTCTCTCTCTATCTCTCTCTCTCTCACTCACACACACACACACACACACACACACACACACACACACACACACACTTAAACATAGCGCCTTCGTTTGATCCGTAAACCTCAATGAGGCCCACAGCAGCTTAACAAGGCGGCACCACATAAAAGAAACCCCCCCCCTCCTTCAACCCCAACAATGTGCCCTTACTGTCTGCTCAAATCGAGCTGAATTCACCCCATCAGCGGCGTCTCCTACTGTCAGGGCCTCACCTCCAACTCCACTCCACCCCCAACCTCTTGAGGCACTTGGAAAACTTGGTCTAGAGGCCCAAAGGTCCTAGTGTAAGATGGGGGCAGGGAAGCAGGTTAATAAGCCCAGTAAAGGCTCTTGGCCATGGGGAGCAGAGGTCCTCTGGGCCCTTGATACCCTGGAGGTCTGGAGATGAGACTGAGGGTCTTTGTTGTGGGAAGACTGAGGCAGTGATGAGTGGTCTGGATGGAAATGTCAGATCCCCTAGGGCTGCGAGGAAAAGAGAAATCCATCAATCTTTCTCTTTTATCAATCATTTATGAATAAGTCTGGTCTTTGTGCTCCTGCTATCTTCTCACCAGATTTGCCATTTTGTCTTTTATGTTACCGCCTCTCCCACCCTTTCTGTCTTTGTTTTTCCCTCTTTCACTTCAGCTGATTCTCATAAAGTAAAAACAAAGAAACGCAGCACAGAGACTCCACTGCAATGCAACAGAACAAACCTGTCTGTGACCTCCTCCCTCTATAGACCTTGATGACTCCTACACACAACTGTGGAACAAAACTTCTGAGTAATGCGGTTATTAAACTTCGACAAATGCTAAATTTGCAAAAAGAAAATGCAGAAAGGTTGCTGAAACTCATCCGACATGTGTTTAAGTCACATTTTTGTCACATGTTTATGTGAGGTGGGTCACACAGATACTGGTATTCAAAGGATGCAAATTGTAGACTGTCGCAGTGATCTTTATAAGCACTAATTTATCTGACTGAAGTCAGTATGCTGAAGCATTTCTTTCGCTGTCAGATATATTTGATAAACATTTCTTCTGCTACTTGCCTTTTTTTTTTATGTTGTAGCTACAGGTACAAAAGATCATTACAAATCTTACAGTTTTGATAGTTTTGATAGCTTTTAAATGCTAAAAACCTCATTGTGTTAAAGGGTTTGAAAGGATTCAGTTTCAATAAGTGGACTAATATTTGATAAAGTACTGTAGTACACGCAGTGTTTCAACCTACCAAAACGTGGTCGATGGTTGCATCAGACTGTGTCCACCAAATGTGATGAAATCTGTTCAGTCTTTGAGATTTCCAGGTGACAGGTGGATAAGAAAGCGTAAGGCTAAGAACATAACCTTTGTAGAGGTGATAAAATACCTGTTAGCCTATGCAAATGTCACCTCAGCCACTATGTATAGTGGATTTGAATAGTGACAGGCTGTCAGACTGGTGTACAATATCAGCCATTTTGAAGGTGAAACAAATTTCTGTTTTCACACAGAATACATTGAAGCTCTGTTCACTGAAATGTTTTCTTCTTTGCCTTTTGTTCACTTGCATTCGACTTGACTTCAAAACTTTAGCCAGTCTTACTGTGGTATTTAGCCCATTGCATTTCCTCCGCCCCCCCCCCCTTCTCTCTCTTTTCATGCATCTGTTCTGAAAGAGTTTTTTTCTGGACTGATCTGTGTGCCGCTGAGGCTGACAAGTCAGACAGAGCTGTACACAACAGAGAGAGGAAAATAGAAGCTAATTCCCTCTGGCAGACCAGCGCAGTTACACACTTTAAAATCACACACACATACACACACACACACACATGGATTCTTGGCTAGTCTTGAGCTCTCCCAGCAAGCTAACCATTCTGCAACAGTCACAACTCGGTGGCTCAACAGAAAGAGAGCGAGCTGAGAAAAGGGAGGCAGCGGAAAGGAGAGGATAAGGTGGAAGGGGAGGTGAGGAGGTCAGAGAAGTTGAAAAAGTACTAATAGAAGTGTTGGAGACAGCTTGAATACAGAATACTCTACTTCTAAAGCCTATAGACATTTCATAATCGACCTTCATTAACATTTCAGCGTCATATTGCCGTTGTTTGTCATTAGATGTATTTTTATTTGTTTATTTCAGTTTTTTACTGCGCTGTATAAGGATGAACGAGCATGTCAGACTGTGGCAGTTGAACAGTGGATGCTCTAGCTGATGCTTCATCTCAACTGTATAAACCGTATATATTAATATGTGGCTTAAAAAATGTTCCCAAATATAACAGTTATGTCTACACACTTCTGAAACGCCTTTAAATATATCTGAAATACTGTAATTTTCAGGCCAAGCTTGTGATTTACAGTTTTTGGAAAAACACTAAATGTGTCCCAATGCTACATTTGCATCATTCTAACCACTCTATTGTTGGACTTTATGCCATTTGTGGCATAAAATAATCTTTAGCTATGTCATGGATGTGACATTGAAAAAGAGCATGGAGGGGGAGAGAGGAAATTCAGAGAAGAACAGTGTGGAGGTCAGGAGGGGAAGGGGCAAGATGAAGGGAGAGAGGGAGGTGGGGAGAGGAGAGTTTATGGTAAACAGCTATTAACAACATAACTGGGTGTCCTAATTGGGCAGGGAGGACTCTCCAGGAAAACAGCTGTCTGTGTGGCTTCTTAAGGCTGGGGGCACTAGGTCGGACGCAGCCCCCTTAACCAGCTAAGCCATCTAAATACACACACACACACACACACACACACACAGACACACTCCCTCGTGTCTCCTCACCATATGGGAACCCAACCCAGTAGGCCTTTCATGTGGTTGCGGGCTGAGTAAGGGATGGGAGGGGAGGCAATTTCAGGAGCAGGGAGGTGACACACAAGAGGTCTAAGCAGTTCTCCTCTTCCACTCCTCCTCGCCTCATCCCTTTGTTTCTGCTCAAGTCTTGCACAAGTCGGGGTACATGTGTTTTTTTAGGGGGTTGAAGCAATACAGTGGTTTGTGGTTTGGGTTCAACCCCAATAGTTTTCCATTCTCTGCCAAAGTTTGGGCGTAGTGCTTTGGGTGTAGTTGACTAAGTTTTACCACATGTGCTCTTAAGCAATTAAAGGTTGCACCCCAATACTTTGTGAAAGGGAGGAAGTGCAAGTAGATTGGCTTAATGAAAGGCTTCATGCCAATGCATAGGCATTGATTAATACTGGAATTAATCATCTAAATATGTTATAAATACATCTGTAACGTGAACATACCCCATGAAAAGTGGCCTTTGCTCTCCTTCTACACTTATAGTATTTTGAACCCTGTGTTGAACTACAAAATCCTGTTTTACAGTGATGTGTGCGTACTGCCCTTCCCGTTTTCAGCCTCTCTCGTTTAATCTCTCCTCCCCATCAGCCAGCCTCACACAGAAGCCCATTGTATGAGCTCACGTCTACCAGCCACTCGTAGCACAGCCCAGACAGCTTGAAACATAGTAAAACCATAAGCACACACACACACACACACACACACACACACACACACACACCGGTTTGTTCTCTCTGGCTGGTTCTTCCTCGTGGGTCACTGGGACACTGTAAATGGAATCAGGTCACATTTTCATACACTCGTGAATGTAGACTGTTATATCATTGTAGGAGATGTAGTGTCAGATAGTCAAACAGTGCATTCCCCTTTTGCACATGAACGCTCATATTTACCTTGATATGAATATCTAGTTTCTGTGGGATCATATCTTTTCAGTTCCTATCTATATCTGTCACCCTTCAGCAAATGTGTAGCGCTCTCTTTCAGCTTGAGTTTCTTTGGTTTCCTGTTGATAGTTATGACAAAGATGACCCTGATGATGACAGAGAAGAGCTCCATATTGTGGTCAACATTAAGAATATTTATAATAATAATTATTGATCATTTTTATGGATAGAACATTTAATTGTTTCACTGCACTGTTTGCGTATTGTGTTGACACTGTAGAGGCGCTACATGGAGGTTATTAGTAGCAACAAATCACTGAGGAAACTGGCAGCATTTTGTATTAGGCTTGTGGGCATAAGATATTCTCTGTAATTTATTGCTTCATGCCACCAAACAGGAAGAGTCCTTTTCCTCTAGCACAGCTAAAAACAGATGGCAGAGCAAAAAGGGATGATGGAATAATGACTCCTAAAATTTCCTAAAAAAAAACTCAGAGCTAATCTCGACTGGTGGGAGTTGATAGAGCAATAACCTCCCCCCTTTTTTTTTAACAGGAACCGATGCAGCTTACAAGAAATGCCGCCTTTGTTTTGAGAAAGTTTTGCTACTCCTGCTGTGACACGATCCATCATTTCTACCACATTTTCTTCAGAGCCATTTACTACAGTAAAAAAAGTACCCTGTGGCGTTTTCTTGTAAACAAACAAAAGTTATGTTTACATTCAACAAAATGCATTGTTTGCATTTGAGTCAGTACGAGAAGAAATGTAAGTATAGACATGCCAAACTAGGTTTGAGGTCATTCAGAAACTGTATCTCCATTACAGAATTTGTTCACCAGAGACTACTGACTAAAATGTTTTGCTTAAAAACAAAAAAATCCCCTCGGATATCTGTATCAACACTGTTTATGTTTTGTGGTTTTGGCTGATATATTATCTCTTTTTTTAAACTCCCTAATATCAGCAGCAGCAGCAGCAGCAGCCTCAAAAATCAAGCTGAAGGTCCTGTATCAAAATATTAAATCTATAAGCTTAGATTGTTAATATGATATTAGTGAAACTGTTTCCTAGAAAGAAGACGAGTCACTCTGTTGGATCTGTTAGAACTACAGAAACACTCATACAGCACTGTTGAGCACAGAGTGGAGCTCCTTCCTTCCTTCTGAGTAATGTAGGGCGGTCTTTAACCACACATCAGACAGGTTTTTAATTTTGGCCACAAACTTTACATCAATTTGTGACATTTGTCATTGTAAACGATGAAAGTGGCAGTCAGTGCCAACTAAAAATGACAAGCTGTTAGCCTGCGTGAATGTTATGTTCGCCGGCTGCTCTTTGCAAATGATAATTAGCATCCTTTAGGATCCTTGTATTTAGTATCTCTTTTTGCCAACCTCAATGACTGAACGCTCTAATTTTCACTTGGATATACAGTAAAGTGTACTGTAGAGCTGGCTGTGTGTTGGAAATGTATGGCAGGATCACACACACACTGTTGTTGCCCTTACTTGTCGTGTTTCCAAGACTTACACGTAGCATTTGACAAGAGTTGAACCCCTGAGAGACTACGCAGAAACAGCTCCTGCTGCCTTTTTAGTGTGGTCAGCGTGTCCTGCCACTGTGTGGTGGTGACATTTACTGATAATGCCTTGTCACTGTCTTTTCTCTGCTGCAGTCCTCTTCTGATACAGTCCAGACCAAGCAGCAGCCTCCGTGGCTGTTAAATGAAGCCAACGTGGAAGTGCCAAAAACAGCAGTTTCACGGACGGCCACTTCAGGCTGGCTGCAAAGCGAGTCTCCATGATATCTCCATAAGCCCCCATATTAAAATGTTGAACTTTAGAGCTGGTCTCTATAGCTAATTTCCCCATTCATGACAACTGAACTGAGGGTGAATTTTTAGATAACTTACTTGTCAAAATTATATTCATATTAGCTGTAAGAGAAGATGGTGACGTCTAGAGCTGCCACACTCACACACACTCAAACATTACATGTTTGATACAGTTTATGGTCAGACAGAAGACCATGGTTCCTCATGGTCCAGTTGCTAACTCCTATTAGTCCCAGAACTAGTGTCAGACATTAGACAAATTGATTCTTGTTTT
Source organism: Sciaenops ocellatus (assembly GCA_033000465.1). Lineage (NCBI taxonomy): Eukaryota > Metazoa > Chordata > Actinopteri > Sciaenidae > Sciaenops > Sciaenops ocellatus. The sequence continues at coordinate 14,008,192 of CP136886.1, forward strand.
TATTGCATGTTTTTTTCTGTCTGTGTTCATTCCTATGTTAATCCCTTTGTTTGACTAGACTCCGGAATTGTGGGATTCATGCATGATCAAATGTCTCTAAGCTCAATCAAACATTTTGATTGCTTCATTCTGCGGTCTCACTGATGCCAGAAAACAAAGCTTGTCTTGTGTGTGTGTGTGTGTGTGTGTGTGTGCACCTCTGTATCCTTAATCGTGTTTATGTGTGTCTGATTGAAGGCCTTGGCGACTTTTTCTCATGCTGCTAATGAGCGTGAATTTGGCATCAAATGCTCGCAAGTGTGAGAAAAGTCACAAACTGTCTGTCTGTCTGGTCACACACACACACACACACACTTGGTGTGAAATGAGAGTTAAAATGCAAGGCGGCCCATGTGGCAGTGTTTTCACTTCGGCGCGTCAGCTCAGACCAAACCCATTCAACCACAGCAGCACAGCTTCACTCTGCGTGTGAGTGTGTTGGCATGTTAGTGTGTACTTCTTCATATTCAAAACACATCCTTAATGATAGTTGGCCTATTCAGCATTTTAGAGAGGTTTTGAGGTTGTTGTGCTGTTTACTCTTTGACTCTATTCTTTTCATTTAGCTCTGGGCTCTGTTTTCCCTCTGTTCCATCATTTCATGTTTCTCTTTTGGTATATTTGTGTCTTGGGAGGTAAGGGTAAGTGAAAAGACATGGGAAAAGAAGAAGAAGGAAGAGGAGAGGAAACGCATAAAGAATGGAAAAGGAGGAAATCCTTTCTCTTTGGAAATGAGCTGTGGCTACCACTCACTCACTCACACGTACTGGATTGATGACTTGTACACTCTGGCAGACAGAAAAAAGTTACAATGACGTGAGAAAAGGAGTGTGAGTATTCAAAAATAAATGGAGCCGAAAAAAGGAGGTTGTGTAGGAAAGGATGGATGGTGAGATTAACCAAGATTCATCCACTATAAGTGTATGAACTGAGGGTGAAGGTGGAGAAATAGAAAGATCAAGACTCCAACTAAGTGATGGGAATTGAGTGATACAAATGCTGTCGACTCTGTTATCAGCCTGATTCTTTTATCAATTCCTTTATTGAGTCCTGAACAATTTTCTATGTGGAAAAAAGTAGGCCTAAACACATTTTCAGTGTCAGTGCAACTGTTTTATTCTTTCTGAATACATTGTAATCACATCTGAATAGTGCAGAAACAGCTGTAGCTATAGTCAACATTCATTTTCATCTCTGTATTCATATTCAAAGAAAGAATGTGCTCAGTTTCCCCATGTGACGCTAATATTAAAACAGGATATTTACCTCCGGTAACGGACGTGACGCTCAGTAAGGAAGCAGCACTTATGCGTCAAGTAATTTATTAGCACCGTTATCATCCTCCTACATGAAATGATGCCACGCTGTGGACTGCTTCTTCCTCTCTGCCATGCATCTTTCTTTTTGAAAGTCTTCAGCAGCATAGATGCATGAGTTTGACATCATTGTTTTGCAATGTGCAACTCTCAGAAAATATGCCGGCATTGATAAAAAGGAACTGATAAGCTCAGAGGTATGCGATTCCAATGGATCGGACAGTTTGGAACCAGCTCTCAGTTTCTACTCCTACTGGTGAAACACTTTAAAGACTGCAGTTGTATTTGAGCTATCACAGATGTGAGCATGCACACCCTTTGTAAGAAAAGGTTAAAATAGTTTGTTCATCATTTGGACTGATTGAAACGATGAAAGAAAGGGAGCATGTTGATGTTAATCTGTAGGAAAATTATAAAATCTTTATGCCAACCAGTCCAACCCAGGTTCCCTCCTCTCTTACTTCTCTTGGTACTAAACTTAACCTCCTCTACCTGTCCACACTTCAGACTGTTACCCATGAATTAACCCTTTGTCAGAAATGCATTTCCCAGCATCCTGTGGGAGACGGCGCTGTCAACTACATCCTGTTCCATTTCCCGTCCCTGTCGCCATCCTCCCTACACCACAGACCCCTGACCACACATTCGGACCCCAGAGGAAGAATGCTCTTAATCGGACAGCTGTCACCTCCCTCAGATTGTTCCCTCTGATTGTCCGGGCCAGCGTCAGCGGCCACAGGATGTGACACGTCTCTCACTGCCGCTTCCTGCTGAATTGGAAAAGTAGAACACCAGTGATGAATTGGCTCACGGAAAGGGATAGTCAAAAGGTTTCCGAATGCTTTGCAAGTTATGATCGAGGCAAACAATGTAAGCACCAGTGCTGAGAGTTGTTCACACACATAATTACATTTTTCACTGACTTTAAACGGACCGTAGGTCAGAGTTAGGCATGCAGATACGACGTGGTTGCAGGCAACATCACAATTTTCGTCTGTCTCACTGATCACGCCTGTTTCAGTACTGAAAGCCCCTCATAATCACATTAGGTGGAGAAAGCTCTTTGTCTGCTCGAGGACTGGAGACTAGTAAATGGAGAGAAGAGAAACCGTCGAGAGAGGACAGCTAGAGAGGGCTGAAAAAGACCAAGAGGAACAGACAGATGGTGAAAGGATGATGCAGAGACACAAGGATAAACGTAACAACATGTTGAAGTGGTGAATACATTTGTTAAGGTGGAGTTTCAGGGCAAAGAGTTGAAGAGACTCAACACAGGACTGTAGAGCTGCACGCACTCCTCAACATACCTACCTAAAGACATGTAAATTTGCATATGAAACTCAGGAATCAAAGTTGGGTGGACTTCTAGCTTTTAGAAAAATTTAATTTGTGTGCTTGCAACTGAAGCCCTATGCAGGCCTCGTTCTCCTTCACCAAACTGACCCACATCAAATTAAACCTGACCATTCTTTAGGCTTGATTGAACAGCAGCTAAGCCCTACAAAGAACCCATTTCAGAAGTGTGTGTGAGCGTGCTCTTGCCTGTGTATGTGTCGATGACCCCCATCTTGATAGCTGAAAGGGGCCTGAGGACCCGTTGGAAGTGTACGGGCCATGCTGCATCGCCCCGGCAACAACCGCCACTGGCAGATAGCATCCACATCACCGTAGCAACCTTGGGGTTGGGAGGTTACCGGTTAGGGGGCCCCCTTGAATGCACCACTCCCTCTTCGCACACACCCCTCTTTCTTTGTGACAGGTTTTTTCGATTGGCCAACGTGTGTGTGGGCTCTGCACGCGTGCAGCGAGGCGGTGCAGAGTGTGATTGTGAGTGAGTGTGTGTGTGTGTGTGTGTGTGTGTCAGTGTGTATAGTCTTTAAACTGATGTTAGCAGTGCCATGGTGCTATCAGGGGCCAAACTTTGCACTATGTCTGTAGCAGTGTAGTGATCAGGTAACATCATGCCTGTTAAAGGGATTGGGTTTTTGAGCCGGAAGCAGAGGAGGAACCCATACGAAGGTAGGAGTGTTTGCATTTCCTTGAGTGCGTGAGTTTGTTTTGTGGGAGCATGTGTCGAAGAAAGTGATTTGTACACACTCACACGTGTTCACAGTGAACTCAATGGAAGAATTAAACAGCTGAGGGTGAGACAGGGAGCTAAAATAGGAAGAGAAATGTGTGAACAGTGTGAATTGGAAAGAGGGAGTGATACAACACAAAGCTGGTGGTAATATTCAAATAGTGCAGACTGGGAGCTGACTTTGTTCAGGCTGTTGGTTTGCTGGGATGACCTGTAAAGAGCAGCAGGACTGAGGACAGTGGACAGAAGAGTGAATAATAACTGATGGAGAGATGAATGGACTTGTCTCACTGCAGGTGCTTGTTTTTATGCAGCTCTCTCATCTGTGTTGGCAGGTAAAAGAATGTGTGTATTAGCAGGTACAGTGGCTTTTCTGCTTTGATCTAAACTATTGTTTCATGTTCACAGCTTGAGTTATGAAAAACTGGTCTGGCTTGCATTGTAACATGAGTACGCGTTGTTTGATAATCTAAAACCCGGATGTTCAGATTTTAATGACTTTTAAGTGACACAACAACCAGTTGTTTCTTAATCCAGTCTCACAGTCTTTAGTAGGTCAAAGGGTTTCTGAACAGCAGTCGTACCACATGATGATATTACTATTTATTACAGTAACACAATGACTATTTTCTGTCCATGTTTAAATAATTTAACCTGTATCATTGTATTATTAATTAGGGGTTTCATATTTGGAACACATGACACTCTACACCTCTCAGCCAGCAGAAAAAGTTGAAACACAAAAGTTATGTTGAGCTTGATGTATTTTAAACAAAGGATTAAAAATGTATTTTATTTAGGCATTAATTCGTTAATAACTTGGCAAATAAAAATTATTTTCATGAAGCTACATCCATTGAAAAGATGTTTTCTTCTACTCTGAATTTAATACAACAGTCCTGCAATAAATCCAACATATAATTTATATCTTATATAGCTGTGTCAGAGGAGGGTTGACTCTTGTGACTTTGGAGGCTGTAATTTAAGATGAAAGGTTCAACAAAATCAACATAATAAGCCTAAAAAAGTCAGATTTATTACAGGGCTGCTGCTTAGATTTAACAAAGTGTAGCTAAAGAACTGACATCTCTGGGTATTTTCTAGATGAAATTCTGATTTAACTTTAAAATATATAGAAATGCACTACCTAATGTATAAATTGCTAACAAACATCTTATAAAGGTTGAAAATAAAATGTTCTGTAGTAACATTATATTCATATTTTACATGCCTGAAGTAAAGTGTGAGGATAATTTGACTGCACTCGTCACTGTTCAGTCATCCTTTGTGTAGCAGGAGGAAAGATTTTACTGATCTGTGTCATGCAGCAGTTTCTCTCCTCCCCACATACACAAATCCCACACCACCCTTCTCCACCCCACTCACCACATATCCGAGGCGTGACTTTGCTTATTAGCAGTGCTGCAGTAGTATTCATCAACACATTTCTCTCTCATTCACACATCACACTTTTTCTACTTCAACCCACATTTTCTGTTGCTATGCAATTATTACCTTCTCCCTTTCTCCCAGTGTGGTATTATTTTGTCATGCTGTCATGATGTTTAATTTTCTGTCACTGGCTTCCAAAAAATCTTTTTTTTAACCTTTCTTATATACCACTAATTTTCTGCTCACATCTCTCTTTTTTGCTCCTTTTCTCTCCTGTGGAAAGAAAGTCTAACCTGAATTTAGTAGACAAGCTGATACATGTTTTATGGATGTAAACGTGAAACGGCACCTGTACGGCACAATTTGAAAGATGAAATATCACGGCTGGAAATTCACTATGTGATAAACTTTTAGCTATATGTCTGATCAGTCAAATTGAGCTCTCTGGGATGTAGATAAGCAAAGATTCAAAACAAGATAGAGAGTGCACTAGTGGTAGATTTCCATCTTCTTCTTCTGTAATTTATTAAGCAGTTATTCAGTTAGTAGCTTACTGAAAAATATGCAGCAAAAAAACACGCCTATGACTCTGCAGTTAGAAGTTTGGTCGGCCTTCATCATCGTGAAAGCGAGTTATGGATAGTTTCACCCTCCTTTGTTACTTGATTGAATGTTTATTTGGCCTTTAAAGAGGTTGGGTGTCTTATGTCAATTTTGAATCGACAAAAACCACGTTTTTATTTTTGATTAAACATTAATTTGCACTTAAATCACAAATCTTTTGTATAACTCTGTCATTTCATGGCATCCTCCAGCCTGTCTCCTGTTCCTCCTCCTCACATCAGTCTTAATGGCCTTGACTGACTCATATACTCAGACGTCACCATGATGTTTTGTTTGTCAAAAATGCACAGTACCTCTTTATTCTCCATTTTTTTAGCTTTCATTTCCTTTGCTCCATTCTGTTCTTCAGTGTTTTACTGAACTTACTTCTTGAAAAGTCAGCTATCACTGCAGATTTTAAAGACCACACTGAGGTGCGTAAACATGAGCATGAACACGCACAGAGCATCTACTGCGACTGGCACAGACACATCTTGCGTTTCACTGCCAGTAAATCAACAAATGTTTCCACTTTCTTCACGATATTTAAGTGTCTGTCAGCTGTGTCACTTCTTTATTTCCCAACCTCTTGCCAGCTTGTGATAACCATCCATCATACTTTTGCAAGCGTCTTATCAAACGGTAGGATAAGCAGACATGTTGTCACAGGGCACACAAACAAAACTCCCCTGGGGATATTTGTGCTTATTATGATCCTGATGATGATGTTCATGCTGTTCTCTCAGAGGTTCTTATGCAACGTGATACAAACAACACAACTGCTAGTGTCCTGATCAGAGAGCTGTATCACTGTTATGCCACTGTGTTCAGTAAACTAATTCATTAAAATTAACATGACTGGTTCTGTAACTGATCATAAAGTGATGGTAACACGTTGAGGGATTTAATTCACACTTTTCATGCTGAAAACAAAATATTAAGCTCAGCTTTGAGTTTTTTTAACAGATGTGTTAACTGTGTGTGTGTGTGTCAGTGAGGCGACAAAGTATTTAGCTCGTGATGAAGTCTACAGTGGTTAGCGCTGTTGCCTCACAGTAAGAAGGTCCCCTGTTTGAACCCTTGGCTGAGGCCTTTCTGAGTGGAGTTTGCATGTTTTCCCCCAGGTACTCAGATTCCTCCCACAGTCCGAAGCATTTCTGTTCTACAGTTTCTTGTTTCAGCGACGCACCTTGATACTGATCTGCAATAAGATAATATCAAGGATGGGAATGTTGCTATTTTGAACATTTAAAGTCTGTTTCTCTCAGAAAAATGAACATTTTTCCAGATGTCTGTTTGATTTGAGTACAAGGAGAGGAGGTTGGAGACATTACATTGCTGTAACTATTGTCCCTGCAGTGTATCCATAGCATCAAAGACCTTGTGGTCGCTCTCCTGTACTCTGACCTGGCAGTGGTAGAACTAAGTGCTTGCTGAAGTCAAGAATAGACGGTCACTGACTCTCTTCCACTTCAGTCTGAAACCTTTCTTTTTTAAACTACACCTACCATCTATACTGTAGCATTGAACACAATTTTAGGTGTTGGTCTTCCAGTTTTTAATGACATCTTGTCGCTTTCAAGTTTGAATGCACTTATTTTAAATCTCTTAGGACAAAGGCATCTGCCAAATAAAACGTGTGTCCTGTAATGTTGCTCTGCTCTTCTCTCCACATGGTTTTGCTCTGGGACCTCCACCTGACTTCTATCTGACCCCTTTATGTCCTTGTCTGCGCAACCCAACAGGTAAGTGCTTTTATTTGACACACTATTATTTATTATTAACTATTTTTCATCTGATTTACAACACAGCAGTTTTCTTTCAAGGTCCAGATGTTATTGTAATACTCACTTCACTTTCTGTTTTCTTTCTTTCTTCTCTCTCTCTCCACTGTATACAATTTACAACCTAAACTCCCTGTAGACTGTCATAGTCATAGATTTGTTGACTGAACGATGTACCTTTTAGGAATGTGGTTATATGAGGACAATTGTGTTGTGTGTTTGGAGTACATGAATACGTGTGTACGATTGTGTGTTGCTCAGGTAGTGGAAACAGCCCGAGGGTTGTCCTCGCCATGTGAGAAAGTGAAATAGTGCCTGTGTGAGATCATAAACCTCAGTGTTTTGTCAATGCTATACCATGCAGAGCCCACAGGCGCCATTCTGTTTTCTTCTCTGTGTCTTTGTATAGCTCTCACACACACACACATGAATCCACAGTCATACACACTCGCCCACAGAAACTCCAGCTCCTGCAGCTCAGCCATAAAGTGTTTTCTCACTGTAGTGCGCTGACCTGCTCTCACACCCCCGTGACCCGTATCACCTCTCCTCACACCGATCCTCGTTCTCTGTAGCCAACAGCCTGTAGCTACAGCTGACTTGTCCAGCTAGTCCAACCACTTAGACCCAAAGATTTACAAGCCATTTTTATTATTCCAACAGGAAAAAAAATGTTTTTGTAAGGAAGTGGACCCTCCACTTCTGGGGCATTTTTTTTAAGGGTTCAGGAAGTGCACAGAAGGTCGAAAATAATAAACACAATTTGTTGTTATGAAAGGCAGTCTTTTTAGTCAGTCTATTTTATTTTATTATTCAGCACAGAGATGATGCACAGTGATCAAAATGATTGTAAATGTACCATTGTTAGCCAGAAGGCTAATCTTCAAGTGTTGTCCTTTGGCCAGATGTTGAATTAGTCTTTGGTGCCTTAATGATTAAATGGATGGGGTTACCCAGAAATTATCACCGGACACTGCGTCCCAGTGAACATTGGCCATCTAGCAGTGAGGTTGCAGATTGCAACCAACTGAATACCCCTCACCTCACCCTTCCATTCTAAGCATTTCCTCTGTAGATATAAAAGGCTCGGTTTAAGGTAAAGAAAACAAAACAATTATTGTATTCAGGCGGTTATGCACTAATGAATATGTAATTATGAATATTATATTCCATTCCTGTCATATTCTGAAAATAGATCCTCCTGAATCTTACACACTGGACCTTTCAGACTGAATACGTTTTCAATAAATGGACATAAATTGAGTACTGTTTCAAGATGTTGATGATTCAGTTTAATTTAAAGTTGTTCTCTTGATTTCAGTTCAGTTTGGCTTCAGTGTTTGGAAGATGCATTTAAAGTTGATTAATAAGCAGTGATTTTGATTGATGAATGGAAAACAGTTAAAACAGTTTTCAGTTTATTTGTTTTATCTGTAAAGAAGCCACCTGGTGAGAAATATTTCTCTTTTCTTTCCAATGGAAAAAGCAGCTTCTCCTCTATAGATTTATATCTGTTGTATATCTTTGGGTGCAGACGTTAATGTGTGTATTCAGGTGTAGGTATATGTTAAGGACTGTAGAGGCTCTCCTGGGTTTTCTTCCTCTGAAATGAGGTTAAGTGTGTGTGTGTGTGTGTTCATGTGTGTGTATGTAGTGCTGTAGGCTACACTGAGACTCATCTGCGTCTCTACAGGTTATTAAGTCTCCTATTCTCAACTCATTATACCAGCCTTTGGGCAAGAATTAGATGAACTCTGTTCTCTCCCTTTTTTTCCTTTCTTGTGGAAGTGCTTGACTCTTTTTGTAGATTTTGTCACCACAAAAAAGAAGCCAATAAATCAAGAAGCCCCTCAGCGTTCATAGAAATAAATATTTATAATTAAATGAGCTGGAAGCAGAGTTAAAATAGTTATTTATGAAGATGTGAACGCTTGGAAATTGAACTAATCTGCATCATTAGGACTATGTTAGTTTGGCTTGATCATATTTTGATTGACAGTGGCAACATTAACAACCACACAACTGTCAACAGTATGTGATTTAAAATATTGCTGAATCCTTCCTTGGAAGCTTGTGCCATCACGTTTTTCAGAGCCAAGCCCACATCAAACCGCTGAGGAAGGCATTGATGGGAAACGTAAATACGCAGATCTCTCAAGTGAAATAAACCTAAATGTGTGCGTTTGTGTAAAACCCCACTGCTCAAGATGAGTAGCTGATTGATCAAAAAGGTTTTCAGGATGTTTCATTTGTCTCTAAACCTGTTCTGTGACTGACTGAGATTAAGTTTTATCAAAGGGTCGGCAACAAAGCAATTAATCCATCCAATTATTTGACACTGAAGCAGATCCAGCTGTAAGGCAACAGTCTTTCGTGATGTGGGGAAATCTGCAGCTATGGCCTGGTGCTTTAATGATGAGCGACTGTGTAGTCTAGACGAGTGGGAGGTGGAGAGGTTGCCCCTAGAAACACAGCAACTGAAAGCGTGTCACCCACAAATAACTATATTTACACTTTTGGCTGAACTGAGGCTGTACCCTTCACTTGGCCATGTGAGTCAGTGTTAGAGTATCTTCTACTGACTTTATTACTGGACTTTTGTTAAAGGTCTGGGTGCTGTGTTGCTCAAACATCAAATATCTCACTCCACTAATGCAGGAATCTTATTCAACAATTTGCCAAAGAATGTAGATAAAGCTCTCTTGTTCTTATCCATTTTTTTCCTTAACCTTTTTATCAGCACCTTTCAGGGATTTTAATATGTCTGCTGTTATTTCCACATGTTGGCAATAGAGACATTCATCTCTCTGTGCTTCCTACATTGGACCTGTCGGTTTATCTTCTCTCCAAGTTGTTTTTGGCAGTCACCAGTGTGTCACATGCAGCCAGGACTTAATACTGAAGGGGTTTCCCTGGCTTTCAGAGAGCCTGGACCGTAACCTCAGGGTGGAGGATTTTTCATGCGATTAGATGCGAACACCACCATCACTCTTAAAGGTTCTCTATATATATCATTAAAACATAAAATTAATATGAGAAATGCCTCAGAATCTTGCATATGGCAACTTTAAAGCATTCAAATTGCAGTTCATAGCTGTTCTCCAGCATACTGGTAACGGCTTTATGTATTGTTTTAATGTGTTTGTACTTTGTATAAAGTCTTCTGTGGCTTTGCTGGGGTTTGATAGATGTGGTATTTACCTGGCAGGGAGGGTCTAACAAGAGACGCTGTTGAGATAAATTATGGGTGGTGTAGTATCCAGTGTTTTGGAGCTTGACCTACTTTATATTAGGGCTTTAAAGTCACGATTTCTCTGCCTATGCTTTGATTTTGACCATTAAAATCTCTTGTGAGATAGTAAATCTGCCTCTATAAAAAGAAAATGTCTAATTGTGTGTCCGGCATCTAGAAAGGGAATAAATGCATGAACAATAGTAAGTATATTCATCAACCCGTGTCAAACAAATGTGCTAGCATTTGCAGGACTGGACAGATTAATCTCAGCATAACCTGCAGTTGTTAAAATATTAGACAACAACCTGAGGTAGAATAGTGTAAAACACCATTGTAAGTTGTTGAGTCCAGTTATGATGTTTTCTTCCCAAGTACCAAAGAAACTTAAGCCTGTTTGAACACAGTTAGAGGCCTTGAAGGAGGAGAACTAGTGGAACATGAGATACAATGAAAAATACACAATACCTGTCTTGGATGGGGCTGCATTTCATGTTTTCATTTTTCTTTGCTAGAAAAACAATATTCATCTTTGACTAGTAACTGAATACACGTGTGCTGTTGAGGTGTGCAGTTTGAGCACCAGAGTGTAAGTTCACAGATCAGTGTAGATTCGTCTCGTAGTCCTTTGTTGGTGGTCACTTGACTGGATTTAAAGCGTGCACAGACGGACACACACTAGTATAAGCGCATGCATGACAGGGGAAATATGTGCAAACACATGTACAGAGATTACAGTGTAAAATGCACACCCAGACACACAGACGCCTGCATACAGACATAGACACACACCTGTGAGAAGCGTCAGACAAGTGCTTCAAGACGAACAGGCATGAAGACCGGATATACACAAACACACACAGCGGGAAAGTCCCTACTGTGTTGGTGCGCCGTGGGTGGGTGGCCACGACCAGTGGCCTTTGCCTTTGAGTCGGAGGTGGGCCGAGAGTTTGTGTTTCACCCCCTCGACGCGGAGACACAAAGACAGGCTGTGTTTGAGAAAAGAGCGATTAGAAGAGGAGGAGAGAGGTCCCAAAAATATGGGGGGGGGGGGAAAAGACAGTGAGAAATGTTGAAACAGTGATTTTTGGGATGCGTCAATGAGATTTGAGATCAACAAACAAAGAGAAGCGAGTTGAGGAGGGAAGATTAGCCAGGGACGGAGATAGATGAGACAAAGGGATGTGGAGAGATGGAGAAAGACAGATGGGGGAGAAGGAAAGAGGGAGAGAAATGAAGGGTGGCCAGATGGAACTCTGCTCTCAAACTTTGACAGCTCGTGGGAGGAATCTCTTTGGGGAACTCTATTTCTGATTGGTGTGTCTGCATTTGGATACATGTGTGTTTTGACAGTCTTGTCGTGTTATATTGTTAATCATAGCATAGCAAATATGGACTCCCTCCTTGTTTATATTACTCCGTGTGGGTGTGTTCCACTCAGACGCTCTATTTTGAGGTGATCTATTGTGTGTGTGTGTGCTGGTCCACCATTACACCCATGGTTTGCCTGTAATGTGCCTTAAAACCCCAGTGTGTGTGTGTGTAACGGCTGGAAGTCAGCGCTGCCAGCTGGTCTGGCTACTAACTGCTGATCTGGATCCTGCTCTTAAATCCCTCACTAGCTGGTCGACTTGCTTGGGGAGCTGTTCTTGGATCAGGAGTAAGGGAAGTAAGCCAGTGGGGTGGGAAAGAGGTTGCGGACAAGAATCTGTGTTGGTAAATTAAAGCTGGTCTCAGTCCAGATTTTTAAAGGAGGCTTGTGCTGGGATGAGCTCAGAGTAACGAACAATTTCACATAGTGTGTGTGTGTGTGTGTGTGTGTGTGTGTCTGTGTGTGTGTGTGTGTGTGTGTGTGTGTGTGTGTGTGTGTGTGTGTGTGTGTGTTTGTGTGTGTGTGTGTGTGTGGCAGACAGCTCACAGCTGTAGAGGGCAGAAAGCCAGACCTAAAGTCGGCCCCTATTGTCACGGTAACGGTTGGCCTGCCGTCTGCTCAGTCAGCATAATTTACTCCGTCTCTCACTCACGCTGTCTTTTTGTCTTTTTATTATGTGTCTCAATCACTTTCTCTCTCTCTCTCTCTCTCTCTCTCTCTCTGTCTGTTTGTCCATTTTCTTTCTTCTATTTAACTCCCATCTCACTTTTACACTTAATCACTTTCTAACTTTATGTCCTCTTTTATCCCTGCTCCTCTCTAAATCAGCATTAATACCAGCGCTGAGTGTTTCTGGAAGAGCTGCAGATACAGTATATAGTGTGTTTCTGCTGTAGGCATGATGGGCCACACACACTCCAATGTGCCGCTGCTACTGTTATTTCACACTTCCTGTTTTTTGTGAGTTTTCCTCTCACTGGTGTTGCTTGTTAAACGGCTTTATATATGTAAACACATGGCGTATAATTCTCACACCTTGTAGTAAGTCGTAAAATTGCACGTGCTGATTTAAAAAACAACAACAACAACAAAAAACACCTTAGCTTTCACATTTTCTCTTTGTTTGTTTATCTTTTTCTCACTTAGTTTGTCAGACACACACACACACACACACTCGTGCACACGAAGAAAAACAGGAGTAGACAGTGGCACCTGTAGTACGCAGGCCCCAGTGGGGTTTGGTTGGCGTGTTGCCAGATTGGACTCCTGGTGGGCTGCCAGATTGGCTGTCAGCACATGAGCTGAACTTTGTCTTCGCTTCTGTCTGACCGTTCAGACCCTCCCCCATCTCTCCCCCGGGAGTCCAGCTTAATTTCTGTAAGAAATAAAACCACGGTAAAACCTTGGCCTCTAGTGGTTGATCTGTTTTTTTTTTAAAAAATGGTGGTTGCACATTGTTATAGTTTAAAAAATGTGGAGAGGCCCAAGGAAGGAAAACACTCTTGTTGTAAAGCCCTGGGACAAATGGATTTTGTAATGTTACCGTAACAAAGTGGCTGCAAATCCCCAACTATTATAGGCAGTGATATGAGTGTAATTTTCTTGAGTGGGGTCTCTTCCTATAAAAAAAATAAATGCCATATGTTCAGTATGAATGTAGGAGCCGGCACAGGGGGTGTGGTTGTGGTTGCACCTTATTTTTACCTGCGCACTTGAGTTTGCCCAAAAAGGGTGACAGGCTCCGGTATTTTCTTTTGACCCCCTCACTATTTATAATCACGTTTCACTGCCTCTCATCATTCCGTATCATATAGTTTCGTCTAGTTTAGTTCATTACTTTATGCCAGTTTCAGTTTGTTGTTACTGTTTTGGTTAATAAACATCATAAACTTGGACAAGGTATACTTAGACGTGGACTTTCTTTGGATTGTTACACGTCACAGTAGGAGCCGACTCAGCCTCTTAGCGGCCGTTTTAATGGAAAGTTGCCGCTACAATCTGCTTTATTTATGACCGGTCTAATAATAACTACTGAAGAATGAGTCTCTTTTCTAAAACAGTGTCCTGGCATGAAACAATTAAATACATGTGATACAATGCACACTCAATATGGAATAAAAGCAGCTCCTATGCATGCATGCACACACCTTAAGGTATGTATTCACGCTGGTTTGAGAGACTAGCAACCTGTAACGTATCGGACATTAAACATTGGTGAGGCAACAGAAGAGCTATTGAGAAAGTTTCTTCAGCTGTGAATCTCTCTCTGCTGGAATATCACGGTGGGAGGTCGCTGTTGAATAGACACACATGTTTTGTCAACATGGAGCTCGCTTTCTGCACATGAACATGACACAACATCCAGTTTACAGACATGAACAACAGTACACATAAGCACATTTGCAGTCATATGCGCATGAACGATGTATACACACACGTGCATACTCAAACTACAGTGAAGCTCAAAGATTTTCTGTGTGTATATGTGTGTAAATATGCATGCTCATACCCATCCGTCCACATTGGCATGTTTACTGTACGAGTTTGTATTCATGTATGAGCATGTGAGGTAAAACTGTACATTCTTCCATCCTGACCGGTGCTTCCCTGCAAACAGCTGCTTGTCAAACTGCCGTCACCACTCAGGGTTGGAAGGAAAAACACACTCACACGCACACACACACACACACACAGTTTCACAAGCGAGCACACCTGTATATTTAAGAACAGGTTCGGCCACATGTCAGAATTACACAAGCCCAGTTTAAACACTGTTGCAATGACAAACATGCTGCCCTGCAGTTCAGAAATGCACTCAGCAGGGAACTCCTTTCTGTCGAATTAGACATGATTAATCATCAAGTCATCTTTTCTGTATGGAGTTCTAAAGAAGCGGAGTAGAAGAAAGTAAAGGTTGCATTGAAGTGGTTACATAAACCCTAAATATAAGCCTTCTTACTTCACTTGCAAATCTTCACACGTCACCCACAGTTTTATTCTTCTATACATTCAAATTCACCATCTGTACATGATTTCATGAATACCATAGTCTGCGTGAAAACTTCAATGCATATGCAAACCACATCTGGTCTCAGGTCTGCTGGAAAAGCTCCTCCACTCAGGCATGACTGATCAGGAATGCACAGAGCCGACCGCACCCTTTCTCCCCTTCAACCACTGGACGCAGGCCTGTTGGGCGTGTGTGTGTGTGTGTGTGAGAATGCCCTGCTCAGATTACCAGAGTTCATTTGTCTTGTAAGCTATAGTGCCGCTCCTTTCTCAAACTTTTATTCTTTAAAAGCTACGGTATCACTTCATCGCTCTCTTCTCTCTCTCTCGGTCGCACAGGCTAACAGAGACGAAGCCTCTCACCTCATAAATCTACAACATGAACGCAGGGAGTCTTATGAATGCTACACATATGATTACGCACACTTGCACGCTTGTGCTGGACTCGGCTGTTTTAACAGATGTGGCTCAAACGCACACCCAGTTTGTGCTTCCTCGTCCTTTGTCTTAACGATGGTGCATTTGTCCGAGTGTGTGCGTGTGCAGGAAATAAATCCAGCATTCTTCGGTTTGGTGCACGAATGTTGATATTTGCGCACCAAACAAATGTGACCGACTTACAGCTGTACTTAAGCTTGGAGTCAGCTGCTGCTTTGTGGCCAGGGGTGAGAGTTCAGAGGTCAATACCTGCTTCATTTTTCTCTTTGTCTCCACGGGTAAAGCGCACTCACACATGACTCTTATATACACACATGTACACTCACACACTTTCTTAATTGCATACACTCAAGAGGGCTGTGTGAGAATGGTGCTTCCAGCTAAGCCAGCAGCTTTTAACAGAGAATAATAGAATTAAGTAACACACACACACACACACACACACACACACACACACACACACACACACACACACACAGTGCTTTCTGCTGGAATAATAGATGTTGGGATAATGGAGCACGTGGCCAGAGGAATGAGGGGATTTGTCCTCAAACCAGAGTGAATAGACAAGAGTTGACTCCAGGGGTTTGGACCAGCTTAGCTGCTGTCTAACAACTCCACACAGGACCCTCTATATGTGTGTGTGTGTGTGTGTCCTCGAATGGGCTGCACCACAGAGGCCAAATATAGGCCTTGAGTGTTTGAAATAGCGGTGTTATCCCTGACTAAAGATTGCTATCTTTGCAGACACACACACAAATATATTTGACTATACTACTCCCTTCAGGCAGTGAGATAGGATTGTTTATTGACTGTAGTCTGATAGTTGTGTTAGGTGTGTACACACAGACACACGGATGCGCACTTTTCTGGCTCATTTAACCTTTCAGTGATCCTGAAGACCCAAAAGCTACACTTACAGCAGAAGAAGACTTTACTCGTCAGAGGAGTTTCAGTCCGATGGTGTCCCCTTGTGGTCGGAAATAGTAATTACACTTCAACTAGGCAAGGTTTAAACGTGTATTGAAGATCCTTTTCTGATTGTTAAAATGTGAAACAGTAGTTGCATTGCACGTGTTGAATGTTGCATGTAAACTCAAAAAAGCAAAGCAAAGTTAAAGATGGCCTCCCAATCCCGATGCAAAGCAGGAAAAAAACTCTGTTAAAATTTTCATGGCCTAATAAATTCCAATCTTGACCAAAACTTTTTAATCAATTCTTTTACTAACACAGCTTCACAACTTAATTAAAGACATAAACTCTGACTGTTTCTCTTTTTCTCTCACCGCACACATCTTAAAAGCGAATTTTAACTAAATAGTAGCCTCTACTTGTACGTCTATACTGTCTTTTTTAGCCGTTTGTGCAGAGTGCCAGTGTCCCCGCTGGATGCGCTTGTTCCTGCACAGATCTGCTCTAACCAGCATGTGTGTAGGGGAAGAGAGCTTAGCCTGGGCGGACGCAGTGAATAGTTTAAAATGTCATTGTTTCACCTCACGACATCAAACTTTACCTTCATTTTTTATCTAAGAAGAGAGCTGAAAAAAGTAGTACAACAGTTTCAAAGTACAAACATATTAGGTCTCCTCAGTTAAGTTAGAAGGCATTGAAAAAAAGCAGATTACAATTTCCCAGAGCACAGGGCTGTGTGACGATCAGACTGAAACTCAACAAAATATTCAGTTAATTATGATATATTACAAAGAAAAGGAGCATAATACATTTTAAAAAGCTTTGAAGTTGGCATTTTTACTTGGAGAATGACTGAAACAGTTATTGATTATCAAAATAATTGCCAAAAAATTGAATTTCTTGAAAATAATTCATATTATACAAAACGATAAATATTGGGAGGTATAATATAAATATATACAGTATTAAAAAAATCAATACTATATCATCTTGTTGCAGTAGTTCTTTCTGTTTAATATCCACAATAACTCGGGTTAAACAGACTTCAAAGCTTCAGTAACACTATCCACCGCCACCAGAGGGCTGTTGCCTGGCTACCAGCGCTGCCATGCCCCGTTCCACCCTGCAACGCCCCCCGGAGGTATAAAGTTGCTAGGCAGCTAACCTGATAGAGACATTTTATACAGTGACTCACTTTTTCCTCATCCACCTTATCTATTATCATGTGGATTAGTCACTTTCATTCTCTGTCATCTGCCACCTCCCTGGGCTGCAGTTTGATCAAGGCTGACTTACATAAGAGCGTACTTTATTCTTTCTTTTGTACCGACATCCTCTGTGTGTGTGTGTGTGTGTGTGTGTGTGTGTGTGTGTGTGTGTGTGTGTGTGTGTGTGTGTGTGTGTGTGTGTGTGTGCTTGTTCATTGTAGTGAGACACACAACAATAATGATAAAGGCCAACCTTTCTACCTCCCATCATTCATGGTGGCAGTTTAAGTGCATCATGCCACCATATGAGGTTATTCTATGGACTCTAGTGACCTTAGTGGGGCTCAGATGGCTAACTGAGTGAGTTGCACTACACACACACACACACACACACACACGCACGCACACACGCACACACATTGACACCACATGCATATGGATACTTGTGGTAAATTTTCCCCTTTCAGGCCACACACACACTATACATTAATGTTATCCCACACACAAATCATGTGGTTTCTTTGACATACCACATAAACACACTCTGAAATAAGAAAGCAGAGTCTCTTGTGTATTACTGTCAGTGTGAATGACACATCACCCTTTTCAGAGCCTCATGGGAATTCGAGGAGGTTGGTTACACACTTGCCACATGCACTCAAGTTTCGCGAGTTACACAATTTGATATTGTTTTTTATTCTCAGTTCAGCACTGATGCTCTTTATCAATCCTGCTAATGTATGGTTGCTGCACGTCTGACAGTGAAGGTCAACTGTAGGACAACTTCAAAGTTTAGGGTTAGGGTTTCAGATGTTCTTTGAAAGTAGTTTTTAATGAAGAGTTCTAAAAAAATACAGTTATCAACAACGTGACTTTAGTGTTTCATGTTTAACAAACATAAAATGCATTTTAAGAGCATGAACATGATTTGCAGGAAGTGATGAGAATACATTAACTATATGTCTGTATAAGGGAACAGCATAATAAAGAGGACTAAGATAAACAACATGCTGCCAGTGGAGGTAAAGGCTAAGCTCCCAGGTTCAAAGAGAGGTCAGGGTTTAGAGTTCATAGCATTACAGGTCAAACGGTAGTCAGGAGGTGACAGCAGATAACACTGTCTCTAGTGTTGTGTAAAGATAAGAATAGGATACTGTCCACACACTCAGGAAGACAGTCTGAGGATGTGATACTACATCTAATCAATGTCTTTATAAGTCTTTTCATCAGGGCAAACTCATTCTTGTCTTTGTTTGTGCTCCCAGTCCTTGATCTTCTTTCCATTTCCTGCAGCGGGCCTTGCCTCCACATGCAAAAAAACTAAGCGACTCAGTGAGAATGGAGTGTGGTTTAACAGACTTGTCTCCCACTCAAAGGTGGGGGATGCTCACGTCTGATTAGAGAGCGTTAACAGTATTTTTCTCATATACAGTAAATGTCAAGATGTAAATTAGTAACCAAAGGCTGACTATGTCAGCATTGGCCTTTCAAGGCTCAGGTTGATTTAATACAGTAGTTGGAGTGTTGATTCTCAAACTATGAAAAGCAGATTTTTATAAATTTGGTAAGAATGTACCACTATCCCTCTTTAATCTCACTGTTAAGACATTACATATCGACATTACATCGTGGCTCGATGACACGCTGAGGCCACCCTGCGCGTACCCCCGCACCTCTAGCAGAGAGATGGAGATTAATTCGTCTCGCTCAGTGTTTCAAAGTTAGTCATGTCATTTTCTGAACTCATCTGACACGTTTCAGTCACTTCAAAATTGCTGCTTGACTGTTCCCACGAGCCGGCGTGGCTTCAGCACATTCAGCGGACACACCCCCACAGTCCTGGAGCTGAGAATACTGCTCATTTTTACTTGATTTTGATACCTAATTTCATAAACTCATCAATATTTTTAATCATTCAAATTTGGATGGGTGGTTAACAACACTTTTTTCTTTGGTCAGACAAACTCAGAACACACATTTATTCGTACTTTACACTGACTTTAAAGGATTAATTAAGAATATAGGTCATTACAAAGATTAAATTCAGAAGTGTGAGAGTGTCTGGGTGAATCTGACCAAAATAAACCATAAACAAAACACAACTGACACTCTGGGTTGCTTGTATAATCTACACAAATGCATCTGTACATCTGACAACTGTGTGTTCAAGTAAGGAGAAGAGGCCCCCCGTACTCCTTACCCTTCAACAAGATTCCAACACCTCCTGTAGGCACTTAATATAGAACATACAGCACTTCCCAGGAGGGGAAGCGCCCTAACTTCAACCATAACTACATCTATACATCCTCAACTCTGACCCTTAAACTATATTTTAATCTAAGACTAAACAAAATTAATTTTACATTGATCTAAATCTGATTGCAGTGAAGCCAAATTGGGCAAACCAGTCACGTTCCAAAAAAGACAAGCTGTCCCAAATCAACTGGTTTGGCTTGAAATTTGTCCCTAAATGTGGCCTTTTTGACAAAAACACACACAAGTACACATAAACACCAACTCCCATATAACTGTCACCGTAAATGTGGGGTGCTGTCTGGTAATAAAAGCCTTCCTCTGTGGTGTAGCTGAACCCCTGTGTTTAACTTGCTCTTTGAATGTGTTACTGCTGAGACACACACACACTCTGTGAAACTGTACTTACTGGGATTTGGAATTTGGCAGACACGCTCGCCAAAGGCTTTTGTCTGTTTTTAGGAGCGGAGAGAGAAAAAAAAAAAAAAAAAAGACAATTGCAGAGCCGCGGATGCAATAAATGGCACTTTTGTGTGTGCGTGTGCTCTCATGTGGTGCATCCAGGTACACTTGTTTATCTGCGACAGTGTCAGTGTGTATCGATGTCAGGCTTTTGATGTCTGATTGGGTTACTTGGCAACCAGGTCGCTCTCATGTCACCATCTCGTGTGTGGACAGCATGTTGAGTGTGTGTGTGTGTGTGTGTGTGTGAGTGTATGCACCGAGGTGAAATTTATACTTTTCACCTTTGTGATGTTTATTCATCAGAATATATCATTTGGTTGACTTAGCTACGTTCTCCTTAATTTTGAGTAAAATTACAGGATTTAGCCTTTTCACAGTCAGATGTTTTATCTTTATAATCAGCGGCTTCAAAGGACCGTCTCATTCAGTGTATCCACGTCGTCATCTGTAGTTGTAGTTTCTGTTTTTACGTGTTTCTTTTTACTCGCTTTCTGAGAAATATCACACTGTCATAACTATCCGCTCTTTAACTTTGTATTCTGTGTCTTTTTGATGCAGGGGTGTGTGAATCCAGTTCATCTTCTAAAGCCCTTTAATATGATCTGATTTCATGTAATTTAGCTTTAATTATGCCGGTAGCTTAGGTTTAGCCCATCGCTGTCTGCGCTTACGTTTACTCTGCCTCCTGTCTCCTTTTCTTATGTGTGAGAGGAATGTCCCAAACTGGCTATGTGACCTGTATGGCCTGCTTAAACAGCAGCTTGTTTAGAGTCTTTATCATTTCAACGCTAATCACGGCCACATGCCTCCTATGATATAATAACATGTTGATGTTTTGCTGTCACATACTCACTTCGTTGATACTTAGTTGAACCTGCAGAGCCTGGTGCTGAAATGATGCCGTTGCAGGTTAAGTTATTGCTTAAATTACTATAAATTATATTGTCTCCTATTATAGGAATTTTGTATTTAATGCAAACATTAGGGGACATCAATTACATCAATAGTGATGAAAAACATTTAACTTAGCCCCATAATTTGACTCATGATCAGCTGAGAAACGCACAAGATATACATTTTCCATCTATAACTCACATACGACTATGTATACTGTAACTAAAGAAGAAAACAGGTCATACACACTTATACACACACAAATTCAAGTTTTCTCAACCAGTACAAAGTAGGAAGAAGTATACACATATCTCTGAATTTCACCTCTTTGTAAGGTAAAAAAAAAAAAAAATCATGATTGTTTCTTTAAATATTTAAATATTTGATCAAGCTGTTTGTGAATACATAATTAGGCAACAGATCAAAGCTAAGCTGATAGCTGTAATCTGTCAAAGACTAATCTTAATATTCTCTTCTGACGAGAAGCAGCCAAACAGAAGCTGTTAAACGTCCGGTTGAGCATATTGATTATTGTCACTGCTGCTTGTCTGTGTGCAGCTTTAAGGGAATGAAAACGAGGAGATTTATGAATGAAGTGAGGTGGGGGTTGAACCAGGATGCTGACCTCTTATGATGACCTGTGACTTTTCAATTCCCTTCGAGGGTTATGGTACTAAAACAGCTTTTCTTCCTGAAAAGAGGAAATCAATAGACTAAACTGGTCCTCACTCCATGGTCCATTTTTTGCCCTGTATTTATTGTAGATTGTCTTCCATGTTGGCTTGAATTCAAACAGAGTTAATCATTTCCCCATCAGAGCCAGTTAACATCTCACACTGTGCTGTTTCAATCACTTATTTTCATTTCATACTTTACAGTCCCCTTTATCACTGCACATTAGGGGGTAATACAGGTGAATTATTAAAGGACGGTGGCCTTTATTGTGTCATCATGTGGACAAAGTCTTAAAATATAAATGTGTGTGTGTGTGTGTGTGTTTCCATATTTGCTCATGTTTGTAGGTTAAGCTGCGACATCGGTAGCGGGCAGTTGTCCCTGTGTGTAAACAGCAAGTGCTGAGATTGTAGATTTCCTCTCTAAAGGGAAAAAGAAAATGAGTTCAGGGACTTGTCAGAGCGATGGGGGGGGTTGAAGTCTAGGTTTACACCACATCCCATCCACAAATCTGGCATCAGCTTTCAGCTCTCTAATGGATCCACCGAAGTAGTAAGGAGTTAATAACAAGCTACTTTCTTTAGTTTTCTATCTCGAGTGGGAGCAACAAAGTGAAAGGAATTGATAAGAGTTATGAGGTGATTGTGAAACGTGTGCTTCACTCACATAAATACACACTTGCACACAAACACAGCACTGGGTTTATTGTCACACCTTGGTGGTCACACACTCCCTCGGCGGTTACACTTGGGTGGGAAAACTCCACCTTCCAAACACATTTGTAGCTCCCCATAAAGACTTTGTTTTTGTCCCTGAGGGCCTCTGTGTGCTATTTTAACCCCCCTCAACTATATGTTGGGCAGCTAAATATATGCTGTGTATTATATTTTACAGAAAAATATACGCAAGTTGTGTATTTGTCATAAAACTTTTCAAAACAAGAGCCACTTTAGTGCGTTAACTTGTATATCTGTGCTGGGTGGGCGTGTTAAGCTATGCTGTTTTCAGGTACTTGAAATTAGTTGTTTAACCAGTTGCTTCCAGCACTTCAGGCAAATGTGAGCTACAGTAATACCACGAGAGTGCCCTTAACCAATCTTTACATGCAGTATATTTAAGCATACAGTTTAGTGCCTTAAACAGTCTAAAATAGTCGTGGTTTTCTTGTTTCTCCTTAGAGAAATCGCTGCAGATGTACAGTATGTGCTTTTATAGTCTGTAGCTGTTCTGTTCAACTTAAACTGCCACTAAAAATGTATTTTAGATTGAATTATGACTTGAAATGAATACTGTCAGTAGCTGAAGGGGACTGTATTAAATGCTGTCTCTTTCTCTCAGAAAAGGAAGCACCTGAGGAACTAGAGACGACAAGGAAAGTAAACAGAAGGAGGTGGAAAAAAGGGTGTGAGGGAGGGAAGAAAAGGAGTGAAATAGGAAGGGAGGAGTGGTTGCCATGCCGGCAAACGAATGGAGGGGAGGGACAAAGATCAGCGATCACAGAAAAAAGAGGGAGGGAAGGAAGGAAGGACGGGCTTACTCGTATTTCAGCACCGTGGCTACTAGGGTTGGATGAAATCCTAACCTTATACTCACAACACGCATAGTCAGTCACACACTTGCACTCTTGAGGACTCTCGAGGACCAGAGTTCAGGGAATCCTCATCAGCACATAATTCTTATTGGCCCGCCCGCGCGTCACGCTGCATGTGTGTTCAGCAGGTGTGGACTTTCCTTCCTGTTTCTTACTTGTGCCGATCAGCTGATTGGAGATACAGATCCAGGCAGCTGTCAACGCCGCAACTTTTTTCACCACATCAACATACTTGGCATGCTTCTTCCGCGTCCGCCAGTGGCGAAGATACACCGGGGAATGCGATCAAAACAGCACGGAGAGGAAAAGGAAGAAGGTGTTGTCAAGATGTTGGATGAAATCCTCTGGAAACCCTGAGGCATGGTGTCATCTTTGCCTCCAGGCATCTACACACACACAAGAGAGGATCCAAATTTGGAGCTTGTGGCGGGAGGATTTTATACACGAGTGTGTTTGTGCCAGTGTGTGAGTATGCATGTAACTTCATCAGGCTGGGAATAGTCCCACGGACGCTGAAACCTCTTAACCTCCTGGTCTGGCCTGGCAGGAGATGGTGTGTGTCAGCTGGTGTGTGTGTGTGTGTGTGTGTGCTAACAACTGGAGATAACGGCTCTCAAGGGCGCACATGGTTGTAAACAACAACCGTTGAGTTGCTGTGATTGAAAAGTATCTTAATGTAATTTGGAAACATCCCTCCTCCCTGTCATGCACCACCAAAGGAATATTACAGCCAACAGTGAGTGTGCACATACAAGTGGAGTGTGTGCTGCAAAGGGGTGGTGATTTTCCACATTGCTGGATTTCTTAATTACCCCTTTGGGCTCTGGGTAGCACGCCTGGAATCATTAAACACAAAAGAAAAGAAGAAAGGGGAAAAGAGATGATTTAAGTTTGACTTTTGGCTCGCGACACAGAGATTAATTGAAGGAGAAAGAGGTTGGAAGTTGAGACTGTGCAGATCGGAGTCATGTGGAACTGTGCAAAAAAAGTGAAGGAAAACTGGGCTACAGCTGAACTTCCACCTGGATCTAATTTAATTCTTAACGTCAAATCTGAATAGTTTGAAGCATTTTAGCATGTGTGGAGGTCTGGATTTTGTATTTCAAATGTTAAGAATGATCTGGATTTAGAGGATCTGAGGATTAAAACTTGGCTATAAAAACGTTTTCATCCTACACTCTCCCAATCTTGGACTCTCTTTCCCTAAATGAGGATGAGAGGGGACAGGAGGTCGTCATCCTTTCGAAAGGAGAAACCTGCGGGCCTGTCCCGGGCTCTCAGCTGGCTCAGCGTGTCCACCCTCTCTCGCCAGAGCAGGCGCATCTTCCACAGCCAGAATGAGCTCCACGCCGTCCACCACCGTCAAACTCACTCGTACTCGCACACGCACCTTCATGCCGCGGACAAAGACGAGGGGAATGATGATGACAACTGGGTGTACCAACCTCAACACAAAATAGGTGAGAGAAGAAAGGAAAGGACGAAGATGAAAATGAAGAGACGATCTTTGTCTCTGTGTATTGATTCTGTTTGTTGTGTGTCTTTCTATCGATGCACGCCGACCAAACCACATGTTTGTCTTGGCCCTCATCACAACTTGTCACAATGCTCCGAGCTCATTTGAATGGATTTTTGTTCTCGCTCTCAACCAGGAAGCCAGTGAATGACTTGTTTACATGCACAAGCAAAGCAAGAAGTGGGTCACTGTCTTTTTATGGCCTCTTGTTCTCCGTCTCCACCTCCCTGGCACTTCCTGGTTGCTATAGGGAGCGAGCGTGTCCACGATCAGCGGGGCTGTTAGGAGGTCAAAGGGCACTTTGTGTGTGTGATAGGTAAACAATGATGATGTGTCTGGCCGGAAGCAGGTGATGTCACGGGGCACGGTGATGTCACAGGCTGGTGGCGATGTGAACGCAGGGTTTGGTGCCAGGAAGAGGGTTTGTGTGTGTGTGTGTGTGTGTAGACTTGCATATCGCATCACCCAGACAAAGTAATGATACTGTAGAATAATGTTTTCTTCAGTGACATTTCTAATTTATATTTGGACATCATTTGACTGAGGTAAGAAAGCCATTTATACTTCTTGCACTACCTCAGGGGTATTGTGTTTCCTGATTGGGCTCATCATTTATTGATTAGTTCATTAGCTGTGTGTGTACATGCATGTGTGTGTCTTTGGCCAGTGGTGTCAATAAGACTTTGGGGACAATGGTTGTAACTGTAGCCTAACCTTTGGCTGGAAATGGAAAAAGACACTGACGCTCACGACTTTCTTCATTAACTCTGACCTGTACTGCCGTCGTCTACAGCTGCAGTGGCAGCTCTGTTTCAGCTGGACTCACATCAGTAAGCACAACGAAGGCTAGTTTGGCATCCATAATTATAAATTAATAATAATCAATATTACCTGTTAAATTTATGTATAATATTCAGATATCTGCAGGGAGGTGTCAGCTATTAAATGAATGAAATAAAAAAAATCTGATATTGAACCTTGACAGAACGTGACAAAACAATGCAATGTTCGCTATATTTATGGTACATGCATGTCCATATTCATATGCACAGTTCTGTAGCAGTCTGCATATGACTATATAAACATGATACTTTCTACTGAGCGTCATGATTGTCACCTCTGGCATAGAGCCAGTACATGTATATTAGCCCACAAACCCACTTTGTTTAGTCCAGTTGAATCTGACTTGTGTTCATTTTCCCCTTTATGATGATTCATTTTGGGCACAACTGAACCCAGTAATCATGTTTACTTACCAAAACAGCCACAAGGAGACCCTTTAGAGGAAGTGGTCTTGGTCCAGTCACAGACAAGTTCTGAAGCGGTTTGTTTGCGGTGGGAACGTGATCCCTGTTGGGATGAGGATAGCCAGAAAATGAATCCATGTCTGACCTGGATTTGATACTGGATATTTGGGAAGACAAGACTCTCTACAGGACCTTTTTTCCTGTGTTTACTTTCTCACTCGTGTCCCAGACACGTTTAACCAACCAGCGAACATTCTCATGTAGGTTTTAGTGAGATAATTTGGTTCCTTTGGACTTTATTTTGATTGAAAGAAACTGAACCAAGCGAGAAGACATAGAGTTTACCAACTCATTCACTGATTCTGACCAGAGCAAACATATTATGCTCTTAACTGAGCATAAGTTATCTTGTTTTTAGCAAGTATAACAATGGTCTGACTCAGCTGAACTCGCTGCATACATAATGATAGCCTCCCTGTGAGCGCAAAGCTACTGGAGTAAGACCACGTTCATAACAGGGGAATCTGCACCAAGAGAAGTGAAGCAGTCCAAACTCTGTCTCTATTCTGCATGTTTATTCACAACATATTTAATAAATAAATATTTTTTTCATGCATCTGTTTGGCCAAACTAAAGCAGTTCTTAAAGACACGTGGTGCTACCTAACATTAGCTGACTCACAGGAATGTGGAGCTCGTTGCTGTTGTTGTCATTTATTGCATGTCTCAATCCTTTCTAGTCACTCTGTCACCTCTGAAGCTGCCCCTTCCTAAAACAGCTCAGGGTTGCACATCGCTGGCATGGTTTGAAGTCCTCACATTTTTCTCAAAGTCAAAGAGTAGACGCTGCAGTCACCGTTTTGGAATGTCGTCATTAAAAATAAGGCTGCAGATGGTCAGAATCATTTCATATAAGTTGATGTAAAAGTGGTGTTGATGCAGTTGTTCTTAAATGTTTGTTGCAAATATTTTCTTTATCACAAACCTACAGATTTGTTTAGATATTTTTAAACATGCTTATAAAACTGAAACAATATTATCAAGATCAACAAGTACAAGCCTCAGAAGATTGTATGCATACATATTGTATCTATTTGTTGACATTAATCTGAACTTACTGTATGCTTTATTAGTTAAGACAGAATTGATTAATTAATTCCATCAACATTACAGGGAAAACGTGTCAAACCTTTAATATTAAATGTATCTGTATGCTCTGTGTGATTTCCACATGAAGTAAACAGTGATGGTCCCCTTAAAACTATAACTGTGCGTGTGCAGAAATGGTCCTTGTAGGCCCTTGAGACAAATCTTTACGTGACAATACTAAAAGTTTGATCATCTTACATTATTTTGAATCCATCATGTCCATGTTTGCTCCCTCGTGTAGTCCTCAGAAAGCTCTTCTAACTTTTTTTTTTTTTTTTCTCGACACATCTCATTTTAAGCCTTCACTGTTAATTTAACGGTCTAATAAGTTTGAGTCTCCCGATTGATTATTTGATGAGTAGAGTCAGGAAGCAGCTCCAAATTGGTCATTTTTAATCTATGATAATTGAGCTTTTACTTGTTGAAGCTAAAAGGAAGGAAGGGGGAGTGTTTATTGATTTTGTTATATTAGCTTGGAGATGGAGAGAAGACACTGGAGGATGGAGAAATTAGTTAAAACAGCAACAAGAGTGATGTCTGTCTTAAGTCAATCCATTTACTCATTGTGTTACCTGACTGCTAGAATTTTGTTTTTCAGCCTCTCCTGCTCATTTTTTTCTGTCACACACCCTTGTTTTTTTTCTTTCTCTATCGTACACACACTCTATTTCTTTTCATAGCTAATTCTAGGCCCGAGACAGTGTCAGAGACAGGTCAATATAAAATTATTCCATCCACGCACAAGTATACACACACATACTGTACATATGCACACTGTACACCACACAGAGGAAACGTCTCATAAGAATACCTCTCTAGTTTGAACCTGAAGTATTTATAACATCTGGATCTTGCTTCCACACGCTTGCCAGGACCCATTACAAGACACATGGGCAGCCGCGCACCGTGCCTGTGTGTAAATATAGCCCTAAAATGAGTGCCTGTGGCTCCAAAACCTGCAATTTTGACGCAACCTCCAGCTTGACTGGCTGGGTGTTTGCCCAAGTTTCCAAGGTAACGGGTGTGCGAGTGAGCGCTTCCTAGTGTGGTTGAGTTTGACCTTCCTATTGGGCCAACTCTTAACCAATCATGTGTGAGAGAGCCGTCTGTTACTCAAGCTGCTATTGGATGTCCTGGTGAAGACCTGACGAACTTTAATTGACTTGAGGTGGATCAACAATACTGACTGAGAAATTATAAACAGAACAACACAAAACTAAATGTTTTGGCTGGTCTTTTTAAATATTTGGCTTCATTTGTGGAGTAAGAAAATTCTTATTTAGTCTTAAAAGAATCAAACTATACTCAATATCATTTTTCATATCTTAGTGACTGTACTGCAGGTTAACAGTGCTCAAACTCACTGTGTGTAATATGCACTATAAGCTAAGTTTCATAGTAAATACTTTGTGCAGTTAGTATACAAAAAGTCCAGTCCACACTATCAGGAGTGGATATAATGCCTGCACTAATGAACTGCATTTAAACTACATTTTTGGGATGCCAGTTTGAATTAAAAAATCTAAAGTTTTACAAGCATTTAATAAGTTTTAAGCCTTTCAGCAGAGAGCAACATGGGTAGAAAGGACGAGAGGGGTGTGACATGGAACAAAGGTCCCTGGTCAGAATATATGGTATGCATCCTAACCACCAGACCAGCAGGATGCCTCAGAGATTTAATAGTTTTTTTAAACTGTTTTATGAGACGTTCCTGAAACTGTTCCAACCACCATCCAGAATATTTTTTACTTTTTCCTGCTGTGAGCAGCTCCTCAGTTTTCTTTGTGCAGAGAGTTGTGGGACAACAGCGTGCACAAAAATCAAGTGGATTTAGTATTCATGTTGACATCTCACATAGCCAAAACCTGCTTAGATTTAGTGTGTATTGTAAAATAATTTGAGACACATTTCTTCAGTGATTTCCAGCAGAGGAAACGCTCTGCCCATAAGGCCTGAAGCCTGTAGGTGGCAACCGTGGTGGAAAAGGGGCGATTGTGTTATTGCTGATGTTTTCTCTCAGCCTCCTCCATCTGTAGTTCCTCCTCTTGCTGTCTTCTCTCTGTCTTCCTTGCTCTGTCTCACATATAAATAGACACACAATGACCTGATCAATTTCCTCAATCAAACATTGATCTCCCCTGCGTCGCTGTATGTCTGAATCAATCAACATGTAGGCATAATGGCTGCTCTGGAAGGCCATGTCAACGAACAGATCGGACAGTCGGGCTCCCTGGGGCAGGCTGCTGAAGCCCCTGATCTCATCTGTCTGGCTTGGGATGTGGGCTTTACATGATTACTTCACTGCTTCTTACAGTATATACTGTTTATGTGTTGTGTACAGCAAGTCACCACATGAAATGAACTTGATGACTCATTGAGATTTCTGTTCTTGGCACGTAGGAGTGCATCATGTTAACATGGACGTAGGGAGATTAAAGGATTTTGTAGTTTTTGCGATGTGTTTTTATGTATCTACGGTATGTTACTGTAGTTTTCTTCAAATTGAGGGCAACAACATATTGGCCCAAATATTTACCATAACAGCAGTGTTGTTGGGGCCAGAACCAGAATTGGGTCTTGTATTATAAAATGCTAGTAATGAGCTTTTTACGAATTTAGTCTACGTGGGAGAACATATTTATCTATGTTAGATGCGTACGGAAATTTGAGAGGATTCAAAGGAGTCCAAACCTGTTGTGTAACAGTCTTTTTTAGAGGTTTTGGACCAGCTAACGGACAGACACATGTCCAAAGAGCGATACAGACTCTACATCATTATGTAGTCTGTGTGTAAATCCAGATTAGCAGATGATAATTCTGCCGTGGGGGGGGGGGAGATGTGATGTATAAACCAGCAAGGCCTCATTAAAAAACAGGCATTGGAAATCTGGTAATGTGGCCCACAGCCTGGAGCATATACACACTCCTACTGTACAAAGAAATATATAGTTACATGCACACTTAATCGTAGAGGAAAGATGTGTTAAACTTTTTCTAATCAGCTTTTTCTTTCTGTCTTTCTCTCCTATGTGCTGACAATGATACGGTGATTTTCAGGTAAGTCAAATCTTTTGCTCTCTCTTTTTTATGTCTCTATTAGTTGATCCCAGATCAGACCTACAGAACCCTGCAAAGCCTGTCAGGTCACAGTCTTAGCCCGCATTACATCGCATTTACTTGTATTTCCCAGTAAAAACCAAATCTCTGACTTGCCCCACCCGCCTCTTCTGTATCATATTGTATGTATCCTATTACCTTTTGTATTATGCGATCTAATCCATGAATGCTCTGACTCAATGGTGAAAAGGGGAGGTGGAGGATGATTTCAGTTTGTAAGGGGATAAAGGTTTAGAGGGCTTATGTTGATAGGATGCACTGATGTTGTCCCAACACAATCCAGAGGTTAGAGATTATAATCCACATATACAGGAGCTGTGATGATGTCATGTAAAAGGAGACAACCTTTTTCAGTCGCCTTGATCACAGATCCAGTGATGTTTTTGTGTCTTCTGAGATTTTCAGTTTATTACTGATCAGTCTGTTTTAACTTTGCCATCTGGTAGGTTCAGATTTTTTCAATTCCATGTTTCTTCTCCTTGCGTGACAACTGTAAGTGTTACGTTTGCCACAACACGCTTACTTCTTATCTGCACATTATTTGGTTTTATCTCACACTGACGCAGGGCTCGCAGTTGACAGTAACAACACGTCCTGTCTGTTCTGCACCGGATACGATAGAAGATGTGCAGCACGCAGAGTTATTGACTGACGCTGAAGATAAGATATTGTCTAACGTGGGCCTTTGTGTACGAATGAAACACTATCATAAAGGGCTGAATCATGTCAAAGACTGTATTTTGGAGAGCGACAACAGTGGTCAGTTTGGAATGCCTCTGAATACAGTCTTTATATGCTGTAGTTACAGTACAACTGCCATTTAACCAGAGGACCCGTGTTGCCACGCAGTCCAGTGCTGACATGTCCTAAAGAAGACATTCTTTTAAATCAGTCAGACATCAGACTTATAGTAATATAATACTTTATATGCAAGTTTCAAAATGGCTGCAATAATAAATACAACCAAAATAAGGTAAAAAAAAATGATTAATTCTAATTAGAAAATACATTTAAAGTATAATAACTAACAGATGAATAAATAAATATGTACTCACTTTACTGCTTTTAAAGCATGCTTGTAACAAAAAAGCTCTGGAATTTGGATGAGCGTTTGAAGCTTTTGAACCCTATTAGCAATATAATTAAATTAATTGTGTTTTGGAGTGATGACAGTCAAAATAAGCCAAGTTTCCTCCCAGACTGAGCACAGATTTTCAGAAAATCATCAAAAAGAAAATGCACAGGTTTGTATGTTTCCATCCACTACCTTTGTGGGAACATAAGGAGTTAGGCTCATCAAGATAAATGGTTGGTAGCTCTAATTCTCCAGTCGGGTGCCATTAAACCATCGCAGAACAAGAGGCCTGAACAAAATCATGTAATTAAAAGAGCAGCAGTCAAACGTTAAACTAACAACCTGATGTTTTCATCTGCTGCAATTTGTAGTCACTTCAGTGTAGCGGAAGCTTTACCAAAGAGTCGCACGCTTCATGTACGTCATGATTCATTTTAATTATTCGTCTGCACTTTGTTACATTTTGTTTTTATCAATACACAAATTCCTCCTCAGTGTAGCATCAAAACTTTTTGGAGGATATTTCACCTTTTTTTCAGATTTTCCTCTCAGGATTTGAATTGAAAAAACGCACAAAAACAGGTTGATGGAAATACACTTTTTGTCACTTACCTACTGTATATGCTGTAACTTAAATCACCTGAATGATCCTCGTTGAAGAAAACAAACAAAAACATGCTCTAAACACTTTAAAAATAGGCAACAAATTCCACCTCTGTGCTTTTACGACTTCAGCTTTGTAGAGCAGTGATTAGGCAGACCTCAAGAGTTTCTTCAGAGTTGAGGGATTTATGGTGAAGGTTAAAGTTAAAGCCATTTTGGGGAATTCAGCATCTCATTAAGGTGGAGGTTTGATGAAGTTAGATTTTATTGTCTGGTTAGGTGGGTGTATTGAGGGATTTGTATGTGTTTTAACTGTTGATTATTTCCAGGGTTGTGTTTTTGTGGCATTTCATGCAGTCCTGCAGAGGGGCTCCATGTCACTCCCACCGCCACACTCGCACACTCATACACCAATCAGCTTGTAATTGGTGACATCTGGTCCAGGCAGACGTGTCACTGCCTGCAAGCCAATCTGGGGTGGGATTAACATGTTCATAAAACACACACATGCACACACAAACACACTTACTCTGGTATGTTTCAGTCTGACTAACAGACCTGATAAAGAGACTTTCCATTAAGCCCATGGCTATCATATATTATAAAAGTCTATATAAAGGATTATAACCCAATGTGATGAGTAGTTTAAATGTCACCGTAAGCCCTTATAATGCTTTATGATGACATAAATTACAGCTATAGTTGTAAGTAAGAATATAATAATTTGAGGTTAACTGCTACTGTAATTATTCTAACCATTATGCATGAAAGGTTACAGTGCTGTGAACATGATGAACATGGAGCCATCACACAGCTCATTGTCTGCTTCAAATAACGTAATGCACTCACTATATTCTGCATGTTGTTAAGCAGGTTTCTATATTACAGAATAAATATTAGCTGCAGAATAGAAGTCAATGCAAATAAAATGCAGTATCGAGTTTTCACCATAAATTTGTTGTGATTACGGATGTCACCAGGTGCCCTATTAGACCGAGTGTTTAGTGTCTGATTAGTGTTTAAAAGGTGTGATAATTGATGATTAATGAATGAAACTGCAAACTCATAATAAGTCAAACTATTACCTTGTTTAATAAAGCTCCAGTGTTCTTTATCTTTAAACTTTATCACCCTATAATCAGAGACCCACTGTGTTTTTGCAGTTTTAGAGGAAGCCATTACAGATCCTCATTGGAAATCAATGGCATTTTGTATTCAGCTGTATAGTGTGGAGTAAGCCAAACTTTGAGTTGACACATTCATTGTCTGTTGTCACTGCGTTTGGATTTTGGCACCACACAGCCTCTATTAAAGGTTGCTTATGCTCCAGTGCTAATTGTGTATTGATTGGATATTTTTGTCCTGCTGTCCTTTCAGGGTTGTTTTCTAAAAATCTCTCCTTAGCTTCTGCATGATTTTTGACCTCTGCTTCTTTTAAGTTATATTATTTTATCGTAATATTTTAAGCGCACTGAAGCCCAGATCACTGCTCTTACAGTAAGAACTTCTTCTGTTGTAGACAAAACAGTATTTTGACTTTTCCACAGTCTGAGTGAGTCAGTGTTTCTGTCTCCCCTTCATGTGATGCTTCTGCTAAATCAGAGCGGCCGATGTGGAAATTGTGGGATGCACCAAGCTTGTAGCAGCTTCTGATAACAAACAGTTGAAATGTGGGGATTAAAGCGATTATATTTGATCAGCGCACAATGGATCGGCTTCAAGCCGGGGCCCCCTGGCTCCCTCTGAACTGCTGACTGCCCAGATTCTCTACAATCACAATCCTCAACGAGGCTGACGCTCTGTGTGCGATTGTGTAATTTGTTTTTAATTTTTACCTGCCCTAATAACATCATAGATCTTGTTCAAATTAATTTAAATACTTAGTATATTTAATAGCTATATGCTTTTGGGTTAACTTCTACCATTATGACAGTAATCATGGAGTGACAGCAGCTTCAGGAGTTTCAGATTGAGGCTTTGGCTTTGTACCTCTTAATACTAATGGGGGCGGAGAGATGGGGGGGTTTGTCAGTGTTGTGGAGAGAGAGAGAGAGAGAGAGAGAGAGAGAGAAGAGAGAGAGAGAAGGGAAGCAGAGTGGGGGGGTCGCAAAGCAGTTTCCTGCGGTGTAGAAGTTGGCTAGCACTCAGAGCGTGTGCATGTGTGTGTGAGGGGGGAAAAAGAGAGGGAGGGAGGGAGATGGCGAGAGAGTCAACAGGAGAGAGGAGTGTATGTGTCGGGATCTGTGTGTCTGTGTGTCAACGCTTTGACCGACTAGGACTAGTAGAGCGACAGAGAGAGGGCGAGAGAGGAGAGGAGAGGAGAGGAGAGGAGGGCAAGAAAGAGGAAAATTAGGAAAGAGTGAAGACCAGAAAAAGAAACCGCTGTTTGTTTCTTGTGGATAAATGGGGATATAAGTGAGGAGCCATGTTCTGTCTGAAAGGTAAGTGTGTGTGTGTGTGTGTGTGTGTGTGTGTGTGTGTGTGTGTGTGTGTGTGTGTGTGTGTTACATGTATGTGTCTGCATCACCTCTGTATAAGTGTGGGACTTTCCCCTCAGACTTTCTGAGACAAAGAAAAGTTTGAACTTCATCTCTCTCCTCTGTGTGGAAAGTAATCTCTGTCACGGCGGTGTCCTCAACACAATATCCTTCCTCATGTGTTTTTCTTTAGTGAAGGAAACCCTCCTTTCTTTCTTTAATCATTTCTTCCTTTGTTCTTTTTTTTTCTGTCTCTGACTAGTTCAGGTTCGCTGACTTCAATCCTACCTTTCCTTTTTTTTTCCCCTCTATCTATTTGCTTTGTAATCGCTCTTCTTCCCAGTTACACTCTGGTTCATTCTTTACTTTGGTGAAAGCGGTACTGATATGAAACCTTGCTATGCATGAGCTTTGAATTTATCAAAATTTTGTATATTTTAGCCGCGAAAAAAGATATGCGTGTGTTTGTGTGTATGAGTGTGTTTTGTGCACAGTAACAGCTGGCAGAGCAGCAGTTGCTGGGCTGCTGCTGTCCTGCAGAGTGGGGCCATGTGTTGGCTATTACTTGACTGACCAGTTAAAGTGAGATAAAAGGTAAACTGGTCCATCTTTTACTGGAAGCCTCATTTTGCACACTGTTGTTTCATCTCTTGTTTATATTACAGCATACTTTATGCTTCATGTATGACTTTGTATGTATGACTCAAGCTCTTTGCTTTGCACACAAACACTGACCTCACCATCAGTCATGTATTAATGTTGGAGTTTTCAAGTAGATGCTATGCCACTGTTAACACAAAGGAACACAGCAGTACTGATGTTGTATGTAGGAGTTTTTCTTCCATTTTTTTGGGTCTCTTTTGTTGAGAAATACATGCTGCTGCACAGATGTGAGAACATGTTTACCTATCGTCGAGTTCTGTGCAAACTTCCTCACGTCTATGATTCTGAATATCAAGAAATGTGGATATGTTATGTCAATATGTAAAAAAAAATGTTGATCATTCCTGTAAGTATACACCAGCTCTTACTCTACGTTTCTGTAGTTATTGTGAAGAATAACATACTGTTTGGTCTGGTTTGTGCTTGTGTTCCCCAGCAACAGCCAGAATTGTATTGTACAAAATTAGCTCTTCACATACAGCGAATAAAATAATAAGATTTGTTGAAGATGTGCTCCAGGCGTGCAATACATGCAATAAAACAAGGAACAAAATGGTGCTCAGCTGTGTCTTACTAAACTGCTCTTATCTCAGAAGTGATGAAATCATCCCTCTTGTGAGCTCCAAGAATTTTCTTTCTTCTGTACCCTGTAGATTTACGGTTTTCGAGAAATGAGCTAATATAAACTGAAACACTGCAAGTATTTGTGGCAGTGTCCCAGTTCATCAGCTGTACGCAGTGATTCATGTCAGTTACAGTTTCCACACTGTGTGACTCTGGTCAGATTTTGGAATATGGAGAGAAACAGATGTGGGAGTTGTGTTGGAGGAAAAAAATCAGTTTTGTTAGATGAAGTCATTTTTAAACAAGATTTTCTGGTTTAACTTTGTATGTTTGACAAACGTAGTTGTATCGCAGCAGAAAGGTCTTTTCATTCATACATGCTATTTAAGAATTTACTTTGTTTAAAAGTTGTCAAGACAAAAGCACCACTACCAGTTTGAGTTTCCAGCTTTCAGCTGACCCAAATACTGTGCACGCTGTGATCCAGTAGATTACAGTACTCTACATTGGTTGCCAGTTACAGAATGTCTGCTTATGTTATGTTACGAGTTCCTTCGGTTGCCAACTCTGAGGCAGATGTGACACATACTGAGCCCATGTTCCTCCACATCCAGCTGTGGCCAGAGTGGATTCTCATCTGTTTTGGCGACTCCCCCCCCTCCTCTCCTGCGGTAAAGGCTTGCATTTTAGTGTAAGCCCTTTGCTAGCCGCCCAGACCACTTGGTGTGGCTTTTGGTATGTTACATAAGTTATTTCTGCACTCCACTCCACTCCAGTAGAGTACGTTAAGGAGACATTAGATGGGGCTGAGTAGGGATTAGCTGGAGTGATTTTGGAAACCTCATCCTCACTCAAATTGGAGGTTTCCCGCAGTGTTAGGGGAATGGAAATGCAACATTTCTGTCAATCTTGGTGAATGTAAGCCCTGTCGAGCAAACATATTGCAGAGATTTAATCCGACCTCCTTGTTGCGGGGTCAGCTAAGGGCAGCTCAGGCCATGTCCAATCTGGAAGAACATGTCTTTGGCTGGGCGGAACTTGCTCCAGTGTTCCCTGGTTTGTTTTCAACCACTCGGATGTGTGAGCATTATAGCGGCTTCTGATGTTTTGGTTGCGGACGACAGTTGAGGGGGAATTGCAGATGTGCCGATCCAGCCAAACACACATGCTTTGTTGATGAAGTATGCACTTGGATTGCACGGAGTAGCCTGAACCATCATCCAGTTTGAATAAGTTTAGTGTAATTAAGTCATCATGTGAAGCATTCTTAGTCTTATTGTCTTAGTCTTATAAAATTAACTAGTTTTTAAATGATGAATTGCTTAATCAAGTAAATAATGAACAGATAAATTCATAATGAGAATATTAATTTGTTGCAGCCCGATGACAAAGTAAAATAGTATTTTTATCCAATCCTAATCTAGTATCAAATCAGGTCCCTCTAAAAATGAGTAGCTGTTAACTAAATGTCCCAGTGTTGTTACGACGTGTCGGCACATGCTGGATCATGTTTTGAAAATGTGTCTTATTTAATAACTTAGTAACAGTTTAATTGAGCTTTGACCGAGACAGATACTGGTTATCGGGGATGTTTGTGAACATCTGTGTACGCTTACACTTGTGTGTGTGAATTGAATTCCAGGAATGCGTGTGTGTACCACTTCCACACACTCTTGGGAGGACAGCAGGAGCTCAGTGTGTTTTTTTCTTCGGGCCGGCCGTGTTAGATTCGGCCTACAGGGCAGTGACCCACATAGCGATATGTCTAAACCTATATTTAACCTAAACTCCTTCATGGCATTTCACTCAGGATTCTTACCAGCTATATGTATATATGCTAGCTGCACATCAGATCAGAGAGGCTGAAACTTTTATCTGTTATTATTAAAGCAGAAACGTTAGATTGGTTGCTTAATTTCAACATCTCAACAGTTTACGACTAGTTGTAGTTAATAGGTAATTTCAATATTTCCATATTGGCATATTTGTTACCACACCAGCGTTCTATGATTCAGTGAACATTTGCATTTTATCGGTAGTGAATAACTGAACCTATGTAACTCAGTAAGGCTTTAATATTTCATCATGTTGGAGGGAACAAATCAAAATCAGAGATACTTTTCATTTTGAAGAATCGTTAATTGTTTAGGAATCGTTGTTAACTTTTTTTTTTTAGCAACCCCATCCAACCCCATTAAACTTCCTCGCTTGTTAACCAGTATAGTCCTTCAATAACCATCGCACCTGTGCTGTGTGTCTGGAGAGACCGTGACCCTTTGACCCAAAGCCTGACCCTCTACCTTCCCTCTGGCCTTGTGGGTAGTGGTGTTGATGGATGTTCTCACACTCAATGAAGCAGGCTCCTTATCTCCAGCTGAGAGGAGGAGAGGAGTGAGGTGTTGAACGTAGACAGTAAAATAAGTGTCACTTAAACTTATGTCCTATGTTTCTACGTGTTCCTATCTACATTTTCTTTACGTATTTAAGTTTTATGTGTTTAGAGTCACCAGACACGTTAATTTTGGTAATTTTGAACACTTATCTAAAAGTCAAGTCCAGCTGTATATTCGTATTGTGGACAAACTGTGATCAGTTTGCATTGAGCACTGCAAATAAAGTTTAAATGTCATGAATATGGGTTGATATAGGTCCTCAGTTTTAGGACATTAATTTAACCCTCTTATGCTGGCTGCTAGAATCAAATTATTTATTAGATTTTTATTAACTAATTCACTTCATATCTAGCTTCTAGCAATTTTCCTGCAATGTTTAAGTAGATAATTTAACTTTAAGGTCAATCTGAAGTACTTAGTCCTCGTGTATTAAAGCAAAACTTTAAATTTGACCTTAAAATGGCCTTTGAATTTAGTCACTCTGTTCAACTTGTAAATTAGCGTGTGACAGGAATCTCAGAACGAAATGTTCACCGCTGTAATCAAGTAAACCTCTAAACCATAAGAGATTTCTGGTCTTGATAGGTAAACAATAGATAGTGAAGGTCCAATCACCTCTGAATGGACTCCAGGGAGGCTTTTGTCTTCCGAAAAGAGTTTACAAAACAATGGATAAGAAGTTCAGAAAAGTTCAGAAAGTTGTTGGAGTCAGTTGGAGGGAATTGCTGTATTTTTAGCTTGAAACAAAGTTTCTGATGAGTTAAGCTGCGATGTTTCCAGGGACAATGCTGAAAAACTTTTGTTGTGGGTTTGAAAAGACAATGGCCGACTCCCTGTGGATGATGTGGGGATGACTTCCCCAGACAGAGGACTAACTCAGCGTGCAGGTGCTCCTCTTGATCCATTCAGACCTATGCGTATCCATGGTTACCATTGTCCCTTCCCCAAAGCCTTCCGCTTTGGCTTCCCCCACCCACAAACACACACACACACAAACTTACACACACACAGTCTGTGCTGTGCACGTGAGAGTCTTAATAGGCACAGTTTATATGCATGTAAACACACATGCATTGATAGATACACAACTTGCACTGTCACAACTTGAACTCAGCATGGATGTTGCATTGTTCAAGAATTGTTGCGCATGCACGCACACACACACACACGCACACACACACACACACACACGCCTCCTTACTAGTAATAATCCTCATTCATGGGCAGTGGGCTGTGAGAGTCTGACCGCCATGCATGCTGGGTTCTGGGCAAGACCTGAACATTCACCGCAACTAGCACACACACATAGCATTTGTTCTGTGTGTGAGTGTGTGTGTGTGTGTGTATGATTCACACACGACTGTCACCACCACAAACATACATGTTCCTTCTTGTAAAATGTCTATAATGTATGTTTGTCACAGTAAAACACCTCCTGTTATGATGTTATGATGCTGTTATGTGTGACTGTACACCTCCTGACGTTGTTCCCTGTATGACCCACTGTGTCTGTGTCTTTATGGATTTTAGGGCAACAACAATGTTAAGTGCAATTTAGGCCAGGGTCAGAATCTTTTGGCCCAGTGGACAATGTGTATCCACACAGTTTTATATGTGTGTGTGTGTGTGTGTGTGTGTGTGTGTGTTTGTATGTAGTGGTTTTGGTTTTGTAATCAGCTTGTGTGTTGGCTGACTCACCATGCTGTGGTAATGATAACCATCAGTAATGGCTCTTTTAGCCGCTAGCTATCTGCTGAGGCTTTGGCAGGATAACAACACACACACACGCATGCACGCACCACACACACACACACACACACACACACCCACACACACAAACACACACACACACACAGCCTGTCCCTATTCTCCCAAAATTTCAGTAGGTTTTTATGAATATACTTGAGCCGCAGCTAGAGATTATTGAGATTAATTGTTTAGTTTGTAAAATAATAAATAGAATAGTCCATCACAGTTTTCCAGCATTAAGGTTAAGTCTTCAGATGTCTTGCTTTGTCTGACTGACAGCTCCAAACCCAATTATATTCAGTTTACAATGACAGAGGAGAAAAACAGCAAATCCTCACAAGCTGAAACCAGAGAAATGTTGGCATTTTTAAAAATTATTATTTGTTTATCACAATAGTTGCTTGTTATTTTTCTGTCAATCAACTAAACGACTAATTGTTTCAGCTTCAGAGTGTACTTTATAAAGTATTTGTGAGGATATACAGATGTCAGTCCAAACACACTCACACTGGCTGGCGCAAATGTTCATCACCACCAGAGGGAGACATTTGCTTCAGTATTCCTGAATAGTTATTGGCCTCTTTTAGTTTTATTTTTTTCTTTTTGATCTTGTTTTTATTCTTTTTTAATGTCTAATTATCTGCCTGATGGTTGACCTTTAATTTGTTAATGGGCATCACTCCAGTATCCGGTCTTCAGTCCTGCCTCACAGCCAAGCTGATTAAGAGTCATACACACTCTTTGACCTGGGAGGTTAGTCTGTTGTTTTTACCACTAGCAACAACTCAATCTACTCTAGTCCTTGTTTTTGCATCTGTGTTTATCTCTTTGTTTGCTGCACATCGTTTTTTTAACCTTGTGTCAGGTATTACCTCAATCTGTGCCTCAATCTGTCCAATTAATTTCCTCAGAGCTTCGAAACTTGTGTGTATTTTTTCCACTTCAAAGAATTGGGTCATGTATATTTTCATCTGGATCTCTATTCATGTTAACAGCAGTCAGGTGAGGATAAACCTGAGGCAGAAGGGCGATATTATCCCCACATGCAGCTTTCTTCACACTTGAATTTGCGTCATCCAAGTTAACCAGCTGACACACAACACGCCAGGTCTTCTTGAACTTCCACACATTTGAGCACTGGAGGTGTTGTAGTTAATTATCTACAGCCTGGTGTCCATCTGTGTTGTGTGCTGTGTGTGTCACAGTCAGAGGGTAGGGCTGGAGGCTGGATAATCTGGGTTTACAGATTAGAACAGCAGCGTTGAGGAGCAGAGGAAAGAGGGAGGAGGTCGAGCTGAGAGGAGAGGAGAGGCTGTGTGGACGCCACTGAGCAATGCCGTTGCTCGGTCTCAGATAGGTGGAGAAAGAGGCCGGAGGATGCTCTTAAACATTGCAAACATGTCTGAGCATTGGAAGCACAGTTTTTTTCTAACCTCATCTCTAATTTACCAAAATGAGGCGGTCACCATCTTTGGCCATGAGCTGCTTTCTTGACTTTTTGTGGATCTTCATTTGCACAACTTGTGGTGATGCTTCTGGGTCATAGCAAAGGAAAGCATTCTTTAACCACAGTTATTTCCAATGAGGCACTGCCCTTTGTTTTTTAAACCTCATTTTTGCATCTTTTGAGTATTTTTGAAAGTTCTTGTGGTCAGTTTAGGGTCAGAATTATTGTTATTGCAAGCGGCTGGGGTGTCTGCCAGACGTCCAACTGATAATCATGTAGGATTTTTAATAGCCTTATGCTGCAATAGTTCTGTGAAATATTTGTTCTGGAGTTAAATCTTGTAATCTAACACTGTGCACAGCCTTCCTTTGTCAGGCAAATCAATGCAAGTCAATAGGACCCCCTGAGAAAGGGAGAGGAAGGACAAAAACAGGAGGAGGAGAGAGAGGAGGAGACAGAGGGGGATTGTCCCCTGTGGGTTGCAAAAACCTCCAAACCTCCGTCCTGTCATCCCAGAGAGGGGGAGGCCTATTGAGAGTTTGGGAGCAAAGGGGGAGGTCTCCCACACACCCCGAACAGTCACCCCTCCATCCCACCACCTCAAGTCCAGAGAGAGAGAGGGTCGTGCAAGAAGGAGGAGGAGTTGGGGGCTTTGGTCCTGGATAGATCAGGGGAGGGTGGATGTTGTCAAGGGTGGGGGGTTTAGGTCTTAGCCGGGGATGATCACATACGTGCACTGCCTCTCCTCGGAGCCGGTGGTCAGCTGCTGGCACAGGGCCTGCTATGAGGACCCCCTTGGCGAGAAGCGAACTCTGTGCTCCTTCCAGCCCGCCAAGAAGATGGGGAACAGCCTCCAGTCCCAGGCCTTCCCGGGCCCCAGGCACGCCAGGCCAGAGGGCTGCCTGCGCAAACGTCTGCTTTCGGTGTCAAAGGTCCATCAGAGGCCGGACTCTCTCTGGACACCCAAACCACTGCTCGGACCAGTCGCCAAAGCCTCACGGGATAAAACACAAACCTTCCAGGATGACAAAGGTACAGACTAGAGAACAGGACATATTCACTGTCATGAAGTTTGTTAGCTTGAAGTTGTAGAGTTGGAACAAACAACTGCTAGAGATTTTAACTGTTTAAGTGTCTGATTGCACCTCTATATAGACTGTTGTCAAGATTTGGCTCTTGCTTTGTTCCCTCTCATTTCAGCTGAAAGACAATATGATTATAGGGGTTCTTGCCTTCTACTTTAGAGCTGGACTCCCCAGGTAGCAGCCTCTGTGAGCCTCTTAGTAAGACTTAACATGATACCACATTGCTGTTTTGCTACAGTAATGATTGTGGTATTTGCCTTGGCTGGGAAACAGACTCCTGCTTCAAAGTGCGCTAAGTTACCTGAACTATTGGTGGGAATTAATTATACGCTGTATGTCACAGTGCCAGAGAGTCACGACAGATACAGTGGAAGCTTTTCCCAAGCTGGGCTTTGTCTCTTCTTATTAGGTGATTTCCATCGCCCTGTAACGGAGTGATCTGTGCCGTCTGTCCTTGTGCGTGCAAGTGTGCATCCTTACATGTATGTGTATGTGTGTCATACTGGGCGTCACGTGTGTCATCAGTGCAGATTGTGGCTTTGTGACCTCAGAGACCTTTGGCCTTTGGTGTGGTGATGGGGGTCTTCCAGGCAAGACCTGAACGACCCTCAGAGAAAAGGCTTTCATGGATACTGTCACAAATGCTTTAATACGTGACCTGTCATGTAGCACATATTTGCATTGTCTGTGACATCTCTATGTTTGTGTAGAGATGATATAAAGTCTGGTTCTGGTTCTATGAATCTACGCCCCTGGTTCATGCTTGCATTCAGCCCATGCTTCACTCTCTTTTGAGACAGTAGGACATCATAACTCCCCTGGGTGGGCACCCCTGGGAACAAGACACAATAGCTAGCAGCTGGAGGTGATGGGTCGGGCCTGCAGGGAAGTGTAACAGAGCTGACGGTATCGGGGTGATGGGGTGACTGGGTTGCAGAGGTGACCCACTTTCACCTCTGCCACTACATAAAGGAGCCATCAGGGAGATATGAGAGAGTGCTGAGGGATCTGTCACATGATCATTATTTAGTAACAAGGATACATACATATACATATAAAGCAAGTTAACCGGAAAAGCACGGCTAAGATACTTTTTCTTTGCAGTAAAACTTTTTGTAACTTGTTTTCTGTTGTTGTTGTTGTTATCCCATATGAAGTCTTCATCTATCCATCCACTTTCCAATGTCTTTCTGCATGTATGGCTACCTAAAATGGAATCGCTTCTTCCTGTCCGATTAAAGAAACAATATGCTACCAGTCGAGTGCGGCCCGTCCTCACGCCGTCTTTGGCTAACACGCCGTGACAGCTCAAGATGTCGCCACCATGGGTACAGTATTGTCTGGGCTCTGTAGGATGAATCAACCTCCCAGTCGCTCTGTATTCATGCACCGCTGAACAGACGACCCTCAAACACGCTCACATTTTTTTTTTGAGTCGGGCCAATACGTCCTTTGTGTGCGTTTGTTTTCAGTATGCATGTGCCTGTTTCTGTCATGCCTTGAGTTCATCTTCCTGTCTATCTGATTTTTTACATAAATCTGCATCTCTTTTTCTTTCCATCGGCTTCTCCCTTTTATTTTATATCAGTTTAGTGGTGGAGCAGGTGTTCTGGATCCTCCCATAATCCCTCAGTGGGAAGGCAGGTTCAGCTATCGACCAACAGCTCCCTGGGGAAGAGCACCTGAGGGAGGCCAAGCTCGTAGAGTAACTAGATGAGGCCAAATGAAATGGATTTGCTGCATTTGGGGGGGGGGCACTGCTGAAAATCAGTTAGGGTAATATAATTGTGGTGGTGGGACTCAGGAGGGGTTTGGCCTCAGCTCTTTGTCATCCTCTTCACTTTGCTGTTTCATTCACAACAAACATAGCTACAGTTCCCATCTTTTTCCTGGGCAGTTGATCCACAATTGTCAAAGTTGCAGGTTCATTTCTCTTTAGAGCCACCCAGCATTAAAAATGTATGCTGTCGTGGCACTGTAGGTAGGATGTTAGATGAAAGCTCCAGTAAATTGCAAA
This sequence comes from Sciaenops ocellatus, assembly GCA_033000465.1. Classification (NCBI taxonomy): domain Eukaryota; kingdom Metazoa; phylum Chordata; class Actinopteri; family Sciaenidae; genus Sciaenops; species Sciaenops ocellatus. Next base: position 14,052,556 of record CP136886.1, read on the forward strand.
AGAGGAGTTTAAAATAGCCTCCATTTATCTATTCATTCGTTCTCAAAAGAATTTGAGACCAGAGACAAATTAGAAACAAGTTTTTAAGGTTGTTTTTATTCCTTCTCTCCCCTCTCTTAAACCAGTCTAGTTATTCTAAACCATTTAACTTGACTGTGAACAAGACATGTTTCTCACTGTGTGCAGAAAACATCCAGTCGAAGCAGCTCGTCTTTTTCTCTTACTTAGGGATTTTAGAGTTTGAGGTGAAACCCCATAACAACACAATGAGATGTGTTAGTTGGCCATTCAAGACTCACATCTACACTCATACACACTCAAACATAGATGAGTAAAGACAAGTACACCCTTAGTCCTGAATGTGCATGAACCCCCCCCCCCCCCCCCAATAGTAAGTTGGAGGTGGCAGAACAATGGAGTAGAGAGCATGACACACTGCTTAATGAGATGGAGAAAAGACGGGGATTTCTCACACACACATACACACTCACACACTTTCGGGAATTAGGGGGTCAGAGGGTTGCTTTGGGTCATTCAACTGTAAAATGGGTTAAGGCTCTGTTTTCCTTCAAAGCAACTCTGTGTCTGCCTCAATCTCCCGCTCGATGTTCCTCTCTTTCATTGATTAAGTCTTTAACCCTGTTTGTGTCTGTGTGAATGAGTGCATGTCTGCTCGTTTTTCTTCTTTCTTTTCCATTCAGCCGAATTTAAAAGCTGTAACAGGCCCATCTTCATCCTCTCGGTGCATATCTTTTTAGACATTCATTTATTTAGGAGATAGAGTATGTGAAGGATAATCAGTGGGTAATAGCTAGCTGTGTATCTAACAGATGGAGACCTCTCAGCTTGTTAAAGGCCTAATAGGTAAAGGCTGGCTAGTGATTGGATAAACAGGTGCTCTTCCATCATGTGTGACCAACGACTAATGAAGTCATCACTGACAAACACTGGGAGGTAATTGAGTTTTGTGGGGTTCTGTCTGCCTTGGTTTCCATAGATTCTATGTGTTTTTCTTTTATTTTTAACCTTTGCTGCTTAGTTTTCATTGCTGTGGAGTTGGTGCCACTCTTTTCATTGTGCAGGACTGCTTAATTGATTAATATTCCTATATAAAAGATGTCAGAAAATAGAAAAGAGAAAAAAAAATGCTATAATTTCCTAGACGGTGAAATCGCTGCTGTTTAAGACCAACAGTCCAAAACCCAAATGTATTAAGTTTACTGTCCTCACAGCCAGTCCTCACGTTAGAAGCTAAAATTGCAGAATATTTGGCATTTCTGTTTTAAAAATCACTGAAACAATCAATCGATTAGCACATTTCTCTCTGTTAATGTCTTTTGTACAGTGAGAAGTTTTCATAGGAGCAAAAGCATACCTGACAGCACTACTTGCTTGCTTTTTTGAAGCTCAAAATGCATTTTGCTAGAAGCATTTTGTGTAAATGAAGTTTATATAATGAGATTTTAATAAGCCATATGTCCAAGCCATATGTCCAAAATGACTTTTTGCCCCATAATATATCATGTAATTTGTCAAATGTAATCAAAACATGGTAAACACCCGAAGGCTTTTAATAAACAGGTGGAATTTTGTCATTTAGTTTAGAAGCTGGACTGAAGCTAGCTCGTATTTGTATTTACCAGAGTTTGTTTTTGGTGTGTGTGTGTGTGTGTGTGGTTTGATTGACAAATTGTTTTGATAGGTAATCTGGTCGGATTAATAGTGTGCCTCTGGCCTCAGCTGGCATTTAATTGGGGCGACTGGAGGAGAAGAGTGAGTCAGAGTGAACAGTGTTAATTTCAGGAGGGATCAGGTGTAAGGAACCCCCACAGCCCCATGTGTGTACAATTGAGTTTTACTTAATGGCTTGATTATCACATCAGGATGTAACAGCCAAACAATCACTTGAATCTACAGAGACATTTATCTTCCCATTGACCAAATGTGTCAAACCCAAGGGAGGATTTAATAATAACATACCAAGAAATGTGCTTCTGTTTTCTTTCAGAGTGTATTTCCTCTCGTTTCTTGCTCTTGTTTCTTTCTTTGTGTCTTTATTTCTGTCAATAAACTTTATGAACCTAATGAACTCAACATTTACGGCCGTATGTTCAGTGCATTGTTCTACCCCTGCTTCTTGTTGACAAAGGGAGCCTCCTGGAGGTCGGGTCAGTGTATTGCACTATATGGCACCCAGATTCTGGAAGAACAAGATGAAGAAAGCTCTTTGATTAGATGCCATGTGCCGATCTTTAGCTAGTGGGTCTCTGAGTTCGCGTATCTCCCCCTTTTTGGTTCCTGGTTGCTTGTCTTGTGAAGAAAAGATCATAGCTAACACTGTGGAGTCAAAAGAAGTACAAGAGCTCATGGTTTGCATGTATGTACGGCATGTAAGAGGCATAAAGGTATTTGTGTGTATAATTATCGAGGTGAGGTGTCACCTTTTTGGTTCAATACAACCAGTTAATAGGCTGACTATATTTATGATTGATGGTGAGGTGTGTGTGTGTGCTTTCTTGTATTCTCTCTGTGATAAACTACTGTTTTCATGCACATGGACAAAAAGCAGTTTCTTTGTCCAGTGTATAAAAGAAGAAGTCATAATTAAACTCTTCTGCAGTGGAAAAACAATTCCATAATGAACGGGTTTGTCTTAACACTCCCATAATACCAACAGACAGAAAGCAAATGCGATTTTCAAGTCTTAATCTGGCACGTGTTTGCTCCAGCAACAGCCTTTGCCCTCTTCTTTAGCTTCAGTCAGTTCAACACTGGTCTTGTTGTTAGTAATTGAAAAATCTAATTGTGCCGTAGTGCAGGATAAGTGCGTTTAAGCGCTCGGTGGCTGCGCCAACCTCAGTCACAGCTCATTTCTTTAATGAGCGCTGCTATTAGAAGGAGCTTTTTTCCACCTCATGCTGCTTCAAGTCTGGCCCTCTGAGGTTTCTGGCCCTGTTTGCCCTACTGACCAGTCTGCTCTCTGTCTGCACACATGGGTACATTCCTGACTTCGGCTGTATGGTTCACAAAAAGTACATCTCCTTTAAACCAAAGAAAATGACCTCTAAACTTCTCAAAGAAAAGGTAGCTTTCATTTATTATAGTAAACTAGAGGGATCACAGAGGAAATTATTAGTCAAACTAGAGACAATTAAGCAATAATTATTTCGCTAATTGAGTAATCAATCTCAATCTCAAATGTGAAAATGCTGCTTCTCTGTTTTACAGTAAATTACAGTAAATTCAATAAATTTGACTGTTGATGGGGCAAAAAAAGCAATTTGAAGACGCCACTTTTTCACCATTTTCTGACAAACTAAACAATTAATCTGAAAAATAATCAGCAACAGCACATTGATAGATGTATACATTGGTTTGATGCACAGTTAACAATAGTGCGCCTTTTTGTTTGATCATTTCAAAGAAATTAGAATAGCTTTACAAGCTGCCACTGCAGTGCACTGTCCGTTAATTTTACTGACATCATCTAACCCGTCTCATCTTTTATCACTCTAACTCTCATCAACCACAGACCCCCTCACTACTCCACCATGTACCCCAGCCCCAGTGTCCCTCTTCCTGCCTTCTCCTCAGCTCCAGGCTCCTTTATGTCCTAATCAGCTGGAGGTTCCATTAAGCCTCAGAAAGCAAAGCCAAGCCTCTGAAAAGCTCATGTTCCCCCATAGAGGCTGATTGTAAAAGAAGAGAGAAGTGAGTGAGGGAGGGAGGGGGGGGAGAAAGTGATTTTAAGAGCCTCTTTAAATCTGTCTCGTTAATGAGATGTCCTCGCCATGGCAACGTCTCTTTTTGGAGGACTTTCCACTCTACATGCGTGGATGGATTACGGTTAAAGACAAAAAAAGGAAGGAAAATTGCAGAGAAAGGGAAGCTCCATTCATTTACTCTGTTTGAAAAACCACAGTGGCAAACGGCCTCGTGACAGTTTTATTCCAATTTTGTTTGTTTATAGCAAAAGCTACATTCCCAGACTGTTGTTAACCTCCTAACCAGGATGACACTGGAAAATCACACAATTACACTTGTGTAGTTGTTGCTACTTTTCACCACAAGGTGGCGTTATAATACAGACAAGCAGAAGGACTCATTCAGTAAATGACACTGCTTTTAGTCTTTAGTTTCAAAGTTCATCACCCGTGAATCATCAGTTTTAGCCGATATAGAAATTAGAGCACACATAAAAACACTTTGGTGTGTGAGAGTAAACTGATCAGATTATGGTAATTACTAAATATAATTACTTTCCCGTGGATTAATTGCCCATCAGACAGGACACATTCATTTATACACACCGCAAAGAGACACATGAGGTGTCACGAGGAATTTAATTTGGAGTAATGGCGGTCTTAAATTTGGGGTGTATTTGATCAGGGAGCTAGTCTACTTTCCCCCGGGGCCCATTAGGAGGGCACGCTCGCTGCATCCACGAGAGGTCTGCTCTCTCTATTAAGGCCTCCATCCCTTCATTATTGCTTAGCTGGGGGAGGCAGGGGGAGATAGACGAGGAGAGGGAGGGGGTGGTTTATTAAAGAAGGGAGGGGGAGGAGGAGGAGACAGCGAGGGGAGGGGTTGGGTAGATTTTGGGGGTCCTGCTTTTTTCCCAGACGATGTCTCAACACAGGATTATCAATGGAAGAAGCGAGGCTTAGCACATGCATGTGTGCGCACGCACACACACACACACACACACACACACACACACACACACACATCCCTGTTTGATAGGCCAGATGTGTGCGTACATATGTGTGTTTTTACATGATACTGAGCCACATCATAAGCCTGTCCTGAGACATATTTAAGTGTGGCATGGCTGCATTACTACAATGTGACATTTATGTATAGTAATTCTGATGATAACAATAAACACGAAATAATCTGTTGGCGTCCAAGACCTCCATCAGTATATCACATCAGAATGATGATATACTGTTTTACTGTCTTTGTATTAGTCTTGTTAACAATGGGTCGGTGGCATCGAGAATTTATGATTAGGTGGAAATGTTTAGTCTGCCAAGATAATATAATATATGACGTTTGGCTTTGCTTGCTGTTTGGCCTGCGTGGTTTATTACTTGTTCTTTTGCTCCTATAATTGTTTATTGCCTTTGTTTGTTCTGTGTGAAGTCCATGTGGGCTTGAAAAATAAATGTACTTCCTCGTACGAGTGTTACAAACCGGATTCAGCAAATTGCGTGATTTCACGTGATGACTACCAACGATTTACGAGTAGGAGCAGATTTGTGAAATTTAATTATTAGTATAATCTCTATGATTCCACAAAATTCCTACTTTTTCTAAGTCATTCGAGTTTTCTGTGTGTTGTTGAGGATGTAGTTCACTTCATTTTAGTTCACACTCAGTGTCCACTCTCAAACAAACCAGCTACCAGAGAGGAGTTATAAATTGGATCAATGTTACAGGCCTGATGAACAGAGCCAGCCATGCAGTGTAAATCTATTGGTTAATAACAGTAATCAATGCCAGCCACCAGAATTTTCATCTGACTTCAAATCCAACCTCCCGATTGTGCTCCCACCTCGAGGCTGCTTGTCTTGTTCACTTCCTAAATTTGTGGTCATTGGTCATTTGGTTTAATTTCTGGTTGTAGATTGGATGGTTTGGTGTTGCACCCTCCTCCACACATGACCTACTGTTACTAATTAGAAGTGAGGTACAATGTGGGAAATGGGTCAAACGGCATAGTGTCAATTTTTCTCCAGCGGTGGATGAACTGTAGATAAACATATACGCACACATTGTAGTTCATGAGGCTTTAACCCACTTCCTATTGGTATCAGTGTGTCGGCACTCACACACACACACACACTCACACACGCTGTGATGCAGGCTCGCCCCAGGTGGCTTGTTGCTTTGTGCCCTTGAGCTACCGGAGGCACTTAACCTAAATTAGCTCAGTCTGTCTCCGTGCCTCTATGTCTAAATCAGACAAGACCTGCTCGTCCTCAGCATGAGCTGAGCTCGAGGGTCACCGTAAGCAGAAGTGACACACTGCTGTATACTCAAGTTATTGTGTACAGAAGCATAAAATAAGGAACATTTATCACCTCTGCTTTCAGTTTGTTTCACCCGGCTGATGTTTTAAGGCGTCGTGTTTTGCAGGTGATTGGAAATTAAACTTGTGCTGTTGGTTTGTTGGTAAATCACTCTTGATTGGAGTGTCAGCTAAGTGCCTTCAGTGTAAACGTGTGAAATATTGGTGCTAATGAATCATACTGTAAAAGCAAATAAAGTAATATTCCAGCTGCTACGTATTGATATCCCAGTGTGGACATTATTCACAGCCACACTTTTAATTAAGCCAGTTTATGTGTGGGGCTTGAAAGTCTGCCACAACACACACACTCAAAGTGAATACAGTGGACAACCCCAAGGGTAGCACTCTATAGTGTATCGTATGTGTGAAGTTAATTACAAAATTGGATTAATGATTGTGTGCTACTATGATTCAAATATAGGAGGGAGGAAAACCATCCACACACACACACACACACTGAGGCCCTTAGGAGAGAAGAGCCAACAGCCGTGGTGTTGAAATGTAGGTCAGAAAACCAGTGTGTCAGCCAACATGTGCTGGCATCCCTGTGTGGATAGTGTATGTGCATAATAAGCTGTGTGCGATTACATGCTTGTAAGCATATCCACTATAGGCACATGCACATTCATTGTCTTATAACCTATATGTGCACGAGTGTGTGTGTCAATAGCAGAAACACACAGGGATGCAGTGAGCTAGACCTCCTTTAAGGTATAGACTGTAATGTGTGATTAGGTCTGTTGTCTAAATGCAGTAGACTGTAGAAGAAGCTGCAGGCACACATTCACACATGAACAATAACATGTACACGTACACATACACATGCACATACAGAGTGATGTCAGCCTGCTGTAAGCCATCTGAATGCACAGAGAGACACACAAACACACTTAGGCCTTGTGGTTATTGATGTGTCGAGTCCTCAGAGGGTCCACTAGAGAGCGAGAAGGGCCAGGAGTCAATATGAGCAGAGACAGTTTGGCTGGATGGTAATGGCATCTAATGTAGTCTCAGGGCTACCAGGGGTCCGTCTTTATGTTACACTAGCAGTGGCTGGATGGAGCTTTCCACTGGGAAATTATTATATGATAGCATGTCAGACACGTGTTACACCTACATAGTCAGAACAGGAGTAGCTTTGTTGAATAATTGAATGCTAAGAAAACTGCTGAATTGATTTTTAGCCTAGGTCAACACTGAATGACTTACCTGTCTGCTGTCCAGCCACAATGCTGTTCAGCTGCGACACAAACACAAACACGGAGTGTCACAGCGCTTCTGATCAGCATTATTCAAACAAAGTCAGATAGTTTGGAAAGACAAAGAGTCAGTCGACAGCTCTGAAAGGCTGTACTTTGGCACAGTGGTGTTATGACCTAAAAGCTAAAGTTAACATGCTCATGATGGTGATGTAAACATGCTTATATATAGCAATTTTTGTTTACCATCTTACTTTAGTGATATGGACCGGCGGTTTGGTGTGTTGTACCAGACTGACTAACCCTCATCTATTGTCATGAGCTTTGGGTAGTGACCGAAAGAACGAGATCACGGATACAAGCAGCCGAAATGAGCGTCCTCCGTTGGGTGACTAGGCTCAGCCTCAGAAATAGGGTATGGAGCCCAGAACCAGCTGGAGGGACTATATAGCCCATTTAGCCTGGGAACTGTCGGGAACTGGAATGTGTTACTGGGGAGAAGGACGTCTGGAGTATCCTGCTAAACCTGCTGCCACCACGACCTGACCCCGACCCCTTTTGTTTAATACTAAATACAAGGACACCTGAGGGAAAGGTGTGTTAGCTGAAGCATGTATTTGGTATGTAAATTCGGCAATACCTCATCCGATAGCTGCAAAGAAATTTCCCTCAAAAAATTGGTGTCACTAGAATAAAAGTCATCAGGATGCATCCTCTGGGCATCATAGATATCTGTACCAAATCTCACAGCATACCATCCAATAGTGTTGTACAAAATGGTGGACCGACTGACTGCCATTACCATCCATAAAGCCATGCTGCTAGTGTGGCTAAAAAAGATGATGGGCCACTTGTTTCAAAATTCTTACGCCCATTCAAATACCTGGAAAACATGTACTGTTGTCCTGCCAACTTATAAACTTTGCTGATTCCAGCAGGGGCCTGTTTCAGGTTCTTATTGTGCTGCCAACTTCAGGGGTGGTGGTGACAGACCAGTGAGGTTAAATTGCATTAGATTTAAAGCTCCGTTGCCGGAGGGAAACGGACGGTTAGCTACAAATCCATCGTGACGGGGACATAAAATGCGTCAAGTTAGCAACAAAACTGCCACCCTCTCTTGAAGACACCAAAAGCTCAGACGTACAAATCAGCCCGCTCGTAAAATAACAGCGTTTTAACTCCCTGTTCAACGGGCATTTACATTTTAAGAGTGACCTCCCTTTTATTTTCAGAAGCTGACATTAGACTGTAAAACTTTGCTTGTTCAATGAATGTATAGGAAGGACTTATTTAACGGTTGCACGCCTCCTTGTCAGTTGGTGCGCTTCCAGCTGCTTTAACTATTAGTTGACCTTGTCTTTGTTTTAAGGCTTTTCTTAGCCATGCTGAGGTACAAAGTCCTGCACAACAATGTTTTCAGCACAGCTTCGACTCTAATGCTGTCTTGTCTGTCCTCGTTCTCAAACAGAGGTGCATATATCCACTATCTGTTCTCTCTGTCTGTCTTTCTCTTTCATCCTGGCTTGAATTTCAAAGGGGGTCGGTGGGGAGCAACCGGGTCAGACGCCAGGGGAGAGAAAATTAGGCATGACGGCCAAGCCTGCTGGGCCTTTGTGTATGTTTGTGTGGATAATATCTGTTTTTATTGAGTGTCTACCTATGGTTGTTTTACATTCACACTCCATCTAGGCTATCTCTCTCCTCGCTTCATCTGTTCTCCTGCCCTCCACCCCAGACTTTTCTCTCCCAGCTGCCTTCATCTCCTCTCTCCCTCTCTTTTGTTCGTCTAAACGCTGCCTTTTCTATCCTGCCTCGCATCGCCACTCAGCAAAATGGCCCTCCCTCTGCCACATCAAAGAATCTTTCAACATTTTGTGGATGCAAACTTTGAAAAAAAAAAGACACAAAGAAAAAGATTGGAAGCAAAGTCTTTGTGCAAAGTTTTGCTTTTGATACCATCTCCATTTTTCCCCCCACATTTGTATTGTGCTTCCCTTTTCAAAGACATTTCTCTGGTTCACACACATGTCACGGCGTGTGAAGAACAACTAGAACATAAAACAGCAAATATACGTGTGTCACCACATCAATGATGCGATATGCACATACATATGCTTGTGAAACATGAAAACACACACAAGGATCAGAGGCTGATCATGTTAGTGACGGTGTGTGTGCATGCCCAGGGCGTAGTTTGTGGGGTGTCACCCAAGACTTGAAGGGTTTTCTCATGGATCACAAAGAAGCAGCAGCCTATAGAGGGAGAGGCCCCACTAGCCTTTCATTGAGAAGAATAACCCAGCGTACACACAGACACACTCACAAAATGCAGCGGTTTTCATTGCTAACATTGAATTGAAATAAAATCTCCCCTTTTTCCACTTTGGTGTAAAATGCACACAGAGACACACACAGTGAATTACGACTGGATTGTACCTTGCTAAATCTCCACCGCACACGCACAAAAACCTTTCACTAAACCAAGTTGTGAGCCACTACCGTAGCTTTTTGACATACATTTGTCCCCTTGAATCTGACCTCTTCAACTTGCGCCGTATTCTGCATGCAATCATGCAAATACGCTGCCGATGGGGCCCATTCAAGACCACCAAAAACAAAAAGCCTTGTAGTGGCCATTGACTTTCTGGTGAACACACAGGAGTTTGCTGTCTGCATTGATGACAGCCAGCCGAACTGACTAGTAGAATAAAGAAAGCGTTGTTGGTTTAGCTGTGTGTCTCGAGGTCGTTATGTATCTGTGTTTCTGTCTTAATGTTTATGTGCACACAGTCACTAATTGAGGGCGGCTACGGGATGTGAGTGAATGTATAGGTTGTGTGTGATGGAATCCCAGCTGCTTCAATAGAGTAGGTCAGACGGAAACACCAGAAGGGGTTGGGGGAAGGAAGAAAGATTGGCATTACCCAGTAACCTCTGTCTGTTGAACAGACAGAAGTGCAACCGAAGAGAGAGAGACAGACAGACAGGAGGGCTGAGAGGGAGACGGCGAGAGTTTAGTGTCAGAGAAAGGTCATTCAGAAAGTGCCGAAGCTTTATGTGTTTCTGATGCGCGGGAACTTTACCCCGTGCTAAAATCATTAGTGCCAGAAAAACAGTCATCACAGCTTGTTTACACAGCCCAGCCTCTCCGTCACCTTGGTTTCAGTGTGTGTCTGTGCAGTGTATCTTATGTTTGAGAGAGAGTTGTGTTTATTCAGGAGTGAGTTTGAGGTTTAACTGCCTTTTAATGAGCGCTGCAGAGAGTTGTTTCCTTATTATCCATGTCTACATTCACCTGAACCGTCTTTACGGTTTATCTACATCATGATAACGCTGTTTTTATTAGGCAGGCTCTGTAGAAACTGTATATACTGTAAAGTCTGCCTCCCTTCCCTCACTCTTTCCTTATAGATTATTCATGCCTTACTCTACATCTCAGGGAAGACCAAAGCGATCCGGTTCCCATTGACCCCCGGTGCTGTGCTTTCATTCACAGACATGTAGGGATGAAAGAAAGGGGGGAAGGGATGAGAGAGCGAGTACGTTGCTCTGCATGTTATAAATTATAGATTTTCATTCACAGAAAAGGAGAGAAGGGGCAGATGAAAGAGAAATATGATGGAGTGTATTTTTTTTATTAAGTTTTCATTTTCAGGGCGCATTTCCTGTTTGAGCCAAACTCTTTACATTCTAGTAGTTTTTAATAATTTATACATTTTTGTAGTTACATGAAATAGAAATGTGAAACATTTGAGCAGGTTTGCAAAACTTGAAGAGCTTTCACGCTGTTGTTGAGTGTTAGGCAAAATAAACAATCTCACAACATCTTTTTGGTTACTTGAGATGCTTCTATGTCATAATCTTGAAATCTAGATTTTATTAATTGGAAATTAGAAAGAGAATTAAAATGCTGATGCTGCACAGATGCAATTAGGAATTTAGTTTCTTGCTAAAAGCAGTCCCTTCATTCATTCTCGTTCATTGTTAAATAAAATATGTTTTTTGCTCATGGATTCAAACCAGCGACCAGTGAGGTTTGCGTGTGTTCATGTATGAATGTATGCTTATCTCCACCTCGCAGGTTTTCTACCTATTAAGGGGAAGGTGTGCAAGGTCAGAGTCTGAACAAGAGAATGCAGAAAAAGAAAGAGATGGGAGAGTAAAATCAATACAGGCTAGACTACATTAGCAGCCATGCAAGCGTTCATGTCTAAAAGAAAGAGAAAAAAAATTGGGGATGGAGAGAGATTTGACATTAGTGGATCAGGTAGAGTTAGAGAGGCGATCAGCTTATCTCTGTCTTCTTAAGTCCAATTAGAGAAATGAAAGCTGAGACCTGCCAGAAGAAGAGAGAGGTGTGTGAATCTGTGTGTGTGTGTGTTTAAAAGTCAGGTTCAGGCACTTGGGGAATTTGACCGGATGGTTGATAGACTATGATATTGAACGCGAGGGAGCTGTGTGTGATTTGAGGATTGATAACTAGGGCTGCAGGGAATTGTAGTTAAATCAGTCTGAGAATGTGAGAGAGTTTGTGGAGCTAATTTCCTCTGCCAGGTTGACGTGGAGCTCCAAATGAGGTGTGAAAACTGGAAGGCGAAGATGAAGAAAGGAGAAGCAGTGGCAGGAGGAAGAGCAGGAGCCTCTCATCAATCTCGTTCCTTTATTATCACTCTGCCACATTCACCCTTGAGTCTTAATAACGTATGGTGCTACCAAGACTTGTTAATTATTCACATCACCCGTCTAGTTTCTCCTTTTTTCTTCCGAAGGTCACCACCTTTTCTCGTGTACACGCTGCTGGCTGTTTATCAAGACGAGATAATCTGTCTTACTGCAGGCCTTAAAATATAATACTAATGAACATGTGTTGAGATTTCGTTTGAAAGTTGACAATTGCTTGACAGTGTCATCAGTTTAATCACCAATTTAAATAATAAAATGGCTACAAACCCTCACAATTTACACCAGCTGTACTTAGCTCAAAGAGGAATAAAAGGATATCATTGGCACACAGTTAATGTCATGAATTTCTATGAATTATTTAGAGCTGCGACAATTCTTTTGTTAATTTGTATCATTTATGACATTTTTCAAGTAAAAATCTGCTTTTCTGTGAAAGAAAATTGAATATCTTTTGGTTTTAGACCAAATAAGACGTCACCTATATGGAAATTTGTGACATGGATTTTTAAAAATGAATGAAAATAAGCATTAATTGCAGTCCTAGAATGTTTGCTAAGATGTAATTTTAGGTTGTAAAGAGTTAAGAAAACGCTAATATTGCCTCAGCTTAGGTGATCAAGATTTATTAATTGCATAACCATGGGCTAATATAACTAGGACCGCTTATTAATCATGTTCACAATAATCCCTGATTCCTGTTTGTCGTGCGAAATAAGCTCTTCCTCTGAGGTCCAAGCTTCATCCACTTAGTCTGCAAGCTTCCTTCATATGCTGCTCAGAGTATGAACAGATGAAAGATTGATATTGTTTGGGTCCGCATACACGATGGTGGTGGGGGGAGTCCATTCTTCGCTGGGATTGAGCGGAAGGATGTATGGACGTATGGCTGAATGGTTAGATAGCCCTAATCCTAGAGCTGGCCTAGATTAGACGGCCTCCTTCAGCGGATAGAGTTGTTGACCTGTCTGTCACACTGTGTGCGTGTGTGCGTGCGTGTGCGTTGACACTGTCCAGAGAACAATAGGCTTTTTAATGAGTGATGCTGCTTGGACTCGCGTCTGCATAAATGATCCTAATACTGTACGCGTGCCAAGCAGTACAGATACAAGCCAAACAGAGGCTACTGACAGAACATGTGGATAATCACTGTCATACTGCTTCTTCAACTAATGATTATTTTTGGTTAATCTGTTGATAATTGTTTTTGATTTATTAAACTGTTTATCAAGAGAATGTCAGAAAATAGTAAAAAGTAGTGACCCTCACAATTTCTTGATTTCATATTGCTTCCAAAAATCAAATATATAATAAATGTACAATACATATACAGGGAAACGCAGCACATATTTACATTTAAGTACCAGAAACCAGTATATATTTGCTATATTTGTTTGATAAATGACTAATTTTATGTAGATATATTATTGATTAATTGGTTAATTGTTTCAGTTTAAAGTCACTGCTCAGCTTATATATGAAAGACTACTGCAGAGTCATGGTTCTCATTAGTTTATGTTCAGGTTATTATTGTAGGATTGTTGTGGTGACTTGAAACCGTTTCAACCGTAGATTTCAGCCTGAGGCAGACTTGAATGTTAATGTGGATTGTACATGAACTTTTCTTTGAGTGACAGGTTGAAGTCTCAGGATGAATCTGACATGTGTAAAGATATATTACCCGCGTTTATAGCTTTATAACTAACATAACATAAAGACAAAAGCATCCCCAAATAGACTGATGTTAGTAAACAAATATATACACCGACAAATCCAAACACACTTCAGAGTCGGGCTGAAAGGTTCAGATGACCAGAGGAGGGGGAGCGATGAGAGTGGAAACCTTTTTACCCACAAATTCAGGGATCATTTGCAGTCCCATTCAAGCTCTTGTGGCAGCCCACTCCCTCCCTCCCTCCCTCCCTCCCCATCACACACCCCCTCCCTCCCCTCTTCAACCATTTGCGCTGAAAAGAAATACGGTTGTGGAAGGAGGGGCGGCCCTGCCCTCCTGGGTGTGTGTGTGTGTGTGTATGTGTGAAGTGCACGTTTGCATGGGTTTGAATGGGTGGTTGCCAGAGTGTGTGTGTGTGTGTGTGTGTGTGTGATAGATTGTGAGCCGATTGGACAATGGGAGGATTGTATGAGATCTATATTCATGTGGCACAGATTCAGTGGCCATGTGCACACACAGCAGGCTGAGAATGATCAGACAGAGGAAGAGGGGTTGATAGAAAACATCCAGATAGAAGAAAAAATGAGATTTACGTAGAAAAAATTAGCACAATTTTAATTGTTTTCTGGTTTTAGACACCTTTGATTGCTGAAAGCCAGGATAGAAAGTGTGTACGCTGTTTCAGTAATGGCTTCATGCTGTTTTACAAGCCGTAAAATGGTACAAAATGAGATCAAACGAGATAAATGTCAGCGCTATTTAACAGTGTTTCCTGTCTGCGTGACACTTAGCATGCAGGTGGAAGCTGCATCCTCCTGAGAATACCTCTTGAAAAGCTCAACATGGTTTTTTTAAGGATGTAGGGGTGCCTGATAGTTTAATTAGATGCATAAATATTCCCCAGATGAGCCTGTCGTGGCGGTGAAAACCTGCAACGCACTGATTACTTTGAGAGAGAAAAGAAATGAGAATCATCCTTCACGGTGCGCCCTGTTTGTTCTAATAAAGCATGTTTAACTTTCAGCTATGTTCCGAGTCCTGCAGAGAACAGAGGACAGAAAGTGTAGAGGGAGGAAAAAACGTGCGAGAGAACGAGTGATGATGAGAAATAAAGGGAGAGGCAGCCAGAACTCCTTGGTAACCAAAGCACAGAGGAACAGAGGGGCCGGTCCTACACCCCTCCTGCTGAGTGTGTGTGTGTCTCCGAGGACTGGACTGCCTGAGGGAGGAGGAGGAGTGGTGGTGGTGGTGGTGGTGGTGGTGGTGGTGAAGAGGGGAGTGGTGGACTGTGTGTGTGTTTAGAGAGGGAGATAGGGGTAGTGGCTCATTGTCAGCATAGTAGACGCTCACACACACACACTCTTAGCTAAGCTGTCGCACAGCGAGAATGTGAGTGGAGGAGAACGGACGCCAACCAGCGGTCCTTCGTCCCGTCTTCTCTCTCTCCCGTATCACCGGGATTTGTGGAGGTTTTTTTGCACCTTACGAGGGCACTTTTTTTTTTAAAAGAGAGAGACACACTCACTCGGAATAATGGTGTTTATCGGGACCTCGTTAAAATCTGTGATTAAATACTTCAAAAGGAAGGGTAAGATATGTTTACTTTTATTATATTGATCATTTATGTGTCGTACAAGTAGTTTGGACTTCACATGGAGACTAGATCAAACAAACAGCAGTTAATTTTGCATAATTTTGACAGTAATTGTATTCATGTGCGAGTATTTTTGTTTGAGCTCATTTAAATATCCATTTTAAATAGTTTAATTAAAGCTTTTCTGTATCAAAAGTGGACACATGCCAGCTGTAATGATGCTTTTTTATTTACACCTAATGGTTTCCTGTGGGCATGTAGCTTCACTGCTGCTGAGCCCAGAGACAACCCTCTGTTGCACCCTGTTACCAGGTAACCACCGGGTCAAGACTTCACAGTCGACAACTATTAGCACTAAATGACCCGACAGTGTTTGTAAAGGTGGCAGCTGGAAACACTTCAATTGACTGCTCCTCTATTAGAAATAGTTGCACTTTGTTCTTTCTTCTTGAAACAATTTAGAACTTTTTTTTAATGTGTATTTAGTTTTAAATGTTTCATCTGGAAAACATAGTGGCTCTGTGTGCCATGCATGTACAGTAGATTACGGTTAGGAGGATTAGTTAATGATCCAAGGCTGTTATTTATTTTTTCAGTGGCTGTGTATTAAGCATGTGAGGATGTTTAACAAAGACCTGGTTGATGCAGGGCAAGCAGCTTGTGTTGACTCTAATCTCAGGTGTATTAATAGTGTGCGTGTGTGTGTGTGTGGCAGTAAAGACTAAGGTGAAATTATTAATCATTAGCTCAGTTTTTTTTGTACTTCTCACATCTTAACTTAACATCTTACACATGCTTGCACTTTGCTCTTAGCAGTCCAGAGGATCAAGAGGTCCACACTGAGCAGTACTCATATCTTCAGCTTTTTCATAATATCAGGAGTGCACAAACTTTTTAGACATAGAAAGAAGAAGATTACAAATTCACTTCACTTCTAAGTTTAAAAACTACTACTCAGAAGGCTGTACGGTTAATATAATTAGATTTTACATTATCAGGAGGACTTGTTAAGAGAAATATTCCATGAAATAACTATTAACTAAGATGATTTTACACTTTTTTTGTGAATAACTTTGTTATATCACAAAAATGGACCTGACCCAAGCCTATGCTGACCTCTGTGAAACACAGGAAGTCGCATTATGCATGAAAGTCAATGCTCTATTGGCTGGTGGATGATTGGGGACCTAGTTGAGGATTAACACAGATATATTGCCAATACAATTTGATCACTGTTATTGATCATAACAGCTAATAAGTCTGTTGTGTGCATGTGCGCATGCAGATGCACTTTCCCCGGGATTACTGCATGCAGCCTCTGCATTTTTTGCACCTTGTGGCCTGTTTGTGTCTTTCTGAGTTTTCAGTAGCCTGTTTACACTCAGTCAGTCTGTGTTGGTTAATGTGTGCAGGGAGAGCTGGGATGTCAATGGACAGAGGGATTAGTAGACTTCTGAAAGACTTTCGCGCCACAGTCCGGTGTGTGTGCGAGACTGTGTGTGTGTGTTGAGGGACTAGGGGGTATTGTGGTACTGAAAAGCCTGATGTGGAGACTGATGCAGAGGGACAATACAGGCTTTGTGTCCATAGTCCCCATGTCCTTGGTCTCCTATAGCCTGGCCGAGGTCTATTCAAACCCCATGGTCAGAGAGGAGAGTGGGGGAGGGCTACCTGTGCTGAATGGGTGTGGGACGGCAAGATATTTGGAAAAACAGGCATGTACAACCCTTATTTATCTATGCAAGCTGGTTTAAGGATGTTTTCATACATAGCTGGGGCGTCACTGCCTTGCTCATAGGCACATTGTGAGTTATTTTCGACTGGGTGGCAACGTCTGATCCAGACAAACTACCAACCTGTTATTCTAACCTTCACATTTCAAGTTTCCACTGAGCTGTGTGTCGGTGTTTTGGTCTCATGCAACTCTCCGGTCCAGACTTGTGGTCTGCAGAGTTTTGCCTCGTGATTTATTCGATTGATTATTCAGACCAGCGCAAACAGCATGTGTAACGACACTGGTAAACAATCACAGTGACACTCTGTTTACATATACGCACTATCTAGCAGTTTATACCCATTACTCACCTTCATACATGTCACCATGGGTGTTTACGTTGACCCCCTTCTCCTTTTGTCAAATTTGCTTCAAACATTTGCAAATACTTCCAAGTGTTTGTTTACATTTCTTGCCACATCTGCATGATTATAAGAGGTTAATTCACGTGAGACTGCAACATATTCTATATAATTTCCTGCATGCAGTGTCCTGGGTGCTCATATGGCTGTTATAGCTTAAAGCAAACAAGCACTGCTGGCTCAGGCTTGCTGTCTATGTCAGGTATTTGTGCTTTAACATGACTGCACATGCAGCACACGTGTAGGTTTGAATGTGGCAGCAAAATTAGATTTGTAAATGAAGTGTGTGGGGACATGAATAAACACAATGACCCCTCTCCTCTGCTGGAGCAACAGTTAACGACTGAGAGAGACGTTAGTCACCAGCAGGACTTAACATACTCGACTGTCCCATATATAATTCATCCATAAAACTGTGTTCATCTTTGCTGCACTCATTAAAATCTCTTATGTTCATGTAAACCAAGTTGGACTGGTCACATGAGGGCTTTTAGAAAGGACAGTGCTGATGCTTATCAGAGGTTATCTGTATATCAAAGCAGTTACATAACGTCTCACACTTTCTCCAACAGCCAATTTGCAGTCATAGGGCCCCGCCCGATACCTCGGAGGTCTTCAGTCCTCCCCCGACACACATACACACTCACTATGCATCCTACTATGGCTCATTAGCACCTGTGAAAAAGCACAAAAAAAAAACAGTCAGCACACTCCCAGCCCCTCTTTTAACCCGTCCCCTTCCTCCTGATTCCTCCAGACAACTCCCTCAGTCACAGACTGATGGACATGTTGTGATGATCGGGACAGGGGCAAACAAAAAGCAGTCTTACTAACTTGTAGATAGATGGAGGTAGTTCTACACCCACGATCACCAACTTTGGCTTGGATACGCTCACTTGGTAAGCCTAACTTTTGAGTGTGCACATTTGTTGTTCTTGATATCTACACCATAGTCTTGTGTTAAGAGTTACAAATGTGTCAAATTCCTGGATCATACTCATTACAAGCCACCACGTTCTGTTAATATTTTAGACTGAGAGAGGTGCTCTAGAAAAACACATATCAAGGAAAGGGGTTGTTCTCCCTGTCTCACAAAGGAACAGATGGTTGGATGTCTTACCCAGCTGTGTATGTTTATCTGCTTTTAAATGATCTTGAGATGTAGCTAGATGTTAAACATATTGAGTGAGTGCTCAGTGTTTGCGGTCTTGTATATTTTCTCTAAAGGGGTTTCTCTAAGGAAGTTGGCTTGCTTAAAATTTAGCTTTTGTATGTTCTTAGTAGCCATATTTCATCCGGTTAGTGTTTCCCTCCAACTCTTTATCCCTCCTCCCCCTCTTCTGACTTGTGTGGCCTGCGGTGTGATGTCTCAGTTACGTGTCACGTTGTTGGTGTGGAGTCTGACACCTCGATGCAAAGCACCACCTTCCTCTTCCTTTTCTCCAACAAATATGAACAAATCAGTCTAGGATGTTTTGTAGTCCATCGTTTACTTTTACCACCCCCTTTTATACAGAAATCTGACATATTTCAACTGTGTCTGGGTTATCTTTTCTTCCATGATGATTCTATGATGTAGTAAATGATCCTTCAGGAGATTCACTGGGGTGAATAAAATTGAAAATATAACTCAAGATAGACAAAGTCTTCATAACCTGATCTGTGTGTTTCTGCAGCGGTGTCTAACTTGGATGAGGAGAGCAAGTGGACGGTTCATTACACAGCTCCGTGGCACCAGCAGGAGAACGTCTTCCTACCAGGCAGCAGGCCGCCGTGCGTAGAAGACCTCCACCGTCAGGCCAAAGTCAACCTCAAGACCGCCCTGCGAGGTGAGAATCATTGGAATTCGTCTGTTTTAAGAGTTTGATAGGATCCACCATGATCACAGACACACACAGGGTTATAAGAGTCATTTGATGCTCATGTGGAGGAGGTGATTGCTTTGTGTGTTTTAAAAAAAGATGGATACATACTAATGACATATGAAGTGAAACACAAGTTCAAGTTAACAGATGGTTTAATGTTGAGGGAACTAATCATATTTTGGCTGTTGATGGTTTCTTTCTGTGCTGAAATAAGGGTTTATGAGGTAATCTGGTGATTCTCAGGTACGGTCAGTGAGGCCAGTGCTAGTATAAAGGATCTGACACTGAGTAATAAAATATTATTATGTTATATTCCAAAAAAGTATGAAAACATAAAAATGATAAAACAAAGAGTAAAAAAGCTTAGTTGTTGATATATTAGTGCTGCAACTAACAGTATATCCTCATTAACGATTATTTAGCTGATTACTTGATCAATAGCTGGATTAATTGTTTGGTCTATATTAAAATACTAAAAAAAAGTTTTTAATTTAATTTACAGTCAAACAAACCAAACAAAAATATTTACATTTGAGAAGCTGGAACCAAAAGATTTTTGTTATTTTTGCTTCAAAATTGACAATGACCATTAAGTGACCTGTTCAATGCTTCAGTGGAATTACTGTTCAAATAACAAAGTGATATCTAGGTGATACTCATAGATATCTCCAATCACTTCCGTTAATCCATATCAGCGAAATGAACCGAAAGATACACAGTGACAAATCTCACCATTGGGAGTGTTGCAGGGCGTCATCACATTTGTCTTGGCATCAAAGTAAAGGTCAGCTGTGTTTCTCTACAACATTGTAAACATGTCCAAACCTGTCATTTGTGTTCAGCCCAAAGTTTAGCCAACAACACAACAGCGTGAGATCCCCTTCTTCCTGTTTGTCCAGTATAATTAGACACGTCCTTGTTGTCAAACAAACAGTCACAGAAAGTCGAGTCACAGCAGAGTGACAACTGTTTAATATTCCCACAACATTCCCCTTGAACAGGAAGTGGGAATACCAGTAAACGCTGGCACCTGTTTCACTGAGAGTTCCTGAGGAAGTTATTATTTTCAACCCATTTCTCAGATAATAGTTTGAGAGGCCGGTGTGAGAAAACACTATTAGTGTGTACATGAGTATGAGTATGAGTATATGTACGTGGGTGGATGTGTTACAGTAAAGGCTTGTTGTTTACATGCTAGGGTGGCCTTGTGTGCCAGCAGATAAAAAAAGGGAGTGCTAAAGGGAGAGAGAGATAAATAGGGAGGAACTGGTTGTAACCTGATGCTTACGGTGTGTAAAACATGAGTCACCTGCTTCGATACTCACACACACTGTAGGTTTTCTTTGTCTTTCCCATTGTTTGACCCCTTTGCTGTTGCTGCTGCCTAATACTTCCTGCAATATTGATGTTCCCTGGTGAGCAAACACCACCTGGGAGGTTGCATACATTCAGCTAACCCCCCCTCCGTCCTGTCACTGTCCTATCATCTTGTCACCACCACCCAGCCCCAGGGGGCTTAACTGAAAGCCAACAGGTGTCCAGTGAGAGCACCTGTTCTGTCCATTTGAGTCTTGATGTGTGTATCAGCTCTTTAATTCCTTGTTGAGGCTGGATGTTACACACCTAATTACAGCACAGCCATAAGGAAAACAGTGTTAGCTGAAGTAATAGATCTGAGTCGTAATACACTGTGTACGGCCCAGTTGGACTCGGGCGTAGGAATATATTGTTTCTTTGGTTGAGACAATGTAGTGCCAAAGGAAAAGGCACGTGTAACCAGTCCCTAAATCAAGTGCCACCAGCACAAGCACAGCAAGGTACACGAGTCCTGCTTCCTGCTCTGCAAAGCAGAATAATCAATAAGCAATCAGATGGCAACATGCATCCACTCTGTTGTTCTTTTCACACATACTCACACGGGGTTCAGCTTGTGTTTAGCAGTGAGGCTTTTGCAGGATAGATTATAGACGTGCCAACAGGTCCAAATATATCAGAGAGGTTATGCAACAGTTACAGTTATTGATAGTTGTCAGGTCAGACAGAAGACAAAAAAAAGTTTATCTCTATAACCTCACCATTGTCACCTGTTTTCATCATAATTCGCTTTGCATATAGCATTGACAGAGAAGTTAACTAACATTACTCTCACCGCTCTCATAGCGTTTTTTGGGACATGGTAGGCTACTGTAAAAAGTCCTCAAAACCCGCTGTATACTACATGCTCAGCGCCAAACATATGCAGACAGTTAGCGGCTAGCTGGTGACACTGTGAAGCAGCCAAAGAGTTGGTAGAGACTAAAAAGTGTCAATTTGTGTCTGATGCCCCCAAGTGACCAAAAAACATTATTATAGTTATTGCAGCTTGAACACAACAAAGCTCACTGCTCACTGCTAATTGTTAGACACTTCAACTAGCATCATAATATTTAAAGATATAATTCTGGTTTATTACAGCTTACTCAGGCTCTAAATAGTTTTCAACACATTACATTACACTGCTACTTCAATGACCATCTTTTGTGCATATTTCGGTGAATATCTGCAGCACTAAATGGTTACTACACCACTTAGGTTATTACTAAGTGCAAATTGCCACTGTTAAATATACAGATTTGGATATTTTTGCCCTCTATATCCTTCACTCTTTATGCCCGTCTTCTCTCGTCGTCACGTACCGGTCCCCTCCCTTCAGTTCTGCCTAGCAACAAGCAGCACTCGGCTCATCAACGCTTATTTATTTTTATCAACCGTCCCCAATCACGCCACACCAATCATCCTAACCGCTCCGCACCCCGTCATCATCCTCCTCATCATCATCGCTGTGCTTTCTTTCTAAGTCCCCTCTTCCACACCGCTACCACATCAGCTTGCTGTCTACCTTTGCCAACCCCATTAGGATCCATTAAGTGACAGTATTAAACATGCACCAGTGTGTCTCTCCACAGAGACCGGCTGTAATTAGCTATGGAGATAGATGGCACATGAAAAGGGATCAAAGGCAGCATCACTGAGGTCCCAGGGTAGGAGTAGTGATGTGCATGTGCTATGGTACACGTGTTATTCACCAAAAGAGATTTTGATGGTGCATCACACACTGAAGATAAAAGACCAGGGGACGTTTTACATTTGTATGGAACAGGGATAATATACAGAGAGAGACATAGACCACATGTTTGTCAGTTGATGTGCCAGGAATGTTTGTATTTTTTCATATTTAATGAGAAATGTAAGGTTTGTCCTCACAGTTTAGATTTCTTTATCCTTATATCTGTGTGTGTGTGTGTGTGTGTGTGTGTGTGTGTGTGTGTGTGTGTGTGTGTGTGTGTGTGTGCGCGCGCGCAACAGAGCCTGTAAAAGTAGAATTACGTGCGTATAATTAGCTATTAAAAGACTAGACAAAGGATGCATTAGTAGATATGTGCACAGGGAGAAAGAGAGAGATGATGTGCTAAATGCCCCCTTAGAGAGCTGAGGGAGGGGGCAGGGGGGTAGGAGGAGGAGGAGGAGAGAGAGGGACAGTTCTGCCATCTGTGTGTGACAGACTGAAACCGATACCCCCTCCTCTGGTTACACACACACACTCATTTGTAAGCTCTCTTCTTATCACGCATTGGCACACACACACGTACATCACAACTCCATCGCAGCAGGTGGTGACGGGAGGAGGTGTGAGCAGCATCCAACCGAGAAGACACTGATACACTGACAAACATCAGTACAGTCTTTTTTTTTTTTTGTCTGTGTAACATGTCTTTTCTGTCCGTCCTGCAGAATGTGACAAGTTGAGGAAAGATGGTTTCCGGAGCTCTCAGTACTACTCTCAGGGTCCAACCTTTGCTGACCCCTCACAGTCCACCAGCAGTCTGCAGGACGACGAGGAAGACGACAATGATAAGAAGGTACACGTACGCACAAAAACTGCGCACAAAAACTCCTAAAGGTGTGACACTCAATACATTTTGTGTGTATACAAGTGAAGTACAGGTGTGCATAGCAGTGCTGATTCAGCAGCACAGAAGCTCACCTCCAGTGATTTAAACAGTGTCAGTCTGCCATCTAGTGGTCACACATGAACATACATGTTTTCCTCACCTTTCTGTAAGTCTACGTTTACTCCAGTTTCCATTTAATGAAAAGAATTATCACCTGAAACAAAATAACATATTGTTACATTTTGTTACATTTGTGGACATGTTAGTGCAGCAATAAGTACTGTGCCAGATGTAGAGGGGGATAGATGTAGCATGTCCAGTTTTTGGTAGAGTTGGAGAGGAGAGGAGGTACTCTCTGAAGAGCTGGGTCTTCAGGAAGTTCTTGAAGGTAGAGAGGAACGCCCCATATCTGGTAGAAACTGGTAGGATGCTGTTATTTAAAAATACCCCAAAACACTAATGAAACCAAATCAACTCTGTTGGCAAAGCTACAAGCACAGATTTGTAGTGAAGACCAACCTGATTATTGTGCAGGATCACAACTCTAAAAGGTTGTGAACTGCTGACTGCACTAAGCCAACACTGACTTTACTATAAAGTTATAATATCAGTATATTATATTATGTTATGAAAGAGTTGAATGAAATGTTCAACTGTTTATTTTCATCATTTTCATCATCATTTTCTGACCTGTCACAATTTTTCGGGGAGAGCTCAACATATATCGTGAACAAACCCTTGGTGGCTTTTCCTCCATTATACTTGTCGTTCTTCTACACTTGGTGGGGCTGTTGTTTGTCTCATGTCACTATAGTCTCAGTAGGGTGATACACGAGAGACAGAGAGAGAGCTGAAGAAAAGAGACGCAGACAAAAACTATTATTTATTGCTCTTTGTACTGGCAGACCATTAGTGTGACGTGAAGTGTAAATGGTTTGACAGCCTGATATCTCTTCCTCTCCATGTGATATGAGGGGTCCTGAATGGGTCAGTGGGTCTTTCTCTATTATTATCAGAGTCCCCTTTGTCCCCTTGAGCCCCGAGATGGCAGCCATTCGTTTCATGCCTGCCTCGACCCTTGACCTTCCGAGCATTCTGTTGTTTTTCCAAACTGTCGACTCCTATCTCTCGTTATCTGTTTTTCTACTTTCTGCATCCCTCTCTTCAACCTGAGCTAATCTCCTCCTCCTCCTCCTCCTTTGTCCCTTTTATCCGTCACTTCCTGTTGCCCTGAGGCCAGTGAGCCTAACCTTGCCTGACAGCAGCCTCAAAAGGAGAAACAGGGCTCCTGTTTGAGTCACAATGATGCAAAATAACAAGCCATACTTACAACAAAACTACTGCTCAGATCCATTCTTTTCATCCTCTGACCTCTTCTCCCCCTCCTCTGATGCCTTCCTCCATTTATCCATGCATGTATGAAAGCACTAATAGCCGTCTTTTCTGGCCAGTCTGATGTTTGGAATAAACAGTAATGGAGCAGCAGATGATTGCTGGATATATTTGGGAGACTCTGGAAACCTTCACTTGAGACATTTTCAGTTTCTTACCAGCTGTTTTTTCTCAGCCCGTTCCAGATGACTTATTATTCTGTCTTTATTCAGAACAATTTGGGATCGTTTGTGTTCATCGCGCTCTCAATTCCTTTGATTCGAAATAACGATTTCAGAATCTCAGATGGACACTGACTGACTTAAACACTCAGCCAACTGGAAGTTGATGATTTTCTGTTGACTAACAGCTCACTTTCAAGCCTGGATGCAGCAGTAATAGCAGTCTGTTGCTTCTCTGCAGTAAATCCCACTTCACGACCGAGGACTGTTAGTGTGGGAACACAGTTTAATGCATGAGTGATTCTCTCTCTTTCTCCTCGCTGCTGCTCTCTTGCTTTTATCCTGCCATCTCCAACCGCTCCGTCAGTTTACTCTGATGGATGTGTGTGTGTGTGTATTTTCATTTGGGTTTGATTGATCGTGAAACATATTTACAGCACCACAAGCTACTAAAGGTCACAGCAATGTAATATACTAAAGTGTATGTATGTGTGTGTCAATATGTCCCATACAATCTGCCTGTTATAGTTTTGGACAATCAAGTTCTCTTCTATATTATTCTGTTCACACTCACATTTTCTTTCATTATCTTGACATTTTATCATGACACTTTTTTATCCATCAGTTCTGTGCTCGAGCAAAATCTTTGTTTTTCACTGCCTTTCATTAGAGCACAATGTTTCATCTCTTCACCTCTGTCGCTCCCTCTTCCTGTCTTTTCTCCCTTTCCCCTCCCTCTTCATTCGACTCACTTCTTCCTCACATCTCGTCTCAATTACCTGTCGCTGTTATTCTCTTTCCAATCCTTGTTTCTATTATCTGTCTCTCCCCGTTGCCCCATTTCCTATCCTCCTTCACCTTCCCTTTCCTGTCTCTGCTCTCTTTCCATTCCCTCTTCCCCCTTATTAACCCATTCTTCCTCTTTCTCATCTAGTCCACAGCTTCATCGGCGGAAGACAACAAATCTCAGCTGTCCATGAGGCCCCATACCCCCCAAGGTGAAGGAGGGGAGGGGTCCGAGGTTGACGGACGGGTGGTATGGAACAAGGGTGCGCCCCTCCCCACCCCAGAGGAGAAGATGAGGCAGACAGCCAAGGCCGTGCCCACAGACATAGTTGCCATCAACGTCACAGGTATGACCTCTTGGAAACAGGAATCATCCAACTATTTTGTCCATCTCTCAAACATTAGCGTGTAGTGACCAGTCCTCATCAGTGATGGTAGTGGAAAACAACGTAGAAAGATCAAACTAGTTTGAGTTTGATCTGGTCTCACTCATCCCCGGTGTCAATTCTGTAACATTAACCTCTCACCACCAATCACACACTTTGTTTTGTTTGTCTTAAAGGAATTTTCTGACATTTCTGACTGAGTTAGATGAGAAGATCAATATCAGTTTCCGAGTTTACAGCCTTACTAGCTAGCATGTATAATACTTGCATCTTTGCATGCTATTATTTGCTAATTAGCACTAAACACAAAGTACAGCTGAGGCTGGGATGGGAACACCATTATTTATGGTGGTTAAAGCATCAGCCATCACAAAAGTGTTGGACAAATTAAACATTTTGACGGGGTGATAGCTGTAGATGAAAAGTTATTATTATAATTTATTTAAAATAAAAATAACTTGCATCAGTGTTTGTACCAAACAAATCCATCAACACATTCGACAGCCAGAAATGTCAACTTGCTAGTGGCAGCAGAGGAAATGTGAAGAGATTTCCAAGTGAGTAGGAACACAAATATTTGGCATGTGTCCAGATATTTTAGTTTGGAAGTGGTCATTGCTATCTCTATAATAATGGCCATATTAACATATCACATCTTGTGATTTTATCGGACTTCTCATCTAATCTTCAGTAAGGCAGCACCATAAAGGGAATGCAAAATGTCAGACTGTTACTTTAATCAACCCTCTGCGGCTAAGTGGATAAAGACTAATCAATTACTGTATCCAGTCAGCCGCAGAGGAAAAAAACTGTATGTGTCAGTCGTGGATGTCTGCCTCTCCTCCTGCACCTCTGTGTATACTCTCCCCTTCCTTCATGCTTCTCGGAGACTGACCTTCACCTTCCTTTATGCGCGTGTGAACGAGCGTTTGTGTGTGAAAATCGTTTGACAGCTTATCCGAGGGTCAAGGCTTCTCACTGACTTTATGTCAGATCACAGGGCGTTTGACAGATGAACACTGGTACACAGCAAAACGTGTCCATGCAACTCCCTTGTTAGCATGTCACATTTTTCACTGATATACCACACATGAGCCACACACATACTTAAGATGTCACATCTCTTTTAACCAGCTCTAATTATAAATATATTACACTGTAGCTGGTGTGATGCCTCACTCATATCAGACAGAAACCTTGTATGAAGTGTAAAAAAGATTTGAACAAAAACTCCAAAAATGGCAGCTCAGTATCAACGTCTGAATATTGCTGTTGTCAAGACCAGTATAACTGCGATGCTGTCAACTTTTATACACTAATGAGCGCTGAATATGGTCCCACTCTACACAAATCACTGTTGACTTCGTCGCGTGCCACTTTAGATTACTGAGAAAGACAGAGTAAATCACACACGCATGGACAGAGAGAGAGAGACATGAGAGAGTATTCTGACGCTTTGGGATGTGATCGACACTATCTGCCCTCATATCAATTTCTATTTCCCTAACGCCTGCAGGCTGTCACCAGCTCGCCAAATAGTAGAAATAAGCAGTTCCTAGTGAGATATTGCTCTTCCTTCAGGGAAACTGGACAGAGAGTGAGATGGATATTGAGAAGAATGAAAGTGTGTGTGTGTGTGTGTGTGTGTGCGTGCGTGTGTGTGTGTGTGCGTGTGTGTGTGCTTGCTTGCTACACTTCATATCTGTCATGTGCATGTATGTGTTTTTGAGCATGCACTATACATCTCGCATATCTTACATGTACTGTATGTTTACACTGCAGTTACTTATACTCAGGGTTGGAAATAAACACAAACCATCAGCCAAAGATGCAAAATTATCCAGCCTCTTTTTGATCAGCTTGGCTAATAAATGAGTGAAAATGGCTGGTAAATTTAGTCATTTTTTAGGCAGTTTGGCTGATGGATGAAGAAGGATTAAGTGACCCAAATGACAGAAAAACATTCTTACTTTCCTTTAGTGGTAGAATCCAGTACAGATACTTTAAGTTTAGATGTGCCTCAGTAAACAGATGTGAATGGAAGGCGCCCCTGCAGAGCTCGAGAAGAGCTTGGACAGAAGGATTTGTCAATATATGGGCCGATATTATCTTTTTTCAGATATATCTGCATCATCGAATATGTTGGCTGAGCTCACCTGGTAGAGTGTGCGCCGCATGTACAAAGGCTGTGGCACTTTGCTGCATGTCACTCTCCGTCCCCGCTTCCCTTCCTTAGCTGCTACTTTCAAAATAAAGGATCAAAACCCCCAAAAATATCTTAAAAAAACAAACAAACAGAACATGTTGGCTGATAAGTAACGAAAAACTGCTGTCCAGAAAATCTGAAAAAGTATGTTTAGAAACAGTGTCATGGTTGCATAGTTTATCCACTGACAAATGTTTCTAACTCTCAGCTGTCCAATGTCACAATCAAAGAAATCTGATGGATCCACATAAAGATTGTTTGTTGAATTATCATTATCTTTTTAAACTCCTAAATATCGATGTACTTATCAGCCTACAATATTCAGTAACAGTCGGGCTATAGTTTCCAGTGGAACTACTTTTTATTCAGAGCGTGTGCTGTGGATAATTCAAGAGAGACGTTAAAATTTTAAAACTTCACAGTGCTGTGAGAATCCCAAACAGACAGATACCTGGGAAAATAAAGCCAAACTTATCTGCATGGTTTAATACCACTAGAGGGAGAAGAACAATGTGTCTTCCTAATTTGGTTGAGCTGATCCTTTAGGTTTCTCACCCTGTTGTTATTGCATGTTGTAAAAAAAAAAAAAAAAAAAAACTTTCTGCATGTTGTTGAGTTTGTTCCTTCCAACTAACCGACTTCTGTTTGCCTGTGTGTCCGCCTGCCTTGCTCTCGCCCTCCCGGCTACCAGGGGCAGTGTTTGACCGACAGGCGAGCATCCGGCGCTCCCTCATTAACACTGACACCGTGTCCCGCCGGCCCAAGAAGGTCAAACGCAGAAAGACTATATCAGGGCTGCCTGACAACTTCAACCAGGAGCTAGGTATGGATCACTGCGGGGCAATAAGTTGCCCTCTACTGTCCACAGACCTGTACCAACACTCTGGACAAGCATCCCTCCTTCTTTACTATAACCATACTCTGTTTTCATCAAGGCTAACTGCGTACATGTACTGTGTACACCAGTATTGTTCTGATTAAGTCATACCGAGGGAGAGAAAATGACACAGTGTTGGATCAAGGCCCTGTAGTCGTTCAGTCTTTCCATGTCTCAGTTCTACATCCAAAGTGTCCTCATTTGCTCTCCTCCACCCTCTTTAACTGTATCCACAGCAGGAAGCCAGTCATGAAATCATTTTCAGTAGTTGTGTGGTTTAAATTATTTCTTTTTTCCGTTTTCTAGAAACATTTTCCCTCATGTCGCATAGCAGTAGTGTACTGTAGGCTTTCGTAAATATGTATTGTGTCATAATCCTTCAGGGTCAACCTTCTGCAGTCCTTTTCTGTGAGGGTGTGTGTGTTTGTGTCTTAATCCTGGTGCCGTATTGATAATCTTAGCATGTGTCCAATATGTGTTTTACTGACCAAAAGACGATGATCACAGACACCTAAAAAGCCCCACAATCCTCTTCGTTTGCTCTGTCAATATCAGAATATATGATCCACAGTACCTACAAAAAGATGAGGTCTGAATAACAAATATAAAGGTTCAGAGGTCCCCTACCATACCCAGCTGAGCTGGGTGTTAAGCGAGCTTAAAGCTTACTAAGCTGACACTGTGCTGTGCTGACGGCACCGCATCGTCGATGTTTATTTACACATCTCTAAGCTTTTGAATGGCAGCAGCGTTTACGGAGAATGTCATTTCTCTGTGTGATAAGATCACCAAGGTTGATAGGAAAAGAGCTTTAAAGTCTGGTTAGTGCCCAGCTGATGACAGCCTCTGAATGTCATGATTACTGGGCCGGAGTAATTGTCCCAGTGCTTCATCCTCTCCTCTCTTTGCACTATAGCTGCCTGCGAGAGTAGACCTGCAGCTTAATCTATCGCAGCAGCAGCAGCAGCAGCAGCAGCCAAGCTGTCACTCCAGCTTTTAGCAAAGGAGGAAGAGAGTGCATGTGTGGTTTAGAGAGAGAGAGAGAGAGAGAGAGAGCGAGGAAGGGGGACAGAGAGAAGAAAGGACATGCGAGTGTGTATGTTTTGGGATACGAGCATCAACAGGAGAGCCACCACAGAGAGAGACACACTAGCCGTCCTCTCTCGTTTTACAACTCATTCTTCAAATTGTTTGTTTACTAGCCGGTATGTTCGGTGTGTGTGTGTCTTTGTGATGTCTGCAGCTCTGTGTGTCCTTGTCTCTATATCTGTCTGCATATTTTGTATGTTCTATATGGCAGTGCATGACATGTCAACATTTAATGTTTGCGTCCATGTATGTGTTTTCGTTTGTTGGCTGCCTCACACCTTACCAGCTGCCTGTTCTGGACCTCAGCGGACTGTTTGCTTTTCTATGAGACAGAGTCAGAGCCAGATTAAGACGGGAAGCATAGTAGGGAGTCTCTGTCTTCCCTCATATGCTTTCCTCCTTAATGAAGAAGACCAGAAGTTATTATCGCATGAGACATGGTTATGGAAAATCAAATTAATTAGCTTCCCTGTGACCACAGTTTATATGACGGTCCAGCCAGAGGAGCAGAAGGAATTGTGTCTGAAGACAGTATAAAGAGGAAAGAGAAGAGAAAAACAGATATTTTGAATCATGTGTTTATGTTATTTTCTTTCTTCCTGTGACAGCAGCAAAAGGACACGGCGGAGAGCTCCGGCCACATTCCATGTTCATCCCGGGACAGTACTCCACCTTGGGAAGAGTTGGAAGCGTGAACTCAACGCTCCGGCGTTCACAGACCAGAGACTCTGGCTGCCAGACAGAAGAAGTGAAGATTGTACCGCCGTCCATGAGAAGAATTCGGGCTCAGAGAGGACAAGGAATCGCTGCTCAAATGGCCGGCATTTCTGCTTCCTCCTCAACAGGAAGTATATCCATCTCGAGTAGCGACAGCTCTGGGGTCTTGATGCTGCCACATCACTTTAACGGAGATCCTTCCCGCTTTCACAGTCTGCCCCGACAAGGGGCAAGGGTGTCCCTCAGCGCTGACCCCATCTATAGCAGCACCCCGATCAAGTCAGGGGATCAAGCTACACCTCAGAGGCAGATCGGAAAGCTGCAGGTTGACGATACAGCGGTGCACATGAGAAATGCTCCAAGGACAGGCACACTTCCCAGGCCCAAGTCTCAGGAGTTGAGGGGGACACAGGCCAGTGATTGGGGTGGTGGTCCAGCATGTGTGGTCTCACCACATGCCGCCTATTCCACCTCATTCATCCCCAACGCCACCCTATCTAGCTCCTCTGAGGTCATTACCCTCAACACCTCCAGCCAACTCTCCCACTCTCCAGTCTCTGCTTACCCCACAGCTCGGCCGCTCAGTCTGGCTTCCTCCACCAACACTGATCCCTTGACCTCCAGTCCAGCAGCCTTTACCCACAGCTCCACCTGCCCAGCCTTGGCCACCTCGACCCCGACTCATACACCACAGGACAGTGGTCTGGTAGTCGCAGCACCTGCTAGCGAGTCAGGGCACTCAGACAGCAGTGTACACAGCCACAGCACCTTGGCTCCCACGCCGCCATCTTGCCTGCCAGAGGAGCAGTGGATCTACGATACACCAGAAAACGTAGTGGTTCCACATCGCACTCTGACCTCCAGCTGCTCCACTCCTATAAACCAGCTGTATAGCAGCCTGGACCTCTCCTCCAGGACCACTACTGACTCCAGCTCCCTCTATTCCCAAGACAATGATGGATACTACACCTCCATGCACATGGACTCAGGCCTGCGCTCTCGCAGCCATGGCAGTCACGGTGCAGCAGCTGGACGGGCCACCAGGCACAGCATGTACGAGTGTCGCGAGATGGCCAATCAGGAAGACTCTGGAAGCTTGTACAGCGATCGCTCTCTGTCACGCAGCATTTCCCTCCGCAAGTCCAAGAAGCCTCCGCTGCCCCCAGCTCGTACAGACTCTCTCAGACGCAAGTCTGGTGCGAAAAAGCCCCTTGGAGGTGTCAGTGCCATCAGCGGAGGTAACGAACCAAACGGAGCCATGCTCAATGAGACTCTGATTGCCAGCTTGCAGCAGAGCCTCCAGATGGGGCTGAGAGGAGGGAAAGGAAAAGGGGCTTCACCTTCTTCGCCCTCTCACAGCCCGAGCAGTGACTACGACGACCCTTGGGTGCTACGGCCACGCAGTCAGAGTAGCATCAGTGCAGGTAGCTCTGCGGCATCACTAGCAGCCAACGCCAACTGTGGCGGTGTCACTAACGTGTACTCGCTTTGTCACGTCACGCCTGCTCACAGTGAGACCAGCAGCTTGCGCTCGGACTATGCTGATTCCTGGGGCTACTATATGGACTACCCACGTAACCACGGAGACCAAAGGGCGCAAACACCTCCGGTCCACGTCGTAGATAACATGTCGGCCGGGGCTCACCAAGGTGAGCTACAAAATGGAGGTGAGATTCACAACAACAGCCAGGCCCCGAGAGCTCCAGGCCAGGAGGGAGTGGTGGCAGTGAAGCCCAAAATGTCCACCTCCTCACCAGACAGGGTGCACAGACTGACCTCCCCATCCAGTGGCTATTCCAGCCAGTCCAACACCCCCACAGCTGGAACCCCGGTGCCCTCCTTCATCAGGTCCATGTCTCCTTCGGGCAGCCGGCCCAAGCCCAAAGTGCCCGAGAGGAAGTCATCCCTCCTCTCCTCTGTATCCATCTCCTCCTCTTCCACCTCCCTTTCCTCTAACACCTCTGACTCACTTAAAAGCTCCGGACCTCCTCCTCCACCACCTCCACCCCTGCCCCTCTCCTCCTCCTCAGCTCCCAGCACTCCTCTCAGCCCACCTCCACCCTTCCCTCCCCCTCTACCGCCAAGTGCAGGCACTCCTCTGCCAGCTCCCCCATTACCAACTACTCCACAAGGTCCGACTCTGTCCCCACCCACTGCTTGCTCCACCTCCCCTGAATTCCCACCTCCTCCATCCCCTGAAATGTTAATCCACCCTAGTTCATCCTTCAATGGGAGCTTCAGTCCTCCCCCTCCGCCTCCTCCTCCTGTCCCCTCCTTGGGGCCCCCACCACCTCCACCACTGCCTACTTTTGTCCCGCCTTCCTCCTCTCCATCTTTTGTGAAGGCAGTGAAGGATGCTCCTAATCCAGCTCTTTCCAGCAGCCCTACAAAGTCATCTAAGCCCCTGATCACCCCGTTTGCGCTGCAGAGTGTTCAGCTCCGCTCTGTTAAACGGCCAGAAAAGGAGATTAACGGCAAACCAGACCACACCAAAGCTCAGGAAACAGGGGTGGACCTCCTTCAGGATCTAAAACCCCAGACTCTGGAGAAGTCTCACTCCCTGGAGCATCCCACCGTGTTACCCCTGTCAAACTACTCCCCAGAAGAAGATCCACATAACTCCTCACCGTCACCAGTGTCACAGCTCTTAGAAGAGTTGTCTTTAGACTGCAGTATCACAGATTACACACCAGATAGCGCTGTCATGAATGGAAGTTACATCCTCTTAAATGGAAAAGCCAACGTCGAATGGCGGGACTCGTTGCCGAGTCCCCAACAGAGCTCCCAAAGCTCTCCTGTCAAACAGAAGCCTCCAGCAGTCTCTAAGAAACCCAAAATTTCTTTTCTCCCACCATTTAACTCTCAACCAATGAACGAACAGCTTCCATCTCAGCACGAAGAAGACCAAGTAGATGCACCGCAGACAAGACAAATAAAAGAAGAGGAGAAGGAGAGTAGAAGTGAACAGGAAGAGGAGGAAACTTCAGAGAGCTCCGAGCCTTTCGCAGAGAGCAGCGAAACATCCACAGTAAGCCAGGACGAGTCCCACATCTCTGCTTTTGCCAGCCAGGAAACAAGTCCTGACCACGGGCCGCGTTCCAACGGAGAGGCACACGAAGAGGACGAGGAGGAGGGAGATGGAACAAGCAGCACGACTGGCTCCATCAGCTCTAAGGAGGAGGACACCGGTGAGTCTGAATACAAAAAACAAACGCTAGCTTTAGATGTTGTCAGTCAAAACCTTCATTTACTTATTAGTTAATCCCATTACCATAATCCTATATAGTTGGTAGTGATGCAGCAGCCTGGTAGCTGTGTGGCCAGCGCCTCAAGCAGCTGTGAAATTCATTTTGCCCTCTGAAGCAGAGGATCCAAACTTCAAACCGACGGCTTCTAAAGGTTAAAAAACTGTGAAAATAGTGCAGGACAGACGCTTATCAGTGGGACAGCACTGCTGAATTCATCCTTTTGAATTCATCCTCTCTTCTACTCATCCTTCTGTATTTATATGCAGACCTCTCTTCTGGTTACTGTCCCTTCTTTTTTCCCGCATTGCTATTTTCCTCTGCCCCCCCACCACACACCTCATCCTCCACTGTCTACTCGACTCCTCTCCTCCATCCATCCTTATTTACAAATATCCATTTTTGCTTCTCTGCTTTTTACTCTCATTCGCTGTTTATCCCTCATCCTCACTCAGCCCTCCACTCTCTCTCTTTATCTCTGTGTCCTGCTCCCTTCTTCTCTCTCTGAGGTAAGGGAGGCGGCAAGTGTCCCAGGGGAGATGCTTCTCGTGGTTGGAGGGAGAGGGGGAGGAGGGGCTGCATCGTATCAGAGGGGAGGGGAGGGGAGGGGAACAGATCTGGTAAAGGGGATGAAGGGAAGGATGGAGAGAGAGCGTAAAGTGAGACTGCCTGCAGCGGCTCAGGCAGTCGGAGCTCAGACGTGAGCGCAGAGGTTGAGAGGAGGGGGAGAAAAGAGGCTAAACTAGAGGAGAAGAAAAGAGGAGAGACAAAACGAGAATGTAAGAAGACAGTCCAGCACCTCCTCTGTACCACTTCAGATACTATAGGCTGCCAGGTTAATGTGCCGGGCGGGATGGTGGATTCACGAGTGTGTGAGTAAACCCCAAGTATGTGTGTTTACTCGTGTATGTTTCTCCGTCTCAGGTGAGGTGTTCGACTCCAGCACGGCTGAATCGTCTCCGGTCCCGTCAGCCAACGGGGAGAACATGGTGACCCCGACTCCTTCGCGGGCCCGAACCACTGAGGACCTCTTTGCTGCCATTCACAGGTACCATGATGCATTTTTCTCTTTTTTTTACACCTCTCGTCACTCCTTCATTTACTATTACTCCAACTTCTCACCTGCTTCTCCTCCCGATATGTAATTCATTACACCGAGCTTGTTTGTTTTTCCTCTCGTACTCTGTCACTTCTGTTTGGTTTTCTCTCCATCTTCCTCCTCATTCTCTGTCAGTATCTCCACCCCCCTCGTAAACCACAGCGTATCACCAGCGGAACTCCAAGCTCCTTCTCCACCTTCATCCTTCAACCCATAATTTCTCTTTTTCCATCTCCATCCCCTCCTCTCCTAATCCTCTCCTCCTCCTCCTCCTCCTCCTCCTCCTGCCCTCCACCTCTCAGTCATAACTTTACTGAGCGCTGTCCCATCTGCAAGCATAAACATCTGTCAGATAGCTGCTCTCTGGAGTCCCTCTTAGCCCCGGAGAGAGAGAGAGAGAGAGAGAGAGAGAGAGAGAGAGAGAGAGAGAGAGAGAGAGAGAGAGAGAGAGAGAGAGAGAGAGAGAGAGAGAGAGAGAGAGAGAGAGAGAGAGAGAGAGAGAGAGAGAGAGAGAGAGAGAGAGAGAGAGAGAGAGAGAGAGAGAGAGAGAGAGAGAGAGAGAGAGAGAGGCTTTTTCTGTCGCTGGTCAATCCGGACTGATTCGGGAGAAGTCAAATGTTTATCGAGGCATCTGTGTTAGTGTAGTACATTAGCGTTGCTCATTCTCGGCAGGAGAAATAAGGCAGTGGCTTCATCCATAATTTAACTACTCGACACCCTCTGGTCCTAATCTAGGTTAGAGGCCACCAGAGAGATTTCTCTCTCTGTCTTGCTCTGCGGTCTCTGACATATATTGCATACGCGCTTCAAAAAGGCGGCAGCACACACATAAATTTCTCATGCAGCGCGCCAGTTTGTGTTTCACGGTCACGTGCGGTCGCAGTCGGAGTTCTCTTGAGCATCACAGGATTTCATTTTCACGGCATTTTTATTTCTGCTGCCGTGCCGACAGATTGTCGATGTATTTATGGCGCGCGCGCGTCACGTGTGCAAGTGCGATTTATTGTGCAGTTTAATTATACGTGAAGATTGCGTAAGCACGTTTGTGAATGTGTAAACCTCGCAGTGGAGCTGTGTTTGTTTACCACTCGCTTTACTGGTCTCCTCCTTCATTACACCTGCTTAGTATAGCGCATTTAGAAGTGATGACAGACTCCCTCAACTCACAGATTTAAGAGTTCATTTTGAACATCATATATATCATTAAATTATAATCCATTTGACACATTTCCTCTCCTTCTTCTCACCTGTTCAGTACCCTTGTATTTCCACTTTAATCTCGCTTCCTAAATCTTATCCCTCTCTCCCCTCTGGGAAAACAAAATGATGAAAATCTTGAATGAAATGCCTTCACAGCTGCAGCACAAAATACAACTTGTCTAGAGGGAGATCCTCCGAACCCAATCTAATACAGCCAAGAGAGAGAAATCGATCAAGTCGTCCGAGATGGGTCTTAAATCGCAGCCTTGTTTACCTCTTTCACTCAGATCGGCATCGCCGCCTCTCCACTGTGGCTGTATGTTTGTGAATTTAACAAACCGTGAGTTCAGTATGTAGTCGTCATGGTTGACTGAATTCAGGTGTGTGTGTGTGTGTGTGTGTGTGAGAGAGAGAGAGAGTGTGTGTGTGTGTAGGCACGTGGTAATGTGTGTGAGAAAAGTCTTATGTAATGCTGATGGGTTAATGTGGCAAGGGAGCTCGCAGGGGACGATGCTAGATGGAGGTTGAATTTAGGGCACAGACTCATATTTTGCAGTCTTTCTGAAGCAGGAAGCAGACTCTCTCGCAAAGCGTACTTCTCCCTCTCATTTGACCTTCACGAGTGTTTCCTCCACAGGTTATTCGTCCTTTGTGGGAGAATTTCTTTCTGGAGATCTAATCGGAGGATTACGGATTTTGTCTCTCTGCGTCCTTCACTGCTTTCTTTACTTTTAGCTTCAAATCCTCCTCCCTTGTCACAGAATCTGTATTTCTCATAATCACCTCTGTCTCTCCTCCTTCTCCTCCTCCTCCTCCTCCTCCTCCTCTCTCCCTCCTTGTGCAGAGGGGGCATGCAGTGGGTGGGCGCATTCTTTCTAGAGAGGTGCGAAGTGGCAAGTAGCCCCCATGCCTTTAATTAGCAAGCCTTGTTTCCGTGATGCTACGTTTGGATCAACAACAGCGCAACCCCTCCCGGACTACAGATTAATAAAGCTGTTCCCCTGCTCGCCCTAATCCTCCTGTATTCTGCCAGTTGCAGCTTCTTTTTTTTTTTTTTGCTATGCTTTGGTGCAGGAGTTATAGACAGTGTAGGCTGTGTGGTGCAGTCAACCACTCTGATACCCCCTGCTGAGTGGAGGCTGAATTGTCCTCGTGTGATTAAAACTGCTTTGGGCACATTTCCCAGTTTGTGTTTTTTGATTAATTTCATTGTGCCGCGTCTGAGCTTTCCTGCAGAGTTGCAGCGTCTGCAGCTTCTCTTGTAAAAACACACTGGATTTCTTTAACGAAAATGTAGAACCTTTTTTTTCTTTTCTCTTTCTTTGAGCGCCCACACCGCTCAGTGGTCCTTATTGTTTTACTTCTTCAAGATTCGTGCTCTGTTGCTAATTGCTGGGGGCAGAGCTGACATATGGCAAATTCGGGACAAATATTTCAGTCGTGTAGGCCAAGTTTTTTTAAGTGCAGTCACTTTTTTAGCTACGACAACACAGAAACACTCAAGACTGAGTTGAGCGGTCTACCAAAGCCTTTCTGCTCAGTTATGTCATTTAAATTTGATCAGTTGGATTTGAAGTGATTGTTTTTTGACAAAAACTGCCCCCAACTCTTGCCATTCTTCTTCAGTTCAACATTAATTGCCTTTTAAATTATTTTACTTTGTGCTTGCGCTCACTCACTCTGCAGAATTTCTACAAGCATGTCATTAATCCACTTTTCCACATCTTACCATAGGTCAAAGCGGAAGGTCCTGGGTCGCAAAGAGTCTGAGGAGGACAAATCCCGGACTAGCTGCCACCCACAGTCTCCACCCGTCACCCCCACAGCCATGTCCCCTGGATCGGTGTCCTCCTTGCCTCGGCAGACGGGCTCCATCCAGCGCAACCTCCGCAAGTCCTCCACCAGCAGCGACACCTTCAAGGCCCTTCTCCTCAAGAAGGGCAGCCGCTCAGAGACCAGCTTCAGGATGTCGGCCGCTGAGATGCTTCGCTCCACTGACCCTCGCTTCCAGAGAACACGCTCCGAGTCAGAGCTGGACCCCCCAGCTGTTTCGCCCTCCTCGCCGACGGCGCCCCACAGCCCCTTAACCTCCCCCGGCCGTGGCAAGAGGGCAACGGATGAGTGGAACCGCTACGACGCCTTTTCTCTGTCCTCGCCGACTTCATCGTCCTTCTCAATGAGCGGGTTAAAGTACGGGCGCTCACGCACGCCGCCCTCTGCTGCCAGCAGCAAGTACAACGCACGCAGCCGAATCCTCAGCAGCCCAATGACAGTAATCTGTGAGCGCGAGGGGGAGCTGGCTGAGAGCGAGTACGGAGACACAGCAGAAAGTCTGTCTGGACCAGCAGCACAGACTCTCCCTGTGCTCAAAGACTCCAATGGCACTTTATCTGAAGAGAGCAGAAGTTAAAGAGCAATGACGGCCCCTTGGATAGAGGGAGCTGAACTCACTCATCATAACCAGGGAGGGGGACAGGAAGAGGAGCCCATAGAAGGCCCTCTAAAGACACCTTCCTGAGCCCCACCCCCTCTGCACTGCTGCTGAGGGAGTGGACATGTCAGGTCCTGATGTGAGGTCAGAGGTCGCCCCATCATGGACCGGGCTGAACTTAGCCTGAAGTGGAGAACTGGTTCTGCTGCAGCTTTTCAAAACTCCTATGATTCTCATTCTCTTTCGTTTTGGTGACTCACCCTTTGTGTTAAAAGAATAGTGTTTCTTTTACGCCTGGTGCTTTTAGTTTGTTTTACAATTGTTTTGTTTTTTTTACTTTATCTTGTCCTTAACACGCAGGAACCCTTTAGTTACTTTGAACGACGAGGTTAAGATGGCAAACTAAGGTGAATTGAAGGAATCGAAAAGTCACGAGCTGTTTGCTTCACGTTGCTGCCGTGGTGCTACGTAGCTAGGCAGTTGGAAAGAGTGGAACGTAAAAAAAAAAAAAAAAAAAGGCGCGCTCGCCTTGTGAATCTTCAGCTTCAGCGTCTCTCCTGTTGGCTCTGGAAAGTGTTTGAGAGCGCCACGGTTTGCAAGTTTTGGCTTCAAACAGCCCCATAATGATGATAATAATAATAACGTGGAAAGAACTTGAGGACGTGGTACAACTTCAGCTACGGTTATCGCCAGGTTTTTGCTTTCTGCTCTTAGGTCAGCGGGTTAGTTTGCAGAGCTGGTGTGTTCAGTGGTCCAGAGGAAGTGCAGAGGGTTCAGTGCTGCCACCCAGTGATGGACAGGAAGTGACACAAACTGTTGGGTGTTAAATAAAAATTTAAAAAATCAATCAAAACAGCAGATTTACTCTTTACTTGTAAAAAAAGGCTCATAAAACCTCCATGAAATGAATTTTAGTTTGGACATTTTGCACTGTGCATAGGTGTTTCTCATTGTTTGTGAGTTTTTATGTTTTAGAGATTGTTTTAATAAACAAGTGATGTCATGACTTGTGTTTGGGAGTTAAGTATGAATCTATAAATGTAAAGACATTAGAATAAAAATCTAATTTTACTGTCTGGGTTTTTCGGTGATCATGATAGCTACCAAAGAACTGAAAAATTAATCTGCACGTGGACACAATCGGAGAGTGCGGCCGCTTGTCTGACACACATGCATTTGGTCCGGCTGCTAAAGTTTGCTGAGATCTAATAGAAGTTTTTAGGGCTTAAATGATTTCTATAATGCTGTTTTCCTTTTTGCAGTTCTGTATATAAATCCATAGAGAAAGGAGTTTTAAGTGTACATTTTTAGAGCCCTGTGTTTGCTGGAAAGGGAGTGGTTTCCTTTTTTTTTTTTCCTTTTTTTTGTAGATTATTTATTTTCACATAGCAGAGCTGCAATACATCACGATCAGAGCCGACCAGCAAGGTGATGAAGGTGTGAGGAAGGGCCACATTTACAACGCTGACCCCACCAGGCCATTTCTTTCCTTTTAAAGGTGCTTTAAACTTAGAAAAATGCAATAATGTCAATATTTATGCTTCAATCCTAAATCTACTGCCCTTAATCTCGAGTCATGCAAACTGGTGCCCACAGCTGAGTAAATGTGGTCTCTTCAGGGTCATAAACTGAGGTGACAGGCGTGAGACTTCATAACCTCCACAACACCCAGTGGTTTAATCACCTGTGACCAAAGCGTGTCTCCCAGCTCCTCGCCCGGCCGTGATTGAGCACTCGGTGGGGCCCGGAGCTCGTCTCATGACAGGAAACGTCTCAATCTCGCACAGAGAGCTTGTGAAACGACGAGGCGACGGAAGAAGTAGTGAAGTAGTGGGAGTGGAGCTGAAGGCAGGCTGCTAACACTCTTGTTGTATGTCTGTGTAATAAAAACAAGGTGATATTTAAAGAGCAGGTCTCTGTGTCATTTTTTTCTGTGTGTGTGTGTGTGCGTGATTCACTGCCATCTGCCAGCCCAACGCCCCAAATCACCGGCTCATTAGCGCCGTCGCCATGGCACCCTCACTCGTCCGTCATCTGGAAAGCTACAGAGGCCATCGTTCAACCCTCCTCCCCCCGCAGGGTGATCACTTATGTCCCCTTCTGGACATCCTATTAGGACACACACTGAATCACAGCCCGTAATAGACCTTTTCCACTGACTTCAGAGCAGCGTTAAACCTCCCTCAGTTCACATCCCAGGTCTTCAGACTGAACACTGCATCCTCTCAACATTCCCAGCAGGTCCTCGCTGCCTTTTCAACGTCTCACCATGTCAAGCGTTCGTTCACAAGGGCACAGAAACTCTGACCGCCTCTTAGTATTTACAATGAAGTCCCTCCACACCTCCAATTCAGCAGAGTCACCTGCTGCTGTGACGCTGCGTCCATCTGGCTGTCAGACAGAAATCAATACAAACTCCTCCCAGCTATAATCACACTATTGACACCCTCTCCTCTTGTATTCAAGACCCTTCGTATGGTATCCTTAATGTGTGACGTGACAAATGAAACAGACAGTCTGTATTGACTCGGTGGAGAGTCTTTATGAAGGACTCAGCCTGGTCAACAGGTACAGCTGCAGTTATTCAGTCATAAAAAGAAATGCTGCGGTGTTTCTTTACACTTGTTCAGGCGACATTATGGTTGTAAAATTAGTAGTTCACTCACTTAAGTTCACTCAGAGCATCTAAAGAACTGTTTCATTGATTTAGTTTCAGATTTACATTTGCATTATTCAGAGCTCAAAGCATTTTAAATCTGTTTCCTTTCCTCCTTATGCCAGTTCTGCAGGAACATCAACTTGCAGAGACTTGACGCTGCCTAAAACAGATA
Source organism: Sciaenops ocellatus (assembly GCA_033000465.1). NCBI lineage: Eukaryota > Metazoa > Chordata > Actinopteri > Sciaenidae > Sciaenops > Sciaenops ocellatus. Next base: position 14,094,133 of record CP136886.1, read on the forward strand.
TTATATTGGAAACACTAACTACCAAGTTTGCGAGTCAGTTAAAGTGAGGTGTTATTCACAAACTACGGTGTCAGAAAATCAAAAACATGAGAATTTCTCACAACAAAAAACAGGCTGCTGTTTGGCAGCTGGGTCTAATCTTAGACGTCAGATCTTGTAGTGAACTCTTGTCTCCCAAAGTGAGTCCTAAAAACATAGAACCTCTTAGTATTTCAAAATAAAGCAAAGATTTTAAATTTCGTTTTAAAAATTTGTGGCTTTATTATCTTATTTAGAAACTTGTGATCCCTCAGATTTATCTTGAGACACCGTAAGGGAGTCCTACCAACAGGTTGGGAACCACTGACTTGCATTCATCGATATTCACTGTTTTCTGCTGCAAGACGACAGAACATGCAAGCAAATAAAGGTGACTAAATGTTCACTGTACAGACTACCTCTCTCGGGTAAATGTTCTGTCTCTAGAGCTGCAAAAAAATCTTCATTAATGTGACAATATGCTGCCTTTTTTTGTCCCATGACAGTGAATTAAATGTATTTGGGTTCTGGACTGTTGGTCAGGACAAAACAAGATATTTGAAGACGTCATTATGGACTGATGACCATTTCTCACTACTTTTAGACATTTCATATGACTCAAGAATAGAATAACTGATAGAAGAATTGATCCTGATAACTGTAACTAATGGCAGCCTGGAAAGAATAAAATTAACATAAACAGTTGCCAGCAAAGTAAATTTAACACACAATGCAAAGAAAGAATACACAACTACTGACACCTACACTTTTGGCAAATAATTTTGCAATATGGAATGTGTGAAAAAACACGTGGCTTGTAAGAAATTTGCATATTAGCCTTCTTCCAGTCGAGCTGAAAATGAAAGTATTATTGCAAGTCCTCCACTCATCATGTAAGCTGATTCAAACATTAAAACACATGGAACAAAACAGGGAACCTGATTATACCTTTCCTATCTGCAGCAATGTTTCACCTCAATGACCACAGCCAATGAGATCGATCGACTGGTGAACAACAGATGGAGACAGACTCTGAGTGTGTGTGTGTGTGTGTGTGTGTGCGTGTGTGTGCAGAGAGTAAAAAAAGATGTAATTTCTGCTGAGTGTCTGAACATGATAGTGGGAACAATTCTGCCACAAATAAAAAGAGTGACTCAGCAGACATGAACCTGACGGCGAGAGGAGAAGGAGAAGGTGAGGCAGGATAAAGGGCGTGCAGGAGGTGTGGTAAAGATTTCATCCGGCTGATAAAAGGTCACGATTATCAGAGTGTGGAGGACGTCTGAACTGTATCAGATCAGATAAAGAAACTCACGGCGAGGCTTTCTGTGCCGTGTCATTCAAAATACGTTTAAAAATCCCATCACGAAACAAGGATGACAAAAACATAATTACACAGGGACGCTGGAGGTCATCAATCATTTGATGCTGAGTTACATTTATTATGGATGAGATAATAAATTTTACATTCTTAAACATCATTTAGAAGTCAGTAATATCTTTCATGATTTATATATCAGTGCAGTGTCATCGTTCCCTTATGAAGTACCATGTAATATCCCTTCTTTAGGGTTAAAAACACAATTTCTAGTACATGATGAGCTAAAGATATGATTATTAATATGATTTAATGTATAAAAAGGGGTATAAAAAAAAGGCATATAATGTTGATGTTAGCTTGTAAATCTGTGAGTATCTCACACACCAAGCATCATAAATGTTTATAAATCTGAGCTTAAAGCAGACAGGCAGGAAACTGCACACTTATTAATTCATCTTGAGACGTGAGTGACTCAGGTATGACTGGTCCAGATTTACTATAACTCAGCTCAGTCCTTCTTCATAATGAGTGTGACGGCAGCTCTGAGATCAGGTAAGCGGAGATTTACCAACATTTTGTCAGACAGTCACCTTCACAGCACGACCACTGACTGACGAGAGGAAAAAACTGCTGTCAGACTTTGCAGGTGACGTAGAAAGGTAAAGGGTAAGCTCAAAAAGTTTATCTTAAAACAATATGCTGAAAGAATCATTGGTCCCTTTCTGTTCATACTGGTATAAACAGATCCCTTCTCATGTCAGTGACAGGAGACAACATCCACAGTTCTGTGTAAAAATACAAATATGAAGCTTCAACAGTCTGAGTCAGAAGATCATGAGGATTTCTTTATAAAAGACAAGTCTTTCTTTGTGTTTCCTTGCTGAGCAGTCGTAACATAAAGAGAGTTTTTGTACTCAAAAAGGCTGTAATTAGATAGATACTCTCTCAACGAGACTAACTCGGTTATAGCTTCATATTGGCTCAACTTCAGGGAGTATTTTTACACAGAATGACTCTGGATCTTGAGGAAGTGATCACTTTGCAGCCAGTACGTACATACTGTAAAGTCATGTTCTTTCAAGTTTAGGTGATATAGATTTATCACATTATTGCAATGTCAACTATGTTTTTCAAGGATCAAAGAATAAATGCAAATAGCAATGTCTGCAAAACAAAAGCAGAAATTTTTTGTATTTTTAACGAGTCACTCATTAAAAAACAAAGAGGCACTTGTGGTTTTTGCTGTAACGAGATGCACCGAATGTTTTTCTGACTTTGTGGCTCCATCTGCTGGAGAAACCCGCTGTATCCAGTTTTTCCCTCCTAACGGTTCATTGATTGACTCTTTAGAGTAATCATCTTGTAATCATCTGCTTTGTTTCTTTATCAAGACTTTCAGTAAATCTTTAATTCAGTAACCTTCAGTCAAAGAAAATAAAACAAAACAGACAAATGTTGGTTGTTAGTGTGACCTTTAAAACTTCTATTTCATCCATCATACTTCTAATTGTAATGGGTTTTTTTTCTTTGGACATTAATAAGTGCTATCAAACTGTCTGAAATTCAATAAGATATCTTTTTTTTGTGGCTCTGTAGTTATAGTGTTGTAGAGTGTGGCATGACTTCCTACTCCTGCTCCTTCTTGAGGATCCAGACCTCGTTTCTGCGGTTGGTCAGTTTGAAGGGACTGTCGTACCCGGCTGCGTAAAACGGCTTCTCCATATATTGGACTCCATCTCTCTGCAGGCTTTCCATAAGTTTCATGAGCTCTTCACGCTTCAGTTTCTCATTGGAGAAACCACCGTATGTCCTGGAAGAAGGAAGACGAGAAGACTGAGTACTGCATAATAATAAATAATATTAATAAACAATTAACAATTCAATATATAAATGATGCCTTTGTTTGCACTCTACCTGACATAAGCTGTGAACTCTTTCCTCTGCTCCACATACACCTCCGCGTCACTCGGCTCCGGCGGACTGTCCTGATGCTCCTCTGGGATGTAGAAGGATATGGTGAACTGAGATTCACATGCAGGGCCGGCTCCAGGGTCCACGCGGCACGACACGGGGGCCGTCATGTCCACTTTCACCTCTGAGGAACACGGATAGAAATGTATTAGAAAAGAGGAAAAAAACAAGCAGCGAAAACATCTGACAAGCATGAAACATAAAAAGGGATTAAGAGTTAATGTAGTGAGATGCTGGTTCTTAAACTATAGCACGTGGTATGCGAGCGCCCTCTAGTGGTACTGCAAGGAATCTCTAAACCTTTTTTTTAAATGAAATATAATGAATTATTTTAATTGATATCTCTGGAATGTAATTGAAAAGAAGTTTCCTTAATATTTTCTGAGGCAGTACGTGGTATAAAATGTTTGAGAAATACTGTATATAATACTGGTCTGACATGTAATCAGCTTTTGTAACAGGCGAACAGATATCACATTTTCTAAACAAACCCTCAGGTGCCAGCTGGTGAATCAAAACCTCAGTACATAATGATACCTGAACAGATGGTGGTGGACATATTAACACAGATGTAGAGGATTAAATGCTAGATGTACAGATCACGCTCTCTTTACACTGCAGACCTCAGTAGTCAACAAGCACAAACAATATATGTTCTCATAAATAATGCTGGTGTAAACTGCTGAGTAAGACAAAGGCAGTGGTGCCGTTACAAACTGCTGAGTAAGAACTAAAGTGCACTTTTTCATTGACTCTTGCATTTATTCGTCGACTCTCTTGTATTCACACCGGTTCACTGTGCCACATTTAAACATTATTAGCTTGACTGGATGTATTTAATAATGTTTTGCTGATTTAGTTGTTGGCTTTACATCAGGTTTCTTTAACCATGCTACAAAATAAAAAACATTTCAACATCTCTCTGACAAAATAAAGAACAGCACAACCTCCACAAAAGAAGTTGCATCAGACTTTTCAGGTTTTTAATCACATCCATGTGGCATTCTGGGGGAAAAAAACTGATGAAACTCACTGTTTTGATTGTTGCCTTGAATGTAGCTGAAGAGTCGGCGGAAGCCGGTGTTCATGGCTGCATCCCACTGCATCCCGCTCACAGTGGTGCTCACCCACTTAGTGGCCTGGTAGGTACGAACCTCATAGTCTTGACCCTGCAAAACACATAAATACATTTAATCAACAAAGTGTTCGAAACTAGTGAAAATGCCCATGATACATCATATTCTGTGAACCGATCAGCACAGACTTTATTTTGATGGTTTTTACCAGAAATTATGACCCTACAGTATTTAGATAAGTCACATATTTTAGTGGTTCTTGCAACAGATGGTGACACTGTAGTGTTTACATGACAGGTCACATTACTGTATGTGTCTTATTATCAGCTACAAATACAGTTTGATTGATTGATATTTAGATATCAGTTGGCCTCACACTTTGGTCAATGCATCAGTATTATTTCTATTATTAACCCTCTAGTGTAACAGATTTTGGTGTAACACCAATGACAGCATCACAAGGTGACATCTGCAAACTTCTTATTTCTTTCGACAGATACTCAATTTAAAACAGAAATAAAACGAAGAGAAGCAGCAAATTCTCACAGTGGAGAAGCTGAATCCAGCAAATGTTTGGTAATTTAATTTGATAAGTCACTGGATAAACTATTCATTTTAATTGATTAATTATTTAACTAATCTTTGCAGCAATATAGAAAACTTACTAATGTCTAATTTTGTACTATCATCAATTCAAAACCCCATAATATTCAATTTATGATGCATAAATCATAAAAAAGAGACAAGTAGCAAATATCTACAGGAGCATGGGTGGAATCTTTGAATGTTTGACATTTATGCTTGTAAAATGACTGATTTGTGTTGACTACACAGTTTAGCACCAACTTAACTCAGATCTCTTGGTCATATGATAAACAACCAACATCAGGCCAAAGGTTTACTGTGCTATTATAAGTATATAGGGTTATAGAAGGGAATCATTTACCTGTTTCTCCTCTGCTGTGAATTTAGGATTCTGCAGACCAGTCGAGAACAGAGCTTGTCCCACAGCTTTCAGCATGTCTGATGTGAAGGAGGTCAAAAATGTCTCTTTAAAGTCAAATATCGACAAACTCAGACGTTTTCCAACCACCAAAATGCATCGTATGCAGAGTTAGGCAACATAAAAGCTCCGCTTGGTTCATAAACATCAAGTCACATGAGACTAGTTATATAGTCAAGCGCATCTTGGCTTATGAAACACCTGTGAAAATACGTATTTAGTTAATATAATAACACGTAATTCTTCATCACCTAACTTAACCCTTTGCTAAAACAACATTATAATCTTGTGAGTTGTAAAATACATGCATAAGTTCAGAAAGAAACAGAGAAAATTACCTGTAAATTCACGTATTTGGTGCTTGCTGTCAGGCTGCAGGGTGCGTTTGTTTTCATAACATCGTTTCCGGTTACATAAATCCGGAATCTGATTGGCTAAGCGGGTGAAATTTCAAAATAAGAGTACTGCTCTTTAATGTCAACAATACGGAGTAAATAAAAAGGTGGAAAAGTTAAACTTTGGCCTCTATGCAAACATTAGTTTGTGTGTTTACTTTAAACTAACAAACAGACCTGCAGCAAAATGGTGCAGGGTTTAAGGCAAATTACGTACACACATCAAAAATGCCCGTTTAGGTGAGGGATTATTTTAAAAGCAAAATAATAAAAACATCAAACTCCTCCGGTTTCAGTTACAACCACATCTTAGTACGCCTAAAAATAATTACTAATTACTAAAACGCTTCTGCCTCCGGATGTCTGTCCTTTAAATAACGTTACGAAACTGCAGCCGAAACGGTGCAACACTGGCTTTATTCAAAAGTAATAAAATCAACAGATGAACAGCTCTCAAGCTCACCAAATAACACGTCATATCTCACATGTTTAGTCCGTAAAAATATTTAATTTTATTGGCATTTAATCATTTAGCTTGTTAGCTTGTGTGCTTGGCTACTTCTTGGCTCTGAGCAGTTGCCAGGCAACCAGCGGGTTCCTCCAGGAAGTTACTGCTTGCAGTAACGAGCATTTTACGACTGTAATTACTTGGTATTTATTTAAATATATATGGATATATTTGTAGTAATAGTTTATATAGTGGTCCTTTAGTTTTAGTACAAATTAGGGTTATCATGACAAAGCAGGAAACTGCCCCAGAGCCCCACTAGTCAGGGTCCCACTATGGGCCCTAGGTCCAGTCTGTGTCTGTTTCCATTTGGTAATTTGATTACTTTCACATTTGTTTGGGAATTGAATTCTATACTGAAGGATAATATAAACTGGGTCCTACATTATTAGGTAACACTGTGGCCATGTGTCAAAATCTGGCTCTAACACCATCATTATTTTAGATTATATTGTGCTCACATGGTGTACTTTACAAAACAAAGTTGTTTCATTAACTTACAACAACTAACTGACATACAGACACCCTGGGGTGGATAGTATTCCAGTATAGGAGTACAGGTTGGTTTCTCTATGTAAGATATTTACATTTACATTACATTTAGATATGATATTGATATCTATAATGTGCTGTGTGTGCTTTACTTGATGGTAACTTGACGGCAACAGTCAAGCAGCTTTATCCAGCCATGGTTATCATCACTTAGACTATAATCTAAATCAAATTTCACCATGCAGCTGCAAGTCATTCAAGTCGGAAGAGCAGCTCCCATTTATTTACTACATTATTATTTACATGACATGGATTGAGAGCTAACTTTACAAGAAAAAAAACAAACAAACTCATTTGCAACTTTTTAAGAAAGACACAGGCGAAATGAGGCACAATCACAAAGAGAGGTGTCGGAGTAGAAACAAACCTAAAACATAACAGGACACCATTCAAATTTTTAACACACACACACACACACACACACACACACACAAACCGTGTGAAAGACCAGGTAAGAATGGGAAAAAGCTGCTACATCTGTAACTCATGAAAGTTGACATGATGGTGGAGGATAACGTTCAGCATGATTAACATGCTTGTTGTATTTAGCCTTCAGCTACAGTTTTGCAGGTGTGACAACAAGGAGCCTGTTGGTGTGAGAGCCTGGACTAAACCTGGACAAAGCCTGGTCTCCACGGAGATGAAGAGAGGAGCAGTTGTTTGTGTTTCGAGCAGGTGTAGATGGAGGCAAGCGAGACTGTGTATACAGATATGGATGCATAGTTTAACGTTTGTCTATCATTATCCAAATCGCAGATGCATCTCTCTTGTGATGTACGCACACACACACACACACACACAAGCTTTGTGTTGACGAGGAAATGTAAAAATTTTCATCTACAGGGACATGCAATCCAATGCAGGGACAACAGCAGCTTTTTGTCTCTGTATTGTCCTATGAGGCGAGTCTTATTCATTACAATTCATAGAGCCAAGGGCAGTGGAAAAGGCAGAAAGACAGAGTGGTTTGTCAAACGTCCGTTGCTTACACAAGAGTCCAAATGTCACTGCTAAAATTAGCAGCAAACAATTCATCACTCGAGCTCCAGAACTACAGCTACAACCTTGTAGTAATTTCTCAAAGCAACGACATAAAGAGGAAAAAGAGGGCCCTGACAATGGTCATAAAGCAGTTTTATTAATTGATATTTACCTGAACAATAAACAGGGATTAATAAAACACTTTTTATAGTTTATTAACTATAAATGATGGTGTTGATCTGTGTATTAGGAGATGCATTTATTTGGCTGTACAGTCTTTTATAAATCCCTCTTTTACTGTCAAAATAAATATCAATTATGGCTTTGTATGAACCATTTCTAAGGCTCTGTATCCTTCATAAGTTAGTGCATTCTGCGTCTCGGTTGTATCTGGTGAAGCTCTGGGCCTCTGTGAGTATTTCAGGGCTGGTAATTCTGGTGGACGAAGCTCAACACATCATCTTTGGACAGTTTCTCAGGATCCACCCGTGTCTGAGAATCATGGACTATCACCCCGTCCACCCAGGCCCAGAAGAGCCGCTCAGAGTGGCAAACACTGAGGACAAAGACAAAGGAAGGACACTGTTCATTCAATCGATCATTGAAGCCGCTATTATATATTAACTACATTTTTCATATCTTCTGATTCAATTGATCAAATCAGAAATAAATGAATTCACCAGAAAAGACGGTACATACTGGAAGGGGGCAGCAGAGTTGGGCGGCATTTCATAGGTGGACTCCTTGGTTGTCTTATTATAGAAGAACTTCATCTTGGAGTTTTTACTGTACGCCATCGTCCATGGCTCTGCGGGATGAAGAGGGAAGAGACATGACTCTACACATACTCCACAGGATTGTTAGCTTTAGTTTCGACACACAGCAGTTCAAACAAATTAAAGTGAATTACCATTGACAGTCTTAATGATGTAAAGGCCAGTAGGAAGGAAGTGTCGGTCATCTCTGCCGGTGTAAGACAGACGAGGGACTCCTCCTGAACTCTTTGTCACCTTCATCTCTAGTCTGGATGAGGAAAAGAAGAAAGACATTTATAAAATGATCATATGAAACTTGGCCTGATATGTTATGGATTATGTTGACTGTTGGACAGTCATCCTGGTCATACCTGACGAAGATTTTCTCCATTTCCTCCAGCCTGTAAACCTCCTTCACTCTGTTTGAGGAAAAGACGGATATTATATTTAAGACAAAATCGACTCGCGACTATATTTATACACATTTGAAATGCATCTAATCCTTCTCCCTCTCTAAACATATATTATCTATGAATATGCAAATATTTTTCATTCATTTAACTGTGATGTTACAAAATCATGTTTGTACGTACTTGTACGTGTCTTAGACTCAGATATACTTCACCAATATTTGTCAGCATCTAGAGTACTGTCAAAAGCCCAAGTGTTAGATTACAATATAATATTGACTTGTTGACTATGTGGGAATAACACAGTCAGAAAATGTGTCATTAGGCTTTAAATCTAGTCTTAAATTTCAGGTTAAAATCCACATAACAGTGCCCAATAATGTCCTCTGTAGTATGTGTAATATTATGTATGTGTGCAACCTTCAGTGCTTTCAGTGAGAATAAGATCCCTGCAAATTAATTACGAAGCAACATTTAAAATTGTTAAAGTAATTTAAGTCAATACCTGATTGGGTTCATGTCTGGTCTGCTGGGTTTGGCCACTGCCTTCACAAACTTCTCAGCCATCTGAATCCTGACAAACAATGGGTATTATTTAATAAACTATAATAAATCAATAAAAGCATAAGAATCAGTGATACAGGTGACGCTGTCCTACCTTTGGTTGAAGTGCTTATCTCTTACATCCGTGCCATTCAGTATTAAAACATCCATTACGTGAACTGCGTTGATTCTACGCTGAGCTTTACCCTGAGGACCAAATATACTGTATTTATACAAGACCATGAGCAGCAAATGAGTAAGAAACTATGACACAACCAAACTACACATCATCTAGTGAGAACAACTGTTATTCTCTCCACATTAACAGAAATACAGCCAAGTTTAAAGAGGTTGGATAGAGACTCCATATTTTATCCATTTAGCCCCGTCCCTCTTCTCACCTCTCCCTTCAGCTCTTGGACGATCTCCACGCTTAGAAGTGTGTCTCTTGGCAGCTCCAGCTTGAAATTCTCCAGTTTCCTCCAGCGCACAGGCATCTTCCCATCCCATGTGTATATCTGAGACTTCTACACAAGCCAAGGTGAAATGGAGAGGAGAGATTAAAAGATGACAACAGGTTTAAACACAGGCTACCAAACAGTGAAGCCTCTTTGGTAACCACTATCGCTCTATATAACAACTATAAACATTAGGGGTGAAGACACTGGCCTGTCCGCTCTGGATTTCCTGAAGAAAAGGAAACAATCTTACACATAGAATAGCTGAATTTAATGATACTTGCCTGGTGTCTCATTACAGTATAATAATGCATAAATAGAAGCTGCTATCTGATATCAGTCATCAATCATTACTACAGCACCGTAAGACACACACAAGTTCAAGACTCCCATGTTGTTTGTTTTTTTTGTGTCTTTTAAGACTCACCCCCAGCGCTAGGAGGAAGATCTGCTCTCCACCTCCCACAATGCACCTGTGGTCCAGGATGTGACGCAACTTCTCAAGAGTGGTGGAGTTGAGAGGTGTGAGTTTACACTGGAACGACTCCACATCTGAATTCTGAGGTGTAAGAAGTGTAAAGAAAGACAGACAAGGACACAAATTTAACATTTTAAACCAGCTAATCTGTAAAAAAAAAAATATTATAAATATGATATTTGTTTCAGAATCAGATTTTGGAGCATCTGGGAAATACTGTTTAACATTTTTATTTTACCTTCATTATTAACAAGTGGAAAAAACAGAGCACCTTTATCAGCATTGTATTGTTGCCAGTAGGATTTTTTTAATCCCAGATTTATTAACTGACCTTAACCAGTTCATAGAATTTGGACTTTGGGTCTGAAGAAGCAGGTGTGACTCTGGCCTTATCAGGGACCTGGAAATGGACACAAAATGCATTTACAGGTGGAATGACATAGAATAAAACTACATTATTCCACAAACTGTTTTAGTCCAACTTCAGTTTACTAACTCTTCTATCACGGTTCTTCCACTCACCCCCCAAAGTTTCAGACACTCTTTCCTAATGTCCGCTTGCCGTGGCTCTGAAAGGGTCCTAGAGAAACAAACACAGTTAGTTGCAGACATAAACACCATCACATATGGCTATACTGTAACACAGATTGAATGCACAGTACAAGAAAGGTTACTCACGGGTCTACGACAAAGGCATGGATCTTAGCCAAGGCCTTGATCTGGACTGCACAGAGGCTGCAGTGAGAGTTAATAAAATCGTCAGTCACTCAGTTTGAAATAAAGAGGTTAGGGCCTTTGTGAATACTACAAGTCTCTACCTCTCATTGGAGTTGACCATAAACTGGTAGAAGTCTGTGTCTTCTTTGATGATGCTCAGGGGAACAACATCTGTGACGTCCCTTTCCGAGTTCTTCAGTTGGTTCAGTTTCAGGTTGACTCTGAACATGTATTCCCTGACGGCATCCGAACCGGGCTTCAGACCACGACACACTACGTACCTGCAGAGGGTGACGAGCGGAGAGAGAATTATACAAATGTACAATGTACAAATGTAAAATGTACAAATTCTTTCTTCTAAATCTATATCAAAAATTGCAGAGAAACAGTTTGATTTCCTCTAACTGACAAATTGTCAAAATCTGAGAGCAAATATCAAGTTTACAAGTTTCTTCTAGGCAGTTGAGAGTCGCTGATAAATACTGAACTTAAAATGTTTTTTTGTCTCTACACCCGACAGAGAGTAAATGATACAGTAAAAAAGGCAAACAAATCATGAAGTAATGTCCAACATGGGCACCAATGATGTGCAGAAGATCAAGAGTCAAATATGCCTCCATGTCATATCACAAAGTCAAATAGCATACAGAGTTTTCCACTACTTTATATTGCTGCTATTTTGATTTTCCAATCAGCAATAACATATTAAAATAAAATACGTTTTAATTCGCTGAATGTTTTAGAAAAAAAATCTGATGTTTGTTAATAAATATTAATTTAAAACCAAGTTGCACTGCATAAGTGACCAAACAGATCTTGTTGCACACAGGGCACATTCACATTCACACACACATGCACAGCCTCACCTCTCAGAGTTGGCAGGCCTGCTGGTGACAGGTTTAAAGAGAGAGATCCTTTCGAAGCAGAGGTAGAGCAGGTACACCAAACCCACACTGAAGGGTGTGAAGAGGTCAAAAGTCTTACAGACAAAGTGACCACCTGGAGAAGACAGAAAGTACCGCTTTAACGTACCCTGAACCAGATGAACACAGATACAGAGGTGAGTATGACAACATGAATCTGATAAAGGAATATCAACGCTGGACAGAAGTGTTTTCATGGGTTTCACAGAGTTTTAAGAAAATCTAGAAACACTGGGCGTTGTCCACTTTGCAGGTATGCAGACTAATGAGGTGACTGAGCCATTCGTGCACATGTAAACACACACACCTGTCCTGAGTGTAGAGATGGCTGTGAGGAACTGACAGAGCAGCAGCTGTTTGCTCAGTATCTCCTGGATGTTTTCCTGGCCTTCCACAGAGAAACCCTACCAGAGACCAGAGTCATCAAACTACAAGTCATCCAACATTAGACAAAAGGCTGAAAATCTCATCAAGAGCCAGACCATGTGACCTAATCCTCTGTTTGATGTACACATTTTAGATTTTGCTACAAATATACTGTGCAGTAAAAAAGTGAATTAGTCTCACCCCGTCTGCCATGAGGAAGTGCAGGCCTCTTTTTTCTGTACTCTCCAGGACAAAGTTTCGGAAGGCAGTAATGTTTTCAGGCCGAGTGATGTCGCCGTCCCCGTCAACCCCTCCCTCACCTGGGACACACAGAGGTCAAGCTTTCACTGAATTATCCATCACCTCAGACAGACAGTTTCTGTTCTCCCCTTGAGCGTGATGTGAACGTACATACCGTAGTAAGGTTCAAACAGCTCACTCGGCGCTGCATAGAAATCTTCCAGTTTGAAGTCACAGGGTCCTTTCAGCGTCATGCCAAACCCCTTGGCATGCCAACGTCTTTTCCACAGTATGTACTCTGAAAATCCTCCAGGCCCCGCGCAGACGTCGGCAAAGTACAGAAGCTCGCCCTCGCGGTCTTTTGTCAGAGGTTTCTACATAATGAGAGGAGTGTGTCTCACCATCTGTTCATTTGGGTCTGTGTGTCCTGAGCCAACTAAAGTTCAGTGCAACACATATCAGCTGTTACTTTGAGCAAACTCACCCCTTGTGAATCCTTTGGGTTGGTGAACATATTGTCGAAGCAGTGGTCGATGTTGGACATTTTCATAGCTGCTCTAAATACGAGAAGAATATAAGACAACATGTCATCGTCTTTAAAGGGTTGGAACACTAAACAGTACTCATTAATGCACGCACAGCACTTATACAATATTATCCAAATTGATCATTTGTCCAACCTAAAGACTGACCTGTTGAGGAAGATACCTCCTCTGATCATCTCGTAGGGGTTAGAACGTGTCCGCGCTCTCCTCATCTCCTCGCCTTCCAGGTTATCAAATACTCCCTGAACATCAATGGTTACACAACTCAGGGATATTACAGTATTATGATTTGTGTCAATCCAGAGTTGAGTTCAATCCACAGAGCTTTACACACAGAAATGTCCACTGATAACATCATTCACTACAATACAGTGAAGAAAAAGGGATCCCAAAATGTAAACAAAGGACACATAGGAAGACATCTACGTGTCTTAAACCGCCTCTCCTGGTTTATCATTAGCTTTCACACCAGACCCAAGACAGACGTGCATAAAATCAAGTAGAGCTTCACCAGGCTTGTCAATCAATAATAATTAATTGGCACCTCTGTTTCCTTAAATTGAGTATATACTGCTGAGCTATTTACATACAGATGCAGTTATAACTCACCTTGCACCTTAGAAGAGTGTGCAGGAGGTCTTCAGTGCAAAACTCTATCTCATCCTCAATCTTTAGTTTTCTCTGTAAGCAGTCAAAAAAAAAATCGTAAGCGAAAAGAGTACGCCTGAGTAAAGCGTGTGTACGATATACTGTATATCTAAATGTGTCTGAATTGTTTGTCTTTACCCGTCCTAAAATCATCCAGTCCCTCAGCTCATCTGAATCTGGGATCTCTGTGGTACATTCTGGGAACCAGTCTACCTTCTCCACGGCATTGGGCTGGACAGACAAACAGAAAAAAAGATAAACAAAAGGACAAAATAGAGAAGATGGAAAACACATATCATGTCAACAGGTCATCTTGATGTATACATGAGAAAATAATTCAATAATTTACAGAAAACACCACTGAAAACCTGTACCTCTGGTTCATCGCGCCAGTCGATGTTGAGCTCCCCCTGAAAGCCCTGCAGTGTGAGGCCGAGACCCCTTCTCCCTCGCTGAGTAGAGGCCTCCACAATCTCTTTACGTCCCTGGCCAAACTTTCCCAGACCTTCACCCTCACGGAAGCCCATCTTGGCCTAAAGGTGGAAGAGGAAAGGGAGAATAATGGAGTTAGAAAAACACTGTAAATTAAAATAAATGAAACATGTCATAATATATTGAAGAAACCAATCTAGTCCCAGTTTCAATACATTACCATGAGTTTCTGTGACACACTGTTGTACAGTGAGAAACTAGAGGAGGTCTGTGTGACGTCACTGTCTTGGTCATCAAGGGACGATACAGAGGGCCTGGAGAATCGCGGCCTCTGATCCTCCGGGTCACTGAGTGAATCATTTTGGCTCGAGTCTAGACAAGACAAAACCACAGACACACACATGTAGAAACAGGAGCAGGCAGTAAACAAAGAAACAAATCTCAGCTAAAACCAGAATAACATAATAACAAGTGGGAAGTGGCTTTCAACAGTAACTAAGAGAATTAGATATCAGATTTTTTAGAACATTAATGTATCTACCTTGTCTTGATAACTGTGACTCTTCATCTGAGCTGCTGTCATCTCGAGGCCTCTTTGATCCCTGCAATGGGGACAAGGGCGCATCGCTTCTCCTCTTCATCGTGGCTGAAACAGAGCAGACATGACAAGAATAAGTTACTGATGCAACAGCACAGAAAATAAATATATATGTGAAATCAAGTACTGTGGCAGGTGTAATAAAGAATGGGTTCAAGTAATTGCAAAACAAACTAAAATGGAACAGAGCAGCAGACTTTACATTCATGTACACGTCAAAAAACGTCAAAACAAAACAAAAACAATGAAGGTGGACTAAATGACGACAAGTATTATGAAGTATAGTGCTGAAGATGAACCAATTAATGAATGAATGTGTGCATGCATACAGTACTGGTCATTCATAAAGTAAATTTGGCAAACATTTTCTAACTTTGCAAATAACATTTGTTTAATTTTTCTCACTTTGTTAGTGTAATTAATTAATTTTTATCCCTTTAGGCTGTTGAACTTTGATTGGTATTTGTCACTAAAAAAAAAAAAACAATTAAAGAATAATTTTTATTTAACTTGTTACTTTAACTGTTGAGAATGAAAACTGATAGTTGCACGTCAAATGGCTGCACGGTTACCAATATGTACTGACTTACATGTTCTTACATATGAATGCTGCCCACCAACGACCGGCTTTAAAGTCGTACATGTTTGATTTGACCAAAGCAGAAAAAAATGCTTTTGTTCTTTGCTGTTAGTGTTTAAAAAAGTAATTTGATGAATAAAATCTAAAACATGTCTGTTTTAGGTGTTAGGTGCCTGACACAGCGAGGCAAAATGATCAAAACTGAACATTAACACACATGTAAACAGGTCACTTGGACATCTAGTCTCATTCAGTGCCTTTCATTACACTCAGAAAAGGTGTAAACTGTAGCTAGTCAACACAAGCTGATGTCTTGACCCTCCACGTTGCCAGAAGTTGACAATTATAATGTTTACAATCTGAAAACACATTTTCCTGCAAATGTGAGCCATTACCTCGGCGGTTATGTTGCAGTTAGCAGCAGTCAGCTATCAAAGTTTGATAAAGTCGGCCCATGCCACTCTCCCAGATTTATTTTAGCAGACAGCTGAGGTACACAGGCTGGTCTGGTGTGTGTCACTTTGGGTGTTTTCTGTGTTTTCTGTAGAAACGAAACTGCGCAGCTGTAGCAGCGTTAACTGTTAGCTTCTAGCTAGTTTTTACCAGCTCAGAGGAAAAACTTCACTCTTCTGCGGTGAAACTGCAGCGACAAAACGTTAAGTCCACACATGTGTCGAAATGTCCCAGACAGGTTTGTATTTGCGTGCAAACTTTCGTCATAAATCGTCTTTTTTTTGAAGTTTACATTAGCCCGCGTTATGTTTTTAGAGCATTCAGGGGTCCTTCCGTTTCTGACCACACGTACAAATGACGCGCGTGACGAAACGGCTGTCTATACAAGTGCCTGTTTGTTTTTTGATTCGATTTAATTGTATTATTCGTTGTATTAATTTTATCGGTGACCCATTTTTGTTATTTTGTATAATGCCAGTACGTTGATGAAATGTTGAAATAAAGAATAAAAAGTGTATGAAGGTTCTTTAACTTCATTGTTCATATTGATGATATGGATCTATAGCACAAAAGAGAAGAGATACTTTTATTAAATTCTTTATTCACCCAGTTTTACATGCTTTTTAACCTGAAATACACACACACACACACATATGTTTATGTACACATGGTTCACATGTAAATGTGGAGAGAGGTGGTGGAGTCATGGGCAGCCACCCAGAGCAACGCCCTGCGAGCAGTTGTTGGAGGGGTTTGGTGCCTGTCTCAAGGGCACCTCGGCAGTGCCCAGGAGGTAAACTGACACCTCTCCAGCTACCAGTCCACCACAATACTTTGTTCCATACTGGACTTGGACTGGCCACCCTCCGGTTCCCAAGCCAAGTCTCTATGGACTGAGCTACTGCCGCCAAAAGTGACTTTGCATTGACCACAAAAAATATGTATTTACATAGTAACAACACAGGATTTCCTTTTTGCAGCCAGCTCCTTGTCAAAGACTGAGACCCATGGTACTTTCCTCAGCATTGTTTATGAAGAAAAAAATCATTCTAAAATCTTTTGTGTATTTTTTTTTTTTTTTTTTTGTATGCAAACAACTCTACTATCACAGTTAAACTGGCCTGGATACATACTGCTGACACTCAAATGAAAATTGCAACTTGAATATTTATTTGGGTGCTGACAGTTTTCTTTGAACGAAGAATAACATTAGCTGGGACTAATTTGTTTTTGTTTGTGTGTGTATGTGTGTGTGTGTGTGTGATTAAGTGATTAGATTCTAATTTAACCAGTCTTGCATGTCTGTTGCGTTGGGCTAATCCGTTCCTGGCTTTGAGTAAATGGATCCTGAGCTGTCTGTCAAAACAATTATTGGGCTATTTCCAGTGGTACATGACAATAGTAAAAAAAAAAAAAAAACAGGCCTTTGAGCTTTCCTGTGAAAAATAAAGACACTCAGGAACATGTCAACACAACTTTTGTGGCTCCAGACTGTCTGCACATTGAGTGAAAATCATTTTTATCCCACAGGGTAAATGAATATTTTTCATCTCGAGTTCTCAGCAATGTCCAGTCGAAGCTCAAGTAAAGACTCCCACTTTCGTGTTACAGCTTGAAGCAAACCTGTCAGTGCATTGCATGCCTCCTTTGATGAATCTGAAATCCTTCTCAGAAGGAACAGTGTCAATACCCTGTTTTCGTGACACTAAAGAGATAACAAGAGGAAGCGAGCTCGAGCTCAAGCTCTGCTTCCTGACAGTAATTCTTATACAAATTTCAGAAGATTGAACAAAAATTTTGTAATCTGTATTAGATGGTAGGCCGGACTTGTACAGGACACTGGAGATGGCTTCATTTACAGCTATTTATTCTGTATTCACCACTTCAGTGAAGATTTTGTACTTTACTACATACTTTTGTTTAAGTTGTTTTTAATTAAACTGCTAGTTCTTGATGTAATAATAATAATAATAATAATAATAATATTTCACTGATTTTTATCAGTGCATGCTGGGATAGGCTGCAGCCCTGAGCCATGACCCTGAGGAGGACAAATAAGGTAGAGAAAAGAGTGATTATGGCTGAGATACTGTAAAAATCAGGTTCCTATATGTAGACAGATTGTGTTTTTGTTTTTGTTATGCCGTCATCCACTGTTGGAATCCAATTTGCCTTTTAATTATACCTAATTGTTAAACTGTGTCTCTGTGACCCCAGCAGACGTCATTATAGCGTTGCTTTGTCATCTGTTGATGGGGTTGTGTGTCCTCTTCCCTATATAATTGGTGGCCAATGGACAGAACATCTCTCACAGGTATATTAATCCAATGCAACTCCAGTTACTCTGCTAATCCTCCACTGACACAAATGCAAGTTCAGATGAAGACACACACATACTGTACACACACACAAACACACACACACACAAACACAGTCCAAAACCATGTGACCAGCTTACGCAATGAAGCCAAGGCTTTATATACTACCTATAGGGACTGCTCTGCCTCAGGGGAGATCACTACAGTGCAGGTGTGTGTGAGTGTATCTGAGTGAGGCAGTGAGGAGTGTGTCTTCGGACACAGGGGAGAGCTGCAACTCAGCCTGGTGAAGAAGATCTACACCAGAGAGACGCCGAGGGTGAAGAAGCAGAGGGATTCACGGGGATAAAGTTGCCTAGCAGGAAGTCCTGAGGGCTGGTTGCAGAGGGGTATTTTGTGGTTTCAGCTGTGAAACACTGGAGAGAACAACAACAATGTTTTTTCGCATCCCTCGACTCACCCCTGGATATATTAGATACCTCCAGGTGCGTAAGATGCTTTAGGGCAATTTTCTTCTTTAGTTAGATTAATGATTAGTCTTGGACATCTGCAGAGGAGCAAATTCCATTAGAACCTCTAATAACAAACAAGTGTTGAGCTGTAGCCTCGACTCTGCACATTTCCCTGTCTACACTGCTTCAGTAAAAAGTTGGTGTTGCATTGTAGATTAAACATTTAAAACTCTTTAAGATTAACTGTTTAAATCAAATCATCTTATGCATACCTAAAGAAAAGTTTCAGATTTGTATTGAGTTGTTAATGAAAGCTCATTTTAAACAGATGTCACCGACTCATCACTTTGCACAAAGTGCTCATTTGTGTCTGTCATGTCAGGATTTAGTTCAGAGGATTACAGCAGCCTGTCTTTGAATGGATTTCAGAGATGCCTTAGCTCCTCAGCGTCAGGTAAATGCCCTCTAATTGGATCTCCAGAGGAATAACATGAGATCCATGTTCTCAATCACCCTGGTGGGTATTTAAGAAACCTGCAGCTGGATTTAGAAACCCACAGAGTGGCTTGTGTTTGTTTTAAAAAAGGACAAACCTCATTATCTGTGTCTCAGCTCTTTAGAGTTCATTTTAGATAATTCTCACTCGTTAAAATAGGTCATGGTTAGCCATTATGCAGTTATGTCATTTGTATAAAGGAGTACCTGTTGTGTGGTGACTTTGCATAAGCTAAGAAAAACGTTCCTGTTTTCATCTTTGGAACAATTTAAACTGTTTATTTAGCATTAGAGAACACTGAGAACACTTCAGCTCCTTCAGTTCATCATCAAATTTGGAGTGCCATGGTTTTCACTGGACAGCAAAGAGCTAATAATATAACTGAAACTATTTCTAACTTCAAGACATGACTTGGATTGGCTCAGATTTCTGAGATGTCTCCAAACACAGGCACCACACTACATGAGTTAGTTCAAATATGTGTTGAAACTTGACAAAATGGAGATTGGATGAGACAGGTGTGTGACCAGGGTCAGGAGGAACGCTGCTGTCACGTTGATTGAAGCCAGTGTTGGTTGTCAAGGGAACATAGGTGGTGACCCTGCTCTCTTTTTCAGACTCAGGCAGCCCAGACTGTGCTGCAGAGCCGGGAAGCCCCTGTGATGCCGCGCATGGCCATCCTGCTGGGTCTCATGGGGGTCGGCATGTCCGGCTACAGCTCCCGCCAACTCACACAGCACTACAAACCATCGAGTCACCTCTTCAGATGAAGAGATGAAGGACACACACACACACACGCACACATCTTTTACTTAAAGGTAAAGTTTGACATTTTGGGTAATTATTCTGTTTCTTGAGCTGTTGCCAAAAAAGCTTTGCCACGTAACTCTCCATGAAAAAACAACAGCAAACTTTACACAACTGTTTTTGTACAACATAAACACAAGATATAATGTGTTAATTATTGAGTTTAGAGGTGTTATTAGGTCATCGTTTCCACTCTTTATACTGTGTTTAGCAAACCGACTGCTGGCTGTATCCTTATTTCATAGACAAATACAGTAGCAGTAGCGTGTCAATCCTTTCATTCATCTCATCAAGAAAGCAAATTAATGTATTTCCCAAATTGTCAAACTATTCCTTTAACAACAACATGAAATGATTAACAAGACTGGGGGAAGCAATGCTATCAGGTTCTTTGTTTCTGTTTTTGTTTTTCTCTGTGCCTTCCTCCTAACATTTCTGGTTCAGGTCCAGTGTCATCCTTGTTCTGGATTTAATTATGATTTTAATGTGTTCGAGATGAAAAGATTGTTGCCTTAAGGCTCAGTTTGTACAAAAAGTAAAAAAGAAATTCCTGCCCCTCCTTTTAACACAGTGCAGTTTTTCTTTCTTGTGATCAATATGCAGTGAAGCAGAATGGCAGCTTTTAATGTTTCTCATGGACTTGGTTGATGTTGTACTTGAACCACAATCCCTCCCTTTGTCCCGTGCCTTATCATGGGAGTATTCAGTCAGAATGTAACATTCAAATGATTTCAAATACACCAGAGGAGCAGCTTGAGCTGAGCTCCAAATCTCCTCCAAAATCCTGCCTGTTTTAATCACCATTACTTTTTCCTCTGGCATTTTGGCAAGGACAGCCAGTTTTGTGATGTCTAGACCGGGTTTGCTCTTTTTGGATTTCTTGGGTGAGATTGCCCAAGACAGGTTCAGGAGAGAGACATCACATCAGAAGCAGCTTCAACTCAGAGAATCAAGAGGGCGTTTATATTTCAGCCTGATTTCAGTCGTGATTCTGGAGTTGATAGCATGAGTTTTGGTCTTTCTTGATATCTCTCTTCTTTGTCTGTGTGACAAAATACCAGAGAAGTAAGTGAGGGATTTCTCTCAATCTGATTGGCTGCACCCAACTCCTGAAAAAGCACAGAGAAAATATAAACAGAAACCAAAGAAATGTGTGACTTGTGATGTGTAAACAATGCTACTTTGCACTTTTTTTTGTACATATTTGTATCATGTACATATCACTTTGAAGCTGTATGAGATTAGTAGAGCATGACACTGGGTGCTACCAGCCTGTGTTGTGAGCTGGACGGGGTGACATCTGGCTGGATTGACACACGGCACTGCTGTGTTGTTGTCAGGCAGAGGAACCAGGACAGCCACCCTGGATACCACCTGAACCAACAAGTGAATCCACCCGGATCTCTCCCGGTTGCACACCACTGTCAGACAAGATGAATGTAGATGAATGACCACTAAGGTCTCCTAACATAGGTAGATTTATTTTGGCTGTATATCTGTTGTGTACAATGCTTATAATGGAAAAAAAACAAGACCTCGACAGCATATGAATGTATCACCGACAAAGAATGAAAATTAGCAGTAATTTTAAAGATGATTGTGCGTCTTGTTCTGATTTAACAAAAAGAGTTTATGTCTGTTGAATATATAAGAAAAGATCAGCATGCTAACAGGTCACAAGGTGTGTGCAGTGATACAGTGATCCCTCAAAGATCCTCTTAGGATACCTGTCTTTTTTAGACCAGCTTACATATGAGAGGGGTCACTAACCCTGTAATGGAGACATGTAAGAGTGTGACGCTGCAAGAAGTGTGGTTGTTTATGTCGCTTGAGCTTGTGACTGGGAATTGAAAAAGGGATTTTAATGATGATTCTGAATAGTATAGTATTGCATAGCCAGTTTTGCTTGTCTAGATTGTTTTTTATCTGAGCTTGTAAGTCTGTATATTCAGCCCAATTACATGTAAATGAATGCAGATTTTTGAAAGTTTGTGCTGTGAATTAATGACAAAAGAGTCTGTTCTTATCAAAGACATAGGGGTGCTTTCATATTATTTCATTATGGACATATACATAGGTGTATATATAAAGTATAAGGGTGTTGTATATTTTGCAATTTTGTTTTTCATATGCTTTGCAGTGAGTTTAATTCAGCTTTGGTGGCATTAGTCTCATGCAGATTGGTAATCAGATCAGACAATCTACTGCATTTTTAATTATGCACTTTTCTGTCTGACTTTGTCTTAACACATGTACAACAAAACTAGTTTTTCATGTCTTTAATAAGAGAGTGACACAAGAAAAAGTGAAATTATTCTTTAGATTTGCCTTAGTGACATCAAGCATTATAAATGCGTAACAAAGCACCTTTGAACATGCATTATTTTGTATGATTTAATCACTATGTGTGCAAGAATAAATAAAAAAAGATTGGAGCAGACTTGTTATGTGCCTCGTGTGACATTGTGAAAGATACAGTGAAAAAAAGGAAGAAATGCTTCCTTCATGCACCAGATGTCAGCATAGATTTTCAGCCAATTTTTTTCAGATGTGTACAATGGGCACACTGTACAGTATGTGAGTGTTGGATATGACCCCACTGACCCGTAAACAAACAATGGCTTTTGATTAGTGAAACAGATATTTTTAGAAACAAAAGGAATTGAATAAAACTCCTCTGTAAACCTGATTAGTCTGTCAATCATCACTTCAACATTGCTTTGATGCACAGAGCAACATTTGGAGCAACTTTTGCTGCAGTTTCAATTTTAAGTTTTTAAATTTGTGTCTCACTTGTGAGCTTTGTTGTCTGCCACTCTATACCTAGAAACAAGTTTCTTGCTGTCGTTGCTCAATTCAAACAAGTTGATCTGCCCATCAGTCACCTCCAGTGATTAGCTGCTAGCACGCTGCACGCTCAAGACTAAGAGTTCTGACCCAGTTATAGATCTAAGCTGCTTTGGAAACAAACTCAAATCTTTCCCAGTAGGAGCCAGCATGTTTAAAGTTGTGGCACTCTGGTTTGAATAAGAGTTTAAAGTTGAACTCAGTGGAAATATACCAGGAGCCCCCCTCACGTACACTGGTGTCGGTTTTGACGACTGGTTGGAGGTTCACAAACATCACTGTGGTTGTTAGAAGCCTTTTGTGCAGGGAAATACGCCTGTTCGTCTCAGCTTTTTTATCAGGTTCCCAGCCTCAGGGAAGAGAGGAACCAGGAGTCAGGAGTCAGGAGTCAGGGACAGACACACAGTTTCTTACTTTGCCTCACTCTCACCAAGTTCAAACACACACACACACACACACACACACACACACACACACACACACACACACACACACACACACACACACACACAGAGGTCCATTGTGTGTCTGTTTCAGTGGCTTCTCCTCAGGAGGCTCTTGTTACCGTCTCTTACAGCCAACAACAAAGAGCTGAATGTCTTTGCTACCAAAGAGATGGATGAGAAGTAGTGAGCGACATATCCACAACGTTTTAGTAGTAGTCTGATATATCTTTGTATGATGTACAGCTGCACCTGTTGCCTCAGGTAAATCTTTTTGAAGACTAACTCAAAAAATGTCAGCTAAAACGTTACGACAACAAGTTCTTTAGTATCAAAAAATGACAAAAAAATCAATAAAACAATAATAAAGAAATGCATTTCTGCCTCTCACGTGATCTGAAGTACAATCTCAGGTTGTATAAAAGCTTTGCACATAGCTGTGCAGGCAATATGACCAAAGTCAAAGGATGATAGATCAGATGCAGACAACACTATTAACATAGAAAAACAAGTATTGTTCTTGTAAATACCTCAGTGAAGTGTCTTCTTTTGCAGATCTTGACCTTTGACCTCCTTTTAGAGGAGATGTAAGCAGAGAGATAAGCTCAACGATATATCATCATATCTCTTTGGAGAACTTGAAGTTTACAAAGAAAGTTTTGTTCAGAAACAGAGAAGATTATCAGAGGTGTCAGGAAACTTAGTACTTAGTAATCAGAGCTTTTTCATGTTTGTCATCTATATTTAGAGTAGAATGAATTTATGATGAATTATGAATTTAGCAAATGACACTGAAGTGGAAAAGCACTGTTTGGCAAGGTGTATTTGTATTGAAATATTTATTGTCAGGATGTAACAAAGAAAATGTTGCAAATCAAATCAAATTCTATCAAATGACAATGTAAAAATGTTTGTTCATAGCGATGAACCTACAGAAAAGTATCACCAGAGTCCGCATCTCAGTTTCAGCTCATTGTTCTGCTGCCCATCCAGTTACTTGTTGAGGTTCACTTTCACAGTTCTCATAGTCGTTTTCAGCTGCTGCAGGCAGTTATTTTCAGCTAAAAAGCTTTAAAAATCTACTGTACACTAGCTGCTCAGCAGCAAACAGCAGACAGACACAGTGAGCGACTAACTGGTGAACATAACGAAGTACCATATCATAATAAAAAGTGATGATATATCACTGTTCATAACTTGTTTCTGCTATCCCCAAGTTTCAGTTAAAATGCATTGATTTCAACTTCTACTTGAGTAATATTAATTCAAATTTACTCTACTATTACTCTTGTCCATACTTGGATATTTATTAGGTTTTGGTGTATGTATATATTTTGTCTTTCTCTCTCTTTTTTTTTTTTTACACATAAACAGACACACTTAGTGTGCACACATAGTTTGGCATGATAAAGCACAATTCCCTTTTTAGACTGGTGGATTTATCTGTTGGTTTGTGTGTGGGCGTCCTCAGTGACGCAGCACATTCGTCCGCCCTTTAAATGGCTCTTCTTGAACAGCGGAAGAGCTTAGCCTCGTTTTGAACGTGTTCTCTATGTTGAGCTCATTAAAACACCTCTTGCTGTCATGCACACAGACACAAAACTAACACACATTATGAACATGTAACCTAAAAACATATTTTTAATTAACATTATCGACCAATGATATTGATATACTGTATGTATGAGATTAGGTGCACATCTCCTCTTCTCGGCCAGTTGGCAGACTGACAGGGGAAACAGCAGCTGTGCGGATGCATGATGTTACCTGGCAGCTTGTTACCAAGCACAAGGAGATGTGTATGCCAAGACACATCCCATCTATTTTAGCTCTGCTGTGCAGAATTGATGAGGTGTGACTCAACCTTGTTGTGAATGGGCTTACGTAGCCAATTACAAGTCATTGATAATGTTTGTTATGAAAAAATATCCTCTTGATCTGCTCTTTATAAATATGCAAACATTTGTCCATGAATGTATAAAAGACATATGAACTCCAATACACACTTGCCTGTGGGACCACTGGAAAGAAATCTAAAGTTATATATACTTCAAAGCACGACTGCATGAGTGAAAGAGCACGTACTTTCCTCTAGGTCCTGTGTTAAAGCTGTACTAATGACTCGGCACTCTCAAACTACCTGCTCTATGGCTTCCAGACCCCCCAAGATGTTTTACTTTTCCACTACTTCACCCCCAGCGTTTCTGTTTCTGACCTTTGACATGTTCTGACAAAAGCTTTTAGTTCACCAGGAACCAATTTAACTGAGTAAACTTAATAAGAGGCATTTTTTAATACAGTTTTAAGCACTGTCAACTGGGAGAAAGTACTCATAACAGTGATTCTTTTGTTTGTAATTGTAAAGTTTTAGTGTTTAAACCTCTGATATTTCCTGAAATTGCTGTGCAAATGTGTTTAAAGGTTTAAGGGCAATCTATAATTGCACTACAGTGTCTCCTGTTGAAACAAGCTTCCTCCCACTAATGATTTAATTTATGAAATATCAGATATCTTTATTACTCTGACCTTTCTTTGCAGATCGTATTAATTTACAATTTGGATTAGAACCGACATTGCATGCAAAATATTCTACAATGTTAACAAAACAAACTGTTTAAGAAAACGAGTACATAGACAGTAATTTAAATTCTATATGGTAGTTTTAAGTCACTCCTCAGATACCAACTGTTCTGGGCAGAGTCTCTAAGGAACATCTTTGAGAGTTGGCCTGAGAGCATAATTAAAGCTTTAATCTCTGTTCTTGGCTAACACATTTTCATGCGGTCCCGTGGGTTTGCACTGGACAACCCTGTGACCTGTGAGTCTCGTCAGAAAGTTGTTGAGTCATGGTTAAACTCAGCTGGCTCTTTACGTTTGCTGTGTAACGAAAACAGGACTGAACAGAATAAATCTCTGCTGTGATTATTATTGTTTGTCTGTTACTTTTTATCTAATTAAAGCTGCAACAACTGAGCTTTTTGGCCACTTGATGGCAGCAGAAACAACAGTGAGTTATTGTTACCTTTTAGGTTGATGTGCTAAGCAAATACATAACTGTATTTACTCATCTAGCATTGACACAGCAACATTAGCATTCATTTACAGTAATGTTTCTTGTCTCCTGGTGGATTTCAGTCCAATATTCAGTCTCTTTTAGCCCTGTTTTGGTCTGCACTTGGTCTTGGTCTTGGTCCACTATGTACACCAACTAGCTAACATCATTTGTCTGCTCTTCTGTGCTAAACAGGTAGTGCACAGAGTTTTAAAGCAGCATGCTGTAGCTGAGAGTGAGCCAATTAAGTTGTGGGCCATAAAACCAAAACAATGAGCTGAAGTTGCTATAAAGCTCTGTGGAGCTTGGGGGAGCTGCAGAGTCTAGTAATAATAAATAAATTTAGGCCTAGCTGTGCGGTTTAAGCTGTACGGTACATGTGAGACATCCGAAGCAGGTTGGATAATCCCAGCTGTGTCCCACCATGACTGTGTGACCCTCTCAGACCTGACCTGCTGTCTCAATGATCAGAACAGCTGACGTAACAGTGACATGTATGCGCCTTAACAATACACATACAGTACGTGCCGACACACATACAGGACATCATTAAAGGCTGTAATTGCTAAGCGGGGCTGGATTAACACACTAGAGGGCCTCAGGGACAAAAATTAGACGTGGGCCCCTGCTGATACTTTAGTGAGTGATCAGTAATTACTTTGTGGTAACGATAACACACACTTTAAGTCAGCATGGCATCAGCAAATTGTTTAATGTGGCAGTTGCAAGTGTTTTATTTATGTATTTATCAACTGTAACTCCACTTCATTCATAAAGGAGCTGATATTTAATCAATAATGAATAACAACACACTTGTAATAATGAACACAGAAGACTTATAGCTGGCAAATACTGTGCACTAATAACCACAACTACTGTGCGTTATAACCATTTATTAATTTAGTGCTAGACTTTAACTTGGACTCCTCTACAAAATGGGGCCTTAAAATGAGGTATAAGTAATGAGGTACAAGTGATGCCTTCATTTTGGTATAATAATGTCATTTTGTGGTGCAAATTAATTAAATTACAACAAACTACATATTGCGAACCTGAAGTTTAGGAACTATATGCAAGAGTAATATGATATGAGCATGGATAACTGTTGTCAGTGCCTATATAAACTCTTTATTTTCATTATAGTATTAAAAGGTAACTACAGTCAATCACTGGAGATGTTTTAGTAGATCTCAAAGATGCTTCTGACAAAAGATCGCAAATATAGTGTATAGTGTTGGTATATATTTCATCCTCATTATACAGTATGAAGGAGTACATGTCAGTTTGATGCATGGTTTCCAATAAGTGGTTTCCACTTTGTTAAAACTGGTCATTGCTGAGCAAAGTCAATCAGGAGGATTGATTAGGACATACATGTTGGCAACCAGGGCCACTTAGACTGTATATAACCACTGTAGAGATACTGTGGGAATGTACGTCCCAAAGGGTCTCAAATGGAGTTGACCCACTGATGACCTTCAGTGTTAAAGGTCACTGACCTTCCTGCTGACAGGTGATGAGCATGGCCTAACAGCCAGACATGTCTTGTGTCAGCTGGTGCTAATGAAGAGCCGACCATATAAAAACAAACAAAAACAAATCATTAATTAAACTTACATACATAAAGACACACACTAACATCACAAACTGACACATTGGTTTGAGCCAAGCGTTGTTTTCAGTTATCCTTTGAGGTTGATTAAATCTGACTGAAGCTGCTGTAGTAGCATTATTAAATTATTAGATTTTGATTACACGCTTGATTACACATCAAATAACACTTTATATGAATAAAAACATGACTGTCGCGAAACCTCTTCTCAGAAAAGAGTCAAACACTGTGAGTCTGAGTGTTTCCTTTGGTCTTTTCTGTAAGTTCTTACACATGTTACAATCCACATTCTCCGCAGACTTACTGTATAATGTAGACATTGAAACACGAATTTAAGGACCTTTGAATCAGGTGAGTGGTCTTAACCGGAGCTAAACTGTGGCTATTTTAAGAGGTCAGCCCACCAGCATAATGTGTCATTTGTTTCCTCTGGCGTCAGAGGTCTTAGACAGAGAGAGAGAGAGAGAGAGAGAGAGAGAGAGAGAGAGTGTGTGTGTGTGAGAGAGATTTAATGTTTAGTCAATGTTTTACAACCACAAACTCTAAAAACACATTATAATCACATTTCTACTCTGCAAAACAGGATAAAATGTGCACATTATAAACATTTCTGTAATACAGAGCTGCCTTTGTCTATAGTAAACATGAGATCAACTTTTTTTTAAGACAGATGATCCAGTTATTTTCATGACAAATACAGATTTCATAAAAACTAACAGAGTGATTTAGTAAAAAAGATTTAGTTTAGTTTGAAGGTTATTTTAAAGACATTTGACCAAAAAAACAAAAAAAAACAAAACAAAAAAAAAAAACAAAAAAACTAATCTCAATAAGTAAGAATAAGAAAATTTGTGACAAAAATAAATATTACATTATGGCTGTATATCACAGCTACACAGCCATAATGTAAAACGTGAAAACATGATACAAGTACAAAAAAGTATAAAAGAGGCAAAAAACTGGAATACTCAAACTACTTTACTCCTTTTTGTACTTTTATATTTTTTTATATGAACAATTTTACATTTTTTAGAGCATTCTTAAAGATATGATGACTTGTCTGGGATGAATGTGCCCAACTGAATATTAAATAGTTAAAATTAGCTACACCTTGACTAACAGCAACATAAATTACTGCTGACATATTTATGTATTATTAATGATAGTAATAATACAATAATAATATATTAGAACACTGACAGGTGATACTTATTTTTGATAGTTTAAGTACATTTTGATCACAAAACTTCTACTTACATAATATTTTTGCATTGTTATATTGTTTTATTGTTAACTTATAGTCTAGTAAAGGATCTGAGCACTTTCCCCTCTACTGAATAGGTCTATATATACGTTATATACTTCAAATACATATTTATTTGTAAAGTCTGATTCCCTGGAATCTGAAGGTTGTTCACTCCGTGTGAAACAACAACTTCCAAATATCCGTTTCCGTGTTTTTTTCCAGTCTTCAGTTTATTGAGAATATGAAAAAAGTGAAATGATTTTGCATGAATGCGTGGCTAAGTGCTTGCATTGGCCGGAGATGAGACGTATGACCCCTTCCTTCTACTACCATGGCAACTTCAAGGAACAGGAGCAAGAGGAGGGGGAGATGGGAGGAGCGACGGTTTGAGGTCCAGGTGGCCGAGCCAGCGTAAAAACGCACCAAACGCACGCCAAACGCTGACGAAATAGTGAGCGTCATTAAAAAAAAAAAAAAAAAAGCTTTCCCCTTCCAGCTCCTGGCACCTCTCTGAATGAATAAGCTGTTTTTCAGAGAAAGCCTCCTGGATTTGCTGGTGCAGAAATAACCAAAAGAGCGGAACGGTGGTGCGTCGCAGCGATCTCTCCAGAAAACAGTTAAGAGTAAAGTTTAGATTTTTTTATTCTTGTTTTTTGGCCAAGGAAGGCAACTTTTTCCAAAAAGGTCAAGACGGCTTATTTCAGCGACAAGTGGAAATATGTTCAAGAAAAGCAAGAGTAAAGTGCTGGTGGATTATGCGTCAGAGGAAGACGACATGTCCTGGCACTATCATCACTCTTACAAGGTAATGAGACGGATGGAAACTTAAACAATGAGATGCAGCTTTGTTCGTTTTCTTGTTTTAACAACAGGTGTGCAACATGATCGTGTGTAACTCCACTTAAATGTCTTATTCCGCTTGTTCAGCAGTTCACTTGTTTCAGGAATTTTTTTTTCTATGAACAAGTGTCAGTAAAATGAGTCTCAAAGACGAAACAGCTAAAGCTGGGTCCAAACACACTCGGTGTTCACCAGTTTGAAGGGAAAAATAAACATTTAAACATATTAAATGAATAATAAATCAATTGACATATGATCGGAATTAGGCACAAAGCCGGTTTTCAACTACAATTAAAATTATTTCCATGATTTTTAAAAAATACTCCTCTATATAAGCTGCTAAGCTTCCTAAAAAGTCACCCAATATGCTGTTAAATGAGATTGTGCAGGAGGAGGAGGAGGACAAGTGCTCCAACTCAAAATGTCATGTCAGTGACACAAAATGCTGAGAGGTCAAAGATGAAAAGATGCTCGTTGTCTCCACAGAAAGAACCAAACCAATCCTTACACATCTTAGATGGATACTATAAGTATGCTAAACTCACAGGAATATTAATAGCTTAAAACTACAGTCTAATTTTTGTCTTATAAAGCTTAAAGATCAACTTTTGGACTGACACAGCACTTGACTGCCAAGAGGGAACAGCTCACATTCGTCTACTTGCATCAATCTTCTGTGTTATTGGAAAAAGAGAATGATAAACACCACCACATTTCAGAAGCGAGCAGCGGTGTGTGAGGTCTCATCTCTATCATCCGTATCAGCACTTGCAAGCAGCTGGGCTCTGTCAAGGTGTTGGATGTATATGTGTGTGTGTGTGGTGGTTTTTTGGGGGGTAGTATAAGGGAGAATACATGATAAGACACACACGCAAAGGCATCCAGCAGTCCTGTATCATAAGAAATAGCTGACACATTTATTTCTTCAGCTTGCTGTAGTCAAATCCTTTTAAACCTGTCTAACATAGATCATAGTGGAATGTAGTTTATAATTAAATTTTATTAATTTCAGTTTATTCATTGTGCTTTGATTTAGAGTAAAACCTCTTGCGATAGATATACCAGTTAAAACTCACTTTTTTCATGAAGGTTCAAGTCAGAATAACACGCTGTCATCATGCTTGTGGTGTCTAATCAGTTTACAGTACGTATGATAAAAACTGTGCAGTGAATCAAGGTTTTATGGCCAGAATAAATCAACATATTTAAGCTTTCAGAAGTACATGTTTTACAAGGCTTGAATTAGTAACACTATACGTGAATAAATCAGATAATAAGAGATGTTAATTCTTTTTTTGGATAGTTTATATTTCAACAGAGAAGAAAACTTCTAGATTATAAATCATGTTGATGCTCCCACACTGCACTGCCACACTAGCTTTCACTGGATGTATACAATGTGTTACAGAGTAGGCAATTGGGAAGATCAACCAACACCATTTCCCAGCATTTTTCATCTGTTGTTGTGATAATGTCGAGATCTGCGACCCTTGGCTGGGTTTTATTGGGCTCTCTTTGCTTCCACCCTGGGAACCAACGCATGTGGCCTTTACCTCAGAGGAGTTGCTTTGAGTTCAGTTTGTGTGACTCTGATTCTGACTCTTTTGACTCTGAAGAGCTGATCTGAGATCAGAGCAGCAACTTTGACTCTGAATTCCTGGGAAAGTCATCAGGGAGGTCTCCTCAAGTCGCCATGGCAACAAAGTACATCCAGGGGTCAGGGGTTGGATCATAAAATGCCGTAAACACAGTGAAGAGGCTGACCCAACCCGGCAGTGATACAGCATGAGGCCAGGATGAAAAGTTATGATAACACAGTCTGGGCATGCAGGCTTTTCCTTCCTCTCATTCAACTCCTAGTAGCTACACTGTCTGATCACCCAGCAGAGAGAGAGGGAGAAAGATTATTAGGAGCATTCTTACATCACAATCACACGCATGAATATCTGTTTAGCCTTTTTTTGATCTCTTGTCACCAAAGATAATCAAACATGTAAGACTGAATAGAGCCAAATTTAGACTTCAAAATGTTCAGTATTTATTAATCTGCTGATTATTTTCTTGACTAATCGATGAATGGTTTTGGTCTGTAACATGTCAGAAATTAGTGATAAATTCTCACAAGTTGGTATATTCATATTGTTTGTTTTGTCTAACAGTTCCAAACCACAAAATATATATAATATAATATGTTGCTGTCTTAGAAAATCCTCAAATTTGAGAAGCTGGAATCAGGAAGTTTCTGTCATTTTTGGTTGAAGAAAATGATTAATGGACTTTAAGAATTGTTACCAATTAACTTTCTACGATCAATTAATCGACTATGCAATTTATAAAAAATATAATATTAATTGGTCATATTTTTTAGTCAGTAATGCATCTTGAATTCAGATTCAGATATATTCATAATATAGATAACTAAATTATAATGATAAATTAAAGCCTATTGATGCACAATGGGACAGAAACTCCTGACTTTAACATAGACTGTATAAAAGATGAACCTTGTCTGTATGACGTTGTTTCTGTGTGTGGTGGCAGTCCTGCATCTGCTGG
The DNA here is from genome assembly GCA_033000465.1 of Sciaenops ocellatus. Taxonomy (NCBI): domain Eukaryota; kingdom Metazoa; phylum Chordata; class Actinopteri; family Sciaenidae; genus Sciaenops; species Sciaenops ocellatus. The sequence goes on from CP136886.1 coordinate 14,126,773, forward strand.
CTCTGCACTAAACCAGAAATGAGCGGAAAAGACGTGGAGTGTGGGTGGAGATGAGGCCGGCTTAATGAAGCCTGACTGATCAAACAAGCCACCTGTAAGGGCACCCACCTGTCAGTCAAAGCAGCCACCCTCTTAATTATGCAAAACTTTAAGCCTTAATATCGGGTGAGTTGTATAAAGATTCACCCTCAGCACAGTTGTCATGAACGGGGAAATTAGCTATAGAGTCTGTAAACATGTTTATTTCTGCTGTGAAGTTGGACATTTTAATGCGGAGAGGTCAACTGTTATGGCGATTGACTTGTTCTGTATCCAGCCTCAAGTGGCCGTTTAAGGAACTGCAGTTTTTGGCACTTTTTTTTGGACACAAATTGGTTTAATTTCACAGACAAATGCATTTTTATTCATCCAAACTGCTCAGAACAACAACAACAATCTGATCTGTTGGCTGCTAGACATCACCACAGGAGGATTTAGTGTTAGGGGTCTCACATGCTTTGCTCTTCACTTATGGTGATACAGGTGTGGAACCAGTGAGGTTTTCTTACCCTTAGCTCACCTCTGTGACTTTGTCTGAAAGTAACATTTTGTCATATCATTTGAACAAAGTGTTATGTTTCTAGTCATTACAAGATACAGTAGGTTTCTTTTCTTTGTGCTTTGTTTACTCTTTATCTTTGTTTATATTTTATGCAGAACAGATGATTTACATGTGGTTACATGAGCTCAAACTGTACATCAGTGTAGAGACAGACACAGACAGAGACCTGCAGGCAGATAGACAGATAGAGACAGACAAGTATGAAGGGATAATACACCCATAGACACAAGGGGGAGGGAGGAGAAAATGCAGGATTTGAATTTAATATCTGTCCTCCCTCCACAGTGCTCTAGGGCAACTACAGTGCAGGCCCTGTGCTGCAGCTTGCTTTCTCACCACTCACCCACTATTGAAGTTCAACAGACTGTGAGAGGCAGCTGTGAGCTAGCAGGAGGTGCGTGTGCCTGTTTGTCTATGGCTTAAAGCGGTAACACACCTGAATACTTCAATAACACCACACTAATTCCACCTGTGGGAGCCCTCTTTGTGAAGTGGGATCATGAGAGTGCACATCAGTTCTTCAGACACCCTCACATCTAAATCATTAGTGGTGAGGGAAAGAAAGGTTAAGCTGAGCGGATCATCTGTTGAAGGGGAGAGGGTTAAAATCAAACGTTTGAGAGTTCCCAAGTTGTCTCACAAGTTCAAACCAAATCATCATGACGCCAAAACAAAAGGGTTTGTCTGAAGCCTTTTTACGTTTAAAGCAACACGTGGATATTCTGTAAAATATGGTTATTAAGTTTCTGACCAAGATTCAGACCAGAAGGTTGTGATGCTGCTAGCTTAGCTTAGCACAAAAACTGGAAACAGGGAAACAGCTAGCCTTGATCTGTCCAGGAAGTCAATGGTACTGCTGCAAGAAACACAAATTGTCACTTTTACAACCATAAATGCGATATAGTGGGATGCTAGCAGGTCACATTCATGTCATATCAGCAGCAGAGTGTGAAATCTGCTCATCTCAGCCTTCGACTTCAGTTCAATTAGAGATATAGGGAAATTGTGACAGTAACGATATCTCACACTTGGTGAAAATATAAAAATATTTACATATATCCACAAACCGTTAACAAATTACGTGTAAATCCACTACTTCTGGCAAATAAAAATGAATAAAAAAGAAGAATATATAAACTAATAATAACAAATTTAATCAGATTTTAAAGGAGCTAAACAGATTGTATCTGGTTTGGTTTCACCTGAACACAAAGCCAAAAAAATAGCTAATTAAAGCTATTAAAGGGTGCGTATGAGGCTAGCACTGGGGCAACCATCCCTTAATAATGTGTGTACACTCCCAGGTCGGAATAACAGGAGTCTTGCTGACATTGTGTGAATGCAGCATAAGCCAGGCTAGCTGTTTCCACTTGTTTCCAGTCTTAATGCTAAGCTAAGCTAACCAGCTCCTGGTGGTGCAGCTTCATATTTAGTCAACAGATGAAAGCGGTATCAACCTTCTCATCTAAATCTCTTCAGGAAAAAGTGTACTTCAAACTGTCAACTATTTCTAAATATGTTTGGTCTAGTGTTTGGTGAGACCCTGAGCTTGAGGAATGTGGAGGATTGTTAGCGTGCACTGGCTTTTAGACACTATACTAGTGATAGTATTGAAATTCACTCTGCGTCTTTATTGCCTAGTAATCTGGCTTTTGAAAGACAACACTGTGCTAAAATTTACACACTTACACACAGACCCAAACACAGACGAAAACAGAGACAGACTGAAAAAAAAACTGACCCCCTGAGGTGTGAAAGCAGAACTCTTGCTTTCTGTTGTTAGGAGAGTTTTTTTCCAAAACACTACTCTTTCTCTCTGAATCTCCCCTCCCCTCACTTTCTTCCTCTGTTCCAAGTTGTTAATGCTTTTACGCTCTAACAGTAGTCGGCAATCAGTATGTGTGAGTGTGTGCGAGTGTGTCTTTGATCAGCTCAGGTGGCGGAGACCCAGCAGACTTTGCTCAGACATGTTCAAACCAGAGTTTCTCCACTTCTCTCTCTCTCTCTCTCTCGTGGAGTCGTTACATGTTAAGAAGTTCTTATAGCTTTGATCGTTTTACTGGAATTCTGGCTCCACTTCTGTAATCTCTAGCTCAGCTGCACATCTGATGACTTCTTGCTGCCTTCTTTTTATGATTTAATGTTTTAAAGTAGTTTTGGAGCAAGTCCAAGTTGAGTCACAAGATTTTACAGGCAAAGTGCAAGTCTGTGACAATGATAAATATCAGCCACAATAGATTCATTAATAAATGTAAGACTCAAAGAAATGGATCTTCAGGAGTGGCACAATGAGATTTTGGATAACCTTTAGTGTAGCGACTACAGATTGTTTCTTTAGGACTGATTTTTGTTTGTGGGAAAATACAAGGGGCAACCTCTGTGGCTGGGAAATTAAGCCAATGTGGAATTGCCAAAAACTGCAATTCCTTGAACGGCCACCTGAGGTTGGCTACAGAACGAGTCAATCTGCATAAGCCCCTATACTAAAATGTCCAACTTCACAGAAGAAATAAACATGTTTACAGCCTGGTACAAAAAACAGTGTTGGTCTCTATAGCTAATTTCCCCGTTCATGACAACTGTACTGAGGGTGAATTTTTATTTAACTCACCTGTTCACATTATATTAAGGCTTAAAGTTATGTATAATTAACAGCGTGAACGCTTTGTTTGACAGGTGGGTGTTGTTGCAGGTGGTTTGTTTGAGCACCCAGGTGTCATTTGACCTGCCTTAGGTCTGCAATGAGCCACGTCTTTGCTGATTTTAAGATTAGCCGGGAGGTGGAAGAGGCAAGACTGCCAACATGGCGGCAGCCAGAGCCACAGATTTTGCCCTTCAAATGGCTCACGCATGCCCTGTGCATTTTTTATAATGTCAGTGGGAAAATATCTTTTTTGCTTTGTCCTGTGCACAGACATAATAGTCATTATCTGTCAGGTTAAAAAACAGATATTTGACTACATCCCAGGACTGTTTGGGGAAGCCATTACATATCTGAGAGCAGGTTGCTTTACAGTGTGTGCCTCTGAAAGATTTAAATGGATGCTGTCTTATTTATTTTAGATTTATTGAGGACAGATTAGAGACCTGAATGCTTTTGCTAAAAAGTATCAAGTTAAGACTTTAGGGAATACTGTATTGTCATGTATTGTCAGTATATTTACAACAAAAAAAGTGAAAGAGAAAAACTGAAGAACTGAAGAAGACAGTTGTAATAAAAAGTACTTTGAACATGTTGTACAAGTTAAGTCTCACAACAGATAAGTCCTGGTCCAGTTAAAAACCTTAAGTCTCCGGTGTACAGTTCTATGTATTCAATAATCATTATCACTATTATTATTAGATTTATCGCAGTTATCAAAACAAAGTAACCAAGTGCTTCACATAAAATAATATAAACAATGAAACTGTAAGACAAATATTATACAAAGGATGTCAAAATGGGAAAAAAATCCCTGGAGAATGGTGCACAATGGAACCAAAATAGTTCCTCTTGGATACCCAAATAGTATCGTGTACTTTAGATGCAGTAGGTCATGAATTTGTTTTCTGTCTCTTTTGTTTAAATCTGGCCTCTGAGTCCAGTGGCTTCCTCCCGTCTCCCCGAGTCCTCCATCCATCCCTCCATCTCATCCGCCAAACACATTGTGTTTATGTTAAAGCCTTAAAAAGGCTGCCCTCTCTTTAACAGGAAAGCCTGCACACACTCCACGCATACACACATCCCTGTGCCACAAAGTGTGGGTGGTGTGTGTGTGTGTTTGTGTTTGGGGGTTGCTATTTGTGCTAACTCACTGCTGGCGTATGTATGTGTGTGTGTGTTTCTCAGGACAAAGACATAGAAGGAGAGGAAGAGGAGGAGGAAGCTGTCACTGCAGTATCCAAGGTAAACAGCACAACTTCACAGATATTTGGACATAACACAGACACAAAAACACTTATTGCTTCTAAATTTATACTCGATTTACACACTATTTTACCTCTGACAGTGCACATGCTCTCATCTAACATGCTCTAATCTTCTCACACACTGACTGTACACACACATGCGTACGCTCACAGCATCACACTGATGTCACTCATGGATACCATCACCAAAAACGTCTCAGTGCTCCCAAAGCACACGCAGCTTCTTCTTGTCAGATTAACAGAAAGTGTTTCATGGTGGAGCTGAGGTAAAGCAGGAGGGTCAGACCACTGAGGCTGGAGTGCTTATCTGTAAACACACCAGCCTTCAGCTGTCATCCCCTGCTTTATCTTTAACCTTATCACTGAAAAACTTGTCTTGTTGTTATGTCACATGTGTACTTTATCCTAAACTCACAGTTTGGGACTGTGGGGCGAGGTTACTGTAGTATAGGTCAAGATATAAAAGATGATTCTGGTTTATTACAACTTCTATTCATAGTTTGACCATCATTTTTAGCAGTAATAGTAACATTGTACTCGCTAAGATAATTGCTACAAGCAACAACAAGCAAACTAGTCATACAGGGCAAGAAACAGAAGCACTCAGATGATCGGACATGTTTTGAATAAACCCTTAGGCAGTTAAGATTAGTCATCTCTCATTTGGAAGACACAATAAGAATAAACAGTAAAATTATTACCCAAGATGTCCCTAGTAGAAATTCATCACAGTTTACAGACTGATTTCCAGCTTCAACTTGCTGTACTACTGTTTTGATGATCTGGCTAAACTTTTCGCTTGTGGACTGTCTGACTGCTCATGTTTGACTGTGTTGTAGTGGTGTTGTGTTTCCTCGATCTCTGCAAATACTTTGTTGGGTATGTAGCCTGATTATCATAAACCAGGGTTGCTACCTTTCAAAAACAGGTGGAGTGCTTCATTTTTTTCTGTTAGCAAGCATATGTCAGACAACATATCTTTGTCTTTGTGGATTTCTGCCTCCATAAGATACAATACAACAGAAGTTTAATTTTGTAATCATTATTAGACCTCATTGTTGAACCCCATTAATAAAACTGTGGCAGTCTCATAACTTAAAGATGTAAATTTATTGACATTTCAATTTGCAATGGGTGTGAAAGTGTAGAGCAAAATGAAAAGGTGAAAGTCAACATACACGAAAGGTGTTTTGTGATTTTAAAGGGGTCTCTGTATGTGCCCGCCTCTGTCAGCTAAAGCCAACCAACCTTTATTAGAAAAACATATTTTAACTTAACAGACACGTTTTTTGAGTAAACTGAAAATAAAAAAGATAATACCACAAGTCCACAACCCACCTCATTCATTTTTTTTTTGAGTATATATTAACACAGAAACACACATGGGTGTTGTTTAGCTCAGTCGGTAGAGCATCCGCCCCATGTACAAAGGCTTAGTCCTTGCCGTGTCATTCCCCATCTCTCTCTCCCCACATTTCCTGTCACTCTTCAAGCTGTCTCTATCAAATAAAGCTCAAAAAGGCCAAAAAATATCTTTAAAAAAAAAGAAACACATATTTCTTAATGTGTTCAAGTGTAGATGACGAAAAGAAAGTCATACATACTTTTATAAATGATTTACAGTTAAGTTTAATATCATTTGGCTTTTAAAACCGTTTTAGCATTCATGTTTTTGTGATGCTGTAGTGACTCTCTGTTAGCATAGTTGATTTAAGAGTGCTACACATGTGTTCTGGCAACCAATTTACACATTACTGAAGTTTTTACTAGCAAAGACATTATTTTCATTTTAAGAATTTAGGAAGGACTTCACAGATTTAGTGATGGATTTATGAAGATGCTGCAACCCCATCAAGGATTTGCTAAATGATCAACAGCTGAGAACAAGTAGCCTTAATACGTGCGCGCAACTTTATCTGCAGCTGTGCCCACTCCAAACAATCTGTGTGTGAGTGAGATTATGCTGTGTCTTTGTTCAGGAGAGATATATAACATCTTCTGATCTTTACTGACATCAAGTCTTTACTCAAAGGTGTGGTCGTGTGTGAACTCTTCTGGCATAAAGTGTAAACCCCAAATACTCACGATGCATTGTCTTTGAACTGGCTGCGTTCCTACTGTATGTATATCTGCTGTAGGTGACTCAGTTCACAGGACGTATTTCATGATCTGTCCTGTTTGTGAGGATACGAGTGGCTGTGCTGGAGAAGGGAAGGAAACGCAGCATTCTTTCGAGGAGCTGGGCCTTTTGGATGGGAACAATCACCGTGGAAGAAAAACAAGGCTGAAAATAGCCACAGCCTCACTCTGACACTGTGGAAGGCTACAATTCTTCCACCGTTGGTTGTTTTATGCTCATATTAGGACACGCAAAGTAGACATTGAGGTAACCTTTCACTGTAAAAGGCTGATTCCATTTCTAGTTGGAGGAGGTTTAATTTCTACAGTGCTGCTCAATTGAATTCAAGCAGCATCAAGTGCTTAACATTCTTGATTTTGCCCTTAACTCAAGATATAATAACCAATTTAATGGTGCTAATGTTGTATACTTAATAGTGATGTAATATCTATTCATTTATCCATTATCTATAACCACTTATCCTTTGGAGGGGTGTGGTCAATAAACTGTATAAAAGAATAGCTTGGCATTATATTTTATTTTCTTTCTCGCAGACAGTTACATGTGAAAGCACCAGTAAACAGTGGGGACCCCCCCCTGTAAAACCACAACCTGTAGTATTTAAAACTCTGTTCTTTGTACAGATTGAACAAACAAAAACACACTGTGTCATTATTGAGGTGAGGTGTTACCTTCAGACAGAGCGATCTTTTCATGTTATAACGTGAAAAGATCGTATCTTGAAATAACGTGATAGTTTCACGTTATAACGTGATAAATATATTGTTAAAACGTGAAAAAGATATTGTTATAACAATAAACTTTTCACGTAATTACGTGATACTGAGCCTATTTTTTTTTTCGTAGTGTGGCAGCAATACGCTTCCGTAATCTTCTGACATATGAAGCTTATGATTCTTTGGGCAGCATGTAGGCAAACATGCATGGAGGTCTCTTGGATACCTGTATGTTGCAGATTAACGTTTGTTTGATCTTGATTGAAGCCTGCCTCCTAAGAAGAGTTGAATTAACCTGTCAGCTTGCTTGATGTGCAGGTCTGCATGATCTGTTGTTGAAATTTGGGAGCTGGTATTGATAATGGAAACAAACATGGCCCTATTTTAAAAGAATTCACCGAGTGGTGTAAGTCGTCCTTTTTTTAATATCAATGTGTCTAAAATCAAAGAGATGCTGATCGATTTTAGAAAGAATCTCTCCTCCCTCTTTTCTATTGAAACCCATTAATAAACTCATTAAAAGTACACGTGAGCCACTAACACCTGAAGCTAAGTTATTCACATAACTTCCCAAAACAATGATCTGCTTACTGTCTCTAAAAAAAACTGTATTGTTTCTCATAACCACAACTGGCAATATTTCCAAATTCAAATGCCTCTTTAATCTCCCAGCTTCCATCTCTGGGGTATGGATGGAAGAATTTGGCCCAATAAGAGCTCTATTGTTCCTCCAGGCGTGGAGCTGTAGGTAAAGCTCCCCCACACAGTGAGCCTCAGTGAGCTGCTTGGTTTACCTACTTTTTGGTCGGAGAGATTACTGAGCACTGAGCTGCTTTTGGATCTAGAGGCCCGGAGGTTAATGCTGAAGAGAATGGTGAATAGGTAGGCCTCTGTATGTACACACATGAATGCATGCACATCCAGAGCTGGAATTTAGCTACACACACACACACACACACACACACACACACACACACACACACAGATGCACTCAATCTGTTTTAACATCTCTGGTTTCTGCTCTGCAAAGTCTGAACTACAGCAAATTTGATTCATGGTTTACACTTGACAGGAAACAAGAAGCAGAGTGTGGAGAGTAGGGTGTTGAAATAGCTGAGCTGAAAGATTTGTAACTATTTTTTGATGATAATAAATTTTTGCCCTCAGGCATGTTTGTGATGGTGAGAGGTGAGAGGAGGATTAGATTTTTCGTTTATCAGCAACTCCTCCTGAGTTAAACTTTTATAAATCCAACAAATATCACATAGTTTTGAACGTGAGAAGAGATCACAAGTGGGATCAAATGTAGAGCTTGTTTAACTTGTAAACCAGTAGGACAAACTGTTCTGTAAGTTCATGTTATCTAAACTGTGACATTCTGAAGTTTGATCTTGGTGACAGATCTTATTGTACGTGTTCCTGTTTGGTTTGAGAAATTACTGCTTTCATGTCCAGCTGTTTGCTTGTTGTTGTCACATCCTCCGGTCTTGAACGCAGAGAATGAAACAGGAGAGATGAAACGTGTGTGTTAGTGTTCTGCTCCTCGATAGGTAAAATATAGAAACAAAAGAAGCCCTTTGCAGGGGCCGCTAAGGTCAGGCGCATTCATTCAAAGTTGTGAGTACTGAGAATGTTTTGATAACGTTAAAGCAAAGGCAGGCACGGATGTGAGTAGGAGTAAACGTTATGACCTTGACAATTGACATTGGGAATTCTTCCCAGGCATGAAGAGAAACGGAGCCAAAACTTTGTTCTATAATTGCTGTGGAGGGCGGTATCTGTGCGGGGTGGAAAGCTTTGAGGGCAGGGAGGAATTCTGATGTGACGGGGGAGTCCGGGGGAGTCTCAGAGGGAGTAGAGGGTCTTTCACTGGAATGTGCCGTATGTTGCTGCCAAGTCAATATCTCTCTCTCTCTCTCTGAATCTATCTGCAGTTATCAATTTTTTTAGCCAACAAGAAAGTTGTCTGGTATATTTGGTCGTAGCATTGTAAATTTACTTTAAAAGATCCTAGAGTTATATAAAGGGATCAATATCACTTTTGTCTTTACAATAAATATGAAGCAACAGCCAGCAGCCAGCTAGCTTAGCTTAGCACAGATACTGGAAACAGGGGGAAACCACTAGCCTAGCTCTATCTAAAGGTAACAGAATGCACCACAATGCAAACATGTTGTGTTATGCAGTGATCATCGCTGGTGCAATACAACTTAGTCAGGGAGACAATGTTTTCCACTGTTTCCCCTTTACATTAAGCTAAGCTAACTAGCAGCTTACCAGTTGTCTCACACTGATGTCAGTCTGTACAGTAAATTTCATATTTGGGGGAAAACAGCTGGTCTGGCTCTGTTCAAAGACTCCAAGTAATCAGTTACAGTTGCAAGAAAAAGGGCCACAAGTGGTTGTTTACTTTGATTTTTATATGTATTAAATATATATAGCATTACAAGCCTTAAGTTGATTGTAGGCATGTTTTAAACATGCCTACATGTTTGCAGTTTTCTCCTGTTTGTAGTCCAGTTTAGTCTTTGTGCTAAACTAAGCTAACCAGCTGCTTGGCTATAGCTTCATATCTATCTTACATGCGAGTGGCATCAATCTTACCGTCTCTCAAAAAGCAAAAAAAACTTTTTGCTTTCTACCTGTGTGCTATTAATTAAACATGGATGTGTGGAAGATAGATGGATGTATGATTTGGCTTTGAGAGAGAGAGAGCACATTTCATTAGTTCAGAGCCAATGAATTTCAAAAGAATACCCAGTCATCAATCTGAACATAAGACTGCTTTTCTAAATTCCTGTGAAGTTGACTTTATGAAATCACCCTCTTCAGGGACCATGAATCACTCACAAATAGGCATCAAATAAGTTAACGTGCAACAGATGAGGGTAATCATTTAACTCTGCGAGTGAAAATCAAATCTTCTCTTCGGTTTCTGTCAGGATGCCATGGTGAAGAAGATCATGTCCAAGAAAGAGAGGAAGGAGAAGAAAATGTTCTCTTCTAAAGATGATGAGCACTTCTTGTTGACTGGAGTAAATCTGACTGATCGCAGAGGGTGAGGTTACACAGACATCATTTTATCATGACATTAATCCATGTACTCACCATGTTTTTACATGACATCACAATGTTAATCACTGAAAGTATGTAATTTTACCACAGTTTGTTGTGGTGCCACAACCTCAGAAACCTTCCAATGTTAATGTAGGCTATAAATGTCATTATAACGAGTACTTTAAGATACTTAAAGGATAGTTTGACGTTTTGGAAACTTTCTTATTTCTTATAGCACTCATGTCTGTGTGCTAATTATAGAGCTAGAACCAGCAGGCTGATACCTCAGTTTATCGTAAAGACTGTAAACAGAACACAAATAAACGTATTTCCTAAAATCTTAAACTATTCATTTAAGTACATTTAACTTCTAAATAATCATTTATACTTGCCAAACATGATGAAGACAGGACTTTAAAGACTTGAATGGTGGTATGGTTACTTTTACTTAAAAATACTCACCACTGATTGTAACTACATGTTTAGTTTGCTCTTCAAGACCAATATACACTTCCTTCATGACCCTTTCGTGACTATTTGTGAAGGGAAAACCTAAAAAACCGGCGCCTTTTCAGGTAAAGAAAATTTATTTGTTACAAGGAGCTTAAACAAACAAAGAGTGCTTGTGGGTGCTGTTCAAATTAAAAGAGCTTAAAGAGCTACAAATAACTTCATAAGAATCTTAACATGGAAAGAAAAACCTCACTATCCAACTTTATTTAAGAAAACCTAAAACAGTCACTGCAGCTCTATACAGTCTAATGTTCAGTTTAGATTGACCCCATCACAGAGGTATTAATTTAGCTTTACAATCAGAGATGTTTCTGATGTTTTGCCACTACATTTACAAACAAGAGGGGGGACGAATATTAGAAATATAATCCAATCCAATACTAAAACACCACTAACCATGACTTCAGCAATAAACATATAGTTGAATTACCAAAAACGTGACATTATAAGCTTCAGAAAGGGACAAAATGTATCTAATAAATTGGCTGCAGATTGTAATTTAAAGTCTGAACACAATCAAAGTGAAAGTTACTGATTACTTTTCAACAATACCAGCTTTATATAACTTTGTGCTAACTACATTGGCGTCTCTAGCATGTTAAATCTGTAGTATGTCAGACCTGCCCAGATCATTCCTGGTTCACATCACTGTAAAGGGAATACTCAGCGACCTTTAATGGTCAAGTGTGTGTAGCAAAAATATTTACTAACTTGATTAGAAGTAATGGATTCATGTCCAACCACTTATATTTGTTTATATGTAAGACAGAGGTATTGACTTTCAGACCTCTTGAGGAAGTGGAACATGTATGAAGAGGAAAACCTAAATTAATCACCACTCTGTGACAAACAAAACAACTGGGGATTCCTATACAATGGCTTGCTGTATGGGAAAAGTTCCACTCACCAGTGTAAAGATGGTTCATGAACACGTAGTCAGTCCTATTTATAGTTAAGACGTGAGATGTTAACTGGTTATTCTGTGCTCCTCTTCCTCTGCCTGTATTCCTCTAAAGATCTCACAAGAAAATCAAGGATGATGAGAAGGAGAAGGAAAAAAAAGACAAGCCAGAGAAGGGTCACTGCTTCTGGGAGAGCGTTACCATGACGATGAGGCAGATCTCACCCACCAAAAAACTGGAGAAGATGGAGGGCTGGGAGCCGCCTCGCCTGGAGAACTTATCTGAGACTGAGACTGACGAAGCCCCAGAGAACAAGAGCCAGAAAGGGGACTCGCCAGTGTCTTTCCCCGACGCTCTAGGTCTCCCGTTGGAATTGGCCTCCTGGGGAGGCCGGGGTCTTGAGGAGGACTCCTCCCGCTATGCTAACCTGTCGGACTCCAAGGATTCAACAGCCGCTGTCAGGTGGACGGCCCGCGCCAAAGTCAAGCTGGCCGGCATCAGCAGGATGAGCAGAGGGATTGTGTCAGAGAGCGCCTGGGAGGGGTTTAAATAATTGCCATTTTACCTTTGATACGCCTCCCTTCTCAACCAATAAAGAGGATGAAGACCTGAACCAAATATGTAGTCTCTAGTTCTGGACAAATCCGGTGTTAATTTTTAACTGGTATTGAGATGCTGTAGTCAAGCCGTGAAAATAACACATTAGGTTTGTCCTTTTTATTTTAGACTGACATAAACAAATGAAAGCCTTAAACTACTGTATCATTTCAACTGTGATGTCACTGGCCTGGCATTTAGATTTTATTTTGCCAAGAAATGAGAAGAGTGATTTTCATGTAAATATTGTGGCTGTCAGTAGTATAGAATCAATGAAGAATATGCAAGCCTGCTACTGAAGACTTCATGTTGGTTTCCACTTCCTTTCTGTCTATGCAGTCACAGCATTTGAGTGAAGAATGTGAGTCTGAAGCCTTAACTTATACTATCAGTGACGGGCTTAAAATCTGTGCAATCGTGTGTGTATGTGTGTGTGAGAGAAAGTGAGTTTGCGGATGGACATGCACGCATTTTTGTTTTAGTTGGCAGATGGCATTGCAAAGGAGATTAGAAGTGAGGATGTGTGGGGAGTATGTGGGGGTGATAAATGCTGTGAAAAGAAAAAAAAAAATCAAAGCAACCCCCACAGTGTCATAGACTGATACATGTTTAAATCTGATGCTGATTTAATATTTTTAAAGTCTGTACTGATGAAAAGATAAAAGCCAAACTCTGTCTCGTAGGTTGTAAAGTGCCTTGTATCAAATAAAACGACCTGATGTGTTTGCTGTAAATTTGAACTAGACTAAATGGTCCTCTGAGCACAAACCTGCTGTGCTCATCCAAACGTGCAGGTGGGTCGACCCAGCATGCGCCTGTGCTGCACCAGCTAACACTTCCTGGTTTCCAGTTACAAACAAAGCTGATCAGTTGTTTAATGCATATCTGTATGTTGTATGTGACTGAAACAATGTAAAGTCCTTTCTACAATGATTATTCTTTTAGGTGAATGAGAAACTTCATGCCACTGGCCTTTGCTTCTCTCTTCTGTTCTTTGTTTTAATCTGAATTTGATACTGAAGTCTGCTTCACTGCAGCCAGAAGTGTACACAGATACAGTGTCCACTTCCAGGGATGCCTGTATCCTGTATTTATTCACTAAATGGCTGGGTCATATTTTCTCAAGCAGAATAAAGAGTTTAGTTTGACTGTCTGGCTCTACTTCTTTCAGCAGTCTGGAGCTTTGCTTTCATCAACCAGATGGTTTACGCTGACACTGTGGACAGTTCTTCATCAGCAGGCATTTTAAAGTTAGACAGTCAGGTGTAAAAAATACTCAAAAATACTGTAAAATAAGACTCAGTCTTTAGTTATGGCTACTTTCCAAAGTAGTTTTTAGAAAATGTCAGTTTGTGCATCACTTCCTATTGAACTGAAATTAAGACCGAGCATAACAGGAAGAATAATAATAATGAAACTTTGCTCCTGTCTTCAAAGACAAACTTTCTTGTTACTGTTTTAGGTGAAAATCCAGTTATATCCAAAATGGAAACTGTGATTAAAAAAACAATGTAGTGTAAATAAAGAACAGAAACAATTTAATAGAAATATTTAATAATTGTATAACTAGTGTGCCATAAAAGTCATAATAGTACCAGTTCCAGTATTGGAACAGAAAGGAAATATTACAAAAGTTTGAGGGATGATACAAAACTTTTTTCCTCATAAATAATGTTTTACATCCCGTCTGTCTGTCACTTGACAGTTTTGACAAAAGTAGATTGTAAAAACTTGTAACGACTAATGAAGTTTTACATTATTTTCTCTTAGTGTTGACGCTTTCAATATACACAGAGCACAGAAAGAATTCACAAAGGACAACATTATGTAAACAGAGACTCAAACACGACATGCATTCAGTTATTGCAGGAAAATACCACCAAAACAGAAGCAGAATAGTTTAACCCCATTAAATAAAGAATTAACACACGAGTTGTCTTATTCTGCCACACCAAAGGTTTACCTTTTATCTATCACCACCTACCATAAACATGCTACAACCCCTTTTACATATAAATCCTTTCACATATTCATATTACATTTAGACATTTTTTCTCTGACAGGAATAGCCTTTTTTTTGTACAAGAGTATTTGTGCAAAAGATGAAAAACATGAAACTTCCTTTTATATTTCAACCGTCTCCAACATTCTTAAAATCAACAAACATACATATTTAATCTTTCCTATGTCTTACAGAAACATTTGTGCGTAAGGGAATGAAGACATAGAAAAAGTCATCTCTTTCAGTTGAAGCCCTTTGTATTTGGGTAAACAATGTCAAGGTCTCGTACACGCTTTCAGGTTGGGAGTGACACTTGAAGAACACGGAGGGTCTAGAACTTGAAGAGGTCGATAAAGTGTTGCGGAGAGATGGGCATGAGGCAGCCATCTGGGTCGTTGGCTGTGCATGGATGGCCACAGTCCTGGAACACAGTCAACAACCACATTATTAGGAAGAAGGGGGGAAGAGGAGTGTTCACATGCAGTTCACATGCAGTGATTTAATGTGGACAGTGGAGCTAGCTGCATCAGCTGTTAGTACGTTCAAAATGTGTTTACAACCTGCAATAAAAGATTTTGTGACCACTTAGGGGAAGTGGAAACACGCTCTAAATACACCGCTGACATACACTATCACCTTTTAAATTGATAGTGAACTAAATTATCAACGCATCAGATACAGAGCAACATTTCCATTCATAGACAGTAAAGTTTCTGACCACCTGACATATGGAGGTCCAATATTCACTGCCCCACTGTGCTAACCAGCTAGTTGCTAACTTTGTCCTTCTGTTGTGGGTTGGTAGTATACAGTCAGTTGTTAGCTGTAAAAAGATGACCTGTGCAGTCTGAAAATTTATGATGAAAACGGTGACAGTGAGCTGAAAGACAGAAAGCTCAGCAGAGCTGCAGAGGAACTGCAGAGCCAGGCAATAATTCTCTGTGGGTTCATCACTTCCACATACAAGTAGTCATTTCATCCATTGTTAATGTAAAAGTATTGATTATAGCCACTTTAATCTTACACCTACTCACTGCTGTGCAACTGTTGTGTAGCGGATTGAAGCAACTGACAAAACTAGTTCGACCAGATAGTGTCAACAGTAACCCGAATGAGCCAACATCATTGCAGATTTTAACTAGATATGTCTAGATATGTTAACTAAATATGTATGTTTTGTATGTATTTATAACATAGCATACAAATGAAAAAAACGTATACCAACAATTGTTTACTAAATGACTAATTACTAATGTTAGTTAGCTTGCGGAATCTGATATCTCCCTCTCACTCAACATTTTATGAATACTACCAAAAATAAAATATATATTTCTATATGTGCATACAGTAAAGCAAAGTAATACCTACATCTTTGCTAGCTTTAAGTTTTGGTACCTGATAAACAAACAGCTGGAAACTAGCCTGTAGTAGTTGTGCACACAGATTTAATGATGCATTTACAAATAGCTGGTGCAACCTGATCCTGAATATTAGTATTCACAGACAAACATTTGTGTTAAACTAAATGAAAACTGACAGTTTTCTTTCAGACACATGATCTCAACAATCAGAAACAACAAAACATGTTTTTTTTTTTTTAAAGAATGTGGTTAGAGGCCTTAAAAGGTCAGCAGAAAGAGTGACACTGTTTACGAAACACACCTCGAGCAAAACATGATGACATCACGTGAAACAGAGAGCAGCACAAGGCACAAAGCTTAACGTATGGAAAAAGATAAGTCATAAATCAGCTCATCTGGGAAACATGAGACAAACTGGCAGCTGAAGAAACACAAAGGCATGATGGGACAGAAAGTACCTTGAACAACAAAGCCAGGTGACGATCCTGAGGGAATCAGGGAGAAGGGGAGCCAGGAGAAGAGGCAGGAAGGAAGGGAGACAAGCGAGGAGAGGGATGCAAAGAGGGCAGAGGTTAAAAAGTATAGGGACCCAGTCACGGAGGATTACAAAATTGTAGGTAGTAAATAATCACAAGAAAGTGGGGACAGAGACTAAAAGAAGCAGCAGTCTTCCCCCAAAGTTATTAACTAAAACTCTGTTTGAGTTCACATGCTTTAAGATCTCACTGAGGTCACACAAGTCATTTGTTTGACCTCTGACTGCTACGTATACATGTTCACAGGATCCACTGTTGACAACAAGGATTACCATTCAGTGATAATGTATGCTTATATGCATGACACATTCATTTTTTAGGCTGTCCTGAAGTTTTAACTGTAATTTGCTCTGTATTTAGTCAAGACAACATCTCTTTCTTTATCTTTGGAAAGCCAAATATTTACAGTATAAAGATGGGATTTCTGCACGCCAGAGACAGATATCAGTGTGAGAGAGTGTGTGTGATTGGACCAAAAAGTCTCTGAGACTTTCTCTGAGTGCACCAAATGATAATGGATGATTTGTCTCTTTGGCCAAGGAAATACAATGCGTTCTGATACAAACTTGACACTAGATTTGATACACTTTCATGTCTGATCTACATATCAGGTGTGTGAGAGACAGCTCTTTGAACAGTGCAGGTTTCTTCTTTTAATGTTGTCCTCCAATGTAATGCTCAACCTATAATTTACCTCTGATGAACAGTACCGGTTTGTCATAGGTGTTCCCTACATGACATGTATGTGGTTGCAGGTGTGTTTGTTTACCTTCCAGAAGAGGATGCTACAGTGTTTGCAAAAGTGCAAGGTGTCGCCGTACTGCTCCTTCGTCGGATAATGTTTCTTCAGTGTAAAGTACATAAGCTTCCAGTCCACGTTATCACTTTTGGTTAGGACCAGATTCCTACAGAACTGCACAGAGTTGGAGAGGAAACACACAATTAAAACACCATTAAAACACAGGGGACAGAAAAGTAATTATAAATGAGACAAAGTGTAATTAGATATAATTAAGGACAATTTCTCATTAACACCAATCCTGAGTGGGTGTTACATGAGTTAGTGTGTAAGAGTGAGTCAGTGTGAGAGGAAGACTGTGAGCAAACTATGGCAATGCTGCCCTCTAGTGGCCATAGTGTGAACTACCAAGTTGCACCTCATCTTTTAACCATAACATACTAATGGAAGTTTTAATCATGACCTTTTTAAAATTACTGTCAAACATGATGCAGTTGCAAAAAATGCATTTTATCCAGTGTCCAAACTTTTTTGAATTCAGGGTTGTAACATTGTTCTCTCACCTCTTTGTCTGCGAAGTGAAAGTGGCAGAGTTTCTTCCACAGTATCCTGTTCTCACTGAGGAGGTGCAGAGTAGGCGTGGCCTGTCCCAGGTTAATGATGTCATAGGCATCAGATAACTTGCAGAGGATCTTGTTCTGCATGTGCAGCGGTAAGTCGTTGAATGACAAGCCACTATTGCACATTTGCTAAAAAAAACAAACAATTAAGAGCAATGCATTAAAATCAGAGCTGTAATGAGTATACAGTAGACTGATATATAGTTTAGCTTTAAATGATTTCAGTACTTCTCCTTTCATATTTCATGTTCCTCACTGAAAAGTGGGTGCAGTAAAATGACTTTCAAAATTTCAGCCTACTTCCCTTTTTAAAAGTCACATTTACATACAAGCAGTTCAAACTCGACCTGGAGGTGTCTTGAGGCACGGAGTATGCTGAAGCAAGTTTTGGGATGGGTTACACACACATGGCAGACACATGCATGTACAAACACCAATACATGTTATACCTTGGGGATCTGCAGGTTGTTGAGCTGCTGCTGCCATTTGAGAATGGTTTCCAGTCGGCACAGCCAGATGTTGATGTTTCCTACTAGGACAGACGTGCGAACGTGGATAGTCAGACTGTACAGTGTCGAGCTCAGGTCATGCAGCAGGTCCTTGACAAGGCGTGGATTGTACTGGTCCTCCAGAACTAGTGGACACATTTTAAAAACAAATGACAATATTTAAGACATGAAATAAAGCATTTCTTTGTAACATAATGTAATCAAATCTTTGCTTTCTGCAGCTAACATACCTGGATGTAAGGAAAAAATGTACCCTCAATTTCTGAAAATTGCATTACTTTACCATGCAAGTTTCACCAAACACATATGGCAGACTACATCTGTACGTTGCTCCACCAGGAAACACAACCTCATAATGATGGAGCACACTAGTCCTACTGGTGCAATAACAGTGCTGTGACTAATCAGTAGTCTGAGAAACATCTTCTGCTTGCTCTGAGCCTTATCATTTGGTACACGTTCCTTACGCTCCTTCTGTTAAAAAGCTACTAACACAACAAGAGCCTAAATTAGAGGGTGCATCAACAAGCTCTGACACATTAAAGAGTGCTTTGAAAATGTGCATGTAGAATACATCCATTAAAAAAATAATTAATGTCAGTCTCAGGTCGTCTTACCTTTTCGCACAATCTTCTCCAGTATATTGAAATAGTTTTTCTGGGCTGCTCCACTCAAAGAGGTCAGCTGAGTCCTGGCTATTAGCTGGAAAAGCTACGGGAGAGCGACAAAGTAAGACAGTTAAAAGGGAGAGTCGCTTGTCTAAGTCGTACAGCGACTTATGTGATCGTCATCGCTCACTTTTGCAACGTAGTTGAATCTTCTCAAGTCCTGAATGGCACTGGAAAAGTCTAGACGGTTAAGGGCTTCACCAAGTGTGCAGTATCCATGACGCTGTGTGTTGACATGGAAATACACACACATTAATTCTGCTGTTTCAATCAAATAAATCCTTCTTGTGAAAATTGTAGTAACAGAAGAAGCACTCACTTCTTTAGTGCTCCCTCTCTGCACATAGATCCATTTATCACTGAAAACAACTGGACAACAGAAAAAACACATTATTCTCATAAAGTATATGTTGGATTAAATGGACATACTGTATTTGAGATGTACACAATATGATGGGACCCTGTGCAGTTTAATGCAATCCCAAACAACTGCTGTGCCGTAAATATTACCTTTGTAAAGATCATGTAAAGATACTGAGAAGACTCAGAGGAGACGGCAAATAAAATGATCCTGACTTACAGTAAATGTCAGGCTAGTTTAAGCCTCAGGTCCTACTGCCAAACAGGTGTGGCAGGACCTGAGGCTCTATATACAACCCTCAGCCCAAATGGCTAGTTGTTGACCTGCATACCAAACACACGCACACACACAGGGGCAGATATAGCCCTGTCAGTAAAATGTACTTGCCCAAACTTGAACCAAAACAAAAATTTCTCAACAAAATCCAGTGTGTATCCTTGAGAGCTGGCAAACTCGTTGAATGCATTTAGTCCCTCATAAAACATTTGCAACATTTTTCCTTCCATCTTTACATCCAACTTTACTTGCAAGCAGTCTCAAACAATTGTGCATATTGGTGAATCTTAACCAAAGCATCAGGTAGCAAAAGCTGTAAAAAGAAATGTAGTGGAGTATAAAGTACAATACTTCTCTCTGAAATGTAGTGAAGCAGAAATATTAAATAGCATAAATTGTAAGTAAATACAGGTATCTTAAAATGTAAGTATTTAGTTACATTCCACAACTGATGAACTGTACACAGTCTGATGATATGTAGAGTTGTAGAGCACTCAAAGCTGCTTTAAAAGCCACATTATGCTACATCACATTGCCCAAAACCCTGAAAATGTTGCCCTTTGTGTCATTGACATTCAGATGAGAAGTATATTCAGTAATCTGTGCAAAAAGAAGGTTGAATTTGATGAATGTTGCCAACAGACCGGCTGAAGAGACTTAATTTAAAGAAAAATAAAGCTTCAATATGATAAGCTCACGTGATAAATTACCAAGTGAATAAAAACTCTTTAGTCTAATAAATCTCAGCTCTCAGCTTTTAATATGTGGGCCACTTTACTTGCAAATATAACTTGTCCCTACCAGTATTTCAGCAGTTTTTTGTTTTTGTAAAAGGGCCTTTAATTTTCATACCACAAACTCTTTGGTGAAACCAGAATAGTTATTATGTGTTGCTGACACTCACACTGAGATTTGGTGTTGTTGTTGTAGAGATCCTTTTTCCTCTTTGTGGTGGCGAGCTCACACACATCTCCAGCAAACAGATCTTCTTTGTTGTTGGTGCAGAGCCTGTTCGGACAAAGGAAGCATGGGGCAATTTTTAAGCAACATTGCATGTGAGTTTGACCACTGCACCTGAAATACAATGTAATTACAAACCGCTGTAAAGAGTCTGCTCTGCGTCAACATCCTGGTGCAAGCCTGTGACTATTTACTGATGTTACCCTGTTGCATGGATGGTGGGCCCAAGGCAGTTCAAGTGCTATAGTGTTTTGAGCGTAACAGGGCAGGCAAATGTGTGAGTTAAAAATGATAAAGACACACAACAGAAGAGACAAGGAACTGAACAGAACGTAGTCGTATTAATAGAAAGTCATGTTTAAAAACGTAGCTGCTGCATTTTGGATGGATCAGAATAATAAGTAGGCTGAGACAGGACTCAGAACACTCAGGATGTGAAATATAATGATTCACCGTGTCTGTTATGATGGAGGAAACACCGCAGATGGCAGACATATAAATCTGTTTGAGAGACAGAACCATAGATGTGACTCAGACAGACTTTTCTCAGAGACCAGGCAAAACATTATGAGATCTTTATCCGAGCTCTGTTATTTCTGGGCCTTGATTGATAAGTGGCCTGGTTGTTGTTACAGATAAGACAGATTTTGACATTTTGGCAGCTGACTTCAACTTGATGACTTTTTGATTTTGCTGTTCATGATGACATTGATGACGACTATCAGCACTTATTCTGGTATGCAATGGTCAACCTACCTCTCAGTGATACTCTACATTTTGTATTTTAGCGTCTTGTTTTGTACTTCTGTGTCTTGCTGCAAAACTAATTGTCCTCTGGGGACAAATAAAGCTGAAGTTGACATATCAGTTCAGTTCAGTTTAGTTTATTGTCATTCAAATATGTTAAAAACATGAAGGAATGAAATTTGTTCCCAGGCCTGCAGCGTATAGAATAAATAAATATAAAGACAGATGTTGATATAATGTAAAAATGTATGTATATGTTGTCATGGGAGGCTTGAAACTCCAACAGAAACCCAAATGAAAGCATGCAAGTACATTTTTATACCATATATACAGAATACATACTATAGATGTGTATTTATAGGGGTCTGTGCACAAGAATATAAATGCTTTGTGACAGTACATCAAGTCTCTTTGCAGAGTGCTACTATTGTCAGAACTTGTAATCTTTTCCTCTAATACAAACAAATTAAATTACATAAAATAAAATCCTGTAATCTCTGTACCAAGATCTATAGGAATAGTTTCTAATGACCTTTAACTGACAGATCAAAGGAATGGATTGGACTGGTAATTGACTCTCCATGCATTAATAATCCTTTGGCTGAAGTTGGGCGACTGACTGGCAACACTGCCAACTTGGGGAGCACAATTTATAGGTCAGCTGATTGGGAAATATTTATTTTACATGTTGTATATATAGCACCAGAGACAAGCATCCAGCCCCTGAATGTTAGCTTCTTCTTTTCATATCCTTGTTAGGAGTTTCACACAAGGACTCCAGAGCTAAAACAACTAGTCAGTTACTTACTTAGTCCCCTGTCAAGCACAAAATAGCAAACATCTTCTGGTTCCTGCTCATCAAATGTGAGGATTTGCTGCTTTTCTCTGTATATATGGCAAACAACTGATTATCTCTGAGTCTCAGACTGTTGGTTGGACAAAACAAGCAATCTCAAGATGTATCCTTGGGCTCAAAAACATTATAAGGTCGTATTTCACTATTTTCTAATATTTTATAGGAAAAACACTAATGAAGAGAACAATTAGCAGATTAATTGATAATTATTTTTTAAATTTGCGGTCTGCACAGCTGCCCCAGCCAACTACAAGGACACATTCCCTCAACAGCTTCCCCCTGCACACTGCACCTGAGTTCTGTTCGATCCAGGGTAAGGCAAAATAAGAAACTGCTCCTGTTTTTTGCAATGGTGGTCGTGATTTTTTACACCAACTATGCACCCATGGTTCCACTTAAGGACAAACTGGATGGGCCATGGTACATTAAAGCTGACTGGCAGAGTCTCTGGATCTCATATAAAATCATACTCATTTCATTTAAACCAGATTGATTGGAGGCTTTGCTTTAGATGATGACTGATAGGCTGGTTGCAACAAATACCAGGTACTAGGTAACAGGTCCAGAGAACCTGGAGGAAATATATATACTGTATATATGAAGGAAAGCTAAAAAATATGTTAGCCAAACTGAGTAATTTCAACACACATGCTTTTTGAATGAACAAACCAATTTACTTCTTCCTCCAGCATAAAGACATGGGTTTGCTTGCCTAACTGCAAAGTCAACTGATTCAGGGTGAATGAGCTCTACAGTAATCCCTCGTCTCTATCCATTTAAACACTTGTACAGACGTACACACAAACACACATGCACAGTACAGTAATCTGTCACAGTGAATTACAAGTGAGGAATGCAATAGCCTGACTTGTTTTACACAGGTTGCATGCGGAGCACTGTCCTCCACAGAGCCAATAAAATACATCAAAACAGCAGCAGGAACATTCAGGATTTGTGGATTTTTAAACTACATCCTGATGTGGCTGACATTGATCTGTTCTTCTTTTACTGGACTGTGAAGTCAGAGCTGACACACAACTTTCCAGTTATCTGTAAACACATGAATGTTATCTGTATGTTTACAGATAATCAGTTTGTTAACGTTAAAAGACACATGATGACCTAAACTACTTCTGTGACACTGTGTACCATGCCACTGGTCATCATAATGCTCTTCTTTCTTTCTGGTTTACATGTGTCCATCTGCCAAACGCACCTCCGTTGCATGAAGTCACTGGCCTTTCCGAGTGAGGCTGCGTTTGGACAACGGCCAAGTAGAACAGATGATGTCATTAGTTATTGTCTGATGTTGTGTCCTTTGCCTTTTTGTGGAAAAGACTGCTGACAGTCTAATGTGACACTGTGATGTTCTGTTGGATGGTTGATCAATAGAAATGACGACACTGTGACGTAAGGGAGCTATCACCCACTGGCACCGTTAACCCTATCAGCACCAGCAATGTCTGTTTAAAAGTGAGGCTTCATCATGAAGCTGAAATGAAACTCACAAACAGGCACATCTTTACATGTCATTGCAATTTACTCAACTTCATACAACTTGCACTTTACCATCTTTGTACTTATTTTTTGTACTTATTTTTTGATTGCATCATAGTGCAGACTACAAAATTTTATACATGGAGATAATGACAATAAATTCTAGCTTGTACCCTGCAGTCAGTATATAAATAGCCTTGGTCCTTACAAGCAAAATGAGTAGCCATGTTTGCCATGCTTATGTGTTTTTAAGTTGAAGTTTGAGTTCATTTAATAGTCATAGCCTGCGTTATTAACTGATTAATTGATTTAGTAAACTCGTCACAATCTAGATTTTGACCCCTGTCCTCCATGAAGACAGAAAGGTGAGGGGCATGGTTTGACTTGAGAAAAAGCTAAATACACGCTACTTCACTAAATGTGTGTCGTTGCACTTCATGATATATTTTATTTATTAGTTATGATGCTATTGCAAGCTCGTAGTTGCTGCCTTCTTTACAGATTTTACAGATTAGTTGGATTACTGTGATGTAATGAGCTATCAACTCATCTTCACAACTCTAATAAAATGCATTTTGTAACAAAAGCTTTCAAGGCAAAGCTAAAATCTACATGTATAGTCATACATTTGAATGCAACTATTTGCATTAAACCTTTCTCTGCTTTCAGATCATGAAATAATAACATGTGCAACACATCCATATTATCCATGTAGAGACAAACCTAACCTAAACCTAAACAAACCTAAAAGAAAAACAAAAAACACAAGACCAGAAAACCTCTTTTCTCTTCCTTTATGTGACCACTCATTGCCAGTTGGCATGCGTCAAAACAGTCCATGTTTCCTGCAGATAACAAGGCGAGTTCTCCTGCTGGGAAGCAACCCAGACTGCCCAAAGGGGCACATGTAATCCAGACCAGAAAGACTAAAATGGCAGAACTTGTTTTTAGCTGAGCTGCTTTCAACAAACAGCAGTCAGCAAAGTATTTCAACCCACTAACTGCCTTTGGGAGGGACAGTATTGTAAAACCACA
This sequence comes from Sciaenops ocellatus, assembly GCA_033000465.1. Lineage (NCBI taxonomy): Eukaryota > Metazoa > Chordata > Actinopteri > Sciaenidae > Sciaenops > Sciaenops ocellatus. The sequence continues at coordinate 14,151,375 of CP136886.1, forward strand.
CAACAGGTATTGCTTGAAGATGAAGTTATTCTTGTGTGCTCCAATCAGAAGAACTGGTATGTTATCATTCGTCACACAACTTCAGAATTTCAGGCAAAAACCCTTTTGACAGGATTTATGAGTTGCACCATCCAAAGACAAATACCACACAGGAAGCACAATTTTTACTGTTTTTCTTACTCTCTGGAACAATGCAGGCTTTCAGAGCATCTGTAAACACACTTCACACACCACAATTATTATTATTATTATTGTGTTTTTAGTTTTGTCTAAAGGCTCCATTGTGTCCTAACACGTGTAGTTTGTGAGGTAGTGCACTCTCCTGTCTCTGTGGTAATGGAACAACTGTGATGAGTACTCTGTTCATTATATTAAGAAGTCAAAGTCAGGTATAATCCTGTTTCCTGGGGCTTAACTATGACTAAAACATGACTTGATATGCTGTATTCATTATTCTAACACACTGTAACTCAAACTGTCAATCATACAGCCAAAACATGAACAATTACTCAACACCTGGCAATCTATAGTTTACAATAAAAACACACGCCTCTGCAGGTTGTGTTACTACTGTATGTTGTGTGTTCATTAACAACAGGAATGTGTGCTATTGCTTTGAGGGGACAGTTTACAGCAAAGGTCAGCTCAGGTCACACACAGACAAATGAACTCCATACTTTAGACTGTGACCTTTACACGTCAAACCTCAAATATCTTCCTGTGATACTGGGATCTTTCACGTCTATTATTTTGAATATTTATCTTTTTGTTAAACAGGATAGACTGTTCAGTTGGTCTCGTAAAATTACCCTCTCGAGCGTCTAAACTCAGCCCTATATTCAACTCTGTCTGTTGCCATGACACCCCTTTGGCAACAACAGGCTGTAATTGTGAGATGCAAATCGCCTCATCAAAGACTCTCTGCTACGACCCTGATAAGGGTTGGCTGAATGATTTTTCTTTATGACGCTGAGTTGCCATGACCTTATCAGTTCAATTTGGTCAAGACATTTACCACTGTTATTATCTACTGACTCCCTGCCACATCTTCCGGTTTCTCTTGATCTATTAAGCATTTCATCCAAATGCACTTGTTCATATTCATCTGTCAGTATCCTGAAGGAAATCTGGTTTGCAGCCAGACAATAACACATTATGTAGCTCACAGAAAAAGGCTGGTGAACAACAATCCACAATCAACACATATATTTTCTGGTAGTCTAGGAGTTTAAGACACTGACCATGCTGTCAGAACACGTCTCTCTCCCTGATGGGAAAATCCTCTCAAAAGAAGGTATTTTATGCAAGTTGGAAGATGTCTAAAATAAAGTCAAAGCCCTGACAATCAGTCAGCTGTAATCAACCATTAGCCCACTTTTAAACAGAGATGCAGAGCTAATAAGATCTAATACACTGCTGGCTGTACTGGCTTACTGTAGTAACGTCTGACACTTAAGCAAATATTGATCCTACTTTGATAACATTTATTGCTGGGCTCCGAAAACTAACTCAGTTGTTTTTAACAGTACAGTAGCCTTGCTGTCATTCAATAAAGCTAAACAGGGAAGCAGGCTGTGTACTGCTGTAAAGCAGAGGGCTGGACAATGTACGTGAAATCAATACAAATATAAAACACTGTAATCAATTTGGTGTCAAAAGCAATGAAGTGTGCTTTTACTGTTAATTAAATCAGACAATCCTCAAATGTATAATGCACAAAACACCGCTTATCTTGTTAGTTTTTAATTATGTCAGGTCAGACATTATGATCACACATTACAAATGTTTATATCAGGTTGTTGTCCAGCTCTAGGATATATTATGCTTGCAGAAATTAGTCTTAGTTGATAAAGCACTGACTCGTTAACTGTAAGGTTTGACACAGACAGTACTGAGGCAGATATAGGTGACAAAGGTGAGAACGTTTATAATCTTACTCTTTCAAGTCTATCTCTTTGTTGTCATCTTCCAACTCGTGCCCATAGAAGACATCCCTCTTCCAGCCATGCTCTGTCTTAGTCCAGCTCCATCCTGGAGACCTCCAGTCCTTGCCCAAGAAAGGCATTTTAGTGAGGTGGACTTTGAGCAGCGTGGGTCGCTGCCACTCCAAACACCTGTGGAGGGTTAATAAAATGAAGGATTAATATTTGTGCTGTGGGATTACAGAGGCAAAGAAGGTCCATAACAAGCAACTGAATAACTAATTGAGAAAAGTAGTCATGGCTTAATGTTTAAACCTAAATCCAATCTTCAAGTTGGTCAAATTCCTTTTTTCTCCATCTTGAAATTCAAGTCAAGTAAAAACATCCCTTTGCTCAAACTGTCTAAGAAACACCAGAGATCAAACAGAAAGATTCAGAAAGGTGAACATCAGAGCTACCGAGGACAGTCAATAGATCTTTTGAAGTTAAAACAGGCGACTGGAAACTCAGGACATGTTTATCTGAATTTGCTTGTGAAGATTTTAAATTGCACCAGATGAAAATCACCTTAAAACCTCATAATTCAGATTTTTTTCAAAATAATTAATTGCTATAGTTTTAAATTTCAACAATAAAAAAATGAATCCAAATTATAATTGCCTTTTTTCAGCATCCATAAAAGAAGTCTGCAGCCTATAACTACATGTTCATATCAGCTTATTGTCTGACAACCACCAAATAAACAAGAGGGCCATTAGATTTATGAACGTTGTCTATATTAAGCCTGATATTAGGGGTAAACACTGAGATATATATTGACATACTGAGACAAATAACACACCTGACAACGACTACGACGCATTTTTACCTTGAACATTTGAAAAAAATATCAAGACGTTGGCAAACGTTGCAGCAAAATCGTTTTAATGGCTGATTAACGGTTAAAAATGAGAGATAAGACAAGCTGTCAGTCAGTCCAACGCATTTTTATCACGACGGGATTAAAATACTAATTTTACTGTATGGTATAAAACAGCTGTGGGTTTCTGTAATATCGATAAACAAACCTTAAGTGACTCCTTCGTTGTATTCGTCTCCGCTTCTGTCTCTGGACTGGATATATTGACAGAAGTAAACACAGTGCGGACTGCAGAATTCGTCTCCGCCCCCTGCTGCTCTCTGATTGGATAGAACGTTGGTATTTATCGTGTTGCTACCCAGTGTCGCGTCGCTGATTGGCTGTCCGCAGCTGTCAATCATGTTCTTTTTTTATCCCGTCTGTTTTGTTGGGGCTTTCTTCCACACGTGACAGAGGACTGCGCACATGTACTAATGTTTTGATTTTGTGATGGACGATTTGAACACGACCTCTGGATAGTTATGTGAGTGATTATGATTATGTGATTATTATGGAACATTTGTAACCGGAGATTTTAAGTAATTAATACATTATTTTATCAACCAGAAGTTCAGACCTTATACAGTTGTTTAATGTGGGTCATTGTATTGTTTTGTTGTCGGGAGTTCCTGCTCTGATCTGTATATACAGAAGTGTAATTGTAAAACTTTTCTGGATTGTTTTAAGCACTTCCATTTACCAGTCTAAAGCATTTCAGATGAGGTTTTTATTATTTATAGCAAGTTCAATCCAGGTCAGAAGTCTGCATATGCAAATTGACAGTCAAAATACAGGTGTCTGAATGCTAAAATGACACAATTTATGAACATGTTCTTTAATTATCTTCTTCAAAAGTCCTCGTATGCATTGGCTTAATAATGAAACAGGGGTTTGACACTAAAATGCTGTTTTCACATTCACCTGAAGGTGGAAAATTGCTGACTTTTAATCTAAGTTTAAGAGAACATATTTGCAAATTCATAGATTAGAGTAAACATTTGTATTTTATGTGTTTTTACGTACAAGTGGATGAGTTCTTTAAATTTCAAGGTAAGAAAACATTCTGTTTTTTTATTGTTCCTGTATTTTAACAGATAAAACGTTTCCCAAAACCAGTCCAGACTCAGAGCAGACCAGTCCAAGTCAAATGTAAGTCTGACACCACTGGTATTTATGCATATTCATCTGTGACAGGGAATACAAAATCTGAATTGCTGCTGAAATGAGATATTATACTTTGCAGGCAAAACACACTTTGTCTTCCTCAAATGATCTAAAACAGCATCACATGTCAAACATCCATCCAGACTGGTTTATGTGTGGTGATCGCTCCTCTGGGCATTGTGATTACAGTGAAGTCAGAGGTTTAGTAGGCCTGGCCTGATGACTTAGAGTTGCTTCTGTTGTTTTTTAACACAGGCATCAGGTTCAGTCTTGTTGTTAGATACTGCCCCCTTTAGGCTCCATACAGTAAATTCAAGTATTCATACATTTCATGCAGAATGCTATACTGAGTTCCTACTAACATCTATGCCTTACTGATATACATATATACTATTCATTTAAATAACAGTGTTATATTTATAGAGATTTACTTTCTGTTCAATTTGAACTGCTCAATTTAAAGAGTTATCCAACATTGTTAAAAATGAAAAGACTCCATGCCCCAGAACTGGCTAAAAAAAGGCCAAATTTTGACTCAGTTAAGTCATCATCAGCCAAAATATGTTATTCTGCATATAGGCTGAGACACAACTTCGACAATATGCTTGTAAGAAAAATAATTTACAACTTTATTTGTGTATCAGTTTTACAGAATTTACAGCACTTCAGTATAAAACAATGTTTCACAGGCAGTATCAAACCCAGATTGAACCAGGTTAGGGTAAGGGGTGGAGTGACATTACAGTAATATGTCAGCCTAGAGAGCATAGTAACACTTATAATAATAATTAATAATTAATACAAATCCTAATAAAAGAAGAAAAAAAGTCTACAGCAATGGAACTAATGTACATTTTCAGTCAGTAAGAAGTACAAAGTGTCCTTTTGTCGAACTCAATCATCAACTGAATATTAAGATTAGCTTTAAGTTCTGGCAACAAACAAGTGGAGAGGGCAAGGCATGACTTGCCTTGATGCAGTAGTCAGTCAGGCCTCCGAAGAAGTGAAAGGTGTGTCGACAACTTGAGCAGCAGAGTGTATCTGCTCACAAATACTGTACATAAACAATGTTGTGTTTATGCGTGTGACTAAGAAACAGAGTGGGTGGTAATTCTGTTAAACACATGGAGTCAACAATAGACTGACATTTGTTTTTTTCCCCCCTTTGTGTTACAGCCTCTGAGCTTTGATCGGCACAAAAAGTTGGCAAAAAGACAGAAAGAGAGAGAGAGAGAGATTGCGGTGCATAGAGAATGAGATTTGGGAGGGAAGTGGAGATACAGTTTCAACGGTTCACTGGACTTAAGCCTATCAGATTATTAGGTAGTACATTCCTCTCACACAGGACTCAGGAACCAACTGATGTTTTGATTGGAAAATAACCACATCCTACATTTTTTTTCTGTTTGGCTGCAGTTAAGTTTAATGATTTTACCAGTGTTACCAGAAGCCACAATAACATAGAACATAGCAGATATCTCTTACTGACATTTTTTATATTAATAACTATTTGTGTGTATGTATAAGTGTGTGTGTGAGAAAGAGAGAGAGAGTGAGAGAAATGGAGTACGCTCACTGGATTATGAATTTAGGAGGCAAGTTACATAAATTATAATTTAAGGGCACTTTCATGCTTCGTGGTGTTAAAGGCCCTGCTGAGAAACATAATTTATGAAATGTTTAATGTGCCATAATATGAAAATTACTGGTGCCATTTTCTAATCACAATAGCCTTAATTCACCCATGTCTTATAGATCAGTGATAAGCTGTTAATAAAACAGTTTTCGGGATGCCAGATTGTGAAAAATACCTTTGAGTGATGACCACTTATCATGCAGAGGATCTGCACCAACATCCACTTATTAACACTTTATTATTAATGGGTTAACAACATTTGTGAGTGCATTATTATCAAATAGAGAAGAAAATGCCAAAGGATTTTTTTTTTCAAAACCTGGCAACCCAAAATATGTTTTACTTTAAATAAGGAGTCAAGAAAGGAATTTTTACCATCAATAAATCCATTACTTATAAGCTGCTTATTAAGGGTGACATATTAGGAAGTGGTACTAAGTTATTTTAGCAAATGTACATATTTAAATAAAAAATGTAATGAATTAATTTTTAAACTTAATTACTATTAATTGAATTGCAATGTTTGGAACTATTGTTTTAGCTGATGACAGATATGTGGCCTGTGGCCAAAATTGAAATCTATGTGCTCTTCTGGATTTGTGTGTCAGTGTGTATCTTCAGGCACACACATGCACATAGTTTTGAGCTTTAACGCAGGATTATATTTCAAATTAATGCAGGTTTGTGAAAATGATGTCGAATGCACAGCTTTACCGAATAAAACTACAAGCAGATGTCCATTTTTAACATGAAAATGTTTTGTTTGAACAGTTTTGAGTCTGTGTGTGATGTTGGGCTCCCTTTGGCCCCCAACGTGACACGTAACAGCTACTTTTATGCAGGTTTGAGCAGAAGCAGACACACTTTCGTCTGCTGAAATTGGCACTCACATGTAATATGCACAGAAACCAAAGGGAGCAATGATTTAAGCACATAAACACACAAACACATACAGTGTTTTGATCTGTGTTCTGCAATAAAATGTGATAAATGGATAAAATGTACCATCAATACAATAGTTTCAGGCATATGGCCTCTGAAGAGGGAAAAAAGGAGTTATCTCAATCAAGGTCTCTTAATTTTTTTCCTCTCTCTGTGGCATTTTTGCAGCTGTACAGCCATTTGATTATCCTTGCATTGCGCTCAATAACGGATGTCCCCTGATGTATCTTTTCATGTAACTCATCCTCCAGTAGTCCGTCGCTGTCGCCACTTTTTCTGGAGAAACCGTCGTCTGATGTAGAGATGCTGGCACTCCGGATGTTTATTGCAAATTCATCTGAACGTGCCGAAAAGTTCTCCTTCCCCAGAGACTCGATAACCTCACCGTCTAGCCCACAATACATAAAAAAAGCATCAAAGTCTGCAAAGTTTTTGGAGTACCTGGAGCTGATGTCAGAGTGAGAACGACTGACCCCTTTGCCAGATCTCCTTTCAAACTCAGGAACCATGAGAAGACCAGCAGATTTATTCCCAACACCAGCTGTCACCTTTGTCCCAGAAGCACCAACATGCAAGCTGCATTCTTTTGCTGTTCCCTCAGGTGTGGTTATTTTCTCCTTGTTGTCCTCAGCTTCACACTCCTTATCTGCCGCCTCAGGTAACGGGACATTTTTCTGCACAGAGCTGAGCAACAATTTACGGGTTATATTGTGTTTACGGTCATTTGCTGAGCCTCTCAATAGCTCACATTTCTGTCTATAAAGCAGGAGGGAGTCTGGTCGTTTTTTGGAGCTGATCCGACGTACCTGCCCTGGTGAGCAGTTTTGAGCACCACATGTAGCTTTTGTTGAGTTACTCCCTGTGACAAGTTTCCCACTGCGGTTTGAACTCCGGTTAGAAGACCCAGTACTGCTCACAGAGAGTGATCCAAAACTGATTACCGGCTCCTGAGTTGAGTTGACCACCTGTTGGCTTTTGACATATTTCAGTTTGCTTGCGGCGAGCCTCTCCACAGCACTCATGCGTCCTTTGGTCTCACTCTCCAGTTCCATTTGTTTTCGAAGGTATTCAGGACCCTTCCCCAGGATTTTTGTGGTATCGCTGGTCGCATCCATTGTGGTCTTTATTGAAGATTCAAATCAGTTATTTCCAAAGAGTGGGTAATCCTTTAGCGTGCGGTCTCTCCACTGTTATAGGTAAAAGATTCCATTCAAGCCCGTTCTTTGCCTGAGCACGTATCACAACAGGAGATTTTACCTTGTCTGTTCAAACACATTACCCCACCCATTCTGCGCAAGGCTAGTTTTAACCAAACACAAGCTTGTACAAAGTACACCTGATACCATCACAAGTGAGAACAGTGAAAGCTGACACTGCTGCAGACTTTTTTTCTCTTGTCCTGGTGGAAATGTGGGCCTTTATCCTTCTTGCTCAATACAGAACAAAATCTTATATTATCCCCTACCAAGAAAACTGGTTTTGTCTTTACAAAATACACTACACTACCTTTTATCGACTCATTTACCCGAGACACTGACTCATCAAATAGGCTTGGCGCAAACTATAGTGTTAATGTTGTGCAATAAATGTTTTTCCAGCCTATTCTTCTTTGAATCATGCAGCGTGTCTCTCACTGGGACGGCAGTTATTATTTGTCAAAGCCATCAAAACAGTATTGTGTAATTCTAGACTCAGTTCTCAAGAGGAAAAATGTTTTATGGATTACATTAGGATTTTGCTTTTGTTGCTGATTTTCTGAGTAACTGTATCTTACTGGATGAGTTCACCAGTCCTTTGAAAAATTTTTGCAAGGTCAATTAAGGATAATTACACATTGTTCCCCCTAGCTTGTCAAAAACACTGATCCTAACTTTATTTTGAGGTTTTACTGCATCCTAAATGTTACACGCATTTCAACTCATTTCTGAACATGTGTTCCAAGCTACTCGAACCATAAAACTAAGTTAATTTTTTACTTTATTTTACAGTTCAGGAAGTGTTCAGTTACTGCTGCTACTGTCCTCTAGTAAATGCCTTGGTACTTGACACTATTTTTTCATCTGTACATATAAGTAACTTGAATAAATACATAAATCTTCATCAAAAACATTTAAATCACGAGTGACAAGAACAACATACATGCCTAATTTGTGTGAACGTTGTAAACTAAAATAAAAAACTTTGGCAAAAGAACAAAAAGTTGCATCAACAGAGAAACTCTCTGCTTGACTGTATCGCGGCTCTTGCTCTACAAAGGATTTTCACACACTTTCCATCAAGTGTTGCTGAATGTGTGAATGACTACATTTTGGCCACGTTACAGTTTTACTGGCTAAGGGTTTTCCACAGAAAAAAAGATCTTCCTCACAGCTCTTTCCTAGTTGTCCTTGTATGTGATGCTGCTCCTGAGACTAGCGGATTCCTACATACACGTGACTGGGTGCTTAGAGGAGAGGGAGTGACAAAGAAGCACAATAATGAAATTACGCAAATATTTATACATGTTTTTATAATATTCACCTCAAACTAGAAAATTCTGTAACACTCGCACAACACTTGAGGAAATGTGTTGAATCCCTGCTGGCTCATTATAGCTGCAAGATCAAGATTTGACTGCAATGGATGAAAATTAAAGGAAAGAAATCCCATAAAAAAGTAAGGGGGTAACAAATGACTCCCTGTTTTCTGCTTCCTTGTGTAATTGGAAACATTCACTGAAGTAGAATCTGAAACATCTGTGTACAAACTGAATCTCACCAGATCAGATCTACTTGTTCAGAAGGCAGAGGGCAGCACTAGAATGCATAGTGTGGAAGTCATGAGAATAAAGTCTTGCATTGCCTTCGGCTTAATTACTCTATTTCCATTTCTTTACTTTCCTTTAAGAGCATGCACTTCATACCCAGTGGAATCATCCATCATCTAAAAGAAGACAGTGCGGTCTTTCTGACCTAAATACCTTTTTACTGATTCCTCTCAAAGCATTTAAGCCTATTGCTAAAGTTGTTGCTCATATGTTTCAGTGTTTGTGCATTATTATCATACCACATCTGTTCTTCGTGTTGATTGCATTTATTCAGCCGTGTGATTTCTTTTGATTGGCTTCCCTAAAATCAGAATGAACAGTTCACTTGGGGATACTGCAGAGTTTACTTGCACTTTATTCTTCTTTGACCTCTGTTTCAAATGAATCACAAACTCCTTCAGATAAATTCTTAGATTTCTGAGTCTGGCTGATAAGCAGAGGTATGCCAAAGTGTTATTAATGAATCCTCTTGGGAGTGACATGAATGTAATGTGAATGTAAGGATTAGGAATGCATCTTGCTAATAAATAGTAATAAACATGTTCTTAGGAAATTAAATATATTTGGCAAAACTGCTATGTAAAACACTTCTCGTCAGTCTTATATAACACTGTTTAAACTGGCTTCTTGTCTTAACATGAGTCTAAAGAGTCTAAATGCTAACATCAACATGCTAACGTGCTGCTATGTTTAACATCAGTTTGGTGTGTTAGCATGGTAACATTTTATTTTACATTAATTTTGCAGGCTTTTGGTCATGAATTTTGACTAGACGATGACACGACATGAAAAGCTTAGGGATCACCAAAGTTATTACAATTCTTCCTGAGGGCAGCATGGACGTGTGTAACAAATCCCATGTAAATAGGAGAAAGGTCAAGGGATCACCACAGTCGTTAGGATGTATCCCTGAGGAGCGTGAATGTCTGTACAAAATTTTACGGCAATCCATCCAGTGGTTGTTGACATATTTCTTTAAACAACTGACAGACCGACTTTGCCATCCTTGGAGCCACATCACTTGTGTGGGTAATAAAAATGGCCAAACAAAAGTAAGCATATCAAAAATTATCATTTTCATAAGTGTTTTTCTGTTGCAGATTCGACTTGAGTTCATGAGCGAATAAAAAAATAAGCTTTTAACAAATGCGCATATGTGTGCACACATACACTTCCCTATGTGCCCTTTGGCACAGAGGTGCATGAAGAGACATGACTTCAAAGACTCCTATGTCACATCTTTAGAGACGCTAGAGTTGAAACTAAGTGCAGTGGCTCTGTTTACAATCATTTAGCACATTGTCTGATTGATTTGTGAAACCTGTTTTTGCTTAATTGGAAAAAAGAGAGAGGGAGCAGACTCAGGGACGGATTTAGGGGAGCAGAGTAAACACGAACACTGACACCATTAGTCAATTTTCCCCTGAGCCCTCTCACTTTTATTTAATTCTTAACTTATGCTGCTAGTTGGACAAATATATTCTATGCTTTAATGTGACACTGTATCATCTGCTAATTGTGTTTTTATTGAGTCATTCACAATAATTACCATCCATCCTTGAGACATGAATAAAGCTGGCTGACTCAATTAAAAAACGCTCACAAATTACGAGATATAATTGCTGCAGGCATCTTTTGCTAGCAGTTGTTTGAGTGTTATGTAAAGTAACTAATAATTGGTAATTATGCATGCAATGCCAATTACCAGGAATATAAGGTCACCTCCCACTCAGTTTGTCGGTGTCTATCACATGCTTACCTTACTGTATTTCAGAAAACAAGTGCGCTTGGAGGATCATTGTTGCAGTGTTTTTTCATGGTACATCAAAGGTTTTAATTTCTTAATCTTTTCCTGTTCACCTGAGGACAGTAACAGACTCGTCAATCTAACATGGTGAAAAGAATAGCTTGTGAACATAGAAGAACATTAAAAAAGCCAAATACTTCCCTCAGGGGTTGTTGGAGACCATAACAGAGCCAAATGGCGGGTGAGTATTGGACTTACATTCAGCAGATGTACAGAAACAAGACTTAAATGAATGTTAAATGTTGCTCTGTGTATATTAATGTGCAAAAAGGTAACGGTTTTAAGGCCTCTCATTCCTGCCTCATCCCTCATTTATGCTCTAATAAAGTGAAATTGGAAAGGAGATGCTACTTTCTGACTTCCTGACCTGATTGTCTGTATACCTGTCCGAGAAATCTGCATTCTTGAGGAGAAATCTATCTGGGGAAACCAGGTTTCTCTATTCCTTTGCCTGGTTTCAGTTACTAGGTTTCTTGACAGTTACAACATAAGCCTCCTGGAAAAAGCCGACTGTAACCTGCAAACCAATGACAGTATAAAGAATGGACAGAGACTGAGTGAAGTCACCCGTAGGTTTTCCGAGACACGGTTTTGAAGCTGAAAATATGCGATGCTGGACTGTACTGCTTCTTCTGCCTCCCGGCTAATCTAAATATGGGCAAAGACGTACATCATCTGCAGACCTGAAGCGGTCCGAATGATGCCTGGGTGCTCTGCCGCCTGGGCACCTACCTGTCAATCAAAGTGGTTATGCTGTTAATTATGCACACCTTCAAGCTTTAATATCATCTGAATGGGTAAGTTAAAAAAATTCAGCCCCCTCACAGTTGTCATGAATGGGGAAATTAGCTATAGAGACCAAAACTGTTGCCTGAACCAGGCTGTAAATATGTCTAATTCTGCTGTGAAGTTGGGCATTTTAATATGACTGCTTATGGAGATTGGCTCACTTCTGCAGCCTGTCCTCTCCCAAACACAGTATCTAAGGCAAAAACAATCAGTGATGTCATGCTGTACTGACACACCCTGGAGTACACTTCAACATCGCTGCACAGCTCCTCACTGCAAAATGATGAGAGAGTTTGCTCAGTTTGTGTTTTTTGTTTATGAAGGGATGTGTGGGCTGTTGTTTTATTGTGTGTAAAGTATTTTGAGTCGCATTTTGTTTGTATGAAAAGTGCAATACAAATAAAGTCTGATTGGTTGACAAATCACTTCTGCATTTTGGGAAACAACAGGAGATCAGAACAAATGGTAAAAATAACCAAATCAAACAAAAAATCTATAATTAAGACAAGAGAAGTGACATTTATTTGAATGTAGCCAGATAGTCTGGTGCAGTTAGGGTGAGATAATCCTTCCCTATTTAAAACAGTTCGAAACTGAAATTAAAACTAAATAAGATTATCCCACTTTAGTAGATATGTAAATGTTCCAGGGTAATGAGCATAGACACAAAGAGTTTCTTTGTAAAAAAACAACCAATCCATTTTCTTTTCACCATGCACATATTGAGGTGATTATAGTCTCTCACTGTTGTGAATAATACATGACATACCAGGGATATAAACCAGTCATATTACAATATCAGAACCAAGCTTTAAAGTAATGAGTGCCATACATGAAGAAACAAAATATTTCCTTGGTCTCTTTTTTGTCTAGCTAAATCTTGAAGTCTTGAATTGTTATAAATGGCAACAAAGTCCCACGTCTCATATGAAGTTAACAAGAAGTTTAATCCAGGAACCTGCAAACCACATCTGCAAACATGAGCACACCCAAACACATCCTACCCTCTTCTATATGCTAGCAGCTGCAGTTACCTATCTGGGAACCAAAGTTCACATGTTGTTCACAAAAACTCAAAACTATTCAAGTTAAGAAGACACCACAGACACAGATTTCCTGAAAACTCTGTGAATATAAAGTTGGTGACATCAAATGGAAGTGTGCCCCATAGCCAGATGAATAATTCCTGTAACATGCATCCCATAAATCTATCGTAATGTGAAACAGGTGAAAAGCAAACTGTGGGATGTCAAGTCAGATGAAGACAACCAGGGAAATGGTTGTGATTGACTCAATGTCAAATCAGACAGAAAGGAATACAAACTGAACCGCACTATGGGTCTTCCCAAACTGCTTTAAATGTGTACTGTGTAGGATTCAGTGCCTCCTAACAGTAAAGTTACAGACTGCAACCCACTGTGAAATGAAGCCAATGAAGCAATTCCTCAAATGCCCATATGTCCATAAGTCCCCATGTTAAAATGTCCAACTTCACAGCAGAAATAAACATGTTTACTGCCTGGTATTGGTCTCTATAGCTAATTTCTCTGTCCATGCCAACACATGTGGAGAATTTTTATGTAACTCACTCGTTTGAATCATATTAAGACTTAAAGTTATGCATAATCAAGAGCATGGCAGCCTTGATTGACAGGTGGTGTTATAGGTGGAGCCAGGTTGCTCAAACAAGGAGCACCCTGGCTTCATTCAACTCATCTCAGATCCACCTATGCTCTATGTCTCACATTTTTGGATTAGCCGGGAGCTCTTAATTTATTCTGGAATGTAAGAACATGTTTGATACAGTCTATGATTGCAGTCAACTGAATACTGCTTACCTCACGCTCCCCTGCCAAGTGTATACGAGAAACTATCGTGGCTTGCAAAATTTGCACAAAAAAAAAAAAAAAAATGAGAGCCAGTATTGGGTTTGTCTATTCTAGGCTACTGTAGGAACACTCTGCAGAAGACGACTCACTTTAAGTTTGTACAAATGTGAGATTTTTTCTTAAATATTAATTTTGGTCCTTTGAAACTTTATTTGATAGAGACAGCTGAAGAGTGACAGGAAGGTAGAAAGAGAGAGAGAGGGTGGATGACATGCAGCAAAGGCCTGAGCCTTTGTACATGGGGTGCATCAGGTGAGCTACCAGAGTGCCTCTAAATGTGAGATTTTGATCGCATTTATTGAACAGTTTGGCAAAAGTCATGCATACATGAAGGAGACATGCACAGTAATGGTGGAGGCTACCACTGGATTTTAAACAGTGAGTTAACTGACCCTAGTTGGTTTCAGTTTAAAGCAACACATTTACAATTTGGCCCACATAGTGCTAGTTGACTTGTGTTAACAGCCTAAGAGGTTTTTAGAACGTGAACTCAATTATGAGAGTGGCAGCCATTTGCTGGTTTGATTTGGAACATTTTTCCAAGATTAAGTTTAATGCTCTGAGAACAGTTAAGACAGCCATTAAAAACATTGAAACCAGTCTTTTCAAAACAGCTCAGCTTCTTTTTATTATGCTGCTTTCTTTTCAGATAGAAAAACAAATTCACATAGTGCTTATACTGTACCATTCTGACTATATTGAGTTTCTTTTTTGACTGTAGTATCAAAAAAACTTCCTTTACAGTTTTTGACATACCACAAGGTGAGACTAACGTGTGATGAAGCTGAAATGCATTAGTCCCACAACAACACTGTCCTTTATACTGTAATTCTTGCTAGACTATTGAAGTTTTAACAGAAATCTCTCTTTGCATAGATGCTTATTATAGTCAGTCAGATATAGGGCGGTACACACTATGGTGGAGAGGCTGAGGGTAATGAATCTGTAAGTACGTTAAACCTACATCAACATCAAACAAGAATCATTAAGCCTCTTTTTCAGGTGGGAATCAGGACCTTTCTATAATGTGAGGCAAAGGCTCACGTCACAGCTCGGAAAGAATGTTGTACAACACCCTGTAATCTGTTGTTATGAATGCCTTGGCCTAGGATTTTCTCATGACCTACGTATTTCATACCATGACTCAGCAAAACATTAGACAGAATATGCTGCAGAAGTCTATAAATAGTGAACACTGTGTCTCATTAAGCGGCCCATGGGGTTTTTATAGTCTGAGGTGACCTCAAACCAATATTTGCTGATGCTGTACTCATAAAAAGTGTGCATTTCATTAAGCGTGACAGTGATTTACACTTGTTAATAGAGTGACTGTAGCCAGATTATGTCTTTAATTTATGAGATCTGAGAACATCTTTAAAAAAATGATAAAGGGTAATTTTTCTCCCTTTAACTCTAACATCAATTATCAACACTTCAAAGCTGGTGTGCAATAATCTAGCAATAAAATAATAGTGAGCGTTACAGGCTAGTGAGCCAGAGTTGCATATGGTTCAAATCATCACAAAATTGTACTTTCCTGTCCAGCAAAAATATGAAATGTATTGGATCCCAAAGGACTGGTTAAGAACAAAACACTGCAACAAGAACGAAACCTACAGTTTGCACATATTATCAGCAAAATGCATCAAAAGAAGTATGTGTTATGAAGAAAGGGTAGATTCAGGACACTTGATTAAGGCACTCATGTACAATCAGATGTGATCCATCCATGAGTGGGCCAAAATATTAGAAACACATTTTCATATCATGCACTCCTGTACAACAACAGCACCCAATAAGACCTCTATAATAAACATAAAGTAGAAATATTAACTTTCTGAGAGTGTCAAAAAACCCGAAACATTATAAGCTTCATAAAAGTAGGATTCATGGCAGTGTTGTTGAATTGAATCACATTAGACTGTCGCTGTATGTATTGTTGGGTTATTATTACTGTTGCATTCATTTAAAGGCATAATTTCAGTGTTGTAGTTGGCAATTGTTGATGTTATACATCTAGAAAAAATTATCATATTTGTATGAGTAATATGACCATTATTCTTAATCCTGAAATAGATAAGATAATTAGTAGCTGTAAACAAAAAAAAAGTCAAGTCAGCTTTATTGTCAGTGCTGTCATATATACAGGACATACAGAGAATTGAAATTGTGTTTCCCTCATATCCCTAGTGCAAACGGCAATATACATGAACTATAAAATATAAAAAACATATACAAGTTAAAAGATATCTACTGTTTAAGAAGACTAAAGTGTACGTATATGTAATCTTATGTAGGCTAAAAGAACTTACCTCTGCCACCTGCAACAGAAACGCCTCTCAAAACGGCATTTTTTCTAACAGTACAGTTTTAACAATGCTAAAAATATTTGTACACATTTTCTCAGTCTATGAAATCATGAGTGATAAAAAGTCTCAAATAAATATTGTTCAGGCACTCGTTGGCCACCACCGGCGGCGTCACACCCAGGACCATTCATAACAACATGGCGGAGTCAAGTATGAAGTCGGCTTTGTTCGTGTGTTTGGGTAAGAGACGTCTTTTAACCTGGAAGGAGCTCCTTTAATCCTCACAGAGTGTGACTGCATTGAACAAATATCACATACGATCAGTGCACGACCGGCAGCTCTTCAGTAGTTCGTTTAGTTGTTGTTAGATTTAGCAGAAGAGCGCCGGCTGAAGTGCTAATGTCGCTGTATTAAATGAATGAGCTGTCATATAAAGTAACTTTAATGTGGCGTGATTGCGCAGTCAGCTTTGATGCACATCGTCATAGTTCTGTAGAAACGCTGAGTCACGTTACGCAGACAAACATTAGGCGCGAGATATTTGATGACAGCATCCCGGAAATGTGCTCGGTGTGTTTATGTCAGGTCAGAGTCCATCCTGAAGTCTGGCTCTAGTTATTAGTCATGTCACTGAAGCTGGCAGCAACTGTGATGCTGCAGAACTAAACTAGTCTAAATGCTGCATTTAAGTTTAGTGAGGCGCGTGTGACCAAGTCATTATTTACCAGACAAAACAGTGATTTGATTCATAAAAGCCTGAATCAGTTACACATAAAAGGTTTGTGTTATGAATAAAATAATAATGTAGCGTGGTGTATGTAATCTTGTACTGTGCTATCACCATATATCTTGATGAAGTATATTTCCTGGAAATCATTTATAGAAAAATAAAACACAAAAGTCAGTGAATTAAATCTGACAGATGACAGAGCAGGGACCCCCAACTATGTATATTTTAAAATTGTGTTGCTTACTAAATTGGGCCCACGATATCATGTAGGGTGTCCTATAGTGCTAGCTCACATGATTGTGGGAGGGTTCATGGGTATCATCGGTGTCGTGTAAATTAATATGTTTGTTTTAAGAATAGGCCGATTTTAGTTGATACGTTGGATTTTTCTTAAAGTGTATTTTCAGACATATTTTGAGGATAACCTAGAGGTCTTGGACCCCCTGTCAAAGACAAATAATTGCCATATAGCAGAGCAAAGGGACAGTTGCAGTAACTACCCAGGTACAGACAGCAAAGAAACATTGTGGACACTTTTTTTTATCATCCCATTCTGTGTATCATTATATTGTTCAGTCTGCTTGTCATTACATGCAGTCACAGTCTGAATTAACAGCATATTTATAAAGTTTTGCCCAATGTATTCTGTTGTTCTATTAAGCACAACTGTATTATGAGGTGCACATGTCATCCCAGCGAGTACACAGAAAACATAAACATGGACAATAATTTTAAATAGTACCATACAATAACAAACAGTGCTATAGCTGTATTGTACGTAGAGATGCATGCCTAGTTGTACAGCATATTTGGTAACAGCATTTGCCATACAATGGAAATAGCAGTTTTGTTAGTTTTGTCTTGTGACAGCTGTTTCTCTTTGCTGATGCGGTTTGACTTTGCTTTACATGCCGTACTGGTTTTGGAGTGACTTTCCCGTCACGGCAACACAAATTAAAACACTCTCTTTATACTTGTCAGTCCACATTTCAACACAGATCATGCTATTGTGTTGCTGTATTAGTAGTGTAGTATAAGTATGGTGGTAAAGTGTTACAGCTTACTGTAAAAACTGTTCATAAGTTCATTTAAATGTTTAAAAACATTGTATTAAAGTTAATCGTTGTGTTTTTGGTTTCAAACAGGGAATATCTGCAGATCCCCCATTGCTGAAGCAGTCTTCAGAAAGATGGCAACAGAAGGTGGCGTTGTTGATAAGGTAATTAATTAATTACATTGTACAGAGCAGTATTTATAGTATAGGTTATTAATGGCTTAATATTGCATCTACATTTATATCTATTTTTTACAAAGAAAGCTTTTAAAATCTTTTTAGGACTATGCTATTTAACATAATTATCAAATCAGTAACAGGAATAAAGTATTAAGCACATAGATACACATGACTTAACCAGTTATGACTACGTTAATACATTTGTTACTAATAACATGTACTGTACAGTACCACTGACAAGTCTAAAGCATGCTTCCACTGATTATTGTTATTAACCGATATTAGTGAGAAATACTAGTTATTGATGGCAGATAAAAGACAAAATAAACTGTATCCATTGTGATTGAGTTGGGTGTTAATCATGAAATAAATTTAAAGATATTCACAATATGGAAATATTCATACATAAAGTACTGGTAGGTGATGTGAGGCTGCAGTTGAAATGGTGAATAGAGTAAAATGATACAGGATGTCTAAATTGGAGTAAAATAGGCCATCATCCTCAGACCTAACAATATATAACAATAGTCGAGCTGCAGCCTCTAAAGATCATGAATGAGGGCAGGAAGTGCTCCACCTGTTGAGTCTCACATGTCTCTCAATAGTACACTGTCCTGTAAATGCTGTACCACCTACCACATGCCTGTACGTGAGAGTATGAACCATTTTTGCTGTGTCATTGTTCCCCGTGCTCTGCCTAGTGGAGGATAGACAGTGCGGCCACCTCCACCTATGAGATAGGAAACCCTCCAGACCACCGCGGTCAGGCCTGCATGAAGAGGCATGATGTGCCCATGAGGCATGTGGCCAGGCAGGTACGATCACCCACCTCTACACCTATCTTAGCAGTAGTTAGCGTCCCTTTTCTGTTCTCTGTTGTTGCAGTGGGTCATAGACAGTGGTGCCACATCCGACTGGAATATAGGCAGCGAACCGGACACCCGCGGTCTGGCCTGTCTAAGGAAGCATGACATTGAGACGAGCCACAGGGCCCGACAGGTACAACAAGATGTCCCGTGGCTCCTCTCACCTCATTGGTGCTTGTGTGTATCAGTGTGATGTTTGTAAGATTGATGCCTGCAACACGCCCAAGTGCTACTGTTACGCTGTCAATACTAGCTTACTGTAGCCTTTTCCAGTTTAATACAGTTTCAAATAACTTTCTCCTTTAACATGCTAAGGAGTGTGATTGCTCTGTCAAAACAAGCACATGTTCATTTGAACTGTAGCCGAACTTGTCCAGCCAACAACGATGATTCAGACGAATACCAAATATCACACGCGTGTGTAAGAATGATTTATGTTGAGTAGAATGGAAAAATTAAAATTTTCAGAGATTCCAGTTTAGCGCTTTGTTATGTTAAGGACAAACTACTCTCTGCTTGAACACATCCCCGTCACAAATTAAAAACATTAATTCAAACCACGAGTCTTGCTCTTTAAAAAAAAAAAAGGGGGGGGGGAAATGAAGGCTGTAGAAAGGGACCAGGATCAAATGATGGTGTAATGAAATGACTGTGGACATAATTTATTATTTGGCTTTGGCTCTCTCTTTCTTTTTAAAGTCATACAAAAACCATTACGTGGCCTGGTGTTAGTCTAATACAGTGCTTCTCAACATTTGTGGTGTATGAGCCTGCAAAACAAACCTCTGTTGTGAGCTCTCGTCTCCTTGTGGCCAGTTCAACAAAAGATTTAAATAGTTTTATTTGAATTGGCCTGAAAATGTCAATCTATAAGCAAAGATTTGAAAAAAAACAACATACTTTTATGTAGCATAAAATAGTTTTTCTGTTTTCATAACCCCTAAATTATCTTCTGCCCCCTTAGATTTATCTTGTGAGGTTGGGAACCGCTAGTTTAATATAAAATAACCTAATATATGTCAACATTGTATTGTGGAACATTATGCATCTACATTAATATTCTTTATATAGTTTAAATATCTGTCTCTGCACACAACAATATTACATTTATATGTGATATGGCTTTATAATGGCACATATCCTGAAATATATGTACTTGTATTGAAATTATTAACATTACTACAGTAATTACTAACATTAGTTATCAGAGTTAAGGTTTACTCTTCAGTGTGCAGCTGGTTTAGCTCAAACCTCAGACACAGTGACCTCTTGTGACAGTTAACTGAACTCTACAGGTCACAGCAGCTGGTTCAGCTTCTACAGCAGCAGTTAAAAATGTGCTTTTGTTGCTTTCAACTTTTTCATATATATACTTAAGTTAAGTATTTTTGGAAGTCCGTTTCCAAATGCACCAAGTATAAAAGTAATTTAGAGAACGTAATGTCATTATCTTTGAACTAACCTTTATGTGTGTTTGACTGTCTGAAAGTCTTAAACAACCTGTTGGCCAGGCTGGTCCTTACCGCCATACAAACTGATGTATCCGTGGTGTGTAAGAAATCTTGATAGATTCAATCTAACAATCACTGTATCACCTCGCAGCATGTGTTTCAAATCCTGAAACAGGCCTGAAATTACACCAAGATGTTTGTCCATGTAAGACCTTTAGGCCTTACGCTGTGTTGGCTTATCCTCAGTGCAACTCCTACTCCCCTGTGCCCTTAAAATACTCTTTTTATGTTTCCCTGAGAGAACTCAAAGGAGGGGGGTGGGGGGTTTACCCTGTGCTTGAGATCTGCCGTCTTGTTGATTTGTCTCTCTGCAAACCATTCAGTCAGACCCTCGTCTAATCTCCTCAAAGCGGCAATGGGGAGGTTCAATCCTTGGTTTAAACCCAGCCAAATCCACACAATGAGCTTTGACAAGCTTTTGCTCTTTCCTCTTTTCCTTTACCACCCTTTACATTTCGATCATTGGCTTTTGCCCCCATGCTCTATTTCTTTACCTCTCTTTCCTCCAGTTTTCTTTACTTGTTGAACTTTGCTGAACTTCTGCCACCCAGCAGACAGGCCGGGTGGGAGATTCTTTGGAGACCACAGTATCCCCACATAAGCACACATTTGTACCTAATAGTTAAAGCAAACAAAGTGATCCCTAACACATTTATGAAGTGTTTAATCCCATATCAGAAATTGCAAAACAGACATTAAATTCAATGATGCCATACCTAGCATTTAAAGTAGTATAATATGAAAAAGTGAATAAAAGTAAAAACTAAACTTCAAAACTAAACAGAATCTTATGAGTATGGCATCATTAAATTTAATGTCTGTTTGGCAATTTCTGATATGGGATTAACTAACACATCACTGCTCTTGAGATTCAGTTTAGTTTTGAAGTTTAGTTTTTAGGTTTATTGACTTTTTCATATTATATTACATTACATTACATTACTTTACATTATATTATAAATTACAAATGACTTGCTTGGTTAAATAAAGGTTTAATTAAAAAATACTGTATATGCAATATTTGTCAACAATTCTAACTTCATCTAAGAAGACCTATTTTATATTAATACAACTGCGTTAACACACCAACAGTTTTACTTGTTTACTTTAAGTAAAGAGTTGCCAAATATGTTTAAGAACAGTTTAGTTTCTAAATATTAATGTACTTATTTAACCTACTCATACTGTAGGACGAACACTGCTGTTACCAATAACATCTATGACGACTTTGCTATATTCAAGTGTCTCAGTAAGCTGTGACAGTGAGCCATCACACACGATACTACCAGCTGCAGCAGCTAAATTTTGTTTTTATTATTCACATTTATGCTGGTCTTTCTGTGATATATCAACACTTCGTCTTTCAAAAAGGCCTATCATTAATTATTTTCATATAATTTGTACGATGTCTCTTCATGTCCTCTAAGAGTTTTATCTTCTTTTGAACTCGCTGAACTTGGAAGTATGGTGTGTCTCCCTGCTCATTCCTCATTTACTGTAACAGCTCCCATCTCACTCTCAGCCAGATATTTCAGAAATCAAACCGAGCTCTGTGTCAGCCTTGTGAGAGAGAGCATGAGCCTTTTTTTTTATAGGGGATTACCACTGTTTTAGTCAGAGTGTGAGACCGCAAGGTAGACGGAGCAGAGGGATCAACAGTCGCTGTGATTATCACTGCCACAGATTACCACCCTGTGTGAAAGAAAAGGGTGTTCAAATGGAAAATAAAGTGATCAGACCCTCATGGCTACATCCAGACACACTGGGAATATAAACATGGATTCAAAACAGTCATAATAAACATCTGTTTATTCCAATGCTGTTGCATGAATGGCCACAGCTGTGTCTGTGATTGAATGTCTCTGTATCTCGACATCTGGAGCATTGTAGGAGTTTTATTCATGTCGTATTCTTTTGTTCGTCTCTCTCTCTCGTCTTCGTCTTTCTTTTGTCTCCTGCTGCCCTCGCCTCCTCTTTGGCATTCCTAGAAATTTGTTCTCAAAACCCTTCAAAACTATTCAGGGTGCTGTCTGTTTTTTATTTCTGCTTGTTCCATTAAATCATCACAAAGCACAGTGAATACTTTGCACAACACCCCTCCACATGCTTTCAGATGTACAGTTTCCACTGCATGGTACGACTCGGTTAAACTCTACTCATTTTTGATACCAGGTACTTTTTCTGATGTTGTTTTCCGCTGCAGATGGTACGCCCTCAATGTAGGCGGGGTCCATATGTTAGAAGTTAGCAGATTCTTATTGACGTTGCGTGAAACTGCTATTGACATCATTTCCAATGCGATGCAAACAGGGAGAATGGAGGATACCGAGCTGGATGGCTGTTGCAGCGAGACAAAAGACTGCTGAAAGAACAGGGTTTGGGAAATCTTACATCGGAGCGAGACAACTCTGTTTGCTTCATGTTTCGTATTGTCTCAGCTCGACTGGAACTGCGACCTAGCTGATAGAAAAAAAAGTACCAGGTACTACCCACGACCTTTGACAATGGAAAACCAAAAGAAGTGAGTTGAGCTGAGTAGATCCTGCAGTGGAAATCCATTTCATAACCCAGACTTCTGCGAGCCAAAATCGAAATATGTCTTGCTACCTGATATCTTTCAAACAAATGTACTATAATACTAAATACTGGTGCCATTTCATTGTATGAAAATAAAATGCATGTATTTTGTATTTAAATTGGGAATTCTGAATTTGTACAAAAGGGCAGAACATTTAAATTTGCGTAATGTACACAAGGCTCTGGTGAGAGGTTGAACCCAACAGGAAGGATAAGCAAGAAGTACTGTACAAAAAAAAAACACACAACAAAAATGCAGATAGCGGTAGGTCGACTTGCTTTTGGTGCAATTGAATGACAAGGAAATAACGAAGTTCAGACCCAACTATCATTACAATTAGTCTCCTATTTAGTTTCCATTAATAACAAATTTCTTTCCAAATATTTGTGGTGTTGCTCCTCCTGTACAGATGGAATATCAAATCTCTTTCAATCAGAGCTTAGAGTGAAGGAGAGTGGAAAAAAAAGGAGCTTGATGAGTAGTTAGCGCTCCAGTGAAAGCAATGGTTTTGACCTGTTTTTGTGCACACAATTACTCCACTCTAAAGTATCTGTTTCATATTACATCCCTGTCATATAGCAATTACAAAATACGCAAAAGTAATTGATATACATATTATAAAATGAGTAACAGAAACACTGCCCATCCATGCCCGTGGTGACCGTGATACAGTAAATGCAAATGGTGTCAAAACATGGTCTGATTTCAAGAAAATCTCAGGGATTATGACTTTAAATGTGTATTTCATTGACCAGACTGTCTTTATTGTTGTATTGGAAACGATTGAACCCTCACTGAAGGACCGGAGGGAGCCTCTACAGGCTGTACTGTTTCTCCAAACAAAGCCAAAAGTAATATTTGTTTTGTCCTCTATTTCATCTTCACTTCCAGGTGACCAAGGAAGATTTCATGAACTTTGAGTACATTCTCTGCATGGATGAGAGCAATTTGAGGTACAGTTATTTCAGCTCGCAGCAGCAATGTTTATTATTTCTGCGAATGTGGATCGCACTTGGACGCACAGCCGCTGAAAACGCCGGTGTCATGTGTTAAGTGTCCCATCTTACTTGTTAACAGTTGCCTAGGATTAAAAAAATATTTGCCTTAAAAGGGGTCAAACTAGGTTGTCCTGCTAACCATCTCAGTAGTGCTACTTCTTCGCATGCACATGAAAACGCTAGTAACATTGAGCTATAAGTAACGTGTAGGTGAATGCCTCCCTTTAATGAGCAATATCCTTTCTTAAGCTCTTTCCAAAGGTCAGGGGGAGGGATATTTTTTGATACTTTGAACGTTTAGGGATCATTTTGAGATCACATGCCTGTGGCAGATCTGATCTGTAAGCAGCTTACTGAGTTCTTTGGATGCCTTGTCTTTGCTCTTTGGGCACTTTTTCTCCCATTTCTCGCCCACATAATTTTTTTTCTCCTCCACAAATGTTAAGCTGACGAGACTGAGAAAATAAGACCTTGTCCTAGATAAAAAGTACTCGGTCTAGGTTTAGTTTTCTTTTATCAGAACGCATCTTGTTGTTGTCAACTTGAACGTGTTTATTAATTGTTGTAACATTTTTTTGAGTTTGAATTTTGTTACTTTAGTTTGAGAACAGGTTGTTGTTTTTATTTTCTGTACTCTTAAACCGTTGGCCTAATAAAGACTGTTTGTTCTTTAGGAGGAAGTTAAACACATGGATGTCATTATCATGGGGTTGTTATATTCTGTCCGTTATTGGAAGTATTTTTGTTATGATAGCTTCACATTTAGATGCAGGTAGATGTTCCACCTCACATCCAACTGGCACACAAAAAGACAGTTTAACATGACTTATATTCAATCTAAAAAAAAAGATTGAATGTACTTAAATAAACTTGTGTTTTCTTCTGTAATTCTTGTAATTGTAATTTTTTTCTCTCTCGCCTTCACAGTGACTTGAACAGGAAAGCAAAGTCAGTGAAAGACTCCCGAGCAAAGATTGAGCTTCTCGGTTCATATGACCCTCAGAAGCAGCGCATCATCAAAGACCCGTATTACGTAAGTATTCAAGTAAACTCACAGGTTTAGTATGTTCAAGCATAACTAAGATTGGACGTGAACTAATAGTAAACAGAGATTTTTCAGTAGAGTTTCAGGAACTCTAAAATTCAACCTGCTTGTGATTAGATTTAATACCCCGAGGTGTAAATTCATTTGCCAAAAGGATAACTACAGCTTACGACTTTCTGCTTGACCACGTTGGAAATAAAAAGTGTTTACAGTTGTTCTGAACGGCTACATTGGGGGGAGATGCAATGTTGTTGAATATGGGGATAATGTAGGACATGTTCAGACAATCTCGCTTGGAAGATATTCAGAGTGAACACTCGTTTGTTCACATGAAAGGTTTTTACAGTAACTGCCGATTAAAATTAATGCTTGCAAACCAAGCAATGTAGTTGTTGTGGGATTCATCTAACCATATGCGCCGGTTGAAAATGAATAGTTTATTTTTTATTTGTAGGAAATTTTGTTTTAAAGCCACTAAAACATCATTTACTGTAAGCGTATGGGAGGGGAAAAAAGATCTTTTGGTATTACTTATTACGAGTTTAACACTCAAAAATAGTTTATTTATTCTCCATCAGGGCTGTGTGGGTTTGGTTTGATTAGACTTAAAGTGGCCTGGCAACTGTCATCAGATTTTGATCCAAGTCTCGTAGTTTTATAACGAGGTCCCGTCCACGTCATACCAGGGGAAAGAACTCTAAACAAGAAATACAGAAAATCTGTCATCTAAATGAACATAAATACAGTTTGAAATTTGTCAGAAAGGGTGTGTTCGAGATTTTTCGGGTCTTTAAAACTAAAAACTGTTAGATGGTGCATGGTGAATGTCAACTGTCAGCTGTGTCTGGATATAACACAGAAAACAGCTCTTTCTTCTTAGAAAGACTGTGCACCTGTTCAAAATACCATATATCACACTATATATTTCAAAGTGGGGTAACTGGAAGTTTGTTCAAAGACACAACATGTCTGTCTTCTGGTGCTTGTAGTAGTTCTGGAGAGAATTTACTCTCCACGGGGGAAGGTGGGATCAGGTCCAGGAACTATTCATGAAATAAACAGCACCAAAACAAAACTGCGGCAGTAAAACATTAACACAGGCAGTTCCTTGCTTACTCATTTTGAATAAATGCCTAAATTGTAACCATAAAAGATTTGCTATTCAACCCTTCCAGCCCAGTATACACCACAAGATTACTTTTACACACGCTTTGATTACTTGGACATCACTATAGGAAGTCTTCTCTGTCTTCAGATTGATTTGCCTTTTCACTCTCCATGGCTCACTCATCCAGTACGTTCCTTACGTGCCTTCTCTGCAGTTGAAAGTCCTGCCAAATGATTTTGACACAAGTCCATGGCTGCTTTTTATCTTCTTGACAGCTATGAGTGAGAAAGGCAAGGGTGGGAAAAGTGAAAGGAGTGAAGGACAGGTTGGGGAAGGTTTCAAAGTTTTATTGGTGATGATAGCTTGTCAACATAGAGTAGGTTCAAAAAATCTCAACTTGAGGCACTTTTATAATGTATTTAAATAAATACAAACACAGCTCGAAACATAATATAATAATTCCCTGTGTGGTCTTGATGGATGATGTGCAGCTAAAGCTCTGTTGGCGTAATAATGATGTTTTTGTGCGCATTTGCACTACTGAATTACATTCTGCGGAACCAAGATCGCAAGATAAAACAGTCATCAAATTATAAGTAATGTGGGCGGAAGAAGAGGTTGTGGTTGACCACAGTTGATTTGACTCTCGTCAGTTATATTAGTTTGTCTTAGATTTTGGCTTTAAACACCCCTTTTTTTTGTGTGGCGATCAGCATGAGTCTTCTTGTAGCACGTTTTTGCCAAAGGAAGGGGTGAATGAATGCTCTTTACACTCAGTGTGGTTTGGACACTTGACAGCATTGGATCGTGGTGCCTTGCCAGAAACCACATGGCATGACAGCAAAGTGAGCCAAGAGGAGCCAGACAGTCACTGTCAACGTGTCGGGATAAATGGAGACATAAGTTTTCTTGTCCGTTTTGTGTGATTTAAAATGACACACTCACAGCATGACTGAAGCACCAAAGCATTTTTCTGTTATTACTAGACACAGTTGACAGTTTTGATTTATAATTTACCATTAAACACTTAAAACAGCTTTAAATGCCTGAGAACCTACTTTCTCAGCAGATTTCGATTACTTATCAAAGAGCTGTTGTGAAGCTCAGAGTGTGTGTAGCGCCTCCCCGCTAATCTAAAAATGGGCAAAGACGTGGATCGTCTCTGCTACATGAAACCTGGATGCTCAAACAAGCCACTTGTAATGGCACCCACCTGCCAATCAAAGAGGCCACGTTGTTAGTTATGCATAACTTTAAGCCTTGATATAAATTGAATGAGTGAGTTCTATAAAAATCCACCCTCAGTACACGTCATGAATGGGGAAATTAGTTATAGAGACCAAAACTGTTTTTTTGTACCAGGCTGTGAACATGCTCATTTCTGCTGTGAAGCTGGACATTTTAACATGAGGGCTTATGGAGACTGACTCGTTCTATAGCCAGCCTCAAGTGGACGTTTGAGGAACTGCAGTTTTTGGCACTTCAGCATTGGCTTCACTTCACAGCCACAGAGGTTGCTGCTGGGGTATGTCTCTGTGGATGACATCACCTTGGTTCTGACTGAAATATTTTGGCAGATATGTGGTGTATTATGATGGAATCTTCTATATATATGTCCAGAGGATGAATTCTTATGACCTTGATGATCCACTGCATTTTCTTCTAGCGGCATCGTCAGGTCAACATTTCAGTTTGTCCAATGCTTCATTTTTGATCAAATACCTGCAAAACTATTGACAGCCTCAACTGTACTTTGTATTTCTAAAAGGCTAAACTACAGTGGTGAACATTGTAAACATTACGTGCTAAACATCAGCATGTTAGCATTGTTAGCGTGTTGATGACGGCATTGAGCTAACAGCCTCAAATAGCTGCGTCGTTGTAGACTTTATAGTTTTGTTATAGACTCGTTTAGCTAGTTTAGTATTACAGCCTGACATAGTGTGTTTAGAACTGAAACAATTAGAAATGTAATTAGTAAGTCCATCAACAGAAAATTATTTAGCAACTTTTTTGCTAATTTATACACCTTTTTTGAACAAAAATGCAAAAGAATTACTGGTTAATGTGGAGATTTGCTGCATTTCTTTGTCTTATACATTAATAAACTGAATATTTTTGGACTAGTGGTTGGACAACAAAAGAGGATATGACTATGTCACTCTCCACTCTAGGAAATTGTGGAATATTTTCTTAGATAATATAATTTTATAGGATTTAATTTAAAAAAACAGATGATATATCACAGGAGTATGTAAAAATATTGAAATTTGTTTCAGTCAAACTTTGAATGTCAACATCTGTTTTACTGAAAGGCGTCTCCTCTTAGTGGTTATTGGCATACAACTCTTGTGTTTTTTTAAATTTTTTTTATTGTCAATATTCGCTGTCTAATGTTTCATTTCACTTCTCAGCACACATGGGACTGATATACATTTATATTCTTATCAGACTAATTTCACAATTCAAAGTTTTACTGTGGTTAGAGATGATTTTCCATAAAAAATCATCAAGTCATTCATTCAAGTTTCAGTACCTCCAAAACCAGAATTTGAAAAGTACTTGCTACCTTTGGCAGGATATTTCTCTCTTAGGAAATGCTGGATTACCAAATTTGTGCTCAAGTGTATCTATGAAGTCAGTTGGCAGTCGGGGATCTGTTTCCTTCACAGCAACTCAACGTTTTGGTGCTTAGATCGGGGATTTGAAAATAAATTATTTCAGTTTATTCAGAAACTCACATTGAATTGGCCCTACAGGTCTACAGCTGTATTGGATATCAGTTTATTTCAATACTTTGCCACCGCTTCAAAGAAAAAATCAAACAGATGTATGTAATGATTCAGCTTTCAGCACTTGGCTGAAACTTAGTTTCATTTCTGTCTCTTTTTTTTCAACGTTTTATCTCTTAGGGGAGCGATGAAGACTTTGAGAAGGTGTACGAACAGTGTGTACGCTGCTGCAAAGCTTTTCTGGAGCAGAAATCCTAACAACATCCAACCTTAAACCATCTTTGCTGAATCTGTTGGGTGAACAGAGAAACCAGAGCACTTTGTCTCAGTGTTGTAAATGTTATACAAATGTTATACACATTGTGTACATTTAGAAAGATTCTGCGTGGTCACATATGTCGACTGTAAATTCAAATGATTTAATAAAATGGATAAATAAGTACTTACTATTGGAGATTTCTTTGTACACACATCATTCTTTACATTTTTAACATGCTGAAAAATTTATATGAATGAAGATATCCTGCAGACAATAATGCATGACTGGACATTTCTGAAGTCTAAAGGTCAAAGGTCAACACCAGGGTCAAAGTCAATGCTAGCCTAAATGCTAATCTTCGTAGATATTTTGTTGGATGCTTGGTGGTTAGGTTGTTTTCTTCTCGCTGCCTTTGGCTGTGTTTAGTATACAGCTCCTATTAATACAAGAAATTCTCACAAATATTAAATACCAGACGTTTAAAAATAGACATAAAAAAAACAAGATCTGCTCTGACATTTTCTCTTGAATGTTCCTCCCTTTTCGTAGAAGTTATTCTCCTCTGTGCCAATCACCACTTGCTACTTAAATGGTAGTAATCCCATGAGGGAGGACTCATCAGTGCCAGTATAAATTACCATTTAGTACGATTAATTTCCACACGCTAGAGTTGACATTTAGTAAAGGCTGTAACATCAAACAAAGTGTGGCCAAAGGTTAGACGAACTAATTGGTGACTACAATGTTTGAAACACTTGGGAAATGTATTTATAAGCTTTGTTGCAAAGAGCTGAGATGAGAAGTTGGTATCTCAATAATGTTTGTACCGTAAATGTGAAGCTGCATACACAAGCTTAACCTTGTTTAAAGACTGAAAGCAGGGGGAAGCCATCGGCCTGGCTCTGTCTGGAGGTAATGAAATCTACCAGCAGCTCTAAAGCTAAACCATTAACCTCCAGGTGTCTCCATTGGTTGCTCGGTAATTGCTCAGAGTCAACCAAAAGTTAACCACATAACCCCTCATAAAATGGCCAATTATAGATTTTTTACATGTTTTTGGTTAGAAAAGGTGTAACATGTTTATTAGTGAGCTTTAGAGGTGTTGGCACTTTTGGACAGAGGCATTTCAGCCCGTTTCCAGTCTTTGTGCTAAGCTAAGCTGTTTGCTTTAGCTTCTTATTTGGTGCACAGAGAAGAAAGTGTCATAGATATTCTCATCCAAGTCCCTTTCCCAAAATGTTGAGCTTCTTCTCTGAAGTCCTCTAAGCATTGCAAACTAACCCAAACAAATTATGTTTCTAAACAAATACCTACTCCCCAAAATATTCAGAATGCACTAGTTGAATCTACCATAGTCAAGGTCTTGTGTTTGAGATGTTTGTCTCTGAGACTTCTGCCTCCCCCCCAAATAAAACTCATAGTTTAAAAAATGTCACTTGAGACATTTTCCAGCAATGTTTCTTACAGAAACAACGTCTAAATTAGACTTAGAAAGATCAGAAATTAGGTCATCCTTGATTTGGAGACTGTTATCTTTTCTTTCTCTTCATTTTCTGTCATCTCTGCTGTCACTATCACATAAAGACAAAGATCTGTCCCAGTAAGGGGGACGTATTAAACAGAAGTCAGTTCAGTCAAATGACAAAGAACACCTTCTCACTTAACCCAGATGTCCCCATGATTCAGTGTCCTCGTTACACTGCATAATCCACAGATTACGCTGTCAACAATGTTCAGCATGGGGTATATAGATAGTATGGAGTAATCAGGACATTCTTTTTAATGGCTCTTTTCTTTAAATGATTTTTTTTATGTCATTTTAGCCAATTTTAACAGAACATCACCTACCAGCACGCCCCTTAAAAGTCATTTTGCAATGTTGTGAGCTCCACAAATGAAACCCAGCAGAAATCTTACAGACATATAGCTCAAAAACTCTGCCACACGTCCTGGTAAATGTACAAATGATTTTGTACATAACCTCATAATTTCAAACAGAAGACACTTCATTCCCTCTGAGTTTTTCTTTTTAAACGGTCTATAACGGCAGTGGGAAATTCACCAGATCTCTAGTCCCGGTACTCGTGTGGTCATGTGGTCATTCAAAGAGCATTCCACAATTTCAAGAGATGGGAATGTAAAATGAGAAAATACTGCACGAGACAAAAGACCATTCATATTTGTACCAATCTTATAATTTATTTAAATATATTTCATTTTTAGATATATATATATATGTATTTAACAGCCATTTGATAAATGCCAGTCACTTTAATTTATGATAGGTAGGTGGAGTCCTCTCATTCTTTGCTTTACAGTATGTACATATTTCTCTTGTTTTACGTGGTCATGGCCTATAGTATGTACAGTGGAACCTTGTGACAACAAATATATAAATATAGACTGTACCACACTCTACCAAGATCCACAGGAGGGCTGTGACTTATAAACGCCACTTCTTTTTTAACATGTCTTGCAAAGACGCAGAGAATTGTTTATGCAATTAATAATTTAATCACAGTTCTTTCTCAGTGTGAGCACAAGTGGGTCAAACTATGTCATGACTGCCAGCCAGGGGTCTGTGAGGGCTTTTTGTCTGCGTAACGGGCGGTGCATGGGCTCATCCCAAAACACTCATACAGAGCAAACCAATCGCAGAAAGCAAGTCATGCTAACAACAGTACATTTGGATTTTGCTCTTTTCTTAAAGAAATGAACAAAATAAAAATATGCACTCCCTTTTTTTTGTTTTAGCGACATCTTTTTGGACGCCAGCAGGAAAAAAAGGCCCCATGTTTTCTCTCAGCCGCTTATTATTATTTTTTTTTTCTTCTTCTCCACTGTTCAGTGTCACCATCATTTTCTTGGTCTGGTTTTGTTGCTCCCTCATGGTGACAATCAGCCATCGAGGCCCAGCCAGAGCGTTGGGTGGCAGTAATCCAAGCCTTAGCAGAACAGACCTCACTGAAGGGCAGTACTGTGCCTAATATCAGTTGGGGATGGTCATGAGTATTTTAGGCTTCCCTCTTACTGTCCAAGGCACTTTTTTCCCAAGTTTTTTTTTCTTCTGGAGAACTTGTGTTTGGCTTCAACCTGCAACGAAGAGGAAGTGAAATTCAGTATAGTCTCCAACTTGGCAGCACCTTATAAATTCTTTCCAAAAAGAATCACGAATAATAAATCAATAAACTTGATTTGCCACAGATCTGCTGCTCTCGCTGTGTTGCTGCTAGGGCCTATGTGTATCAACACAGCACGCATATCACTACTGTGAACAATTGTCTCAGAGTATCCAGACAGGAAAACATGAATCTTCACTGTTTGAAATTAAGCCCTCACTTATATACATACTTAGTACATAAGGTAAATAGAAATACTTGAGTAAAGAACAGTACAAGTGTTGCAAAAAGTATTTGAGTAAATGTATGTTGCTCCCTTCCACCCCTGCTCTCATGCACCATGACCGCTAGTAAATACCAGTTTCATAAACAGCATATGTACCACCTTGCAGCAATGGAAATTTACTCCAGTACTGTACTTAAAGGAAAGGTGTGTAGGACTCAGTGATATCTAGCAATGTAGTCAATGGCTGCAACCCCCTCGCTTCACCCTAGCATAAAGGAGAACACATGGGGGCCAAAGGCCCTGTCAAGAGAGTGTTTAATTTGTCAAACATGGCGGTTCAACATGACAGACTCTGTAGAGAGGTCCTGTGGCGCCTGGCACATTCTAAGGTAACAAAAATAATTCTTATTTTCAGGTGATTGTACACTAATGAACACATAATTACGCATTTTATATTCCATTTCTGACATATTCTGTAAGTAGAGCCTCCTAAATCTGACACACTGACCTCTTAAGTATGAATTTAAGATTCTTGTACTTTCCATTTTATGATTATTTAAACTTCCACTCTGCAACTGCATTTATGTCTGAACTATGTTCTTACTTACTTACTACATAAAAAATATATTAGACAATAAATATATAAATTAGTTCAAATGAGCTCTACCTCCTCATGATACTTATACACTAATAATAATACAACAAAATAATTAATGCTATAATCATTCCCTGTATTAGTCTGCATTATTCACACACTTTTATATCAAACAACACATCAGCACTTTGACCATAAGTCCTGTGCACGTCTTTACACTCATGTCTGAATTAGATGTGAATATATTACTCTTACCTTGTGTGTGCTACCCCTCTGTGCACTGCGGGCTGCCGGCTAGTCGTGTAAGAAGCCGTGCACATCTTTTGAAGTCTGAGAAGAAGAACATGAAGACATTTTGCGTATGAGTGGGTGCCTTCAAACACAGTGCGATGACACAAAGGAGTCACCCCTCATGGTGTCAGAGGGCCAGTGTAACTGCAACTTACATGCAGGTATTGTACAGTCTCTGGTGTGGTGGTAGAGTCTGTACACATGCTTCCTGCACTTAGGACTGAAGTACAGCGGACCTGAAAGGAGAAAGAACAAACTGTAAGACAATTTCCAGCTCTACAGCCACGTGCGCTAACATCTATTTTACTGAGGCTATCGTTCACTTGTCTTGTGATACTGTTGTGTCTCTTTCAGAAAATTGTCTGACTTTTGACACTCAAGCACCAGTGGCATAGAAATTTGCATTGAGGGCCCCCCACCTGTTAAGTATTTCAGAAAATCCACCTTCTTTCTGGGATCTCTGGGGAATAAGGCTGTGGAGAGAGAGACAGTGGTTAGGTTTAACTTCATGGCATCCACCACATCACCTGGATAAGGGACTTTTGGTAAGTTAATGTAAACTTAAGGTAAAAATAGTCAAGTAAGAGGCAAACTGGTACAAAATGAATATTCTTAGTACATAATCAGTGTTGGTACACCCCAAAAAAGAAAATCTTATATCCATGAACACTTTTGGTTTCATTTTTTCCAGGTTTGGAAATAACTGCCTCCAAACCATGGCTACTTATAAGTTAAGTTTACACTGATTTATTAATAGTTTAAGCTCTCAGTCTCATGTCAAAAAGGTGGATAAACTGACTTTATATGAGTTCACCCCCAACTACGCCCCTGATTTTATTTCATTTGGGGGTAACAACCCTTAAACTGTAGTTCTATCTGAATATGACTTTGCAATATTAAAATTACACATATTCAATAGGCCAGATCCTTCATTTTAGTCTACAGCAGTAGACTGTTGACATCCAACATACGGGTCACGCCCAGACGACAAGCCATCACTCACCAACAGCCGTATCCCCTCTGTCTGTTTTCAAGTTGCGTAAATCCTTTGGTTCCACCGGGGCGATCCTCCCTTGCGTTGTAAACGGGGTTTTCGTTTTCGTGCTGTGGCGGACCCGGCTGTCCTCCACGTGTTTCACGATCTCTACTATCCGCCTCATGCCCTGCTGCGCGTCCCTGCCGGCTGCAGCTGCAGTTGGAGCCGGCGAGGGCGCACTCTCGCTGCAGTGGCCGGTCAGCGTGCACATCAGTAGCACCAGTCCCATATTGAAGTGTCTGCGCAGTCCGTTCATAGCTTCCGTGGAGTGAGAGGAGAAAAAAAAACTGTGAACTCCTTCTCCAGGGCCTCTGGGAAAATAAAGTTTAACCGGACACCTGCAAGACAGACCGAGAATAAATGTCCGAAAGTGTTTGGTGAAAGTGTTATATAATTTTACTACTAAATAATCCAGATCCCCATTAAAACCCGCTGAGAACATGTTGAAGTAACTGCTGACAGACCAGACTTTAACTGTGGGCCACAGTACTGTCTGAGTGTATTTCTTGCGGTTTTGTGGCATCTTTAATTAAAAAAAACAAACAAATACAAAACAAAAAAACTTACATATAAATAAATATAAATCACATGGAGTTGAATTTGCACAACTCTCTATGTTACACTTCCCCTTTTATAATCTTGATTATCCCAAAGTTTTCCATTTTGTCTTTTAAACTAATTTCTCTATGAATTCTTCATAAAAAATAAAAAAAAAATCCACCACTAGATGTTATTTTGGCCATAAATGAACTAAGCTACAGGTGTTTAAGTAGCCTGTATAACTTGTTGATACATTAGATTTTTATTTATTTATTAAAACTCAATGAGATGAAGATTTGCTTTGCAAAAGAAAGTGAAGGGAAAAAAACACTACACGCAGCCCAAGAGCAGAAAGACTTTGGTTAAAATGGTAACAGTTGGAGAAGAAGTGAGTGTTAGGATGATAAAAATATATTTACCTTCAATCCTCGATAGTCTTTTTCCAATGCTGTGTGATTACCTCCCGCACGTCCAACAACGATGAAAATGGAAATAAAAAACTGTGCGCAACTTTAGTTCAGGTTCCTGCTTCTGTCCAGTCCGGAATATTCCCCCTTAAACTCTGCTCTCATGTAGGAAACATCAAAGCTGCAGTCATATGAGTACTCGCTGAGCATCTGTGGTCATCCCCTGAACACACCAGCCGACTGTAGGGGAAGAGAGTGGACCAAAAGCTTGTGGATCCGGTGCTCCAGAGCCCCGTGTGCGTCCTCGCTGAAGTAGCAGATCGGTCGTCCTGAAGTGAAGCTCACTTTTTATTCTGTCTCGCAGACGCGGTGACTTGTCCCTTGTGAGTTACTCCGCCGTGTCTGTGATGACAATAAGACGCATTATTGGCACTCCTGGAGCGGAAAGTCCACTTGAGTTGACTGACCATCACTTGAGCGCCGTGTGAAGTTTTCTGCGCCCCCCTCCCTCCTTTCCGTTACTCCATTTATCTTTGCGATACGCAGTTACAGGAAGCGTTTTTCCCACTAATACTTCCACTGAAATTTCCAATAAGCCCAGTATAGCGCAGATACCGGCATCTCAGTGGAAATGCTCCCATATCCTTCTTGCGAGTCTCATAACTTCATTTAGAGCCATTGCGCACTTTACATCCATCATGGGGATTGAAACACAATCAAGCACCGTTTAAGGATGACTCTTGGAAAATTAATTAGGCACGGTTTTTTAAGACTTATTGCACTTATAGTTTTCTGGTCAGAACAACCGACTAGAGCATAGCTGAGGTTTAGAGAAGGTTTGTCGACGTTGGGGGATTAGTTTGTACTAGCCTGCTGTGGTTGGTACAGCTTTCTTTAAGTCAGGGCGTGCAATTGGCTCCCACAGCCCCCACTCCCCCCCTCTATATTTGAGTGACCTGTCAGACATCAGTAGTTTATTATATTATGAAGACACAGTGAAGGAAATCAACATGTTTCAGAGCGCCACAAGTCGAAAAGAGTAACATATGGTGTGAAATTCAAAACATGACTACAAACTTTGTGACAACAAGTCTATCTATCTTGTGTTTCTCCATGATCTGATAATTTCAGGCTGTTTATAACTTGGACAAAACTTCAGTGTTGTCACTTCGGAGTAACTCCTGTGGCCGTGCGTAAAACCTTGGTGCTGAAAGGACAGCGCGCACTGTCACCCAGCTCCAAAGCTCTTTTCTGAAGAGGCAATGCTCTGGAGAAATGTAGTGATAGCGCCTTCCAGTCTGATGGCAGACAGGTTTGCTTTGCCCGAACACTGTGCTGATTAATATTATCGACGATGGGAAGTATGGATGATATCTGAATTCCCCGGTGATTCACACCAGGATCATTTATCTTGATCGTTGTATCCACCTTTCTATGGAAGAGTGAGACATCCAATAACATTTGAACTTTGTGGTTTAAAGAGACTGAACAAGCCCTGAGATTGTTGATGAATCATGACTTTGCACAATGATCAGCATAGTTGATCGATTGAGTGTTGAGTTTGGGGAGTAAGCAGGTGCAGTGATCTGAGCGGATACATCTTCCAGACAATCCTGGATCTCAGGCCATTTATGACAGACATCCACCCTCCTGACCTATGATACAGAGATCAAATATGTCTGACCACTAACATGCCTGTGGAAATGTTCCTACAGAAAACAATAATGTTTATCATTATCATTAAAATTAGAGCTGCAATGTGAGCTAAACCCAATTTGATCTGACAGTTGTAATATTCTGTTCATTCAAATCAAAAGTGTGTTTGACCATCTGTAACTGTTGATATCAGATTTCCCCCCTATAAGGCACATTTTATGTATTTTTGCTGAGTCTAAACTGCAATTATTTTGCCAATTAATATCAATGATAAATCAATATTTTTTGAATTTACTGAAATATTCTGTAATGAGAGGCAACAGTTTCAGCAGGGGGCATCATTCTGCAATCATTGTACATTTTAATCCTCTCATTGTTGTTCATATTTGTAATGTCTCATGCCAATCGTGAGTAACAGGCTGGATTTAAGACTTGAAATATGTCCACAGAGAATGTTAAAGTTAAAGGCCCGTGACTGCTGAGCACATTATCCACATGCTTCACATTCGATATCTTGAGTCTCTAGCAAACGTGCAACGAGTTAAGTGAGGATATCTGTAAATTAGACTGACTTTCAGGAAAAATATGCTTTTGTATGAATGAGCTTTACAGGCCAGCAAAACCAAAGTAAGGTTGATGTTTTCATATTTGTTAGAGTTCTTCGAAAGGGCCTGGCAAGCAGGTGAGTTAAGACAGACGAATCGCTACTCTAACTGTGTATTTTGGCACCTTGCTTGCTATTCGGTTCAGTGGATTGTCTTTTGACTGCTGCTGTAATTTTCTGGAAACCTCTGCTGCACATCATCCCTGCCTCGTGCACACTGAAAAGCTTGACAACGTGAAGATGGCCGCAGAAATTATGACATGTTAAAATCAATGTTTGGACAGGCGTGTAACCCTGACCAACCCAGTTCTTAATCTCATGCAGTTGTACGACCTTTCTGAACTTTGTGCAGTCACATGTGAAACCATGATGTCCAATATGTGTAAGTCAATGAGTAATGTTCATCTGATTCTTTTTTTTTAGTGAACCACATGTGGTAAACCTCATAGATGCAGTGTGGTCGTCACTGGTTTCAACACACTGATTGTTTTCTTCTCCTTTCTCTCCTGAACTCTCTCTGATATTTTTCTTCTGAAAGGCATTTTAATTAATTCTTTAGAGGAGGATGTGGTCATTTTTCCAACAACGTGCCTCTCTCTTCCTGAATTTCTTGTCCAAGTTGAAAATTTCACTTCCTCAAGGTGTTATTCGAGGGCACTTTCTCAACTTTGTCAAACAGAGTGAGATATTCTCTGATTTAGTAAAGGAACCCACTGCTGTAATCAAGGATGTTTTCATTTGTGTGGGTCACATTAAACTGACACCTAAATCCTGGGCTGAAACAACACATTTAAGTTTGAAAATAGGAAATGTGTGCTTTCATTTGCTGAAAGGAATTGGTGTTTTACAAAAAGTTGAGCATGATTGAAACCAACAGAGTTCTCTTCAATCTTTTTTTTCCCCCGACTTCAGGCACGAAATGAAATACCCGCCACACTTATTTCCCACCAAAAAAATGACTTATCACTGTCCTGCCACTGGTATCCATGCGAGACTTTCTCTCCATGTGTTTCTGATTAGTGCAAATACTCTTCATAGATAAAATAGATCCTGCGTGCCACATTTTGTCTTTCACATCTTCTTCATATCTCTCCCCTCACATACTTTCAATAAGTTGGCTTCGGCTTCGCTGTAACTTGGGCTGAGTGTAGACTGTACCGTGTCCTGTTGTGTATCAGTTCAGTTTTCAACACATGTATTAAATATGAACATTTCAGCCACCCATGAAGGAACAGGTCTTATAGCTGGATACAGCTTTAGCAGGGGGGGGGGCCATGTGTCGCAAACAGCTGGAGAGAGAAGGAAGTTATTTTAACAGCTTAATGAAGCTGCCAAGATGGTGAGATGATGTACCGCCTTCAACAATTGGGTGGTCTGTGGGTGAGACAAGTACAATGAGCTTTATTGACTACAAAAATAATTAGAATAACACGCGTGCCCAGCATCACGTTTGGTAACAGATGCTGACTCAAGTGACATCACTGGAGGCAGGTTATCAGATTTCACGCAACTCTCTCCGGAGCCACAAAAGTCTTTTTTTACAGCTTTTCCACATATGCAGTAGTACTCCCCAAGAGCTATTAACAGGCTTTGATGATTGGTCTGCACTGTTTCATT
This sequence comes from Sciaenops ocellatus, assembly GCA_033000465.1. Classification (NCBI taxonomy): domain Eukaryota; kingdom Metazoa; phylum Chordata; class Actinopteri; family Sciaenidae; genus Sciaenops; species Sciaenops ocellatus. The sequence goes on from CP136886.1 coordinate 14,190,689, forward strand.
TACTACATCCATGGAGACAAACAAAATACAAGCAGTTGAGTGTGAAGGTTTATTTTTGACTATGCAAAAAAAAAAGAACAAATCCCACCCGCAAGATCGATAAATCCTTCACATTAAATGACAAAATACATTGTTTGCACTGTAACTGCCCTCTAGAACAGCTGATCTGACACCTCTATCAGCAGGTTGACATCTGACATATGATGATGTCTTCTAAAACTGATCCATCCATTTTTTAAAGATGTTTTTTGGGCATTTTCTGCTTTATTTGATAGTGACAGGTGGAGAGACAGACAGGTAATTCAGGGGAGAGAGAGAAGGGATAGGACCCAGCCTGGAATCAAACCTGGGTCACTGCAGTAAGGACTCTAGCCTTGATAGATGGGTCGCATGCCGGGTGAGCCCCAGCTGCCCAGCCCTCCACCCATTTTCTATAACTGCTTATCCTAATCAGCAGGAGCCAACCCCAGCTGACATTGGGTGAGAGGCTGGGTACACCCTGGACAGGTCACCAGTTCATCACAGGGCACATAGAGACAATTGGGGCAATTTAGAGTCAACAATTTACCTATATTTACCTGCATGTTTATCAATGACAGTATAAAGAACAGACATTGCTTCTTCTGCCTCCTGGCTAATCTAAATATCGACAAAGACGTGGATCATCAGCGGACCTAAGGTGGGCCGAATGATGCCTGGGTGCTCTAAGCCATCTGTGACGGCACCTACCTGTCAATCAGACCACAACCGTTGCCTGAACCAGGCTGTAAACATGTTTATTTCTGCTGTGACATTTTAATACAGGCGCTTATGGAGATTGACTCACTTCTGCAGCCTATTGCAAGCCGCCGCTCGAGGAATTACAGTTTTTAGCACTTCCGCATCGGCTTCATTTCCCAGCACTGGAGGCTGCCGCTTGGTGTCTATACAGTCTTTGGACTGTGGAGTACAGCCAGAGTAACACGCAGACATGGGGAGAAAATGCAAACACGGAAAGGCCCTTCTAGTTGTGAGGTGACAGTGTTAATTGCTGCACCACATGCCAGGTTTATATGCCAAATCGTGCTGTTACAAATCACTGTCAGAAAATCGAAATTACAGTACTAATACTGTAAAGGAAAACACAGTAGTAATACTTTAAAGACTTATATTAACTTACTGGCATCCAGCCGCCACATTCACAGCAAGCTCTTTAAAGCTACGTGCTTAAATAGAAGAATGTCGACTGAAATGCCTCCTCTCTGTGAAATAACGGCTGCAAGCTCTCACTTCCACTTCATCCATCAAGTTTTGGTAAACAATCAGCACTAATGGCCAATAGTTACCAATAGTGTGCTAAAATGGTTAAAATTTGTTAGAATTTAAATATCTGAAGTCCTACACAGTCATTAAAGTATGTGTTCATCTGCCAATTTGAAAAACAAGTAATGGAGTATGGAACAGATTATTGAATTTACTTGTGTTACTTCCACACAGGCGTTCTCAATTATGTTGGCTGATTAGTGCGTTTTTTATGACTATGGTAACACTTGATTGATGTCTCCCAGAGAGATTAATAGGATGGAACCAGGAGTTTTAATGAGGGTAATCTAATATTTAAGACTATCTATAACACTGAACAACAAAGTAGACAACAGAGCAAAACAATTAGCCAGATCTAGATATTTTGAACAGATTTCGCATGCCCCGCCAATGAGTGTGCTTCATCTTCAGTGTTGCCTCCACTTGCAATTTCACCCTGCTTGTCAAACACGCACTTTATACTAAGTGTTTTTAACATTCAAGAACTTTAAAGGCCCATTGTTTTATTTTGTCAAAATGAAAAATGTGTTCATGTTTCCCGATTGCAAAATTTCAGGTTTTTGGTTGCATATTCGGCACAGATGAGCCAACAAGAAATGCATTCCTCATCTAGGGCTGCAAAATGGAGGCAATTTGAAAACAGTTGGCACCAGAATGAGAAAAATACTTAAAAAAAAAGAAAGAGGAGAAACCACCTGAAACAGCAGCCATCTCTGGATGAGTAAAACCTTATATCTCTTCATATCTTTTCAGTGATCTGTGTGGGTGTGCCTGCGCAAATATTGTAGACGTCTGAATGTGTCAGTGAAAGGAAGAATGTGTACATTATAAATCATTATCTTGTGATGTGGAAAGCAGTAGATGGATGACGGATGGTGTTGGGCAGATTTGTGGTGGGATTACTTAAGCACACAGTCTGCATAAAAAAAAAAAGCATAAAGAAAAAAATATACACATAATAAAAAACACACTTACTTACATAAATGACTGTGATGGCGCCGTGATTGATGTTGATGAGCTTTGCTTTTTAATAAAGTTTTTATATTGTCTCGTGGCATTTAAACAAATGCGTGTGATGTTATATAAACTACATTTCCCAGCCTTCAATTTTTAGCATGTAAACATGTCATTCAGCTATTAAATACAGCTGTTATGAATAGGCAACTTGATGACTTAAGCATTTAACGTTGGTACTCAGAGCAGGGGCTGATGAAGCAAAAAAACATGCAAATATTTAGTTGGGAATATTAGATGTTTTTGATACATTTTCATATTTTAAGATACGTTTTTAATGAGCACAAGTTTTCTCCCATAACGCAGGAGAAACTTTTTTTCGCTAATATGTTAGCTGCTTATTTATCGAGCAGACACAACATAAGGATTCATTTGGTGTTGTGTTTCTAGCCACCTGGTGACTGTAACATTCTCTTTTCACCACTTTTTTTTTATCTCACCTGAAAAATATGGCTCTTTAGCTACTAAACGCTTGTTTATCAGCTAGTCACTAACTGTGTCTGTCTGCCATTTGGTGCGCAGAGCTTTTCTGCTGAAAACAGCCAAAAACAACACTGTAAGAGCAGTGAAAGTGAACCAAAACAGTAACATTTGTGGGCTGGAAAAACCACAACAATGAGCCGAATGTGAATATGCTGAATATTATTATGAAAATATTTTTTTTCCTGCTTTGACAAAAAAATACTTTACATGTGGCATCTAACAGAAAATAGGTGGGGCATTGAGACAAGTAATAAAAAGTTGTGTCACGCAAAAACTATGATAAAATGTCTTGTGGAAGTAATTTTTAAAATCTAGCAGAGCTGTAGGAGAGCTGTTGCTGCTCTTACTTTAAGTGGGCAGGAATCAGCCGAGTGTTCCCCCCCCCCGAGCCATAACTATACTGTGCCACATGGAATCCACCCCATTGCACAGTTGCACATATATTAATGTCACTGGTTATTAGGGTTTCTGCTTTAAAAGAGGTTTTAGCTGTCAGTGGACTCATACATGCAGCTGCTGCACAACCCTAGGTGAACTGGTGATTTTTTTTTGTGTTGCACAGTGAAATAATCAGTGCTGAATAGTCACCAGCATATGTATGGCATGCAGGAAATCTGAATGTGCACATAAAAATAAATTAAATACAAGTTAACTACACATGCACATGTCTGTATTAAATGCATTTTTCCTTATTGCAATCTAAAAGGAATTCCAAACAACACACTCCACCCACTACACTTTTCCTCTATTTAAGATACATATGTTTGTTATTAAAGGTTGGAGTCAAGGAAGTTAAAGTGAGAGGGCAAGTAATGTTCTTTCACACTTTGTGTCCTCAGTTTGTCTGTTGCATTGTTATTATGAGGGTTTTGATGGTGACTGGGCTGTGGTCAGCACAACTTGTGCAATCTCCATCTGGCTGCCAACCTTGTACTCCTTACTCACTGCAACTAGAAAAACACATGTTCGGTTATGCTATTGGAAGGTCAGTTCAGGTCAAATCTTGCAAACATAACTGTGTCTCATTTTGAGCAGCTCATTCGGTGCGTGTCCCATAATCACTGATGGAAACATGTAAATCGTGTTAAAACACACAAACAATATTTGAATACACACAGTTGACAGTAACATAGAGCGCGCATGATTGATGATTTTTTTAATTGCAGCATGGGAACTATTATTTCCTCTGCATCACAGTGGACTAACTCACTGCTCAGGAATGACACTGTAGCTGTCAATGTAATTTGTAATATTGTAATTTGTGGGTGTGCAATGACTGTGGAGACCTTGGGCCGGCCAGAGCTCGGTCTTAGTTACATGATGGTGATGATTATGCTCTTCCACATTAAAGGGATGAAGAAGTTTGTTGGAGATGTCTTCACATCTGGTGCATTAAGTGCAAATGTGACAAAACTAAACATAACTGCCCATTAAAAGCTATTTATTTGTTTTGTGACGCTTTCTGTTAAAGCACACTATCCTCCTCTTCAAGTGATGCAATAAAAGAAGACATTTTATCATATAACCATGATCGGTGCAGGTCTGTATTGAAGAGCTCTGATCTGTATGATCTGTGTTTTTTCATGTGACCTGAGTCTGTAGCTTGAACCTGTTGAACCAATGGAGCAGAAATGTTTGCTCATACAAAACAGAATGAAGAGCTTACATAGTTTTAGTCAAATAACTTTCTACCAGCTAAATAAAATCACTGTTTAGTGTCAATTGTGGAAGATTTAAGTGGTTCCTTATTAGGTCTGTTACTTTTGGCAATAGCTGAGTTAAGATTTTGTTTTTGTGTCAGATTCCAGATGCCTTTTTTTAAAAAAAAATTACTATTATTAATGGAGCTCTTTATAAGCAGGGCCACATAGGTCATAAAGGCAAGCAGGTCACTTGATTTCTTCTGTCCAAACAAAATGTCTGGTGATTGTTTTTCACTGCTGTTGCCAACATGCACATTTGTCAGCATAGTTGTATGTAGTAGCTGTGATGGCTATGAGAAGCTCCATCAGTCCTCAGTTCATCTTTGTGAGCATAAAACACCGCAAAAATGATGTTAACATACAGTATATTGCAAGCTGAGGTACACTTGAGAAAAGCTGTGTGTGCACTCAAATCTGTGCAGCTGAGAAACAAAGACTGGCTTTGAAACATGCCGTGCAAGTTTGTGGCAGATTTGTGACTGTCTCTCTTTAAAAGTGCAAAAACAATTTCTCAAACCGTTTTGTGAATCACTGAAATCATTTGTGAATCATTTGCGGTCATTTAGCTCTCCTCCCGCAGAGGCAACAAGATGATAAAAAGAGACCACACTCATCCCTGTCATCCAAAAGAATAAAATATTTATTTTGGCAGCTGTTGATTAGCCTGTTTTCTGGAAGGTTGGACAACGCATTATTCTTTTTGTTGAGTTATGTGTGCTCTTTCAGAGCAGCTGCCTGCAAACATGTGTCGAGAAGCTGGTTATCATGGTGAAGGGGGGAACAATTATAAGGCAGATAATTATGAAAAAATTGCAAAAGATCAATGAACTGACAAAAAATAAAATAAACTTGTAAACTTGTAACAACAATAAACGCCTGTTTACACCAGAAATGTGTCTTCATGAAATATATCACTGTGGAAGCTCACTGACATGGTGTGTGCTTGCAGAGCTCGTTGGTAAACCACTGTACCTGGCAAGTTAACCACAAACACGTTGCGAACATGCTAGCACTGGGCAGTCACAATAGTGTTATTATGAATCCTACCGCTTTCCATGTGTCTTTCTATTGTCTCCCTACTGAGCTGTTTACTTCCCCTTGACATTTTACTCAAAGAAAAAGTTCTCCTAGCTAGCAAGTTTTCCAAATGTTACCTCAGTTTTGGGACAATTAGGTCTCATAGTTTTTTCCACACAAAATATATATTTATAAGATCATGTCTACTGTCAGCAAATCGCTCTTCTTATATATCAGAGGTGATTAATAAAAGTGAGCAGAGCAACAGAGCTAACTGCTACGTTAGCCATCTTCTTTTTCTTTGTGCCTTTTAAGGTTGAAAATGTTGAAAATTCCCCAAACTCAAAGTGAAAAAATCGTGCAGATTTACACTGTAAGTCCATTAAAATGAATAGTTTTTAAATGCTGCTGTGGCCAGGCCCAAATATGAAATCATAAATGCACGCTAGATAATCAATCATCTTTGTTGTTTAAACATGTGGAAAGCCAGTCCAATTACCCTCCACTCAACACGACTGAGAATCTTCATAGACGTGCAGAAGGTTGTAGATTACAGGTTTATGTGACTGAAATGGGGTAATAGGTGCATTGCATATATTCCTAAAGAGCAAGTTAAATAATTGATTCAAGCAGTCAACGTTTTATCCATACAGGCCCAGTAGACTGTTAGTCGAAAAGCATTAATTACACTAGTAATTTGTAATGTTATAAAATGCTTTATGAGTAAAGGCCCGGATCTCATGTTCTCTCAGGCCAACTCCAAAACAAAAACATTAGGAAGAAGGAAATAATCTCTGCCTGTGCCAGTGGTATTCTGTTTCTTCACTCTGTTGGCTGGCCTTTTCTTTTGATGATTCAGTTCTTTTGCCTGTCTATGCATAATAACTCTTAATGTGTGTTTGCGATTATCAGATTATTATCCCGCTGTGCCTGTGTGCGATCCTTGGGCTGAACACCAGGTGCTGGAGTTCTCCTCGAGCCTGCAGACATGATTGGGTTCCTGTTTTTGGCCAAATGAGAGCATATGTTTGCGGCACGCCATTAATACAGATGGCTGATTACTTTTGCGCCCTGTATTCAGCAAGCTTTGAAGTTCCTCTCACATCTGTATGAAATGCAGGGTGCGAGACAGTAAAGGCGTGATGAGTGAAAGCTGCGGCAGATAGTTTGTTGGTTTAGTGGCGGAGTCTCACAAAACAAATGAGACAACATTGTGGAATTTGTTTGTTTAGGCAGGATGCTCCAGTATCCTCCAATTTCCGCAACTATAGATTTACCATGTTTACTTGTTTTAGAGAGTTGAAGAGATGACAGAAAGGCCAGAAAGCTGTGCTGAGGTAATACCCAGTGCTTTAAAAGTGAAATGAATCCCATGTCATTGAGAGCATCATGACTGATCTCAGCACTCCTCTCATACAATATCCCTCTCTTCTTTGGCATCCACACATGATTAGTCATGCCTCATCATCTGATCCAATGTCCCTGAAGGTCAAGATAACTAGCTGGCCCTGCAGCATACCTGAAAATTTATTTCTTGTATGCAGCATCGTTGCTAAACTCACACTGTATGCTTGAAGGCGAAAGAGTCCTTAGCAGATGTCATTCTTCTTGAAAGCAATTGATACTAACACACTTTTCCTGCAGGGCCCCCGACCACTCAACCTCGCTGCCATGGGATCTAAAAGCTTCAGAGAGAAGGATAAAGACACGCAGAGAGAGAGAGAGAGAAATGAGGTTGCGTCAGCTCAGTGTTTGTAAATGTTTGAGAGAGTGAAAGCTTTGCAAATGGAATTTCCCCTGGGAGAATGCATGGTATAGTTTTGTATTGGGTTACATTGTAAAATATGCTTCCTTGGGCCAGCATGCACCCATATGTTAAACACAGACAGTCAAAATGTGAGAAATAATAAGACTTACTCCAAGGAATACATTTAGCATTAGATTTTGTATTAGATCAGAGATAATAATTAATTCCTTGAGGACTGCTTGCTTGACAACAGTGCGTTCTCAAGAAAAGGCCTCACCATCGCTGTACGGAAAAAGCACTCAGACATGGATCAGTTACTGTACGGCTGCAGCCATCGACGAGTAGCCAGTTCCTTGGAAGAACTGTAGTGCTTAAAGCCATTATCTATGACTGCCTGATTCCTAGATGACATTATTTGTAATCCACATGTGTGCATAGGTTTTACTCAAATCCAGTCGAAAACAGCTAATCCTCAACTTTGTTCTGTCATGATGAGAGTCTTTGTCCTTATCTGAACTATGCACTAATTATTGAAGAAATCTAAAAAACAGTCCAGACATTATTTATAAGATCAGGGAGATGTAATAATCTCCTGACACTCTACAGCCAGGCCTCCATGTGACCCTGATGGAGGGATTACAAAAAGCAGAAAGTTATTTGTAGCCAGCCACTTCCAGAAAGGATTTTTGCTGAAGCATGCATGGTTATTAACTATTTGTCGACCACTTGCCTGTGTCTGTATTGAATTTGAGTCTGTTTAATGGTGCAATACAAGTCTCTATTGCACAACACTGAGTTATAAAAAAAACACAAAAAAAACAAACAAAAAAACTGAAAATATGAAGAAGTCACAAGGGAAACCAAAAGAAGTCTTTGAATAGAGGACAATGAACTGGTGACCTGTCCACGGTGTATCCTACCTCTCGCCAAATGTCAGCTGGGATCCGCTCCAGGTCCACTCAACCCTGATAAGGGGATATTTTATATATTATATATATTTGTTTTATATTTTTACTGTCAATAAATCCCATGAAAAGCCCAAAACCAACAATGCATTAGTCTATCTCTAAATATATGTGTCAGATTTACCTTCTCTGTCTGTTGCACTAACTCCTACAACTCTTACTTTGACAGAAGTATCTTATGTGTATTGTAATGAAGAAACTGTATATGTCGCCCAGTGCAATGGTGTGGCTTGATGATGTCTAGTGGTAATGGTCATTGGTCTTTTTTAGTGCAACTATTTGATGGACTAATGGATTTCCTTGAATTTTCAGGGTCCCCAGGGGAGTAATTCTAAAGATTTTGTGGTTTTGAGTGAAATGTTGCAGCTGTTGAATGGATTACCATGAAATTTGATACAGACATTCTGTCTTCCCCAGGATGAACTTTTCATTTAGCATCATAAAGTCTAAATTTAAATATGTACATTACTTTGGTGTATGTCTTTATACTTTCCCATCAGCTTCAGCTGTACTTTGCCTCCTGCTAACATTATCATGCTGAAGTAAGATGTTGAACATGGTACATGCTTAGCATCAACATGTTACCATTATTATTGTGAGACTGTTGGCATGCTAATGATAGCATTCAGCTCAAATACCTGCACAGCCTCACAGTCATTATCATGGCTGTAGACTGTCCTTCATAGCTTTTGGACAACAATGGAGAGATATGGCACAGGAATAAACTCATCATCACAACATCAGTATTTAGCTACACAGGCAATACTTGTAAGTATGCATTCATTGTTGTTTTTTTTCGCTTTTTCATGAGATTTGTTGACAATAAAAATGTAGATTATCACCACACTCATACTTTTAGACAGTAGATTGGATAATGAATTCAACTCTCTCTATATTCATGAATTTAACATAAGCCTGAACATCTGGTTTATACAAAACTGTCTGTTTAGCCTTATATTGATAATCCAGATCTGTGTTAACCCCTATAAACATATATCTCTATATTTCAAGATTTTGGCATCGCAAGTGTTCTGATTTCCATTTGTAGTCTGTGTAGTTCTGACTAACCATGTTTCAGTGGACTTGAGTGGTTGCATGCAGGTAAATAGTCAATATTAAGAGCAAAACAGGCAGAATGCATTGGTGGAAATGAGATTAGCAGAAACCACAGACAGTATAAAGAATGCACGTCGTATGCATGATGTCACCCATAGTTTTCTGAGGAGCCTTGTAAAGCTCAGAGTGTGGTGGCTTTTTTTGTTGCCGTACACCAGAACCCCTGAAACATTGGCTATTGCCCCGAAAAGGCTAAATCGTCGTCAGATGTTAGCTGACAGGTTCCGAAACTTGATCTGTTTGGACTCTAATGACACTTAACCACTAACTGTCATTTACAACCTGGGACACATTTTTGTAGTTCTGACCTCTGAACATTTCTTTTCATTTTCATTGGTATTTTTCAGATTTTTTCATTGGAAAAAAAATACTTCTTGGTCTTCAAGAGATGCAGATAGTGTTGTGTTTATTTGTTAATCTGTCTGTCTCGGAAAAACTGATGTTACAGTAAGCCTTTAATTCCTGAGAAGTAATTGATACTTTAAGGTTATTTGTGGAGTTCTGTGATATACCCGTTAAACTGTAAATACTCTAAGTATCTTATCTGATTATGGTATGTGACACACACACACACACACACACACACACAAACACACACACAGACGTTTCCCATCATCCTCTGTTTTCATGGGTGCCATCCCCCCTCAATCACACAGCCAGTGTTTGCAGTATTCCCGTTACATCTGCTCGTCCTGATGACAGAGTGGGTTAACCTGACCTCAGCCATGAAACAGGATATTATTGTCTGTGGCGTAATGCATACTCACAATCATAAGGTGCAACAAATACAGAAAAAACACAAGTTCTTTCTTCAGCAACAAAATTTTGCACGTATATTCATTATGCATGCAGTTTGCACTCAAATTCAACATCTTTCTTTATCTCTACTATCGCTCTGTTTTTCGGACACTTGAGGCCTTTGCACTCAGATCTGTCTGGTGCCGAGTTTGACAAATCAAAACTGACTCCCTGTACCATTTCCAAAGAAAAAGAAATAGAAAAACACCCAAGTGTAGTGAACAAAACTCTGAAGAGAGGCCATAAAACAACAAATGGGAGAATGGGAATGTTGAGAGAGAAGGCACAAAATGAGGAGCATGAAAACAAGATAAAGTAAAGGAGGAATGAGGACAGATGGTTAAACGGTTGCATTTTGTGTGTGATTACAGAAGCCAGAAAAATCTGCCTGAAGACTCGTCAGTGAGTAGCACTGGTAAGAACAGCAGCACTGTTGTGGAGACAAGAAGAAAAAAAATCAACAAAATTATTAAAACTGTCTGTTTGTCTTGTGATACTGGTGGAAGAAGAAAAACGTTTTTCTTTTGACAAACTGAATTAACTTTTTGTACAGTTGTGGTCGTCATTCATGTCAGATATGACAACCTTATTCTCAACAATTTAACTGACTTTTTAGTCAGCTTTGCCCCCATTAGTTACTGTTATTATGCCTGTTAGATTAGCGTGACCATATTTTGAGTTCCAAAAAAGAGGACACTCGGCCCGGCCTCGAGACACAAATTCAGACAGGCTTCTCAGACGTTAATGAACAAAGTACCGTAGTATTCTGTGCAAAGCGCTAGTCAATTTAAGTACACGCGTGATGGTCCCATGAAAAACAGTGAAAACAGGACATTTTTATGAATTAAAAAAAAAAAAAACCCGGACGCCCCGGACAGGATGTAAAAAGTCGACATGTCCGGGTAAAAGAGGATGTTTGGCCACCCTATGTTAGATGAACTGAAATGAACCCAAGTAACCTCTCATTTGTAGCCATTCTGACCATCGATTTACTGGCTGAAACGACAATGCGTAATTGCGCAAAAGTTATCTCCATAATTGTTTCACTCATTTAAGAATAGTAAATATGAAATACTTGGAAAACCAATACAGTACGCTTAACTTTAAACATTACAAGAGAAAAGGAAAACCATATCCTGGATGATAGTGGAGTGTAAACCTCCTGGGTTAGGTTACTACTGTAAAATAGTAAGTTAAATAGTAAGCTAATTTAGCTGGCCTCAGACTACAGGAGTTCGCTGCCTCAGATTTACCACACCCAACAACTGGAGGAGAAATCTGGTCTGGGATTTGGCCGATACCGATGTTTGTCCCAGATTAAAGTGAGGGATTTACAGATCTAACCTCCCAGACTCATCGGTACCACCCTGATAATACCAAACAGGTTTGATATTTAGGATTTAAAATTTGGATGATTACATCAATACTTTCCAAGCAGGACCACAATAGCCAATGAGGGAGACAACAAGGAGACGGAGCAGCTGATGTGTTGCCAAACCATTTTAGCCCTTGAGACTTGTTAGCTAGCATACTATTGTTGACAGATATTAAAACTGACAGTTAAAATCTCACATCCTGTTCTCTCTGAAGAATAGATGACCACATCTCCTCATCCATCTTCTCATCCAGACTTGTTTAGTCTTCTGCTTTTGTTTTGTTCTCACTGCAAAGCATTACTGCAGCAAGTTTTTGCACCACAACATCAGTCTCCATTTTGTTTACATCTACTTCCCCTGGAGATCACGTGAGATCATGAGAGATCACGTGAGGGGGTGCATTGCTCTCTCTGGCACAATAATCTCAGTAATATCCTGTGGTGTGTGTGGCTCCATTATTTTCGAATAGTGTGTGCATGTTTGAGATTAGAGAGGGGAAAAACTGTGACGTTTCTCCTTATGTAGGTGATGCAACAACATTTCAAAATCCTGTAGTCTGAGCTCGGATTTAGGCAAACTAACCATTGCAGCTTACATTAGTCAGACCGGGCAACCACACACACTCTAAACAAACTCTAAACAAGTGCAAGACACCTGTAAAATGTTGGTGCAGCTAAACAACTTGTAAGTGGGATACACAAATTATAAAACGACAGGAAACTAACAAGAACAAATGATAAAAAATCACAACCGCACGCCAAGACAAACACATGATTGGCTCTGAAGTGTTCGTGCATGTTTGTTTATTGTCTCCTGTCAGTGTACTGACAGCTTCTCTTTCAGTACAGGGCTCATAGCCATCAGAGCACTATCTTTGCCATTCCCTTTAACAGACTCCAGAACATTTTTAAGTTGTTTATGTAATTTTCAGAGTTTTAATGAGGTTTCTCCCTCTGGAATCATCTCTTAAAGAAACAATTCCCTGTAGAAATAATGTAAATAAATAAATAAATTTGAACTTTCATTTAATTTTACTGCAGATATCCTCCAGACTGCCCCCAGACCACAGCACAGCACTGAAACAACACTTATCAAAGTAAGAGAACACTTTCGGGGTCCGGGATTGTGTATCAGCTTTTTAATGACAGTTGAGAATTTGATAAATTTGATTTATAAGCCCACTGTATATGATGTACATTTTACCACTGTGTTTTTGGCTTGCATGTGCACTCTCAGACGTCCTAGTAGAAGCCTTAGAAACAATTGAGGGACCCATAATACCCATATGGTAACTTTAATAAAGACAAAACTGTTTTTCTTTTTCTTGTTTGGCCAGGCTTGTGTCCGCACACTCTCCATTGACTGTCAAGTCAAGAGCCAGAAAATATATTTTCTCCTTAATAATATCCTTAAGAACAGGAAAGAAAAGAAGGTGCTTTAAATTACTTTTTTTTCGTTTTTTCTTTTTATATTGCCTTCAGAAATATCACTTACATAAACTACAGAACACATTAGACCCATATTCACATTAGATTTGCCATTTAACCATTAAATCATGGCCATGTTCTACAACATATTGCTGATTTATGTATGTTTTATTGGTGGTATTCTTTACATTTCACATCTTCTGCAGGATATAAATTGTGATATACATTTTCACATGATGAAAAACCATATAAAACAATGTAAATTAGTTCTGAATTGTTTTTTCCGACTAATTCGCCTGTCATTTTACTCCATCTTTAGACCCCTGAAGGTGGAAATTTAACTCTTGTGTTTGTCCAGGCAGAGAGAGAGTGGGTTGTTGATATACACAGCCTCTTCCAACCTATCCTACTTCATTTCATTCAAAGACTACAAAGCACAAACACACACGGGCTGTTAGTGGTCATAAGTTGTCTCTCAGAGAGTCATGTAAAGGGTGCACAGGGTGTAGAGAGTGGGAGGTTTCTTCACTCTCTATCAGGAAGATTCATGAACAAGTCACCTCGTAAATTTCCTCTGTCTCACAGCCATGTCTACTCCTTGGTATCAAAGGACATCACTGTGGTGTAGGTATTCCACTTTACACTTGAAAGACTGCATCAAGACATTCTTGAGACAAAATACTTACACAAGGGAGTTGACCAAAGATGCGATTACATACAAGAATTTTAGGGAGTAACAGAGAATTGTTGGCCTTATTTACTTTAATTGCGGAGTGTGAAATCTTGCTCTGAAACAAAGGCATCTTCATTCAATGTGCAACAGATTTTCTGGAACAGATACAAGATGTACGCTGTTGTAGAGAACATGATCAGCACTGTTTTTGTTTTGTTTTTTAGGATGAAATGATGAAGTGCAGGAGGTCTGCAAAGTGATGGGTATGGAAGAGCACTAAATATTTGATATTTCAACCCCTATAATGATGTGTTTGTGCGTGCCTCCAGTCTGAGGTGTAGACTAGATCTAGCACTACCAACAAGAGGAGTGGAAGACTGTGGGTGTGGGAACAGACTAGACACAAGTGCTCAGCTGCGGACGTGAGGTGTAAATACCTCATCCATGACCAAGTTTCATCCCTGTTCTGCCTGATAGCTTAATATGCCTATAAAAAGGGACATGCCTGAAAAGCAGATAGTGGAAGAATGCATTGGCTATTTTGAACACTTGTAGCCTTACGTGGCCAGGCTTCTCTCCCTTTAGAAGGTCAAAGCTTCTTTGATGACTGCCCATTCAAGGAAAACCTTATCTTACCTCTCCCTGGACATATTATATCATAAAATGCCTTGTATATGTTGCACTATTCTCCAAACTTACTTTCTTGGCTTAAATTGAGCAATTGTTGTGCATGTTTATGTGAATGTCTTAACAAAAGATAGCATTAGGCTGTGAATAATTATGACCACAGAAGCACAAGACATTAAACACATTAAACACAGAAAAACGGATTGATACTGTCTCTCTGCTACTCCCACATGCACCACACCTCCAAAATCATTGGTCTCCCCAACACCAACCTCTTAGACCATAACAGTAAAACCATTACATGCAGAGCACCCACCCCAGCCACCCCCATCAACTCATCCCTCACACTGCTCCTATCCGGTTGCAGATACAGGTCTGTGGCCTGGAAACAGGCGTACTATGGCAGGAGTTTTGTCCCCTCCGCCACAGCGTCTCCTAACAAAACACCTCGGTAACTGTTACATGTTCAGAGCTATTCATATGGAATATATGTGGAAAAATGTGCTGCATTGGATGTGTATTTTTGTATAGATATAGTAAACATAGTAATCAATGCAATCATTATTCATATTTCTGCTGCAAATACAGATGTTTTCTGTCCCGCTGGGAAACATTCAAACAGGTTTATAGCGCAGATTTGTTTGGAACTGTTGAGACCAGGTCTGGGTAGTAACATTGTCAGGCTGAGGTCAAAGATGGTGAAGTGTCTTGATCCATAGGGGTGAATGTCTGACCTCTTCTGACACTGACCAACCACCATCAACGGCCTCTTCAGGGACACCAACATAAGTAAACTTCAGCCAGACATTCAGCGACAGAAACCACCACAGACAGAATTGTAAGTAACTAAAAGTAAAGAAGCAAACAATAATCTTTTAACTGCCTCTGCCTCGGAAAACAAAAATGAAAAGGATGTACTTTCATTGTTTTTTATGCTGCCATACTGCATTCTGAAAACCAGACAGTGAAAATAGGACACACGCTCAGCACATCTCCCTAAAGGCTTGTCAAAATTTATAAGGCATCATGGCCAAATGAAGAGGCTCTGACGTCTGTGACCACATGCAGACGTAACATCATAACAGAGCTACAGACACCTTAACTATGGAAAACAATCCATTTGGGCCCATCCACTTGTTGAGACTTGTTGTACTACTACTATCTTTTTATGAGAAGCTTTCTAGGCTGCTTTTAATGAAACTGTCTGTTTATACTTCAGATTGACATTTAAAGGTAATGGAGTCAGGCAGTCTGTTTGTCTTTACATTACAAATCAATACACAGGCATCAAAGTGAAAGAGTGCACATGCATTAACATTTTCTTTCTCTGTGACTGTGCAGGCCTGAGGCATGGAAGTTTTACAACATCAGCAAATCCAGCATGCTTTGTTACTATTGCTCCTGCTCTCTTTCAGACTCACTGCAATCTATTACTGTAGCAGTTTAAATGTTGGTCAAATAATCAACAAGCAGATTTGTCTGGGGGCAAACATGATGATTTGATGATGAAAAGAACTGTAATGTTTTCTTCAGGTACTGTGTCTGTAGTATCTAACAAATCTTCCACAGGAAACAGAAGTTAGTTTGGCTTCTGCGTTTTATTGCTGCTTTCGCACCTTTAACTCACACCATAACTTTAGTTGTGATTGAGTTTATGCTGACACATTGGACATTGGTGAATGTTACATTTTTATTGCATTGTGAGAATTTTTGAGGGCAATTTTACCACGCACAAATTTCACACTGATAATTTAATTAATTTGGACACTCAAAGAATTATTTGAAGTAATAGTGCACAATATAGTAAATAGGGGGGCATGTATTGCTTTAGGTGTCATATCAATAATAATTATTGTTACATTTTCTTATATGTAAGTAGCTAGGTTTTCTCTGTTTGTCCTTGTTGTCCTCATTGTCATGTCATTTTACGAGTTGACATCAGAGAAGATGTACAAAAAGAACACTAACATGCCATTGAATTTCCACCAGTGCAAGCCCAATGAAATGCCTCATTATTTATTGATGAACAGGTCAGAAGAAAAACGGAAGAACATAAACATTTTACATCAGGAAGTCAGGTAAATGGCAACTGAGAAGATGAATAATGCAACGCATCAGGAAAGGGATTAAAAATGCGAGTGTTGTCTGTTGTATCGGGCTATCTATCTATCCTCCCACCTCCCCTCGTCCCTCCCTCTCAAACTCAGCCGGTCATGGCAGATGGCCACCCACCATGACCTGGGTTCAGCTCGAGGTTTCTGCCTCTTAGAGGAAGTTTTTCCTCGCCACCATCGCCAATTGCTTGCTCATGGTAGGAATTGTTGGGTCTCTGTTAATAATATTATAAAGAGTACAGTTTTGACCTTCTCTATAGATTGAGACTGAATTTAATTTAATTGATATAAATAATGACCTCGCTCCTTAATGTCAGTTTCAGAGCAATCTGTCTTTAAAGTTTGCTAACTTTAACTAACATTAGTCACCGTTAGCTACTGGTCATACCACCAAACATCAGAGTGTATTGAATTAAGCAACGGTGCATTTCATTGGTCATCAATTCACCTTTTATTTGTAAGAGGAAGATTACGTTATGTCTTTCTAAAGCTGCACGGTCTCGCTTTAAAGGTCAAAGACTGGTGATCTAACAGCAGATGCAGTACTGGGGTAAAGGATTTACTGTAAAATGATGTAATGATGAAGCAACTCTTCAAATTTATTTTCAAAATAACAAGCAACTAAAGCAAAATTTTGAATTTTAAATTCAACATTTGTTTGTCTTTTTGAGGCATTTAAAGTTTCAGTTTCATCAAATTTTAGTGTGCATTTCCAGTTGGTCCATTCTTCAGCTCTGTTTCCTTCTCCTCTCACGTAGATAAGCAGAATCACTTTGTGCCCATAGATCAGAGGCCTAAGTTAAAGCAGACTATGTGCAGGGAGGACAAAGACGGTATCCTGTCACATAGACAAACTGTCTGTCTGACAACTTGTTGCCTGATGGCAGATGTTTTACACTCATAACAATAAACAATTACCCCATTTGAAAGATGTATGCTCACATTTTTCAGACTTGAAGAGATAAAAGTGTGTTGAATGAAGTGAGAGGAGAGATAGTAAAGGACAGGAGCTGAACATCTCATATATTAGTGCCGTCATTTCACTGAGAGCCTGTTGATTTACAAGGAAATGAAGGACATTTATTTTAATGATCAACAAGTTAGTCCATTTAATAAGCTATCTGACAGGCAAATGAAAAGATGCTGGACTTTTAAAGTGTAGGATTGTAGCTATTATTGATAATGGCTGCTGTGATATAACTTATTATTAATGTAATTTTCTGGAACAATGAGCAATGCAGTTCATGTAAATAGATCACTCTTTCATCATGTTTTTCACTTAAAGCTCTTTACATTAGGTCGACATAAATAAGAAATCCTTAAATTTCATGGCAACTGGGCGAACTCCATCTGCCAATAAAGATCATGTGATAGATACCTCCGCAACTGAGGTGATGATACCGTGTACTCAACTGTGATGTTTCCAGGGTCAAGAATGAACTTTCAGCCCAAGCATTTCAAATGTGTTTCAGCTGTAAAATTATTTACAGCTGAAGAGAAACCTAACGTTTGCAACACTGAAATTCATGCCGTATGGTTCATAAATACCATAAAAATCAGTCACTTATCGCTGCGGTTGTCTGCTACAATATAAATGTGAGAGGTCATACGATGAATAAAGAAACAAGACTCAAAAAAATACATTTGCAACACAGAATTATTTGAATTGCTTTCTGGTTTGTTTTTTCTCGTGTAATTGGAACACTTTCACTTCTTCTGGCCTCTTAATATCCTTCAAATAAAACAAACTAAACACAACTCATGATATGAGCAGGTTATTGCCAGCGATGAGGGGTTACAAGCAGAAGTTATTTCATTCAGGACGAATTAGTTAACCAACAGATACATTTCTAATTCAGCCTACATCATTTTAAACAAGATGTGAAAAGTCAAAGTCTTTGACTTTGTCCTATAGTATCTTAGTCAGCTTCATATATTGTTTAACAGTACATGTGGTCACAATGTGGAGCTGAGATCTTACAGCATTATGTTGAGTACTCTGTGGCTTGAATCCAACACAGCACATAAAGTAGCTCTGTTAATTATCAATAATTCATACAGGTTAAAGTATAGGTTAACAAAATGCACAAATGCTACAATGTGTACTCTACAGGCTGAGGTATGGAGGATCATTAAATGAAATTAAATGAGCAGCAAGCTTTTAAGCCTGTTTGATTTATCAATAATGCATTAGTAATAGAGAGCATGGTAATACTCAGAACCATCACCAGCTCAAACATACCTACATATTTAAGATAGTATAATGGATAGGATAATGTATGTTTTTCTTTCTCTTTGATCGTGACCTCTTTTTGTTTTAGTCGGTCTGAGTCATCGTGTGTCGTCACAGGTTTCATAGTATTAAGACATCCGCTTTGGCTTATCACATTAGCAATGACATCATTCCTGCTGCGTTCATTCATTTGAATTTGAAAAGAAAGTTACAGCCTTCGTTTTCCCACAAATGCTATTATGTTGGAAATTCTATTATAGTATCCGAGTGGGTAAAGCACACAACCAATATTTTACTTTGGCTCGACGACAAAGCACATCAGGTGCAATGTATGAGCCTCAGGCAGGGTCTGATAAATGGGTAAATATATTTTTCAAGGAGGGAGACTGTATCTCATCCTTACTCATCATATTTCTTTAGGAGAAAAAAAAGGTTCTGGTATTTTCTCTGTGGCCTTTGAGGTCCCAATATCCCTCTTTCATCTCTGCTTTCATCTCCGTATCCAGCGGGTGAACACCCTTTGTGCTATCAGGAGGTGTTGTGGGCGTTTACATAACCTACATAACACTTTGTCATGTAGTGGGAAATTACCCTCGTTGAGAGAAATGTCTTTTTAGGGGGGAAACATCAGGAAGAGAAAGCCTCCTCAGCCCAGACGGAAATCTCAGCAAACATGGCCGATGACGCAAAAGGGCATCAGCCGAGGGGAAAGACAGGACTTCAGGATTATTTTCAGACCAAAGTTTAAAAGAATCGCTTGTCAGACTTGTTGATGCTTCATCAGTTTTTATCTGAATTTTTAGCAGAGGAGATTGAAACAATTATGAATTCACAACAAATATGGAAGGGGGGTAGAAGGAAACATGGTGTCTCGGTAGTTACTGTCACCTCTTGGAGGCCTGAAATGTCCCAGACATTCCCTAGACATGTGGGTGTGTTGGCTACATGGGTGAGTAATGTCTGTCTGATGTCTGTCTGATGGACTGGCACACTGGCCAAAGTGTAAGCCTGGTGTACTCTTGAATATGGTTGGCTCCAACGGGGTTAACATGAAGAGGAAAGATAATAAACAGAATGATTTATTGGAAGAGATTGATCGAGAGGCATTATGGGATTAAGTTAAAAGGCAAGTGACCACTTTCTCATATCCTTTTACAAAGGCTTAAACAGAGACGAGACATGTTCCTTTTGTTTTTTCTCAGATTGAACTAAAACCAGAAGAATATTGAAGATTGGTACCCATATCATGTATGTACAATAAGTATGTAGTTGGAAAGAGAAGCCAGTTAGCTTAGCTTATCATACGGCTGGAAAGAGCGGGAAACAGCAAGCCTGGCTGTGTCCAAGAGTGACAAAATCCACCTACCATCACATCTAATGCGCAGTAATTAACATGTTATATCCCGTCAGTTTAATTTATAAAATATGTAACTGGAACCAGACGCCAGTTCATTTATTTTTATCATCCTGCAAACAGAGAAAAACAAAGCAACAAAGTGTGCCTTCTCTAACGGCTCACTAATTAACACATTATCTTGTACAAACTATTCCTGTAAAACAATTATAAGTTCCATTGTAAATGTCTGGTAATTGCTTCTGGCCCTTTTTTTCTGTACCTGCTCATTTGTGTCCCAGGTCTCACTTGCAGAACAGATTCCTGTTTTGGACAGCAGGGTCCACAAAGACTTCATATCTGGATATTTGACCAATGGCAATTAAGCCGAGTTTCCATGTGTTATAAAAATTAGGTTTATTCTGTGTTTAATCCTGCAATGTGTATATGAGTTCTATTTTAAACATTAGGATAATACTGTGGTCCAGATGTGTTTTGATATTATAATCATACAATGTATTTCTATTTTCTGTTTGTTGGGGAGGCACTTCCTTTTCCCTTGTATTGTTGCTTAAACAGACAGGGGGAGTTAGAGTTCTGCTTAGTGTGCAAAAGCAGGAAGTCTAGCTCAGGTGTGAGCGTCAGAGACAGGTCAAGAGGTGATAGATGAGGGGACTTTCTGCTGACAGATGAAAAGAGAATACTACAACATGTAACAGTGCTATTTAGGGAAAGTGTCTGTTAACAATAAGGAGGTGTCTGGGACAGCCCATTAAAAAGTGTATAAAAACCAATTGTTGAAGCTCCTCTGAGAGCCTTTTTCTCTGTAACCCCTTTTGTGTGTTGCACTGTTAAACGCTCCTTCTTGTACAAGAATAATAAATTCAACTTAAACTTTGATACTACAAATCCATTCTTCTTTATTGAAGGGTCACTCTGTAAAATTCTTATAACACCATGGAGGATCATTTTGCCCTTAATTAAAATGAAGAAGGTGAAATGCAAAGTTCCAGGTAAAATTATCCTCCATAAATTGCAGCCAGTCTAAACCAGTCTGTTTGTTTTTTTTTACCCGTGCAAAGTTAATACTTCCTCACAATGTACCATTACTGCTCTGAGTGGGTCATATACGTGAAGATCAAACATCGTGACAAGTTCCTGTCGGCTAACTCTGGTGATCAGCAGGGAGCGTTCAGCTTTAATCCAGCATATTCAGGGCAGCACTGACAGAGACCTGGATGAGAAAACACTGTGCATTACTCTTTTATAGGCAGAAGCAGAGCAGGCATCCAACAGTCTCTGCCTGTGGTGCGGAAGAGAAGACGTGTTGAGAATCAGCATCCTGCCTTGATCTTGTTTTCTTCAAACAGCCAGTCATGGTGAGAGTACAGTTTGTAAAATGTTGAAGTAAAAAGAAGAGTGACAACATGATGGAGGAGACAGAGCAGGACTGAGTTGTAAGCAGCTGTTTTACATCTATATATGCACAGTATAAGAGTGTGTAACATTTTCCACCCTTATTACATCAAGGCGCGATGTCCTTTGTGCAATTATAGTATGATTTATAAGTGTCAGTGTAATGACATCTTTGTCTTCTTTAAAAAAACCTATATTTTTTTATGCTTTTAAAGACATTTGCCTGTCTGCGAACATATTAAAAATCCACTTTAATTGCTTATTTTAACCATGTGCACACAGAAAACAACATAATATGACATAAACATGATGACAACCAATGATAACCAATTCATTTATGGTGTTCAAATAAAACTTAAATGATGGCGCATATGACGCCCAGATGGAGACACTGATGTAAGTGCTCATCAGTATGCTGCACGATCATTTGTTTCCTATATTTATAAGCAAAATTGTGGATATTAGGCTGTTCTTTCTGTGTCATTGAGTTCATAATTACTCTGCTGGACAGCAGCTGAAAGATTACAGGTAACATGCAGTGGTAGGGGGCTATAGATTGTGTATTTATTTGTGTTTCAATGCAAAATAAAACTTGCATATTGTATTAATGTTGCTACTGCTCAATGAACACTGGAAACTTGAGCTGTTGTATCATGAACACAGCAGCTGCCAGCTTTAATGACTGACCACTCCACACCCACCATCTGCACGACCCCTGCATCTGCGTCACATTCACAAATGGATTTTGTATGATCTAAGAGAACAGACACATTATTTTAAAGGTTGAAAAGGAAGAAGCACATAGTATTAGATTAACAACTATACCTGACATGACATGACGGGCTGGGGAGTTAAGCTATAAATGTTGTTGAAAATGGCAGAGTGATTCATAGGGCCGAAGCAATGTGAGAATTTGCTGGTTGGACCCTCCTGATGTGACAGATCCAGATCCTGGACATGCGCTGATGATGAAGATGATGACTCATGAGTCCCAGACATATATAGGAGACATTCCTCAGGGACAAAGGCAAAGAACAAAAGCTTGTAACTATAAAAAAAATCTACTTTTTAATAGAAAACCAGACACATTCTGACCCCCCTCCCAGCTCCACCATCGCCATCATCCACAGCACCTCCCAATCTTTATGCATCTTCCATCTTCTTCAGCCAGATGTTATCCTTTACAACACAATCAGACACCCAAAAGTATTTCTTTTCATCTTTCACAGTGTTCAATATGTTAGTGAGAGCTTGTGTGTTCTTTGGCTTGTGTCACGGATAATTGTAATTTAATGGTACTGTATTTGAAAAATGGTGAAACAACGTCTGGAGAGAGGTACACACATACAAGTCATACACTCGCCAAGTCTTCCCTGTCAAACATTGGCTCCTGTCACATGGAGAAAGTGAAATATGGCAGATTTGGTTTTATAAGACACCTGAACATGAACTCACTCAGAAGTCCTCAGATGACTGAAGACTGAGTTTGGTAGTTTGTAGCTTCAAGTGAAGAAATTTCAAACTAAAGTGACCCAGTGGACCGATTATATTAATTTAAAATCAACAATATCTTCAAGTGCGGATAATTGATGACAAAACTTCTCCATTTTTCAACCTGGGCCCTATTTTTACATGTTTGTGTGTCTAAGTAACTAATCAGGACTTTTTTATTAAGGGAGAGCATGCAGCCTGTCGCCCCGATGGGCGCTGCAATGTGTTATCCTTCGGGGTAATCGTTCACCATGAGTCTGACAACAATATGGAAAAGTGCCTTCAGAAAAACCCTTTTTATTAAAGAGTAAAATCCTTTTTGTTTAACCAAAAGCAGCCATTATATCATTCTGTTCTAAGCCACTAGACTCCATTGAAACAGTAATTTATGTCACAGACCACAGACGTTTCTGGTCTACCCGATGTGATAACATTATCGCTTCCAACTATGTGACATTTTGTTTTTGTTGAACATATCTCAGAGAGTATGTGGTGGTGGCGTGAAACCTTCCGCTTATTTATCTGCCACCTTTAAGTGGATGGTTTAAGGGACTTTTTAAAGGATCGTGGTAATGTTGTTTTAACGCATTAGTTCGAACTTCGAACTAGAGTCACACCATAGTGCAAAGAAACTAACCAATCGAGGCAGCCATAGCCTGGAATTTTGATTTGACTGAAGTCCAAATGATTGCAGCGTTCTCAGCTGTTCAATCCAAAGCATTTCTCTCTGGGGATGACTGGCCATCATCCAGAGCTAACTGATAATTGTTTATACTCAACAAAACATATTGAGAACATTTACATGTGCACTAATATCCTGTTTTTTTAAGTCCTATTCTGGTTTTCATCTTACTAGGGGTATGATGTTCATATGGAACACGAGAAACCATTATTCATGATACTAACAGTATCCAGGTCTCTGATCATCTGTGTGTTGTGCCTTGATTTCTCACCATCTCAACAGCAGTGTGTTTGCATGCACACTTGTGTCCTGGGATTTTGGAGTGTTCTGTTTATGTTTTGCACATGTAAACAGCGTAACCTGGTTTCAGAAACCTGTATATGAGACCTGGAGTACTTGATAGATAATGTGACATGTATACACCTTATGCTGGTTTCTAAAATGGTGTGTTAGTACAGAACATGGTGACATCAAGTGCAGGCAATCAGAAACATGGATACTGTTATGATCATGTTAATGCCATATCCTGAATAACATCAAACACCAGGATACTTTTCCTCCGTAAGGTGACTGGGCTCAGCCTTGGAGATAGGATGAGGAGCTTGGACATGTAGAGGGAGCTCGGAGTAGAAACACTGCTCCTTCATGTTGAAAGGAGCCAGCTGAGGTGGTTCAGGCATCTGATTAGGATGCTCACTGGGCGCCTTCCTTTGGAGGGTCCAACTGGTAAGAGACCACCAGGCAAACCCAGAACCCGCTGCAGGGACTACATTGCCAATCTGGCCTGGGAATGCCTCAGGATATGGGAATGTGTTGCTGGGGAGTGGGATGTCTGCTAAACCTGCAGCAATTGTGACCCGATCCAGGATAAGCGGAAGGAAATGGATGTACCAGGATACTAGTGCACATGTAAACCATCTTTAGCTTCAATAATGTTGTAATATTGTTTATTTTGCTATAGCATATTCCACATTGCCTGTACATTGCTGTTTTATGTTCAGATATTCTGTGAAATTACATTGTATTTAACCAACATAGAGCTTGCCTTGGAATAAGATACAAACCTGTCAGCACTGCTAATTAACATGTATGCAAAGAAGGGACGGGGCCACTGTATGCAGGTCATTCTATAGTCAAAACAACACACAACCTCAGGGTTTCATGCCTCGCCACCCACTGTGCTACTGAACCCTCCCATTGGGCCTCATGGTGGTTTTCTGCATTAGAGTGCATCCGTGTAGCAGTATTCTGGGACATCACCGCCAGCCTCCAACACCACCTCCCCCTCCCTGCATAAGGGCTGATGAGTCATAGCGTGAACAGTGAGTACGATGGACGTTAAATCGAAAGTATGTATATGCAGGCATCCAGAATCTGTCTCTTTTGCCAAACATTTGTGCAATTTGAACTCATGAAAGGTGGACTGGGGTGTTTGTAAAGCCATGGATTCAGACTGTCTCCTCCTCCTCTCTGACAGGACTAACTAGAGCTGCACAAAGGAAATGAGGCATCTCACTCTGAGTGACAAAGTTCTTAAATTCATCACAGTAATGGGCAATGATTCATGCATTTCAGATAGGAGCACCAAATTGGCATAAGTGACAATGGAGACACCGTCCCTAGAGTGTACTCGTTGTCCAGACAGACGGATATGTGTGAGAATGGACATTAATAAGCTTATTTTATTCAGCAGATCCTCCACCCATGCGTCCATTTTTATGCATTCAGCCATTCAGCTTCTCCTTTAGGAATGGACAAAACTGTATGCAAAGTTGACTTTCTTCAACTTTCCTTTGATAAAAACTGAACAGTTAATGACCTCAGATATTTTGGTGTGTTTATGTAAGGGGGTTTGTATGTGTCCACCCATGAATTTATGACAGTATGCTGGGGAGTCTAACACACTTGGCAGAATGCCTTTGAAAAGATATTTACCTAAACACCAATCTGCCTGTTTGCTTAACTATAGTGAAGAACGTAACGTGCTCTTGATATCTAAACTTTGACTTCTTAAATTCTTCAGACTACGCAATGACCTCTGGTATCAAAAGACAAATGTTTAATTTATGTGTTTGGGTTTTTTTGTATTTCAACTGTTTTGAACAACATCCCCTTTCTTCCAGTTCTCTCTGTCACTCCATCTCCATCACCTCTACACCCCTGGTTCTTTTTTGGCTGGGTCATAATTCCCTCCTCAGCACTTCTTTTGTTTGTGGGCTGTTTCTTGGCAAGAGATGATTAGCGTTTAGAGTTTTTTAGTTTAGAGTTCTGCGTCCATCTGCAGTACCAAACCCTATTCCAGATAGGTCATTAAATGAAGTCTTCAAGTCAAAGACAGATGAGCTCTGTCTGATGAATCTGGTGTAAGACAGGGGAAAAAAAAATTAGGGCACAACATGATGATTCATCAGAGGACAGAAATGTGTGCCCATAATTTTATGGGCATGTAACTTCAGGAAAACCTCCTAATACTTTCCAAGAATTTTTAAAAATGTTTATTGGAATAAACAATATAATTCAGTACTAATTGCAGAGACTGTGTTGAATAGGTACTGTATACATTATTTAATTTAAAATCAGATCAGAAATTAGAATAAATTGACCAGGCTCGACTTCAGCTTTACATAGTTTGACAAAGAAAAACATAAAGATATATAAGATATAAAGATATAAAAACAACATTAACATATAAAGATGGTAAGACAATGGTACAATGACACTGAGATTGCATCAATGAAGTGTTTGGATATGACAGTATATATAGAGTATATATAGTATACACATGAATATGCAGTACATAGTATGAGTAGTGTGTCTAGATTTGTGTTTGAGGATTTACATGTCAGAAAACTGTATAGCTAAACAATGAGGCTAAGTAATTAGGTACAGTGGATGTTTATATCACAGGGTTATTGCACAATTGCGGTTAATTGGCTAGCTTAACTTACAGAGTTTTGTGTGCACAGCGGGTCAGCTGAACATGCATAAAATGGAAAGTTTGCTTGCAGGCAAGCATACAGTTCAGCATAAATGGTTCCAATAATGATTGAATGATGAATTGCTGTTTACTTGGGTTCAAATGGAGCTTTTCAGCATGCTACCCTTTTCAAGCAAATTCTTATTTTTCCATTGTTTGAGACCAAATTACATCAGCGTTTCCAGGAAACGTCATAGCATATGTTTGGGAAGTCACTGGTCTGGAAAGTAAAGGGTTACCCTGTAAGCAGTTAAATTAACTTTCACATATTTTCTTGGGACTGCCTGCACATTGCATAACTTCTAAGACTAAGTTCACACATCTGGCTGAAACAAACTCAAAGCAGCATTTTCAAATTGTTATTATTTATTATATTGTTCCTGTAAGCCCAAAGGATGATGAGCATGTTCTTTATGATCTCATTGTTGCCGTCTGCAGTTACACAGTAAGTCCCTGTATCAAGGACAAGTTGCCTGGCTTGGTTTGTTGTCAAAGACCATAGCGGAAGACTTGGCATAGAGTTCCCGATATGATCAGCACCTTCCCACAATGCCATTGGATATCTGTAACAGAGAGGAACCAGTCACTGTGGGAAATAGCAGTATGTGCATAAACAGGGAATCATGAGTAAGTTGAGGTGGAACCCTAAGGAGTATGACGTTGGTAATGATCTCACCTGAAACATAAATCTTACAATATCAATTGCTTGTAGTTGAGTATTTCACTTTTTACCATCTGGACTTCTGGAAAAGACTGAGCTGCAGTTCTTCCAAAAAAAGTTCACACATCTGGTTTGAGGAATATTTGTTGCATAAAGTGACAACACAGTACCTCTTGAATCTATCTGTTCTATCTGATCTTAAAAACGAGAAACCACTGACATGCCAGAGTACACCCAGAGACTGATCAGTAATTCTTTTATTCCCATCAAGCTTCTTTTATTTGGAACTCTTTTAGTCAATAACGTGCTACTTCTAAGTGAGGCACGCCAAATCAGTATGTATCTTTAAATCTTTGATCTTTGATTGATCTTTGATTTCTTCATGAACTAATTTACTACTACTTATTGCTACCACATGTCTAACTAATTTTATATATATATATATATATATATATATATATATATATATATATATATATATATATATATATATATATATATATATATATATATATATATATTAGTTTTTTATTATTATCCATCTAAATTATTCTCAATTTTTTAAGATTAGAGCAAAATTGTAATTTGCTTTTAGTACAGTGTTTAATATTCATTTAATGTCAATTTATATCACATTTGTAAGGTAAAACATGTTACATTTGTAATCATTATTATCATGTTGGAATAAAATAGTTTATAACTGAGGTTTTCAGTAGCTACTCTGAAAGCAGACGATGATAGAAGAAGGTGATCATCATCTATCTGGACCGTCTTCTGTAGTAATTGATACAGGCTGATCGATGACTCACTGAGAGTGAGTCACTGAGTTCAAGCCTACTGTTGCTTTTAGTCTGTATCCTGGAGACATAAAGCATAAAATATATTAGTAGAAGTTAAAGTAATATAATATAATGTGACACTGTTTTTTAAAAATATCTATCTATATCTTAATTGATTCTACTGTAATCACTGGTGATTTTATTTTAATCCATACTAAACAGTACCAGGCTTTATACATCAGCAGTATGCAGAATATGTCTAATAAAATATATTGCTATAATCATGTATATCACAGTGAGTCATTCATAAGCACACACTGAGTGAGTCATCTATCACTCTGTATCAGTTACTCCAGTTTTCCCCCTCTCTCCTTCTCTTTTCTCTTTATTGCATTACAGAGCATGCCCAGTCACACTGTGACTCAACCAGCAGAGACTGCTTCTACAGGACGTCGCCACCAGGTGAAAGTATGCTGCTTTCAGTGCTCAAAGCTGTAGGGAAACATTTTATTTCAACCCTCTTCCCCCTTGCATTTTTAAGTAGTGTGTAAACACATAGTAGATGCCTCAAATGCACTTCAATCTAGTTGTCAGCAAGTCCACGTGTTATGTGTTTAGTAACAACTCCCCATATAAAGGCTCCATTATAGTGTATTGATTGTTAATGAATGCTTGACAGAACTGTTGCATGAGCTGAGTGATGAGTGAGGACTGCACAGGGCCTTGTGACTTTGGGGCCTTGCGTTCGTCATATATGTACAATACAGACAATTACAGTATTGTACAGCTTGCGTTAGATTTAAAATGACCTTACATGTGACTGTGACCAAAGGCTACATGTAACGAACGGTCTGAAAAATGATCAGAAATCTAAAAGAATGTAGCCATAGACTTGAAATACTGAATTGTGATATACTGTCATACTTCAACATGCGAAAATCAAGTGACAGCTGAGCTAAAAATAAATATTAACAGTTAACAGTTTGTCCTTTGAAATATTGTATAGCAAAATATTATAGCTGAGACTGTGTACATGATGATGCTTTATTTTTCTACTTGTGAAAAATGTTTTTGGCTGAGATTATGTGTGCATTAAAATAGAGTCGCTATGCATGTGTGATTAAGATTCATGTTCATGCATGTCAGCCCTTGCAGGGCCTTGCTTTCCTCTGCAAATCACTTCCGGGTGGTCCAAAACACCTGTGGTACAAACACTCCCCCGGTGCTCTGAACCCACAGTCCATGCAGCCCGGCTAACAAAGTGAGCTAACAGCAGCAGCTACAGTTTACTTTACTGTCCATCAATAAACTCTGTAAATCACAGAGAGCTGAGGCAGTGTAGCTGGAGGAAATCAGAGGGGAAATCAGAAGATATGTTCTTCGTAAAATGTGATCCAGTTTCACAAAAATCTGTGAAATAGTTGGTGGTGTGTGACTAACCCTTCTTGCGGGTTATCGTACCCACAGCACAAAGATACACAGTGCAAGGACAGGCGTATGGGGCGTAGAGTGGGAATGGCAGAGGCACAAATCACCCGATTACACATCAGTGTAGGCTCAAAATGATTTAAAATCTGTTGTTTTATGGTAGAAAAGTTTCACAATGGGGCTTTAAGTTGATGTGGCAAACTTAGCAGTTGCTTGTTTACACATCCAGCATAGGGGAGCTGCAGATTCAGGTCATAAATCTTTGTAGGTTGAAATACAAACGACCCATTTCTGATTGTTACATCGAGAAAAATGTTTTAAATTAATCTAAATTTAAGCTTGCAGAAATGTGTATTCACAACCGGTACAACATATGTGGAAAAGTGGTTAAAACTGTTCTTAATTAGCATAATATTGTAATAAACACTGAGTTCTGTCCAAACATCTTTACCAGTAGATTATACAACCACAGATGTTGAACCACAGCAGGA
The DNA here is from genome assembly GCA_033000465.1 of Sciaenops ocellatus. NCBI lineage: Eukaryota > Metazoa > Chordata > Actinopteri > Sciaenidae > Sciaenops > Sciaenops ocellatus. Next base: position 14,220,542 of record CP136886.1, read on the forward strand.
GCCAACATAAACTGTATAGAAACGTTGACAGAACATAGTGACAGACGGCAAAAACAGTCGTCATTGGAGCTTATTTCCTTTCTGTGTTCAAGATACAAACTCAACATCTAGGCAGTATATCTGACCTCTACAACATCTGTGTATTCAGATTTTTTCATATGTAGTAAAGAATGCATTTAGGGATTAGCTGGCAGTTGGCCTGACATGCAACACAATCATAAACATCCACAAGACGTCAGAATCAGTTCTCATGCCTTTATGTCAAGGATTTTTCTGGGTATAAAATAGAGCCTGACAGGGGAGCATCATTCTGAGTTCATTATAGGCTTGACCTGTCGATCCAGGCTAGACAAGGGTGAGTTGTGAGGGTGACTTGCAGGTGTTCACCTACAATACAGTTGAAAAAACAAATGTTATAAGAGTTGAAATATTTTTCACAAATCATTTGACATGAATCTGTTTATGTTCTACATAATGAGTGATGCCTGTTGAATAAGGATGATTTGTTTATACATTAGATCTGAGCTGTAATTCAATAGCATCATTTATTGTCTCTGAAAATAATCATTTCATGACATAATGAAATGAATGATAAAGTTACATTTTACCAACATCTGTTACACTGTGCAGTCTTAAATATGTCTGACATCGTTTGACTCACATGTAAACTGTATTCTATAACATAACATCAGCAATCCTTATGGACGGTTTTTAAACAATGACCAAAACTGATGCAGCAGGACCGGAGACTTTGTCCCTTTTTTTTCATTCCAGGCATTCTCCTTCCTTGTTAAAACTTGGCATCACTTAAGGCAATTTATCAGATTTCACAAAGCTCCCTCTGGAGCCACAACAGGCTTTAAACAAGTTTTTTTTCACATTTGCAGTAGTTCTGTCCAAGACCTTGATGTGTAAAATTGGTGGAGTTCCCCTTGATGACCATGACAAGCAGTGAGTCAGTTATTAGGCTAAAAAACCCATGCTGTGCAGCCAAACACTGTTGAAACCATAACCTTATTTCATTTTCTAGTTGAGATCCCAAAGTCAGCTTGACTATACATAAAATGATGCACAGGATATTCATTTGATGGAGTGTTGCATGGATAAAAGACACGTACTGCACAAAACCTGAGTGAACTTCAGCTCACACGCCATAATGTACTGACATGATTCATCTGTGATAAGCATGTCAGTTTTTGGGCAACGATCTCAAAATGTTTCTTAAAGGTCCAGTGTGTAAGATTTATGGGGTTCTATTTACAGAATGTGGCAGAAATTGAATATATTATTTATGACTAAGCTTTCATCTGTGTAGAATCATACGAGAATACAAATTGTTGTGTTTTTGTTACTTAGCATGGGCCATTTTTATCTACAGAGGGCGCACGTCCTCTTCCAGGGAATCTGCCATGTTGAACAACCATGTTTCTGCAGTAGCCTAGAACAGACAGCCTAGAACTGGCCCTAGACAGGGGTTTTTATGTGTTTCATGTGGTTTGCGACCACTGTAGTAGCTCCTTCATGCTATGAAGGAGACAGAAAGATTATGTTATGACATTACTATTGTTATAAAATGTATTTAATATTTTCTCTAATAGCAGACCTCTCTCTACTATACTCAACTTTATCAGTTAGGATTTACTGATCATCCTTGATTTAATTCATCTTCTGGAAATGTCTTTCAAGGGTCACTTTGATTCATACCTTTGACACAAGGTAAGTTGTAAGTTTTTCCACTCATCAGTTGGTAATTAAGTGCCCTGTCAGACTACATCTACTTTTTGTTTAACTCGCTATCAATATAAAACTTGCAGTTCATCTGCCTCAAGGTTTGACGTGTTTGTTCAAAGATGCACTTCCCAATGTTGTCTCATGATTTTGATCATATTATCATAAACTGTTCCCCACCTTTTGGCCTGAACACTATGGTCATTTCCTCGAGCCATCTTTCTAACAGGTGTTTTTTGTTTTATCCAAAGTGTTTTAACCCACAGGACTGCAGCTGACTGGATGTTGTGCAACGTGCTGTTGTGCCTGACAAACCAGAAGAAAGCAGCCATATCTGAGATATATGAACTAGTGAATTTGGCTTCAACTTTAACACCAATCAGATGATAAGATTTAAACGTATCCATATCATATGAACTTCTCCGTCTTATCTCTGTGCTTTTGTACAGACAAAGAAGTTTTTAGAGGAGTTGAGCATAAATTGAGATCTACAGTACCATATCTGCGTGTGTGTGTAAGTCCTGCACCTTGTTCACCAGGTCAGGTCAGAGTACAACAGGAGGACACTTCACCATCATCACAATCCCCCACCTCCACCAATGCAACACACCCAGTTCCTTTCCTCCCCGTTCTCTTAGATAACTTAAGATGACAACTGCAGTCTAATCACTCATGTCCACACTTGATGGATCATGACAGATGAATGCGGGCAAAGCACACCCACATATATCAGATGCATCTGTAAAAACAATTAAGGAGTGATATAAATAAGATAAAAACAACACTGAGGTCGAGGTAAAACATCCCGTCAGATAAAAAGTAAAAAAAAAAAAAAAATTAGTGTGAGTTGAGGAAAAAAAGTCTTCCAGAGAATAGATCTTATGGACAGCAGAACCAGTCTTGTTTCATTTAATCCATACTGCCCTCTAGCGGTGCATCCACAGGCCTTTTTTGCAACCATAAAGAGATTATCAAAGATGATTATTAAATAATTCTCAGCAACAACCTCCACATTTTACCATGTGTACATAAAATCACACATTTCATTTTTATTATTATTATAAATGTAATAATAGTCGTAACAAGCCATGCAACATTAGCCTGTACACTAGCCTTACTTCTCTCGACTCAAAGTGATGATGGGTGTTACTACTGTAATGTTACCAGCAGTGATGTGCTGTTGTGGAATATGTGGCTGACAGTTGGCCTGAAGCTGTGACAAAAAAAACAGAAACTACAATGCGCCTGCCAGAGCGTTTAACTTTTAGGAAATTAAGTCTTGGTGTGAAATCCTAACAGGAAGGAGGACCAGTGTTGGACTGTGACAGGGTGGAGCCCCGCAGGGTCCTAAACTGACAGACCTTTTCACAGCAGACACTTGACTCATGGTAGGAAAACCACAGATGTGAATAATAAAAAAAATAATGATAGTGAAATTTTATTTAGTTGCTGTAGTTTCAGGGTCATGATGTGTTTGTTGGCAGTCACGTCTGACTGGGAATACAACAAAGCCATCTTTGTTGTTATTAATAACACCTATGTAAAAGGCCTGCTGAGAGACGTGAAGGGGTCCAAACTTAGTCCAGCATCATGACAAATAACAGCCACCACCCCCTCATGTGGAGGATAACGCCTCCCTGTTGGACCTACTGACAGGTCATAAGACCTCACTTCCCCCTCCAACCCCCACACTGTGTGGGAGCTGTCTGACAAGTTGGACCAATACTGGGATACACAGCCAGTTAGTCTAGCGGAGCAAGTCCAGCTCACAGTAGCTTGTTCAGGGATTGTTGAGTACAGCCCTGTTTCCAAAAAGGTTGGCACACTGTGTAAGATGTAAAACAAAATGTGATGTTGTGCAGAACATTGAAACCCTGTATTTAAATTAAAAATAGCACAAAGATAACATAACAAATTGAGACATTTTATTATTTTTGGAAAATCATATGCCCATTTTGAATTTAAATGCCAACAACACATTTCAAAAAAGTTGGGAGAGGGTTTGTTTACCACTCTGTTGCAACAGCTCTTCTCTTAACAACACGCTTTAAGCGTCTGGGAACTGAAGAGACCAATTACTGTAATCTTTAAAGTGGAATATTTTCCCATTCTTGCTTTCTCAACAGTTCAACAGTCTCCATCTCAGTGTTTGTTTCATAATGCACCAAACATTTTCAATAGGTGACAAGTTGGGACAGCAGGCAGGTCAGTTTTGTTTAATTTACTATGGAGCCATGCTGTTATAATAAGAGCAGTATGTGGTTTGGCATTGTCTTACTGAAATGAGGCCATCCCTGAAAAATACATCATCTACTTGGCAAAATATGTTGCTCTAAAACCTGCATATATCATTTAGCATTAATGGACCCCCATACCATCACGGATGCTGGCTCACGAACTGCGTGCTCATTACAAGCCGGATGGTCCCTCTCCTTTTAAGCCTGGAGAACACGGCGTCGTCATTTCCAAACAGAATTTTAAATTTTGATTCATCAGACCACATGACAGTTTTCAACTTCCCCTCAGTCCATCTTAAATGAGCTTGGGCCCACAGAGGGATGCGGTGTTTCTGTTCACAACTTTTCCAGTCTTTCGTTTCCAGTCTTTTGTTGCAAATTAATTAAATTCTAAATGGGCGTATAATTTTCCAAGAAACAATAAAATTCCAACATTTTGTGCTTTGTACTATTTTCAGTTAAATATGGGGTTTCAATGTTCAATGCACATCATCACATTTTGTTTTTATTTAACACAGCGTGCCAACTTTTTTAGAAATGGGGTTGTAAAGTAAATGCCTCATGGCTTTCCTGTCTCCTTACTCTCCTTTCCTGAGATAAAAACATTTGAAAGATCTCAAGATCAGAACTTAGTCAATGGATTGAAGATCAGTCATAGATTTATGCTTAACCCACCACAGCCTTTCCACAAATAAGGATGACAAAAAACAAAGTTGCTTTTCCACTCCATGCTTTATATTCTTCCCTTTTAAAGTCTAAAATCTAACTTAAGTACTGCACCATTCCCAGGTCTTAAATTAAAGAGTCACAGAAAAGTTGTTCAAAAACTTCCTTTATCTGTGCATTTTAACACCCTTTAAAACAACATTATATATAAAACAGTAAACGTCCTTTGGTCCTTGTAAATCTCTTAGTGTACAGTATATTCAGCATCATCTTACAGCAGCCGTTGCCAGAAACAGACACCCAGTCCTCCATCAATGTACAAGCCTTCACAGTCACAAGAAGGAATCTGTCTTCCTTCCTCCTTCCAAAATTCAGGTTTAGCATAGCAGAGACACTGATTCTTAATTCCTCCAAATGAAGTCCATTTTTGGACATAAAAAGAGGGATCAGTCATTCTTCTCTCTCTTCTCCCTGCGTGCCTTTCGCTTGAGCTGAAGTGTCTTAAGCTCAGTCATCGTGGAAAAGGTCCTGTACACCCACACCATCTGTCAATGTACAACACAAACATTCACATGAACAGGTGTTGAGCTGATATATTGGTTGGCTGATATTATTAGCCAATATTTTCATATTGCAGACATATCAGTATCAGCTCAAATGTTATCTGATATCATTTTTTGGTGGTAATACACTGGTGTCACTGCAAAGTTTATGTAGCAGACGTAACTGTGATACCGTGACAGCCCAGAGTAAGAGAGAACTGAATTGGTTGACAATGTATATGTTGAATTATACAACATATTATAGTTAAATATTCATTAATAAAGTTATTTGTTTAAGAAAGCAATCACATGGGTACCGTTGCATTGTATATCAGTGCATAGTTCACATAGAGAAGGTCTATTATCATTCAGTAGTGCTTTTAACATTTATGGTGTGACAAGGATGAAGATAAACAATAAACGTACCACAATGATGACTGTATTCAGCAGAAGAGGAATAGAGTAGACCAAAGATATGAACATGCCCTTGGAATCAAAGTACTGGAAATCAGAAAAGGACCTGCAAAAAATAAATAAAGCTTAATGAGACTTTTTTTTATCACTGCATGCGTCTTGTTTTTAAACAATGGAACTTATGTCAAAATAAAATACTGCTGAATAATGATCTTACTTCCAGTTCATGGCTGCCAGCTCATTTAGATATTCAGCACTATACACCAGGCCAACTGTGGAGAGAGGCAATGCCAGTCATGTCAGAAAATGTGCTCCTGTTCAACTAATCCAAACAATTTTTGCAGGATTTGCAGCACTTTCTGGTCATTTTTTATTGGTAAAGCACGCATCAATAACTAGTTATCCTTACTTGATTTAAATTAAAATAAAATTCTATTGGTTCCAAGGAGGGACATTTTGTATTTCATGATCAGTAGCTGACCAGAGAGGTAGGTACCGGATCCAAATGAGGAAAAATAACACATAAACACATATAGCATATAGAAATAACAATAAAATTAAATAATCAAAGTTTAAAGCAATATACAGTATCTTACCCTAGACTACTGTGTATAAAAGCAATGCATGTGCAAAACCAACAAAGCAGTTCTCTAATATTCCAAATTAAAGCCAGACATTACACAGATTATAGAGACATATGATTTTAAGTTCTGACTTTTAATCGCATGTACACAGCTTAGATAAGATAGACTTTATTGATGCCACACTTGCTACTGCTTATGTCATTTTGTCATCAATCACCAATTTTAAATTACTGCTGAGATGCAGGCATGTCACAGGAAAAAACGGTGTAATTCTAAATTAGTAGCTGACTCAACTTTACAACATACTGACAGAAATATAAGTCAACAACTTTCCAGTTTTCATTCATGTTAAATAACTGTAGTTTTCACTCTTACCCATGAGCAGGAAGTGACAGATCTGAGCTCTGTAGTACCTGCAGGTCACCACAGTCAGACACAAACACACAACATGAAACACCAACAGTCCCATGAGCCACGGCTCCGACCACTGCACCTACGAGGAGTCAAAACAAACACATCATGGACAGCTGTCATGAGAGAACCGGAGTAAAACTGCTCCACGTGTGTAACTATGGTTAATCAGGTTCTATTGACTGTGATAGCTAACTCGTAGCTAGTTAGCCCATCGAGTCAGGCAATACAACTTACAGACATGAGAAATGTCCATATCGATGTAATTCTTAAATTGCTGAATGCGTCGATGGGAACAGAGCTGATATTGAAGGCTTTCTGCTCCGTCATCTTCACTAAACGAAGCTCAACGCTGCGAAACGTAAACAAGTCAACTACGGAAGGAGAATAGCGTCACAGAGAGTCGACTGCTGCTGCTGGCGAGCGTGAACCGGATGCTGAAAAAAACCTCTTCCGGTTAGATTTCTTTCAAAACAAAGAGTCAAATCCAAAGGTTGAGAAGTGAGCCTTTTTGTTCAGATTTAAAAAGTAATCCATAAGCAGGAGGATTTACTGTGAGGAGAGGAGAGTAGCAGCATATTAATGGGATACCCATAGGGCAGGGGTCCATGGGGGGGTCCTCTGAGGTACTGCAGGGGGTCCCCCAATTTTTCACAATTCTTACCAAAATAATGGTAACTGTGAGGATGCAGATCATTGAGAAACTACAAACAACGGAGGCATTTGCACTCCAATTGGATGAATCAGTGGACATGTCCAAAGATGCGCAACTCTTGGCATTTAATAACCAACAATAATTATGCAACTTTTTTATCAATCATCAACACATATAGGTCAATAACCCAGTATATAATTAGGTTAATAAGGTGAAATAAAAGTTGAATAAAGTAAATGTAAAAGTTATTATCAGCCAGGTTTAAAATGTGACATATTTTAAAATTTTAATTACATGTGGGGGTCCCTGTTCTGTTTGTCTCTTGTCCTTGGGTTGAAAAAGGTTGAAGACCCCTGCCATAGGGCATTCATGTGAATACCATTTCACACCAATATGATGAAAAATGATGATGATGATGGAAAAAAAAAATCCTCTACAATGAGAAACTTTCTCAGAATAATGAGAAATAATGACTTAGGCCCACCATCATAAAGTGTGTATGCAATAGCTAGCTTTCTGGCGTTGCTATTATAAAAGAGATATGTAAGCATGGCTCTGGATTGCTGATGTAGAGCAACCTAGATTTGTGGATATTGTGCTCTCGACATTGGGCTAAACATATACTAGTGTTGTGTCAAGACTACCTAAACCGAGACAAAATCAAGACCAAGGTCAGAGTGTATCGAGACCAAGACAAGACCAAAACTTTGAGGGGTCGAAACCAAGTCAAGACCAAGACCAAGGCAGGGCACGACTGAGTCAAGACCAAGACCAGATAGTATATAGTCTACTTAAGTAGCAAACATGTAGCTAATAATTGCTAAATCTCTTTGGGTGAAGTGTGGTCCCAGCCTTCTCATTAAGTGTATTGCAGGATTTATATCCTGCTTTGTGTTTACTTTTAGACGCTGTTTTGCAGATGAACTCTTTGTGGTTCAGGAAGTCAGATTTTATTACAGTAGGTTTGGCTGACATCTCCTCTTAGACAGACACAATCACTTTCTAGGAGTCTGTGTGAAGGAGGGCAGCGGCCGCTGACAGCTGTTAACAGTAATAAACATTAAAAAATTACAAATGAGTCAATTTATTAGTTTCATTTGAAGCAGGAAGTTTAATGTTGCTTTATAAAATACTGAATTTGATTTGTTTGAGGAACTTGGAACAGCTGTCGGCTCCTGGCCTTGTGGTTAAACCTCGCTTGACCTCTCATTTTTTCTCTTTAGTTTTATGTGTCACTTAGGTGTTTGCTCTATAACTACAGACTGTAGAGGAACTTTTGGAACATTTCTTAGCTGCTTTCACTGTCATTTGTTTAACTCTCTTTAGTTGTGTGCCAACGTTGCTGATCTGGAAAATCAAACTGAAGTTCTGCCTGAAGTGTAAAAATATTTTCATACTGTGGCCAGACAAACTAGACATTATTAGGTGAATAATAGGAAACACTGGTGATAGCCCCGCAGTTGTGGTCTTGCAATAAAATCCCAAGTCCTCTTTGTCTGAGACCGAGACAAGACTGAGTAAAAATGCAGTTGATTCCAAGATGAGATAAAGACCTTCAAAAAGTGGTCTCAGGACTGTCTTGAGACCAAGACTGACCTCGAGTATTACAACACTGTCATATGCCTACCTCTTTCATGATGGCAATGACAGAAAGCAAGCTAGTACATGCGAAGTACAGGATCTTTTTTTATAATCACAGCAAAACATTTTTTAATCAAGTTAACCACCATTTAGTCCCTCAGGGAGAAAGTTTTGGCAGAGATATTTGAAGGGAGCACTTCTACAATTACTTGTACCGTGTAAAGGGATCCACTGACAAGAACAACCTGTAAAATTCCAGCAATACAGCCTAAGGAGTTCAGATGTGAGAGTCTAGACCAGGGGTGTCCAAACTTCTTTTAAAGAGGTCCAGATTTGACAATGTGAAGATGCCCGGCGGCCAATACTAACATTTTAAAAGTGAAAAAAATTACCAATAAAAGTTACATACAAATGTTCTGTAACATTTTTGTTTTCATTGTCACAATTATCTTTTTTTAAAAAATGGCAATGTAACCAAATCTAAGCCAATCAGGCGTGAACAAATGTAAAAACCAGTTCTTCTTTTCTTTCACATCTGGAGTCAGATAACAGAGAATAAATTGTATGGAATACGTTAAACTTGCATGAACTTGATACAAATCTTAACCTCATGTTAATTTTAAACGTGATTTATTATGAGTAATGCAAAGTCTGTTAACACTTTAATGTATCACTCTTGCTCTTGTCTTTAACAAAATAATTCAGAAAGTAATATTTTGTGTCACATCTACAGATATATAACAGCAGCAGTTATGTTCTTAAAGGTTCAAATGCTTCGTTATGTCAACCAAAAAAGCCAAATCTTCCAGTCATACAGTATCTGACAATTCTAGCAGGCCATAAAAAATATATTATAAAAATTAAGCTTTGAGCTGCATAAAATCTGACCACAGGCCGGACTTTGGACATGCCTGGTCTAGAGGCAATGACCCTCCACTCTGGAACAACTTCAGATACAAGAGCTACAACATCTCCAAAGCTTTAATTGGAGTCACACCTGTAGTGTAATCACCTTTGCATCCAAATTATTCACTGGCTCGTCGCTGACAAGACATTAACAAGGCAGTTGGGAATCTTGGAGTTATAGCAGACGAGGGCTTCATCATTGAGAAGCTACTGGAGGATGTTTGGGCCAAATGGATTATTCCACCTTTCAAGCACCAAAGCCAGTTCAACAGAGAAAAATGGAGAGGACCCAGGCCACAGCCACACTCCATATTCTCGATGAGCAAGCAGTTAGGCAGATTAGTATGTACCATACTTGGGATTCACCTGCCCCCCTCACCTTGACAGGCACAGTAAATCAGATATTGTTTGGTGATGCCAAATGACCAGGGTGCTCTAGATCTCAAAGGTAAAGTCAAATACAGTACAGAGCAGAGTGAGCACACAGCCAGTCTGCTATTTTCACATCTCCTCTCCTCACCAGGCAGTAACAACAAACAATAATTTAGAAAATACACAAACTTTCATATTCCTTTATTCTATGATGTGTCCACTTTATATTTAATTAATTAAATAATTTGTTTGTACCTTCCATTTATACTATAAAATGAATATGGATGAATAATTAACTTTGTGTCACTAAGTAAAAGAACCTATTGGCAGAAGAAGATAATTAAGATAATTAAGAAACCTATTAAAGCAAAAATATAAGAAAAGACAACTTTTGGTGCACAATTTATTCACATTTTATCACATGCCAACTTATCACGACTTGCAAAACCCTTAAAATTGAACACACATACGCAAACACTGAAATGTTCAGGACTACCTTCAAAAATCACACATCATGTTTCATTTTTAGAATTCTCTCAAACTCTCTGGAGTCTGGACTACTCTGGAGATCATTGATGCTTCAGTTGCTGCATTCTTAAAGTATAGAGTGACCTGCTTTTTTCCTCACTGTGTGTGTGTCCACATCCTTTCAGTCTCAATATACTTGTCTTTTGTCGTACTTCACTGACAATCACTTCAGTCTTTCTTGCCTATAAGAAGACTGCCCTGATTCAATTTATCTGCAGCTACAGTAAGTACGTTCCTGATCACAATATTATCCCTCTGCACACATGCAAACACCAGCTAGATGCTCAAGTGAAAAAGGCACATACATTTTTCAGTGTCTAAACTAGGGTGCATTTAGCCATGAGTACATATATAAAGACAGCAAATAATTTTTCACTGTGCTTTTTTTCAAAATGTCATGAAAAAGGTCGATTTCACACTTCAACAGTCAATTTCCTACAGCACAATAAGCATATTTTGATTACAATGTGCAGAAACAAATATAAAAATGTAAATTTAAATACACAATCATTAAAAACATATTAAACGTCTTTGGTCAGTGTCCATTGGTTTACCGGCATGTACAGTAAAGTTTGCAAAGAAACCGGAGGAGGTGCATGTGGCTCAGCTCAGGTCCTGTTTCGGCCTGGGTGAAAGTCAGGGACAAAAGTAGCAGCAACTGTGATCGGAGTAGAGTAGCTGAGGGCAAAGTTGTACAGACCAAGCATCATATACTTCCAGGTGGTGCGAAGCGCCTTACCAACATTCTGAAAGACAAACACACACATAGATTAATCATTGTAGATTTTAACATCAATGCAATAAAGGTAAATTAATATGGATCATGGTTGAGTCACAAAAGTCAGTGTCTCTTCTTGCAAACCTCAGACACACCATCAATGATTCTGATAGAATTTGGTTTAAAAAGTGAAAAACCATGGTCATGTGGTGTTTTAGAACAATAGCACTACAGGAGGAGAGGTGCAGTGTGCATTTATCCCTAAAACATAAACACAAACCACTGTGAACACTATTGTCTCCTGTCCTCTTCAGGAAAGGGCTGACCGGCTGAAGCGGATACAGGAAGTCAGATGTCTGAGACAAATCGGGGAAAACAATCCTACTACCTCAGTGAAGTATGTCAAAATGACTCTTACTCGCCAGTTGAACTTATTAATAACATTATCTAAACTTAAAACTGATTCAGTGAACTACTAAACTAATACAACAAAAAGTACACATTATGAACAGTATAATGATAGCTCCAAACTCCAATTCTAGTTAATGGACTTAAATAATATTGTTTTATCTACCTAACATTTACAATGTCAAGAATGAATAGTATCCTGTCAGCACAGATTTATGTAGGTCAGACACTGATGTCTGATGTGATGATTACAGCTCAGTGTAAACAATCAGGCAGAACACAAGCCTGTTCTTAATGAAAAGAATATTGGATGTGGTGCAGATATTATTGAGGATGATTTGTAAGATAAAGGCAAGTTTCATTAATTTTAGTCAACTGATTTGTTGTTAGCTTGCAGTTTTCATTTATTTTCCAGTGATCAACAATGTATTTATAATAATTTGAACCAGGCTGATTGATTAATGCCATACTGAAAACAACCGGAGTTCATATTTCAACTTACCCAAATTCAAACTAGAAAAGGCAGAAAAAGTCAGATTAATTCATGGATCTCCAAACAAGACATGGTGTATTTTCAAGTTCATATTCACAAGCAAATTGTTCTAAATATTTTTTAAAAATGATATCCTACTTGCTCATTGTTTTGCGTAAAAGAGCATTTTAAGAGCTGGTCTGGTCGTGTCATATTTAGAGACTGTGCTGTAATTATCCAAAAGAACCAAAAGGTTAAAGATGAATTACCAACATTCACTCAGGTATAAGGTGATAATAACTGCAGACCAGCTTCTTAACAAAAGTGCACAGCATGTTCTGACCTCTACATTGTTTGTCAGGACGTTCTTCTGTCTCCTCTGCTGTTCATCAGCCAGCCAGAGAGGTGACATTAATGAAGCTTTAAAGCGCTTTAGTAAAAGTAATCTCTGGCTTTAGTCCGCCTGGGTCAACCTGAGCCTAGAAGTCAGGCCAGTGATCCAAGATGAGCTGCTGCTGGTTGCCAAAGAGAATACAAATGTGACATATATGTGAAAAAAAAAGTCATCAAGTTTGTTTAATCTTAGGCTGATGGCCTCTGAAGCTGTACACTTTTTGACTAATTATGACCTCAATAATCACAAACTAAAAGAGGATGATAGTGCAGTGGCAGCAGAGAACACACAGTACTAAGCCAGCCCACATACTGTGCAAATTCTTCAGGATAATTAATGGTGCTTGGTGTGGTCAGGGTTGCAACAGATTTCTGTAGATGACCTTTGAGTTTTTACAATAATTACAACAATTTGTGGTTCACATTTTCAAGTTCATTGATTAACATTTCAAAGAAATGTAAAGATGGAACCAACCTTCTTGACTTTTTTGTACTGTTCTTTCTTCCTTTTCTTCTTCTCTTCTTTTGCCTCATCGTCTATCAGTGGCTCGTACCTCTCTGGCAAAAATGCAAAATGAACTCCTCTGTGGCACTTCTCATCTTGCGTGCTGTTGTCGTGTCCTGAGTGATGTAGACTCTCCTGGTGATCCGCACAGTCCACATGCCGTTGATATTTTGCTGCCCGTAGGTTCAGAGTCTCCGCTGCCGCTGAATTTCTGTCGAACAACATTGATGGAAGAGATTTGGGCTTCATATTGTCACCTCTAAGGGATGTAATAAAAAAAAAAAAGTACCACTTTCCCTCAGGAGGTCAGGTATGTTGTCAACAGACGTTATGTGCATGAGTGGAAGTGCATTCCAGTGGACCGCCTTGTGTGCAGGATTTGGCACAGAGCCCTTAAAGGTGTAAATCCTCCCTCATCACAAGACTGACCTTAAGTCTCAGGGTTTCAATACAGATCCAAATCAAAATCACTTTTATCCAGTGAATAATGAGCACAGCTGAGGAAAAACACACAGAGCTTAACTGCATCCTGTCACATTGTGGTAAAAAACAAAGAACTTGAATTATGACTTCCAGTTAGAGACAGACTTGTGTTGGAAAAACTCACTACAATCCTGAGATACACTTGAAAAAACACCAAGACTTTTGTCTCTGAACTTCTTTGGTTTAATGAATATTAAATATTGCTTACAATGACATCATTAATTCCTTCAATGTGCCTCCTTTTAAGATATTTAACAGTTATTTTGACAATGGCTATAAAAATACTTCCCCCTCAGTGTAACAGTGCTTACAACATTTTATTGGTTCAGTGTTATAGGACAAAACATTTTACACACTTTCTACTAAACAGAAATTTTATTGCTTTCAAACAGATAGAAGTAGTCCTTCTGAAAACTGCAGCCCACTTGTCCCCAGAAGACGGGAATCGGCATACTTGGTGTCTGACTGGTGGAGGGTCTTAGCACCTGCTAGTGGTCCTGTTACCTCATTTGTTGTTAAATTACCACTGGCAACACTACTGGCCCTCGTTTTGATTCCTCTGTGTGTTGTTTTGGCCACGGTCTGGATCTTTGAGACGGAGGATGCGGATGATTTTGCTCACTGGGAGAGAACTGGAAGAAAAAAAAAGGAAGAAAAGCATCCAGGATGACAGCATGACCTTTGAAGTGAAGTGGCTTGTGGTCTTTCCCAGGGAAAACATACTAAAAATCACACGGCCTTTACTCTTGAAAAAATTACTTGGTCATAGCTCATTTAGAAAGTTAATATACAGTAAGTAAGTCAATAAATCACATCTGGGTGGTCTTGCTGCTTTCATAGACTTGTATATAAACAAAGAGATGTATGAGTGAATACCTCATGCTCTGTGGTGTGAGAAAGATGAACTGCCTGTATCTCTGACCAGCAGCCACCTTCAGCATCATGTCCATTGATATCCTCCTGTTCACCATGTCCTGATAAAACAAACAACAACCACTCAAGATTTGTGTTATCTTTTAAACAATAAGATGAAACACAATGAGATTGTTTCTTCAAGTATAAACTCCCAACTTCCTCCTTGAATGCTTATTTAATGCTCTGAAACTACAGATCTCTGTTTCCAATTAAGGCAGTGCGCACCCGTGTCCAGACAAACTTGCAATATCAAAAAAAAAGAAGACAAAAAACAACTGGCTCTTATTACCATGTAAACATCAAACTCGTCAAGACAGCGGAAAGGTGCCTCAGTGATGGCCCAAAGAGAGAGAACAAAGCAAACAGTGGAGAAGGAGCGCTCGCCTCCAGACAGCGAGCGCATGTCACTCAAGTCAGCTTTGTTCCCCTGGCCCGGCTGCACCTACAGAGGACGAGAGGGGAAATCAGTTTGTACGAGAAATCTTTGCTGTGAGGAATTAAGAGTGCAATGTGTTTGCTGCTACATTTGTTTAGTTTTTCTTCTAATAGATGTTGCAAAGCCAACTGTTGCCTCTCACGTCCATGTTCTTGTTTTGAGAACACTAAAGTCGGTTATGATTTGTGGTATGAAAACACAAATCGTGTGACACAAACTAGTGCTTCTATATATATATATATATTTTTTTTTAGAGAGAGAGAAATTAGGCTGTTGAAATGTTTGTCTGACTGATGAATCAAACTTTCTTCTTACTGAGATGGAGAGGGTTTCGCTCTTGTGGTTAAACGTCATGCTTCCAGTGTAACCTCTCTGGGCCAGCATGCTATCAAAGTAGTATTTACAGCGCGCTGAGAGGAACCTAGTGGACATGGAAGGAGGGGAAGAATTAAAACAACAGTTGTGTCACAACAGTTTTTTTAAATTCTGATAATCCATTAGCTTGAAGAGCAATCCATTTTAATTTCATATTTTGTTTAGAAATGACAGTGAAAGGGTCATTTTCCATTTGACATTTTACCTCCTGAGCTCAGCGTAAACCTGGAGTCTTTGGTTCATAACACTATCCAGACTTTTGATGAAGCTGTTGAGGTTCTTCATTTGCTGTGCCATGTTCTTGTAGTTCTCCAGAGCCTCTTGATACTGCCTGGATGTGGGAAAGAATTAACCTTGTAGCAACATTTCAACATTACAAGGCAGTTATTACATTATCATCTGCTACAAGGGTCTGAGTAACTCACCTCACAACCTCCTCACGGTCCCCCTGCTGTTCCTGCTGAGTCGTGATCTTGACCTTGAGACGGTTGATTTCACTGTCCAGACTCCTGGCTGTCCGTCGGACCTCAAGTCGCTCTGGGCAGATTTTGGTGGCCTTGGCTATAGATGTCTGAACCGCAGGGTGAAACAAATCATCAAATGCTGAGACTCAGTGCAGGTAAATGTACAATAGACACAATCTATAATGTTAATCATTTAAATTGATTAAAAAAACAAACAACAAAACAAAGTACGGCATAGATTAACACTGCTTTTGTCCGAATACTGCACACAGTGTGCTCTGTGTTGCCCTGTGCATATAATAACAATATTGTATCTGTGTAACATACCTCAAGTTCTTGCTCCTTGCTTTCCAGGTTGGCCTCAAGGGTCTGTATGTTGAGGAGATGCGCACTGCGTTTGTCGTCATAGTGTTTCTTGTGATGCTTACACTTCATCACCTCCTGGTCAGTTTTACTCAGCTCCTCCTGAAGCAGGACAACAGTAACCACATGAACGTCAGTCAGTAGTCAGGGGATGGTGGCTTCTGTTGACAGCCTCTGAAACAACTTATATTCTAGATTAAGACCTTTACATAATTATGTACTAATACAAGATCACTCTTATGTCAAATCAAGTTTATTGCAGCTCTTTGGCAGGAGAAGCCTCACAGCGGATATAGTGTTGTCAATTCTCACCTCAATTACCTGTGACACCACTGGAAAAGTAATTAAATCTGATTAATGGGAATACTATTGAGGTGATAATTAAAAACTTTTACAGGAGCAGCAACGTGATATATATATATACAAATGCAATGGATTAAACGTTAACATACATTAGACTCACCATGAAGGTTTAGGACGTTAAGTTTTATTTCTGAGAGGCAGAAAAGTTGTTTGGGAATTTTACAAGTAGAATGGTGAGGTTTATTTGCTTTGAAAGCTCAGGGTTCTCCTGTGGTTGGTCTACAGTTTTTACCTTTTTTGAGTCGGCCTCTTCAGCGATTGTGTTGATCTGCTCTTTGTGCTGCTTGTACTCCTGCTCTGCCTTCTCATAGGAGGCCTTGTGCACAGCCATCTGGGCTCGTGCCTCATCGAACTCAGCACGCTTGGACGAGATCTTACTAACAATCTCCTGAAGATCTTCCTCCTGTGGCAGAGTGGTGACAGCAGCATGTCACAGGCAGCTCACTGATTGCATGATTTGGACGTGAATTCTCATATCATTTATTGTGGGGATTTTTATTCAGTCAAAATTTAATATTTTCTACTCTGATATGCCTGATTATTGTACTGCATTGATGTGTTCTGTACAAACCAGGGGCCTGAGGTCCTCTGACTGAGGCTCTTCCACATTTTTTAGGTCAGTCAGCTCCAGCTGTAGCTTTGTGGCCTTGTCCTAGAACAAATATACGAATTTCATGAGAAAATTCATAATCATCAGAGAAGAATAGCTGAAATTTGATTTTAGAAAAATCTAGATTTGGTTTAACGGATTTATTTTCTTCTTTTTCCAAATGAAAACTTATCTGTTTATTTTACTTTTAAGCATCTGTTTGAAATAACTTTTTATTAAATAATGACAAAATCTGGCATAATATCGGTGCAGTTAATTATTTCCAAATATCACAGAAAACATGTTCCGTGTGAGCTATTAGTTCCCCTGTTTGATACTCAGAAAGGACAAGGAATTATTCTTAAGACAGTCTCATTTCATTATATCCTGGGGTCAGAACGAGACAAATACTCAAAGAGGTAACAGGCATTACTTTGGTAGTCTTCTGCTCTATGTGGGTTCTTCTCAGCAGTCCTTCATTCTGTTTGATGTCCTCATCCAACTTTCTCATCTGTTGCTGGAAGCGATTTGCCTGAGCTTCCTGGTTCTCCATCTCCCTCTGTAGGTGCCTGAGAGGAAAGAGAGGAACCGAGTCACATTCAACCCAGAAAGAGACACCAAAAAGGAGGAGAGGTTCTCACTCCGACCGGTTCATCAGGCAAAATTAGTCTCACTGCACACCCACACACACGTACGAACCTGATCTCCTCCTCAACATCCCCTGAGAGGTAGTTGGCTCTAGTCTGCTCAGCAGTGTAACTACGATTACTGAAGATTTGATCTCCCTCCTTAGAGAAGGCCTGAGTACAGTTCTGAGGAGGGTTTTTGCCCTGCATCACTCTCCGAGCCTCTGTGCGATTCTGTAATAACACACACAAAATAAAAAACAAAGCTCATGTAAATACAACAAATCTGCTGAACACTTAAATGATTTTGACAACGTGTTACAACATACACAAAAAGGTATACCTAACCTTCAAATACATGGTTACATATCAACTTGCCTTTATAAGCAGGACGCTCTCTATACCCCTTTGATCAATCAGGCAGTTGGCCACGACAGGGTCCTCAATTTCTAGAGCTTGAAGAACGGACGGGTATTCAGGGTGATTTACGGCCCTGTCACACACAAAACAAACCAAGACCACTATTGAGCAAAAGTTTTCAGGTATGCACAGTGTCACAAACTAAACCACACCTTTGGTTGACTTGAATTAATGTTAATTAATTGTATTGCTTCAAATATGGCTAAATACAGTTTGTTTGGCTTCTGAAGAAGCTGTGTGAAAAGATGTTGTTACTGAAGTACGTTGTCAAACCTTTTTTTTTTTTGTCCTCACCTCTTTCTTGTGTCATGGACATGTGAGAGAAAATGGCTGGTGATGATGGCAGGTCTACGACCAGGTGGGAACACTCTGGACATGAGGCCCTGCAGCACCCGCTCATCCTCGTGGTTATCACAAGTGAAGGCCTGCAGCTGGCCTTTAAGGCACACTTCTACAGCCAGGGCCAGCTCTGGGTCCTTCAGGCTAATGAGGTAACCTGTAAGAAGAAAATATAAAAAAAGAAAGAAAGGCAAGTTAGAGATGCATTTTTGGCACAGATGTCACCTTTTGGAACAGCTGGACAAAACAAGAGTAAACCTGAAAATTTAACATTCTTCAGCTTTCAATGGAAAGCCACACATTCATCTTATAGTGTACAAACTTAGAGCGCTTCATCATACATGATTTTATTATTCAAAAGGATGTGGGTGCCGTACACAATTTCACCACCAACTGTGCTCCAAATCTTACCCAGAGGTCCTCGAGGTCTGTGCTTGAACTGGCCCTTTTTGTGAGCGTCCTGGATGGCGTTGAGGAGTGCGGGCATGTGCTCTCCGAAACGACGTAGGCGATTGGATCGACTGCTCTCCATAGTCTGCAGGTTCCTTCTGTTGGCTTCAGTGGACCTCTGGATCATCTCCTGCTCTCTCCTGAAGACAGAAGGAGGTGGGTGTGTATGTTAGAGGCTGTTACTGTATATTATGTAGCTCTTCTCCTCAGTAGGTTTATTTAGTGCTGGCAGTTAATAGTCTACAAAGATCCTGGAAAGGACATCTGGACTGAAAGACATAATACATTTATTCCAGCTCAAATTGAGGCACAGTATGAGGGGGTTCATGAGCTACTTCATACATGATTAATTTAACTTCAGTGCTCAGTTTCTGTTTCCCTACTTCATCTTTCCTTGTTCCTCCTTGGCACGGCTGCAGGCGTGCTGATACTGGTCAATCTGCTGGCCCAGAGTGGAGATCTGGTGTCTCAGATTTTCCAGCTCAGTCTGTATCTGCTCTATGCGCTCTGTCCTGGCCTGGCTCTCCACTCCTGTTGTCTGACTGATGCTAGAGGGATAAGCGAAGAACAGAAAGCACAGAGGGGGTCAACACAGAACAAAAACATGTGTTTCAACTCAAATGCAATACAGAGGATATAAAAACAAGATGAGGTCATACCTCAACTTCAGATCATTTATCCTTGAAGATAGCTGGACTTTGTCCTTTTCCAGGTCCCTCAGGTTGGCCTTGCATCTGTGGACAGTGACCTAGTTCGCACATATATTTGAAGAACAGAAACAGTGGTTACTTACACAACATGATAACAGTCAGCAGCTCGGCTCTGATCATATCTGACAAGATGACAAGGCAGGAAGTTACGATGCACGGCATTTTACTCTGGTGGACAAATGAAACATTTCCTGAGCTGAGTTTATCTGGACTACATTCACACAAAATGAAACATGTTAGCAACTGGAATTTCAATTTTGAGTCTGGCTGTACCGTAGATATAATACGTTATAGATGAATCGTTACCCTGTTACCATGTTCATAACTATTAAATTTGCTGGGAGACCTAAATAACCTTGTTGCTATGGATACCAACAAAACCCTCATATGCCAATGAACATCATAATGGAAGTAACTTAAGAGAAGGTCACATCACTCCATCTTATTCCCATAGCTGACAGTTACAATCTAAAGATCACTTCCATTACTCATTAAAGTGCCAGCACTGTCTGCCTTACAGTCTCACTAACGCGTTGTCTAAACACTGACCTCACTCAGCTTTAGAGTGTTATTTTGTCTCTGGACCTCAGCCTTGAGCTCAGCACATTTGGACTGGAGCTCAGAGAGTTGCTGCGTGATGCCATCCAGCTGTTCCTGGGTCTGCCTTTGCTTCTTCTCAGCCTCCTCCACCTTATTCTGAATTATTACAATAAAGGAGATCAGAGGAGTAGAGGGTTAAATGTTAAAAGGCAGAGGAGAGTTATGCATTGACTGCACAGTTATGGTGTGAGCTATCACCAAGAATTAGTTTTGTTATCCTTAAAAACACGAGAGAAAAAAGAAAGAGTTCAGGGGTTATTACTTATGATGATGAGAACCAAACCAAAAGATTTTATGATGAATACAAACTCACCTTCCATTCATCCACCTTCTCATTATATTTCTCTGTGGCACGTCTGTCAGACTGCAGTTTCTCTTTAATTGGCTCTGACTCCTTCTCCACCTCAGCCACCTGCAACATTTACGTCAATAATATTTATATTATTGATAGTGGATCAACATGGTTGGTTCCAAATTGGGAGAAAAAGTTTAAAAAAAAAAGGGAGAAAATGATCTCACCAAAACCCAAGCCATTTGCTTCTGCAGCTCCTCCAGTTTAGTGTGCATTTCATCAAGTGATTCCAGACTCTTGTAACGATCCTCTTTCTCCAGGTACTTCCGCTTTAAGTCTTTTAAACACTGCAACAGTCACAATAATCACATAAAGACATATAAAACATGGCTAAAGGTTACTTTCTAGCTTTTTATTGTCTTAACTGTGGTCTCAATGTATCTGCTGCTAAATGCTCGACAATGTCCACTAGCTAGTCTCTACCATGTCTGTCTGATATTTGGTCCTGGGAAGGTAGCATACAGTGAGTTTTAAAGCTTTTTCGCTGAGAACAGCCAAAAACTACACATCTTTATTATTATTATTGTTGTAACCACTTTAAACATGAACATGTCAGGAGGATGAATTCTTACCTCACTATGTTGTTCAACTTTATCCTCTGTGACATGTTTGGTGGTTTTGATGTAGACAAAGTCCTCCCTCATCTGGTCTAGCTGGGTAGCTTTCATAAAAAACTGCAAGAGGAATGAAAACAACAACAACATAAGAATCTGCCTCACAAGTTCACAAAAAAATAATCAAACAGAAAAACAGGTAAAAAAACTATTTAAACATATATTCATATATAATTACCTTATATTTATCACCCTCTCCTTTTGAGTGTAGGAAGTATTTGCTCATCTCTTGAGTGAGAACTGACACAGGATTGTTGACCTTAGGAAGAAAACAAGCTAATAATGACCAACACAGTAACACAGGTTCATCTCACAAGATTTAATTTTGTTTACACAACTTTGTACATACTTGTATGTTGAAATTGTCCAAGATGGATAGCAGCTCTTCCTTTTTCGTTGAGACAATTTGACCTATAAGAGATGAAATATGAACTGTCAGAAATTGGTGATAATTTCCTAAAGCTCAATGTGACAGGGATCAAATTGCTCTTTAGTTTGACCAACAGTTCATTACACACTTTACTATAATGTCTTACTGGAAAAGTTCTCACATTTAAATGGCTGAAAAATAACCTGAATGATTAATCCATGACCAAAATACCAATTAATTTTCTGATAACTGACTCATCCAATCAGCGTTTGTTTCAGTGACCACTCTGTACTTTAGCTTTAAGGTCATAAATTCTTTATAAACATTTGACATAAACATAATTTAGAAATGTTTTACAATTTAACTGTTATATAGTATCACAATGTAGCGATAGCATCTTACCAACATACTGTAAGAATAATACTTCACAATATTTACCTGATTTGCTCCTCAGTTTATAGGTTCTCAACCCTTCACGTGTTATTCTGAGGTCAACAATGATGGCTGGACCATACACCTCAGGTTTGTAAGCATCCCTTCCTTTGTTACGCAGGGTGATCGATACATCAGCTGAGCTGAGGACAGAGAGTAATGCACGTTAAATCTATTGTGAGTCAAGTGATGCAACTTTTCATAGATGTTGCCTGTTCGAGGAGAGGAGCCATGTAAGATGTAAAAAATTCTGCCTAGATTGACAGGCCCTTAAGTTCAACTATGACCGGTCTCAGAAAGAGCGTGACAAAAAAGAATGTGCATGGCATGATGTGTTGCAAGTTTACCTTTCACCTTCCTTCACGAAACCCTTTAGGGACGATCCTCTGTTTGTGGCCTGTGCATTCCCCCCTAAGGCAACTATGAGGGCTGTCAGAACAGCACTCTTCCCACCTGTCACACAAGCAATGTGTACACATTAAGAAATATTTAGACACTGTAATAAACAATGGAACAAATTGGAACATAAGACAGACACAAAAGAGCGAAGGGTATTCCAGAAAGAAGATTAACCCAAAGTAAATAGCCTGACTTGTGTTTAACAGATCCAAGTTACAGTAGGGCTAAAGAGATCGTTCATGATAAATGCAACTGCGCAACTAAAAACTACAGACGTGACAAGTCAAGAACAGAACACATCAATTAAGATATGTGATTCATGATGGCCACAGAGCAGCTCATATAAAAAAAAAAAACATAGTATGGCGAAATATTATACAAAAAGAAAAGAAAAATCCACCAGCACAAACAAAACCAAGATGGTTTGTCGTGGATCAGTGTGGAGCTGATGAAACCAAGCTCACACTGTAGGTAATGACTAATTAGTTTACTGTATCAGTGCTGATCTCTTACAATCTTCCTGACACAGGTCTGAGGTAAATGTGAATAAAAGTACCAAAATATAAAGTTTAACAACATTAAACTATTTTTAAAACAAACAAAACTATTTGTGAGTTTGCTCCCTAGTAACTAAAAAAAAAAAAAACAATTTTCTATATGAGCACTTTATCTGTTCATCTTTTCAGACCACATAGTAGGTGACATACCAGCTTCCATCTGAAAATGGCTAACAACCTATTGTTATATCATCATAACAAATGCGCATGTACAGCTGGCGAGGTTAAGGTTAGCAACATCTTTTACTTTTTATTTAGCCTGTGCCAAGAGAGCTATAACATCAACCTCCCATAAAACAGGTTTGGGTTAAGTTTAGGGCATCAGTTGCCATAGTAACAGCCACAGGATTTGCCTTAATTTCAGTTCAAAACATCTGAATGCACGCCAACCCAATTTCCTGGAATACCTCGCAGGTTATGCGGTTACACTCACTTCCATTATTGCCGACAACAAAGTTGACATTCGAGCCAAAGGTGAACGGGCCGAGCAGAGAGTGACACATGAAGTTCTTCAGCGTGATGCTCTCCACGATCCCAGCATCACTCACCACCTCACCAGCAGATTGTGCCTAAACACAAGTTATTAATGTCACTTCTCTCCCATACATGACCACATATATGATTCAAAAGTTGAGTTTCTTTTCATAACAATCACAGAGAATCAACCAAGAGCAACAGATACAACTTCTCTGTAGGAACACAAACTTGCTTGGCAGTGACCGTCCATACCTGTTTATCCAGCAGCTGATCGTCCTGGTCGCTGTCACACACGTTTGCATCGTCCACTTCTTCCTCCTCCAAAGCTTTGGCCCGTTTGTGGGGCTTGTCACTGACCGTGGTACTCTTCCTTTTGGACATCTTGGACAGCTTAACCTACTTTCAGGGTAAAATGAAACTGAAAGTGAACACACACCACAGTTCCTAGCACGGTGTCAAGCTGTTAACTTCAAACAATAACTCTGCAGCTCTCCAGCTAAATCGATTAGCGATCGCCATGTATGCTGTCTTTGTTAGATTGTGTAACGTTAATATCTTTCGGCAAACCAACTGTCAGAGTACTGGACGACAGTTAAACTAAAGAGTAACAATAGTTAGCAGGTTACACCAGTTAGCCATGCTACAACACTAGCTTAGCTGGCTCCGCTAGTTTTATACGCTAAACTTAAACGTTAACAATGATTTAGCTGGACAGAAGCTACGTGTGCGGTGGTGTGTTTTGTTATTAACAAATCACACGGGTTGTTTTGTTTGTTTCGGAAGCGACTGCTTACCTAGTTCACGGCAGCTGCACACAGCAGCTGGTCGGCGGTGGGGAGGATCACTTATCGAATTCGCGCCCGCGCCACTACTCCCCGGGAAATCTCGCGTGAATACAGGAGATCAATCACACTGTGGCTGTTAGTGACAGTGTCGTAAATGACAGTATAAAACAGACCAGGGACAAAAGAGAAAGACTTTTCATATAGTGGGTACGATACACCTCAACAAAGGCAAAAACAAAGGCCCTCACTGGGAATACATAGTTTGTAATTGAATAACAAACAATGTATGAAGTATGACTTAATAAATTATTATATTATGTATTTTTTATTATTATTTTAAACGATAGACTGTTTTTTTAAAGGTCCAGTGTGTAAGATTTGGCGTCTTTATTTTCAGAATAAGGCAGACATGGAATATCATATTCATAACAATGTTTTCATGCATGTATAATCACCTGAAAATAAGAATCTATTTGTTTTTGTTACTTAAAAATTATCCTTTTATATCTACAGTGGGAGCGGGTCCTCTTTCATGGAGGCAGCCATATTGAAACAGCATGTTTCTATAGTAACCCGGAGCAGAAAAAACTAATTCTGACTCTAAACAGGGTCCTTAAAGTGTTGTTTCTCCTTTACACTAGGAAGGTGAGGGTGATGTGAGGAGATTTCAATACAGCGATTAGTCCACTAAAAGCAACTAAATTCTACACACTGTACCTTCAAGCAATGGATAGTTGCTCATTTTTAAATAGAAAAGGGGGATTTATTGATGATCAGGATTTTTTACAGATATAAGTCCTTTCGGACCCAGGACAGAAACATACAATGTACACCTATCAATCAGACTTTATTTGTATAGCACTTTTCATACAATACATGTAACACAAAGTGCTTCACATAAAAACATAAAAAAACAAAACAAACAAACATAAAGACACCCCAGAGCCACAGCCCACCCCCTGCCCTCTGCTCCAACACCCACTGCACCTACTGCAGACTGGATAGAAAGGGCTCACTACACAACAATGTAGGGACCCTCACTTCAGAAGCCCACATAGAAGCAAAACACATCTTCCAGTAAAGGATGTTTTGTTACATGCAGCTCTTGATAAAATAAACTCTTACAGCAGCTTACTTTTGTAGTTCTTCACATAATACAAAAAGAGCTGTAGTCAGTGTTTCAAAACAGGCACAGCTAAAGCACACTGCTGGTTCCTGGCAAGTCTCCCAAGGCCAGGAAGCGATTCAGCTTGAACTCAAAGTCAATGGGACGTTCACTGGGAGGTTTGTAGTTCCCTCTCATTGTTGAGGTCAGGTAGGGAATGAGTGCACAGTTCTCTTCAAACAAGGCCAGCTTCTTTTTGTACTTTTGGCTGGTGTAGTCCGAGCTCTTGTGGTTAAAGGCTGTGAAAATATGAGATTTAATTCATTAGTTGGCTAAAACTTTACCAAAGCAACAGTAAGTCAATAAATAAAATAGTGATCATCATGTTTATTAAGTTTAAGCAATTAACAAATTTTATTTTATTGTTTTTACTCTTTACATCTTGCTTACCTTTCAGATAGAAGGCTACATAAAGGAGTGCTGATCTTTGTATAGTCAGGAAGGGATACTTTGGTTTAAGACACCCAACAGCTGTCATGGCCTTGATGACTGCTACTGCCACACCCTAAACAATAGAGATTTAATTCAAAGCAACGCAGATGCCAAAGAGCATTATTACAGCATAATGTTTTTCAGATATGTTTGAGGTGTTGGCTGACCTGTTCCAGGTACCCCAATGTTGGAAGGGAGGTGAGGGGTACAGGCTCACAAAGAGGAGGAACTTTAGTGGGCACCTTCTGGTCCCAATAGGTTTCAGGAATCCTTCACAGAGGGTATATCAACACCAAATTTTACAAACACACTAGACTTTCTTTAAAATAATGAATGAATTTAAAGTACTTTTAAGATATGATACCACCGAATACCTCCTTGTGAAAATAAAACATGTCTAACAAAACATTTATAAAATATACAAAGAGATAGCTCCACACCTCAAAAACTTGTCTTGTTTCTGCTTCGTCTCAAAAATGTAGATCCGTTCTCTGTATTCCACAGCATATTCCATCTTTCCTCGAACTAGGGCTTCATATCTACGGACAAATAAACCTTATTTTGTTTTGAGTTTTAGAAAATGTATCCTTAAGACATGTCAAAAAAGAGACTGAACATGTATGTGTCAGAATTGGAGTTTTGACTTGAGGAGCACATGACTTCAAGCAAATAGATAGAGTTCGATCTGAACCTTATAATGGTGAACGGTGTACCTTTGGTTTCCATCCAGATAAGTGACTGGGCAGAAGCCCTTCATCTCGACTTGCTGTGGGAACTTGTTCTTCACCTCACTCTCAGTAAGCTTTCTTGGCAGCAGATGGGCTTGTGGGAGAGTATGTGGGCAGCCAGGTGTCACAAAGTGATCTGGAGTGAGCAGGAAGCGCTGTGGTGAAGGGAGCAACATAAAAGTGTTATTTTTCTTTCAGTTGCAATCAACATATTTTATTTGCATGTTGAATCAGCTATTATAAATGTAAATGTAAAAATGTATTATGTATTTTGTTTATCCTGCATTTTACAGTTGGAAATGGACAATGACAGAAATCATGTACAGAATTTGGCATATCAGAAAAGAAAAATCATAATAAGCTTAATTTGGCTTGAGCACATTTCTGTGCTCTTATGACCATCTTTGTGCAAATGTCTTTTAAAAGTGCAGTGTCACTACACTGACCTCTAAGTGGTCGCTGTCACACATCTTGTAATAGTTGCCTTGGTACTCAGCAGCATGAGTTAAAGCTGTAGTTGCTGAACAATCCACCAGGTGGTAATGTAGAGCCAGGCAGACAGGGCAGTACTGGCCAAACTCTCCAAGCCGATACTGCAGCTCCTTGGGTGTGATGCACAGTCTGTTGATGCAGGCTGCACGTCCTGCAAAATTAAATGTGAAGAATGAAGTAATACATGTGATCTAGATGTACTCTTATTTACGTTTATTTGTCTTTTTAAGTTAATTTCTTTTTAAAAAAACGTTATTTTCCTTTTTCTGTTTTATTCGTGCAGTTGTATTTGTGAGTTCATTTTTGCAAAGTGCTATGAGCAGTTAAAGAGAGATAAATATGAAGTTGAAAAATTGAAAGAAGAAATTAAATTAATGCTCTTGAATGAAAGTTTTCAATGTAAACAGTATTTTGTATGATATTTTACTTCGGCTGTAAAAAGCCTTGCTGAGCTGATGCTTCGATAAGCTTTTATTACTTACTGCTGCCCGTCCTCTCCAGATAGCTGTGGATATGTTTCATGCTGATGCTGACTTCCTTTATAATGCTGTTCCAGATCCACCATTGGCTTTTTAAGCCATCAAGCGGGATCCAGTTCTGATATTGTTGCTGGACGTGTTGCCTCACATGCTCCACTTCATGTTTGTAACAGGAGTTACGAATGTGGAGGATCTCGGAGCTGTCGTGCATTAGGTGAGGTCTGCAGGCAGAGGACATTTTATTACATTAACGTTAATAGCTTATGACTTTAAACAGCTCTCAGACTTATGATTTCTTATGAAAAAGATTATTTGTCGCTGCTCTTGATGTGTTCTCTGACTTGTTGGGCTTCATCTTGTCCACAATGCCTCTCTTCAGCACCTCTACTGTGTCCAGCTCCAGTTCAACTACTATCATGGGGATGATGCTCCGAGACCCCATCAGCTCTGCCTGCTTAAGTGTCTTTGGAAAGCCATCCAACACGTACCTGTAATACCAGATAATATTGTTTCAAAATCCAAAACACACTCAAGCATGTGCAGATTTCTTGACAGTCCCATGTAAGAATACAGTCTTCGTCTTGAAACTTTAATAATTCTGAACAGATAAACGGAACACACTCCTCTGGCATACCCTCGATTGTTGCAGACTGAACTCATCAGCGCCACCTCCAGACACTGAATAGCCAGTTCATCAGGCACAATGAGTCCCTGGAAGAGATACTTTTTCATCTGGACAGCCAGATCAGTGTGCTCCTGATTGTCAAGAACATTACGTATAACACTGCCGATGGACAGCCGGGCTAAGCCATATCTCTGAGCAAAGATCTGTGCCACTGGAGAGAAAAAGTGATAAGGATAAATGGAGATTGTGAATAAAAGACACAAGAGAGAGAAAAGTGTTCCAGAAAGTGCAAAAGAAACAACTTTGAGTGGATCATTTTGCAGCTGTCATGAGATTTACCAGTGGTTTTTCCAGATTTAGGTGGTCCAATAACAGCCATTTTAACAGGAAGGGACGGGGTGGGCTGTGGCTGTCTAAGGTATTTCAAGGGGTTCAGCATAAATGCGTTGCGATTCTCCTTAGATGCAAAGAAGTAGATATACTGATGGAAGATCAGGGGATGTGTGGTACTGAGAGGCCACTGCAGAGGCTGGATCAGATCTCTCTCTTTGTATTGCTGTAGAATGGAGGTGTATGTGAATAAAACAATATGTTAGAGTTCTGCTGATTAACATATCAGCACAAAAGAGACAAGGTGTACTAGTATTTGTACTTCTAGAAGCTTTAGTAAAAGAAATCATGGCCTAATGCCACATATGCTAAACAAGACGCAGTGGCTTCAATTATGCCTACCTTTATGGGGTCCCAGCAGCCAAAGGCACTGTGGCGCTTGTAAGAGGAGAGCAGCAACTTATGTGCCAGGCTGTATGAGATGG
This sequence comes from Sciaenops ocellatus, assembly GCA_033000465.1. Classification (NCBI taxonomy): domain Eukaryota; kingdom Metazoa; phylum Chordata; class Actinopteri; family Sciaenidae; genus Sciaenops; species Sciaenops ocellatus. Next base: position 14,249,517 of record CP136886.1, read on the forward strand.
GTTGGCATTTTTGGAAGAGTGACTCCCTGTTGGTCAGCAGGGGCTGAATTTTCTTGAGCAGCTGATGCCGCACGATCCGGAGCTTGCGAGATGCAGCAATTGACACTTTGGGTATGTTTTGTTCACTCAGGAGCTCCTGATGATAAAACAAAGCAAAATAAATGAATACGTAAGTAAATTACAATATGGGAACATACATTATGCTGACCACATAGTCACATTGCTTTACCCTAGGTCTAACTTGTGTCTCTGTAAAATCAAATGATGTGTTCTTGGAATCAGAATGTGAAATGTGTATATCTGTAAGTATCTATCAATCGAGTATCGATAAATGATACCAGAAATGATATGGGTGTGGAAACAAAGTATGCATGTCTGCCTAGTTAATGGCTTTCACTGGATGTGTGTCTTTGTACCGTCACAGGACCAAGGCTGTTTTCATCTGTCACAAAACGCTCTTCAATCTCCGTTTCCAGCCTCTCAGTTGCTGCCTCCTCAGTCTCCTCATTCTCTATGTCTTCATTATCCTCTTCTGGAGGAAACTCGTCCTCCAGCATAGCCCCTATCTCATCCTCTATGTTGCCTGCAGCTTCATCCTCCTCATCATCTTCTTCCTCCTGATGATAGGAGGAATGGTGTGTTAAGCAGTGATGAAGAGGGGATGATAGCAGTTATGATATATTTCCTTACCTTTGTTCTGGTGACCTTAGCAGCTTGCTCTGCCATCAGTTCAGCTCTTCTCTTGGCAATGTTCTCCTCCTGTACCAAAGAGATCCCTATAAGTGTGCCAAATACTCACACAGTCTATAGTCATCATCAGGACAGATAGCAGGAATAATGCTTGATAATAAAGTTTGCAGGAAAATCAGTCTACCTAGTTGTCACATGCTTACCCGGTTCTTCTTACGTAGATTACGAAGAAGGGTCAGCTGTGCTTCACGCCGGTTGCGCCGCTCATACCACTTCTCCAGGTATGTTGGCAACAGACGGCTCTGAACATCAGAAACTTCCACTGCCATGATTACCACAAGGTCAGGAAAAAGCTGCCGCTGCAACATGTACTGCACCTCATCGGGATTGTGGGGGAAGCCCTCCAAAATAAAACCTGTAGACCTAGAAGGCAGGGTATGTTAGTAATATTAGTTTGCTACTATGTCTTGTGTTGTTGCACTTGCTTGATGTTTGATGACAAACACATGTGTACTGTGAGATGTCCATATTTATCTATTTATTTATCTTAAGCTTTAGACGTGTTGCTAGATAAGTTTTGTTACCTTTAGATAAAGCCAGGCTAGGCTAGGCCCTACCCTGTTTCCAGTCTTTACAATAAGCTAAGTTAGTTGACCATAAAGCGAGTAGCTTCATATTTACTGTACAGATGTGAGAGTAGTACAACGTAATCCTCAGCAAGGCAGCAAATATGTGCATTTTTCCAAATGTCAAACTTTTCTTTGAAGGAGGGTGTAAGGACGGGCAGTGTGTGTTTGTGTATGTGTGTACAACTACATGTAAGGTTCCTCTTTCCAGTATGGTCTGATAACCATATCCAGGATCTGTTGACTCAGTGGCTCTCCATCAGACAGGTAGGCTTTGATGGCATTTTCCTCATCAGTCAGTACCACTTCCTGCTTTAGATGGACAAAAGAAAGTACAAAATAAATCAGTGTCGAAATATCATACCTATCATACTATTTTGCTCCAGAGGAAGTTTATCAAAGCTGACCTCCATGTCATTCATGCTGGTTGACGTATCCTCCGTCTCCTTTTCGTCCTCCCCCCTAGCTTCCTTTATTAGGGCCTCCAAGTCCTCTAGAGACTCCTCTGACGCTACCTCATCAGCGTGCGGTACCAGCGTCTTTGTCTTGGCCATGATGAGCATTTGGAGTTGCTCCCTGAACTGAATATGGAAGATGCCAAGCTGCTGGGCGAGCCACTCACCTTGAGTGGTCTTACCTGACCCACGGGTGCCGAGCAAAAAGATCCGCAGGGCAGGAGGCTTGGATAGAAGAAGATAAGAAACTTATTAGAGATTCTTGTTTTTCCTTGTTTCTGTGAATTTTTATTTGTCTTCTCCTGTCAGCTTGTACCTTGAGAGGCCCAGTTTGTGCAACAAACTGTGCAGGGTTATGAAGGAAGGAATCCCTGGCTTCTTGACTAGAGAAGCAGAAGGTCTTCTCACGGTACTTGACGGCAATTTCATCCGTACAGGGCCACAGGACATTGTTATTTTTTAAGGCCACGGGGCAGAAATGATGGGTATCGCCAAATAATCTCTTCGCTGTTGTTTCCTCCTGCTTTCATTGAAAGGAAGGAGACGCTGTTAAAGGTTTGTTTGTATTATTGTCAATGAAGAGTACAACATGCCTTTCTCTTAATTATTAAATAATTATAATAATAATTGAATAATGTAATAAATAGGATTATAAACCAGTAGTTTATAAAGTAAAAAAAAAGTCACAGACTGGGGTATTAAGGTTAAAAGATATCTGTGTTTACTGACTTCATCCTCCTCCTCTGCTGTGTCATTGTCAGTGCTGCCTGCCTCGGCTCTCTCCAGCTCAGCTAAGGCCTCAATATCCTCTGCCTCATCGTCCAGGTCCATTGCTGAAAGCTCCCAGGACGCATACTTAAAGGATTCTTAAGATCATGCAAGAAAAGGGAACCAATAGTTATCTATTTAAAAACTTTTGTCAAAAGTACGTTTTAATTTTGGGTTAATAAAATAGATTTAATTGAATAAAATGCATTTAAATAACTCAAAAAATGAAGAATGCACACATATGCCACATATTACAGAAACATTTGTCTCAATACCTCTTCTTGGGGATGAGACACCAAAAAACATTTTAAAAATACGCTGAAAATTAATGTATTGTCCATTCTGACCAATTAAAAGACATGAGGTTTGTGTTGTAGCTATGATAAACTATGATTGACAGGGTTACACTCACTCTCCATCTGAAGGACAATCTCTTGAAGCAGATCCTCAGGGGTTTTGCTGCCAATCTCTAGCACTGAGACTTCTACAGTTAAGGCGGACTGCATTTGCTCCCATTCAGACACAAACTGTAGCAGTTGCAGTTTATAGTCATTCATCTCTGGGCCGTCTGGATAACCCAACTCCCAGTGATCAGGTAGTACCACAGCTTGAGCAACACAGAGAGGAGAGGGAGAATGAGAGAGTTAAAGAAGGAGGGAAAATGTTTTGTCAGTGTTTTTAAGGTGCTTACATACTATATGGTTTATGAATACAAAAAAGATGGGGAATCTAAATGACAATTTGCGGCCAGAGTGTGAAAATTCCTATACAGTGTGATATAAAAGTTTCAGGATTAAACTTTAATTTATTTTTCTTTGAAACAGAAATGAGTTCTGAGTTCTATTTGCCCAAACTAATTAATATTAATAGCACACCGATGGAGAGAAATAAAAAGACCCATTCACAAAAATGTCTCACCTTCCTGTTTGATTATGTCAGGATGTGCAGGGCTGATGGTGTTAGATTGTTCAGGATGTTCTACAAAGAAAATTAATGAATGGATTAAGAGCAATGCCGGTCAAACTCAACTGGTTCTGGGTGAATTTAGGCTGCTATACACAGACAGACAGATATTACCTTCAGTCTCTTCGACAACTGTCTCTAGATTTGTTTGCGGTTCGGCCTCTGATACTTGCGCATTCTGGTTTCTAAAATGGAGAGAATTTCAGCACAAACACAAAAGCTGTATCAAACAATCCATTGCAGATTTAACAACCCACAACACTGTACAGCATCATTGCACCTGCACTCACAAGGCCTGTTTCTCCTTCTCAGATTGCTCATCCTGCAACCTCTTCCTTACTGCTTTGTCCACGCTCTCCTTGTTCATCTCATACAATCTCTTCAAAACTGTTCAAACATTAAAGTACAAAGATACGTGAACATTGACAGGGCTCAAATATAGACTCCAGTCTATATATTTAAACAAAACAACTTATTTGTCATGCATCAATTCTATGTTTCGTACCCTGATGCCCGTCACTGTCTCTGAGATAGAAGAGGACATCTGGCAGGATTTCTGCTTGCTGTAAGTCATTTGTTTGGAGGAGGTTCTTGGGAAAGTTGTCAAGCACCCAGCCAGTCCGGACATCTGCATCAGTGTCAGCCTCTTCAATCTGTAACATCAAAATGATTGGCCACAGCACTGCAAACTGTTCATACATGTACTATACATCTAAATTCTACCTCATGCATTTGACATACCTCTTTGATGTGCTTCTCCAGTACCTTAGCGTACAGACCGACGGGAGATGTGCTCATATTTTTTGCTTCTTCCAGCGCAGTGACCACCATGGCTTGTACCTCTGGATGATTCTCTGTCACTGAGAACAGGAGAAAACATTTCACACAAATACAGTGGCCTATATACTGCCCAGAACACATATAACATATATTATCTCTGATGCAAAGCGCCCAAACTATACTGTATATGACAGATTTTTTTAAATGGGTAATTTATCCGAATCTGTTTCTATGTGTTTGTGCTTGACTAAGACCAATAGAATATTTGAATGTCTTACCTTCTACAGAAGTGGTTTCATCTGATGAAATAAAATATCAGAGCATAAATGTTTTTGTATGACAGTAAGTCACATGTTCAAAACATACAAATTGCAATTTAAATGCCTGATATGTTGGGTACATTTTGTTACAGACATCTCAAAAATAATTTTGTTGGCTCTTACTCTATATACTACAAAACAACTGTAAAGGTGATAGTGAATATCATCATCAACAACAACAAAGCTCAACTTGCCTGAATTCTTTCCACCATCCTGCTCCACCTTCATCTTGATTTTCTCTATAGCAACCTGTGTTGTCTCCTCTTTGATTTTATCAAGCCTCTCCTGTTCAACCTTGGCCAGAACCGGCTGCATCAATACCTCCATGTCAAGCATTAATGCATTGTAGTGCTGAGCTAGAAGTTTACATAGAGTGCTCTTCCCCGCCTGTGGAGGTCCAATGATGGAAACTTTGCAAGGAGGCCTGGGCATTGGAGGAAGTAAGTACCGTCTGGGGTTTGTGAGAAACTTCTGGTAGGCCTCCTGAGACGAGAGGATGTACAGTTTGTCCTGGAAGCTGCACAGGGATTGAAATGAGAGTTGTTTGACATTTTCACCCAGCCTCACTTGGAACTATTGGATAGATTCATCACCTGGTTATAGCCCATAAATGATCACTTACCCCACACATAATTCAGGCTTGCCGGGAGTGATCTTGCCCTCTTTCAGGGCAACAGGACAAATTCTTCCCCAGCGGCTCCTTTTCCATCTGAAGCCAGGGGCAACTGTCCTACAGGAGGACATATTTCTCAGTAGGTCCTCCTGGAAAAAAGATGTAAACATATTTTTGCATCAACATCACCTGTGCGTTTATAGCTCATACGTAGGTTTATACTAGTCAGTTGAGGGTGTGATTTGAAATAAAATATGAATATGGTCATCAATGCCAGACCGTCTCAATGTCTGATGGCAAATCTTCTTCATCTGTCTGTTGGAGGAGGACTGGAATGGAGACACGCTTTATTGCCATGGATCCAAGACGGGACATTACAGACTAGAGAGAAAACAATCAACAAACTAAAGTCACAGAATACAGAGGTGGTACAACATGCACATTTAGGCTCACATTTAAGCCAGCACCAGACTAACATTCGCTAGTAATTAAAAACTTACAATGATAATAAAAAACAATTCAACAGCGTATTATAAGGCATATGATGATGCAATTTTTTATTCTTTATTATACTGTTGTAGTGTCTTTACCGAGTGCAGCTCTTCAGGTGTGTTGTTTCCATCCAGCTCCAACAGGTAGAGGATGTTGTGATTTGTCATGTAGTCCTGAAAGAAATATCAATTAATTTACAAATTATTGGCTCTAAAAAAGTTTTTGTTAATTTAATTTAATTTAATTTAATTTAATTTAATTTAATTTAATTTAATTTAATTTAATTTAAATGTTTTCAAAACATGGTGGAATGATACATGTCATCACTCTGATTTGAAATTTGAAAAATAATGCTAACGTGATCTGGGTGCCAGAATAAAGACCAATACCAAAAGCCAAATTTTAAATGGCCCCAAATCAATCATTTTAATATGTTATTAATATAATCATACTGGGGGCTTTCTAAATAAAGGTCGAACTTTTACACAAACACAAAGTCTCTGTCTGCACTAATCCAAAGTTGACAAAACTTACTCTGGCATGTAAGAACAATGACCATGATTACCCCATCAGAGCTGTCTGAAATTCTCTGTACTAGATGACTGCATATAATCAAGAACAAAGATTTTATTTTTAGTGTAAAACAAATGAATTACTTAATTTTAAATGATTAGCCGAACTAATAGCTGCATTATATTTCGGGAGTGACATGTTTATTTGACTCTTAATTAATGTGTAAGTTATTCAGAGTTTCTGGAGCCCTCAATAGCTCACCTCCAGTGGTCTGAGCGTGGTATTCTTGTACATGTTGATTCTGGGAAAAGCATTTCTGGGTAAATTCTCTGGTGTCCACACCATCTGGTCAATGATATCCTTTTGGAGTTCCTCTTCCCTAGCCTGCAAGCAAAAAAAGTGATAAAATAGGAAATCATGGGTTGACAGATTTCTTTCTTCTTATTTTTAAAGTTGTGAGGTTGAAAGTTGAAAAAAGAAAAAAATCAATCAGGAAAGGTTAAACCAAGTGGGAAGAGGTGTTTTCCTTTGAGTCATACCTGCTCCTGCTCCTCCTCATCCTCTACTTCCTCATCCTTGTTTTCCTTTTTCTTGTTAAACACCTCCTCACGTTGCCACTGGTCCCTGTTGTACAGCTGCCCTGTCTCTGGGTGCTGCTTCAGGCCTGACAGCCTTTGGACTAGGTCTTTGTCTGCACACTGGTAGAAGATGGGAGTGTTAAGTTCTCATCTAACCAATCTCAGATTCTTTGTCAGAATATGACATATATGTTTAAAACCCTGATGTTTGAAACACTTTGCTTGAAAAAACAGATCAATGGCAACTTGATGCAATGCACAAGTCAATAATAAAGGATGTGAGTAAACCTTAATGTTGATGATGAAATCGGGCGTTAGTTTGAGGTTTTTGATCAGCTCAATCTGCTCATGAATCTTCAGACACTCTTCTGACATGCACGGCAGGCAGCTCAGTACATATCCTGTATTACAACACATGTATTATCAAGAACAAGCAGTAGCAGGGCTCCTATAGTGGTGCATTGAACTGCAGGTTGTTGTGAAATTTGTGCAATTTCTATACATGATCACTGTGCTGAAACTGATCAAATAAACTTCAAGCTACATGAATTACCATAGTGCTCTACATCTGGAGAGTTCAGCCTGGCAAGAATCAGCTGGAGCATCATATCTTCTGGTATACTTCTCCCTCCAGATAAGATATTCAAGAGCTAAAATGGTCAGAAAAGACAATTCATAGACCAATATGGAAAACATATGACATATACTGTACAGAGAATAGTAAACCTTTCTGATAGAAAAAATGATACTCACCTCTATGCCTTCCTTTGTTTTATTTTTAATGTGTGTGTCTAGCAGATCTGTGTCTGAAATATTATAAAATCTGGTTAGAAATATCTGAATTATGCTGGGACAAAGATCAGAAAGACCGCAATCGTACTTACCATCAATTAAGATACACTTCCAGGACTCTGCGATTCTTTTGGCCAAGGTGGATTTACCAACACCCTGCCACAAAAAATGACATAATGATAATAGACATGGAAGGTATTACAAATAACGTGCTTGGGTGTGTCTGGTTCAATTGTGGGGGCTGGTGGCAACACTTTGATTGTGAACTGATTAAGTGGAGACTGAGAAATGAAACCTTTTATATTGCAATGTTCAGTGTTACACTCTTGTACACTCTAATAACATTATTGACTTTATTTGTCACTAAATTACCTATATAATATTTAAAAATGACACTAACACAAGCTTGTTACTCGTTGTGTTTACTTTTTGACACAATAGCTTCATGCTGCATGGATTTTTTTTTTTTTTTTGCCTTATTACCAGACAAAACATACAGCATTTCATGTTTTGTGTTGGTTGGTGGAGGAAGTGAAAGAAGAAGAGGAAATGTCGTATAGATGTGTGTTTTCATACACACCACTGTGTAGGTTTATGGATATGTGTGCACCTGGCTCTTGGACACCATTTCTGACTGTGTTACGTACCGTATAGTGATAAATAAATAAATCAGATAAATTACCGGTCTTCCAACTATAATGAAGCAGGTTGGTTTGGCAAGAAGAGTCTCCCTCTCTGCTTCATCCTCTATCAGGTTGTCCACAAAACGATCTGTTTGAGATCATTTAACATACAAGTGCACAATTAAAAGTCATAAACAACAGAACAGTGCTAACAAACTGTCGGTCTTTTGTAACACATGAGACGACCAAACATAACGTCAACCTGCTTAAGTGCCGATAAAAAAAGTTAATTAACCACAGGTAACTGCTGTCACATTTCAGCAAAAGTTTACTTACCGCTGCTTTGTGGCATTATTATATCTTTTAGCTTTTTTTTTTATCGTTGTCTGTTAACTAGCATTAACCTAGCTGTACGTATCCTAACCCAACGTCAGCTACCCAAGGTTAATAGTCACGGAATACGGTTACCATAGCAACCAACAAACTAAAGGGGACTGGGGTCCAGTTTTCACCTAGCTAATGCGACCACTAGGTACTTTGTGGCTTGTAAATATGCTTTTTGTTGTGTATATTCTGAGTTATAAAACTGTATAAATATCTACAGTGGGTAACAAAGCAAAAACGAGCATTGTAAGCGGCTTTTATGATTCGCCTTTTCAGCCCTTCTAGCTTTTGGACTGTGCGAGGCACCGTACCAGTGTTGACATGAGCTCGCTCAGTCGTGACAGTCACCTGACTCAAACAAATTCATGTTGCAGTCGGCTCTGCTATGTGCTAGCCGTAAATACTTGGGCCGGTTAACGTTACAGACGTATTTATTTCATTGTAAATGTCCTAAGAAGTTGTTTTGTCTGCTAGAAGAGATGCATATTATCATCCTCAGGAGTTATTAGTGGCTAACGCAGCTAGGCTAGCTGAATTACTGGTGAGTAACGTTAGCTATGAAAGGCTGAGAGTCAAAATAAGATGCACACACACTGACTATCTTTTAGTAGTGTATTCACATATTGTGTTTTATATGCTTTGCAGCTCTTCTGTTGTCTCATCTGTGATTGTTTGGAGAATACAGAGACAAACATGCCTCAGTCAGCCGGTATCATCAGTGGGATCCAGAGGATGGTTCTGTATGAAACCAGAGCTGTAAGTCTGTCATGATCATCATGCTGTTATTATCACTGTGTCATCATCACTCCCAGAACTTTTGTTCAGTCTGTTCATTTGTAGCAAGTAGCCAACATTTAAATTACACCAAATCCATCATGTTAAAGTTGCTTTCAGGCTGTCCTGTGCTTCCTGGTAAATATTAGTACATACTACAGAGGCCAGGAGCAGAACAGAGAAAGAACAGGACGTGAAAGGGGAAGAAGTGAGCATGCCTGTTCTTTATCTACAGGCTGCTTTATATTCATTCAGGTCCCCACCTTTTCTGCTTGGGACTACGTAGCCACAGTTTGTGCCTGTACTGTAATGATAACGCATAAACGACACAAACTGGAGCTAGAAACTACTCAGCACAGCCACCGTCTTCCCCAGCTCGGATTCAGGACACAGTTTCTAACTAGTATGAGTCAGGGTGTTTAAATCGCTGACATTCACAAATCCATCTCTAAAAGTCCAAATCCTTCACTCGTTACAAGGATGTATTGCTCCTGCTGAAATATATCCTGATCATAATTGTACTGATGTAAGAAAGCTATGCTTAAACTATGTCTACCATTAAAAATAAAAGTTCACAGATGAAAACATGAGGGTGGAGAAAGATTGAGAACTCCTGTAGGATTGTGGTTACTTCAACAAACACTAGATGGCAGCAAAAGAGTGTTAGTGATGATTTGCTACCCCATTCTACTGACTATTAAAGCTTTGCATTGTAATTGTCTAGACAGAATAATTTCAT